>CM045586.1:4148245-6898905 GCA_024721215.1 Cheumatopsyche charites | reverse complement strand
GACTGAATTTTACAAAGGGCATAAGTGACCATTTTTATCGATATTGAGTTAAGTATGGAAAATGGTTTTATGTATGATACAAAAAAATTTTCTGTACTTAAATAAATTTCGATAAAAAAGACCACTTGTGCCCTTTGTGAAATTCAGTCGTTATTATATTGAAGTGTTCTACTTATATAGATAGAAAATTTCAATTTTTCTCAATATTGAAGAATCTTTTATTTATTGAAAAAAATCTTTCTATTTCAGTTGCTTATTAAGTAGTGAAGAAAGAAAATGGCTGATTATGCAGCATCAATACTCTTCCCAAAATATTGAGCAACAATATTAAATAGACACGAGAAACAATTGAAAACATTGAGAAACCACACGAGACATCACATAAGGTAGGATTTTTATTTTTGTTTGATTATCTTTTATTGCATCTATGATCTATGTTTAGAATGACAAAGTACGTGCACAAATAACGATATTAACATAGAACGAAAATTCTTCTTCGAGAATTATTAAGAATATCCCTTTGTTCATGCACAAATCATCCCTTAGATAGGAAGAAACGGCAATGAACGAATCGATTAATCACAAAGGGCGCATTTGCATCGGGGAAAGTTTCGGCCATTGTGCTTTCGGCGGGAAAAACTGCCGATTCGCCTTATCCGGAAAATTCCCCGAAAACGGTCAATATAAACCGTATTATAAATCTTAGCAGCTATAGTGGATTGTGTCGCGTTTTTCCTTTATGCAAATCTGATCTTTCCGTGTGAATGGACCCCTTTTGGTCGACGGTCGTATCGCGGATTGAATTTGGTTGATTGATTTTTATAAATGGAATTTTTAAGTTTTTATGAAAAAACTTACATTGAATTATTATAAGAGTTTTTTTAAATATGTAACCAATGTATGAGTATATGATGAAACGATCGAGAATTTATTTTTACTAATGAGGTCAACGGTTTTAAGTTCTAGATAGGACAAATCTAAAAACGGAAATAGTTTTCAGGTCTTAACGATCAATAAAAGTCTGATGTCTTATATAAATTGTCGATAGCGATGTAACTCGATTAATCTATACATTATATAATTTTTAATTAATAATTCATCCGATGCTTTGGGAAAAGTTCAATACAATAGACATTGGCATGAATAATAAATCGATACGTATCTGTCGGAGAAATCCTCGTTCGACAAATGTATTTTTGATTCGAAGAGATTTCCGGTTATTTGTCGAACGAAGATTCGTTCCACTGCCTAACTGCAAAACGGTTCGTTTCGTGGAAAAAATAAAATAGGAAATATAAAAATGAAAAATAAACCCCGCTGCAGAAATAATGGAGGGAAATTCGAATGCGGACATAAAACGAAAATGAAAAAAAAAAGCCGAAACGGACGTTGCTCCGAGGAAATTAAATTCGACTCGCGGGAAAACGGCAAAGTTCATGTATTTCAAATTCCGTTCGATATTCATCAAAAATTGCAATTCTAATGAAGTCTTACTTTATGAAATTCAAATAAGTTGTCCGATAGTTGACGCGTTGTTAACGAGAAATTTCAAAATGAAAACATCCATATTTTCATTCGTTATTATGTGCAAACAACGTCCATCCACACCGATATGCACAATGTCAATTATATTATTTTATAAAGATTTTTAGATTGCCAGTTCAGTTCAGTATCAAATTTTTCAACTGAGGAAAATCGAGTGATGATCCAGAATACTTTTTTTTCATATTTTATTTCACAACGTTCGCATTCAAAGTCGATGGGAGTTCAGTCGAAGTTGGTCTGATCATATTTGCACGGTTGATTACACGCGGTTTGGAAAATTCTCCTGAACGCTTCAGACGGAGACACTTTTTATCGAATAAACGCTTTTGTTGGATTTTTACATTCGAATGTAGAAAAAAACTCAGAGCACAAACACAATTTTGCATTCATAACTAGAAGAATTTCGCGTAAAATGCGGCTGCGAAATATGGTTTTGAAAGGGTTTCACGGAATATACAAAAAATACGTTTATATGAATTAAATTTACTAAAAGTTATAGTAAAATTGTGATAGTAGTGATTTCGTAATTTCAATTATTTATATTCGATATTTCATTCACGAAAAATAAAATGGAAGTACGTAGGTACCTGCCTAACTATTTTAATTTTGGAAAGGATAATGGTCTTGAAGATTGTACCAAATATCATAATTTGATGTTTATTTTAAAACTAAAATTACTGCAGTGCATTAATTAGAAAAAGTATCATAATACTTAGGTTTAAAACTAACAAAAATATTATTTTCATGACAGTAGTGATATTGTAATATTTCAGACAATTCTATCACTATACCAATCTCTAGGTAAAAAAATGGATTTCTTTTACCTCTACATCAAAATCACTAAAATACAGACTTAATATTAATATCAAAAAAATATATATAATACATTTAATATAATTTTTGTATATAAAAAATACACTAAGCCATCTCAAACATATTCAAACTATCTAAAAAAAAACGCTCACAAAGAGACGCCATTCTCGTCTATTCGAACGCTTCGTTCGCGCTCTTTTCGCACATAACACAGGATAATTTGAACATATCCTGAATTTTTTCAGTGATGATTTTCAACAGAATATAGTTCCCACTGTCGTTTCGCGATCTGACCGACAAAGGGCCCTTTGCCGATTGATGGATAGTTGGCCCATATCAGATGTCAAAACGCAATAGTCGCTAATGGTCCATCAATCACCATTGAATCCAATTCGACAGGATAGAGTTTTTTTTTCGTTGTGAAAATATGTTTTTGTTGCGGTTTTTAGTTGAAATTCAATCGATTTTTATGTGCTTGTGTGGAAAATTTCGAATTGATTTTAATATTCGTTTGAAGATGCGAATCATTCGGGTAGTTTTGGGCTTAAGCGTTAGGTGTTTACTAAATGAAAGCTATGGTGAGCATTGTGAAAGTGTGAAGAAAAGAGCTGAAAGAATGAGATAAATAATGTTTGAGACTAACTGAGTCTGTCTCATTCTAGCAGCTTTCGTCTGGTAAACGTCGATTGAAAAAGTCCTTTTTAATAGTTCCTTAAATAACTTTATTTAAATATGTTCATAATAATGAAGGTGGTCCAATTGTAAATGAAGAAATTAAAAAAGAAAGCTTAAAATTTATTATGATTCACATTTTTTCAATTATTTGTGAATATATTCAAAAATTTTAAAATTATAGTGAAATAATTTTATTCATTTGTTTTTACCTTTAACAGTTTGCCTTACAAATTTTAAAAATACATTAAATATCTCGAAATAAAAGAAATGTAACTAAGATCGTTGTCATAATAAAGGATTTATTTGAAATAGTTTTTCATGTAATTTAGACCCAAATCATTTATAATGATATTTATTAATATTATATTAATCTTATTTATTTATTAAATTATATTATATCTTAATATATCAATAAGATGACATTCAGTTAATATTTACCTTGAAACGGATTTCTAACTAAGGATTTATGTGTTTCAAGTTGAAGCTTAAAATATGAATTTATTATTGACGAAATTTTCTATTTGAACCGAGTTACTTAGGTATAAAATACATGTATTTACATAGTATCAATTTGAAATATCATTGAAAATCGAATTATTTATTAGATTCGACGAAGATTTACAAAATTGAAATTTTCTTACGTATGTAAGGCGACAGAGAAATTTATTCGCCATATAGAAAATGTTCCTTCGGTAGTGCGAGACATATTAATTAAAACGTAACGTTTTAATTAACGTTTACGTTCAATTCATTAACTCTTATGTCAGATTTATTTAATAAAGCGCAAATTTATGTTATGACTTGCGTAAAAATGAAAATATCGCCGTTTATGTTCAATTTAACGGCTCGATAAAATTAAATGAAACGTGAAATGCAGCGTTAAAATAACGTCGCGTTATTAACGGAGGATTTGGCGAAACGAATTTATGCGAAGCATTTCAAAATTGCAACTGTGTAGTTTGTCGATTTTATTAATCAATGAACACGAAACGGAATGGTTTTGATGTTTGTTTGTTGTGCAGTGTTTATGTTTACACTTCGTTTGATCTATTCGAAAATGTAAAATTAATTCCGAGTAACAGCTAGTGCGTTACACAGAATGTAATTTCAACTATTCACAATAACATACAATAAAATACGTAAAAAAGCAAACATAAAACACTTTTCACTGATGTATCGTATTGAAAATTTTGATATAAATATCTTAATGAAAAACGATTTTATTCATTTTTAACACTATTCCCTAGGGCGAAAAATTTATTTTCAATTTTTATTTCGAGAAAATTCGGGTCGAATCGTAGAAATTTAGCGTTTTTGTGCGTCGTTAACGGTTCACAGATTGTTTCCCATGGGACTCTGAATTCGAGTTTCGTCACGTTCAAGAAAATATAGTGAAAATTGCATATCCGGAGTTTTCGGGAATTTTCGTGAACGTGACGTTTCCGCTTTTCCGTGTTTCCGGTCAACGGTCGAAAAATGACTTGGCGTGACTCGATTGCATCTACTGCATAGGTGTGACGAATTCGGCTGAATTGACGTCGTAATTTCAGGTTTTTTTGATGTGGTGAATGAAAAAATAATCTAGGAAAACGAAGGGGAGTTGTGGTTGAATGTAGGGAAAATTTTGTTATTTTTTTTCAATTAATTTTTTGTAAGGATTCAGATTAAAGAGGTTACCTTTGTGATACACGACATGTTTTTGATGTGCTTCAAAGAAGGATTAGTATTTATTATCGATAAAACTACCTATTAATATTTTTCAACATAATATATCGTTAATTTGAATAAAATTTTGAATGAATTTATTTAACAATTTCGAATTTTTTTAATTGAATGTACAAAATCCTTAATCGATCACATAACTATTTTACTATAACAAATGTTAACTGTAGTCAACTACATCAAAATTATTCAAATCAACTATTGTAATACAATTGCATATAATAAACGAATTTTCATCTTTAGCGAAAGCAACCGACGCTGAACTTTGCAACTTCAGCACAACTGTCTGCTGAACATCAACTACCGACTAATATTTTATAATTTATGCATTTTCTGCACTAGCTTTCTCGTATGGCTAATTATTATATTATTACGTTGGTTACGTAAAAGTTAGGTTTGACGAAAATTGCACGTTTGTGCATAGACGAGATGCACATTTAGCTTAAAAGCAAAACAGAAGTAAATTGACGTTGCACTCGTGAATTCGCCAACCAACTAATTTAATGATTTTCTCAAACCCAAATATACAAATTTGCATATGAAAAATTCATTTATTGTTAGTTATTAAATATTTTCTAACTATATAATAGCGTTAATCTGTGAGTATATCTGTGTGTTTGTGTGTCGCTAGATCGGATAGATCGCTAGTTATATATATTTATTAAACAAATGCACTAATGATTGAAATTTTTACACAATTATTCTGAATATTTTATTGAATTAATAAACGACAATATATCCATTTTCTTTTGAAATGAAATGAAATATACTAAACATGTTGTATGTAGAGGATACATTGAGTGCAGATTTTAAAGTGATTCGACAAATAGAATCTACTCAAATGCATTAGATGTGACTGTAAACTCGAAAGTACAGCAAATATTGCATCATATCGAATTTTCAAACGATTTATGTATTTAAAAAATTCGACTTATAAACATTTAAATCCATTCATTCAAAACAAACCTAATTTTTCTCACTTACAATAAAAAAACAAACAACTTCTTAAGAGCAATCAGTCTTAAAAAGTTTACCGATGCGACGTTTTATTATTCGAGCACACGTCTCATAAAACGCTCATCAGATTAAATCCAGAATGAAAAAAAAGAGAACGAAAAGCGTAAGCAATAACGAGCCGAAAACAAAATTCAACGTGTCCTTTAAAAGAAGAAAGGCGGAATGTATAAAAAAATGATACATAAAGAAAACTTTGTTGTTGCGCATTCTTGTTATCCTTATTACGTTCGGCAAACAAAACGGCGTGTCACAGAAGCTTTTCCACGCGAAAGCTAAAAAATTCATCACGCACACATTATACAGTAATTCCCCGTAGTACGCGGAGACGTGGTATATAAAATCGCGTAGTATGAGGGCGAAGTAGAATGAAACAAGACGAACAAATTGAAGCGAGACAGCGATATTATATTGTAACGATTGTTCGTCGAGACACTATTTTTTTGTTTCTTGTGATTGATCATTCTCTCATATCATTAATCGATTATTATACATGACAACTGAAAAGGCCGAGGGGTACAAGTGACTTTACGATGATTTCGAGAAAAGTGCACTTAAAGTTTTTCATGTACCTGCATGTATTAGGAGGAGGTCGAGTAATTTGATGATATATCTCGGCACACGTTTCAAGTTCGTTTATATCCTTTTGCCACCAAATATATGAGCGTACATATATGCGATTCTTGTATATAACTAATTTCGGCAAAAATGACACTCATGCCCCCTGGCTTTTTCAGTCATATTTCATTCATCTCATCCAGTATATATTTTTAATAAATATATTTCGCTATTAATCCTGCTTTGAGTTCTAGAAACTATGTTTAACTAAAAATCGCATGACCTGAAAAAGTGCCACGCGCTTGAATAAAATCGCGTCTTCGAGAATCGCATACTTTAAGAGATTACTGTACCTATACGTATATAAGCGTATTCGCATTATTATACCGATATTAATATAAATCACGTCGTTTCGCTATGATATAAAAAAAAACCTCCCCACGCCCCACCCTGTCGTCTTCTACGCCTTCCACAAAAGAAACATTATTGAGTTTGGCGAAAATTTCCGAGAAAATCTCGAAGGCGCGATTGAGACGTCGAACTCTCGAAAGGTGATGAATCGATTTTCTCCGACGAGCGAATCTTCGATTTTCCACAAGATCATTTTTCCCCAGTTTTCGGGGAAAAATCGCGCGCGGAATTCGAACCGCTTAATTTCGCGTCTATTTGTTATCTTTAGTGTCGGCGCGCGCTTTTGTCTCTTTATTTTCTCGCGAACGTCTGCGCTTTTTTTTTCGTCCTTTTTTTAGGGGTGTGTGTTCGCTTTTTTTCGTTTTATTTAGTGTGGAGCGTTTCGCGGTTTTCCCGCTCTTTTTGTTCGGCGAAATATCGCGGGAAAGGCGAAGCGAACGAAAATTTTAGATCGTATTTCCCTCGAGTCGACTCGTAACCCGTTTGCTCCGAGGATCCAAGTATTTTGATGAAATTTTTTCTCGTGCTCGGGAATCTGTGTGAAAGTATAAAATATTTTGTAGTTTTATTAGTTGGGGAAATTTCTGTTAAGGAAATGCATGTCAAATTTTGAATTTTATACACGAATGTGACTTAAAGTTTGTTTTGCTATATACTCATGTGTAGATTATTTTCGAAAGTGTAGTAAGTAGATTTGAATTAGTAAAATTGCAGAATTCGATATTTATGAAAAAATGTTAATTTTAGGGTTTACTGATAAAAACACTGTAGTGTTTATAAAAAAATATCCATTTGCTTTCAATGTGAGAAAATATAATATTAAATGCTCTCACTTGTCACTATGAAAAATTATTGTTTTGTTAATATTCTAATGTATGTACATATGATACAATTTCATTTTTCATTTTTAATAAAAAATTCAAAATATCTTTTATACATTCGATCACATTAAAAAAAAATCGAAGAGTGAATATTGAATAATTTATATTGAAGAATGAAAACGACAGAAATAAATCGACGAGAGAACATTCTACCTATAAATTATTCAAATCCATGATCTTAAATCTATCCAGTTTTCCATTATTAATAAAATACGATCTCGCAAACGAAACGACTGATGCGCGAAAGAACACGTACAAGACTATAATTTACTCGAAGCAGCGATAAAACCGCGCACTTTTTTATATCATCACACCTCCGAAAATAAAATAAAAGGCACGACATAATACGAAATAGTATAAAAACGAGCAAACAGACACGTAAGGGAAGCAGAATGAGAAGCAGAAGCGTGTGTGTAAGTATTAAAATGGAACTAAAGCCCTTGACGCGCTCTAAACTGAAGATTGATAGCCGTCGTCGCGCGCGCGGATTTTCCTCGGATTTTCCTTTTTCCCGAGACCTGGAAGGCTCTCGTTCCATCCTCGGGATGTCCTGAAGAGAAGGAGGCTTCCTCGAGTCTCGTTTGTTCTCGGTGAAATACGACCCGGAGCGGTATAAAACGCGGAGACGAGCCCGGGACCGTAAACAGATCGGAAACACGGCCTGCGACTTTATATGGAACGGAGTCGTTCCGATGGAATGACTATAATTCTCTATGATGCCTTTCGAGGATGTGTATGTTTGTATTTGTGTCTGATTTGATGCTGGATGAGGTTTTGGATTGATGGGGTTTGGTCGGACTGTTCTAGATATAATATAAGGTCGGTGTAATTTCGATGAAGATTTGTTTGATGGTTATCGATTCTTTTGATGATAGATCGAAGTAAAATTGACGTTTTATTCATTCAATGAATTTTAATATAATAAATAGTGTTAATTTGTCTTTTATCTGTTTGTTGATTGCATAAAATAGTGAATAAAATAACTTCAATCTATCAATCATTGCATTAATATTATAAACTCGTCGATTTATTCGCGTAATTTGAGTCAATAGTTATAAGCGTAAATGACCAAATTAATTCAAAGTTTAATATCTATAATAATTAAAATATTATTCTGATGAGTGGGTTATTGTAAAAATCATTAGTTAAAGCCAAATATTTACAAAATAATCATTGTTTGGTTGTTAAATATTGAGTTATTCATTCAATGGTTGTGTGTAGATTAGGAATTATATGTATTATACGTACATGCTCGATGTAATCCTTTGAGTGCAATCAATTATCGGAATACATATTAATAATGATTTCAATTTGTAATCAATACATACGAATGATTTATGAAATAGGTATAGTAACATTAGTATTCATGATCGATGTTGATTCAATAAATTTTCGTTTGAGGAAAAAAAAGTCAACGGGAATTCGGCGAACGGTTGGTAATGATTTGAATAAATTGACATTCGTTTCGTTTCGGTTAACTAAATTTTAAAAACAAAAGAGATTTTTGAGAAAAATGGTAAAATATTGAACAAAAAATGGGTCATTTGAAATGAATTTAATGTAGCCGAAATTGTAACTATTAATTCCGTTTGACCGAATGTTATTTTTTTATGAAAAATCGATCATGGCCTTAACAGCGATTGGCCTACATTCAATATTTTATTGCAAAGACAAATCATTTTGAAAACAAATATTTACTATTTATTTCGAAACGGCATCAAATGAAACTGATTTATCTAAAACACTAATGGATAAAACTCAAACAGATATTGGATTTAATATTGTTTAATAAATGAGATGAAAATTTTAGTTCAATTAGTACAAAGCTTTTGAAATATTAAAACGCGCATTATTAAAAGTTCCAGGAATGTTTTTAACTCAAAGCAGAATTCGAATAAAGCTTCTTTCAGGTATAAACTACAATTCATTACACGGATTTGCTCTCTAGAACGAATATACACAACTAAAACATAGACCTTCCATTCATTTAGATATTATAAATCATACGCAATTTGAAGCATATTATTTCATACCGCATGCTTCTGGTGCTTGTCGGTACTGGAAATTAATCTCGAATAGAGCATACATCAATGTACAAGGAACGGTCTGTTTTTGTAAGCGAATATTCTCCTAAGATTCAGATTTTTGATACGATCACGTAACATACGTACAATATATGATTAATAATCTTTCACTAATGAATAAAACAATAGTTTTGAATATAATTTTCATAGAAAAATAGAGAATTATCTCATGCAGATCAAGCAATTTGACATAGAATCTCTACCATAACTGGTTTGCTTGATTGTCTTATTGTTGCGGTCGTTCCATTGGATGTTAACTGGATCGGCTGTTTCCGAAATATCTTATATGTGCGTTTTCCCTTCAGGCTATTTATCATGGTGAACATGGAGAAGGTACTGGGTCAACCCTCGTAATGGCCATCGACAGACGCAAAACATCGTTTCTCGATATAGCGTCGATCTATTTTGCCTCGCATGAGAAATGCTTTATCGAATCGATAATTAAATGATCGGAGAGTGATCGAAAGATTTTGATTCTGTATGAAATTAAAAATAAGTAATGTGCTTAGGAAACGGAAGATGGTATGATGTTGAAATTTTATGCATGTTTGTATATTATGATTACGAATGTGTTTAGGAAACAAAGATTTTATACACACATCTGTTCGGTTAAACGGCAAGAACACGCATCATAAAATTTTATGGCTTTCGCAATATAATGCAAAACCGATGAAATCTCCATAAGATTTGGCTCGTTTTCACAGAAAATTTCAACTGCGAAAACTACATATATAAACATCGGAAAATTTTCTAAATAAAATTCATTTAAGATGACTTAAGATAAATCGATTATCGAATTAAATTTTCACACCGAACATAATTCGGTACACGTGTAACGCTTTCACCGGCAACTGGCGTAACAGAAGATCTGTTTACTTAACGTATTATATTAATTGACATAATTCCCCAGTAATTGCTGAATCGGTTTGGCAGATTCGTCGACGCGTTTTCAAAACGACTATGTTCCTCCGTCGAACGCTAAGGGATTAACATAATCCGATGATAGATGTTCGGTTTCGAATAATTTAACCCATTCATCATATATCTACTGCAACGGCGAATCGGTTTGATTTATATTTTTCGGTTGAAAAATCGCAGATTTAAATGTCTAGAAATGTAAAATATGAATTTTATAACTGACGACTGAAAAGGCCAAGGGGTACAAGTGAATTTGCGGTGGTTTCGAGAAAAGCGCGTTCAAAGTTGACCATGTATTAGGATGAGGTCGAGTGATTTGATTATATATCGAGGCACACGTTCCGAATTCGTTTATATCCTTTTGCCACCAAATAAATGAGCGTATAATAAATAACTCAATTTCGGCTAAAATGTCACTTGTAAACCTTGGCCTTTTCAATTGTTCTATGATAAAATATGAATGAAAAATGATTTCGTTTGAATCATAGTTTTGTTAGAGATTAGTCTTTGTAAATGTTTCAGAATGAAATGTTTAAGCATTTATATTAGTGAAATGATTAAATTAATTTATTTTATTCGAGAGTAGTTAAGATATTATTATTTAAGCAAATTTTTGTACGAAATAATATTACGAAGTTGCGTAGGCCAAACTGCGCAACGTTTCGTCGTTCAAATTTAAGAGCCTCACCGCGGGAAATCGTGAAAATTATTTTGAGGTTTCTCGACGTCGAACATTAAAACTAATTTATTAAAAAATTCAAAGCGATTCAAGCCGCAATGAAACACAGCATCCGACGCTTACATTTAACCGAAAACTCGAGATCGTTTTCACCAACAAGAAAGCGCTCCCCTCGTTAATTACGACTCCGATTCTAATGAATTGAATTCTGAACGGGAAAAAAAGCATTTTAATAGCGCTGAAATATGCTCGAAACTGCCATAGATATTTATATACCTAGAGCGTAGAAGAAAATGCGATGAATATTTCAATGGGTGATTAACCCCGTTGCGACCGCTCGTAGATAATTCATCTCGAATGGGGGTGGTGAGGTGTTAAAAACGACGTCGTGCAAAAAATCTGAAATTAAAAATATCGTAAAGGGACGTGTTGTCGTTTGAAGGTATGATGGAAATATTAAAAGAAATTGCCTCGATAAAATCGCGAGGGTGTTAAATGCGACGCTGTGTTCAATAATTTATTTTTATGCTCAACGATCAATCTAAATTTGTAATATTCTATAATGATTATGTTCATATTTTGCAATAAAAAACTTTTCTGCACTTATCGATATCGTTAAATTTTATTATACTGATGTATTATTCAAAGTATCGAATATCGAAACGCTTAATACTTTCGAACAATGCTACACTTTCAGTTAATTTTCTCAACAATGAAAACAGACTCTACGCGTTGTACACATAGATAATATATTGAATGTAAAATTGGAGATGATTAAATCGAGAGGAGCATAAAAATAAATCCGCATTTCTAAAAACATAATTTGAATGAAATTTTTCATAAGCCGAATTAAGTCTGAAGATAAAAAAAGATGACAATACGGCCTGGAGCAGAGTCGCGTAAGAATTTGCAAAATTTTCTAATGCCCGTTTTCTTTACGCGCGGTAAAATTATAATGGCTTCTAACCAAAGTGAAAAAAATGAACACAGGCGAATAAAAATAAAGGAAAAACACACAACGAAACCGACACAAAAGGCCTCCGGCAGCTCCTTTGTCTTGCACGTGGTAATATTGCGAGCTGGAAACGGCTCGTTTGACACTATTTATTATATATGATACGGATAGCTATACTGTGATAATATACATACATTTTACGAATATTATACAATAGATATTTGTATTATTGTAATATACAAAATGCGTAAGGAAAATCGTAGGCGGAAAATTCGGCGGTGTACGCAGAAAAGCAGAGTTTTTCACGATTCGGAAAATGTTACTTCAACGAGTCGGAAAAGCATTTTGGAGAAAATTTCTGGCTGGGAGCAGTTGTATGTTTGCCAATTGTGGTTAAAAAATAGTGAAAATCGAAGAAATTTAGTTTTTTATTATTCCGAAGTTTGATAGTTAAACTTTGAAGTTATGGGTCTGTAATCCGAGCGTAGCTTACTCTTGTTCTGCGAGAATCTCGTTCGAGTCTTGTACTCCTTGTCGTATTGATTAATTAATTCGCTTGTTCGGAAAGCTGCTGTTACGATTTTTCAATGGCGCTTACAAGTCAGATGAACATCTTGATAAAGTTCATTTTATTAATTATCTCAGCTCGCGAAATATTTTTAGAACGCTCAATATGTACATAGATATATTACGTAAAATGACGCGAAGAGAGCGACATTGTTCGAGAAAATGTACACATTTAAAATTCAATCATTTTTAAATTAAATCTAAATATATAATAACAACGCTATTCTGTCTGTCTGTCAGTCTGTCTGTCTGTCTGTGACCTGAAATCGGTACAAAAATTTTCATTCGAAATAAATTTCGACTCGATTCGACTCGAAAAAAGGCTTCTAACAAAACCCAAAACCATTTTTAAACTTCGAAACAATTTCACAGAAAATTTCAAAGCACGTCCTTGAAAACTCACAATCGACAATAAGAGCTCGATGGCCACATCGTACGACAATCTTAATCCTACCTAACAGCGATAAGAAGGACCCACCGCCGACAAATCCCTTCTTCCCGGGATCCCGAAGATCCTGGAGGTGCACCGCGGATCCTGTGGAGGTTTTTCACTCTTCGGGGAGGCTTTCGAGGTGGACCTGTCGTCGAAGGATCCTCCAATTCCGCTAATGTTCTGCACCGGGAGTGTCCTTTGTCTTTCGGAACGTTGTTGCCGCTCGTTAATTATCCAGTGCCGTTGCGGAATACGGTTTCAAAGAAACGGAGCTTTTATTCGGAGTCGGGTTGTTATTAAGCGTACTATAAATATTAGTTAGTTAGTTCCGTGTACGTCTGTGAGAGAGTGTATTAAATGAGAGACTCGTTATAAATATGAGATGGTTAAAAATGTCGCTCTAAATTGTCGATTTAAAATAATTATTGTATAAATATTGTTGAGAAATTTAATTTATATCTGTTGATGTCAAATAGGTATTGCTTTGAATGAGTGTCAGGATAATTTTTAAGCTTATAATGTGATTCGTTTTTCCTAAAATGTTACTAAAAACTAGCATAACTCAGATTTAAAAGGATCATAAGTATAAGAAATAGGGATATTAAAAAATAACTTTGTTTTAAATAAAATTTCTTAAGATCTGAAACAACATAGAATTGGATGCATTCCATATCATAATGTTTCGCCGCTAACCGAATAAAAGGTTGAATATTTCTATAACCATACATTCAAGAGCTATTTAGATTATTTTTTTAATAAAAATCCTATTAAAAAGTCATAACAAACTTTATACAAAAAGCATCATCCCAATTTATACTGAACAAACTCGATCCGTATTAGTATCGCATAAACATCTAGAGCGAATATCGAGCCACGTCATTTTCGCAATATAAACACACAACCCCTACGCAATTTTCCCATACACACTCTTCCTTAAAAAAAACATACACATATACACTATTGATTCAAATTATGGACATTTTTCTTAATGAATTTGAGAAATGATGCCTTTTTCCGTGAAATTTTTAACAATTGGGTTCATAGTTTCTTTCATAAATTGAATAATGATCAAGTACGATTCTTAATATGTATTTCATTTGAAATGATTTTCTTGACAAAGTTCAATTATTGAAATTTTGTGTGAAAGATATTTTTATGGAGTAGTTTTCAGAGTGTATAAAAATAATCTTCACGTCTCGAAAATATTGATTTTATATACTTTGACAGTTATCTTTTCATAGCGATGTTAAAGTTTAATCGAATTATTCCTAGAAAATCGTTCCAAATATTGATGTCAATTGACGATCGAAAAGGCCAAGGGGTATAAGTGACATTTTTGACATTTCGACACACAAGAATTGCTTCTATGCACGCTCATTTATTTGGTGGTAAATGGATATAAACGAATTCAGAACGTGTGCCGAGATATGTATATTATCAAATCACTCGACATCCTCCTAATACATGTAAGTAAATGGTCAACTTTGAACGTGCTTTCTTCGAAATCACCGCAAAGTCACTTGTACCCCTTGGCCTTTTCAGTAATCATATAAGAAATTTCAAACCCATTCATTGAAAATTTTGCAAAAAAAGTAAAATTCATCAAATTTATCGAAAAATGTCTAGAATTTCGGACAACGGAGTAAATAAAATTCACCTACGCATTCTACTCTGCATCATATCGACTCCTGCGAGGATGTCGACGACAGAAAAGTGAGGCATCTCAGCGAAAACAAAAGGGGGATGTGCTAGATAGAAAAGCAATTTATTTTAAGGCTTTCGAGGCTTTTCTTCGGGTGAAAGTGAGCGAACGTTTGGTTACCGCTAACGGAATTAACCCACTCGGTTTGAAAAACTGTGTAGATATGTACTTTTGGGGAGATATGTATGTATGTATTTAAAAGGGGTAGTTTTGGAATTTTGCGTTTCCGAGGAGGCTGTGTGCTTTTTAGGCTATGGGGATGTTTTTGGAATGCAATCGGTTTGTGTTTGAGGGTGCTTTGAAAAGGGTTCGTTTAATGGGGGATGCTTTGGATTTTGCTTAGGCGTTGATAATTTGAGTGTTTTAATTTTTAATAAGTGCGATTTGATGCGAGGATGTTCAAAGTCGATTTCGTAGTGTAAACAATTTTCTTTTGAATCGTTTAAAAGATTACGATGCTTATTTTCTTTTAATAATAGATTCATTTAATTCGTGATAGGCGATTAAATTGAATTTAATTATAGTATTCAGAGTAAGACGATCATACTTAAGATAATGGAGATAATGACTTGACAAACAAGGCATCGTTTAAAACTCAAAGAAAGGCGAACAACAATAATGGAAATCTCGTTACGGCGGCCGAAAATTAAATTAAACCTCATTTACATTACTATTAAAATATAATATAAATCCCCTATATTACTACTCCCGAGGCGATAAACGAAATGAAAACGTTCTACTTGAATTTTTTTAACGGCCTAGACTCACTTTATTCGGCAGTTCGTATTAAAATCGGAGCTCACACGGAACAGGATAATTTAGTCGTAAATAACTCGCGCGCAATCAGATCTCGCGAATCGCTTTAATGCAATAATTACTGTAATAATGTACAAATACTCGATTTTTCCATCGAATTTCGCTATATCTGCTATTCTCGAATTACGATCTCGCTACGAATAAATCATGCGTCGCGTTTATCTGCCTGCGATCTCATTAAATCGCAATATTTTTCTCGGACACAAAGCGCGTTAAAATTCGGTCGCGAAAGTCTCGAAGGGTCGAAATTATGTTAAAATGACCCCCGAGGATAAATATGAATGTGGAAAAAAACCTTGTCACGATGAAAAGGGTCGTGCTTTTGTTAATGGGCAAGTTTCTGTGCGTAAGCTCGCAACACTTAGCGCGCAAACTCGACTGTTAACTTTCGCAAATGTGTGAGCTTTGGATGTCTTTCGGTGATTTTCGCGAATAGTTTTCGGAGTTAATTTAAATTTTTGTTTGCATATGTTTTTTTATGAGTGGAGGAAAAAATTCGATGTTTTTTTTTTATCGATGCGTGCATATTACATGACTCAATGTACATAAAGCAAGTTTCCATTAGGCGATCAAACATCCCAGATGTTTGTAAACGATCGAAAACACGGTATATATTACACACCTTAGATCGAATATCTTGAGGTCTAGCTTTTTGATGGATAAACATACTTTTTTCTACTAATTTAACTTCGATAGGTTTTTGACATATGCGTTAATAAACATGTTTTAAAACGATACATCATCGGTGAGAGTGAATATTCTCTTTTATTAATTTTCAGATTCATGTTAAGGTCTTTTAAAGAAAGCAACGTTTTTTTATATTTTTAGATAAAGTATAGCTTTTGAAATCGATATATTATTTTGAAAATATTCCTAACTACATCTTATATTACAGCATAAGGTGAAGATAGGTTAAGTTAGTCAAATGCTAGGGTGAAGTAGATATTCACAATTGAATATTGCTTTCTCAATATTTGGCCGAGAGCAATTGAATTAATTAGATTCTAGGATTCATATTTGTATTTTAGGTAAAATTAATCGAATATTTTCTATATCTATACTATTATTTAGCTAATAAAATATCAATGCATACTCGGTTAGAATAATATGAGATTTATACTCTGTATCTTCTGCGCCTATTATGTGCGAGTATATGCAATTTTCACAACAGCAGCGTAGAAAAGATTGCAGCTAAAGCGTCAATGTTACCCACAAACAAATTAAAGCTATTATTATCTAACTATATACATAATAGCGCTATTCTGAGTGTGAGCCGCATGTGTGTCCGAATAACGCTCCAAAACAGCGTTGACATATTCAACGAGTTGATCGCTAGTATTAGATATTTCCAAAAAAATACCGAAGCTGAAAACTTAGCTACAAACAAACACTAAAGCCTAATTTACATCAGACGCACGCAACGGAGCCGCACAGACGCAAAAACATTAAAACGAATTTGGCCAAAAGAGGCGTAAGGTCACGCTCGTCCTTCACGTCCGATCTCGACTATTATTAATTTAAATTAAATTGCGCATCCGGGACGCAATTTCTACTTCCGACAGCGGGATAAGTTCGTGCACGACACTTCGCCAGCTACGCATAAATTATTATATTACATATATATGTACATATCTACATGTGTACCAACACACACGATACACTGAGGGCGCTTTCACACCATCCGGTCTCGCTAAATGGTCGTAACGAATCCGGTCGGTGTAGTTTACGTGCAAAATTGCGGTTCGTTTGTTCGAAACTAGTGCAATTATTTGTCAGATATGAGAGATTGTAAATAATATTTTAGTTTTGGTTGTTTTGTATATGCGGATCGTAGAAGTCGAGGGGTGAAAGTGCACGTGATAAAAATTTGAGAGTTTTAGAGGAGAGTAAGGACATTTGATCTTCTTTAATTTAAAACCGTTCGAATATATCAAAAACTATAAAAAGAGATCAATTGTTTCAGAGGATCGATTTTCCCAATCTTTCCTTAATAACAGTTATAATAAATGTCTGCTTATATTTTTTTGTTTATTATTTGTTTATACTAATTCCGAAACCGTTAATATATTATTTGAAATCAAATTAATGAACTACACAAAGACGATCTTCGTATTCAACTCTAAGATTCAATGTCTTTTTTCCCCCTTTGGCTTCTAGGATTCTCTAGCTTATTTTTGGTATTTTGTTTTAAAGCTAGAATTTTTAATTACTTTCAAAAATGTCTTTCAATTGATAATTTAATTAAATTAAAACGCACACATTTTATTGTGGAAACGATTACCTTAAAATCTCTGTCCACAAAAAGTTAATGGAATAATAAACACTTATAAATTCAATATTTTTCTCTTCTATTAAATCGTTAATATTGAAATATCCAAAATCTATCTCTGAGTCGTAAATCTCATCGTATAACATTAATGATTTCAAATTTAATTTTAATTCAATTAACTCAACCAATCTACTCGAACTAAACGTGTGAAAGAATCCTAGCACCCCCACGCGTTTTACAATGTTTATTTATTACTGATATAGGTATGCTACATTAGTGAATATTCCAGAACACGAAGTGTTACAACGCGGACGTTTTACACGTGTATTCGTAGGGAATTCGCGTGTTTTAGGGGAGAGGTGGTGTGTTTTAATGAACCGCGCGTGTCCAGATGGCACAAAAGATTTATCTTCATCGCCGCGGGCCGACAGCGGTCCTCCTCTATAATAAATTGTTGTATGCAAAAAGAGAGCTTTTCACAGTCGATTCTTTATTTAGGGGATGGGAAAATTGTGAGGATTCACATGTATGTGCTTGGCACAATTGAAATTTTCTCTTGTTCATTCGAAGCTGTGATTGCGCAATTCGATTGTTTTAGCTGTGTTTAGTTTTCAATTATTTTGGTTTAATGTTATAGAAGAAAATCTTTAATTTTTTATCTATTATAAATTGTTGTATGCAAAAAGAGATTTTCATAGTTGATTTTTTATATAGGGAGAGTAAAAATGGAAAGGATTCATATGTGCGTGACACGGTTGAAATTTTCTCTTGTTCGTTCAAAGCTGATTATCTTATTCAATTGTTTTTGAACGTTTGATAAAACATGAAAATAAATGATATTTTATTAGTTATTTTATTTAAACAGTATGTTAATTTTTTTCTCATCAATTAATTTGGCTTAATGTGTATCAAAAAATGTTTTTAAATGTATAAAAGCATTCAAACTCTTGATAAATTCATCATAAATCAAAGCGATTCGTGTATCATCTGTCAGAAAATTTTATTTTAGCTCATTATTTCAATTGTTTATTACAACTATGTTTATGTGCTTTTCCTCATAGAATTCAACAGATCTTCTAGATATTGAATTCAAATTTTATTTAGACCAATATTCATTCGATTAAAACGCCACGAAAACTTCAAAAGCGATTTGACGTTTCTTCGGCGCGCGGCGGCCATTTCGAGCAGCGCCGCCAACTGTCGCCCGCCGCCAACCGAATTCCACTATCTGAATTATTTGGCCGAAAGCGTGTCGCATGCGAGCATAAGCGCCTCGGGCCGTTTAAACCGGGTTTTATATTTTTTTATTTCTGGAAAACGACCCGCGATAAACCCCGCGCCGCTATCGCCGACGCGCGGTAATGGCCGACGAGCTCGCTCGCGTTACGGCCTCTTTTTTTTTATTCACTCTGATTTTTTTCCGGCGCACACACGAGGTACGTATTTCGCGCCATGAACCGGGGCGAGTTTCCCGCCAAATTCGAAGTTTCTCTCCTGCACTCCGCTTGGAAATTTTAAACGCTAAGTAAAAGCGGTGTGGATGCATTAAAATGCAAGGCTCTTCTTTTTCCACGTGTGCTTTGTTTTCCGCTTTTTGTTTTGTTTTGTGAAGATAATGGAAGGGCTCTTTTCTGGGTGGTTTTTACGATATGCATTTAAAAGATACATTTTGTTGGATAACTATCATATAATATTGTTACAAATCTCATGTTTCATAATATTTCCATGTTGAAGCAAAAATGTAATAACAATGAAATCGCATATTCATTGTAGTATATGTAGTGATTATATAATTTTTGATAAATGAATGATAGTGAAATATAAACTTAAAATTAGGAAATCTGTCATTAAATGAGCTGAAAATTAAGTAAACATGAGAGCAATTAAAGATTTTGTATTAGATTCGTATTTATCAATATCAAATTAGGATGAAAGTAAAATAAAATAAGAACGTTTTTGACTTTATTTTGATCTTGATACTAAAGATTTTGATGATTAATTGTATAAAAATTATCAACGACTCTCAAATAACATCACTGATAAAATATGATTTGACTAAATATTAATAAAAATTTCTTCTCAACGTATAAAAATTAATCTTCTATAACATAAATACTACTATATCTACTCCATTTTCAAGGAATATTATAAAATTAAGCATCTTATATAAAAGCATGAAAATGCAAAACAACTACTTATAAAAATTTCCAATATAAAGGAAAATTTTACTGTAAATAAGGGGAGCTTCCCTCGCATCTTGGATGCGTTTTTGTCTGCATCCTGGAAGATGATGCTGCACTTAAACAGCGGGACGCCTTCAAAACAAAACATTCGAACTATGCAAAACGCTCGAGGGGGAAAGAAAGCGTTCGCGAAATATAAGAGAGTATAAAGCTCAGAAGAGGAGAAAATATATGTAAGGAGAACGTAAGGTCTGTCGTCTGCAGGAAGTGACGCTCTTACGAAGGGGAAATAGGGCGATGGTGAGATTGTCGGGCAGAGGCCTCAGAATGATGATTGAAACCTTTTTTATGTGTCGGAAGCAAAAAAAGAAACAATAAAGTGTACCGAAATTGAATATAATAGTTTTGGGAAAGTGACGATAGATGGCGCGAGTGCGCTTGTGAAGGTTTGCGGGAAAATGCGAGTTTCCAGCTGTTTGTGAAATTTGTTTGAAAATCAATTGTTGTTTTATTTTATTTAGTTCAGTGTTGTAAAAGTGTATGAAGAAGTTGATTTGAATAATTAGAGAAATGTGAAAAATATGGACGTGTGCTTTAAAATGGATATTTACATAATTGATAAGTGGTATAAACTTCTCAGTGGTCCATATTGAAGAACTGGTCCAAAGTCGCAGCCTTAATTTATTTATTTTTTGATAAAAGAGAAAAATGTTAAAGAAAGTAAATACAAAAAGAAAAACTTAAGACATTGAGTCAACCGTTGCCAAACTCTTCCTCACACTTAAATAATTAATCAATCTAATAAGACTCAAAGTATTAGCGCCGCCCGTGAAGGCCTTAAAGTTCAAAAGTCAAAAGCTCAATACGGCCGACTATACAGAACACGAAATGCTTCCCACTCGCCTAATTAAATTTAAACATTTCACCCCCAAAATACACAGAACGTCCAAAAAAGAAAAACTCACTAACAAGACGATAACGTACGACTTTTTCGATTTTGACAAAGTGTCCCCGAAGCCGATCCGATCTCGTACGACATTCATCTTTCTCTATGTGGAAAGGTCAACGCATTTTTCACGTCGTCACACCGAAACTTTCAGACTCTCTCTCTTTTTTCAGGTTTTCCTTTTATTATATCGCGTATATAGCTCTCTCTCGGTCGATCAATGGCCTGACCCACTCGACGACTTATTGGAATCACTCTCGCGAACTTGAAATATGTGCAGAAACGGGTCGAGGGGTTGTGCGACAATTTCGCTCCTTATTTATTTTGTGTCGTATTCGTGTGGATTTGTTATCGAGATTTTTTTCTTATTGACGAGTCGTGATTTTGATCGATCGTTTGTTCTGTAAACACGGTGAGGAATTACGTGAACGCGTAAAAAAGTCGTTGATATTATAATATCGTGTTTCATCGAAATATTTTTTTAGGACAATGCCGCATAACTTTATTGAATATTATATGACGACTGAAAAGGCCAAGGGGTACAAGTGACTTTGCGATGATTTCGAAAAAAGCGCGTTCAAAGTTGACCATGTATTTGGAGGAGGTCAAATGATTTGATGATATATTTCGGTACACGTTCTTGATTCGTTTATATCCTTTTGCCACCGAATAAATGAGCGTGTATAGAATCGATTCAATATCGGCATAAATGTCACTTGTACCCCTCGGCATTTTCGATCGTCATATGTTTCTAATAGACATATTTCTTACACGAATATAATGACAATACAGATTTCTTATCTCAAACTCGTCGTTTTTTAAGACATCGTACTTTTATGAGAAGAAAAAATGGATTTATGACGATCTTTTACTTTGTTTGTCTAAAAAATCGTTTTTTTTATAAATTACATCTATGTATGTATGAAAAATTTCGAATTTGGGAAAAAAAATCTTCATTTTATTTAGCTTGAATACGCAAATGATCCTAAATCTAAACATTTGAGTTTTCTTATTTCTCAAACACGAATTTATAAAAGGTCGAAAATACTTTTTGCTCTAAATGAATCGACTTTAAATATTTTATATCGAAAAAATATTTCATTGATAAAAAAAATCCACTATTTTGTAGATTAATCATTAAACTTTTCAAATATTTGTATTTAATTAACAAACCTTAATCCGATTATCTGAATCGGCGAAATCTCACCATCGAGGCAATTTCCCGCTTTAAATCGCGCCGTTACTTCGCCCCTTAGACTTATTAAGAAATTTCCATATTTTTCCACTACAAAATAAAACCCGAACCGAAACCCCCATAACGTTACCCCAAAGCGAGCAATCGCTCAGAACAAAAGGCTCGTCAAAAGCCAAGTCCCCCATAACACCACCATCAAAATAATGCAATCACGAAAACGCACTTCCTACAATCCGTCCGATCGTCAACTCTAACGACGTCCGGATTAAAATACGTCCGCGGGCCAATTTATAACCGGATTTCCGGATAAGTCCTCGAAATATTAGTATGAGTTCGGAAAAGCCGGGGAGGATTTTCCGGTGCATTTTTCACGACGGAGCCGTTTTTCAGATGCAAGTCTCTTCCCTGACAAATTGCATGCTTTCGCTGAAAACTGGGGACAAGAAAAATGGACGGGTAATGAGAATGCTTTGGCGAGATCAAGATTACGCATTTGTGTATGGCTTGGGTCAAATGGACTTCGTTCAAATATGCAGCGAGGTTGTATTGAATGTTGAAAAAAGGGCTTTGAAAGGACAGTGAACTGGGCTGGATTCAATGCTCTTTAATGAAGGTTGACTGTTTTTTTGTGTTTTGAGGGTCGATGTTGATTTTTATTGTGAGAATTTTAAATTTTGTCGTAGGTTTGTGTCCTCAATTATAGAAGTGGCACAATTAGTGCTTCTTTTATTTTAACAGTATTTCAAACTTTGGTCAAGCTACTTAACCATAGTTATTCTTTCTAATATAATTAAACAGCTGTCATTATGAATGATTACTAACTGTTGATTGATAAATTGAGTCTTAAAGTACATGGCTTTGTTAAGTGTTTAGTTGAAAAACAAATTGCTAGACTTTGTAATTCTTTCGATTTCCAATAATATTCAAAGTTTGAAATCATAAAAAAGTTAAAATCAAAAATATAGAACTAGGGTAAACATTTTTCATTTCTAGCTAGACTCTAGCAATAAAATACTGAAATTTTCACTCTAGATGCAATCAATAGAGTGAGAAAGATAACAATTTCTTGTTCAACAAACGATGACGATTCTCTTGTTTAAATTTTAGTGAAAGCTTTTAATACGAAATGTCATAATTTAAAACGTATTGAAAAATCAACTATCACAATATTCACATAGATTTGCGTCACTGTTATTTATATTATATTAGACTTATATTTTCGACATATGAAAAATCTGGCAATACCAAGTTTTTAATAATAATAATAATTACATTATTAATGATCATTTATACAATATAATTTCAAGAACTAGCACAAATAAGTGGTTCACACGACGCGATGCATCACGGATATTTACGACGATAATTTAACTTCAACACTTCCGAAAATCTCGAAATCTCTTAGAGCGTGTCAGTACGAGAGCATCACGGTTCGTCTCCCCGAAGACTTCTCTCAGACGACGAAGACGACGACATTAATTACTTCCAGCATTGTTACTTTGCGAGTTGAAAGTTTACGACCCTCCTTTCCTCCCTGACTCCCGAAGGATCAATTAACGCGGATTAGACGCTCTCCAACCCTAAACGGCTAACAGTCTAGGCAAACCGCAATGGATCCTAGGGAAAGTGGGAAAATCTTTTTTTTTTCCATTGGATTTTTTTTCCCCACTTAAGTGTCGGTTGTAATTTGAATTAGTGCCCGTTTGTATTGCTTTAATTAGTTTCGCTTCGGCGAAATGACGTTCTGTAATGGATTTAGTTTATGCGCAAATTGCGACAATCGAGAAGTTCGTTCGGCGTATAGTGTGTTGGTTTAGTTTTGTTGTGTGTAGTTTTAGTTGATCTGTGATTGTTTGGATTCGAATGGAATGGGGTGGTTTTATGGGTTGAATGATATGGATATTGAATTTGGATAGAATGCATGATTGTTTTCATAGTCAGGTTTATTAAATTTATTTCGAACTGAAATATTTTTTTTCTAACACTTAACAAATCCGCTTTGAAATAAATACGAAAACTTATCTTGCATCTAATCACCAACGACCGAACCATAATAAAACGACCAAAACTTTCACCATAACATAAAAATTTATAAAAAAAACCCATTCAACCAAACCTAAAACCACAATAAATCTTCAATAAAAAACACAGCACACATAAACGCATCCCCGTCTCGGTCCACATACAAATTAAGTTAGATCGGCCTTATACGGGTATACACTATTGTAAGAAATTTTGGACACTTTCGATAAATTATAAAATGCTGCATATTTTCTACAATTTTCATTAAATGAATTAATTTTCTCTTATTATTTGAAGACTGATTAAGGTTCTTAATATTGTATTTGAGAATGAAATTTGGAACGATTATGAAAAAGTTTGATTGAATGAAAACATTACTTGGAAAAAAATATTATCAAGGTCTATAAATAGGATAGGATAATATTATATTATTATAAGATAATATTATCTTATAGGATAATTTTTATTTTTATGCATTAATTTGATTCTTTGAGACACAGAGTTTAAAATAAAATTATTTTCATCCATTCCAACAACTGTTGTATTCTTAATAATCTCTTTCGATTAATATTTTATTTCAATAAAATTTTTCTATTGGAATGATTCCAAGAATTGATACCAAATACAATATTAAGGGCTATACTTAATCATTCTTTAAATTATATATGAGATATTATAAACTAATATAGTACAAAATTTACTAAAAAATGCAATATAACTCAAATTCATTACGAAAAAGTGTCCAGAGCTTAAACCAGCAACGTACACAAACGTAGCGGAATCCTCTCGAGGATTTCGTCATTTTGCATCGAGACAGACAAATATACAAATAAGGCTTCGCAGGGAAAATCCGCAACGGGTCGGATCATACGATCCGACATATGCGACCGGAAAGAGAGTCGCTGGAAGCCCACGGATTCGTATAAATCACACATTGCGCATACTTTGAATGTTAATATCGGCGGGCGGTATGTGCCGCACGTAGTCGAGAGCTCTCGGGATTTCTCGCTTTTCTCGATTCTCGGAAGACGGGGGAAAAAAATCTGGAGTCGCTCGTATAAATCTTGATATATCGCTTTTAGCGGTGGATGGACAAGGAGCTGCGACTAAATGCGCTCTGATTGACGACGAGTCTCGCGAAACAAGTTTTCCATTTCATCTTGAATCGTTTACATTTTGTGTTTTGATTCATGTTGAATATTTCAAAAATTGTATCATATTGATTTCAGATCATTTTCATTTAGTTTTACTTGTAATAGTTTGAATATTTTTTTAAATAGTTGAATTAGAAACTATTTAAATTCAATCATAAATATTAAATATGTATAAAATGAAAATTATTTGAATCATATAGTAAATTATAATATTTATACTGAAATGCAAAACTTATATTTGAGAAATACATATATCCATACTGGTGGAATTATTTATGGACAGTTTTCGATATTTTAAAATTTGAAAAATTTTTGATTTTTTTTTGAATATTTAAAGTACCAAACATATTTTTTTTTAATATAAAATAAACTTATTTATTATAATATAAATGATGTGATTTAGTGAAAATTAAGAAAAATTAAAATGAAAATTATCTTTATAATAAGTGTCCACTATCAATTCCATTAGCGTACGTTTAAAACGATTTCGATGATTAAGACTGTCAAACTATTATTAGAAAACTATTAAACTTCATCATAAAAATATTTTCGATAATGAATCGAAAATCATTTAACTTGAATTGGAAACTACTTAAACAGAAAACTTGTTAAAAAAAAGAAATTTTCCGAAAACGAGTAAATTGTTATTAAATGCGGAATGTTCGTGTCTGAAATCGGTATTTTTTCAACGCGCTCTCTATGGAAATCAGTTTCTTAAGAGCGCCAGCCGAACAATAATATTAAGAGGAGCGAAAAAAACACAATGAGAAGACAACGAGAAAAAAACGTGTGAGCGGACCTCTTCATTTTTTTCATTTCGAACTTGGCCCCCGATATTTTCTTTGAAAAATGCCCGGCGCGAAATCTGGCCCGCTACTTTCATCCCTTTATTATTCGTCGGCAATTTCTCACGCTGAAAAATTAAACGGGACCAAAGGGGAAGGCCGAGCTGATATCCCTATGGGGTGAGTTGGCAACCTAATAAACGCCAGGGGGAAAAAAAGAGTCTATGGGGGTGAAATATATTCGCGCTACCGATCAACGTCAAATGGCCGCTCAAGACTCGCTAATCGCGGTGAAAAATCGTCCGGATCGAGACGGTCTTGTTATAAGTAAGTTGTCGTAATGTATAGACTGTGATCTGTCTCTGGTGGAGGAAGAAGGTGTGGGAAATTGGATTGTTTTTGAAAATGGTCTGGGATGTTGTTAGATTCGGTTAGTTTTTGAAAATTGTGTGGGAAGTCGGTTGGATTCGGTTTGATGGGTCTTTGAGGTCGGGCGTTTGATATATAATTGTTATGTGCGAGAAGATTTTTCGATTTGTATGAAAAAATGTATTGAAAATTTTGTTTAATCTAACTATATGATGACTGAAAAGGCTGAGGGGTACAAGTGACTTCGCGGCGATTTCAGTCAATGTTGAGCATGTGCCTACATGTATTAGGAGGAGGTCGAGTGATTTGATGATATATCTCGGTACACGTTCCATGTTCGTTTATATCCTTTTTTATTTTTCGTTTATATTTCGGAAAAAATGTCACTTGTACCCCTTAGCCTTTTCGATCGTCATATGATAGGGCTATTCTGTGTGTGTGTCCGTGTAATTCTCCAAAACTGCGTTGATATGTTGAACGGTTGATAGCTAGTATTTGAATAATTATAAAATTTGATCGATTCATATTGCATATGAGAATCCTAGGAATAAAAAGCACATGTACACACTGTAAAATTTAGAGAAAGCCATGTTCAAAGTTGATTTAAAATAATTGTCACTAATGCCTCTCTATTTCTAAGGTATTCTATAGAATGTGAAAAAACATCTGAACATTTTTATATGACTCGATTCTTATACATACAATGTGGGATTTGTTTCCATGTTTCAGAAAAATATAATTTAGAAAAAAGAAAACTCATATGAAATTCGAATAAGAGATCTTTTTTTTAATAAAATTAGTAAAATAATGAGACAAGGGAAAAAACAAGAGTCGAAATAATAAACATTGCTTTACATGAGGTATTCATAATTGCAAAATATGTCCTCTTGTGTAACAATGGTGTAAGTTTACTTACTTTCGTTCAGAGTTTTACTTTGTTATGTGCGTATTACAACTAACAACACACTGAAATAATTCTTCCAATCTGAAAAAAATAAATACATCATTAACTCATTTTTTTCAATTTATGAACCAGCCCCACTGTCACAATATAGGGCACTAAATCTATCATAATTCCAAACACATATAAACTCAATTAATCATAACCAATTACCCAATCGCCGAAATTGTTAATCACGCAATAAAAACGACCGTCAACTTATCGCACAAATCTACGGGACGATTTAGAACCAATTTCCCGAAGCGCGGGACAATGTGGAGGAGCGTAAACTGTTTTATGCCTTCTCTAGGCTATATATACATATGTATATTAAACTGGGGTAATACGCAATGAGTTAGTCATGAGTGTGTGCCCTTCATAAATATATTAGAAATGATTAAATCCATGGCTGTCGTTAAGATTTAACTGTCCCGGATCTCGGGCGTTACGAGGAGAGACGGTTACCGCTTAATGTTAAGTACGTTTTGTATGCGATGTAAATAATTCATTGCATGCTATAGCGAGTTTGCTTATTAGATATTTGATTAATTTTATTTTGGATCGTTTTGTGATCTTATTAATTTTTTCTTGAATGTATTATAAGCATATTTTATTGCATCGAAAATGAATTCTGATTGCCGACTGAAAAAGTTAAGAATGCGTCTTATATGGTGCTGATGCATAAGATTGACCTTTCAATTATATTCGCAATTTAATTTAAACGAATTAAGTATTTATTTAAATAATTCATATGAAAATATAGCGATGTAGTATCTAATTATTATGTGAACGTTTGACGCAATAATTTGGAGTCATAAGTTGGGTATAATTAACCAATAGAATCCATAATGTACGTTCAATAATAGTTTATTAATATTATAGCTCTGTCATTGATTTATTACTTATTATAGCGATCGTTTGTACTATGAATAGAAAGGTTCCATTCAATACAAATCACCGATCATTCAATGAAAATGAAGATGTATTAGTCGTAACATTTTTCATTCATTATTTCAATATATTTTTATTTTGAGACGCAGTATGTTTCTAGAAAACTTATGTTCAAATTGAAATTATATAAAAAATAGCACATTTATCTATTTTCTTGTTCAATGTTTAATGTCTGTATTTAGATGCTTTGTAGACTACTAAAAGCTTATATTTTCGAAATTAAACTTTACATGGTTATTGTATTCGTATCTAAAAAGGTTTTTACAATTTAAAATCTACGAATTTTCTATCATTTGTCATTTCACTAGTGGACCTTAGCTGGAGCAAATAAATAGCAAATATTATGCACGATCTTACACACTCAATTCGATATAATATGTTCGGTCAGATATTTTGCATTTAATTTGTTTTGTATTTGTTATAAATCATATTATTTACAACAGTTCGATCAATTCAATCGCTTAAAGTTCTTAGAGTTTCGAGAAATTCCTAATCACAGAATCTAGTAAATATAAAATATATTAATATAAACGTATCAAATAATATATACGACAGAGTATGAAGATAGAATATTTGCAGAAAATGATCTTTGACCGCAACCGCGATTAAAGCTTCTCACTTTTTATTGCGCAACTTTTGCGCGAAAGTTATGAGGCGTGAAAAGGCTTTGCCGCTTTTCCGTTTAGCCTCGATATACCTACATAATAAAATACCGAGGAAAAGCCCGATTTGCGAATATCATCGCACAATAACGGAATACGTATATTGCGATATGTTTTCGAACATATCATACATATGATATAAGCGAAAATATGCGGCACGAATTCGTAATGTCTGTCGGTTGACATAAGCGATTTTTTCGTTCGGTCGTATGAGATGTTCAGCGTCATTTTCCATTTTCTCATTTTTCACGACGGATTCGGTGTGGATTTTTTCCTTTGCTGTAAGAATTATGTCCACCGCTGCCTTTTATGTTCGCGAATATATATTTCGTCACGCGAAACGGCTTTTGCTCTTCGGTTGTGTGTTGCCGTGCATGTCTCATATTTTAGGTGTATAAATGGTTCGATTTAATCGAAAATTGATTGAAAATATGAAATTATTTGAGAATTCATTGAATTGAAATGTTAGTATGAGATGTATTGATGGTGAGAATTTAATTCGAAACATAATGTTCTTATAAATTCGTGAAATACACGGTAACGTTCGTACATTTTTTTAACATTTGGCTTTACATAGTTGATGAATTTTTATTCCATTATACTCCAGCTTCGCTCCAACGATACGAAATTCATCTACATATATTATAATAAAATATATGCGTTTGTAAAGCAATAAATTTTCTACATTACGTGTGTGAAATAATTTGAAAATAGAATATTATCTAATTTAGATCAATTGATGATTTCGTTCATTAATATTCATAGCCGTCAACATACATATATCTTTGATGTAACTTTTCATCATTTATACTAATGAAAAAAGAGACTGAATAAAATCGAACATAATTAAATTCCATATTTATTTTGTACTGTACATTAAATTTTCATTAATACAATCATCTTAATATCACATTCAAGTTATTGAATGTGTTAATGGTTGTAAATTCTGTTTTAAAATATTTTATGTAAATAAAAACGTTTCATTGTAGACAAATCGATTAGAGATAAGAGTGCGTCGGAAATAACAGATAAGCAAAGTAATTATGTATTTCACCACTTTTATAATTGTTGCAAAAAAAAAGACCAAACTGCAGTCAGTATCGATCGCGACATTTAGAGTGAAAGACGTGAATTTATATTGAAACATTTTAAACTATCTAAACATACATAGATATTTGTGTTGAAAATAAATTTCGTGCCGCTGAAATTTAAAATTTTGAATTAATATGAAAGTGCACAAGTGTCAATGGAAAGTGAGAGACCAAACCTGTTCAGAAAATCGAAGAATTTTGCAGATTCAAGTTAGTTTTTCCAACTGTTATCAATTATTACTCATCAGGCCCTATCTTTCAATAATACATACATATGTTAAACTACTTACGATTAGCAACGTGTTAATGTTTTTTTAATGCAGTCTAATTGCATAATTTGACAGCTGTTATCTCTATACAATTGAAATATCGTGTCTATAATTTAACATATTTACATGAAAAAAACACATACATATTGCATCAATTATTAAACTAGATATATTTTATTGATACGAATACACCACATTCATACATTTGTATAGCACATCAAACATGTCAAATCGAAAGCCCATTATTCATACACGCATATCAAACGGAATAAAGGCAGACCTACACACACACATAGAGATAATAAGCTATTGAAACATCACAACACGAATAATAGAGTTATGAGCGAGTCCTTTGAAAGAACTTGTAGTGGATCGCGTCAATCACCATTTGCGTCGACAATGCCTTGAAGAGGGTTCAACACTTGCTTGTCCGGCGGGCACAAAAGAGGAAACGGGCTCAGTAAGAAAATAACACAATCATCGTCTGTCCATGGCTATTTTTATTCCATTCCGGATATAGGAAGTGAGGATACTATGATTATTTCGCGTACGTGATCGCGGGTAGTACGTGATTTTCTTAGAACGAAAGAAGAAAAGGTGTTGTAGGAGTTTTGCTGAAACGGATTTTATGATCGGTCGAAAGTTCGTGCGATCGCTTTGTGATTGTGATAAATCTTCGACTAATAGTGTTTAAAGTTTAAGTTGTAAAGTCGGATTTAAAAGGCGCTTGTACGTGTGTCGTCCAGTGTTAAGTTTCATTATGTTCGCTTAACAAGGGCGGTGTAAAAGAAATTTGTTGTAGAGCGTTCTCGGGTTGCTATTATAATATTTTGTTGAGAAAGAAAAATACGTGCATTAATCAGTGTTGAAAAAATAGTCTAGTTTCAGATTATGTCCCAGTTCGGTCGTTGTTTTTAATATTGCAAAACTTTTTTGGGTCAAGAACTGCTTACAGATTAGATTAAACGAGCGAAGTTAAATAACTAAAGTTGAAAACTTAAGCGCACTGCATCGAAAATAACGTCGCAACATATCATTTGAGAAGCAGAAAAATTTAGGCGTATTTGCACAACGACATTACACATGAACCGAGAGCAAACATAGACCTTAAATACAAAAAGTCAAAATTCCTACTAAATTCAACGAATGAACTCACGAGCACGCGAATGAGCCCTTATCTTATTCTAGCGTGACCTCTCGACGAGAATAAAGCTCCATTCAGATATGTAAAAACGTTTATAAAACAATTTTGTTAATCCAAACGACGAAAGCACTTAAATCGAATGGGTATTGAATTGAAATATTTTAATATTTTGAATTAATATGATATGAAAAATGTATGTGGCATGTATGAATCGAGCGTTAGTTTCAGCATTTTCATTTTCATTTTCCTCTTATCGAAATCAATAAGAAGGCTTTTCCGCTGAATTAATACATAATAAAACGTTATCATTGCGTAGAATTCTCGCGATTGTTTTTCCGGAGAATCTCGTCCGGAAACGAAGCGGAAAAAATAAAGAAAAGGACGTCTCTTTCCTAAAATCCTACGAGATCAGAAAAAGGCCTTAATTTTCCATCACACAGTGTGAGCAAAATACCTTTTACTCTGTATTTTTTTTCGCGGATTGTATTTACAGAAAGATGTTTGATATCTTCGTAGTAGGTGTGTTTGTCATACGCTCACTTCGCAGAATCTTTCATTAGCTTCTTATAAAGAATGAAACGTAAATGGATATCATTTCGATCTTTCTATTATTAGACTCATAACATGCATCAACAAATTAAATTTCATACAAATCAATATTTCTATTGAAAATGGTGTTGTTTACACCACAAATTCAATTTTTTTTCATTGGAAATAAATATATTATTTCTACATCATATAAGACCTCACAAGTTCACGAGGTCCAGAGACGAAAACCAGCTTCCGTCGGTGGAAGATCCTGGCTTACTTGTGGTGATCGTGACCTGAATATGACGAAGAATCTAATTATTCTCACATAGTGAGCAGCTCACGCAGTCTTTGTGAATTCGCAGGACGAATCAATGAACACCGACATGTGCCTTGTGAATATTGTACGAATCGACCCGAATAGACGATTCGCACTGACTGAATGATTTTTAGATGAATAATTGATGTCTTGAGGCTTTTCCGAGTGTCTTAGGTGTTGGAAGTTTTTTCTATGTGCAGAAAATAACAACGATCTAATATATTTCAAATTAATGTTGAAAGAAGTAAAGTATCCTTGTAATCATATTTTTCCTTCATATCCAAAGGCATTTTTAGCTAGTTGAGAATTTTATCTCAATTTTGTATGGTTATATTTATCTTTCCAAAATCATTTTAATTTGCTCTCATTCAATTTGCATATTCGTCACCATTCAACATTCTTCTTACTTTTATTCAGAACCAATCTAGTGATATTTTTTCCGGTATCATTAGACGATTAAATAATATTGTTAAATTTGATTTTAACCCATTTATTATTTATAATATTCATAATTTCGCTGATCTTTTACTCTTTATGGGCTATTACTACAAATTATTATACCTAAAAAGATTTTACGTATTTATTTGTTTTATCTACACTTGGCTCTGTCTCTGGCCAGTTTTTATTGAATAATTCGATTCCTATACTCCATAAATAAACAATTACATTTAAATATTAATGATTTAAACAATTAATTGGTAACTTCAGTAAATGCATTTAGAGTTAACATAGAGTCGGGTGTTATAATAAATACGTCGGACGTTACTTAAGCGCGCACCTAATATTCATACCTCCATATATTGGATCCTTGTTAGTTTCCTGGATACCAGAGAGGAGATTTATCGAGTTCTCCGGTACTTAGGCACCGAGTTGATAATTAAAACTTCAACCAGTGTCCCGAGGGTGTGAATTTTTCTCATTAATTACAGGGAAACCGGTTGCGGAAGCTTTGTTAAGAGATTCAAAGAAACTTAAAATTAGCGCCGTTTCGCCGTGTCTTCGAGCGGATGCAGCTAAAATTCGCAAGCGAACATTTTAATGCTTTTTTTAAGATTGTTTCGTTATTTTATTTCATTTTTTAACAGGTACTTTTCCACTGCACACATTACCCGGTTCCTGCGGGAACGTTCGAGAGTGCAAACTTTTCACGGCAAAGTAAACCCTTTCACGGCTGTTGGAAAATTTTCACTTCACCTCATAATAATGGAGATTTTTAAAGGGTTTTTCGATGACGGTATCGGAGAGTGTACACGGCGTTTCTTTGCCGCTCTCTGTACTTAAAGAATATGCTTTCGGCAGCTGTTTTTCTTATTTTTAGAAAAGTAATCTGTGGAAATGTTCTCGTTTTAAGTAATGTTCAGCTTGTGCGTGAAAATGTGATTCAATTTATTTGAGGATTTTTTGCTAGATTGATGAAGTTCATTATTTTTATTTTCAAGTGCACATTAAATTTTTTTGAATACAAATGCTCAAACTTTGATTATTTTGAATATTAATTGATACGTTTTGTTTCTATTTATAGAATACAATTGCAATATGCATTTTCGATATTGAACAGCAATTTAATGAAAATGAATTACTCTGACGCATATAAATTATATGGATTGAAATAACAACCTATTGTTTTATCATCACTATTAAAACAATGAAAAAGCATCTTAAAAATCACTAGATTCGTTCAACACATTTCCATTAAGATAACAACTGAACGTCACCATTAATAAGCACAAATCACAAAACAACCAGCACAAATACAATATTCAGTGCTGAACCTCAAGATTAGCTTGAATCAACTAAATCAAACATTAAACAATCGTGACACCGTCGATGAACTTCTATGAACCCCAAACCTAAAGACTAGTTCACACTACAGCAACAAAAACTGAAACCTTGATTTTAGTTGATTGATTAAATTTAATTATCTTGATAATAGCGAAATTTGTGAAGAAAACGTTTTTAGATGTTGACTAGTAGTGCCACAGTACGGAATTAATCAAATGTGTAAATAATATTCGGAATTTTATGAAACTTCGTATTGCCATCTATGTGTGTAATAAAAAAACAACGAAAAAAATATCCCATATATTCGTTAAAAGTTGCAATTTCGTAATTACGACGCGTAGCTCGGAGCGTAAGGCGGTGGGCCAATAAACTGCACGCGCGGGTTCGAGGCACGGACGTCTGAAAATTTCGAGCATCGTCAGCGTATTTATAATATAGATGTCGCGACGTAGTAACAAGCGGATTTTTTCAATACATTTGTGGTTTTGGTTTCATCAAATTTTGATGCCAAATGCAATATTAATAGTCGCACTTTATCATTATTTAAATTACCAAAAATCCACAAACCCATTTAGTAAAATATTCACAAAAAATCACCATTCAACATGTGTCCAAAACCTTCACAATACATCAAATATCTGAGAATTCTAGAAATTTAAAGACCTCTAAAAGAGCACAGACGACCTAGACACATTGTCGAACACAAAAAACACACAGATTCGACAAGAGGACGCATTTCAAGCATCGGCATCAAGCACAGCATCAATCAATCAAGCGATACGCCATTAGCCGACAACAAGCGGTGACGGCGCGCGCCATTACGGCCCTTTGCACTCTTTTTGCTTTTGATTGATAGCCAGATTCTGTTAAAATCGAACACACTCGATTACCTGGCATTGTTGTCGAATGCGAGCCTCCGATGGTAATTGTGAGGAGGCTGTTTGTCGCGTTTCGTCGTAAATATCGTTATGGGATAAGAGGAGTGTTGTGAGAGTCGAATGGTGTTTTGCGATGCATCAGTTTGAGGGTTGGATTTTGATGTTTGACTATTTCATGTTGATTGATTTGAATGTGTATACTCTTTAATATGAAAGTTATTAAAGAACAAATAAACAATTTATTTATTTCTTTTAATTTTTACACTTAAAATAAAATTCGTAGTCGAATTCATTCGAATTCATTCGTAGAATTATTCAAAGATGCTTTTATAGATTTTGATTTGAATCATACTTTAAATATATTTTGATAAAAAATTTAAATGAAAATACTATACAAACAAATACAAGTTTTGTGTTGATCAAATATAAGGTTTTACTTACAGATTTTTATTTTACACCGAATGTGAGCCGTGAATTGAAATTCATTGAATGTATTCAGTCTATTCAATACGCAAACGTATGAAATGAACGCATTGTTAGATTGATGTATTAAGAATGAATTACAGTTTTCGTACACAAAAGATAGATCTATTCGGTATTTTAACATTGAAAAAAAAAACAATTGGCGGAGTTCAAATAAGAAAATATACGATGAAAGTTAAACGAACAAAGCGTATAGAATACATATGAATATAAATACTGCTAATAGAACCGATATTTCTGATAAAAATACGAAGCTACTTTCACACAAAGTTTCAATACGTTTCTCTCACGATATAATTCGAATAATATCCTATCTGACTTAAGGCACGTGTAGATAATTTTTCAGCGAAATGATAATCACTATAAGTTTCGAGTTACGTCTGGATTGTTTCGGATTTCGTATATTATATTAGCTTTGCTTCTGTTAAATATTGATTTTGTACGAGCATCGTTCGAATAAGTACTGTAATATACTAACTTGACTATAGTTATCGGGGGTTTATGCGTGGGAGAAAACGTTTCGAGAACACCCTGTGCGTTGATAATGAAAATCGTTCTCCATCGCAATACTAAGATGTACGTGCGAAGTACTCTTACATATTACATGCGCAACCTTATATGCTCGAATTTATTAGTAAATATAATATTCGACGACGAAATAGGCCAAGGCAGCAAGTAACATGGCGATGATTTCGAAAAAAAAAGCGCTTAAAGTTCGCATATTTAGTACTTGGAGAAGGAATTGTAATTTGACGATATCTTTGATTTATAGGAGAGTGTATACTTGTATACTGACAGATTTTATTGTAATTTTATAAAAATGTAGTATAAACATAGATACGAAATAGTTGCAAAGATAGAAAATGCAACTCTCAAAAGTTTTAGTGAAAAATAGGGTCAAAGTTCATCAAAATTGTATGAAGCTGGTCGCCGGCAGAGACTTCCATACAAATCCATACTTTGTTGACTTTGATTCGAATTTTCATGGAATTTTTCGAGAGTTGTATTTTCTGTCTTTCATGTTTATATTTATACACTAAATTTCTTTAATTTTTCATCGAAATCGATGTGTACGCTGTATGCACTCTCCTCATTAGTACATTTCCCAAAATTGTATCCTTTTGCCACCAAACACATAGAAGCAATTTCCATACTTCACACAATATTTAAATAAACACTACTCGATCCTCTTGGCCCATTTCATCGTCATTTGTAATGAACGACACAAAAGAACAATCGCACATCCAAAACCCACACACGGAGCCTGAAAATCGAATAAAACCGCCGCAAACGACTCGAATCGAATAAAACTGAACCGAAACACACATTAAAACGTATAAATTCCAAAAAACGAAAACCCAAAATCGAAAATCGGGAACAAAAACCGATCCGCCGCCAAAACGCTCTCGTCCAAGTGCGCTCAATTAGCGCAGAAATAATAGAAAGCGTATGATTTCTGCGTGAAAAACGACGAAATTTTCAACTCGATTTTCACCCCTGCTATACAAAAACAGCCCAAAATCAAAAAAATGGGCACCGTTGGGGTGGTTTTTTGATTTTGTGACGCCGGTCATCCAATTTCGACGAACGACCCGCTCTAATCGAATCCGACAAACAAAAACATTCAATCTGACCGGAGTGATGTTTTGTGCTTGTATCGAATTTTGTATGTGCGTTTGTTTTATGTATCGCTCTTTGTTCATGTGCCGTTTGCATAAGTGCATTTTGGTGGATGCTGGAGGTGTTTTTGGTGATGTCTGGTTTTGTCAGAAGCAATTGTAGTATAATTTTGTTTGATTCAAAAAATTGTTTTAAAAATATATGCAGTTATTCAAGGAGTTGAATGTACAAATAACTTTTTGAAAGTAAATAGTTACTTTTGTATCGATTTTGTTTCTTTTGAATATGTTCAGATTTCTAACTCGGAATATGGATTCTCAACATTATGAGTATATACATTTATTTATTTATTTGAAACAAAATTTAAGTCCAGGTACATAGTAATATATATGTATAGTGTATGTATAATGTGATTGCATTGGCATGTTTAGAATATTATATCCGTATGTTAGTGATATGTTTAATTTAAAAAAAATGCTATTTAATATTTATTTTTTGTGAATTATTAGACGAAGACATTTAAAATATTAATATGGAAAAAAATCAATTGTAAAAAATAATTTAAAATTGATGAAATTTACTATTTACTGTAAAATTTTATTTGTACGTTCAATTCCTTGAATGACTGTTTATAAATGTACATAAATGATAAATTATTTTTATTAAGTTTGCGATATTGTTTGGCGTAAAGTGTGAGAGTTGAGAAGACTTTTTGAACACAGGGTGAAAAGAAAAAAATGCATTGCAATATTTCAAACCAAATTGGCAAAGAATCTACCCCAAAACCTGGAACGGTAACCTCGTAAAAAACTTTTGCACTGAGTCGCTATCACTCATGTCGTGGTTTGCAAACTTTTAAAATTTGCATTTAATGAAAAAAATAAAATTAAACCAATAACGAATATAATTTTGAATATATTTTTGAAAAATCATGATTTCAAATATTATTTTACGAAATAACAAATATTGAATTACATATTTTTTTAGTATGAATTAAAATAAATTATTTATTATAAAAATGAAAATGAAAAATAAGAAAAAAATAAATATTTACCAGCACTGAAAGAAAGGCCAGAAAGTGAATCCAGTTTTCGGAAGTGGATGGCTGGTGTATAAACACCCCGACCGCATAAAAGTCTTTATCTGCGCCTAGCACTTTATTGTTTCCGAAGTTATGACTTTTGCGTACACATAATTCTTTTCTTTTCTATGTAGTTTAGCTTTCTCTTACTGTAGGCAGAAGTCACTCTCTGCTCCGAATGGATTCTATTCGCTTTATGTGTGTATGTATATCGTTCGTAAGCAGATTACGTCGAGTCGGTTTCGAGAGACGATTTTATTCTTTTGAAGTCATTCGGAAAGTTTGATATGGATTTTTAATTAAAAAAAGCGCGAAATTAATTATTCATCTTCGAAATTTCAATCGAATTACTTAAATATTTTTTATGCTCTTCAAATTTTCACATCTAACTTATCACATTAACACTTCGACAAAGATTATATTTTCATACAATGACAAGACATGATTTCGAAATAATTAATCATATATTTTTTCCATAATATATCGGCAATATCAAAAATTTATTACTTCACACATAAAACAACCATCGAAGTTAATCATCACCCAATTCATACACAATCGCAATAAAAAAAATACACGAATCAAATCCCATATTAAAACCCTGAAGCACGACACACACAAAGGATAATATCGCGTTTTATGGAAGCCTCATAAACACAAGAGACTGATTCAAACGCCATAATTAACCGCGCAATATAGCGAACCACCATAAAACGAGATTCTCGAAGATTATCGCCACTCTCGCTAGAAAAGAAAAACCCCTAGCCCCGTAATAAAACACGCCCGTTTCACACAGCACTATACAGACATATAACAACATTATAACATTAATATATAATATAATATTAAACGCATTTTATACGCGAGCCGATTCGAGATGAGCGCGATCAGTATTCATGGAGCGGAGCCGTTATCGTCAACCCGCTCCCTTTAGAGAAAAGGGCTTAAGCTTCTCGGAAAATATGTATTAAAAAAATATTTCTTAGAAGAACATGCACGTGCATGAAGAAAATTGTTACGTTCGTAATCATATCGATCGATTTTGTATTATTTTTTAACGTGAAATTGATCTGGATATCGATGTTTGTATCTTAATATGAATCATTATTATGTTCCGAAGTCAAATATTTATATTGAAAAATTACCTCTGAATATAAACTCTAGTATAGTTTTTAAGAATTTTTCAATTTTTGAACACAATTTTCAACTTAATCTCGAAAATATGACATAGTGAAGAAAATATAGGCATACAAACATCCTTCTTTCTTTACATGACGACTGAAAAGGCCAAGGGATACAAGTGACTTTGCAGTGATTTCGAGAAAAGCGCGTTCAAAGTTGATTGATTTGATCATATATGCATCAATTATGGTGTTTTATAAATGCATTTTATCACCATAAAATGTAAATATTTTCTAAGCATTATGAAAATAGGAAACCAGGCAGTTGCCATTAATTACGTCCGAATAGAATTCGGCGACTCATCTGAGCCAATATTCAAAGGTGCGGTTTTCACCTTAGCAAAGGAAAATCCCCCTTTTGGTAAAATGGTGAGGACATTAATCAACATCCGTCGCCGGTTTTGTCAATGGCCCGAAGGGTTAACTGCGAAATCGTCACGGTCTTGCGGTTTAATTAAGTGAAAAAAAGTCACCTTCGCCTCTGCCACGGATTTCTTTCTGAAAGAAATAAGTTTTCAGACCCTTTCGACTGAAATATATTCAGTTTTTCATATGAAGATTTAATTTTTGATATCTATCTATACAAATAAAAATTCACAATGAATTACCTTTGTATGTGTTTGTTCTATGTACTTCTTAATGACTTATCCTTCTGCAGTGAAACTTTCTTTAATGTGTACACATTTTATGAGATTTCTGCATCATTACATTTTGAAATTTATATTAAAAATATATAAATTTACGGGAGAAATTATCAATCTTATGCAACGTAATCAAACAACATATTTTGACAAAAAAAAAATCGTTTGTTGTATTCATCAAAAATACTATTCAATAGTTAACTATCGGCTTAAAGTCCATCGAGTTTAGAGCAATGCCTAGTCATAGAAGTTAGTAAAGAATGAAAACTTTCAAAGATGATTTGGAGAATAGTTTGCTAATTTATTTGAAAGATTGATGATATAATATTGTAAAAAGTAACTACGAGCGTCTGTAAAAGTTTTTTTCATAATTACATCATCTGATATTAACTTTTGAAATTCTTGAAAATTTCAATGTACTTGTATTAAGTAAATTCGATATTGATCGCATAAGAGAATTTGAAACTAAATTAATTCTGAAAATCTCAATTACTAAGTATAACTTAACTCTGTAACGACTGTACGTTTATTGTTAGCAAATTCCTAGCTCTAAGTCGAATGAAATCCTATTGCGAAAATGTTTGATCCTTCCACATACCGTCGAAGGTACGGAACCGCGGCGACAATGGACGTTGGCGATCTTGTCTCTCGGCAAACTTCTTCACATCATTGTGTCGTGTCTTAATTAATTCTATGATTTCCCAGAGGTACCTAAGAGCGTACGTACCAGAAAATTGCTTTTCCTCTTCTAATCACTTCCACTCCATTGGCCAATTTCGAACGCCTAAATCGCTCTTGACACTTTTGACAATGGCTATGATTAAACATTATATTTTCCGATCTTTATCTCGCACTAGAAGATTCGTAAGTGATGTATGAGTATGCGGGGTTGATTCTGATTTAAATCTTCCGCGTTATACATATTATGTCGAACGAGGTCGGTTTGTTGCCGCGCAACTCGACAGTTTCTCAAATCGAATTATATCCAGTTTAAACTAATACCTCGGTCTTAAGTTTAACGCTTTGATGCCGCCGAGGCTCGAGTTCGAATCCCAGTGTGCCAGAATTAAAGACGCAGATAAGTTAAAGCATAGGATTTTCCCCAGAGCTAAGATTTTCCACTAGCAGCCAGCCAATGTGTAATATATAAATCGAACTTCTACCGGATCGAGTTTTTCCGGGATTTAGAAATCTCTTAAATCGATTAGGGGAACTTAACGTTTGATTTCATTAAAGCTATATAAAATTTGACAAATCATATCAAAATATTTCATTTAATAATAACATTAACGTTTCTTCATAATAAACTTATTATGTATTTCATAATTCAGTGACTAACAATAAGTAATAACTTAAAATAAAAAATATTATATTTGAATTCAACCCTTGGTAGAGTTGTAACTTTTTATATGTCAAATATCATTTCCTGAATAATAGAGATAAACTCCATTTACTTTAAAAAATTATAAATTATATTAAGAATTATAAAATCTTATTTCATACTGTATTCTTATATGAACCCGATGACTTACATGTATGACTCGATGTGAAATATCATCAATATTGATATGAAAATTCTGTCGATATTTCAATGATGAAAATATGAAAAAAATATATGATCCATCATTAAATAAATAAATTTTATAATATTGTTCCATCTATGAGGTAGATTTGGTTCCTCGGGAATTGCCATAATCGAGTTGCGGTTTTTCCGAGAAAAGCGCAGGTGAACAAAACCAGGAAGCAACGCAAGTAGCTTCTTTGCGAAGACGTACCATTTTCATGTCATACCTCCAGGATACGTCATATAATATTATTATATCTTTCGAATTGTGATTCTCGAATTGATTCGAAAATACGCTTCGACGTTCCGTATTTTTATTCTATGTTCACGGAAATTATGCAAATATTTTTCGTGAATAATTCATAGCGCCGTGGTCTTTCGTCTGGCAACGAAATGAGAATGAAAAAAAATTGAATAAATAATATAAGTTTTTCACGAGCCGAAAGTATTTAATAATTCGTTCGATTTCGGTGAGTAATTGCACGAGAATACGTTTCAATTCGACTATTTTTTAGTACATCGTTTTCGAATTAAGCTCTTTCGAATTTTCTACACATCCAAAATTTAATTTAAATACCGATGGGATTTGAAATCGTTTTCCACGAAGTACTATTAGTTGAAATACTAAAATGAACATTTATTATATTTTAAAAGACAATTTTAAACATCAAACTATTAATTATGAATCTTTAAATCAAACGTGAGAGAAACAAAAAATCAAAACTATTATTGATAGATGTTCGATAAATTCGATAGAAATCCAAAAATGTTAAATTATTGTTACAGTTTTGCAAAGATTCAAGTTAAATTGATGCAATTAGATTTTTTTAAATAAATATATTTTACTAACGCTAGTCTTGGGTCTCTGATTTTGAGCTATTTAGTAGCAAAGGGTTTTTTGTTACTGTTGGTTTGCTCCTAGCCCAAAAATATATTTACACTAATCCAACGTAAATACGTACCAAAATTATCTTCCGGACTATTTAACCATTGTAAATATTCTAAAAATAATTTGAACCAATATTAAATACAATTTTCATCTTTGTTTTCCATTATGTTGACCACACATCCGAATTCCGAATCACAGATCCGAATCCGGTACATTCTGATTACAACGACGCCTCCATATCCTCGTTTGAATTATGACGCGACATTTTTCCATTTTCGCGAATATCATTCACATTGTCAACGGACACGCTTACAAAATCCCCTAACGCGAAACGAGACGTCCCGTCGAGAACTTGACCCCACAAAAAATGGGGAAAAAAGGGGGAAAACGATATGGAAAAATTAAAACGAACGAATAAATAAAGCGTCCCGCGAATTAATTTCCGGGTTTTCGCAATTTGGAAACAATTTTCCGGATTTGACGCTGTTTGTTCTCTGCGGTATGACGTGTGCTCTTTTATAATATGTATGGCGGATGACAAAGTTGGACATATCACATATCTGGGTTATGCTATCGTTTTTTATATTTCGTTTTTGTTTTAAAATCGAATTGGATTCTGTATACATATTTATTATTTGACTCAAATATTTAATTAACGATTGGTATTTTCGATTGAATTTGTTGCGTTCTAGTTATTTGTGGTAACAGATTAATGTAGAACATCGGTGAAATTCTATTATTTATATGAAATGTTTCACAATCAGTATATTTATTTTTGTGTATGTATAAAATGAATAAAACGTGGGCCGATTAGTTTAGTTTCTTATCCATTGGTAGAAAAGCTATAAATTGAAGACGATAAGAAAAAAATAAGGGTGATTAATTTTGTATGATTTCATTATCTCGAAACAAAAGTGCATTTGAGCTAATGGAAAGTTGCGATAAAAATCGTATTATGAAGCGAACTAGATTTTTTTTTCGAAACATGTTCAAATACACTCAACGGAATGAAATCAAAGAGTCTTTTGACGATGTGGGCAAAAATTAAATTCGCATTTGCAAAACTATGCGAATATTGCATATTTTTTATGCATGTATGGAATCCTTCGTGAATATCACAATTGCTGAGAGCAGTTTTAGCTTTGTTAATTAAAACGGGAACAACGACGAGGTAGATGAAAAAAAAAATGGAAGCATAACAACATAAACCTACGTTGGTATGGAATTGTTCCGTTTTCAACCACGAGGAAAAATTTGAAATATTTGGTGGAAAAAATTCCACTGAAATTGGCGCAAAAATCTAGAACTTGTTCCAACTAATCGGTCATATAATGTGTGTTATTTGTACGTTATGTGTCGAAAAATATATTTAGAAAATAAAATAAATAGTTATCGATATAAATGTCTCTAGGTTCGCTTCTAAAGAATTCTCACTTCAATAACACGTGTGTATGAAAGTCAAGCTTTCACTAGCCATATGAAAAAACGAAGATTTTTCAGATAACAATATTTCCACGGTCATGTATTCTATCGCTCTATCTTTTCTCCATCGTTTTTTTGATTCTGTGTTACACAAAAATCACGTACATCTATAAATATTGCGGTCAGAATGAAAGCTTTTCGAAGAACTTGAACACAATCAGTCTCTGAAATAGACGGACACAAAAGGTTTTCACCATTTTCTGACGACAACTTGTACATAGTATACGTATTTATCATTTTTTCCTTATAGAAATCGAAAAATGCTTCTCTTTTGTATTGAAACTGAAATTAAATCTTATTTTTTTCATTACTGAATAAATCAATTTCTCTGATAAAATTAATTTTTCGATACAAATTCGGGTATAATAGGTGATGCAATCAATATATAAATGATATCGTTTTGATATTTAATTGAAAATTTTCATTATTTCTATTTCCACAACCAAATATTACACATGTCGAAATTCGGATAAAACCTACATCATACTTTTTATAAGGGGATCGTGTAATGGAAATCGTTCTGCTTAACATTCTCATCGTGTTGAGATTTCTTACATCCTCGGCATACGATGTTGTTAGCATACATAATTTTCGCGAGAAACAAACGAAATTGGAAAATCTTTGCGTTGCCTCTGTGAAAATTCTCTAAAACTTTTCAGAAAAGCCATAGAATATTTCACTAACTCTATCTTGCATGCGTTGAAGAACAACAGTTTCTCATTACTCCCATGAGTAATTTAATTTAATTCGTTTCCATATTGCACCAATAAAATTGAAACATTAAAATTCACTGTTAGGTACATTAACAATTATATTATTATTATTCGTAATATTAACCATGAAAAAATGTACTAATACATAAAGCATTTAATTTTTTGCACAAATAAAAATAAGAGAATTCCTGCAAAAGGGAATTTTGTGTTCTAAATACGTCTTTGTTTTCGCACAATATAATTTTTTTATCATATTACTTACCAGGTCACGTACTCATTATTATTGTCGCACATATCCTACCCGGAAAAACAATTTTCGCGAAAATGAAAAGCCAAAGGAAAAATAAATCGAATGTCAAAATTACCACTGTTGCTCTTTTTCGTCTTCCGCACGGATTTTTTCCATTCGTTATCTAATATATTTATTTTTTATTTTTTACCCCTTTTTTGTATGTAATAATAATATATTATTGATATATAAATATTGAATCGAAATCATAAATTAATGTAACAGATTTCACATAACATTTTATTTCATCGTTGGAAATAAGATGATTGGATTTCACTCGTCACATTATACAGAAGATTTCTACATAGGAACGAATGTAAATCAGATTTCACACCTGCAAATCATAATATTGTTATGTGTAATTTCGCACATCTGTGAAAAGAGAAAATAGGTCACAAATGTGTGTCCTGAAATGAGGCTGTGGCCTTATCAAAACCTACTGGATTGCCGGACACGTATATTTTCAAAAGAACCGAAAAAGGCTTTAAGCGATTTCAGAATTATACTCGTTTCAGTTGTCAGTTAAGGATTTATTAGATGTAAGCCCGAAAGCTTTTCGTGTAACATGTAAAAATTCAAAGATATACGTATTTATATAAAGAAATATCTTTCTAATTATAACGAAAAAAAATTCAAATTAATCTCGTCGATGAATTTTCATCCGGAGTCATTTATCAGAATATTTGCAAATCTCTCGTGCCTACAAATGTGGAAAAACTATAAATCAAAAATCGCCATAAAAGCATTTCCAAACATTTATCATAGCCTATTTACACGAGTTGAACGCGTCGCTAAAATTTTTCATTGCGAATACAAGCGTACAACAAACACACAGAGAGAGCAAATTCATATTTAATCGACATCGAAAACTTTTTGATCCTCATGTCAAAATTTCGATTCGCAAAACAGAACGGTCGTATAAATGAAATATTTACGAGTACACCGCGAATTTTGCGTAACATCCGCGCTTTCATACATTTATTTGCACAGGGGTTCGCTTCAATTTAGAGAATTGATTCTGGGACAGTTTCGAAGGTATTTGAGTATTTTTTTAATTAGTATCGAAAAGTATACTCAAATCTTTCGAATTTGTAAGTTTTGTGTAAAATTAAATTTTTTAAATAAAAATTACATCGTAACTTGTGGTGGCAAAGGGATATAAACGTACTTGGAACGTGTGCCGAGATAAATCATCAAATCAGTCGACCTCCTCCTAATACATGGTCAACTTTGAACACACTTTTATCAAAATCACCGCGAAGTTACTTGTACCTCTTGGTCTTTTCAATCGTCATATCATATCATAATATACCCAATAATTAATCTATCATCTCAAATACATAATGACACATCTGTAATAAGAAAAATTACGTTAACGACAACGCCAACCCTAACAATGAGAACGTCGACAGCGTCAACATCACAATCCGAAATATTCGAGCGTTCTATACAAATTAACTGCGACAGGCATTTCGTAAGACCCCGTATAACGAACAAAATACAACATAACACAATACAGCAGAAAGTTTATTTCGCTTTTGTGATTCGAGGTTTGCTTGACAGGCGAGCGATGCGCTCTGAAATATTTATGCAATTAACAGTGGATGCGTATAACCTCCATTGTGGCCGTGGACATCCTTTTTCGGAATATTAATTTTCAGATTCCAGCAAACGTGGTTCGTTTTCGTCTAGAAGGTTGTTTCAGGAATCGCTGATTTATACCGCTGAAATTCCGAACGATTTTCGAGGAAAATAAACGGCTGTGTTTGTTCGCATTATGAACGGGACGTGATTGAAATTGGAAATCGTGTTTCCGATATGGAAAAGTGTATGATGTGTATGAAAATATATGATGTGCGTATTGAAAATAGATGAATTATGTTGGGTGCTTGGAAAATTGAGTTCGTCTCTCACTACAATATGTTTCAAATATGTTGGATGTTTGTAAAATTTATTATATGTATGTATTTCGAACTTCAATGAAAAATTTTGATGGCATGAAAAAACGTGTCGAAAACAAATGTATTGAATTTCGATATTATTCAAAATAACGTATGGAAATATATACTTTGATATTCGAGAAAATTTCAATATTTGATTTGGAAAAAGCGTATTTCATTCGTGTTACGAATGTGTAACGTGTGAGATAACGACGTCTGTTTATTCAAGAAAGCTCGCCACGTAACGTATTACACGATTTTGTATTTCTCTTTAAATATTGTTTATGTTATCTTTTCCGAGGTTCAGGTTGATTTTTAAATGTGAAAATTTCGTATTAGATGGAAGTAATGAAAATTTTCGGTGCGCGACGAAGCACTGCTTTCAAGCTGAAAAGAAAATTGTTTTCGCAATGAAATTTTCAATGGTTTCGTTTTAAAAGCCCTTCTCTTTTTGGAAACAATGATGATAATTCTTTTACTTGGAAATTTGTTTTTAATTTAACGTTGTCTTTAACTAATTTCACTAACAATACATACATCTAATGTCAAAGTATATGTATGCATACTTTTCGTAATCAATTCTTGAATTACAAAAATATACAATTTGAATTATATATTTTATTCGATTTAATCATCAACTTATGGATAATAAGTAAAAAATATTATAATTAGAGGTTCAAATAAAAAATCTAATGAAATAATTAACAATATTACGTAAAAAAATCATTTACACCTTCTTAAATGTAAACGAAAATTGCTTAATAATCGAAAGAAAGCTCCTTTTAACCGTTTTGAATTCAAATAAAAAAAAACATGCAGATAAGATCGTCATCTTCCTAGACTCTTATACCTTTCATGAAATGCGTTAACGACGCAATAACGAACCGTTGAGTCTGAAACGAGCCGTTTTATCGCGCCGTTAAAGCGTGAAACAAGCCGCCGAAAGGACACGCGCTCGAGACTCGAACGAAACGCACTAAGTGCTCGAAAATAAGAGAAAAATAAGAATATAGAAAAAAAAATACAACACACTGTAGGATGGGGTATGACGAAATAAAAACATCGCTGGGAAAACACCGGATCCGGAAAAGATACGGTCGAGGGAAAAGGTGCTGGGACGTTTTCTTAACCGAAATAATATTGTATGAAAAAAATGTTGGGAAAAAGTTTATCTTCGTATAATGCGGTTGATTCTTTGCATCGGGACGTTGAGTGAAATATGACTTAGGTGTCGGGATGTGAGCAGTATTTTTTTAAATTGCGTTTGATATGAATATGTTACTTTCAACTGATATCGCTAGAACGGTATTGATGTATGACATTTACCTATAGTTATCGTTGTATGAAAAAACTGTATTTATATCAAATGAAGTTCATCAGTCAAAATAATAGATAGAAACACTATAAAAATTACCATATAGGTTGATTATTAAATGCATTTCCAATTCTGGCTCATATACTTTTACATTTCTAATTTTTGAAAGCATTTTTCTCTGCAGCCGATCAAAGGCATATTGTCATGAGCACTTTCTCTAATGGCCAACATTCATAAAACAAAGCCTACTCACTCTCTGCATAGCGTACTCATAAAAATTCATATATACGCTTTAAATTTTGCATTTCATGTCTTTCCGTACTACGTAAGTACACGAAACGAGACCAAAAAGAATTTTTCAGCGCTTAGCTTGAAATGAACATTTTCAACAGTAGAAAACAAAAACTCTCACATTTTTTTTCAACCATGTTATCACCAAACCTTCAACGATGATAAGCAACTACATTCACACTTTCGATGCGTAAATAATCGCCATCGATATTTCAACTTTACCCAAGATGAATTATGCGAATCTTTTAATAATAGATCACAATTTTTTCGCCAATTTTTTTTAATAAACGCCCAGTCATCAGTGTGAAGGATTCATCAATCAAACGTCGAAAATTCTCACTGAAAAGTTCGCTTTTGAGATCGATTTCTAAGGATACGTCCGTTGAAACTTCGACGCCAATTATCCCAAACAGGGCTAGAATCTAACCCTCATGAAGGGCGTGTGTCACGTGATATGTGGATATATGGATATATGGATATATGGATATATAGAGTGATATATGGGGGTGTGTTTGTGTGATGGGGGTAGCGTTCGGATTAAGGATGTTCCGCGAAACGGAAGTCAACATCGTTTAACGTCTACGTGGTACGGGTGAAATTAGGAGATTGTCTTGTTAACTGTACGAATGGGCTTAAATATAATACTACTATGTGCTCAATCAATTGTATTATTTTTTCAATTGTTTTACTATACTTTCGAGGTTAAAATTGAAGATCGGCAAATCGATCGATTTAATGATAGTGTAAACTTTGTTTGTTTTTCCTATTCAGGAAAGATACGTGGAACATATAATGCCATCAAATCAATTGATCTATTAGCTTTAAAAGATTTTATAATAAAAATTAGCTTACGAAGTTTATTGTGTATTTATAAATACAATGACATTTATAAGTAATCTTCGTCTTAAATAATTTAGATTTGTTTCAGGGATATTTGTATTTTTTATGAAGTACATAATTTTGATTTAGAACATCGAAAATTACGAAATTTACGTCTAAATTGAATTAAAAAAATAATTAAACAAATAAATTACGTTAAATATCTATAGTAAGAAATTATAATTGAGAAATCATCAGCACTATCATTTCAACTATAAATTTAGAATGGCACAAGTTTCTTGATCTGAACTGATATTTTCATATTATAGTTATTATATTAAAGTAAAATATTACTGATGTAAAAATAAAACCTTTAGTTCAATTTGAATACATTTATTTGTGTGAATTCATCTTTAATATTGAGATTCTGGAATGTATAATATAATATTTTTACCATAAAAGGTATACCCCTACCGTAAAAGAATACCCCTAGAAGTTGAATAAAATTATTTATAGTTTCATAAAAAAAAATATACCTTATTACTGAAAAATCTCTATATTTACGAGCCGTTTCGCACTAGCGCATATAAACACGTTTAATTCTCCCAATACGGTAATCCTGTGCGGACCGCATCTGGCACCTTCCGTAGCACAAAACGATTCTTATTTATGCGATTTTTATTGACGACCCGAGACTTTTGTGGAAGAATCCGACTTTTCGAAACGGAATCCCGCTTTATGAGCGCGAAAATCCCTTTACGACGACGCGAAGGTCGAGATTTTATCGGAAAAATCGTTAAGCGCGCGTTTATTATCTGACCCGTAACGAATCCCGCGGATTTCCTACGATATTTGAATAGGATATGAAGATTCGATACATTCGAATGATTGAAATATTATAACTCGATTCTTAACTGTGGAAGTTACGTAGAAAGTTTGAATTCGGTTGAGCATCTTTAATACTTGGGCTTTCGTATGAAAGCATTCATTGTTCGCAATAAAAGAGACAAACGTTCGAAAAGCCAATCTAGCGAGACGAATGAATCTCGCAGATTAGGAACAATTTCTGAGAACAATGGCAGTCGAACTGACCACTACTATAATACAAATACACTAGAATATCGATTTAAGTATACATCATTCGGAAAAAAAAAAAATATGCTCTTGTAATGCAAAATTATTGAAATGAATTGTTCAAATATTATTTTTCATTGAAATGGAAAATTGATAGTGTGCCGTTTCATGTAAATAATTGACTTCGAATATATGTAATGTGAATCGTTAGAAATATGGTAATGGCAAAGTCGTGGAAACGATCGTTTTGAAGTATGCTCGGTGTATAAAAGTAGCATATTTCGCTCGGAACCGATCGAACTTGCAAACTTTATGTAAGTCTGAAAAGAAATATTGAATGTGAACGATAAAAGGGCTATTAAAACAAAATCGCTTTCGTGCTATTATCCAGTCGAATTTTCTTGAACGATCGAGAATTTGCGAATATCGAAAGATGAATATTTTATAGTTGTAACTCGAAGAAATATTATTTTCTATGTAAATAAAATATTGTGTATCTGCATGTAATTTAAAGACTCTTTGATGGTTTATGCATTGGAAGTGAAAATTTTAAGAGCTTATATGCTCGTCTGTTAAGGTTTCTGCATTATTATATTTAACATTTTACAAACAACGAGATTTTCATCGTTTGAAAATTCTCAAGAAGGTCTTTACGTAGTCCTATAGTCACATAACGGAAACAGAAATGTTGTTCAATAGTATATAATCCATTTGAAATCAAAAAAGATTCGAGCAACGTAGAATCACAAAAGCTAATATTCGAATAAAAACAATTCAAACCATCACTTAAACCAAAACGATTTTCAGAAAATTGCAACATTCTACTCATTTCGCCACGAAGAAAAAGCTTAAACACAAAACACTCTTAATTTAACAAAGTAGTACAGCGACTCCTCGAAACTCGTTTACGTTCAATGCACTACCGTTAAATAAACCAAGAATCCTCGTAGTGTATGCAACTTTGTTGCTGAAAACTCGACACAGAACAAACCGAGAACCGGTGGTCTGCGTAGGTTTGTTTTCGAATCGTCTACTTTTAAAGCACGCTTTAAAGTTAATTCAGCTCCAGCTACGGCTAATTACAAACACCGCGTAGGAAACTTTCTCATCTAGTTATTGGCGTCGAGTTGTGCTCGAGGCTCCACGTTGTAAATACTTATTTCGAAGAAGGGCCTCCGAAGCAAATATTAGCGTTCGACTGCGGAACACGTGAATTTCAAATTCAATTTGCCCACAGATTTTGTATAAAGAAGGTCTATTTTATGTAATTCGATCGTCGCTATATTAATTTTCGTTCTTGTAACGAAGAGCTTCGTGAGCTCTCCGGGTTGAACTTTATAGGAAAAAATGCTACTTATTGCTAAAGCTTATCTTTTCATTAACCTTAACTATATTTTAATTTAACTGGCCTTTTTTTATCGAATTTGACAGCTTTTAATGCTTATTTGAGAACTTACAATGTTAAAATCTATAGAAAAAATACTAGCTATGTTAAAGTTTAGTTAAGGTTAGTAAAAAGATCGGGCCTTAGTTTAGCTTATGATCAAAAAAATATTGAATGTACGTTGATTATACTATTTAATTGGTTTTTATGTCACATTTAATAAATTGTGTATAATTTATATATATAATTATAGTGTTATATTGAAAATCTAATTATCAATGCAACTTGATTAATTGTATTTGCTCTAACTCATTATGTCGTATTGTATCTACAACATCAATCATTCCTAACGATAATTTGCCTGAATTTATCAATTCTATTTCTCAGTAAACTTTGCATTTGAATTAATTATGTTTACAAAACAGTATGCTTTAAATGTAAATTAAAATATCAGTTGTCAAACGTATGTATCAAATCTATTTCTGAATTTCTGTTATAATCTGCATCTCAATCTCTTAACACTAATTGATCAATAGACAAACAGTGAACTATAACTCGGTGGTTGATTAATTACGAGAAACCGACTTGTGCCAACAACAATTGCATATCTTGAAATTCAATCCGATTTGAATGACCTAAGATACAAATTAAAATTCTTTATCATTTCATATAAATTATATAATTTATCTTTTATTTACTAACAATCGATTTATAGTTAATCTCATATTTATTCCCTAATGGAAAAGCCTATTTCAGTTAGATTGATAACTGGTATTTACGCCTGAACATCACTAATAATTTTCGATGGAATAGTGTTTCCACAATTTGAAATATATTGTACACGTCCGTTTAGATGATGTTAATGCACGGCTTTGTGCAACGATGACGACGTGCACTTCCGTTATAACGGTTATTTATGCAATTTTCCGACATAGCACTTCCGATATTCCGGATAATGGAATGAAACTAACTAAAGATTTTGAGTATTCTATTTAATAAATTGAATCAAAGAAAAAAATTTATATTTTGATGCAAAAACTTTATTATACATATTACTCATCATAAAATTCAATGTTTGTTCGAAACAAAGCTACATTTTCCGAAGCCAATAAGCGAATTATGATTTAACGAGCTGCACTGTTCGATGAATAAGCAAATTATAATATTATAAGCCTAATTTATACCTTGGAGCTTATTTCGAAACACGATCAAATAACCCGTAACTCTCGAACATGGACTCGAGCGAATTTTGCAGAAAGGCATTTTTTTCTCTATACTTTCGATACATTAGCATTTGAGAAACACGACATCGAACCCCTGAGGGTTCAGTTAATTACCTGGAAAGCCTTGTTTCGCCCTTTTACACGAATAATCGAACTTCGACGAAAGTGTATCGATCTTTTCACTATTGAAATTCTATATTATATTTGGTTTAATATGTTAAATTTGTATATAAATATAGAGATATTAGCGCAGTGATAAGTTTCGTATATCTTCGCCGATAAAGGAATGCCAACTATGGTAAAGTGTTGCGTTGAAACTGACTTCAACAATCGGAATTATTTAGGCTGAATGTTTTCTTTTCCGTGGAAATTTTCAAAATTTTATCGCGATTCTTATTCGCGTGCTAGATTGCAATGAATCAAAAGAAACAATCTCAAAGTCTTCGCTCTTTTCCTGACGGCTTGAGGCTTGTTAGCGTTTAAGTAATTTACGACCTCACTTATAACATTGAGCAATTAATTCTGTGTGTGTCATCTTACATCGTAATTATTTCCATCGAAACGGTTATATTTTGGGGTGTTTTCGATTTTTGATTATAGGTTCTGATTTTATCCAGATGACTGTGTATCTTATTTATCTCTATTCAATTTGATATGATTAGTTAGGAAAATAACTTATAATTAAAATGAAATATAAAAAAAAATATTATTTTGAACTCATCGTTCATTTCGATTCCTTTGTGATTAATAATTTTCAGTTCATTCTCTTTCACTATTCGTGTCGATAAAATTTTAAGTAGATTTTTAATTTTAGCTTGATAAAGAAGAATATTGTCTAAACATCCATTATTAGTTTGCTTCAATTTGAGTCTATAATTTTCGTTCGTCTACGTCAAAAATAATTTACAATGCAAAGTCATGCAAAGCCGATAGAAATATTTAAAACAATGCTTTTTCTGCGCAATTCCTAATTTCTGAATAGAATTTTTTGTGTCTAACAACCATAAAGATCGTTCAAATATAATTTTAGCTTCAAAATCTCTTTTCATTAGATATATAAACACACAATGAAATCGTTTCGCATTCATTTTGAAAATATTCAAAACCGTTTCAAATATCATATCTGCATTTAGAACTTTCAAAACAATAGAGAACACAATTGAAACCATCAATCACTCATTTCGATTAAACTAAACTACAGAAATTCAAACGATATCACTTAACCTATTGACGAATCTATTTTGATTTTTTTTCTCAAATATCATCGAAACACTCGAAACCGGTCTTATAGTGTATGTGAACTAGGTCTTTTTGCAATTTGCGAATCTGAAACGACTGCGTTTCAGACAAAGAACGAAATCAACCCTTTTGTGCTACGCGATCCCGTTTTCTTCTTCTTAGCAGAGTGTCTTTTGCAAACTGCACTAATGAGCGGGAACGTCTTTGTTTGTTCAAACCCACACCGAAAAGACTTATTATTTATTTGCCTTTGCGATTTCTATTCTCTGGAATGCGAATTGTTATGTATTTATGCGATTTATATCTTTCGCTAGTTTGTATTTTTCTATATAGAAAATTCCTTCAAACATTTGTCAGGATTCGAAAATAATACAATAGTTCGTTTTTTTTTTCACAATGTATTATTCGGAAAATTTGAAAATCTATCGAACATATTGAAACCAACCGCTATCGTTGAATATGCTTTCCATTTGAAATCGAATCGCTTTGACAATGCATTGATGCATAACATACACGAAAGGGCACTTTGATATTAAAATATATTCGTTTTCGAATCGCTCGACTGGATTGTTTTATTTTTCCAAAAATATGTGAAAATTCTAATAGATATTGCATATAATAAAATTTATGAATTTTAATTCGGCATTGATGATAGGTATACGAAAGTCGTTTCATTCAAATCACATCTGATAAGTAATTCCGTTCTATAATTTTTTTTTTCTTTGTATATCACAATAAATAATGATTAAAATCCATAACAATCAATCTGAACCCAAATAAAAATCGATATCTAGAAAATAAATATCCACCACTATGAATCAAGACAAATAGCCAATAAATAGTTGCCATACTAAAGAATCACCTCTCAATACGAGGTCGATAAACTATCAACACACACCTCAACACAAGCAGCTTTTTCGACATCAGTTCAACTCAAAGGTACTTTCACTTCATTTCAAAACGAACAAAGCTCCGATTTTAAAAGCACACTCTTTGATGTGTAACAATTTAGTAGGACTCGATAACAGTCACGTGAAAGTACCCTTATGCGGCTCCATCCCCAAATGGGCCTTCGGGACCCCGAAGGGTTAACTCCTGCGAACGACCCCCCGCATAATTCAACCTCTTATACAAATGGGGTGGGTGGGTGGTGAATTTATTGTATTACCTTTGCCGCGAAAATAGCCCCGCTGAAATATTTTGGCGGTCGCTTTTTACAGTGGAATGGACTTGACCTTGTTTTAACGGTGTTAAATGTCGATTGTAAGGTGTATTTTTATGTCTGTTACGTGATATAAGATGTTTTATTCGACGTTAGTCAATTTTGAAATTCTCTTATATCATTTGATTCAGATACGAAAAAGTTTAATAGAAAATCGATGCCATTAAGCGACTGTAGGTTTAACAGTCGTATACTTCTTATATTATTTCCTAATATAATATCACTTAACGGTATCGAAATAATCAGTAAATTTAATATTTTTCATATAAATTTTTGTCAAAATTGAGGCAATTCCATCGCAAACTTTTCAATTCATTTAAAAAATCTGTGCGTGTGAAACACGTTGTAAAACCATTCTACTTAATGAAACAGACTTTCAGCGCTTTTTCGAATTTTCTGACGACATTGTGTGATTTTTTAACCTAGAGACTATTAAAATATATCATAGCGGTCGTTTTTATACAAAATTAATTCACAGAGAGTCGACAGCCGTAAAGGTAAATGAATATAAAACTCGTACTACGTACATTTGAAAATAAAATTTCTCGGAATTCATAAAGACGTATTTTATGATACAATTTATCTTTTAAATTCGTTTCGCTATTAAAACTCATTTTAACAGTTACTTCAATTTGAAACAAAAATTCAAAAACGATCAATATGGTTTATCATATTTTCAAAAGGATATTTATATGTGAGATTCTGCGAAATAATATCAAAAAAGTCTAACAGAATTAACCCGAAATTTGTTCATGACACTTGGGGCTCTACCATTTCAAACACGACGTGCACTTTGGTGCAACACACGTCAAGTATGGAAAAGTGTAGTGAAAAATGCTGAAAAACTTCAAGCCAACGCTTTTCAGAGTCCGATACTGACAGTTTCAGCTACTGTTAAAGGGATACGACACTTCTTTGTCTCATTATACCCTTTGTGCCAAAAGTGAACATTTTCGGAAAATAAAGAACTGAATTTTTCACAGAAAAGCTCTGAGCTTCGATGAAATATTAAGCTTCGTTGAATTGAAACTTTCAATATTCCTATTTGAAATTAATTCAAATTTAACTTTATAAACGTGACCTGTAATTCTGTTTACATTTCTCGCGAATTTCAGGACATGCGGTCATGAAAAATACACATGTATCATGTAATAAATTTGATATGAAATTCAAATTGTCACACACAAGTGACGCAAATGAGATTCATAGTGATGTCGCGAGTTTTCGCCATTGTTCTTTCGTGTTTTATTCAAAGCGACGTTTGTAATATGAAAATTACATACGGGACATGTCCGAAGATAGAAACACGTATCTTTTATTAAACGACGAGAATAGATAATGTTGTTTGCTGTATAAACGATGTGTCTTCCGATGCGGAGTCGTTTTGAATAATTAAATGTTCCTCGTTAATTCAAATGGAACACTGAAAATCTGTTTGAATTAGTAAGCATTCGTTGTTGACACTTTTTTTCAGAAATGTCAATATTCTTGACTAGTTAATTTTCTTTTGTCTTTGATTGTATTTTTTAAAATGCACGTTTCGTTAATTTAACAATAGAGACGTGAGCTAGTTTAGACTCATTTAAATTTCTGTTTTTAGCTTTGAATTTTTTTAACAATCAGAATACAAATATTTTATAATACTTCAATTCGAATATAAATCTGATTCATTCCTATTTTTTTATCTACCTATAAAGGAAAAATCTCTTACAAAACAACGCCTCATCTTTCGATCCGCGCAAGACCTACACCACTCCGGATCGCGATTTTCCGAAAATTTCCCAACTTATCCCGTCGAAGCCGTTTAATCATCTTATCTCGAAAGAATTTCTATAGAGAAGCGACGTTTTACTTTCACCTGAACAGCCTAGCTTCGAAGGTACAGTACACACACAATATATCGATCTGGAGAAAATTGCGTTCGTCGCCAAATGACGTAATCCCGTGAAAGCCTTACGGGACGAGCACCTGAGCGAACGTCTAACATTCGTATCAAGTCCAAAATATAGTCATTTTTTATTAAAAAACATTAAAATATCTAAAAAATTCGATACACATTAAAATTTAAATTGATTAAAAATATGATTATTATAAAATTTTAATTTGAATTAAGTCGATTTAATTGAATTATCTTTGAATTTGGGTTACTTAGTTTTACTCGAGGTACTGAAATACCCGCAAACGACCCACTAGGAAAAACTGTTCAACAGCGAAACGCAATTTGCGCATCGTTGTTGCATAGTAAAAACTTACTGGTATCCTCTACTTTTTTTTACACTTTTGCATAAGTGTGTTTACAGTAATACTTCGATGCTGTGCAGTTTCGCAATATTGCGTACCTGAATTGTAGAATTGAAAAAGTTTCTCGTTCGTTTTGCGTTAACGTGCACACGATTCGTTCTCCGGTTTGCTTTTTGTTACGGTTTGTTTTCAATATGTGAAACTAAAACGGATAAATCGAAAAATTGAAAATAAAACAAAAGTTTTTTCGATCGCTTTTTGAAAATTGAAAAACGTTCGTTTTTTTTATCGGTCGCAATATTGAGAATAAACTCAGTTCGGTGACAATATAAATTGTATTTTATGTACATGAAATATTTATTTAATATTCAAAATGAAAATATTTTTTGGATTTCGACGAATTTCGTTTTGTTATTTTTTTATTATAAATAATAAATTTATAGAAAAATTTAAATACTAGGGTTCAACTTTCAATATCAGAGTCGATTTAAATGTAAATTTTACAAAAGCGTGACAGAAATTCTAACAAAATATTTTGCCATTTAAGGATTTTAATAAATTAATGAAAAAAAATCTTATTTTTCATCAAAATTCCGATCATTTCCATGTCCACAAATTTTGAAAATGTCTTAAATAATGCACATATTAAATAACCGATTTCAATAAAATCGAACAGTTCATACAAATATATACAATCAATTAGAATAAAGCCATCAACAGAACTGTTAACGACTCCCATTTCTCGCTGTGCAACAACACAACATCTACTCCTCTAAGCACCAAAACACCCAAGTATACCCAAAATACACCCAAAATACACCCAAATACACGCCAATACACAACATATAACGATCGAAAAGGCCACGGGGTACAAGTGACATTTTCGCCGAAATTGAGTTATGTACAGGAATCGATTCTATGCGCGCTAATTTATTTGGTGGCAAAAGGATATAAACGAATTCGGAACGTGTGCCTTAATATATCATCAAATCATTCGACTTCCTCCAAATACATGGTCAACTCTGAACGCGCTTTTCTCGTAATCACCGCAAAGTCACTTATACTCCTTGGCCTTTTAGGTCGTCATATACATTAAAGCAGAGGTCATTCCGTTCGTCGTTAAGCCGTTAAGTCCGTTAGTGTGCTCCGTGTTTGTGTGTTTCCGGGTAATTGACGCTGACCAGAGGCACAAGGGTTGCGGTGCACCGAAGACACGCCCTGGATTCGAGGATCGGAACTGATCTATGGATCTCTGCGTCTGTAGGTCCGTCTTAATGCGATGGGGGACGGTTTCGTGCTTCAGACTTGATGTGTGTGTGTGCATTTCCCTGAGGCGTTACTGGATTTGCTGTTGACGTTGCTGACTCTCGATGGTCGTTAGTGGTGTGTGGATGTGCTTGTCGTTTGTGTATGGTTTAATTGGTTTCTATATGTTAAGGTTAAATACATACATTATTATCATAAAATAAAGACATTTGTTAAGTTATAAAACAGTTGTGCTGATAAAAAAATTCCAACGACTTGCTCACGATAACTCACCAAATTTTTATTGCAATTGGATGAATGATACATATGTATATGTATATATGTAAATAAATACATTCGGTATAAATAAAAAGACTTTCGTTAAAAAAATACTCTAAAACTAAACTATTTTATGCATATAAACTGCAATCGTCAAATCGCTTTACTCGATCGAGCTAAAACTCAAATTTACCAGATTTTCGATTCATATTACAATGCTCTATTGAGCATACAATCTCTTTAGAAACGGATATTAATACTCGACGTTTTACCGCATCTATTTACTCATTGTACTTTCTCAAACTCGAACTTCATTTGTGTGCTTTCGAAACTGGGTCATTTCTCTAAAGTAGCAGCATCAAAAAGTTGATGCTTCCGAAATTATGAAATGTAGCAATTTCGAATCTCCTTCAATCCACGTAGAAGTGAAAGATTATGAAGTGAACAATGATTTAAAAGATACAATGTGTACACGGATACAATTTAATTTTTACTGCCAGAAAAGTCAAAAACTCGAATTCGTTAATTCACGAATAATTTTAAATTTCATTCTATTTGTAAACTTAAAATAAATAAACGAGAATCTTAGAAGCCAATGGATTCATACGAATATTTGAAAAAATCATATTCATTGGTAAATACGAGTATCAGTCATATAAAATGAAATATTGGATAGTTATACGATCAGACGATGCTATATAAAAACTCTGAAAGATAAAGCGTTTTCAAATGTTATTGCAAATCTCAAAACTGCACTTATCAATTTTGATATCAAACGAATGAACATATTCAAAGACAATTCATGCATTCAACTAAAACGATTTCAATTCATCACTTACACCCTCGACTTTAGAGTCTACACACATTTTGAATAAATCCCTCAAACTCTTCAAAACAAAAACCTTTCTCCCTCACAACAAAAACATTCAATCATCCCAGAAACAAAAAGATTCAATTTTCAAGCGCGAATTTCCATCGCTCGGAAAAAAAAGCCCACCATTATACACTCGCTTTCCAACCTTCGAGTCGAGCATTTAATTTTTTGTCACTCGTCGACCCTCGTAACGACGTTAATAAGTGGGTCGAACGAGAGCCCTTTTGTTATATATTTATGCGACATTAGCAAACAAAAACCGAAAGGGACCACAATGGCGAAAGGATCCCTCATCGTCTAGTCGAAAGGACGAGCGTCGGATAATTGTTTTAATTCGTTCGGGTTAATTTCGGAAAATTGCCGTTGATTCGTTTGAAAAGTAGTCGAAGGATTTTTTGGTCGTTGTTGATGAAGTGTGTGGTCTTTTTGGGAAGTATTTTCTTTTTTGGTTGTGGGTTTATTATGCTTACTTTTTATTAATGAGTCAATGTTGTTTCTTCTTGTTTGTTAAGTCGAAATTTCATTATAGTTTGAAGTTTAAAATTTAATTATGAATTTGAAATTTTAGAAGCAATTCTTATTTCTTATAGATAAGGAAAACGGTATAAAAATAAATAATGTCTCACTATAAATATTTTCAAAATTAAACACATAGATCGATAATATTGATTGATATTAAGTATCAAACATTGAAACTCACTTATTGAGAAAATGCATTTTTGTAGGTTTTCCACCTACATTTTTAATAAATTCCATTTAAATTACAATATTTTCCAAATCAAATTCTATGATTTTCTTTGAAATATTATGAGGAGATAATTAAGCTTAAATTAGAAAATGTTCAATTTAAAACACAAATTATTTAACTTGAAATGGAAAATCTATATTTCACAACATATATTTCGATTATAATAAATCTATTGAATTATTTAAAAATAAAATAAAATAAATTATTTGAATATAACAGTTATTCAATTACACACATTCATCTTGAGAGAATTCATTTATTTTCACCAGTAAAATTTTTCACTCATTCTTAACGGTCCCATATAATTTTTATTTCGATAAAAATACCAATTTTATTATATTTAATCAAAAAACACACTTCTACAACAATTATTATTAAGTCAATTACAAAGAAATCCACAAATTAACAAGAACACATCGAAATTCAACGAGAAACTCAAACCTCCATCAATTTCAATAAGTACAGCAGAAACCTCACATGATTATTAAACAACAACCTTCTCCCTTCTTTCAGAATCCAGAATCCAGAACCAGGGACAAACCAGATGCAACAAAAAGCGAAAAAATCCCTAAAATTCCCGCAATTTGATATGCAGACCGCGGTCGAAATACGCATAATGGCCGCGGCCTTTGCAAATATTGGCAGCCGGATCGAACGGTAAATATTGAAACGTTTCATCCCTTCGAATCATCCCTTAGAATCGTCCTCGAACATCCCCTCAGCAGTGGGACCCGGTTATGAAATGCTGGGCTGTTTGTACACAGAACGCTTTATAAACTCTTCCCGAAGATATCTACGGGTCTTTCTAGGGCCCGAGGCGCTGGTACTCGGTGCTAGCAAATAAATAACGGCGTTAAACTTGTGCGTAAATAACGGAATTGAGTGTGGGAAAATGTTGTTCGATTGGTTATAGATTTGTGTTGTTTTAGTTCATTGGTTGTTTGAGATTGTTTTTGATTGATTTGTGTGTATGGAAGCTGCATTTTTATTTTGAATGCGGTTGGAGAAAAATATGAATTCATTGAATGTATGAAAGATATTTTTTATATGAGCCATTTAGTGCATAAAGTGGTTAGTTCCGCTTTCGGAAAAAATAGATTGAAATGCTAAAGCAATTTGAATAGCGAAAACTTTTCATATGTGAAATATATTTTCTGAATGATGTACATAAATTACAATTATATGACAAAATTTGATTCGTTTTCCGAAAAATAAATCATTTATTTTAGAGGCTATTTTAATTAATTCCATACTATTATTTAAACTGGCTACATCATAAGCATAAGCTAATAATAATTATAATAAATGAAATTTATATGCTTACAGTTTTTCATATAGATATGGAATAATAAAAGGGATTAAGATTTTTTTGGAAATTCCATCAAATATGTTTCACCATTTTTCTCAACTTTTTGTTTTATGAAGCTACCAATTTGTGCAATGAATGGCTCATATAATTTGCTCTCAATTAGGATAATTCTGTAAAAAAACCTCATTTATTTCTTAAATATGTATTTGCAGAATCTTTTTGAAATCAAAGTTTTAAATCTACAACGATAAGATCCATCTAATGAAATTTATGTTCAAATTATAATACTACGTTGCATCTTAATTGGTTTCTATCTTAAATACACATCTAAGTCCAATCACCAAATCTCAGAAGGCTTCGAACAGAATTCCCAAAGCTGCAACTCTACTTGACAGAGGATTACTACTGTGTCGAATCCGCGAATCCTCCAAACAAGAATATACATAGAACGCCTAATTGATATCTCGGGACACGTCTAGATTATCACGAATGCTCAATTTCTGTGAAACATGCACTATGTTAAAGCCATCAGATTCTAGATACAGATAACAGTCTTGATTGGCGATGCACCGATGCACCTGAGATGCACTCGAAATGCACCGCGTTTAACTCGTTTGTTAACTGCGCTCGTTTCGCAGAATTCGGTCTGTCGTTTCGAAATGTTCGTATTATAGTTTGGCTTTCGTCTCGAATCGGAATATTCGAGAAGTTATCGCACAATTATATTAGGTTATTGCTGTAGGTAGATGCTTTGAATTATAATGAACACCGGTGAGTTTAGTTTCACGGTTCGCGACAGATAGACGTTTAATTAATTTGCAGCGGGTTGAAAGGTGAATATGTGGATGCATTTTTCTCGTGTTTGTAAATGTAAACATGAATATAGATATGTTATTTGAAAATCACAAAAGTGGTTTTCATTTACATTTTAATTCAGTTCACGGCGGTACGTATACAGTTTCATACGAACTAAATTCAGAATGAATATCTGTGAAATATATTTCGCATATTTATGAAATATATCATATATTATATTTCAAGCTTTCTATTTTCATCATTAAATATACACTCTAACAATATGAAATTAATATCTTCGAATTCAATTTATTTTCATTCCATATTATGAATTTTATATTTTTCCATCATATTTTCTCATTTAGATTCAATTTAAAAACAATTTCTATATTATATCGAATATGTACACAAAAAAGTGTCAGTAAAATGTATGAAAGTATTTTCGGATTATCAGAGTATCACTATGGCATGCTTCACATGAATTTTATGGCCAATATGAAAGTGGAAAAGTCAGTAGGATTATTATATCCGGTATGATGCATCCCCTATAATCCATCAACAGTGGTTATCAACTATGCCTTTAAACCTTTTAAATTCAAAATAAAATATATCGACATCAACTGAATATCTGAAATCGATATTGTAACTATAATAGAATAAATTCAGTCTTCCTAGTGGAACAATATAAAATCGATATAGATGTGATAAAAGCCATTCTATATTTATGTGACCTTTCTTCAATAATGTATTTCGAGAATGTCGAAGGTTTCATATCACTGCTATACCCTCTTTATATTGAGCTGTCACCAAGGTAATCTGCCAACCGTCCAATAGTCGATGATCCGTGAAATCCTTCAGGTTTGAAATGCAACTAGAAAGGCACTTTCTCTATATCATATATGAAGTATTTAGTAGATTTGTTCATTCTGAAGAATTTTATGTTTTAATCGATTATTTGTCTTTTATTTGAATTTAAAAGTTTGTATGATTTGATGTGTTTTGTGGAAAAATCAACATACTCACCATTATTCGATTATTTTTTGATATGTTTTTGAATGTATATTTCAGAGTAAAAATGTTTTTCATTTCTGAATCAACAAAGTCTGCTTAATTCACTTTCTTGTTGTACATTACGTGCAGTCTCTGAAAATTTTATATGGAATCTAACAACTTTAATCTCTCCTTTTATAATCTCAAACAAATTTCATTTACTTTAATCTGATCACAGAAATGGAAAATAAAAATCAGAAATATTTTTCATACGTTTTTATTATTATTTTTAATAATATATGTATATATATATAATATATTTTTTCGACATAGATTTATCGACACGGTATAAACGAAAAGGTCAAAACATTTCACAGAAAGAATGAAAGAAATAATAAAAAACACTCTGAAAACGCGTCGAATTCCAGACGAAAAAATCATCGGTCCGTTACATTTATTTTATAATATTTCATCGTAATTCATCATAGTCACTTCGACCCTGTTCAAAAGGCACATTCTATCCAATAATTCTGGAATTCAACGCATTTTTATAAAACGAAAGCTCAAACCCTTGTACACCAGACAACGAAATTGGAACAAACATTATTACACACTACGAATTTAATAAAAACTGTTCAAAGTCACTTTTTTTACATTAACGATCTTCAAACATAATAAAAATCATTCTAATTTCAATGCCTCGTTTACAAAAAAATCTTACTTAAAATATAACACAATAGCGCTTTCGACCCAGATTCGTACAAAAGTCGATCGCGTCGAAAACGCTACGCAACTATACGAACTGTATATCAATTATATATTATTTACATTCATTTTTATCGGTATGTTAACACGTAAATTATGATAATTCATTCTATTCGTTCGTTTAGATAACCTCAGCTGCAGCCCAATATTGCGAAGAACACGGCCAACATCAGACCGATCATCGATGGAGGATCACAAGTGCTCGAACCTTGTTGCAATTCGGCTAGGCTTTCTTCTGGAACAAGTAAATGTTTTTAATTTACCGAAAATTATTTTTCGTCGATTTACAGGTTGATTTTTTGTTATATTTTGATGTTTTTATAAGAAAATTCTGTCGATTTAAACGTTTGATTATGCAATATTTGCTTAAATTTCATTTATTTAGTACATAGAATTCGTAATATTCTTAGTTAGATGTAATGTTTTTTTTTTATGAATTTATAAGGATTCATTCTCTATATAAATCCAAAAGTACTTTGCAGTGTGAAAATATTGTGTTACAATACGTATTGATTTCGGATTTATCTATTTTTTTTTTCAATCGCTTTATAGCAGGTTCAATCCTCAATAACGCTGTTTTTCAATAAAAGAAAGTTGTTACTTAAAAATTCATTATAATTCTCTGAAAAGTATGGGCAAAGTGTGCAAATTTCGAAGCTCATTTGTATGCAAGCGGGTGTAACACGGAACTACGGCTTAATTAAAAAGTTAACTTGCACAATATTTGAATAGGATGATTATCATTGAATCGAAATTGCTTCATTACATCTATGTTATTTTCAGCATAATGAAAACTGAGTTTACATTTGAATTTTCAATAAACAACATATCGAATAAAAAGCATTTAAAATAAACTTCAATATTGAACATTTCCGATTCACTTTATACACAAATTGAACCACCGTACAATAATCGAACATCTAAAAGGGTATCCTGAACTATCTTTACTGATATATTCACGTACGATCCGTCCATAATAGAAATAGGTACATATTACATTATGCTTGCTTACTATACTCTGAATCAATTAGTTAACGTACTGGAGGGTAGTAGTAGAAGCATAGGACCTGTGTTTCGTCCCACTCTTTGCCGGAATATAATTTCAGACCGTAGTTAATTTTGTACGAAACGATATCGTTAAGTGAAATTGAACGCTGGCCACCAATTAAAATTAGTTGGACGGAAAATACTGTTCGACAATTTCGAGAGAAAACCGATCGCTGTTTTCACAGTGAAAAATTCAGTTTAGCTCGTGAAAATTATTTTGTTTTTTCAGATACTTTAAAATTTTTGTTTCGAGTTATATTTTTAGTGGAAAAAAAATATTGGTATTAGAGGTTCCATCGTCGATTGTCCGGTTTACTGATAAACGGGGCAATTATTGCTAAATTAAAATCGTTGATTGATGATATTCTTTTTATTGTATGTTGTTAAATTTCGATCGTTATTTTTTTTGCTTTTAACATTTCTAATGAACTGATTTCATATTTAAATTCGAACATTTAATCGTTAGTTACTAAACTTGAGTGTTAACTGATGTTTTTTCCGCTATATAATTTTTATCGCTAATTTGTTCAAATTTTATAGGAACGAAAAATATTCACTAACATTCGAGCTAAATAACTAAATATTGAAAATTTGAGACTTAAAAAATATAAGATTTATTGATTTAAAACGAATTTTCTTCCACTAAATTATTCAAATGAATCGAAGCTATTATTAATCCAAAATATCGTTCGACTGCACGATAGATTCGATAGCATTTATTGTGATCGTTCCAAGGCATTATTTATATCTAAAATAGCCCTATCGAAACACACCGATCCGGAATCGCTTAATAGCTTCCAAAGTGGTGTTGAGAGTTCAGTTTGAGCGACTTTGAACTCGAGTTTATGCGAATTTGCGTTTCGGAAGTTTGCGAATCGAACTCTGGGCCTCGGTTAGCGTGTTTACCTTTGTCGACATAGCCGTTTTGCATTATATATATTATTTTAATACGTTTTAGCTAATCGCATTCATATATCGAGGTGTTTTAAAAGCCCCAGAGACAGGCGGCTACCCTAAGCGTAACGGAATTAACGCCCGAATTGTTAAACGGAAGTACGCGGTCGGGTCACCTGTTACGTTATTACAGTACATACGGGGCTAATTCGATGTAATTTGACAGTTTTATTTTACGATGCACCGACCCGAATATTTCGATGATTATCGTAAATTTAGTTTAAAGGTTTATCCGATGATTTGTTGTGTTTTGTTTAAACAATCTGTGATGAAAATGGAAATGCAATTTATAGAGCATAACGCGAAAATTGTAATTTTGTATATGGATTGGAGCAAACATCTTTTCGAACTATTTACTTCTTCTCGATATATTATTGCAAATTGTTTTGATAAGAATCATGTACGAGTTTTATTAAAACTATTATGAGCACGTTGTAGTGCTGAAGCAAAATATTTCGAAATGGTGTTTGATCCATATTCAAAAAAATTATCGATCATTTCAAAACAGCATAGATAAAGCAGGATAGGTAAAAATGTATGAAAACCATTCCCAATCGTATCATGGGCTAATTTGAATGTAATGAACTCACTGATCCAAATGAATTCAATACTAAAACTATTAAAGTTTTGCGGAAAATTCTATTAAAAAGTGTATAAAATAATTCAATTTTATATGAAAATCACAAATCATGTATCAATTTAAAACCGTTCAGCAGGATTTTTCTTTGAATGAAAACATCTTTACCAATCCTCCTTTAGCCAGCCAATAGCGCAGCGGTATAAAGCGTTTGTGCATGCCGTGTCGATTCAGCATTCTTGGATGCGTGGGTTCGAGTCCTATCTTGGCGAGTGTCACAATTTCGTTTTTCTCAATCGATAAAAATTGATATGGAGACACGGTCGTTTCTTTCGAATGTTTGGATTCATTTGATTCGAAAAAAGTGTTAATTTAACGCTTTATGAAACGGCTCCGCAAATGATCATCACCTATACCTTATTTCGATTAAATTCGAATCATTAGTGACACCTATGTGTGCACTTATGTAATTACTCTTAGGAGTCTTGTTCTTCACTATATAAGTGGATGATATTAACTAGGGAAATCTTAAATCCACCCTAGTAAATCTTAAATCCACCCTAGCGACAGTGGCGCCGCCGGTGGCTAATTGTCGAAACCGACCCAACTGTCAAACGAACTGTCAAACTAATTTTGTTTGTTCCAAGAGATTATTATATTATAATATAGTTAATGATTTATCATTATGTTTCAACAGTAATTATTGAAATTGAAAAACTTTTGGTGTCTCACTTGATTTAATAATGATTTATTGATTCCAATGATATAATGATCAATTCACTAGATTCCTCCCAAAGTTCATAAGTATATTTCAGATATAAAATGAGATTTTAGCGAGGAATGAGTATATTAGAAGCTAAGAGTGAACCGAAGTGAAATATAACATATATGTTATGTTTCACTTCACCAAGTGCTCCGCTGTTTTGAAGTGTAGGAATATATATTCCTACACGATCACACTTCAAATCAGCAGCTTGGTTTCATCCGATTTTGCATTTAAAACGCAGTATCCTATGAAAAGCGCATTTTTTAACAATTTCCAGAAGCAATTTGAACGATCGGTAGGTAATTTCTAGGATCTATGCAAAAATCAGCCACTAGGGGCGCTAGTATTTGACAGTTGGGTCGGTTTCGACAATTAGCCACCAGTGGCGCCACTGTCGCTAGGGTGGATTTAAGATTTACTAGGGTGGATTTAAGATTTCCCTATTAACTATATAAAGTTATATATGTCATTTATGACAGACATGGTTGTGAATTGGGGCAGGGCCCTGTAGAGAGAAATAAATAATGAGAAATAATTTCGGCACAATCATCGATTGACTCTAATTGCATCCGAACCGAAACAAACAAGAATATATTTGAAAATCCAATTTACCGTTGAGCACGTGCACGAGCACGGTGTATGTGTGCCTGTGTGGCAGCACGCACGTGTAATTTCCGGCGTCGGCCGGCGTCAGTCTGCTCAGTCTGAGGTGGCTGTCGGCGCCTCCGCCCCCCTGCAGCCTCTCCGTCCGCACGGAGACTCCGCCCCGGCGCGTGTCCATGTGCAGGGGGCGCGCGCCGTGCAGCCACCAGATCGGGGGCCCGGCGCCTTCGCCCCTCACCGTGCAACGCAACGAAAGCGTCGACTCCGCCTCGTAGTACTGCTCGCGAAGCGGACGACCGGCTTCGTCGACTATCGTCACTTCTGGTGCTGTTTGAAAAATAATATATAATGTTAATTAAGTGTTATTAAACAGCGTAGTTAATAGTAGGAAAAGTATTTTTTGGGGCACATTGTTCCCGTTGTTGATTGAGCGGCAAGAGGCGCGCTGCTTGCCGCTTGTCGCGGTGTGTCGAACTTTGCTTTACACTGGGCGAATAGTATTGAACTTGTGCGTTTTTCGTATCTGTTAAAGATGATTTTCTTCTTTCGCAAAACGAAAAATGTTTGTAAAGTAGTGGTGAAATTTGCTACGATCGCGTATAATGTGCTTCGCTGAGATTTCGTTGGCATGAAATTCATTTTAGTTTTTGTCGCAAAGTTTCCCGGTTCATATTTCTTTCAGTCAGGCGAGTTAGTGTATGTGGTAATAAAATTGTTTTAAAACTTAAATTAAAAATTGCAAAATGTTTTTATTCATACTCTTTTGAAAACTTCCGACGGTATACGTATTTTAATAAAAAGTCAAATTAATTTCAATTATTTTGCAGTCACATTTTCATTTGAGTTAACTTTTTTATTTCAATTTTACTTTCATTGCTATTTCCACGTATATTGATATTTTTCTTACATCATACCCTAATCAGAAATAAAGAATTTCTTTTTTAATAGAAACTATTACATTCTGAATTATCTTACGTTAGCATGTGACCAAAATTACCATAAATTCTCATCAAATTGGACTCATATTACATATCAATTTTTGAAATTTGAAACGTTATATTTACGTAATCAAATTTTATTTTCAGAAAATCACAGCGTAACTGTAATATAATTTATTTCGTAATTCAATATAGATCGGTCAGTAGCAGAAATGCGATATAACTTTCTAGACACAAAGCAGCTTCTAAACACGGAACGTCGATATGTGTATTTAGTAAAGGCGCTTTCACACCCCACATTGTCACATCTGTAACAATGGTCGAAAGCTCATACTCGTAATTTGAAAAGAGACCCTCTATCTTTAGAAAAGAATAAGCCTGGTCCTCTCTAAGATAACGCATCGATCCTCCAAATATGTGTTAATGAAAATAAAATAAAATTTCATTTTTTTTAACTTTGAAAGTTTTAATTTGTAAATAATTTAAATAAGTTTCCTAGAGTAATTTACACTAAAAATCTGGTAGAAATTTTACATGTTTATAATTTATGAGTATTAGGTAAAGTTATTTATCGTGTCTCGTGCTTGAGAAAATGCCGTTTCACAAGAAGTGTTTAAGTAGAAAAGTAAAGTACGTAGACTTGTCAAAGGAGGCTGTTATTCAATTTTATCGAATTAATTTCACAGTGTGTTAACTTTGACGATATTGTGTAATTTAATGTCAGCGATTACATTATATCGAGAAGGGTGAAAAGTGTGATTTTCTGTCTTATAAATTCATATTTTACGCTACTTATGTTGTCTTTTTATTTTTATGATGTATAAAATGTGAAAGTTTTGCTTTTAGGATTAGATATATTCATATTTTTTTACGATTAGTATAGCTAGTGAAAAAATACGATAGCTATAATAGAAAAATAATACTCTCTTTGTCCAATAATAAACAATTTCCACAAAGTTATAAAACAAGTATACTTTCAAACAATAAAACACGTCTTCAAAGCGAAATAATTCTCACACATTATTATGAAAAAGCATCAAAACTTTTATTTCATCCACTAACCATTTTCATCCAAACTTCTTTCTAGCCAGAATATAATACACTCAAGCGTGCATCATATCTTCCGAGTATCGCTTCAGTTAGAAAAAGCATCGAGGAAAAAGTTCACTTTTGAAAAAAGTTTCTTTTTTCCCCTTTCGAGAAAAACGCAGTCAGCGTTCTGTGAAATTATATCGGGGTTCGGACAAAAGTTTGCCTCTGAAAATTCAAAGTTTTTTCCCGCGGAAACTGCGATTCTGCCCGCACGTCGACATTTCAAAAAAGCGTCATCGTTATCCAAGCTAGAGATCATTACATGGCACTTAATGCCCGTCGTAAAAATGAATGTTCAAAGTTCAACATTTGATAAGTTCCATTCTTGAACTTTGGCCGCCAGCGTCGTGAAAGCCGAAACGATTTCGCCTATTAGTTAAAAACGTACGAAACTATTTCTAATCACGCATCCTAGTCGACGAAAAAAATGTGTGTTTTGCTAGTGGGCTGTTTCTTTAGATGTGGCGCAAGAATGTTACAACATGTTTCCGTTTTTTGTTAAGAATGTACTAATCTATTTTTTAATCTAACTAAACTAAATTAATAGTAAACATTCTGTGAAAATTCTTTTGGTTTTTCATACATTTTGCATATTTTTTTCTTAATAATAATTTTCATGAATTTTCATTTCAAATATAAAAAGAATAAATTCATTATGCGATATATATATATATATTCAAAAGTAAAACTAAAAGATATCACACAAACGAAATCCACACACGATATTTTTTCGCTTTCGAGAAAAGGTCAAAATTCCTACGTTTGTTTCCGTCGAAAATTTCCATCTAAACTAAACTATTCGACAGAAACACGAATTTCAACGGTTGAACGATGCATCGTTCGCCTCTAACTGGCAAAACTAACAAAGTTCGAAAACGGCTAGCTTTTTTTCCCCATACATATATCCATTCGCGGAAAACAGCATTTTTCCCCATTCTAATTTGACTTTTTTTTTTCCGTTTCGTCGACGAAGAAGTTTCGTTATTTCACATACATTCCACGTGGTTTTTTTTTACACGACACGTGTATATGTGTACATTCGTGACCGTCGAGACTAAATATAATAATGTAATATTGTGTGGTTTTTTTTTTCATTCAGATCGCATGCTAATATCAAATTATCGTTCGGGTGGTTTTTTTTTTTAGTATTTTTTCTCTATCAGACGTCGAAATTTATATGTTTTCATACATGTGCGAGTGTATTTCGCGTAAAAATAATAAAACAAATTTACGCATATTGTTGTTGCTTTTGCGCTCTTTGGCAAGAGAGCTTTTCTTTTTTTATGGATCGTAACTTAAGTCTCCGCGGGAAATTTTCGCGTGAATTTTCAATTATAAAAAATTGGAATCGTTTTATATGTGTTTGTGAAATTTTTGTTTACACGCGTATTAAATTTTTATAAAAAAATAACTTTTCCATGATAAAATTAAACTTTTTTTTTCCTAATCTTTATTTTGTTTTAATGCAAGTGTTAGAATTTCATAAAAGTCAATTGTGAACTTTTTATTTTACGATTTTCCTTTATTAGGAAAAAATCATTTCTTTAATAACTTTTCACAGACTGAACGATAAATCGGGTTTTATTATAGAAAATGATTACAGTAATAAAATCAAGAGCGCGTATAAGTTATTTTTAGTACACCTTTCTAATACACATACATATTTGCAAGTCAGCAAATCGTATTCTTTCAATAGCACCCATTATATTTTTTAATGCATCTTTAACTTAATCTTATTTTCTACAATATTTTTATTAAAACAAAATAGAATACTAAATATATTACCGTTTACGAAAAGATGAACCCTGATGATACTCGGAGGATGAGTCGACAGTTGGCATTCGTAAGTTCCTTCGTCTGATTTATTCGCATTGGTCAGTTGAAGTCTCCAATTACCGGGATACCGGAATTGCACAGTATATCGAGGATCACCTGTATACGTGTGTAGTCCCACTGTCAAAAGACGAGGTGTTTCACCAGCGTGTCTTCTCAACCAGGATACCTGGAAAAGTTAAATTTCTCATATATTTTTCTCTGATAAAACATGATTATCTTCACGCGACGATCGCGTATGTTACGTAGAAATTACCGAACGTGAAATTTGTGTGAACGAATCGAAAGTTTGTGTGTAAATAAGAAACGTATCTGTTTATATTTTATCGGTCGTTCAACTGTGTATGTTTTCTACGTAACGTGAAAATCGTTAGCTTTTCGTAATATTGTCATCGTGTGACACGAAGCAATAAAGCCTCACATATTATATTTGTGTATTCGATCCAATTTATCTCAATTTTATATAAATACATCCCCGATGTGTAATTTGTTTGTTTACGATTTCCACGTATCGATTCGTCGATTGCCAAAACGAATTTATTTTCGATTTTATCAGTAGCTTTATTAATGAATGTTCGTTTTAAAATAGACACACCGTTACCGTTATTCGATACTATTGAAGATATTTCGTATATAAATTCATATTTTATTCACAGCGAATTGATGTTTGTAAGGATAGTTTATTTTCAGTCGAGGTCTATTTCTATTGTTTTGTGAATTATTTAAACGAAATTACTTAAATGTATGATCACATAGTATTATGTATGTAAAAAAATATTTCATATTAGATTCAGTTTTTGGAGAAAAAAAAGATTTTTATGGATGAAAATATGAAATTTTATATTTGTTTAATAATTATTTGGAAACAACATTGTGGAATTTGACCGAGTTAAAAAATAATGAATGCGTCAAAAATGTGTCGGATTCGTTTTATAAAAACACGAAATTTAACCGTGTGACGATAAACTGAAACTTTTCGTGACAAAAAACCCTTATTTTCAGTACGAAAAGCGGGCGTTTCCCTCTCGCCGACTCTAATCATATCTGTTACCAACGCCAACCAACGATTAAAACTATTAATTAACTTATTTGGCCAACATTTGATTCGAAATTTATTCAAATCGCTTCGTTCGTGACTGAAAAACGCGCAGTTAATTTTAATCGTTTATAATTGTGCAAAGCAGTTTCCCGTTGACGTTAATACATTGCTTAATTGTGCATCTACTTATTGTATTTAACTTTTTTTGAATTTTTAATGTTAAATATTTATTTAATTGGTCTTGCAATAAAAAGTATAATTGAATTCATAATATTTTCAATGAATCATATTAATGGATGTTTTTCTGCTATTTAATATCCAACTTTAGTACAATCATTTCTAATATATCATCAAATATAATTTAAAAAATTACAGTTTCTTAACTTTTCCCATTTGTACGAAAATTCAAATTACGTATTGCGCATTTGAAAACCTCGAATTATATCCGAATGTATAATTTACGATAAATTTGCAAAACGAAAAGATCCATTACAGCCTACGATTTTTTAACTAATTTACTCTGAACGCCGAAATAACGGTTTCGATTAAACGATAAAACGGAAAGCTTTCGTTACACATCAGTCCGTAACATTTCTGATAAATTATCAATGCTTTCGGCCGTTTATCAAAATACTAGACGGGTGTTTCAAAACTCGATTATTGTTGTTCCGCGCTTTTAAAACCGAACGAAAAAATATAAGCCACCCTGCGGCGTGAAAATCGCCTGTTTCCCGAATTCGTCGTTATTTGAAGTTATTCCGTGAAAAAGGCTTTTCGGTAATGGTGAAAATGCTAACCGCGATTTCGACTCGTTTTTGTTTTATATTTCTCGATTTTCTTTCGCATGTACACGAACAGTGAAATATCGCTATCATTAGTTATTATTATCGGCGGTTTTCTGCTAGGTACGTACGTACAAAAAATATTTTTGTGTATTCGAAAGTAAGTAAGTGAACGTGTTTCGTTTGTTAAAATAGTTTAAGGGAAATATATAATTTTGGTTTTCATTTCGTTTCTGATCTTGGTCATAATTTTGAAGTAAATTTTAGCAACTTTGATACGAATCGTTAAAAAAATACATGAGATTTAGTTACTTATTTGAAATGAAAACATAAAAATATTGTATCATAATTATGTATATTACCAATTACAATTAGAAACTTTTGAATTAATTGATGTATAAAAAATAAAATATTTTGTATAATATTTCAAGAAAAGAGAAAGTTGAATAATTTTCATCAAATTCCTTTCTATTAGCTCAATTACCGAATATTTCATTCCTGAAAAATGCCCCCGATTCGCGTTCGCCTTGAATTATATAATACGATATGAATTCGCATCATTATTTTAATAGTTTCTAAATGTTTTCGGGCCGAATTTGTATTATAATTCCGTAATGTCTGCCACGTCAAAAGTTGGATTCAATTATAAACTCGGAGCGTTTTATCAGATGTGCGGAGCTTACTTTAATTTTCGCGCTTATTTAGTAGATCGGCCTCAGAATTTATACGCTTTTCTCGTTCCCTGAATGCGAGTACACGTGAAACTTAATTATTTTTCGCGATTTAAATCGTCGGAATTTATTATTTATTGCCGCTATTCAAATAAGTCAGCCGTTTTGACCCAACAAGCCGTTATATATTTCGGACTGAATATTTTAAGCTCAATTTACGAAGGCGCACACAGTGAATATTATTATATATTTTCTTTATTTCGCTTCGGAATAAATGGAATTAATGTGTTGTTAATTTTATTTTTCATATATTTTTTTTTAATCTTACAATAATAAGCTTCGTAGTAATTTTATACACGAACACGTTGTTAAATATATCACAACTCGGTAATAAAAAATATTGTTATGTTTGAAAATGTAGATTTTACAGTGAGATGAGTTAAGGTCATCCAAAATATTCAGGAAAATTTTGCAAACAGTTCAAGAATAAATTTTACTATTTTGAATTTAAAAAGAAGCGAATTTATAAATTTTCTCAGTTTTTTTAAAAATGTTTGTTTTTATCTCTTTATTACCGAAAATAATCGATATATCGTTTATATTTCTATGAAATGTTATAGGCATTATTATTACTCGTTATTTATAGAATTGACATAATTTAAACTAGATACAACTATAGAGTAGAAAGTCAATATTTTAAATTTTCCGAGATTTTCTTAATCAGCATTTATTCCTAACATCTTAAAAATATCTGTTGAGACTTAGATTTATATAAACTGACATTTCGAACGGTACACGTAATAGAAGCTAGAACGGTTTCACCTTCAAAAAAGTATCTAATCCGGAAAGCACAATGATAAAATCTAGCCACCGAACCCAAACAAACTAAAAACCCTCATTCCAACAAAAAAAAAAAAACTCACCGTCTTATCCCTCAAGAAGCTGACCCTGCAGTCCAAATGAGCCGTATGACCCACTTGCACAGTCACGGTAGTATTATCGTAAGACTCATCCTCAAAATGGGGCCCGTGCCTCCTGTCGTGTTCGTGACTCCTGGTCTTCAACCACGGAAACTGCCCAGAGGACGAGTGCTTGGTCTGCTTCTGAATCGGCTCGTCTCCCTCGGCCGGACCCTCGCTGACTCCCGTGATGGATATCCTGCGCCTGTCCTCGTGAGCCTGCCTTCCGTGGGGCAGGTCGTCGCTCTGAGGCACCTTGAACAGCGTGTTCAGGTCGACGGTGTGGTTTCCCAGCTGAAGGTAACGAGGGACCATCGTCGTGCCGCCTCTGTACACGTAGAAGTCGTCCTCGGTCACGTAGTAGCTGGTCTCCGTGCTCGCGAAGTTCCTGCGATTCTCGCGGCGGACGTGCGGCATGCCTCTCTCTAAGGGAAAATATTCAATTTTAGTGAAAATTTGCGAGTTCGTTTATTGTATAACGGATTGTTAGGGTTGCCAGACGTCTTGGTTAAACAGAATCGGTCTAATATTCCAGCGTCTCTAAAAAATTTCGCGAAGAACGTTCGAAATTCTTGGTCGATATTTTTTTCAATTGTATAAACTTTTTATAGAATTTTCGACAAAATGTGACAGTCATCAATATTTTTGTTAAATTCTAGGATTTTAATAACTATTGCACTTTTTTTACTAGTCACTTTTGTCATGAGTCGTACTTGCCCATATTCGAATCATTCAAATCAATAATAAAAATCACTATTAAGTTCGATGTTTTTAAGCAGAATTATTGCTCTTAATTAATCTGGCAGTATTATGTGTTGTTTTATTTATGTGGAAAATGTAATTAGTTTGCATATTTTCGTTGTGAAATATTGAAAGGTTATTTAGCAAATTGACTTCTCGGTAGCTGGTCGCAAAATTGCTTTGAGATTACAATCGAATGTGTCGATTATGTTCGTTGGTAATTTTTCAATTTTCTTTGGATATTTTCATTTGCTGATAAAATTTGCTTAATATTATATAGTATGATTTGAATAATTATAATGTTACATCACGGCAATAAACATAAATTTCAAATGCACAAAGAGGGTCGTAACTTTGCATCTCAAAAATTCACCAGAAACGTTAAAAACTCATCATCGTTAAAAGAAAATTAAACAATTTTACATCTACACGCATAGACTTTCCCATATATCCAGACAATTAAACTAGTTTTTACGAGAAAAAATAAAATTTCTAGAGATACTAACGATATCTCGCACACTTTGCATACACCGAAAGATAACAGACCCCTTTTTGATTAAAATAGACACACTCCCCATTTCACCGCTCTTCGTACAAATTATGCACATACATACATACATAAAATAAAATATAAAATTTTCATTTCCGAATACTAATATTGAAAAGAGCGTCGATTCTCGTTCTGAAAATTAAACGCGGACGATCGCTGAAATAACAACCGCTCGTTCCATCAGAGATCTCTCGACATTATCATCATAACACCAATGTACATATTCCTGATGCTCACGACCGGATTCCTGTATATAGTATAAAGTCGTGATGCTTTATGTTAGGTCGTAAAGTGGAAAACCTGCGAAAGCCAGGTCGTAAGCTCGCAGATCTCGGCGAGGCGTTGTCGAGTCGTTACAAAGACAACCGTAAAAATAAAAAATAATGCCCAAAAGTGAGGTTAAGTGTCAGATGGTGTAAGTATTTCGGTTTTTTCGAGTCTGAATTGAAGGATTTTTCGGATTATGCGAGAGCGTTACGATAGACGCTTGGATTGTCGACTTACATGCTTTCGGTTCATTCGACGTTTTTATTTTATTAGTCTATGTGTGTTTTATGGAAATAAAATTATTAAGGGTCAATCTTTTCACTTAGTTAGTGTTTGTTGTTATATTTATTGTGTTTGACAGCTGTCAAAGTATAGCCGAGTCGAGATTTATAGAATAAAAAACGCTAGTTTAGTTAAGTTAACTAACATGAGGAGTGAAAAGATAGGCCCTTAGATTGTTTGTTGATGCACAATTCAAATGGAAAACTTTTCTTCATTGCATTATTAAGATATGTCTGCTAGCTGTTAGGATCAGATGGGTCATGTGTAACTGGTATGAATTTTTCAGAAATTCATAAAGATACTTTAAAAAGAGTCAACTAGTATGAATACTTAACAGCATGCATATTATGTGACTTTTTTTCGATATTTTTGCAAATTTTTGAGATATCGGTGCTAAATATACTTGTCTCACTATCATCTGACTTTTTATTGTATAGGTGCTTAATAATTACTACTTGAATATAATTTAAAATATCGATTCCAATTTTAAAATCAATTAGTTGAAATCTCGAATGTAAAACGATTGCACTCGAAGCATGTAATACGCAAGACCTATTCCGCAACCCATTTATCACCTTTTTACTTACTACATCTCGTTTCACAGACACAGCCGACAAACAACGAAACTCCGTTCGAAAGAAACGCGCTCTTTTCAAAGGAGTTTTCAGCAAAACAGATGAAAAAGTACTAAACACGTACCCACTACACCTCTATTGCGAATCCATTAAAATTGAACCGGGGACGACGTAGTGTATAACGCCACGGAGTGCTTCGAAATTGAAAGACTGTCTTATTCTCTCGTCCAACACCCACTTATTTCCTTTGGAAAGTTCCTTGTGTTCGGTAGCAGTTTAAAATCCCTGAAAACGAGCTCCGTTTGTGCTACGTTTTAGTGGTTTCCAACGATTCGATGTAGTTCGATGTCCACTGCAATGCAACTTTGTTGCTTTTAATGAGAAAGTTTCATTTTAAAGTATTAATTCATTTGCTTTGAACGAAAATCTTATTTGAATGGTTATAACAAAAATAAGTAACTCTTTTATATTTAAGTGCTTTTATCAGTATTTTAATTTAAATGATTATGAAATTTAATTTCGAAATTGCACATGAAATAAGCTCGTAAAAGCTACAAGTATATTTGTCAGCACAATTATCTCATAAGCCGATTTATCGCGTTGAATATTTTACAATATTTCCGGGATTTCATACAAAACCGGATGCGCTAATAATCTGCAACTACCGGCAATGCTCAAATTTTAAACTTTCCACAATATCACAGTTTCGAATTTTGCTACAATAATATGAATTTTCAAACATAAATTCTCTAAATTACCCCTGAAATCAAATAAATGTCAATTATGTATGTATTCCATTGAATTTCGAATACAGACGGTAATTTAATTTCAAAATAAAATCTCGCAAATTATTTTTTTGAATGCGAATTGACGAATGCCCGTATGAATTGCGGTATCGCTATGTCAAAGGGTCGCTTTATTGCGTTTTCGGTCTGTTACCTGGTTTCGTTTCATTCCCAGAACTCGGGCCGAGGTACAAATTGCCATTTTAGGTTATTTGTTTTTATTTTTCGAACATTTTTCCGGACTTTTCCGGAGCCGGATATTTTTGTCGCACGATCGCCGAACACGCGACTCAATCGAACAATTTATAGTCGTTGGAAATTTTCATATCGTTCTATTTCCAACTTTTCATATTGGTTCATTTTTTTTTTTCGAATGTGTTAATTTAGACGTAAACTACACTATTGTGAGGAATTCTGTACAATGTTGATAAATGTAGTATTTTTTTAGCATAATTTAACTAAATGGATTTGTAATTTCTTATGCAATTTTATTATTGATTTTAAGTACAGTTCTTAATACTGCATTTGATACTAACACTTGGAATGATCTCAATAGAAAAAATTGATGAAACGAAGAAAATATTCAGGAGAGATTAAGATCGGGGAATATAAAATTAATATTTTACTGTAAAATTGTAGTTTTTACAAAATGTCTCGAACCTTAGAGAAATCGAGTTTATATAAATCATTATTTTTTTACATTCTTACAACTGTTGCATAATGTTTTCTTCAGAGTAAAGTTTTCATTTTATCGAATTTTTCCATGAAATTAATTCCTAATAATAGTATCAAATGCAATATCGATAACCATACTTGATCACTCTTTAAATTATTAATGAAATTGTAAATTTATTTAAACAAATTGTTTAAAAATATGAAATATTTATCTAATTAATTAATTGCAAGAGAGTCGTTCAGATTTAAAATCAATAGCTTATGTACATATTGTGTGAGTGAATCAATTGTTCTCGAGCGTTCGTAATTAAACAACCCGCATTATCCTATCAAAACCACTCACGTTAATTTCATCCACAATAATAGTAATAATCAACTATAAAATCACACAGAAACCTATCAACACACCAATTGTGGACACCACACACCACACCAACCACAAACACCACATTCCGTACCCGCAAACGTCCCATTCCGGAAAAACTCTCCACATAGCCTTCGGCACGAAACAATCCCTGGTATGCAACACACACCAGAATTCCCATCGAACATATTTATATCAACGAAACACATTTGCCGGTGACCATAAATCATCTATTATAACCGAAACCGATAGTCCAAGACCCTGCGGGACCTGAGGCTTTTAAGACACTTGAATTATTGACCGCGCTTCTGGGGGAACGCCTGAGACTTTGGGGGTCAGAATACGAAGTATGGTATTGTGTGTGTGGTGAGGGTGTTTCCTAATCCTGGAGACGGAAGAAGGGTGGTTTTTTAGTGGAGCGTGTGTAACTTATACGGAGAGTCGTGGGGTCAAGCTCGTTGAAAGTATACGTCGTCGATTTATTAGCTCGAGTGGGCTCCGAGGTGAGAATTTCTTATGTGGAGGGCCGCTTTTATTGAAATAACGTGTATGGAGAGATTTGTGTTGATTTCGATTGTTATGGTGGTTTTTTTTTTATATGAAAATCAAGTAGTGTGACGCATATTGTGTTGAGTTGAAATATATGACGATGCCGAGAGTCGCATGAAAAAATATTCTCAAAATGGAGTTGTTTAAATTATTATATTATCATATTCATTCCTTGTAAACAATTTCGGAACCTTTGAGACTTTACGTCATTTATCTTATTTTTAATTTTGTCGTATAAAATTGATTTTTCAATCACAAATCATATATTTAAAATTTCTATGAAATCGACCAACGAATTATTAAAATAATAATTCAAATGAAAAATATTCATCCACACTCGACACAAAATTTTCACAACATTGGAAAACCCCACTCTAACTCTAAATTCAATTAAACTTCGTCGATTGAACGCTCGAAACTTAAAATAAAATTAGCATATGTCAGAAAACAAATTGTATTACCACAACACAGCCGTCATTGTCGCACTAATTTGAATGTGACTTTATAGTGATTTTTTCCCCGCTGTGTCCTCGACGCGAACGTAAAGCTTTAATATGCAAATGGACAAAGTTGCTTCATTTGATATTCGACAGTGTTCATGTCGAAACAAAATACACTCCCCCTCGAAAAAACTGTCTCCCTTTCGTATAACGTAATAAAATCGTGCACTTCATGCAATCGTTTGTGATATCAATTTTTATTCAGAGTATCTCCTCTCCATAACGTGAAAACTCAAGCAGTACCATTGGTATTTTTTTTTACATTCTCGATTCATATACTTCTTTATATTATTACAAGTGAATGAATATGAAATTGCAATGAAAATTTTCTATTAAATATAAATACAAGAAGATGGGCAACCTTCTCGGTGTGCACGTGTAACTCGTTACGTCAATTTGACCGAACAGGTTAATCTTATTAGAAATCTCAGATACGTTTCAGAGATATTTTTTGCGGGTCGACGCTCAGTAATCCATGGACGAGCCCTTTCTCCCTCGAGGATACTTTCCCTTCGGTCCTTCGTCGTTTTGTCTCCTTACCTAAAGGACGAAAGATTTTCGCGACCGAATTTATGCTACCAGATATTCTATATAAAAAAAGAGAAGATAAAAAATATATTTTGAGGAAAACGAATCCATTCATCCGGAAAATCTAGGAGCTCTCGATTAAATCTTAATTATCCCTTTCGATATTGCGATAAATTAATTTAATGTGATTCGTGAATATTCGTATGAGCCGTTCGGTGCATGAATTAATTGATTCCACTTGAAAAATTCAGATTGAAATGTTAAAGCAAATGGATATAATCATATTTTTATGTGTGAAATATGTTTTCTGAATAATAAAGATAAATCTTTAATTATATTAATCATCTATTCTAATGTGAACAGACCAGATCCATAGCTTCACGAAATTCGTATGCTTATAATTTTGGATAAATGGAATAAAAGGAATTTCGAAAAGTGTATCAAACACATTTCATCGTCTTCCTCAAATTAATAATCTGGAATTTAACTAGTTTGTGTACTGAACGACTCATATGGTTGTGAGTTTTATTTCGAATTTCGTACGTACTTTTAATCCTCAAATTATGATCTGTCAAAACATCGACGGGACAGAGACAAACATGCTACAACACGTACATCAGTCTCTTTTTTTTGACATTTCGCACTCGCATAACTATTTACTTCGATTTGCATCGCAATTAAAAATCACTTCACCCCACGAAGAGAAACAATCAATCAACACTCGACTTCCAATCAACCCATATCACTGCCCATCGCGAAAACCTCCAAACCAAACAGAACACATTCGAGCAATCAATTCACCATCTCTCGCACTAATCACACTCGAAACCGAATTAATCACCATCCAGCGCCGGTAACACGATAATTTTCCACCGACGAAATATAACAATCATCCATCTGAAGAGAGCCCATATACACAACATAACATAATATAACATAACATATGTGTGTGTATCATAACGTCGTTTGTTCGCCGGGACGTATTAATTCCGGCACCGACACACGGACGTATTCGCAGATGAAATATGACGGTTTTATTCGGTGTGCCGAACGATGCTCACCATTGTTCGACGCAATGGTCCTCGGCTGATATTGCGCAATATTGCCCGTGTAATATTTCTGAATGAGGTGTTTTCAAACTGTACGTGAAATTCTGTATGATATTCTGACTGAAAAAAAAATGATACTGCATTGTGATTTGAAAGCTCGAATGATTCTATGTTTGAACTGATTTGATCCTAAAACTATACGTGTAAATTCAATTATTTTTAATTTTTAATTACATTGAAAAATCAATGGATATATAGTAAAATTTATATTTTTAAATGAGAATCTTAAAAGCCAAGAAGTATGGGAAACACATTCAAATCACTGGAGTTGAGTGTAGAAACTATTTCATGATATATCCATTTGTGTGGTTTCAAAGAGGGTATAAACGGTTTTGATATCTGTTTTGGCATACAAAAAGGGAAAGAAAACTGTAAGTTTCGGGGGTAAGTTGTTCCGAAAGGAATAATTTTGTAAGAAAAAGATATACATATTAATATCACATGAAGGGCATAATTAAAACATTAGGTACTCTGCAACCTTTTTAGTTACTCCTGGATTCGCTAGCTCTACAATCGCCTATATAATTAGTTCACTTAAACATCTTTTCAATATTTTTTTTTTAATTATAACAGATATTTAGTATTAAATATGATTTCAAAATTTGTTCATGTACACTTCAACTTCTTGGCTTTTAGAATTCTCAAATGATATAGTGATTCATTTGATTAATACGTGCAGAATTATCCAATCTCACAAAATACGTTGATATTCAATTGATTTGTGAAATATTCTTAAAAAAATAGTATGAAAGTATATTGGAAAGTTTGAGAAGCGTTCTTTTATAGAATATGTGTTCTTGTGGATCGTTCGTCACGATCGTTCCGTAGGCAATGTACGTTTATTATGACGTGACGCTACGTGACGTGACGATACGTCTAACACCGAACGTACATATTAATCAAAACTGCTAATTCCTCGGTGCTTTCGTTTATTGTTTCCATTGCTATTTTTATTTCTGTAGTAAAGAATATTTGTGAAAATTTGCATTGAGTTTATTTGTTTTTCGTTCAGTTCAATTTTTGAGCTATCGTATGAGGAGAAAAACTCTAGAAATTAGCTTTTGATAAACTGTATAACTTAGAACGTAATAATTTCATTCATTTGTTACAGTCATGATTAACGATAAAATTTTCAAAATTTCAAATTATTCACTAATGAAAAATGCACCATAAATAAGAATTTTCTCGAATGAAAAATATTTCATTTAAATAAATATAATTAACGCACCCCAAATTTTCTTTTATTCAGGCTGAATCTGGTAAAATAATTACCACCTTGTTTTGATTTATGCGCGATATAAAATTCGTGAGAAATATCCTCCGACCAATTTCATGACAAACATAAATAAATTGCACCCGATTTTCTTAAAAAGAAAAACAATATAACAGTACGATTATAATGCAATCCTCAACTGTGAATAATTTATATTCGAAACCGCCCCTTATTAATTATCGCGAAACGTTCATCGAAAACACGTAAAATACTCGGAAAATCAAGAAAATTTGTTTCTCAACCCGAAAACAACGAAAACGAAGCGAACATAAATATTGTTTTAATCAATCAACATTGTTAATGTTGTCGGTCACGCCAAACGAATATCTTAATCCTCCGCGGAAATTCTACGCGAAATTAACTCCGTTCTGCAGCTTTATTTTTCAATTTTTCAAAAAGAAAATTTTACACGTGGCTTCTAACGGATCTAGCATCAACAATTTTTCAACATCGACATTATTGCGAACGCGACAGATCTATAAATCAGGTGAAAGTGCGATCCCAAATCGCATATTTCATCGGCAGCCATCACACACTGGACTATAGAGGTTCTAACCGTTATTTTTTTCTTGGATCGAAGTATTGTGCAGGAATTGATTTTTGGGATTCGAACTCGGAACTCTCGTAGTAAATTATCGTACGTTTTACTTTCGCGGTCGAAAGCTTTACTAAGTACTTTTTGATATACCGTTTTTGCGGCGTGCGTTCGAAGTTTTACGTATGTGTAGCACGAGCTAGGTCAATGGGATCGCTTTATTTTTCAATAAGTTATACACCATATATGTATGTATACCAAAATATATAATTTATAATTATAATGTATTATTCAAACCAAAGATTGTTTTCATAAACTCGAATAGACTTATACATTATTTAACTTTTCATTCAATTCCGATTCTTTTAAATTGAAAACATTACATTTTCACAATACGGCTGCTTTATTTTGTAATGCTTTAAACAATCCGATTTCTACGAAATTTGGACCCTTTAACGGAGAGACAAACGCTCAAATAACCAACACGAACCTCAAAAATTTTCCTTTTTTCATATTAAACAAAACGCTGAATGTTAAAAATGAAAAGTGCGCTTTTGTGAAGCTCTTCCGACACATCGCCGTGACGTTTTTATTTTTTTCGCGGAAACGCTAGGTGAGCGGCGAACTTTATCGTTTCGGCCAAACGTCAAAGCGGTTCGGTGAAACTTTTTGGCGGAAAATTTTCGAACACAATGAGAGCCTTCCGATTCGATCGTTTTCCATTATTTCCCTAGTTCCATCTTCTTTTGGCTCGACTTTCATTCCGCAGACTTTTCAATTCGTCTTTACGCTGACATAGAAGAGCACAATAGACGAACATCTTTCTTATTTTTTATGTTTGATTCGTTTCCTTTCAATGAAAAAAACATAAATACACCTATGCTATTAAATATTTTAGTATCATATTTCAAATTAAAAATGCATAGCTCACTTTTCAGACTAGCATTATACGTATAAATTTTCTCTCACGGATGCTCAGTTTCAATTTTCTTTCTTTTTTATATACACGAGACTATTAAACGTCTGCCTTTCGAAAGGAAATTGGATATTTGTTCATTCAAGTTCGAAAAGATTTTTCTCCGAATTTGCGTAGAATATTTAAATGAAACTTTTGTCGGGAGAGAGAAGGCACTAAAGAAACTTTCTACGGATGTATAAATTGCGTTCGAATTCTCTCAAACAAAAACCCCTTATGGAACGAATCCGTAATTTATATTACGAATATAAAATACGATCGTTCAATCGTTTTAATCTGTATTCGCATGCAATTACTCGCTTTCTGCTAATTCGATTTTAGCTAATGTAAATTTATGTTTCTTTTGCATTGTACACACGAAACGAACAAACGAAAACCTAAATTATAAGATTCTGAGAAAGAACGTATTTCGCCGAATTGAAATTAATTAATATTTTAATCCGAAGCTGTATGATGCTCTTGACTTTGATTCGGAGCGAGAGAAAAAGGAAAGGGTTTCGTAATATAATATTTCGAGGCGTTGAAAATGGACTTGTGTTCGTTTTTCAATAGTTAAAACTACTTTGATAAATCACACGAGTCTGCTTCAGACGGGAGATTTATCAGTTTTTAACTCTGACTCGACAATACGGCGATCGTAAAAAATATTTTAGTCGTTTATAATATCCTAGTCTTTTATCAAGTGTACGTATCTACGTACGTAAGTTCATCCATACATATTTAAAAGTATAATAAATATTTCGTACATTCAGATTCTTGAATAAATAAATAAATTGAATAACATTTTTCATTCTTGAAATTTTATTTCGATATGCGAAATCGAATGGACCGATTTGCGATTCCTAGCGTACGTTTTCTCAGAAAATCCTAACGCTATAAATTACGCTCCTTTCACGCGATTTTCTTTCGACAGCTACTGAGAGTTACGAAAACTCTTCGAGGAAAATTTTCCGAATCCATCAAAATATCATAATAAATAAGCTTCGGAAACGCCCATCAAGTGCAATTATGAACCGAGTCGATTCGATACGCGCGAATTAATTTTCAGTCAATCGACAGAAAATCGCCTTTATTAATGGCGAAATATCACCATCGATCAAAAATATTTACAGTAAAATTTCAATCGAATCCTTCAATAGTTTTCAGACAATTCAATATCGAATTCTCGAATATACAACAAAAGAGTTTCCTTTCACAATACCAAGAATCATCTGCCAATTTATGAATGTTTCATGAGTGCATTTTCGATTCGATACTACGAAGCGATGAAATGCTCATTTCTACCGATATATTCGAGTTTCCCTGTACACACACGAATGGTGCACATCACTTATCATTGTCGAAGAAAAGCGTAGAGGTACCTTCGGGTGAATTTTCCTCTGTGTAAATTTCCAAAGACGACATGACGTTGCATTTCGTTGCTAACGTAAGATGAAAATCAATTTTTATCGCAAAGGCTCTCTCCTTCGCATCCTCGTCGAAGTAAATAACGCATGAATTGAATCGAGGGAATCGCATGATTGTGTCCGTAGTATAGAATGCAAAAGGTTTCGCTTTGAACGTGCATTCTATTTGAATTCGTTACGTTTGCGTTTCACTTGATGTGAATATCAGTGTGTGATTTGTGATCTGTTACGTTTCGTTTTTGTATGTTTAGATTCATCGGTGAATTGTTGTTAGATGATTTAAATGTATATACATATGCTTAAAAATATGTACTGTTGGTTTTAACTCTGGATATGTTACTAAATGCATTTGAGAAACATCGCATTTTTGTATGAAATTTTTACAGAGCAGTTGTATTGTTTTTCTTTCAATTTGAAAAGTCCTCAATATTGCATTTGGTACTAATATTTGGAATGGTTTTCAAGTAAAAAAAATCTATTAAACAAAAACATTTTTCTGAATTTTTCATTATACAATAGTTGTCGAAGTGTACAAATATAATATTTTATTGTGTCTCGAATATTTAAGATAATTTATAAAAACAAGAGTTGTCTAGTAAAATAATATCATTCACTTTGATAATAATTTCTTCCAAGTAAAATTTTCATTTGATTGAATTTTCCATGAAAATCGTTCTAAGCGTCAGTGCCATTGTAATATTGAAAACCGTACAAATAATTGATTCTCAAATTATAAAAGATATTATAAACCCAATTAGTGAAATTTTTTCAAAAAAACGCAATTTTCATTACAATTGTTCAAAATTTATCACAATAAATGAATTGAGCATTTAGCTCATTTTCAGTAATATAGACACCTGAATAGATTCTGGACAGATATAAAGGAACTTATGTAAGAGATCCTTTTCACATTTCTGACATTAAAGTTGAAACGAACAAAAAGTAAAATCATACGGTGAAAATGTCGTCAAACTTTCTAACGTGCGGTCACGTAACACGTCCGTGATATTGTTATCGTAAAGTGCACTGAACATTCGATGCACGTCCAACACTCATTGCAATCAGTGTCCGTTGCAGTCGAAAACCAACACTCGATTCTTGTATTATATTGCGATTTTCCACGTGCAATTTTCCGAGAGAATTCTCGATATACGTTTCCCTTGTTTATACTTTCCGAAGTCCTAGTGCGATTGTTCCATTACTAGATTGTGTCAGTTTTGCGCAACGGTATTTGTACGACATTGTATATTTTCGATTTTAGATTCGATTCTGTTTATTATCCAGGCGTACTTATGTATGTTAAAGTATATTTAATTAAAGCATTTACCTGTCGATATCTGGAAAAGTGACAGTTCGATGATAACGACGAACACGGAGCAAAAGCTCTTCATTGTTGAAAGTCTGTGCTATTTCTGAGAAGCACTAGATGCACTCGTACTAATCATTTTCCACTCCATGTATTCTGAAAATTAAATAAATAATCTTATGTTATTAAAAAATATTTTTTACATCGAAAGGAAAATGTTTGATAATGGATTTTTCCATTCAACAGATTTAAAATTTATAAATCTCAATCGATAGATATTAAATCTCATGTACTTTGACAAATTTTAGCGTAGAATTGGGCTTTTGATGGAAAATCGATTTTAAATCATTCAATTTTCATGCTAATTTTCGTTCACTGGCAAACAAAACCTATTAATGCGAATATTTTTTTTTTTTACAAACTACATTAATTTCGGGGTTAAATGTGATCATAGCAATATTTTAGGATCATAATCAGTTAATAATTATCAAATTCGAATATGTTGAAGGGGAGGTCCACTCGCCATAGAAAACTGCGGATTGCCCTTTTATATAAAGGGCTTAGAAACTGACACTTTCCGAACGCATAACGAGGGATAAACAAAACAAAAAGGTGTATCCGTGGTATGGACATTACGTCAATCATCTCGTCTCTGCGATTGGTTAATTTTGGCGGGAAAACTCCTCGCCCACTTCCGATAACATCCGGTGCTCGTATCCGTTTCCTTTGCGCATTATATATTCAACGAATCCGCTAACTTTTCGGATAAAACGTGGCCCCGCTTGGATAAATAATAAAATATTTACGCACAATCGCATTCAGTGTCCACATTAAATATTTCGTTTTTCTAAAATTAAATTTTCCAACTGAATTAATATATTCGGCGCGGATCCAATTTCCGCCTGAATTAATATTGCTTTTCAAAAAAATACTATTATATTTAACTTTGACCGAAATGAAAAACGTCTCGATGCTTATTTGAAGTTCGAATAATCCTCGTCAGGTTTTCTTAAAATTGAATGAATTTATCAATCATGCATGCGTTTACTATATTTTTCGATTTGAAAAAAATTGAACATTTTTCATCGAGATTATTTCATTTATTTATATTTTAATACTATACTGTCTAGGGTATTTCCTCTGAAGAAGCTAATATTTACCTTAATTCATATTTTATTATCAAAAAGTACTTGAATATTTTGAAATTCTAACAAGATCAATACGTTATAAAATAACCATCCAATTTTCATATTAATTACTGATCTAAATACTAGTTTGTAAATAGCCTCGAATAGGCAACTTAACGATCCAATAAAACTTCATAATGATGATAATAATAATATCACAACAAAGTGGTTGAATTCGATGCGTCCTTTTCGAAATTATAGTAAATCAGTCGTTAAATTCGGCCCATTCGATTCCGGTCGCACGTGACTCCAATTTCTGAAGGTAATAAAAGACCGATTTCACGGGGACCTGCGTCCTGAAAGGACTGCTTTAATTTTGATTTAGTGCCGGTGCAAATTAACCTCATTCCCGATCATAAACGCAACAATTAATGCTTACGATACTCGTAATTCGAACGAATTGAGGATTCATTAATTGACCGATTCACAGCGACATAACAATTAGTTTAATTTTATTTATTTCACATATAATTTTATACGCTGTGATATACGATTTTTTCAACTCCAACTTGAGTGAATAAAACGATAATTTTTGAAAGCCTTCGGAGATATAGCCGTTGGCCATCTCTCCTCTACGGCCGTCTAACCTAGAAATACTCTAATCAAAAATAGTAATGTAAACCTTTTGAAATTTCTAGTAGGACACGTAACATAGACCGAATCTTCGCACTATAAAAACGACTTCGCCATCGAAACAGACTTATTCACACTTTTTTTTTCTAAGACTAAATAATAAACACTATAACGTATCCATGTAATCGTCCATGAATTTTTCCGACTCAAATATTCCGATTGCGAGGAACGTTTCGTTTCGCGAACGTAGCAAAGCAACGTGCGAATTGATTTCGGCCGAGGCTCAAGTCCGCTCGAACGGTCGTGAATCCTCCACGGACATTATATTATTAGACAAGGGGAAAATTCTCGCACGAGCGACTCGAAAATCGCAAATCGCATCTGAAACGATAACGGTCAAATAGCCCACTCGTACGAGAAACCGGATGCTTCGAAATAATCTGGCGTATTGCGGTGCTATTGTGTTAAGTTTGGCGGTTTCTTTGTATCCGTGTATTCGTTTTGTTGTGTTTGAGAATTTATTTTTCCCTTCAAAATGAATCAGATTAATTTTACAGATCACTTGTTTTGTGTAAATTGAATTTTAGTGATTAATTAGCCGTAGAGTGTCCGACGTAATCGACTCCATAAAACAAAAAGTCAAGCAAAACGATGCAACATATTTGATACATTTCGCAAATATGTATTTATTTCCCTTCATTTATCCGAAATTATAATCATTTATACATTAATTTATAATTAGCTACAGATGTAGTTAGTTTCCATCAAAGTATGGAATTCATTAAAAGGGCATCTGAAATAAAATATTTATTATTCAATGGTCAAACAAATTTTGTCACTTAATGGTATTTATCATTATTATTCAAGATGAATATTTCATACATAAAAATTATTACTATAGCAAGTACTATGACTTGATTTTTTCAAAAAGTAGAGTTAATCATATTACCTATCCATTTAATGTCTCAACTATTGAATCCATCTGTCGATCCAACTATCTATTGAATTTGTGTGTCAGTATTTTGAATGAGATTGTAAGTATTTCAGCAAAATTTTGTTGAATATTGTTGAGCTTTATATAATTTTGATACATATGTATTATAGCTTGTACAATATATAATGATTTAATATAATGGAAAGGAACCGTATCTGGCGATCGTATCTTTCATGTTCGCTCAAACGTGTCTGAACAACGTGTCCCATGCTATACGATATATTAATTGAACTAGCCTACTTTAAAATAGGTATAACAGTGGAAGCCTTTTGTAGATACAAAACTAGTTTAATATATGATTTATAAAATATGCGATTGTATTGGTTTCTTTGTGTCGAAATTGGCAATGTTCCGAATATGTTTTTTGCGTTGATTTTTATCAATAGTTGAATATGTCTGTTCAAAAAGAGATGAAAGCCTATTATCAGCCTTTCAGTTTTTTTCACTGTATTATTCAATGTTTATAAAATATTGAATTTATTATAAAATAAATGAAAATTCCAAAGTGAATTGTATAAATTGTGAATTAATATCACATTTAAATATCAAAAGACCTTTGAAAATCACATCTTTGATTATTATATTAATTCAAAAACCAGTGATGGAATTGAATTTGACGTCGATTGAAGTTTTCAAAATTTTCACAAACAAGCTTCGAGCTAGATTTTCCAACTCGAATTTCCTGCTCGGTCCAACGTTGCACGAAATTATCAACGTTTTGAAATTGCTTCCGTTACCATTAACCCGACGGAATTGATTGACGTCGAATGTCGGCAGTACCGCGAACCCCACGTTGAGAACTGCTGCCAGAGTATACACAATTAAACTGTCCTTTGAAGTGTAATCGTGCTTGTATCTCGAGTAATTATACGATATTGCGTACAGTGGATATTGAAGTTTATCTACACACATGACGATTGACTGTTTCAATTCGAGCACGTATTGTTTCCGATCTCTAATAGTCAAAATAATTAAAAAAAAATGATTCCACGTCTATTTTGATAAATGTGTGTATATGCATGTTATTTATAGACTCATAAATAGTTGATCCTTTTGTCGTGAAATTTGCAAGGATGATTGTGTGCTTATCTGGAAAAATTTCTATATTACTTTTTAATTATTTCTATGTATTTTTTTTTAATTTAAAGGTTGATCTTTGCTATAAAAAATACTATGTATATTTTATATAGAAAACGGGACTTACTTCACGAATGGGAACGGGAAATATTATATAACAGTTCACAATCAGCTTAAAGTCCAAAAAGCCTCGAGCAATGTTGAATCACAAAAACTAGTTTTACATAAGTTGTGTGTAATAAAGTCTACATTAAATTGATATTCGATAAATACTTATTACATAAGCACATTATTGTATAGCCTTTTATGAAATTTCAGCTTTATTTTTTCAGCAAAATTCGACATAAAACGTCTATTAAAAGAACCACCTCATAAATCGAGTTACAAGCACGCTCCCACAATCCGCCAACAATAACATTTTAATTTTCCAGCCCGACAAAAGGATCAGATCCGATTCTATTCAAAGGACGGAAACCGGACATCGTTTTTCCTCGGGGGCCCTTTCGCAATTTTTTTCCATAGTACGGAAAATACAGAAAAAAATCCTTTCCCGAACGAACGAGAAAGCGGTGACTTTTAATTTTTCTGCACACACGAAGCGATAAATTAGGCGAAATATAGCGAAAGCGACAAATTCGATTTTTCTTTATGGTCGCGTGATAAAATTTTACGATCGACTCTCGCTGACCCCCATCGGCTTATTAGTACAAATGAACAATGCCCCTTCGGTAAAATAAAAAAATCGACTCATATGTTTCCCTTCGATCGCATATATTTATTATGTTCGAACCGAAATGATTAAGTTCGTGTTTATTTGACAAAGCAAATATTTGTTATTGTGAAAAATTTCTTATTTGCATACGTAATATTAATCAGAATTGAATAAAAATATTCATGAAGCATAAGTGAGTCTTACGTATTTGACTCTGCGACAGTCAGAAAGTTTTACATAACGCTTCGAGCTCACTATGCGAAACTAGAACTACTCGACAGAATGTTAGACGACTTCGTCTTTGTAAAATTTTCGCGACTTCCAAAACAAACGTTCAATTAAATCCGTGGAGGAAAACACAACTCGAACAATTTCAACTTGGGCTTCGAGAGGAGAGCGCGCCTTTAAAATTTCAACTTCAATTATTTCGAACCGACTCCGGAGCAATCTCAAAAATTCTAAGTTTGCTCAAATCGCGAAAGAGTTCCGAATTCGAAAGTGGATATTTTAATTACACGGTCGTTCTTGGGCCGAACAAGACCGAGTTCGGTTCGTATGTTAAAACTTCATTGTGCACAACTTTTGTGTTTAAGATGTTCGGTTACCTTATTCGCTTTGTTTTTGATAATAATTATTGTATGTCGGGTCGAATTAATTATCGCATTTGCGATCTTTCTTGTTCCCATATGTTTCGTTATAGCTTATGTGTTTGCGATATTCCGCTGCTTGAAGTCGTAAGTAGGCGGTTATCTCATTTGCGGTATAAATCACTTTTATTTTTATTAAAGTATAATAAGAACCGTTATATCATGAATTTACTGATTAAACTAACGAAAACGTAATGGTAAGATGTTATATCAATTTGGGTTATCTCATATTTCAAATACATGATGATAATTAGTAAACTTTTGATGATAACGAATAGACATAGTTATAAGATGTATAATAATTATTTTGATGAAAAAATTAAGTATAATTTATATGGAATATTCGCATTGTTGAAAAAAATGTAGCCTAATTGTTGAAAATTTATTTGAGGCCCAACAGTTTATATTGCGGATAATTTTTTATTGTTATACTTGTAATGCTTATATCGAAGATTTATAATATTTTTATTATATTACAATGTTTTTTAAAACAATCATATTGAATTATTAGTTGTGATATTGGTAATACATCATTTGAATAACTAGAAATTATTGCCTTTCTTGGTCCAATGCTCGCATTTAGAACGAAAAAGAAAATAATTTATAACTTCAATCTAGCTAAAAAATACAAGAGTTCCTCGTAGTACTACATCTTCAAATTTACGAATCATTAATATTGTTTTTCATGTGATATTTTCAAATAAAATCCCAATCCAGTCGCAGACAGCTTGAGCCGTCATACTTTTCTTGCAAGCGTACGAACGCCATACTCACTATTGAATAATAGATGCGTAGAAAAACCAACATTTTGGTCCGATTCCCGGTATGAAGAAGAGAGGCACACACCATCCATCCGATACAAAACATCGATGTTAATAAATTTTATATAAATCTCGCCAGCCGACGGCGCGAAAGCCTCCGAAACCCCATCACATATTCATCGAGCGCACGTAGCGGACATGTCGTAAAAAATAAATATTATATCCCGTTATTATGTATCCTTTTCGGGATACGTTCGTCTCTATGTGTATACGATTCGGGATAAGTCGGGTCGTTTTTCTCGATTTCACTTTTATTCGCGTCGATTGAATCAATTATGAATCTTTCACGAGACCGTTTCCTTGCGCCCAAGCGGAAAAATGGCGGCGCCGTTTCGTATTCGATCGTTAAATATTGTTTTAATCGATTTATAATGTATGCTCGTTTTTCGGCGCTTTCGCTTTCGGTCGTCTCTGAATTTATTATGAGCTCGATTCGAAGGAATTTTTTTTTCGCGATATGTCGTATATACGTCGAATGTAAATAATGTTTCAACATTTGCATAGTGTATGGTAATATGTTCTTTTTTTTATATTCATTTTTATCTTATGAAATAATAAAGATATTTCACATATAGACATATAATCGATGAATTCGACGCTGATTCGTATAAAAAAATCTTTGTATATTTCATTTTAATATCTTTCACATTTGATCGGTGAACAAAATAATTTGAATGAAACTATTTTAGTTTTAACTATAAATAATTTAAAATTTAACCAAAACGTAACTTTTTAAATGGTTTTAAAATCTTTTGAATACATAGAACGAATATAAAATCAAACATGATACTTACATTTAAAACAAACGGCGCAAAACAAGCAGCGTTCGACATAATATTAATCAGTCCCTCAAACTAAACACACATACTCTAATATAGAAAATAAAACCTAAATCTAAAAACACAACAAAACAACTTCCAATCCCTTATCATTTCCGCAATTATCATAATCAACCAAAACAAAAACCGATCTCGCGAACTCTCGAAAAACAAACTTCGAAACTAAAAACAAACTCTTCGACCCCCGATTACGACCCCGGAAAAAAATGCGAACTGATTTTTTTTCATATCGATAAACAGAGAATATCATCCACTTTAAAATGATAATTTTACATTATAATAAACCATTTCGAAAATCGGAAATAATTCGAAAGTTCCGTAAGGGATGTTGCGTGGCGCGTCGTGGCGGCTCGGTAGCCGTAGCACAACTGATATCCAGTATCGAGTACGCGGCGCCGAAACGAAGCCCGAGCTTCTCAAACTTTTCAAACCCACCCCTTGTGTGCTTGGGGTGGTTTTCGTATGTGGATCGTCTTTATGGGGGTGCGGTTCTTCGGAGGAATCGCTGCGGTGTCTTTGTGGATTGTTTTGTCGGTGGACGGTTGTGATTTATCGCTTGGAAAGGTTTCGTGATACGTGTCGAATGTATTTAATATTCGAGGGTGTTTAGTTTTATTTTTTTTTATGTTTGATTGACAATGTTTGTGTTTTTCATTGGTGTGAATGGGTCTTATTTAATATTCTTGAAAGTTTCGTATGAATCAAATCAGATTTTAGTGTCATATAGTCGAGTTTCTTATCTAATTTTGAAAAAAGTACTGAAAAATGGAAAATATTTAATTTTTTTTTAGAAAGGTTTAAGTGTGAGTATTGACTAAAGAATTACTCATTTTGTTCGTTTATATCATTTCATGTTTTAAAATCTGTCATTTATTCTAAGGTGCACGCATTCATGGCTGGAAAATGCAAAAGTGTACAAAATAAATATTCAAGATTCAATTGAGAATCATATCAATTAGATCAAATGAAATTCTGAAATTATCAATATTGATACTATGATCTTTTTAAAAATTTACCCTATCTAAAAAATTGCTCCATCTTATAAAAGTTTCTCCGAAATAAAAACCTAAGAAGCTCGACTAATAATTTTATATAAACATTGAATCTATATGATTTTTGGTACTTATTTATTTGAATTTTGGCACACAAAGAGTCAAATTAGTATACATGATCATATACCACGAATCAAACTCATTATCACAGCCCAAAGGGACCATTTCCATCAAAAAATATACATCATCCGTAATAACCAGCGACAATTACGCGCGCCTTACAATAGAACATTCGTGCGAATCTGAACCTTGATTTGCGACCGTTCAGCTTCGTGTCACCACTAAAGGCTTCTGAGAGGTGGAACGAGCCACGAATCCGATTATACAAATCTGTTCATCGAATAATATTTCAGATGTCGGCTTATTCCGACAACCGAGGGAACAAGCCACGGAAATAGCCTCGGCATTATTCCGCGGCCGGCCGAAATTCGGCTCGCTGCGAATTGACAACGTCTGTCAAACAGTCAACATTACCGTAAATCCTTTAAAACGGTTTAATGTCGTCTAAGGGTCTGATGGTGGAACGTTTGAATGCCGCTGAATTCGAGAAAAGTCTCGGTAAACGTTTAGAACGCGCGAATCTTTCAGCAGATATCTGCTGGTTTATATTTCTTCAGATTTTTGTTTTATATACAGGTTTTCACTCCAAATTAATACTTTTCAATTCAAATTAAAACTTTTTTAAACTTGTATTATCCAGGAATCAAATGATTTGATTCATTTTCATTGCTATTTAATCATCTCATTTTTACTTTGTCTATTATTTATTTTCTTAGAAAATAAATGAGCGTTTCTTAGCGAATTTTTTTTCACAATTTCAGTATTTTTTCAGTTTAAATTCAATTTACTTAAACAGATTCACTGTATATTTTCTACAATCCTTCATTACATTTCGTAAATATTTTGTTTAAAAAGAGATCGAAGCAACTCCTAAATGAATCATCATTACAAAACTTTATTTCAAAAAGCACTCTAGAGTTGATTAGCGCAACTGATTCGTTTTCTGCCTCTTACACTCACACCCTAAATTTTCTCCATAGAAAAATAAACCAATTCAACTAAATAAAAAAATATTCAAGAGCGATCACTTTATATGCCTTTATGCAATATTCACATGGCAAATATATCGTCGAATTTACATCCTCATATTCTTCACGATCAATTTGATACGTTCTCATCGACTCAAGTTGGGCGCATTTGAAAATAATCGAGTGAAGCTCTCGTTTCATCTAAATAATTTTCCCCAACGAACGAACCCCATTGTACACGTTGAGCCCGACCACCATAAAGTGGAATTATTAGCAGACATTTATATGCGGAAGTATTGAGACGATGCCTAAACTTCCCAGTGAATGGTTCAAATGAGAACATCTCGACGATAACGCTTCCCGTATATTTCGCATGTGTGCAATATAATATACATGCGAATGTACTAACTTGAACGATAATTCTTCGTTTGAGTATAATAATTTATGTAAAAATTACTAGTAGAGCGATTTCGCTTCGAGAGTTGAGTCAGTGCACAACTTGATCAACTCCATAAAACAAAACGTTGAAATGTGTTTTTTCAAAATTTTCTTCATTATTTCATTTACCTGAAATAACGTACGTATAAATTTTGTTTATGATAAACTACGGATGTGATCAATTTACAATAGAATACATAATTAATTAAAATTACCTCTGAATTAAATCATTTATAATTCCTTGGCTAAACGAATTCTTCAATTTAATGGTATCTATCTTTATTATTCAGGAAAAATGTATCATATATGTATAGTGGATACTGTTCCAAGTGCTTTCATTTATTTTTTTCGAAAAGTGGAGTTAATCACGTTATGCACTGAACGGCTCAGTTGTCACTGAGGATGTTTCGCGGTCGCGAAGCTTAGATTTATATAAATCAAATTAAACAAGAGCGGATATAATGAAATTTTTCGTACAAAGCGTTCCATTGTGCAATGATTTATAATAAAAATTCCTTTTATTTTTCGCAATGTCGGCCATCTTAAACGAGACGAAAAGAAAACGGAAACTGACTCCACACAAAGGCTTAAAATAAACAAAAAAATCTTTTCATTTTGTTTTATTTTGTCATTCGCTTTTTGGGGAGAAAATTCTCGATTTACATTTTTTTTTCGTTCAATGATATTTTTGATTTGTCAATTTTTCAACATGAAAAATTTTGAACTTAATGACATAATTATTATTTTTTGAACTTATATTTTTTCTCATAATCAAATGAATAATGTAAAAATTTCATGTTCACTCTTTCTATAGTTATACATTTTTGTTTGTAAATCTATATGATTATTTATCCTTTCATTCTATCGTTCGCTTTCATTTATATCAAAATTTGAATTTTCATTAATTTATTCAAATTTCAAATTATTTTTCGATTCCGAACGTATTATTCGAATAATTTATTCATTGATATTCAAGCAGATCTCTTCGACGATAGAATATAAAATATGATAGAGATTCTTGCGCACGTGGACAACTCACACACTTCTAAATGTTTCAATCAATCATAGCTCATATCATTAATATTTCAACTGATTTGATTTTTTCACGATTTCGCATAACTTCTAATTACAAATATTTATTAAATATTCTTATATGATTATACAAACAATAAATTTCAAATCAATTTTCTTACAATTAATCGAAAGCAAACGATTCAATATCGGTTTGAAAATCGCCCACACATATCCCTGAACGAAATCCTCTTAAGCACACTGTTATTGTTAATAACGGATTTCCTTAATATCCAAAAACACCCCTACCTCATACAATACATATGACACTATCAACCCCACATAATGCACGCGACCACTTTCAGCCGATTATCGAAAGACCCTCGCAAATAGCGAACAACACTCACACGACACTTAATGCGATTTCGACTGAAGAAGACGCACTTATAGCACCACTATACGATAATACATCGTATATATATCACGCACATACTGTACTTTAAGTATTAAAACATCGTTAACATCGCGCTATCCGAGAACGAATCTCTCTCTCTCTAGGCCCCGGTGCACTATTTGCATAATTGGCTCTTCGCGTTGTTCCGGAGCGAATTTTCGGCTCAGTTTTACGAAATTCGAAATTTTGAATATGTGTATGTTTGTATTATATGTGTTTAATATTATGTGAGTGGATATTTTTGGGGGAGGGTTGGAAGTTTGGTGAAGTTTCGACGGTTTCGAGTCGACTATGCATGATTTATTGCTCGGTGTCGGTATCGATGCGCTACAGTTTCGAGTTTTTCTCGTTTGGACTTTTAGCGAATGTTTTCACGGCGGTTAAAGAAGTGATTTTGTTATGTAGTTAGTTGTTTGTTTTGCGACTTCATTATGCATGAAGTTGATGGAAATTTTAATGAATTACCGCTATAATTTTATATATAAAAGATATGTTCAGTATTAAACTTTTCTCTTTGGTTTTAACATAATATAATTTATCAAATTAATGTTATTTTATTTCAATTACAATTCAATTTATACAAGTAAATAAACCAAATTTAAATAATTAATGATCGACTTTTCAATTTTCAGTTACCAGTTTGCTTATGATTGAAAGTTTGACTGCTGACGAACGATTTAAATATCTTATCAACAAGCAGTGAATACAAAAAATGACAGTACAAGAATTTATTTTCTGAATATTATCAGGTAAGCATTATATTTTCATTAATTTTATTACATTTAGATCAGGTTGAGGCATCAAACAAGCAATTTATTTGAATGCGCCACAAATGAAAGACAATTTCGTTCCATTTCACTATCTAAGGCGGACTACGTAAATCCCCCGAAACATTTCGCCATAACTTTCCTAACGACTTTTAAAACGACCACCGTTAACGACTCCAACCTGTAACCTAATAAGGTCATTTATTCGAGACCTTCATACAACGAATCGAGAGATTCTTCCCGTTTAACATTTTACAACGGACGATATCATCTACATAATCACAAAATGGCGCAGCGCATTTTCCCTTCGGTGAATGTATGTAATGTCCATTGTAATGCGATGTCGGAAAATTCTTCTCGTCCCAGAGGACTTTGCGAAAACACGTGTCCTGACTTTCGCATAAAATTAGGATGATAAAGTAGTCAGTTTTGCTCTTCGACCTTCCGATGTACGAGAATAAGTTTGCAGAATGCATTTCGTGAAAGTTTCGTGTTGCTTCTTCGTATCATTCCTGATGCTCTTCGATAAGTTCTGTGTATGATTTATCATATTTGTATATTTGGAAATACGAGAAAATGCACTATTCAGAGTACGCCGTCTAAATAAAAATATATTGAAGTCGTGCTTATTATTATAAAGTTTCAAATTTTCTATTTCGATGGTTATAAAATGCTTTCGCTGTGAGAGCAAGACCAAATACACCTCGATATAAAAGCGCAATAAACATCTCGGTTGAAATTTATACTTCAGCGAAAAAGTAATTCGAAAATGAAATATTTCTCATGCTATGATTCTAAAGCGTGGAAAATCTCGAAAGAATTATAACTAAATGGCTGTGTGCCCACAGAAGGATAAAAGTTGCCACCGTGACCAATTTAAACTTAACGAGTAGAAATCGAGAATGCTATTTATCGTTTTGAGGAAATTCCATAACTATATTATATTTCGATTAAATAATCCCTCATAACTTTATATAATCATTCGAAATTCTATAGAATTCACTAGTTTCAAAGAGAAAAAAATCTCCAGCACTGCTAAAATTAATTTCATCGAAAACTTTAATTTTTCAAATTTTAATATCGATCAAATTCACAAACGCAAAATTCATTTCGGCATCAAATTTTAGTGTTCGCATTGTCCAAATATTCGCGGAAACATACAACGTTCGTCCGGTTTAATTATATCCGCGAACAATTCGACATTCCGAAATCTCGTCCGCGATTTTGCCGATTTCCAATAAATCACCCGACTGTCAGTGGTGATGGACGAGTGGTTCGCGTGCCGAATGCCTACCGTGACAATATTTTCGAAATTGCGGATTTTTACTTAAGTGTAAATCCGCATTTCGAACGTGTTTTGTAACGTGTCGCGTTATATCGCAACGTGTGCAATATGCATTCATTACGACGGAACGATCGATATTCGCACGCTCGTTTTGTTAAATGCAACGCTTATTGAAAATTTTTAATTAAAAATAATTAAAATTTATCAATTTGCATTTTGATAGGGTCTTGATTTGATTAAAGTGTATATCGTATTTCTGTTAAAGCGAGATTGCCATCTCGTGTACGTATCTGTTCGGTGCGATCTTCATTTTCGAAATCCGACAATCGATCTCTTTTAGATCTGATAAAATAGATCACCGTCAGAGATCTATGTCCATTATGAACGTGTAACTACGGGCAAAATGTAGCGATTTCGTTTCCTTGTGCACCTTATCGATTGCTAAGTACGCGTGATGTATTGGCGTGACCGTATCGGGGAACGAAGAGCTCATCACACTAGAAGTTTTTGAACGAAAATGTTTCTTGAATCTTATATTAATTCATAAAAAACTCATATTTTATACTCATAAAAACCGTATATAATTTTTAAAAATTTTAATACTGATCGAATAACGTCATCATTGCGGCATATCCACTCTAAGACTTGCGTCTTTCTTGATCATATACAATGTATTGCAAAAATATACACTTTTTTTAGAAATGGACATACCATTAAATACATTTTTTTTCAAATAATATTCACATATTGTTAAATATTTTAATATCAAATTTCTACATGTGAGAAAAATACAATTTTCCATTTGAAAAATTTATAGAAACTTCTCGTGTGATATGAGTTTTCCTCGAATACGCTTCGCTATTCACATCACGCGATGTTTAGCCGCTTCCCGTCAGAGGTTTGTTGAAAAAAAAAACGGGACAAGAAGGTTCCCTTAATAACCTCGTAATGGCTTATACGAACGGGATTCCCTCGAACTTTTAAATTCACATCTAGGTTATCAATCAAGGGGTCGTTCCTCAGCACGTGAACTTGTTTTTTTCCTCCGTCCGAAGAAAGATCGATCCGAAAAGAGCTTTCAACCGGCGAAAAAAACATGTTTGTAAATAGTACACGGAACGTTTTAATTAATCCGGGTTCATTTGTGCGGGAGACTTTAGAGAAGTCCCGTTTGAATAACTCGGGTTGTTTATGCTTTTATATACTCTGTGCAAATATGCGGCAGTGCGTAAGGAAGGGGGTTGTTTTCGAGAAATTCGGACGAAAGTCGAGTCGGATAAAATTCTGAGGCTTCGCCCTCTAAAAGCGACATGAATACGTTCCGCCTAATGAAAAATAAGAATGTATTTTTCGGTAAGTGTAAATTTGGGATGCGTCCAAAGGTCGCATACAGAAATATTGTATTGGATGTGACGGTTGGTAAAAACTCTGAAAGAGCTTTTCATTTATCAATGAAAAAAATGGTGCCGCAATATCAACTTTTTGAACAGTGCGATGCAAAAAATTGTAAGAAAATTCGATTCATAAATCATTTTGATTGGTTATTTGTAGTGTTCTTAAGTAACAAACATGCACTTGGCACATACTCACACTTTGTATCTGATATAAGTAACTCATACTTCATATGTTTTTAATTTTCCAAGACAAATCAATACGCTCTACTTTCATATCTATTCTAATCGATCGAAAACCCTCATTTTCTTTCAAAACAACAATCGAAACGCACTTATACCCCTCAAAGCTACATAAATACATACATACCTCCAAACAAACACACAAAGCACAGTGTCCGAAATAAAAACAGGCACAAGCACACATAGGTACATTCGAACCGTACAAACATCCCGAACCATATTGCACCCGATAAATAATGGATGTGACACACTACACACACAAACATCTATTTGCTCTCTATAACGACGCACGTTATACGGGGGGATGTTTACGAACATTAGGCATGCATTATGGCGCAGCAGAGTTCTTATCCGGGACATTGTTAACGGGAAACGCCATAATATGTCCTTTTGAACGCGTCCCGGGTCGCGATTTATATGCTGCTCCTCCTCTCGAGATACCGACTATTTGTACCACTGTTTATACCTCGTTTAAAATAGCAACTGTAACAACAACAACGACGAGGACAACAACTGTCCGGTCTCCGTTGGTAATGTTTGTGCATTTTGTTGTTCTGCAACAAACTAATGGCCGCACAGAGAACCCCTCGGCCTTTTGGCGTAAGGAAAATTTTCTTTACGTGTTTCGCATTCTTATTTCGTACATATTATATTTTCCGCGGGAAATTCAATATGGCGTTGTTTATGAGGTGTTGTTGCACGGTTGTGGCTGCACCTGAATGCGTCATAGTGTTGTATTCTGCTTCTTTTTTAATCTACGTTATTAAAACTGAGGATTTATCCTTCTAATAGTTTTCATTTTGAAGTCTGAAAATATTTTTAAAATATCTCTAGATTTTCTATTTAAATATTATACATTACGTAGAATTTTCATCTCCGCTTGTGAAGCAAAAATTATACAATTTATTAAATTTTTGATTTTGAATTGCAATCTGAGTTTTCTTTCATTTTAGAATATAACTTAAACATTTCATTAAATTCTGAAATTTCACTTTTATATTTTTATTGTAAGCGTTGCTAAAATTAAATATGCGTGTTTGATTATATTTTTTTCTAATCTAACTACATCTTTAGTATTTCTTTTATTGACAATAAATTTTCTACAGCTTTCGAAGTAAATTTATTTTTAACTTTCGTACACTGTTTCATTTCGAAACAATACGATTTCCAGACTAGTCTATTTAGAAAGATTTTATTTCGAAACGGAAAGAATACAACACTTCGTTCATTTTTGCTTTCGCTCCGTGCGAAGAATTTTATTAGATTTCCCTCGATGTATTTACAATACAATACGTTCCATCTTCACTATTTTAAAAAGACACAACTCAATACACGTACATACAATACTTTCACATTTCTTTTTTCCACATATATTTATTTTATCTTTTCCGAAACCCGACATCACAGCCACTTTTATTTGTGCGAAACGCGCGAAGTGCTACAGTCTTTCGCACAGGCAAACTTGCACAATTCCAAAAGACAAAAACCGAGCAAAAGTAGATACAAAATGAAAACTCCAAAGGAGGAAAAGCTCTGAAATCTGTACGCGACGAGCCTTATTCGCATCTCGCATAAATTATGCGCCGCATTAGCTCCGGTGCCTTTTCTTTGTATAATATACATATTTACACGTACATCCCACTATTTCTATATGCGACGGACGTACGGTCCGTGGAAAAAAAAAAGGCTGGCCGTGTAAAAGTGCACATTTCAGCTGAAAATAATCCTCGGGAGGCTAAAAAGCGGTGCTGAAAACGAACTCGGCAAACTTGCGAACGAGCGTCGAAAATTTTCACGCCTCAAAGATCGCGCGATGCTAACTAAGCTCTCATATCCGCGCATTAAAGCGGATCTTTTTTATTTTAATTCGACGTTAATCGGATTAATTTTAATATCGTATGTATACAGGAGAGAATATGCTTTGGGAAATTTTCGTATTATGAGTCTTATTCAATTAATATGTATTTCCTTCTATCCGTTTTACATGTCAAATTAAACTTTAGACTTGAAATTTTACAGATTTGAGTTAAATTTTCATATCTGCTGATTTAGAATTTTTTAAATGTATTAATTTATTTAAAAAAATGTATGTATGTCTGTATGTTATTTATAGACTCATCAATGGTTGATCTTTTCATAACGATACTTATCAGAATCGTTGTATACATGTCTGAGAAAATTTCTGGATCGTTTACATTTTATATTTTACAAAAAAATCTCGAGCAATGTCAGATCACATAGCAGTTGAATATTTTCGAAAATTTCTATTAATATTTTTAAGACTTTCTTTTTATAGAGCTATCGAATATTGAAACATTTCGAATTTGAATAGCGAATATCCTAATCAATTCGTGAATAATTTTTCCAAATTTAGTTTCGTATTAAATTACTTAGTCACTGTTCGTATTAGTGACCCTAATTTACTAATTTACGTCACTCTCTTAAATTTGAATATAAACGACTTATGATGTAATAAATCATTGTGTTCGGTTGTGATTGAGGTATCGATTCGTGTACAAATACAATAATATAACACTGAGGTTCATTAATATTAGAACCTATTTTTAAAATATTTTATTTATTGGTCCCCTTCACATAAAAATGGCGTGTTTTTCCGTTTCCATTTTATTTTCACATTTTGGCTGATGAAATTATTCGAGCTTTCTACATACGCTAATATTTTCGAACAAGCTTTTAATTGGATCGTACTTTTCCATTTTTGTGCCGAAATAACAAACACCTAATCGATACATTTCCATTTTGAAAATTATTTGGTTCGTTTAATTCAAAAAAACAGATTTGTATTCGATATTTTGCATCGAATATTTTCTTTTTTTGATTCACAATTGACTAATTTGTACTTCTGTTTCCGATATTATTTAACACAAGTTGTGTGACAAACTGCGATAAATCGTCATCCACATTTTATGAGCCAATCGACTCCATTGTTAATGAATTACATTCCGCTTCCATTACTGTTATCGATTCAATACGATGCAAAATTTAATAGAATAATTAATGATGATTTACAAGCACTAAAAAAGATCATTATCGATGCTTTTAAAATTGATACAGACAAATTTGTTCGAAATGTTTTACCATATTTCATTAGAAATTAGTAATTGACCTACTAACATGAAATCGTTAATTTCGTTGTTCAATATATAAAGATATAAAGATTAATGTTTAAACAAAAATATACATAATTTTCAATTTTGTATTAATATCAATCACATGTTACTGAAATATGAAAATGAAATATTGAAAATGGAAAAATCCATCGGAAAATGTTGAAATATCGAATTAAATGCTGAAACGATCCGATTCATTCGTGCTTCGAAGCGATATGCATTCCATTGAAAATGATATTAATCCTTTTATTCACACAAAGCAAACAACAACCCCTATTTGTCAAATTGACAAGTTAACCTCTGCATAAACACAATGGTGTCCTAGAGAACGGCAACCGACTGTTCAACATCCACACCGCAAAACACGTATGGGTCCTCGACCACCTAAGGGCATATTCAGATAGGATCCTTCTCGTTTGTGATCTGTCTAAAACAATCGTTCAATTAGTTTCGAATGATTTATTCGAAGTTAAAAAAAAAATATCAATCGTATACAAAATGTAGTTTTTTCATTAATATGTTTTAAGTTGTTTTATAGAATGTACGTATTTAAGTAAGGAGGAAGAATAGTGATGTAATTTAACGAAGCTCTTAAAAGCTCAATAAGTTTATTTGTGGTGCATTAAGCTTTTACGCGCCGCGAATAGGATTAAGTCTTTAAAGCTTTCGGTATATATTCGAGTTTCTTAGAAAAGAGTTCAGTTAAATTTTATAATTATTTTAGGTACTTTGTTACGAAGGTAATCTTACCATCATGTTTTTTCATAAAAAAATTCATAAAAATAATTGAAACATTGTTTTTTATATGATTTCAGTTATATATAAAATTTATCAAATCAATTAATTAACTAGCTTACGTATTCAATTTACAATTAATTACGCTTTTTAATAATCATACTTAATAATTTCGTTTTCTAAACCTATTTCATCAATCCATTCGAACACATCAATATTTGAGTGAAAATGTGAAACATTGCATTACTAGGAACGCAAATATAGTCAGATAAAATCCAACTCTATGCACCTATTGAATCAATAGGCACAAAAAGCTGAATTTTTCCTGACAACTATCGCGTTCGCTCGAGCGGCAATATCTCACTTTTCCACTCAACATACATTAAAAAAAACCTCTAAATCGACTGGCAACGAACACCATAGTGCACACAAACCACATCATCTAACAAAACACGTGCCGAACCTCGAAGCCCATAACAACCCAGGAAATGCAGACGCAGATGAAAGAGGATCGCGCAAATCCAATTAAGGCGCGCGTGCGTTCACCGACAACCAACCATCCTTCCTTCGTCAACCGACCCTTCTTCCAGTGCTCAAACCGACCCTTCTTCCAGTTTGCAAACCTACCCTTCTTCCAGCATCCATCAGAGCGGCAACCCTTCGGAGAGCGACCCTGGTTCTTCTTCGTCGACACACTTTCGCGTCTTTTAACGGTAACGGGATATTTCGCGCTCCGCTCGTCGCCGATCCTCTTTCCGTCATTGTTTTCCGAAGCGGTCCCTTTCGAGGGTTTTAGCATCCGAAGGGATCGTTCGAATGTTTTTATTAAAATATGCATAAAGAGAGGGGAGTCGGCGTTAATTGGGCTTTGTCGACGTTCGATCGTTTTGTATGTTTTTCTTGGGTTTTGGCGTCGCGTCGTTGGCACGTTTGTGCGTTTCGGTGTCGGAAAGTGGCGACGTCTTAATGGATTTTGGAAAAGGTTTCGTTTTTATCGCGGTTTTTAGTTTAATTGAAACTAGCGGTGTATATAAAGCTAATGTTGACGTAAACATTTTAATCAAATTATTAAATATCTTCTTTTTTATTGCACTATAGATCCAGTTATGTTCTTTGTGCTTTCAAAAACTAGGTTCACTCGGTTTTCTTAATGACCACAACCAATCACTTACCAAATCGTTTAATGCATTAGTCAGTAGTATAGTACTAAATTTTGAAGTACCTACCATTATGTTTGAAAAAAATTGACAAATTGCTGTTTGCGTGGACGCGGATGTATGGAAATTCGTTAAGTCGAGAATAGTTGATAAAACGCCATCCTGGTCCATTACACCATTGATTCTGATATTTTTCTTTTGTAATGAATTTTATAATCAAAATTAAGTGATTATGGTATTAATCTAAATAGATTTCATCAACTCACTCAGTCGGGAAGTACAAAGCAATCCAAGATAAATACACTAAGTTGAACTGAATTACGAGAACATTTCACTCTCAGATCTATTCCGGATACGTCTAAATTAATGCTCCTTTGATTCCATAGAGCACACTTAGAATAAATACGTGGTTCGCTTAGAAACAACGGAACGTGTTACCGAGAATACGAGAAGCATTATGAGGAGCTGCGGTGCAGTGTCAATATTTCACTTAAAATACCAAAATGTGCACGAATATTATGCATCGAGAATGCAAACAGCTCCAGCGAAATCCTTTCGCGAAAATTCACTCAATTTACGTTACGAGGTTTTAATCTGCCTACCATTCGTTGATTTTATCGAATCATATTTATATTCTAGGAAATGTTATTCGAAACACATAGTTTGATGATTTCAAATTTCTCTTGAAATATTCAAATTCCACAAAGTTCTGATATGCTGATGCAGTCTGCTCGGCTTTGTTCGTTAGCTAACAACGATTATTCGCTATTTATTGCTGGCTTATTGCATCTTGTTTGTTCCCACGACGTCAATATTGCACATATAATATTCAATATGCGCATCGCACTAGTTCGCTCATAAACTGCATAGCTTTGATCAATGTATCTCTTGTGCATACGAAATTTTCCTTTAAGTAATATTTCCGTCAATTGATAAACAACGGCTCCGCTTTGAATATCAACTACTAACTTAATTAATTTGATTATTCGCGCGTAGAGAAGCTACCTATTTGAACGAAATTTTATTTAATACATCATCCGATTTATTTATATTGAAATTATTTTGTAAACTATAACATATTGGGGGTATACTTGTTTTCGGCATCTAGAAAATTACGATCTTTCATGAAAGTTTTTCGTGTTCGCTCAAGCGTGTTGCATCCAACCGACTTTGGTGACATCAAATATAACATAATAGAGATGATATTACGTTCAAGTGGATATGCGCATATACGATATCATCCGAAAAACGAGCACATGAATTCGAGTTTAAAAATAAACGGGGATACTCAGTTGCATATTAGATTGCATTTACATTTAGAAAACTCGAGACGCTCCGCCACTGACCCATTTATATGTATGAATACTGGAGTATTTTCTAATTTTATTTAAACGATTTTCAGTTTGATTTTTTTAACCTTTCATTGGTTTGCTAGTTGTTCTATGATTAAAAAAACTTTTTAGTTTTTTAAAACCATTCATTTTCTAAGTCATTTCAGTGAAATCTGAATGTCACGCTTTCATCATTACTGCGATTTTTTTTCGTTATTTTCGAAAAGTTCACAATTGGAATCTGATAATAAAAAGACTTGTACTTTCGAAAAATATTAAATTAGATTTATTTTTTTCAATTTTCGATTCGTTGTTAAACAAACACTAACGAACGAAACTCAATCACTATCGCGTCTGCACCACAGTATCTGGTTAGAGTAAAAAACCTTCGCCGGAGAAAAACAAGTTTTCGACCTGGAAAAAATATATAAATAAGATATGAAAAAGCGGGCAACGAAAACCCGAATTGGCGTCCTTTTTTAGTGGTTCCGATAAAAATAACGGAGTTTTTCCCGCGCTACGGAAAAATAAAAAATGTTGAAAACCGGAAAAAAAACTTCACTGCAACACTGACAAAAATCGACACACAACATACGAAGTTTACATTAGAATTTTTATATTATCGACGAAAATGTTACATATCATATTATACATTCGAAAATATCGATAGTTTTTTGTAGTTGATAAATTCGCGATTCAAAATTTAGTCCACTTGAAGATCCGATGTTTCAATAGTTAGTCACTTAACTTAATTGTCAATTAGTTAGGTATTGACGTGTTTTTATCTATAGAATTTTCATCCTGACGCGTTCAATTCTTTCACTGGAAAAAACGTCAACATGTATCTACATAACACTCAAGCTAAGTAAGTAACGATTGAAAGATCATGCCTGAATAATATAAAATTCGATTATCGAATTCACTATTGCTTATCGATATTGAATTATTTACCTGAAAAAAAACTTTAATATCAAATCAAACTGAAACACATCGAATCTCATTCCGCCACAAAACCTCATCTCAACCGAACCGTATCTCGGACGGCCTTATCGGCGTATAAAACTAAATATTTAATGCATCCCCTAAAACGAAATACATAACGACACTGTCGAGCTGTGCAGCAATTTAATCCCCGTGTTTGGGTGTCGGGATGCTATCTTCGGGGGTACGGTTTCCTGCCTTCCCAGGCATAACAAACTCTCCGGATAGTTCAGACGGAGGCTGTGTTTAAACGCCGAAAAGCGCTTATCTCCTCTGTGCTGTGTGTACTTGCTCTAGGGATGGTGTTTGTCGGTTTTACTCGGCTTTTTATCTTATGTGTGTGTATTTTAGGAAAAATATTTGAAGATCGTAACACTTTTGTAGTGAGAGCTTTGAATTTGTAATTGTTTATTTTTTTAAATATATTTTATTTTAGATGAAATGTGAAAACAGCTTGATGATATTTGACTAATCATAGTGACAAAAACGTCGCATAGCTTATTTAACATAAAACAAACATGCTGGAAATAAGAACGTACGGAGTTCTGTCGAGATCGTAAATGCAAATTGAGACTAGGTATCACAACAACTACCCTTACACCGTACACCTCTGAACAAACTAATTTCGCTCTCTCTGTATTAATAATACTAAAATCTAAGAAAATACGACTTCTCTGCAGTTGCAGTGAAATTTACCGTACGACAAATTGGATATGAAGACAATAAAAAATAGACAACTAATTTAATTCTTGTCGCAAATTCAGAAATATCTTTATGTGACCGTATATTTTTTATATATTTTATTTCTTTAAATTTTATATTATTTATGTCTATTCCGATGTGACTGCGATTTTGTCCTTTACCATACGTCAAACACATAAAATGGCGGATCGACAACGATAAAAACTAGAAAGCGGTAAACCTTTGGAAAAACTATTGCGCTTCGCATACGAAATTTTTATTCCGTTCGAATTTTAGAACGAACATTCTGTATGCGATGCGCATAAAGCACAAAAGTTTCCAACTGCGACTTTCGTTTAATTGTCTAGAAAATATTGAATTCGTTTCCGTTTGCATTGCATAAAATACACGCTTCGCTTTTCGATTTTAATTAGCTTCGCTTTCTGATTGTGTTTTGTACGTGCGCTTTGTTTGCTTAATTAGTTTGTGCGAAACGCATATCAAACAGAACATAGTCCCGTTTTAGAATATCGAAATTGATTGTTCATATATTACGTGTGGGTCGGTGATTTTCAAAATAATTTAGTTTGAAATATTTATATGCGGTTTTATATTTGTGAATTTTTCTCTAATTGAATCGTACAAAAGCAAATTCTTCGGCAGCATTTTAATCGAATCGAGAATAATTTATTCGGTCGCAGTCTCGAAGTTCTTCGGACTATTAAGCGAACCATGAATATTCCGCTGGGTCGTCTTCCACCAAAGTATTTCCAATACGATGCAATGCAATCTAACTAATGCATTCATGAACATTTTCTAAAATTAAAACGAAATACATGAAACCAAAACATTTTTCATCGAAAACTGAAAGATATTCCACTATTTTTTCCATCGAATAAACCTTGACCTCAATCTAGAATCACCCATTCATAGAACATCTTCTTTAATTAAAATGTAATAAACAAAACCATTCCCGAAGCATTTTTTATCGAAAATTAAATGACATTCCACTAGTTTTTTCCTCGAAATAATACTTAACCATTTCAATCTGAAGTCTCACCACTTTAACCTTAATCTCGAGCTACCTCATTAATCGAGCATATTCTTCAATTAAATCAAAATAGACATAACCAAAACATTATTTTATCGAAAATTAAATGAAATTCCACTATTTTTTTCCAAGAATAAACCTTGACCTTCGAAAAAATACTTGACCAGCTCAATCCAGCGAAGTCAATCGATCTTGTCCGAGTCTAATATCAATCTAACACCACAAGACGAGGACACACGAGAGGTTCGCTTTTCACTTGTCAAACTATCGAGCGTGTGACGTTGCAATTTCTTACCGCCGCAATCCCGAGGACTTGGACACCCTACTCGGGACAAAAAACGGACACGGCTCCAAGATGAAAAGATGATTAATGATGGCGGTGTTCAACTGCGACCTCGAGCTCTCTTGCTGCGTGCCGAAAATTAAATTTATTCAAAGCTTCCGCTGAAAATATTTTGTTTTCGCTTCTTCGGCTCTGATCGCTTTTTATATCCCGTGTCGTTATAATGAGGTTTGATTAAATTTGATTTTAATATCGCCCTTTTCTCGAAATTTTTCATATTAAAATATTGTGCGTTCATATTGTTAAAGGCTTTCGAAGTGAAGCATATTAAAATTTTGTGTACGTGACGTGTACTATTTCATCATTTGGGTTAAGTTAGATTAGAATGAATTTTAGATATGGTTAGATGAATTGAAAATTGTACCGATAGAATAAGAAGAAGGAATACGGAGACTTGATCCCTTATTTGTTTTTCGCCTCTAATTTTCTTTTGGAAAATCGCATCTAAAAAAAAAGGTGTCAATACACTCAGTATTAAATTGGATTGACTTTGACATTATTTTTTTAATATGATTTTACAGAATGGAGTTAGATGCAAAATAGAAAAAGAGGATCAAGTTTCCTCATCCTTCCTTACAGAAGTAGCTAAAGCCTTATTTTTGTCAAACTGAAAGATATCTTAAACAATCATTCAGTATACTAATTTGATGTCAAGTCTCTAAATATATCGATATATATTTTCGATCATTTCCGATTTTCTTGAAAATTTCTCATTAAGTACGTATTCGACGAACAAGAAACGGTTTTTCATTAAAACTTGGAAGAGGTCCCTTCCGAGTTTTTTTCTCCCATCGAAGATACGTGCGATATTTTTTTTCGTAATTTGATTAACTCGCCTTACGTGATGTGTAACGTCGAATGTATACATATTAGATTTTCTTTTTAACGTTGCTTTGATTCGTTTTATATAACGTTGTCCGTTTTATAGCATGTCGTAAATTCACTAGCAATATAAACTCTATTTATTATAATTGTGTAAATGCATTAAAAGTTAGGAGAAAATCGGTACTCTAAAAGTCGTTACTCGTTTTATGAAAAGGAAACTCTTTGCACACTAATTTATATGGATTTTCGAATGCTAATTAATTTATATCTTTCAACTTTCGTAAACGATCGAACACAAAGTGAAAAGTTGTAGGACTGATTCTAAAATTAGTATTTGAACAAATCGCTCCAATATATATTCCAAATCCTCATAAATTATTACATACACATCGAGGATCGACTATAAATAAATCCAGCAAGACAAATACATCTCGTTTCGATCCTACACAGGAAAAATCAGATCAAATAAAACGCACTAGACGTCCTAAACAAACGTTCGATCCTTTGCGAAATCAATACGTTCCCGCCGTTTTCAAATTTAAGCGACAACTGAAAAAACATAATATGAAAAAAAAGGGAACGAGAACAAATAAATCCCGAATCTAATAGTTCGTCACACATGATGCGAATTCGGAACACGTGTCCCGAGACCCGAGGGCAATCAGGGACACCCCTAGGAATCCCGGGAAGAGTCATGACTATTCCCGGGACGGGATCCCGTCTTATATTAGAGGCTATATATAAACGCGTGACACTTCTCGGTCTCGAGTGTTGGACGTTCTTTGAATTTAACAGATTCATCTCGAATAGTTCAAGATATAATATCATTTTATTTTACAAAATATTTCAAGTTTATTTTATTTGATCGAGTATGAAGTGTCAGAAGAATGGGTTTGTGTATTTTTTTCAAGATTTGCAATGACTTGAATATATTCTAGCACGAGGAACAAAATAAAGATTCTTGCCGATTTCCTTGATGGGTTTAACGCCGCCATCTTTAATTTTCAGATTTTTCGACTTTTGATCAATTCTTTCAATATCTCATAAGATAAAAACATAATTTGGCAATTAAATATATCTATAATTTCATAAATTACTAATGCAATGGTATAAAAAGAAATACTCTAACTCTTCTAAATTCGAATAACCTTCACTTCAAAATGAGTTTTCCTGATAAAAATCTCATACAATCTTAATGAAAAATACATAGGTTCAACTGTACATTAATACCGCGAATCAAATCACCCTCGAATTGCGCAAAACGAATCGAATTACCGACGTATGCAATAAATTCTAACACCACACGCGAAATAACAACGAAACACTTGAAACATCACTGACTCGGGCACGCGACTCTCACTCGCAGTTCGAATTAACGGTCGCAGTTTGAATTTCGCGCGCGAAACGGCCAATTGTCGAAAACGGTAATTGGCCCTTTCGATTTTCGAGTGTTTCGAATTCGATACACTCGATCGAACTGTATTCGCCCTTTAGAATTCGATAATTGAACGATTCTAACGAGTCGTTTTGCCGCATTTACACGGCAAGTTTATTCGAATGTTATCGGTGTCGGTAAATAGTTGACGTGTAAGTTCAAATTGGAATCTTATAATGTATCGTTAGAGATAAATATTAATAAATTGATCAAATTTTTGTGTAAATTATATACAATATTATAGATTTTTCCATATGTGAAAATTCCTTTTATGAAATACACAAAAGAATTCGATCATTTTGTTTCAATATATTTTTCAATGTATGAAAATAGTATTTTTTCAAATAACACTTGTTCAATATATTAATTTTCAAATTTGTGTTCAACCATTTAAAACTAGGTGAAACGATAATAATTCACTTTAATGTCAAAATTAAGGTTTCAAATGGCCGAAGACACCATAATAATTAACCAGTCTACAACTATTATGAACCACACCAAGTGACTGTTCGTTAATGTTCCGTTAATGTGTTCCGAAGAGGCGTATTGTTCGCAAGCAACGTATTTGAGTACTGGTTTCCAACATTTTATCGAAGAAAATTTAAAATTTTCAAGAAAAATTCATAGATTGAAAATTAAATTTGATTCAGAAATTAAATAAAATTCGTTGCTTTCATTTTTTTTTTCATATTATTAATTCAGAATGAGCTTTCAATGACTTTTACAATCACATCATGCGGAATTATCAAACAATTTTCTATATTATGTACAAATTTGAAACTTTTCCAAAACTTTGAAAACCGTTCTCAGACGTAACGTATTACATATTTATCGTATGGCGTGTACGCTTTAATAATACTCGGCTCGTTATTCGTAAACGTATGCAAACGGTTTCGCCCACATATTAATTACTAGTGTAGCAATTCCTTAAGCCAGGTCCTTATCTATGACCGAAACAGACACTAATTAATGCCCGTTCGCTAGCCGGGCATTAGCGAAATCCCCAAGTGGGATTCAATAATTTCGCAACGGCCAACAATCGGCTTAAGGACTCGTTTGTTTTAAGGACGTGTTGTGTCCCTTTACAACTTTCGCGGTTTTCGCTCCATAATCGCTTAAGGACCGTTTCAATTTGCGGCGAAATTTTTCGGCTTTCTGGTCAGGTGAAGTTAAGTTAGGGTCTCGTTCTATTTCGGTCGAATTATAGTTATTAGTGAAGATCGTTATTGTAATATTTCTATTGATTGATATGTCAATATTTAATAAATTATTATATAGTATTTCACAGTGATATTTTATATGAAACTTTCATGCGATCCTAAATTGATAATGTAAATCATTCATTTTTGAGATTTTTTTTCCAAATAACTGCTTTCGTGTTGTAAATGAAATTGATTATATAAACACCGCTTCTCGCGTACTTATGTACATTCGTTGCTGAAATATAAAAAGTTTTCCAGATTTTTTTATAGTTCTTCATTCAAATTATTCGAAAAATATTATGAGTTGAATCGATGCATAAATCACTCGAATTTACGTTTTTATTTTTTTAATTTTCATTGAAACCTTTCAGTCGCCGTTTATTCTTTTCGCTTTCATAAAATAAAATATATTGCGTCAAAATTTCGTCCATATTTCACGTCACCGCTAATGAAAATAATACGAGGTTTTTGTTTAGGGACATTGTACGGGGGAGGGTGCAAAAAAGCAATAAAATTTTTAACACGTCCATTAAAATCATTTTTTCAATTTATTGAGCTATAAATTCGTTAGGACCTTTGAACGGAAAACCTTAACGATTCCGCGGCGGGACGTTAATCTGAATTTTTCCGAAAATTTTCCGGTTACAATTCAATTTGAAACAGATTTTTGTTTTATATTTTCAACGTCACTAGAATCTTATATGATATTTTCAAAACTTTGAAATGATTTTTATTTATTGAAAAACATGTGAAGAGCTTAATAGTATGAATCGTGTTTCGAGTCGAACTAAAACTAGAATTATTTTTTTTATATTATACGATAACTCCTCAGCTCAACGGAAAATCTAGCACGTTTCAAAAGACACATCTTTTCACAGAGACGATAAAATTTCGACAATAACGCAATTCCGCGGAAAATTTCTTCGCAACGAACGACATACATGTTCGCGTTTGATTCTGCACGCGTTCGCTTACAAATTCATATCGCGCGTTCCACTAACGCAATACTCTCTTTCGCATCTTTATATAAATGCTTATACATTTTTTTGGGTTCGGAGACGCATTTTCTCTCTTTTCTTCGAAGGTGCGATAGTGAAACTGGCTCCGTTCTCGTTTTCGCCGAAGAAAAACCGATAATTTTGAAAGGCGATTTTCTTCGTTCTCGTAAAATCCTCGTCGATGCAAGCACGCGTCGCTTGTAAAATCCGCTTTTTTTTCACGATGCTAAAAAAGAAAATGCACCCATATTGGCTTTCAGAATCTGGTCGAATATTATATGTCTGCATAGATTGTTTGTGTCGAAGTATAGAGCGTTTGCAAGTTTTCCCAAATATTGTTTTATCTTCGCGATACAAGAACAACAATTTCGCATAAGATACGCTTCAACTTCATCTCGGATAATTAATGCAGCTTTCGACGATGGAAACAATGTATTTCAAAATGTAGTTTGGGTGTTGCTAATGTGTTTCTTCATTGTTCTATATCATCTTTTGTGAGCAGTGAATGCAATTTCTTCGCAGTCATTTTAAAACGTAGAGTCACAAGCAATGAATCTCGAGATGAAAACGTGACTTTCATTTCTTCATTTTTTATTGATGTATAATGATGCGTTCAAAAAACTTCATATATAAAAGCACTCTTAAAAATGCTCATAGAATTTTCCGAATTTTCAACCGAAAGATTTTTCTATTCGAATCGTTTTTAATATTTATGTCAATTTCACAATTTTTCACGTTAATGGAAAACTGGCCTGCGGTTAAGTTAACCGGTACGAACGTTGTATTTCGTTAACGAGATCCTTTGTCCGAAACAAGCACAACAGCTATTGGTGAATAAAGCCAGAACATAACCGGGCCAGCTTTCGAAGGATATCTTTCTTACCCGAGGACTTGATACTTGTTAACAAGTTTCTTACCGGAAATCCAAGAGCGAATAACTATAGTCTACGTCTTTAATGAATAAATCAATAACATGATTCAAAATATTTATTTTCGCATCAAACATTTCCTCAATTACGACATATTGTCATTAGTACAACCATCAGATTGTATATTATTATACAGATTATTTTTTATCAAATTGAAATTTAATACCTTTATTACTACACTGATCGGCATGTTATATTATACATTAAACGTTGCATCGCATGAAGTAATTTTGAATTCAACTATCGATGTACTATAATAATCCTTCTTTGTGAAACTTTACCCTTAAGCTCTATCTTATTGAATCAAAGCATGTTATTAATCTTCAAAGTGTAACGTGCATTATTTGACGTAGGAAATGCACAGACTTTGTAAACCTATTGGGAGAGTTTTTCAATGTGAAATCGGATAAAAAGTCAATTATGCACTTTACTAAATAGGAAAGTTGCTTCAACGAAAGTTATTCTACAAAAGCTTTGATGGTAAATCTAATTTTATTTTATTGAATTATTAATATAAAATTATTTAAATTTTCAGTATAACGAAAAATTTTTTTCCGAACATTTTTTAAATGCGAAAACAAAAGCTCTTCTCTCGAAAAAATAAAGTTATCCTGTCGAAAAAAACCCTCCCCTTTCTATTCACAGATCGACTGGGAATATTTTCACACAATTTATATCACATTATTCTGATTTTTCGGCATCGGTATTTACCGAACAATTGTCCGTCGTAGCCGCGGGCAAACTACGCGACACCACGTACTACGGACCTACCGAATTTCGGTCGGTCGCTCTTTTCATACAAAAAAGGCCGATTCGATTGAACCGCACTATATAAATAAACTCCGTAAAATTGTGCCGAACCGCAAAAAAGGGACTCGACCGTAATGTAATATAATGGCAAATATACGGCGGACGCTGACTGAAAAACGTCGTATCAAATGTTGAATGCGTTTATCGGTGCATTTGTGTGTTTTTTTGAAATGTATATATTGTAGTATTTCATTTTATTAAACGTCGACTTTATTGTTCGGAAACCGCACATCGATTGTGCACGCGAAAAACCGCATTCGCTTTAACGGCGTATGGAAAATTATGCATCCGATGGGGATTTCGCGAAAAAATTTCACGATGCGTTTTTATTCGATTTCACTGTTGTGATATCGAAATATTCAAATTTGGAATTGAATTTGAATTCGAAAACATTCAGACGATATAAGTGTTGTGGGTTTTCGAGAATTGTGATATTTCGTATCGGTGACTTATCGATTTATACATTCACTAACAATAAACATGCAGGAACGTTTTTTGTATTTTGTAGAATTTGACAGTTGTTAATTAATTAGAATCGTGTGATGAAATGATAGGTTCTTAATAAATTTAATTAACAACTTATTTAAAAAATCTTTCTAAACTCAGCTAATTTTTCATTCATACAAATTCTAATTTTTCTTGTACAAATATGATTTTTGAATTTATCAAATTTCGATAAAAAATAATAACTTTTCACAACCAATTTTTCAAAGCATACGAGTCTCAAGCTGGAAACACATTATTCTTCTTTAAGCTATCATTGATATATTACTTAAAAAAACATACAAAACAGAAATTTCAGCAAACTACCCCAAAGAAAATGCAAATTCCCAGAGAATCTCTCTATTCGAGAAATCCCGACGAACGAAAACGACCAACCCGGAAAATTCGATGATTCGCTCTTGCAGCAGCAGTAGTACGAGCCACAGTTTTCCACGAAGGTATTTACTCGAAAGAGTACTTTCTCCACGTTGTACGGAACGATATCCACTGTCGTTATATTATACATATTTACAGTCCACCGTATTCCACAAAGTCTGCACCCAGTAGCGGATTCGTAGAGCCGAAAGTTCGAATCGTTCGCGAACTCACAAAAGGCTTTCGATATGCGGCCGAGATGTTCTCGCGCTCAAAGAGAAATTCTGGTCGAAGATGCGCTTTATGGTCGTTAGTTGGGTCATTGTTGGATTTGCTGAGGAATCTGCTCTGGATTCTGTTGTGTTTGGAATTTCGCTCGGTTTAGGTTCAATTAGGGAGTAATTCGCTCCGTTCGGCGTATGGAGATGATCGGTTTATTTTAACGGTTCAGTTTTGGTTTTGATTGGCTTTGTGCTATTGTGAAGTGGTTTTAAATATAGAATGGGTTGAGTTGATTGGATTTTATGTATGTCAGTGATAATATTTGTAGAATTTAAAAAATAATGTTAATGAGTCACTCTTCCGATTGTCTAACGTCCTTAACTGCTTACGCAATTCACTCAATTTAGTGAACATAATCATATTTTTTGTTTAATATTCAAATTGTACCATATTAACCAAAGCAACAAACTGTCAAATTTCCCCAAACTAAAAGCATTCATAGCACTCAAAATGAAAATCTCGATTAAAATCCCGATCGCTTCGAACAAAACACCCGATCCTCACAAACGTGAGCGAAATTTCAATAAACTCATTCAGCCCAGATCGTTCAGATACGCACCCCCCACTAAAGCACAATCGCACTACACGCGACACACATATTTATCGTCGTCACACGTGCGACCCACCGTTTGCGAATCCCTAGTTCATTGCGCATTAATTTGTTCGATGCGAGCATACAGCGAGTTGCTGTTCGATTTTGAGTATAATTTCGATGATGTTTTACGTAAAAAATAAGGTTTGAATGCCGATAATTTGAAGGCTTTTCGTGTGTTTTCGTCTGGGATAAATGTATAAGTGTGCTTGAATATCGCTGAGATGTGTATGTGGGATTTTCTAAAGTGGCGCTCGATGAATGGTTTTATGAATCGACGATTTTCAATTTGATTAAAAAAAATATGATGTTTTTTTAGTATTTTTGTAGTTTAATTATATTTTGAAAAGGAATATAAGCGATTAGTCAACGAACGAAATGTGCTCGGCAACCTTAGTGTGCGGTAAAAGTTTCGCTCTAGAAACTTAAGTTTCCAATGTAAATGCACTGTGCAAATTGCTTTTCCATTAATAGTTTGTGCCAGTTAATTGTACGTGCAAATTTTCTATTTCGCAGAACGAACTCACTCTTCAGTTAACACTAATGAAAAGCGCATAACTTACAAAATACAAACATATGAATCGTAATCGTGTCACTGACTAAACTCTCAACTCGGTCGATCTAAGAGCTCTTAATTTCATTGAAATCCATTTGATTTTACTCGAATACAATAGAAGCTAAATTTTATTATACGAATATATTGTGAGGTTTGAAAAACGGACATTTGGCACTCGAAAATCGCAATATATGCACCTCTCTAAACTAAGAGATGTTACCTCCTCCTGGCCAACGTCCAGTTCAGCAACCGTCGGAAGTTAAACTCAATCCACCACCACCTTTAACAATGTTGGGCACAGGAAGTGGAATCGCATATAAAACGCTGAATTGACAACAGTTTCTTCTGCGAATGACAAAGTCCTTCCTCCAAAGTGCATTTAAACGTTTGTTTTTATTTTCTAATATAGAATACGTAGATATAATAGAAGCGGACGGGAAATTCAGGTTCTTTTGATATTACGTAAAGTCTCATTAGTGCAAAGTTTGCAGATGTCATATTTTTCCTTTGATTTTTGTATTTTGTAGAGGATGCATTCGGTTCTTTGATGATGAAAGAACATTATTTTCAATTCAGTTAGTTTTGTAAAAATTGGATTTAAATGAAAACCACTAATTTTAAATTATATAACTTCTTTATGAATGCATTCTTTTGGAATAATATTCATATTTTTTATTTCTACCTGTTTTCCAATTCAATTTATATTATTTATATTTCAATTGAAATAATTACCATTTCAACATAAATATTTTTCACTTCAACTTTATCGTTTTTTGTCATTATTTCAAGATAGTGTTAAGATGATAACACTAGATTTTCTTATTCAATTGATCCCTCTTTTATTTTCGCTCATTTGAAAAATTGTCTTTGAAAAAATACCGTTAAAACGCTCTGAATTCATGAATTAGAGTTTATTGACACAATTTTTAATACGATTATTCGAATGGGAAAAAGGTAAAAAATTGAAGGGGGATTAAATGTGTCCACCCTCCCCTAAACAATCTCACTTAAATATTGAACGAAAGTTAGAAAAAATAAATTATTTTTTGCGATTTTCTTTAATTTTTTTTTATAAAAACTATGATCTATGAATACTCGATACACACAAGGGAAAAATATACGTGTATAAAAGTTGGTCCATCTCGCAGATAAGATACGTCATGCGCCATTACGAATTCATCAAGTACAAATTGAAAGCGAGTCGTTGCGCAACCTTCGACGATTTCTACTCTCCCCAATAGATATAATACACACATATTCAGCTCCTTCGACGGGAAGGAGAACTCTTCGGATGAGGAAGCAGACTCCCAGAGATCCCCTCCATAGATAATACCGGAACCGAAATTAATCTCGTCCATCGGGTCCACGTCGGATGACCTTTTTTCTGTAGAATTCGAAACTTTTTTTTTATTTTGCGAATCCGATATTGAACAGTCGATATATAAGCTTTTTTTTATTCAGAAATATAAGCGGGATCCAAATTTTCGTTTGTTCGGTATTATCATATGAAAGTATAAAGCGGATTGTAATCTTTATGTAAATATCATTTATAATTTATGAAAAAAAATCGTAGTCCGTTATTTATTCTCTTTTCGATAACATATAATTTTCTATGAAATACAAGCCAAATTTCATAACATCTATCATGAACGTTCGATTAAACACACCCCTTATATTCGACCATAAATTTTTGAATTAAAAAAAAAAAAACAATTAATTTTTGAATTGTTTTTAAACACAGAAATACGAATGCATATAAAATGGAAATGAAACCACAAAAAAAAAACTCGAATTCGAACGACTATTCGTCACCATTTCTAGACCTCTCGCACGCTCCAACTCTTTCGCAAGGTTCGACCATTTTTCACGACCCTTCCCCATAATGCCCCTTTAATAATTCCGACCGTGCATCGCACCATTGCTCATCGAGACTGTTTCCTTTTCAAAACACCCTGTATATACATCGGGATTTTTATCTCGCCGAGATTTCTCGAAGGCGCCGTACAATGGAGCGGCATAAACCATCCGATAAGATACTTACGGGCGTCAGCTGCATTTTCATAGATTTCGAAATTTTCCTTTTTTTGCTGGAATAATATTATTATGCGGGGTTACGTAGTGCGTTCTATGTAAGGGTTACCAGTCGGTCGATTCATCACGATTAATGTCACTTAAGGATCATCTTGAGGTTATTCTCGGTCCTTATGTTTGTACGTCTTCCGAGCTGTCGTCGCAGCGTTCGGGTCATTAATAATGGATTATAATTGAAGATTCATAATGTGAATTATTTCAAGTAGCTCTCGTTTATATTGAAAAAATATTTGAATATTTAATAGTTCATCAATTATGTATTTCGATTGAAAACTCTGACACAATAATGTGCGAACCGTCTGCAGAGTTTCTGGAAACTTTTGCGAGTTTCAATCGACAGGTTTCGAATTTTCCACACTGGGCGATATTTTCCAGCCGTAAAAACTCTGGTTAAATAATAAAACGAGGCGAGGCACACATAAAATTACCATAAAGCAAATTTACAACTATCGGACGCCCATAAAGCGACATTACTAGACCGGCGCGACCAATAGTCGTTCTAATTTAGTGGCCGTTCAACAATTTTCAAACTCGACACTGTCCCGCAAGCTTTACAACAGATTTCGTGTATTACACCGTTGAAAATTGCCGTTTTATGAAATCGACCCAGTATATCAAAGTCCTTTACGCGTTTAATTAGCCAGATCGCTTTTTATATCCATTTCATATAAAGTAACAAGATAACAAATTGTAATATTGTTAGAGATGAATACATTCAAATGAATCAATTAATTAATCCATACATATATTGATATATTTTCATCTAGTACTAAAGTCCGAATCGCACCTAAACCTTCGCCTTTTCACCGATTTTGTAATGGGTTACTTTTTTTTATTAACCCCATGACCAACAATATATTGACAATAAATGGTAAACTCATAAGAGAAATGGTTGCCGGACGCCAATAGATGTCACCCGAATCGATTAACATGAAAACCATTTGACAAAATGTTTCATAAAGCATTTAATTAACACTTTTCTTCAAATGGAATAAACATTTGAAAGAATCGATCGAGTCTCCATATCAATTGAACAGTTAATAAAAGCGACTCTCGACTGTGACTCTCATTAGGACCCGACTAGACTCGAACTTGTGCCTGACGTAGCATGCACAAACGCTTTATATCACACATTTTGACATAAATAACCTTATATATGATTATAAAATATATTTTGATTAACAAAATCTCTAAATTAATCGATCGATACAATTTCAAGCCACATTTGACGAAACAGAGCAGGATCCTCATCGAGAGCGCTCTCCCTAAAAGCTTCAATCTTAATCCCTTTTTATCGTCGGTTTCCCGATATCATTCCGAAGGCTTTCATGCCCTCCAAGGTGACTCGGCATCGGGGAAAAATAAAGTAGACCTTACGGAAGAAGCTCAGAGACGTCTCTTATCTGGATATTCTTTGGCTCCGTTTAACCCTGGCCGTCGTGTTTATACGCGGATTAGCCAGCTAAGGTCCCACCTGTATAATTTCGCGCCGGTTGAATATTTGAAGATGTCGGATTTAGATAAGCCGGTCCAGTCCGGAAAATTGGTAATGAAATTCAATTTCGTTCGGATGTTTGCGCTGATAACCGCCGCGAAGGTTCAACTTTTCCGTCTGCGCTTAATGGTGACGTTTGAACTTTCTGAATGTGTTATTTTCAATGAGATTGTCGTTTGTGCTCTCGACTGCGTGTTTGATCTTCGTAACGTTCCGATTAGCTCGTTATTTTCGTCTATACGGGTTTTCGCTATCGAATGAAGTGTTAATAAAAATAATAATCGCGATTTGAAAGTTCAAAGTTTGATGCGAAAGAGTTTTACTTTTTATGCCTTTTTTTTATTCAAATTGGAATAAATCTTAATTTATCTGTCAAAGATATTTTTTCGCATTTAAAATTAATGAATGTCTGCGGTCAGTCTGTGAAGTTTTCCAAACCCATTAGCTGCTTTTTAGAAGATTTAAAACCTCTCTCTCTTCATCAAACGAAATATTTAATGTTGCGAATAAAAGTATTAATTACAAAGTATATATTTATACATAGTTTCGAACATGTCAGCTTATTCAAAATATATGTAATTAAGGTACAGAATTAACGCAACGTATAATATATAGTGAATATAATGTACTCAACAAACTCTTGACATTTGAGCATGTGCTTAAGTACTTTGGTATACCAACACTTTATCCGCAGGCATTAAGTTAACGATACTAAAGCACACTGTATATTAATTTCTGAGATGTGTTCTGCGGCTGGAAAATGTTTTATTCCACCGCACATATAACTAAAGCGAATGACCAGAAATAGAAAGCACCACCCTTAACGAAACTCTCACTGATTAAAACTTATATTGCACATCCTAATTCAGCGTAGAGTTTTAATATTCTTCCGGTAATATAAGTGCGAATTTCTTCTTCGAAAAAATCAGAAACTTCCTCCTATTCACTAGTGACGCAGAAAAAGTGTTGATATCCTAATGATAGAGACGTTGCGTTTATCGTCCTTAACACGTCATTTGCCAGCAAAAACCCAAATAAAAAGGTCCTCTTGGCACATCCGAAGAGAGAACGACGGCGCTAATAAAGCATTATTCGATCACCGTGACGTTAGAGACGTCGTTATAAGCGTACGTGTGCCTATATATCATAGTATATTCGTGAAAATTCGGAAAATCTCGGGAAAATCTCGGAAAAGCTACGCAGCTCGGACGTATTGTTATTGGCTTCTGGGATTGTCGTGTTGTTTTCGTTCCTTCAGGTCCTGTGTGATTGGGTTATTTTTCTGTTTGTTTCTTGTTTAGTTTTCTCTTTTTGTTGTTGTTTTTGGATTCTGACGAAATAAACTTGATGTCAAAAATTACATTTTATTTTCGTTACGTTTGACTCGTGATAAAATATAAATTTTCATTGAATTTCGTGCGAAACTAATTAGTGATTATGTTTTGATTTTATAGCAAAATTTTCATTTTGTCAATAATGGGTTTTGTAAAAGCTTATTTGAAATGTATTAATTGCTTAATTTCCCAAAATAGTGCTTCGTAGTAGTATTACTAAATAGATATTCTATCAATTTTAAATATTAATTATGCTTGATATTTCATAAATATATCGAGTTTGCTAAAATAAACACTCATTATTAATATTCTCGTATAACTACTATTTAAATGAAATATAAATGTTAATTGATGCATATATTATATAAAAACATTTGACTAATCAAAACACAAACATTGAATCTGAAATTCATCTAAATCCAAAACGAAAACATTTAACCCAATCGATTAGATCTACTCACCCCACACAATCTCTTCACTTGCAAAGTCAACGTGGAAAATAAACCAACTCATTCAAATCACGAACTGGCTTCCCACGTGCCCTATATTATGAATGCAGTATAAGTCTGAAAATTAATATTGAGTTAATTGTTGTTTTAAACTATTTTTTATAATTTGAAAAAAGTGAAAATCATAAAATTATTTCAGAGTACTTTTCATTTTCAACCGCTCGCCTAGCAAAGTCAAATGCTGAACTTTAAGGCCTGAACTTTCAATCTTTAGTTACTCAACTCGAGTGTTGGTTGATTTTTTTCCTTATAAAATAAGTTTTTTTTTATACTTTATGAAATTGTTTTTCAAACAAAATCCTAGCTTGTCAGTGGTATTTGGATCTAATTAGAGCTAACACCCCTTACCAAACAGAACCATGGTTACTAAACCAGAAGGCCTATATCCGATTCGGTTTTTAGCACCAAGGTAAAAAAAAGAAATTGGACTTGCACCACTACCATAATTGAAGACACATATTTATCGCTTTCTTGAAAAGAAAGCACATTGAATTGGAAAGCGGTCGCATCAAAGGGCCGCGAACACACTTTGTATGCCATAAAAGCGCGCTATCGGCACAAGGTACAAATGCAGCGGAAAAGCGAATCCGACAAACGTTCGTCCCGAAAGGATAAAGCCTCCTTCCATCCTTCCATCCTTCCTTCCTTCCCTTTATTGTGTGTTCAGACTTCAAAACAAAACTCTTGAATCGGAATTGAGATCGCTGTCACACGCACTTCGAGCGAACGCTTGATCTATCTCCGAATGCACTGTTGGATAATGCGATTTGTGGACTCTCTCATATATGTATATAGTTGTATATACTGCCCTTGTATATTCTAATCTAATGGGATTCTGTATATTGCAGTGTGTCTAGTGTAATATTGCGGTTTAGATTGGATTGGATGCGATTTATTTCTGTACAGCTTCGAATGGATCTGTGATGAATATTTTATGAAGGTTTTCTCATAAATTGTTTTGTCAGTCTAAGAATGAAAATGAGATGAAATAAAATTGTTATGTTGAGATTATTAGCTCTTAAGAATTTGTTGTAAGAAATTAGAATTTTCTTTTTGAATAGTAAAGATCCGATATTTTAATCGTTAGTCATTCAAGTCGAATGTTACGTAACTTTGTGTTGACGTTTTTTCCTATAGAATTTTTTCGGCAATGAGTTCAAATTATACAAGAAAAAATCTTCTACACGCAGTTATATAAAATTCAAATTAAGTAATTTAAAGATTGAAATATTAGGCTTAGCTAATTGTAGCTATTTTTTTATACAAAAAAATCTACCATTTGAACAATCTCAAACCGAAACACTAAAATATACCTAAAATTGTGTTATTTTCGACTGTGGCTCATCGTTCGCGATCAACCGCAAAGTTCCTCGACCGTGAAACATCCAGAAAGATGAAAGCTATCTGACCCAAACTGTAGCTTGGCCGTATGCCCGACGGATCACATATTTTGGCCAAACGCCTACCCGCTTCACCCCAACCCTTAAAAGCCTCCATTACACGTATATAACCTTTCTTAAAATATATATGACCCTCTCAGTCGCAAGAAAGCCGATTTCCGATTTCTTAAAACGCGCACAATATGATTTCAAATATTTTTTTTTTTAAACTGCAAACATTATAATTTATTTATTTTATGTTACAGATGCTGCTAGTAAATAATTTCAATTTTTTCAAGTAATTATTCACATTGATGTGAAGAAGCAAGACTAGGAACTCCGATGAATGATTTCTACGCACAAAGGATGGAGTTAAAATTGATCGAATTTAATCGATACAGATCAGGTGAGTTATTCCTTTTTCAGAAATGTCTCGTAAATTATTATTTTAACACACTTTTGGATCAAATATTCGAATGAAATGATCGAATTTCATATCATATTAATTAAGTAAAACGACATGTCACTCCATCAGAACTCAAACCAAACTTCACAATGAAAATTAATCCCAATGTGGCTTTATAGCTTTAAAGCGATACTCTATCAATTGGCTTCAAATCAAATTTTAAATTATACACTTTAAGCTATAGTAGTCGCAAAATTAGCTAGATAAGCGACAAATTCACAATCGAATCAAAGTCGGCGAATTTTCTTTGAATCGGAAAATTTTCAAACGGATCCGTCCACTTTCATTTTTCGCATCGTCTCCATTCTTTTGCGTTCGTATTTTATCGCCTATTTATAAATGAACGTGTATAGGCAAAATACATTTTTCGTCGAAACGACACGCACAAGCCCCGAACGAAGGGTTCACAATCGATATTTACGCGGTACAGAATGCTAATTAACCGTGCGAATGGGTAATTGACTAACAGAGTGTAATCCGGAATTGCTACGTGATCGGAATGTATTATTATATCTCGAGAAGACGCCGTTTGAATGTTTCTTATTTCAGATTTTCATCTGGAATGTGATGAAAATTTCATTCGAGTCGATTTTTCGTTCGAACTTTTTGTGTTGACATATTTAGTCTACGATTCGGTTTAGCTATTTAAGTTTGTTTTTAAGATCTGATTGTTGTCCAATATAAAAAAATATATTCAGTTGTTAAATATTCACACTTTCATAGTTTCCTTAAATATAATAGTATTTTATCTTAGGGTCGCGTTTTTCATAAAGACCTTTTCTTATCATCTCTAACTTTATGTATTTAGATGATTCGCGTTTAGAGCAAATGGTGTGTATCAATCCGCGATATAATTTATATTCGTGTCAAAACTTTTTCTATTTAATATTCTTTTCGCATTTTTTAACAAAAGTTGTCTATGAATACCGCAAAGAACAATACTGAAAAAATGTATAATCAAAACATTCTTTTCGAGTTCGATATTTTGCTTAAATGAATTTGCATGGTTAAAGCATTTTTAATTACCGTTTATCGGAAGCTACGCAAACATTACCATAACAATGAAGCTTGATGTTTTTCAGAAGATTTTTTTTTCATATTTATTATTTTTTGAATAGAAAGTAAATTGAATCGAAGACAATGGAAAATTTTCGCGAGTCAGAAACAAAACAATTATAATGGATTTAAAGAGTACAATAATAACTGGCTTCGTCGTCTAGAATGAAAAATAAATTGACAAGTTCGCCAAAACGGGGTGAGTTTCGATTTTTTTCAATACCTAATTAAACCTTTGTTTAAATTAACGAATCCTTAACAATACACAATAAATTCGGACGAAATGTCGATCCGTTAACAGCAGCTTAGTCGAAGTTCGTCGGATTCTAAATATAATATTTTGTATAATAATTTCAAGCATGGTTCATCAAGATATCTCTTGTTGTATTTCCTGAGAAATTCGTTTCAAAGATAGAAGTTTAAAGCTAAATTCAAATGGACGAATGTTGGTTTTACAGATTTCGAAATTAATTATATCTGCTACAATCTTAATACAATCAATGAATAAGTATTTCAGACAACGTAGGAAACAAAATTCTCTCAAAATATTACAACATAAATAATTTCAACTTGCAAACTACCTCTGAACGAATTTCGCATTTTTTCACTTCCAATACTTTCACCTGTAACGTTAAACATTCACATTATACATTTTAATATGCACAGGCGTGATTTAAAGATCGTTTTTCTTCGGGGTAGACGCCTCGGAAGAATAAAAAAGCGAGTTTCGCGACAATTTTTGCAATTTATTTTCGCAACCCCTTCGAAGGGGATGGCGGCGAGGATCGGCCGGTTAAAAATTCCATTAAAACGGTGCCGCAATTTTATTTTTTACCATACGCTTATATGCGTTCTATCTTCTCTTTTTTAGGGTATTTTGCTGTAGTTTTTACGTTTCTTTCTTATTTTAGTTTTTTTTTTATATTTTTCTATTTATTTTAATAATATGTGAATAATTTTCACGGTATTTGTGTTCAACAACATCGCACGATACACCACCTGAAACGTAATACAATCTTATTTAATCTAACCAAACTTGAAAAAAAGTAAAAAATCAGATTTATGCTAAAACCTAAATTGAACTTGTTATCATATGGATGATACACAAATGCCATTTTCACTTATCTTAAATATGATAAGCAGTATCTTGTATAAATGCACTCGTTTTTACCAACATTCAAATTTCTCTTGATTAAAATTGAATTGATTTAATTTGTGTACAAATTTTTATTAAAATAATACTCATATAACATTATGAATTTACTTGATCAATTTCTATCATTTTCATGGAAAGCAAATCAAAATCAAAACCAGCTCACCTATTTCACCTACAATCGACGCCCACGTCGGGACAATGCAAAGAATCGTCTTCTCCCCCCATCGAATATAAACAGTTTTTGTGCACTTATTTCATTTATTTATTTATTTTTTGGCAAATAAACATGTCAAAAACAGGGGACCACCCTTAAGCCCCCTCTGCGTTTCTTTGCCCCTTTCGGTCGTCACGCGAGGCCATTACCGGTTCACGTTTCGGCAGTATCCACATCGCACAATAAACTGAAATACTTCTCAAATCTACGAAAATTTATAAATATGAATGCACCAATAGATGACCACTAGTGGTAGTATTCAGTTTCTAAATTATGAAAAAAATTGATTTCGTTTAGCGATGATTTTGTATTGAATGAAGATTGCTTTCTGTCATTGAGTCAAACGTTATGCAACGTATTATTTTGATAATTTTAGCACTGATTGAATTCAATTTAATTTTAGGATTACTTCTTCTGCAATAACTGTGTTTTGTCTATTTTCTAATTTTCATTAAATTCGTTGGATTGTTTACTTCGTACGTTTTCTAGTAGGTGTGCTTTGGAAGCTTCTAAGAAAAAGGATTAATAGGGCGCGAAAATTGTGCTTAAAAGGTGTCTGTAAAATGCACCTGTGTTCTAATACGAAATATTTTCATTCGTAGTTTATAAAGATTCAGCATAGTATTAATATTTAAATCTCATCTTATGCTTTCATTATTTAATGCAAATTTCTCTGTTGAGAAAATAGTGAATAAATTATTTAATCATATGGAAAATAGTTTGCATTTAAAATTGCATACAATTGAATTGAGTTTTAAAATTCGATCGCGTGTCTCTTTTCACGATTGATCTATTTCGATAAGAATAGTGCTCTACGAGTGCGATAAAGAGCTTTCAGCCTCACAGCATTTTCCATTCTGTCCACTGAAGAGAAAACGGTGACAAAAAGCTGCATGCGATGAGAGAATAATACAATAAGGTAAAAAAAAAGTGCCGTATGCGTATAGTGCTCGAAATGTCGAATATAAAAAAGGGGATCGTAACGATACCGTTATGCGACTTTTGATGGAAAAAAATATTTTCATTTTATCTAGCTGTACGAAATATCGAATGTTTCGTTTTTCGATATCGTTCGTAACAATGGGGATGAAAATTTAATATACAAAAATATAATTTTAATTCTTTGAATTCTTTTAAAGTGTTGTAGTAGCGATAAAAATTCATTCATGTTTGAAATTTGCTTCTTTGCTATTAAATTTTGCAAATATTTTATAAAGTGCTTCTCAGTCTCTTATTAAGTTCTATCAGTATATGAAAAATATTTTTTGTACATAAAGTGCATCCATGTGGTCTAATACAAAATAATATACTCCCACATATTACATAATAATCTTGCGAATGAAATGAAAAATTCTTTACATACAATTTGAAAATTCTTGCAACTAAAATATTTTTGAAATAAACGCATTTTGAAAAATTGACCTTAACAATTCACTCATTCATATCATGATCGTTCAATTAATTCACCATAAAATACCACCCTAAAAAACGACCAATATTCAAAATTCTTTTTTACAATCACAACTGCATCCCATATTGAATCCATACAGCAAACAAGCTGATCCGTATTCAAACCATACGTGTCGTAAATCGATGCAAATTCACGAAACGTATCCCTACGTCAATAATGGAAACTATCGATTGAACAGACAACAGACACGTAACCGAAACGAAGAACGATCTGTCTTGTCTGTCTGTCTGTAAACATTTGCTCTTGCGAACGTCGACTTAAACACGTATATATATGTACGTATTTGTAGATTTGTCTTCTAGTATAGTACTTGTATTTTAGCACATACGATAGAGCGATTCATTTTCACGAGGTAAATCCGTGGAGTCGAATTCCCGCGAGACGTGCGAGACTCTAAAAGCTTCGACTGAAAGACTTCGTTTTCTGGTGACTGTGCTGAAAATTTGTAGTTTTATAGGATTCTTTATTGTGTATCTGTTCGTAGTATGAAGTTAAATCTTGATTTTTTTTATTAAAAATCAAACAAAACCAGATTTATTAACTGAAACTATAGGAAAGGATGGAACTAGATCTTCCAGGAGTGAATTGTCCCGAAATCATTTTGTCACTCAATCATCGTCTCCAAACTAAATAAAATGGTTGTCGAGGTTACGTAATAGCTGATGCCTTAATTATGCCCTTCATGTGATGTCACTATTTATTTTTCTTAAAAATTATTCCATTCGGAACAACTTACCACCAGAACTTTAAGCCTTACCTTCTCTTACAATAATACGTAATCATTTTGGCAAGAAAAAAATATTATAGAAAATATAAGATTTATATCATACTTTTCTCAATATAAATATTATTATTGAACGTTTTACATGAAAGCAGATGTTTTATACGAAGAATAAAAAGCTTGATACATTATACACTTAAAAATATGACCATATGGCAGTTACTATATCATACTCACGCGACAATAAAAAAGTTTATTTACACCTGTCCCTTATGATATCCACAGATAAATAAAACTGTCAAATATGAAATTTTCATATTGCGCGTCGACAATTTCCTCGTCTGAGCGAAAGTTTTCCGCGCTAACGAAAAAAAAAGATCATATAATAGTGGTAGAAAAGCATTAGTTAGCAAACTGGCGGTCACATCTGTTATATACGAAGGAATCCCATCCCATGCTATGCGATGTGGAAAAGCAAAAAAGAGCGAATATAAGAGAGAAACGTGAAAAATGTCCATAGCGAAAAAATTCTCGCTGAGGTCACTAAATTACTTACAAAAGTTGCCTTATCAATGGACCCAATTCGAAAAGTTGCGATCGCAGATTCGTCCCGCTTTTTTATCGTTTTGAATTGCAAATGGCCACGATCGTCCATCGCGAATTAAATCAATTCAAACTAAAGAGATAAGTGCGGACTTTCGACGAACTTTCGATCGAACCTTCGACGTCGTCTTTCGATTTTCCCGGAAATTCCGGTACGGCCGGATATCTGGGATTATCCCTCGGATTTAGAAAGGGATATTTTGCAGGAGTCGATTCGCGGTCTGCTGATCCCATCGAAGTGCAAATGGTGCGTCTCGTTGACAAATTGCACGATTCCGGTACACCGAATTCGGATTAACCGATCGTCTTAATCCTTGTGCTTAATCGAAATACGAACAATCAATTCCAATTTAAATAAATTCATCTATAACGACTTGCGATCTTGAATCAATCGTGAGATTTCTAAGAATTCTTTCAGATACTTGTAATACTTAAATACCAATTCTTCGATCCACATTCAAAAATCAAATATATTTTTTTCTGTCTAGGTTCATATTCTCAATTATTTATCGATTTTTTTTTTAGTTCACATTATGTCGAATCGATATATTACTATTTCCATTCTTAAATCGACAGCTATATCTGTCTGATAAATCGCTTGATATGTGTTGAAATACTGAACTTCAATCTGATAATTCTATCGACTTGTTTCGCTATCTATTGTTTTATTGGAAATCGTTATTTATTTTCAAGTCGAAGCCTAGTTTCTTATCTAAACGTTCATTAATGAAAATCGCGTGTAAATGAGGGCTATTTTTTTATCGCCGCACTCCGGTCCGAATTTTCGTACACGGCGAATGAGTCGCGTATTTTATTGTCGAGAAATTTCATCAATAAAAACGCAATAAAAGTGTTTATGTCGAATGTCGCTGAAAATTAAATTTTTACGATTTCATTTGCATGAAGTCGAAACTTTTGCTGAAAATTTCGCACGCGCTAGGATTCCTCCCGTGCTTTGACCTTTGGGAGAACAAAAATAATTAATGTGTGAAAGATGAGAACAAATCTACTCAACATCATTTATAAATATTTGTTCGAAGCACATAAACCCGAGCTGTATTATTCTTAGCAAAACAACGCACAATCTCGACGAAAATTTCATCTCGAAACATCTAAATAATATCATTAAATATTTGATATCGCACAACAACTCATCCGACATTTTAACTTCCCGAGAATAAACAACCGTTTCCAATTTACAATACGATTCGACTATCCAACTGTCGATTTTAGAACGTAACATCCCAAGACTCTATTTCGATATCCAAGATTTTTATTTGCCATCGTCGAATATACCTGAAGGCTTTTATCTCCGACGAGGATTTCGTCTGCCAATTTCACACCAAAATGAAAAACCCTCAAGGCGTATCTGAAATGTCTTCGCACCGCAGAAACGTCTGATCGTGTCGTGTAGAAGGTGAACATTTCATTATGGAAACTTTCGAATACGGTTCAATTTAGAAAATGCATCTATAGTTCAAACACCACTTCACCTTTTATTTGTTAGATAACGTGAACGTCTCATATTTCCGATCGCATGAAACATCTCATATTATTCCACGACACGTATTGTTTCGAAATATATTCTCGATTTAAAATAATATTTGTATTTATACAGGGTCAATCAAAGAGTTTGAGTCAACTGAGGAATTGAAAAGTGGACCTGCATAAGCGGCAAGAACGTCATGGAAAAGAAAATTTAGGATCAGTTAAGGTAAGTGCGACTCATACTATAGTTATCACGAATTGTTCAGAAATTAACAGCGATGTCTTGGTAATTTCCATCAAGTATACTATACATAGAAAACACACGGTTTCCATATAATTTTGTCGAGCTAGGTGAACATGCTTTTGCTCCCTTCCTTGAATCTTAAAAACATTAAAATTTCAGACTCTTTTTTACTAATTCATATCGTTATATTAAATTTCTTCAAAAGAAAAATAAATAATGGCAACGTGGGCGAAAATTTTTCATAAATTCTAACAAAATTAATAATTTCTTTCATATCCTTTTCACGGCCCCTGACCCCCTAACTAGGGCCTTCCCCTCCTTAGTAGAAACCATGATAACAATACGAATATCCTACAGTATGAAAAAAATATAAAACAATTACGCAACATACACTTACAACTTCTCTTATACATATCCGATTCTAAGCTATACTCAACCTTTTTTTTTTCACAGACAATTTGTTCCCGAACACAGTCACTTTCCAAGGACATATTTCGACCTTGAAAAATGGTTCGTCCCTAATTTGGGGATCGCGTTTTTCACACTCGTCCGAACGCCTTAATCACCTAAGCTGCCCTTTTTCTAGAGCGCCCTTTGCGTGCTACGCATCCCCATTCTCCTCTTTGGAGATTCGACAATTTTCACCGCTTTTTTTCCACCCCCTTACGTCTTTTTCATTTTCTACGACTTTTTCGTATCTAATAGACTTGTCAGACTCTTTTAGTACATTTCGATTCAAGATATTTTACTAAAAGACTTTTTTTTTTTCAAAAATTTCATTTATTTCGATAGAATTTTCATACATGAATCAGCTGTTTGTATTTGAAATGTATTTATTTATCGTTCAATTCTTTGATGGAAATGAAGGATATTTTGTTTGTGAATTTTGTGAATCGTTTTCGATTCGAACCAGTATACAAGCATACAATTTGTCGATTGAATTTAGAGATTTTGGCATTGTTTCCATGACAAAGCTTCGAAAACGCTTGTCAGATCAGTTATCTTGTGATGAGCTCTTGTAGTGACAATGGACCCGCAGTCAATCGTTCCAATAGTTCTCGATATACCGTTTTATAAAATGTATACGGATCGAATTTATTCAAAACTTACATTTTAAAATATATTTTTCGAATAATAATGTTGAAAACAAATCATAAAAAGATTATTACTCTTATTCTCTACAGCAATTTTCACAATTGAGTATCTAATAAAAAAATCTTAAACACATAACGAATTTAATATTAGTGTGTATACGTTTTAAATGGAAAATTAAGCCACGTGTTGTTTGCTACGAATATTAAATTTCTACGGAATTGAGAAATTATTACGAAATAAAATTACTTCTTGAGGGAATCCACTTGGTAATAACATGTCAAATGCCAAATTAGCTGACACTTTTCCACTCATCTAAGAACCTTAATGCCGTACAAGCATGTGAAATTTTATCCAGAACAAATTTCAATATTCAGTGTATCAATATTCTTTCATTATAAAATGACACTATTTCGAAAATTAAAAAAAATATACATATTTTTTTCTGACGACTTTCGAGACTGCACACCTCAGAGTTAAATAATATATATAATATAATATTAAATGCTAGGCGTTCTTGAGTGGTATCCATCCCGGTGATAAAGTGTCTAGGAACGCACCTGTTTTTGGCGTTTCGATAACGCTAGCACAATGTACGCGACTTTCGACCGCCGTATATAAGCGATCCTACATTTTGGCCATATTGAGTCGAAGGGGACGAAGTCTTCAAAAGGCTTTCATCCCTCTGAGATAGCATTCGATTGTATTTCCAATAAAAAAATCCTTCGCAGCTTCACATGAGCTGAATGTTTTAAATACAGTAAACCCTCCGGTGACGTCGAGATAGGTTCAACTTTATAGGAGGGATTTTTTTTTAATGTTTGAAGTATATCATGAATTCAATTTTCATTTTTACTTTATATCCATATATTTCGCCTGAAAAAGTATTTTGTGTATATTATGGACTGAAATGATTAATGTGACACTAAACTAAACAATGTTGTATAAGAAAATTCTAATGAAAAAAAAACGTTGTAGGGAGGAACTTTAGAGTATAGCAGTATATTGGGTTTACTATATTCTTTTTTTATTATAGACTGTTTCTTAATAAATTTAAATATTTTGTCTGAATATTATATTGTGCATTGTATGTTTGAGATACGACCGCGAAATGAGACGGTGCATTTAATATGTCTGCAATAAATTTTCACTTTGTTTATGTGGATATTCATAATGCAGATTTATTGTGAATCCTACAGCTCTTCCGTGGCATTTTCCAGCACTTACATAAATTTATTTATGTATTTTTGAGGTAGCTATGATGTAAATTTTCAATTTTCAGCACGCTTAAATCACAATAGAGGAAATCGTTTTTCTTTCTAATATTGTTACATTTCCTCAAATATAAAGCAATATTTTCCGTTGAAATATTAGTGCACGATTTCGACATTAAAATATGGTATCCGGTATGGGAAATCGGCAAAAATATGTATTCGTTGCTTTATTCGCGTGGTGATAAATTTTTCGAACGGGAATATTTTCTGATATTTGTTATAGTTTGTATAAAAAAATCGAAATAGTTATCAACATATGTATAATATACATGCATATTCATGTTTTTTTTTTATTTCCAATTACTATTTGTTATATCATAAATCAGGACCGGCTCTTAATCATTAAAATATATTAATAAATTCGGAAATATTGATATGAAATTATGTTATATAAGTATTTATTGGGAACGAAAATTTTATATTCAGAACATAAATATCGAAACGTTTACAAAACACTCATTGAATTCAAATCTAAATACAACTCGAAAGACAAACTGCTACATTTTCCGAAGAAAACTCAGAAAAGCGCAACATCGCAGACTGCACTGACGCAACATTTTTCCGCTAGCTTTGAAAAAGAGCATTTTCCGAAAATCGTATATCAAAAGCCATTTTGTATATATTTCGATCATTGACATTTTCTTCTGCATACACACACTGAATCGAAGCGCATTTAATTCGCTACCGATCCAGAAGAAAACGCAGAAAAGCTCAAACACGATCTCATCCTATACGAAAGCATTTCCCGAGAACCTTTCCTATCGACGATATTTCAACGCATTCCAAATAAAATCTAAGATAAGCTCGACATGAAATACGTAAAACTACGAAGAACGAAAAGCACAAATGTGAAGTAATATAATGCGTAAGATTTTCCCGGAAACGGAAGTCTGGCGGAAACGTACGACCTGTATTTTTCCGAATGCGCATTTCCAGGCTTCCAGGAGTCCAGGTCGAGGCGTTTCGCGAAGCCGATGTTGATTTAGCTTCAACGTTTGAACGATTCACGACCCGAAGGAAAATCCGCTCTGAGCCCAAATGCATTTTCCCACTCTCGGTCGGTTGCACTTTTTGACCGCGTGCAAATAACCGCGAACCGCGCTCGTGTTATTTCATCCGATACTTTGTACCAGTATTCTGCACCATTTGCTTTAGAATAGCGTGGGTTTTCTTTTCATACCGAATTCAACTTGATTCGAAATGTTCCGGGTGTTATTTTGTAGTCAGATTGTTTCGTTTTACTCGTTTGAATGTCACTAATCGATTTTTTATGAATAGCAATTGAATAAGATTTCGTTTTTTTATTACGATAGATATTTATAAAAGTTGGAATATTGAATTTGACGCAAGTCGCGTCAGTAACTCAGCATTTGAATACGCAATAAATCATCGCGTGAAACGCAAAATTCGTCTGTCATGTGTTTGCTATAAAAAATGGAAAAATGAAAACTATTCATGCATAGATAAAATGTTGAGAAATGCTGAATGGAAATTTCGTACATAATAAAAACGCGATCACCTTTTCATACGTATTTTGTTTTCTTAGATTTTTCTCGCGAATGCATTGTGCACAATTTGCAAAACTGACATGAATAATAACACATTCAAAATACAAAAATGTTGATTTTTTTTTTAAATATTCTGTTCAGTTTTCGATTTAACGAGTCTATTTATTATCCTTCATCATATTTCAGTTTTTTATTCAACAGTATTTCATATCATAATATAAAATATGATTTAACATTATTTTTCCACATAAATACATTTTCAAAAGCGACATTCAATATTCGAAACACGTTTCGCACATTTACCTAAACTTTTTACTTGTTTTCTAACGCAAGAAAATTTTCAGTTCAATTCTATTTTAACTCTCGTATGAAGTCGACAGTTTCTAGATAGTTATTTGTCAAAAAAAAATGTTGAAAATACTATTTGAATCTAGAAAAGTATAATATATTTATTATGTATTAAGATTATTAGATTGTTTTTCGTTCTTACAATTAGTTGCATACATTGTTTTGCTCTAGCAAGAAAAAATATTCATTCTCTGCGGCGTAAATAAACAAAGGCTTCGTCCTTTTTTTCTTAACTAGACGATTATCGCATACAATTTATGGTCGGGAAACTGCTCTTGACTTCTCGTTGATGCTGCTCTTCCGTCTCCCGCTCCTAAGGAAGGTTACATAAAATTATTTAGCCAGAAACTACACAGGCCACGGCATTATCCTTTATGTTATGTCCTGGTGCTTTAGCCGTGGTCCTGTTATTTTTCTTTTTCGCGCTGCGTAAATGCGAAGTGGGTCAATTGGAATGTTTTTCTCGTTAAATGCGGTTAAACATTTGTGGTACGCTTTGATTTACGACGATAACATCCTGAATCCATAAGTCGAGACTTTTTTCTGCGAGAAATTGCCGAGGTGGCTTTTTTCGGTGCTGAAAAAATTATATTAATAGGGTCTCTAATTGAATTATAACGCTGATGATGCACAATATAAATCTCTTGGGATTTTCTAGGGATTTGAACGATTAGCTTGTGAAAGTTGATGAGTTCAGTTTTTATTGGGGTTTGTTCAAGTGTTATAGATTTTGAATAAATACAGTATTTGTTATTTTCGACTGAAAATTGAATATGGTTTACAATCTGTGTAATAGTTTTTATTACAAAAGTTTTTCATGTTTCTACTATTTAAATAAAACGACCAGAAGTAACGAATTGAATAAATATTATTGTATGTTGAACTTAGCGAAACTAAATATTTGTCGCAAATACATCGCACAAGTAGTTCACAATTTAGTGACTGCGTCCCACTTTTTCAGGACCATTGAATTTTACTAGCAAATTTAGCAAATATTTTTCATTTATTCGCCAATAGAGTAATATTAGTCCTTTCAGCAACATAAGAAAAGAAAGTGGGTACATTAGTGTATGTAAAAAGTTCTATGAAACTCTACCCTGTTTTCTATTTTCAAGTCTATTGAAATATCACTAAGCAGATAGCTAACTTATTTAGATTGTACTTTCACATTCAGGTGACAATGATACATGTAACAAATGAAACTATCGAGGATATAGAACACCCAGATCATTTATGACAGACGAATGGCTGCTGTTCGTCATTCAAATGTGGAAACATGATATTACTACAAGAGAAAAGCGAACATGATATTCATTAATTGATCCGAATCTAATCATTTTTCTATATAAACTATAGAGACAAACTTAACTTTTTTTGTCAAATTATTGTTGATACGTTTTCAAGTTTCTAAACGACAAACATTTCTTACTTTTTATATAAAAATATGAAATACGTACTGGCGCTACAAGCATTTGAAACATTTCGCATGTGGGACACGTTTGTTTAAGGACATAAACGAGACGATGGATGACTTCAGGAAATTTAAACGACCAACACGTCAAGATCAGAGCAATCCCCACCTATTGTGCCAAATGTTTATAAACTTTCACCCTTTTTTTTTCATTCATTTTCATTTCTTCGATTTCCCATCGGAAAATCATGATCGGACTCGCGAAGCTTTTCCCCGCTTTTCCCGAAGTGAACTTTACGGCTTCGTCTTCGAGTTCGACTTCGAACTATCTAGGTCACCTCGTATACTGTTTGATTAACGGTTCGAGTTGTTTCTTGAATTTTTTTTTTGTCGTGTTATTGTAGAACGAGTATGCTTTCGATTTCGATCACGGACGCCCTGTAAATTGTTCCTGAAAAGATCCACTGGTATCGTTTACTAGAAATGTAAGAAAATGGCCCCTGTCTTGAGTTGAGATGTGTGTGCCCTTTGTTTTAAAAGCAGTGTAAGTCTACTTTCGTTCAGAAATATTTCATGCGTTACATTTGATTTTGACAGCTATACCTATAGATACCTACCTATTTCGTTACTTATCTATAATATCTGTTGTATCCTTCTTTTTTCGATTGTAATTACATATTTCAGTTTTTAACATTATCATTCATTTCTTATTTTTATAGGTATTTATGATTTTCCTGATTATTTTTTAATGTATAATTTGATATTCCATCTATCATTAAAATAGATAGACAAAATCAATTGTATTATAATATGATATGTAACTGAATATTCCTACTGAGGATCTGATGCACGTTATTCTCCAGTCACTTTGCTAAATCTTCAGGGGATATTATTCTTTTTTCTCATTATTCTAGAGACAGCAGGGTTATTTACGCACAACACATTCCCAAAAATAAGTACACATACATATATTGTATGTATTCTAGTTTAAAATATATATTCATTTCTATTTTTATATTAAAAATCGAATCAAACCTTATTTCTAATTAAAAAAAAAAAACATTTCGTCCATTGATCATAAAAAAGTGTATTATTTTTTTCAAGGCTTAATATTTATTGAATTTATTCATATGTACATTATTTTTTTATTAACACCATGAGGCTCCGTTCAGAATTAATAATGCTATGTAACTGTCTATTAAAACACAAAAATAACAGCTTATAAAAGATTAAAAAAATAATTTTATTATCAAATAAATAACCGATTCTACATTTCTGCGGATTTATGTACAGACGTATTCAATGACATCTAACGGGTAAAAAATAAATTTTAATATTTTGTTAAATTTAATTCTTAAATGAAAGTTGATAATTTGAAAAAAAAAGATAAACCCGCTATTTTCCGGAAAGTGTGCGAGCTTTAGAAAAGTCTCACGCATAACATGCCCGATCCTCAAGGTGTTAACACTTTCAATTAAAAGCATAAATTTGTAATATTCTCAATATCTTCTACTAGTCCTTCTCCTAGTATGTGGAAGCCTTCTAATATGGAATCTATATCAGTGATGATTCCCACTTTACCACTTTTGTTAATGAGTTTCCTTCCATTTGTATTTGAAGTCTGAAATTAAAATTTCAATTTAGAAGATGTATGTAAAGAACATTAAAATTTCAAAATTATTGAATCAACAATAAAAAAAAAACCTTGAAATCTTTGAATTCCATAGCAGTTGGCTTCCAAAGCACTGCTATAACACTACCACCATAGGTATCGTGGAAAAATAATGCATATTCATCATAACATGACTGAAAAAGAAATAAATGATATTAAAAAAATACATGGAAAAAAAAAACAATATATTAAATACCCGTAAATTTTCTAGATAAATTTGAACTGGATTGAAATCAATTATAGGAATGAATTCATCAGATTTTTTTTCATATAATTTGAGTTTTTCTGGTGCACGCTGAACTAAGCTTTGATGAAAATTCAAATGTCTAAGAGGGTTGAAATTTTTTTTAATATGAATTTTAATATCAAAACCATCTAAATTCGGTGTAAAAATTGCCTAAAAGAAAATTTGATTTAGGAAAGTCAATATTTAGGTATAATAAATTCAAATAAAAAAAAAATGATACATACATTAATGTCATTTGATAAACTATCGAACATTAATAAATTAATAAGTCCCAAGGCTTCAGTAGCGAGAATTTGCATTCTAGCTAATATTTTAAAAGATGGAGCAATTTTACTATAAAAACTGTTTTTCTTAGATTCATATGGTGTAACAATATACAATGCTGGAAAAGATGTTCTGGACGTAGTAAAATTAGCTTCAATTTCTAGAATTTCTTCTTCTGTAATTTCATGATGAATAAATAAATTTCATTTATTATAAAAAAATTATAAATTTGTGAATGTATCATACTTTCTATATCATTATTAAAATTTAATAAAATCATTTGAGTGTTCCAATCTACTGAGGCCAATATTTTCATGAACCTCCAAAAAGCAACCTGTGGCTGTACAGGCACTTCATATGGTTCGGGTCTCAAAAAAACACTAGCGACCAATAAATCTATGCAAATATCGGGAAAATGTGTTGCATCTATTAGATGTGAACGAACCCAACGTTTCGCTAAACAAGCAGCAGGCCCAAAAGATTGGTGTTGATTGTATAAACTAAAAGATAATCAAATAATATTATAAGTAGTTAGTAACAAAAATGAAATTGTAAAAAGTATCAATAATGTTACCCATTTAATGCCACTCTTAATCGTGGTAAACAAACTAATTTGTATTCTAAATTTAAACTCTCTTCATTATCTCTGTATTTAGTCATACCATCTTTATCTATGATTTTTTTCATAAGAGCGATTTCTTTTTGATTTGAAATTTCCAATTGAAACACAAATCCATCTTTTAAAACATCTATACGATCTTTCCGAGGATAAACTGTCAATGAACACTGATTTTTCAGTGCTTCTGCAATTTGAATATAAAATGCTGTTTTCAAGCAATTAAATGCTTTCATATCTTCAGGCCATTTTCCACTGTGAGCTGAAAATTTAAACATACATTCATAATTTCATGTTTCAAAATATTTCAAATCAAACATCATTTAATAAGAAACATACTTAGTTGAATAACAACATTCAATGAAGGTATGTACATAGGGCAATACAATTCAGTGCGCTGAGAACGTCTTTCAGGGTTGATTTTAACATTTTCAGGCACTAATCTATATTTTCCCATAAAAGTGAAACCATTTGCATTAGGAGGTGCATAAGCTAATGGTGGGTTTGGATCAGTATAACTAAATACTGAAGAAGTACCTGAAAATTTCAATATTTACCAATTATAAAAAAATTCGTCAACATCAAATTTTCACTAAATAAGTCACCTTGAGTTGAATGGATTTCTAAAGGAATATCAGTAAGAGATCTAAGATTTTTCGAAAGATCATTCAAAGCTAAGCCCACTTTTAATGCCGCTTCTTCTCCAGTTCCAAAATCAAAATTAGCCGGTTGAAAACGGTTATTATGCAACAAAACTTCAAATTGATCAGCAATATAAAACATTTTTTCTTCAACGCCTAAATAAATAAATAAATATTAGATTTGATCAGTGATACATTACATAAAACAAAATAAATTGAAAATAAGCAATTATAAGCGTACCAAGTTTTACTTGTAGCAAATAGAAAATAATTTTTTTAACAATCAATCTTTTAGCAGCCATTGTTGAAGTAGTTTCCCAAACGCATGTTTCACAAATGGAACCATCTTGAAATCTCCTTAATTCTGATTTAGCTCCCCAAAACTCTCTAAGAATAAATAGTAAAATGTTAATTTTATTTTCTTTTCATTATCAGGTTAAGAAAGAAAATAAAAACATTGTACCTGAATTGGTCGGCACCTGGGACGTTTGCTTCCGGTCCTTTATCAACCGAATTAAAAGCATGATCTGGATTAAGTTTAAGTCCGAATATAAATGGCTTCTTCAAGGGATTTGCTTTTTTTAATTTGTCATTAACAGACCAACATAGTTCATTTTGTGACAAAGTTTTAGGTGTGATCAATGAAACTCTTTGATTTAAACCTTTTCTTAACAGATCGGAGATATAATTTTGTATCAATGTATAAGTGTTAGCTCCACAATCAAGTTTGGCTTTTTCATCAATGTTTTCCATAACCATACTTTCCAACTTCTTTGTCCAGTCAACCCTATAAATCAAGTTTAAATCCAATTATTTCAAAATACAATGTATCTAAGTTATTTAATAAACAACATTGAAAATACCTTAAAATATGATCATATTTTAAAAACATATCATTAGGTGTCATAAACAAAGGAATAAAACCATTAATATCACAATTGTCTAAATAATTAACGGCCAATTGGCTTTCATGTTTTATAGTAGCATAAATATCAAAATTAACATTGGCACAGAGGTTATTATATCCAGTTACATCCACAAAAACAACTGGATAATGAGCATGAAATTCTTGAATTATGGGAACTTGATCAGTGGAATCTTCAATGCATAGTGTAATTCCATTTTTATCCCAGTCACTTACAGCTAAAAATTTAATAGAATTAGTCACAATATGTTGGAAAATTTAAACAGAAAACGAAAAATAACATCTACCTAATGCGGACCATACGTTTCTTATAACTTGATAGCTACTCATTGCATTGTTAATTCTTTTGATTTTCATCAAGTAAACTACAAACATCGACATTATAAATCCAGAAAAAGCATAAATTTGGCGTTGTTTAAGCCAAATTTTCAATAAAATGATTCCTTGGCGTATATTTTCACAATTATTAACTTTATCAAATAATATCTTGTTATTCAAATCATATGTGAGGTCAATAAGAATCGCATTATTATACAAAGGTGTTGGAGTTGATAAAGAATTTTCCATTTCGGAATTTTTGAATCTCCAATTCTCACGTACATTATTTCGTGAAGGAGAGAATCTACTCAATTTGAATGTTCCATCTTCGACACCAACATGCAATGTAACACTTATATTCTTCTCAAATTTGCAAGCTGGTGAAAATGTTAATACTGGTTTAATGTTATTTTCGTTCAATAGCTTATATTTAAGATTGTGAACTAAATTAGAATTTTGCAATTTGGATGCTAAATATGCTAAGTATAAAGCTCTCTTTCGATGATATCTTTCATTCAAATAATCATCTTTGAAGAACATAGTTTTCGGCATATCAATTTTTATGTCTACATTTAGTAATGGGCCCAAATTACAATTGAAAAAATGCGATCCCACAATAACAGCTGAATTGCTTTTGGTAAATTTAAAGAAGCCAGATGTTACAAGAGGTTTCAAAATAACAGGTATCTCGATTTTCAAATGAGATAGCCAGGAAATATCGGCTATTTCAGAATTATCACCATCCTCCAAATTATTGAGGAAGTCATTGAAATTCACCAGCCAATTATTGAACTGAGAAATATATTTAGGCTTAACTACAACTTCTTTAAGAACTTCTTCTATTTGCAACCTAAAAAAGTTCGAATTAAACAAGTTTTCTGTCTCCCTCAACCTATTTAGCTCTTCAGAAGTTGGTTGCTTTGTTAAACGGCTAGGTATTATTTTTTTTCGATTGAAATCAACTTTTGATGAGATTTTTCTCTTTTTTCCCACAATCGATTTATTTTCTGTCTCACTAGAAGACTCATCTTCACTTGGTGAAATATCATCTTGGGAATCTTCTTCACTTTGATTCTGAAATTACGATTGAATTGAATAATAAAAATCATTTGAAGAAATACTATGGAAATTCTCGAGATATTATAATCACGATTTACAGCAGAACATGCTTCAAAGTTTATACAACATAACCTCAAAAAGAGAACACAAAATATTTAACTTTACGTATCATTATTTACAAGAACTTACTTTTCTAGGTTTCTTCATTGTCTTTAAATTCATTTAATCGTTAATGAAAATGCTTTGCTTTAAATTTCACAAATATTTTTGAAAAAAAGCAAAAGTTGTATAGAAACGTCAAAATTTAAACACGCTGTCAAAGCGCTGTGAAAACACGTGTTGAGCATAAAAGTGCGAATGACGAGCATATTTATGCAAACATATATTTCGGCAATCGTGTCGACTGCATGGATCGAGTATCCCTAGTCTTTCATAATTCAGGGCCTGGACACATGATAAGCATTTGACTCCCTTTTCCATCCAATTATCGCAACGCGCATTTCGATTTTCTATGGCAAACGCACGTCTAACGCCCATCATATGTCCAGGGCTTTATTTTCACAAATATTGAAACTAGAAGACATGTGAAGTATGTAGAAGACTCCAAATTATATGATTTTAGATTGTTTAGGTGTATTTATTATATAACTTTTCCGAATAAATTGTATTTTCTCCTCTATAATGAATATTAAAAAAATCGAAATGTAAAAAGAGCATTCAATGCCTGACTACTTTCATGTTGTTCTTTTATACATATTTTTAAGTTTCACATTAAAATATAACGATAAACATTGATAAGAAAGAAAAAATGTTTTACTGATATAATTATCATATGCATGTAGATCGTATAATATAGCAGTAAATATGGATTGTAAAATTGTCAGCTTTCGACAAATTTGATGTCTTCGTGCATATATAAAATTTTATTTTTTTTCGAAAATAATTGACACGATTCTTCATAAATTGTTAAGATAACATTTATTTATTCAAAAGTAATGCATTTCATGAAATTGGGAGCATTCATAAAATTATACACACATTCTTACATGTATTTACATTTTCCGAATAAATTTATGATCCTTTCTCCTCATGTTTCTTTCTATTAAAATGTTTACTTGTCCCTCTTACACTATTTCATCTTTTATTTCTTTTTGTTAATACAGATCATAGATTTTTCATTGAACTGATCATAAACTATTAATCGATAAAAGTCTAACAAATCAATTTTAACTAAATACAACTTTCATAATCGATATTTAATTAATTTCTATTTTTTTTTATACCCGATATATACGATTTGTATTAAAGAAAATGTTGTAAATATGTATATCTATATGGATTAATTAATTTGAATTCGTATCTTCCACTACACCCATGACGAATGAATTCAATTGTGAAAAAATAATAAAAAAAAATCGTTCATATAAAGAAGTCACAAACGATTTTCAAGTCATTTCGATAATTTCTTTTGAAAATAAAAGTTTATCAATCTTACTCACTCCTAGTGGAAGGAAAATGAAGAGAATTTTCATATGTCTCATACTGAGTCTTATATCCGATAACGCCTTTGCATCGTGTTAGTAATATTTTCATTTTCTTAAAAACTAAATCTAAACTATTATATAATATTATAAACGTATAATAAATAAAAATATCTTTTCATAGATGTCTGTCCCGGCCCATATGAAATACATTCGAATTGCAAAGACCCATGTCCACCGACTTGCAAATCTTTATATTCCCTAGAACCTTTACCGCTTTGTATCCCTCAATCACCTTGCCCACCTGGATGCAACTGTATGCCAGGATATGTCAGAAATGACAACAACATTTGTGTGCTGAAATCTCAATGCCGTAAACAACACGAATTTCAATATTTTGGTATTTGCCGAAACGTTCTCATAAATTTTATTTTTTTTCAGCTATCCCCAAATGTCCAAATCCTAATGAAATATACGAACCTAAATCTAAACTGTGTCCTGAAACGTGTGAAAGCTATCAAAAATTAATACCAGAAATACCTTGTATTAGTCCTCCTCCACTTTACCCATTAGGTTGCAAATGTTTACCGGGTTTTGTTCGCAACAAATTTGACATTTGCGTGAAACCTTCTGACTGCCGTGAGTTTATTATTAAATTCAAAAACATGATGTATGAAAAAAAATATATTTAATTTTTTTTTCGATTTATAGCACCTCCAATCGTTTGTGGACTCAACGAAGAAGCTGACTTCTGCCCAAAACCATGTAAACCAGGAAAGGTGAATACATGTGCCCAATATTTAAGCAACACACCCGAAGAATGTCCTGCCACTTCACCTAATCCTCTGTGTGTTCCAAGATGCAATTGTGCTGATGGTTTCCTCAGGAAAGAAAATGGCTTATGCGTAAAGCCCGAAGATTGTTAGTATAATTGATTTTTTCGTAATATGTTATTTCATATGTAATCATTTCTATTTCTATTTAACAGGTTGCGATGATCCGAACGAAATTGCTGTAGAGTGTCCGGATCCTTGCCCTGAAACATGTGATAATCACGATGTAGATCCAAAGCCTCCATGTCATCTAAAATGCAAGCCCAAAGGGTGCATTTGCAGGAAAGGATACGTAAGAAACTCTGATGGAAAATGCATTCCAAAAGAACAGTGTCGTAAGTTATTCTTAAGACCCCATATAGACGATCCGTTTTGACTTACGATTTTGCTTATGATTTCCAAAAACCCCGTATTTCTCTTGTTGATATGAATAAAAATCCTTTATTTTTGACGACTTAAGCGGAATCGTAAGCCAAATCGTATACGTATGTGGACAGCATTATTGATAATAAGTATAATACATACTTATTGTATATTACTGAATAAAATATGATTTCAGCTCTGAAATGCAACAACGAAACTGAAATCTTAAACGCATGCCCCGGTCCATGTCAAACTGACGATACGTGCCAATCAATTTTAAACAATACCATAATTATCTGTGATACGCTCAGTATAATACCAGTACCTTGTACACAACGTTGTTTCTGTAAACCTGGACTAGTGAGAATTGGAGATCAGTGCGTTTCGCCGAATCAATGTTAGATTTTGAAACCATACGATATAACAAGTAAACTTTATTATTATAATGTTCACTTTTTTGCATAGGCTGTCCCGATCCCAATTCAGAAGAAACTGTCGATTGTCCAACAAATTGTGAAGATACGTGTGAAGGATCACCACCTGCAGATTGTACGATTACTTGTCCCAAAAAACGATGTCGTTGCAAAAGTGGACACGTGAGAAACAAAATTGGCGAATGCATTCCCATTCCAAGCTGTCGTATGTTCACAATCTTAAGTTTCGTATATATCTGTAAATTCAGGTGAAAAACACAATTACATGAAAATGTTTTCAATTTTCAAGCTAAATGTTCTGATCCTAACGAAGTATACAAATTTTGCGAAACCGCGTGCGAAGCGAGCTGCGATGAACCTAATCCAGTTTGCACAAAACCTTGTGTTGAAGGATGTTTCTGCATACCTGGATTTGTTCGACATAAGAAAAAATGTATTCCAATCGGAAAGTGTCGTTAGTTTTCACTTTAATAGTACTTTCATTAATATTTATTCTAATAGAAAAAAAAAGTAATTTGATTTATTTGTATCAGCTTTGAAGTGTAATGAAGGCGAAGTTTTTAATCCCTGCGTACCTTTTTGTTCAATTGAAGACACTTGTCCAATAATTTTCGGAAAACTCTTCTTCGACTGCTCGTCTACCCCTCCTCCTGATTATGAATGTCCCATGAAATGTGAATGTCAAAAAGGTTTAGTTAGAATCGGGAATAGATGTGTTTCTCCCAATCAATGTGAGGTTATTTTTTATCGATGATTTATATTTTTCAAATTTGTTGCTAAAATTATTTTAATTTAAGGCTGCAAAAATCCAAATACCGAAGAAATTCACCCATCTCCAGTTCCATGTGATGAAACTTGTGAAGGTAAACCAGAAGTAGGGTGCGTAATCGATATAGATTTTAAGATGGGCTGTCGTTGTAAGGAAGGACATGTGAGAAATATTGACAAAGAGTGCGTCTTGCCCAGAGAATGCCGTAAATATTTTCCCTAATGATTTGTTCATATGGTATTAATAGTATTTGAAGATATTTCAATCTGAATTATGTATTGTAGCAACATGTAATGGAACCAAAGAAGTATACAAATTCTGCTCTTGCATGGCAACATGCGATAATCCAACTGGAGCTTGCAGTGAACCTTGCACGGAAGGTTGTTTCTGCGAGCCAGGACGTGTTAGACATAATGACCAATGCATTCTTCCTTCTGAATGTCGTACGTATATTAAATATATTTTTTTTCATAAGAAAAATCAATAAGATAATGAGTTGATATAATATTATCGATCAATTTCAGCACCAAAATGTGTGGAAAACGAAGTTCTGAATCTTTGCACAGCTCAATGCACATCAGATAATGATTGCAAATCTTTACTCAATCCAACACCGAATGTATGCATTCCTATAACTCCACCACCTCCTTGTAAGGCGAAGTGTGAATGCAAAGTGGGATACGTGAGGGATGGTGATAAATGCATACCACAGGATCAATGTAAAATATATTTTAAATCTTGTATTTCTTGAATGAGAATATGTTTATATATTTTCATGATATTATGCAGGTTGTCGCAATCCCGAATTAGAGCAAATTGTGAACTGTTCGACTCCTTGTGATCAGAACTGTGAAGGAAATGTTGAAGCGAATTGTATTTGTATTAATGCAAGATGCGCTTGCAGAAACGGTTATGTGAGAAATGTGGCTGGAGTGTGTATTCCTAGTCAAAACTGTCGTAAGATGCATTTTTTATTTCGATTTTTCGTATGATTATTCAATGTTTAGATGATTATTAATATTAATATTAATTTTAGCGAAATGTACTGGGGATAATGAAGTTTACAAAATGAATGGAATTGCTTGTCCCGTTTCGTGTGATACGTTGAATTCCACTTGCACTGAACAAAGGGTTGAGGGCTGCTTCTGTAGAGATGGTTATGTGAGACACAAAAACAAATGTATTTTGATTGATGACTGTCGTAAGTTTTTTTTTATTTTTCAAATATTATTATAAGAATCAATCCAAATAAAAAATCGTTGATTTCTGAATATATTATTTAGCATGGGATTGTAAAGCTAATGAAGTATTCAATCCTTGCGCTGAATTCTGTTCATCTGACTTAAGCTGTGCTAGACTGTTAGATGGTGAGGTCACCACATGTCCACCTAAAGAACCAAAATGCAAAAAGCGATGCGAATGTCTTCCAGGATTTGTGAGAATCGGTGAAAATTGCGTATCGCCGGACCAGTGTACGTATTAATTCAACGTTATTATTCAATTTGTTTAAAAATACAATCTAAAATTTCTTCCTTTTTTAGGTTGCAATGATCCTACGACAGAAGTCGCAGTTTCTTGTCCAGCTCTGTGTGATGAAACATGCGATGATTCACCTCTTCCCAATTGTACTATTAGCCGTTGTTCAATCAAGGGATGTAAATGTAAACCAGGTCTTGTGCGAGATGCGAACAATAAGTGCATTCCACCAAATAAATGCCGTAAGAATAATACTTCATATTTAATCGATTCTTGGCTAGAATAATATTCATATTTGAATAACAGCACCGAAATGTACTGAACCACATGAAGAATTTAATCCGCGTGGATCAAATTGTCCACCTACATGTGATGACAGAAGTCCTGTTTGTGTTGATCAGCAAGTTAAAGGATGTTTCTGCAAAGAAGGATATATTAGACACTTAGAAAAATGTATTCCTATTAAAAAATGCCGTAAGTAAAAAAATAATGATAACATGTAATAAGTAAGTATCTCAGAAATCTACAGTTGTAATTGTATTGTGAATTAAATACATTGCAGCACCAAGATGTGCAGATAATGAAGTACTTGTGGAATGTCCAGCTTATTGTTCTTTCGATGAAGATTGCTCTAGTTTGATATCCGGTATTATTAAGGATTGTGGTCCTCCACCTCTAGATTATGATTGCATACCGAAATGTTTCTGTAAACCGGGATATGTGAGAGATGGCTCGCTGTGTGTCCTTAATAATCAATGTACATTATTTTTTTTTCAACTACTTTTAAACTGAAATTCGTGTACTAATTGGTCACTTATAATCCAGGTTGTCCCAGTCCCAGTACTCAAAATGTTTTCGACTGTTCGGTGCCATGTCATGCAACATGCAGCGATATTCCAGATCCAGCTTGTGTAAACCAAAATTGTGTGAAAAATAGATGCCTTTGCAAAGATGGATATGCTAACAGTACTGAAGGAGTTTGTATACCAAAACCTTCTTGTCGTAAGTAATCATCAGATAAACATATGTATTGTATTCAATTTATATAACGAAACTTCATTGAATACGCATATATTTGATATGAGCAGCTGCTCCATGTACGAATCCCAACGAAGAATTCAAATCTTGTGGTTCAAAATGCCCCCCAACTTGTTATAATCGTACACCTACATGCACAAAAGATTGTCAGAGTGGATGCTTTTGTAAAGAAGGCTTCATCAAGCACTTGGAACAGTGTATCCCAATAGACGATTGCCGTTGGTGTTTTTTTTTTTCAATATGTTAAAAATTATTTTGAATAACTATGTAATATATGAATATTTTTTCATATTATCACAGCATTGAATTGTACAGTGCCGAATGAAGAATTTAAATTGTGTGGTTCATGTGACGCTACTTGTGATAATATCAACCCAATATGTGCCGCTGTATGTAAAAAGGGTTGCTTCTGCAAACCGGGTTATGTAAGACATGAGGGGGCATGCATCCTTCCAACAAATTGCAGTAAGGATGATCTGCTATAATTCAAACAATTACAACGTTAAATGAAAATATAACAATTGTTCTTTTACAATCTGTCAATGAAGCTGTCAAATGTACTGGACCGAATGAGAAGTACGACAGTTGTGGTTCCGCTTGTCCAGCAAATTGTACGAATAGAGTTAAAGTTTGTCCTGATGTATGCGTACCTGGTTGTTTCTGCGAGCCTGGATACATTCGAAACAATGAAATTTGCATCAAAATAGAAAAATGTCGTAAGAAACTATAGACTTAATTTCAAATCGATTATAACGAATGTTATGATTAGCTTTGGAACGAATTTTTACTTATTTAAGGATTGTTATATTTGTAATTTTTATTGGAAATAATATCAACTAATCGATTGGACAATATTTCAGCAATTTTGTGCAATCGTACAAATGAAGAATTCACAGATTGCGGAACGTGCGATCCCACTTGTGAAAATCCCGATTTGCAATGTAAAATACCATGTCAACTAGGATGTTTCTGTAAAAAAGGATATGTAAGGAACATTCTCGGACAGTGTGTACTGCCATCAACTTGTCGTAAATTTCTTTATATATATATTGATTCAGATCAATCTGTACATGCACATTTTAATTTCGTGTTTGGTTTCAGCCAAAAAATGCACGGGAATAAACGAAGAATATCAATTGTGTGGATCGCCTTGTCCACCAACCTGCACAAAACGTAAACCTACGTGTTATCAATTTTGTCAACCCGGTTGCTATTGTAAAAAGGGCTTCATTAAAAAGAATGGTGTTTGCGTTAAACTAGAAGAGTGTTGTAAGAGATTTTTCAAATGTGTACAGAGTCCAAAAAAAATGTGGATGTATTAAATATGTACGTGTATGTTTTCTTTTCTGTTTGCAGCTTGCAAATCAAATGAAGTTTATAGCACTTGCCGCCCTAAAGTAGAACCTTTCTGCGGATGTTCAACTTCTGTTCCTAGTACTGTTTGTCAACCAGGCTGTGTTTGTGCAACTGGCTATATTAGATCTTGCAATGATACTAATAGCTTTTGTGTGCTGCCTTCTAAATGCCCGAAATAGACTTATAATTAGTGGAAAACTATAAGTTCGAAGAAAATTGAATTTTCAAAATGAAATAACACATATTTTTTTTCAATTACATAACTTTAATAAAGAAAATATCCATGAAAGTAGTATTTTTCATTATTATTTTTAATTAATAATCAGCACATGAAAATATTAATGAATAGTTTGGTAAAAATTACGTTTTGGGATTAATATGCTATACATTTATCGACGTCTTTTTCAAAATAAATAAAGAAATGAAAAAAAAATATCTTGTAATTGGCATGAAAACAGAAATTAGATCAAAAATAATACATAAATAATTAGTTATACAAATCGAAAAATAAGACTAAAAAAATCTGGGATTCAATAATATTCATGCACAACATTTATAAGAAAACTAAGAGAAAAGCAAATACATATTGAATGAATTATTGAAAATATAATTTTGAAAATCAGTAGATACATAGTTTAATTATCCGAAACATTTTGTTATTAACAATCAAATACTAAATATTTGTTTTTTTCACGATTTAGTATTAAAATTGTAACTATTAAAAAATTAGTGTTATAAACATCATGAAACTGTAATAATAATTATCTGTGAAAAATCTAATAAATATTTTATTGACGAAGTTTATTATTCTCGACTAACCGTTTTATATTCATCGTGCGTTCATGAAATACACGTTTTTTTTTTTTCTAAAAATAAAATTCATGTTTTTTTTTTAATTTTGATTAGATTAAATAACTGTAACATTAATTAGTTTCCTAAAAATTACAACCAATTCGTGATTTTTTGAAATTCACGAAGCACACGGGAGTATTCTTTCTTTGATCCATTGGATCAGAAAATGTTTATCCTGATAAATGAAAACCAAAAGTAATTTTCATCAATCTTTACAAAATATTTAATATTTCACATTAAGCTATTTTTCATAATTCCAGATTTCTCAGAAGAAAAATCCATCAATAGATACTGAAGCTTTTATTGTTTCACCGACTACACCCATGACATGAAAATTTAATGATTAGAAAAACATCAAAAAATAAACTATATAAAGTGACTCGAACATATTTATATTATCACACTATTTCAACGCTTGCTTTTGAAATACAAAAATTTTCTCTTACGCGCTCTCAGTGAAAGAGAAATGAAAAATATTTTCACGTTACTTTTACTTGGCGTGGTTTTGCATAATGGCTTTGCGACAAGTTAGTAAGCCTTATCTTTCAAATCCAATTCGAATAAAAAAATAAATAAATCATTATTTTTTTGCAGCAAGGTGTCGCGGTCCATATGAGATATTTTCGAAATGCAAAGACCCATGTCCAGCCACTTGCAAAACTATATATTCATTAGAACCTGTACCTCTTTGTCTTCCCATATCACCCTGCCCTTCAGGATGCAACTGCATGCCAGGATATGTCAGGAATGACAAAAACATCTGCGTGCTGATATCCCAATGCCGTAAATATCGATACAATTAAATATTTTTTCGCTTCAACTATTAGGTGAATAAATTTAATAATTTTCCAGCAATTCCGAAATGTCCAAAACCTAACGAAATATATGTGCCCAATGCTCAGCTATGTCCTGAAACATGCGCAAGCTACCAGAGACTAGTTCCGAAACCACCTTGCGTTTCTACACCACCTTATCCTCAGGGTTGTAAATGTTTACCAGGATTCGTTCGTAATAATCGCAATGTTTGCGTCAGACCATCCGAATGTCGTAAGTTCGTTTGAAAATTTAAATATTGGACTTGAATAATATCCTTCTATCATTTACTATACGCCATTATATTTTCTTCAAAATATTCAGCTCCTCCAATCGTATGTGGACCTAATGAAGTAGCCAACTTTTGCCCTGGTCCCTGTGTCCCTAGACAAGTGAGAACGTGTGCTCAATATTTGAGCAATACACCAGAAGTTTGTCCTGCAGTTACTCCAAACCCTCTCTGTGTTCCAAGATGCGATTGTCCCAGAAATTTCCTCAGGAAGTCGAATGGTTTATGCGTGAGGCCAGAAGATTGTAAGTACAGCTTATTTTCAGTTTATTTTAAATGAATTCATATTAAATGCATTCTCTCTTTATCAACATTGATAGGTTGCGATGATCCTAATGAAATCGCTGTAGAGTGTCCCGATCCTTGTCCTGAAACATGCGATAACCTTGATGTTAAACCAAAACCTGCGTGTCTTTTGAAATGCAAACCTAAAGGATGTGTTTGTAGAAAAGGTTTCGTGAGAAACTCTGAAGGAAAATGTATTCCAAGACAATTGTGTCGTAAGTCACTTAAATGAAATATATCATACACGCCATCCAAAATTCGTTAAAAATTTATAATCCAATTTTATTTCAGCTCTGAAATGCCAAGACACTGAAATCTTAAACGTATGCCCCAGACCCTGTCAATTCGATGATACATGCAAATCAGTTATAGGAAATATTGCGATTAAATGTGATTTGCCCAATATATTACCTGTACCTTGTAATCAAAAATGTTTCTGTAAACCCGGTCTAGTGAGAATCGGGACTCAATGCGTTTCACCGGACAAGTGTTAGATTTTACAAACTATTCATCACAATATTCAAATCCAACCTCTTCTGTGATATTCACTTTTTTCATCATAGGTTGTTCTGATCCCAATTCAGAAGAAGCTGTCGATTGTCCGACAAGTTGTGATGAAACATGCGAAGGAAAACCACCAGCTGACTGCAGCATTACTTGTCCGAGAAAACGATGTCGTTGTAAAAGTGGACATGTAAGAAACGTGAATGGTCAATGCGTACTTATCGAAAAATGTCGTAAGTTACAATCTACAATTTCGTATACGTACATTAATTCAGTTATAAAACATAATTACATGAAAACTAATTCAATTTTCAAGCTAAATGTTCTGATCCTAACGAAGTATACAAATTTTGCGGAACCGCTTGTGAAGCTAGTTGCGATGAGCTTAATCCTACTTGTGCAAAACCTTGTGTTGAAGGATGTTTCTGCAAACCAGGGTATGTGCGACTTGGCAAAAAATGTGTTCCCATCAAAGAATGTCGTAAGCTTAAATTTTTTTTTTCTTCATATTGTATTCTTTACATTAAAAAAAATAGTAGGTAAACAAAATCATTTTTCTCAGCTTTAAAGTGTAATGAAGGCGAAGTATACAATCCCTGTGTACCATTCTGCACTTTCGATGATACTTGTGGAACTATATTCGGAAAAGTAATAATTGATTGCTTCAAAAGACCTGAAAATTACGTATGTCCCAAAAAATGTGAATGTAAGAGAGGATTAGTTAGAATTGGAGATAAATGTGTGTCTCCTGATCTATGTGAGAAAATTTTATTTTAAAGTCACAGATATCTGTTCTTAACTGTAGAGTACATATAATAAAAAATGCTTTACTTTAGGTTGCAAAAATCCAAAAGTGGAAGAAGCTGTCGATTGTCCCGTGCCTTGTGATGAAACGTGTGAAGGTATACCAGCAGTAGGGTGCACAAGCAGCACTAATTGCAGAAAAGGCTGTCGTTGTAGATCAGGACTCGTCAGAAATAAAGACCAACAATGTATCTTACCTAGAGAATGCCGTAAGTCAATATTCTTATATAATAATAAAATTCATAAAATAGTTACTCATATAAATTTGTTATACTTAGCATCGTGCAATGGAACCAACGAAGTGTACAGATTCTGCGCTTGTATGGCAACATGTGATAATCCTACTGGAGCTTGCAGTGGTCCATGTAACGAAGGTTGTTTCTGTAGACCAGGATATGTAAGATTCAACAATCAATGCATTCTTCCTGCTCAATGTCGTATGTATAATATATGTATTAATAACGTTTTATTGCAAGACATCAGAATAATACAAAAATTAATTAACATAATCAATTACAGCACCGAGATGTGAGGAAAATGAAGTCCTAAATCTTTGCCCAGCTCAATGCTCATTTGAAAACGATTGCCAATCTTTACTCAATCCAACACCAAGATCGTGCATTCCATCGACCCCACCGGCTCCATGCAGACCAAGATGTGAATGCAGAGCAGGATATGTGAGGTCTGGTAGAAGGTGTATACCTGTGGATCAATGTAAAAAAAAAACATTTAAACACATTAATATTACTTATGAAAATTGAAAAATATTGAGTTAGGTATATTGAAATTTTACAGGCTGTAGCAATCCCGAAGCAGAACAAGTAGTGAATTGTTCAGCTCCATGTGACCAAAACTGTGAAGGAAGGACTGAAACAAGCTGCAGTTGTGTTAATTCAAGATGTGGTTGTAGAAATGGATATGTGAGAAATGCAGCAGGAGCGTGTATTCTTCGTCAAAACTGTCGTAAGATATACCTAAATAAAAATTTATATTTAAACAGTGTATTTCAAAATTTTGTATGTAAAATTCAATGTATGTATGTATTATTATTTATTTCAGCTACATGTACAAGAGAAAATGAAGTTTACAGAATATGTGGGACAGCTTGCCCAGCTACATGTAATAGAGCGAATCCTATTTGCACTTTGCAATGTGTTGAGGGATGTTTCTGTAGAGATGGTTATGTGAGAAACAATAATAGATGTATTTTAATCAGAGATTGTCGTACGTTTTCATTTCTTGAATAATTGACACAAAATATAATTATAATAATACACTAATTTATTTACATATTATATTATTTAGCCTTGGATTGCAGAGCCAATGAGGTTTACAATCCCTGCCCTGCATTCTGCTCTCCTGACTTAAGCTGTGCTAGACTATTGGATGGTGAGATTACAGCATGTGGCAGTCCACCAATAAATCCAGAATGCAAAAAGCGATGCGAATGTCTACCAGGATTTGTAAGAATCGATAATAACTGCGTATCACCAGATCAATGTATATTCACAAAATTTCAAGGCTAACTTATTATGCGTCTTTTAAAATTCTATTTAAAGCTTTCCATGATATCCAAATTTCAGGCTGCAGTGATCCCACAACAGAAGTTTCAGTTCCTTGTCCAGCTCTATGTGATGAAACTTGTGAAGGTCTTCCATTGCCTAATTGTACAGTTAGACGTTGTTCCCTCAGAGGATGTAAATGTAAACCTGGCCTCGTGAGAGATACTAATAACAAATGTATTCCACGCAGTCAATGTCGTAAGAATAAAATTTGTAATATTTTTAATGTATGAATCTGTGAATTACTAATATACAAAGATATATTTTCAAATTACAGCACCGAAATGTTCTGATCCAAATGAAGAATTTAAACCATGTGGATCAAATTGCCCACCAACCTGTGATAACAGAAATCCTATTTGTACTGAACAGTGTGTTAGGGGATGTTTCTGCAGAGAAGGTTACATCAGACATTTAGGAAAATGTGTTCCTATTAGGAAATGCCGTAAGTAAATAAATCAATAATACTAATATGTAATACTTCAGAAATACAATTTCAATTTTATTTCAAATTAAATATATTACAGCACCAAGATGTACAGATAATGAAATACTTGTGGAATGTCCAGCTTATTGTACTTTCGATGAAGATTGCCTAAGTTTAATATCTGGTATTATTAGGGATTGTGCTAGACCACCTCCAGATTATGAATGTTTACCAAAATGTTTCTGTAGACCAGGATATGTTAGAATCGGAACTCGTTGTGTCCCCAATAACCAATGTGAATAGAAAAAAATACTTTTTAATTACGTTCTAATAATAATTTATCTAACAATCATTTTCTAATTCCTCTAGGTTGTTCTGATCCGAGTACTCAAGAAGTATTCAACTGTTCAGTTCCATGTCATAATGCATGCAATGGTATTCAAGATCCAACTTGTGTACAACAAACTTGTAGACGAAATAGATGTTTATGCAGACAAGGATTTGTTAACAACACTCAAGGATTTTGTGCTCCAATATCCACATGCCGTTAGTGATCATTAGCTGTAAAGATTTAGAATCATGAAACAAATTTTCATTGAATAATTAACTTTATAGCTCCACCATGTACTGCAAATGAAGAATTCAAAACTTGTGGTTCTAAATGTCCCCCGACTTGTGATAACCGCTCACCTTCATGCACAAAAGATTGTTCAGTAGGCTGCTTTTGTAAAGAAGGTTTCATAAAGCACTTGGGACAATGTATTCCAGTAAATGAGTGTCGTTAGTTATTTTTTCACTATGGATTTAGATGTATTTTAAATGATCGTTGAATTTGAATGACTTTTATATATTATTACAGCACTAAATTGTACAGTGCCAAATGAAGAGTTCAAAGTATGCGGTTCATGTGATGCTACTTGTGATAATCTTAATCCAATTTGTACTACAGTTTGCACGAGAGGTTGCTTTTGCAAACCAGGTTATGTAAGACATGAGGGGGCCTGTATCCTTCAAAAAGATTGCCGTAAGGGTTATCTCCTACAATTTAACCAATTACAATGTCAAATAAAAATATAACAATTGTTTTTTTTTCAATCATGAAGCAATCAAATGTACTGGAGCGAATGAGGAGTACAACAAATGTGGATCTGCTTGTCCACCAAGTTGTACAGATAGAGCTAGAGCTTGCCCTGATGTATGCGTACCTGGTTGTTTCTGTAAACCTGGATATATTCGAAACGAAGGTGTCTGCATCAAAATAGAAGAATGCCGTAAGAAAACTAATAAAAGCTTAAAAAATTTTAATAATTGCATAAATTTCTATTATCAAAAATGATTTGCGACATTTTAGCAATTGTGTGCAATCGTACAAACGAAGAATTCACAATATGTGGAACATGTGATCCTACATGTGATAATCCAAATTTGATATGTCGTATAGCATGCCAACGAGGATGTTTCTGTAAAAAAGGATATGTAAGGAACGCTGTCGGACAATGTGTACTGCCATCAACTTGCCGTATTTGCTTTATATATATTAATCTATCTTAAAATCAGTGTATTAATCATAAACATTTCAATTTTAAATTTGATTTCAGCCAAAAAATGCTCAGGAATAAACGAAGAATATAAATCATGTGGTTCAGCTTGCCCACCAACATGTCAAAGACCTAATTCCACGTGTTATCTCCCTTGTATAGGTGGCTGTTTCTGTATACAAGGATACATTAGAAAGAATGGTGTTTGTGTCAAACCAGAAGAATGTCGTAAGCAAATTAAATATATATATTTATATATACTTTTAGAAAAACTTAAAAAAAAAAGTTTAAACTATATCCATTTTACAGTGTGTAAAATAAATGAAGTTTATACTGCTTGCTCTCCCAAAATACAGCCTCGTTGTGGAAATGCAGAATCTGTACCTAATCAAATTTGTGTGCCAGGTTGCCTTTGTGCACCTGGCTACGTTAGATCTGATAAAGGTGCTACTAGCGTTTGTATTACACCAGACAAATGCCATAAGTAAAGAAAAAACTGAAATTTAAATATATGTATATACCTACATCGATTTCCATTTTAAACATAAAGTAAATATTATATGAACATTAAAAACTGTTATTTATAAATAATAATAAAAAATATCACAAAATAATCAATTTGTTTCATTTACCTATTTTGAATAATTTCAATTAAAAAAAATGAAACCAGAAAAAAAAACAAGCATATACTGGTGCTATATACCTACATATAATAATCAATTAGACATTTCACTAATCATTTACAAAATAATTACGAACTTGAACTGATAATTTCTATTGATGTTTCAGAAATATATTCAAATTTTATTACAGTAAATATCTAGGCGAGAATATACGTGATTTTGGAGTGAAATTGTTTCTAACGTATAACACTGCATTGATATAAATGTTCATAAATACTAAATCAATGGTGGGTGCTCATTGACAATATAACATTTTTTAACAAATTAAAAATCTTAAAAATATTTTTTTTATAGTTACTTCAAATCTAAATCAACATTGCAAATAAGGTAATGAATTAATGTAACAATAACTGAATAATATATGTGTTAAAATGATATTTTGAACAAGCAAATTTTCAAAAGAAATAATTATAATCTTGCTGAATATTTGTGCTTTTGAGATCTTTTATTAATTTGTATACGAAATAATTTAAAAGAGGCTTCTATTTTTTTCAGGTGCTGAACTATTCATAGCATTTAAATATTTTAATAGTAAGTACTTTGAAATTCAACACTGAAAAAAAATATATTGATAGTATAAAGTTTTCGGAATTCGAATATAATGAGCGAAAAAAATAAATCATTTTCATCAAAATCAGATGAAATAGGAGAAGACTCGGAAACTAAAATGACAGACAATCAAAATACGATAAAATCTTCAAATTTAAATGATACACCTTCAGAAATAACTGACAATAATTCAGAAACGGATTCATCATCTGATCCTAGCCAAAATAGCTCTCCGGTAGATTCAACAACACAAATTTCATCACCGGACAAGATTAATAGTGAAAATAAGAATAGTTCAAAGAATAGTAGTGTGAAACACAAACATATATATGATCAATTCGATTTTTCTAATTTAACACAGTCAGATCTTAATATTGTTTTGAAGTATGTAAAAGATTTACAAAAAATTATTGAAGATACTGACAAAACTAGAACAGATTTGGAACCAAATGAAATAGATAGTGTATTAACTTGTTTGTATGACAATTATATTGAAAAAGCTAAAATACTAACAGAAAAAAAAAGAAAAGAAGCTACTGTTAATCGGAGTTTGTATTTGAAAATTTTAGAGCCAGTGTTAAAAAAAAAATACCCAAAAGAACTTATTACGAATGGTAAAAAAAAAAATCTTTCAGAAATTCAAGCAGAAAAATACGAAGTACAAGATGAAAATCAAAATCAAATAGAAAATCACGAAACATATGATATTCATAATCAAAAAAAGAACCAAACAGAAAATCAAGATCAAGATCAAATGAAAAACGCAGTAGATAATCAAATAGAAAATCAAGAACATGCTGATATTCATAATCGATTAAAAGAACAAAAGCAAGACATCCACAATCAAGAGGAGGAGCAAATACACAATAATCTCCATAATCAAATAGAGAAACAAATACATGAGAATATTCATAATCAAGTAGATCAAATATGTAACAATGTTCACAGTCAAGAGAAACAAACGCACAATGGTGTTCATAATCAAGCTGAGAAACAAATGATCAACGGTGTCAATAATCAAATAGAGGAACAGATCTGCGACAATGTCCACAATCAAGTAGAAGAACAAATATATGACGAAGTTCATAACGAGGCACAAAACCAAATACAAAATGATTATCTTGACCAAGAAAATACTCAAATACAAAATCAAGTTGACATAGATGGACAGAATCGAATAGAAAAACAAGCACAATCATTAGATCTAGATCTAGACACTTCATTATATTCATTAGTAACATTAGAGGAAAATTACCAGTTTGGAAATGAAAATTTTGCTTCTAGATTATCACCTAACTACCTAGAATTTGAACACATTTCAAACGGCGAAGAAATTTTATTTCTTGATCATACCTATGTAAAACAAATATTGGAATCACCAAAACATCAAATTAATACTGAATGGGAGAAAATATTTGAAACAATTTTCAAAACTACAGACTACAGAAAGATTAATCAAGAAGAAAATGTGATGACAAAACAATGGAAATTTCAATATGAACAGAGACAAAATATGAATCTAATTCCAGCTATTTCAACAATGGGAAATTCAAAATATATAATTGCAGGAAATCAAAAACTTAATCGTAATGAAGATCAGTATAAAAGAAAAAAGTCTGATAAAATACAGGATATGTTATCACAACAATACGGTAACACACAAAATACTACAAAAAGTCCTGAGTCATCTGAATACGATTCACTAAATTCACAAGATTCAGTTACTGAATGTTCGACTACAAGTAACACAAACAGTGCTTATAGCCAACAAAAAGGATACAAATCACCATATGAAGATGAAATGATTTAGAAACCATCACAAAGCCTGTAAACAACGAATTAGAATTTGACAAAAATTTATTTGCATTCTTTTACAATAAATTAAATATTTTTTTTAGTTCAAGATAACACTTTTATACTATAAAAATACATAAATGACCACACCATATTATTATAAAATTATATATACTTACATATATAACTATAATTAATGTATTTTGTTGATATTACATTAATACATATTATGAAAATTGAAAACTTCTAACAATAAGTGTTTCTGTATTCAGCTGTAGTTGATTGTTTTTCTCACTGTTCATTGCAAAGCTGAACGGAGCTGACGAAAGTCACATCTATGTATGTGTGAGAGGGAAATAGCCAAATAGGCATCTCCACACATACACATAGGTGTGTCCTTCATCTTCCGCGTTCAGATTTGTTGTGGACAGCGAACAAAAATATTCTTGGAATCAATTTGAAATAAAAGAAAATTAATACATATACATATATACTTGTTTTATTTACTTTCATGATGTACATGATTCAACAGGATCATTTTTAAAATGTTTTTTATCCCTATCCTCATCAAGTGAAATTTCACGTTTCAAATTCATTTCATTCTTTTTAAGCACATGTTTGTTCTGATTTTTTTTGCTCTTGTTCATTTTATCTTTTCCGATTCTAAAAATAATGTGAAACAATGTAGCCTGGGAATAAAAATATTGAATAAATATGATACTAACTTAGCAGATGATTTCGTTCCTGGTCCCCAATATGGAGCTGGATTGAACTGAAATCTCAAAAATCCATTTTTTCTACTGACAGGATTTGCATCTTGATGTTCCGAGAAATCGATTTTAGAAACTATTTCTCTTGATAATATAGCATGCGCAGGAACTCCTTCTGTTAATCTAAAACCAATATTTTTACCAGTTATATCAAATTTTAACATAACAAAATATATTTAATAATAGAAATACAAAAATGGTAACATATACAAACCTTTCTTTCTTAACAGGATATGTTTCTGCCCATTTTCTGAATATATCCCAAATAAATGTAGGTGGTGCATCTGTTTTAACTGAAGCTTTACAAGCATGAGAATAAGAAACTCGATAGCCGCCATTTAGTATTGCAGATCTGTTAAAAAATCAGTATGTATATAATGAAATTTTGAATATATCAAAATTAAATGTAAAAACGATTAAAAACAAAATAAAGCTGACCTCATTTTCAGCATTGGTATGTTTTGTATGTGAAGAACAGAAGAAAGTTTTTCCATAGAATAATATAAAGGTACATCATTTAATTCTTCATATATCATATGTAACATTCCTTCCATTCTTTTTGATGTAGAAAATTTATCTCCTTCTAATTGTAAAAGATTTAAAATTTTCTCCACAAATAGTTGATTGTGTAATGGACCAGACCATATTGGACCTCCTAACTATAATAGATCAACAATGATGACTTAGGGCCGATCTTTTTAGTGCTTTAGTTGACTAAAGTTAGTCAGTTTTTCAACTATAAACTGTAAAAAATCCGCGGAGCAAAAACGGAAGTTTGTAGTTGAAGAATTGACTGTAACTCTATGGTTAGTTAACTCTAGCAACGAGAAGACCAGCCTTTAAAGTTGAATATATCTTAAAAACAATATAATATGCAATGAATTTATATGAACATACATGAAATTTGTGACCACAGTGTTCACAATTTGTCGATACATTTGGTGCGAATGGTAAGAAACATTTCATTCTATTGGGATTTGAATCACTAGGGTTAGCCTTCAACATACCTATTGGTTGTAAAGTGAACATTTCACAACCGACGCATTGAAAAACCATTGACAATTTACTAAAATCAGTCGACACTTATATAAAACAATTATAAGATGATAAAATAAATATTGTAAATTAATTTTCACCTAGTTGTTTTTTTACATTGCTCTTGGCCAGATGAAATTTGAACAAAAACCCTGATATAAAAATCAGCAGAAACACTAAGCAGTGGTGTAATGTAACGGCCATATCTGTTAGCATGAGATTCAATACATTGTAATAATATCCTAAGTCCCTTTAATTGAAAAAATATAGTTACGGAAATTCATTAAAATTCAAAATAATACCAAACAAAATCAAACCAACAGATTCATGGCAAGCTTTAGATTTCAAACTTATTGCACCATATTTAACATAACAAGTTTCAGGAGAATTTCCAGCTAGTACAGCCATATCTGTTGCAGTCACTAATAGCAATCCACCATCTTTAACACTTTGTACAGCTCCATCCAAAAATATCGATGGACATCCATACGGATCCAAATCTACTGCCGTAAAACGGTCATGCTTGTTTTTATTTTTGTACATAACCATTCTATAAAAGTAATATTGGAAAATTAATCAGTTATTTAATGTCAATTAAATGTTAATAACTTACGTAGCATCATCATGATTAGGTTTAACAATGTGACCAATATTATTCAATTCGATATTAGCTTTAATACTGTCAACGGCTTTAGCAGATATATCATTAGCAATTATCTGATCGATTCCATCGACTTCTTTTGCATAACGAATACTTCTCAATCCAGATGCTGAAAGTGCTTCTAGTACTGTAATTTTTTCCTATACAATTTCATCATACAAATATCAAACACAATTTTAATGCATTATATTGATATGATCATGACGTAGAAACATACATCAGAAGAAGAACTTAAATAATCATGTTTATTTTCGACGAATGTACGCAAAACAGCAACGCTGAGATCTCTGTTGAATTCTTGCACAGGATTGTAAAATACGCTATCGGGCGGAAGTTGAAATAGAGCTTTCCCTTCTTGATTCATCGTTTTCTCACCACCGGTGGGTCCCATTAATTTTCGCGATGTGTGAACGAAATTAACAGAAATATATCTTCTAACCAACAAATCACGTAAATAAGTTAATATAAAACTTTTACAACTACTGCTTCTCATGTCAAAATGTCAAAACCACGTGGACAACAATACAAAATTCAGCGACCATAAAAAATAAAATCAAAATAGTTTGTAAAATACTTAGGTAATCATAATAATAAAAGTAGAAAGAAAATAACAACGGGCAAAATACGTAATAATTGTTGAATTTTAGTTTTTATAAGACTATTATAAATAAAATTTTAATTATTAATTCTTGTCATTATAAATTAATTTGTTTTTTGACAAAACATCACCATGCATCAAATACACATTAAAAACTTTATCGATGCAAACTTTCAATATTTGTAAAGCGTCAATGTTATCATTGACAATATTATTGTAAAGCATCTAGAATACTTCACACATTGTGTAAAGTGTAGACGCTCTTTATATTTTCATCGATATTGTGTATGTAAAGGAGCACTAGTAGTAGTAGTAGTAGTGGAAAAAGTAAAGTAGTGTCGTGCGCATGCTGTCAGTCTGTTATTTGCAATAAAGTAACCTAACCTAAAATCCACATGGAGGCCGAACTAGTGGCTGAAGCTTTTCGAAGAAGTTCTGGACGAACATATAAGTCAATCACAGTTGAAAAACATGTAGAACCTTATATTGATGTGGGAACCTTATTATTAGTAGATAATGATGATATTGACAACAAACTTTTGCAGTAAGTTTCATATTGATACCTCACTGCAACAGTGGGTTAACTATATGATACATTTTGGTACATATATCCCACTGTTGCATTGGGATATCAATGATATTGTTCTATTAATTATATCCATATAATTATTTTAGCAATGTAATGTTTATTGATTACAGTTTTTTTGCATATCTTTGTTGTTTTATTGTAGGTCTAAAAAAGACGAGTACCTTTTAAATTTAACTAGAGATAACACACAGTACTTATTTAATCAAATTTGGCAGTTACCTACTGAACGAATAGACGAAACTGTTGTTGTCACTTTACCAGAACCAAATTTCATACTGCCAAGAGCACAAAGAGTTCCAAAACCTAAACCATTAACGAAATGGCAAGAATTTGCAAGAGAAAAGGGAATTCAAAAGAAAAAGAAAGAAAAAACTACTTGGGATGAGCAGCTTCAAAAATGGGTTCCACTTTATGGGTAAATATTCATTCATATAATCTTTTTCCATTTACTATGTACGTTGAAAAACTGTAATTGTGTATAATTCAGGTATAAAAAAGCAGAAGCTCAAAAAGATAAAGATTGGGTCATTGAAGTACCTAAAAATGTGGATCCAATGACAGATATGTTTGCCAAAAAGGCTGAACAAAAGTCTGAAAAAGTAGCCAAAAATGAACTTCAAAGATTGAAAAATATTGCTAGAGCACAAAAAGTCAAAATTCCTCGAGTAGGATTTCCAGTCACTTCAGATAAAGCTACAGCTACACAGGTGACTATTTTATTCTGCCAGCTATCTATTCTAGTATTATAATTTATTTATGTATATTATTATTAATATCTTCATGTTTCTATTTATAGTTATCTGCAGCGGTTACGGTTGCTAGATCATCTACAGCATCTGCAGGAAAGTTTCAACCTAAATTACCGAAAGAAAAAGAAGCGCGTGGAAAGGAAACCTCCGCTCTCGTAACAGGAGGTGTCAAGAAACGAAAAGCCCCATTCCCTGATATTATTTCAGAAAAAAAAGCTAACTTGGAAATAGTGAATTCGGTGATGAAAAAACAACCTAAAATCGATTTGAACTTAGCAGTTACTAAACAAATCAATCAGGAACAATCTGAGTAAGTAGTGTTAAATAGTTTCAAGATATTTATATTATTTATATTTATTTATATTATTGATTTTTCAACAGTCGTGCAGAAGAGAAAAAGCAATCCAAAGGAAAGGCAGGAAAAAGAGGTGTGAAAAAGTCATTTAAAGGTATGAAAAGCAAGAAAGGAGCTAAACCAACTGGAGGTAAAGGACAAAGAAATCCAAACAAACGCAGTCTAGGTCGTAAAAGAAGATAGTGTGTTAATCTTTGTTGAATTGAATCTTATTTTTATTATAATATTATCAATCTATTTTTACGACTAATAAATTTCCACAAAAAAAAACTTTCTTTATGTAATATGAATTAAATGACTTATTTTATAATTTATTAAGCACATAATTTACATTAAGCATTGCATATGAAGTAGGCACTACATTTTTTTCATCGATACATATATAAAGCTTTCTTATAGTAACATTGCTTTATAACTGCCCGAAAAAAAGTTTCTAATTGCGAACGGAAAACAGAACGTTTAAAACGGAATTTGATGTACAATGTCACAATAAAATATCTTAAATATAACATATAATACATATGTAGACATTTTTTATGTAATAATGAACAAGTATCCACATAGTCAATTTGATAAAATGATTGTCATGGCACAAAATGATTAAATGAAAAAAATCTATGCACAATGAGCAAAATTATAAGAGCAATAACAATTCATACTTATTAATCGGTAAGCATCAAAATATTTAACATCAATTTAGTTTAATAAATAGATTTAAGTGGAAAATAATAATTCTGACATTTTTATTATGAAATTAAACTATAGATTGAAAACCTAATAAAAAAACATTTGTTTCTAAAAAATGTAACATATATAAAAATATACATACATTTACTAAATATATTAATTACATAAGTAATTATTAATGTTCAATTATTTTCACAGTAGGTACTTATAATATTTATAATAAATAAACTTTAGAACCTTTTAAGTCATATTTTTCTAATATTGTGTGATCATTACAACAGAACAATCCTCAGATTACAGATTAATTTTTTTTTTTTGAGATGCTAAGCTAACTTTTTTGTGCACTAGCACGAGTTTAAATACCTCATGTATTTAAAAAAAAAGATAGTTGACAACCTAAGGCACGCGTGCTACCCTGCGTCGTAAAAAAGACCTGTATTTGTATATGATAATAAAATTGGCACATGTAAGGAATGGTTTTATGGAATTAGGTCGGTTTAAAAACAACGGTGGCACGCGTGGAGGGTTTTGAGGAAAAATGGCTATCAATAGGCGAAAAGTTGTCAACTCTTCTATAATAGTCTTATTAGTTAAATGTAAAATTAATGAGAATGTTTAAAAAATACCACTTCATTAGTGAACACACTGAATACTTATAAAAATAATTACAGACTATAATATAAGTGTTATATTACTTTTCCCTGTTATACCCTTTTTGATTCCTTTACATGGCAATCATCACATGAAACATACACGCAATCATTACTTGCATGTTTTCTCTTATCGTGACACACAATGTGCACTAGTTTTAAATTTGTTTTAGTAAATAATAATTTGTAATATTCAGAAGCTAGCAAATGCATATTGTTATTGTTTAATTTTGTCTTACATAAAAAACAAACATCAGATTTTTCTAAAGCTTTCAATATACCCGGAGTGATAGTTCGCGAAAGCTCTATACAGTGATCTAAATTCCACGTTTGGAACAGTATTCTTTTTGCTTTGCTTCCATAAGGATTGATAATGTGACTCAAATTGTCACAGCGATTTTGATTCCATAGACCACCACAAAAAAATCTTCCATCTTCATCACACAGTTTATCTTCTGAAGCCTTCCTATCAAAATAATATTCCTGGTATTTGTTCAAGCTCAACGATTTTTCTAAGTGACTCAAAAATGTGTCTAGGACTTTTCTATTGTTGAATTTTTTCTTATATGCATCAGAAGCTTGTAATAACTTCTTTGTTTTGTACATATACGAGCGAATCCGACTTCTGGCTCTATAACGCATATATCCTTCTTTGGTTTTATCTTTGGTCTCAATATCTAAATATTCAAAAATAAAATAATTAAAAGCATAAAAAAATAAACAAACGAAAAAAAAATGCATATAAAAATATATGAAAAATCTCTAAAAAAATGAAAAAAAAAAAATACTGCAACACTATTTGAAAATAAATTTGAAACATTTTACATTTAAGAACACATTTTGAAGATTATTACACATTTTCATCATGAAATTCAATATTTTCTATCCCAAGTTCAAGTGTTTCTCGTACAATTAAAAAAAAAACTATTGAACTAGAAATGAAAAATATTGAACTCAAAGTGATTAATCCATACTACAAAAACAGCCATTATTACAAAATTCTTCTGTGTACACGTGTACATAGTCAATTAGAAACATTTTGTCACTACTTAGCATTGCTGAAATGTTGCGTAAATTTATAATTTCATTCTTTTCAATTTCAATAGAATACATTCTTAAATAATCTATTCTAATAATGATTTACACATACACAACTGTAATTGATAACATTTAAAATTACTACCATCAAAACTTTTGAAACGATACTGTGATCAAAATTTATCATTATCATCATCATCATCATCATCATCATCATACACAATAATTAGGTAAATATTCTTACGAATATTGCGAAATTTAGAGTGTCAGCCTGTAGTTTCCATGGCTTCTTCGATTTTTGAATCAATACTTTTTATGCAAATTTTTTTCTCTGTTAGAAAAGTAAATCTTCAGCAATTAAATGGGTTAGTATTTGGAAAATATAAAATAATTTACCTTTGAACCATTCGGGGTCCTCTTCTAGTTTACTTTTAGTCATGTTCGGTTCATCGACAGACTCAATATATTTTTGAATAGTGTGCACCTCTTGTGGATTTTCTTTGAAGAACGTTTGAATAGCATTCCGTACTTCAATTATATGTTTGTTAGCAGAAATAATTTTACCTAGTTGAAACTCAAATTCTGTAAAGAAATTTAACATCATAGTGAATATAAATATTATATAAACGGTGATATTTGAAACTTAAAATGCATCGATCACCAGTTTTTGGGATTTCTCCTGCCTTGGTGATGATTAGAAGTGTTTGTGGACGAAGCGTTAGTAAATATTCATCATTATCTACTAAAGTGCCATCTTCGGCTACGTAACAATCGCAAGCCTCCCAGTTATCGCACACCTTTCATGTGAAAATACAGAAAAGAAACGATAACATAAGTAAATGACAATAGATAAAATTGAAATAAAAAAGTCGACTGGTTATAGAAAAGTTAATGATGATAAAAGCGATCGATCGGTTTCGTTTAAATTAATTTGTTCGGTGCTGAGATGCGAGGACTATTTTTTTCAAACTTCAGATGTACTATGAAAAAATAATGACTCATCATGAAGCCCATGAAAAATTAGAAAAACAAAATAGGTCCTCGTACGACAAAGTACAAGTTCAACTTACTCTGAAATAGAAATTATTATATGATGACAACACAAAGAAACCTCATTAAGCTTACAAACATACACCGATGTACATTAATAGTACAAATTCGCTCTGGATTCTATAAGCTTAAATGGTTTTCGATCAATATGAAATTTTCATAATAAATAAAATTATCTTGAGGGAATAATTCTATGGAAACTTCACCAAATCTTATCAGTAATATAAAATTAGAATGTATCGTTCGACGAAAATGTAAACGGCTGAAAATGAATTGTAAAATGTAACAGGATAATAGGAAGAATAGAAAGAGAAAAGACCTGTAACTTGGAGCAAGCTTTCTGTTTGAGATGATCGAGCTGCTTGGCGGCGACGCCGACCTTCCGCCTCCTCATCGCGTCGGTGACCTTCCACCCTCGATCCATGTCCATCGGCGCGGCGCGATCCTCCGAAACCGACAGTTTGGAAAACGCGCGGGAAACGCGACCGCCTCCCGCCAAACTTCGGTTCAAATCGCCCCCACTACGCGGCCGGCGTAACATTGGCCTTGACATTTGGCCACCGCTCGATACCGTCGACGGCCAGGTGCCCCGCAATCGATACTCCTCTTTCTCTTTCCGTTTCCCGTTCCCGTTCCCTTTTCCCCGTTCCCCGCTTCCGGTGACATTGAACGTATGGCGAATGCGCGCGGTCCTCTCGAAACCCTTGACCCCGTGTCCTCTTTTCGTTCCGGTTTCTATGACCTCACGTGAATCTTTTCAGTTCTCTGAAGTTGGAGTTTTATCGTTTTTATTGTAAGGGAACAGATTTAGAGCGGGAACGTTCGGTTCCCTCTTTTGTCTTTGTCTCTTGCTCCTTTTTGAAGAATCCTATTTGAAAAAATAATGTCAGGGTAGATAAATTCAATAGTAATTTCGAATGTATTGACATTATTTTTTCAATACCTACCAGTTTCCAAAAAGGAAATCTGATGCAGAAAACCAAAAAAAGGATATCAAGTATTGCAGATGGATCGAGTCTCCCTACCTCCCATATCTTTCAAATCTGAAAAATGTCATTGCTGCCAAAAGTAGCTTAACGTTAAAGAGTATCAGGATTGCCAATTGAAATTATTTTAACATTTCTTTGATTCGGATTGACCCATATTTTCCATATGATTCAAACGTCACCGGTCTCCCTACACGATTTCACATAAATGACTGAATCTGCAAGAACAAGCCAAGTGCAGTTGTGCATCATTTATATTTTCATATGGCAGCATTGTCGCTTCACAACTTTCAGTGCGCTGACTAGTAACGCGTTCTTAGCTGTCGACCTAAGAAAATTCTAATGTGAATCTCAGGAAAACCTAACAAAATTATACGAAAATCTCACCAAGAATCTCATCGAAATCTAATATTTTAAACTAAAAATGAACAAAGTGCGTAACATTAGATGCTCAATCATTTATGTGCTTGTATTAAACTTTTAAAAAAACATTAGGCACTTTACTATTTCACTCATGCAATTGTCTTAATTCAGTCAACTCGATAAAAGTCCTGTCCTGCTGAAAAAAATTACATGTTTATTTACAACCCAACTCAACCTATTTTTACACTACATGTTAACTGATTTGATCTTGTCAATTGTTTTGGCTGTAGTCACGTATGAAATATCCATATATTTTATTATGTGCATAGTTAATTATATTTTTTCACTTATTCAGTTGCATTCTGTGGCAAGAGGTGGATTGATTGTTGTAGAAGGTGCGGACAGAAGTGGCAAAACAACATTTACAAAGAATCTTGGTATAAACTTATTACTTCGTCTATATTATGTCAAAACTATGTGTTACTTAAACATTTTGATACTTCCTATTTTATGTTCACCATTATCCTTACTCTGGCCAACGCCTCTATTTTAACTTGTAACTTGTATTTATATTCATAGATATTCATTAGTGCGCAATTATAATGAAAAAAGGTTGCACATTTTTTTAAAAAAAAAAAAGTACCTACCTACTAGCTAAATGTTTGTGGTATATTATATTTCCATATTATAAGAGATTGTACATCTCGTTTTTTTTTCTTCAATTTTCAGTTGCAATGCTAGAATCTCAAGGAAAACCTGCAAAATACATGAACTTTCCCGATAGAGGTACTGGAATTGGTACTATTATCGATGGCTACTTAAAATCCACTGTAATTAAATTTTTCTATTTATTGTAATCTGTGTAAAACTACTTACAAATATAATTGAGATGATTATAAAATTATATTGATAATTCTCTATTCATATTTAAGATACTTATGAATAATCATTTTATATTTTTGAATCAGGGAAATATGAGCGATGAAGCGATACATTTACTATTTTCTGCAAATCGGTGGGAAAAAGTAGCAGAAATGGAAAATCTTTTACTTTCTGGAACAACTTTAGTGATAGATAGATATGCTTTTTCTGGAGTAGCATATTCGTCTGCCAAAGGTTCTTAATTCTCTTTAGTTTATAATTAATATTGTTTTATTTTAATGCAATAATCATTCATAATTATTTAAGGTCTAAAATTGGATTGGTGTAAATCTCCAGATGTCGGATTACCTAAACCTGATATCATTTATTTTTTAAATATTGATCCTGTTGCCCAAGCTGCTCGAGCAGAGTTCGGCAACGAAAGGTCTTCAATTATTTTTGTTATACTAATTATTATTAGATATATTTTGCAATAATACCTGTTCAATATATAGGTATGAAGTCAGCACATTCCAAGAAAAAGTAGCAGCAGTTTACAAACAATTTATTGACGATTCGTGGCAAATTCTTGATGCTACTAAGTATGTTCATTTTCATTTTTACATTCATATGAAATAATATTTTACTCTTATAATTTCTTTTATTCAGAACGACTGATAGACTTTTATCTGAAGTATCTCCTTCTTTGATGACACTTTTATCTAATGTACAAAATAAACCCATTGATGCTTTATGGGTTAACTCTAGTCATATTTAACATCCAAATATTATAATAATATAAACATCAAAGTTGTAGTGGGGTGGGAGTGCAGAGGGATGATTATTATATTGGAAGGATTACTTATTACTTTTATGTTCGAACTAATTATGTACATATACATATATTTGATATATGATAGGTATTTGTTTCTATGGAATATGTTTCCTTTTGGATAATACATAAAACAGGTATCAGTTTAAGTCATTTATCAAAATATTCAGAAACAATATATTTATGAATTACATTAAGATATAACTTTTTTCAATAAAATTTTTGCACCTGCAGTAGTTTGTTTTTTTAATAATTTTTCACAAGGACTAATTGCAGATTTAATCAACTTCTGCACTTCTGAAGAATTGTTCTCAAAAATTGTAATTAACAAGAAACATCCTCTATTTGTAATTATCCATTCTTTAATCTGAATGTAAAAAAATGAACTCAAATCAACGACATCCATAAAACAATGAAATAAATATGTCAAACATGTCCTTACCATATTTTCACTTAAAAATTTACAAACTGCTTTTCCAAATGTGTGCTCTCCTTTCTCAGTATTAATTTTATCATGTTGTGCTAACTTCTTGAGACTTGAATGAATTCCAGCATGTTCGATGGCAGCAACGTTTACACCTTCTTCTGTTATTGTCCACTGAACAGTGCATATCAATTTACTGATGCAATCTAAAGTTTCTTGTAATAATTCTCCATGAGCTGTGCAAAATAATTTCAAAAATCAATTTTGTGATTATTATTCAAAATAATGTTCAAAAGTTTACCTGATTTGAGGATAGCGGTTGTCGTTAAACTTAACGTACTATTACTCAACCAAAATTCAGTATTATCTTGCATATTTTTACAAAGTGAAGGAAGTGCTTCTTTGAGGAGTTCAGATGATCTTTGTTCGTTAGGCTTTTTTGAGCTGCCCTGACTTATACCTGCATCAAGCCATTCAACCAGAGATGGATGAAAATAAGCCTTATCTCTAGGAGCGACTAGCCAGAGTAGAACCTAAATACAAAATTACGTTACAGATATATATCATTAAGAAAAAAAATTGTAACGCTTTTGAAGAAATTAAAACCTTTCGTCCCCATTCGTCTTTTGCAATATTTGTTATTTCATTCATCAAGACTGATAAAAGAACTTTGTTAACTAAGACAGTATCATCTACGCTAGCTAATATTGATAAAATCAATAAATGTCCATGTTCGTGTGTAGCAAGAGAAACTGCATGTTCTTTGACAACTTTGAGTATGACCTGTTGAAGAGTTAATATTTAATGAAGAAAATTCAAATACATATAAATGAAAAAAAGGTTGTTTCTTTAAATACTTTTTTATCCTTATTTGTTCCATGCCAAACACATATAACAGCACATTTCACTCCAAACTTAGAATTACTCAATGGAGCAATAAGAGGGCAAAGAGTTGTAATCATTTCAGATCTTTCAACACTATTACATTCGGATAAATATTCAAATAAAACTGCATGAATTAATCTGAATTGAAATTAGACACATAAAAATTCATATAATCGAATTTCAAATACAATATAAATGTGAAAAGGTTCACTTACGAACAATCATGAACATTTTTATTCAAGGCTTTAATTAAATTTGCTTTGGTGGCTCCAACCATAGCGTTTTTCATTTCAGGAGTGCCTTTATAAGTTTCTTTTAATGATGTCACACTTTCGTCTTTTGTCTGAAAATAGTTATTATAATATTAGTTTTGTCACATAAACCATATGGTTAAATAATAACTTCAATGAATTAATACTAACAGTTTTATAAATATCGCCGTAAAATTCTTGCTTCAAAATCTGTTTTTGTTTCTTAGACGCTATCTCAGAATAAATATAATCAAGAATAGGAGCGCTCATTGTGTGTGATGCGAATTTCACGATATTTCCATGTAAAGCATTTATAACGTTATTACGAGTCAAAGCTGAACCATACTTCAAGATACGCTTAACGCAGTTACGAGCGTATTTTGACAAAATCATTTGAGGAATCAAGCTAATCAAAGCCTTTGATATTTCTTCTCTTATTTGAACAGAACTAAACTTCAACAACCATTGAATTATTCTAGTGGTATCATGAGCTAATGCTAATTCAGTATAATGATTTTTCTGTTTTAACATAATGTGTAGTTCTGTGGTCAACTTTGAGCGTTCCTCAACAGTTCCTTTTTTTCTGAAATATATTAAACATCAAATTGAATACATTGAAACTTGAAAATAATTTAAAAAGCTTACCTTCTTAATTGTTCACTAATGAATTTTGCTTTTCCGACAACATCCAAGGTATCTTTTTCCATTCCGGCTTTACGACGAGCTTCGCGTAATTCTTTTTTCTCTTTCTTAAACTTGACCCAATCCGGAGGCTTTGAAGTTCCATTCGCTTCAGGTTTCCCTTTCACTACTTTACCTTTCCCAACTAATTTGATGTTTTTGTTGTTAGATTTAGGAGCAAATTTAACTTTCTTGTCATTAGGCTTTTCGGGAACGTGTTTCGCCCCAACTTTGGAATTTTTTCCTTTGAACTTCTCTACGGAGGCTTCATTTTTCACCTTCTTAATTTTGCTGAAATGGGGAGTATCAGCAGCATCAGCTTTTTCAGATTCAGCAGCTTTGCGTTTCATATTTTTGACACTTGAAAAACACGTGCTCACAGTTTGACACTTCAAACTGAACGCTTGAATAGAATGTTTATAAGTAAGCGTCGTTTAGTGAGTTGCACGAAAATTGCACAGTTTTTGTATCTCACTCAAAATGAGCATAGGTAAAATTATGAAAATTCGTAGAAAATCTGAAAAAGGATAATTTGCAAGTGAAAATTGTTTCAACATGTAATGTAAAGTATTTTAAACACTTAAAATGTGAAGTAAAGCTCAAAAATGACATGAAAAAAAATCCATCTAGGTACTTCTCTTTTTAATAAAAAATATATGAGGGTGAAATACTTACATAAAAATCTTTTCTGTCAATTTGATATATCGGTATTCAACTAATGTTTAGTTTGTATTTACCATTCAACAACAATGTGGACATTAAAACTACAAAATGATAACGACCAAGATCCCATACAAATTTACTATTTATTCGGAATTTCGAAAGCATATTCTGTAGGACGGCGCCAAAATTCAGACAACCAAAACAATGTAATCACATTAAAAGATGACAAATCGGTCAGTAGAGAGCATGCTACCATTTATCTGGACTCAAATGGTCATTTGTCCATCGAAGATCTCTCCAGCACATATGGAACATATTTATTAAAAAAGAATGGCAGCCTTAAACAGTTGCCATCCAAGATCAAACATTCTATATCATCAGGGAATCTTGTACGCTTTGGTGCGCTTAACAATATATGGCAAATTACTTCTATGGAATTAGCAACTTGTACTTCTACTTGTAAACTAAATGAGGAAACTTTGTCGATCATGCAAAGCATGGGAGTGGATGTTCTGCCCAATTGGAGTGAGGATTGTACTCACCTCACCATGTCATCTATTACAATCACTCTGAAAGTTTTGTCTTCTTTAGTTGCTGCTCGACCTATTGTGAAGCCAGAATTTTGGAAAGATTTTTATGATGCTCTCCTTGCCAATTCAGGTTTACCAGATGCTAAAAATTATCTGCCGCTCGTTCAAGAACCGACTCTCAATCTGCAAACTGCCAATTTTCATCCTAATACATCGAGAAGTAAAGTTTTTCAAAATAGAAACTTTTACTTTATCACACGTTCTCAATTGAACAAATATAACAATATAATTATAGCCGCATCTGGTAAAACAGAATTGATTAATTTTTCAAAAATGAAGAAACCTAATTTGTGTACTGCTAATAACATAGTTATCCAGTGTATGGATGAAGAATTATCACATGAGACACATGCAACTAAAGTCGCTGTAACAGATATTATTCAACATTTGTCAAGAAACGATTGTAGAATTATACCTGAATCTGAAATTGGATTAGCCATATTGTCGAATTCATTGCAAAAGTTTTGCAATCCCAAATTTCGTTTTGCTGCTGAAATTCTGAAATCACCTACAAATACTAACAATTCTATGAATAGGAATATTGAAATTTATGCTTTAGAAACTGAACCCTTTGCTGCATTACCTACTCAAACTGATCAATGTGATAATCCATTCATAAGTCCATCATCAAATAAATATGAACAAGACAAAGCAGATAATTCAAATAAATCAAACGAAACTAATTCATCCACGAATTCAAGTCTGAATATTAAATTGAACAGAAAATCAAAAAGGAATCAATCTCCAGATCCGTTAGAACCTCCAAGCAAAAAAATTGTAGATAGTTGTGAGTTGAATACTTTGAAACTCAGTCGAACAAAAAATAAAAAAAAAAGAGAGAGTTCAGATGATGATGAAGTCATATTCAATTTTGAAACTAGCTCAAACAAGCCTGGAAATAGTTATGATTCGTCTCAAAATATCACATTACATGTGAAGCTCAATGCTAAAAGCAAAAAAGCAAAGTTTTCAAACTCGTCCAATGCTGATGAAAACGACGATGTCTTCAATTTTTTGCCTACTGTTACTGAAGAAATTCCTAAAGAATCTTTTGAAAAATCTAAGAAAATATTTTTTTGTGACACTGTAGATGCAATAGATAGAAAAAGAATATGCTTAGTTGAAGAACACAGCTCTTCTAAAAAACCGTCATGTGATATTAGCGAAACAAAAGTAAATTTTGTTTCAAAATGTAACACATTGGAGAATACTAGATGGATTTCATCCAAAGAACCATCTTTGAATTCTCTAATCAAAAAAGAAGATATAGATATAGAAGAAAAATCGAAAGATCAATTGATCGAGAAAGAAATTGAAAATAAAATGGAAGAATTGAATTTGAAACCCGCCATCATTATAATCAAGAATAATCTCATTGTGAGAAATACAACAGTCGATAAAACACTGAATTCTACTATGAATGAAGAAAAGTCTAATTTCAAAAAATTTGTGAAGGTGAAACCATTAAAGCCTCAAACTGAAATCATTTCGAGAAGCAATTTCATGATATATGAAAATGAATCTTCTAAGTTAAGCAAATCGTCTGGACTTCAAAAAGTGTTGGAAGAAGATGAAGATGAATGCGATATCTCGCTTTTGCTTGATAATAAAAAAAAACCAAGAAATAATTTCAGAACATCCAGAAGGTTGTGATTTTTTTACTTACAATTAATTTTGTTAAAATGTATTTCTAATTCATACTTATAACAATAAAATAATTTGGAATGGAAATAATATTTGTATTATTGAAAATTATGAAAAAAATTTTTTTTCAGATCTTCTTTATTTAAGAATATTATTACAAATTTATCAATGATCCTTATTCACCATCTCCAATTTTTCAAACGTGATCTTCTTAAGGCTTTAAGTGCATACATAGCTTTTTGTTGAGTTTCTGTTTTTAAACGGTGCCTTTCTTCTCTTTCGGCCAATCCAACAACCTTATCGTGTTGTAAAGCACTTTGTACTCCAGATTTAGCAAAAAGCTTTTGTAATACATAATTATCTTGATCTTCTTGAACCGAAGAACTTGAAGTTTCATGCTTTGATAGTTTCTTTCGTTTTGTTTCGTTTTCATTACTGTTATTAGAATTTGTTTCTGATAATTTACCTTTTCGTTTTCTTTTCTTTTTTTTGTGTTTCTTATTATCATTTACAATAATTAAACTGTTCTTTTTATCATTCGAAGTACATGCTACTTGTATTTGTTCCTGTTCTTCATTTTCTTCTTTACTTATTTCTTCATTGCTTTCTGTACTGTTTGTTTGATAAGTTGTATATTTAGGTTTAGAACACAAATTTATTATATCGAGTTCAGATAAAACAGTTCCAAAGTCAGTATCAGTCTCATGATCGTCAATAATGTTAACTGGAATTTCTTCTGGAGGTGGAGGCGGAGGTAGAATTTTCCTTTTGTATCTTTCACGAGGATTCAATTGAACATCTTCATTTTTCGTCTTGTCACTTTGCATTGATATCTTTTTGCTTATTTCCTGAGCTAGTTTTTTCATTGCTGCCATTTTTGAGTTGGAAAACGATACACCGCCGCTCAAAAGTAATGATTTATCATTTTCACTAGATTTGTTAGGAAGGTCTATTTTAGTGTGTTTGAAAATATTTGTAGTTTCCGTCGATCCTGCTTTATCTGGCTCTTCAAGTGTAAACAAACCCTGAAGAGTACTAGTTTTTAAATAATTTTTTTGATTAGGGTCTAGAAGAACTTTATTACTAAGTAACTGTTTGAAAACTTGTCTTTGGTATATTTTCTCTTCAATACTGCCAGCAGAAAGTAATCTATAAACTGTAACATTTCTTAACTGCCCTATACGCCAAGCTCTTTCTTTAGCCTGACTATCGGTGGCGGGATTCCAGTCAGGATCATAAATGATTACTCTATCGGCACCTGTTAAATTCACTCCTAATCCACCAACACGTGTAGTAGATAAAAACACTAAATAGCTGTCATCAGTATTAAAAGTTTTGATTAAAGGAAGACGAGAACCTATACTGGTAGAACCATCCATTTTTAGGTATTTATAATCATTTTGTTCCAAAAATTGTTCTAATATACAAAGCATTGCTCTAGATTGGGTAAAAATTAAAGCCCGATGTCCTTGTTTCTTCCAAATTTTTAATAATGAATTGATGACAATCATTTTACCAGCACGTCGCCATGAACCAAAAGACTGTTTTTTCAATTCACTTTCTTCTGGCATTTCTTCATCGACTTCATGTATGTAAAGATCTGGATGGTTACATATTTTTCTCAACGTTGTTAAACCTACGAGAATTCTAGCTCTCATAGGATCTCCAATTCTCGATTCTTTATCTAAAATACTTCTTATTATGTGTCCATTCAAATAGCACCTATACAATTCTTTTTGCTCACTAGTTAAACTACAAAATAACACTTGTTCACTTTTTTCTGGCAACTTCAGATAATCCATAACATCCGCTTTCGTTCTCCTTAACATATATGGAGTTATAGTATCCTTAAGAGCAATAGCTAAGGATAACGCAAGACTCTCTTGATAACTGGATGCATTACTATATCCACCTTGTGTTATGGGAATAGCAAAATGTTCCATAAAAGCTGGCAACGTCCCTAATAATCCAGGTGACATAAAATCAAATAGTGCCCAAAGCTCCTGTAAATTATTTTGCAACGGAGAACCAGTTATAACAATCCGATGTGGTGTTTTGATCTTTTTAACGGCTCTACTTATTTGAGTATCAGCATTCCTAATTTTATGCCCTTCATCTAATATCATATAATGCCAATTATGATTCTCAATTGATGGACAATGTTTAACTATGCCAGCATATGTAGTAACTAAAACGCCGTGGCTTTTGTATATTTCTCTTATTAGTTGATCAGGTGTGTTGGTACAGGTACCAGATTGATGTAAAACTGCAACCCGTGTAAAAGGCCACCACTCATGAAAATGCATAACCCATTGATGAATCACAGTTGCGGGAGCAATAATAAGACATGGTCCTAGACCTCCCCATGAACTTCTACCAGAAAAATCAACAGCGGCTAAAAATGCAATTATCTGTACTGTTTTACCAAGACCCATTTCATCTCCCAACAAACCACCAGATTCTAATTGATGCAATTCCCATAGCCATTTGACTCCGGTTTTTTGATATCTGTACAACTTTTTCCATATGAAATTAGGTATGTTAAAACGTTCGTCGATTTCATGATAGTCTTTCTTAACTTTGATGTATTTGAATATGTTGGATTCTTCGATCGGCTCATTTATGTTGGAAAAGTATGTTTTTTTCCATTCTTCGAGTCGTGCTTCATAAGTTTCAGTATTTCCATCATCTATAAATTTTTTGATCTTGATACATTTCCTCACAGATACAAATTTTGAAGAGCTAGGTATTTCGCTATCGAATTCTATTTCTTCTTCTGATGGAAGATATTCACTACCTGAAGAATCACCCAAATGACGATTGTTTTTCTGATCTATGACATTATTATTTTCTGTTGATTTTTCAGCTTTGTTTATTGAAAAACTGTGACTTCTTGTTTTAACCGAATCTTGCTCTATCTTGCGTTTTTCAGAAAGTTTCTTCTGATTTTCTAAATATTTATTGATGTCGATCATTTTAAAAGGAAAACCATTCAACACAAAAGTTAAAATTGAACGTCAAAGACAAAACTAAACATGTTTTTACAATTTCGAAATTTGACAGCTACGGCCCAAGTACGAATATTGTTGTTTATGAAATTGTATAATGCAAAATAATTTGATAAAACATCAAATCATCATACAAACAATGAAAGTAGGTAGTTATCGGTTTATTCAATTAACAAATAATCAAAAATTAAAAAAATAGTCTTCAAAACTGAGCGTATTTGAATTTCTACCGAAATCGAGATAAAAATCTCGATGAAAAAGTTGTTGTTTAGATCTTGAGCTCAAATGGCGGTATTCATTGGGTGTTTGCGCGCCAAATTGTGCAGCTGTCAATGTCAAGTCTTGAAGGAAATCGTGAAACATTGTTGAATTTTCACTTCGTTCAATCAATATTCATTCATAATGGCTACAAGTCTATCGGAAGGCGCACTCGAGGTTGCAATCCATTTTATATATAAAATTCTGTACAATTTGATGAGTACACGAATAACATGTAGTGACCTGTTATCAATTAGTTTAGTCTAAAATTGCTCAAAGCCTTTGATTTTTTATTTCTTTAATTTTTGTTCATTCATCGAAAATACATCATTCAGTCCATAGGTGTTAAATGAGTTAATATTAATATTATCATATTTAATTCTCTTATCATTTGTACTATCTGGATTATATTTAGAAATGCTAATTGCGATTTTATGATTTATGATTTCTAGGCAGTGTTATCTGGAGGTGAACCTGTGAAACCAGTGATTCAAATTCTCGGTATCAAAAAAGTTGGTAACAACAGCGCAACCGATCGTTATCGTTTGCAAGTTTCTGACGGTAAATGCTTTCATAGTTTTGCACTTATATCGTCACAATGGAACGAAAAAATTGTAAATGGAGAATTACCAGATTATACAATTGTTCGAATCGAACAATACATAACAACAACAGTTAACGAAATGTATTATTATTTCTTTCTCATGTTTATATGTATTATAAATTCATAAAGTAGTATAAATAATAATTCATTTTTCAGGAAAATCATGGTTATCACAGATTTGACTGTACTCACTATTGGAACTCAATTAGGTATGAAAATTGGAAACCCATTGTCCTGGCAAGAAATAAATGCTAATCGCTCTCAGGCTAGACCTGCAGCCCAAGCATCAGCCCCAGCTCCTGTTGTTAACGCGAGACCAGCTCCCAGACCTGCTCTCAATGTCAGCATGAATTCGACTTCTAGCCAGATGTCGACCCAAAGAGTTCATCCCATATCTGGACTGAGTCCTTATCAGAACACGTAATAATCAAATTTATATTATAAAATTAACTCCTTTTAAAATTAAAAATTCTCATTTTATTTGCTATTATAGATGGGTGATTAAAGCTCGAGTAATGAACAAGTCCTCAATTCGAACCTGGAGCAATGCTAGAGGCGAAGGAAAATTGTTCAGCATGGATTTATGTGATGAATCAGGTGAAATACGTGCAACTGCTTTCAAAGATCAGTGTGATAAATTTTATGATATGATCGAGGTGATAATTGATTAAACTTTCATTTTGCTTAAAATAGTATCTTGTTTATTCAGGTTTTTTTCCTTAAATTTAGGTGGATAAAGTTTATTTTATCACTAAATGTACCTTAAAACCAGCTAATAAACAATATACAACACTCAACAATGATTACGAGATGACCTTTACTAATGATACATGTGTTGAAGAATGTATGGATACTGTATCAGTTCCTTCAATTCAGTACAATTTTATACCGATAAATGAAATCAGTGAGAAAAATCCTGATTCTGTCCTCGGTGAGTATATTTTCATGTTTTACGTACATAAATAATATACGACAGCATTTTGAAATTCTCATAAATTTTATAAATTTATTTCAGATGTTATTGGTGTCTGTAAAACAACTTCTGATCTTGCAGAATTAGTTGCTAGATCTACTGGAAGACAATTGAAAAAACGAGAAATAGGACTTGTAGATGATTCTGGATGTTCTGTAAATCATTCATTTTCACTTTTATGACAAGTATTTATTATTGTTAATTTTAATTTTATGATAATTTCTTAAGGTAACGCTTACATTATGGGGTGAAGAAGCTGAAAAGTTCGATGGATCTCAAAGACCTGTAGTTGCTGTGCGAGGAGCTCGTCTTACTGAATTCAACGGTGGAAAATCATTGTCAATTTTAAACAGCACAGTATTTAAAATAAATCCAGATATAGTAGAAGCACACAAACTTAGAGGTTGGTTTGATAATGGAGGTTCTGAACAACAATCTATTAACATGTCGGCCAGGTAAAAAATAATATATAATTAGAAAAGCAATTCTGGTATTTACGTTACATTAAAATTTTTATAAATTTGCAGAGTCGGCGGTGGAAGTGGAAGTTCAGCTGAATGGCTTACATTTTCAGATGTTGAAGCAAGACAACTTGGTTCATCAGATAAGGGAGATTATTTTACTCTTCTAGGTTGTCTCACGCATATCAATACTGACAATGCCATTTATAAAGCTTGTCCTCAAGAACAGTGTAATAAAAAGCTTATCGATCAAGAAAACGGTCTTTACAGGTGTGAAAAATGTGATAAAGAATTCCCTAACTATAAGTACAGAGTGATTATGTCGGTATGTTAAAAAAAATAAGTAAAATCAAGTATGCATGTGTATTGATTTTATAACTTTGCTGTAATTTGAATTTTTAGGGATTCTTAACCGATAACACGGGTTCACAATGGGTGACTATTTTCAATGAATCTTCAGAAACAATTCTCGGGAAATCGGCTAATGACATTGGGCAATTATTTGAAAATGACAAAAAAGCTTATATTTCGATGTTTGAACAGCTCACTTTCAAAGATTTTCTTTTCAAGATTCGCATCAAATTGGAAAATTTTGGAGTTAGCAATATTATATAAATTTACATGTGTATTTTGTTTCGAGTTTTTTTTTCATTATTTGTTTCTCATTTTCAGGATGAATCAAAATTGAAATCTAGCGTAATCAGTGCACAACCAGTTGATTATAAAGAAAGCATTTCCAAAGTGAGCAAACAAATTCTGGAGTTAACTGGGATACAGTTAAAATAAAATTAAGGATTATTTCACACTTCTAAAATGAAAATTTAAATTCTTAATATATAGACTTACCACATATTTACATTAATTGTGCTTTTTTTTTTTAATGGAAACATGTGTATTTATAAATCTGCTTTGTTGCAAGGTCTCATAGTGAGACCTGTTGGTAACCTTAGATAAGTCACATTTCATCACATGTTAATTTCTCATAAAATGACATTCAAAGCAGTTCATTCCATACAAGCTAACACGTGTGAATGCAGACTTCAAAGCCAATTTTATCTCAACATAGTATGTGGTAAGTCGATTACCTGTGTTACTAAAACATTTTCGTATTTCATTTTGTAAAATTTAATAATTCTGTTTAATAAATCTATTTTGGATATTTTTTCCTGTTTGCTTGGTATTAGAAATAAAATTTGATATAAATGTTAACTCATGTGCTTTAATTTTGGACAAAATTTGTGAAAAAAAATATTTTATTGTTTTTCAAATCTTTTTCAATTTTCTAAAGATATGAAATTATTATGAAAGACGATACAGCATCTTTCTTTGCATTCTATGCTGCAATTCTCCTCGTCGAATCATGGTATGAATAACTTTCAAAATTGCTCTCTCAGGATACTTCTGACGCAAAAAATCTTGTATTATATTTTGCTCAGATACCTGTGAACCGACAGCAAATCGCCTTTTCAGTTGTTTTTCAATTCTGGAAAGAGTTTCATGATCTTCATCTGTGGTGAAACCTTCAGCTCCTATAAAACATTTTTCAACAAATTATAACATTGTAAAAATTGTAATGTGTTAATTAATAATAAAAAAAGTGTATTACCAGCTAAGCTACCAGACATAGCTGCATCTAAAGTCGAGACTTGAAACAATCGTAAAGCTTCGTTAACATGTGATTCGGTTGCAAATGGCTGTAGTTGCATTTTTGCAAGCGATTCGGATATTCTTATGATCGCTTCTAATTGCCTTAAATGTTATAATTGTGATTACATATACGTATGTATTAAAAAATCTAATGAAAACATCTCAAACTACATACCTGACTGTAATTGGTATTGAAAGGCGTTTTTCAGTAGCTTTCTCTTGTTGGACTGTACCGCTTCTCATAAGTACGTATCTGCTTCTCAATTTTTCTCCAGCGTTAGCAGAAAGTCTAGGTCCACACCTAGTGCGACAAAAACTTATAAAACGCTTCAGAAAAGAAAGCGATAATTCACCTTCTTTCGGTTCATTATCTACTTGACCGGCATTCATGTGAACGGAAATAATATGTTTAGCCAAAGTCTGAAAATCAATTTGTTGGTTTAACACGTTTTAGCATTATTTAGAAAAGTTAAATTAATGCATGTACTTACTATATCCCTATTTTGATCGTGCTCATCTTTCACAATGAATATCATATCGAAACGTGAAAGAATTGTAGGCATGAAATCTATATTTTCTTCGCCTTTTGTATCATCCCAACGACCAAATATGGAATTTGCTGCAGCTAAAACTGAGCAACGCGAGTTGAGTGTTGTAGTAATACCGGCCTGAAAAATAAATCAAATACATATACCTATATGTAGATTATAAGAGTTAAATAAGAATTAAGAAAATGATAATTACTTTTGCAATAGAAATAGTTTGCTGTTCCATAGCTTCATGAATGGCTACACGATCATCTTCTCTCATTTTATCAAACTCATCAATGCACACGACTCCACCATCTGCCAATACCATAGCACCCCCTTCCATAATAAAGTTTCGCTATAAAATCAATAAATGAGCGCATTAGAATCAACTTGTCATCTATATAAGAAAGATACGTTTAATGTGTTACGGTAGCAGGATCTCGTATAACAGATGCAGTTAACCCTGCAGCACTAGATCCTTTTCCCGAAGTATAGACACCAATTGGAGAAACTTTTTCAACAAATTTGAGCAGTTGAGATTTAGCAGTACCAGGATCTCCGAGCAATAGAATATTTATATCACCACGTCGCGTTAGGCCATCAGGCAAACGTTTTCTGGAACCTGATATTATCATTTCATACACGGCACACAAATGAAATTCACGATTATTTGCATACTTACCACCAAAAAGAAGGCACGCAATAGCTTTTTTGATATCTTTAGCACCATAGATACTAGGAGCTATTGAATTAGCAAGTCTTTCATAAACATCGGGAGAAGAAGCCAATCTTCTAAATTGCTCTTCCTCGGTTGCTGATATAGGTTGATTTGCAATCGATCCGAGACCATCTCCATCAATTTTTATTCCGACGATTCTTAAATAAGCTGATCTCACACCAACAATAGCTTTTTCTCTTCCATCACGCTTTAATTCAAATCATAATTATTAGAGATATATTGTCAAATGCATGGAAATAAAAAAAAAGCTTATATACCTTGCTAGGTTTTGAAATCTTTTTGATAGAATAAATAGCAAGAACACATGCTCTTGTTCCAGGTACAGCTCGTTCACATAAATACCTTAAAATAGTTTAGGATAATTAATAATTTATCTCATATAACATAAACAAATAATCAAGATGCATTTACCTTTCACAATATAATTGAATGTGTCTAGGTACTTCACCTTGAGGAATACTTTCAGGAAGTTCTTGCAGTTTGAGAATCTTAAAAGGGAAAAATAACGTTAAAACTTATTTTGATTGCAATGAGCTAAATTATGTATTACCTGATAATCGACACAATGGCATTTATCAGGAATGATGAAGTACGGATCGAGAGGACATTTGGGTCTACCAGCTTGTTCTCTATAATGAATTTCAAGTAAATTGAAAAAAAAAGGATGATCACAATATTCGAAATGAATAAAAAATATACATACGTGTTACATTTTCGAGGCATAATATAACCTTCTAGACCTGGCTTGACAGGCAAATTGGGAATGATATTTCTACATGAACGACATTGAATAGAAATTTTTGTAGCTTTGGCTTTGACTCCAGAAGCAGATACAACAATTCCAGGAATTTTAACAATTCGAGAAACTGTCTCTGACTAAATTGAGAAAATAGATATATTTGGAATCATAAATATCACATATAAATTCAAAATTAGAAATAATGTATAATACTTTTAAGTCTCTCAAAGAAGACGGATTGGAATCGGATGAAAGAAGAATTTGAATATCTTGAACTTTTTCTTCTCCTTCTGGTCGAGGAGCTGTTATCTCATCGGCGACCTATCAATAAGAACTAGAAATAATTTGGAAAAATTGGCATGAGATAAAATATAATGAAATATTGTACTTCTTTTGCAGCCTCTTCGAACACGGGCAAATGCTCTGCTGGTTGCTTCATCAACTTATCGGCCAAGACGTCGTCGAAACTAGCCAAATCGTCTAGGTTCACCTCCAGCCAATATTGTCCAAGATTATATTGTCGTTTGAGAGCATCTCTACGATAGCAATAGATGATCAAATCATGAGATGAAACATTCACAATCAGTGATAAGTTGTGAGCGAAAATAAAATAGGAAATAAGTGAATAACCGATATTTGTAGTTGAAGTGTCCCTCGTGAAACTGTCGAAGGAAGTCTCTGAACCTGGATTGCAGACGAATGAGACCGGAGGATCCGTCGGCGTTCCTCGCTTCTGCGAGCCCAAGGTCACCTTCGTTGGCGCTCACCGCATCGGAAAAGAATACTCCAGGATCGTCGAATCCAGCCATTTTTATTAGATACGAATTTCTGCTTATTGACAAACGTTAGATGCGCTAAGCGAACTGTCAGATCGCGCGCCAAAACTATCTTACCAGTTTTGCCACTCGTTCGCGATATGACTAAAATATATTTTCATTACCAACTTAAAACATTATTTTGAAATTTTTGATTTTTTTTTCATTCAATTTATAAATCAAAGACAAATAAAAATATTGACGTGTAAAAAATAGATTTAATTACATAAACGTAAAGATTTGATTATTTCACAATGAAAAATATGAAATAATCCGACAAATCATCATCAAAAAATTATTATCCAACCCCAATTCCGCATATTTACAAATTGATTGTATGATTCATTTGCTAAATTGTTACATTTTTACAATTTTACCAGAAGTATTTTTTAAATTTTTCGCATAAAATTTCAATCATCTTTATATTTCAATACTATTACAAATTATAAAAAAAAATGTTCATAATATTTTTATTTTGGACGTTGATACGATTGATATTCTGATTAAATCAAATTCAGAGTGCAATTTATCACATTCGTTAATAAAAGACATGTTTTGATTTTATAGACTTTTTTATTCATTTAATTTCGTACAAAAATACCTTAAAATTATTCAATACATACATATTTAAATAAATGTTTATATCTAAAATTTACATAAAGCGATAAATTTTCACGTAAACATAACTCACGAAGAGATAAAATTTAAAAAATAAGTTTATATCATTGAAGACATAAAATACTGATTTTTCACGTCTGCGTTATCACCGCGATCACAGATTTTCAGATCATCTTATTGATTAAACATTCGACAAATAAGCGATCCACACACGAAGCGAACACCTAACTATCGATCGCAACACTAGCATCCAGCATAACATAAAAAGTTCATATCCAAACCGGAAACATCACCAGCTTCGATCGACGAAATGTACAGAGATAAAATAAAAATGGCATGAAACGAAACGCAAAATAAAATGCACCGAAGAATCAAATCGATGAAAGTGGACGTAATGTAAAGAGATTCTTTCCCTGGGTCTATTAATCGAACTTAAATTGGCGTATGCAGATGGGACATTTGTTCGAAGTTTTCAGACACTGTCTCAGGCAATCTCCGTGGAAGAAATGTTGGCAAGGAGTGACTCTCGCTGATTTCATAGGACTGAGGCAGACTGCACAAACATCCTCCAATCCGTGTATTTCGTCTTTGCAAGCTCGTCTGAATTGCTCCAAGACACCGCACTCTGTTCTGAGCTGCTTCCAAGAGTTCTTCCATGCGTCCTTCCCTCGCAAGAATATGCACACGTAAACAACTAACAAAACCAGCTTGTACTGAGCGTAAAAAGCTAATGGGAAGACTAGAGCGAGGGATAAAGTTATGGTGAAAGCTCTCAACAGGACAGGAACGTATAGAGATTCTAAAGATTCGAACACTTCCAGGTGGAACAATCCCAGGAAGGGAGGCAATATTTCAACGAAAACTTTTTCTGTAGCCATGTAATAGCACCAAGTTGCCACTTGATACAAAGAAGTCGGCTTATACTGATCTAGACCTTGTTCCAATCCGAAGACTAGAAGCATGAACGTTACTGTGATTATGAATGTGACAGCTTTTGTCCATTCCAATACGATCTTCGTTGTCGTCATTGCTAGATGTTTCAGATCAGAGTGATGAGTCATATTCACGTAGGGAGACCAGTTTTCTTTCTCGATCAACTCCTTTATGTAAGCCACACAATAAGCGATCACGTTGTAGAACATCAAGGAATATAAGCAGGTGACTCTCTGCTGAGGTCCCCATGGTCCTACCAGCACTCGATCGCACATGATGAAGAACACCAACTGTAAGAAATATGATTCGATTTATAATTGAATCAAATTTATATAGCTGTGTAACGGTTTCGATTTTACCTGATTAGCCATGGTGGCGAGATTGGTCATCTGTATGAAAAGCATCTCGCATCGGTCCAGGGGTGAATATATCCAAGAGAGAAAGTCCAGCACGGGACGATACATCCTCCTCGTGAAAACTGTAAGGAATATCGCAAATCAATACCAGATACGAAATTTGCCCTTAACTGTCCTAGCGAGTCCTTGAAATGTTCGCGTTTCTTTTAATTACACGTCGATTTTTTCGCTTGAGCTATTCTTTATCGAAGATGACACATCAATTTCGATTCGATTTTATCCTTGTTCCTTTTGCTTTCTAGATAATTTCGATAATATATTTTTGTACAGAGTCGAATCAGTATTAATATTTTTTAAGAACATTAAAGAAACATATGAATTTGATATTCGATTAGTCTCATTAAGAAAATTTCATTGATACTTTTCACAAGGAATTTAAAAACAATCATATTGATAAAATCAATGCTAGAATTTATGAATATAAAATATGAATGAAATTAATTTTTGTTTGTATATTATATGAAAAATTCGTCTCTAGAAGCGATTACGTTCCCATTTCATTCTGTCAAGCTTGTCGAATGTGATTTCAGCAAAAGCGAATAATTTTAATTTGAGAATAATGAAAATCTAATTTTTTTTCAAGAGCGTATTCACGGACCATTCGCAAGGAATAATTTATGGAAAACTTTTAGTATTTAAGAACGAGAAAAATTCGGGACGGTCAGTACGACATTGTCTTTTGGCAGAAACAACATCGGTAAGTGATTTTTTTTCCAAATTTAATTAATTCGTAACGATAGTTTTATCACCTCATAGTGCAACGACATTCGTTTAATTGAGAGTAAAGTTTCATATATTTTCATAATAATTTCAACCTATTGATACGAAAATTTGATTTCTGAATCGGAAAAAAAAGTTTCACAGCTGCACGTTTCGAAAAACGAGCGATCTGTTTATGTTTGAAAATTAAAATACACGATCTTGAAGGAAAATAGCGCAGATACGTAAAAAAAAGTTGCTCGTGTGATATTAGTAAACTTTCATTTATTTTTAGCGCGCCAAAACAAATCCTATTTTAAAAATTATAGCACTACAAATCACGTTTCGCTTTCATATGCAATTTGTATCGAACAATTTTTAAATTGTAATTAGAGCGCTTTTGAATATTTTTTCAGTTTATCATATCGAAAGTTGTAAATTCTAATTGAGTTTCGATTATTTACTTTATTCAATCCAATTCGATTCACAAAACTGAAATAAATAATTCATTCCTCCAAATTGCATGACCTGTGCCATGACCTATGTCTATATTATGATAATGAATATAAATTTCATAACCCAATTTAGTTGCTATGTATAAAAAAAATCAACCAGTTTTATTTTTGGACATCGAATTACTTTTTATCAATGCAAAAATCGTGCAAATTTCAAATCAAAACAAAAAGATTCATTATACACATTGGATTCGAAACGAGAAAGTTTCTTATTCCTTGCCAAACTTAAATATGCGAAAATTGAGTAATTTCGTAACAACTCACCTCTGACATGATTCAAAATCCTGCTATACACTTTAACAGGATACTTGTAATTGGCTGATATCAATAAAGGTATCACCAGACAAGAATAAGCAGCCATCCATCCTCCGAGCAAGAGCGGAGCAGGTCCTCGACCACAGTACGGCAGCAAAAGCACAACAGACAATAGGCACACTGAAAAATAATACGAAAAAATAAAGCTAAGAACACACCGAAGGAACAAATCACATAAAATAACAGATTTTTAATTGAATAAGTCGAAAAATCGGCTGCGTTACCGCGAGAGTTGCGGCGAACGTGTTGTGTCGATAAAGTCGAACGAAAATGGTTAATTCGAACGTTTTGTCACCTCAGTGTGTTTTTAGCCTTAATTATAAACGCGTTCGTCTCGAAAAAGTTAAAAATAATGCGGGAGATGTGCGATAATTCGAAAAGAGCAAAGTGTTAATTGCGCGTATCTCTCGACGTGGAAGTTAACAGCTGTTGACGAACGAAGTTTTTTCAGTAAGCTTTTCACGTTAGGTCACTTGTGATCATCAAAATATTGACGATTTCGATTTTTAAACATACAGATAGTTATGTTTGTTTTTCAGAAATTGATTATTTAGACAGAAAGTTATAAATATAACTGGTGGAAATAAATATTGACACTTTTCATAAATTTGATAAGCTTTCGTTTTTATTTGTTTGAAATTTTTTATTTGGTGGGATTGAAGTGTTCATAATCGATTCTATAGTGTATTTATATAAAAATTGACAATTTCTTTTTATGAACGAGATATATCTGTGTCAATCAGTGCATAAAGTAAATAACACTACTTTTCTAAAAAAGAGAGATATAAATGTAAAAGAACTTGCTACAGTCATAACTTTTTAGTTGTGAAATATCATCCCTGATTAATACCAAGAAATGACAAAAGTATGGTTTCCGAATAATAAATCAATTATTTCAAAGGCCATTTTGATCAATTTTATACTCTAACGTAAACTGACCAAATCTGTAACTTATTGCAAATGAACTTTGAATTTTTATAATTTCGGATAAACGGAATTAAAAGAATTTTGAAAATGCACTAAACATGTATTCATTTATTTTTCTCGTTTTACGGAGTAAATCACTTTGTGCACTGAATGACTCAATACTTTAACTTTTCAATATTTGTCTACCTTCAATTCTCGAATGTAAGAAAATCACATGAAAATACTCAAATTAAACTCTCTCAAGGGGAGTATGCGTTCTGGGAAAACGATGATAAATGCGTATAACCTACTTAACTCGTGTTAATCTTAAAATATACCAAATACGAAATGCAGAGAGTGTAAATATGTATGTATTTGCGCGTTTCCATGTGTTTACACGTATCATTCATCCCGACCCACGAAAATATTTCGTGACGTTTTATTTACTGGGAAAATCGGCGGCGCACGTAGCCAACGCTCCTTTCACATCGCGAGGAAAATCGGACCAAATTCAACGGAAATGTCTAGATATTTTCCGAAATGGTGATGGAATTGTTTAGTTGTTGTCTAGACGACAATAAAAATAGATTTTTCCGCAGATAAATGGGAGAATTCAATCGCATCTTATAGATTAATCTGCGTCGAACGATTGTTTTTCTAGGATGATTAAGCGTAATGTAGATGTTGCTTTGTTGCTTTATTGCGTTTTAGTCTTTTGTATATTTTTTTTGTGTACATATTATTGAAGTGTTTTCTTTAAATTGCTAAGTTAAATTTAATTGTTAGTCAGATTTGAAAATTTTGTTTATAGTTTATTCGTTCTCAAAACTATTATTTAATAAGACAATTAATAGCAAATGATTTGAAATAATTGTTAAGAGATAAAATTTATATTGTTACATTATCAGGAATTTTAAAACATTAATTATAATTATGTTATCCGATTAAGATCATGAATTAGATGAATCATTATAATTGAATTTCACGTCAAATCAATTGTTCCACAAACATGAACTTAAGAATCGATACTTCTACTATCAAATTAAAGTCATCGATCACATTAGGTGCAATTGAATACATCAGATTTATAGAAAGTTTAACTGATATCTGATAATGAAAATATCGGTCCTAAATTGTATTTGTTGATACTTTGAACGAACGCAAAAAAAAAATAAAAATAACAAGAAACTATTATTTCGAAAAAAATGTTTTAAATTATTCACATCATTTAAAAAATAAACAACTGAATTCTATATTAAAATTCAAATCTTAAATACATTAAAGATTCACAAAATGAATTCAAGGATCGGTATTTCAATCACCAGTAAGCAGTTTAACAATCGTCTTCTTCGATCGCTCATCATCTCTTCAACCTACATTTAAATTCTATACGATTCAATAAAATCGAAAACTTGACAATCAAACTGCTAAATGTCGTTTAAAATATCGATGTCAAATCTTATAATTTACCAGTCTTCGCAATCTTCTCTTCCTTGATCCTCGGATCCAACTTGGACAACGAGTCGCTGCGCACCCTTCCCCTCACTCGCGTAATCATCCCCATAGTCCACTTCGATAAAAAATCAAACTATCGACAAACTTTTCAACGAGAAAAAGTATCTTCGATAAACTAACAAATCGAACTGACTCTTCTGCGAACTCTTCAACGTCAATCGTTGGAGTCTTCGTACATGGCGTTCTGAGGAAGCGCGACTTGCCGCCAAGACGTCCGGTTTGTTATTGAGTCTGAAAAGCTGAAGTCTGAAGAGTTCGTCGTCTCCACGAGTCCGCGGTGGAAAAAATCTTATTTCTGTCTTTCGGCTTTTCTGGTTTATTGCGTCGGTGGCCACAGACGCCGATGGAGCCAAGCCAATCGACATGGCACCGTCCGAATGTTTACAATTATAAACAGTGCGAGTACTGAGAGTTTTTTTTTTAATGAAGTGAATGTATTATATTGTATGTGTATGATACTTTCGCGTTCGGTTGGTCGTTTTAATTGTATGAGGGTGGGAATGTGTTGCGGAAGCGGGTCGCCTTGTGTCTAATGTAGTGTTGCTCTTTTGAATGTTAGAACAACATGTTGATGATGAGAACGAATCTTAAATTATAAATGAAATGATAGTATGTATTGAAGTATAGTTTAATATAATACTTTCGCTCGATTAATGATTTTTCGCTGTATATGAGTGGGAAAACACCAAAGAAACAAATCACTCAAAATCAAATACATTGCGACAATTTTGACTATTGGAAAAAGTTGACAATATGATCAAACCTATCGTTTTTTAATTTCAATGCTAGAATGTAGTAAATAATGTTTTAGCTTCGTGGTACAAAGGTTCATGCAATTTTATATTGAAGTGTATTGCTAAATTAAGATTTAATGACGCTCTTCCGTTTGTATAAGCAATCAACGTACGAGCAACTATACATTTACGAACCTCAGACAATACGTAGCCAGAAAATTAGGTTAGATTGAGTCAGGTTAAGATTTTTTTATTTTTTATCAGGTTAGTATTCATGATGAGCAAGGATAGGAATAAAATAACGAATACGTCTAACAATATTTCATGCAAATCGTTTAATATACTTTTATGATTTATTGTTAGTATAGTTTTAAACTAATTGAATGTTTTATTAAAGGTATTTATATGAATAACACTTTATTGTTGATAATTACAGCAATTCAGCATTTAAATACATGACGTTAATGATTTATTGAAGTATTGGCAATTTCTATATTTATCCATTGTGCATTGGTACGCGTTAAAAGGAAACTTTCAACAGTCCGGTTCGAATACCTGATGCACAATGAAAATGGAAATATAAATTCGGAAAAGCGCGTCACGAGCATTATTCTGTCTTTTTTATTAGTGCATAAATTTCATTATTTGCGTGTGCATAGTTTCCTTTGTGCAAAGCACCCAAAGCGGGGGCTCTTTGTTTACACGCGGAAAATTCAAACCGATTTTCCTAATTGACTAGGGAAAATGCGCTTTGTTTTTTTCCTCCGGGAAAACAGAGATCATGTGATTCACCGCGCCGCGAAAATAATATTTACGTACGTATTAATTCGAATCGAAATGCTGTTGTTGAATGGTTCCCGAAAATAGATCGTGATCAATAACTGTTTCAACAATGAAGCTGAAAATTTAATTTGTTTCTTTCATTTATAATACACTCATAGAAAAAAATCATTTATTATTCGTTCAGAGTCAAAATTATCATCATACGATATGTCGAATAGATGTTTGTGAAAAGCGTCCACAATTAATTCAACTACTGGACATACAATTCAATGTGAAAATCATAAAAAAATAAATCAATCGGTCAGAATTAGGCCAGCTATTTGGCGGTTATGGCCGTCGTGTTGTACGCGGCCCTAATGGCGTCCGTTGCCAAAAATTGGCGGGAAATGAATGAAAATGCTAGAAGCGGCTCGTGACGACTCGAAAATAAACGAGATTCGTCACAAGAGAAGGGGGCGCGACCACGAGACGCCCATGGATCCCGTGATTTCCGTTTTTCGAAAAAATCAAGCACATCCGGTCCAGGATTTCCCGCGCAAAACGCTTCCGGACGTCGTCGGACTATTTTTGAACTGTCGATAAGCGAAATGTAAAAATAGCGAAAAGCACATGATCTTCGATTGTAATTAACACGTGTACGCGATGACGAAGTTTATTTTCTTTTGCGAATAAACAATTGATTGCTATAATTAGGACGATCGTACGATGAGAGTTGGAATGTTTATGCGTCGTGCTTTAAGTATTTCGATGAAATGTATGAAATGAGAGCGAATATAAATAGGATTTGAAAATTGTAATGCGTTCGATTGGAAACGGTTGAAATAAATTCTGAAATTCTATAGCTGCTAGAGATGTTTCGTTTGTTTTGCATATGGTTATTAATGTATTTGCGTAGTTCGATGATGTTTTTCTTATGCGAAAAGTTTTAATCGCGGTCAACTAAAAATAAAAATTCGTTGCACACGTGCTGAAGAGAAGTGTGCATGATTTTACTCACGTTCGCAAATTTTCACAACACTCTTAAATATAGATATATTAGCTTTTCTAATAGCTACTATTTTATAAATCTTATATACAAAATATGACAGTTCATTAATATCATATTACACCTCACCATGAACTACATATAGCAATATTAAATCGTTTATAAAATAAGACTACATTGACAACTACAAACTATTAAATACCGGTTAGTGCTAGTTTACGTCAAGATAACTATACAATTATAGACAATTAATAATTTGCATGTAATGAAGATAATTTTTCTTTAACGACTTATAAAACACCCCTCGTTTGGCTCGAATCTTCACGTCAATCGTCAGCGAAAGAAAAATTGATCTATACTCGAAAGCAAACATGACGCAAACATTGTCAACCCAATTTGCAACGATTTAGCCCGAAAATCGTACAACACATAGACAAATATTTATCAAAACAACACGTGAGAAACAATTCTATCTAACAAGTAAATCCTGCCAATGAATGAAACTCAAAATGCGTACGGAAAACCCACTCGTTTAACATCCCACACTAATTGTACGCTCGTTTCTAATTTTGAAAGCGAACCGTATTTTCGATATTCTCAAAATTTGAAATGGACAAATCAAGAATATCGATCGAATTTCCTTATTTTTATTGAAATTTTTCGCAATTTGAAAACTTGGAACGCACAAGAACAACGTCCGCGAACGTAACTCTAACAAATCTGAATATTTTTCTGGAAAATTCAAGTGCAACGATCACGGGATCGAGTGCAACGATCAGCGAATAGAGTGCAACGATCATGAAAATCTTTCCGCTGAAACTATTTGCGGATCGGCTGAAAACGAGAGCGTTACACTGCACGCACTTTATTCTCGGAAATGCGTTCTTTCAGGTCAAAGATTCGATTTTCATTTTCAGAAATCGCATAAATTACACACGAGAGTCGTTCTTGGCATAGCAATAGTCATACGAGATTAGAGTTCAAGTTTAGAGTGAGATCGGATCGAGTCAAGTTTAAGGTTGAATTTGAAATGCAATAATAAGTTCATCGAATAGATTTTTTACTATGAAAGTTGAGTTAATTTAAGCTATTTTTCAACGAATTTGATATTTTTTCATATCGAACATATTTTTCAGTATACGTGGATATTTCAGCAGATCCACAAATAGTATGTGGTCGTTGGACGCCCGACCCGGTGTGGCTATAATGTCGACAATTTTCAGGACGTTGCCTATACGAAAACGAAAGATATATTGCGCTTTTCTTTCGCGTGTATTTTTTTATTTCAGTTCAAATTATCATTAATACGTATGTGTTTTTCAGCTTGTATTTAAGAGCGACCTCGCTAGTCGTATATAATTGCAAAATAAATGGGTTCTGTTGAACGTGATTGACTGTGATTTTTTCGTCTTTGATTTTTGCAGGTTTGTACTCACAACGTAATCATGATGAAGCTCACGGCCATCACCTTCATCATAGTTATAGTCAGCTGCGGCATCTTGTTTTTTGACAGGTTAATAAATATATTTAATTAAAGATATTTCAATTTCGTAAACTAAAATTGAGATAGAATAAAACAATGTATAGAATAATAAAGCTTTACAAAAGTTCGATTCAACTATTTGTGACAAATCATGAAAATTGACATTTTTATCTCAATTTTAGAATTTCAAATACTGTACATTGATCTCAGAGATACTACGTAACTCTCTATATAGTAAAATTTCATCATTTTCTATAGTAAAATGTACGAACTACACGCGTAACTTGGCGAACGTTGGCGCCACGTTATTATAGATTTTGGAGCTCGGTTCATCAGCACCATTTTTAACGAAAAACAAAAACAATCCTTTGCGCACACGAAACTTCAGAGACATAATCGTAAATTTGTTTCAGGACAAAAGCTGAAACGCACTTGCCGTGCACCCAATGTCAAGGGCGCGAATGTGACGTCACATTCGGCACCTGCTACTACGGTGATTATAGAAATTTATGTGGACAACTTGAGTGCAGTAGAGTGAGTATTGTATTTTTTTGAATTAAATCACATCAAAAATAAAGTAATTAGGTTTTTTTTTCAATTTCAATTGGTAAATATGGCGGCATAGTAGCGATTTTCTTAGTCCCGCAGCGAAATAATAGGAAGAAAATGTCAACGATAAGAAAAAATCGATTCTTGTATTCGTTTAACATAAATACAATGAGATACTTAAGTGAATATATTCAGTTCTTGACATATGTAGAGGATTTTTTTTAGACGGAAACTGTTAGAGCGAGACGTACTAAGTTTGAGACGAACTGAATTTGTCTCGCTCTAACAATTTTCAACTGGAAAAATCCGTCAAAGAAAGTCAAAAACTGAGAATTTGAGATATTTATTACACATATAAGATGAATTTTATTTTTATAGTTATTTAGCTATCACTTTTTTTGATATTTCATTTCGGAACTGAGAAAATTGTATGTGTCACTGCTCTAAATAAAAATTGATTTTTTCAATAAAAAGATACTTTTCTGTTATGAGAACAATGTTAATATAATTTAGATAGATTTTCATCTTAATTTGACTCAAATTTTGATCTAATAAAAATTAATTTAAAGAAAATTCCATTAATGAAACAAAAGCTCATTGCTAATTCAATCGACTCCCACTTCCCTCTCCCGAATCGAGCGAAACGCACGAGACTTGCAGCTTTTATTTAGAGTGCATCATGAATCAGTGCAGCTGAAAACTGAAATTCAACACCACACGCCCAGATGAATCATAAATAAATATAATATTTGCATTTCAGGGCCCCAACCAGACTTGCGGAGGCTTATTCGACTCCAGAGGAAAATGCGGAAACGGATTAGTCTGCAGATGCAACGTGTGCACGGGATGCTCCACCGATACCTTGGAATGCTATTATAAGCATTGCAAAGAAGACATAGGAACAATGGCCAGACTCTTCCACTATCGATCCTACAGTGTGTGAAATGATAAATGATAAATGATCTATCCTTGTGTCCCCCGAAATCAAAACGACGACCCGATAGCAATCCGCCCTCACGTGTGATACGAGTTCGCTTTCGCTTCAATGTTTGTTTTGCCGATTGGATTTTGTTGAATTTGAGTTTTTAAAAGAAGTGCGTTTTTTTCATTTTCTATGAGATTTGTGCTTTTTTTTAAATGCGTTACGGTTTTTCGAAGGAAATCGATGAACGTGGTGAAGTTTTGCTTGGAGCGTGTTGATATAAGAAGTTTGGTTGTTTCAATTTTTAGCTTGGATATTTATTTATTTCTGTATATAATATTGACGATATGTTTAAATTAATTTATCGTAAGAAGTGCTTAGTTATTGTATGAAATATTCGATATGCTTCAAATTATGTAGTATCTAATTTGCAATGTGCTGTTTGCACCTCAAGTTCAATCCTATCTTATTCGTTTGTGTTTTATGCCAATTAAATACCGTTGGATATATCCTATAAATATATGATTAGTAGTGAAATTAAATGAATATTTAAAATGCTTATTTATATTTTTGATGCTTGTATGATTTGTTATAAGAAGAATTTCAACTTTCATTCATGTAATGTTTTAATGGCTGGGAAATAATGTGTGAATTGTGTGAAATTCCTCTTTGTGCGCATGAATTTGTGTTTTTTTCAAATTAGCTCTAGTGTGTGATATTATTGTAGTTAGATTATATTAATTATAATATTACATATTTATTGATTGAATTTACTTCTTCGTACATATATTGTTTGCATAAAATATATTTTCCCTAGTCAATTTGTGGAAAGAAGTGCGTAAGATCGTTTATTCAGAACAAATGATAATTTGGTCTACGAAAATCAGACTATACATAGTTGTATAAAATGTTTATTTAACATTTTCGTTTGAGTCTGAATAAATAATTTATATAAATACATTCTATTTCTATTTTTATATTATTTATATCCTCATTAATATTATATTTATACATAATTCCTATTGAATGATCTCAATGTATTATTTTATTATTAATGTAAGTATTAAATTGTTTCACAATTTTATATCGATTTATTCATTACATCTCTATTATACTTAAACTAGTCTAATTAAAGAAAGCAAATCATCAGTATGTGCTGAGTATTATTTTTCCAACTGAAAATATTGGAAAATTCCCATTTTGGATGAATTAACATAGGGAAAATTTGAAAGTGCTAAAGTTATGCGAAAATTTATGATTTTCGCCAACGCATCATTCATTACAAATCGAACTATAAACTATACTATGTATTGCCTAAATACCATAAATTTTAATTATAATCATCCGAGATAACTTTATCTTGTTTGTTTATAATTGCACGACTTTTGCACCTAAATAAGATTTATCAAAATTATAGAAATACACGTAAGTATCATTTGTGCAAAAAATAGTGACGCTGTTTTTTTCGCATAAAAATATGTGAAAAGAATGATATTAAAAATATTTACTTTAAAAGATATGTATTTCATTGCTTCTCAATATTTTCTTCATTCGTAAGCATATCGGAGGCTGTGAGAATCTCGATTAATTCATAAATTTTATGACTTACTATTAATTGTTTTTTAATCGATCGACATTGGAAATAGAAATTTTATGATACAGAATATGTAGAATTATCTAAAATAGATTAGGTATTCATAAAAATACATAGATATGCACCCCTACTCTTCAATGATAATAGTTTACAAATTAAGGATTTCGAATTAATGAATTTCAATAATAAATTTTCGTAAATATAATAAGATTATTTTCCTATTCGTTTTTGAATTATCTCTTCGATTGAGCTTCGTACTTGTTGAAAATTTGAGCAACGAATGGTACTACGCACATCCGAATACATACATACAAGGTTTTTTGCTGTTATAAAAGATAGTGATAAAACAATGCGGTTTTAGTGATCTGCGATCTCTCAAAGAGCAAACATACTAATTTTAAAGTAACATACACCAAAAATTCATTAAAATAGAATATGGCGTTTGAATCTCCTTGGGGAGATATACTACTATTAGTTTCATTTAGTTTCACACTCCTGTATCTGTTAGCACGATACCAATATGGATATTGGAAACGAAAAGGAATTCATAGCCCTGAAGCCTCATTTCCTTGGGGACATTTTGGAAAAGTCTTGTCAGGAAATGAACACGTAGGAGTCCATTTAAGTAATATGTATCATCAAACGAAAAGTTATCCTTATATTGGATTATTCATGATCTATTCGAAAGCGCTGATGATCAATAATCTCGATATGGTTAGAAACATTTTAGTGAAAGATTTTCAGCATTTTACAGACCATGGTTTAGGTGTAAGTGATGCTGATCCTCTTGGACTTCATTTGTTTAACATGGAAGGAGTCGCTTGGAAGAACATGAGAGCCAAATTAACTCCGACGTTCACTTCGAGCAAAATGAAATACATGTTCAATACGATTTTGGAATGCTCCAAGCAAGTCGAGAACTACTTGGAGCAGCAAGTGATACAAGGAAAAGATGTGGACTTCAGAGAAGTCGTCGCCAGATATGGAACTGATGTTATTGGATCTTGTGCTTTTGGAATCGACACTAATAGTTTCAAACACCCGGATGCTGAATTTAGGAAGATGGGAAAGAAAATATTCAGAATTGATCGTTTGAAATCTATCAGAGACGCGATGACTTTGATCGCACCGTTTTTTATCAAGACTTTCAAAATCAGGACTATCGATAGAGATGTAGAAGATTTTCTCGTGAAATGTGTTACGGACACTATAAAGTATCGCGAAGAAAACAACATATCGAAGAATGACTTCTTACAGATGTTGATAGAAATGAAAAAGAGCGAGGAATCAAGTGGTATGTTATTCTTTGGTTTTCGTGGTTTATTTTAAAATTATTCAAATTTTGAGGAATTATAGATATTAATGACCAGTTTTTCAATATTAAACTTATAGCTTAAATTTGATTTCTATAGAATTTGACTGCAATAACTAACGACCACTGCTGAATAATTGCTAATCAACGATTGAAAAGCTAGTCTATATAAAGTGATTTTTTTGTAACTTTTATTTGAAAATTACAGGAAATGGCAAAAGTATCACCTTGATCGAAATCGTTTCTCAAGTATTTTTATTTTTCGCGGCTGGTTTTGAGACATCCTCAACGGCTACCGGTTATGCTTTATACGAATTAGCGAAAAATCACGAAATTCAAGATAAAGTAAGAAAAGAAATCGACACTGTATTGGAAAAGCATGGAGGAAAAATCACCTATGAAGCAATAACTGAAATGCAATATCTTACACAAGTCATCGAAGGTACAAAAATATAGCATTGAATAAAATTCATATAAACAGATATCAGCATTGATGTTACTTTTTTTCAGAATCTCTTCGAATGTATCCACCCTTACCAATGTTATTCAGAGTGTGTACGAAAGACTACACTTTACCAAATACGGATGTTGTTATCAAAGAAGGAACTAGAGTCATAATTCCCATATTTGGAATTCATAGGGATCCCAAGGTGCATCCAGAACCGAATGTGTTTAAACCTGAAAGGTTTTCACCAGAAAATAAAGGCAGTTTGCATCCATTATCGAACTTGGCGTTCGGAGAAGGACCTCGACTATGCATCGGTAATTCTTACTTTTTCGATTAAATACATTATTTTAACGATTTTCAGATTTATAGATTTTTATGTTTCATGTGCAGGTAACCGATTCGGGATGATGCAGTCTCGCTTGGGAATTATTTCGACATTATCGAAATTCAAAGTGGAACTGTCACAGAAGGAAAATCGAACGGTGAATTTCACGAAAAATGCATTTTTACTTTTCCCTGACAAAAATCCACTATTTCGTGTCAGCAGAAGAAATGATACATGATAATGCGGTTTTTTTTTAATGCATATGCTGTGAACTGTAGGTAGTGTTGTTATGATAATTATAGACCAGAGATACGTTTGTAAAACACTTGTTATCAGTTAAGTGTTAATCAGTAATTATTTTTTTTTAGAATTGTTTCTTTTGACAATGCATAGATAGTTTAATTAATTTAGTTTTTAAATAATAATATGTAAGTGTGTGATCAAAACGCATATTTTTATGGAATCATGTAAAAAAATAATTAATTCATTGAGAAGCATAGTTTATTTGACTATTTTAAATATAAACGCATGTGTGTATGTATCAATAAACTTTAATTGTGAAAACAATTTTTCTTGCTTACTTATTTATAAATTCGACAATTATTTATTTCTTAAAACTGCACACGAGCGATTGGAAAGTATCAATGAAAAAATGAATCGTTCGTTCCCATGAAAGAATTTATAGTCACTTCGTCTGTAGTTTGATTACGCATACACACAGTGATCATACTTTCTTTGTTTAATTTTTTAATTTGGCTCGGTTGGACGTTTTTGAAATAATTACAGAAAAAGAAAGAGCCTGTAATACAAAATTTACTACGAAGATTTTTTTTCAAATGCTCGCTGTCCACTTCGAAGCGGAGCGGAGCAGAAAGAGATACGCACGACAAACAATTGAACGATCGAGTGCAAAATCTCAATCTAAATCAGAAAATGGCGCGAATAAAATAGAAAAGCGCCTTACGATTCGCTCAAAACACCATCGCTGAAAACGGTTTGAGAAACTCTATTTAAAACAAAAGAAAGCGACTCGGAACGCTCGCGTCGAAATTTAAAATAATAAATGAAATAAACTCACCGCCGCGAATCGGCCGAGAACAATAAAAAAGGTTGACGACCGCGCAACTGTCATCGGCGCTCCGTCGAACATATGTTGGCTTGTCACGGCGGGCGAGCTCGCGTCTCCCGCGTCTCCCGCGCCCCCCGTGCCCCCCTCGCCCCGGAGCCCCGCGTCCGGAGCCTGCGCCCCTCGCGCTGCGCCCCCGTCGATACTAAGAGCGGCGTTCGTCGGGCGAGGCGCGGGCCGGCCGGCGAGCCCCTGCGTCCGGGGGCATGAGCGCGCGTCGCCGACCCTGAGCCGAACGTCATGATGCATTTCGGACTCCAGGAGCTGACCGTCAACGAGATCAACGCCAAGTTCTCCGAGTACATGACTTGCCAGGTATGGTGCACCTTTTTCCGCCGAAATTTTCGACCGTTTTTAACGCGCCGGGGGCCCCTTCGTGATGCCGCTTCGAACGCGCGCGGAATCGGTCAGGTGTGCCGGTTTATCGTTCGGCGGTCGAAAATTGTGAAATTACGTTATGAAATGTGAAATTATGCACGTGAACCTAATTAATGCGATGGAAGTTCATAAAATAAACCTAACGCGATGCAATATTTGGATGGTCTACGTTTCAACGCTAACCTAACACTCGAGAATTTTTACCGAAAACTATTCGTTTATATCATTACAACAATAAAAATGTCTTATCAAATATCGACCAATAAAAAATTAATTTTATATTTGTATTCAATTAATTACATAAAAACATTAGCAATAAATCCATTGTAACAATATTCTATCGATGAAATATCTTCTACGCGTAAAGAATAAATTGAAACAAAACCATGTGCACATTGATTAAAATATAATTAATTCAAATATCCGAGTATGTTTAATAGGTATTATATTGAGTGACTTAACGTAAACTAATAATATTTCAAAAGAAAAGACTACAACTAGAAAAGGTTACTAGATTTCACTATTTATTGTCGAAAAGCTTTTAAATGGTCAAAAAAACCTAAGAATGCAAAAACTATTATAGCTACCGTTTGAGATGTCAATAATCAGGAAAATCTCAGATTATCTGGATACTGGGCATGCCTATATTATTTAATATGCATGTATTTTGGTATTTTCAATTTCACATTAAAATTATTATGATTTGACTAGGAAAATGCTGACCGAGCGGCCAATTACATTTATGACTCGTTAGTCGAAGATCTCACGATGGGTCTGCTGTTCGAGTTTCATCACGGTCTCAAAACCGGACTCACCGAACTCTTGGAAGGTGAACCTGAATGTGAAGAACCTCTGTTAATTGTTAACGCTCCGGACTGTGATGTTTTTGGAATTTCGGCCACGAAAAAGACTCCAGATTGTAATTGTTGCTGTCCACATTGTGAACGAACAGTCTCTGCGACAAGATTTGCACCACATTTAGAAAAATGCATGGGTACGTGTAACAAATTGTTTTTTAAGGTATTCAGTGTTGATTTAGATCCATTTTTTTTTTGTAGGAATGGGTCGTAATAGTTCAAGAATTGCTTCTCGTCGTATCGCTAGTAATAGTAAAGAACCGGCATTATATGCCGGGATTATGAGCGATGACGACGACGATGTGGATTGGGTAGGAGGCGACAGAAAGAAGAAAAAGATTAGGAGTAACGGGGTCAAAAAAATAGCCAAATTAAATAAGTCTGTTATGTTTCAACTTTGTTTTCAAATTTAAAAATCTATATTGTTTTCAATAAAATTATTTTGTGCAGTGGAAGTTCCAAAGTGACTGCGACGAACGGAGGCAGCAGTGATGGTGCTAGCTCATCGCAGGATACGGGAGGAGCGACTTTTGAAACTATGACACCTAATGAAAGAAAGAGCCTATTACTTCATGTTTGTGGCGTAGTTTCAGAGCATACTAAAAAAATATGTACTAGGTTGTATATTTTTAATACTTCTTGTTCGTTTTATTTTATTTAAATTGAATTCTTATTATTTCTTTGCTACAGATCTATTAGATGTCCTCAACATACAGAAGAACAAAGAAAAGCACTACGTAGTAGTGTATTAGAAACAGTAGTCAATTTAGATCATAATACAGGAGACGGATCGACTCCGTTGACACCGAACGACGTAGGTTCTCCACCGGATTCAAGTCCTTCTTCGAGTTGCTCATCTTCGAGTCGAAAAAGAGACAAGCATCGTTCAAAAAGTTCCAAAGGTAGACGGGAAAAATCAAATCATTCTCCGGGAAGAGAATGAATCCTAATTATCACGAGTTGTTAGTTAATATTGAATATCATAGAACAAAAAATTAAGTATAAAATTATCAATTTGCTTTTACGTGTCACACGTGTGATAGTATAAAATATATATATTTGGAGTTTAATGAATTTCCTTTCTATGACGCTGATTTTCTTAGATAAAATTGTACATATTAATTTGACTTGAAAATAATGTATTCTGGTTAATTTTTCTTCGCTCATCAGAATAATTTGATGCTTTAATTTCTTTCAATTATCAATAATGTATTAAGCCTAGATAATATGTATTGTATGATAAAACTTATGATATTGCTTGGGGAATTACTTGTATACGTTTATATCTATATTGTATCATCATCTAATATATATTTATGAATATGATTATTATATGTTCATGGAAATTAAAAATCCTGTTGGCCTAAATTGTGAAATTGCGAATATTTTGTCCAATTGCAAGTATGATTGTATTCGTCAACAAAGACTGAGGAGTTATCAGGGAAAAGCCAAAAGACTTAAACGATAGCACTTTGGAAAATACAGGTGTGCCAAAAATCGTGCTGAAGCTTGGAGATGTATTTTTATATGAAAATAAACCAGTTGGCTTTAATTTTTGTTTCAATTTTATTCAAAAGCATTTTGTTTACATACTCACATAAAACAACTTTATAACACACATGTCCAGTACACATTCACATAAAAAAAAAACTTGAAAACAGCACAATATTATAATATAGATAAAATATCGTTTTATTTTATAACAGTAGATATTGATTCGAAAATTGAGCGTGAAACAGCATTGTTAGTTTAAAAAAGTTTGTAAATAGTAGTTGATCAGTTACACAATTGAAACAACTTATTCGAATAGGAAAATCCTAGATTATATTTCTTATATTTTCTGAAATAAAGAAATAAAAATCATCAATAAGATTTATATTAATACAAGTTATAGTATGACTGAAATATTTTATCACTATACATATGTAAATATAGATTAAAATAACCAATGAAATATATTTACAACTTGTACAGTATCCAGAAAATGAATTGATAAATAAATACGTACCACAAAAAAAAAACATACAACCGTCATCACAACCTGTGCAGGTGATATCAAAATCAACATTCATGGATTTTAAAGTCAAAAAAATACGAAAGTTGCATAAATCTTAGGTAACAGGTAACTATAGAAATAAATGAAATGCAAAGAAACCTTTGGCTTATGAAATGCTTACATTTATAAAAATACAAAATATAATTAAGCTCAATACAATATATGTGCATGCTTATAAAGAAGAAAAATAAAATTAAAATTAAAAAACACGATGAATGTATTTTACATATACCTATTTACAAATGAGGAATGCAATGAAAAAAAAACCACTTCAAAAATAAAGAAAATACAATTGAACTAAATATTGTAATGAAAAAACTATTTAATTTAAGATAGTTTCTACTTGATTCATCTGAAATAAAATATGTATGCATACACAGATGTGAATAAATTGAAAAAAAGTATTCTATTTTATTTAGATACACGAAAAATTAAACATAAAAAGCAACTACTAAACTTAAATCTACTATGCCATGACTGAAAAGAAAATTGATAAATAAGTTTAATAAAGCAATTTGAAACTAATGAACTTCAAATAAGTCATCTATTTTACTTTATTTTCAATTAGAACAAATGACAGAATGAAATTTGTTAAATTCAATAAATAAGTTGATTGTGCCAAAGCATATATGAACAGCACATTTCATTGATCTTTGATATCAAACGAAGTAAAACTAACCCTGTTTACCTTTGGCATATTGTCATGGCTTGAAGAACTAGCTAAAAGAGAGGATTGCGCTTGTGGAACACCCAAATCATCTGGATTTGATACTATAGGTGTAAAATCTTCAAAAGCATCTGAATCTTCCTCGTCACTTGTCTGCAGAAATCAAATATTTCATAATACTGAAACAACCACTTCATAATAAGAGTATAAACATTACCTTAAAATGTTCAACATTTGCCCGAACGACTACCGAATGCGGTTCCAACTTCTCTTTTGATGATAGTGTATGATAAGAAGTGCTAGGTTCTACACTACTTTCAACTGCAGGCTTAGAGTTTTCAGAATCACTTGCTTTTTCAGGCTGATGAAAATGCAATTATATTATCATGTAATGTGATTAAATAATTTCATGAACCATGCAATTACACCGGATTGAAACTTACAGTTATTAGTTCAACTTTTACATGAATTAGTTGAAAATCAGCAGCAAAAAGACATCGTATAATAAGTAAAACGAAAGCAACTATCCAGCAGGTGGTGTATATCCAACCACTTATTAAAGTAATACTAACAAAGACATCAATTTTTTTCACCTCATCCTGATAAATGGTTCTGAAATTAAAAATACATTTCAAAAACAACTTAACAGTTAATAAAAAACTTCAAATAATAATAACAAAATCACTTACTCGTTAATACCAGCAGTATTTTTGAATTCTAAATCGAATTCTGTAAGTCCTTTGCTTAAATCTTGTGCTACAATTATACACAGTATGCTATAAGTAAATGTGAAAATAGTCGAAGGAACAACTATTCTCCAAGGCCGAATCAATCTAAATCAAAATTTGATGAATATTATATTCAGTTTTTAATGAAAAATCAATATAAAATTTTGTAACGAGTGGTTATACCCAGATACTGATTTTCCTCCTTTGGAACACATTAAGAAGAACGTAGTCCATACTATACCAAATATCACTGATAAAACAGGATTGTACAAAGATGCATAACAAACATTCATGTCAGACCATACTGATTTGATGAAATCAATGGGTAAATCTATAAAAAATAATGAAATACATGTATATTTGTTACAAACAATAATGAATAATAAAAATTATTTACAAACCAATACCTATTTTATTATAAGTTGAATTAAAGTTCGATGCATTATTATGAATAATTTTGTAACCAGGATTAGTAACGTTGGATAAATATATTTCTTTTGGATATAAGACACAATTTGTATCGAATGAAGCATTGAGAATATTTAAAAATACTGCACATACAATACTGAAGACAGCAGCAGAAAGGAGAAGAAATATATGAAGTCCTGAAAAAAAAAACAAATTATAAAGAGTTCAAACAATTATAATTAAATGAAAGTACCTTTCCATATTCCGCTAACTGATTCGGAATCTCTTTCATCAAGTCGATAATAATCGTAAAGCTCCATAGCGATTTCTCATAAGATTGCTGAACATAAAATAGAGGAAAAAACAAAATTAATATTATAAACGAGTGTATCTGCGATCAGTTGAGTATAAACAACTTTCTCTTTCATTAATATAAATGATAAAGAGAGCCTATTGAGTAAATTATGTATTATTTATTCATATGACATATCTAACATAATCGACACAGACACACATGCAAATTATTATATAGGGATCGTCATTTATAAAAAAAAAACTTACTTCAATCCAGAACTTAACCGCAGCAAAATAGGAAATAAAATACTTTTGGCTGACCAATTGAGCAAGAAGTTACTTTGTATGAGCACATTCAGTTGTGTATAAATATTTTATGATTGAAAGTTATATCAAAAATATAGTGTTGGACGCTAGAAGGCAGATAACGAATAATCAGTTCTAAATTGGTAGATGATATCAGACATTTGGCAAACATAAAATAAAACTAAAATCACGTTACTTTACTGATGTAAAATTGAAGAAAACTAAACGATACATAATAAGAATCGCAAAATAAACAAAGAAAACGACACGAACGAATACAAACGAATGACATAAACGAAAAGTGACAGTTGTAAAACAAAATCAACAAAGATAACGATTCTTGGGTGTCTGTTTTTGAAAGGATTGCATTAAAATTGCACCAATTTTATTCCACTTGTAATACTTTGAAAATTTTCATTTTAAGCACTTATGTACCTGCGGACTAAAATGATTCTTCTGAAATTTTGCAATATTATAAAAAAATACGAAAATCAAATCAATGTTTTTTAATATGTGTAATAAAAAATATCTCACAAACTAGTTATGTAATAATTAAAATAAAGAACTCCAAAAGAAAATGTTTTCTTTTTTCATTAGTATATTTTTCAATATAAATTTTAAAATTTATTTGGTAATATCTATTACTTTTGTTAACTTCTCATGCAAATATTTTATTTTTATTATAATCTCGTGAAATACTAGGTGCATATTCATTTTCTGAGACCCAAAATTGTATCTATCTATGGACTACCAAAGTAGGCTCACCCTAGTTCCATTCTGTATCTAACATATGTACCTATAATACCTATATTGTCAAGATATGAATTTTCATTTCTGATAAAATATCAAGTAAATATTTTAGAATGTAAAATATGCTTTGTAAGAAACATAGATAACTTCAACTTTATAATTTTCATAAATAACCAATTGAATATTTGAATAATTTAAGAAAGAAAATAAATATAAAACTGCATCTACTACTAAATTTCTTATTTAAAAATAAAATAAAACATCGTTTATTACTTATTTTCCATTTTTATCAATCATATACATAATTGTACAATAAAAACAATTAAATAAAATTTTAGCACATTATAAAGAATGTAAAGAAATATAACATACATATGTATGTACATAAAGTCATTTATGTGGATATCAAATTATGTACAAACATATAGTGAAAATCGATATCACATAAGCTGTTTACAAGTCGACCACATTTGCTCATTACAGAGGATACGGAGGCGCAAATATCACGATTCACTCCTCAAACGGATAAACTTAATTTTAAAGGACTTAGTTTATCACTTCATTCACATAATAAACACACATACGTCTACTAATGAACTAATCGAAATCTTCAGTGAATTCTCTGGGTTTCCTTTTATCTTTCCTGTCGGCTTTTTCTTGGAGCACTTGGAGTCCAGCGGCGAAAGATTCGCCGATGTCAATTTTCTTTCCGTCTTCCCTTCTTCGTTTTCTATCGGACGGTCCATAATATTCGTACGTGGGAGGCGGTTCAATTTCAACTCCTTTTCTTTCTTGAGTAACGGGCTTCTTTACATTTACTTCATCGTTTTCTAGCTCGTCTCTAATTGGTACAGGTTCGAATTTTTCCCCTTCGTTCACACTCGGATCGAAATATTTATTTTTAATATCATCTTTCCTTTTTTTAGTTGTAAAATAAAGCGATTGATTCTTATCATCCTGCAAGTTAATCGTAGCTGGTTGCTTAGCATTTGGTCTCACACTATCCCACGTGCGTAATTTAGGATCTCCTTCCGTATCTACATAAAATCCTTTATCATCAAATGACGTATCATTTTTATTTCTACGCGAACTCGATTGTGGAGGAGCAAACTCCTTAGGTCTTTCCTTCCGTTTTTTCTCAACCCATTCCTCTTGACTCATCACTCTGTGCTTTTTCTTTTCCAAATCTTCTTTACCCAGATCCCACTCGCGCACAAACTTCTCCCTTTCCTTTTGAGCTTCGGCTTCTTTGGCCTCGCGTTCCTTGCGAGCAGTCTCGACTGAAGCTTTCTTCTGTTCTTCAACGAAATCCAACAATTTCGCAGTAATAGAAGACGCCGGATCTGGCTCCTCTTCTTCTTCCGGAGGAAGTCCAGCTCGAGCCCTTTGCCTCGCTCTAGCAGCTCGAACCCTGAGCTGCAAAGCATGTTCTCTTTTAGTTTTAGCTTCAGCCGCAGCAACACGAGCGCGTTCAGTTTCTTCATGCAGTTTCTTCAACTCCGCTTGCTGTTGAGCTCGAACAGCCTCGTCTCCACTGAGAGCATAATAACCCACACCGTGAGTCCTCGCCTCTGAAAATCAAAATAAACAAAACGTCATTCCAATGCAATATCAACATAGACATCAAAATATTCAAAATCCCTATGTATCAGTTGCTCCAGGACCAACTTTCGAACTCAGATTCGAAGCACTTGGCTAGTCCACGTGCGGAGCAATATTGCGATTTAAATTTAAACGAGTAATTTCGACGTGGCTCGAGGTCGACCTCCAGACCTCAATCATGCATCCAAGAAGGGTGGGGCTGGGTTATCTAGAGCTCGGAGCACTCCGAGATCGGGACGAGGTCGAAGATGGAGCACGGGGAGTGAAACGAATGGCACTTCCTCGCCGGAAGGTGGGCGTGAATAATGCAAGGCGAATTCGAATATGCAATATGAATAAATGGTGGAGTGTGCGAGTTGTGGACTATGGTGCATGGAGTAATGTGTTGTGGGCAGGGATCTGACATATTATTTTTATTTCGTTCCAGTTCTGTATGATAAATAAATGTGTCCTCGAATATGACTGTGATGTGATTCAATCAAATTTAAGTCCGAAGGAGTACAGTTGAAAATAATAAACATCACGATAAAATGATTTTTTTTTATAATATCTTTGAAATAAACAAATATCAGTTCTGGTTTTTGGTTTTCAGTTTCGATTCGGGTCCCTGGTTTGTGGATCGGTTTGAAAAATTGTGTGCCAGTTGTAGAAATGTAGATAAATTTTCCTTTCAGTTTAGAATCGGTATTTTCATTTGGAATAGTGGTATTTTATTTACATTTGCTTCTTTTTAATATTGTTTAAGTGTGTTTATGCAAATAAAAAAAGGCTCGAAAAATCGCTTTGATCTTAAGCGGGTTTAGAGTTTCATAATTAAAATCTTCTAAAGGAACTAAAAAATCCTATCACGTTTTTCGATTACGCTCTCAATACAAATACAGACTGAAACTTAATTTCATTTCGAACATTCCGTTTTTTAAAATTTCCTTTCAGCGGCATTTCAGTACACGATTCGAATATATTCGTGCACGTAAACAACTAACATTTACACAATCGCATTTTTAACGGCTCTATATAAAACTGAAATTATAGCCATATGCAAATTGGAGAAGATAACTCGAATTTAAAACGTAGCACAAAAACACACTAGGTTATTGGTTAGAACGTTGCATAAGTATGAATATCACACATAGACGAATGCACGTGGTATTAGAGAAACTAAGACAAATTGTGCCTTTCAGCTGTGCAATTAGAACGACGTTCGTGAAACAAAGTTGGGATCGTCTGGTCTGAAAACAGAGTTGCAATAATGGACGACAAGACTACACGGTCGTATATTGCGATTACTGCAGTTGGTGCATCGTCAAAGACTATTGAATAAACATGCACAATAAACGCGACATAATTAAGCCAAGATTAATCATTCAATTTTTCATCGAAACGTAATATAAATGATCGGAATTGAAAAGTATAGAGAGGAAAATATATGCCATATGAGATGTACCTTTTGGCCTTTTCAGTCGTTATATCTAATAGGTAAGTTTGATTATCTAGTTTAGTGATTTAAGGTACAAATTTCTACAGCTGCTTGAATATATTTGAACGATTTTTCTTTATAGATTTTGATAGATTTTACTGCTTATAACTAACTGATAATTGTAATATTGGGTCGACGAAAAAAAACATGAAGATCACTGAAATATTTTTTCATAAGAAAATTACAAATTTTAAGATACGTTCAATAGATGTCATAAACGAGATATTTTTACAGTGAAAAAATACACGTGTTCCACAAAATGATAATTTTTCAAACATACAAATGTGACATTGTAAATTCATTTGAATTTTTAATACAATAGAACTTCGATTATTCGAATCTATCTGCTAATTTACTGATTTTCACTGAACTTTGCAGATTTTCTTTAGCAAAATTACATAAAAAAAACAGACAATTTTCAAATAAAGATGATCCAAACTGAATATTGTTGTCAATCTCTTACAATCATATAATTTTCGATTTCCCAGATTTTCGATCATCCGAATTACCTTCATCCCCAATCACTCCGAATAATCAAGCTCCCACCACACATTCGATTAAACGAAATCTATTCAAGCATAAGATTGTCTCGAAAGAAAAATCCCATGAAAAATCCAAAACGATCGCACGAAAGGAAAACTATATTAGTGGAAAATGCAGCTCGGCGGTAGATGGGATTGAAGAGATTTATAATACGATGCAAAACGCTTCCGGAATCGCGCAGCCTGCGCACAAACGATAAGTTTATTTACTTAGTTGAAATAATTCGCCGCTTCTGAGGGGAGGCTGTAAATAAAGGTGCACAGCCACTCGTTTAGCTGTTTGCCCCGGACTTGATGAGTTTGCGTAGGGTCACCATGAGTTACAACCGCTCTGGGACTGGAAAATTCACGTTTTGATTAGTATTTGTGCGGTTGCTGGAGAATTTGATATTTGAAAGCGTGCATTCTGTATTTGTTGAAATCTAGTATGTTCAATTAGTTTTAATGTTTTTTCAGTAGTAGTATTAATCATATTTAAGTTCGTATTGATATATAACGATTAAAAAGGTGTACAATTGACATTGCGGTGATTTCGAGAAAAGCGCGTTCAAAGTTGACTGTGTACCTACATGTATTAGGAGGAGGTCGAGTGATTTGATGATATATCTTGGCATATGTTCCGAATTCGTTTATATCCTTTTGCCACCAAATATATGAGCGTACATAGAAGCGATTCCTGTGCATAGCTCAATTTCGGCAAAAATGTCACGTGTACCCCTAGGCTTTTTCGGTCGTTATATGTATATCAAAGAATAAAGAGATTGAGAGTAATAATGATGATCTTGGTTATTAAAAAGTCGGATCGTTTTACGTAAATGTTATATAATGCATATTTACATCTATTAGTTATTAATTTATGGAAAATGTAGAGTTTTTTTTTTCAATATAAATATGAAATGAAGCGGACTTTAGTTTGTAACCGCAGTGGAAAAAAAAACGAATTTTCGACTCGTTCGTTAAATTTTAATGAACACGGAGGTTCGTCTTTTTTTTAAAAAATATTAATCAAAATCTTTATAATGCCGGAAAATTATTTACTTAAAAGAAAAACTAAATTTGTATATTATATCGAAAGTAATTTTAATTTTGCTATCCGTGAAAAGCTATTAGGAAAAAGCATTTTCTTTTTAAATACACATAATGAACTGATAAACGAACTTAAACGAATATTGGAAAAGCAATATTGGAACAAATAAAATGTAATTTCGAATAATAAACGAAGATGAAAAATTTTCAAAAAAAAAAATCATAAAGATGATTACTCAACACAAGAAAATCATTAAAATATTTTTTTATTAATTTGCTCGAGTCGGTTCAAAATCCAAACTACAAATCCGATATACATAAATAAAACGAGTTATTAGTTTTTTTGTTCACATACATCGTTAAATTTCCAATCTATGCTCTGCCTTTCGCACTCTATCATCAATATATCCCACTCTATCTATTTCATGAAAACCTGAATGGATAATAGATAGATAATAGAGACCATAAGACAGCCCACAAAGAAACACATAGATACGAACCACACAACAACGCACGAACGAGACTCAAACACCACACACGAGCTCGGCAATCCAAAAACACCAAAAGCGATAAACTGAACGTTTCGATCCTGGAATTTTCCCGATTTCCTCGACATCCTCACGATCAAGAGACGTCGCTATCTTCCACAGCATCCCAGGATCGAAATTGGCCACCGTCACGAGGATATCCCGTTCGACCCTCGTCTGGGAGCGCGGCCCTTTGATTCGTACTAGCCCTTTGTTGTTGTCCCGGCTCGTTTGGACGCGACGAGAAATTAAAGGTAATTAGGACCTCCCTGCAGGGGCTCGAGGTGAAGGTTCGGAGGTGTGAGGTTCAGGGAGGATGTTGAAGGAGGCTGCGATATCGGAGAAGGTGGTTTGGGTTCGGTGAGGGGTTGAACGGCGTCGCATAATTGTGGAGATGCGTAAGATGGATGTTGAGGAGTTGAAGCGAAATTGGTTATTTTTTGTAATTGATGATATGTTTTGATCGAATTTAGATTTGAATTTAATTGTACTTTGAATTTGGTGTATTAAGTTTTGATTTAAATTGTTTTCACTGAGAAAATAGAATTATGATTTGTTAAGTTTGCACAAAATTCTTGTTACATTATTACACTGTCTTACATTTTTTACACTCATATTACTATTAAAAACAAAAATTTTATTTCCTTTTCTAGCAAAAGAATAAAATTTCAAATTATAAATTCATACAGAAATATTTTATAAACAGAAAGTATTTGTTTTTGGAGGAAAATATGTATTTTTACAAAGTTCAGTCAAAATTAGTTCGATTATGAACAAATTAAATGCTTCAATAAGATATGCACTCATCGTCAGTAGTTGCTGAGTTAAAAAATCATTAGCCCTATACATAAACCAAATCTTTTATTTGTTAATGGTTGATATAACAACCAACTAGGCTGTCCTAATAGGCTGACGTAGAGTGAGATGCATATAACAGATGGAATAATGGATTTCCTTTCGTTGTTGATATTTTTTTTTATTTTTTATGAAAGTACATACGATTGAAATTTAAGCTCAATTAATTAAGAATCATTTTTAAATCAAATCAAGAAAAATATAATGAAAAATTCTAGACAAAAAATATTACAAAAATAAGACGAAATAATACAAACGAAAGATTAGTAGCGAAACAACAACAACACGATACAACAACTAGAGGGTAAAAAATAATAGCCTGCATGTTCAGGGATGGAACTCGCTCGGAGGCGGACACGGAAGCAAATATTTGAGAGGCGATGGACGCCCTAATTTGCGGAACTCACAAAGAACGAGATGGCCTCGAAGGCTCCGCATCGCAACACCGAAAGAAAACGGCTGCGAACCGTGTTTAATCATCTAGCCCCTTTGTCTGGCTAATTACCGACAGGATAAACTCGGAGGTGCAACGGAACAACCCCAATTATTCGCACGTACAACGAAACTTGCTGTTTGACCGCTCTTCCGTGAAACTTTCCGATTATCAATTTCAAAATTTACTTTTGAGTACGTGTTTAATTATTAAAAATATGAGGTTGGTCTGGGAATTGATCACATCTAACGAAAGAAAAACTCAAGGTTACGAAACCTCTGAAAAAGCAGAAGCAAGCGATTCTGTTTGGAGCACGAAAACGACAATGATATTAGTTAAAACAAAAACTGAAACGATAAAGTGTGAGGAAAAATAATGAAAATTATCACGAAATAATAAAACTGAACACAATTTGACTATTTTACAATGTATCACAATTATTGTATAAATTACTCTAGAAGTCAAGAGGTATAAGCATACATGACAAATTATTGAGAAAGGAATATTAAAATATTAATATCCTGATATCATCAAGCTTAAATAAAAATATCTAACTTTATATAAATCTCTATTATGTATAATCTGGACAAATTAATCCACACAGTTAACAACATCAATTACCAGATACAACATAACCGTTAATTAAATGCATCAAACAGGTACGGTTTAATGCACGTAACGAATTACACGACACGAAGTGCAATTTGGTGCATACTCAAATTTCATTAAATCGAGTCACACTACACATTTGTACATCTAGAATCCACTGTACATACATACATTAAAACATAAATCCACCATACAACACAACCACTATACGACTCACGAATAATTCTTGTTTATTGCGCACACACTATAAGGATTCCCATACAATTTCTATTATTGCCGCAATAAAAAAATATAAAATTTAAAAAAAAAGGAGGAGATAATTCGAATAAGCCCGCCGAATTTATTTGTATTTTTTCCGCGGTGTATTTTCGGGAAAATAATCGCGGCTTTCGGGCAATTTGGTTCGGCAGCAGTTTTCGGGATCATGAATTATTTAGTACGGGGAGCAGATCAGTAAGGACCTCGTTCGTTTAGCGAAGGGGGCAACCAACGAAAGTTGAGGTTTTTCCGGAAATCGAAAATCGCATGAAAAATTGATGAACGAATCAAAACTGTGGCCGAGAAACGCCGTGAGATTTTTACAGAGCGACCTGATAAAATATTAATCATTTTCACGCACGACGGATTTTCCGTTCTTGTAATCGTTTCCGAATTTCTGATAGAAACGACGAACCGTCTAATCATGCGGAACGATTACGCGAAGGTTAATTTAAAAACAATTCTGAGATAATGCAACGAGAGCGTAAAATAGAACGATTTATTATTCAAATATAATCGAAATAAGATGATTTTCTTGCGTTGCATTCGCAAATTGAAGTTTTTCCGCGCGAAATTCGAGTGCGAAAAATAAAACGACGGACCGACTTTCCTAATCGTATTCGCGCAAAAGGGACGCTCGAAAAAGGGAAATAAAAATGATAAATAAAAAAGAGTAACGTACAAATTATTTATGTAACTGTCGGCGATGCTGAACCGCAATTTCGTGGAAATTCTGATTTATTCTAATGGCAATACACACAGATTAATTTGAAAAAAGAGGGGACGATTACGCGCGAAAAACACAGTGTTACCACGCGGTGTGTACGCATTTACATAATGTGCCGAATCCTATTATGCACTGGCGGGAAAATTACTATTTTAACGCTTCGCCACATAAAACTTTACTGAATGTGATAAATTAACGCTGTAAGCTTGACCGTTAAAGATGTGGATGTATAATTTAATAAAATATCATGCTTCAAATATGAATTTTCAATCCTCAGTTAACAGTTGAACATTCAGATATATTTTTTAATAGAATTGACTCCTGTAACTAAACAATTATTTGAGATAGATTATCACAAAATAGACTGAAAAACAAAACGAAAATATGATTCAACGTAAAAACGAACGATTCAGTGTAAACAAGCAATACCTAAGTAACACTATTTGCACATTTGTATTTAAGCGACATTCACGATTAATTAGCGACGAGATCGTTTTTTTTTATTCGTTTCGTATGTTTGATCAAGTGTTATTTCGGTATGAAATATAGTATTACTCGGTCGTGAGCAATTTTTCACATTTTCCATAACACATCTCCGTTGAAATTCTCGACACGCAGAGAGCAGAAAACAGGCGTCGTAATAAAAACCGTAAAAAGAGGGATGTTTGTTTCTCGTTAGGGAGAGAATCGTATGTCGCTTTGAAGAACGACATTTCTGCTCCCGTTTCGTAAGCGCGATTTTCCGAAGTTTTTCCCACGAAAACGGGGGGAAAACTGCGAGAAAATCCGTCATGGAATTCTCTATGTGTATATGTATGAGAGCAAAGGGTGAAAAGATGAAATTTTCGGGTCATCCAGTGTAAAAAGTGGTGGAAAAATGAGAGGATTTGTCGAACGATTTGAAGGGAAATTATTTTTTATTCGAATGTACTCGATTGCTCCGGATGTGAATTTAGTGAAAATGAATATATGAAATATTATAAGTCGAATTTTGAAAAGTGGGTTAAGCGAATTCGAAAACACGGGATGAAAAATATGTTTATGTTGTACACGAAGTGTGTTCAAATTCCGATAGTTTTATCGGAAAACGTATGCAAATCGATATAGAAGTTTAAGGTATTCAAATTAGACGACTTTATAAGTGTGCGAAATTTGCATATTGCCAAGGAGATAAACTACCCGACGAACAAATATGCCTTCTACCATAAATAAAGTTCATACGGATGACCAAACCGACCCTCGAGTTCTATAATGGGAAGGTAAAATATCTCATAATGGTTAAAACCGAGCTTACTACAGATTATCATAGTAATGAATGCTTTGTCTGCATAAAATGCTTATTTTCCAAATGCAATATGCACTTACATTATGTGTCATTTCATGATACGTACATATAATCAACATTAATAAATGTGAAAAACTTAAATGAATTAAAAAGATATATCTATACGATCATAGAAATGATATGTGAGCAATTATTGTAATTCATTGCACAATACGAATAGTATGTATGTATGTTGAACATCGAAAATGTATTTATTTTTTATTTGGATAATAGTCACTAATTAGAGTTAAACTATATCCCAAATTTCACAGAAAACGTAATCAGATAGGTTTAAGAAAACGATTAAATCATTAGAAATCTGAGAACGCGATTAGTCGAAATCCATTCGCAGTACGAATCGTAATTAAGATTCGAATTACAGACGAACTAATGCTCATCTAAAATCAATTCAATGAATACGTTTCAAATAAGATAATTAATTTCCAACTTTTAAATACAATATTTTTCTATTCTAAAATCAAAACGAAAACCAATTAATTTTATATGAGAGGTTCGTTACAAAGGTAATAAATGAAAGATATTTTTCTATGTATCCACACTCAAACTCCACAATGTACATTCAAAATACAAAATTTATATCAGACTCACAGAAACACAAGAAAAATTATAACAACAACAATACAGAACCACAAAATAAATTTTCATCGGAAAAACACTTTGCCTCTAGCATTTCGCACACCGCAAACGATACAAATTCGACCGAACGCAAACGCAACAAATCGACCGCATAATCGACAAACGCATACGATTCGAACTCAATCGGTTCCCGAATTTGCACCGAATCAATTACAGATTATATTTCGTATGGGTTTAACGCAGTCACGTGCTCGCCGTAAAGCGCACGTAAATGACGCATCCGTGCATAATGCGCACGGGTCAAGTTAACGTTATGCATTCTGGCCGTAAGTAATGTATTATACGTATGTATTCTGGTAAGATGGCGTTTTGCATTCTCGTGCAAACTAAGGAAGTTCCGGTGTTACAAGTGCCGGAACGACGCTGACACACTGCGATGACCTTACGTGTTCGAGTGATATGGAGTTTCGTTTGAAAATAAGAATATGGTAGTGCAAAAATATCATTGTGAAAATTAAAAAAAAATCGGTCAATTATACGAAGTTGTGGAGAATCATGAAATTCTGCAGAATTCGAACGGGGGTTTAGTGATAATTTAAAGAAAATTATGAATTTGAAAAATTTCATATTGAGACCTTAACGTTCAATGGTTAGTTACTCAAGTGTTATGTAGCGAGTTGATGGTTTTTCCTTTAGAATTTGAACGCTTTAACGAAAAGACTTGTCATTAGCGTTAAGAACTATAGAGGAAAAATACTAATGCGTGCTATATAAAATTCAAGTTCAGTGACTATTGATTGAAAATTCGGGTCGTAAACATTCAAAATTATTCTGATTTATATCGAAAGGTGGTTGTTAGAGTTCTACTGATGTGATTAATAGTATTAGAAGATACAGTACCAAGTACAATAGGTATGAATATTCTCGAATCTGAATAGGTGTTCCACGATAATTTAGAATAGTTTTGTTCGCCGATTTTAGATTTTGACTCGAAATCAGTTAATTATTTCAGAAAAAAAAATTACTAATATCTACATTAAGCAAATTTCCTAAACCACGAAACTCTTGTATGTATATCTTCATTTAATTAACAATATGAACTATTATACCAACGAAGAAATGAAATTAAAACAAAAAATACAATAAAAGAACTTTTTTCAGTACGGATTCGAATCACGGCCGAAGTTAGCGAACGCATTTCCGCCGTAAGCCGAAGACTATCAGTATTAGATTCTGAAGAAGGAAAAAATAGAAACAAAGAGAAAACCAGCTCGAAAACCGAGTAGATACATAAGCCAAACAAAAACGGGAACAGCACGGGGAGGACGTCTCCAAAGTGGGTTACTTTGCCGGGACACGAATCCCATAAAGTCGCGCTTAATGGCGGCAACGCGAAGCTTAACGTCGACGTATGCATTTTTTATAGCTTTTCCGAATCGATATCAACATGTGTGTATGTTGGCACTGAGACATCGCGTGTTTTATAAAACACACATGTGTATACGGCGAACTCCTGCGGGAAGACGTTTCGGCTTTTCCGTACGCTAGACTTAAGGAGGGCTCCGCTTATACGGGGTGCTTATATCGTAGGTGCGTTTTGAGGGGCGGTTAACTGTTTAATATGAAAATTGGTATTCGATTACGGCCACGTGTAATGTATGGCCTCTCGGGTGAAATATGGCGGGAATTTTCGTGTGAAGAATATCACGGAGTGGGAAGACGTGGTGAACTGTTGCGGTTCGAGTTTTTTTTTGATGGTGTAACTTTTCGAGATGGTGATGGGAGTGTTTTGGCCGATATTTTGCGTATGGATTATCATAAATATGAATTTATTTGTATTAATATTATAAATCGATCGAAATTCTAAAAAAAATCTTCTTATTATATTCAAATCAATAAGTTAAATTCAGTTCAAGGCTCAAACATTCAACGTCCTTCGAATAAACTAATATAAATTTAAGTCAACAATCGAAAGCTTAACAAAAACACAACTCGAACGCGTAATATTTCAGCGAATTTTCCGACAATTTCCACCAATCAAGAACGAATCCGCAATCAGCCGAAGCTCAAACTGAACCGAAAAACACTCTTACCCCAAAAACAATACAAGGGTACGCATAAAAAACACTCTCCGAGGGATTATCACTTTCGTCGTCGTGCGAATTTATCGCTTCCACCATTCGAGCGTGTTGTTTTTAAGGGTTCCGATAATACGCGAGCGTAATTTACACAGCGACGTTACATCATAACGAATTTAATTTAAAAGGCGTGTAGCTTAAGCTATATTGCAAATTGGACTGGGACACTATCTCGTTTATGGAGGACCTGGACCATAAACGACGCGAATGTGCATCGGGGAGACTCGACGAAAACGGAATCGATCTAAGAAAGTGAGGATTCATAAATGTCCTCATTGATTAAACCTTGTGAAAGTATAGTCTAACAATAAAGCCTCTGTTTGTAAGACGGTGGTTTAAGTTATAGATCGACGTTTGTACTGTTCGTTGATTAGCGATTTGGCGGGTCGCTGGATATTGCTGTGATGTGGTGTGTGGATCGATTTATTGGTCGGTTATGGAATTTATATATTGAGTGTGTGTATCGAAGCTGATTTGTCGGTTGATTAGGTGGTGAGGTTAGTTCGTGTGCTCGAAGGTTATAATTACGATCGTGTGAGAAGTTTGTTTGGTGAAAATTGCATGTGTGTGTTTGTCGTGCGAGGAAAGCTCTCGGTTTCGTGAAAACTTTCAGAAATATAATAAAATGGGTAGTTTAGAATTTAGCGAAATTTCGTAAATTTTATATGAAGCTTGTAAACAAGCTATGCTCTGGCAATGTTATACATGTCTACAAAGAAAAAAAAAACAATAAAAAATATATTAAGGACAAAGAAAGCGTAAAACGAAGAGCGCGACAAAGGAATAGAGTTTAATATCAGAACTACAATATCAACACGGTTCAAAAGCACTTATAACCTTTACCTTTTCTCATTTTCAATTTTCAGAATCGAAAAAGAACAAAACGGAAAAAAAACATGCACAGCAAAAACTGAGCAATATGAAACACACCGAGAGCATATTACACAAGAAAAACACGATACAAATCGAATGAAAACAAAGTCGGAGCCGCTTTGATTATGAATTTAATTCGAAACTCATCTCGAATTCGCTGAAAAAAAAATCGAAAATTTAACTAAGCAAGTGTTAAAAATTGATAACAAACCGACATTACGGGTCGCGGGGTCGAGAAGCGAAACGAAAGTTCGAAAGGCGATACTTTCGCCAGATACAACCTTATTGTGGGGCGTTTAATGTTGCGTGAAATCCGCCATTTATTACCATCTATTCCAATAGGCTTAGCATTGTGCGGGAAATAAAAAGCCAACAGGATAAAGGAAACTCACCCGGATAGCAATCGGGTTAAAATCAAATCGTTCCGCGTATCGATACGACGAAAACAAGAATTCTCATTTGGTAAGGGAGTAGGGATTCCAATACGGTAATACTGATTTTTTAGACGAATTCGAAATAAAACATTTTTAAATCATGTCGTTGATATGTAAAAGACATTTGGTGGACTTAAGTTTATGCGAATCAGATCAAATGAAAAAAAACTTGAAGCATTACGTCACATTACGAAAGCATTGTGATATGTTTATATGTCTCTTTCACTTGCGGTATAGCTTATAAGTATGAAGGTGACTGTATTGTTGCTTCTTTTCATAACTACATTTTTTTGCAAAATAGGTGGTCCATTCCAACTCTAGTCGTTTGGTCTATATCCACAACTTAAAGAAACGTTACATTTCGAACCCGACTAAAACCCTGGTAATATCGTATCGGAATCTCTAGTGAGCGGGGATGGGACACAAAGCAAACTTGAGGTTACGCGAGATTTTTTCTAGCGTGTTTTATTGCATGAATTTACAACGTCAATAGTTCAATATCGCCCATATAAAACGCCCAAACTATCCACGTAAGGGAAATATATGCGGCAGTTAAAGCGTTGATAACGCTTTCGTACGTAATCCATTTTAATGGTTCAATTACAAAGATATCGCGAAAGCGTTTAAGTAAATTGCAAACGGAACTGAATTCGGGAGATTTTTCACCGTGAAGAAGGATGCCGAAAATGTTGCCAACTTTTAGAATTTAATTACGTTTCGTTTCGAGATTCGATTGCAAGAGAAATTTACTCTGATGTATGTGTAACGTTTGATCTATGATAATGATGATGCAGAACATTTAGATAAAAAAATATTTCTATTTGCTAAATTTTTAGTTTTATATAAAATCTCGTTAAAAGATTTTTTCAAATCGGAACCGGAGTTGAAAAATCGGAACGAGATGCGAACTCGATTTTTTATTTTTATGTAAAAAAAATTATAAGTCATTAATCATTCTCAGCGTATTTCTTCGGAGTATTTCTTCTTAGTTCCGGCACCGGACACGTCTCGCTGTATTCCCGGTTAATTTTTTAAAAGTTCCTCGGGCAAGGAATTCGCTAAAACCTAAGAACAACTTTTCTGGGATAGTTTCTCCCGACAGGCGAGATTTTTTTTGAAAACTTCTGCGCTTTTGAACAAAACAAACACATTAATTATTATCGAAAAGACGTTAGTTGTTCAAGCTGTATCTGCTTTTGATACATCGCTGTGCACTTTCGGAACAATTGCAGTTAGTGCAACGTTCATAACTCACATTAATTTTAGCGACAAAATATAATTTTCAATAAAAAAATGCAAAATGTAATATGATTCATAATATCGATGATGCCGAGCAGAAAACTTTTTTCATATAGATTGTCCTTCGAGATGTTGACCATTGATGAAAGTTTTACAGTTAAGAAACTATGTTTCCAACTAAATGCTTTGTGCCAGAAATTTAATATTCAGCAGAGCGATAATTTGAAACTAAATCTTTAGTTCAAACAAAAGCTTTAAATGTTTAGAAATTCGATCCTTTGTACGAGCTGTTGAGAATGAAGCGAGGATTAATCCAACTCTTTTAGAACTAACTTCATTTAAAAGTTTGCCTTGCACTGTCGAATTGTGAAAAGAAATTAAACATCAGATAAGAAGTTATAAATATCTACTGAAAAGTCAAACAAAGATTCACTTATAAAACTGCCATATTGAAAAAATCACAGTGACATTTCGATATTACAATGTAACCATTTCCAAATACAAATAGCGAAAGGAATCTTTACTTTCATAAAACTGCATTCAACATAAGCGATATAGGCGATATCCGAGCGACGAAAGCTCGATAGCACACATACAAGAGATAACAAGAGTGAAACAACTAAAAAGGTCATCAAAAACAATGGCAAGTGTAAAATTTCAACGGTCTCTCGATTTCAGACTGCGTTCAGCTGAAAGCGGAGTCGTTTCGTTAGGTACACCAGCATGTCCCATAGGGATTTCAAACAAGACACGACTGCCGAATAGCGATGCCAATGTACTTTTGATCCAGACAGACTATCTACTTCGACGAAATATAGAAGTGCTTAATGAAAAACCATCTCTGGCGAAAATATCTCGAAAGAATGTTCGCAAGTGCACTGATGCTTAATGCACATAGATAATCTAGAATTAGATCGGCGCAATGGGAAAATTTTATATTTCGCATCGTAAATTCGGAGTTAGCTCTCTTAGGGACAGTCCACTGATCTTTCGGTGGGGTTATTAACTCCCTCGGCCCTCTTGACCTCCCGTCGGACCTCCAGCCTCCCATTTTCAGACCCTGGGGCCATTGTCTGGAGCCGGAATCACCTGTCGTTTTCACATGTCGGCGCCCTTTGTCTAGGCTGTGTATTAATTTCCCAGCGTCCGCCAAAGGGTTGGTTACAATCGTCCGTCGACATGCAATAGGAGAAGTCACTTGAAACGATAACGATAAGATGACACGCGAGTTTTCGTCTGTATACTCGTTCATTGTTTATGAAATTAAATTAAAATTTTATGAAAAAAAATGGTTATTGTACGTTATATTTGATGTACGCACGCCCACAAGATCGATCGGTGAGTAGTTCTTATAATACTCATATGTTTTCAGGTTGCTACTATGCTTAATAAGTTGGAATTTTGATTATTCCAAATTATAATTTTGTTTATTTTCTTATATTAGGTCAGATTCAGTTGAGTTTGATTACGTTTTATGTTCGGCTATGTTATATCGAGTGCCATGTTGACCAGACAACACACAAGTATCGATCTTGCTTTAATAAGACAATAATAATATTCCAACGCAACCTAATCTAGTAAAATCAATTCACCGACCCATCTTGTGTGTACACAAATCATACAACTCAAAAATACCAAGAATATTTCATGAACTAACTGAGTAAGATAGATTTTTATATTTCATATCTTTTCGTTTCGTTTAAAAAAATTTCAACACAAAATCCAAACTGTCTGTATTGAAAAATGGAAATCGCATTAACATCGAATCAAGGTGCGATAAGAAACGAGACGTTCGAGTCTTGTTCGAAATTTACGATTTTCCTTAATCTCTTTCGAATTTTCCTACCGGTTGCAAATCGCTGTCTAGCATCTGAAATAATATAGGGGCACATACACATATATTGTATATGTACATATATAGAGCACGTATTTGATTGAATTCAGACGAAATAAATTTATTTTGTGTGAACGGCGCAACATCACAAAAACCGATATGTACCGACTCGCCTAGTATCCAAATTGCGCCACTCTGGAATTTTCAATATAACAAACGCGAAAAGGTCAGCAAACCAAATTCGACATTTTCATCTCAAGCCAAGCATTCAGGATCGCGATTTTCCGAAGATTTCGCATCGTTTATCGTAAATTTTCCCGACTCGAACGAGAACGGATCCGATTTTACTTCGCCGCACATCGAACACTTCAAGAATAGAAGAATTCACACTTGCACAAATTCATACTATAGAAACTAAAATCTGGAAAATATATCTTAATAAAAATTGAATTATTAAAGAAACTTATTCCACAAAGTGCATAAAACGATTTCAAATTAAATAAAACGAGAGTATTCATTTTGGAGTACATTATTCTCATGAATAAAATAATAGGAATATAATGAAAATTGCATCTCCGAGACGAGGTTGACTCACTGGGAGGTCGAGAAAATTCTAGGAAAATGTATGACCTATGCTCGTACCTTTTAGAGGTAAAAGCAATACCATTGTTGATCCAAAACCTGGGAACGAGTCACACAAAGGACCCAGAGAGCACATCTTTCCTTGCATGCATTATATACGCCAAAACAAGAAGGAAAAAAATCGTATTCTTATACATAGCTTGAAATAACGTACACGCCAGTTTGCTACGGGATAAAAACTTTCTCGAGTCTAGAGTGTGATCATTAATAATTTCCTAGATTACAGCTAGAATGCGCTAAGAGCGAAGTCGCATTATTTTCTTAAACAAGAAAGATTAGCGTTAAAGCTAATTGATATGAATACGTATATTTTAAATATGAAATCTTCATAAAAGGGCGAATTTTAAAAATTGTCAAAGGGGAGAGCCATTTTGCAGGGATATAGCTTCAAATATTATATGAGAATATTTTTTTATTTGAAAAAATAACGCTCATTTTTTTAATATGTGGGATCGATTTTTCACTGCTTTAATTGACTGACTAGAGATTTATAATCAATTTTTCCAATAAAAACCCGTCTTTGTTTCGCGAATTGTTGTTAGTCCGTAGTGAAAGGACTGACTATGACTCTCTGGTTTGTAAACTAAAACAGCAAAAAGACTAGTCTTCAAAAATTATCACGAGAAAAAGGTTTTTAAATCATATGCGATCAAATACAATGAAAATAAATTCACCCAAGTAGGACACCGTATACCAATGTTGTCCTTCACACAACATAAGATATTCAATACAAAGACATCCAATATCAAATCCGACGAACATAAATTAGAATCAGATTTTCCGAAAGGCATTCATTCACAAAAGACGCCATACATCTTATATATAATACATATATGATAAAAGACATCATACGTATCATATTATACACATTTTCGTTCTTTTTACGCTTGTCACTTCGGATAGGAGCCTCGGCGGCACAATGGCGCGCGAGACAGACACGTGTCCGGGAAAGCCCTCGAGTGTGAGCCCAGCCTATTCTTCGCTTTATCCCGAGACGACCCACCCCTTACAGTCCGAGGGGGTTGGGAATCGGGGTGGCTTACGGATATACGGGGATATCGGATATAGCGAGGCAAACGGTTGCAACGGTGTTGCACGTGTGCACCGCAACGTCATCCGGTTATTGATCGGAATGCATAGTGGATGGTCTCCGGCGAGGATAAGTCAGCGTTTTCTCTCCGAGGTGACATCTGTACGATATGTGTGTGTGTGTGTCTGCTGGGAAGCGGGTGTGCTTTTAATAAATTATTTATAGGATGTACGTTGTTGGAATGTCGGTTTGAATTCGATGGTATGATTCGAAATGGTGGAAATTAATGAATTTGAAATGGATGTGTTTTATTTGGGTATTATGCATTTAGTCGGGTTTTTAACGCTTGTATTAAGATCTATGAAATTTCGATAAAATTGTACTATTTTGGTAAGACCACAGTATAAGGATTAAGAAAATAATGTCTTCATATGCTTTGACATATATACACACATTTCATTTCTGATAGAAAAATGCATCAGCATAAGAAAGAAAATTCTAGATTTGGCTGAAAATTATATTTATCGAATCGAATCAAGACATTGTTTTTTAATACTCAGGTGACCTTTTTCAAAATGCACAATTTCTTCTATGATAAAAAAATTGTTCTATTACATAAAGAATTGATCGATTTTCAAATTAGATGAAGAAAATATCCACATGCTGTTCGTCACACGCGAACCATTTCAAGATTTATGTCAGTGCACTCGTACATACGTATACATTTATATAGAAAAACCATAAAAAAGCGATCGCATATATATAAAATCTGCGAGATTCCTAAACAAGCACGAACGAAAACAAGGATTCGGTTAAATCCGAAGCAGCTCACAAGACCCGAACGGCGAACAAGTGCAAAACCATCAAGTTGGCCAACACAAAAGCGAAAATCATACAGTGCACGAGAGCGGGAAAATAATAAACACGTATCGAACTGGCGAGCGAATAGAGAGAGTGAGAGAGAACAACCGTCGTTACCAAACAATATTATACATTCGTACGTGAATTTAATCAACGAGGATCGTTATAGTCGCGCATCCCGAAGCGGTTGCACCTCCGGCATAGGTATGTAGGGTCGGTGCTAAACTCTAGGTCAGCGGTGAGACAACTTTTTCAGATTTGAGGAAAAAATTCGAATGTTATTGATAAAAGTGTGTGAAATATCAAATATCATAAATTACGAAGGGAAATCCATCATCCTGCCATGTTACATGAACCGTACTCTTAGGCGGCATAGTTGAATATCAGCAACACATCAGCACATTATGATACTAGCTTAGTAATAAAAAAGTTTATGCGTGAATTTCTTAACAATTTTCCGTTTCTTACTTCCATAAAAGAAATTTGTGATGATATCGATTGCATTTTTCGATAAAATACGACTCTGGCTAACGTTTCCTGAATTCCCACTTTCAGTTTTTCCCCGGGGCTTTTAGAAAGAGATTTGAATTTTCCAGTTCCAGACAAGTCCTTTTTTTGATTTTAGAAAGTTTCAAAACATTTAAAAAGCTAAGATGGGTTGTAAGAAGTTAAAATTTATAACAAAAGCAAGCGTGTTAAAACAATTTGGAAATGTTATAGAACGAATAACTGAATATCCAAGAACTGTCAATAATATAACAAAATTATAAAAAAGCTTAAAATAATAAAAATGGCTACACTAAGAAACCTATTATACAAGAATTTCCTTTTTTTATTTTTTATTTCTAAAAGCAAAAGAGAGCTAGATGCGAAATTTTAAGCCAGAAAAGAAACGACAACAGGAACGGATAAAGGTATAAGTAAATTGACCTCATGAGACAGAAATACATTAAAATCTATAATGGAAATTATTATTGATTAACATATTTTTATAATTAAGTTAATTTCATAAGTTTTCGATCGCTGAACATGGCTCTATGTACCGAGTGCTGTATTCTGTCTACCTACTGTACCGAACGGAGAAACTACGCGCCCCGCAAACGGCCCAAGGGAAAATTTTCTCTCGAAAATTAATTCGGGACTGCGTTTCGGTTGTAAATTGCTCTAATTAAATTCGCCCAGCCCAGAATCGCGTAAAAATACGAGGAGCCTCATAGATTTCCCGAAGGCGACTCCTTTCTCACTCGCTCGCGAAACAATCGAATTTTAATTACGGCGAATTAACGCGTCGCTGATTCGACAGGGAACATAATTATGAAAAGGTTGGACCAAATTAGAGGAGGAAAAAATTAAATAGAAATGTTTTTAATTTGATATGGGTCTCTCGTCCGAACGTCGAGATTTTCGTTTGATCGTTTCGACGATTGTCGGAATCAATTATTATTATTTTTTTAAATCGAATTATAAAGAACATACTGTATGAATGTATTGTTATTGATAAATTTTCTTTTCATAAAATTCTATGTATCAAAATAAGGTTCATTATCATAACAATGTTAAATAAAGATATTTCGTAATAAAGTGACTCGATCGAATTATCTATGCCATAATTTGAGATCTGATAAATCAAACATGCCTGTAGAAAGAGGCTTACAAAGTAAAACATAGCGTCGTATTCTTGCTTCATTAAGTTTCATCGATATCGTATTTCAGACTCGTTATTTTGACAAAGGCTTCTATATGCTGACATGAGATGTATCCAAATTTAATTTTCCCAGTTAAAAAAGCTCGAGAAAAAAATTCAGTTTGAAAATTTCACAAAAGGCGAACACACGATATTATTCAGACTAAATATGGATTGGAAAGCATAAAATGAAAAATTCGTTTGAGTGAATTCGAATATTTGATATATTTGAACTTTTTTTTCATAAAGCGTAAAATTTCCAAGAATCAACTTTTATTTTATTCAAATCGAATAAGAGTTTATTTCGATTTTTTCAATATTTAAATTATGTTAGGCATCAAAATATTTTTTTCGTTCAATTATATTACAAAAAAAGAAATAACTAATAAATACAACCGACATTTTTTTTATTCAAAACAAATCAATGAAATATGATTCATTTTCATTAAATTTCAATTTTCATCCAAAATAAAGTGCATTAAAGCTAATTAACGAACGAAATGCATAATGGAATACTGGCATCAGAGGCACATGAGAGTGCATCAGCATCAGGAAAGTGCACGTAAAACGCATGCATACGAACACGTAACAGTTCGCAAAAACGCGTTAGGGCTTTGCATGCACATTCCCGAGAGGTTCCCAAAGTTCCAGTGCACTTCCCAAACTGTGGTCCGCCACATACGACCGTAATACGACCGCTAGAAATTCGCAGAAGCGATTTCGGCCAAGTTGATAGTGGCGGGGAAATGTAACGGATGTCACTCGTTCGGACTCATACGGTGTTATAACCCTAACAAGGATGTTATGTATAATTTAATTTTTTTTATAAAAAAAATATTATGTCATTGGTGCAATCGTACCTTCTAAATGATATCCATGCAAAATTCACTAAGAATTTTCAATTCATTAATTACATAATATATGAGTACAGTATTAATATTTCACGTTTGAACGTAACGGATAGTGATATAATTTACCTGCGGATAATCAAATTACAAAGTTCTAGTTCGATCTTCGAAAAGTTTCCACTTCGTTACCGAAATAATTTGTGCAAATGGACTTAATTGCTTCAAAATTTAAAAGGTCAAATTTCAATCGATCCACTTACGAATAAACTCCTATCCAAAAAAGCCTTCATAACTCGCGATAAAACGCCAAAAACACACAAATACATCATTCGGCGTAATCCAAAACGACCTTTTATTATATCGCACATACACACAGAGGAATAAACCGGCATAAAACACCAGTGAATCATGTTAAAATTCAAATTCGCGAATCGAGGTACGCTCGTTGCGCTTCATTTGCTCTCACATAAATCAAGAGTCGCCCGCTGCACGGTTAACGTTTCGTACATTAAAGCATAATCTAAACGCGAGCACATTTATATCCTCTCGCGAAATATAATACACTATACCACCGATGTACATATATGCGAAAAGGACTGTTTTGCACTGTTGGTCCGATGCAAATAGCCTGCGACGCTAATGCTCTTGTAGGGCGAGCGAATTCGCTGCGGGCTCGTGACCGAATTTCGGTAATGGCGGTTGGAAATTGTGATCACGGTCGTTGTGGCTGTATTGTCGAGGTTCGTTATTTTAAATCGGATAGTTGGATGTTTAGCGAACGATTAAATGCGATGTGATTTTTGTTGGAAAATATCGGTCTTCAATAGAACGGAACGGGATTACGCAACGATGGTTTTTTTACGTTTTTCCGATTCTATTTAAAAAATTTCATTTTTATATTGATATTTTATTGAAAAAAGTTCAATGTTGAAATCGGAAAACTATAGTGGATTATTGATAAATATGTCGAAATATCTTATAACTGAATTTTCATGAAATGGTAAATAATTTTTAACTCATTAGTCTTCATCTTATTGGTAGCGAAAAAAAATGGAATTTGCATTTTATCAGAATTTTGTTCGATATGTCAAGTTTGGTTTGGTTAGGGTTTAAAATAAGATAGGTCAGTTTGTTCTTTTACATTTTACATGTGAATTTAGATTCAATTAAATTAGGTAACGATTTGGGATAAGTAAAGTTAAATCGAATGTCACATCGATGGAAAAGTATACAAGTACTGAAAATTCACAGCATCATCATGATATGAAAATAAACATCAATTGAAAATTACAGAAAAACTTTCTTTTTATAACTCTTCTAATCAAAAGCAACAAATATGTTTTTTTCAATGACATCACAATACGTATTCGGACCTAGGACAAGGTTTTTCAGCAGTTTCATAACCATGGACTTTTTTAGTTAGAATCATTAGCACCCAGATCAACATACATACATGTAACTAATTCAATCATCTTTTAATGAAAACTAACACTACTAACAAAAATAATTCATAATGAAATTCATCTCAAAAACATCTATCATTGCATTAACCTAGCATAACATACAATGTAGCATTCACAAACACCATAAAACTCCGAAAAGCACCGAGCCATAGATCAAAGTCTGAACTGCACCGGCGAACGCTGGGTCCAATTTGGTAATTGGAGCGATTCGGAGCCAAAGTCGCCGACGGTGCATATAGGAGTCGCGGTTAACAGGTCACCGGTTAGACCCGCGAAATTATTTCTGAGTCTGGGGGCAGAGGAGCCGCTGCCGGGTCTATATAGACGTGGAACTTTCGAGAAAACCCAATTAGGAATGCTTGCAGCCGAAAAGTTCGCCGCCTAGCGCGCCCCGGGGCCATCAATATGCAAAACGCTATAGGAAAGTTGAACGCTCGCTAAGCGAAAATGCACGCTAACTAAATGTGTGTGAGCGGCTTTGCAGTGGATGCAGAGTATACTTTTTTTGCGATGAGAAATTAATTATGCGATGTTTAATGATTTTTTTATTGAAAAAAAATATTAATTTGGTTAGTCGGGGTGATTATAGTACGTAGGAAAGTGTAGATCGGGAGAATGGTGTGGTTGACGGGACAAGTGTAGTTCACAATACAAGCGAAGGTGGCATAATAGCAAATATAATATATAAAAAAAAAGAATCATTTAGTGTACATACTAAGTATAGATATGATATTTTTTTAACGACTTTGTTAATTAATGGAATATCGACTGACCTTATGTCACACCACCATCCCTTTCGAAAACATCCTCAATTTTCTACAATCTCAAAATTTAGTTATTTTGAGTTATGCATGTTTTCAGAATGGTCTGAAATATCAGTATACGAGAAAAAACTTAAAATTTTCAACTCAAGGAAAATAGAGAAAACTCATTTTTGCATTGAATTTCAAATGTGATAAATGCAAAAAATGCAATTTCTATTAAAAGTATTAAAGAGTGACTAATTTTAAAAATAATAATAGAACAATAAAACAATTTCCACAATATAGCAATAAATCACAAAAACCGAATCACACAACAGAACCGCTAGGCCGATATAAATACGAAACCACCGAGTGGAAAACGACATAATATATCGACCAGGCACATGAGTACAAACGAGAGCACATGTACTCATTGTTCGGCTCCTTTCAGAAACACATAGATGGAAGGTCGACCGGCGTCATGACAAAGGTTTGACCTTGATCAGTCAGGTGGTTGAGTAGTCCTCAAAATAACCGCGCAGCCCTCCCTCGATATCAAAGACTTCACATACTCGTACGTCATGAATTTCGTATAGCGCGTGTGTTGTAGAGGCGAACTCGAGACGGAGAGCGATCCGTTTAAATTTCAAATCTGCGGTCGAAACGGAATATTCATTGAAATTTCTGACCTTTGAGCGTTCTCCGGGAACGCAAATAATTGATACGACGAGAAAATTGAAAATGCGAAGCGTTCAGTTTGAGCGAAGTTCGCGACGCAGCGGCAACATAATGGGATAAATGAAAAGCTGAGCGCAAATCTCATTAAACATTCTTTAGAAATAATTTATTTTCGAATTCGGAATCTACGAGAAATTTTCTTTTTGCTCCTTCGTAATTGTTATTCTTTTCGTTTACGTTTCGGAATATTTTCGAGATATAAATCCGTCGCTGGGCTTTTCAATAAGTTTTCGCGATACTCGAGACGTACGTAGGTACATTGTGAGCGAAACACGAATCAGCGCAAAGAGGAAAATTCGCGCTAGAAGACAAAAAAAAAAGGCAGCCACTTACAAATCCGATTTCGAGATAAATAATATGTACAAAGCTATGTGTAATTGTATAAGTGAAACCGAGACTGAAAAGTTGGCTTAAATAATGGACGCTCGTTTCTCAGAACGAAATTATGGCTCGCCTTAAACCGGCGACTTTAACGACGAGAATAAGAAAAATACGAAGGCATTTTTAAATGGACACGAAAAATTTAAGTCTTTCCCTCTAAATATGCAGGAGCCGAATGAAATTTTGCGAAACGCTAACGTTTCAGAACGCGACCTGATTAATTATTGATTGTGATTCGAACGCGAATACAAAATTGAAGCATATTATATTGCGTTTATATATCGAATTTCCCCGAAGGAAAATTCAACGTGTGTAATCCCGCTTTTGCATTTTAACACCGTGGGCTTAGTGAGGACCTGAGGCCGAAGACCGTCTGAATCCTTCGAGTGCAGAAGCAAATTTTATCGAAATACCTACGCAAAAAAGGGTCAACGTTGTAAGGTTGAGAAGGGACGATAAAGCCGAAACTGTAACAAGAAAACGAAGACACTATTCTCTGATAATATACCGAAAAAAAAAACGAAGATTAATTAAAAACGTAGCGGATAATTGAGCGGATGTAAAATCTGAAAAAAATCGGAGAAGGCTAAAATTGAATTATAGAAGACGAACCATCCGGGATTTGAGTGTTTGAAGAACAAAAAGAGTTCTTGTCCGGTTCCGGGTAATAAAACGTCTCCGTCGTTCAAGGGCTGTCCACGTATAGGAGCTGATTGCTTGACAGCTCCCTCATCGAGGGATCCGAAGCCATTATCCACGAGGATCAGATCTGACGGAACACCCTCGTCTTCAGACGAACAACTTTTGTATTATGCATCCTCATAACGATATGTATTACCATCGATTCGAAACCATTATATAATTTTCTGCATCGACTCATGAAAATCGATTGATCATGAAAGGGTAAGAAAATAGAGCCGTCTTGGATATAAAAGTTTAAAAAGGCCATTGATATAATGACACATAAAAGCGCTGTGGGAAAACATCAAGCGTATTTAAACGTATGAAGGTTGAATTATAGAGCGGCATAGCGAAAACGACACAGACAATCGTTTAATCGATAGAACTTGAACATTGAATAATTCAATGCGATGAAATTTATGACTTTTGAAATTACCCGATCGAGTGTGTGCTTCGTTCGCAATGAGTGCACGAGCTGTAAAACTCTCGCGGAGTCGAGTGCCTTTGCTCTTCGGCGTAACGAAGACAATATTGATTTTCTCGTATTTTTTCCGCCCTCCTTTACATCTATAAAAAAAAAGGAAAAGCTCGTATATATTTCAACAATCGAAAGGAAAGAAACAATTTTTGTGTCGCCCGTTTCTTTCTCGTATCATGAACAAAAGAATTATTCAACGGCGGCCAAAAGTGGTATAGTCAACGGAAGCGCCAGACGTCCGATGAAAAATGAACGCAGAACTGAATAAAAACGAAAATTGTACAAAATATGAATGTGTATACGTATTAATGCACACGGCTCGTTTCATGGGGGAATATTTCATCTGAAAATACGTTTTATGGGAACGAAATAGTGTGAAAGAAATGAATACATGGCTGATGAAGCGAGCGATATCGATAGAAAGCACAAACACGAATCTAATTTAATAAAAATTTCGAGATGGAAAATATTATAATCACTTTATAAAATGATGAAAAAAGTTTTTATCATATTATATTAGCGATACCGACAGTAATCTGATGAAAATTTGAAGCACTCTCGTGAAAATCGATACGAAGAATAATACTTTCGACAAGTTTTGATCGATCGCTATTTAGCTTTCGAATTAGCAGAAAAATATGAACCGTTCACGAAGTAGATTCTGAAAATAAATCAATTCGATTAATAATAGAAAACTGATTCAATTAAAAAATATATACATTCACAAACATAAATCACACACGCTTTCACCGAATCGTTTATGAGAGATAAATCAAAAGCGCACGTCGGATAATCGATACGAAACACATTTTCCACGAAACGTTATATGGCAAAATTGAAATTTCGACAAACGATAATGAAACGCTGATAGTGCTCGTAGATTAAGCCATTTCTCCCCCCGTTTTTCAATCAGCCACATCCGAGAGATGAGATATTATATAGTGGTCGTTAAAAATTTTCACTCGAAATGCTGGGAAAAAATATTATATTATCCGGCGCAGATTGGGAAGATTCAGCTTAATCCATCCATAATAAGCAAAGGAAAATTCGAAATTCGCATTCATCCCAGTGCGCTGTTGGAACGATTTAAAATTTATAGAATTAGTACGTTGTGCCGGCTCTGCTTGATTATCCTCGTGCCTTGTTCTATATGAGTGTTCGTATATATTGTTATATATGTATGTGTGTATTTTTCGACATGTATCATGAACACGTTTTACAGATTTTCATTCTGGGATTGGATTGAAAAGGATCGTTCGTTTCGAAATGAATGTTTTAATCATTCGATCGTATCAAATGTATTGTAAGTTAAAATGTGTTATATAAAATATAATATTATAGAATAGAGCTATGAATTGTTAGTCATACAAATTTAAATAAGAAATATTATAATCAAATAACGGAAATGCGGTCGCTTTTTCATACATATGTTATCAAATAAACATACTGAATACGTCATTTTGGCGTTCATTGTAACTGAAAGTTTCTATGAAATGAAATCGAATTTTTTCCAAATGCAAAATGTGGTTGATTTAATTAAGAAGCTTTGTAATTTGTGAATTAAAAATTTATTCAGTTTATATAGTCGGTTTCTAAATGAACTCTTTTTCAAACTGTCACATTTTCATCATTGAAACAAAAGATGAATTTAGCCGTCTTTGAGGCGGAAGAGAAATCGCCGGGAAAATCTGACGCTTTATAATCAGATGTTTTAGCGGGAAACTGAAAATTAATTACTGAACGGGGAAATTTTCGTTTGAGAATTTCTCGCCTTATCAAACGATGAAATGAAAATGATATAGAAATAGGTTTGTGCATTTTTGATTCGATGTCACGACCTGCCATGTCAAAGATTCGATAATAAATTATTAGTCGATGAAAAATATTTATAAGAGACATTGAAATATCTGTCTGAATTCAGCACTTTGATCGCGTTTCGAACGATGAGACATCGCTTATAAATATGTATTACACAGAAGAATAAACAAAATAAACGTGTTACTACATCACTTAAATCAACATTTGATGAGTTGAACTGCAAAATTTATGAGCGATTCAAGCCACACACATCACGTTTACCGCAAAACCGATAAATAATAAGAACGAAAACAATAAAAAAAAAAGATAAATTTCCGAAAAATATAAGGAAAATTATCATAAAAACAACTGATATTCATAAAAAAAAGAATTTCTATTATTAAACAATGAACAATACCGTTTTATGAACCAAAACCATAAATAAGATCGAAAAAAAACTTGAACTAGACAAAAACGGAACTATCAACCGGAAAAACTAGCCTCGGCGAAGCCTTCGGTTCGTATTGCTGACACAATGACCATGTACTACATAAAGTCGCAATTAAAAGTACAAGGGATGAAAAACAATGAGAGAACAAGACAGTAGGAAAAAGGGTTTAACCGCAAATTGATCGGATTGTAATTATATTCCAGCAAATCGTGTTCGAAACTTAGTGAAATATCAGATATATTATACAGCAGTGTATGTAGCCTGTTTTACAATTCAGCCGCCAATAGTGCATTATCAGGGTTGTGAGATGAATATCCTTTGAGAAATCGAAATATTCCCAAATATAATATATTTAATTTTCTCGAAAATAAAGTATGGTTTATATTTATTTACAATCGGTAAATGTGCTAGATCTTATTATTCACTAGAGTTCATATTTTTATAAGAAAAATACGAAGTTAACTATTGAAAATATTTTTTGTATGAAACTCAAGTCCATAGGAAAACGAAAATTGATGATTTCTCAATACAAACGACATTAAAGTTATTTCATAAATAAGTAAATGTAAAGAAGAGGGTATTGAAATCAAGGACTTATGATCGCGATTTTCACCAAGTCACTTGCACATTATTTACGTTCTTATCTTTTTACTTCTACATCTTATTTTTGGAAAAATATAATATTTGTTTATTAACAAAATGTAATAATATAATTTAAATAGTCTGAGTAAACTAATCAAACTGAAAAATAAACAGGTTTTCCATTTCAAGTAAAATAATTTCACTTTAAGTTCAAGTTGATTAACCTGATATGAAAAATCTTTATATGTATGAAGATGAGAATAACATATCAGAAAACATTTCTTTTAATAAATAAACACGAAAAATGATCACGAATCAGAAATTTTAACGCAGATAATACAAACGTGATTCAATTGCAATTCCCAGGATTTGGAAAATTCTCAACGAGCTGAAATGGAAAATTTGTCAGCCCTGCACCCATTTCCCAGAGCCTGAGGAGAGAAACTCCTCGTTCGGATGCTACCCTGGTCGCTCTCGGTCAGTCTGTCCGCGACCGCACTCCGAGCAACACGCGTCTGCATCAGCTATTTCCAAAGAAGATCGACTGCCTGAAGTAAAAAAAGTGAGTGCCACAGTGATAATGTGTAATCAGTGTTGCCTGTACTCTTAAAATCGAATTTTCAATCCCAATTTTATATAAGAATTTCATAGAAATCTAATTTGAAATATAAAAAATTCTTTAGTACGAATTTTATTATAAGTGTCGTTTTATATGACGATAATTCTTATACTAATTCCGATTTCAAATTCATCTCAATTAGATCGAGTTTCTGCCTAGTGCAAATATTTACATTCGAATGTTATTGTAGAATATTACGTTCGAGCTGCGGACTTAATCAATTATCGTATTAATCACAAAATATCAATATGCTCCGTTTAGTCCTATGTAAACGTGTACGTGAATGAGCGACCCAATTCAAAGCTCAGATAATACCGTTCAATTATAGAAACTCTAATGTCTAACTGGTACTCGTTTGTTTACCGATCCCATGACGGTAAGTATAATGTCCCTTCTTTAATATTTAACCTAATCGTATTTTCGGACTATTCGTTAAATACAACCATTCATAGCGTATTACTTACAGCTGAAAGTTTTGCCAGTTTAGAAAAACGTATTTGAAATTAAAAGTTTTTCATTGACGTTCGTAAAATGAGATACATTCAAAATTTTCATTTTGAAACTTTTTTATGAAAAATGATACTTAAACATTGATTAAAGCATCGTATATGTGAGCCATTCATCGCACAAAACGATTAATTCCATTAAACTGAAATTCTAAAAAAACAATGCGTTTGATGCAATTTCAAAAATAAATTGATTCCCTTCATTATTGATTTATTTATTAATCATTTATCAAGAAAAATATTTATTAAGAAAAAATATTTCTACACATTAAAAATTATGACAATATTAATGACTAACATTAAAACCAATATTTTTATCGAAAAGTATATTAGTTTATCGCTTTATGTAAAGAACGACTCATGTATGTATATGAGCGAATTCAGACATTTCAATTTTGGAACACGACACAATTATAACTTTATGAAAGGAACGTTTCCGCCACGATACACAAGCAACATTAATATAAGGAGAGATAGGAGCAGAAGCCTCGTTTCGGATGAGGCTCGCAAATCTCCCGCGAAGATACATCACGCACGCAATTAAAGAATCCTAAGAAGGCAGACGCACCCCGGACGAAACGAAAATACGAAATATAATTTCTCTAATCTACCCACGTACACGCACCGCCCGCGATATTTCATCTCCAGAACCTCAAAAAGTAAGAAGGAGAAGATTCGAAGCGGTTCTAGCCGATTTCAGTGAAATTTTGTAGAAATGTAGACGTGAAATGGTTGCGAAGAACGAAAACGCGGGTTTTGTTAGTATTATATTTTTATAAGTTATCGCAGGTCGAAGTTTGGTGTATTTGTTATGTGCATTAATAAAAATAATATTTTGTATCAAATTTATTTTGAAAATAAGTAAGATTACAGACCACAGAATTGAAAAAAAAAACAATGAAAAATGAAAAACGTGATAAGGCGGCAACATAACTGATTTTGTGGTCCAGTCGAAGCTATACACAACATTCAATCAAATCAAAAAACAAAATTAAAATCACAAATCATACAAAATCAAAAATTAAATTAAATCTTTACACATGTCGTTAAAGGAATGAAAGCAAAGGTATTTTTTTAGCATAGCTAACAAATACACCAAATTTCGAGTTGCATTTTCACTGTTCACGACTATTTCATGTCTAACACTACGTTTCTACAAATTCTCATTGGAATCGATGAGTACCGCTTTGTAGCCTCTCCTTTTAAGGCAGCATAGAGACGAATATGAAAAAAAAAATACATAGAAAATTTGCCTAAGCCTTAACATCCGCCGATTTGCGCTCGGCGGACGTAAATCATAGCTAGACGTCTACTTTAGAGAGAGAGTGAGAGCAAACTTTTCGAAAACGGATATGAAAACATCTCATTTCGTCTCTCGGCGGGAACTTTTCGCATCTTCGCGGAAAAACAATAATCGCCCGAGATAAAAGGGGTGGCGTAGTCCCCGTGACAAACTGCTCAAGTTTCCGACGGGCCATTTGCAAGGAGTCACGCACCTACGGGATCTCGTATTTTTATTTCCATATATAAAATATGTATATGTACAGTAATTCCTTCATTTATGAACTGACGAAAAAAAAAATCGGAAAATACCCAACCATTCTTGAGTTAGACCGAATTCAACTCGGGCGACGTCGATTGAATCTAACGCATTAAGTAAGTGTGTACGATGAAAACGGTCAAAATCGGTTTAATTCGATCCGAATCGGTTTGATTCGATGTGAATCGGTTTGACAGTTCGTAAATACAGGGATGACTGTATGTGTGTGCTGTGATATGCTTCAGAATGTGTGTTATGTCGAGGATGTGAAATGAACGCGCGTTATGAATATCGACGCCTAGGTGTTGCGATAAGGCGTCGGAAAATTCGCGAATCTCCGAGGAAAAGTTTGAATTGAATTTCGTTGTTGTTGTTGTGCTTCGTAGTTGTATGACGGTTCGTAGTTGTTCGAAGAATAGTACAATGTAATAAACGAAAAAATGAGTGTTGAAACGGAAAATTTTTGTATTTATTTTTTTATGTTCGCTTTCGACGATAAGGCAATCGTTTTTGTGATAATTTCTGTATTTTGTATTCATTTGAATAATAGTGTGTTATTGTATTCTTTTTGCGTCGATAAAACTAAATTGAATGCTATGATTAGTGTGAAATTTGAATAATTTCATAAAAGAAATCGCCTCGGAATGTTTCGAAAGATATGCAAAAGGCATTCGAAGAAATTAATTTAAATTTTATACAGAGCGATTCAAATATTTTAATGGCCGAAGATATCACAATGCACCCGGAGATTTGCAGGAATGCAACAATGCATTTGAAATGAGATTTCGACGTCGTTTCAACGCAAAAAGAAACAAAGTAACATCTCATACATAAACCTACATTATTTGAATGGAACGAGCGTTCGCATTAAAACTATCTCCTTTTATAATAAAATATTACAGGTTATAATGTATGCACCTGTAATAAACGAACTCGTCTCATATTAATATATCGTATAACTATTTTCGAGTAGATAATTTAATAATAAGCTTTTTAACTCGCATTAAAAACTTAACAATTAAAGTTATGTCCGAATAAATTCGAGTCCTCAGACTTAATTACGACACATCGCGAACTTTATCGCGTTACCCGACATAATTTTCGATATTACGACAAGAGACACAACACACGACAAACAACCATAATGTGAACCATTCATAACTAAACGTGACTAACTCCATTAATAAAAAATCGAAAAAAACGATCAAACTACTTCGAGCTGTTTTTAATAATCCCCTTCGTAAGTAAATTTATTCGAAATTGAATACATACAAAATTTGTTTATAATAAGCTATGGATATGGTCAATTCAATAAGAGTACAAATTTAATTAAAATGGCTTCTGAAATAAATGTTTTATTGGATATTCGGTGGTCAATCGAATTTTGATATTATACAAGAATGGTATTTCCCACATAGAAAGTTATGACTAAACCAAGCGCTTTGACACTTAAATCTCACGTTTTTCCAAAAATTGGGGTTAATCACGTTCAGCTCTGAAAGGCTCATATATAAACCCGAAAGGACGGTTCAAAATTCAGGCATCAGAAGTGTCTGCATTCATAAAGCTCGGTGTTTTACTATTATAATTTCGCCGTTATAAATTCTCATACCGAAATGTCTCGTGTCTGGCCCGCTGCGAACGTCATAACTTAACTTTAATGGAAGTCTATTACCTAAATGTGTTGTACAGTTTCGTGTGATGTTCGTTCGGATGTGAAATATTGATGCGAATTAATGAAATTCTTCGATGGTTCACGAACGTACTAGTGTATGTGTGTAGGTACATATCTGCGTTTTTGTGGAAATATTCTGTGAAATTGAAGCGGATCGAAAAAATATTTTATGGGTAATTTTCGACACGCAACGTTTATTAAATTTTGCAATTAAAATATTCCGCTTAATTAATATGTAATGTATTAATTTGTGCCATATTGAACGAAGCGTTCGGCGTAATTAATTTTCCGTTCAATATCAATTTGCTGATATATTTATAATTTTCACATACAAATACATGTATATTTTGATCAAACGATAAACTTAGTATGAAATCCTTCAATTAATCAATTTTCAAAATTCAAGAGACATCTCCCACCGATATGAAGTCTAAATAAAAAAACTTTTTTGTAAGTTTTCAAATTCATCCGAGCGAATACTACAATTTACTTTCACAACACAAAAATATACGCATTCAAATACATGGAAAATAACATGAAAACTTTCGAGCGATTCGATCAATCGTAATAGAACTCGACGAAGCCTTATCATGCTTGTTAATACTTTTCAACGGAGTTTTCAGCGAACATCTTTGATTCTGGAGATAAATCGCGAACATAAATCATAGAATTGTACAGTTTATGGAAGTTCGCATGCTCAAACAATTCAATATTGATTGAGTGTGCAGCAGGAAGCTTTAAGAATTCTAATCATTCAGGGCTTTGGGCGAAATGTTCCGATGCATTTCGATTGGTTGGTTGCGCATTTCAACTATTCAAATAATACACGAACTGAATTCTCTGCTAGGAAATTGCACGAATATCGAATAGCATATTTCGAACGGTAACGTTTACAATAAAAACGGTCATCGATGCAATAGAACGTAACGTCCATAGAAAATGTGCAATCATAATTCAGCTCGACGCTATATAAATGGTGATAAATTCGCGAATGAAAACTACGATTTTACGATGAATCCGTAGTTGTTTTACTGCCGTTCTGCCAATATATTATCACTGTCGTTGTAAACTATTTTATGACCGGAGTGAAGATCACGCTTCGCGATTAAAATTAATAGATTTTCCAATACGCCACCTTATCGCCGATTGTACTATCGCAGCGTTTGCCGAAGCATCTAATATACTAAAATATGTAATATATTCAATATAAATGCGGAAAATTCTTACATAATAATAACTTGAAAGTGAATTACGAGCGAAACGGCGGCAAAAAGAAAACTTTCTTTCGCAGCTAATGGGCGCGAACCGCCCTCTCGGTTCTTTCGCTGTTTGCAGCATTTAACATGTAAAAAAGATAAACTTAATCGCCGCATACTAAAGAGATATAGAGAGGAGAATATCCTGAAAAAGCCTTATGCCCTGCGGAAAAATTCGCTTTGACGCCGAACAATCCCTTTTGCTTGTTCGAAAATCTACTCACTTTGAAAAGTTTCAACAGACGAGATGCTGAACCGTCATTAGCTTCGTTTCATGGCAGTTAAAATGGTCGAATCGGTTTATGATTTTATGGTCTTGCTATTCGATTGTTCTGTGTGACATTCATTGTTCCATACATCGAATCGATACATTCGCAATAGGAATATTGATTATATTCATCGCTGCACTTGTGAAATATTTCAATGTGGATTGTTCGAAATGAAAAAAATGGATTGAACATCTGAAAATTCGTCGATAGCTTTATAAAGTCATACGTGGATAACTCTCGAGTGGCGCACTTCAGATCTTCGATATAAAACGAAAAGTTAAGGGGGATCGAGAACATCTTTACGAGAAGTAAAAGTCGCCCGACGATAAGTGAACTTTTTTCATATTTGTATAAGATATGCAACGGGGCGAACGTGCGTATATAAAAAAAGTGACCGATTTACTTCTTTAAAAAGTTTCATATTCAAAAAGTTCCTTTTTTTTCGTTCCCTTTCGGAACGCTTTTCTTCCCCTGAGCGTAAAAATTTATTCGAAAACTTTCGCTCTAACTCGAAAAAACTCAAAACAAGCCGCACGTTATTAGAAATTCGAACGTTCGAGGTGATATCGAATGCGACTCCTTTTTTTCCACATCATATTATACATCGACTTTATACGGCGCGATTAAAAATTTTTATACGCCTCTGAATTATTCAGCGAACCGTTTCGAGTGACTTTTGCATACTTCATTGAGTCGCACGAACGACACATCGAGGGGTTGAAATTTCGAATGAAAAGTAATTCGCGACCGTATGTAGATTCTTCGCTTTGAGGCGAAAGCTGAAACGTTTGCTACGTACAATTTCCGCTCGATACACAAATATACAGGACAATTCGATAGTACGTGACCCTTCTCAATAGTTTATTGTGAGGATATTGGAGATCGAAAATATTTTGCTTCTACAACGAAAAAAAATTTCATTGTTGACCCTTTCGGATACAGTGTGCATAATTATGCAATATGACATTTTTTTAAATCAACTTTAATTTGAAATAAGTAAATAATTATCATTTTGATAACGATTGCTAATTGTTTTTAATTTTTCTTCTATCAAAAATTTATCGAATAAAAAAACATTAAAAATGAGTCAAGTCTAAATGACTTAAATTATATTAACATTCATAAAATTTAATTTCAATAGTAGAGTCGAGCATAGTCATAGGTAAAGGTAAAGTAGTTCCAATCATCATCGTTAGATTTTTATTTAAAAAGTGTCAAAATGAAAATTTATATGATTCAAAAAGTAACTTCATTTGAAATTTTATGTACTGTTTTCACATCTTGAATATTTTAAAATATTCTATGTACAATGTATCGAGCGACCCTGTATATATCAAAATGCGAGAAAGACGAAAGGAAAGGTAGAAGAGCGGCATCCTCTTCCAAAAGGGAAGGAAAGGAAGAAACTGGCGGCAATATGTGCTGAAAATTAGACTCTCCGAATGTGCATATAAAATTTCAACACTTTTTTTCTTTCATCTGCCGCGTGTTTGTCGTGTGCGCGTAAAAAGAAAGTATCCAGATGTCGTGTCGTACGGTACAAAGGGAGTTTTGCGAAAATTCAACTCTCGAAGCGAAAAGGGCGAATAGGAAACTCTCTTTGTGCCCTTTGGAGTCAGGAAGAAGGGTGGTAGGATGCGAACAATCATCCGGGAATGTTCAATATGAAAATGGAAATTTTCAGGGTGTGTTAACTATCATAATTTCGTTTGGAACGCGTCGGCGATTAAGTTAAAAGTATCGTTTTCAATTATCATGTAGATAATTGTGAAAATAATAAGAAATTTAATTGATTTTTGCGATATAAATGCATTAAAATTGCAGTAGGGGACGCAGGAAATTGGATCGAACTGTGCGATGCCGAAGGATATCCAACCAATCAAAATTTTCCACAACGCTTTGCACGATTCTAATTACAGGACAAACTCGAACGTAAATAATTGAAAAATAGTATTAAAAAATCGAAATAATAGTAAGAAAACACCTACAAGCAACAACGACACAATAGCCGTAATAGAGTAAAATTACATTTACATTTCCCTAATAACGAAGTGCGTTTGCATAATTTGAACAGCAATGTTTATTTTAATGCAATTTTCCGACGCTCAATTATTTCCACGGTACCTACGCCATTGAAATCGTTAAGAGATGAGCCTTCATTAACGACTCGGTCGTACTAATTACGAATACCGGACGCGAAGATGTCGTTTGACACGTGCACGCGAACACGATAGCTAATTAAATTGTGGCAACACATCGATTCGATGTTGCCAGATTAATTGGGATCAATTTCCAAAATTTGCACACATAAATCTGAAACGTGAAACTGCTCGTTGACAGTGTGTTGACAAAAATTGAATGCGTTCGGTCTAATTGGTTCGGTTGTGCGAATTGATGAATCTGTACGTTTGCTAATGTGCTACGATAAAATAAGCGGGAGTAAGTTAAATTATGTTTGCAGTATGCAAATTTCTGTCAACACGTTACGAGTGCTCGGAAAGGTTTGAGAAATATTAGCTTACATAACTGAATTCGGCTTCCCCCTTTAAAATTTATAGACCAGGTGAGTTCAACTCATACAACTGTAGAAATGTGCGGTATAATAAAAATGAAATATTGCAGAACTGAATTTGCTACAATATGAAGGATTAAAGTTAACATACAAAGTATAAGAATATTGAATTTAAAAAAAACTGCAACTAAACAGTTAAATCAGCGATTGAAATACAGATAATAATAAGTATGGTTAATGAGATTAATTCGGTTTACATCAATTCAAAAATCAACAAAGATTTTAATGCTAACTATGTCTCATGAGCCACATTTACCTCAAATGACCCTACTTGTTATTGGAAACATGGTTATATTCTCCATTCTGCCGTTTGACATTTGATCCCATAACTAGTTTCGAAATACCTCACAGTAGTTTGAAGTTTCGACATGTTCGACAATTCGGACATTTGCAAGACATCCAAATAAAAAATCTAAATATCGATACCTGACTGGAAATATGTGTAGAGCTCAGAATGTAATTGACTATAGAAATTGATTAAATAGTTATTAGCCGGTTATTATCTGATCGAGCACAATATGTCACTTTTCCATTCAATCATCTATATTTTAGACCCAGGCCATTGATAAGAATCAAACGTGCATCTCGATAGAGAATTTTCAACATTGGCGATCGGTAGCTAATGCCTTCGACAGTTACCCATAAAACTCAACTCAACGCCTATTATTATATGAGGTCCAGACCAGATATTACACGATTCGAACGATTCAAACGCCTTCCGAACTACCGAAAATTTTCCAAAATCGATTCAGAGCCCAACCAGCCTACTGTACGAAACGATCTCGTCTACGACGACCGCTGATGAACGACGTGAAATAATTATTTGCGAGGGCAACGTCGACGCACCCCCAGGGGAGAGGCTCTGTTTACCCTCACCGCCGCTAACGGGGTTATGAAAATTAATTGAACGCCATTAAACAAACAGCGCGAAGTGTTTGCCTTTTTTCAAACGCGGGGCGAACGGCTCGAAACGCGCGTTTTGTCTGTTTCCAATGTTCGGCCGTTGGCCATTGTCGTGTCTGTCGTGTTGTGACAGTTTTCCGAAAAACCCGTCGCGCTTTTGCCGGTGCAGTTTATTTCGTGAGTGAAGCTTCGGTTTTTTTTTTTTTGAAATTTTCATGAACGTATACGGTTCAATTTTTCGTTTTATGAAAGTTTGAATTTTTATAGAATTTTCGATTTAAAAATGCAGATATTTCGGATCGATATGTATAGAATGTACGGCAGTTCGTATGCACATGTCTCTCTGTATGTGCATATGTGCATACGACTCCTAGATTATTTAAAAACTCGTCTTTTCGCACTAAAATTTTCCAGATTTATTGTATGCACAACGGAAGATTTAAGCAAATGCATCATTAAGTTTTCTCGCTTCGTCGTTTTACGGGAAAGTTGTAAAATCATAGTGAACATTTTTGTATTTATTTTACACAGTTCACAATCGGCTTATTGTCCGAAGAGTCTCACGAGGTTACAGAAGCAAGAAAACATAAGTATAGAAATATCATTTACGTATCGCTGCAAACGGAATTGCAAATTTTCATTATAGTGCAGAAAAAAATGAATGATAAATTCATATTTCTCGATAGTGAATGCATATTTATAGTTATAAATTGCGTTTTTCTAAGGAAATTGTTCGGATCGATCGAGCGTCACTTCAATATCCGGCAGCAGAAAGAAGTTGACGGATATCGGCGCTATTAATCAAAGTGATTCCCTTCTCTCGGTAATTAGACAGAAAATAAGATAAATACGTAAACGTCCACTTTGACGGATGAGCCGATATGATAATTCGAACAATCCTCTATTGTTTGAACAAAAACGGAGCGCGCATTAATCCAGATCGTCCTCTAGAGACGAATGCGAAAAAAAACGTATATCCGCGTTATTAGTCGGGAGCAATTTATCGCTTTAGCACGCCGGTATCTATTGCTGTTGTAAAAACGCGATTATTATGCGATTTAAAGACCTTATGCAAAAACGATTCCGCAAAGCGTATAAAAAGGCAATTGTCATAACACCTTCGTGTTCGATTCTCAACGCGGCCGTTCTGTGATTGCACTCTATTAAAATCGGCCAATGGGAAAAACGATTCATTTCGAATACTAAGTTGGAATCGAACCTATAACCACCATGAATTTTAACGAGAATCTGGAGCAATCGCCTTTAGAGCTACTCTGCTTTTGCTCCGAGAAGTTTTAATAAAAATCGCATATGATTCTTATTAAAATTGTACTTAGAAAGCAGCTTAGAACTGGAGCATTGAAACTGGAAAAAATATACGAAAATCGAATGTTTATAAATTTGACAACTTAATTCTAATATTTTCGAAAAACTGGATGACAAACATTCACAAAAACAAAATTTTCATACGTATAATAAAATGCTCTTCGATCATTTGCACAGTTGTTTCGAATTCAATCATTCAATCATATCACTGTTCGGATCATATTCGGAAGCTTTATTAGCAAAAAGAAATCCAAAAAAAATAACATATTTTCGTAATTATTTAAATATTTCTAGATACATTTTCATTCAACTTATCAGCGAATATCAAATTCCAGACATGTCTCTCAGTCTTATCGACTCGAAACCGATCGTCGAATCTCTCATGACGAAAAATCGACTTTTCACCACCATTTTTTTAAATCTAACTAGATAAGAAAATCTATACAAATCCATGAATTTAGAAACAATTTAAGGAATTTTTTTTAAAAAATAACAGAAGGCCAACGACCCCATGGCGACCCCGGACGCACTCGGGACGTGAGCACTCCGGCGAACCCCGGAGTACACCATTACCGGCTTTCGACTCGACTTCCTAGCGAATATGATATGTGGAGCGACCTGTCACCGCCGGATAAAACGATTGTCCTGTAACTACGTTGCCGACGAATCGTAAAATGTTGAAAAAAGCCGATAAATTTCTGTTCAGAAGACGCTGGAAAGCGCCGACCGTTTGCGAGTTTAGAATCGGTCATAAATCGAAAATTGGTCGGAAGTCGGTTTGAAGATTGGTGCTCTTTCGGGTCGATCTTTCAATTGTATGTAAGCGATGACAATTGTAAATTTTTATAGAGAAAAAATTGCAACGCTAAGATGATGCCTTAGTTTGTCTCATACCACTGGCAATCATATGTTGATAAGGATTTATCAGTGAATTGGACAAAATTAGGTTATTAAGATTTTTTTTAAGTTGGAAAATCTTTTATTTTGAGATAGGAATAAGGCGAAGATATGATCGGGCATGTATGAAACGAACAAGAATCGTTGAATCTCCTAGAAAATATTTATAGCTGACGGTTTGAATTCAGATATTAAAATACTGCTCATGTCAGATTCACTGAGATAATGCAAACAAATGTATGAAAAAAATTATAGAATAATATTTTCATATTTTGATTTAATACGAAATACACAGAATATATTGCAGAATACGAAGAAACCTTTGTTCTTTGAAATGTACTTTTCATAAATAAATTTTATTAGATTCAACTATAAACCTCATTTGATACAAAATTTGGGAGATTAGATTACTTTCATTTTATTACACGACTTCATTTATTGTTCAGTCAGTTACCTTTTAGAAACAAATATAGGGCTTTTTAATGAGTACACTCGAGCTTTGAGTCAATTATGACTATTTTAGTGAAACTAAATCTAAATTATATTAGCGAATCAAATAAAAAATAGTGGCTATATTATCTTTACAGCTATTTTATTTCATTTCAAAGATCGAACGCTTTTAATTAAAAACTCTCTAATCACTAAATATTCAAATTAATAAATCCTATTTATTGAAAATTCTAAAGTTCAATGACTCCCGAACATGCAATATTTAGATTTCGCTCAAAATTCAAAATACAAAAATCGCTCTTAGTCCCGAATAACGAAGGTGAGAACGAAGGCAATCAATAACGAGGCATTTGGCCAGATTAAAAAAAAATACGCCAACACCTCTGACACCGTCGAAGGGATTAGCCGCACCTTATGCGAAAAAAGGCCCTTCGATGGCTTCCGATACAATCGACGTGACAAATTGGTCGGACGAGGATAATCCGAACGTCAAACTCGCTCATGATACTTTTATCGGACGAAAAGGGTTTTTAGGGTGTGTAGATTCGTGTGTGTGTCGTGTAATATGTGGAAGGATGTGACGTTGTGGTGATTATTGTCTGCGGAGTTTCATGTGGGAATGTTGTGGGTGAATTTCGGGCTCGATGGTCGTTTTTGTGCGAAATGTGGTTTGTTGTCATAATCGGTTAAGTGGTTGAAAGATTTTAAAATAAATGTGAAAAAAAATTTGTTATTTATGAATTTATAGTACTTATATAAATATTGTTTTGAATCGTACGGCATAAGTGAAAACGGATTGCGAAAATATTTACTTTAATCATAAGTGGATCTTATGAAAACATTCAACACAGATCATATACGACTGAATGAATATTTGAAATTAAAAACACTCGAATCGAATAAATCGTATAATCAACAGAAAAATTAGCTGCAGAAGTAGTTATCTTTATTATATTACATATATTCAAATTGACTCGACCACAAAAACCCACACATTGCCATATTCGCAAAGTCCACTAGCATCAATTCTTAGTCCCAAACGAGAAAAAAATGATGAAACATCAGCTAATTAACAGACAAAGTGCATCAAAAGGTCCACGTATTTGCACCGTGCTTTCAGTGGCTTTCAGGTACGGTACGGCACGGCACGTCCGCGGTGTAAAAGCGTCGACCGTAATATTGCGCAAGACTCGCTCCCTTAATAGGGCCATAATGAACGCGTTAGTGCTGATAAATTCGAATTTTGCCCTCAAGCCTAGAGCAATTAAGGCTGCTTTTCGCGTAATGGAGTATTCGCAAGCTTTCGCGAACGATAATCAAATATGTGCGCCGTGTTTGTTGCAAACACAATGGGTTCATGTGTATGTGCAAAATAATGTTTTACATACAGTTGAGGACTAGTAGCTGAAGAGTACAAGTGACAATCGAATGACAATGAACTTCTTCGGGAAGAAAAAATATATTTTCGATCAATTCGTACAAATAACTGAGAGATTCAAACTTCTTTTGTGTGAACAAATAATTCCCTCTATAGCATGGAAATTATAGGAGAGTCGTCTGTATTTATATTTTAGTTTGGTGTGTGTCTGGAAACCAAAATCGAAGTGTCAGATCCGCTTTCGTCGGTTTCGCGTTTGGATTAATTTTAGTGTGCGTTGGTTAATTTTGAGTTGCGTTGAAGTTTGTAATGTAGCGGTTAGTGCTAATGATGTATTCAAATAATTTATTGCAGTGTGAATGATTTGCGGTTTGAATTTGAAATTATATGCAAAATATGATGATTAGTTTTAGTGGTCTGAGAAATATTAAAGAGTATCATAAATATTAAAGAATTCAAAATGGTTTTCATGAAATATACAGCGAAGTAAAATCTCATTAGCATTTACTTTACAGATTATAATTTGCATTCAAATTAAATTTTCTCACTAAATACAAATTTTTGGATCAAATTATGACGCGCACTAAACATGCTTTCCCTCTGAATTATAACTTAATTCACTTTGTGTGGTTCATTTCGGTAATGGTTGGCTATAACTCGTTGTTTGTGAAGGTGTATTTCGTTGTTAGATATTTTTATAATACAAATCTTGCGTATTTTATATTATCTACACAGCAGAATGAAAATAATAAATTCCCGTTATAGAAAACAACAATATATCTCGACAAACCAACATGAAATTAAACCACCCAATACATACATAGATTCCGTAAGTTAGAAGTGAAAAATTTTCATCTTAAATGTTTTACGTTTGTTTCAATTTCGAGATTATTACATGAACCCGGGGAGCCAATATTAATTACGGAAACGAACGTTTTCCGCGGCTTTTCCGGCACGACCATATTTTCCGATTTCCACTCTTCCGGCTTCCCATAGGTTGGATCAATTATTCATTTCGATTTTCCAGCGCAGACACACAACGGGTCTGCTCCAATAATAGATAGCTCGACCGGAGTCCCGTTTTTCCGGAAAATCTCTCAAGAGGAACATAGCGAACGCGAAAATGGACCACTTTTTAAGCAACTTTATTACCGCGTGTGTGGCATTGAAAATTACTATACGCTTATTTTCGATAAAACAAAAATATTGTATTTTTTGATGGTTTATCATAAATTGAATCAATAATGATTTTTTTACAGCAATAACTTATTATTGGAATTTTAATTTTTAGATTTAACATGCTTATCTTGCCGGAAAAAAAAAGACTAATATTCAATGTCATTTCTTAATTTTGCAAAGCGTATTAATTCTATTGTAATTTGAGTATGAATACACACATCATGAAATATTCATATCCAAAATAAAAGAATATGAATGTTTCAAAACAAATTTCATGAAAAATAGAAATATTTTTAAAGCGTAAAAACTAGGAAATAAGAAACGTAGAGTTGTACCAGAAAATCTTTTCGGTGTAATTAAATAAAGGTGACCTTTACGGCATCAATTGTTTCAGGGTGAGGTTCTTTTCGGTTATTTATACGAATTAGATATAAATAAGTATAATTATTTCTGTTTTAGGTAAGATAAATTTACCTAAAATAGCTCTATTTATGGCTGTTAAGTAAAAAATTTTAACAACATATTCAATTACCATTCGAAACGTGCATATACAAAACAAAACCGAGCAAAGTGATCAATCCGACGTCGAAATCTTATGAAACATGTACCAATTTGCGCAGCAGCTGTTACCCGACTTCGTCGAAATGAATTCCGTCGAAACACACTCGTAAAACTCAACACGACAAATTAATTCGAAAATTTTACGCGAGCGCCAAACCGCGAATCGAATATCCCGCGAGCTGATTGAATCGGTAGGGCTGCGCCCTCAGGGGGCGATTCACATAGACCCCCCAGACGTTATTTATAACGCGGATGTTCACGGTGTGTTGTATGAAGTATAGGCTGGCGAATGCAAAGCGATCTCTCGTAGGAGAAGCAAGCATCGATCATAGTTACAAAGGCGCAAAAACACGACGTAACTTATTCATGGATTCTTTTGTCGGGGATGACCGAAAGATGAAAATATGAAAAGCGAATAGTGAGATGCTTGTTGTGTGCGAATCGAATTTCGTCTGTGGAATCGTGAGAGATGGTTTCGATGGGGAATTTAATCGATTCTATGGCGGATGAACGATGTGACGAATGAATCGATTTTTAACTCGTCCATTGATTGTAGAATGGATCGAGGCACATTTTTATTAGGGTGAGTTTTTTAACTCACTAAAGTTTTTAAATGAGCTGCTACATAATGACAAATAAATTAAGCAGCAAAGGAAAGTTCATATTGGACAGCACGGTGCAGACATGACAGAAAAATACAGAGACTATTTTTCAATATTTTTCTGCAACGTCTGCTTTGCACTATGCAATATGAACGCTCCTCAATAAAGCGCACATGTCTTATTTATCAAAATATGTGAAAAATTCAATGTAAAACAGTTGGAAAACTCGCCCCAATAAATCATAAACTAAAATAGATTTTCAATATTGGTGAAATAATAAGCAATCGTCTTTTTCAAACGTTCATATGACGAAATTGAATGAAAAGCGTTTCATTAATAAAATTCGAAAGAAAAAAAAGACATCGCGAATCCGTATAAGCACAAAAGAGTCGTCGGATCCCCTTCAAGTTTCAATATTTCTAAAAGCGAACGATCACATTCGATTACCCGACTGAACGACACCGTCTCATCTCCTCGAGCCGAAAGGATATGGAAGGTCGTCTCGAGCGAGGACCGTGGATGCGAATTGAAGATGATCGTCAGCCTCCTAATGATAATAAACGATAAGTAGTCGATTTCGAAACGCGACCTCGCATCGGATTCGACCGAGCTCGATTATTTCTCTCGAATCTAAATTCCGAACCTTTTAAGGATTCTTATATTATATACAGAATAAGTAGATAGAGTGCATCGGGATAATTCGATAGGCAAACTGTGGGATAAGTGAGGAGCACGAACGAGTGTATCCACTATTGCCAAGTATACGTATTCTAGACAGCATAAATAATTTAATAGTTTCAGAAGCGGATGCATGTAGACGTCCGGTCTATACTGAGATAGAATATTCGCTGTACAGAGCGAAGGATTTAGAATCGGATGAGGGAATTGTGTACGATTCGGAAATGGAGTTTGTTCGAAAGAACGACGACTGTTGTGTTATATTATATGATGATTTATTGCCGACGTTTTCGAAATTAACGATTCGTCCGAGTGTGCGTTAGGAACGTATCGAATTCGCGATACCTATGTACGTGCGGCTTTGGAATTTCGTAAACACAGCCTGCGAATGTACACATTTGCCCATATTACGGAGCGCAATCCAATAACAGGCATTGTAAATATCTAAAATAAATAAGCCGTCGAAAATACGCTCCGAATCGAGATTATTTAAACGAAAATTTAGACGATGTGTCAGCTGGCTTCGTACAGAATAAAATTTTGTTTGCTTTAGCGCTTTTCGCTGAATTTTCTGAACGGTTAGAGAGAGGATTTTTCAGCCGAGGCAATATGAACTCGCGCACGTATGCCACTGATAGATGCTCGCATTGTTTCAACATTACAAAAGAGCATCGAAACGTACACACACCCCTACATAATGTAATATAGCCTAACCATAACGGGCTAGTCGTAAGCATTATGGCATTCAACTGTTACAGCTTTTCTCCTTTACATTATAACCGACCGAAGCGATTTTTCCCCCACAGGATACTTCCCCCGGAAACGTATAATGCCATTAGGTATATGTGCGTATCGCACGAAAAAAAAGTCCTGAACGTATTTACGAAAGGATGCACAACAAAGTAAATATCTCGATACTTTGTGGCCGTGTTTTCTTTGTGGTCTCGCTAATACGAAACTCGAATTTGTTTATTCGCTTTATTATGACGTTTTGTGGAAGTGGAAAAAAGTCACATACGAATTCAAAGAGAACATGATGGAACTCAGTCGACAGACAGTCCATATCCATCCTGGGGGGGATTCGCGTCCATTTCGAACAAAGGATCGTAAATATTCATCAAAATTGTACCGAAAAGCTGTATATCTATTCGATACGTAGCGTTGAAAACAAATTTGAAAATTTTCACTTAACAAAACTGTTTTTTTTCTTCCAGACCGAGACGTCGAGACATAATAAGGCGCTGAAGTGTTCACGCTGAGTGTAGCCAGAATAAAAAAATTGATAATAAAAGTGATATAAGTGAGTGTGAGTGTGTTTTGAAGCGCGACAGTGTATCTCGAAATTCGCTTGTCGTATATTAAGAAAAGTTGGCTCGTTTTCGCGAGGAAAATTAGCGGAAAACTCGCAGCAAGACAGAAAAAAGCGGAGGATAGAAGAAGAAAAGAAGAAACTCGCATTTACAAGATATCGTAAAGGCGTTCACAAATGAGAGTTAACTTAACTATAGTCAACAGATCACCCAACATGAAGATGTTAACGGCGGCTACGATCGCCACTTTCTTCCTAACCGGTGAGTTAATATTCCTTTCTTATCGATTATCGCGAAATAATAGACTAACGATATCTTTATTAATATCGCATAATACATTTCCATTCTGCACGATATTATAACCGAACAAAATACGCATATTTAAAACACAGATTGTAGAATTTTAAATGCTATTAGTCGATCGATCGAGTGGAATTGATTAGTGAAGCACACTTGCGTTTCAGATGCAATAAATAACCACTTTGCTCGGCAAACAAAGCTATATTTTATCGGCGTTTTATACCATCCGTTCTTTGCTCGTCCGCTAAACACCAGTGATTTAATACCGCTACACTTTCAGAGTACGCTCGATATATTCTACGAACCTATTCGACGAATTTGCTGAAAAAACCTCTAACTAATTTGATACGTCGAAATTTATTCATGACTTAGAGCGAACCTTTCGTCTGAAATGCGAATATTTCGTCATATTATCGAGACAAGGACGAAAAGGACGAACGTCTGGCGAGTCGTCAAAAAAAATACATTTTCACAATAATAAGTCACGTATATAAACGAAACGGCATTGTGCAAATTTGTATAACATGAAACGATCTTTGAGAAAATTAAATATTGAAAGGGGGGGAAAAAATCGGGCGAAATCAAAGGACAAACGTATGGATTATAAAGTGATGAAAATCTCTCGTGACGCAAATAGGGAAAAGGGATCTTAGACCTTTTTTCATTACGAAATAAACATTGGTTCGGAAAAGCTGGCGAGACAAGATAACCTGGAGTGATGATCCTCTCTTATGTAAAGTTATGCGCAACGACATAGCGTCATATCTAACGACCCGCTTAGCATATAAGCGAACCCTTCTCCGGTACAGGGGTATTAAAGTGGAAAAAAACGTGAAATAATAAAATTGAATATAGTTTGAATTTCGAATGGAGATAAGTGGATTTTTCCGTTATACTCGGCTTTATAGAAATTTATTATACGCGGTGAATTTCATTTGAAAGAGATGAAGAAAATTAAAATGGGTCGATCATTAAAAAAATTAAAAAGTATGATTTTATTCTCTCGCTTTATTTATATTTTCACAGGGGAAAACCCAACCCGCGAAAACATATGTTACACATAGGAACAAAGATTTTTGCGTTCGAATATTTTTGAAGTGCTTTATTTGTATAGGGAAATTGAATTTATTCAATAAACAAATTCGAATGAGGTCATGAGTAAATAAACACATGTTGATGACATAAAAATACAAATATGTATTATTGAACAAATGTTGAGACATAAATATTATTTTTTTGATTGTGCATAAGTCAAAAATATGAAATAATTTGAGATAAGTAAATATTGAAAATATGTTTTTAGGTCGTTAATTGAAGGTTTTTTTTCTGAAATTCCGACGCGAACCTACATTTTTGTTTTTTGATAAAACACAAACCACAATTAAGAAACCGCACGTATCACTAAACATGTACGCCGAATACAATTTTCCTCGATTATGATATTTTCGAGATAAAATTGAAAAAAAAATCGTAAAGCCGAGATGAACTGAAACCAAAATAATACACACGAGTACTTAAACATTTCATGAAACAGAGTTCCCCTTAAAAATAACACATAATGACACCACTCAGCACCACAAATCGCATTAAGCTAAGTCGAGCCTAATGGTGCGTAAAGCACCTGAGAGTAAAACTCCCATGAGATTTTCACTCATATACAGAAAGGGCTGCACCTACATATTCATACTGTATTCAATAAATCAAATTTGATCTCAAATTTAAAATTATATTTTGAAAATCGAATTCATATTTCATATACATAGAATGAGGTTGCCTAAAACGTACCCACTAAGAATAAAAGTTTGTGAAATAATGTTAAGTTTTACTTGTGGAAATGTTTTTATAAGATGAATTTAGAGTTTTTCCTAAAATAAATGACACTGTATTTTACCCATTTTGAGTATTTTAATGACTCAAACTATTTGTGAGATGAAAAATCATCTTAAAAAACGTCATTAAAAAATCCAAAATGGGCAAAATATGTCAATGGAGAGACCTAATTTCAAAAAAAATAAACGCGGCAATAAGCTATTCAGAAGCTATGACTGATTCAAATACTCATTAGGACTTCGTTATTAGAATGTTAGCATCATTAAAATCCATGAAGTAGACTCATACCTCCATCAATAGTTTGTCATATATCCACACGAGCGCCGAAAGACAAAAACGGACGAATGTACTTATATGGTCAATCAATGTCTTTCAGCACTAGCACGTAAATTCGACAGCTCGTCAATGAAGATATAAGTGCACGACTCAATAACTTACGTACTTTCAACAAATTTAGATCAAACGGAAATGAAAATCGGACGACGACCATTAACGAAACATCTCACAACTTCGAACCGGCACGCACAGAAGCGTCGAATTGGGCCGAAACCGAAAAGGAGGATAACGATATTTTGACAAGGCTGAAGATGGACCTTCGATTCGTCCCGAGGCGTCGGCGGACCGTTCCACTGACCCGCAATTGTCCAATTGTCGACGGACAATTGTTTAAAAGGCAAAACCCCGGCCGACACGTATGTACCCACATCCTCCGATCGGCAATCATCTTCGGCGGTCATCTAGCTGGAAGAAGACGGCCCTCGACGACGATGTCAAAACAGACGGGATTGTCAAAGGTCGTGCCTGGTTTGCGATTTTTGATACGTTTGATGTGCCGATTCTTGTTTTATAATTTTCATTTCAAGTCGAATTAATCACTCGCGCGAATTTTCGAAAGTTCGTAAATGGAGGAATTGAGTGCATATTTATGTATGTATTAGATCGCCTACTCGAAATTGTTGTTTTCTTAACGCATAGTTATACGAAAGATAATAAAAAAATAATTCAAAATATTTTCCAACTGCTAAAAAGGACCTAGGTTCAAAATTTGTATATGTATTTAGATTCCATTTTTTCTAAAACACAACTTATTTCCATGTAGTCTAATCTATAATTTCAATTTTTTCTTCAATATTTCAATAAAATAAATTAAACATGGATTAAAAAATATTTATCATGATATAAAATAATTTAATTTCAACTGAAAAACGTTATTTTCATTTTCATTATGCATTATCGAACCATAGAAAAAATATTATTTTCTCATTATAATGAATCCATAAATGCATCAATGTTATGCAGATTGACATAATGATAAACATAAAAAATGTCTCATGGTTCAACTTTTTTCTCATAATGTAATTTCAATAATTATGCACGATAAACAAATAATCGAGGTCGTTTAATAAAATTATCGATTGTAACATGAACTACAATAACGTGACATAATGATACAAGATAAAACGCGATACAAAGTCGAAGAATCGTAAAAAAAATTACAAATCCCGTTACAAAGTACGAAACCAACAACAAAAACGAATATCGTACGATACGACAATCGACTTTGCATGCAATTCGCGAGAACCAAACGCGCAAAGCGAACCGTCAAAACGTAAAAATTAATAATAATTCGAAGCGAAACCCTTCGATCGCACTCCGAAACTCAAACGCGAACTTTCTAAACGCGAAAGCAAAGAAAATTACGCGATGGCGAATTAATTCCCCCGAAGTGAACCAACTAAAACCGTACAACGCCGCCGCGATACAAACACAGAAGGGTCTCGAGTTTCGGCCGATTAATTAAAACTTTCCAAATTGCCGACGGGACCCCGAAAGCGGCCCGATGAAGAAGATGAAGATGAGGAGTAGAAGGATTGATGTTCAGATTTAGATTTCGGTGTGAAGAGCGGCCAATTGCAGGATGCAAGGCGATCCGTGCATCCGCGTATCGTCGTTAGTCGTAGGAAGATGCTAACATTAAACGTAACTAAATATCGCGATAAATCGCTCTGGAGCAAGGACGAATTTGATATTCGCGAATCGAGCATGTTCGCGATTCGTGCTACAAAATATGCTAGCCATTCTTTAGTCACAAAAGGTATGAAATTTTCTATTCAATGAGGTCTACGGCGTGTTTGTGTGTGCAGTGTTGTGAGGAATTTTGGACACTTTAATTTATGAATAAGAAAAATGTTGCATTATCTTGTAAAATTTGTATTAAATGAGTTAATTTAACAAATGATCAATTGTGGCTTAAATATTGTATATAACGTCAAAATTTAGAATGATTTTCATGAAAAAATTAAATTAATCGAGAGAAATTATTATGTTAAACTTATCAGAGAGTATAAAAATAATATTTTATTATAAGCTCGGTGTTTTCAACAATCGAAACGATTCATTAAAACTAGATTTTTTCAATGAAATATTAATTGAAAATCATTTAAAATACAATTTTAAGAATCGTACTAGATTAGTATTTAAATTATAAATGAAACTAGAATCCGATTAAGTAAAAATTCAACATTTATGAAAATGTATCCAGAATTTCTCACAATACTGTGCATGAAAACGACGATCGCACACAAAGGGGCGAGATACGGTACGAAAATGAGTATAAGCGACACATATTATATTGCACATGATACATAATATAATACGGTCCTCGGGGAGATGGGTTCGGATTTTTTCCCTTCTATTCACTCGACGCTCTTCACTCTCGTTTTCGGCATTCGAAATTTTCTCGACAGTGTAACGTCGCAAAGTTCATATTACTTTTTAAGTTTCGTATCGTTCGTCGAGTACATAAAATCCACCTAACTTTATTTTATGCGGAGCTCTTTGCCGCGGAGAATTTTCCTACGTTTGCGCCACGGTAACGTAATGCACATAGTAAAAAGGCAAACAAAGTGCTTTCAGGTACATAAACGATAGAGTAGACGTGAGCGTGAGGAGAAAAATTGCATTTGCAGCGAGCTGACGAGATTAATTTATATCGTGATATTGAATTAAATTGCTGAAGGTGATCCAATTTTGAAGAACTTCAACTGACAAGGCGGCTCAGATCAAAATAGTTTTGATTCGCTCGTTGGTATTATTCACGAGCTATTGAAACAAAGTGTCCAATCAACAATGCGCGTTGTTCAAGTCGAAACGGGCTACGTGCAATGGACGAATTGAATTCCAACTTTGAAAATGTGTGTATTGGAAAATTTGAAGTTCAAATGGAAAAACTACCTCAAAGCTTGACCATTTCACCGCTATTGTACAAAGAAATCCAATTTCAGGTCACTTTGAAACTAGGAATCGACTAGGATACCGATCAACCGTTTGACGAGTAATTGTTTCGTCTGTTTCAACTTCGTGGCAAATGTTTAAGAAACAATCAGATGGAATTTCAATTTCAAATTCACTTATATTCAACATTGAAAAATATTAATAAAAGTTACGTTTATTGAATTCAATTCGAAAAATAATATAGATGTATATACAATGAAAAACGTTAATAAAACGAAATCCACTTCATGCATCTGAACAATTTTCGATAAACATTGCCGTATTTCGAAAATATCGAACGCCCCTTACATTAAACTGGCAAATTAAAAACCAATATTTATTTACGTAAGCAGGTAAAGGTTTAATAAATCTTGAAGGGTTCAAAGGGTAGACCGTGAAAGGGGCGCCCGAATTTCGTGTATGAATAATTTTTGCGGAGCGAAAACGACAGCGGCGCGACCCGTGAAACGAGTAAATATCCACGTAGAGCGCATTAAAAAATAACCTCTAAATATTTTATTTAATAAAAACGGAAGCCGTGGCTTAAATTATTACACAGCCGACGAAACTTGTCGGTGGGAAACTTGCACGGAATCGCGATAGGTCAATGCGTGGGCCGAAGTGCCCCGTAAAGGATGAAAGTTCCTATCCCGACTTAATTATGCATAGAGGCACGAATGAACGTCGGATAAGTGAATGTAGAGGAAAACGACATTCGAAAGGAGTAAGAGCTGCTCTAAATCTAGATTCGAAAGGTGTTCCTCGGTAAACGTTTGCATACAAAGTTAATCTGGACGATTTATTCGGAAAATTGTTTCGATATCGATTTTCAAGCGAGTTAAAACTGTGCGAAATACCGTAGTACAAATGTGTCATCAAAATAAGTTTGTTAATTAAATGATCCTATTGCAATGAATGTGTGCAAATAATGAAAGAAATCCCTTTTCTATGTGAGAAGGTTTTAATTAAAGAATAGCATCTTCAGCGCTTCTATCTGAAGTATGCAGGTGAAGAGCGACAGAAAGAAACGTTTCATATTATACATTCAATGGGAAGCCATCATGATCCGATTGCGTGACAATTGTTGTTGTTATCATGTTAAAAGTGCACCTTGACCTTGCTTTGCGGATCATCTCTCTAACAATAACAGTTGAATTGTATTGATGTCAACGCACGGTGGCAATTGACAAATGCACTGCCAGGCATCAAAGTAATATTTGATGACATAACAATGATTCGAATATTCGATTCTACACAAAATAATATTTGCATATAATTCGTTATTTAATATTTTATTATATAATTTTAAAGTTTGTCATATAGTTTGGCCTATGTACAGTCCACAAGACAAGGTTTTCCGGGGTCTGATCTTCTAATATGCCGAGTGCATAAAACAATGTGTGTAAAATAATAATGCAAAGTGCATAAAGCGACTGAGTTAGTCGCTTTAAAAAGCAGAGTTTGCTTTTTTAAAAAAAATCAAATGTTAAAGCACTAAATATGTGTCAGCCTGATTGTGAGTGAAATATCATTTGTGAATAATAAAGATAATATCATTAAACGACAAAGTTTTGTTGACCATAGAATAATAATTTGTTTTATTTTAAAGGCCATTTTGATAACTATAATAATGACTAATGAAAATTGGAAAAAAATAGAATATTAAAGGGGGAATTTTGAAAAATGTATCAAATATGTTTCATCGATTTTCTCGACTTTCTGTAATATGGAGTCAGTCAATTTGTACACTGAACGGCTTATACAATACATTGACGTAAGCAAACTTTTTTTCCATCGAAAACAACGAAATAAAAGAAAAACATCTTTGGAAAAAAAACCCATCGGGAGACATCCATTCAACACTATCGCACATAAATAAATTCGCTCGCGACCGTAGCACTAATGGACCGAAATGCGTAAACAGCGAAAGTGGCCAAGAACCGAAATCCGCGAACTGAAACGGAAACGGAAACGGAATTTAAGAGGATTATTGTGCGGCCGATGTAGGAAACAAACGCGCCAAGAAAAGTTCGCTCCGAGGGGAGTAAAGCCTCTTTCGCTTAAGAGACACTGCAACCGCACGCATGCGGGACGTTTCGTTAATTTTGCACGAAGGTTCGAAGCGTGTGTGCATTGTCGCCGTTGTGTGTCGACGGCTCGAATATTGTAGATACGGGATTGCGGTTGTGAATGTGCGCGGTGATATCGAGATGTGCTCGTTTCCGCTACGTTTGATAATTTGTTTGTTTTAAAGTAACTACTAGATCATATAAATATCATGATTTTTTAATAAATATATTTTATGTAATATACGATGGTTTTATCTCTGACTAAAATACATTTCGGAAACCTTCGAACAAAAGATGTAAAATAAATAAATATCAACCCTTATCTCATTGTAAACATTTCGGAACTACGTAACCGCCCGACCCGAACTTTTGCACAAAGAAAATTTTCACAGAACACAATACAACACTCATCAACGAAAAGAAAAGCACGAAATCTCTAATCATTTCTACTTTATGCGGACCCGTCGTTATCGGAGAACTTTCCCAATTAGAAATCCGATATTCGCGATTCATAAATTCAACGCAAATTCGTATCTAGACGAGCGGTGAAAAATTCAAATCAGAAACACACTTCAGCCACAACCTACTTTAAACCACTATTGAATCGACATTGATAACGAGCGACCAACCCGTTGAAAATATAGATACAGTCTGGTCAGAATAAATTGATAAAATTTATATAATCTGAGCCTATTCGATACAATTTTCATAATAGCGCACAATAAACTGCAGTTGAATTATAAATGTGTCGGATAAATTATCTTTATTAGATTATAACTAGCGATGAACCCGTTAAATATATCAACGCAGTTTCATACGTTGATACATCAACGCAGTTATGGAGCGATACATGGACACACAGACACAGATTAGCGATATTATATATTCAAATTAATATTAAGAGAAAATCAAGATATTTTTGAGAATCGTTGTATGTGAAAATAAGAAATTTCATGCGATTCGTTGCAGCAATGTGCTCTCAGCCCGAAGCGGTCGGCAACAATCGCCTTCGTTAATAATAAGCGGTCGGTGGAAATTGAAAATTCGTTTTCCGAAGTAATATTTAAAACGTTATTGACGCCGAGGGCAGAACCGAAAGGATGGTCTTGGCGTCGAGAACCCGATACCCGAGGAGAAAATGCGAATTTTAATAACAACGATCAAAGTGCGAGTTTTCCTCTGAGGAAAACTCCGACGGTGGGTCGCCGTTATTAATGAATTTCATTTCCGCGGGAAATGAAGGGAGAGACGCGACTGCACTCCGCTAACGAAAGCGGGAAATTGAAAAAAATGTTTCTGTTTTATTTCGTTCTTATTTTGTGTGTGCGATGTTGGATTTGGCGTGGTGGAAAATTCAATTTCGTTATTTCAACGCCTACCTATTAACTATTAATTACTTTAAAAGAAAATTAACAAAAAAAATTCACTAATGTACGATGTCTTGGACATTTTTGATTAATATCGCAATTTTTCTCAAAATATACTGAATAGATTATTAGTTTCTTTTATAAGTTGAAGAACAATCAAGTAATGTTCTTAATATTGCATATGACATCGACATTTGACAAAATTTCTATGGAAAAATTCGATTAAACGAAATCATTACTAGGAAGAAATTATTGCCGTGGTGTATAAAATTAATATTTTATTAGATAGCTCCTTGTTTTTATGCATTGCTTCGATTTTTCGAGACGTACAATTCACAGTATTATTTTTTTCATACACTCCGACACCAGTACATAAATGATCTTTCAAGTAATGTTTTCGTTTATTCGATTTTTTTCCATAAAAATCATTCCAAATGCAATATTAAGAGTCGAATTTAATTACTCTTTGAATTATAAACTCATTTAGTACAAATACATTTCTCAAATTCATTAAAAGAGCGTCCAGAATTAAAATCAATAGATTATATCTGTGATGAATGTTCCATAAATAAACGTAAAAGTCTTCATTTATCCGAATCAAACTAAATATAACAAGATCCATATTTTCTCACACATTTCACCGCTCATTAACACCGTTGAACGTGTGTATTCGAAGTATCGAAAAAGCTTCAAAACCATTAAATCCGATATTAACGGTGATTGATTGTGCGCACCCAACGGGATATTTTCCTCTTATTTATTAGCGAATAAAAGCGCGGGAAAACACGCGTGTCGAAAAATCGCATATGGAATCAAGCGGAAAATATCGACGGAAAAATCCATTTTATCAAATTCAATAGAATTTATATTGTTTATATCGAACGTTTTATATAATGTGTGTGCGTATTCGTGAGGTTTGCAAATTCGGCGATTACCTCGAAAATTGAATTAGGCGAAACAAGAAAAACCTTTTACAAATACAAATCGTTTTTGTGCGTATTGCATCGGAAAAGATTAAGAAATCTCTTAATGGAATTTATATGAGTGTATCTATAATATAAGATGATAGAATAAAAGAATAAATTGAATTCGAGGAAAAATTGGTCCATTCAAAATATTTTATTTTTCCGCGTATTGATAAGAATTTCGGGAGCGAATTCATTGAATTTGGCAGTAATAAAATTGATAAATCCGGCAAATTGAATTCATTTTTTGATGTATTCTTAATCTAATTTGAGAATTTGATGAAAAATCTTAATATTTTAAATTTAAGAAGTTCTCGAAATGAGAAAATTCATATTCAATCAATGATATAATATGACTAATTAGACTTTTTTCAACATGATTCTAATCAAATGTTTAAATTTTCAAATGGCTGATTGCTTTTAACATATACAAAGAAAACAAAACCAAACATTAATGAAAGCGATCAATCACGTCAAATTTAAAACTCTCAAATAATAATGAAACAATTTAATTTAATAATTTAATTATAATATACGCGAAGAAGATCACGGGGGTCCATTAAGAAGATTGAGCGTGTGTCCGCGCGCTCGTCGAAAACGAGAAAAGGTCACCTTTTGTGCGAATGTTTTTATTATGGCGCGGCCCCTGAATAATTCGGGGGAAAAATGCGTATAAATAAATTATCAAGACTATTTCCGCGTGGGAACGGGACCGCCCTTCCTTCGAGAGCCGCCCCTGGCGAAGGCGACGGGGGAGGTTTTCTTTTTTCGGCGAAAGGTCTCCGAGAAAAAAAATTTTTTTTTTCGTTTCGAGATACGAATGTTTCGTGTGCGATGGGAAATTCGATAATTTTCATCAGATTTATTTATGTGATTTTCGGTGATTGCGTATTTTCGAATGTGAGTGAATTTTCGATATTGAATTTTATGTAAATGTTGAATTTATTCCGCAATATTTTTTTATCAGTTCGAAAAAGTAAATATTTGATTTCATTGAAATTATACACCGTACAAATGAAAAATCACGATTATGCATTTTACATGTACCCTTAAGGTCAATTTACATACATCTATAACCACTCGTGTTGCCGTTTACTTTCACGATCTAACGTTCGCATATTCGATAGACATGTAAATGAACCTTCAAACTGTCTCCTAATCATACTCTATTGTACTTTATCTCACCTATTCAATTCATATATCTATTCTGTTCTTATTCTAAGTCGAGAATAAGCATCATAAAAAACATAATAAAGTGAAATTAATTTATCGTCGATATGAAAAATCATTATTAACTATTATGAAAGATCTTGTTTCTTCATCAGAACGAGCCTATTCAAGTAGCGACTCTTGTAGAAGGTGTTTGTTGTAATAAGTTGAGAGGGTGTGAGTCGAAGGGTGAACTCTGAACACCGTCTGCGGTCCATGATAGACCCTGCAGATGCCAAATTTAATCAACCCCCGGTCTAGATAAGATATAATTCCGCTTAGAGGACTCTAGCAAACGTCCGTGGTCCTTTGGCGACAAATTGACTTTTTTTCTAGGAACGAAAGTGGAAAAAAAACCTGCGTAACACAGAGCAGATCCTTGCGATTGGCGAGTAGCTCGTAGTCCTATCTCGAATAGAATTCAGAGATAAATCATGCACCGAATAGATGTACTTCGAATTAAAGGAAATTAAGACTTAATAACGTTAAGGATCTTGATCATGATGCGCGAGTTCAAAAGGAAATATTTATGACATGAAATTTTATGCTCGACGTGAGTAACGTCTCAATAAAAAGCGTTTGATTTTTACGAGAACGTAAAACATTTTATGACATTAATTTTGCATATGAACCGTACGTATGAATCGCTTTGTTGATACACTCGAAACGTATGCGATGTAATATTAAGCATTTGCAAATTAAATTCCGCATTTCGAATTCTGCAATCCGAATACGTCAACTGTAAATTCAAGAACAAATATATTCGAATGAATAAAATGACAATTTCGACGGAAAAAAAACGTAGACGTCTTGATTATTTTTCTTTCAGATGAACAAAATATAAAACTGAAGTCACTTAATTTGATTCTCAAAACTTTTTTTTTAAACATACTGAATCATCAAATTATACCTTCATCGACTATTGGCAAAATTCTTTAAAAAAAAAAATCAAATCACATCAATCCATCCAATCAAACTCAAAACGAATTTCACACCAATTTCAAACCAGACGACTACCCTCAGCGTGAAACCCACTAACTCTAAAATAAACAGCCACTCCGAAAACCAACCCTCGCGATTCAAAACCGAAACACACCCCACAAATCGCAATAAGCGAAACGCTCATAACCTCGAAACCGCGCAATCCGCGAGGGTACGACCCCGATCCTGATCCTGATCATGATCATCGTCGTCCTGATCATCATGACGGTCCAAGTCATCGAGTGACCGAAGGCTCGTGATACGAAAGCGTCGGTCATTAAACGCAGCGAGTTCTCGGTCGTAACGACCCTCTCGTCACCAGATACTAGGGTAACGGTAACGGTAACGGTAACGGCGTTACGGTGAAACGTTACGTAGACTTGGTGGTCGTTATTGTTATGCGGCGAGTTTGATCCGAATGGGGTTTAAAAGAGGCACTCGAGGATATATTGTAGAAGACGATGCATCTCTTTTTACAACAGAATTTTCGTATAAGATGATTTTTGAAAAATTATTGTGCTGAAACTTGCATAATGTACAAAAGGCTATTGATAAATGAATATTTTCAGGTATAACATTTCATTAAGGGATATATCATAGATATTTCAATTTAAGTTTATTTTTTTTTTATATTTATAAACGAATTGAAACAATTGAACTTGAATTACAGGATAATTAATTGCAATGGAAAATATTTAAACTACAATGGAAAACTTTTTATGTGAAATGGAAATTATTTGACTACAATATGTTGAAAACTAATGAAAATTCGTATAAAAAAAAATATATCTTATGTTGATGGTAAAAACACCTCATACTATTATATATTCATACTTGGTGAATATGTTTAAACATTCATATTTTTTCAAGAGATCATATTGCGGTTTGAAGAACGTTTGATATTTTTTCATGGAGAGTATTATCTATAAAAATATTGTTTGAGAAATTATTTAAAATAAGCGAAAATACAAATTTTATTGAAGTGAAATGCTGTATTCACCGAGAAACGACAGATGTGAAATCACCAATAAGCAATATCAAACAATAATAGAAACTATAAACCGTTATATAACACAAATCTGATGAATAATTTGAATTCAATTACTGTGGCGCAAAACTAATCGAATGACAATCAATTTTCTCGGCACTACACACAAACGAGCGAAACGACATAGCACAAAACCGAATCAATACTGTGAAATTTCAATTAAACGAGCTAAATTTTAAACACAGAAGAATAATTAAATAGACGACGAACTCGTCATAATATAGAAGAACACGAAAATAGACAAGATCGAAACCGCAAAATCCGCAAAAAATGGAAGACGTCGGATCATTACGGGCAAGTCCTCGTCGTCTGCGGGTTCACGACCCTGCAAATAAGGACCCTCGAACCGACGAAGAAACGACGGGATTAATAATGAAAAAAAGGCGGCCCGAAAGTGAGGGACCTCGTCGTCTGGGTCCTGGTCTCCAGCTGCGGTCGATCTGGTCAGGGTACGCCGCATGAGGTCGAATCCGAAACGTTTTTTCATGAGGTCTGAAGGAATTGGCGAAGGTGGATGGAGGAAAAAATGTTGTATGGGGTTGGTGTTTTTAGAAAATTTAATGTATAGAAGCAGATTGTATATTAAATTCAACGAAAATTTGCATTGTTTAGGTACTGGAAGATATTTATGTACTTTGAAAATTTTTCGATATAATATTGGTTTCAAATTGTAGTATACGATGAAAAAATATATGCAATATTCAATTTGAAATGGAAAATCTGTATTTGTATTAAAAAAAAAGACGAACGTTATGAGATAAAATAAAGTTCTGAATAAAAGTTGATCGCGATCGTTTCATAACTTTTTCTTCGTATTCAATAATTTCGAAATTCGTTATTGAAAAAAATACGAAATACAGTTTTATAAACTTTTAGAAGTTCTGCAAAACGTGTTCAATTTTTTTCTGGAAATATGTAAATTTTCAACATTCTATCCTTTTTTCAATTTCCGATTTCCACGTAATCTGTGACTGTTACAGTGAATATTTCACGATTTCTACATTCATATCACTTCATACAATGTGAATTTTCACATTTCTTTTATAATATAATGTTTTTACGAATATTATTATCAAACATAAAAATAGAGTTTTCCACTTCATATTAAGCTCATAATTTCCGAACCCGAGTTTTTCGTTTCGAATTTTTTCGAAACAATTTCGAAATGAAAATTATTCAATCGAACAGAAAAATCTACAAATAAAACTCGAACGTGAAATATTCCATTTTAAAAAAACATTATTAAAATCGACGTCTATCGCTCCGTATTAGGAATTCAGCTCGAATATAAGGTGAGAACACGTTTCGCTGCGGATAAAAACTTAAATTAGTTTCGGATAAAAGAGATTTAGTTTCCGTAACGACGAACCACCCCCTAGCATAGAGAAAAACCACCATCCCTCAACCTGCGAGAACCGAAGGAAATTCCCACCCCCAGAGGACATCTCGCGACGATCCCGAGTAGTCGAATGAAAAAATAGTGAAAAAATGCACGACCACTGAAACAGGGCCGCATTAGGATAATAGGATTTGCACGTTTTCGCACCGGCGACCGCATAAATAAACTAATAAACCGGGCGAACGAATTTTCCGGAAAAGCGTGTCCCATGAAATGCATGCACTACTCTACATTCTCGACGGTCACAAAGTGCACGGTGAAAAAGTTACAGGCTAATTTATTTGATGAAACTCTGAAACGAAATCGTTTCAGGATTTTGTACAATTAAATTTTCGTAATACTTTATCATTTTTTCATTATTTATTTGTATATTTTCTGGTGTATTTTTTAGCATTAGGAAACAAATTAAGTCAGTAAATAAAAATGATTGAATTAAAAACATAAATAAAAATATGCACGAGAAAATTATTTACACGAATCAGCTCCGTCTTTAAATGCGGCAGTGAAATATTATTCTAATAACTATTAAAGAATCGTTTTTGATTGACAATATTTTTTTACAATATAAAAATTATTGCGAAAATCATTGAATTATAATTTGATGAAATAAGGTTATATTTCCTAAGCCTCTTCTTTATTAGAAATTTTCATAAAATTTAGAGCATTTTAAGCGATACATTGATGCGTATAATGTCATAAATTTTATCGCGTGCGCGATAATAATTTAATTCGTTAATTAATTAATTGATTATAACTATGCATTTAAATGATAAAATTGATACATTAAAATACATTTCCGGTAATTTGTAAATTAACATTTTTTTTTGAACAGACAAAATAGTAGATAAGAAACCGAACCAACTAGCAAAAAACAAAAATATTCGAATCGAAATCGCAAAAAACTCTTCAAGCAAAATTAATAAAAAAAAATCTATTCTATTTACGACGAATCAGAGACGTAACGAGGCCGATACTCGAGCCGAGTGAGAAAAGGGCGAACTCGAATCGGGATTTTTGGCCATAAAACATCGGAACGACTTTAGTGTTCCCGCAGGCGCACTGAATCCGCTTTAGTGGAGGGCATTCTTCGTCGACTTTCGCGTTAAATGTCAGTGTTTTGAAAAAGGTTAGAGCCTTCCGCGGGCCATATATCACGGGGGGACGTGAGTGCAGGCGCCCTTAGCCGCCCGTACTACGTGTAGATACGTAAACACGTAGTAATACAATAATGCAGACATGCGAAATAAAGCGGCGCTACGTACACTCGGCCCCGTTATAAATATTCATATCGTCTCTGGGGCAGGGTCCGTATTTTATTGTGAGGGCTGAGAACCTTTCGCGACAGGGACGTAATGATTATTTTTGGCATCGTTTGTAAAATCGAGGGCCAGCCTTTCAATTGCTTTAGTTAATTAACCATGCTTATAGTCGGTTTTCTAATTCAAAAAATCTGCAGAATAGAGAACGATTTTTGAGCAGTCGGAGGGCTGATTGTATCTCGGAAAGACCAGTTTTTAATCAGAGAAAATTTGACGATCATTGAATGCCAAGAAGGTCAAATGGATACAGTTTTTAAGAGATGTTAATTGCTAAGGATTGCCTTGAACAAGAGTCGTGAAAATAGAAAATGATCAAATTTGATAAGCAAAGATTAACAAGATCAGGCCGCTACGAGGGCTAAGTTGGTCCAATTATGGAGATGTCAAGTGTCTCCCTGACCTGTAGTATCACATGAGGAAAAAAAAACAAATTCGATAAGACAAAAATTGACAATATGTGACTGCCAAGAGGGCTGATTAAGTAAAATTTTACCATGACCTATAGTGTCACAAAATAAGATGAAGAAATCAAATTAAATAATCCACTAATATCAAAAAAATATAAAACAACTCTAAATATCTGAAACTTCACAAATTAAAATAAAAAATTCAATCCAATATGAAAGTATGACTTTTTTACGGATTCTTAAATTTGATGCCCTTATGAATGGCCCAATTCTAAACGCCTCGATACGGCTCTGCCTTTCGCGCCCCAGTGTCGATGCGTAAAACACACAACGTACGGCATTCGAGATGTAAAGAGGTCAGCTTTTAAATTTGCATAGATTTCGTACGTTGTGTGGATGTGTGCTTTTTTCCGTGTCGTCAGAAATGTGCGGAATAATAAACGCTGTTTAATAAATATGCATACTGATTTTTTTTTACACGAAGGAATTTTGATATCGTGTCGAGTTTTAATGAATGCGATGCAACGTTTCGGCTGTTTGTTCAACTGCAGCGTTCGATGAATCATTTGCAATTCGATTGAGATTCAGAGTTTCTTTGCATATTTCAATTTTAATTAGATTTCGGTTATGAAACTTTGAATTTTTGCAGCATACATAAAAAAAATACATAATTGAAACGAATTCTCAAAACAGAAACTTCTTTAAAAATTGAAAATGGAACAGAAACGAATTTTCTCGCTGTGAGCGCATATTTCAGCGGAAAACCCGAATGCCGTGACATTTTCAGCGACAAATCCATAATAAATCTGGTAGCACACCTTCGCTAGTAGCCGCATACAAAGCGAATTCTTTGAATTCAACATAATATAAACGATGCCCGAGTAATGGATTCTCTTTTTGTGCACCGAATCTCGACGAATATATTGCACGTCTTAAATAAAGCGAGAAAAATGTATTGGATAAATCTCCGGTGATCGATTGGAAACATTCGAAGATTTTTAAATCGTCTGGAAACTTTATGATGAATTGAATATAGTTTTGAAAATTTCGATTCTTAAAATAAAAAATGAATGCTAAAAAGAATAAGAAAATTCAAAGAAACGTTCACACCATGCTGTACTTTCGTTATACGTTACAAAGGAAAATGATAATTTCAGTTTACTTTCGAAAAACAAGTTTTAAATATAATTTATTCAATATGGAGATACGAATGGCGAAGATATAAAGGGGTAATGTTAAAATTCGAAAAAAGTATATTGATACCTATGAAAATTGACTGTTTTCGAAAATCCCGGAAAACTTTTATAGTAAAATAACCCAATGACTAAACTATATGAAAAATAAAATCAATTCTACGTGTGAACTATACGAATGATATACAGATTGCAGACGAAACTTCAAAGAATCTAAACTAAACCTACTCTTCTTTCCTCATTCCCAGTACCATTTTCTCATGCACCTAATAGCAAAATTAAAGCAACGATTCGATTCGAATTCATAACTCTCAAATAAAATACTTTTTTCACGGCTAGATTTACATTTAAATTTCTCTGGCGACACGAAATTCGCTCAAAATGTAGATAGAATCGCCGGATGGGAAACGCACCTAGCCGTACGATGTATGGACATAATCTACTTCTACTTCGTTAGCATGATTCGAAATGTAATAATGATCGAAACGGCGACTGGATGGTCACGTAGACGGTCAATGAGATTGGATAGGGGAAGTGTTGTACGAGCTGGTGGTCCCAAGGGAGACGAAGAGTCGGCACATACACACGTCGGAGACGATAAAACGGAAGGACATATCCGGAATTAAATGTTAGCTGATAAATCAGACGAAAATGTACGTGGAAAAGTCTCGATGATTACGGATATAGGTTAAAAAAAAGGTTTTTTTCTGAAAATCGATAGTTTCTTTTGAATATGATCTGGGTAGTGTTGCGAACGGATCGGCAAATTCGAAATAAGTGTATGAAAAATCTGAACAATTTTATCGTACACATGAATAATTTACTAATTTTTACATCTACATTGATTGAAGAATATTGAAGACAATAGGAAAAAATATATAATTATATATTAATCCACTACTAGCTATCAAATCTAACCTAGCTAGAAATCAAAGACGTTTAAATATTATATAAACATCTACTATGAGGAAGAAAACGTTAAAGGGTATATTTTGCATAATTAGTGTTAGTAAAGTTATTAGTAAAGAATAATAGAATTAGATTCTGAAATACTGAATTTTCTGATCTGAAAGTTACGATCGATTCTACTCAGAAGAAAATGTCTTTCAAGCAACAAGATAAATGAAAAAACATTTCCTACTGTTCACATAAAAATCGAACGAACATTTTTCGAAAATATTGTAATAAGCCATTCGATATTCTTAAAAGTCTGTATATAATAGAAACAATCGATGGAATTAAGCAAGAAAACAATATCAAACGAAAAAAAAAATCACTTCATTGAAAAGCTCCACATTAGCGAGTCGCCTTAAAGCCGAAGCATCCACGTATTCGATTACGAAAACGTCTAAGAGCTCGAGGAAAATTAAGCGACTTTTCGTCTTTGAGAGTCGCAGGCATAAAGGAATCCCGTCTCGTCCCGTAATAAGATTTCGAAAATATCGTTAGCGTTTTGAGCGTCGTTAAATAAAACATGTGTGCTCCGTGTAACGCGTTATTATTATGCGTAAACGTAACGCGATATACCGTTAACGTGTTTGCGCGCGGATCGACGTTGTGTTAGAGCGCATTTGGCTAATGTGCTCCGAGGGTGGAAAAAAAGGGGAAAAATAGTCGAACGGATAAACGAGATTTGATGGGAACGTCGTCACTCATAAACGGACTATGCTCAAATATTGGGAAAATAATAAGATGAAAATTCAATAAAAAAAAATAAGCTGTTAACCTCAATACATTTCGATATATGAAAAGATGGGTTTTCAATTAACGCGAAATAATTAAATGGATTCAGTTTCAATTTCCATGATATTAAATTGTATATGACCTGCTCACTCATGTGTCATGACCCTGTTAACAATTTAGTAGACGCACATTGTTATCGACCGTCAAATGTTATCCGTTTCGTTGTAAAAGGACACACAATCACAATGAGTGAAATTCGACGTACAATATTATTATTATGGACTCGAACCGTTAAGGATAAAATAACACCGAACAATGACGAAACTTAATGAAATATTCGCATCGGATCACCGCAAACGAAAGCACAACAAAGACGTACGATAAGTGAAAATATAATATTACTCAGTATTATTCGATTAAGATCTTAATCTGGGGGGGTGAAAGTCGATTTTTTCGTATGTTTATTCTGTGCGAAGGTATTTGAAAGTCGGCACGTTCGAAAATACTGCAAACAACATAGATGTGGATTTATTTTCTTTACGAAATCAGGAAATCGGAGAAATTAACTTTTCCGCACACGTCACGTAGTCGACGCTCTGGGAAAAACATTTTCCGGGAGTTTTTCTCGGTACACGACCGCAACCGAACGCGGTTTCTAAACACACGTTTATTTTTATTTATTTACTTCAACATAACCCTCATATTACGAAAGAAGTTCGCTGAAAATTTCGAGTTTCCACTACATATAAAGAATTTTAAATTAGAGTTGAGAACTACCCGTATATAAATTTATTTTTCACACATAAGCGGTTTACCTTGCTCTCACTCGTGCGAGCTTAAACTACAAATGTAAAATATTCAGCACATTCACGAGAACATCTTGTAGAACTACTGAAAACGAAGCTTCATTACGTACTTCAGGAAAACCAACAAATCTCTCTCTGCTCATAATGTCTAGGTAATAGAGAAAAGTAGTATGATTGCCAAAAATAATCTTAGATTCAATTCATTCTATAATTTAATACGTATCAAAATTATATTATTTTAATGAGAATTTTATATCTATTTAAAAATTGATATAACTTAATTAGCGAAATGCTCGTATACATTTGACAGAACAACTCAGGTGTTGCGTTCATCCTAAAATAGAACCGTTTACGAAATTTTCATCCCCTCGACGACGAAAAATTTCACATCATCGAAAATTCGGCCAAAATTTTACGACGAAAGTTTCGCGTCGAATTAATCGACAAACCACGTCCAACGTTTACGAGTGAGGTAGCGAAAAGGTTAAAGTGGATCTTTCGCGACGTCTCATTAAATATATGGTAAGAAACTCGGAGCGACTCGGGCGTGAATTTTCTCGCTTTTCCCGCGGAAAGATATAAAAATATATTTATCAAAATATATAAAGAGGAGCGGAACGACGGGGAAAAAAAGCAATCTTCAACGTCCAATCTGAAAACCCGCGCGAACAAACACTACGGTCGCTTTCGTGCTACGTATTCTCTCTTAATAAACACGATCTCTACTACGGTACTAGTGATATGCAAAAAAAAAACCAATTCTTAATTCGGTCAGACTTACGATTAGTATCGTAAATCATAAATAAAATGTACAATGTCTATGAGACACTTTAAGTTATGTTAAGCGCAATTTTACACTAACAAACATTGAACAAAATTAAGTTAGGTCGAGTCAGATAAGAGTTTTATAAATTAAAGAAAATTTATATCAAACAGGTAAAGTTGAAAAAATGGCATACTTAAAACGAACGAATATTTTTATTAAATAAAAAATTTCGATTGAATTAATAAAAATTTTCATACACATGTACAAAAATATTCACATCTGTACAAACACAATTGTTTCCAGCGGCGATATTTATGTAAAAAATTGACAAATTCGTTTACGTTGAGAGAGAAATATTCGTAAAAAAAAATATCGTCTTTCACAAGAATCGTTGTACTTGAAGACTTTTTTTTACAATTTTTCAAAACGGAAAAAACTCAGAACGAGTCTCGCGCACCGTTTCATTCAATCCCTCGGGAAAAATAGCCAAGGTGTACGGATGGAAATCGCTTTTGTTCAGGAATTGTGCCTTAAAGTGCGCTTTGTTCGAAAATTATCACAATTGAATTTATAATGCGGCTCCGATAATGGATTGCGCGTATACATAATGCGATTTGACGAACGAGAGGGAAAATGGAAAAAAAATAAGGAAAGCCTCGTTTCGAATTAACAATGCGAAAGGCGTCAAACGAACACGCCATTTGCGTTTGTTGCCGAATTGAATGCGCATTGTGCTCGTTCGGCACGAAATTCGTATGAGCGATTCGATTCGCATTAATGTGTCAGAAATAAATATTTATTTTTAAGCATATGATTATTATCGTTGAGCGCTGAAAATTTTGAGTTTCGAATGCGTAGAAGTGCAAAAATTCATCAAAAATTTGTTTACTTAAAAATACTAGTGAAAAGCACGAATGTGTTAATCTCTCGTCCATCTGAATGGTCTGAAAACGAAAAACCCTATTTTTTTGGATCACTACAAGACCTTTCAGTAACCTCCAAATGCGAGGTAACATTAGCAGCGAGTTTACAAATGAATACCGAACTACGTATAATCATATGTACAAACTCTTGAACCAAAAAATAAATAACACCTGTTACGAACGCTAGCAATTCACACACGTTACAATACCGAAATCGATCGTGTTAAGTTTAAAATTTTACATTGAAAATTTGCATATTATTTTTTATTAATCTAGTTTCTTTAACCGTTTCAGGTACTTCGGCACAAGAATCTGAACAGAAATGTTTCGCTTGCGGTCCAGAGTCAGCCCAATGGTATCCCAACATAGTAGAACCGAAATCTTGCGACAATTTCACAGAGAGCGACGATTTTTCAGTCGATTGTGGAAACGATTATAATTACTGCGGAATCACAACAGACCTAAAGAGTATTAAAAAAAATGAGATTTCACTGTATAATATCAAATAATCCGGAAAATCATTTACATTTTATTGTTTTTTACAGGTAAAGTCATATCTAGGATTTGCTCGAAGAAGCTAACTGAAGATTGTGCAGTCGAACACGACACAAACGAGCAATATTTGCGTGTGATATGCACGTGCAACGGAACCCTCTGCAATGGATTGACTTTGGGAGAAGAGTTGGAAAAAGCGACAGATCCCGAGAATATTAAATCGATGAACATGTCGGATAATATACCCGTAGAAGTGGTCGAATCGACGATTTCTCCCGAAGGAATGGTGAATGATGAACCTCAGAAGCCTCTGATCCTCGACGGAGACAACAAACCGAACAATAGCAACATCCGCATAATGATGGAGAATTCTAATCACGAAACTCCTGCCAGTCACGCGTTGCCATCTCCAGCTGCTCTGGGTCAAGATGGAAAGCCTATATCCCAGCAAGGAGCTCCGGTCGATGATGAAGAAGACACTCTAGAAGGAAGTGGAAGCAATCCAACGACCACGACTGCTGTTCCAACAACATTGGAAACACACACGACAACGACAGCGGCTCCCGAAAACGGAGCTAGCTGCTTGCACAACAATGTGATTTTGATGTCTATCGCTTGGACGATAGGCGTTGCGTATGCGTTGTATTAAAACCGTTGTGAGTCGATAGTAATTTAACAAAATATTCTCAATTTCAATATTGAGAACGTAAAAGTAATATCTTGTTAGTGTAGTCGGACGATCGTGTTCGGCTAGGGATTCTTGACTGGAGGTTTTATTGATTGGTTGTGGATTGTGATGGATGTTCATCACGGGTAATCGGTGGCTCTCGTTATGTTACCAAAAAAATATATTGTCTTTCTGAAAGACGTGCGAAATTAAATGTTAAGAATCCTTAGTATCGATAGTGCGATAGTCGCATAAACATAATATGTATGTAGGGAATAATAAAATAAGTCAAATCTCAATCCATTTTCAGTTCTCAATACGATACCGTTTTAAATTATTCAATTTCAAAACTTAAGAAAAAAATATTCCATATTAGACTTAAGAATAGAACTTCCTATGTTATGAAATTTAAAAAAAATGATTTATTGGAAAATATTGCAAAAAAAAAACTGTATATCAATGATATCATAAAAGTATTCAAGATAGCTTGGGTCCAGGTGGCTTTGTGGGGCCATTAATTGATGATTTAAAAATACTACATATAATTTATATCCAGGGTCCATAAAGTTCTGAAAATTCAATGCGCAATGTCAAGCGTATTGTCTGAAATTATTGTTTCCATTTTTTAATGACGATTGTACACACGAATATTTAGTAGACCCTGCATAAATTTTGTGATAAAATTGTAAATAAATTGATAATATGAAAGTGAAAATCGTTACCATTTATAAATAAAACCTAAATTATATGAGCAAAAGACTACATTTATGTGTTATTGAAAAAAATGAAGAAAAGTAATATCATAAAACTTTTTTTTTTCAGGTTTACTGCTTGTCCTTAAAGCTAATAGCACAGGTCCATACACTAACATAAAACATTAACGGTTCATAATACCTATTTTGCTCACAAAATTTTGATTCACATAAAAATTATAATTTAACCTCAATGCCTTAACATATTGTTGTAACTACTTTTAGATAAACCCACTCCTTTAGATAGTAATATAAAAAATGAAAATTCTATGTGTATGTGGGTGAAAATTTTAAATATTTAAAGTGCAAATGCGTGAAGAATGAATGTTTATTAGAGTGCATGAATAAATTCATGTTTAAAACTGACCACTTTAATACAAAATGAAAATGAATAAGCATTAGTCTACATGATTTAGTAGAGTTTTTTGGATTGTGATAACTATAAAATGTTTGATAATAAATAAATACTTTAAGGTAACTATGTACCACTATACTTAAAAACATCATTATGCCATATTTATATGTATCTATATAAAATATGATACATGCATAATTTTCTAGATCAGTAGATAGCAGCACTGTATAAAAATTTCATGATTTTTTAATGTTTAAAATTCTTTTCAAATGCAAAATTTTGTACAAAATGAAACCAACAAGAATGAAATATTATTGTTTTTCAAGCAAACACAATATTTTCTACCAATAAGCTTTTGCATGAAATAATTTATAAGCACTTGTGATCTTTTTTTAATGCAGTTGTATCATATAATTTTGATTCAATAAAGTCATTCCAACCAATAATTATATTCATTAATGCACATGTTGAAAAAATGTGGAAATAATGCAAGAACTCAAATTATGCTGAGATAAGTGAGTATTTTATTAAAACGAAAAAAAATAAAAAATAATAAATTTCAGAACTTACCATTAAATAAAATATCTTCGTAAAAAACTGTGTCTTTATTCAGCAATTCTTGTTCTTTCTGCTCCCACTGCATTCTTAACATTTCTTTATATTCATCAGAAGGTTCTTCAATTTTCGACTGTTAACAAAGTATGAAATCGAACTTCAGCAAAAATAAAGTATTTAAAAAAGTTATTTAAATAAATGTCAGTGACAAAAAAGTGATACTCACACTTCCTTCTTTAACCCATTGTTTTTCAGTAATTGTAGAATTTTGTTTACTCGGATGAAGAGATTCACGTAACTGCTTATCTTGCTCTTTATAATCTTCCAAATCAGATTTATGACAACGACGAATTCTACCTAAGCAATCTTCGAATTCAACCCTACAACATGTTCACATAATATGGCTATCAGAAAACACATACTGTCAAACTGGCTTCATTTTATAATAAATTTAAAATACCATTCATCATCAGCAACATCAGTTTGTGCCTCAATATTCTCATTGTCTTCAACAACATCCAGATATTTTTTATTTGAAACTTCATTTTGTTTATTTTCCCCTGATTTTTGTTTAAAATCTACGAGATAATTTTCTTCCTGATCACGTATTTTAGAGCCTTCGGATAAGTGATCGTACAGCTTAGCTTTTTTTTCTAACGCTTCTCTAAAAATATGAAAATATAGTTATTTTAGTACAATATTTTTTTCATATTCACATTGCATCATGAGAATAATAAAAAAAAATACTTCGATTTTCGTAAAGCTTCCGCTTCTTCTGTGTCAATCTCAGATTTTTTCTTCACAGGTTTCTCCGAGAATTCACTTTCTTTTTCGAATCTCGAAGAAGGAACAAAGTTGTTTATTTGATTTTTGGGTTCAAGTTTTGCTTTGCTAACTTCGTCTTGTTTGCGAAGAAGTTCCGCTTTCAAACTTATGAGCTATAAATCGAAAAATTACTTACTTTACGTAAACGAAAACGTTAAAAAATTTAATAATAATATATTACTTACGGTAGATTTATTGAATTCTATAATTTTAGATTGATTCATCGTAAATATTTATAAATAAATGCACTAGTTGTGAAAAATGTGAGAAACTTTAATAAAAGAGCAAATATTGTTCGCTCGGGTGACAGTTAACAACGACATAACCTGTACGGAGCTGTCAAAATGAATTTCACCACAGACGGATCAAAACCGAACGGATTCACACCAAATCCGACAAATAAAATCAACATAAATTTTGTAATTATTCGTGAACTATTTATTATATTTTTACGCAATAAGAGGTGATATTTTAACTTTTTTATATCACAATAACATTGTTTGAATTCCATGCATTTTTTTTCACATTAGATTGAAATATAAACATTATGCAAATGGTTTAATAGGCGCGATAATTTGAATTTATTAGAAGGTTAAAGAAAAAAGTCAATTCATTATATTTGACGAGGAAATAAACTTATAAAGTGTAATTTCTGATGCTCGAGCATCTCATATTTGTTAATTTTCAATTTTATTTCTCGAATTGTCGATAGAATCGCGAAAATTCTACAACTTTCTACAAATGCGATCGCTAAATAATCTATGCGGAAAAAGTGCAAACGCGAATGAGTAATCGCACGCGAAACCGAACCGTCATCGACGGATCGACTTCGACTTCGATGCCGTCTTGCGACTCACGGAGAGCTCTAGAAAATTGAGTCATTCGATTAATTTTGTGGTAAACGTTCGAGAAAATCGAAACGAAACGAACTGGAGAGAAAGACGAAAAAGATATCGACGCGAGCGGCGTACGGAGAACGGACGTGAGAGCGCAAAAAGCGTCCATAGCCGCGTCGACTCTCCCCGCTGGCTGTGCTAGTGTGCTAGTGTGCGAGCGGACCGCGGGCGGAGCGCCATCGATCGCCAGTCGCGGCCAGACCCGCGCCTTCGCCCCCCGCGCCTCCGCCCCCCGCACGCGCGCCTCCGCCCCCGCACTCGCATTCGCACTCGCGCCCCCCGAACGCCATGTCCACGCCCGCGCGGAGGCGCCTCATGAGAGACTTCAAAAGGTCGGTACAGTTGTACGGCGGTATAGTGGTATAGTGGTACAGTGGTACAGTGGTACAGTGGTATTGTGGAGCGCGCGCCCTTGTCCCACTGATTATAGCTGCCAAGTCGGTGTCGAAAGCGTCAAGTTCGCGGCCAATCTTTAATTATCCGCTCAGTTTTGCGCAGTTCGTCGCGAGAGCGGGTCGCCGTTCGATCCGCGACCTCGAAACGATCCTCGGAAAAAAAACTGCTTCCATCCTAACAAAGGATGCCGCATTTCCTAGAACAAAAGATCTACCTCTGTTTCGATTGATGGCTTTAACGCAGGTTTTCGCTTCCAGCTGACCGATTTCCGCTTCAAAATTAACATTTAACCGTTCAATTTAGATCGTTTCACTCGAAACTTTGCCATAAAACAATTGAATTTGAAACAAAAAATATCCAATTTGAAATTAGAAGTTCAAATTAAGAAAGAAAACCCATACAAATTTCGTAAATAATTTTAGTGAGTACAATACCTATGATCATACCGATCATGAAATATGCCTTATCAAAGTAAACACACGAGACTTTATCCATCAGATTTATTTACATTTTGACTGAACGCTTTTGTTGGGCAACTTTAGTGACATAGTTACTATTTTATATATGTATCGTTTGAAAATTAGGATTTTCAGATGCATTGAACTGTCCTTTCGGGATACTATGGACTACGACCTAACGAAACGATCCCGGAATACTATATTTACACCTAGACATTTTCAATAATCGATAATTTATTTTCATTCTTTATAGATTGCAAGAAGATCCACCTACCGGTGTTTCCGGTGCGCCCACAGATAATAATATTCTAATATGGAATGCCGTGATATTTGGCCCTCATGACACCCCCTTCGAAGATGGCACCTTCAAATTAACGATAGAATTCACAGAAGAGTATCCTAATAAACCGCCGACGGTACGATTCGTCTCGAAGATGTTTCATCCGAACGTATATGCGGACGGCGGTATCTGTCTAGACATATTACAAAATAGATGGAGTCCGACTTATGACGTTTCTGCCATTCTCACCTCTATACAAGTAAGATTTTTTTTTATTTAAAAGACACCTCATTGATTTTATGTTAATCTCTTTCTTTATTTTCAGTCGCTTCTGAGTGATCCTAATCCAAATTCACCCGCCAATTCAATGGCAGCACAGTTATATAAAGAAAATAGACGTGAATATGAAAAACGTGTAAAGGCGTGTGTGGAACAGTCGTTTATCGATTAGCGGACCTTTCTATTTAATTCTAGCTTTGCTGCCCGTCGCCCTACGTTTGTTGACTGTGTCCTATCTATTGATATTATTCTCAAAACGTAATATATGCCTAACACAATTTACTAGCTCAAATTGTTGAAATAATATTTATACAAACCAAAATTACTGCCATATGCCTTAAATAACAAAAGAGAAAATATTAAAAATCATTGTATTTAGGCTGTAAATTGTGTTTGTTATACTGATTTATAAAGCCCCATAGTAGTAAAATGGTTTTCGGTGTATTCTTCACAATAGGTATTAAGATCGATGATAAATGCAATATTTAGTTTTAAAATTATTAACGCCCTTGATTATAATACTTCATAAATCTATTTTTTAATCTTTTTGTTTAATAAGATTTATTATTTTGAAGTATAATCATTTTTCTCACAATGAATGTTGTTTTGATCTCTGCACATATTATAATCAATTTTTTTCATTTAATATCATTTGATGATAATGCTTTATACTCCATGTGATCTTCATATAAACTTACTAGAGTGAAATACGTTATTTTAAGTTGACAACTAAATGTTTTTCAAAATAAATATTTATTTTCAATTATTACTTTTTTTCATTTCAGTCCATGTTAAATGATTCCATTCCTTGAATATTGTCGACTTATTTTTTAGCAATGTGTATTTTGAGTTATATTTATAAAAAAATATGTATTTACATTTTAGTGGACATTGTTAAGTTTCCAATCAAATATCGAAAATTAAAAGCAATACAATACACCTGAACATTGTGAGATATTAGGAAAATATCGATAAATTTGGAGAATTTATGCATATGTAGTTGTATGTTTTCAGTAAATGTGTAGTTATTGTTTTTATTCTAAATAGAATTACATATATAAAACTTCACACTTGTACAATACATACAACCTCAAATCGGAGGATGACATTCTTGAAAATTATGATTCATATTTTTGATGTATTTTTTTTTCTAAATTGTAACTTAAAATTTGTATTTATAAGCACAAAGTTTTATCAAATTATTAAAACAATAATAAATCAATTTTAAATTATAAGTTCAGTGGGGCGATGGGTGTTTATTGCGTTTTTTGTGTGATGCGACTGCTGCAAACATTTCAAAACTGATTTGATTTTACAATATACATATATATATTTAAAAGTCTATTTGTATATATGAGGAATATGTTAAATGAGTGAGGCATCCGCTTCACGTTTATGAATGTGAGAGTGTTAAAATATCTAATCTGATTAATTTATCCCGATAATATAATTTTCAAGTATGAAAAAGGCTATTTAATTTTATATACCTTTGTAAAATTTATTTTTGTGTTTTCTTTTAATTATATGTAGATATTGAAATATAGGGAAAAAACGCATCTTTGTGTATTCTTCATTTTATTCCCCTTTAAAAAAATGACTTCATTTTCAGATCATTTTAGTTACATACACTTTATGATTAAAGCTAAATTATTTTTACTGTCAATTTGTGAAACTTGTACCTAAATGAATAAAAATCTTTACCAATGCATAGAACAAAAATCCGATCAGATTAGAGATTTTTTATTCAAAAATAGTATTTTTTTCATCAGATTATATGAAATGGGTTAATTCAAGCTATGATGACGTGTGTAAAACGACCCAAAATCGTTCGGTTAAATAATTGATAATTAATTTTCATTATTCCAAAATTCTTTAACAATGAGTATTATATGGAAATGAAGCAAATAATTTAAACAAGGAAAAGAAATGAGTTAGAGAAATCATATGGATTCCATCTGTATATGGCAAATCGTGTCAAAATGTACATTTACTAAATGTGAAAGTGAGTGACTACGATGTAAAACTACTTATATATCTTCGACAGCAATACGTAATAACTCGAATACCGTCTAATTACACACAATGTTATATCGTAATTTCTATTTAAGTTTTCATAAGTAATGTAATTTTTCAAATGAAAAAAGAAAAGTTCGTAAAATACAAATAATAGGCTTACGCGATGTTTACCTCTGCAATAAATTGTCAATAAAAATGATCTCATCGTATTTAAAATAAAAATAAGCATAGTGGTGCAACTAAAAAAAAGTACGAATAAATAAAATAATATTTCTTCAACTTGAAAATAAACATAGGTAGCTAATTAAACTATGTTAATTAGAGTTTGAACTCTGAAAGGATAGTTTTGAATGAAACTCGACAAATTATTTTGCATTCAGATAAACACGTCCATAATTTATCAATATTAATATGTATGTAGTTGCTTTGATAAATTGCGTCCTAAAAACCTTTAACGCGAACAAGAAACTGCAATAATATATAAAACTCGATGAAAATATCGTAATTAAAAACAAAATCACATTTTTGTCAATATTTATAGTTACTCTGTTATACATATATTAACAAGATTGCATTCTATCACGTTCTAAAAACCTTTAATTATAAGATCAACAAAAAAGTCACTTCATTATGAACAATATCATTTTTTTTCTAATAGATTCTAATAGGTCTAATAGATTTCAGCATCGAAACAATAAATTTCTATAAAAGAAATAAATAAATGTGATAATGAATAACTTGATAATAATAATTTGTGAAATTCGACACCTTATTATAAACAAAATTAAAATTTTGTCAGCATTGATAAATACTCGAATAGATTTCAACAGTAATTAATCGACGAAAGTTTTGATGGAAACTAGAAACTGGGACAGCGAAAATCTCGATGTAAATATGATATTCAATGGAATTGTTATTTTAGTCATAATATCATCGACGTAAATAAACATCAATAACATTAGGTACATATCAATAACATAACGTTAACATTTAACATGAACTAGAAAATGCAACGAAGATAGATAATACATACTTCACAACAAAAATGACCGAATTCATAATCACATCGACGTCGATAAACATTCTCATAGATTTCACCGTCATTGCATAAACTAAAAACATCAACATTTAACTTGTACTAGGAAACTCATCAATGATACCTTCGACGAAAATAGACAATTCGTCACCTTACAAACGATCAAAATCAAAATATCATCAACTTTAATAAATATTCTAACAGATTTCACGATCGATACTCGTTAAAAAGCCACAATGAACTGAAACAAAATTCAAATCGAACGGCGGGAAACTATCCGGCAATGGCCGAAGAGCAAACGCAAGCCGAGCGAAGGGCGCACACGCTCTAGCGTGCGTGTGTGAGTCGACGAAGGGCTCTCGTTATACACAAACAAGGGGTGTCCCTTGCGCCTTCCGCTCGCAAGATAAGCGTCGATCAATAAGCTGGCCCTACGCCCTTCCCGGCACCAGCTGCAGGCCGGAACCGGAGCCCCGAAGCGACCGGAAGTCGAGAAAATCGCCTGAAAACTCAAGAAACTCTCGAAAACTAGGATTCGACCCGATCCGGAAGAATCGGACGCCCTTTTCGAGCATTCCTCGTCGGAAGAGACGCAGCATTCCTAGACTCCGCTCGGATCTTGCGAAGATTTCTGGGAGAAAAAAGAAGTTTGTCTGTGATCGTGGCGCTGTTTTCGAAAGTTGTTAAAACGTAAATATCTAAATTGTTTTGGTTATGTTTTTTTTTTCGGGCGTCCGCTTTCGTGGTGTGTGTGTGTGTGGTTATATAGGGTTGTTTAGGGATAGTCTCTCCTCCCCTAGTGCCGTTTACGCATGATCGAGGGTGAGTTTTTTTTCCTATGCGTTGCTTCTTTCTTTCTCTCCGTTTAGAGTCGTTCGCGATCGTTTTCATTTGAAATTTTTGGTTTTTTCGCTCTGAAGAATTTCCGGATCGATTTTGGTCCGGGTATGCGTGCGTATGTTCCGTGATCGAGTAGGGAGATGGGATTATTTTGGAATACTCGGTGGCGACGCGTGAAAACTTTTACGGCAACTCCACCACCCCGGGGTCAATAAACTCGGTAATAAATAAAGTGAACGTATTTACGATTCGAATCATTCATGATTGTCATTTATAATTTCAGAAAAATATATATCTATTGATATCGCAAAAAATGAGGTTCAATTTTTTCTGATTCCACAATTTTTTCATGAGCTAATCGTGAGAAATGACGATAATTAGACTTTGACAGATTTACAGATATTTTTCATAAACAACTTTGGATGTTTAAAAATCTAATGACATTCGGTGGATGTTTTCGTCAGATATCTACGTTCGATTCGTCATAGTTTTTTTTTCATCGCCTTCGTGAATAATTTGCAGTTAATGAGTCATGTGCGTTTTTAACGTTTTCATCGGTTCGCCGTTTGCAATATTTCGTTATTCAACACGATTATTGTAGGCAATATTTATCGCTGATTTAGTTATTGTGGTAGTTTATACCTATGATTTTGAAATAAATTGAACGAACTCTGATTTTTTTTGTTAGCTCGTAACTTCCTTTTGAAAATTTTCAAGTCGGTACGTACGTATTTAAATTTTTAGCCAATTTTGTTTTTTTGTTTTTTTTCTATAATATTTGAAAGCTATCGCTAATTATTATCTATTGACCGACGATTGAAATATTGTATCGTGAAATTCAAATGAAACATTCTATTGTTGTTCGTCGAAACGGGTATTCGTTTCGCTATGTAAAATGCATCGTCGAATCTTTGGCTTCGTCGAAAAAGGACTTCGTATATTTGAACGATTTGGCGCGAAAAATATTCGAAGCGTTGTAGGTTAAAATGAAGCGTTTTTCTTATTTTTCCACGGCGGTGGTGTTTGACGGAGTTCGCGAGCGCGCGTGCGATCGCTCGTACTCGTCGACCCGCCGAATTCGTTCGATCCGATCGAACGGTTCGCGCTTCTGCGAAACGCGGCGATAAATCCGAAAATCGCGCGTATGTGAGTCGAACGGCCGCGAAACGCCGAGCGCGGACGAACGGCGCATTTACGGAGGCGCGAGCCGCGCGCGGACTAGGAACGGGTGACGCGCCGCAACCGAAATCGCACAATATTCGTGGCCCTCAATTTTGTGTTTGCGCAAATGAAATATTTGAGTCGCTATAGAGCGCGATCGACCGTGGATCGGGCGTCGTGTCGCGAACGATAGCGTTACGAACGCGAAACGCGCGATCTTTCGTAACGAGCCGATCGTCGGATCGGATTCGCTTCGCGCGCGTGAGGAGCGCGCTCCGTCGTCTTTGCGGCGCATCGCGACGGCGCGAGACTCGCGACAGTGTTGTCGATGTCGCGTCGGCGTCGTGGCGGGCGGTGCGCTGCGGCTCGCGGCGACTAAAGCGGGCGCAAGGGCGCTAGGGCGGCGCCGAGCGGGGGCCCGCGCCCCTCGCCCCGGGAATGGCGCGCGCCAGGTTCCCCGGCAGGCCGCCGCGCGCCTTTCAACGCCGAAGGGTGCGCGTGCTCGAGCCGGCCGCGCGCCGAAGCCCCCGCCCCTCTCCGCCCCCGGCGCGCCCCCGCAGCCCCGAAGCGCCCCCCCCGCAAACCGCACCCCCGGAGGAGGCCGAGCGCCAGGTGTGCCCCCGCTCCCCCTCCCTCTCCGCTCCTCCGTTCACCTCTCCGCTCCTCTGTCCTCCGTTCTCCGTCCCCCGTCCCCTGTCCCCCGTCCCCGGGCTCCCTTCGTGCGTTCGCAAACAAAACAATCGCGCGTTTGACAGTCGCGATCGCGTCCCTCTCGACTCAATCTTTTCGCGGACGTTTCGTCGAAAATAAAAATATCGATTTCTTATCTAGTGTTATTTTCTCAGTAGTCACTTCACAAACCGTTCTTGATTCTCAAAAAAAATCAGTCCCCGTATAGAATTACTTTTCAAAGTAGATCATGCCAAATGTTTTGTTCTCGTACAAACTAAAAAGAAACACCGTCGTCTATTCGATCGCATCGAAACGCGATTTTAAATTAGGAAAAAATCCCGGCTACGTTGGTTTGAATTACATTTTAGGTTTATTTAGATCCGATAGAGTGCCGAGTCGGTAGAGCGATTTATGATTCCCTTGCGATACGTTAAAAACATCTTTCGATCCTTCTTCGATTATATTTTTGATTTAAGTCTTTTCGAGGAAACATCCCGAGTTAACGATTCTCCAACGCTCATCGAATCCCTTTCGCCTAATTTCTTTTTCACCCTCGTCACTCATCCAAATGATCGTCCGCGACTAGAGATCACCTTATCATTTTCGGAACGCTTTCGTTCGATTCTTCTAATTCGCTCATTATTTTTCTTTCCCTAGAAACTACGAGAGAGCGATGTAGACGGCGAAACCAACGTAGAGATCGGCGCAGAAAAGAGTTCGAACGCGGATTCTCCGCCGCGCGAGGAAGACGCCGAAGCTACGAGACCGGCAAAAACGAGATCTCAGCAAAAGATGCAGGTCACCGGAGACGACTCGGAGAAATGCGTTCCGGTCCCTATGCCCGTTAAGAAAACTGTCACGTTCGGCACCGTCGAAAGCTGCGGCGACACGTTCAAACCTATCAAAAGGCCACCCTCGAAGTGCAACCGACCGTTGGTGTCTATAATAAAAAAGAAATCCGCTTTCAAATCTAGCGATCATGCGTTTCACAACATAGTCAAACCGGCGAAACTCACGGATCTCGGTACCAAAACGTGTTTGGACTTCGGCAGTCTGAGAGCTCACCACAACCGAAGTCCTCCGGTGAAGAAGTCTACGTTGAAGTTTTCTCAAAACGAAGACGAGTCGAGTCTTTCCCAGTGTTCGAATTCTAGTTCTTTAGTTATTTCTTCAGATAAAGATTGCGGCAAAAAATTTGTTCTTCCTAGTCACAGTGCTCATTCTTCGCGTACGATCAAACCCAACAAACGATTTATCGACGTCGACGATGGGCTCGTTTCCCCTAATCCTTCGCAAGGAACTAAAGTTCTGAAGAAACCGAAACTTATTCTGAACCAAAATGATAATAATGTGTGTCACGACGAAGCTTATGAAACATGCGATAGCTCCGCTAACAGTAATGATAGCTCCGATTCGAAAAGTGTTGAAAATCATTTGAATCAAGGAAAACCTACGTCATATTTCGACAAATCTATAAACCTCTTTGGTTCGGCACCAAATAAAGGTTTGTCTGCAACGTTTCAAGATACGTTTGTTAACGGTCTCAAAAGTGCTCACAGTGTAAAGATCAGTTCTCAAGAAGATTCGGAAACTTCTAAAAATGACGCTTCAGAAACTTCAGAACAAGTTTCAAATGAACAACTCGGCGGTGTCATATCCCGTCGTCTATTGCAACCTTCTCGTCACATATCTGAAACTCCTTGTACTTCCGACCAAAGTAGCAGCAGCACGGCTTCCGAGTCGTCAGAATCTGAAGACGACAGTCCGGGAACTTCAGAGAGTGAGGAAAGTGATCTCGATGAAAAAACGCCTATGGAAAAAGTGCAAACGCAATCGCAGTTAGTTAGCGGTAAAGTAGTTTTGAGAGAAGCCAGACTTCAACTTAACGTTAATAACAATGGTGCTTCTAATAATAATGGAGCTGATGGACCCTTTTCATCTTTCGGAAATCAGTGCAATACTAGTAATTATTTGCTGTTTCACTTTATAATTTATCAATGTTGCTTTGAAATATTTTAGTCATTGATTGATGATATTTTTTTTCCAGTTGCTAATCCCCCAGGAACGGTTACTTGTGGAGTGTGTGGTGCAGTGCGATTTTATAAGTTCGTACGACAAGCGCGAAAGTTCGGCATTTATTCGTGTGAATCGTGCCGCAAGTTTATTTCGAAAATGCTTAAACGTTTGAACATAGCACAGTCATCGACCACACCACAATTACAATGTTTAAGTGGTGAAGGTTTGTATTATATTTTGTTTGGAATTTGGTGAATTTCATTTTTCATGTGCCTTATTTGTTTCTTTCTTTTCATAGGCAATTGTCGTGTTCCTCCTATCGTAAGGTCTCAACAATGGAAGCTTTTAAGATGTGCCTATAAGGCTAGATGTCATGCCTGTTGGCTGAAAATGTGCATTAAGGCTTTCCAAGTTCCTGCTGCTCTAAAGGCTTCTTTGCAAACTATGCTACCTCCATATATGAGGCCTACATCTCCAAAATCTAATGTGGCATTACCTACAACAAATCCTATAAATAGCGTTTTATCTAATGCAACTGTATTTAATTCTTTATCAAATGAAGAACAAGATAATAACAATTCTTCGATCCATAAAAATATTAAATCAGGAATACTTAAAAAATGCCCCGAAGATAAACAAGAGGTATATTTTTTCATATGAAAATTTTATTCTACCTTATATACCTATATTTTTTTAATACTCTTTAACATTTTTCATTTTACAGGTTAATAACAAAATAGAGTTAGATAAATCAAAACCAAAAGAGAATCATGAAATTGACACATCGACTAATATAAGTAGAAAACGTCGACACACTCGTATAAAAGTTCGGAAAAAAGATAATTTGGATATAAAACAACAGTTTGATTCGACTAAAAGACAAAAAGTTGAACTTAAAGGTCCACGTGTAAAACATGTTTGTAGAAGTGCATCCATAGTGCTGGGACAGGCTATAGCTACATTTCCTCTCAACGATGATAAAAGTGTATCTGATGATTGTGATGATAGATTGATCTGTGATAATGCAAAACCGTCAACGGAAACTATAGATAATTCTAATGACATATCTAAATTTATTAATTGTGATTGTGGTGATGGAATTCATACTTGTGAAATGGATAACATCACAGATGATGAGACAAATGCAGTAATTGACGAATCAAATGTTCCAAAAGATGATGATGATTCTAATGACAGCTATGATTCAGCCGTTTTGAAAGATATGAACAAAGAAAATCATCCCAACAGTAGTGTAAGCCAAGAAAATGATACAGAAAAAGATGAAATTACTGACAAAAATGATGAACTGTCTTCTGATGTAATACCATTCAAAAAACAACCCAAACCCTTTTTAGGAAATTTTTCGAATGTATGTCTTATTCTTATAACTCAATTCTGGTTTCGATTACTTCTGTTGATATCTGATTTCCATTTTTATATAATTTTTTTCAGATACGAGTATCATCAAAACTCAAATACAGTCAACGAAAGTCTGAATTAATATGTACTGATTTTTGGGAGTCTTACGATCCTGATGAAGTATGTAATACTGGATGGGGCCTGATAAGTTCCATACCATTTACTGTGACAGGAGTATGCTTTTTATGTGGTAGCCGAGGAAAAGAAAAGGTCCTTACTTTACATTATTTATTTTCATTGTTTGTTTTAATGAATGTTGATTAATAAAATACAAATATTTCAGCTCATTCATTGCACTGAGTGTTGTGAAATGTATCACCCATTTTGTGTTGAAATGAGTGGAGAAACCGGAAGATTATGGTTGTGTCCTAGATGTGTACAGTGCACTGGTTGTGGTCAAAGTGGAAATAGTCCAGCTTCATCACTTTGTCGAGTTTGCCATAGACATTTTCATTACGAATGTTTAATTTCTAATCGAACTCCTAAATATCGTAGTGATTGGCCACAGGTATTTTTCACTTTGTTTTTTCTTTTCCAATAGTACTATTTGATATGCATATAATTTGTTTTCGTTTCTAGATATGTAATTCTTGTTTAAAATGTAAAAGCTGTGATAGTTTCAAAGTCACCAAATTTCTCGGTAATTTGCCATTTTGCACTTCTTGCTTCAAACTGAGGCAAAAAGGAAACTATTGTCCTTTATGTCAAGGGTGCTACCAAGATAATGATTTCGACAGCAAGGTATATATTTCTTCATATCTATCTATCAATCAATCTTTATTATTATCTTTCAAAACAGGTTTTGTTTTTGCTTTCATAGATGATGGAATGTGGATGGTGCTCTCGTTGGGTTCATGCAAGCTGTGAAGGACTCAGTGGTGAAGGATATCAATTGGTATCAGCGCTCCCACATTCTGTTGAATATATATGTAAACAATGTATGCCAGAAAATGCACAATGGAGAAATATGCTTGGAACATATTTACGTGTGAAACTCTTAAATATTTTGAAGTGTTTAGCGAAAAATAAAAATGCATGTGCAATTCTCAAACTGACACCTCATAAGAAAACGCCAATAGTGAAAAAGCCTTGTATATGTTCATCGCCTTATGCTGTACGAAAATTATTTTTTGAAGGAAAATCTATAACCGATTCAATAGATTGTGAAAAGAAATCCACGGACAAACCCAGTTCTGAGAAGAATATTGATCTGTGTCCAAATTATGATGTATTAACTACAAGTGATAGTGAAGCTGGAAAAGCCAAAGGAATTGTGCATAAGTTACAAGAATCATTATTACAAAACCAAGAAATATGTATTTCTGTTGATTCCTGTTCAGCTAATGTTGATAAAATCGATAAGCTGAAAGAAAAATATCGAATTAAAGAATGTTGCGTCAAAATGAGAAGTTTTTCACAAAATGAAGATTTGGCTGAATATTATGACAGTGATGATAGCAGTTCAACCGTTTCTTCTTTAGATTTTGCTGAAGATAATAATAAATTTAATTCTAAATATAAATTGAAAAAAGCAAATTCTGAACATAAATGCAAGTGTGTGTTCACCAACAAAAACAGATCTGAACAAAATGAAAGCTGTCAATGTTTAGTAACCAATTCTGACTTGTCGCCTTCTTTGATAGATATAAAAAGTAAAGTAAATTGCAATGAATACTCATCTGTGAAAGATTTCAATAAAGATATGCAAGATGCTATATCTAGAACGTCATCTCCGGAAGTCAGAAAAATTTACAAGGACATTTTCACAGAAAATTTTCCATGGTTCGATTGTGAGCTCAATTGCCTTAATCCCAGTTTAGAAATCAAAGATGATAATGATGATGAATCACTTAAGGATGAAGAATTATCTAATTATTTAATGAACAGAAACTATGAAAAAGGAACTCAAAAAATGATTGTTGATGAAGATCAAACTGTGCCGTCCACTGACTCTGATTACAAATCTCTCATTAATTGTGCATATGATGATACTAGTTTATATGATAGTCGAACGTGTGTACTTTGTAAAACCGTTGGTGAAGGCATTCCATCAATGGAGGAAAGATTACTTTATTGTGGTCAAGGTGATTGGATCCATGCAAATTGCGCATTATGGTCTGCTGAAGTGTTTGAAGAAATTGATGGTTCTTTGCAAAATGTTCAAAGTGCTATTGCTAGAGGAAAAATGATAAAATGTTCTAAATGTTCAAGTAAAGGTGCCAGTGTTGGATGTTGTGCAAAGAATTGTAGCGAAACATATCATTTTACTTGTGCAAGAAGTATAGGATGTGCTCTTTTGGATGACAAAAGAGTGTTTTGTCCGTCTCATCTAGATGATGCAAAAGATAGAATCATTCAAAATGACAATGATTTTGTTCTCTCTAGACCAGTTTATGTAGAATTAGATAAAAAGAAAAAGAAATATAGTGATCCTCAAAATGTGCAATTTATTCTTGGCTCATTGACTGTCAACAATGTGGGAAAAATAATTCCATCTGTCTCTGATTTTGAAGACATTCTTATTCCAGCAGATTTTTCGTGTGCTCGGCTGTACTGGTCTTGCAAGCAACCGTGGAAAATAGTGAAATATACCATAAGGACAAAGTTATTGATAACAGAGCCAACCCCTGCGTTCGACCTGGGAGTCAATATTACTCTGGATCATTCTACCAATCCCAATACAGTTGAAAGAATTTTGGCTGAAATTTCTTCTTGGCATAAGTCTCTAGATTCAAGTAGCCACAGTTTGATGTCATCGAAAAAAGATAAATCTCCTATCAAGTTTGGTAATAATACCAATGTGACATTAGAGGACTATGCTGTTAAGCAGGTGATGGAGTATATGCTTGATATCATATGCAAACAAGATACAACTGATGACTCTCCTGAAGAAGAACCTCAGAATACTGCAGACCTTCTTCCTCCAGAATTAAAAGATGCAATTTTTGAAGATTTAAATCATGACCTGCTAGATGGCATATCAATGCAAGATATTTTCCCGAAATTAATGTCTTATGAAGATTTAATAGCTATGGATATGAAAAACGAACTGGGGTCAATTAATGATGTCAGAGAAGTGAAAGGATCCGAAAACACTGAAGAAAATATTTTAAAACTTTCTGAAGATATCCCTCATCATTTGCACGAGAAATTGAAAAAGGGTTTTTATTTGTCAAATGTAAATTCAGAACAATCTACAGAAGGGCGAATTTCCTCTCAAGACATTTTGGATGAAATAATCAATGGTCAAAATGATAGTTTTAAAGATTTAAAACGCAGCAAATCTGAGATCATGTTACATGGTGCTAATCTTAAAAATTTTGCTGCAAACCGTAACCAGAGATCCTGTAGTTTAACATGGAGTTGTAAATTAGACAATGCTACAATCAAAAGATGTAAATTGCCCAAATCAGGACTATTACCACGATCCGATTCAAGTGGGAATATAATAATGAGAGTCGATGGCTCATCTGATTTAATTGATAGCATTAGTACAAGGCCAAAAACAGAAGATGTTTCAACAGATGCAAAAACTCAATGGCAAACAAAATCTATCAAAGATAAAACAGATGATTTGTCTGAAAGATTATTCAACAAAACTAATGAAACCAGTGAATCTTCTATTACTGAATTGTGTTCGAATAAGGATAAATCTAATTCATCTGAACAAGTTATTGACTTTTATACAAAAATTCATTGCAGTCCAATATCTCAATTGGATGGTATGGATGATATTTCTGATTGCAGTAGTGATATCAATTCACCTGGCTCTTCACCAGTTTATAATACTGAATATGAACCTATTCCTCAACTCGATGGCGCTGATGAGGTTTCATCAAGCAGTTGTAGTGAAAGTGGTTCTCCTCCTCGTGAACAAAATACTGGAATTTTCTTTAGACCAAATGATATGAATAATGCATACACAATGACAATATCTGCTGCGGGTTTGAATGTTACTCCTGTTAATGAAATGCTCATTCGTTCATCATTAGATGACAACATTCTAAGAACTGGTAATATAGAACAAACAGTGAAGTGTGATAGATGTCATTGTACATATAGAACTAAAGATTCTTTCAATAGACACTTACCAACCTGTGATATGATGTCTACTAGTGAGAGTGAAGGTGAAACTCCTAAATCTCCAGAATCCAGAACGTTGACTACTTTACAAAATGCCTTCAGCGCACCTTTCAATGCTCCTACATATATTAACCAACAAAATCAAATATTTGAGTCTACAGAACAGTTTAATATTGCAAAGCCAGCCATAGTTGGGACTAGAAGAACATCTGTTAACACCAGACAAATAACTATTAATGGCACTATAGTTGAAACACAATCTCCCGAACCTCCCAACTCCTTGAAAACCATTGGTCATGAATCTGTTTCAAATTTGCAAGAAATACCAAATTCTTTTGCAATCAAAAGTTCATTTTTACAAGAATCTCCAAAAATAACTTTGGGACAAGGAATCTTATCTCAACCTCAAATTATGGTTACTAATTTACCTTTATCTCCACCAAGAAATCAAACTCCGAATGGATCAAAGTGTGGAATTAATCAAAATCAAGGAAATCTACCATATAGTATTTGTGTGAAACCTAATACTGGTCTCCATACTCTACAACCTTCGAACTCTACAATCACTCATATGATTCCTTCGTCTGGTAATATTCAGACGGTTTTTTCATCTAATCCTAATCAGGTACTGACTTTATCGAGTCCTCAGCAGAATATTATACAAAATATTCAAACAAAGACTCCCATAATGCAAACATTCACCGGTGTTCCTAATAATCAAACTTTAACTGTACCTATGAATTCTATACAAGCTATTTCTTCAAATGGAAATAATTCTTTCGTGAGACCATCTTTACCAATGCAAAATACTCCGACAATATTGATGCCGACCACTGGAATTCCCAGAATGTCGTCTCCAAATTTGCACCAGAAAAATCAAATATTACTGCCACATGTTAATCCTAAATCACCTAAAAAGCTGCAACAAGTCCAACCAAAGCCAATATTTCAAGCAACTAGAGGTAGAGGAAGAACATTAAATAAAAATCCAACGAATAAAAGACAAAATAAGAATGATAAAACCATGATGAATCCTCCTATTGGCCCGAATGGAGCTGTTATCCAATTTCAATCTAATGGAACAAATCAACCGTCGATAATTTTACAACAAGTAGCAAATCCTAATGTTATGTCTGCTTATGTCGAAACTCTTCAACAACCACATGGATCATATATTGCAACTATAACACCTCAGGGTGATTTTAAAACAACACCAACTCATTATATATCTCAAAGTGGAATTTTACCTCAAACTTTTCAAATACAACAAACTGAAACAGGAGGATTGGTTGCCGTACCGAGTGGAGGTATTCCTGTGTTTCTCCCACAAGGTGGTGTTGGAATTCTTCCTCAAAATTCACTACAATCTCAAGGAATGACACTTTCTTCTCAAGGAAATATACAAACTACGCCCATTTTGCCTCAAGGTGCAATTCAGACTCAAAATGGAACAACAATCTTGCCCCAAGGAGCACTTCAAACTCAAAATGGTACTACAATTTTACCCCAGGGAACCTCAATTCAAGGTCTAACTCAAGGAAGTATTCAGTCCCAAGGAACAACTTTGTTGCCGACTAATAGTTTACAATCTCAAAATGCTACAATAGTACCTCATAATAACATAAATAATACTTCTCAAACAATTTTACCTCAATCTGTGCTGCAAACTCAAGGAAACACTCTAATATCTCAACAACCTGGAACTACAATTATACCACCTGGAACAATTCTGCCTCAGGGCTTACAATTTTGCAATGATCAGGTATTACTTGGATCAACGCCGACGTTGGAAATGGTCACCGATTCTTCTGGGTGCATGTATTTAACAACACCGCAGCCCGTTTACTATGGATTAGAAACTATTGTACAAAATACAGTTATGTCATCCCAACAATTCGTCTCAACTGCAATGCAAGGTGTTTTGGCACAAAATAGTAGTTTTTCGGCCACCACTACGCAAGTATTTCAAGCAAGTAAAATTGAACCCATTGTTGAGGTACCTACCGGCTATGTTGTAGTGAATAATGTTTCTCAAGATAATATAATAGTTTCACAACCAAATTCTGCTAATTCTCAAACTATTATATCAAGTCAGCCTTTGACAAATTCGAATGTGACTACTCTATCAAGTCCCGCTCAATTATCGAAAAATTCCAAGAATATAAATGGACCAAATATCACAATTCAACCAGCTTTGGATAAGCAAAATCTATCTGCTATTCAGAGGCAAGGAACGAAAACGATTTCAATTCAACCAAATCAACCTATATTCAGTATCACACCTTCTCAGACTGGAAACTCATTAGCCCTGCAATCTTTACCGCGAAATATTTCTCTTTCTCAAGGTAAATCTGGAATAAGTTTACAGCCATTGCAAACTAACATCATACAATCTGGAACTATACCAATATCAGTAAATAATGTACAAAGCAATTCCAATTCTGATAATATTGCTGTGCATTTAAATCAACCTTTAACATCCAACCAAGTATTACCAGGAAATTCGAAAGTAGTGACAAACTTCAATCACTTAAATGCATCTTCCAACATGCAAGTGAATTCCAATTCTAATCGCATGGAGCCAAATTTGATTCATCAGCCATCAAATAATTCCCAGCAAATAAGATCAAGCATATCTCAACAATGGAAACCCAATCAGACTTTTGTTCAGACATCAGCTGATTTGAATACCAAAACTTCTACATTTAATGTTGAATCTAATGATAATCAAATTATTATTCACAAATCTTCAGCAAACAGTGTTAATAACACTGTTTTGAGCGCTAATAATGTGAACAGTTCTAGAAGTTTTGCATCTAATTTTGGGCAACCTATTTTCACTGAAACCCCTATGATGACAAAGGGAAGTCAACTGAATTTGTCATCTGTGAATAGCGCTGGAAATTCAATGAATATATGTAATTCATCACATAATTCAATCGCACAAAACAACTTCACTACTCCTTCGTCAAGCATTAACAATTCGTTTTTGATGACCACTTCAATTTGCCAGCCTATTCAGTCAAGCAATATGAATTCTCAGCAAATAAATAGTTCTGTAAACAAAGATTTGAATGAAAATAGTTTTTCACACTTGTCAAATGTACAATTATCAAATAGTGAAGATGTTTCGAATAAACAATCTAATCTGCAAATGACATGTAATGTTCATAGAAGTTTATCTGCTTCAGAAAGTTCAAGTGAATCTATAAATAATGGAAACATTATACAAATTCCAAGCAATATGATGAATTTGTCTCTTCAAGGTGGAAAAATATATCAGATTCCTATGTCTAACAATTCAATGCCTCATATGGTTTTAAATTCAAACTTAAATGCAAATAATTTACAAAATCAAGGAAGTTGTAGTGTCCAAATCAATTCAGGAAATTCAAATAATTCCCAAAACAATTCGAATTTGACCAATTCTCAGATAAGCTTGAATAACTTAGATCAGTTGAATACAACAAATAATTTCCAAAATAATAATTTGGTTCAAGTAAATTGTGGAAGTTCTCAAGTGAACACTTTATGTGGTCAACATCAAATAATAAGTTCACCCAGTATTCAAAATCAAACTCAAAACCAACAAATGCCAAATTCAAACCAAATTATCGTGAATAACGGAACATCTATTAGTAACAATATGCAAATTGTGAATAATCAGAATCATCAAATTTTCACAAATTCTAATATGAATAATCATAACCTATGTAATAACAATAGATTGATTAATACAGATGCCTCTGCTGACAATCATAGCTTTAATCGAAACGCTAATGAATCATTAAGTCCAGCTCTCAATGAAAAGTTACAAATGCAAATTGGAAACTCCAGTTGTGTCCATCAACTGTCTGCATCAAACAATTTGATAAATAACCAGATGCAACTTAATACAACTGCAAATAATAATCAGACTCAAGAAAACTTGTCTCGTGATATATCAGGAAACAATTCCCATTCGCAATATCAAATAAATGGAAACCAAATGTTTTTGATCAGCAATTCTAGTAATAATGTTACATCTGGAACAAACATTTTACACGGCATGTCAAATAGCTTCAGTCAACAAGTGCAATCTAACAATTCTGATGTGCATAATAATCGTCAGAATTCTGAAATGAGTGGAAATATTCATGACATTGGAAATCAAATGAATCTGAAACTTGCTCCGAACAAATCCAATATGTTTGGTTCAAAAATAACCACAACTATTGGTAATTCTAATATTGATATATCAATGATACCAGCCGAATTACCAGATTCTTCTAAACTGAATATGAACAAACCATCTACTCCTGTCTTATCTATATCCAATGGTAATCAAATTGGATATATTCAAATGAATGCAAACAATCAAATGCTCGGATTGAATGAACAGAACAGAATACCTCTTCCAAATAATTTAAACTCTCAAATACAAGCAATCCAAAGAACTCAAAATACTCCTATATTGACTATTGGCCAAAATGATTTGTCCTCTCAGAATTCAGCATCATCTATCATCACATCAAAGGGGAATGATATGCCTTCACTAACTATATCTGTCAATTCAAATGTGATTTCTGGTTCACACATGCCATCTTTGAGCAAACAAATTAATTTACCTCAACATAATATGGTTAATAATTGTATTAACCCATCAGTCAACTTCTCATTATCTGGGCCCAACTTACAAACTTTACAAAATATTCATAGTAAGAATAGCAATAATACCATTAGTTTGCCTGCTCAGAATGTTAACAACACAATATCATTGCCAATACAAAATTCGTCAAGCATAAGTTTGCCAAAAGCTCCTCCTCATCAAACTGGTATACCGACAAATGTAGTGAATCCAATTCCTCAATATATGAGACCCATGAATCGGGTTCTTCCAATTCATAGGGATGCGCAATCCACAAAAGCACCGAGAATACCAAAAATCAAGATTGAGCCACCAAAACAATCTCCACACAGTCATGATATGCCAGATCTGAATCCTAAAGATGATGAAATTATTTCAAATGATGTAAACAAAATTATTAGTGATTCAAAAACAAAAACTGAAACTGAACAGAGCAATAAAATAGTCAATCCAGTTCCAACTGTCAATATACCACCTGAAACTTCAATTCAAAATAATGTAACTTTGAACAACATTGAAAGAGTTGAACTCCAAACAGCTGATCCAGTTAATAAAGATAAAGTTACTAATATTAGTGTAGATGATAATCGAAAATCAGTTAAGCAGAAAGAAAATATTTCTGAAAACATAATGAAGTCATCACTTCAAAAAATTGATATAATGAAAATTTCTAAAGAAAATTCCATCAGCAATTTGAAAAATCATTTGTCATCTCAGAGAAAGGTCCAGGTTAGAAATAAATCTGGATTAGAAAACATATCTAACGTGAAGCTTGCCAAACTACCCTCATCGTTAAATAAAATACCTAAAGACAACGGCCCAAAATTGATATATGAAATAAGTTCTGAAGATGGATTCAACTACACATCTCCATCGTTGAGCGAACTGTGGAATAAAGTATTAGATGCCGTACAAACAGCTAGAAAACAGCATGGTCTCCCTCTTTTGAAGTTCAGCCTGTCACAAAATATAACAGCTGCCCATGTTTTAGGACTACACAATAATGCTTTGAAATATCTCCTCGAACAATTACCAGGGGTATGTAAATTTATCATTGTGATATTTTGATTTGAGGTTTTCATGTATTTTTCTCTTGTTTCCAGGCTGGCAGATGTACAAAATACAAAACCAAACATGGTAAAAGTATGCAGCCCAATTGGGACAATGATGTAGGGTTGTACGAAAGTTTTAGAGAGAGTCCTTGGGGTGCAGCACGTGTTGGACCAGCTATTAGAAAATCTTCTGCTGATATGTTCAGTTGGCTGGCTTCCCCATATAGAGATCCACCACCGTCCATAAATATATCACAAGATGATCACATATCGAGGTAATTATATTTACCTATATGTATAAAATTTATATACATATATATATTTTAATATAAAATTGTTTCTTTGTTAATGTGTTATTGAATTTATTTTATTGTTAGACGGCTCACTAGTACCACACTTCCTATAGCAATGAGATTTAGGCATCTCAAAGAAACTTCTAAACAAACCGTTGGAGTGTATCGATCTCACATACATGGTAGAGGTTTATTCTGTAAACGAGACATAGAAGCAGGTATAATATTTGTCATAGAATATCAATAAGTATCCGTAGATATCTGTATACATATTGTATATTCTGAATTTTTAGGTGAAATGGTGATTGAATATGCTGGAGAAGTCATTCGTGCGGCTTTAGCTGATCAGCGTGAACGGCGATATGAAGCAGCACGCGGAAGCAGGGGTGTCACTGGATGTTATATGTTCAGAGTTGATGATCATCTTGTTGTAGATGCAACCATGAAAGGAAATGCTGCCCGATTCATCAATCATTCGTGTGATGTAAGCGTTAAAAGTTTTATTGTTCGTAGAGCAAGAATATGTATGTGATTTAATCTATATTTTTTGTGTTTCATTTTAGCCCAATTGTTACTCAAAAGTTGTCGATATCTTGGGACACAAACACATACTCATATTAGCCCTGCGTCGTATTTACCAAGGAGAAGAATTAACTTACGATTATAAGTTTCCATTTGAAGAAGTCAAAATCCCCTGTACTTGTGGTGCCAAGAAATGCAGAAAATATTTGAATTAAATTCCTGAATATTGAAATATTTTTGTGATTGGTTCATGAAATGTGTCTACGTATTTCTTTCGTTGAGATATTAGATAACTTTTAAAGAAATAAAGGTAAATCTCTTTCCTAAATATTTTTGACATATGGTTATTTTAAATTTTTGTTTTAGTTATTTTATAAGACTTAAAATTAAAAATTATTGATGAAACTGTATATTCAATGATAAATAATTTAGCAAAAATCAATAAGTGGTCCATTTTTGAAGTGTACTTTTTAATTGAATATAGCAATAATTTTAATATTTAATGAATTAACACAAATTTTCATATATATTCAAAATTTATTAACGATCTGCATTTAATTATTTTACGATCACAACATCTGATATGTCAAGAATTATGAATAATTTGATATCAAGAATGAACACATGTTTCGAGTTATTTTAAATGAATAATTAAGTAACTACAATACAGTATTACAAGATTGTATCTTTTATATTGTAAATTTTATTTTAATATTTTCCCAGTGAGAATTGCTACTTAGAAATTCATGTTAATATATGATGTAAATATGTTTCAATTTTAACATAGTGACTAATTACTAATACAATTAAATACATGTATATTCCATATTGAACAATTATAAAACACACTTGAGTGTGGCATATTTGTCCTTGCAAGTTTCGTTATATCTCCCATATGACGAGGTTGCATTAGATTTGAAGAGAACTGGCATTCTGTGCACTTTGTATATACTTTCACAATTTGTGTTGTACAAGTTTATTTATGTAATAATATAATGTAAATATGAATTAAATCTAACTTCATTTGACTAACAAATAATTAATGTTTCAAAATATAAAGTTTTTAAATATTAATCTCAACATAATGATATTATACGTATTATTTTAACGCCTTTCTTTTTGTATATGAAAATGTGAATTATGATAATGTGATAAGTGATTTATATATACACACATATACATATAAAGAATAGTTAAAGTTTTCGCATTTCAACTGTGTGAATTTGTTGAATGAATTAAAAATGAGAACCTTATTGTATGTTATATTTAAATTTTATATATTATAAAATTATCAGTTTGATATTCTATTATTTATTATCTTTGTATATCTTGGTCTATTATGAAATTGATTTAGTTTTAGATTTTTTTTGTGAATTTTTATGCAATTTTTTTTGCTAAAAGTGCACTTTTTTTACAATATTCGTATCGATTTCTCTAAAATTCAATTATTGTATGTGATGTTTAATTTTTATGCAATTCTAATTCAGTTCATAGATCTACTAGAATTTTTTGTTTCTTGTTTTTTTTTTTTTTTGTATAAATTTCATAAATGCTTTTGTATAAGCAACTTTAAGCATGTAAATTGTAGATCGACTGAGGCTTGCCTTTTCCATTTGACAGATTTCTCATTTATTTGTGTATTTAACGATTTATATTTTGTTGCGTGAAGACATATTTGTATTTTTGTGTGCATTTTGAATCGTTCAAATTTGCTTCATTGGAAATTTTATAAATGAAATGAAAAATACAATATGATTGTATTTTTGTGTCCATTTTTATACATCTTTATTTTACTAAAGCGAGTCGCATCTAATGCCTGTAATTGTTGAGAAATTTAATAATATTAAGTATTCTGGTCACATTTAACTATCGCCGCGTCGACACGAAAGAAAAAGGCCTAGCGTGAATTTCTTGTGATAATATTTAGGTTCTAATACAAAAAGCAAGGCTCTATTGTAAATAATTACTATCTTTAAGATGTAATCTTAAGTTTTTTAAACGTTACAAGATGAACATACCTGTGCGAAAACGAAAATTTATTGTTAAAAACATTATTTCCAGTTGTCGTTATACAATAGCAATTGAGGTATTTTAAAATAAATTATTTGGTACATTTTTAAATGGAATCGTAATTATAATAAAATGTTAAATATAGTTAAACTGTCGTTTGATTTTGCAAAAATTTTTCTAAATTCCTAAAATGTCGAGTGTGGTTCGACGTGCACATTACGAAGGATGAAAAAAAGTTGACGTAAGTATAGTAAAGTAGATAAAGAAAATGATCGCACGCTCCAAGATGTTCATATATGTAAATCTCATAATATTGATTTAAAATAAAACACCGCAGACTTTTCATTCTGTCGGACCGTCGGAGAGCGTGCGGAGTGTGTCGTTTCGATTTTTGAATTCCCCCGGCCCCGTATCTGCGCGTTTGTAAATACGTCGCCGTACGCACACCGATGGAGGGGTCCGCGGTGCGCATGCGCGCGGACGCACGTCCGAGCGAGCGGCCGCCGAGCGCAGCTGTCGTCGTCTATGAATGAAACTGGCAAGTAAATAAGCGCCGCGTATTCCGGGGCGCCTTCGCCCCCGCGCGCCCCTCTCCCCTCTCTGCCCCTCGCCTCTCGGCGGCCTCGTCCCCCCGCCGCCCCGCCGCCCCGCCTCCCCGCCGCTCCGACGAGGGCGCCCCGCCCGGCCTTCCTCGTCCCTCGCCTCTCCGTCCCCGCGCCCCCTTACCCCCGCGCCCCCTTACCCCTTACGTAAGTCGGGGGGGCGCGCGCTCTTCGCCCCTCGCACCGTTCGGCCGTCTTCGGGTGTTCGTCGGGTCGCGGAACGTGCGCGCTTTGTTCGCCAGCTAACGTCAGACGCTCGAGACTAGACCTAACGAGACGCGTTCCGAAAATAAGACCTAGCCGACTATTCTTCGGTTTCTATTTCGTTTTCGCAATCGCTATCGCTTCCACCCAAACATATATGTGTGCATGCCGAGTTTGTTTTTTTTCGCAATCTTTCAAAAGCGAGACCCATCGCAATTTATCACGAGACTGGACGTGTGCGGAAACGGCTACGACGGCGAGATCCAGCGGGCGAAGCCTCCCTCGGAAAGGTGTATAGTTTTGTGCGATCACCCTTTCCGACGATACGGCGAATCGACTCCGTCACCCAAATCATATCGGCAATGTACGGGAATAATTTGCGTTTTATTTATACGATCGAACTTTCTATTGGAGTTGAAAAAGCTCTGTCGTCTATCCTATCGAATTTGCGTTCCACACACAAATTCAATTATTCATTAGTTTTCATAATTTTATTTGTATTTTTTTTTTAATCGCAGTCAATTTAACCGACAGGAAACTACAAATATGAGAATTTAGCGCCACCGAAGGTGCTGTGTGATGCATTACCAAGACTTGCTTCATTTGACTCCTACCTGCCATTATACCGATATAGATGATCAGGTTTTTTTTTTCGTATATAAACCGTTTGAGTGTTGAGCGCGATGGTGCTCTTTTTTAGTACATTTAATAAACTGTCGGCACTCAAATGGTTAACCTCATTATCTTAAATTTAATTTTTAATTTCTTTTACGTTGACATTTCTTCATTTTAGATTCCGGCATCCGTTATCAGCAGTGTGGGGGCGGTCAGCTTATCGCTTTCATTATTGAACTCTTCAGACTCGGCTTCGAAAACCTCGTTCGGTAAAATGGCAAATCCCAGTACCCAACAGAGTTTTCAGAAAAATGCAACATCCGCGACGACGACAAATACCAATCGTCCTCCTCCAATCACACATCCGACGGGGCCTTCGGTGCAGCAAACTACAGTTAGAAAATTGCCAAAAAAGAGAAAATACGATCCTTCCGGTCTAGAAGAATTGGAAAAAAGTTGTACAAACAATAATGGCCTTATTTCAGCACCGAGCGGAGATTTTCAATCGAAAGACCAACCGAACAATAGAGATTCTATACATGAAAATGTTCATTGTAGGGTTTCTCCTGTTATGACTCACATTTCTACGCCTGCTTTTCCATCCGTTGATCTTTCGGAGTGGCGAAATCACAGGATTCTCGCCAAACACAGAGGAGTGTACATGCCCGGTGTAATAAAGCAAGCCGATTGCGGTCGTGTAATCATAGAATTAGATGGTCTCGGATCAGAGCTATTGACATTCAATGATATTTTTGGAGTGGGAAAATATGATGTGATCGGTGATGCGAGTCCTTCGGTCGATTCCGTAGTTTCTGGATCGCGTTGTGTCGTGAGAACTACAGACAGAGACAACAGTGTTCACAATGTTTTTGTGGAAGGAGTGGTCATCGAAGTCTATAGCAATCCGATACATTTTCGTGTTAAGGTATTCAATATTTCTGTTGATTTTCAATTTATTTTTTTTGTGCTAAGACATAAATTAAATATTAATACTTATTTACTTATGTTACAAATAGTTGATTGATATTCATATTTTAAGGTTAATGGTAATTTGATTCAAGAAGAAGAAATAGTGAAACGTGCCGACATTCGTTTACTTCATCCTCCATGGAAAGATGAACTCGATGCTCTCGGCACGTACTCTAATATCTCTGCTCATCAATCTTCACTGAACACAATACCTACTGTTGCATCCATTTTACACAATCCAACTTCACAACCTTTACAAATACATCATGTAATTCCAACACTACAGGTATTTATCAGTTGCTATTGTGAGAACTAATAACGTTTGTTTCAAGTTAATTACCTTTTTTTTCATTATTTTCAGCCACATGAAAATTTTTACACCAATTCTCCAAATGGTAGCAATATTGTCAATTCGAGTATGGGTACTATTACATCGGCTCCTTTGTCTAACGGTTCTGCTGATGAGCTGCGAAGGCCGCACTATGAAGATTTCGGTGAAAGTGATGATGATCTCAGAAAAGAAGATATAATGTTTCCTTGTGAAGCAGGTACTTATATCATTTTTATTATGTGTTTATGTATACTAAGTATTTTGTATCATTATAGTTATTAGCTTTTTTTTTTTCATAATAGAAACATGGTTTTGTTTTTATCTGATGTGAATCACATAGTTTTTTTTTTCACAAATGCTACTCAGAAGCGTCAAAATAATTTGTCTAAATGATTAAATGTATCATACCGCATTTGAAGATCTTTAAAATGTTAATACAATTAATTTTTTCTATCAGAAGGTGGAAGTAGCAAACGAAGTAGTCTTCAAAGTAGAGGAAGCACTTCAAGTCTATTAGAACAAAGAAGTATTACTCCCCGATCTCAACCACCAACCCCTAGGTAATATATTCATTCATATTGTCGTTTGGACTTTCGATTTTGATAATTTGTTTTATTTCATGGACATGCTTATAATTTAGATCTCAAGCTACGACTCCCCACAAATACCAAAAAGGAGATGTAGTTGCTACTCATTCTGGCATTAGAAAAAAATTTAATGGTAAACAATGGCGACGTTTATGTTCTAAAGATGGTTGTTCAAAAGAAAGTCAACGTAGGGGTTTTTGCTCACGTCATCTTTCTCTAAGAGGAGCTCCAAGATCAACAAACACTCCTCTAACCAACAGTGCTAGTACTTCTCACACCCCACATCACAGGTTTAAATTTATTTTAATTATAATGATTTTCCTTAATAGCCGTGATTATTATCATATTATTTTGAATTTGTCTTTTTTTAATGAATATAATATTTTTTTAGAAGTAGCACTAAATCTCTTTCATCTGGAGGGCCTCAAGATGGTGAAGATACATCAAGAGATTCCGAAACAACTTCTCCTCATTGCAGAATTGCTGGAAAGTTTGATCCAGATGAAACAGAAGTTGCAAATATGTTAGGTATATTAGAAAATTTATATTTATATCTAATAAGAATTACACAAAACATTTAGTTTATATATATATATATATATATATATGTGTGTGTGTGTGTGTTTTGCAGTCTCTTTGGGAAGTTCTCGGTCTGGAACTCCTGGATTTTCGCCTCCTAGTGGTCATATAGGGGCTATTGGGTCTACTCTTGGCAATGGAATATCTTTCACACGGAATCAGGGATCTGCAAGTCCTGTTACTGTTGGACCCAGGCAGAATTTATTCATGCCAATTAGTAGCCCACCTCCTCCACCACAACATCAAAAGCCACGTTGGCCATCTTTCAATCAACAGTTAATTAGGTTAGATTTTCTTCTCATTTCCAAAGTACATTTTTTAATATCCATTTATTTAATTGGCAAACATATTACAGACCCGAACTCGTTAGACCTGGTCAAACTGTGACATCATCTCCTGTTAGTACTATGGGCAGTGTCGCTACAAGTGTTATTCGGATATCTCCTGCTCCACCACATCCTCATATCACTAATCAATACCAAGTATGTGTTATTTTGAAACCCGTTATTTATTTGGTATCCCTTGCAAAATGTTGACATTTTGATATTTCAGGTTGAAAATCGAACGTTGACATTGACACAACAGCCGCATATTGCTGTCACATTCCCTTCAAGTTCAATCACTTCTGCAAATTCTACAAGTACTAACGAAAGCCTTCAAAACCCTTTAATTTTACGTCAAACTTTAAATATAACATCTAATTCTGATTGTAACTGTGTTCTTAAAGAAGATGAACATTCTCGAAATAATATGAAATATCACAGATGTTCTCATAATCGTGCAATAAATTCAGATAACCTAAACTGTGATAATGATACTTCTGGAATGGATCTGAGAAATGGCATGCTAGACTATCATCCTTCAAGATTTCAACAAACTGAACATTCTGTACTCAGCAGAAATGGTGATGTTTCCAATATTACATCCATTAGATCTGAAAATAATAATATACTGCAAGTTTCTACAAATCCAAATGTCAATTCTGCCCTCAAAAATATCAGCAGTCAAATTTTCAAAGTGCATACTGCTAACAACTTGCACAATATCCACAATTCACACAGAGAAAATGTCGATGGAAGCAATGAAATAATTTTAGCGACAAATAATATAAATGATCTCTCTACTACCCAGCGAAGTAACGATGAATATATTTTAAGAAAAACTACATCAGAAAATTTTAATCATGTTAATAATACACTAGGAACCCACGATAAATTGCTGGATTCGAATTTACGCAATAATATCCAAAATATTGATAGACAGCATAATTTTCATAATGCTTCTATTTCCGAAAACAATCATAGAAAAATAAATACAAGTCCTGTCAGTGTTGATTTGCAAAAAAATAGGTCTTCAAACTGTGATGCTAGTAGTGATTTTCACCAGTCGTCAAATACTGATGCAAAAACATCTAAAGAAATGAGAATCATAAAACCTTCACCATTACCACCGCCACAACATGTATCTCATTCTTCTGTGCAAACTATTGACTCTGTGCCATATACTCAACGCACACTATATTTTATACCGCAAAGTTCTCAGGAAAAAAAGTATGTTATAATCAAAGGAGAACCACTTGAATCATTTCAGGTATTGAATTTCACACATTCACGTATTGACTTGTATTTTTGTTTCATAAAGTATAATATTTTATTTTTTTTTAAGGACAAATCAATCAATTCCAAAACTACAAATGATTTACTGTCTATGAAACATAGGTCTACCAACAGCACAGAACAGGTAAATAAATATATATATTATGTTCTTTTTCTATACATACATATGTGATTTTTCATTTCAGCATAATATAAATAGCATAAGTGCGAGTGCCGTCATTGTTCATCCGAATGAATTGCTTCCAGTTTTACCTACTCAATCTAATCCTCATACACCCACTACACCCCAATCAGCCATTATTGGTATCTATTTGATGATTTGAATTTATCGTACAAATTTTAGCATGTTAATAATTATGTTTTGTAGTGAGTAGACCTGGCAGAAATGTTTTTCCATGGGACAGCTTAGTCCCTATATTGAAGGAAAGTGTATCTTCTGTTTCACCACCTCTTTCACAACTTTCACCTCCTCCGTCGGCTCCTCCGCTTACGTCTTCTTCGTCGCCTTGCCATATTAAAATTGAAGATGTTTGTCCAGGTACAAATCTTATTTTTTTTCTTTTATACATTTATTTATAAATAGTTGACTAAATATACAAATTCTTTGTAATTAGATGACGATGATGATGTATTTGAGTCTGAAAATATAACTCATAGTCCTTTACAAACTCCTACAACAATTGTTGAAACATTGGTTACTGCTGATATTAATTCAAACACAACTCATACAGCAAATACAAATAAACGAAGGAGTGCTTCTTTGTCTTCTCTTAACAATACTCAACAACCTTCTGGGTCTGATCCTCCTGTTGGGAAGGTATTGAAATTATTCTTAAGTCATAGTTTATGATTTAATATATATATAAAAAAATGTATTTGAATTCACAGAAAGATCCCCATATCAGAAGGCCTATGAATGCATTCATGATATTTTCTAAACGCCATAGGCAAATAGTCCATCGTAGTAATCCAAATCAAGATAATAGAACAGTTAGTAAAATATTAGGCGAATTATGGTATGCTTTGCCACCGACTGAAAAACAGCAGTATCATGAACTTGCTAGTGAGGTGTGTAGTTATTTTATCATAACTTGTATTTAATTTGTACTAAATCGATCGCTAATATTTTTAATTTAATAGGTGAAGGAAGCTCATTTCAAAATATATCCAGAATGGAAGTGGTGCACTAAAGACAGACGTAAATCAGCAAGTGGCAGAGAAACGACAACAAATAATCCTAATCAAGTCAATAGAGTTTTTGTAAACTAGTTTTGAAAATTTTTTTATGATTTTTAATAACAAGTCATATTTTTCTTTTTCATTATTAGAGCCCTAGAACGCCTGTTGAAAAAAATGGTAACATGAGCATTTCCAACAGTGAGAATATTACAATATCTATGCCCTCATTCAACCAGGGCAATAACCCTTCATCTCCTCATACAAACCAAGATGCATTAAGTGATGATGAACAAATGGTATATATGTATAAATAAATATATCTATTTTAAATTATTACATCATCTTCCTTCAAGTATCTTATTTATAATATTTTTATTTTTTGTAGGTTATATGTGAAGATTCTCAACATGCATCTGGAGATGTTAATTTGAAGTGTGATGAAAAATTTTCTGATCTTGACAATCACAATTCTGATAATAGTGTTTTAACTGCAAATAATGAAATATCTAAAAATAGTAAAAATGATGATCAGAATTCAATGATTACTGATGCATCAATTTGCTCAACTGATTCTCAGGTTTACATTTCATCTGGAATTGATCACACACGGCGACCAAAACCTATCAAAGCCAGGTAAAAATATAAAAATTAGCAATATATTTTAAGAATTTCAATCTTTCAATATCAATGATGATTTTATTTATTGTAGAGTTGGTTCAACTGACAATATTTCTGGTTCTGGTTTGACTGTATCTAGTCCTTCGGGTGTATCAGCTTTTCATCCGACTGGAGGTGCCTTTAAATCAATGTCTCAAAATCAACAGCCAGTCTCATTATCATCATCTGTTTCATTATCACAATTGACTAATTCGAATCTAACGAGTTTTGTGAACATTGTAACAGAAAATGGTAGACAATGGTCCTCATCTGGCAATTCAGTTAAAACTTCTGGTGCTCATATAAAACTAACTCCTCAATCATCAAACATTAGCTCTGGAAAAGCTACTCAAAAAATTAGCAATTCTATGGGATCTGTTTTGAAAAATTCTGTTGTCACCTTTGTAAATCCTGGAACTTCATCCGGTAACACAACAGGTGTGTCAAATGAACATTTCAATTGAATTTTTTTTTTGTGTTCTTCTTAAGTTTTTTTTTTCAATTCTTTCAGGTCCTTTGACTTTAGCATTTTTATCTGATACAAATGTGCTCATAAAAACTACTCCTCAAACAGTATCAACTAGTGATTCTTGTTCTTCAACTTCTGAATGCCAAAATGTTTCTCCACCATTACAGTATTTACGATTACAGGGTGTTTATTTACCAGTTTGTTCAGGTATTGTACATCTGAAATACATTATTGATCTACTTAACTATCTTACGAAATCACTAAAGACCAATATCATAATATACGGGGTGCTATCAAATGAAAGCAATTAACATCTTATTAAGAAAAAAGTAATGTACTTCATTGAAATAAATTAAACTTCCTTCAACATACTCTCCTTGTCTAGTAATGTGCTAATATTCACCACGATTTCAAGATTAGAAGCATTTCTAAAAAGCTTTTTTTTAGAAGATTGTGTAGTTTCTTTGTCGTGGCTCTTTTAATATCAAAAATCAAATCAAAAATGTTTCTTTTGGTATGTTTTTTATTTTTAAAGAGAGCTTAAATTCACACAGTGCTGAATCCAACGTATCAAGTTAATATGGATAGACCAAAACCTTTGTTTTTTTTAAAACCTCACGAACTCTTAACAATGTTCAGCATGTTGTCTTAACTTAGTGGATGAAGAATGTTATCTGCCTCTTTCCTTATTTTTTTCTTCATTCATAATTCTGTAAATATTTAAAAAAACTAGTAATGTTCAAAGTTTATAATTTGATTCTCATAATGAATAAAAATAGTACAGAGTCCTTACTATAAATAAAAATAATGAACAGAGCCCTATCATTCAACTTCGACTGATAAGCCGTATTAAGCCGAGTAGAAAAAAATTTTTTTCATCGATTACTGTATTGAAATCTATAGATCATAGTTATGTATTTAACTTTTATCTTCGGTTTTAATTTTGGCTACTAAGCCCTAATTTCCATCAAGAAATTTATGCTTCATGACAACGCGAACATAGTCTAATTTTTTTGGCTCTAAAAATCGACCGAAAAGTCGCAACTTATTCAAACTTAGCTCTGATTATCTCATTGAGTAGGCTATCAAATGTAATACTTCAAATAGATGCAACTTTGACAGTTAATGAGATAATAAATCAGTAAACTCTTCTTTTGATAGTACCATGTATATGCACTTGTATCATTCTGTGAATCATACGTAAAACTACTTTTTCAGAAACTAATTCTGACAGAGTACCTGTTTCAATTGGACAATCTGTTATTGTATCACAAGCTAATCAACCATTGAAACATTCTACGTAAGTGTTTTTTTTTTTATTTATTTTTTATTCGTATATAATTAAACATTTATCCATTTTTAATAGGACTGATGGCAGTGCGGTGAACATAACATCTCACACATCATCGGGAAAAGTTTTTTCATATCAACAAGTTGCTTTGACTTCTCCTAAAATACAATCTGAAAAGATTAAACAAGAAACTTTACCATCGTCTCCAAATGCTAGAGCAGCACCTCTTTCAGCTCCACCTACATCTATTCAACAGTTGAAAACTGAAGATATATCTAACAAAGGATTTGTACAAATGACACCATTGCAACCCTTTCCACTTGCACCAACACCTGCTCAACTTGGAAGAGCGCCATTGCAAAGGCGATTAAGTATGGGTAATTATTAAACGAAATAAAATATATTTATCTCCATTTGATGAACACATAACTTTTTTATTTGACAATGTCACAATATCTTTATATATTAAAAAAAAAAAAATATTTTTCAGCAGTTACTTCTAGTGATACTTCTACAAATACATCTTTGATTGCATCTAGTGGAAGTGCTATTTGTTCTAATCCCTTATCGTCAATTACTCCATCATCTTCTATATCATTACCAGTACAAAACGTTAAATCTCCAACTGTATCCTCAAATGGAAGTAACTTTAGTAATTTTGTTTCTCCTAAACCTGGAACGGAAAATATCTCCAATTCTTTGATGAGTCCATCATTGAAAAAGGGCTTATTTAAGAAAACCACCGAAGATGGTCGTGATAAGTAAAAGCTTTCACATAATTTTCATTTATAATAAAAGTTGCTTTTCTATTTCAAATTATTTAATTGATATTTTTATTTCAGAGTGTTGGAAACAGTCAATTTTGACCAAAAATTCAATACTTTACCACAGTTCAAACCTAACGCTTGTAGTCCGAGCAGCATAGCTGTGCCTAACAGCCCTCAGGTGTATTCACGAAAAAAACACGGAAGACATAATGGTGAGTCATGATTAATTATGTTTTTAAAATCGTCTTTATATGAAATTTCCATATTAATACGATATTTCACATCATTGATTTGAAAATGCTTTTACTTCTTTTTTTTTTAATGTTTATTTTATGTAATGTCCACATCTAAATAAAGATGAAGGAGCACAAGTGATAATGATGGATAACAACAGCAGTGGTAGTGCTGCCAGTACATCATTTTCTTCTCACACACCTCTCACAAGTGGACACACTCCTCGTGGTGTTCCTAAATCTGCTACTAGCAAACTGGTGGGAACAACATTTTTTGGGCCTGATTTCAATATTGATTCATTCAACAAAGGTATTTGTTACTTTTGTTTTTCATTTATATGATATCAACTTTAATATTTTTGATACTTACTATTTATTGTAGGTGATTCGTGCGACGATTTGACTGGTGGTGCATCTCCGTGCACACCATCGGGAGCAACAGGACGAGGAGAAGCTAATCATCGAAGAATCCTGGAGCAGCGTCGTAATCTTGTAATTCAACTGTTTCGCGAACAGGGATATTTTCCATCTACGCAAGCGACCTCTCAGTTTCAAGTAAAAAATCTTATCCATTTTAACTGTAAAACATTTTTGATTCTAAAAGTTTTTTTTTCCACAGTCTGATCATAAAGATACGTTTCCGAACAAAGCTGCTCTTCAACTCAAAATAAGAGAAGTTCGTCAAAAGTTAATGTCTCAATCAAATAGTGCTACTCATCATACAGATCTTAGTACCCCAACAAGTATGTGATTTATTAATTTTGATTTATTAACTGTTCTTTAACAGCATAACATATATTTTTTGGAATTTCACAGTTTTGAATTCACCAGCAGTTTCATCAAGTAATACTCCACAAGTTCCGACCTCTTCTTCAGCAAGTTAGCAAAACGTACTTATATCAATTATTGCTCTACCACATATTTCAAGCCAAAATATTTCTCAATATTCATAATGAATAAATATTTTGTATTTATCAAGTTATTTTGTTTATTATCTCAATTAGTTTTATTGATCATCAATATCAAATGATATTTTTTTTGTAGTATCAGTTATGTTACCATTTATTTTGCAAAAATGGTTCTGATGTTTTTTAGATGTATAATAACAGCTCATTATAAATAAGATATTGATCACATTAGTGTATTCAGATTTTTTTCTTTGTTTTCTGAGAAAATTTCGAATTTCATTAATGCTATGTGAAAAGTCATCATTATAATTTTACTTTTCAATATGCCTTAGTTTATATGTTTGTATGATACCTTTGTTAATTGAAAAATATATTATTCATACAAGTATGTAATTTACATCAAATCTTTATGAATGTAATGCAAATTAGAAATATTTAGATGAAAAATAAATACAAGGTAATTTATATAAACAAATATTTCAAAATAAGCTTTAGATATATGTTTTAACTGTGAAATATTCGAGTCTCGTCTATACCTAAGTTGTATATTATTTTATTTCACTACAAATGTTTCCTATTTTAAAAATCAAAAAACAAGTCTACTTTTTTCTGTTTTTAATCTTATTATTTCTGAAATAATCATACAGTTTTAGTAAAAATCTCAATTGATTTGATGTCTTGGCTATATTACATATTGATTATATTGAAGAGATATTCAGATAATTATTTTTTTTGTATTTCAGTGTTTATTGTATTTAAATTTTATTTTATTGGTTGATAGTTTAAAACTTTAAAGATGATAAAGAATTTAAATATTTATATATTCAAAGATTATATGTATTTTACTTATGAAAAGTTATCATGTTGTGTAATTGAGTTTTATATTCAGAACGTAGTCTTATGTGTTTTCATATTGAACATATGAATAAGAATCTAAAATGACAATTTTTGTTTGAATTTTTTTCTTAAATTTCAAAATGCAACTAAAATATCAGTATTTCTATGACATTCTTGTAAATATGTATAGTTAATTTCCGATAGAATTTTATTCTATGTATTATTATATAATTTTCGACTAAAAATATTTTGCAATTTTATTATGAGAGATATTTAAATATTTTATCATATTAACTTCTTTGGAGGCACATTATAGTTAATTATTAACTCGTTGAATATATTTAATTGTCATATTTGTGTATATGTATAACAATGCATTTACAATTAATATAAAATCTTTAAATGTAGTACATACTGTATTCACAGTGTTTCAATTTGTGAATTGAAAGAATTTTTTTTTCAGAAAGAAATATTCATTTCTATTAAAACGAGTAATATTTCGATATATGAAAATTTCCTTGCTAAAATTCAAAATATGTATGTCTAATCCTTTCATTTCATATTTTTCGATGTGCACATTTCCATTTTTTAAAAAATTATAAATAATTTCAATGGTAAATAAATTAAAATAATCAATTTCGCATTCGACTTGCAGCTTATTAAACAATTTCATATTATCGAAATGTAACTACCAGTAGTTCATAATGTTCAAATTTGTAGTTCAGTGCCTAATCTAACCGTTATGAATAAGGAAATTAAAAAATATTTAGAATGTTTCAGTATTTACTTCAAAATGAAATTATTTTTTTTTCTCAAAAACTTAGCATCACATCTCTATTTTAGATGATGTTTATGATTTCTATTATTTGTGTAATTCTAATTTTAAATGAGGATATGTATATTATTATACATATATATTTTATAATTCATATTCTGATATTTTATGTATGTACCTAATTGTTCTGAAAAACTGATTAATTTTCTAAAAATTAAATTTTTAATAAAGCGTATAAACATACTAGTATGTTTATACTCTCCATGTTGGCCCGTTTAAGTGTTCACAATTAGAAAAATTAATTTTAAACTCATACACTGGAATGCTCTTATATTAATGATGAAATTAGATATAAAAGAGTATGTGTAATATCGGACCCTTCCACTCAACATATTTAAAATATATCTCAATCGATACATATTAGTAATCTCATGTTTTTTTACTATGACTACATTTACCCAAGATTCAGAGTTTTCCTAAAAAATCGATTTTAAAACATTCCATTCTCATACTAATCCATAGTTCACGGTTGAACAAAATCTATTGATGCTAATATTTATTTTTTCACAAACTATATTGATTTTGAACTTGAATGTGATCATAGTAATATTTCAGGATCATAATGAGTTAATTATTATCAAATTCAAATGTGTTGATATGGGAAACATATTGTAAATTGTGTTATAAATGCAATAAATAATGAACAAACAATAGAATCAATCCAACAGAAATGCCAAATGCGATTTAAAAAGTTCCATTTCATTTTATTCGTCAAGCGGGATTCGACAGTTATATGTATATAAACAAATATATTGTGTTTGTATGAACATACATGAATATACTATATATGACTACTGAAAAGGTCAAGGGGCACAAGTGACTTTGCAATGATTTCGACAAAAGCGCTCTCAAAGTTGTACATATCCACATGTATTAGGAGGAGGTCGAGTGATTTGATGATATATCTCAGTACACGATTCAAATTCGCTTATATCCTTTTGCCACCAAATATATAAGCGTACGTAGAAGTGATTCTTGTACATAACTCAATTTCGGCAAAAATGTCACTTGTACCCCTTGGCCTTTTCACTTCTCATATATATGTATTTTAGGGAGTCACATGTGAGATCAATGGAGAGACAGTCGTAATTTAGCAAATCTTTATTATTGGATAAATTACAGTTTTTGTTTGTGTCGATTGAAGGACAGGTTCGTGGATTGAGTGTAGGCTTGTTGTTGATGGTAGATGGCTCGGTGATTGAGTGCAGGCAGGTTGTTGCTGTAGAGGCTCAATTACCAGTATGCGGCGGACTTTGTCGTAGAAGTCCAGGATGCAAGTAACGACTATGGGTTGGGGGCTTATATTTATATACGCGACCCGTTCGTCAGTGCAAGTGCTGCGTGCGCGGTGAGTCTGCGCACACAAGTTTTCCTCATAGGCATGTGCATCGGTGCTCATGTCGCCACAATATATATATATACACACATGAATCTAAAGAAAAACTTTTCTTAATCTATTTACGATATTATTGACTATTAACATTTCATACAAAATGAAAAATTTAATAAATTATAAAATTAATCAATTTTTTCATTGCTAATTTGTATGTACATAAACAAAAAATATATGATTTAGTCAAATTATTGTAATTTGACATGGTGCTTATGTCTATTTTCATATTGTTATCATTCAAAACTTGTTTTACATTTTTTTCAAATGAGATTTATAATTATTATTGTTTAAGTTTCCTCTTCCTCTCATATACAGTTTTGAATGAGTTAGTGTGTAATTTATTATATATAAATGTGAAAAAAATAACATTTTGGGTATTAATATCAAAATTGTATTTTTTTATAGTGGTTGATCTCGTCGTATATAATATATGAAAGTATATAACGGGTTTTCCAGCTAGAGCGGGTAGATGTTGACAGGCTGTGGCGGCTATATTTTTTTAGTTACATTCATCAAATGTATTTTATATTATTTCGTTGATAGTCTCAAATTGTTATGCAAAGATACAGAATTCAGCAATATGTTTAAGTGGTGGAAATTCATCACCAAAATTAAACTTCATTTCGCGCGACTTTTCTGCGTATATCCAGCTGCATTTAAGCGATACCTTAAGTTTTGCAAACTTTACTGGCATCGATTGATTGCAGCTTATTGGCATCAACTTTTCACTTCAGAAAATTTTACAAATAAACGTCTAGTGGCGTCAAATCAAACGATCTTTGTGACTGATTCGCGTCATCTCCACGAAAGACAGCCGTACCCTAAATTATTTTTTGCAGAATATCCATCTTGGCACTATATTTTTTGATGCATTATCACCTAGAGAATCTAATGTGTCCATAAATATGCCAATTTTGCTAATTCAAACATCGATTCATTCGAAAATACCCTGAAATTGCGTCTACCATAGTATGGACGCGGCGCGTGTGACGATGTCGGGAACGTACTCAAATTTTGATGATTAATTTCTACCACTTAGACAAATTGCTGAATTCTGTAACTTTGCATAATAAGTTGAGATCAGTAACGGAATAATATAAAATACATTTGATTAATGTAATCAAAAAAACATAGCCGCCACAGCTTGTCAACATCTACCCGCTCTAGTTGGAAAACCCTTTAGTATGCTTATAGTTAAAAATATATACTTTATACATACATATGTCATATGTGTGTGTGTGTATAGTGCAAAAATATGAGGCACAAGATTAGGATGACCATTCATCTCAGATTTTTCAGGAATAGACCGAATTTGAAAAATATATCATTAGAAAAGTATCGGTCAGCCTGCACAACAGGGATGTCAATTCTCAAAAATGTTCGAGAGTTGTTAAAATACTTGTGTATGTCATAAAAGAAAAGAGCATATGTATATTCTTTGTAACTACCGAAAACAGCGTTTGTTTAATTGTAGTATAAATGTATGAAATAAATATAAATGTGCACACATGGGCATTCAATTATGCTGGTATAACACTTTCATTAATGTTGATTAGTCAATCATGTAAATAAAAAAAAATAATTTTAAGTTGTAACAAAGTCTATATTATTATACACACGCATGGATATATATGTAGTGCGGTTTGATACTCACCGTACAACCTTCTCTGCTGTGTTTTACAAACCACGACCAATACAAAGATTGATTAAATATATATATTTAATTAAATAGAGTTGCAGTAACGGTTGTTGACAAAGCCATCTTTCGGGCCATAGATCTAAGTTCAAATTAACGAAGGGTTGTATTGGATATGTCCACATTAATAAATTGAATAAAACAATGTTTAACAATTTCAAAGCTTTTTATTTATTGTTCTTATATCATTTATTATTTTTCAAAACTTCTTATCATTCAATGCTGTCTCCTCAAGCAAATCTTTGCTTTGAAAAATACTGCTTTTTCCCCCAAGATTTGAATTGACAGTAGACAAGCACAAGATATTCTTAATAATGAAAATAAATAGCTCTTAGGTAAATATTCAAATAAATCTTTACCTTTTCTCCAGGGAACCAAAAAAACCATGGTGAACCAATCAAAAGATTTATCTAACAATGACTGAATACAAAAATCAGTAAATAAGTATCAGTTAACCAACAGAAATACTTTCAAACAAAATTACGGTGTAATTTTGAGAGAAAAAAGAAATGGAAAATACGATAAAACCTCATTAAATGGATTCCGAAATGAATAAAATCTTTGCTTGAGACCTTTATTGCAACAGTTAATAATATTTCACTAGTTTTTGAAGAAAAAAATAGCATAATCTTGTTTCAATTAATCTGTTATTTGTGTGCTTATAATTAATTTTCTTAGCTATGAACGAAAAGTGAGAATCTAAAAAAAGAAATAATATTTAAATCAGTCGGTTTGATTACAAAATCTACACTGTGTAAACAAACAAAAAAAATAACAAAACAATGCTTTCCGGTAATTAAAAACTAGTCCTCTAAACAATTTTGACAAGCAATTCTGGATTACTTTCTTCTAATAAAGAATACATTAAATCTCTTTCTTCACTTACATTGTTAGAATCGACAACTAACACTTTCAATTTTTCCATTTTATACAATGCAACTAAACCTCGGTGAGAAACGCTGGTATTAGAAATATCTAAATATTCTAACGTTTTATGTGTATTACCAACTAATCTGTCCAACAACCAGTCATCTACATGTTTATTATTTTTGAGGCTTAACCATTTTAATCCATTTAAATTTGAAATATTATTTGCACCTTCATAACGCAACCCTCCTCTGTCCATATTTTCACAGTCGATTTTTTCGATCAACCAACCTTTTTGATACTTGTTTGGTAATTCAAATTCTTTCCTTTTTACATTATGACAATACCACTTATCGTTGTCATGAAATCTGAAACACATTTGAAAACAATTGCTATTTTATATGAGAATAAATTTTCATCATGGTTGACACCGACATTTTTATTTTCAATTTTGATGGATTATTAAAAAAAGACAAATTTAACACGTGGATCAAAAAGTCGGTAGGATCATCTATTTAAAAACATTATTTTGACAATATTCGATTAGATTCATCATAACATGATCCTTAAAGAGTGATACAATCATTCCAGAGTTTCTAAAATATTTCGATACCTTTTTTGTAAAAGAGTTTGAATTTAGCCTAAAATATACGAAAATTTCGACATTTTTTTTCTTTATTGGAGTCAAATTCCTATCAATAAGCATTTTTTTAAATTCAGACGAAAGTAATGATTACTGAAAGCAAGATCTAGAAAAAAAACTAGATTGAAAGAGGCTTCGAAGTGCATTTTTTACCATTGTTGCATTCGACTTGCAACTCGATAAATTGCATCGACATGAGCAATTCCGGTACCCCTTCAATGAACAGATCTCTTTTATCAAATATTGATGCAAAATACTAATAATATAGCTTTTTGATATCGTTAAGATGTTGGCTATCTCAAATATCTTCAATTTTTATTAAAATAAAACTATTTTGTTAACTTTTTTCAAGTTTTATGGAAAAACTCTTATTTTTTTACGTTTAAAGCAAATCGAAGTAAAATCGAAATTAAACTAAAACCAAATCATTAAATCATTTCTTTTTCACTTGTTTCGAAAGAACAAAATTCAAAAAATACTAATCAAGTCATTATTTTGCTTGAACAGTATTTTTTTTATATAAAAATTTATGTTTTATCAGCGCATGAGATTCAGATTTTCTCGTTAGATCGAAGATAGTAAAAGTAGTGTTTATTAAATCGCTGTAACTTTGGAACTAAAAGTCAGATCTTCATGAAATTTAGACACATATCATTTGATAGATTACACTTTTCGAAAATAATACTGATTTGAAAATATTCGGCCGCCTTCTGTATGATCCTACGAATATATTGATCTACGTAATATATATCTTATTCAGTAGGGTAGTTTGTTTTGTAGTTTATTATTATCAATTCAATTCAAAGATATAGATTTTTGAAAATACCACTGTGATTAATTTTTCTACCAAAAACAAATCATGGAGTGTGTGTGATCTGTTTTCTACAGGTCAAAGGAAGCGGTGTTACTGAAATCTACAATTAAAGCAAATTTTATTGAGAATTGAAAATAAAATAAATAAAACCCTGTTGTTCGGAATGGACATATTTTAAACACAAAATTGACTCAAATTATACTTGGATATTAGGTAGTTTCAATTTTCAATAATGTCTCACAACTGCATCAAATTCTGATTATTAAAACAAATAGCATCTTATGGAGTTTTGCCACCATTACAATCTTTCTTTTCCAGTAAAATTATTAAGAAAAATGTGTATAGTTTTACATTTCATAATTTACCATAAGAGTTAAACCTTAAGTAAAATACTGTCATGGTAAAGCCGATAGATATCTTATCTACGCAAATCTGTCTCATTTTATACAATCCATGGGAGATTGAAAACATAATAGGTACTTCTCATTTTCAACTTACTTAACACGAGCGTTGCGATAACATAAGAAAAAAGCGCATCCTAAATCGAAGCCAAGAACCTCCTGTCGATTGGGATTGTATTTTTGATCGATGCGCTCGAATATTTCAGCCCGGTTTTTCCAAAAGTCCATAAAAGCCTGAGTCTTATTCGAAGCCATTAGCTCCAGCCAGTGAAATTTGACATCCTTGAGCTTGAACATTTCGAATTTGCTGTGATCGGCTATAGGATGCGTCCGCCACTCGTTCATCTGCTCCGCTGTGGCCGATTGGAACCAGTTCCGTTTCCTGATTTCCCTTTTCTCCTTCACCAATTCTGTTTCTTTCGGTTCCGGTCTCAGATGTGATTTCTCCTCATCATTGTGCAAATAGCGCACATTCCTGATCCTATTCAGCATAAACTGTCTGACTCCACTTCTTGAGATTCCCCACATTTTCGATTCCATCTTCGCTCGAAGCGGAATGACATTCGAGGTTATGTCTTACGAAACAAACTATTTGCAGGCTGACAAGTGTCGCAAATTATTCGTTCTCCGATCATATGTAACAGAATTATTTTTATTTCTTTTATAGGTAGGTAGAAGAGGTTGAAGTGACTTGAATCTATATTTAAAACGGATTCTAACGAAACTCTTAAACTATTTTATTACTTCAAAATATGATCGCAAAATCAAAATGAAAATTTGCAGTTGATTGATAATCTTCCAGATCTGAAAGACCCATTGAAGCCATTCGCCATTATACGACATAATTTACTATTACTTACAATAGAAAACAATGTATCGCTTTTGGCTTTTCTAAAATGGGGGGGGGAGGATCAAGTCTCCTCAACCTCTCCTACCTACTTATATTGCTTATGGATATGATGGGTTATATTATTTGGTGGAATATAAAAAATAATTAATTAGTTCAACAAATTTTATTCACAGATAATGAGAAATAATATGATTCCAATGACAAAATACCTGTAAATGAAAAATCTGACAAACAGCAGCCATTAAACAAGAATTTTTGGAAAAAACCAATATAATTTATAAACCTCAACTTCAAACTTTAAACCTTCAAAAATATTTGAAGCGTCTTATAACATAGATGCAGTCAACTTTGTTCACTTCAAAAAATAAGTGATAATTATTTCAATTTTCAATATACATACACAATCTTATGTACCTAACTTTTTGTTGAAAATGTATAAAAAATACATTTGAGTGAATTTAGTTACATTTTTAAGTGAAATTGTCAATTTTGTATATACCTACCTATATTATACCTATATACATACATACTTTAGAACATATGAATAATTCACATTTAGATATATGTATTATGAGCCTGCTATCACAAACCAACAAAAGTAAAATGGGCCTAAAGTATCTTAAAAAGAATCGATAATGTGTGTAACAAATCATAATAACAATGAAAAAATGTAGTGGAATTCAGCTGATGACTATTGTAATGTATTCAAAATAATTATGAAATTAATGTAAAAAAAAACATTACTACTGTGAATTATTTCTATGACTGTATCTAGATTAATAAGTATTCATTATGTGTATACTAGTATAATATTAAATAATTTCAGAATGAAAAAAAAAACAATAAATTAACTATGACAAAATAAATATTAAATAATCTGAAAATGTAAAATTATGTTAACACTTTCCTTGAGAGTATTAAAACTTGTTATAGGTACATATGTTAATACTTTAGTCATATTTTCTGATACACATAAAACAATAATTATTCATTATAAATAATGAATGTCGTCCCATATAATAAATATGGTCCCAAAAAAATTCATGATATTCTACATTAATCAGCTCTGGTTTTTATTTTATGTATTTGTAAGAGAAAAAAAATATTTATGAGCTTCAAATGGAGGTCGAGTATTTTCACACTTGGAATAGGACATTATTCTTTTTCAACACACACTGTCATAAAATGATCTCCGTCTCATATGTATTACAGTAGCACATTGATCAGTTTCATTAAATGAACATGAATATTGTATGAATTTTCCAATATTTGTTTTAATAACAGCGTGACAGCTTAGAAGATGGTTTCATCGAGCAGTAAGAAAAGTGTTAATATTAAAAATCTTCAGAACGAATTATTTAATTACATGAATCCCACTACTATTTTTTTTATACATAAATCGAAATCCCACAGTAAATTATTGTTTGATTAATATCACAGCACTGTCTGTGAAAGAGACTAATTTCATAACAACAAAATTAGAGGAAGTGAGTACATACTACTAATTATTAAATGTAACAAAAACAATAAAATAATCGCTTGAAATTTATGGGAAAAGTAAATAACATATTTCACAATTCTACAGGACATCTTACAAGATTGAAATGTTCTACTCATCATCAAAGCACCATCAGATAGATTTTTCAAACACATGTTACTGAAATCGGTAAATTGTATTATTTTATTATTGAAATTTACCAATTTCAATAATAAAACAGAAAATAGAACAATCTATAGTTTAATCTAAGCACTGCATTTTTTTTTATGAATTTAATAAATAAGAAAAAAAATTCATATGTGAAATCATAAAAAATAAAAAATGCAAAAAAAAAAACATTATAGATAAATGAAACTATACAATAGAAGAATGTATCAACGCAGTTTCAATTCTTCTTTTAGCTTCCATATGATTAATTCCATACAAACTAACGCATCCTCGGCACTGTCGTGACCGTCTACAGAATTTTGTATTATTTTTTTTAAATATTCTGAAGACAGATTGCGCAGAGCGCGTTTATAAGGCAATCCCATCTTATGTGGAAACAAAACACTCGTGTCGACTACTGAATTATGTACAATCTTCAACGCTTTCAAATCGGATTCTAAACTATGTCCCACCAAAATTGTTTTATCAGAGAACATGTGTAAAAATGTCGCTTGAACTTCAAGAAGCGAAGTATTGCAATCCTTGAGCATTTCTTCAGTCAGACCGGAATATCTCGTGTTATAATCGATTATGGGATATATTGGTTTCACCAGAGTTTCATAGATCACTTTACACGAAGAATCAATCACAGTCACTCGCGTCAAATCTAACCCGTGAGTAGTATAACACATTTCACAGTCCAAAGCATAAACTCCATGATCCAAAACACTATCCGAATTGTCTTTCGGCAAAGTTGTCACAAAACCTCGTAAATCATCATGATTTACGTATTCATGCACATGACACGAAGCCGATAGGCAGCCGTCTGAAGATGCATCCTGTCCACAACATTGGTACTTAACCTCACCTCTAAAACGGTATTTATTATTAGGATGATAAATACATTCTTCTTTTAAAACTGCTAGGCCTCTTTTATCGACCTTGTATTCCTTCCCACATCTACAACAAGTGCGTATGTAACCTTTTTGGGGTTTTTGTTTAGTGTTCTTTGTGTAAATAATTGCTCTACCCTTTTCTTTGGAATTAGGATGAGGTCTAGGAAAACCGTTTTCTTGAAGTTCTTTTTCAGTTAAAATCCAGCGAGAAATATTGTCATAAAATTTGACACCTTTCAATTCATCGCTGAAAAGAAAATTTTTTTTGAATTTATTTTCTATGCTCCAAGACGCTTTTTCTCCTATTTTTCCCACCAGTATTTGATTATGTGATATACCTTTATCTATAGTTTTTTTCAGTTCGTTTGTTTCTTGGACTTCTTTACGAAGTCTAGCTATGGTTAAAACTGCTGAATTCTTGTAAATTTGAGTTGTAGAACATTTTTTGCTAGTAGTTAGTTCTTCTTGTTGTGCTCTTTCATAAGCATCCGATAAAGATAGATAAATTTTCAAACACTCATCGATCATCATGTTTAAGTATTTTGTTCTTACGGTGACCAGAATTTTGGAAGCCAAAGGCTCTAAAACACTCGGTCTATCGCAAAATTTATCATTGGGTATATGAGCGATTCTGTTTGTTCCTTTCGAAACCGTTTGAACAATAGTCGTCTTAGGTGGTTCTGTAACTTTTACCAATTTTTTTTTTGCATCCAACATATTCAACGCATAAGGGACGTGAGCAATGCGAGTTTTAGAAGAACTACTAGTATTGTGCAAAGGAAAATCACGTTTGATGCTTTTATTTGTGTTAATATTGATAGAGGATTCTTCAGATTTTAATCGAGCTTCATGAAACTTTTTGACTTGATTATATCGATTGGCCGCGAGCTGAACGGCATTAGCTTTATGATCAGGAGGTAAAGAGGCGGGAGGCGGTCTTCGAATCGGTTGATCGCTTAAATGAGCTGTTCTCTTTTTATTATTGAGAACGTTTGAATCGTCGGTGATTTCCTCACTCGTAGAAGGAGTCTTGAGTTTTTCTTTCGGAGCGGGAACGTATTCTTCGAAAATTTTCAAACATTCTTCGTTGATCCTATCTTCGTCAGATTCAGAAGCGCTAAAGTAATCGTCTACTTTGGTAGGGGCGATTTCGAGACGTTTCGTTTCTTTGGATTTCTCTCTCGTCTTACTTTTTCGGTCACTCTTGTGATCGCCGCTTCGTTTTGACGATCCATTTTCTTTAGATTTATGAATGCTTCCGTCCTTTGCCGAATCGCGTCTCTTATCAGAGCGACCGGTCTTCGATCGATCGTCTTTTTTTGAGCGATCGCTTTTGGATTTGTGCGAAGAGGACTCTCGACGTTTCACGGAATCCTCGAGTCTAGTTTTGCTAGATTTCTTGTCTCTATCCTTCGAAAGGGAGTGGCGCTTTTTCGTTTTCTCTTCGGATCGTTTGGAGCCCTTTTTGTCTTTGAAGTCTTCCGAAAGTGAGCTCTTGGAACGACTTTCGCTCGCGCGCTTGCGCTCCTCTTCGACTTTGATTCCGTTGGTCTTCCCGGACCCGAGGCGTCGTTTCGGTTCCGTTTCCGGGTCGGTCTCTTCGTCTTCGAGGATCTCTCCGAGCAGCTCGAACTCGGGTTCGAGTCCTTCGAAGTCGACTTCTTCCGTCTTGCTCTTTTTGGTCGCCGGTTCGCCCTCTTCGACGGACGGAGGGGGCTCGTCCTTTTTGAGCGGGGTGGGCTTGTACCGCATGAAGGTTCTTCCGGGTGCGAACGGAAACGGAAACGAGGAGACGATGGGCGTCGTCTCCGAAACGGGGCTGTAGGCGGGCTCGTCCCTCGGCAGGGCCGCGCCCCCGGGGTTGTAAGTGGCCGAGGACGCGGCGGGACCCCCGAACGGAACGTAGCCCTCGGGGGACGCGAGGGGACGACTCGTGTGCGGCATGCGAGGCGTGTAAGGAACGGGGATGTGGCGACGCACCGCGTCTCCATCTCCGTCGTCCTTGCGTGCGCTCTTGTTCAGCTCCGAGATCGGCGTGGGATTGTACGTCGGTTTGGAGGCCGGAACTGGAACTGCAACCGAAAGCGGCTTCCGATCCGCATCGGGGACGGCGGGTCGGCCGGAAGGGCGTCTAGCGTGTCGGAAGTGGCAGTAGGGTCTCTCGCAGAGACCGCTCTCGAGAAAGGGGCAGTTCACCCCCTTGAAGTGACCCGTCGAAGGAAGCATCGCTTTCGCTTCCGCTTCCTTCGCCGGTCGGAAGCTCTACCGAAAACTAGACGATCGAAAACATCCCGTCATACGTCAAAACCGATTGTGAGTCTGTTTATTTCCGAACACACCTATCGGTGGCTTTCGACGATTCCGATCTGACGATTTGCGATCGATTTGCATTGAATTCGTTCAAATTTAGATTAATCGATGTTCGTATCAAAATTAAAATAAAGATCCCAATTTCATCACAAATGCCTAAATAAAGTAAGTACGCGCTCAAAGTTTTAAACGAGGAATATTTCTTTCCGAGTTGAAAATTTTCACATTTCACCAATTCGAGAAACACACGAAATATAATATTAAATATTTGTTTTAACGCATGAAAACCATTATCGTTTAATTTTCTCAGTGGGATTTTAAATTTTCCTTCCGAGAAATGCCGCTAGAACGTAAGGTGTAAAAAGCGTCCAGTAGGTAGCGTTTAATCGACGTATTAGCAATTGGCAACACTGAAAAGCGAGCGTTCACTTTTCGCGCCAAAATGCCGGCCGATATGGCGACTAATCTCGTTATGCGATTCGCAAAATTGAGCGAACACGCACTTCCACCGCTGAAGGCTTCTGCTAGCGCGGCCGGCTTCGACCTGAAAAGGTATGATTCTCGTCCGTAGCCTTTTTCGAATTTTCTATCTGATTAATAGTTTGGACGAAAATGTGTCGACAGCGCGTACGACTACGTAGTCCCGGCCAGAGGCAAGGAGCTGATCAAAACCGATATCCAGATTGAATTGCCTCACGGATGCTACGGAAGAATCGCCCCGCGCTCCGGCTTGGCTTGGAAAAACTTCATCGACGTAGGAGGTGAGGTTATATTGGTTCGCCCGCGTATTTTAACGCCCCTAAACATTCAAACAACTTTCAATAAATAGCTTAATCGACGGAGATATTCGAAAAGCCAGACAAGTCGATGTCGAATCATTTCAGTTATGAAATGTAACTGGAAAAAAAAAAACAGTTTTGATTTTTCACTAAGCAAACCTGCTATTCTAAAACGATTCAGTCGTATCCTTTTAAAGACCTTTGTATTTTTGGATATTTATCGTTCAATATATCTTTGAAATGAATACAGCTTACGTAGCATATTGAATTTGTTTCTTATAAAGGTTTTTTTTGCAGCCGGCGTTATAGATGAAGATTACAGGGGCAATGTGGGAGTTTTGCTCTTCAATCATTCCAATACCGATTTTGTTGTAACGCGAGGAGATAGAGTGGCACAATTGATATGTGAACGCATTTCCTACCCCGAATTGAAAGAAGTGTCTTCGCTCAGCGATACTATTAGAGGAGAGGGCGGTTTTGGTTCAACGGGACAAAATTGAAAAATGTTCCATACTTATGTTTTTGATGATTTTGACGACCGAAAACTCACAAATCTCTTAAGTTTATGCAACTGATAATTTGTTATTAATGTTCCTAATAAAAATGCTTTTATATTGGTAATTTTCGTAATTTTAATATTTTCCTCAATTTGATAAAATTATACGTGTTTCAAAATAGATTTTCCATATTTAGTCAAACATGATTCGACAATCGAGTATATAGTAAGCAATCTTCGATCAATGGCCTGTAAGTGGAGCTTTGTCACAACTGGGTTTTCGTTTTCATGAATGAGGAGATTAGACAATATCGTCGATAAGGAACCTCCAGATAAAAGTTTCAAGCGTTTCCATGTGGATTGCCTTAATCTGAAGAAAAAAAAAATCAATACTATTTTTACACAAAAATATAATCAGAAATATGAACTTACACACAACATTGGTATAATGGAGCTAAAATATCATTAAAATCTTTGTGAGGGTTTCCAAATCCTTTGCCGTTGTCCAATAAAACTACTCTATCTTTTAACGTTTCATAATGATGTCGATCACCATTTTGAATTAAGAAATCAAATATTGCAGCATCTATGAGATCCAACAGTCTTGTTGAAGAAAGAACATTTTTCACTTTCCTATTACATAAAGAAAATTAATGCATTTCAAAATATGGATCAATCAATATCAAATAACTTGAAGGCTCACCAACAGTATTCAGAATTTATTTCCCATTCTGCTTGTCTACGGGAATCATATGTCCTTTGCCAAGGCGATCTATACTTTTGAAATTTATGATCGACTAATAGAATCATAGCACCTTCAATTTGATTAAACTCATCTCCGCAAACTGTTTCATTTTGTTTACAATAAAAGCATTTTCCATACATACATAATGATCCGCTATCTTGAATAACAATTACATTTGAACATAGCAGATTTGAAAATAACAAAGTAAAACATTTCTATCATCGCATGCATTACATTTATCACTTTGAAATAACAACCTAATTTCAGAATAGTTTCTTTAAGTTCAGGTGTAGCATTATTCCATATATCAGATTTCATATTCACTTTTCGTATTACAGCTAAAGGAGCCCATCGTATATCTAAAATAGCAGCAAGATAAAAAGCTGCAACTTCGGCATTGTGTCTGTCTTTTCCCGAATAAACCAATCCTCTAATCACTTCATTTCTGTTATACCATTTTGGTTTGAAGAAAGCACTCATGTTTCCCTTAAAATATAAATAAATTTTGACATATTTTTGATCATTGGATTAGTAAATCTGTGACTTATATGTTCAATTTTTTTTCCAAGATAAAAACCGTCATTTTTATTGAGAAAAATTGTACATAATTGAAGTTAGGATTAGACTGTTAATATGCACACCTCCAATCTAATTGACAATTTGAGTTGCGTGCCTTTTCTTGAATTATCAGCATAAAGAATTTTAGCCGTGCGTAAAGCTGCAAGGACATCGCCGATTCTATTTATGGAAAATATATTCTCTTCTTCTGTCCACTAAGCAAAATGAAAATTTATATTGAATATGACGAAGTGAAACATTATTGTAAGATGACCAAAATCAATGTTTCCAGAACAAAATGAGTTTAAATTACACTCACTATCAGTTATTAGTCTAAGGTTTCAATTTTCAACTGTGTTTTAATATTACACGAAATATAGGCCAATATAGAAACAAAGACATAATTACTAATGAAAGCTATGAATATTTGATCATTCGCACGATAGAAATATGGAATATTTCTTTGAAAGTATAACAAATTTCGATTTCATTTCGTTACTTTTCTCTAGCTAATTTATATTTAATCTCATAATTTACAGTCATATGACCTGAAAAACAGTACCGTCCTGGTAAATCTAGTACGAACGGTCACCTTACAATATAGTATGGTCGAGTCATATATGAAATACTTTTCTAGCGATGTTCCAAGCTCGAGTGATATTGTTTATTTTCGGAGGAGAAAACTTATGTTGTAATTGATCAAGTAACAGCCGAAAAGACGGATGAAACGCCGTGGATTCCGAAGAAGGAGTCTCCAAAGGCAACAGACGATGTAGTCTCATATTCAACAGTACTAGGACCAATGGAGCGGCGACGAGTGCGATCGAAACGAATTTCCATCTTCCTCGACAGCCTCGACACATTGGCGAACGATCGCGATTTTCTTTAATCGACTGCTTTGTTTCGTTTCGTTTCTAGCCTCAAAAAAATATTTTGACGTCGGTTCCAGATTTTGTTATTGCGTCCATATTTTTTTTTTTGGAATTCATAGGGTGAAAACACGCATAAGATGTGACGTCTCAGACGTGTAAAAGTAATAGATGAATAACCGTTGAATTGTTCGCTTGCGAATCGCAAAGATTTTTTATGTATGCGCATTTTCACCTAAACATTTTTTTGAGTCTCTCTCGTTACAAAATCTGAAAATTTTATCGAATAGCGCATATACTCCGTAAACCCGAGTAGATTCCGAGTGTTTTGGCACGGTTTTCATCAAAATACTATTTTTCGATCGAAAGTAATAAATTGAAAACAACACTCGTAGTCGAGTCTCCTTCTCTCGTTGTGAGGTTTTCAGCACTGGCGACAATTTGCGAACCGTCGAATTTCGCGTACGAAATATAAAGTGAGATCTTCACGCGCACGTTTAAAAAAGGTTTTATATGATAAATTTGATTTTCTCACCGGTACGTTGCGAACGCTTTTATAAAATTTTGGTCTATTATTTATTTCGAGGTATCGTTTTACGAATGAAATGCAAAGTTTAGGTAGGTACGAACGCGGGTGCGCACGAAGCGGATGCGATTCCGGCGCAAAGCGGCTTCGCGGAGAACGAGAGCGTTGGGACGCCGACGCTTCCGGTTCCTGCGGCCATTTCGCCGGAGGAGAGCGCGAGTGCGTGCGTGCCCCGCACCGAAAAGATGAGCTACGGAAGGCCCCCGCCCCGCATCGAGGGCATGGTCTCTCTGAAGGTGGACAACTTGACGTACAGGACGACGCCGGAAGATCTGAGGCGCGTGTTCGAGCGGTGCGGCGAGGTGGGCGACATTTACATCCCGCGCGACAGGTTCTCGCGCGAGTCCCGCGGCTTCGCGTTCGTGCGCTTCTACGACAAGCGCGACGCGGAAGAGGCCCTCGACGCCATGGACGGCCGACTCCTAGACGGACGCGAGCTGCGAGTGCAGATGGCCAGGTACGGCAGACCCACCTCGCCCTACCGCGGCAACAGATACGCCCGACAGCCGAGGCGCAGGTAATTTCTTCTCGTTACACAAATATACATTTCGTGTATCTCGGCACACGTTCGAATCTAATATCTAATAATATTAAATATACGCGTGATCGTCGAATATAAAATTGTTCCGTTCGGAGAGACTCGTCGTTCGAGAGGATTCATTCGAGATGACGATTTCGAATCGTATGACTATTTTTTGGTAAATGATTGTAGGTCGTATTCTAGGTCGCGATCTCGATCGCGGTCCCGAAGACGTTCGCGCTCCCGGTCGCGCTCGAAGAAGCGCTCCTACTCCCGGTCGAGGTCCCGCTCCAGGTCCGATTCCAAAAGCAGCCGCGGACGTTCGAGATCTCGATCGGCCAGCCGTCGCAACTCTCGCTCTGGATCCGGATGCAGATATTGACGAGATACATTCTACGACGGTAATTATTTCTTTTCTTCGTACCCCAAACGATATTCGTTAATTTCATTTCTTAAAATATTGCAGGTTTCATCGACGATAGCTTCTCCGGTGTGGAACCGTCGCGGTTTCGGTATGCGCCTTCTGTTCCCACTCGGAAGGTACTTCTGTTTCCACCTACCTCCATCTCAAAAATTTAATCGAATACAAATTTTGAACCCTTTCTGTTTTATAATTTCATTTGTGATTCAGACAAAGCATTTGATTATCTATTTTTCAAAGTGAATTTTATATCATCACAATAGATTTAGTTACCAGGACTTTGATGCATTCTGTATTTTTGTAAGTGCAAGGTTTTCGTATCAAAATATATTAGGTCTTGAACTCAATTATCGAGGGAATATTTAAATTGTCATAATAATGTTTTGCTTTTTATATATCACGTCAAAGCCTGGACATATTTTTTCCATTGTAATATTTTCATACATGGTTATATGTAATATGAACATTTATCTTTTTATTTACTTTTCATTGTTTTAAATACATTTATATATTATTATTATATTATATAGAAGCCATTTGTATGTGTTTTAAAGATCCGATAGATTTGTCTAGAACTAAAACAAAAGTGAACTTAGTGAAATTAGAAACCTTTACAATTAAGCCTAGCGATGGTTTTCAAACACTTGTCTTAATTTGACGTAAACTTTAACATGTAAAGTATCCTCCGTTTATTTATATTATATATTACTTAAAATAATTATTAATATAATAATGATATAAATAATATAATGTAATGTTGATTGTGTTGCTTTCGTTTACTATATAGAATGTGTTACCTGTGCCAGGCAGTGAGAGCGGTGCAGGCGGGTTAGCTGTGTGAGAGGGGAATGGGAGAGTTGGGTGACGCTGATTAGCAGCAGGTGCCTATCTAAGCGAGACAGGCGAAGGCGAGGTGGTGGAGGTGTGTAGGCAGGGTGTAGACGTCTCGTGAGAGTAGAGAGAGAGAGAGCAGTTCTGACATTGGCCACCTGGCTGTTGCCGTTGCCTCCTTCCTGTGCCTGTTGCTTGGTATCAGTTCTATGGTTATCTTATTGACAGCATTATGGCTTGACGAACACTCGGCTAAATCTCGCCTGCCATTTGCACCACTTCTTATTTATATACATACATAAATTTATAAAGTAGAGTAAATAAACGAGCATGTCTCTCATGCAATATTTTTCTTTTTGAAGATCGAACAAATTCGAGTAGTTGATTTCACTTTTTTTTTCAAAAAAAATTTCTAATTTATAACATTTAAACAAATTTTCATCTACATTTTATTATAATCAAAAGGACATGTCTTATAATATTATAGGGACTATTATTTTCCTGTGTTAACATAGTGTGATGTTCTACAGGCCGGGGCAGTTGCTGGCTGGCCTGTGCTGTTGTTCGTGGCAGCGTTGCTGTTTGCTGTTATTGTAATCAGTGTATCCAGTTTGCTTTTAATCTTCATTAAAACAAAACTACTGATTAGCCAATTTATATTGCAATTTTTAAATTGGACAGTCGATTCAACATAATATATATTTGAATAAAATAAGAATACCTCAGTTTTGAAGTTGGTAATTGAAGTACGCCTTTTTCCTGCAGTCACAGTTCCTTGGCATATATCCTATTAATGTGACAATGATGATTTGTGAAAAATAATCTTTTTCTTTAATAGTTTCTCATCATTTATTTTATCATATGTTCTAAGTTCGAAATAAATGAAGTATAACATAATTGTATTTTTATTGCATAAATGAATTTTCTTATATTTTTTTCTTTTAATCTTCTTGATTATTCAATATGGAGGAGGGGTGGGACACTCAAATCAGTTATTAAAAGCATTACATTTTCAATTGATAGTCTGTAATGTTTGTCAGCAACGACATTTTTTGGGCTTGAAAGATAATTAAATACGTAGTTTTTGTTTCCTGCTGTGCAAACAAAAAAATAACCATTTTTCATTTTGCTCTAGTAATTAAAAGATGAAAAATGGTTTTGGATTGTATTGAAGCTATTTTTCATTTAGGTAGATTCATATTGTTAAGTTTGCATGAAGTAAAATATCAAATCAGAGTTCTTTTTAAATTAATATTTGTCAAACCAGTTTTGGGTTACTTGGCTTACCTTCATTTTTCTCTTATTTTGCTTCAATTCACCTCTTCAACATTATTTAATTCATTATGATCACAATCAGAAGATATTAAAAAAAAGATGCTCAGAAAGAATATTAACACCATGGTTGCAAACAAATTACAGGTGAATATAGCTAGAAGTGGATGATTGTTCTTAAAGATTATTATAAAAATATATCTTTAAATTCAACATAGGTACGTGAAAAGTAAGTGCGTTTGTAGATGGCTCTGTACTGACAAAAAACATGGTTAGTATGCTGTATCGCCAGACATCAAAGGTTGGCGCACCATGATCAATGTGTTTGGAAATAAATTCATATTGCATCAACTGTGAACGTTGTATAAGACAAAAGAATATTTAGAATTGGAAGATATTTAAGAATTGCGTTTAGTTGAGCTATAAGAGGTTTAACAAAGATTATAAAACAATAATGTCAAAAATGCTATGATTTCCCTAAAAAGTGAGTCAACCGATCCATAAGTATGATTTGAATGCATTTTCGGGTTTCTCTCGTTTATGCAAACTAATTATAAAATCTGCAGACTATTTCAAACGGTGTTAATGCCTGTAAACTCGATTAAATTGTAAGTATTTTGACACTTATCAAAATGCAAATTCCCAAATGAGAATTAGAGGCTTAAAACAAAATTTATAGTCTCCACCTTCCCCTTTTCATTTTGAATTAAATTTTAATGTTATGGAATATGAAAAGAAAGTCAAATTGAGTTGTAATTATTAAATTTAATTAATTCTCAAAACAGTATGAAAACACTAGAACATATAAAAACTTACATTATTTCTTTATTATTTTTTTTCACGCGTTTAGGTTTTAGTAACATTTTGTTTTTTCCATGTGTAAATTTCATATGATACTTCAGTGACGTTTCTTTGTGAAAACTTTTATGACAAATTTCACAATGGAAATCTTTATTAGCATGCGTTGATAAATGCACGTCCCGATGGAATTTATTGAAGAATCCCATGTTGCAAATTTGACAAAAATATTTTTGCTCATTAAGATGAACTATGCGAATGTGAAACTGCAACGAAGACTTATTATAAAATATTTTTGAACACATTTCACAACAACACTTATTCATGAAAACAACATTGTGTACTTCTTCCATATGTTTCATACGCTGAAGAGAAGTAGTGAATTTTTCTTCACATTCACGACATTTGAAAGTTATCTTTTCACCACAGTGCACAATATTCATGTGTTTAGTTAAGTATCGAGCTCTGTATATTTTCTTGCAAATGGTGCATGCAATTTTTTCTTCGTGCATTCTCATATGCGCAGTGAGATTTGCTTTCGTCAAAAATGGTTTTCCACATATGTCACAAATGTGTCTAGGATAATGAATTGCCAAGTGACTTGCTAGTAAATTGTAAGATTGAAAATTCTCTCCGCATTCTTTACATGTTCGATCGTTTATATTTACCTCGAAAGGAACATATTCATTGGATACCACTTTGCGGTCAAAAGGAGATTTTTTCTCGATCATTTTGCGTTTTCGAGTCGAAACTATTTTATGAACTGCACGAATGTGTTTATACAAAGACTTTAAATCAAGAAATACTTCTGAACAATGCTTACATTTTTTAGTAATGTCTATATTGTGAATTAAATTCTTATGTTTACGTAATAAAATGTCAGAATCAAAAATTTCTTCACATTCACGACATTTGAAAATTATCTTTTCAGCACAGTGAACAGTACTCATGTGTCTAGCTAAGTATTGAGCTCTGTATATTTTCTTGCAAATGGTGCATGGAACTTTTTCTTTGTGCATTCTCATATGCGCAGTGAGATTTACTTTCGTCAAAAATGGTTTTGCACATATGTCACAAACGTGTCTTGGATAATGAATTGCCAAGTGACTTGCTAGTAAATTGTAAGATTGAAAATTCTCTCCGCATTCTTTACATGTTCGATCGTTTATATTTACCTCGAAAGGAACATATTCATTGGATACCACTTTGCGGTCATAAGATTTTTTCTTGATTATTTTGTGTTTTTGAGTCGAAACTATTTTATGAACTTCACGAATGTGTTTATACAAAGACTTGATATTAAGAAATACCTCTGAACAATGCTTACATTTTTTAGTAATGTCTATATTGTGAATTAAATTCTTATGTTTACGTAATAAAATGTCAGAATCAAAAATTTCTTTACATTCACGACATTTGAAAGTTATCTTTTCACCACAGTGCACAATATTCATGTGTTTAGTTAAGTATCGAGCTCTGTATATTTTCTTGCAAATGGTGCATGCAATTTTTTCTTCGTGCATTCTCATATGCGCAGTGAGATTTGCTTTCGTCAAAAATGGTTTTCCACATATGTCACAAATGTGTCTTGGATAATGAATTGCCAAGTGACTTGCTAGTAAATTGTAAGATTGAAAATTCTCTCCGCATTCTTTACATGTTCGATCGTTTATATTTACATCGAAAGGAACATATTCATTGGATACCACTTTGCGGTCAAAAGGAGATTTTTTCTCGATCATTTTGCGTTTTCGAGTCGAAACTATTTTATGAACTGCACGAATGTGTTTATACAAAGACTTTAAATCAAGAAATACTTCTAAACAATGCTTACATTTTTTAGTAATGTCTATATTGTGAATTAAATTCTTATGTTTACGTAATAAAATGTCAGAATCAAAAATTACTTCACATTCACGACATTTGAAAATCATCTTTTCACCACAGTGAACAGTACTCATGTGTCTAGCTAAATATCGAGCTCTGTATATTTTCTTGCAAATGGTGCATGGAACTTTCTTTTCGTGCATTCTCATATGTCCTTTGAGATCTTCTTTTATCAAAAATGGTTTTGAACATATGTCACAAACGTGTCTTGGATAATGAATCGCCAAGTGACTTACTAGTAAATTGTAAGATTGAAAATTTTCTCCGCATTCCTTGCAAGTTCGATCATTTTTATTAACTTCGAAAGGAATATAAGTATCGAATATCTTTTTGCGATTTAAAGTAGAATATGAACATTTTGTTTCACATGCTTTTTTGTCTTCGTGAGATTTCATATGTTGAACAAGGTATGATTTTAAAATAAAACGTTTTCCACAAATATCGCATGTGAAATTTGGAAAATGAATTAACATATGAGATACTAAACATGGATATGATACAACTTTTACACCACATATTTTGCAATTTCGAATACTTTTATCAGAAATATATTGAAGACATTCATTATATTTTTCTAACTGGTCGTCAGTCATTCCAAAAAATTTTTCAGCGTGGCAACTGTTCTGAGTGTTTTCTGCAGAATGCGATATTATGTGTGGCTTGTACTGCTTATGTGAAATGTTTTTCTCACATAAATAACATAAAATTTTCTCTTTGTGAAATCTCATGTGAGAAGTAAGATAGTGTCTTAGTAAAAAAAATCTCCCACAGATATCACATGTGAAATTTGGAAAATGAATTGCCATATGAGATACTAATCTGGGATATGATACAACTTTCACACCACATATTTTGCAATTTCGAATACTTTTATCAGAAATATATTGAAGGCATTCATTATATTTTTCTAACTGGGCTGCAGTTAATCCATAAATTTTAGGTTTAATTTTTCCATTTTCATCTCTTATTATTTTAGAGAGATTTTTTTTTTTCGTATCCACTTTAGATTTCACAGAACGAGTTTTTGTTACCAAGACATTGTTACAATCATTCGAATTTTCGTTTGTAATTACATTTCCAAAATCATTTGTCACAATCAAATTATTGGTATCCGTAGAACCAACATTATCAGACGTCAGTTCTTCTTTAACATTTTCTAGATTATAAACCTCGTCACTATAATAATCCATTGAATCATCATTATCAGAAAACAAATTATCTTTGATTTCCTCTCCACCAAAATTCTCATTTTCTATGAAATCATCATCAGATGATATATCTCTTTTAATACTTTCAGGAATAAAATTCTCAGATTTTGTTTCAACTGTAAGTAAGAAGAAAAAATCCAGAAAATTCAATGAAATTCAAATGGCATAACTTATGCAAATAACTCACCCATTGGAACAATTAAAACTTGAATCGTCTTCAATTTAGATTGGGTGACGAGTGCTTCATATCGAAAGTCATCTATATGCTTGATTTTTATGAGGCACGAATTGCATATGAACATTGAAATTTCATTCGAATAACGAGATATCTGTAATAAGATTGAATATTTGGGGCAAATATGAACTACAATTGCAATTTGATACTCGAATTGAGGCTGGGGATAGAACAGGCAAGAATGGTTTTATCAGGGATGGGGAAGCTTTTTAGTGATCGTGGTCTGGGCTTGCCGTTGAAGTTAAGGCACTGAATAGGACATATGTCCTTTTTTTTATCGAAATTGAGTTAAGTAAAGAAAATGGTTCTGTATCATTTTCAGTACTTACCTAACTCAATTTTGATTTTTAAAAAATTTCACTTGCACCCTTTGTGCTATTCAGTCGTCATATAACTTTGTAAAATTTCACTTTGGAAGTACATGTAAGATGCCATGTTTCAGAATGCGACACTTAAAAAAAGAAATGAAGCAATCCATTCAATTCTTTGTGTGCGAGTGCGAGTCATGGCTCCTACGTTTAAATTTCATAATTTAAAAACTGCGTCTGAGACGCGGTGTTTACATGTGCTTCCAGCTTTATGTGGAATTTCATCTGAATAAAAAACGTTTAAACCATTTGAGTGCCGAGGAGCTCTGAGGATGGCGCCCCTTTCAAGTATAAAAAACAAAAGGGTCAGCACTCAAATGGTTAAACGAGAACCATAATAAATGTGACATGGGTATGTGATTGAAAGCGTTGTTTGATTACCTGAATGGATAAACAGCGATAAATGAAATCTATCCAGTTATCTGTTAGTATTGTTAAATCTTGTTCTGTGAAACAGCATTCGCACCGATTCTTCCTCATTTTTACTATTCATTTATCTCTAACATTAACTATGCACGTTCTTCAATTGACGAATGTATGTTTGACACTAGAGACCGATTGTTTTTGTGTACGTCACTTGGTCAGGGCTGTCACACGTCCCGGTTTGGAGATCTGTGTTTTGCTTTGATGTCCCGGTCTGATAAAATTTACAAACACATAGATACATACTAAAGGCGAAAACAAATTGGTTTGAGACGTTATAAAAAAAGAAAGAAAAGCAAACCAGAAAAGAGCCAGAGAGAGAGCGGCGCACAACCCCACGTAACCGCTTTCGTATTTGTATGCAAAAAATTCAATGGTTGTTCATTTCTTTCTTTTATGACGTCTCAGACCGGTCTGTTTCCATCAGAAAGAGATGAGCAACCCACTCCTCCCGCTATTGAGGTTATATTTGCGGAAGCGGCGATAATTAATGAAACACGTCTGTTCCGTAATACGGTTTATTTGAGAAGAACCTATGCCCTCAGCGTTTCTCTAATTTTCCAAAAGGGAGTAAAGGCAAAAAAAACAAAAAGTGGGATCAAGTCTCCTGATACTCCAATTTTTCGAAAACCATAATGCTAATGCTCACTTATATGCTATATTTAGTTCTTTTCGATATAAGTTGCCGAACGTGTCAGTTGACACATGTCAAGTTGAGCCTGACGCACGTGTTTATAACCTCAAGTGGATCGCGATGTCGACGTTTTTCCAGAGAGCGAAACCTCGAAAACCAGTGAAGAGAAAGTTCGAATCTAAAACAAAATCGAAGAGAGACAAAGCTCAGAACAAACTATCCAATGGTTTCAACAAAAATGACGACAACGAATCGCTGGATAGTGACGAAGAAACTCGCGAGGTTCCTGATCGTTCAGAATCAGAAGGAGAGCTAGAGACTCCTCAGGAGAAAAAATTGAGATTAGCCAAGTTGTATCTCAAGGAAGTGGAACGCGAGGAACGAGCCCGGGCTGAACGAGAAGGATCGTCAGACGACGACGATGCTGCTGCTGAAGTTAATGTCACTTCGAGGCTTAGGGACGATCTTCTACAACAACAGGGAAGGCTAAGAAAGATTGTGGCTTCTTCGTGTTCTGCTCCAGCTCCTGTAGACATACGGCTACTTCGAGCTAGAGAATCGCGTCTTCCTATCACATGTCTTTGTATATCTTCGGACGGAGAATATTTGTTTTCTGGCTCCAAATGTTCTTCTATCGTCAAATGGTCTCTCAAAGATTTCACGAAACTCAACTGTATATTGTTTAAGAAAGAATCTAAAAACAGTTCAAAATTTGAATGCCATTCGACTTCTATTCAAGCTTTAGCAATATCTAGTGATAGTAAATATTTAGTATCTTGTGAGCAAGCAAACGATATACAGGTTTGGGACGGCGAAACTTTAAAGCATTTGCACACGTTTCGAGGCCACAGAGACTGGGTCACGGATCTCGTCTTCAGGAAAGATTCACATCAACTCTTCTCCGCTAGCAAAGATAGAACTGTTAAAGTGTGGTCTTTAGATGAAATGGCTTATATTGAAACTGAGTTTGGTCATCAATCGGCTATTACTTCAATAGACGCATTATCACGAGAGAGAGCAATCACAGCTGGTGGGAGAGACAATACTATTCGAATATGGAAAATAGTTGAAGAATCGCAACTTATCTTCAATGGACATTCTGGAAGTATAGATTGTGTCAAGTTAATAAATGAAGAGAATTTTATTTCATGTAGTGACGATGGTTCAATTTGCTTATGGGGCAATATGAAGAAGAAACCACTCTGCATTGTTAATCAATGTCACGGTTCTGAAAACGATCAGGTCAGATGGGTGACTTGTGTAGCTGCATTTTTAAATACCGATCTTGTAGCATCCGGATCGCATGATGGAGTCATTAGGTTATGGAAAATAAACGATAATTTCAAAAGTTTATCTCCTCTTTTTGAAATCCCAGTTCCTGGGTTCATCAATTCTCTAGTGTTTAGTCCGGATGGTAATAAGTTAATAGCAGCCGTTGGTCAAGAACATAAATTAGCTAGGTGGTGGAAAATTAAGGAAGCCAAGAACGCCGTATATGTAATACCTTTAAATTATAAGTAACACTCGGGATTAATTGAATTTTTGTTATGTGCTTTTTTATATTATAAGTATATTTTATAAAAAAATAAAATACTTTTAAGTAAAGTATACTTATTTATTCAATTTTTTGTGCATTTTTCAGATTATTTTTGCTTTTGTTTATGTAAGAGTGAGTCTTCATAACTTTTCCATAATTTAGGTAAATGGCTATGATCTCATCACTGTACGAGAATTCTTCAGGCTTTCCTAAAATTAAATATATCAAGCAATTTCACATATGTTGGCTATATTTCGCGATATCAAACAATTTAAGCATTTTTATCTGACATTTCAAACTGAAAAAAATTGCAAGATATCTCAATTTATCCGATTTTAGGTTAATATGTTTGAAACTATATCCACGAAATTTACCCGACGAAGTTATAGCCATTTACCTTATTTTAAATTAAATGAAAAAAAATGGTACAGAATAATTTATATATTTATGATGTATTCAGTTTGATGATACATACATGAAAAAAGCTTGTATACATATATAATTTATATAATCAACTGACTAAGTTTGAAAAAAAATCATTAATTGCTTTTAATAGTTATGTGAAAATTTTTAAAACCCTGTTAACGTCCACATTAATTTTCGATATATATATATTTTTAATGTTAACATACAGTACAGTTTATAATCATATCGGAATAAAACTTTGGAATCTGTGATGACGCTTACAAAGACGGCAGATATTATTCATGCAATAAAATCGACTTCAACTTCTTAATCTTCAGGAGGTGCATCAAAATAATCAATACGGGGTTTTGGGGGTTCAAGATTTTGTGAATTATTTTCTTGAACACTTGTCGCTGAAACCAGTCGAGCTGAATCTGAAGATCCAAAATTCATACTCAACGTAGCCCAAGCACCACCACTAAAAATGAGAAGAAAAAAAACTTAATCTTTACATATTCATAATTTGCAAAAATGAGAGAAAGAGGTAAGCATATGTACCTTAAAGGTTTTTGGAGGGAATTAGTTGAATTATTTGAATTAACAGTCACTATTGGTCCAGGAACCCTTCTCTGTCCTTTATCACGCCTAATAACCTCCATTAGACTTAAAGCTGGCAGCCAAGACTATAAATTTGAATGAAACATCAATAAAATATTTCTGCAGAATATGTAATCTAATATATGAATAAATATGATCATAAATACCTTTTCTCTGTAAGCAGTTGCCACTATATTCCTATAAGGCTCAGTATCATAAGCTACACTATCACAGCCAAAGTGGTCACACATTTCATGAACAAATTGCCTTTTCTGATGATTCATAGGTTGAAAAGAATGACTTCGAGTCTTTTGTTTCGACTAAAGAAAAATATTTACTAATTAATATGTTCAAACAATAAATAATAACAAAACAAAATCAATGTATAAAATACATTTTGTGCCAGTGTTACTAATTCAGTTAATTTTTCATGAATCTTGTTACAAAAACCTTCATCGCGAACAGCAAACTGTTTCATGAAATCAGAATACCGAGGAGTCAACTTAGCTGATAAATCTGGATTCCTTATTTGGAGACCAATTGCAAGCCTACGATTACGCTCTTCTATTTGGCAATCATCATCACACTCCAAGCTAAAAGAAATATAAATTTAATGTAAACTCTTAAAGTAGCCAGAGTCTCGTTTAATTATAATTACTAACGTTGTTGTAGTGTTCCCCTTGGCAATCAATTCTTTTATATCTATAGGTTTACCCATAGCCCCAGCAAGCATTCCGGCATTGGCTTGTAAACGTTGAAGATCTCGCATATGTTCGGCACAAGGCTTAGTTGCAGATCGTCTTCCACAAGAACATGTTACTCGTACAGGACGTTTACAGGGTACAAGAATGGGACAAGGATCAGAGTGGCCACAACTTCCACCACATGGATGTCCACAACCTGGTCTTTCAGTTTCACATTGTTGAGTGCACCTGAATATGGTAAAATTATATAAAACCACACTTTGAACATATCATCAAAATTGATAATATTGAAAGTTTTCACAAACTCACGAAGTGGGACAATTTCCTTTATGACAAGTTTCAATGCACTTGTGTTTTGTACAACTTAATTCTTTCCCGCACGCTAATCCACAAGAAAATTCTTCTTGATGACACGGAATAGTTTTACGCATCTGAAAGTCAATATTAGGAATTAAATTATGCATTTAAAATATTAAGTCTTCTCTTTATGGCAAGATGAGGTGACGACAATGAAAGCATGATGTACCTTATGTCTCCCATGACAATATTTTGTAGTAAGAACAGTACACGGAGTGCAAGCTGACGGAGCAGGATGGCAAGCGTGTAGCGGAGGATGACCACACGGTCTTGGTACAGGACATGGCTTTGAACAGGCAGGTGGACGAGTTCCACAAGGAATCGGTGGATACATTACGGCTTCTCCGCACCGACACCGCAATTCATCAAAACCTAAAAGAAAACATTAGTAAATATTCACATGAAGTATTCAATAAGGTGTTTCTATTTGTTATCATACTAGTCCTCCAGCAAGGATCACAGTGTCCATTGTGACAAGTATCTTCACATCTATGAATACCACACGTTAATGAGCGATTGCAAGGCAACATACAACGATGTTCAGTATCCACGCAACATAATGTTTTGCAACGGTGCCTTCCGCACGATTGTTTCTAATAAAATTTTTCATAATTATTTTAAAATTAACAACAGAATCAAAAAATATAGCAATGTTCGTTTATACCTTTGAACACTTTTTACCGCATCTAACATTATCTCGTTCACTTTCCAAATCGACGCATTTTAGATTTTTATTCATATGACCACATCTGCAAGCTACTTGAGTTGAATCAGGGCAAGATGGACAGTTTCCTAATGTGAAAATATAAAAACACCAAAAATATACTTTGAAATATATAAAACTACTTCCAACAAGTATTTATAACTTGAAATACAGCAATTCCCTGCAGTATGAGACTTCTGAAGATACCTTTTCACAGTTAACATATTGCACTTATTCGTTTTACATGCTCTTGTAAGATGCGATTCTTATGGTAACCATAAGTTCAAGAACTTAAAATTAGACATTCTCAATCAGCGAAAAATTACTATACATATATGTACATATATCACAGAATGTATCTTTGCACACTGTGGAGAATTTCTGTATTAAAAATAAAATGATTAAAGTTAAAGAAAAGAATAAAATGAATACCGTGATGGCATTTGCTTTTGCATTTATGTCTATTGTCAGGAGGACCGCAATCAAATATTTTAGAACAGATTTTTTCACAAAGTGGTACTGGATCTAAACAAGATTCTCTTTTTTGTTCTAGAGTTAATCTGAAAACATTTAATAATTAAATAATGCAAAATAATTATAGCGAGAATTGTGTAAAATGAAAAAAAAAAAAAATACATTGTTTGGCTGCATGGGCATTTAGTAATATTTTTAGGCAGTAAATCGCATTCATCACATGATTCGCGGTGGCAAATTTTGACACAATTATGATTTCCACAAGCAAGTTTTTTATCGCACACATCTTCACAACTAAAAGTGAAGTTACCGACTGTTTCTGCAGTACACGGAAGTGTTCGTTTCACAGACTTCAAACAGAAGCATTCTGCAAAAACGGAAAAAAGATAAATACATTACCGTGCTTGTGAATAATCTGATTTGATGCAAAAAAAGTTACTTACGTTGATCAACAGTTTTGTTACACGGTTGACAAGAACCAGAATGACATTTTTCTTCACATTTATGCACTTGACAATTTAACGGTTTATTACAAATATTATCACAAATCAACGGTTGATTATGAGAACACTTCATAGCTCGCGATGTCGCACCACATTCACACTTTCTGTAATAATAAAATTGATGATAGCAAAATATAATCAAATTGAAATAATAATCAGTTTTCGGAAAAAAATACTTTTGAACAACAGCATCACATTGAGGACATGGACCAGGATGACAAAGAAGAGTACATGGATGACGAAGACAACTCATTGGTAAACGACCACAAATATCTCCACAAGTGTGAGCACTATCGCTTCCACGTTTCCATTCAGGATTGTACTGTTTTCCGCAAAAACATTGATATCCAATCGGGACAATTGAGTTGTTATTTTGGCAAGCTGGACATCTCCAAGTACCCTCTGAATTAAATTATTGTTATAGCAAAAAAAAAAAAAACAGATCAGTGCAAATGTATAATGAAATAATTGAGATACCTGCAACACTGCTTTTAACCCATTTTAATATGCATTTTAAGTGGAGAACGTGAAAGCAATTCTTGCATGACCAAATGGGATCGGTTTGTCTGATCCGTTCGCAACAAACTAAACATTCTAGTATGCCTTTATCCAATTGCTCAGTGAGTCTTTCCCTTTGAGACACTCCTGTTAGGTCTAAATTTGAAATATACAAACTCGAAATGAAAAAAATATATATCAAAATACAAATAAAAAAAATAATTTGAAAATATACTTTTATCAACATCTAAATCTTTCCTAACAAATGTTTTAGAGAACACGTTTTTGTTTTTCTTGATTGCACCATTGTTTGAATCATCAGTTTCTTGTATATTTTCTTTGTCTACATACTGATCATTTTTCTTGTAATTTTTTTGGCGGAATGTTTCATTCGAACTAAATGAAGCATGTTTTTTAGGCATATATTTAGTTCCATTATCATAATTCTGACGATTGGAGTTTGAATTGAACGTTTTGGAATTTTTAAAGTTTCTATTACCTTCAAAATAATTAGAATTATTTTCGCTGTACTTTGATTTGTTATAGTAAACTTCTTTCTTATTCTGCCTGAAACTAGACATATCACTGCGGCTCGAACTAGATCGACCTTCTTGTTGATTCATAGAATTTCCATCTATTTGACTTTCACACACATTGGCACCTCCACCAGAAAATGAAGGTTCTTCATCATCTCTTTTTCTCCAATTAGTATTTTTACTTGAATCATTTGAAATATTGTTTTTGTTTTTATAGCCGCCGCGAGATGGAGAATTTAATTTGTCATCTTTTCGAATACTGACGTCTTGAGTTTTATTAGTCATTTTGGAATTGTGAAAAGTTTTAGAATCAGTTTTAGATCCTTGAGGTACAAATTCTGAAGCAGTGGCAGTTAATTTTGAGCTTGATGCAACATTGTAATCCTCAGATTGATGATACTGATTGGGAGCAGATTCGCTTGAAGAAAAATCTTGATATTGTGGAGTAGAGCTCGATGATGATGTATGATTATTAACATATGAAATTGCTTGATGAGAATTGGATACTGGATTATAAGGCACTCTCGGATTACCAGTAGCCATTTGAGCATTGGGATGAAACTTGTTTTCGTCGCTTTCAAAATTTCTTGGTATTCCATAATTAAGCTGCTGATTGTTTTGCATGAAATTGGGGCCATCAGAGTGTCCAACGGGATATCTATGATTGTAGTTCACGCTGACATGCTGATTTTGAAAGCCGTTAAAGGTTTGATATGAATTGGATTGCTGAAACTGATTGACAAAATCTTGGAAACCGACGTATGGTTGTTGAGGAATGTTGTTCGTATTCTCCATTCGATAATAGTTCATATCTGGGGCTGGATGACCAGGGTTATTTCTGCTATTGTTCCAAGTGTAACCGGGAGGATACTGGTTATAATTCCACTCGCCCATATCGTTACAAATAATAACACAGCAAGAATTGAAAAATTGGAAGACGTATTGAGATAATTAGAATATAATAGTTAACAATTCACGAATTTATTAATAATACAATATCAATTAAAACGTTTGGCTTCTCTTAGTATATAAAAACAAATAAATATCGAATGCTTTCGTTATAAATATGTAGATTTACTATTAATTAAGTTTTTTGTAGAAAATTCAATATCGTTGATTCCCCTGAAAAGGAAAACAAATACGCATAAAGATTGATAATAATATAATAAAATTATACAAGTTTAACGATTAAGGAGCATTTTTTTTTTTGTGCTTAAGAGTCGGTTTTTTCACCTTTGATCAAAAAGCAAAACAAATTCAAACTACACGCGATTCTTAAACTACGATTTATCAAAACAGCCGTGGACAGAAACAAATATATTACAATTCATACGACATTGTGTACATCTCTATTCTGCGAATTTTCAACAGATCTTAGTTAGAAGGCTGAACAACTCTATGGTTAGTTAATTAAAGCAATGTAAAAACGGCCCAGAGTAGATAATCCAGTTGATGTGACCAAAATTAGACAGGGTTATGAAGATATTCAGAGTTTTTTTCAGTAATTTTACAAATTCAATTTCATATGATTTTAAATGTTACACAATTGATTAATCAGTGCACGATGATTAATACAATAATTTCAATACTGACTGATTGAAAGATAACGAGAGTGATGAAATACTTTCGATCTGAAAACATACGAACTATGTATTTTCAAAATAAAACCTGAGGCTTCTGCGATTTAGTACATTATACTGAAAACAACATTTTGTCATTTTTAATGCTCGAAAATAATTAGAACATTCTATCGACTGTCAAAATGCTTAATATTAGTTTAACGTTTTTTCTATAGAATTTGACGACTATGACAAAAGGTCCATAGGTTTTGTTCGCCTTTGAAAGAAAATTAGTGTGGGAATGAATGTTTTAAAATCGATTTTCCATGAAAACCAAGAAAAATGGAAAATGTCACAATTAAAAAATGAGATCACTAATATCGTTCGGTCGAGATAAATTTTAAAACGGTAGGGTGAAAGGGTCTAAAATCGCGCATCCTCCTTCGATTGCGCAAAATTGTGAAATGAACGTGAAATATAAAATATAGACTTTTAACACAAAATGTGATCTAGACCGACGACGCGAATTCGACAAACGCTTCGATGGTTGAATCAAAACGGAAACGTAGAAGGAAACTCGGACAGATTAGAGACGAGCGTTTCGAGGTTATGTTCGGATAATTGAGTGAACCGATCGAACGTTATGCCGACCTCATCCAGCGTTCAGAGTTCGGCTTCGAGCGACTCTTTTCTCGACGTCTTCTATGGATCGCGAACAATCACCACGATTCGGAGTGCGTCATATCGGTTAGTGGACGAGAACCGAGAACCAAGTCGTACGCCAAGATTGTGCGCCAGAACCGAGAGGTAAGAGGTAAGGCCGATGCCGATGCCGATGCCGATGCAACGTCACCGGCGCGCTTCTTCCGTTCGAGTGCCGACGCAATACAAACTCAGTGCTGAATCTATATATTTTATTATGCAAATGTAAGCCTTAAACTATGAACCCATAGTGTCGTTAATTGTACCGAAATGATCTAATACCTTTAGATAGTCTTTTGAACCCGATCAGTGGCGTAACTAGAAAATTTGAAAAAACGGACTCGTTTTGAAAGCAAAAATCACTCAGTTTACTCAATTCCTACTGATGCTGTCAATAAAAATAGTTTTCTAGAACTCTAGGAACAGAACAATAGAAAACGATTTGAAAATTGAACGAATGAAAACGTCGGTCATAATAAACACATTTGAGACAACTGTCACATTAGAATCACAATTTGAGGTTATATTTACGTTCGATCGTTTAGTACCTACGCATTTCCGAGTCGTACGATGAACGCGGAACTGACGAAAAAGGTGGACCAGGCGAGTTCGATAGCCGAAGACTTCATAAGGCTGTTCTACAAGCACATGGACAAGAGCCGGCATCAGATCGGCAAGTTGTACATGGAGAGCGGCGTGTTAGTGTGGAACGGAAACGGCGCCGCGGGCGGAAACGACATCCAGAAATTCCTGCTGGACCTTCCGGCCTCCGAGCACAACGTGAACGTCCTGGACGCGCAGCCCATGGCGGACGACGCCTCCGCGGCGAGGCCCACTTTCCTGATTCAAGCGGCGGGCTCGGTGCGATACCACGAAGCGACGGATTCACAGAACAAGCCCTTTCAACAAACTTTCGTGATCACCGTGCAAGAAGACAAGTGGAAGATCGTCAGCGATTGCTTTCGGTTTCAAGGGCCCGTAGACAGAGATCGGTGAAATTCACTCCTCTTTTATCTACTCGTCGCTTACTCTTAATTAATGTAATATTTGTGGAAATATTTTATATTTTATTGTAATAAAGATATGTAAAAACGTTCTCAAAGTTGTTTTTATTATGCTTCCATTATTTAAAGTTGGTAAAACCACACAAAACCATTTATCGTTTGATAGTTGGAACCTACAAAGAAAATTTTTATAAAGCTAATACAAATGAGTCAGAATTCTAACCTCAGTCAATATTAAATTAATTTTAGTTCATTTGCTGCTGTACAGTTATAGCTATTAATAAGTCCATTTTATTGAACGAGTATCACGTAAAAGAGCAGCATACTGTGCTTTGTACATTTATGAATGTACTCTAGTCATATATTGCAAACAGTCAAGCGGATAAAGTATGGTGAATGTTTAACTTCTTAAAATAAAAAGAATTTCAGATTTTGTAAATAAATATATTAATATGAAGAAAAATGTGAAAAATCAATATTTCTACATATATCTATGAGAATTCTCTATTCAGATTTAAGATGTTCAGTTTAATCTGGGTTTCTTTTCGGGAGGTGGTTTCATACATTCCTGTTTTACAATATCGAGTTGTACATTATTACCGCTTGACGGTCCGTTAGCAACTAATGTAACACCATTGGTGTTTGAAGCAGGTGCAGGTTCTCCGGGTTCTTGTTTAATAGTAATATTTGTATTTTCTGGTGGCTTCGTATCTTGGTTTCTATCAGACTGATTTTCGCTTTTTATTGTGACGTTATTATTATTAGTCTAAAATCATAATTATTTATGAAGTGTGAACTCTTAAAAGTTACGAAAATAAAATATTAATAAAAAAAAGTTATATACAGATTTTGTATCAGGCAGAGTTGTAGCAGGAAGAGGAAATTGGCGCACAAGTTCTGCTAAAAGCATGTCAACTCTTTGTCTTTGAAATAAAGTAGATGGTTCTTCTTTAGGTACAGTTAATGCTGAATCTTTGTTTCCATTGTTTTGATTTGCCAAATTGCTTCCCAATGCTCCACGATCTAGGCCTAAATATACAATTGCTAATTGAATTAAAGGAAACTAAGCAAGTCTGCATAAATAATATGAAAACAGATTAATTCACCAGATTTATTTGGTTTAAAATCCCACGAATAACCTTTACTTGGATGATATCTAGAATACGATGCTGTTTCTTCAAACGATGATTGTAAATGATGAACAGCTGACAACTAGAATATTAACTTATATTATTTTGCACTCATCAATTGAATTTATATAAAAAAATGATCACAAACCAATCTTGAATTCATCACGCTAGCGAGATCTGGAGCTTGATAAATTATTCCTGCGATGATGTAGTAATCAGCTAAAGGAGTGACCTGACTAGTCGAATGTCTATGTTGTTTTCTTATAACGTACAAAATAGGTTCTTGAACATGTAACAATATGTATTCAACACCAGTCATATTGCTGAAACATTAACAACGAATAAAACACATACAGATTTAATAGGAAAAGGGTACTGGATGATTAAAACAAACAGTACGACACTCATCGTCAGCTAGATAGTTTAGATTAGGTTGATTGTCACCACTAATGTATCTATCAAATACTGAAAAAGTATAAGAATTGAATGAATAAAATTACTTAAGCAATTCGGGATTCAAACGTTGCATTTTAATCTTTTCATTATTGCAATCGTCATCAAAGAAAGGATTAGACCTCTGTGAGAAATAATCCATCACGTTTGAGGGATTCAGAATTGGTATCCAGTTTGAATCATGCCACGAGAGGCCCAGAGGATTTTCATTATTAATGGAATGTCCAGCCATTCGTCCAGACATCATTTTGGATGCTTTTTGATTGAAACACTATTTATTTAGAGCTTCAAAAGGCTGCACAAGAGTAGTAACCAAAGTTTCCCTGAAAAAAAAAGGAAGTAATATTGCAAAAGTGCTACAATTTCTCCTTGGGATGAGTTCACACGCAACTGAATCAAGGGACAGATCTATACAATACAAAAGAGATGGGTATACTCATGAAAAATTACTATTTACCCATCTCCTTTGTATTGTGTAGGTCTGACCTTTTTTGTCGAGATGTGATGCAGTTGGGTCACTTGATTGTGAACTCACCCTTATACAATTTGAAACTGAAATGAATGTGACACAATTTAAAATATTTTTTTGATATTCCTAGAGTGCGACAAATGAGCAAATAAGGCGTGTTAGTACGAAAAAAAATGGGATATGTTACATAGGTAGGTATATTAGATCAGGGATATTTGCAAACTAACACTGGCATGTTTGCTGTTATATTACGGAAAAGCAAATAATGGATTTGAATGAATGTTCGTTTTATTTTTATAATTCGTATGATTTAGATTATATATAAGTATATCTTTTTTTAAATGAAAATACTTTACTAACAGATGTTTTCAAAAATACAAAAGCTTCGAACGTTTCGGATATGCTATTTAAAATGCCATAATGACAGCTTAAAAGTATTGCCATGTAGAAAATATTTTTCGATAAATAGGTAGATAAAGAAAGTTGGGAGACTTCATTCGTCTAGTCGATTTGATCCCTCATTTTTTTTTTTGCCTCTAACTACTTTTCGAAAAATCGTAATATTGAAGTAATAGTGTCTATATGTCTATACATATGAAATAGAGTTTACTATGACAGTATTTTTTTAAAAATACGATTTTTCAAAAGGGAGAGGCATAAACAAAAGGGGGATCAAGTCTCCGTGGCAGATCATATCTCGTCAGCCTCCCCTAAAATAGGCGAAGGTAAAATTTCAATCCAAAATATAAATTATTTGAATGATTGTGTTGGCTACCTTGTAGAACGACAGCTGCTCTATTTGACATTTGACGTTCATCAAATATTTTCGACATGAAGTAATTATAATTATAAAAATAATATAAAAGTAGTAAAACCTAGTAATATGTCTGATCTTACTCTCGAAAAAATAGGTATGATTCAAAAGCAGGACTATATTAGATTACAAATAAGATTCAGTTATAAATTTACCTGTAAAATGCATAAAATATCTGATGCTAGCTTAAAATTTATAATTTGTCATAAAATGCAATTTTATGTTTAGACGAAATATGTATTAATGATAAACATTCTAATCGTCCAAAAATTTTCTAATATTGACACAAATATAAATATCTATCAATATCGATAAAATGCTTTTAGACAATCAATTTGTTCCTCTATCAATATTGAAGCATCATATTGGCAATATCATTGATAATTTAAAGATCACTAAATATACACGGTTCGATCAAATGAAAACGATACTCGTCTTATTATGAAAAAAGTGATCTCAATGAGTTCAACTATCAAATAGATACAACTTAGCAGTAGATGACATAATAAATCAGTTAACTCTTTATTTGTTCAAACTATATGTATTAGTAAATCATGTTTCGTAATATCTTTTCAGACGAAGAATCACTATCTGTCGTTCCATTGCATCAACATCCTGAATATATGAAGCAATGTTGTGAACTGGTGAATGAAGAGTGGCCTCGGAGTGAGACTGCTCGGATGTTGAGCCTTCAATCATCGTGTGATATGATGCCTACATGTTTAGTCTTATTAAGCAGCAATAAAAAAGTAATAGGTCATTGCAAATTAACTCCGATACCAAGTATAAAGCATAGTTGTTTTGTTGAATCTGTCGTTATTAGCAAGTCATTAAGAGGTAAAGGATTGGGCACATTTTTGATGCAAGCGATAGAAGAGTATTGTCGTCTAGTTCTTAATTTGAAAAGTATTCATCTATCTACAAAGGGACAGGAATATTTTTATAAAAAATTAGGATATGATGAGTGCGAACCAATAACGATATATGGTAGTTTTTCTCCGATTCAAGTTGTTAAAAATAACACGAAGAAATCTTTCACTGAAGTATCTCAAAATGGAGAAACTATGAATGGTAAAGTAGTTCCACCTATTCCTCCACCATTGAATACTAAAGATTTACCGATACTGTCAAAATCTAGTAAAACTTATATGATGAAATTTATTTTATTATAATCTTAATTTTTTTATTATAAAAAATATGTATCTATTTATGAAAATAAAATAAATGATTTTATTGTTATATTGTATCATATAATTTAGGCAACGTTAGCCAAACCAACCACTGTTCGATGATATTCTGATTGAGATAATGCATTTATCAAAAATTTTCCTAAATCCCATTTAGAAATAGCTCTTCCTGGGTTATGGTCATATTCAACTTTGAATTCGCTGCTTGGAGCATCTATAATAATATATAATACATGAATAAAATACTTAACACTTAGAAACCCATGTTTACTGAAAATTATTAAAAACAACTTGCCAGAAATATGCGGTGGAAAAACTGCTACATATTTTAATGAACTTGCCTTCATTGCATCATACATTCTTTGATGATCAGCAGTAATATCGATGAAGATTTTAGGCACTTTATCAGATTCGTAAAAAAGAAAAGCTGATAAGCAAACGGTAACAATTTCTACGTTATTAGCTACCATTGCAGTTATGATATTCTTCATTCCGTTTGACATATCAGTAGTTGGCTTTACATCGTTTCTAGTACCTAAAACTACAACAACACCATCCATTCCTTTAACAGCCTCGATGACTTGAGTTTCATTCAACACATCTCCGATGACTATCTCGACGGATTTTCTCATATTTTCGGGAACTTTATTCTCGTCTCGGACGAATATTCTGGTTGTTAAACCTGCAATTGCAATCCACATAATATTAACTTTTATAATGTATTAAGATTTTTTTTACAATTTTAGAAAAATACTTGAATGAATATCTGATTATCGAAAAAAACTAATTTGTCGGTTCAAATATATTTTTATGATTTCTCGAAAGCTGAAATATCTGCTTAAGGGTAGGTATATAAAAGTTTAATAGAGTAAAATTAAATTAGAAGGTTAAAATAAATTCTACCATACTATAGTAAACTAGAATTAGATAATCAAATACTAGATATGTATTACCTTTATCAATAGCAGCTTGTACGGCACACAGCCCAGTCATTCCCGTTGCTCCGAATATTACAATTTTTTTAACCATTTCGGAAATATGGGACACCACTTATGTCTTCTATCAACTGAATGTTACTAAATTATCTCTAAGTGTTATCGGCAATCAAGGGTAATCAATGTGAATAGGGTCGCACTGTAAATATTCAGTTTAATATTTTTACCTATACTTATGTATACATATACATACATAAATTCAGAGATACATAATATTAAGAAAATTCATACGAATCTCGCAAATAATTGAATGTGTATTTAAAGGATTTTGAAGTCTATAAAGGATTTGAAATTGTGACAAACCTGAATGAAATGATAACTTGCAGTAGAGTAGTAGTAGTAGTTGTAAGTATACGTGCACGTAAGAAAATGAAATTGCCTAGGTATGGCATTATTTTAATGATTGATTTTTTCTATTAATATTTGCTTTTATCAGTTTAAAATATTTTGGAATTGATTTAATACATATTTGTTTTTTTTTTTAATATTCATATTTTCATTATTTTTCATTTTTTATTTAATTTAAATTATTTCAGCCTTAAAAAAGTTTGAAATCTGACCATAGCCGATATTTGTCAAACTCACAGATACATAACCTCTAATTAGACTGCACGTGTGATTTGTTTGACGTTTGCAAGCAGATATTATTAACGTCTATTTGTAATTATTCGAGATTCGTTTAGTGTTCTTTTTATTAAAATCAATAAAACATGGTTGCTACAGAACAATATTTTCCGAGAGGTGGTAAAAAACCTAAAGTAAGCCTCAATGAAAAGAAGAAATATGATGTGAGTTTTATGTTTACGCTTAATAACATTAATTGATATTCTGAATCAACCTTTTCTTAATTAGTATATTTTTTTGTTAAATATATAGTTTCTTATAAATTACAATGATCTAATATCAGTTATAATTTAATGAAGTCTACATAATAACATTTTTTAATCATATTCTTTAAACATTTTTAGTATAGTTTTTCGTTAATAACTTTAATAGCCTTCTTTCCACAGTTTTTAGGCAATTCTGACAAAATCGGAAAAAAGAAAAAGTACAGACCGAAAATAATACCGAAAGATGTCGAAAAGGATTTGGATTATTTATCAGATACATCATACGATGATAACGATGACAAAATTAAAGCTCTCAGTGCTGAAAAATTATCTAGCAAGGTTATTTTCCTGATTGCTTTTATTCATAAAACACTATTTTCTGTATTTGACCCTTTTTTTTAATTACATATTTCAGACTCTTCAAGAAGGGATGGTTTTACTGGGTAGAATAAGTAGTATCACTGATACTAAACTTACTGTTACATTACCCAGTCGATTGTATGGATACGTAATGGCATCTCATATTAGTTTGCCATATACGAAGCTCCTCCAGTCATATGTGGATGATAAAATTGAGGTAATTTGCAGCAAAAAAAGTTGAAATTTGAATTCAAATGATTTATCAATTTTCATTTTATCATTAAAGAACATTAAAACATTGGAAGAAATTTTCAAAATTGGAGAATATGTGAGTGTGAAAGTGATATCAGTGACATTCAAAGATGATAAAATTATCCCAACCTTTTCTTTGATGCCACAAGATGTGAATATGGGAACATTATTTTCCAATGTGCATGAAGGTTACTGTTTTTCTCATTTATAATTATAATATTCATTCAATGCAAGTCTTCTATACATATTTGTTTTTTAGGAGATATTATTAGAGGTGCTGTTGAGTCTGTCGAAGATCATGGATATATTTTAGACTTGGGGATACCTAATTGTCGAACTTTTTTACCATCAAAATGGATAGAAAAAACCTTTCCTTTAGGTATATACTTTGTCAATCATTTAATTTTTTTTATGTTTTGCTAATAAATAAATTATTCTAGATATCGGTCAAGTTATATGGTGTACAGTGAAGAAGTGTGTGAAATCCACAAATAATACTATAATCACAGTAACAAATAAAATAAATATTGTCAATACTTCGTGCATAAGTGGAGATAGAATACAAAAGTATTCTGTAACCGATTTAAAACCTGGAATGGCTGTTGATTTTTATGTTAATAAGGTACATAATCTCCATAGAAGCGTTGTTTGATAGGAGTTTTTAAATTCGGTTAATTTTGATGCAGTTCCTGTTGTATATAATATATATATATATATATATGCATATTTTTCAGCCGTTAAATGATGGTGCAGAAGGATATGTTTTGTCGAATTGTGTCGGTTATGTACACACATCTCAAATTGAAAGTCGTTTACTCGTTGGGAAAAAAGTGAAAGCATATTTGCTATATGTGATGCCTATCACAAAATTGCCATTCTTCACCACACGACCAATATTTGAAACATATTTTCCGGATATGGCTAGTGAAATGCCATATAAAGAAGGAGAAATTATTGAAAATGCGAAAGTATGAAAAAAAATGTATCATGTTTTGATTTAATATTAAATTTCACATAAATTTAGATGTAACATCTGGGTTTAATTCATAGGTGTCAAAATATTCTAACAGCAATATTATTCTTAAAAATGAGAAAATTATATTTATCATACCCAAAAAATTGTCTCAATACAAGGAAGATGAAAATTTTACTCAGCACTATGAGACAGGTAGTTTTTCCATCACTTAATAATTATAATTGATGTACAATGACAGCAAAAAGTAATATCTTTTTCAGGCAGTAAACATATAATACGTATTGTGAGCTATTGCATGTCAGATTATGTTTATGTTTGTTCTGATGAACTGAAATTTCTTGAACAAAAATATTTTTCCTATCATGATTTTTCTGTTGGAGAACTTGTTGAAGGAACTGTAAAAATGATTTCAGAGCGAGGAATTCTCGTTGATATAAATCATCTCAAAGGTTCGAATTTCAATAATTGATTGATTGTCAATTTTATGTCTTAATGTTAATTAACATAAAATTAATGTTTGGAATCTTCCAGGTTGGATACCTAATGTACACATGAGTGATGTCGGTTTAAACTGGTTAACTAAATCTGGTTCTAAAAACGTTAATGTGATATCGAAGAAATTCAAAGTTGGAGAAAAAGTACTGACTAGAGTTCTTATAGTCGATCCAAATAAATCTCAACTTCATCTAACAGTCAAACCTACATATTTAGAGCCTGAATTTGCAATTCTATCATCATTTGAAGATGCCAAGGTTAATTTTCAGTATAAAGGAATGGTTGAGACAGTGAGTATTTTTCACAACTTCATTCAATTAGCTTCCGCTGAAAATGAAATTAAGTGATATGACTTCTTCAGGCTAATTTCGTTGATATAATTTGGTCACATGTTCTTCAAATTTGACATATTGAGCAACACTATGTTTTTTTTTTTGTTCAAAATGTCAGACAAAAGTATGTAAATTGTTTGATATCAAGAAACATAGTCAAGTGAAATATTTTAATATAAATATTTAACATCTTTATGATCTTTTATCATGCTCTGATCGTTCTGAAACTTCACATACTGATAAACTAATAATAGGATTTGTCTACAGAATGAGATGTATTTCAAAATTGTTTATATTATAATTCAAAAAATTTATTTTCAAAGTTGAGACTTTTTAAAATGCGAAGTTATTTTCGATCTGTGTGGCCAATCAAATTACCTAGACCAGTTTTACTTTGAGTGATTGACATGCAAAATTGCTTGATTTACTTAATTTTAGGAAAGCCTGACGATGTTTTATATAATGACAAGGATTTAATTGTTTACTTTATTAAATGCTTTTTTTTTATTAGGTTTTCAAAAATGGAATTTTGGTTTCATTTTTCAATAGAGTATGTGCATTTATTCATCGAAGTAAATTGAGCCATGAAAAAGTCAACAGCATTCAAGATATTGTAAACATTGGTCAAATTGTAACTAAATTTAATATACCTATGTTGATTTTTTTAATGTAAAAACATGCATATATTTAATAATTTGAATTATTACAGGTAAATTGCACTGTAATTTCAGTAAATCTCGAGGAAAAGAAAATGGTTTGTAGTTTGATTGATTGTGTAGATCAAAATAATACAGAACAAATTGAACATGTAGAAAAAAAGGTATGTTTTCTTATTAATGAAAATATTTGTGTTCTTGTTTTTACCACATTGAAAAATATATTTAGGAAAAGAAACGTGTGAAGCAAACACCAGTGGAATGCAGTGAAAATGTAGATATAGAAAATGATGCATTGGAGTACTTAAAATCGAAACGGAAAGAGAGAAAAAGAAAAGCAAATGAAATGGATGTGTCAGAAAAATATTTCCCCGATGATAAGTGTGATGAAGAAATAAAAACTAACAGTGAAAAAAATAAAAAAACAAAAAAAAACGAAGTTACCGAAAATGAATCAACCGAAGGTGTTTTACCAACAATAAAGGTATATTTCATTCGATTAAATATTTATCTATTTTCACATTCCAATATGAATGAATTTTTTATAATTGCAGCTCAATAAAAAGAAAAATAACATCATTACTAATGATTTTAATGTTACTGAAGTGATAGATTATATTGATAATGCAAATAACAAAATCTCAAAGAAAAAAAAGAAAAGTAAAAAGGAGAAAACGTCAACGTTAGATTCTAAGGACGAATTGATTTCAGAAAACACATTTGAAAAGAAAGAAAACAGCAGTAAAAACAAAAGTAGTATTAAATCTGAAATACAATTTTCGAGTATGGCAAACTTTTGGAATTTAGAAGCTTCAACAATATCTAAAAATATTAGCCAAAATGTTGCAGATTCTTCTAGCAGTGAAACTGATGAAGTGGTATGTATATTTTGATCAATGGAAGATATGTTTAATGAATTTTGAAAGTGAAGTTTATTCAACATCAATAGGTAATGAATTTTAATAATAAGAAGAAACGATTGACTAAATCAGAAAAAATTCAGAAAGCAAGGGATGAGGAAGAAAAATTAAGACAAATAGAGAAAGAACTGATGGAAGTAAGTGATCAGCCGAAATCTTCTGATCACTTCGATAGATTATTACTTGCAAATCCTAATAACAGTGAGTTGTGGATTGCATATATGGCGTTCCATCTACAAGTACGAAAAAAAAAAACTAAAAATTCACACACGTTTATTAATAAATATACAAGTATTAAAAAAAAATCTTTTATAGGCTACCGAAGTGGACAGAGCAAGAGCAGTAGCCAAAAAGGCTATCAATGTTATATCATTCCGAGAAGAACACGAGAAAATGAATATATGGTTGGCTTTGTTGAATCTAGAAAACAGATTTGGAACTAAAGTAAGTTTAAATTTTTGTAATGCCCACACGTGCCCATAACTTTTTACATGCCTATTAAACTGAAACACAAAATATTAAATACAACTAACCCTCATAGAATGCAGAGATACGTTTCGCGTTCTATGGAAATGCATAGTTTTGGGGGCACAGTAGAGCTAGACATGACAAACTAATAAAAGTGAAACAGCATTATACTGACTAAATGACCATATGACGCATTTGTTAGGACATATATTTTCGTCATTTCTTGAAATCAATTAACGCCTTATAAAATATCATTATTTTTGATACACATGATAAAAAAATAAATATATTTGGTCAAGTGTCCCATTTTGAGTTCTGTAAACTATGGTTACTCTTTGACTCCATTTTACGCGTTCCCATATAAAGCACCGTATGTCTAATATGGGAATCGCGTCAACAGGGGTTTATTGTATAATAATTTGAACCAAAAAAATGACATGTCATACCTAAAGATGGGCACTTATGTATATAAAATGAAAAAGCGCATTCAAATAATTTTGCTTTATTTTTCTTAGGAAAGTCTCAATTCAACATTGAAAGATGCTGTTCAAATGAATGACAGTTTCAAAATCCATTCTAAAATGTTAGATATGTATGTGGAAATTGGAAAAATCAATGAATTGACATCATTAGTAGATACAATGCTCGCTAAATATAAAGATAATCCGGACACTTATATGTATACAGGAGAATCATGCTATAAATTGAATTTAGTTGACAAAGCGAGATCCATAATGCAGAAAGCTGTGAGTCGATTAGACAATAAAAAACGTGAGTACAAGTTTTAACTTCTTCGAAAGAATCATAAACAAGATTTCATTTATGTATAATATGGATGTAATTTTCAGATATTCCTATTCTTGTTAAATTTGCACAATTGGAGAATGCTAACGGAGATATGGAAAGGGCTGAAACAATATTCGAGCAAATATTGGGGTGTATGCCTCAAAGGGTTGATATTTGTGGTGTTTATGTCGATATGCTACTGAAATCTGAAAAGTTTGATAATGCAAGGTTATTTGGAATATTTTTTTATAAATGTTTATGGTTTTAGTTGTTTTTAATATGTGTAATGAGATTCTCTTTTTTAAATTCAGATTTATTCTTGAAAGAGCAGTTTCTCAAAAGTTGAACTCGAGAAAAATGAAGTTTTTGTATAAAAAATGGATTGAGTTAGAAGAAAAATTTGGAGATGTTAATAAACTTGAAAAAGTTAAACAGATGGCTTTGGAATATGTTGAAAAGGGAATTAATTAAGATAAAATTGTTTGAAATATAAATAAAAATGTCCATATTTTATAACGTCTTTATATTACTAAAATAACAAAATATTCATGATAAGGAATTCATTCATTTAATTAGATGTTTCATCGACAGAGTCTAAAACAAATCTACCTAATTTTCCTTTCCTAAAAAGATCTAACATATACTTTGCACTATATGAGATGTCTGGAAATAATTTATGCCCTTCTGATGTTTTTATTTTCTTATACCTCTTCATGCGAACTGCGCTTATTGTGAGAACCTCACTTATTGAATCGGTAGGACCATCCAGATACATTTGTTCAACGTATTCAAATTCATTATTTTTATTCATCCAAAACAATAAATAGTCGGCGATTAAGTCCTCGCCGATAATATGATCCTGCATTATGTTACAGAGGGCCATTTTTAACCCTGATTCAATGTCAGGAATGTTCGGTGTCAGAATTCCAGGAGTGTCAAGAACGTAAACAGGTGGATCTTCTAAAATTTTTATCCTATTCAGAACGCTTTTGGTGATTCCGGGAACTCCTCCGACAGCTGTTGCGTTAGGCTTATTCAGGTAGCGATTCCGCATTGTGTTTAATAAAGATGATTTCCCAACATTTGGAATACCTATTAAAGAATATTTTTAAAATGGTAATTTTTATTGCCTCAAAAGTGATCAATAAATACAAATAAATATTCATTAGTAGATACGATTGTTAGATAGTTTATCAGCGCTGCCCTGCATATATTTTTTGCAAAAAATTGAGAATTCAATATTTGAAGTTTAGATAGCAGATAGGTCATTGTGAATATATGTATAAATAGGCTAATGTTCAATTAGATCATGGACACTTTTTATTATGTAGATTAATTTGAATCAGGTGCAAAATAGGGCTCTGAACGTTAATTTTTATTTTTCATGAATTGAAATGTTTCAATTGCAATACCGAAACAATTATTTCAAAATATGTAGGGGAGGGGCAGGATTTTTGAATCATTCAAATAACAGGATTATTAAAAGAATTTCATTATTTTCAATTGACAGTGTTGGTAGTCTATGATGACTGACAACTTTTGACAACAAGGACGTTTTTCAGATTTGAAAGATAATTAGAATGAAAATAATGTAAAAAATGCGATAATTTCCCTGAAAATTATGTGGTCCAACTCTCTTACTACTCCAACTCCAACTATCCAACTACATAACATATAAGATCATAAAATTCAATCAAAACATAAGTGATTCATTAAATAACGCTGATACCTATTATCATCATATTGAACTCTTGTATTCCAGTCCTATGGTAACGATCAGATTTCGTAATAAGTTCTTCCATACGTGGATACACAGCTTTGAGTCCAGAACACTGATCGTCTTTACAATTAGTGTAAATAACATTCTTAATGTTTTCGTTCTTCAGTTTCTTTTTGACTTGGGACTTGAGCGACATATTGCACAGATCCTTCTTGTTCAGAACAAGAAGGTGAGGTTTTATCGCACATATTTGCGATTGAAACAGCGGGTTTCTTCCGCTGAACGGTATCCTGGCGTCGTGAACTTCTATGATCCCATCAACGTGAATCAGTTTCCTCTGCATTTGTTTGAAGCCCTTGTCCATGTGGCCAGGAAACCACCGCAATACATTGGTGTCAGATAAGTGAAAAGTCTGCCGAAAAACTTTTCCTTGAGCCATCGATGATTTTTTTGTTTTGTTTCTCCTTACTTCATTCAAATTTTATAATAACACTTTACTATAACATAACCTAAAATGACAAACTTCAAACAACGCACAATAGGCAACTTGAAGAAAAAAAAAACATTAGAGATATTACGGAAGGTAGGGACACTTGTTCCTCCTTTTTGTTTATCGACTAAACTATATTTAATTCTGAGTGTATTCACACATTGTTTTTAAACGCGATTTTTCAAAACATCCTTCTAACTCGAGTTAGAGGCAAAAAACAAAAGAAAAGTTTCGAGTTACAAGGAATCAACTCTCCCTCACCATTTTTGTTATTTGCTAAAAAAAATCAAAAGTAAGATTTTTTGTGTAACATTTTCAATGTTCATTATAAGTACCATTAATCACACAAAATATAATTGTTGAATAATGTTAAAATTGGAAAATAGTAAAATTCAATGTCTGTCGTCTTCGGTTAAATGGAATGATTAAAGGTTGCGTTACAAGATTAAATTACATTGTACATACTATTTTTTGATTTATAGAATATAATTACAATTAAAGAAACTCATATAAGGAAATACATAGTGTTGACAATACTTTGTGTGTTAATGCAATTTCAGATGATTTTTATTGCATATTTTCATACGACTTATATTGTACACACCTGAAAAATCCCTATTATAACTTTATTGGGTGTATTGTACGTTGTAGGATTTTTCTATGAAAATGTGATGAGCGTTTTCGTCAAGCATACAATGAATTTAAATAAAAATTGGTCAGCGCCGTTGCGAACTGAAACCTACACCTCTCGATCTGTTTGCAGACATTACGTTGACAGCTCTAGGTAGATGTGCTAAGTTAACGTTATATGTATAAGCTTAAAAATCAATAATGCATATAAAATAATATAAATACCGCATTTTTCACCCAATCGATCAGACACCATAAGGCATTTGGTTCAGACATCAATTACTAATTAAGCTAAGCATGTCCTATCAGTGGGATCACATAATTTTTATTATTTTTTTTTACTTTTTTTATCAATTTATATTAGTTTTTCATTTAAAAATATGAATAAATCATATATAATATACATATATTACTAGACATCAATTAAAAATGATAAGACACAATTGAAAATCATATTCAAAAGTAACATTTATAATTGTTTTAAATGTACATGAAAGAAAACCAACTAAAACATAATCTTTTGGGCACCATCTACTGTCGAGTGGAACAGAATTGGCTAGAGATACAGCTTTAAGAAAGAGGGTCATATAGGCGTCCCTTTCTTATCTTTTAGTTGTGTCTCTAGTCTGTTCCATTCCACTCGGCAGTGGAAGGTGGCCATAATGAATCAAACAAATTACTTTTTGATTTTAGTCATCTGAGGAGCAGATAGTTTAACTTTTCCAGGAAGATTTCTAGCAAGGTTCTCATCTTTAACTGCTTTTAGGAGATCTTTCTCACGTGGTGTACATGATTTGTCCTTTAAAAATATTTGAACAGCTGTTCTTGCAGCTTTTCCTCTTTTGCCAAATCCAGGTGTTAATTTCACTTTGTATCTTTAATTCAAAAATTAATAAAAATCAATCAAAATTTAATTTCAATGCATCTAATATAACATAGACATACTTATAACTATGTAAGGCTGCATATGGGGCAATAACGGGAACAGCAAACAATAATTCATCATCCACACAAGGAATACCAGTTAATTGACAGAGAATGTTAGTATCTGCATCTGCTTTGGGAGCCTCAATCTTCAAATGAAAAAAATGCATGAATTAGTCAATAGCATGTAAATATAAAAATTCCAATGTAATTAATTTCAAACCTCATCAATATCTTCATCATCTTCGATTTCATTTTTATCGTTTTTCTCCTGAATTTGTGGTTTTTGTTGAGGTTTAGGAGGCGGTTTAGAAATATTTTTGTTTTGATTACTTGATCCTTTTTTCGATTTTTTCGATTCTTTCTTGGGTCCATCAGGCTATAAAATTGATAAAAGTTTTTCATCAAAACATATTGAATAATATGTGAAGTTAAAATATTAAAAATATATTAACACACTTTCATCATTTCCATAAACAAAGCTCTATCTTCATCGTCTTGGTCTTTATACTTTTCTTTAATTTTTTTCAATTTACTATGTTTACCACGTTTTGTTACATTGGAATTTTGTTTTTCAAAATTGGCATTATTATTTTTCACTGCTAAAGATGGAGGTTTGTTTGATTGTACATTTTTCATATCACCTTTTTTAGATTTTGCCTTTTTTGCAGATGATAATGGAATAGAAACTGGTTTGTCGTCACCCAAGTATATCACATTTTCATTTTCAGATTCTACAGTGTCACTAATACTAATTGATGAGCGAATATTACTTTGCATTATAATTTTGCCTGTATCGTGTTCGACTTTAATATGAGTATCAGGATATTCGGTATCATCTGAATCTTCATTATCACTATTGGATATTTCAGAACCTGATTTAGTTTCAGTGCTGATCTGCTGTTTGAAATTTGGTTCATTTTCTTTGCGAATCTCATCATCATCTGAATCATCTACAATAGATTTTTACATTTATTACATATAATAAAATTGATTATATTATAGAAACAACAATGATGATGACTACCTCCGTCGTCGTCTGAAAGAATAATTTCTTCAGTTTCACCATCTAAATTATCTTCGTTTTGTTTTTCATCTAAATTACCATCAGATGCAATATCATCATTCAAATTTATAATTTTTCTTTCATTTTCATGTCTGGGAATGCTACTGTCTTCTAACTGAAATATCAATGCGAATTTTACAAAACATTCCAACAATAACACTCATCCATATATTTTAATACGAACCCTGAACATGAATGAAAATCCAAGTGCCAATATACACGGTGGAAGAAAATTCTTTTTTCCTCGAATCATGAAAGCACCAGTAGTTAAATATTCACCAGTAGGGGCAGATTTAGAAACCTGAGATGCATATACCCACCAAGCTGAAGTAACAACTTTAGCTTCCCATGCAATACTAAAAGAGAATAGAAATCATCAATAATCCATTTTTAATCTACTTATATGAAACACCATAAACTGATGCAGACCTGTATGAAACAGCCATTTGTCCAGCCTCATTGAGTGTTTTTGGAGGAACAGGAGCTCCAGTAGGATTCATAATGATGATACTAGAAGCACCAGGAATATCAGCGTGGACGTATATATCTGTTGATCTCATATAACGTTTTACTAACATTTCATTTTGAATTTGGTCTCTTCCACCGATAACCTAAGGGAATTTTAGCATTATATTGATGTAAAATGCGAGCTTAAATAAAATTAAGAAAATCTCACTAAATAATTCTCTGAAGATATGAACCAATAAAATTTTTCAAACCAATAAATTTTTCTAGCTTTATTGATAGTAGTAATTGTTTGAACTTCTTTTAATGTTTGCATTGTTTTTTTCTCTGCACTTTTGAAAGCTTTGCTTTGGGATTCTACAGTCTTTTGTTGTTTTTTAGCAGCAGAACGTTTTTGATCAAAATATCTAAAAAATAAACAAATGTATCAACATGCATTTTGAGTAAAAATTAATTGTAGGTATTATCGTTTTTCAAAGAGTTTACTTTCTAGCATTGCCATGTGCAGTTAGTGCTAAATCAATATCAATGACTGTGGGTTTGAAATGAGTGTCATCAGTTTTTTTTTCATTTTCATCATCCGATCCGATGAAAGGGTCAGTTAATAAAAGTGATATGTGGTTAGATTCTAATTTTAAGTGTTTGATACACATAGCAACGGGATCCTTATTTGATTTTGCTTCTTCAACCAAAGTTTTTATTTCAGACCAAGGCAACTGAAAATGATCATGTCAATTATTAATCTATTATATTAATTATAATTATAGTGAAATGTTATAAATATATGTATAAAATTTCAATCCAGAATATGAGAAAAAAATTAAATTACTTGGTTTGCTATTGCACTTTGAACAGCTAATATCGCACTATCAACAAGCTTTTGATTTAAGGTTATCAGTTCAGCTTTATCTCTATCTACTATTTGATTTTTTGTTAAATCCGTCAATCTTTTCTCGTGATCTTTTTTCACATTTTGTAATTTTTTCATTGCTTCTCGTTCAATATTAAGAGCCTACAAAGTATAATTAAATTTCAACCAGTAAAATAATGATATTATAATATAAATGTCAAATGATCACCTTAACATCAATTTTTTGTCCTTCGAGAGTGGAGAAAAATTCATCAACAGCTTGATCAAAAGTTTCAAATGTTTTGAAAGGTTGACATTCATGTTGAGCATAAAGGAATGGATGGAATTCTTGGTTAGTTAGTAAATAATTTGGTCCGTTTTGATTATCTTTACTTTTAGGACGATCTTCTTTTTTTTGTATAATATATCCCTGAAACCAAAATATTAATGCTAAAGGGGCAAAATATAATTTTATACAAATGAATTGAGTTTTAGTCAAAACAAAACTAACCTTTGATACAGTTTTGGCTGCTGTAATCATCATCTCATCAGCCATTTGTAAAGCTTTTACTAAATTTTCCATATCTCTTTGAATATGAAAACCTTTGTCCTCTAGATTCGTTATAAGTTTCAAAGTTCCACTCAAATTATTTTTAGATAATACATGATCTATAATGGCAGGACCATATTCTGCAAAATAAATTGATTAATATTTGAAATAAAATCAGAAAATAACTATTGAGGTTATGTATATTTTACCAAGATGCGGATTCAATATTTTTTTAAGATTATCATTTGCTTTAGCATTTTGAAAGATTTCTATCAGTTTTTCAGAAGAAAGAGGACCAGTATTTTCTTTAGCTCTATCTAAAGGATATTTTTCTTTTACAGCAAATCTAAAGAGAGAAAATGAAGAATGAATAAACAATATCTGAAATCATTTACGAAATAATATAAAAATATGTTCGTACCGTATAGCTTCTCCTTCAGTGTGAGGTCTGAGTACGTTTAAAATTGTCCAATTACAGTCAGCCAGAATAATGTTTCCTCTATCGTATAACTCTAGAATTACATGATAAGCAGCTTCCCCAGTGCCAAATTGAAAATCAACCACTCTGTCTATTCCGAGTTGTGTGAGTTTTTCTAAACGTTTATTTTTGAGATGCTTCCTCAACTGTGTCATAGAAATAATATATAAAATACATAAAAAATAACAACACATCGCAAGAGAAAACAAGTTGAAGATCTCACTTTCATGCTGAAGCCCGAAGGAGCCATACTTTTTGGCCATTCGAATGCAGTTGTATGGAATCGATTTCCAGATTCCATCAATATCACACATTTTTCATCAGGACGTTGTAATCTTATTAGGTACGTCTTGTTATCAACATCATATACTTGATTGACTCGCATTCCAACATATCTGAAAACACAAACCAAATCAAATATTTAGATGAAATTATTAAGCATAATTTTGATAATATGCCACAATAAATACATATCTGTTATATGAATGCCACAATTATACATAAAGTCTGAAAAATAGATCAGAAATTTTATATCTATTTTTCATTTTATTCAGACAGGACTTGTATAAAGTTCTGCAAAGGTAGATAGTAGCATATATATAACGGATATGTACCCAAAATAAACTACAATTTCACAAAAAAAGAGATTACTTTTGCAATTCGGAGACGCTGCATATTATGTCATAAGTATTAAATCGAGTCTTCATTTTGGAAAATTATAAACGCAACGTGCCAATGCGTCAAAGTGACGTTCTCACTAGGTGCTACCAGTCTACAAAAATATAAAACAAATTGAAAAAATAAGGGATAGTTGATCGTCCCTTTTGTTTTTTTTTTCGCCTCTAACTCCATTTTGGAAAATTGAATTTTGAAAAATATACGTGAGATATATCATATATATCATATAATTTGCTTCAGAAATCAGAAATCGAATTGATTGCTTCAAATGGTGCTTATACCAAGTAAACCCAATTAAATTCTGAGTGTTTCAGCACTATTTTTTTCATAATCCAATTTTACAAAACTGAGTTAGAGCCAAAAAACAAAAGGAGGATGAAGTCTCATTAGTTTCCCCCAATTCAACGATACAACATTCTGTTGTTACACAGTATATGCACTGCTGATGCCAAATATAATTTTAGGTTATGTTCGCGCGGTCTGTCAAACTGATGCTTCTATAAAACGCGTTTTGAAAACTTTCAAAATGTCAGATTCGGATTTAGAAGTAAACTTACGAGAGATTCATTGCGAATTGAATGTTTTGTCTCGTCCAGATGGGTCAGCTATACTATCTCAAGGTGAATTCACAATATTTTACATAAACTGTCAAAATGCTTGTCCACTAAGGCTTTCATGCTATGTTAACTAACTAATAAATGCAAATGTGGTGCTTGCACTTTTTCCTATCATTGCCGGTATCATACTAGGCTGGTTTAACGAGCTGACTGGTCAAGTGTATGAAACAAACGGAATGCTGAGATTCGCTTCACTATATCACAATACTTATTATTTTTTGTTCGTATTTATGTAGGGAATACTGTGGTGATTGTTGGAGTTTACGGTCCAGTGGAGTGCAAGCTTCAAAACACTGATATTTATAAAGCTGCTGTTGAAGTGAACTTTGGAGTCAAAACGGGCCTGGCCTCAGTCAGAGAAAGATATCGGGAATCGTTAATAAGACAGGTGTGTGAATCAGCCTTATTGGTCAATTTGTACCCGAGAGATCTCATTTCTATCAATATTCAAGAAATGCAAGATTCAGGAGGGGTAAGCTTTTGTAACTTTATCATTTAAACATTCACTCTGGACGGATGTTATTTAATAATAATTACTTTTTTAGTTGATGGCGACTACGTTGAATACCTGTTGCTTAGCTCTTATCAATTCTGGACTCTCGATGAAGTTTTTGTTTGCTGCTGTCCACTGTGTGATAACGAACTCTGGTGAAATTGTTATCGATCCTACATTAAAAGAAATTGATGATATCAAAGCACAATTGACATTTGCATTCGATAGTGTAGATAAAAATATTATAGCATCTTCTACGATTGGAAAATTCAGTCCTGAAAAATATCACGAATCTGTTGCAAAATGTAGAAATGCTAGTGATTACATATTTTCATATTATAGAGATGTAGTTAAAAAATATTCGTCAGCTTTATAAATTGAGTCTAAAAATAAATTATTTTCTATTTGTAATTAAGAACTGGTATTATAATTATCAGTTAACTATCGAACTGCTAATCGAAGTTTGAAATATCGATCATGAGGTTGGTCTTTTAATCCTTGAATAATAGATTATATGTTCAATATAGTTATCATCTATAATATAAATACGCTAAGCGTATTTTTTATAAAAACATTATCAAGCTGACATCTAATAATGAAATGATTGACCTCAAGTGTTACGAATTCACCATGGATATGAATGTTATATCTAATTTTTTTAAGGAGAAACGTATTATCACTGAAGTAATATAAGACATTGAAAAATAAATACACATAATACACGATGAAAAAATTTTTTTTTCATCGATTTTGAACATAATTGTTCATTCAAGGTATTTTATACTTTTAAAAAATCCAAAAATTAAAGATATTAAAAGATAAAATCTGTTTCATTTATTCTAGTATCTTTTTTTTTAGGAAATGTATTCATATTGATCGATATTGTAGACATAATATAAGAAAGCTTTAATAACAGACTGACAAATATTTTTCATATTATAATACAATCCAGGCTACATTATTATTCATATGTAACATGTCACTTTGGTATTATTTCGTGCCTGTCGTCCACTGAGAAGCAGAGTGGACCTCGATAGAAGACGCCTATAGGTAAGAGGAAGATGTCTACATATATGGCTATCTCCTTCTACCGTATAGATGTGTCTATCGGAGTCCGCTCAGCTTCTCAGTGGACGGCGGGCATTACTCACCCCATTTAAAAACAAATCTAGAACAACATCGACGTACACAATTGAACTCAACAAAAATACACCGCTTCAATCAGAGGAGAATCAGCCTGTTTTACATTCAACGGTCGTCGAAGCGGGACTTAGACCGCGCTCTGTATATAGAGCTCGTCGCACTAATTGACCGAGAGCATCATCATTATATTAATTATGCCGAAAAAGGGCACGGATATCTTACAGACGGAGAGAGAGAGACTCGTCTCCGGCATCGGGGCGACATTTCCATAAAACTTTTATGAGAGCGACGTGCGCATCGTTCAAAGTGACCGCGGCCGGCCATAGAGATGCCAATTCACGTTTGCCTCGGACGTCACTGGCGATGCGATCTCGAATTCATATAAAAAAATATACAGAAAATAAAAAATGAACGTATATCTACACGAAAATAAATCAGCGAGAACGATGAGGGAGGCTCGCGAAACGTTTTCGCTTTCGCATAAATCGACAGCGATGAAAAAATTATGTTATTGTGTTTCATATTTACCATAATGTGCAATTGTCTTATTGAAAGTTTTTCTTGAAAAATCGATCATTCTATGTATTATGTACATATAATATTATAAAATTGAATCAATCCTGTTTAAAATTAACGAATCAATTCGATCAGTATGTATGTACATCATCCAAAATTATCGACCGGCTAGATGTCGAAAGGCGCGAGATGGGTTTGTAAACATGCGGGTTTCTCAAATTCGAGAATAAAAGCGCTTTCGTTTTAATTTGTTGTGTTTACGTCCGTCAAACTGAAACGACTCCTCTCTGTGTGTACCGTCGGAATAGAAACCCTTTGATCTCTCGGAAGGAAACTGAACTAAATGCCCTTAGTTCCCAGAAAGACGACTTGTATCGTTTCATTCGATCGACAAACACAGAACGATAGAAACATTGAAAATAGAACGCATGCTTATTAGATTCGACGCGCATCTGATCTAATATAATTTGATTGTAATGAGGGTTGGGTTGAATTTGAATTTCATTCACTGATTACTCACAAATCAAATTAGTGAAATAATGATTTCACCGATGAAAATAAGAAATCTTACATAGAGCTAGTGCTTTTTCGAGTCGCTTCGTTCCAGCTCTATTAGGTATAGTAGGTACCAACCTAAGCATTTGTTCCAGCTTTTCTATAATTTCTTTGAATGTTTCGAAACTATTAAATTGCTTTGATCGATTAATTTTACTTAATACATGTCATAAACATACAAAAATGTTGATTGTATAATGAATAGACAAAACTTACTGCTCTTCGTTTTGTTCTAAATCTCGGGTGAAAATTTTATTTCATTGACGTCAATTTCAGGTGCATTTATTGTGCAAATTGAAACATCAAATTCAAAAGTTTCTTAAAGTTATTATATCGACACATTTTTTATGAGATGAAATCTTTTAAGTAATCTAATTTTGAACGACAATGACATTTTCACATTCAGACATTTATAACTGCAAATTGAAATGTGGTAAGAATTTTTCATTGTCTATCATTTCATTACTTTGTCTATACAATGTTTTTAATAAATTTAAATCTATATTTAGATCTATCGATAAGCGTTAAATCACCGCATTTTTCCACGACAGAACATTTTGGATAACCAATTTTTTTTTTGTAATAAAAACACAAAATCGGTGGCCGGCGAACAGACAGCGCGTCGCTGTAAATACCCCCGCGACACGGAGTCGCCTTCGGTCCACCAGCTCGTGACGAAGGTGCACCTTCGCATATCCAGGGTTCATCAATCTTATTCCCGGTGTGCCCCCGCGAAGGTCGCCCCCATTGTGACGACGCCGAGGAAACGGAAACAAAACGAGGGCGAAAATAAAAATGCGGACCGCGCAACAAATCACGTCCCGCAGATAAAAACGGCGACGGGGATCTACTATTTTTGCCCGTTTTTTTATATTTTTTTCGGGTTTTTTACGCGGTCGTTATCTCTCTTTTTGTCGTGTGATCCGATTTCGGACGGGATTAGCGAGCGGTGGCGAAAAGTTGCGGATTCTGCTGTTCGATTCGATTTGGCGGTTTATTCGAATATTTTTGATGTTTTACTTTAATATTTTTATTATTGAGATTTTATATACCTAAGGCAAAGTTATTTACAAAATTTAGCATCATTTTATAATTTAAATCATTTTCAATAGTATTATTGTGCTCTCGATTAATTGAATTACAAATGATGATAATTGAATATATTCATTTATTGTTATTTGTTGCTAATTGAATAATGCACATAGGTATCTATAAGTTTTTCATTTAAAGTTAAATATTACAGTTTAAGTTTGAGATTTCATTACTTTTAATGTAATTACTTTAACTTTTATGTAAACAATTTTTATTTTAAATGGAAATTATTTCACTATAATGAAATGCAAAACCTATTTTTATCTTACGCAATTTTTTAAATGTTTTTAATAATGTTTAAAAAAATAGTTCACAATAACTGTCAATAGAGATTTTCAAACTAAATAATTATTGATTAAGTATCCATGATGATAATCAAGAAATAATAAATACGACATTGCTTATAAACCAACTAACGAAAATCTAGTATTTGTTCATATATCAATGTTATCCAATCAATCGAGCTTTTCCTCCCCGGCATTAGCTCGGACAGTTAAGAACACACTAAATTTACAACTCAAATTCAACATCCGTATACAATTATGATTGAGAAGCAAAAAACACAAACCTCGAACATCAATCGACATTCACATACACCTCAACATCGAATGCAAGTAACGCGCAACCCGAACGGGCGCACGCCATTTTAACGGCCGCGGCAATAAATCGGCGCCGTTCATGAAACCGAAATGGAAAAAAACGTATAAAAATGGAAAAAAAAATATATATATATATACATATGGCCACACACTCATAACCCGGCGAATTTATTAAACGAAAATTGCGCACACGCCATGATTGGTTCGATTTTAATTTCGGAGGTGTGCCGTCGACAGCGAACGGTAGCCGCCATTTTATATGCGAACGCATATATTAAAATTAATATGGCGTCCCCCTTTTCTTTTCGCTCCGTTTGTTCTCCTCTCTGGGCGATTTTCATCTTGCATTGTGTAAAGCGATAGAGCCATCTTGGCTCGATCTGATCTCTTTCGATAAAGGTTTTATTTATTCATTTAGGTCCGGTCTTTCAATTGTATGTTAGCAATAAGAGCTTTCAATATTTGTAGGGGAAAAATATTAATGTTGCTAAGTAGCTTAACATACTGTTGAAAAATGGGACTTTTCTGAATATATCATAGAATTCATTATTTTGTTCAATTAATTTAAAGTGCTTCACTAGACGACCAATTATGTTGTGCTTCAATATTGATAAAGCACCATATTGATATGTGAACTCAATAGTTTGAGAATATATTGAAACATCACATGAATTTTATATTTTTAATTAAAAACTATTTGAACGTCTAGTTTAATTGTTTAGATTTTCTTGTATAGCTTAAAAGTATTTTTTCTGAAAATTTAAAGAAATATTTTATACGTTTTCATCAGTATCAATACTGAAAAGTTCAATTTTAAATTTGAATGAATTTGAAACTGACATGCAATACTAATCTGCGAAAATCAATAAGTGTCAATATTAAAACAACTCATGTATTGACAATATTATCGATCTTTTAGATGATACTTATGACGTCTTAAAAAAATGAGCATTTTTCAATTTATTATCGTATGTAATATGTCTCAATTCTGGATCGATATGGATCTACATACGGTTTGAAAAAAAATCTCGATGATCGAAGGCTTTTGATGCGATGTTCATTTTTCATTGCATGGTATTACATGTATGGTCTTTTTTGAATCGTCTGGATGCACTTTATATGGAGTTGCAATTCCCGGTTTGAACGTGTTCAACTCGTTCGTGCCTTTGAAATGTTCTTTGCTGCTTCAATTAGCGATGTCGAATGCCATTAAATGTGTATAAATCATTGGAATGTTGTTTTAAATTTTTATCGATTATCTACTATGATTGAATTGCTTTATAGAAGTTTGTCAATGATAAAATCGGCAAAAATTAATATCTTAAAAGAAAATTATATTCTCATTTGTATGAGGTAAGTAAAATCTATTTGATCATATGAATCTAATTTATTCGAAGTGAAATATTTACCGATGAATTAAAATGAAAAGTCATACGATCAAAAGTATTTATAATTCAGAAACGAACGATCTAATCGAATGTGGTGTTGATTTCAACCGGAATAATTCGAAACGTATAAAAAAACACTACTGGACGATAGCGAAAAGCCATATTAACGGCATGGAAAATTTTCAGGAAGTTTCATGGCGGACCGCGCCCCGTTTCGAAAACAAACCTCCCCTTCTATAACACTGTTCTTATTTTACGCTTTTTTCTATTTGGATAGATAGCAATTTTCTAATTTGTCTGCCTCGGACTTCGGGCACCAAATTGCGCTCAACCAGGAAGGGGCACGATCCTAATTTATAGCTTCCTACTTCCGTTTCGCGTTTTATTTAGTATACTTTTTTCTCCCTTTTCGTTTTTAAATCTTTTTTTTCCACGTATACAAACGCCTTTTCACGTTCGTCAGATTTTTTTTTTTAATTCAAATTCACCATTTGACTTTTCGCATAATCGATTAAATTAGCATCTTGAATTTTTATTGAGATACTTTCGATTTTATTATCTTTCCTATCAGCTGATTTTGAATGTGAAGTTGTCGCGTTTATTACTTAATATAATATGAATATTTTGACTAATTGTAAGATTACATTGTGTATATTTATCATAGAACGTAATCGATAATTTATTTTTGTGGAAAGTATTTTAATTAAGTATGTATTTATATTAAAAGGCTTTGAAAGATTTCATTACGATAAAATGAGTCGATTCGTTCTTTTCCGACGGTAGCTAATAATCAAAATGAGTACTTTGCAATTTTCATTTCTCATTAAAATCTTTATCTTTCGGATTTGATCTCAGCACGTAACATGAATGAAAGTTATTCAAATAAATTAGCGAAAATATTCTTAACTATTTAAATAGCTTGTTGAAGAAAATATTTACTAAAATACCTATACAATAACGAATTTTAATGCATATTTTTTTTTATAATTGTAAAGAATATTATTTTGAATATTTTAAGAATGAAAAAAAAGTCAATACATACACAACTTATAACATTAGATATTTCAAACAATTCTAACGTCATATTTATACACAAACTTCAATGCAAAAAAAAATACAGCTTAATGACACGATAAATCTAAATTGCAAAACATCATTTTAGATGCAATACTAATGTTTATAATAATCGACTAACAACGAAATCGTATAAATATCCTCGCTTTCATCGCCCGAATACGGAACACGATTCTCAGAAAGATACACACATACGTTCGGAACGAAAAAAAAAAGAACGATCAAAAGAAATGATATCCAACAATGTGGCGATATTATTTTTTTCGATGGAATTTTATTTCTTTATTTTTTTCGACCGAAGCATCGGACGGTGTGTAACTTTGTAAGAGTTTTTACCTAGCCGCGGGGATGATTAGTCTGTCAGAGGTGCATCATCACGAGGAAAATTTATGTGAGTGGTCCGAACTTGTAAAGAACCAAAAATACCAAACGTTTTAATATTATATAACGAAGTCAGAAGGCTTCGCTGCCGTAGATTTATTCATAAAGTTCGTTACGTATCGTGAATTCGACTTTTAACGACGAGATTATAAAAATTTTGATATTTTTTTAGAATCTTCGACACGCAAATATAGGTCATATTGCGTTAGTTGTAAGATCCTCAATCGCATACTAATGACGCACAAGTATTCCAAGTAAATTGTTTTTACAGACAGACAAAGATTAGAATAATTATAATAGTGATAATGAAGTCGAAGTAATAGACTTACAATTAGACTGAACATTTATCGTTATTGTGAATTCGATTTCTATAACGACGACATTTTACTCCAGTAAATATAATATGTAATATGATGCTGAATTTTTTAATACTCGATTTCGTATAAATTGTGGAGGCACATTACAAATTTTGATGAGGTGAAAAAATGAATAAAATCGATACGCTCCGTTGTAAGTAAAAAAATCGATCGAAATGTGCAATTCGTATCGAGGGTATGTTTTGCAATGTCGCATTAAAAAAGGAGACATCATAAAATATATAATAAACTGGAAAATTTATGATTTGAACTTTATTTTAGATTTAAGTTATCTTCAATTAGAATAGGCTTTAGAATATACGTCAAAACTTAAGTATTTTCAGTATACAGGTAGGTACATGTCACAAAATTTGAGTTACATTTCAATTGAACTTGAATTGAAAATATTTCGACTTGAAGTAGAAAATATTTAAACTAGAAATGGGAATTATTAATTAGAACTGAAATACTAGCATACGAATTAAATTAGATTGAAAATCCATATTCAAATTAAGTTGCAGTTTGATCAGATCTATAGATGTAAGTATTATATCAGCTAAAATAAGCTAAATTCACAAAAATGACGTAACCTTCTATTTTTTCTTAATGTGAAAAAAAATAGTACATATACACATATCAGCCAGAAGATACAAGTCAAGTTAATATTATTATTAAAATGGAAATAAATAATAATGCGAGCGTAGAGAGCGTAGATGCCCCGGCAGGTCTATTAGGCGAACGTTTAATTATTACGACCGTTAAAAGTATTCGGGGCTCTCCTCTAGTCTTCTAATGGTCTTAATATTTTAATTGCGTTTGCATCTGTCAGACATGGCTTCAAAAATCGTGTTGCCGACGGCAACATCTGATATCCACGGAATATTGTACATATGCTATGGCCGTGTCTTCGAGGCGAAGTCGATTTCGTTATTTATCAGTTTGTTCTGCGGCGATGATACTTTGAATTTCGTTTTTTAGTGCTGTGTAAAAAAAAGTATGATACTAGCTTAATAATGATGTGTTTCAAGTAAATCAATGTTGGTGTCAATGCGTGTTTGCCATTGCGCGGTTGAATCGAAATGTGTTCTTATCGGTAGTCGAATGGACACCTTTTTGCATTTAATTATAAAATGTGTAGAACTGATTTTATAATAGGCGATGAAATAATCCGATAGAAACAGATTATATGGCGGTGTATATTATATTATATTTCGATTGTATTTGTTTTTTGTTGTACAGAAATGTCATTGTTCGTATTGCACAATAGTCGATTTCATTTAATTGATTGTGAGAATTCTTATAAATTTATAATTATTTGACATTGCTATTAATATTCATGCACATTGCAAAGTTGGTACGATACATGCATTCAACATAAAAAAGACAATGTTATTGTCACTTGACAGATAGTGCATTGATTCAGTTACCGATAAGGCGCAGCGAAAACAGCGCACGTGAATTATCGTGAAATATTCTACGTATTTCTAGAGTGAAAAACGAGATTTACGAAGAAAGTGATAAGAAGAAACACCTACTTCATCATGGAATATCATCATGTAAGTAGATCTATATAATAATCGATTTAACCCATAAGACATTTCATCGAGAACGCTATGATGAAACGCGTAAAAATTAAATCGATCCAATTTCTATGAATTGAAAATTTACGTTATGAAATATGGAGTCTGCGATCATCAATGGAGTGAAAACGAACATCAAAACAGAAAAAAAAAACGCATCAAAGATATATTTCTATATGCAATTCTTCCAATCTCGACATCTATACATCATTTCATTTCACGTCGACTCCCCAACAAGAACGATACGATTTTATATGTACGACCATTCAGAAATTCTCAAACTGTGCAACAACGAAATTATGTTCAAAATGCACTCTTCCATATTCCAAAATTTCGAGTACAAAGTGTCATTATTGAATCGATTTCACAACATTCATATTTCATCATACATTTTTTTGAATCGCTTTCAATGTTTGATTGTCATATCAGATTCATTTATTTAAAAAAAAATATTTAAAATTTTCTTCATACATTTATCATTTGTTATTTCAAATGAATTTTTCACATTTCATAGAAACGTTTTTCAGTCAATTTCGCACAGATTTTTCCAATGTAAGAAGTGAACAATTTTCAACGGATTCGTAATATTCTTGAACCGGTGAGCATAATTTTCAGACAATCGATAGTTTGAAGGTATGTACCGAGGCTTTGTATACGAATTACGAAATTTTTTAGGTGTTTTCGTGGTTATGGGTGTATATTCGGGTTCACGTACCGGTGTGGCTGTTCGTAATCGCTTTCGTGAACAAAATTACAGGTTTTGTGGTCCGCCCGCTTCCATTTCATTGGCCCGGGCTTCTTGATAATCGACCTCTCGTGATATTCGTTATTATTATTATGGAGAACACCTACCTAACCTAACCACGGCTCTTTCGTTCTTTTGGTGTACATAGCGTTTATGTGGAGCCTTATCGCGGCCCAAGGACAGGGGTGGATTTTTAACGATTTTTTTACTGTCATGAGAGATATCAGTTGTAGTGATTTTTTTATGATTTTTATTTATCAAACGAAACAAAAATTAAACTGAATTGTCGAATTAATACATATCTTATTTAAACTCGATTTTCAATCGAATATTATAATTTCTTAGCAACGTATTAACGTTTTTTCCCTTGACAGTTTTCATTGCTGATACGAAAGATTAGACCTTCGTTGCATATATTCAAAAGAAAATATTGTAAATACATAATTAAATCATTCATCTAATTCCGTGGCAGTATCCAAAAATTCATTGAATCATCATAATGAAAAACAAAAGTTTGAAAATTATCCAATTAAACAAGTATGTAATTGCAGCCTATTGATTAAAATATTATTTCAAAATGAATTACTCAGATTATAAACAACTATTTAGTTAAAATATAGTTTGGAAATGTCACTCACTGTAGGTTAATTTTTCCTGTTAAAAAAAAACCTTTAATGTATGAATTAATATGTCAAATGTTTCTACAATCAATTGATAATTTTCCAGGAATATTTGTGTTACATTTTATAGTTAAATTATAAAGTTCGCCTCTGCTTGGACGCAATTTCAGCAAGTTTTCGACGCTAAGACGAAAATCGCAAAAACGACTATAATTAGCATACATTTTTTATTGCGCCCGCTTCGCCAAAGCGTACGATTTTTTTTCACCGTATTTATTTATCAACTCTTTTATGCTTTTTTTTCCATCATTTTGTAATCCTCGTCCGAATTCGGGAATTTTCTTGCGGCGCTTATTACGTACTCGTGAAAAACTTAACTGTTGCAGTTCCCGCCATAACGCAATTACACGAATGTGTTTTTAAAAATCAGTTTACGCTCGGCCTGGCAATTTACGGCACGAACGTTCGTGCGAATAAATTGAAACGTATAATGTGCGAAGGCGTGGCCGCTTATTTTTATTATTCTCGTTTCGATTTTATTTCAGTTCGATATAGTATTCAGGATTCGTTCCGAGAAAATGCAGATTCTTGCGAATTTCGTTCGAGAGATTTTCGCTCGAGGTCGCTTCCGTATGACGACCTTACGCTGTTGGTTTTCATTCTGAACACTTTTCTTGATGAATTTGAGATATTTTGTAAAATTTGTACTACATATATGGGTTCATAGTTTCGTTTGTAATTTAAATTTGAATACACTGCTTGATATTGTATTTGGAAGAAAATTTTGAATGATTTTCATGGATATTTTCATTGTAATATTTGTACTGAATGAGTTTATATTTTCTTTTGTAATTTAAAGAGAAATCAAGTAAAGTTTTCAATATTCAATTTTAGAATAATATTTAGAAAGATTTTCATGGAAAATTAAAAAATTTAGAAAATTTTTTGATTAAACAATATCATTGCTAGGAGCAGTGCAACAGTTGTCAGAGTGTGTAAAAATAATATATTATTGTTAACTCTTTGATTGAAAAATAGAGTCGATGCATAAAAACAAGAGTTATTAGTAGATAAAATATTCATTTTATATATGTCGACAATATTTTATTCCGAGTAAGTTATCATTTAATCGATTTTTTTAACGGAAATCATTCTAAACACCAGTCTGAAATACAATATTAAGAACCGTATTTGATCAGTCTTCAAATGAAAAAGAAACTACAAAGACATTTTGAAAGAATGCAACATTTTCAAAATTGTCCAGAATATCTAGAATTATTTCGATTATTTTGAAATATCAGTTAGATTTTTACGATTCTAAATAAAATGCGCATTCGTTACGATGCTCCAGGTATGATATTATTATATGGAAGTGGGGTCCCTCCCGTTTAACGAGCGCCCATCCCGAATATCCTTATACATCTTGACGTATCTGACATAAATTATTAGGGACTACCACGCTCGCTTAGAAAGCCGGTGTTTAGCCACAATGATCGGGCATTATATCGTTATAGTTTTTTTCATTCACGATCATTTTTTTTTTCATCAAAGCCTCGATACGAATTCGTGGCGTTTTTTATTTGCGCTATTATGACGTCGGTGCGATGAGTAAATACTGTCGTGAACGATCTTAAAATACGTGTTCGAAACTTAGGTTTTACATATCATTACTAATTTCAAGTGAATCGATTTAAATTATTTTATTTTTTCAGAAAAAATGATCCGTATTTGAAAGGTTTTGGAAAATTTCGACTATTTTTACATCCTGAATTGAAAGTGAAATTTGTTGATGTCAGTCTTGAAAATGTGTTGATGGAATTCATATGAAGTTTGGATGGGAATTCATACATAAGATTCAGAAAAATGGTATGCAATAATAAATGTGTAGCTATTTTTTTAGAAAGTAGAAAAATATTCTAATTGTTTTTCATTCGATTCATTCATTGAACTGATTTATGAAATCTTCATACACTTTGAGAATACTGAAACTTCATAATGAAGTTTTGCAATCTTCGCATGTTAAATGAAATTAAAATAAATTAAAAATATTGTGATAAGTGCAGCACGAAAACATCAGTTCTTTCACAGTTTTGGTTGTGCACGTGTTAAAATGCAAATTCTGCAATAAATTTTAAACCGGATCGCACTTACGTGGGGTCGCCGTTGCCGCTGTGAGGTCGTTCGTGAGGTCTTTCTCATTTTCAAAGTGGCCGACGTTTTCAATCGACTTCCCTTATGAATAATATGAATACATAGCTGAAATATTTTAATTGTTCGACGAAAAAAAGGTAAATTTTACGATCTCTCTCTCTCTCGTTAATCGACGCGGGGATTAAGTCGGTCTAGATCCGATGGAGGGTTTTTACAGGAGGTCCTTTGATGTCGAGGAATGTTGATGGTTAATATGTGGTTTGCTCTCGATATGATTTTGTGGTTGAATTATAATTGTTTGATTATAGTTTTTTTTTTGTGTTGCGTGATGTTTGTTCTGTAGAAAGTCGTGTGACAGTTTCGCGGATGCACGTGATTATGGTGATTTGTTTGATGTAGGTTGTGTTTATCTATCGGAGTATATTTCGCGATTTGTTCAAGTTTCACTTGTAAATTTTCATTTAACCCAATATTTGCTTGACTAGTTTCATATCACGATAAATTGTGAAATTTGTTAATTTTCTATTATAGGAAAATATTTGTAAAGTAAATTTTCCTGAATTGAATTTTCAATATTTGGCAATTTTACGTTTTACAATGTGAAAATTATTATCAAAAGAATATTTTATTAGCACTCACACGTGAAAGTGTGAGAATATTGGCATCGATGAATAATTCATTAAATTTATATTTTTCAGAAAAGGCCAGAGAAAGATTTTCAGCACTTCATTTTCTTGTTTTGAAGCCAGGATGCAGTATTGATATTCAAGTAAGCTTTCGTTGTTATTGTATTAAGAAAAGAAATCCTTATCATAGAGGTACATTTGTATATAGATATGATATTTCAAAATAATTTATAAAGCACAAAGTCACAAATGAATTGACGAAAAAAGGGAGAGAACATCGACGTAAATTTCCTAGATATTCTCAATTTGAATAAATTCAATTCGTTTACGATTTCGAAAGCGACACACCTCAAATCAATTAAAATCATCTTATACGGCATAAGAGACCCCTTTATCGAACCGAATATACTTTTTTTCGACACACAAGAAAGATTCGACCTTTGATGGCGGCCGCCCTCGCCCTTCGGTAACTTTTTCAGCTCAAAGGTTTCGGACATTTCGTTTTTGTACAAGAATCGGGGCAAAGTGTCCGAGACGAATTGTGCTTGGATCGCGAGCTTTGTCGACTCTTGATATACAATATTTTTTTCATCTTACATTATTGTTAATTTCCTCATACCATATCATGTCCGAGGTACAAAGACGAGTGCGTTTCGGTCGTTATCTACGCGGATCGGCTTCGTATGGGGCTCGGTGATTAACAATTTTCAACACTGAGATGAGCCCAGGGTTTATTGTGCCCCATGATAATTATTGTTTTGTCGATTTAATAAATGATCTAATTTTTGTTTGTTATGTTTTCATGAAAACAATGTACGATTGATTCTAATTCAAGTTAGTTTTGTCAATTTCCTTAAAGCTTATAGTTGTAGTCGATTGATTTTTCATGGAAAAAAATTTCGTTTTCCAGTTAGAAAATGTGCGTTTAAATTTTATGTTAGTCACAATGTTGTCGCATGATTTGGTAAAAAAAAACTTAAATTTCGTCTAATCGTTATTTATGTGCTCCGTGGGAAAGCGGCTGGTTCTAAAAAGAACGCGCGACACATTCGTAAATTGAATCGGTGTGAAAACGTCGATCTTAGTAATTGAACCGACAAATTTATCGAATTTCTCACGCGTTTTATTTATTCTCAATTTTTTTCATTAATGCCTTTTAAATTGAATGTCAATCCTGGGCGACACAGAACCAATTATGCTTTCAATAAATTAATTCGTTCCTGGACGGTTTTTTCAAACCTTCGGAAAATTCTCACGTATTATAGATTTCACATAGTTTTTTTTAATCGTAAACGCGTTCGTACGTTTTCAGCTGTTGCTAATTTTTCGTTTGAATGCGGTTTTTACCTCAAATATGAAAAAAAAGTACAAACGTCCGCTGAATGGTTAATTATTTAAAACGCGAAAGATCGGCATTCGAGATTTCTTGAAACGATCGATCATCATTGTGGCGTCAAAGACACCTTTGCTTCAAATGTTTGAAAATTTTCAACGATCTCATTATCCTGCATATTGTTATTTCATTTTTTTCAATATGAGTTTTTTTGTGTGCGAATTCCATTTCGGAATGTAAATATGCAAACCGCTCAAGGGGAGATTATATTGTATTATATTAAAATACCTGTGTGTGTTTTTTTCACGATGGAGTGAACTTTTAATTGGAATGAATACAATATGAAGAAGGTGCGAATGTTACGTGTGGAAAAAAATGTAATATCGCATATATTTTTTTCAACCCCGGTTATCTATGATTAATTAATAATTGTTTCGTATCACATTACGCTCTGCTTATTCTCAATTAATCTCGAACGTTTTTATACGATTTGCACTCGAATTAATGATGAAATAACCCCGTGAGAACGAGAATTTAAATTTGTGTTAAATGAAACGTTTTCGAATTTTTTCACTTTAGTTCGACCATTCATTAAAAATAATGAATGAATTATGAGCGGAATTTATTTAGAATAATTTTCAAAGTGAGATATTTAAGTCTTTTTTTGTATTAATTAGCATCAGTTAACATTTTTAATATGAACTAAGTATAATTCATTCGTTTTTATCTATCAGAGCTTTCATATAAAATATTGATTTTATCAAGGCAAATGTTATAATAACGAACGATACAAACTAAAGATAAAACGCACCGACGACAAATTCGAAACGCTCCTCGAACGGATCTAACGAGAATCGAACACTTTCAATAGATCGTCAATTTCAATCCGTGTTAACACTCTTTTTTCAATCATTTTTTCGTTCTTCTCGTTATCAACATCACCAACAACAAGAACACATCCGACGAGAGGTTTCGTTCGCACGGTGGGCCTTCCTTTTCATAGAGGCGATTCAATCAACCATTATGTTACCATTATGGCGTTTAAGCACGGTTCGAGGGCCACAAAGGTGCGGAACCTCTGGAGTCGAAAAGTCCTCTTTTCGGGGCTCATAGTGGCCCTGTTGCGGATCGGACACAATGGACAAAGAGCAATTACCCGGTTCGTCGGTGGTTCCTGCGGTAATTGGGCGACAAGAGGTCCTCTTTTGTGTGTGACCCGTGAGGGTCGCCTCGGTGGTCGATTCGTCTCGAGGATTCCTCCGAGGGATCGAGGAAATTCGGAACGATTGATCTTTTGCCGACTTTTACTCTGGTTCGTTCGTATAATGTCTTTAAATTCGATTAAAATTGTGTGTAGAGGATCCCACAAGGAGTGCAAGTATTTTACGTGACTAAATTTTGAGAAAGTCATATTCAAAGTTGAGTATCTGTTGCAGTTAAAAAGTTGTTAAATTAAATCTTGAAATCATTTATTTTCTATTTAAAACTAAACGAATGAGTTTATTCATGAATGACTTCTGTACTCGATTGTAATGACTTGAATCGTGCATTGATTTCTAGAATTTTTATATAAACTTATTCTTGAATTATATTAATCAAATTGTGATATTTTATCTTATATAATAATAGTTTTATTCCGTCTTTATATCCGTGTCATTTGTCCGTTGAAAAGTTATATGTATTACTTTGGCGACTCAATATTTGACTATTTCTATGAATTTGTGCAAATTTCTTGAAAAATGATGATTAATTTCATGATTCTGCTTCTTATGTTTATGTTGAAGTATTTTTTGTTTTTTATTTATATTATTATTGACTGTTAAATGACTCCTCTTTGTCGATCGGTCATGAATAGTTGGCGAATGTACGCAAATATCGGGTTGCTGAGAGGCGATCTTGTTTAGTCGAGTCCGGTCGTTATGTCGAAGGGCGGTCACGATTTTGCCGTTTTGCTTTTGCCGCCTTTTAAATATATTATTAGTGTATGTTTTTTGAAACGATTTTCGTACCGTTAGACGACTTAACCGTGCGCCATTACAGCATAAATATCAGACTTTTGATTGAAATCGATTTAATGTCAGAAAATTGAGACATGTTTTTTTTTTAATATGAAATTATTCAATTCTTTTTCTGAAATAAAATTATTTTTTTAGTCATTTATGACGATAATATGTATTGAAAATCAGAAAATCGTGGATATTTTTGTATGAAAAAAATTTTTTTTTCAATTATTTTATCGAAGCTCAATCCGTGGAGAACAAGCGTAAATATTTATTTAATTCGTGTAGATCAAAAAGCGCGCGCTGACCCATCAATTCGAAACCGAAACCAACCCTTTCGACCTCTCATTATTTACGGAGAACGAGATAGAGACGCGTCTTGAATGCAATTCAAAAGTCACGAAGTTTTATTGGGCGAATGCCTCGAGCCCTAAAAACAGACAACAGTTCGTAGTAGAACAATGTACGGGCCGTTTCGTACTGAAAGTCTACTAGACTATGGACCATTGTGGAAGCCTTTTGTAGTACTTTTCTTATATTTTCATCGGTCGAATCACGCACTTTGTCACGCACGTATCGAACGCGCGTTATCTAAACAATGTTCGACGGACAAATTGCCGCGTACTTCTTGTGCGTGTTGTAATGGTGGATGAATCAATTCGTAGGCAAATGAATGGACTCTATCAAAACGGCTTTGGATTCAATTGGATTTTTTTTCTTAGGCTGTTTGTCTTCGGTGGATGGCGGTGAAAGGGTTTCTGATCGGTTAATCTTTGTTTGAACTGTGGCGATGTAAATGAAAGTGTTGTATTGTTGCGCTATCTGTTCTGCTTAAATTCGATTTTAGAAATATTTTTTCAAGGAATATGTTGATTTTGTAGTATGAAATGAAATTATTTTGATTGAGTTTGAATTGAATTGATAAAACACACAGAATTGAACCTCGTTCTTCTTAGCACAATCGCTCTAATAAGCGTCAATCACCGATCGAATGCGAATCGACCTTTTGTATCCGTAACACTTTGCTTCTATTGAATCGAACGGTATTCACAAGCAGTCTTGTTTCATTATATCGGGGTGAATACCCAAAGACTCGCTTATGATGATGATGATGATGATGACGACGACGACGACCATCGCGATGATGATTTGCTCTTTTTTACACCCTTCTGGTTCGACGGCCGTGTTAATTCACTCTCTCGATATACATAAGGATACGCTTTTTTTTTCATCGTATCATTTGATTTTGCTTTGTTGTCGAATATTTAAACAAAAGAGTATTCGGCCGATGAAGACGTCAATTGTTAAGAGCCGTGCTTGGTCAGCGCTTTTTTCCCCGTACACATTATAAAGCGCTTTTTGTTTAGTCCTTTTGATATGGCGATTGTTTTACGGTTATCGTCCGATTCAATTGACGAAAGCGTTTAAGTGAAACTTTCGACGGTCGTTTGTTAATTGCCGGTCGTCATTATTCCGAGGGAGTGCTTTGTGTGTCGCCGCGATTGAGCGATTCAATCGTTCTCAATTCGTCCAGAACGAGCGAGACTGTCGTGCTATTAATTTCTCTGCGGCGATTAGTTTTGGATATCTATATTTTCAATATGCCGATGTTGATTAATAGATAAAAAAAATCGATTGGAGGTCGAAAATATTGTTTCGTATTACGGAAACGCTTTATAGACTCGTCCATGGCGATTAACAAGAAGGAATAATAGTCGGACATTGGAAAAAATGTATACCACACATATTTCATAGGCAATTGTCGACATATTCGACCAATGAAACAATCAATACTAGTTATTAATTGAAACCATAAAACTGGTTTAGAGAACCGAACTCATAATTCACAGATATCGAAAAATATATACGCGCGTTTAATTGCCATACTAGATGCCTGAGATTCTCAAAACGGTCCACATTTCAGTTTCTAATATAAAAAAATCTACAAAAACATTCGTAATCGATCGATTTCACATTGAAACGTTAGATCGGCGAATATTTCACAAGACGACGATAGGAAGGCGTTATTTTTACGATTACGAATTGGACGCGAGCTTACCGATAGCGGTCATATCAAAAAAGCCGGCGGTTTAATTTTTTTTTAACCATTTTCGATTTTTTTTTCACATCGTACACACTGCCTCGACTCATTTGAATAACGTATGAATGGTGAGCGAGAAAAAAATATGGTAATATAAGCGCAGTTTGGGAACTGAAAAAAAAATTACGTATATATTTATACGCTTAGGACGTATAAAAGAGGCTATATTGTTCGTTATAGGAGTAAAAATAATAATACGGCATGAGTATGTATGGGAGTGAACTGAACGAGTTACCCGGGGCTATTGTTACATTAAAATTTCAAATTCGGCGTTTCTTGATTGCGTTTATGAACGCATGCGATCCGATTGGTCCGTCCGACCACGATAATAGGCCACTAAATCGCACCTTCCCAAACGTTTCATCTTTTTATTCCCATAAAAAAAAGAAACGATGGAAGGTTTGAGAAGCGGTCTCGCGATGTCGCCGCTGAACGAATTTCAATCGCGGCCGAGGAATAGTTTTTGATTTCTGTGTAGTTTGACGATCAAAGTTTGATTGAATGAAGATTGCTGTTTCGTGTGTTGTTCGAAATGAGGGGGAAATCGTGATGTTGATGGTGTGTTTTTTGAATTTTTCGGGGGTGATGTGTGTTTGGGGATGGTTTTTTGGTGTCTTCTTTGGTGTGTTTTGTGTTTGGAAATTTTCATTAAATCGTAATTGATATTTGTTAATGGCGTCGATTAGTGGTGGTTGTCATTATGAAGATTAAATATGATCGCAAGTTAGTTTCCGTGTTTAAGAAAAAAATCATGTTTTAGAAATAAGGAAAATCGTACGATTTTTCAGTTTAGAATCTTTTGTTTTGTTTTAGTTGAATTAGACACAACGAGAATATTTTGTACTATGTTTTCCTTCACAAAATGCAGAAATTAATATTGTATTATCGATTAGGTTGATCGTGTATTTTCTTGTGCAATAATTACAAATTTCACTAACATTTAGAAATTACTTTGATATAATCTTCAAATGATTTAGATGATATTGAATAATCAGTACGAGAATTCTATAGTTTCAATTTGTTTTCTAGTAATCATATCAATATTGTCGAGCAATTGGTTGACGATTGAAAAAGTCACATCACACTCAAAATATTTTCACAAATTTTGAACCTATTACTACTTAGTGATATTAATATCCTACCAGAAACATATTTTTCATAAAGATTATGTAATCATAAACAAATTTCATATAAAAATGTACTATCAGACAAATCGAAAAGTCTATCAAAATCTTCGACACTCATCCTTCAAACACAACATGGTCGCCGATCGGCCATCTTAACACAATATTATGAAAACATCACACATCCGACGAAGGCTTTGACGCGTCCGAGTCGAGCGCGAACTTTTCTTACGGACGGTCGTAAAGGAAGAATCTCGGTGTCGTAAATCATCGGGACGGGGGCCCCGCTGTCAGCGCTACCGTGGCTACGCCCCCTCGTAAAAACCGGGGGGGCCCCCCGATTCAAATTTCAAATTAATTTTAATGCGACGCACCGCGAAAATGGCGATCGCTCACAGACAATATGGCGGCAGGATTCGTTGCATGTGGAAATGTCGCTCTAGTCGATTTTTTTTCGAAAGCTTCGGGAAAAATTCAGATTAACTATAAAAAGTATTTTTTTTTCATGTTATCCAATTATTCAATATGGCCCTTTATGCTTATATTCATAAATTGTTACAAATTTTAATTATATCATAAGATTTTTTTCCATAATGATCAAATCTTGAAACGAATTTCCGTCGTTGATTAAAATATATTCGGTTCGCCTTATTAACATCAAAATAGAATTTCGAAGCATTAAATACAATGTTCGTATTTAATATATTAATAACAAACTTGAAATTCTATGTTATTTTATTTAAATACATATCCTTTTCGGGATCGTTTGATTTTCGAACGACTTCGAAGCCGTCTCGAGCTCGTCTCAATTAATGCTGTTCCAAAATTGAAAAATTAATTGGATATTTTTGAATTTATTACGGAGCCAAAATTATAAATCGAAAAAAAAAATACTATGTTCAATGTTATAAATATATATAATACACAGCAATAAAAGCGATATAACAAATTTGCGAGAACAGTTTAACGAGCGTGACTAACAACGTAACGATTATAAACGAGTGCACATTTGCGATCGAATTTATCTCAATTAAGGGAATTAGGAAATTCGAATCGGAATAACAGGTTTCGAAAGATAATCCTTCTGCTTCGTTCACAGTTTACGCGCTTTTTTCTTCTTTTTGTGAAATATTTTCGAATATTCTCCGATTCGTTCGATCCTATACGAAACGATCCTATATAAGAAACGGACCAGTTTTCGAAATAAGCGTATGCCGTGACCGATTATTATTAATATTATCAAATTGGTACCCGCATGTTCGAAAGCCGTTCGATTTATGTTTTCGCTATACACGGAGCCCAATGAGTCTCTCATTAACCCTTTGAGAACCGTCGTTTCCCTTTGGACGTGCGTCTTATAAATATTCCATAATACTTCGTTAGAGGCTCGTTCATTTACAATCTCCCAGTCGTGAATGATAAAATGAAAATTTGAATTGAATGCTAAGAACTTTCTGTATGAAAATCTTGAAATGATTGCTGAATTGATTATTAAATTATTGTGATTTTTTTCATCGATTAGAATCATAGACGTTCAATTTTTTTAATTCGATAATTTTTATAGTCAATGATAATAGTATTTAGAGCGAATGAATATATTTCTAATATGTGCTCTTAATAATGATATTGGTTTAAGTACACTTCCTTTCATACAAAGATGATTAATGTTTTGCATTTGATTTTGTTAGGTACTCTATCAAAACAATAAACATCACATTGAAATTATTCTTTCAAAATTTGACATGTGCAATATTACGATAATTTACGTAAGTGTGATTCTAAAAAGGTTGATCAACTATTTCTTTTCCATTTTAGACTTAAATCATTTCTACAATAAAGAGCACATATCTATTCTCAAAAAAAAAGTCTATAGACACTAGAGTGATTTTTTCATTCGACTACTCCACAATGAAAGGATACGTGTCCGATGAGCATGCAATATTTAAAATTAGCCTCCGTTTAAAAGTGCATCGTTTTTGTTAGATTCGTATCGTTGACTCGAAGCGGCATATTCGAGAGAGGGTCAATCGTTCGAATGTTGAATATATATAAAAAAATAAAACGACCGACCGACGGCAACTTATCAAGCTCGATCATCGAACAGCGGATCGAACTCACCTTTCGAGGAGTCAAAATTGAATATAAAACGTTTGATTAATATTCGAGGACGTAGATAAGCGCGGTGACCTTTCGCCGAGTATCGAAATCAATTTTTTTCGTCGTACGTACACTGTTGTGAGGAATTTTGGACACTTTCGATGAATTTGATGAATGTTGAGTTTTCACTAAATGGGTTTGTAGGTTCTTTTTCAATTTGAAGAATATTCAAGTGAGATTTTTTATATTGCATTTGATAGTATGTGGAATAACGGATCCTTCACTCAACAGATTTCGAATATTTCTCAATCGATAGATATTAGTAATCTCATGATTTTTTACTAGTATGAGTAGTATGATATTCACAGTGGATTTAAAGTTTTCATTGATAATCGATTTTAAATCATTTCATTTTCACACTAATTTCATAACCAATAGATTATTTTCATAAACTCATACAACTGTTGCATCAAATAATGTTTTTGATAAATCGAATTTTTCATGGAAAAACGTTCCAAATTTTATTACCAAATGCATTATTGAGAATCGTACTTGATCACTCTTTGAAATACAAAAGACACAATAAACCCATTTATTACGAATTTCCCGAAAAATGCAACATATCTCAAATTCAAAGTGTTCACGATTAAAACCAACAGTGTACGTAGTTGTCGCAGTCGTTGCGGTTTGACTCTTAATTGCGTATGATTTACGTGTGTGCCGTAACTATTTTCTTTGGAAATCGTCGACGATTGTGATCGCTGACGTTGAATTATGCGCTTTTCAGCGCATTCGCCCCCCGGATGAGCGATGGCTAGCGTGTCGAATCACGCTGAAAACGCGCTGCTGAAATATGCCGCGATAAAACTTAGCCGTGTTCCTCATACAGCTTTTTCTATTTGATTTTTTTCATGAAAATGTTCAAACAATGCGTGTACGATTTTAATCGGTCGAAAAAGTGCGTTGAACTCATCGAGAGTTTGATGGATTTCACATTGATTAGCGGAAACTGTGATTATTGAATTTATATAAAAAAAGTTTAGTTATGATTGAATCATTGGTGAAATATTTAACCTTTAGATATGTTTCAATGTTTTCTTTTTAATTTATTTAAAAATTGACCTATCATGAGAGAATTTTATTTCATTCATCATATTCACATATGCAACTGCAATCTAAAGGCTACATCTATACAAGTCACTTTTTATTTAAAAATATTCACTTCAATTATCAATTTAATGTATGTAAACTATAAAGCATTAAATTTATAGTACGTTGACTGATTTTAATTTCAATCTATAATTGAAATCATATCAATTGAGATTTACAAATGTTAAGCAATTTGGCGTTGAGAGAGTCTAAACAAGGATTTAACAGCGAAACTAAACGCTTCCAGAATCGATAACGATTCAATTCATTAACGAAACGAAAACGGCGGTCTACAAAAATTCAAAAATCCAACCGGAAGCCCGCGCTGATTGGCCGATCACATTAATGGGCGTTGCGTGCCGGAAGTTCTGCGCGCGCACGTCAAATTGCATCGCTCCTCTTCGAAACGCTTTTTTCATACAAAACTCTATTCTTATTCCGATTTTTTTCCCGCGTTTCAGTTAAAAAAAAAAATAAGTAAACTCCTCGCATCCGCTGAAATCGAGCTCAATTATGCGCCGCGCGCGTTTTGTATTCGGTGGCGAAATGTCAAAAATAATCGCGGCCTGTCATCGTATTGTACTCTTGCTTTCGTCTCGCGTATAAATTACGATTATATTATATTATATATATATATGTACGTGCACGATGTCAAACGGACGATTTTATTGTTAGCGGAGACGATTAGCGGTGGGCATGCGTGCGTTTTTTGAATGATCGTAATGACCGGAGTTGATGAGCGCGCTTATTGCGGAACGCGCTTTTCGATTCGGTCGTTTGTTACGTGATACGGGTATCTTTGTGGGTTTTCGTGTTTGTTTCGTTTCGTAACGCGATTGTGTCGTTTCGATGATATCTATCGAGTTCAAGATGGGTTTGATGGTCGGATGTGTCTTAAGATTTTTTTTCGGTTGAAAAAATTCATCAGAGCTAGATTGAGATGAAAGGATATTCTGGATTATTCTTCCAATAATACTCTTCAGTTTTTCAAATTCACATTATTTAAGTTACATGGCTGTTAATTGTCATCAAAGTATAAGGATTAACTTGTTTTTGAACCCCAAAGGCTTGTAGGCCTTTCAGTTTCAGGTCAAAATTTTAAGATTAAAGCCTATTTAGTAGGTAATTAAGGTAAATCATACTCTGAAATTTATGAGTTTTCAGTAAAATATAACGTACTTTATTATTGTGAAAAATTGTTTCACTTTTATAACAATGTTTCGTTATCTCATTAAATTTATTGAGCATGATTTAATTTAGTTTTAATATCGTTCAATATTTCATTCATGAATACGAAAAGAGTTAAGTATGTAATTTACATTTATGAGAATATTTAGATTCAATATATCAAACATAACGTCATCACTAATGTCTAATAATTATCATAATAATTAACGATTTTTCATGTAAAGTGTTAACAGCGCATTATAAATCAGATGCATAATCTTGTAAAAATTAGCGATCGCGTATGAATGCACTATAAATTATCAATCTAATTGCATGTTAATTACGTTGTAAACGCTTCTATTGTGCTGCAAATCGATTCTAAGATTTTTCGTTTAATTATTTTTTAAAAAAATATTTTTATCTGATTAATTTCGTCGTGGGATAAAACTTTCTCGCGTCTCGAAGTTAACGTGAAAGCACTAAATTCGATAAGAAGTCTCGTCTGCACAGGTGAATCGTTAAAAGAGAGCCGTAAAACAAATTTTATATCGATTTTAAAAACGCAACCAAACAATGGGGCGAATCCGAACCGAAAACACGTAGAATAAAATTTAATTTTACGAGACATTAAAGTTTAAGCGCTGCTATAAAAACGTAACGCGCATAGGGATTTTTTTCCATATCGCCATTATCTCGAGTTTCATTATAAATTTCCATATGAATGACGCGCAGCGCGTTTCCTAATAATGCATTTTTATACTCCTCAGACTCTATATATGCACACACATAGATATAAAAAAATAATTTTATCGTTACACGTATTATGTTTTACGAGCGCGCCATCATCGGACCGAAACCTGCCGCCATATTGATATCGATCAATATGGCGACCGAAGAAAACTTTTTCGGGAAGAATCTGCGATTTCTCGCATTCCCACAATTTTGAGTTTGATTTTTTTTTAGTTTCGACTACAAAGTCACGAACCCCGACCTCAAATCACGCGATCGCCTTCAATTGTTGCGAGTTTTATACGCGAACGACCTCAAATTGGCCGTTTGATCTCTCGACTTCGTGGACTCGTAATGTCCGTCTTCCGGCCGTCGTAATTTCGATTGACCTTTAGGAAGAGCCTCAATTTGATCGAGCATCGCTACGGAACGACGTCTTGGTTCAATGATTAAATTAAATCTTATAAAATCTTGAATTTTCTGATAGACTTTCTATGGGGCAATGTAGTGAAAGAATAAGAAAAAGTTAGATGTTACCTACTATTTTTTCTTTGAAAGAAGAAAACATCTTATTACTGATCTAAGTATGTGATATGTTATGAGGCCTCTAGAGTTTAAGGAGCTTAATTGCATATGACCAGATTTGAGAAATCCATATTCAAAGATGAATATCTATTATAAATAATGAAATATTCGAATGTAATTGAGTAATATGGTGATTTATGTTAATACATATTCTGAAAATATTTTTATCATTTTCAAAATCAAACGAATGGACATATTCAAAGACAATTTTTGCACTCAATTTAGTGATTTAAAATTTCCACTTATACACCTCTTGCCTTTGAGAGAGCTCATCACATAATATAAGAACTCATTTTTTACAAAGATAATAGTACATTTTGATGAAAACTAATTTGTAAATTCCATGATAATACATTTTAAGTGAGGGTGAAAATTTAATTGATTTTCTCAGCATTATATCACAGGATACATTCAAATTGTATAGTTCTTTTGATGATACGTCACTGTTCGTTTCGTTCGATAATTGAATTTATTATTCGCACATGCGAGTTTTTAACGAATTTTCGTAGATTTTTTTTGTTGATTTGCAATTTTTTTTCGACAACTCATTTAGCGGGGTCGCGTCGGAATGAGTTCAATTTAGCCAGTCGCCCAAGGCGGCGTTCGCAACTACCGCAAAAATATTTATTTCGTTTTGAATAAGCTGAAAAAAAAATACAACATAACGCTCTTTTATTCTGTGGGAGTCGTAAATTTTAAAAACGTATTACGTACGTGTGTCACGGAGCGGAAAAAATGTGATAAGTATTGTAATGAAGTCGACTTAGCGGCTTTTGTTGACAAATCGTTTCGGATCTATCGGAAGTAATTATCCGATTTGTAGAATTTTATTTTTTACGACGTTTGTACAATAAGCGTTTTTATTTTCAGTCAGAATTAATAGACTTACGATACAGAATGAGATCCTATTTTAATATTGAAAATATTTTATATATTAATCCGATAAAAATAATCTAACTTTCAAATGAGACTTTAAGATGATATTTTGATAGACTTAACGTCTTACTTTTTTTATTATGAAATATTCATAAAATTAAGATACTTTCTAATACCTTGTACATTATTTGTTTTCACTGATATTTTTTTGCATTCTCACCCCGTCCGACATTCGAGCGAACAGACCGAGAATCTTAATGCGTTTATAAGAGCAGGTTTACACACAAAGGCCGCGTGGTCGCAGCTGATTGAGAAGGCATTAATTATAAAAAGCGTTGCTCGCCTCGCATCCCATCACGCTTTTAATACTCGCAACCATAGTTTCAGAGTTATTAAACCTTTTTTTCTACCATCTCGAGACCCCTCGGGGGCGGGAGATTTGAATTCGAACGGACTTAGTGCGCCCGGGGTGCCCTCACGAATGGACTCATTCAAAATGTGATCTTTTTGATATTTATTTGATCAATATTTGATTTGGAATTGTAAATTAATGATTTTTATATAATTCAAACATATAAAAATGAACGAATGTGAGAAATTTTCCTTTTACGTTCCTTGACGTCATATTCATTGATGATGAAATTTTCCTAGGTCCAGTGTATGCGCATTCGAGAAAGATTTGTATAAATACATTTCACATATAATACATATAATCGACTAGGTTTCGATAATTTGACTTATGATAGAGTCACTTTCTCATAGCAAATCACAGTAAATATATCATGCACGGTCTATTCATAACTTATTTCAAGAGTCATTTTGCATTTACATTTTGTATTTGCCATGAATATTATTCAACAATTCATAATTAACTAAAAGTCCACAGAGTTTCGAGTAACTCCAAGTTACAGCAGCTAATATCGTCTACTTTTCATCAGCTAACATAAACGATTCATGCCAATTTAATGAATCAAACGATACATACATTAAGAAATGTTTAATTGATGAATATGTGATTCCAAGTCGATTTTTTCGATTTTAAAGTATTAATTTTCAAATTTTTATTGCATTTTAATAATCTGCGACATTTCTGCCGTGGTTTTCGATTCGTCAATTTAAAGGATTGTTTATAGGGATTAAATTGTGTTGCATGTTAGGTTGGGCGGACGTATTGACTTGATATACGAGCGGCGGCAGCTTTTGCTGTATTGAGATTTTAGCATATCAAAGTCGCCTTTGTTGGTCGATCTATTTATTGCATTATTCGCCGTTTTGATATTTTTATTTAGAAATATGCGCGAAATGCGTTGCCTTCTTATTTCCTTCGATACGGATCGCTTTGCATTTTAGTTATGCGAGTTTTTCCGTAAGTAAGTGCGATATAAATTATTGCAGCGCCGCGCTGAGCTATTTATCGCTTAGGGAATAAATTTAAATTACGTGAAGAATTGTTTTTTTTTTAATTTGGAAAAGTTATATGCAAATTATTTGAGTGTAATAATATATTTCGTAATAATAATTCATTTTTCGTTAGTCATTTAGATTTGATAGATTGAATTGTGTAAAATTAAAAACTTGATTTAAATATAATTAAGTGCATTTTGGTATACATCTATATTTTATAATATTTAAATGAATTTCATTTTTTTTTGTTTATTTTTAAATGAATCGTAAAATTTTAATAGATCAAAAAATAGATAACTTCATCCACTCATAATTGACTGCGTTTGAGATTACGTTTAATTCATTCCATATTTTAAATTATGTACCTCTTTTGCGATATTTAAATGAATCTAATGAAAAAAAAAATCAATTTGAATACATTCGCAAGATGTTTCTATTATTTCATTTTATCACAAAAAGTTAAACGTTCGCCTTCGAATCCTCAATAATACATTTTCACAATGACGTATCAAAAATATAATTCTAAAAAAAATGTCAATGTGCATAAATTATTATAACAATAGAACCGTCCGTTGTCTAATAACGTTTTTAAATAAAGTTTAGTGTCATTTGCGAACGAGCGTATTTTAAAACGATTTTTTTTCAACATCCAAATCAATTTATTATCCGAAGGACCAGGTGCAACGAATGTGTTAAAACCGTTCCTCCACCTCGAAACACATACGAACACCTACATTAAAACACACACCGAAATATCGACAATAACTACAATTTTTTTTCCCATTCGGCATCAACACGCTATTATTATTTCTAATATTAACACGTTGGGCATATGTTTCGAGTTCACGAATGCACACCCGCCCACACGTTCTCCCCCCGAATGAAAAACGCTGCATTTATATTGAAATATATAATTCCTTGATACGGAATTACACGCATGCGATTAATACGAGGATTATGTCCTTTTTTCGAATCGAAGAGGACGATTTCGTCGGTCACAAAGGTCCTTAAATCTCGGTGTCGCGCATTAGGCGCTCGTACTTTTCGAAATTCGTTTTGTTTGTCGTTTTTCGTTTTGCGGTGTGTATGAGAGAGGAGTTTTCGAAATTTATTTTGCACGGGTCGAAAAAATAACGAGGAACTCTTGAAATGAAGCGAAATTGAAGGTGGAGAAATAAAGGTTTCACAACCGGCAGCGGAAGACTTGGGGAATTGAGTCGATAATGAGCAGTTGTTTGGAACGTTCTCTTATTGTGTTTCGGTTTGTTTTTTATGTATTTTGTCGATATTTCGAAAATAAATATTATTCAGATATTTTTAAGTTCAAAATTTTCATAATAAACGGTTTAAAATGTAGGTATTAACTGAATGATGTTATGTGAAGCATAGGTTTATCAATTATTATTTATGTATGTATTTTCGATGAAAAGTTATCAAATCTATCAATTGATTCAAATCAAATTTGTATTTAGATACTTTTGATAATAGTCTAATGCCATTTTTGCACATGCTGTCATATCATAACAAACCACAATTGAAAAATATGCTGACCAAACAATGGAAATGATTAGGATAGGTGAAAAAAAATCACTAATAATATTTTTTATTAGATTAGGATTAATGTTAAGATTAAATAGAAGTCAGAAAAAGATATAATAATAGCATTAAAATTATAATATTAATTATTTTCCATCATTTGGACGAATCAAATGATACATTTTCTCATCCCGGAAAAACCGAAACTAGCATAGAGCCACTTTTCACATCGCGTTTTCTCCAAAAGTCTTACGAACACTTTCCGACCACAATCCAAAAATACATGCATATGCAGTTTAAATGCATACAACAGTATATTATATGCATTTTGTGCATCTCGGATCAAGTCGCCGGAACATGCAAATTCGGAGAGATGTCGTCCTTTAGCCGTAAAATGGCCGTTTGACGACCGGACACCGGCAACGGCAGCAGCCAGCTCGTTTTCAAAAGCCAACACATCCATTTAAAATGCACAAACACATCCAAAAATCTATATAAATACATATATAAAGAGGATGCGTTGTGATTTTTTTGCGTTATTTTCAGATCGATTGTGTTCGCGACCCGGGGCCGTGGAGATAGATAGTGTCGTTTTGGCTTATTTCTTTGAGACGCGGCGTCTCGTTATTTACTGTATTTTCGTATCGTTAATTTTATGCGAAAGAAACGTTTATTAACTTTCGGGAATTGCCCATCTCGGTCGACTGTTAAGATTTCGAGATTTTGCATTTTTTCGCGGTGACGGCGCAAATAAAAATGCGCGAATCGCTCTTTTATACGCGCTGACGATTGTTGTTATTCGTGCAATTTTTATGCCCTTTTCAAAATTGGCAATTTGTATTGATAAAAAAAGGAAACGATCGATTCAAATTTGAAATTCGATAACACATTCGAATCATTTTTTTTATATCATATTTTGATATTTGAGTCTATATTATTTATGGATAATTTTTAAAATAAATACTGCATCGAAATACTTTCAAATAATTGATATTTAATGTGTTAGCACTTCGATTTCATTTTGATAAAATATCGAACTATTTAATATCATGAATAGTTCAGGAGATAATTTATTTCACTCTGAGAAAATTTTAAGCAGTCTTAAAAAAATTACATGAGCTTTTTTTGATTTAAAAATATGTTCAATGATATTTATTTTTTAAAGCTTTTACAATCATAAAGCTAATTTTAATTTAAATATTTTATCTGCAAATCAACAAAATATCGTAAAAAATAATCTCTTAATTAAAAAATATAATAAAATGATAAATTTTGAATGCAAAAGTAGATTAACTTAATACACAACAGTATCTTAATACAATTCATATCTTTCGCTAAATTATTATAACCCATTGCGGCATGCGACAAACCAAACACGCGTATCATTTAAGATTGCGATGGCTTATGCAAATTCGATACGCGCTCGAATCTCATTTTGAATCGTTTCAAAAACGAAAATACAAAATAATAAAATAAGAAAACGGTGAAAATATTCACATAACGAAAACGGCCTTACGCGCCCTTCGACTTCGCCTAATTTCGGTTCGATAACGCCGTTTCATTATTCTTTAATTTTTATTTCGGCCCATTTGAGAGATAGCCGATCTAGCCAAATTAAGTTTTTCATTTTACGAGCCGATTTTATTTTATTTTTTTTGTTTTTGTTTCAATTCCCCCTTTCGTTCAGATACTGAAATGGCTATAAAGATATCGAGTTTAAGCTCGACGCTTTCGAGCGAATTTTCAGTCGACGTGCGTGTCCAATTGTCGATAATCGAAATGGAAATGTTTTAATTACTGATCATTTCCATAAATAATTCCTTAAAAAAAAACGCACTTTGTACCTACATCAAAAAATAATTAATTATATTCAATTCTATCAAATTATAATAACAATATTTCATTTTTCTTTAATAGAATTGAAATTATTTCGAACAGATTTTCAATATTAAAAATTTCAAGCTTAAAATATTCGCTACGTTACACAAATAATCGCCAATTTAAAATGCACACAAATCGAAAAACACTTCGAAAAGTATCCTCAATCGTCAAATCTCACTATAAACACACACTTCAAAGCTTTTCAAGTTCAAAATGCGAATGTAAACGAACCGAAAACGACAATTCGCCTTATCGAATTGTGGTCATTTTGGATCTCGTCCACATCCCAACGGTTCGATATTCTAAAAAAAAGTGTGCATTATGGTATTCCACTCTTTGGATCAAAATAAAATTATGATATTTTTTATTGTGCGGAACGATGGCCGTCGGCGTCGTTAAATTCATATATTGTGATAATCGCGATCGTACATGTGAAATCTTTCAGAAAAATATTCAGATTCGAAATGTCAATTTGAGTTTTTATATGATTTTTATTGAGTTGATCCATTTTTGCAAGTATGTTATCGTATTATATTTGATCGAAGTTTTTTTTTCATGACAGTTTTTGCACAAAATCGATAATTTTAAAGTCCATCTTGTTATCATCAGTTAGTCTAATTACTTGTTATAGCTGTCAATACTATAGTGAAAATATTATACATATTTCAGTGCTGACTATTGAAAGCTGGTTTTTAGCATTGTGTAAATGTTAATCTAGGACGATAGAGAATTTTTAGGTTTATAATCAGATATTATTTTTAAATAATAGTATTAAGTTTTTAATCAAAATAGTTCACAATAGATCAAACAATAAAAAAAAAACTATCAAATCAAAGTCTGACTATTCAGGCCAAAACAGACACGCATCGCTCGCCACCGGATCCAATCGGAAAATCGACTCCATTGTCGAATAATTACACGAACACTGAACTATTAACAAACAGATCTAAACGAACAATCAACGTCGAATAATAATCGACGAGATGATCGACAAGATCTCGACATTGTTTCGACTCGTTAGCCCTCCCCCAATTTCCGCCACTTTCGATCCACTCACTCGAGCCGATTTCCTTTCATTTTCCGATCGATCGATCGATCGATCCGAATTTATTTGTCGATGGAAAACGCAGTCGTTCGATAAACGATCGATAATCTGGGGAAAGATCGCAATTATTCGTTCGGTTTTGTTTTCGGTGTGAAAAATCGCCATTGGAATCGCGTCTGACGGATTCCCGTCAACTGCGGTGTTCCTTTTTGACGTTGACGTTGATGTTGACCGTCAACTTGACGTCATGTGACGACAAACGGTGCTCGACAGCTTGAAGTGGTTCTCAAACTTTTGGCTTTTTTGGAAATGATATTCAGCCCGATTTACAATGTGCTTAAAGCTCTATGTGTCGCGCTTTACATGTTGGAAAAATCTTATGAATTTTCCGGATTCGGGTTCGATTTATTTCATAGGTTAACTCTAAATTTGAATTTTTTATTTAAAATTTATAATGAGTTTTTTACATTTGAAGGATTTTTTACTGTTTTTTTTAGATTTCATTAAATAATTTAACTGAATTTTCACACGTCATTGTAGGATAATTGCGTTCTCTACGTTTTTTAATCGGAGATGTTTAACTTTTTTTACATTAGTAAGATTGACGTTAATAAGATCAAACTATAGAAAATGTGTTGAATTCATTTCGCTTCTTGTGTACGATGCGGTGTGTATAATAAGTTTTATCGATTTTTAAATGAATTCATTAAATTCTATGCGCGTTTTTATAATTCTTTCTTATAATGAAATAATCAACTGTTTTATTGAAAAAAAAAATTGTAATGTTCAAGTTATGTAAATAAAATTCAATTGATGACGAAAGAAGAGAAGAATGATGATTGATATTAATATTTCCTGCGATAAATTAACAATAATGTTATAATAAAAATTGATGCGTTTAAAATTGATAATAAACATTATAACTATTTAGATGCGGATGCATATTTCATTAAAGTGTCGTTTGCAAATTACACCGATTAATATTCTTGAGCATTAAATATCACCAGCATTTATTTGCACTTAGGTGTACGTGCAGTATATTTTAGCTATTCTGTTAATTATTTCAAATCGTTAACAATATGTTATTTAAATAATAGTATACTTTTCATTTGAAATAAGCTTTGACGAATTAGTTAACATCATAATTTTAACATTTTTTTTTACATATTGTCAATTTCAATAGAATTTCCAAACGATATTCAATACCATACAATTTTCATGACTAAAAAAAACGAGAGACTCACATTTGAAAAAAAGCTTGAAGCGATAATCACCGTATTATAACAGATGACACGAAAACACGAGCCATCATTTATTTCCGACAACGAATCAACACCGCACCATTTACAAGGCATTGAGTTGTCATTGCGGAAGCCTCAACGTTCTGATCAATGGCTCGTTGCCGACATTCAAAACACGTAATTGACCCATTTCGTCCCATGAGATCGAACTCGCATCTGTATATTATACATGATAACGAAATAAGCCAAGGGGATCAAGTCGATTTCGATAAAAATGTATTCAATGTTGGACGTATTCATATATGCATTGATAGAAGGATAAGTGATATGATGATGTATTTCGACATAGATTTTGAAATCTTTTGTATACTTTAGTCACTAAAGACATGAAACAATTCTTGTATATTGAAAAAAATATCAGTTGATCCTCTTGGTCTATTTCGTCGTCATAATGTAATACTACGAACAGCCTCACAAAGCGACGATGATCGAGGCCCGGTTTTGATTTCTTCTCCTTTTTATTTTTATTCCCGCCCATTTCGGTTTCGATGTATTGAGTTTTTTTGTATATTTTTTGAAATGTGTACTGTTTTTTTTCCGGTTTCGGTTTTTGATTTTCGTTTCGACCCAACTTGAAAGTTCGAAGCTTTTGAATCGCACCGTTAATGGACGTCATAATACAAAATCTCTTTGATGAGCACCATTCGTTTTCGTTTCGATGATGTGTGAAAAGAAATTGCATTTTGCTCAAAAAAATTTTCGCTTTTGAATGATATGCGCTTCTGAAAATAGTTCGATTTCATTTATGATCGACGATTCGAAAAATGAACTCAAATCAGAATCTCATTATTTTCATGCGAAAACTCCATATGTATTTTTTATTTCAAGAAAGAAAACTTTCATTTCAACTTATATACGACTGCATGCTTACAATGTTTGGTTTATGAAACTTCCACACATTATAACAGTTCGTAAAACCGCATACGGATTTCTGGCACCCCGTAGATCGCGAAGCACGGATTAATTTATCATTCAAACTGGGGGGTTCAAAAAACTATGCTTCCCCGAATTTAATGTTTTTTTTTCATATATATGTATATGTGTGCGTGTGTTTTTAACGCACAAAGCCTTTTGATGTATGAAAATATGGTTCGGTTCGAATTAATTGCTCGTTCGTGTTCGTCCAATATTAAGAAATGGGCGTTTAAAGCTCGGCGGTGTGCTGAATTCCAAATTTTCGGTTATAAAATAATATTATTCGAACTGTACGAGCTGCTTAAATGCCCTAATCTGATTTAACTTTATTGCGTCGTGTTTGACCAGAAGTTATTATATGTTTTCCTATAGGCTTTTGACTCGAGTTTCGTATAGAAAGAATCGAGGGGGTGTCGAAGTTTTCTTGCTTCATTATAATTCGAATTTTCTTTTTTTTTCTAAAGAAAATTTCACTCTAAAATATATGTATGCTTAATTTGAGATTTTATGCATTTTTTTATATACGAAATATTAAACGATCAATTCAAATACAAATTAATATTTGATCAACGATATGCATGTGAATCAAATACGATTTATCGAAAGTACACTATGTACGTATTATGTGTGATTATCTAAATTATATACGTAATATCAAACAGTCATCATGTACAAGTGTGAATTGAATATCGGCGATGCTAATCACCTTGATCATGATCATATCCATTTTTTCTAATGTCTCTTTTTTTAGAAGAGGATTATTCACTTTGCGTACATATCTTGGACGGTCAGTTAGCTGTCCATCGTCAATAAATAATTCATCTTGTTCTCGTTTATTTTGACGGGTGTTCGAAAATTGATACACTCTCATTGAAAGCGGAAGGCTCTCTTTCTCTCTATAATAATAGAAACGTTTAATTTTATATTGAAGAAAATATATCCTCATAATAAACGTTTATGTAGAAAATTTTCAGTTTTACTTTCATACGCGTAGATCATTAAACGATTTTCCTTTGAGCTTTCGAACCGCACTCGTTAAAAACGGTTATAACGTCGTCAGTCGCGATCGTAATTCAATAAAACGACCAAGTTTCGTTTCAAAAGCTCGTTTAATCCATACTACCATTCATTCAATCGAACGTTTTATCATCGCGAGATCATTAAATTATTCAAAAAACTACGTTTGTAAGAAGCCATAATAGTCCTGTCAGTATATGTAGTAGAGTAGAATGAGAATCGTTGAGAAGCTCCTATAAAAAGTTTATATAAACTAAACGATTAATTTTTCGATTATAAAATCAAATCTATTAAATAAAAATAAGTTAGCATATTTGTTATATGTAAAGATCGTCGAAGTAATCGTTAAGATTGTATAAAATTGCTCCCTACTTAATCGATTAAGGGTCTGTAGTAATTAAAAACTATCTATGTTTTATTTTAAGAGTCGGCACGGGCCGATTGGAAATGCGAAAACATGTTTCGTCTAATATACGAAGTCAATTAACTACGGATTATATTAGCATACATGAATTTTCATTAGAATAAACATTCAATTTTTTATCGACGATTTAGATCGTGCGACACATTTATCTCCACTCGAATCGCTTGTCACAGCTATAAAAAAATTATCACGCATATAATTTTGAAAATTACTCATTTTTCAACTAATCGAAGAATATAGAGAAAGGTGGGACTGGATGTTCCGAAATTAATAATTAATGATAATACAGCTTGGGAATAATTACTCCCAGAACTTCTATCTCCATCTTTTCCTAATCTGTATCGAATGATGATATTAAGAATAAACTAACTGCTGCAACTCGACGTTACTCGAAACTTTAATCAAATATTAACCGTTAAATTATAATGATATAGAAACTTTCCAAATGTACACATACAAAATATAAAAAGTTTGTTCGAAATTCGACAAACGATTTAAGAGAACACATTTTCTTGTGAATAAACGTATAATGTAAAATGAGGAAAACGAGTCTCGATCGTAGTGTGTTCCCAGCCTTACCCTTGGTGGTTTGACGTTTTGATTGTCGATGACGTCACTCTGTCCAGGAGTGAGCGTGGGCGTGGTCGGAGGGCGCCTCCACCAATCGGAGGGCGGATTCCTCACAGGGGGCGGAGGGCGACAGAGGAGGTGCCCTCACCCCGAGGGCGCGTAATTTGAATTTCAATTCTTTCACGGTTTATGATTTCTTCAAATCTCAATTTGCTCTCAAAAAAATATTCTGATCTCACACCTGCCTTACAAATATACATAATTCGAAAATTACTTATGTTCAGTACTGGCAATCCTACAACTGTCGAAAATCTAAAAACTGACGTATGATTTATGTAAGTGTGGCTTTGTTTTTCGTAACTCACATGGATTTTTTTACAAGTCGAAGTTGGAATAACTTATGTATTTCAAACGACATCCTGTCCCATCCAATTCCGTCGAACTTCTATTCCAATCCTATTATATTCCATTGGCTCGACATTCGACATAAAATTTGAAATTATACTTACCTAGCAATAAAATCCGAAGAATGAAATATTTTTCCTCAAAAATTGAGATATAATGAAACCAGTTACACAGTCTTCGAAAACGAGCATTCGAAATGACGCAATTCAAAACGTGCTAATTAAAAACTCCCACACGTCCGAATGGTGATTTCTTCGAATGAAAAAGATAACTAAAAAACACCGATACACGATATTATTCATCGGATGCTGTTCGTGAATCGTCAAGAATAAATCTCGATCCCTTTTGATTGTTCGTTAGAGTCATTAAGGACCGTCATTAGCCGGAAAAATAAAACGATCGAACCGCATAAAAAACATAGAGAACGATGCACATTTCCAAGAATCATTTTGCATACCCGAATCTATCACCGATTCGCCGCAATCTTAAACGCTGCACACTTTTTTATCGCGAACAAATTATGAAAATATCCGAATATATGTATCATGCTCTAATGAAACGAGTTCTTCACACGTACCAAGGCCGACAGGTAATTGAACGTTGAAACGCGAACGAAATGAAATATAGCCTCTTCGCGTCTGCAGCAGATAAGGAATCCTCGAGAAAATTGAAAAATTTAACGACGCATAAAACACAACTCACCCATAGTTCCAGTAGTTTCAATCTCGTATAACATTGTTTTAATACGCAAGAACCGCGAGGTTCTCGTGACGGCGAGGGTTGTTTAACATTTTAATCGTTCGGACTCATTTGCATGTCGAACGCACTTCGAATATCGTCCAGATCGTTAAGCCGAGATATTAGTTTAATTGTTCGAGCGATTTTTTTCGTTTTGAAATATTTTCGAGATCGTATAAATATGTATGTATGTTGTATGTTCGGTTTCCGGTTGGTTGGTTGTGTGGCGTTTGAGTGAAATTGATCGTGTTGTAGGGAAATTTGTTTATGGGCAAATAAAATTATGTTCGATAGTCATGATTTATTTTCGTTGAAATATCAAATGAAAGTATTCGAATATTGTCGAATGATATAAATAAATATTGCAGATCTTTTGAAATATTTAAATATAAATAAATAAATTTGATAATGTAAAACAATCACGATAATTTTCAAAAAAAATATCGTTGGTAACTATTTAACTGACTACTTTTACTGAATACATGGTAACATCTAATTCTATCATAATATCATTTAAATCTATGCTCACAGTATAAAAATATATAATTTAATATATTATTTGTGCATAGACCTATAATTTTATATCGACAGTCCATAATAGTATTCGTATTGCTTACAATTATTCAGGATGTAAAATGTCCAAAACATTTTTTACAACGATAACAATACAGTATTGAACTAATTAGGGCATTTCATAAGTTTCTCGCACAATCAACATGCATTTTTGTACATATTAACTAAATTAGCTAAATTACTAAAAATTGATTTAAAAAATCATTGACCCGTTGAAACGGGTTTCTTTTGCGCTATATGCGCATAGCATCGATTATGTTCCTCAGAGCTTTCTTCGCATCGGAATTAGGAAAATGATCTAAACATCTATAAGCAGCTTCACTATGCTCGTTCAGTAAAATCATCGTATTGTCCAAAGCTGGTCCTTCTTTGACTGCAACCCTCAATCGGTCGAAATCGACTAACTCCAAGTCCTTCATACCGTCCTTTACCAGCTCATATATTGAAGGATCGTGATGCAGGGCGAATAAAATAGGCGCACTCACAAGGGAATAAGTGCTGTACGTCGGATAGGTTATTGTGGCTATATCAGTCGTGGCTTGCCACACGAGTGCCATGTGACATCCGAAAAGGTATCCTTGAGCACTGAGGTCTTGATCGTGACCTGCCATGTGTAAAGCACTCTCGCAGCCTTTCCCCAAAAGGCTGCCACCTCCTAAAATGTTCCTCATGGTCCATTCCCTGATCGGGTTTCCTATGCAGTAGCTCGTGTCCAAAGGTTTGAATATTCTGTCGGGTCCGAGTAGATTGCCGATTTTGACGTCTTCGCTTATCTTAAATGTGAGTGTGCTCTTTTCGCCCAACGGTTTCGAAGGGATGGCTATATTTTGAGAATTTCTTTCTCCGACGAATTCACTTTCAGTCAAGTCTCTGAGAGCTGAAGATACTAAGCCGCTTACGTGAGAGCATCTGAGATTCGATAGAATTCCGTTCGCTTTCACTAGTAAAAAGTCACCCGTTAACAGTGCTATTTTGTTTCCAGTCAACGCTAATTCGCTATCTTTACTTTTCATTTCACTAGGTAGTATGTGCAATAGGCCTGTGTGAATCAAATGTCCAGTTTTGATCAGTTCAGTTATTTCGGCTAGATTCCTTTGAGTTTGCAGAACACCAGTTTCCTCGAGTTGGTCTGGCATCATCGTGGATTTCAGACCAGCAGCTTTGGACAGCAGTAATATTACGAGACCCCACGTTTGAATGTTGTTTCGTTCGTGGAGAAGAAAGTTTTTTGCTATGTTTAAAACTGGATGATTCGTTCCCACCTGCAATTTTTCAAAAATATTAATGAATGATTCGAAGAAGCAGTTTTAAATCGTAGTAAACGTTATTTAAATCGAAACAGTTTTATATGGCTATTAATCATGATACAAATGTATCTTAAAATCTAATCTAAATCTAAATACATCAGCATAAAATGTAGACATACGAATCATACTTTTATCTGTTTTTATTATTTCAATAAACTTAAAAACAAAAAAAATGCATCGTACAAATAATTTTGATATTGGACAGCGAAAGTGAAAATTTGGATAGGTAGGCATGTTCTTGGACCTAGAGGTAATGTACTATGTGATAAATTCAGATCAGTATATAAAACTATTGCTTGATAATTATCACGATAATTTTTAAGGTCCATACCTTCATGAAAACTCGTTTGTCTGATAATGTAAATTTAATGCAATCTACTTAAAGTAAATTGACTTGACACTTTACATACCCAAATTTTCGTTGTGTTTTTATAGACAGATTTTTTTTTTTGAACATGATGAACAAAAATGAACAAATTGAACAAGATTGATAAATATGATAGTGTTCGAAACGAAAAAAAATATCATCCTAATGGATTGGGTTAGACATTTTTTTCAAAAAATTCGGTCAAGACTTCGGTCAGATAAATATGGGAGTCAGATTGAGATTGTAAATTCGCGAAATCAAAATTAGATGATATTGAATCAAGTTGAAAACTTTTAAACAAAGATTTTTCGAACAATAGAGAAACACATAAGGACGCAACTAGAGCTGTTATACTCCCGAAGGGCGCGCCGACTACAGCGCCGCGCCGCGACCTATTTACGTAACACACTTTGACGTTTGCCAAACGGGAACGAACCATTTAACGAAAACATCGATGAAACAAATCTCACCAGCTTTTTCAGATGCACAGCGACATTGGCGACCTCGTCGTTCATCAGCCATCTCAGGTTCGCGTACGAAGTGCCGTACCCGACGATCTTTTCGGCGTCCTTCACCACCTTGTCCCACTTGGGCTTCGGGCTGACTTCTGGCTTCGAACTGACGCTCCTCGATGGTCCGAGATCATCCCTGATAACCACGGAGCACCTCCTGCATCCCAGGAGTCGCACGGTCGAAAGCATCATCGAGGAATGATGCTTTTTCAGGCGTAGAGCGCTCCGTTTTCAGAGCGCATTGGAGGTTAGGTCGATGTCGCACTTGACAGTTGCTGAAGCGCGCATGCGCAGTTGTCGCTGGCTGACCGCGCACTGAAATGTCGCCAGTGTGACATATTGTTTTCATTTATAAAGTAATTGCGTGTAAAAGGAAAACGAGTTCTTAAAAATTGCGCATTTACCTTGTTCGAAAATGATGGATTTAAAAAATGTTCTATAAGCAGAGGCGTGATTTTAGGGCGAGCAAAGAAATTTAATGGCCCATTTATAGATTTTGATGAAATATTAAATACCATAAATGAGAATCGTATCATGATGAAGTCAAACTTTTATCGAACGTTTTGTTCTTCGTCACGATATTGTACTCATTTACAGCATTTTATATTATTTATTTATTTAGTGTAGTCGAAACTGTCATTTGAATGGGATAGAAGTCAGAATTTTGTCAACTCAATCATATATTTTACTTTTGTTTACATTTCAAATTATTGTAAAAAATATTTGCATGCAGTGCAATTTTATACAATTAAAATACATCGCCCCCTTCCCACAAGTAAAATACTAAAACGACGTCCCTGTAAAAAAATATACAAAATTGAATCACCTCAGTTATTTTTTTATTTAGCACAATACCACTAAATTTCAAATCGTCTTCCCAAAACATCTTATTAGACAATACATATCATTTTTTTCCATTTTGCAACATATCAATTTCCATTCGACTCTCTTTTTCCTCATAGAAAAAGATGACACGACGTCTCTGACGTCCAACAAATCGATATAAAAAAACGCGACAGTTCTGTTATTGTTATTTGGTTCAATGTCGCGCGCCGGTAGTCCCACGTGCTACTTATCCGACCGTGACAACATGTAGCAAGTAGCAATTTACTTTCACCTCAAGTTCATACTACGCTGGGTTTTCTGGTCAACTCAAACCTAACAACAATAAAAGCGAACCGTTCGACTGTTTTACGCTTTCGAGGTGAACGCGCTAATTCGTCTCGTTCGTTCTATTCGCGGTGGCGCGTGCTCGAATTCGATTTCTCGCCGATTAACAATCATTTTTTCCTCGTTAAGTTCGATGATTCAATGCTCGATAGCCGACGAGGAAAAGTGGCATGCCGATTTGTTACGATTCGACTACAATAGGGGAAAAAAATCGTTTCTAGAAAGTGCGAGGTTTCGTCGAAATATCCAGCGATTGCGGCGTTGACGAAATGTCGATTTGAAATAATGATCTTTTCAAATGACGAGTTTCGTATAAAAAGTGATTTAGAAATATTTTTAGGTTGTTTGATGAAATGTTTGCAACTTGCTTGTATTCGATGTTCATTTTTTTTATACAAATTGGTAATACCTTTAAAGACTAATACTTCAATTGTTAATTCAACAATTGATTGTGTATATAGAATTATTAATAGACTGATAAATTGCAAAGTATTGATTAGAAAACTGATCTTTATTGTTTTGTGCAATCAACAAGTGCATCGTTTGCATATTGAATATATGCTTGATTTGTAAACAGTGCATATGCATATGTCTTTCAACGAAACTGTTCATACGTACAATTGTCTATGAAACAAAAACAGCTGAGTGTCAATCTCCCGTTCACTTACATTCGCCGATCTCAAGAAAACTGATCGGAAAATTTCACCATCAGTCTCTTTTATACGAACCACAACAACGACAGATGCTGAAATACTAATTGTCGTGTTTAAATCGAGAACGCATGTTTATGAACTGTGAAAATTCAAATTTCTATTTTCGCATTAGAGTAAAAGTACCCATATTCGATTCACTCGCCCATATTATTATGACTTATTTATGCATACATTCATGGAATCGTGAATTTCATGAATTGAAAAACGTCCGGCGAAAACTCAGTTAAGGCGTAGATAATTTGATTCAGAGCTTTGATATTATGTGCAAATATTTTTAAAATTGTCCACTCGGCCGTGAATAAGTGCTAATTTATTCTTCGCGTTGAATTGATGTTTGTTTTTCATCGGACGACACCATTTTCCTTCTCCGACTACAAAACGTTACACAACACGCTTTACAATCTCGATACATTGAACTTGAATTCTGTTTGACACAAACATTCAAGGCCTTCACCGGCTCCGTCTAATGAATGGATTTGTTCATTAGTCGCAAACATACGGATGTTTTCCCACTTAATTGCATTTACATCGCTGTTTGAGTTCAAAGAACGATTCTTTCGACTTTGAATAACTCAGTTTTTCAGTCGGAGTTTCGATTGGAATTTCGCGAAATTCGCCATCTCGAGGCCCTTCGGAGCGGAGCCCCCACGCTCGGGGCTCCTTGGCCCCCCTTGGGACTTCGGGATCTCGTAAATTATCATCCGTGGCCAGTCGCCAGGTAATGATAGTCATCAGGACGACCGCCAAGGGCTAAGCCATCAACCAATCACGGGGGAGCTACCATATTTCAAAATTACCGCCCGTTCGCCGTTTCGTTCATGTGCACCTTTGTATGAATATCGCATCATATTATGTATAGATGAGTATTTTTCGGAAGCTGAATGGATCAAATTGGTTTTTCGCTCTTCTCGAGCGATTTGATTGGTGAGGATTTTCTCAAAAAAAACTCTTGTTATTATCTTTTGCTCAAATATTGAAATGACCCAATTTAAAAATTGAAAAAGATCCATAACTTAACCGATTTTATGATGTGTATCGACATATTCGTTTGCATATGATGCAGTGGTATTAGGTAAATAGAGTGCCAAAATATTGCAATTATTTCATAGTCATTAACCGAAATTTGTATGTTACGCAAATTTTCATTTTTCACGTGAGAACGATCTACATACATATTCAAATATCGACTTTCTAATCTATGTATGTAATTTATTTTTCTGATAATTGTGCATAATTTCACTTTCAATTTTCACAAATTCGCAGACGATTTTTTTTTGCCATCATTCGAAATAACGATTCTAGCTACCTACAAGACTCATTGCACGTACGAGAGATGTTCACGGTTACTACATACAATCGTCGAAGTTGTTGTGGTTGTTGTTCTTGTTGTTGTTGTGGTTGTTTCCCTTTTGTTTCTTCATAAACAAGCGGACCGTGAACGCGTTCCCGTTCCAAAATAATAACGACTCGTAAAAAATAATAAAAACAATAATGAAGGAATCGAAACCGAAACGGACTCGAGGGCAAAGGGGCCAAAAAGAAATCTCAAAATGGAAATATTAAAACGGCCAAAACGATTTCCATCCTATGAATAAATTTAAAGCCCCCCGAAGACTGTGAAGGGCTCAGCCTCTCGATGATCTTATTTTCGATTCGTGATCTTTTGAGATTTTGAGATGCAAGTCGATTTGATGGCTTCGTTTGATCTTCGATTAGTGATCGATCGTTGTACAAATGTATAACATCAAAATTAAATGCTCCTTAAATTCGACTCTCATATCTATAACCGCATTTTCGTGTCACTTTAGGTCTGAAGTGAAATAATATTTTTTTTATTTTTACGCATCGTTTCATACATTTGAAGAAGTTGTTTTTCTTCTGAATTGAATCCTTTACCAAGTCATTGAAAATAATGTTTATCGTCTATGGGAGGCTCAAACTTTGAAACAGTTAGACGTTTCATTGTCAGTCATACAATTCTTATTCAAAATTACAAGTTTATTGCATATATGTATGTAAGTTACAACACAGTGGAGCCTAAAATTATGATAGATTCTCATTGCTTTTCAGCAATTAAATATGAAAGTGAAACGTGATACTGATTGTGAGCATAATGATTTTTGTGCAAATATTTGCAAATCTGGCTATTTTCTGAAAATATTATATGCATTTGCAAATTCCAAATAACAAATATTAAATTTCGCTCATGAATATTAATATATTTGTTTAATAATACTTATTTAATAGAAGATGCACTATATCGATTATTTATTTAACTTACAATTAGGTATACAATTAATTCATATATATTTTCATTATAAATTATGTCAGTAATTATTAGATGAAAATACTCTTAATATCGCTTATTCTTAAAAAAAGTTAGAACGAAATATTAACAAAAAATATTCATTTATAAATTAATAATATTTCTACTCTCTCCTAAAATGTCTTCTTTTTAAATTTTTATTTAAATCGCGAACAGATATGATGACATTGAAATTTCACGAACATCACATCGATTCACAACTGCATATTCATCACCGAATATAATAGTAACATGACTATTCTAATAAAAAAAATATATTTTCACCAAACATTGCACTTTTCTTTCGAAAGCATAATGCCGACTCTCGTAATACAATACACTCCTCACGCTGCACTCTAGACTCGCACACTGCATTTACTTCGCCGCACTCGGTAATTAATAAAATTACACGTGTCACGTGTTATTTTCGTACTTCGTTTTTTTTTTCAGTTTTTCAGTTTTAATCGTCGCATCCGATCTCCAGTTCTCGTTCTCGGATTGCTATGTTAAAACGGTTAATGGGAGGTCGTAATTCGGAGCGCGGGAATATCTGCATTCGTAATTGCGACCGCCGAACGGCAATTAGCCGCCCCTGGCACTCGCTTTTCAATACTATTTTTGCCTTTTTCCATTTTCATTTTCGATTTTTATTCGTTCTTCGCTACGTTCCGATCGGTCGACGATTAAGGTCTTGCCTTTTTTATTCGCTCGAGTGCGAATCGTCAAAGTCCGGACTTTCAGGCTTTCAGTTCGAATCTGTGATTCATTTCAATGAAGATTCATATGTAAACTTCGTATTATTTCATGCAGTGCAATATAAAGATAATTTGAATTGAAATTCAAATGAATTTTCTGAATTATGCATAGATATTATAAAATTCCATCACATGATTATTTTCAGAAAATTATACAAGATTTTAGAATTTTTACATATTTTTGATGAGATTACATATTATTTATGAAGGTGTGCTTAAAAAAAGTAAGCATTGAGTTGATTTTTGTGTCATTGAATTTTATTTCACAAAATTGCTGCAATCATCATAAGTCATAGAGTAAAGTAGAATTCGAATTTCTGAAAAAACGTCATTATTCAATTTTATGTTTGTTACAAAAAATAAAAATATATAGAAACGTCGAACGAAACAATGAGACGGTGTTCAAATTACAACTCAAAATTGCACCTTCCGTCGTTTCTATGATTGCGAGTGCAATTTCGTGAATGATTTCTCAATATTTTTTTTCGGTTTCACTTCTGAACGTTTTCTTACGTGTGTAGATCTAGCTTGAGTCAATTTCACGTTGCATGATTCTGCGGTGTGTTACACTCTTTGTTTTTTCGTTTACTTATTTTCGTTAGAAAATTATGCATTGTTCGGTGCTAGTAGGTCGAATTGAAGTCTCATTAGTGTCTTCGAACGCTGTTTATGTGTTCGAAGTGACTTTTTTTTCGGTTTATTTTTGAGTAATTTACAATTGTAATCGCATTCCGCGCACAACTTTCTCCCACTAATTTCACAACTGTAAATAAACGAAATTATGTAAATCGATATTACCGATTATCATAGATGATTTTTCCTATATCGTTTTTCAACTGACATCTGAAAAGGCAAAGTGGTACAAGTGACATTTTCGCCGAAATTGAGTTAAGTACAGGAATCGCTTCTATGTACGCTCATATACATATTTGGTGGCTCAATGATATAAACAAACTTGTAATGTGTACCGAGATATATCATCAAATCACTCGACCTCCTCCTAATACATGTAGGTACTTCGAGTGCCATTTTCTCGAAATCACCATTAAGTCGCTTGTGCCCCTTGGCCTTTTCGGTCGTCAACTATTGTATGCATACATTTTTTCGTTTAAAACATACAAATAAATTAATGCAATTTCGTGCGAAGTGAGGTGACATTTGAAATAAAGCAATGACGAACAACAACTCCTACTCGTATATACTTTTATCTACGTCCATGATATTATTTCTTAAACACAACATCAAAATCATTCACATTCGAACTAAATCCTAGATTCCAAGATTGGAATCGTTAAACATAAAACGGCAAATCTTCAAAACCGAACACAAAAACCATCAACAACAACAACCTCAACTCGCGCAATCGATAACGAGCAGCGCGTAACCGTTACGAACTCGCCGATCACATCACACAATATCCACAACATATGATATTATAGCTCATAACAGACGAAACACCATAACCATAACATCGAACATGATGAGGTCGGTCGGTAGCTCGATGGCCACGATGGTGTGGTGAGTCGGAGCCACCCGCTGTCCACACCATTAGTACTCGAGTTCCACTCGGCCGTTAATCATAACGGGGGCAACGTTCCTCGTCTTCGGTGCACGAGATTGTGTCTCGAGGGCAGAGGATAAATCCTTCTCGTTGTCGATTTTTTTCGTGTTGGCGTCTCTTCGGTTCTACTCGTTTTAATGCGTAGAGAGATTGTGGTCTCGGATGCGCCAAGGTCGTCGGTTTGATGCTTGATCGATTTTTTTTTGTTGTGGGGTGGAATTTCAGTTCTGGAGTATGATTCGATTGTTGGATTTTTTATTGTGCAGTTCAACCTATGTTTCGAAGCTCAAAAATGATGAGAGTAAAGCGAGAGGTGAAAATATATTCATTAGACTCCGAGTCTGACTCTAGGATGAAATTATCCGAACCTCTCCAGATTTTTGTCTCAGTCTGTTTGATTTTAACGGATTTTTGTAATCCATATCAGTGTTATGTCTGTTTGAGGAATAATTAACTCCACTTCAGTAGTTTTTCTTTATCGCTTTTACCAGTCACTCTATTTCAGGATTAGAAAAGGATCGTATGTTAAAATATGTTTGCTTGCAGGTCTTATTGCAATTGCATTGCACATTGTGGCAATGTTTTTACAATCATACAATGAAAATTTCACTAATAAAAACTTTCCAAGATAGAGACATTAAGAATTAGAATATTTTGGTAGGATTCATGTAATGTAGATGAACATCAAAATGTGTAACGATTTCAATGCTCCATGTGCATAAGTTGATTGAGTTTGATTTGAATGTGTTCGATGTTTATGTCCATTTACTATTAGTCAGACCGATAAAAAGTCGAATATGAATGAATGAATTTGCATTTTAATATTCGATTCATTCAAAACGACATCTTTCGTATATTGCTATAAGTAAGATTATTTTTTAACGTGGAAAAATTGACAGTTTCTCGTGCGAAAATGACATCTTTATGTCATATCAAGTAGTGAAAATTTTATGATCGTTTTTATAATTTCAAACGAATGATAAATTAACGATCCAGAAATACACATTTCTTAATCGTCGTAATGAAAAAAATGGAATCGAATTTAAATATATAATTGATCAATCGCAATTACGATGCTCAATGATCGATAAGCGTCATTATGATCAATTGATATATCAACGTAAAAACATTTAATTGATCACTTAATGCTTCCTTATAAGTTTTGAATGATATAAAATTCGTTGAAAAAAATCATACATTTTTAACGAACGTAGAATTATCAACATTTTCAACCTAACCCAGACAAATGTTTACTAGAATGATCATTTTGATACGATATACTTATCACCTTATCATTTTAAAATACGAATCATTATCCTTAAAACTATTGTATGATACAGTACGAATCTGGAGCATTTAGAGCTCCTTTGTTTCACTGTCAGATTTGTACATATTCAAAATAGATTTAATAAGATTTGTACACGATTCTTAATAAATCCAATTGAAATTTGATCCAGAACTGAATCAAAATATATCTAAGAGATATTTAATCCAAATATTTGGTATTATAATGATATCAAACAATGTAAAAGACCTATACAGAACAGACAATGACCACCCAATCAAAACCCAAAACTCTCCCCCAAAATCGATCAATAGACAAACCGATCGTCCCGAAACTTACTAAAAACCACCCAAACTATGGTTCGACACAAAAATTACAGGACTTTTACGCAAAACGACACTTGTGCCACGATATAATCCTTCGGCGGAGCGGGTCCGCCCATCCGGTCGTCGCTTTTGGAGTAAATTGCATCGGGCCCCGGCCTCTCGGACCAATCCTCAACATTCAAAACCAATTATGTTTTATTACATCCCTTCCTATGTAGACGAGAACAGCTATAATGAATAATACGTATATAATAAAAGGCTTCGAGCGCCTTATAGCCGGAGCCGTACGCACGAATCGCTTTTTGAGAACGGGGCACGCTTTCGTTATTATCCGCGTTGTAGTGTGCTCGTTGAATCGTGAACTTGATAGTCTATAAAAATATATATCTACTTCGAATTGTGTTTTTTTTTTTAATGATATTGTTCCTAAAATATGACTATTTAAAAAAAATGAGGGTTTGTTGAACAGTTTTCGGGAAATTGTTGAAAGAAAGTATGACTATCGATTCGATTATTAGCTTCATTTTCATTCAATGAGGAAAAAAATATAGATTTTTGATGTATCTTTTTGATAAATACAATTTTGAAATATTGATTTTTTGAGATTTTAATAATTCTTTTGATGATTTGTTTTTGAAATTTAAAGATTTTTTAAGACGAGAGTGAATTATCTAACGAATTCGAAACTGCGATTTTGTTATCATTGAAAGATAATATTTGTCTAATTTTTTTTTAATTATATTTATGGACATTTCTATAAACAGTCGAAAGTATCAAAATTATACTCAATCACTCAAATATTTAATTAATAACAACGAAATTTTTACTTGTTTGCAATTACATAATTGATGATTAGATTAACTTTTAGTTGATTTGAAATTCATTCAAAAGTGAATCACTGAAATTATTTATCTTACACCAAATAATAAATAAAAAATGACAATCAATAAAATAAACTTATTTTACAGTATTTTCATCACAAAAAATGTCTCAATTTATTCATTTCATTCAAACTAAATTTGAATGAGAACAGTCGACTTATTAGTGACTAACCTATACAAAATTAAAATTTATTAAATTTTCGAATGTATCATAACACACAGGCACACGTGATGATATTTATATCTATATAAGAGGTGTTATTATTTAATGCTTTTTTTTAGTTGAACTGTTTGGTCGATGAGCCTCTTAGCCGTCAGACTTTGATGAATGGGCGGAGACCCGATCGAAGCCCTTTTCGGGAAACAGATGTTTCGCGGTTTTTTTTTAAACTTTCAGGTCTTTTTTAGTGTTTTTCGGACAAAAAACGAATTAAATAACAGTCTTTTGGCAAATTGTGCACTTTTAAAAAGGAGGCTCTTTTAATCCGGAAGATTTATCGGCCGCCGCTATGATTTATTTTCGTCTATTTATCGTTCGTGTGAATTTGTGATTTTTTTCCACTTTATTGAATCGTTTCATTATTTTATTGTTTTACGATTGAGTCTTGGTATTATTTCAGATGATATCAACGGTATTAAAGATTATTTTAATGTTGTGCAATAAAAGTGTCGTTATATTACAGTTAAAAAATGTTTAATTTGAAATATAAATATTTCGCATCGTTAAATTGATAATATTAATGAACAATTTATTATTGAAAAGGTGAAAATAAATTAGAATTATTAACATTGAAGTATTTTCTATATAATGCATGTAAAATAAGAAAATAATTGATCGTCTTGTAATAATAATCTATACTCAACAGGAGAAGGTACATTCGAATTAGCATACGTCAGCGCAAATTGCATTATAACGTCACCGCAACGGCTCTTTTCCTTTATGCGAATTGTCAAGCCGAGGATATATTATCATTTTATCGCTTTGAGGTAAATGTCGAAAGGACGCAGGACGAAGGATACACGTAATAAAATCGAAATAACCGACGATCTTCTATACTAAAGTCGAACCGGTTCGACGATGATGACCCGTCGACAATTCGCAGAGTTAAATTCGAATAGAAAATATTATAAATTCAAGAATATCGCCAAGGAAAATGGCTTTTAATATTTTCGCTTTAAACCTTAAGCTTTCGTAAATCTCGGCTAGAATGTAAGAAAACGGTGTCGGAAATTAACGCAGGTGATGTACGGCCTCGTTTTCGCCGTTAATTAGCGAAAAAAGTCCTTCTCTGGGTCGTTATTGGGGTTGTTTGTGGGAATTTTGCGGGAATTTTAAAGGAATAAACATGCGATTCAACTCTTCCTATCGTGTAATTGATTTTAAATGTGCGGCGCTTTGGGATTATTTTTGTTTAGTGTTGAACGAGTCGCATAATCGTTGGATGTTATGGGTTTTTTTGAATTGATGAAATATTTTATGCATCGATTTAATTGGGAAAAAGTGGTCAGTCGGATTTGATAGGAATGAAATGCTAATTTTGTGGAATTTGGTTATAACTTAATTTCGAATTTTTTGATTTTGATATGATTGATTCATATTTTCGAAAGCTTTTAAATGAATTTGAGATACATTTGTAGATCTATCAAATTGATTGTTCATTTTAAAATTTAACGCTCTTCAGACAAAACTATTAATCGAATCAAACATTTCAAACGTAATTTCTCTATTTTAAATCGAAGCAATAAAACCCAAACGAACAATCAGACATAAAACTCGACAAGTGCATTAACACACACCACGAACAACCAATCACAACACCGCGAGAGCATTACATTAATATATATAAAAAAAAATGAAATCAACTCGAAAAGCATTAAGCATACGATACGGAACAATTAAACAGCGTTTTCACGGTGATTATGCGTTTTAATCGATTTCAATGAAATTTTCATCGAACGGGCAATAACATAACATTTTATACGTTTCACGAACTTAAGACCGGTCCTATGCCAACAGTCGTGGATGGAGCGGAACGAATCCGAGAGAACACCTTCGAAACGTGGATATTACTTATGGGATTTAGTATGGTGTAATTATGAGTTTTAATTTAACGGTCGCTCTCGTCCCTGTCGCTTCGGGACCGAATGCCCGCCTAATTATCTCTCCGCAAGATGTTTTCTTTCTCTTCCTTTGTGTTTGTGTTTTTATTATGTGTATATGTGTGTATTATAAAGGAATAATATCGTGTTTTTAATTTATACTCTTTTTTTAGTTCGGGTTGTTTTGGCGGGAAGCCGGGGGTGCCCAGCCGGCCTCGAGGCAGAGTCGTATTTGGGCCGTTGAGGTTTTTGTTTCGGAAAAATAGGTAATTATTTGTTCGATTTGATCTAATTCAATGTAGAAATGTATTTTATACATATTAAGGTCCAAATTTTCAATCTTTAATTAAATAATTTGAGTATTTCGTAGAGCGAGTTGATGTTTTGTTTTTTGAATTGTTATCGCTAATGACAATTCTTATCGCTAATGTATCGCTAATGCATTCTAATTTTATAGTGAATAATAAAAACCAAGTCATGCTTTGTAACATTCGAGTTGAGTAGGTAAATAATTAACGATATCATTTTTTGAAATTTATATTATTGCACTAGTTGTCGATCGATCTGCAGTATCTACTATTTTGTTCGTTTAGCGTTTTATTATAAAATATTTTATTTTCTTTACGAATATTAATTAAAATATTAAGACTCATTAAATAAATTTCGAATATGAACGCAAATTGCGGATCTGCACGGATGCACCTTAATGGATTTCAAAATTCACCTCAAAACCCAAACGACGAACGCACCGAAACTCATTTAACTAAATCAAATTTTCCTAAACGAGGAAGACATTCGAGCACACGAAACGTTCTATTCCTTTTTTTCCAAACACATAATAATTTAATCGCCATTTTTTCCAATCGAAACATTATAATCTCCGACTCACCGCAAATCATCATACATTTCCGAGGATAAAAACGTATTAATTCAAACGTATAAATTAAAATTTAATATAAAATATGATAATTCGAGGACACACAAGTCTTCACGCTTATCAAAAAGGATCTCCGTTCCCGGAATGGACAGCGGATCAAAAAAATAATTCATGCCATTTGCGGCGCACAAATGGAGGCTTCGGTATTGTAATAAAACATAACTTTTTTGGTTATCCGATGCGATGATGAGCCCAGCTCGATGGGTGCATCCTTCGTTTTTGACCTTTTTTTCCGTCTTTTTGCCGAGATTTTTTATTTTCCGTTCGTTCGTTTTCGGGGGTCATTAAACATTTTCTGCGTGTCCGAGTGATTCGTCGGCGGGGGGTCAAACTCGAGCGTGATTCACGTGCGAATTTTATCCTTTTTTTTCACATTTTATTATTGTGGGTTTTATTTTATAGAAGGTATAAATTTGATAAAATTGTAAATGTTTGAGAGATGAAATTTTGATAGAACATCGATTTTTTTTTGCATAAATATAGTTTTCTCAATAAGAGCGCTCGATTTTTGAACAGGTTGTTGAAATAATATAGCATTAAGTATTTCACATTTGATTATCTAATATGAATTTGTTATAGTTTTAATATGATTGAGATGTAAATTCACTAATGTTGGCGTAATTAACTGCCAAAGTTCGAACGTATCTATAGAAAACTCTTTGTATTTTTATTTTAATCCATATTTATTCCAATATATTTCAACATCAATCAAAATTATTATATTAATGAAAAATGTATTTTTCTATCATCTAGTAAGCAAAATACTATACATAACCTAAATATAATTAAATCATAGAATCTAAGATGATTTTATCGAACTAGAAAAAATAAATAAAATCCTAGCCTAACTTAACTTAAATTCCAACATCTAATGGTCTCATCAAGTGTTTTATTGAATAGATAACAGAAAGATACAAAAAATTCAATCCACAAAACTATTTAAAAATAGAAATATTGTATAATATATCATGAATAAATTATCAACTTATTACATCACTTTAATATAAACGCCCTACGCATTATAATTAAAAAAGTAGCGAGGAAATTAATTATGTATTTATTTGCTTATTAAAGGGGTCGATTGTTGCGTTTTTTCATTAATTTCGAATTGATTAATCGATTGTAATTTTAAAACGCGATCGTGGAAACACCCGGTCGTATTTATTTAAGCGTAAATGCAAAGGGAGGGGCTCGTGTGGATACGCCCCCATAACTCCCCCCGTTCTCGCAATAATTAAAACAATAGTTTTCATTGTTCGTTGAAAAATTCGTACTCTTATCTCGGAATTTTATTTTTGCATAATCATTAAATTCTTTATACACGGCTGCTTTTTATGTTCTATTTTAGTTTCGAGTTTTGATAAGCGCCCAAATCCATTGTTTGTTAATTTTCTTTTTTATTTCTCTCAGAGCGTGACTTTATTTTCAGTTTAATTGCACAATCTTCATACGTAATTCGCGATTTTTACTATTTGGAAATACGACTGTTGTAAATGTCACTGTTAAGATCTATAAACACTTATTATGAATATTTTATTGATTTAAATCATTAAAAATAAAATATTTTTTCGTTTCTATATTATTTCATTATTTGAATTATAAATTCGATTTGTTATATTGAAATAAGACTTCAGAATATTTAGTGTATCTAGTTATCTATAGATGTCAGGATCTTCCCGCTTGAAACAAAATGGTTGATAATTTCAAATTAAGCAAAAATAGTTTTCATTTTTGATTCACAATATTTAACGAAATTTAATCATTAAATCAATTAAAAAGAAATTAATTATTTACCTAATATATTTTCTACATTTTCAACATCTAGTGTTTTTTCTATATTGATTGAATATTTTATCAATAGAATTTTCATAATGGAGCATGAACAGATTTCCAATGAACTTCTCATTGCTAATATAACTCAATTTTGCAAGGATTGTTATCATAAGACATTTCAAACAATTAATCAAAATCGTTCGGACTCTAATTCGCCTAATTCAATAACACGTACAGAATGAAACGGAAAAAACGGCGATATAATCTCTTTTATACACAAAGCAATTTTCATAATTGAAAATCACTTAAAATAACGAACCGTCGCGAAACGTCTCGTCCCCCGTCCGAAATAGCGTACACATCGATCGATTCGAACGATAATTGAATTCTTATTAATGAAATGGAATCCGGCGAGAGCTGCTTTTATCTCTCGGAATTTGAATTTTTCCCTCGCAAATTCGAACCGTTCGCTATCCGGCGACCGTCGAAGCGGATTTAGCCCCGAACGCGCGCTAAGTCCCGACAATTTCGAAATTATTCGCGCCGAAACCTTCGGAAATGCGAAAAAAAAAAATACTTGAAAAAAGTTGAAAATGGGAGAAAAATTGTTTCGCTAATCCCCTTGTTCATTGCCCCTAAGTACGCGCCATTCGTTCGCATAATGCCCGGCGTAAAGTTCGTATTGTCTCCGTAGCTAAAGTGTGAAACGTACTTTTAACGTAAAAGTGTAAAATGTATACCAATGCTATTGGGAGAAATTCTGGACATTTTCGATATTTGTTTCATTTTTTCGAAAAAAAATCATTACATATGTGTATAGTTTCATTCATAATTTGAAGATTGATCAAGTGTGATCCTAAATATTACATTTGATAACAATATTTACAGAATTTTTTATGGGAAAATTGAATTAAATGAAAACATTTATCAGAATTGATTATTGTTGTGGTGTATACAATTTATATTTAACTAGGTAATTCTCATTTCAGTCCATTGCCTACAATAAAATATATTTATTATACACTTTGACAACTATTACATAATAATACATATCTTTCAAGAATTATTTTTGTTGAATCGAATTTTTCTATAAAAATTATTCCAAATTTCAATGCCAAACACAATTTTAAGAATCTCACTTGATCACTTTTCAAATTCCTAAAGAAATTCTAAGCCTATTCGGTTCAAATTTTACGAAAAATGCAAAATTTTTCAAATTCATTAAGAAAAGTGTCCAAAATTAAAAATCTATAGTGAAAGGTTGTTAAACGAAAGCAACCTCGCGTAAAAATTTTTCGACTTTTTGCAAAAATCTGCATTTTCATAGAACGAATCTTAAATATCGAACTGAAACGAGAATAATAAAAATAAGCAATCAAGAAAAATACATAATTTCACAAATAATGTCCAGAATTAAAATCAACAGTGTACACGTGCAGAGAAAGTATCCAGAGACGTTCAGCGTGTGCTACGTTAAATACTATGCGATGGTATTATATATATGTATGTATATTTATATAGCTTTTTTTTCGCTTTCAGATGTGTGTATGTAGTTAGGTTGCGCTTATAACGAAGGCATTTCCACTTAGCGTCGCCGGGGCGAAATAACTCTAACCGGGGTGGGTAGCGAAGTACAGTCGACTCGCACTTAAAAGCACTCGTTTCGTTTTTCACGGTTTATTTGCCGGTTTTCGTTCATCCATGGCCGTGTGTATCGGTTTGGCGAAGTTCGATTTCCGGATGTCGTATATAAAAGGGTTGTTTTCTTATTCGTTTGATTGAATTATGCGGTCGCTTTGTGTTGGTGAATTTCGATCGGGAAATGTACGTTTACTTGTATCGTGTTATGGACTCTTGTTGAGTATTGCTTTCGTGATGTGTGTCTGATTTAAGTTTATATGAAATTTTCGCGAAAATACTGGAAAATTATTAACATTTTGTCTCTCTTCAGCGATTGATTATTCATTGTATATAAATGGTAAATCGTAATTTCAGATACATGGCACAAAGAAAGGTTTTGTGCTGTTAAAAAATATGTATTTTTTTAATTATTACTGCACTTATAAATCATTACTAGATTAAAGTATGAATTGTGATTTATCAATTATTATATTGACTTAATTTTGAAATGACTTTCATAATTAAAGTGTTATTATACAAAGTAAATACATACATACTTATGATAAGATATCAATTTCAATACATTTTCCGCAACTTAATACATAATCATCTGTGAAATAATTATATAAATTACTGGAATTTTATTTAAATATTAAATTATGATAATGGCAAAGTTATTAAAATGCGCTTGTAAGTGCATAATTAATATCATCATAAAACTTTTTTTCTAATTCGAATACGAATAACATGTAAATTTCCAGTACCGCAAATTGATTCAAATACGCACAGCGCCTATTAACCTATCGAAAAACATAATTTTCCTACTATAATCGTTCGTTGCTTCGTCATTTTTTAATTTTATTTATAAATTTTGACGTCAAAATAAATGTAATGTGACATACGAGGACACGTGCCTGCAATTTTTATAGCGAAATGCCATTTTCGAAATTGCGCAAAATCGTGCGCGCGCCATATAAACGCCCCATGAATTATGCATAGTTCGATTCGAAAAAGGCATTAATTTAACTTTTTGTGCGTCTCTTTTAATAACGTTAAATTGATTATGCAGAATCGTTTGAAATTGTTAGTGAAAATATTTTATAGAGTGCGTCGACCGAACGTGACGAGTTTCTGTTATTTATGCGAATGAGAAATATATTTTTTTCCGTTCGATGATTTTGGTGAGTTTCGTTAGTAATTCGTATCGCATTGTGTAATCAGAATGTATTTTCATTTATGACGTATCCTTTAGACAGTTCAAATTGTCGAATGATTTACGAAAAAAATATCGAACGTACGCGACTTTGATTTGAAACGGTAATATTATTGAAATCGGGCTTTGATCTTTTTGATTTTTCGTGACGAATGAAAGACTTTTTATAAACATATGTTGTATACTTTGTGTTCATCTTTGATATTTTTCGATGAATAATTTTGCATTATTTTCAGAAATGATAATATTTTATTTGAGATTTAATTTTAGAATCAGTGTAATGAGTATTTCCTATGAAAAGAAATATTTACAATATAAATCATGCGTTTAATTTCATCACAGATTAACATATGTTTTTGACTATGCCATACTGTTTAGTTTGGTTTTAAAAGATTTTTCGATAAACTAATGATATCGAAAATCATTTGGAGGATAGTTATGACATTAATAAGTGCAATAGATAAAAATAGAATTTAATCAAACAAAGAAAAACGATTCAATCATGTCTTAAAAGACTATACAATCACAATTCAATTTTTGATATTTGACGTCTCTTTAAATTAGATGAGTTAGAAATCACATCAATATTGTATTTACTGCAGATTAATGATTAAAAAAATCACATTTCATTAAACATATTTTTACATTATCTGAACCTAATGATGCTAAGCAGTATCGATACAAACATCTCAAACGGCGCCGACACTCATACCCGCCTCCGAACAACAAACAATACCGATTATTAAGCGAAACCTACACACTCGCTCAAAAGGCCAGATATAAGGAAAAGGCTTCACAACCCCGGCATAATGAAATTAATCGTCGAACAAAATAGAGCAGCCGTGCCACGGGCGTTTCCCTGTCCCCGACACACACTAACGACTCAGGTAGTTATTTACTTTGGCCTCGGCGAAAGAGTAATTAGAAACATAGCTTGAGAAATACATGCACAATAAATACACTTACGTGCGAATAATTATTGCCGGCGTGCTGCAGACTCTATAGTCTATTCTCCTAGCCGAAATCGCGCTCTATGGAAACGTGTATGGGTTGTATGGGATGTGTGTGTGTGTGGGCTGTTGTGAGGGATGAAAATTGCGATTGTCGTGAGATTATCGTATCTTTAATTAAATGTTTTGCTGTTGTATGGTTTAAATTGTTGTTTTTGTTCTGTGGAATGTTAAATTGCATGAAAAGTTTCAATAATGATATAGATAATATGCGTTGACTCAAGAAAAATCTCAAAGCTAACGCTCAATTGTGATAATTTTTTCAAAGGAAAATTCAAAAATTTTCTTCATCAATATAGAAAATATGGAGGTTCGTAGAGATTTAATAGCAAGTAATAGAATTATTTAAAGCGCAAAGAATAATATAAGGGGTTTTCTAAAAGAAAAATTCATTTTCATTTTCCTACTTTGTTGATGGTTTTGCCTTTCTTTAGAAAAATGTTGGCAAGAATTTCACTTCTTCCTTATTGCATAGAAGGTGATATTTTTTGAATTTTTTTTTCTTAAATTCGTAACAAATATTGAGATTATTCATTGGCAAAAATGAAACTATGTATAATACGAAGGTTAATTGAAAAATATTTTTCAGATTCTTAAAATCCATATACTTTTATCTAAATTTCTCATGCATCTTTCACATCATTATTTGAACTATTCATACAATTTATAAATTCCTGCCATAGAACTTTATATTTATATATGAAAATGACAAAATATTATAAAATTGTTAAAAATTTTCTCTTTCAAGAACAACCCAACCCAACACCTCAAACTCACATACACACACCTAAACATCAATCCACAAACACATCTCCGAAGACCGTTATCGTAGTAATTAAATCTACAGCGAACGCATTTTGAGCAGAAGGGGGTGGCGCCGAATCCCACCCACTTTTCAACCCCTTCGCTCCTCGGACGGGGGATTCACCTCGCCTTATCGGGCCCGAGGTATTTTTATTTAAATTCTGAAACAGAAAAAATACGGCAGATAAGGAGACAGAGGCGGGTCCAAGACTCGGGAGGATAAGAGGGGGTTAGGGGTTGAAAAGTTTCGACAACGATTGTCGCGGATTTAACTAGGGGTGGCGGAATTAAATGCGAATTAAATCGCTCGAATTCTCGGAAGGTTTTGCATGTCTACGCATTCAACGTTAAGGTGTTTTCTCGTAATATTTGAATGTTTAAAGAAAATATATTTTGTGAGATTGCGAAAAGTGGGTTGGATGTTTTTTTTTTCAATTTCGATACATTTTGTGAGGAAGTCACTAAATTTCATGAGAAGAAAGTTTATGTAGTATGTAGTGTTTTTTTGGAAAAATTAAAATTAATGATATTTTTGTATATTTCAGAATCTACATAAACGGAAGGTTTTAATCAGTTTAAGTTTTTCATCTCATCAAATTGTCAACGTTTCTGCACGTTTTAAATGTAAGTAAAATGTATTTTCAGTCAACTTTAACAATCATTCCTAAAATGATTCATCTAAAATATTAATTAATTTAATTCATAACAATGAATAATTATTTCTTAAAATGATTTGAATCAAACAAAAAAATATACAATTTACATGCTAATAACTGATTCAATTCTTAATTATAAAAATTAAATTTATTCATATGCACGATCATAGATATAATAATTATTGTATGTAGGTATATAGTTCTTTCGACTTCACGTAATAATTATCCGCACAGTATGCCATAATTTTTCCCGTTCTCCGGCTTTTAACTAGCTTTACGTATTCATGGCAGTACATACGTGTGTAAAGAGAGAGAACAACACAACAATAAAGCGACACGTAAACGACATAACGCAATTACAGATCGTAATCGACGTTGTAAATCATTATCGCGCATGCGCTTTGTGTGCCGTTTAAAATTACAAGGAACGAACTCCGGAACTGACAAATATATTTTCACATGTAAAACTGACGAAACTATCGAGCATGCTCAACGTTATTATTCAGAACAATGCATTGCCTTTGTACTGGACGTGTTAACAAAACGATACGAATTTGATTAAATATTTTATTTCAACCATGAATTTGTTCATCTGTGTAAATAAAAATGAATATATGTTATTTATAGATTCATAAACTAGTGATCGTTTTTCCATGAATCTTTTAAGATTATTGTGTACAAATTTGGAAATTTTCTTCATTATATTTTGAGTTTTTATATGTATACATTTTTTTTCCATTTTGACGTTTTAAAAGGGGATTTTTAGCCATAGCAAATACTAGATTCACAATCCTTTTGCGGTCCAAAGTGTTTTGGGTATCTTCAGTTCACAGAAGCTAATATTTTTTTTTATATAATATAATGGGCCAATTTCATAAAATTGCATTATATGGTTGCCCTCGCAAAACGATTTTCCTTGATCTTATCCAAGATAATGAAAATCATAAGATTGTATAGATATTTTTATATTCAAATCAAATTTTCATGCTGCTATGCAAATTATATACATTTCTTAATACATTCTAGCGAAGTTAGCAACTTCTTATTACATACACACTTCTACAATATAATTTGTACTTCTAAAACACTCGAACTTTTTAGAACGTTCTAAAAACGCAACACGGCTACACTTACGTTCATTATCCAGCAATTAGAACGGACTCGTTTTATTTTTGCACCATTACGTTTCTACATCGAACCCGACCTGGCGAAAAAGAAAATAAGGAAAATTCGATAGTTTCGCAGCGGCAGTAGTTTACCTTTTTCGGATTTTTAGTTTTCGTGAGAGAGTCCTAGCCCGTGTATTAGAGGTATACGCGTTGTACGACACGTGTACTAGATTTCTACGTGAGATTGCGTTATTTATTGGCGCCATTAAAAAGGCGAAAGACGTACGTGGCGCTGTTGTTCTTTTTTTTCAGAGCCCATTTCGGAACGCTAATAAAGTCGTAATACGGGGTGTTCTCGTTAATACACGGCCGAAATCGTATCAATGTCGCCATAATTCATTCGGTATCGTTTTGGCGGGAAAAAAGCGCCCGTTTTTAGCTTTCGAATATCCGAAATCGCGAGATGAGAGGCGGTTCGTTGACGTTGAAAAAGCGTATTGTTGAGCTTTTCCTGTGCGGTTCTTGCAAATGTTCCGTATGGGGTTGTTTTGTGATTTTATTTTGTTTTTGAATTATGCAAACGAATGTTTAGTTGTGACCGGTTTAATGTATTGCTCGAGTGTTTTGTATAAGTAATCGCTGATGTTGGGTGGAAATGGTTTGGTGTAAACTCTTACTTTCGAATGATTAAATGCGTCTTGCTTATTTATCGTTAATGGGAATATTTCAATTTGATAGATTTATGTGCTAATTTTTTTTTATTTTAATTAGTTTTTGAAATATAATGGTGATTATTATTTTAAGTTCGTTATTTAGAAATTAATTAGATGTGTCAATGTACATAAATCGAATTATTGTTGTAGGTATATATTGCTAATTTTTAACTTATTGAAAATTTAATAAAATTGCAGTGTTACGAATCAGGTTAGATTCGGTTTAAGGTCATGATTGATTAGTTTTTTCTTTCATCATGTTAGGTTAGATTTATTTTCAGTGTGGTCAGGTTACATTTTACGTTCGCTTAGGTTAGGTCAGTGTCATTGAACAATGAATGCAACTAATACATGTGAGATTCGTATGATACTGGGATGGATTATGTGCAATTAATTAACTAATCCATTACATTTATTATAGAAGACCGTGCTATATAAAATCGTTATTTTGGAAAAAATACGGTACTTTCAAAAATTCTAAAAAAATTCCACCCAACCCCCAGCATCAGCGGCTCGTTCATCTTCCTTGCATTTTTTCAACCCCCTCGACTCGGAAGCATCTCGTTTGACCCGTGTAAGTCAGAGACGGCGCGTTGTCAGTATAAGTGACTTCATTATTAAACCATCTCCCGGCTCTTGCATATTTAACTCGCTCATCGGCAGCGACGCGGGGGGCTGTTGAGGTGTTGCCATAGGCACCGACCGGCTCTCCACCACCTTCCTACCAGGGTGGCTGATGCTGCTCCGGCAGCCAGACGACCGCGAACCACCTTCTGCTTCGTTGCCCCGATGCTCGGAAGGGCGACGGAGCCTAAAGGGCGGCCGTCTGCCTCCGTCAGGGGTGAAGAACCGACTTTACAATCGCTCATTTGCTCCGAATGCCGTGGGAAATGTCTTCGATCTGAGGATGAAGAAGAGAGTTCGATTCCTGGTCGAGATCTCAGTTTTTTTGGGACTACTATTAGATGTCTTTTTCAGAAGATTTTCCGAGACTAGTCTAAGGACTGAGATCATTTTCGGTTCTCATAGTTTTTATCGGTTAAAATATGCTTACTATCACATTCTTAGGAAGATATTAGTCGTAATTCATAGTTGTTCCATCGTTTTTTTACATAAATTTCACATAATGTGAGATCTTATTAAATTTTTTTTATCGCTATACGAGGATTGTGGTGTGTGTGAAACGATTTGATAAAAAATATAAAAAAATCATTTTGAATTAGAAAATATTCAACTTAAATGAAAATTATTGAACATAAGATGAATATTCGACTTGAAATCGAAGTTATTTAATTTTGAAATAAAATCATTTAACTCGAAGAGGAAGTTTTTGATTATACAAAGATTTTGTATATCCAAGTGCATCCTATTGAATTTAACTACAGAAAGAAACAATTCGAAATATATCAGGATTGAGTATCTATGTGACTTCGGGTCTGAAAATTTCCTTAAAAAATGTCGTTAATCTAAGGATCTTGAGATTCAGAATTAGATACCTTAGATATTCGATAGTTTTTCTTGCACTTATAATTTTTCCGCGACGTAAATAACTGAGATGTAGAGGACGCGTTGTCTTTCGCTTTTCACCGTTTGCTTCCACTGATTTATAAAAGAGGCTACCAACAAATATTGCCGAATTGTCGGAAACCGATTCGGCGTGACGTGAGCGGGAAATTTCGTTTCGAATCATTCCGTGTCGTGATCGAATGCGGTTTCCGTTTGTGTGTAATTGTACGGCAACGTTTCACTAGATACGGGCAAATTGCTACTCTAATTCGCTGTAAATTCACCGCGTGCATTATCGTTTTGAAATCGTCTGTTTAATGATGTAAATTAACCTTCGACTTGAGCTATTATGCAATCAGTCGGGATTTACATATCTTTGAAAAGATCGCAATATCCGTAATTGTTTATTCCGCATTCGTTATAGCGTAATGGAAATTCATTGCAGATTCTATAAAATGCATGACTTTTTAATAGTATTTATCATTTTTTTTTTAATTATTTATAAGTTTACAGTCGTTAATTTGGTCACCAGTTGTTTAGTTGAGTTATCAATCAATTATAAATGTTAGTTATACAGAATTTATCATATTTAGAAGTTGCACTGTTATCTGATGATTGAAGGAATTTAATATTGACGAAATGTAAACATAACTTTTTTATTATGTATATATCACTAAAAGATCAGTCTTTCGATAATTGGATAGCAGCTTATCAGCTTAAATGTTTAATAAAAGTTTTTGCTTTACTACTTGTGGCTAGCTGATAAATATCGATAATTATATCAAACTGATAGCTAATATCTAGAAATTACTATATCCAGATCAATTACCAAGCAATTATTGTCGGTCATCAATGAGAATATTCATAAAAATAACTTTAAATAAAAATTCCAAAATCTGATTAATCTTACAATAGTCGACAACAAAAACCAAACACCACCGAACAAAACACACTCCACTATCATTTCGCCTCAAACTCAACAAAAATACACAAACCAGACATCGGAGACAGTAAAAGCGCATCCCCATTTTTCACTCATTTACTCAAAAAAAAAAAAAAAACTACAATAACAATACACAAAACGCGATAAAATTCCATGGCACAGCACCGCGAGCATCTCCCGTGCCGGCGGACTCTCGCTCCGGCGGGCCAAACAGGCAGCATAACTGTCAAGGTGTCAGTTGGCTGCCATGTCAGTCCCACCCCCTCAACCCCCCCCCATGCACCCCCCCACGAACCCGCCCCTCACCCCCGCTCTCTGCCGAGGGGGGGGGGGTGGCGGAGCCCCCTCGCCGCCGCCATTACGATAATGCAATGCTCCGACACTCGCCTGTTTCGCTAATTTTCCATCTCTGGAACGTACGAAACTGCGAAATTAAATATTTGGAATGCTCTCTGTTCCACCCCCTTGTACCCACCCCGTATCGCCCGCTTGCTCTCGCGTGCCACCACCTTGTTCTCTCGTTGTGGATTTACATGTTGCGTTTTCTATGTGTGTGTTTATATGTGTAAGGGTTTTTGTTTGTAGTTGTGGGGTTGATGATTTTTTTCAGATTGGTTTAAATCTCTATTTTTTTAGTATAACTGTTTAAGATAATCCATATAATTTTTCGTTTAATATGATTCCAAATAAAAAAAAAAATGGCTTATACTCAATTCATTTTATTTCATTTCAATGATTCATTGGTCTTTTATAAAAAACCCTAATTATGAAATTTTTTCAAATATGATTTTTTTTAATTTAAAATTTGCATTTTTTAACCCAATTTTTTCAATATGATCTTAATAATTCTATAGTTTCTATTTTTAAAAAAATATCATTCAAAATAACCATGTCTGAATGTCATAAAAGTTTATACATTATTTAGTAGAATTGTGTATAACTATGCGTAAAAAAGTAATATTGGATGTGAATTAAAAATAACAATCCGTCGTTTTTTTCTAATAATAAGTTTGACATCGATTTCGTTCACGGAGAGGACTTTTCGTACGCGAAAGTTCTAAACGCGAAACTTTCAGACGTTACCATCAAATATTCACCGAATAGTTTGCTTCTTTGCAGTCGACAAAGTTTTCACAATGAAATGAATTATACACGTACACATTTCCAAAGATGTACACCGAAACCAAAGAAGAGAAAATGAATTTCTTTAACACAACCAAAACGCAAAATCAACACACTAACATAACTTTTTTTTTAATTATTAATTTTTTTTTCAGATTTCGAACGAACTGTACCTGTGTACCACTTCGATCTCCGAAGACGTTAAATTTTTATCAAATTCAAAAAGCGATCATGCTACATTATGGGGGTCGCTTTTGATATTTACGGCACTGGTCGAAGGTCGCAATTTTATTTCGTGCGTTCCGGAAAGAAAGCGGGGATGGAAAAAAAGGGGAAAAACGAAAACGTATCACGGACTCGGAAAAGCGGAAGTGAGATGGAAAACGGTCACGTGACGTAGGCGCGAGAGGGAAACACACAGCGCGGAATGTGTCCCGAATATTAATTGGTAAGAAAACGTTTGCGAGTTGAGTTTTAGCAACGGGCGAAGGCTCGAAGCGTCTCTCTCTCTCTCTATCTCTTTCTCTCTGTCTCCCTTTCCCTCTTTCATTTCGGTTGTGTGTATGTGCATGTCGAATTTTCAGTGATGCTACGTGAGTTTTTGTTTTGTCTGAAAAAAAATGCATTAATAGCTGTTGAGATTGTTCGAAAAAAGTTCATTATTGAATCTGAATATGTATGAATTAAAATATTTACAGGCTTCTAAAAGAAATTCCTTTCGAAATGAAATTTTTCACAATTATTGTGTAAATATCTGAGAATTTTTTTTTGCATCAATACATTTTTCAATCTATGAGATCTCTTATTTTGACATTTTACTGAAAGATCTTTCTCTTAACTTAAGTGTATCAAAAATTATGCATAGTCTTCATTAACGTTTTCATTTTATTTAGATTTTCATATGGTAAAAATTTTCTATTGAAAACAAAATCTATTTTTTCTAGTACAAATGATTTCTTAAAAAAGTTATAAAATGATAATTAAAATTCTAAAATAACTATTGCAATAATAAAATAATTGCAGAATTGTTCTCGCGAGGCGTCAATGTGTCGTTGGGAGCGCGGGGTAAATTACATTCCGCGAGTGCCTCGCATATCTATCACTTGCAAATTTAACTTTAGTTTTACTCTGGTAACACGTGTGTGTATGTGCTAAATTTACGTATGTATTGCACATTCATAATATATCCCTACGTATGCATATCCCTCATCTACGTTTGATACTCCTATATTCCGAAGCCTCGAATGATTTTCCGGCAGATAATAACACATATACTATTCATATGCTACGTGCGATCGGATATTTTAAAAATAATTATTATCTAATTTATTTCTCCATAAATGAAATTTACGACTGCGAAATTTCGCCAAACAAACAGATTAATTAATCGGAAAATCTGCAAGCAGCAAACCGTACACTGCAGCAGCAATAGAAGCGTTTCGAATGCAATTTTCTCACAAAACCAACCGACCGACCGATTCGAGATTTATACGCTTATCGTTTCCGCTTTTTCGCAATAAAATAATTGTTTCTCTTTATTGGCGTCGTTTAATGGCTTCGGTCGTCTCCGAAGTCGATCGCTTCCCACGTCCGGAAAGCGGTTGTGATTTATAATTGAACCGCGTTCATTTCGTTTCGTATATGTTGTATAATATTATGGAGGAGATATGTCGTGTATGTGCGGTGAAATTGTGATAGTTTGAGAAGCGGTGGTGAGCGTTTATAGAGCCGCGGGACGTCTTTCTCTCTTTCTTCGGTTGGCGTAATTTAAAACTGGATCCGGCTTTTAAAGTTTTCGCTGACTGAACTTATCCCCGAAGCCAATTTTCACGCGAAACGGTTAAAAACATTGTAGCAGAGGATTTTGTAATCGAAAAATGTTGTATTTGCACGAAAAAAAGTTTAACGACATGCGATATGTTTGATGAAGTCAGCTAAGATTGTGTAAGTTTAAAATTTTTCATGTTGAAAGCTCGATTGATCGAAAATTCTTCATGAATACTTTTAAATATACAATTTTAAAGTATTATTTAAATTAATTTTAATATCTGGATATTATTTATATAGATTAATATATAGTAAATGTAAAATATTATCGATGTCTAAGTAGGTACGTAGCCGAATTTTAATTGTAAAATCAAGTCGTTTTAATGAAACTCGATATCGGAAACGAAATTTTAGCTGTTTTCATTTTGTATTACAGATATCGTTTTCAAAGTTGCGAAGGCATTGTTCTACGTCCGGGATCTTTTAACTCAACTTCAAACGTGTAACTTGAAGTTTTCCTCGCAGAAGACTTTTCCTTTGTTTTTCTCGGGCTGCTGATACCGGCAGCTTCTACTCTCAGCCACCGTCCGTATCGGACAAAAAACACATAACGACACAAACACAACGAAATCAAACTTTTCTCATACACCTTTATGTTTCCGATCGATTTTTGTTTCTAAAGATCTCGATTTAAATTTCACATTTAAAACGATTAAAATCGACCAAAAATTAAAAATACAACATCGTATTCACCACCTATAAAATGTAATTAGCTTTCAAAACAAAAAAATAAGTTTGGTTCTCAGTCTAATTTTCCAGCACCGATAAACAACTCGGTCCATTAGCCGAAACTATAACTCGATTACATTATTTTTTCACACCCACAAAACCGAGTATCGAAGTTATGAATCCGAGCCTCGTCCTCAACAGAGTTAATTACACCATTAGCAGTATCCAATGTCGACCTACAATCAAAGGGATATCATTAGGTAATACGTAATGGTCAATCGGACGGAAATGCCTTGATAACATTTATACGAAAATCCCAATGTAAACTGCGACCTTAATGGAACGCACTCGCTTAAACATCCAATGCACATATAGATTAACAATATTTTTTGATCAATATGTATTGTTTCATTTGAATCGAATTCTGTATTTTGTATGTTTCAGTGAAATCGCTAATTTTAGTATAAGAATGTAACTAATGAATAAGAACTTCACTACTCTAATTTAACACGTGACTTAATCTGATTGAAAAAGGGTATTTAGAAATAAAAATAATCTTGATCTAACGTAAATTGGCTTAATTTTTCTGTCAAAAATGTGATTTCAAAAATGAATTCATAATTGGATATAAATTTAGAGAAACATTGCTGGAAAAAATATTTCGTAGGTGTAATAACTTTAGTTTTTCAATCAATGTCGTAAATATAGTCAACTGTTTAAAACACTTTCTTAATTTTTTATGGAAAAATATTAAATATTTTATACCGATTTTTTCACTCATATAAGGTAACTTGCGTTTTTTTCCTATAAAATTCTATAGGAATGCGCCATGACAACTAAAAAATAACTACATAAACTCAGTTTAAGTAAAAAGAACAAATCTTTATATGTTTAAATCAAACAGAAATGTCTCAAATTCAAATCTCATACAATTTCTCTTATTCGTACAACACGAACATTAACCCTCGCGTCGTAGAAGAGTCAACTGCATTCGATTTTTATTTAATTTTTTTTTAAAGAAAATTTATATAAAACCATAAAGAGGCACAAGAATGGTAGTTTCGTATGAAAGGGGCGCTTTATTGTATTTAGCACGTTCGCGATTCTCGGCCAACAATGAAAACAACGAAAGTCTCTCAGACGCCATTAATTCACTCCAAAGTGGCAACGATGGGGATAACGTGTTGAGCGGGCGGGGCTCTAGGCCCACTTTGTTTTATGTTGTTTTAATTTATCTCTATGATATTTTAAAGCGTGTTATAAGAAGGGTTCGCTGTCTATTTTTCGCATTGTCTAATTGAAAATGCGCCGTTTGATTTAGCGCCGTGATACTCCGGTGCGTTATTGGAGCGAGGGTTTCTTCTTATGAATTCTATGTTTGTACTTATAAGGTTTATTAAAAATATAATTAGTAAATTAATTAAGGTGTGTTATAATATGTATTTATTGTGGTAAAACTGAGCTAGCTTAGTAGTGTTAAAATTTCAGATTACGAAGAGTGAGGTTCACTGAACAGTTTGCTTGGTTTAATATTGTACTCTACATATTTTGTATCTATATTTGATTAGAATAATATTGAAAGTTATATACAATATTATTATAGCTCAGCTAAGTCTATCTGTGAGACTAGAGAAACGCAAAATTATAATTTCGAATAAAATTTTTCAACAATTTTCATTCATTTGTGAATAATAATACCGTTTTACGATAGGCAATGATATTGAAAAACTTTGTTATAGAGTTTAACGTTTGTTACCACAATACCCCTTTTCCGTCCATGAAGAATGAAAATTTATCTTCGATATATAAAATATAAAGAAAATAATTTTAATCAGGTATGATTTGTTATTATCAACGGAATGATTGCACGTAATACTTAATCGATGTGTAGTTCATCCGCCATGGTGTTCCATTTCTAGCTAATTTCAATGAATGTGTCTATATTTTGTGATAAATTATTGGATTAAAAAACTGATAACATATTATTAATATTGATCAAAAATTAGAAACAATCACAGGGCATCAAACAATTTCCGAAATCCGGCAACTTTATGAGAGATGCTAGTTTCGCGTACCGACAACCCCTTAACAGCCGGCCGTACCTGACACCCTCGCGCCCACCCCTCGCAAACTTAACTCATTATCTTAATTACTTACAGCGCACTCGGTAATCGAATAACATCTGTTTATGTACGTTTCGCCCGTACACCACTAGTGTGTCTCTTATACATACAACTTCGCACAATTATAACTTACTAGCGCACAATATTATATTTGCGATATAATACGAACGCGCGTGGGCCGACTGCGCCCCCATACCCAGAAAGCCCGGCCCTGGTAATAGCCCCGTACAAGCCGCTCCTGAATAACTTACTCCTATTAGCCTAATGATATGGAGCCCTAATAAATTATTTCTAGACGTAAGCGTCCCTATTTGTGTCCTTGTGGACTCACGTGTAATGTTGTCGTGATGAAAATTCGGAAAATCGGAGGAAAAATTTAAAAATTATTGCTTATTTAAACGATAAATTTTCAATATTGTATGATCAATTTGACGATTTTCGATTGTGAAACTATATTAATTGCTCTATTATATAATTTTGTCATTAGTTGCTTGTGATGATATCCCATATATTCCACTCATTCAACGACGATTATGAACCATTTACTTTAACCAAAAAAATTGATCGATTTGAGTGGCGTACGAATTGAACTCGGGTCAATCGATCTTGAACGTGACATAAAAATTTCGGAAATTATTCGAATCGTTTTTTTTCCTGAACAACAGCTGTCATCACAAAGTATCATGATGAAAAAAGAACAACGAGTGTGACACGTGCTTGATTGAATCGCATATGTAATTTTCCATTTCATTGTTTCGAGACTCGCAGCCCAATCATCATAACTAGTAATTACAATTAAAATTTCCGGCTACTCCCATTTTCAAATCGTCCTCATAGAATTGATGAAAATTTCATCTGGATTATTTTTTTGAATATTTTTTTTAAAACGTGCAGTTGTACCATTTGCGTACTTAATTATGCCATATTATAGTTTTAATCGTTCCCATTGTTCTACGGCTATTATTGCGTCACGTCAACTAGATGACTAGCGCGTCAAAATTACACGAACCCTAAAATTATTGTAACGATTCGTTAAAATCGTTCTGTCCGTTAAATTGTTGAATGACGTTATCTTCACGAACCACTATTAATTGCCGGGTTCGTTTTAAGCTACGAATTATTCGAGCGATTAAATTAATTGTTGTACGATTTTTTCCGATTGTATTATGTATTGTAGCAATTATGAAATTATCGTGGATTATGTGTCTGGGGGGATGACGTGCACTTATATTGCACGGTCAAAATTGTGTATCTATTGTCTATAATTGCTCAAGAAATAGTAATTAGTATTTTGAACGAATCCATTTAATTACAGTTTATTTGAACTAAAATTCGTATAGTATTATTACTTTTATTTGAAAATACATAGAAAATTTTAAGAATTTAAATATCATACTACGTATTTATTCGAATAGTTATATGAAATTAATGGCAAGACTCAAGGCTTGAATTAATTACAAATGATTTTCTGTATCTGTGCACTTATTTCATTGGTAATATACTTTATGAGTTAGGTTAAGTTAAGCTAGTTTTTTTTTCATTTTAGTTTATTTTGTAGTAGGTTGAATTACTTCCAGGTCCAATTAAATTAGATAGAGGTTGGCTTTGTCCAAAACATGCTTATATGGCTCCTATCCATGTTCAATCATGCTCTATTATCTATGTATATATCTCTATCTTAATTTTATAGTTTTGGATAGAAAAACAATGGAGTACTCAAGAAAGATCACGATTGAGTACGGGTAAGAACTGTACTCTATCTAATATGCGATGAAGAGATGGTACGCAAAGATCTTACCTTCTATATTCTAATATAGCATATTGAAATCTAAAATTATACAGCAGTACGACATAGAATATTATATAATCGAAGAGACAAAAAGCGAAATTCGAATCGGGCTTATTTGGTCGGTCGTTCGCGGTGCGTATCTTATGACGGTGTTAAGCGTCGGGGCTAAGTTTTCAGTTCGATGCTCGTATATCTTTGCCGCTCGGCTGGTCCTGTGGCCCTCCGGTTCTCTTCCCATGGCCTGGAAACGGCCTTTGGGAATTGTCAAGCCTCCTCCGCATCCCGGGCTGCTGTTTCGTTCTGCTCCGACCTGTGAAAGAAGGGGTTCTCGTCCTCCACGTGTGCTGATGCTGCGAGGGTGTTGCTACCGCTTTCCGCAACGTTGAACCGCTCTGTAGATTCACAGTGTGTGTTTTATGAGATTTTTTCGATTGAAATATAGTTTCAATGATATATTCAAACATATCAGTTAAAATTGTTAATGTTTGTGTATTATCTGGTAGGAGAAACACTCGATGATTCATGTCAGATTTCGACTGACCATATTTTCCTAGAATCCAAAGCTGAACGTTTTGTATTTTAATTAATTTTTTATGTTCTAATATCGAAGATGATCGAAAATGTGATTATTTTATTCTATTTATTAATGAAAATCTTAAATCACACAATTCAAATATTTTTTCAGAGACAATTTGAAGAACGATACTTGAAAGCGGGGTGTTCATCATAAACAGTATGTACAGTCAACCTACTTAAGTTATTTTTTTTTCTACTTAGATTAGCTTAGATGAGTATTTTACCGATCAAATATGACATAAATACCAAAAAAATAATTAAAATAAAAAAATCAATGAATCGTTACAATGAATCCACCATTAAATAATATCATCCGTTCGCCCCATTCGATCTGCACACAGTACACAAACACCTATAGTCTCACCTAGGGAAACTTTCCTTTTTTCCTATCGGCGACCTCGTTTCCCCAACTTCTGGATTCTTTTTAATAAAGCGGGATTTCTGCGTCGCAAACTGGAATTAAAACTTGTCGTCCTTTGGCGCGGCGGCCGGCTAACTTCGCCCGAAGAAAATTACCCGAGCGGCCCGAAATTGATTTAGAGCCTACCGAATATTATTTGTCCCTGCCTCTTCCTCCTGTCTTCCACCAGGTTCGGTGCGAAGGCTTCGGGAAGTTGGAAATCCTCCCTTGCGCCTCTCTCATCCCCCATAGTCGCTTAATTTCCTACCCCCGTTCTATCGGTCGTATGAAGTGAGCGTTCCTATTGGAAAATTGGCCGCGCGCTGCGAAAGAAAAGCGATCAAACTTTAATGGGAACTCACCTCGGTTTTTCAAGTTTCTTTTTTTCTTCTTCTTCTTCTTATTTTTAGTCGAGCGGAATTAAATCTTTCGATTTCGGATTGAGATGAACGGGGCGGTTCGATTTTGAATTAATCTGATAAGTGATCGCAGTTCATTTTATGATATTTGAAATGAAATTTTTATATCTGTGTATGTATATCACATTTGTGAAAATTTCTATTATTTTAATCACAACTAAATTAATGTATTGATTATTCTAGAAATTTCATTCAAATCACAATTTGAAATACATTGCATCATCAATCAATGAAACTAATGAATACTGATTGAGATTATTTATTTGACATTCATCGTAGATTTGGAGTTTTCGTGGAAAATATATTTTAAATCACTGCATTTTCATACGAATTTTCTTTCACGGGCGTACAAAACTAATAGATGTGAACTACTTTTTTCACGAACTACATTGTTTTCTTGATCGATTGAATGTGATTATAGCAATATTTTAGGATCACTATTCATTATCATCAAATTCAAATGTGTTGAAGGGATGGTCCACTCGCCATAGAAAGCTGCGCATTGTCTTTCAATAAAAAAACTCATTTTCAAGAATGATTTGATAATTTTCAACATTACCAAAAAATCCAAAACACATAAAACACCACCCCTTTCCATATTCTTCAAAAAAAAAAAAAACCTACCCCGTCTGCGACATCTATCTTCCATTTCCTATATCGTCCAGCGGCGTAGGCGCCCTCGCGTCTCCTCGGCCTCTTCCTGTCCAACCCCCATCACACCACCATAACCAACCCTCCCCTAAAACACCCCCAAATCCACCCCTGGACCCGCTCTGCTTCCTCCCATCTAGCGGCCGAGACCGGAAATTGTGTCCGGCGCGCGAGTTCACAGAACCGCCGCAAAAATACACCCCGTTTCCCTTATTGGGATTATTTATTTCGAATTTTCTTTTACCGAAGCCTTCGGAAAAATACGTTTGCGAATTTGAATTTTTTCGTTATTTTTTTTTTACGTATGTGTGTGTGTAGTATTATTTATTCTTTTGCGGTTGATGGATGATTTTTTTTTCAGATTTTATGCCTTTTGTTTCGTTTGTACTATATTTAAGGGTTGCATTTGCTTTGATTAATTTAATATCAATAAAATGGGAATATAATTCATTAAATTTCATTCTAATGTATTTTGATTGATTAATGTATAAATTTCAGTATTAATTCAATCGAAAATTAAAATATATTATTCGTCAAATTTTCGATTTAGTCATTGACGATGCATGAGAATCTAGATCTACAATTTTACTTTCATTATTTTGCTAATTTAAAAATTCGAATTTTTCTTCTTCATACATGACATAAGATAGATATCACACTGTAAAAAGTAAATCTTAAATCCCGACACGATCTTAAATTTGAACGGTCTTAAAAATCGATTTATGTCAAAATTAAATTTCTTAAATATTACATAAACATTTTTAAATTGTATTTAATATATTAAATATACGGAATAAAATATAATTTTAATTTTAAATAAAGCTAACATAATTTTTAAGCAATTTAATTCCGACGCAAATCGATTTTTAAGACCGTTCAAATTTAAGATCGTGTCGGGATTTAAGATTTACTTTTTACAGTGCATACTTAAAATATTTTAATTTCTGAAACCAATAATAAAAAAAAAACATTGATATTTCTTCTCTTCAGAAGATGAGTTCTTAACAAATTCAAAACATATCAAACCTATTTAAACTCAAACTTCAAATTTTCCAATATATATTTGAAAATCTACAATAATAGATGAAAATTTTCTTATAATGAAAAAAAAATATTATTGAAATTGAACTTTCTTGAAATATGATTTAATTAAAATTTCAAATCAAATTCTCAAAGATACTTACTACCCTCATTCGGAGACACATACAGAATGGTCAGTATGCTATATTGCAATTCGTATAGTACGATATAAGCAGGTTTCGTATAGCGTCGGGTAATATAAAACGGTGTGCCGGTGTGTCCACGAGTCAGCTAGATTCACGTCCGGTTTCCGGCTCTGCGTAGTCGCAGAGGCGGGCTCAGGAGAAAAGGGGCCCCTGGGCGGAAATGGGGCGGATTTTCTAGCGAGGGGGTGGGCCCCCGCCCGCCATTGGCCGACCCACGACTTCCGGCGGGAAAACTCTCTAACCCAGTGTTTCTCAACTTCCGGATCGCGATCGGATCGAGAAGAATTCATGCTCTGGCTCTAAATTGGTCTTGATGTATATTTTTGGGCAATCTACGAAATTTAATTTTGATTTTTTTTACTGACCCATATTTAATGTATTAATATATTTTTTTAGAATTCCAATACATTTGTTCTGTTTTGATTGAAAAATAATCGTATTATGTATTCTAATATATAATACAAGTGGAATAAATTGTGGACACTTTTTATAAATTTAATTAATTGGAAGATTTCATATTTTTAGAATCATTCTGAAAGTTGGTGCAAAATGCAATATTAAGAACCTTCTTATACATTCAATAAAATATGAAAGAAATCATATTCCCGTTTACTGAAAATTTCAAAAAAAAAATTAAATTGATAATTCATCGAGTATATGAAAAGTGTTCACAATTAATTTCACGTATGATTTTCTACCGAGAAATTCGAAGAATCTATGCCTTCTTTAGTCTTCATATGCCATTTGAAAATATAAATTTGGAAAATCATTAATAATATGTTCATTACTTTGAGAAATCAATGTATTTAGTGCTTCTTCTAGTTAAAACTTGGAATTTTATGATAGTTCTTACTCAAGTCGATCTCAGGATTTCATTAATTGAAAAATGATCAAATTGTATTGTATTATCTTTATAGAATCATCCTTTTTTGAGAAAAACTTCCTAAAGATTACACAGTAATGTTCCATCATATAAATACCATCACCTCAAACTTTTCTACCCCCTACCACAAATTGACCTTATAAAAAAAGATTTTCAATCACAAGACATTCAAAGACCAACATATTTTTCGATCATTGGATCACCAGAGATTCATAAGAGCATAATTGCAGCATTCATCTAACAGATCAACACCAAAAACCCAATCAATCCAATCATCAAAATGACCTTAAATTGTATATTTTCGAACGAAAAAAAGATTCAGATCCCCTGAATCCCATCTCCCGAATAACCGGAGAGTTCCCGTTCCCGTTCCCGGTTTTCCAGGCCGTCGTGTTATCCGGTCCGGCCAGGAAGGCACTATATTGACAACTGACCGTTTTCTCCATGAGTCATTGAATCCGAAGACGGTGTCATCTTTTTGGCACGCTGTGTACGGCCCCACTTTACGTAACGTCGCATCCGCACTGGACGTCCGATTTATGTGTTGAATTCGCTGTTTATGTGAAATCGACTGTTGACTTTTTTTTTTTTGTAGTTGAGTTTTATTTTTTTTTTGCCTCGGGATCGGAGATTTGGAAGTTGGAAGGGTTTTTGGGTTACGTTTGGTGGGTCGGTCGGATGGTTGTCTTATTTTTTTTTAGTTGAGGATATTTATTTTATCAAGTAGGGTCAGTTGTGGTAGTGGGTTTGGTATTGATATCGAAGAAATTATCAAATTATTGTTAAAAATATCTATTTAGTATGCATAAGGATGGGTGGATAAGAATTATTCGGGGGTAAGTTGTTACGAAAGAATAATTTTGTAAGAAAAAAAATGGTAATACTGAGTGATAGGCATAATTAAAACATCAGGTATTACTCACCTTTAACAACTATTTTACTTACATATGACAATTGAGCAACAAAACTGCTTACCCCCGGAACTTTCAATCCCACTCTCCTACACTATTATATGTGCCTTCATACTAAATGGTTATTGTTTCGAAATTTTTGCTGACTTCTAAGATATTGATACCAGTTACACTTGTTCATGAGCTAAACTTACCACTGACTATTACGAAAACAATTTCAAAAATTATTTTACATCCATAAATCAAAAAAATGAATCGTTTTAATATTTTCATTAGTTTGAAATCTATTTTTACACCCGAAGAAGTTTCTATTTCTGCTCGTGCATGTTAGCTTTGTTGATTTAATCTTTGCATCGGACATTGACTGTACGTGTAAAAAGAAATTACCATGTTTACCAAGATCGCTAGTCATTAATCAAATCGCAATTGTTCGACAAACGAGCTACCGGATATTGCGAATGCCTCTTTTTTATGATAATGTCATTCATCCTAAACGAACGAAATGACCTCTCGTATATACTAACGAAATAATTGATGACCGTTTAGCACATTGTTACTTATCCCTTCAAGTTATGTTTACCGAAAAAAGTCGAATCGATACTCGTTCACTTCGAAGCGAGTACCCTCGAATAATTTTATCGTGATCGTTTCAGAAGTAGAAAAACTCAAGTATAATAGCGCAATCGGAATAAAATTTATTTTTTCGCCTAGTTTACATTCGAAAAACGATCCAATTAAAGCTTTTAAACGTACCGAAAACCAGTCGTGCAAATGTGACCGAATCATGTGATAATTAGTACGAGCGGCTCCCCTCAAATGAAAAGTCAATTTGGACTTTACCTATTTAAAGTTAAATACAAAAAAAAAGTTAATGAATTGAAATAGAAGTACCTTTATACATATTGAAACTAAATTTATTAGGTCTTAAACGTATTTTTGATATTATTGAATAAAAATTTGTGATGAAAAATTTGATTGTTGAATTGACTTCATAAGCTATTTAAATAATAATTTGATTGTAAGATATTTAAATAATGAAAGAGCAAGCAGTTTTGAAACTATTATAAAAGTGTTTAAAAAAAAAAAGAACGTCAAATAGAAAAACGTATTCTCCCTTCGTCGTATCGGCGAATAATTAACTTTCCAAACGATCGGTTTCTCTTAAGCCTTCTATCGCTTTTCAGAGCCGCCCTCGGTTCATTTTCTCGTCAATCCTCGCCTTCTGAAGAAGGAGAACCTCGGCAAAATCTACGTGGAGAATAAATTGGCGAATCGATTTGTATTTGCATAAATTTATTTTCGTCTGCGGGGCGCGGCTTAGGCGAAATCTGCTCTCGGGAAAACGGCAAAACGGATTTAAAACTGATCCCGTCTCGTTCCTCTTTCGTATAAATCTAATGCGCATTATATTTTACTTATAAGCCCGCATAGGTGCCGAGAAAATAATCCCGGGAAAATTGTTAAAAAGGTAGTATTGCGAAGTGACGGCCGGAAAACTCGCGCGAAGTGATATAGTCGCTTGTTACCGAACTAACAAGTGCTTCGTCATCGTTTGTTGTAATATGGTGCTCGTGGAAATGTTTCAGTTTCGGATATTTCAGCGATTTATCCTTAGAATTGGACTTGTTTTCTTTATACGAGAATATTTTTTTTATATAAAATTACTAGCGATCAACCCGTTCAATATATCAACGCATGCTAGTTAGAGTAAACTTATAGTTTTTGATAGCTATCTCTGATTAATTGCTAACAAATAATTAAAATATCGAATTTAAATTTAGTTTGGAAAATTAAAACAGAAATTTCGTTGGATAATTGTTTTTTCAGTTTCGGAGCATTACGTCGGAAAGACAGACACACAGATGGAACAGTTCTATTTCATAGTTAGATGAAATATTTTTTAATTCATACTTATATTTTGATCTGGTTAAAAACACATTTTTTACATCTCTGAATGTTATTCAACCGTAACTTCTACATTTTTTTTATATTCTAAAGAATGCTGACATATTTCAAATCCAAACATAATAAAAATCACATTTTTCGACACGAGCAAATAAACCATTTCAAAACCGAAATGAAACACTACGCTTTCGGAACATTCCTAGAAGTCCAACGAAACGTCACGCCTCGTACGGCGAACGTCCATCACGTATCAAGTCCAAACCGCTTCAGGGATTCTACGTAATTATAATAATTTATACATAATCGTAAGTCGCACATACTTATTAGACATCCGAGGTAAAACACGAAGAGGATCCTGTTCGGATTTCCCTCTACTTGAAGTAGACACGTATTAATTTCACCCGATCGACCCGATCGCGAGCTTGATTTGTAACACGTGTACGTTTTAATCGCGAACGACTCGCTGTTATTTATTCGACATATTTTATATTGTAAATTTATACATGTATATATAAAAAAAGACACGTCGGATTCTCGAGAGTGAATAACGAAATCGCTAACGAGACGCTATCAATCAAGTTTTTTTTCCATCCGAGTGTTTGGTTATTTCGTATCGAACGTTAGATTGGGCTCGCTCGCTAAGAGATACGTTTCGCAACAGTGTGTTTAAATAAGATTAATATTATTTCGATTCTCGGTTTATTATTTTTGTGCTGTGAATCGAGGCTCGATCGACCTATTTTTTTATTGAGAAATTTTCGATTGTAATTTTTTTCTTGAATTTTAGACCTTCGATTGGGCACATATGACAATGTATGGACGTGCAGAGGTCAGATATGAACACCATGGATGTTTGTAGGTGACGCATGCGCGGGGGGCTGTCGGGGGCCCCATGGGGCCCTGTCGGCCACGGGAGACTCCACGGGGGGCCCCACAGCCTTTGATATGGACCGGGACAAACTCACAACTATCATACGCATGATTGTTGTATTGTATTAAATTCGAAATTATTATACGAGATCGTGTGAAGCTTGAAATCGTCGATATTATTCGAAAAAAATTGTAATATATTTGATATTGACAATAATATACCGTACAAATATCGAAGACATTGGTAGATGAACTACATACTGAATGATCAATATTTAATTTATGAGAAAATCATACGTATTAAAGTGTTTCCATTTAGTCATCTTTGACGTTGATGTAGACGGGTTCTTAATTTTAAAGATTTTTTTGTACCAAGTGTAACAAAAAATAATACGGATCGTGCATTTTCCGTATAAGTGTATCACACCTGCATGTCGCGTTATTTGTCTGTTATAATTCACTCGCGTCAATTCGACAAAAAGTAGCATTTTTATTATGGAATGATGAATGATTAAGTGTGTGTCAAAAATGTTCACGAATACGTCAAAAATGTCCACGAATACGTCATAACTGTCGCGTAATTGACTTTTGCTTCTTGTATATAAATATTTAAAATACTAAACGACATCAATGTCATATAATCAAACAGTTAAGTGTAGATTTAAATATTTTCATATTCAATAAACAATTCAAATTTTAGGTAAATAAAAATTTCGATCCAAGCTCATGTCGAACGACATCGATTTTCCCCATTCAAACACATCTTAAAATAAATAAAAAAACTCAAAAAACACAACATATACATTACAACACGCAAATAAGCCGAACACTAAGTATGGGGCGATCGCTAATGCATATTTCACTTAAGCGAATTCCCATTTTCCCCCCACAAAACGAAAATCGTATTTCTCTCGGCGCTCGAACAAATAAGCTCGTCCTGGAGCACTTTTCTCCCGTTCATCGGGAGCTTCCTTCCTGCAAATCTACCCTTTTGTGAATGATAAATTATTTTAAAACGATCGAAGTCCCCGCTCTCGCTTTCGCGATTTTCCACGGTTTTTCCGGAGAGTTTCGGATGCACTATTCGCGCTCGTTAATGCTCCGAAAATAATATCTGTGGACGTATTTTTCGGGGTTCTAAATAACATTTTTGAATTTTATTCTATATCTAGACTAGAATATTTAAAATGTGTTCTTTATTTTAACAGTGGAGTAAGTCTACTTGCTTTCATTTCAAGATATTGAAGGGTATGCGTTTGACTTTGTTTATTTTCAATTTTTGAACTGGCACCGCTGTTGAAAAAAGGACACAAATAAACTTTTTGCATAAATGCATACTAGTCAAATATACAATCTGTTAAAATCACCATCATGAAAATAACTAAATAAACGACAATAATGCACTCGAAAGCTGGTACGTCCACATTTTGAATAATCGAAACGAATTTTGGCGCGAACGGACGACGAGTTTAAAAGTGTCGATGTCGAACTGGTTAAATATTGCATTAACCCGAGGCTAAATTTCGTTGCATGTGACACCACTTCGACGATCTCTCATTTATTTATGTGCAAGCGCAAATTCGAACCGAATTTCGCATTCGTTCATTTAGCTTATTTTCGAGTCGATTAATTTGGATTCGTTTTATTTTTCTCGATGCTCGAGCGTTTCTTATCGAGCCTTTTGTGTAATTTGTTCATTTTCCTTTTTTTGCCCCGATCGAATGTTTTTCGTAAATCGTTTACGTCGAATTATATTTATTTGCTTATCGTGTAATATATTTTAGTTTTAAATTATTTTTTGCAGCTAATTTGTTCGATTGTATAGTCATCTAATTTGAACAAATTGAAGTTAAATTCTATATGACGATTGAAAAGGTCAAGGTGTACAAGTGATATTTTTTGCCGAAATTGAGTAATGTACAGAAATCGCATTTATGTAAGCTTATATATTTGGTGGCAAAAGGATATAAACGAACTTGGAACGTGTGCTTCAATATATCATCAAATCACTCGATCTCCTAATACATGTAAGTACATGGTCAACTTTGAATGCGCTTTTCTCAAAATCATCGCAGTCAATTGTACCCCTTGGCCTTTTCAGTCATCATATACATATAAGAAAGGATACATCTGATTAAACACTATTTTCAACACAATACATGCACCTAACTAACGAAATAATACATTAATTTTCGAAATAGATAGTTCAATTTCGACTATTATATTTATCAGTCATTGATGATATCTTTAGGATAACAAAATGTTTACTTTCAAACAAAATCCTGATATTTACGAAACAAATAAAAAAAAAATCAAGTGTCAACTTTCGTTAAAAAATAAACGGTCAAGACAACCATATCTATAACAAAACTTCCATTCAAACACAATCACAAATCGATACGATTCTTAGCGACACAACACCCTCGAACTTGATTGCGTATTTATGCGACTCGTCCTCCGTATTGTTTTTTTTTTAGCAAAGTCCACATTTTTTCCCCTTAGAGAGGTCAAAGTTGCAACGTGTCGTCGCGAATTAATAAAGAACGAACGGGCGTGGTAGTGTGTCACCGGAAAACGTTTTGTACGATGTCACCACGTCGTGTGACCGAGGATACACCCCCAGTTTGGACACGAATGTCCTTATGGACACGCGAAGATCCTCCCTGTTTTTTACTTTTGGTGTGAGGATGTTGTTCATGGTTTTTTTGGGCGTTTTTTTGACATTTTTTTCCCATTCGATTCGAACGATTTCCATTTAGAAGCGAACATTTAGATTTTTTTTCAATTTTGATACCAGAAGTTAATTTTTGGATGTTTGTGATGGTCAGGTTCCTCATGTAATTAGTCAGGTTTTTAAATCTTAAGTGTCAAAATTTCTCGGAAATCGTAAACGGGTATATTTTCGGAAAATTTAAAATGTTTGGATAAAGAAAAATAATGTTTCCATTAGCTTCAAGCAACATAATCATTAATTGAATTATAACGTCATTGTATTTCCTTACTATGAAAATTTATAAAAAAATATGTGAAAAAGCAAATAAAAATATTATTTTTCTTAAAGCTTATACTATATCCTCTTCAAAAATAAAGAATTTCATCCCATCTTCGAAAAGTACTTTTACCAAATCTTAATTTAAACCTAAAGAATTCAAATGTAACTCACCTCTAATTTTTTTTTCTGGCAGAAATTTTCTGATTCTTATATTGGGACAATGCAAAGACATAGTCACAAATGACTTTCTAAAATCAACATCATCTAAAAAAAAATCGAATCATACAAGTTCACGATGATGCTGCAAGTATTACGCGTACGATCCGATAGAGTCGTCCGCTTCAGAACTATGAATAATGAATGAACCTTCGAACGGACGGTCGGAGAGCATCCTGAAAAAAGAAAACGGCATACGTGTGTGTATTTTTTCAGACAGAAAACCCATAGTACGTACAATATGTATTCGTGGCCATTGTATTGTGCATGTGGCCATCGAGTTCGCCCCCATACCGCGCGAAAGCACGAACAGACGTTCCATTATTGACTGTTCGGTCGACCGGAGCCGAGTTCATTGAATTAACCAAAAACGGAAGCCGAATTTAGGACAGTCGACCTGAAATAATGTTGAACGTTAAATTGCCAACGTGAATTTTGCAAAGGTTGACACTGTTTATGCGCTCTGCGAGTTTTATGAGAATTCGATTAAGCTGTGTTTTATTTTGACTCGAATCAAATTTTTATACTTTCAGGTCAATTTTTTTTAATTTTCACCTAAAAGCTATTAAATTATATAATGTTTGAGTAATTAAACCAATCCTCATTGCAGATATATAAAGAATGAGTCTTTGATTGATAGTTTCATTTAAAATACAATTTGATGAAATGCGTCGGGTTCAACTGGAGCGCGTAATGGCCGCTGATGGGAAAAGCGCGGGAAAATCATCTCGTTGTCGAAATTCAGTCGAAATTTCTACAATGACCTACCGAACTGTGACGGTGGTTGTGTTATTTATTGTTCGGGTGGTTACCGCACGCCGCGGTGTAAATTGTCCATCGACCGAATGCAACCAGATATTATTATCCGTTATTACCGTGCGTGATCATTAGTGAGTGTGTATGTGTACTAACATAAGGCTAGTAGCACACTAATACGATAAATCTTGCAAAATCGTCACTATCGATTATACATTCAAAATATTGATCATATCGATACTAAATAAAACGCTTCAAATAAATCATTTGGTACCTAGTATATTTTTTTATGATGAGTACTTACTGATATTAATATGTGTAAGATTTAAATTAGTCTGATATTCATATTGAAAATATTTTTAATTAATTATTTGTTTTTTATAGAATCAATTGGAGTAAGTGTGGCTTATAAAGTAAGTGCGAAAAATAATAAAAAAATATCAATCTAGTCAATCTAACTATATAATAGTGCTATTCTGTGTCTGTGTCTGTATATCTGTATGTGTATGTGTGTGTCCATGTAACGCTCCAAAACTGCGCGTAAATATATTCAACGGGCTGATCGCCGTGTTAACATATTGTTATAGCATTCATGCTAGAAGACTTTGAAAATATTTTTTAAATATTTCTAATTAATATTGTTACCTACATAAGCCGCATTTACCAATTGATTAATTCATCGACAAAATCTATAATCATTCAATAAAATTTTAATGAATGCGAACGATTCGCTCAAAAATACATCAAATTAGTTTCCGCCGCCCATTGTCAATAATCGAAAACAATCGAGAGGTTCAAAAGGGCCGATATCGAATTAACATTAAAATAAATTTTTAAGCGTGCGTGCATTTGAACCGAGCGCAATATAAAGCCGCATGCACACACATCGCGTCGCAGGTACATAATAATAAATGCGTTCGTGCTGCACCGCGGTGCATTCATTACGCCCGTGAATAATGCACGCGGTCCGATAGTTTTTGCTCTCTCTCCCCCATTTCGCCGACACCGTAAATCGGCACGTGCGAAACTGAAATGTATTCAATAAAAATGTCCGTATAAATATGATGTTAATTCGGGGTGCGGTGTACCGGTCGAAAGGGCCGTTTTTCGCATGAGCTTTGCGCTGCGAATGTCGGTTTGATGGTGTCGATTTGATCGGTGTTTTATCGGGTCTAATTTGAATTGGAATTAATGTCGGTTCATTTGGGAATATATTATTTAAACGATTTATTAATATTATTTATGATACAATATGAATTTATATTAAAAAATAATGTAGGTGATTGTGTATTATATCATTAGTGCGACACTAGACTGGTTAGATTGAGTTGTGTTAGATCTTGGATTATTTTCCTTCTTTTATGTTAGGTTAAGTTTGGTTATATCAAACCTAATATTGTAATGAATAACTTAATTTTATTAAAAATTATATAGTCACGTATTTTTAATCTTATATTATAATATTATAATAAAGGAGGTCGAATGATTTGATGATATATCTCGACACACGTTCTGAATTCGTTTATATCCTTTAGCCACCAAATAAATCAGCGTGCATAGAAGCGATTCCTGTGCATTACTCAATTTTGACAAAAATGTCACTTGTACCCTTAGCCTTTTCGATCGTCATATATTAACGTGAAAATATTAGCATTCAAGTGCATATTATGAAAATATAATAATTTTACAGAAAACTATGAATAATATCGAATTTATAATTGCCCTTATATACGATTATTATTTATAGTCTTTTAATTAAAAATTGAATTGAAGTAAAAGGTGTTCATATAATTATTACATAAGTATTCGGAAAAAATGTAATTACATTTTTCCTTTGAAATTTAATCCTCAATTAAACATTATTACAGTAAGTTATTTCATTGCACAGTCAATACGTTCTCAAACAAGTGACGTTTTAACGTCCGCACAATTAGTTTGGCGTTCAACGCGCAACATGTGCAACTCTCTGAAGAAACAGCCTCGATTTTAGCGCAGCCGCATCTAGACGCGAATCGAGAGCCGACTGTACTTATATGGCAAGACCGCCTCCATTTTCAGCAAGTGCACGTATACACAAAACAAGTACAAAAATACACACGAAACCGAAACAAGTCAACTCGGAAGCCATGTTTTCGTGTCGGCGACTCATTACGGCAACGTTCGCCAATGGCCCGCGGCCACGCCCGTTTCGAATTCGAAATTTACACGTGGATCGAGAAAAAATTCTCGAATGAAAAATGCAAAACGCGTGCATAATCGCAATAAATATGTATGTTCGTCTCGTTGTGTGCGATTTTTCAGCGATATGGGGGAAAAGTCGCCTTTGATATGTATTTCTTAGGTCGCGTTGCGTTCGTTACGCAAGTTCGTTGTGCACGATTTCGTGACCGGAGACGCATTATTCAACGGTCAAGTGCTTTCGTTGTATGGGATCATGTTCTTGTGCAGAGGTGGTCTCGATGTGCGATTTTAGTATCGGTTTTGTGAGTTCGTTTGTCTCAAATTCTCGTTTGAGTCGGTGATAATTCGTTATGAAATTAGCGTTAATATCAATGACAGTTAGATAGTCGTCTAATGTGTATATAGTTTTTATGGAGAAATGATTGTATTGCTTGACAACATTAAGGTATAAGATTCAAAGATAAATTATGAAGGGGGATGCTTTTCGTTTCTTTAACTATAATAAAAACTTTTTTTTCGCTTTAATACTCGCAACTACAGCGGGCAATGGAAGGTCACTCTAGCTAGAATCTAATTAGAAAGAAAAGCATTTTTCCTCATAATCTATCTCTAGCAAGGTCACCAACTGAGGTGAATTAAAAAAAATATGTTATTTTAATTTTATGAATATATGTATGTATATTAAATCAAATTATTTGTAAAATAATAAAACTAGCTTCAATGACCCTACGTTGCTCGAGACTCAATAGACCTTACGCTAATTTTGAACTATTGAATGAAAATTTCAATAAAATAAATGAAATGCAAAATAATACATATGTATAGAAACATTTAAAATTACATTGCGTATATAGGTCGTGTATAATATTTGCAGGGCTAAAGAAAAGCCTCTCCTATGTAAGAAATCTCCTAAATTATGAATTATTATATGTAAATTGTAAAATGTAATGATGCAAAAATCTTCCCCAACGTATGTATAGTAAATCTGAAAAGTTTCATTGCAAAAGGATAAGCTGTAAAGGAGTCTGTAAATCATAGACATTCATTTATGTTTACATAGAAGAAAATCATATACATACATGTAGTCAAAACATGAAAATTGAACCGAGACAAAAACCCAAACCCCCGAAGAAGAGAGATCCGAAGGTCGCCTCAGCCGATGGAAATCAAAGGTTCCTCTTGTCGGGCGAGGCGCGGAGCTAATTTCATCTCGCAGGCATTTCCCTTAATTACCGCAACGAACAGGTGGAAACGTGGGCGTCTGCGGAGGAAACGCGCACCCCCATTCGGCCCCCATCGCCCCTGTATTTATGGCATCTGGAGAGATCGTTACCTGGTTCTCTCCTTACGCAAAACTTAAATTAGCCAATAAACCTGTCAGGTGCGGGCCCGGCTCTTCCCGGAGGTAAATACGATTCTCTGTTTATAATTAGTTTATATAAGTTGATACAGGTGGCGACCCAACCCAACCCGCCCCATACACCCAGCGAAACCCACCCTCGGCGGTTAATTTATGTACGGAGCCGAGCTGGGGCGGGTTCTTCGCGGAAGAGAGCTAATCTCATTAGGCGGCAATAATTTCGCCATGTTATTATTTCGCGAGTTTCGTTTCGTTCGTCTCGTTTCGATTTTTAAAGGGGGGCCCACTTTTTGGGTAGGTCGTTAACGCTTGTTCGGCGATGTTTTAACGAGCCGTTGGAAAAATTACGAAGGTCAGCTACGTCGTTTCGTAATGATATATAATATGCCTAATATGAAAATTAGTACTTATAATAATATAAATTAGATTAGGTTAAATTTCAATACAGACGTTAAGTATCTCATGTATGTTGGATAAACTAGTCTTATGAAAAACGGACGTATGTATAATCTGCCTGTGTTCGATAGACTCTGTAATAACTTACCCTTTGGTAGTGAAGCTTTCCAGAGTTGTTGTATTGCACGTTTGAGAAGGTTTCTGCGCCATTTTTCACAATTTATATTTAAAATTTTACAAACAACGGGATTTCTATCGTTTGACAGTTCTCAGATAGGTCTTTTTGTAGTCAAAACGTAGCAAATATTTTACATGACCTACACAAACAACGGGATTTATATCGTTTGACAGTTCTCAGATGGGTCTTTTTGTAGCCCAACCGTAGCAAATATTATACATGACCCACACAAACAACAGAATTTACTACACAAACAACGGGATTTATATCGTTTGACAGTTCTCAGATGGGTCTTTTTGTAGCCCAACCGTACCAAATATTATACATGACCTACACAAGCAACAGAATTTACTACACAAACAGTGAGTACTATATAACAGTTTACTATCAACTCGTTATACATATATGTATAACGGGTCACAGAAGCAAATATAATAACGAAATCAATCATATCAATACCGATAAGCAACAGTAGGTTGAAGACTCAAAAAATCTTATTCAATTCATTAAATTGCTATTGGAAAATCTTCGTAGATGCAATAATCTACAATATAACCCCATTTAAAAACTTTATTAATAAAAAAAATCGAAATTAATTTCCGAATCTCACCGAAAAACACCTGATACCATTGTCTCATACGAGCAGTAGCATCAACATCGGCGACAGATAAAGAACCGTGAAGATTTCCTTTCGTGTTTGTCGAATAAGGGTGCGTTCGCGAAAAGGGCTAAAGATGCAGGGGTGGGCTCGGGACTTTGAGTAATGACCCGCCGGCGGCCCACGGGCGACCGATAACGGGCCTCCAGGGCCGGGCCTCAGACCAATCATACCACGACATATCTCAATCCCCTTAATACGCCTGACCCACCCCTGTCTAAGATCCGTTTGTGTGTGGAAAAGGCTTTAGATTCTTATTAGGATTTTCTTAGATTGGATTTTTTTTTTATTTTTTTCTCATTGAAATTTGGGTTTGTTTTGATTGTTGAATGTAAAATTTTAAGATGGGCTTAAGTTGATTATTTTTTTATACAATGTATGCCTATTAGATTTTTTTTTATATTAAAATAATATTAAAATCATGCAATTTTCATGTATTGTATAGAAGAAATCATATGATGTTTTATTTATATATTTTTAATTACAGGTTTTCTTCAATATGATTTTTTTCGACCCAAGTAACAAAGTTCAGCCGGAGACTGAAGCTAATAGTAGGCGTATTACTCACCTAGTAAATCTATCAGAAAATAAAGGAATCCAGGCCAAACATAGATGTCATTACAAAACGACCGATATTGAGTGATTTCAAAGAATATAAAATAAATTTAAATAATTCATTAAAATTATGTATGTTTTTCAACATTTATGTAATATATTTCGATTTTTGTTAATTAAAATGAATGAATTTGAATTATTTTCGTATTCATTTTATTCCATTTGATAAAAAATGTATCATCTTCCTTTTCTTAATTAATATGTGAGAGAGGGTTAGTATTTTATGGTCTATGTTTTCACATTTGGCTTAAAAACAAAACGAATTTAAATTATATGCGATCCCCCAAGTACTAACTGTCAAAATCTGGGGAAAAGAGACAGATGCATGTATTGTATATTGGTATACCTGTCTCTGTCCTGGATTATGTATATTGACAGCTAATAGTAAGAGAACTACATATGCACGTGTAGTTTAAATTCATTTGTTTTTTAATCAAAGATAAAAAGCAATTTAAATAATCAAAATTGAATTAAATAAACTAAATAAATATATATAAAAAAAAAACAGCAAAACAAACGCTCCACTCGCACACGAAAATCGTTCGATTCTCGTCCATTACATCTTCGTGGAGCCCTCCCGAAAAAACAACCGTGATGGATGCATTTTCCGTATTGAGAGACCCTTCCTCGCGGAGGGAATCCGCCCTTCGTCGCGGGGAATCCGCCCTCCGAGGGGCGACGGTGGGCGGAAGGTTGACAAATGGGCCGGCAGCTGTATCGCAAGAGCCCAGCGAGATGGAATTGCAACTTTAGTTACGGAAAAGGGACTCGTCGTCGTCTTTCCTGCCCCCTTTCGTTTCGGGAGTTGGGCCGCGATGGGGTTGGGCTGTGAAGGGGGTGGTTGGGAGTCGGCCTTCTGCAGAAACAATTTATTATTTCAGGGCCGAAAATATCGCGGGGCGGACTCATAATAATAATCCGATAGGACCCCCTTTGTGAGGCTTTTAGGTTTTTTTTAATGGTTTTTCATTGATTTAGTCAGTTGAGAATATTTAAGTTCTGTTTAAAATATGTGTATTATGATAAAAGGTGTGTTGGAAATGAAACTCGAAAAGTTTTTAATATTTTTTTTTAATAATTTTTTTACACAAGATGTAGCATTCATAATGCTGACAAATTTCATTATTCCATCATTCAAAAAAAAAAAAAACACTATACAGAGGACTCAAGCTCACCCGCGCATCATTCATCTCCATTTTATTATTTTAAATCACTTAATAATCAATCAATAATAATATATTTCATTATTTATATAATAATTAATTAAATTCAGTATAGAGGTAAGTTTATAGCATATGCACTAATTATCTTAAATGTTGGATAAAAAATTCATACATACACATATATAATAGTCCGCTTTTTAATAATTATCAATTAACATTTTCAGCGTGAATTTCTCCAGTAATTTATTAATTCATATAATATAAATATTATTTAATTTCACAATTAATCAGTTATCACTGCGTGTTCTGTGTATATGTGTATTTCAATAAATTTACACTTGATGAGAATTGAAAAAAATAATAGAAATCGACGAACATATCAAGAATCTTTTGAGCGAAACAATCAATAGTTTTTTTTTTCACATTTCTATAATATACTTTACAATAGTTACAAAAAAGATAAAACAATACGAAAAATATATTTTACAAAATGACCAAATAACGAGAACAGGCGTGATACTAGAGAACTTAAGAATAACTCAAATATAATTTATTCAATTTACAAAAAAAGAATTTTAATTTTCAAACTGTTAACAATTTTCAAATTTTTATGATTCATCATAACGAAAGCTTTATACGGACAAGAGAATATGTTCATAAGAAAAAAATAATTGTATACAGTGATATGTTTTCATTACATTGAAGAAAATAATAAAAATACAAGTATACATACTGTGAAACTATTCATATTCGAATCTGCAGTCAGTTTATTTTTTCTTAAATAATAAAATTAAACATCGAATGATGAATACAAAAGGGCGACCAGGTACATAGAAAAAATTAATAGCTCTTCAATCGTACAGATTCGAATATAAGTGTTTCTATAATACATATATAAATAAGTGTTTAATATATTTTTGAACCGGATTGAATAAAATAAATATTCAATCAACACCAAAAATATACATAAAAAGAGTAATCATATTGAAAGTGAGTTTGCATTATATCTGTTATATTGTTTCGTTAAAAAAAGATGACTACATTAAAAAAAATATAATTTCCTAAGCGATCTGTCGTACAATTTAAATATTCAATATTTCATCATTTTAACTTCATAAGTGTAAACATATACATATATATAATAATAATATATTTCTGTAATTAATTTTCGTATTGTGTGAACGCATCTTTAAAAATTTAATATCAAGATTTTTTTTGTTCAAAATTCAACACGTTAACGGTTCACGTCTTTTTAAATATTTTTTGCAAAAAATGATCATTACTTTTCGTATCGTATACATTGAATAAGGCTTATGATGAATATAATAACGTGAGACTTCATCATCAGAAGGTTTTCCTCTCTCTAATTTGTATCATTAAAGCGAGATGCTTATTTCAGTGCTAGAGTGATTAGCAAGCCAGAACAAATTATATTGAAAAAAAAAACTTCAAACAATAGAATTACACTAAGCAATTTCCGAAATGATAAAATACAATAAAGTTGCATGTTCTGAAAATCCGTTTTTTTTTTGATATCGCTCGTATAACAGTACCCTGTAAATTGACTCCATAGCCTGTGTATGGTTCAAAATAAATTAACTAACTAAAATAATTCGATAAAACGAAATCAGTATGCGTGATTTGTCACTCGTATACAATTTGATTGTCTTGGTCTTTCCGTTTGGATATCCATACGATTTTTATAAAAATTGCTTAGTATAAATCTCAACTGATAGATGAAAAAAATAATGAAAATTAAAAACATAGTATAAAGAAATTAAATAAGACAAGTCTAAAGGTCGATGAGTTTCATATGTACACATTTATCACATGAGATGCTATGAACGTTTAGAAAATTTGATAATTTTGGTATACATTTTCAGTAAGTTTTCATTCTCATAAGTTCGAATCAATTTCGTATTAGCAGCAACATCATTTTTTTAAAATCATTTCTTTCAATAACTTTGCAGTCTTTCATTGTACGTATGTGCATAAAACATAGTATAACTTGAGAGTGCTAATATAAAATCGCTCGAAATTGCATAAACATTGACATTATTAAAATATGTATTTTTTTACAGAGTCGTTCATTGATATACAAGTGAAAAAGTTTACGTATGTATATTTCACGCATTTTTTACAGGAAAGAAAATGTTTAATTTTACTTGAGAAAGAACTGAAAAGTGCGGGTTGAATTAAATTATCTTTGTTGTGAAAAAATATTTGCATTATCGGTTTCGTTTTACATTTTGATAAATATATAAATGTTTACATTTAAAAGCACCGAATTGTAACGGTATAAATATATATGTATATTAATGACGCGTTCGAATTATTTTCCTTTCATACAGTAAGTGTTTAGTTACGTTTTCGGAGAAAATACGAAATGAATATGTATTTTTTACGTATACAAAGCTATGTATCTTGTGATCAGATAAATCTGTAAAATTTTATCCCGGTCAAATTTACAAATAGTCGTTAGCTTAAGAATCCTATGTACTTTTTTTTTGATGATGACAAATGTGTTATTAATGCTTTCCTTTTTAATTATATTATAATATGTACAAGTCCTACAGTTTTGAGCAGCCAAAAAGCTGCTTAAAATATTCATCTTTTAATTTTTAAATAAATTGTTTCCGAGGAAGCTTTCCATCAGCATCCTTACGACCCCCGTACACTTACGCGCCAAAAATAAGGAAATTAACGAAAAAAAAATTAGATTTTCCTAGATCTCTTCACAAATTTATACACAATCTTATACTAGGGTCAAATATCACTTACGATTTACGAGCACTATCCATACTAAAAATTAATTTATTTCCACTTTTCATATAAATAAAAATCAACGTTTTGGGGATTTTAAGGTTTTGATAAAAGGGTAAGGAGAAGAAGGGTGGGGGGCAGTATAGTCTTTGAAAAAAGGATTTTGCGTTTTTACATTCATTGTGTAATATTTACTAAAAAAACACACCTTTACAAATAATATTACAATTATTTAGTAATCTTTTTTTATTAACAATTGCATATCAATTTCATATTTAATTAATATTTTAATGTTTTCCTTAAACATAAACGACGCTGCGCTTTTCCGATCGCTATACAAATACACGTCAGATATATTATAGAAAATCTGTACAATACAAACGTGATTTTTTTTTTAATATTATTTTTAATTTATATAATTATATAATATAGATTTTCGACCCCATCAATCGACGAATTGCGCGGAAAAAAGCGCAGCGCTTACAATTGCACCTCATATTTTTATTTTTCATTTATTTTGTGTACAAACCTCCAACGAAATTAAGTCACTTTATAATCGTATCATGCGAAAAAGTGCGACCGACACAGTTGCAAATTTTCACGGGGGATAGTATTATTTTTTCAATCATTTTCGTTTACAATTTTCAGTTAGAATTGTGTGTGTCTGGGGGAAGAAGGGGGGTGTTACCTAAACATTTTTGTTTTAATTTTATTTACTCATTAATTTTTAAGTAATCGTATACTTTTCATTTTGTAACCGCGTGAGACGTAGCCGTACCAGTCTTCGAAGAAGTCTTCTCTCTTCAAACGTGGAACGCACACACAGTCTCAGGGATGCTCAACGTATATTCTCTCTTCGTTGTATTATTTTTTTTAATAATTTTTAAAATATAAATTTATTTTCATAAAAAGTTCATCATATTTTTTTTTTAGAAAAGATGCTGCATTTTTAATTACATCATGCTATTAGTTTAAGCCACGATCACAATGACAGGTCAAAAATCACACACGCAAACACAATTTTCGATATACAGAAATAATTATTTTTTTTAAATTATTATTTTACACAATTTCCTTTGTACAATGAGTGAATCACATGAATATGATATTTAACGGTTCTCGTTTTCAATTTTTTTTTTTTTTAATAATTTATATTAAATATTTTTGTGAGTGCCGCATTTAGTAACTAACGTCCGCCGTTGACACGTTAACGGAGGCGCGCCATCTTCATCCCCCGATGCGTGTTGTCCGAAGATGAAAGACTCCTTTCTTTCTCCTCTTTCTTTTTCTTCTTCTATACAACAATGGATGCGGTATGTTTTCGTATGTACGTTGTAGTAGTCTGTGCGGTGTCGGTTTGACTTCAGATCGTCGGATGGTCATTTGGTTAAGTCTGTATAACAGCCTTTTTCGGTACTTGCACCGTCTGTGAACAAAAATTCATAATTAATACATCTGATAATATTCCTTTATGATTGGATCTCTTACTTAATTCATTTTAACAAATTTAATATAAGTTTAATTGGAATAAGTGCAGTTCATGAAGTTAGTGTGGCTGGCATAAATATCTTAGAAATCAAAATGAAAGTTGATTAAAGCTAGTATGAATATACTTTACTATAGTTGTTATTTCAATATTTTTGAGATATTAATGACAGCTACACTTGCCTAATGAGCCGAACCTTGACTTGACCTGAATATATTTTTATTTTTTTCGTGTTAGGTTAGATTTTATTATATTAAATTACAACTACATAGATCCATTTAGGTTAGATCAAATGTCATGGTAATGAGATAAACACGCAATGCCAATAGATAAACGATTACCTATGACTTTTATTTGAGCATTTTTATGTATGGCTCATTTACATACTTTCTCTGCAATTTGTTCTGATTTTGCACCTTTTTCGTATATGTGAAAAAAAGGTTCGATGCAAGCGCAAGTAGCAGTAACAGCATGTAAATGAACTATAAAAACTGACTTTTTTGTCCACTTGTGAGTGGTACAAAGCAGACGAAGTACATACCTATATGTAAGAGGAAATATATAGGCGTCCTCTTTTGACTTATAGGCGTGTCCCTCGTCCGTTCCACAAGTGGACAGTGGGTTTAAGACAAAGTTTAAAGATGACGATGGAGGTTTACCTGTTCGATTTGCGAGTTAGAGGTGATGTCCATAGTACTCGGCCGGTGGATAGTGCGCATACCCTTGGTGGAAGGCTGCGTCTGCTGGTGGACGATGCATCATCTGCGCCTGGCCGTCCATCATGTAGCCCATGGTCGCGTCCGGACTGTAAGCGCCGCTGGGCCCCGCGTGCGGAAACACTGCAAATGGATAAGACACTAAAATTAAGCCATGCTGAGGTGGAGTTTTATAGATACTCATTAATAGCAATCTCAAAAAAATATGAAAATTTTATGAGGAAACCCGAAATCCCGCCATCAAAAACCACAAACGTTTCTATGTCAGCTTGTTATGCCTGACGTTCACTTGGATGAAGGACACACTTATGAGTAATAAGGTACGCTTATATGGCTATCCTCCTCTTTGTTATAAATGTGTCCTTCATTCGATCCGTACCTCTCGCAAGTGGACGGCGGGAATTCGACTGGCCTAGTTGTTAGCATCAATTTTAAGGACGCTAAATTTACATTTAACAAAACTACCCACTTTAAATTCAAATATGGATATTTAATTTTACTATCATCGCTGCAGTCGCTGTCGTCCTTAAAGGCATATACGCATTTTATAATTGCAAAATCCGCATTTTCGATATCGGTCCACTAGTTTCGCAGTATAGCGAAAGCTCCGGGGTCGTTTATTGCTTCCTGCTCTATCCCGCGACCCTTGATAGAGAACCATGCACTGGGTAATAACTCTCGTAAATCAATGGACCGTACAGGATAATGGGCATTCTTATGGTCGGCGGGAGAGACAAAATAAAATAGGAGAAAAAAAAAAGAGCGAACGCCATAGTATAAGAGACGCACACACGGAGAGAGAGATTCAGCAGAAAGGAAAAATAAAAGGAAAAACAGATTTATTAGCCCGAAAAGCTTTGTCGAAGATTTTCCTGACGTTTCGTTACGCCCCCGCGATGTCACATGAATAAAATCAATTTTTACGCAACGCTTATTACGAGAAGCCACTCTTGCGAACCGCTTCTCTAACTCTCCATCTCCGCAATTTTTTTCCCGCCTCGTTTTATTATCATAACGATATTATATCGCGCTCTCTCGATATATATTTTTTTTCAGTCGATATTTAGGCCTTCTGCGCGAACAATAACGACTTCGCCCATAGTCCATAAATTACGGAACCGCTCTATTATTCGCCGCGGAAATTTTTAACGAATCGCCCAAATGCAATAGACGTCGCTAGCGTAAAATAATGCCGATTTATTCCGAGCGAGCCCATTGTGTTAACACGATTCATTTAAAAATTAATAAATAAACCGAATCGATGAATAACGAATTGGGTTATTTTCGATTTTCCGCATTGACTATGAATTTTTGTTCCAAATACAGTTTTTTTTTTATAGAGCATTTGTGCGAATCACGACTGCTATAATTTTGTCAGAATAAATGACTTGAATAAATAATTTGAATTCAATATTAAAGATCTTTTTGATAATATTATCGAATATTATTGTTATTGCTAAAAATCTGTAGACTCTTGTGTATGTGAGCAGTTTTTTAAATGAGAAGTCAAGAGATGCGATGCAAAAATTAAAAAATATATGACGATCAAAAAGAACAAGGGGTACAAGTGACATTTTTGTCGAAATTGAGTTATGAACAGGAATCGCTTCCATGCACGTTCATTTATTTGGTGGCAAAAGGATATAAACGAATTCGGAACGTGTGCCGAGATATATCATCAAATTACTCGACCTCCTCCTAAACATGGTCAACTTTGAACGTGCCTTTCTCGAAATCACCGCAAAGTCACTAGTACCCCTTGGCCTTTTCAGTCGTTATATAATAAATTATTAAAAAAATATCAAATGATCTGAAGATGTGTCAAATCAGATCCTGAGAAACTTTTCATATACATTCTGAAACACAACGATTGGACATAATCTGGGGCGATTTCTGCACTCAATTTTAACGATTTGAATTTGTTTCTTGATTTCTAGAATCTTCACATATAATTTAATAATTATTCTACAATTCCATCGACTGATAAGCGATTATAATTGAAAACGGAAGCTGCACATCGACCGAAACGCAAATAGTCGCCGGCTAAAAGCGCAATTGTTCACCTGTCACTGATCAGAATCGATACTTGCGCATTTTATATTATCGCACGAGGCTCATAAATAATTCTCGGCCACAATGGACACCGACGTGTGTATTAAGCCCGACCTACACGAGCGGCGCACACCTTCGGCTACCCACCGCTGCTTAATACATAAATGGATTTCGCATGTTGGCGCGGATGCACTTTATTGATTGAAATTTATGCGACGCTTCGCCCGCACCACATGTGTATATAAGTGCATATAATAAAATAATAAAAATGCACTTTTTATGTGTTTACCCTGTACCTGGTGATCTCGAATAAAATCGAAGAAACTAACCGGAGGAGCTGAGTTTACAAACTTTCCAGCTGGATAGCGCAGTTTCGGATTTCTTATCGGGCTTTTTGAATTTTTGCTGTTTTCGCGAAATTCGCTTTAGAACGAATTTTCAATATATTGTATATAACATATAAAATTTTAAAATTATTGATGGTTTATCTGATCGATTGTCCGGAACTTTAATATGCATTCGCGTAGACGAGGATTAATAATTGACGCATAAACCGAAATTATATGGCCGGTCAATTTATGCTGAAGCGATAAATTCATTAGATGCGGCCGGAGGTTGCAGGGTTAATTGATTAATTAATTAAATTTAATTTCTCGCATTATCCAATTGCGCGCGATCGTTGGCGTTGATTTGTGTATGAAGAGTGTCATTCACATTTTGAGCTCATCGAATTGAAATCATATCACATTTTAATTAATTTATAATTTCAATAATGTATTTTGTAGAAAAATCGTTAATATTTTCATTTGATGAAAAAAATGATTGATTTACATAAACATCTCAGAAAATCGCTAGAAGTCATATCACATTTTAATTAATTTATAATTTGAATAATGTATTTTGTAGAAAAATCGTTAATATTTTCATTTGATGAAAAAAATGATTGATTTACATAAACATCTCAGAAAATCGCTAGAAGTCATACAAAAGATATGAGTAATGAAAATGTATGTATATGAGGGTATTCTATTTTAAATTGAATAATCTTCATTTCGTATTAATCATTTCTACAATTTTATCTATCAGTATTAAGTATAAGATAATCCATATTATGCTGAAATAGTCCAATTCAGTCTTTGGAATACCTATGTATTATTTTTTTCTTGCAATAAGGCCACTCCAACGCTATTAAATTTCACCTATTTTGGGTGATTTGTTGATATTTTTTAAGTCAATTTTTTACCATAAGAATACTTTTCAGAGCAAAATATGTATAGGGTGAAAATTTTCGTTGAAAAACTACCAAAAATGGGTGAAAACTAGCGTCATTGAAGAGGCTTTATTTCTGGAAAAACATAGCGTATAATATAAAATTGATATTATTTGACTTGAATAAGAACCTATTCGATACGAAATGAAAATCATTCGATTCAAAACGAAAAACATTAACACCAAAAAAAAAAAAAAAACTCAAACCCGCCAAATCGAAACGAACTTAGTCCGAAACCTGAAAAAAAAAAACCTTTCAAATCCTCGAAACGGAAAAAAAGGGCGGCAAAAGAGAGTCCGTCCGGGAATGGACTGGAAACGGTCGTCCCGCCGAACCGAAAAAGAAGCCTTTGATGGTAATGCCCAATGCGTAATTTGCAATCCATCCCCGGGAGCCAACCCTGTTAGTTATGGTTAGTTATACGGCTCTCTTTGGCCGCTTCTATGGGGGGACGGGTTCTGAGGGGGGTCGGAAAAGGGAAAAAGGGAAAAAGAGAATAATGCCCGAAACCGTTGACCCGTTCTGGGTTATCCATCACTCTCCGGGCAGGGCTGATGCTGACCACGGGGCGTGCGTGGGCGCCCGACCAGCGGGGCCCAATTCGCACAAAAGCCTATGTATTATATATAATATGTATAAAAAAAAATATTTTTTTCCGTTTTTGGTCTCTCTGCGTGTTTATGGAGTTGTGTTTGGGCGATGTCGGAATAAATTCGGATGCGTGTGATGAAAATGAATGATTAAATTCGGGTGAATTATGGAAAATTTGTATGACCATATGATTTAATTCTAAATTCGAATGTGAGAAAAATATTTTTTAAGTGGTCGATTATCATATTTTTAGCAATTTTTGAAGTTCAGTTATATTAAGATACATTTTTCGTTTCTGCACATTCATAGGGTTGTGTAAGAATGATGCCGGAATGAACTCGGATATGTGTGATAGAAAAAAATGTTTGATTAAATTTGGAAAAATCTCAAAAAAATTATACTATTATACAAATTAAAATCTGAAATCTGAAAATAAAATGAAATTTAGATGACAATTTTTACACTTTTCCGCAATTACTGCTCGATTTTTCACGTCTAGGTTCATTCCAATACACTTATTAAAATCCCAATTATAATTGACGAAGAAATAGACCAAGGAGTCAATTTAAATTGTGAAGCTATATAAAATGACACCCATGCCCAATTACACCATCAATTATCATTTTCCAATTATCTTATAGCTATTTTCAATAAATCTTTCAAAAATGTGAACAGGACTTTACTGTAAATACAAATCGTTATCCTGGAATAGAAGTTAAATATTTCACAAGATTTCAGAATTTTAATTAAATCTACGTATATTCATTATAAATTTCATTATTTACATATCAATATAAAGAAAATTCACTCATAGGATAAACAACTTCAATAAAAATCAAAAATATTAAAATAAAACCCCATAGATATATACGAGACCATCTTCGCTTCGATCTCAAAGGTGCCTCGTTCATACAATACGTATCGAAGCCTCGAAGCATTATCCGGTCTGAAATTAAGCTAGAATGTACATATACATATATATATGTGTGTATGTGTCCGCCAGGGGGGCTAAACTGCCTTCGTACGGTCTATTGCCAGATAACGGTCCCCAAGTTCCCTATTAGCCGCTCGGAACTAATTGCCGGGGGCCATTCTCACGTCGACAATAAATCTGAAATGGCCAGAAGACGACGTCGTCCCAGAAGTGTTACGCAGCGACGTCCAAGATTGGAAACTGGCTGAAGAATGTCGATTTGGCTTCTCTAACTAGCCGTGGGATGGATTGAAATTTTCGGGTTCGTATTGTGCGGAAACGTTCAGATTCGTATATTGAAAATTATTTGTCGATAAATGAAGTCATTTTTAATACCGGTTGGAAAATTTCAAACGAATTAATGTCGATGGATCGAAAATGTGCGAGTCATCGATGCGCGATTGTGAAATTATAAGAATGTATTAAGTATTGTGCAACTCAATACTAATATAATACGAGATATCTTCGTTTAAGGAAAATCAAACAAGCCGCCGTACTAATGATTTTTATATAAATATAAAACTTTATTCGTCATCGAAGTATGTTGACGTTAACCATGACTAGCACGTACAGTATGTAATTGACGTCTAAAGGCTGTATTGCGAAACGAAATATCAACGTATGATTGTTTACGTAAGCTACTGCAAAATGTATTTCAAGTTATTTATACCGAAAAAAGAAAATATTCAATATGAGTACCCTAGAAGCCAAATGTTCGACCGAATTTCAAAAAACGACATTGAAACATTTTCAGCTGAAGCTCTTTGAGATAAATTAAAGAAATATTGAAAAGTCATATCAATATAGATTCCGAAACTATTTACTTATACATATATTTGTTTGAAATCAAACGAATGAACATCTCAGAAGTCAACTTCAGACTTGAATTTGTCAACGTTCACCTTCTAAGATCTTCATATACAGCGTCGTTATCGCAATAAAAACTAAGCAAACAATCACAGCGGCAATATCAATCAGACGACACGCAGATAATGCCATTCCTTGGATCAATTAACGCCATTTGCATTATTGCGCAATCGAGCGAACTCGGGTCCCTCGAAAGGGCCGTTAAGAAAGGGCGACGAAACGCGCGGCGAGCAACAGGGCCCTAAAACCGCCCCTCAGTACGAGGGCAGGGGTTGAAAACGTCGGGTGGGCGGACGAGAGTGGGCGGGGAATGTGGGGCTAGATTGCCCCGCCACCTAATGGTCTTTAGTGCGCAGTAAACAATTACTGGGCTCACAGCTGATGGGCTTCAACTTTATGGCCTTTGGCTGCTTGCTTGCTGCATGGCGGGCTGTTGTTGGGTTGGGGAATCATGCAGTCGTCTTTTCGTGAATTGACTTTTGGATTAATTTGAAGCTTTGATTTTGGAACGATTTATTGATTTTTTAAATTATAATATGATAAATGTTGATATTTGTTTCTATTATTCAGTTTTGTTGTGATTATATTGGTCGTGCTTAATAATTGCTACGTCTTTGCTACGACAAAGGTCTACTCGTGAAACGTCAAAATAAGAAATATCATAGATTGTTGATTGATATAATATGCATGTGTTCTGTAAAATGTAACGACGTAGAAATGAAAAGATATGCTCTCAATTCGAAATAAAAACATTTTGTGTGAAAAATGCAAGAAACATTCGAGCACATTTTGTGAACGGACATAAGGGGTACCAACCATGTTTCTTTCTTTACTCATACATTGAGTTAATTTTTTTAAATTGTATATTATTTTAATTTAAGTTTGCCTTATTTTGTTTACATATAATCCCCATATCCCCATACACACATACAATATCTTTTAATTTCTGAGATATTGATAGAAATCAAACTCATACCAACTACCTAATCAAACATTAATACCCCAAATTCCGTACTATCTCCTCGAAAAAAAAAATCGAAAAATTCTAACAAACAACTGGCTAACGAAACGCGTCAGCGGACAAAAACACTTTCTTCGCGACTTTCCGCTCCTTTATTTCGGTTATTTTTTCGTTCGCAGTTTTTGGCTCGGACCGAACTGCGAACCGCCGCACTAACGTCGGCGAATATAGCTCTGAAAGCTTTTAGTGATCACAGAGTGTCCCGAGGGCATACTAAGGAATGATCACTACCCAAAGCACCACCCACCGGCTTCAACCCCATCCAGAACCACCCATCCACCCCCATCACGACTTTATGGTCGAACGAACGGTCGACTAACGTATACGCACCGATCTGTTTTTGCCGATTTTTCCTTTTTTTTTCGGTGGAGAAAATTTGGCGAATTCTAGTCCAGGTGCGTACCTAGGAAACGTGATCGATGTGCTCCTAGAATAATGTATGATTCTGAGTGTAAATACTGCTTTATGTACGTTTTAAATTTAAAGTTGTTTCATAGATTAAATATTTAGATATTGCATTAAATTGTATTCAATTTAAGTGAAACATTGTTATTATCTTATACATGAAGTAATGAGAGACATTTATGTTTGTAATTGATAATAATGTTCATATATTAATAGACATTCTTTGTAAGACCGCCATAATAAATTGAATATTTTATTCAATGTAACTTGCACTTAAGAAAATTTTTAGTAAATATATTATAACATTTAGCAAAACCCACCTGCTCTGTTTGATTGGTCGATCATTGGTTGTACGATCCTACGCCGCGCATTTATGAACCTGAAAATATAAAAAAAATACATGTCAATATTGATTAAATGAAACATTTTATCTGAAATATTTGTTGATAAATCAGATATGAAAAATTGAGTGTGAATAAGTCGATAATGTAGCAGCTGACTTTGCAAATTTTCGAAATTGGTGTTTCATTGCAATGCGAACGTGTTTTGTTATCTTATTTATCGAATGTGCGTGAGTATGACACGAAAGATGAAAGGTCAAAATAAATGACATTAATTTATCGTTGATTCAATACAAGGTTATAATATAAATGTTTATTTAACGAATTACAGTATTCGTTATGAGAAGGAAAACTTAAACATTTTTTTTTCAAACACATTGATTACGAATGCATTTTCCGGGTGTAAAGTTCATGCAACATTATCCTCATAAAAACCTTGTACGTACAAAAGAATAAAAACACAAAAGCACAAATCAAACTATCACCTCGACAATAGAAACCTTCAAACAAACGCCCTTTTTAAACTTTAAAAGAGCGTCTCCAACGAGCGGAAAATAGGTCGCATCGACGCCCGAACAGATCGAAAACATCAATTGCACAACGCCAAAACGATACAGGCTTTTCCCGAAACGAAACGAAAAGGGAAAAAAAAGGGAAAAAAGGCGGGAAAATTTTCTTTTAGGGCGTGTCGCTGGCAGCTGACGCGTCGGGACGCCGTCTGACTGCGGCAGATCAATGGACTCGATGGGTTAACGACCGTTCGCCGTTTAACGGGGACGGGCTAACGACGAAAATCCGCGGGAAAATTCGAACCGGCCGTGACGTAATTCGGTGATTTATCCGCGACAATATTACGTATTAACCGGGGCCCGAAAATACCGTCTCGAACAGTGGCGCAGTTGGAAATTTTGGGTTAGTATGCAAAAAAATTGGAAGCCCCTTGAGCAACTCCCCCTTTATACAATATAAAAAAATTACACTTTTCAATATTCATAAAAATAAGTCATTAGCAAGTGAATATTTTTCTGAAATTTTGAAAATTCTGATTAAAAAAAAAAACAAATTTAAATATTTATATGTAGAATAGTATGAAACCTGCAGACGAAAGCATTAAATGATTTTGATTTTACGTTTTTCATAAATGGAATACAATAAAATCTGTGATACAAATAAATAAATCAGCACTACAGTCAAATTTTTTTGAAAAAAATATTTATTATTTGGCGATCAAAAGTTTTATCGATATAATATCTGTGGACCCTTGAAAGAAATTGGGGATTTTATATGATTTCTCAAATTTCATAGATTTTATTTCGTCAACAAAAAATATTAATTTTATGAAATCTTTGTGGGCCCGGATATTTTGCACACCTTTGGAGTATGGTAGTTACGCCACTGATCTCGGCCCGCTTTTCCGCAGCCCTTTTTTCGAAACTCACCCCTTTTCGATGTTTTTATTTATTTTTCGTATATGTGTTGTTTGTTTTGTATTTTTTTGTGCGTTTTGTTTTCAACGCTTTTACGCTTCGCGCTTTTGCGAGGATTCCATTCGTGGCAGTCGAAACGAAAAATCGCATTGTTTTCGAATATAAAATAAATAATTTGATTAAAAAAAAAATAAAGTGGGTAAGAAACGGAATTGCATCTCCAATTCAAGGGTTGAGAAAATCATGGGTGACAAAGCGATTTATTGTCCAAAAAAAGTACACATTTTTACATTTCCTTCATGCGAATATTTATGGAGTGATACGTCGCCGATGATTACGCACACGCGAACTCATCTCCCCGAGGTGTCGTTTTGGCTCTCATCTAAAAACATTCCCTTCCAAAAAAGAAGACATGGTCGTAGAAAAAAATATTTGGAAGAACACGCCGACTTTTTATATCGAGAAAACACAAAAGCACCGCGATAATCCGGGCGTATGTAAATTCGCATAATAAAATATGAGACGCCCGAAGGCCGCCTAACAATAACGCCGTTTCGAACCTATTCCGTTCCTTCGAAAAAGTCTATTTCGTTTGATTTATGTTTGTATAAAATGTGGAATGGTTCCGCAAATCCGACAGAACCAATTAGAAATCGCCTAGAATGATCCGAAAGCTCATTAGTCCGAGAGAAGATCGTATGTAACTTCATCGGTTTGTCATAATGTTGAAAAAGAAGGCACAATGAGTTATTAAAAGCGAAGCGTTGGGAATTTATGTGAACGTTCGTTCTGTGAAATAAAAATATGGAAAAAGTCGTGTGTACGTGTGTAAATGAATGAATTAATGGTTAGCCGTAGATTGTAAATCTCGTGTGCGTATCTAAAAGAGCGATCGAGTACTAGTAACGAGTTGGAAAAAAAAACTATGTATTTATTGCGCTTTTACGTCGTTTAACAGGCTATTTCGAATCGAATGTTCGATAAGCTCTACGAATATACTGTTGATTGAGCTTTTAAATCGCTTTTTATGCTCTTAATAGAAGTTTCGGTTGATACGATTCGATTAATACAGTTAAAAATCTTGTTTTAGAAGAAAAACACGAAAGTGTTGTTCTCGAACATAAATTGCATAAAATAAAGATTCCTCAACGACGAAAGGGGAATAGGCAAATATTATGATTTCGTTGTAGTATCGGGGATCCCTTATGAATAATTTCACCATAACCCGTGATAGCGGATTCGAATAGATTTTCACTTGCGCTTGAAATAACGCCCACACGTATAATACATATCGGTTTTTGTACGATTTTAATCCCTTGAGGGATATTATTCGACGGGGTGATAGTGCTCCACGAATAATTTTCAGATCTTTTTCGAAAACGATATTCTATGATTGAAATATGTATATGAGAGCTCACGAGAAATATTCGAACTAGATTGATTTATGAAGTCTATATTTTCGGATGCAATCTGAATATGTTTTTAAAGTGTATAAATTTTTGTTTATGTTCGAACGTTTCAATATTTGCATATTAGAATTCGAAGTTGAAAGTCGTTTAGTGATTTGTGAAGTTCGTTCGAACTGTTTTCGAAAGTGTTTTGCATTAAATTCTAATCGTTCAAAATCACGTTGCGAAATCTTCAACATAATTGAATGTTTTATACAAAACAAGAACAATTTATTTTTTATACCACATCGTATATTATACTTGCGTAAAATAATAAAAAAAAATATTCAAATCAAATCAACCGAAAAATAACATAAACACACCAACACGTATCAGATGAAGATTATGTGATTACAACGCTTTCGAATGCAAGTTAAAATTCTACAATTTGGGGAGTCGAGATTCAAAGGGTTGACCGTATTAGGGGATGTAGTAGTAGTATGGGGTACGATTGCGCAATTACGCGTTAAAATTCATATTAAAATTTTCGCAGTTTTATGAATCTAGAAAAAGGGATTAACGTACGGGTCCTTTTGTTAGCTCTCCCGTACGCACACATGCATATATGACAATTTCATCCCTTTGCATTGTAATCCCTTACGGCAGGACAATACACTAGATCTGTAAAAAGGGGGATGTAGTCGCGATTGCGCTTTTTATTTTACTTCAAAATATTATTTTTATTATTGTAAATTAAATTGTTCTTTGAATTGAATAAAAAAAGCATTATTAAAAAATATTTAAACGTACGATTGTTTCATGTAATCAATGCAATAGACTCAACTTGATAGAATCTAAAACGTAAATTAATCGAATTAGATCAAACTGATATGGAAAAAAAAACTAATCAAATCTGCTTCGATGATTATACAATAAGCGAATAAGTCGTTCCGGGGGCAAGTTGTCCCGATAGGAATAATTTTGATAGAAAACGAAATACATAGTTTTAAGCAGGTATTTCACAACATAGGCAACAATTTTAGTCATTCTAGAGACGAAACAACTTACTCCTGGAACTTCCTTCCCCTAAAATTTTTTTACCATCTCAATACGACCAATTCAAAAATTCACACAATACATGAATCACCTTCAATTTTTAACAACATCAACCGAATCTAATCGACAACAAAGTATCACAATGACAAGATGCACCCCTGAAACGCAGAGTGTGTAAGGGGGTGGTACGAAAGCCACCCCCTGTGCACACATCCATCCTTATATCCCGGACATTGAGTCGCGTGGCGGCCCTAGTCCCGTGATTAATGTCCCGACAAACAAATTGCCTAGAAAAACATCGCAGCCGACTTCTGCGGCCCCATAATGACGGACTTTCGCTTTTCAGACCAACGTCCCCCATTTCAGATTGCGCCGCAAATGATAAAAACTTCATTTAGATAAACTCGCGTGGTGCGCGTGTCCAAACGCCCGGGTTTCAACCCCCCTTCAGTGCATCCCTTGTATGTGTTTACTATTTTAGGCTCGTATTTATATTTGGGTATCATATGAAAAACCTAAAAGCTAAGGGTATAAGTGCTTACAATCAAATACAGCGATATCCATAATCTTTGAATGTCCATATCAATACAGACCCTGAAACCGTCAATTTTTTTTTCGAATCCTTATAAATGGACACAATCAGAGTCAATTTCAGCACTACACTAAAGTGAACCAAATTTGCCACTTATTCTCATTAGATTCTATAGTCATCATAACAGATAGTCCTGATTTTCAGTAAGTATTTTATGTGCTTTTTAGGTTCGTATCGTTTTTCGAATGGTCATTGTTAATTTATCACAATCATTATTTGATAGTTTGTTAAAAAAATTAAAAATACATGATGTCATTTATTTGAATGTTTATGTTGCGGTTGAATCAAATATGCATGTATTTTGAAAAGTATTTAATTTCACTCAAGATGTTATCGAACGAGCAGATGCGCAATGTATAAAATAAATGTTGCATCAAATTTCAATGTAATCGAAAATATTTTGTATAAAATTATATTTCTTCACATAATCGAAAATAACTTATGCAAATCTGATCAAATTCTAAGAGCATCTCATACAATCTTCCGCATTAATCGAAGCATTCAATCCAGATTCCCTCACACAATGAGGGCTAATTGCATACAAGCACTCAACACACGACACACAATAATACGAAGGGAACACTGTGGGGACACAGCAGCGCCAAGAATTAAAACGAATCCCGAGAAAGAGACTCGATAAATCATTATTGCCCAGAAAGGGGACGTTAATACATCGAGCATCGATCTCGCACACAAACCCTACTTTACTATAATATTATACATAATACAACGCAATTGCGAATATGCACTTCGCTAGAAACGCACCCCCGATTCGGGGTAAGTTTTTTTTTTTTGGGAATGTATATGTGTGTTTTCCAACTCTTTTGTCGAGTGCAGTGCATATGACAGTCAGATAATGCATGAAATATAAATTGATGAAAAAATGGGTTGAAGGAATGCATGCGTGGATTGATGCGTTGCAATTTTTCATGCGAGCGCATTCGGATGGTCGAATGAGGGGAATTCGTTTTGTATTTTACGTTTTATGGCAAATATGAGGGTATGCTAATTTAAAAAATTGAATATTTTAAATATATACTATTAAAATTTATCATAATGTGAGTGATTTTGATATCGCGTTTAAAAATTCATCACATTTGACACTAAGTAAACGCGCGAACCTTTGCACAAGTGTTTTAAATATCATATATTTTCATAGTTACCATGCAAAATTAAACAAGACGTGCGATAAAACTACGTCAGAAACCGAAAATCTTTCCCACCGCACTATACAAAGTATTCTCACATACAACACTAATATTTGCACCGCACATTTACCACGCATCTGAAGATTTTATATTTAAGCCTCCGTGTGACACGAGCAACGAGACGCACACAAGAAGCGAGATCCATAAATCACCGAATTAGCCCATCACACGAGCGAAACAAATAAAGAAAGACCTACACAAAAAGAAAAAAAAAATGGAAGAGAAGAAGGAACTTTCCGCGTCTTCACACACAGAATGAAATACCAGAAAAAAACACCGCAACACGTAAAGAAAAAATAAGAAGTAGAGAAAAACTGCGGACACTTAATGGATGTGACAATTGTGCGGCACATAATCCGCGCGATACGTCTCCATTTGCGGTTCTCTAACGGGAAAATCCGAATTTTCCGATCTGGCGACCGGAAAATCTGCGAGATTTTGACGTTTCGCGGATTTAGGTGAACCCCTCTCGCGTTTCCGTTTCTTGTTTGTTCGAAGGAATTTCGCAGAAATTGCCCGGAGGAGAGTTAAACAGGCGATTCGGAGCTTTCGACACGTACGCACACTATCGTCCCCACATTTTAGGATAAAGCAATGCACATATGTATCCTTATGTGTGTGTGATTCTAGAAAAATGTATTATTTTGTATTATGTTCGTGAAGAAATGAATGAGAGATGTGGGGGATGTGAGACGCCCTTAACGGTCATTGATGCTTAATGTGAACGCGTATCGAATTAATATGATTTGGTTTTGTACAGTGCAGATTCGACTTGTGAGTCATTTACTTTTAAAATTTACGATTTGATGAACGAGATATTTTTTTTCATATTAGTGTTCAATGTTAAGTGATTTTAAAGTAGGTACCTAGTGTAAAGTATGAAGAATAAAGTCGTGTTTTTCTTATGATAAAATAAAAATAATTGAAAGTTTAAGCAATTTAAGCGATAGATGTATATGATACGAAACCACAAGAATAATCCTATGAAAATTTTCAGTTTCGAGCACCTGGCTAAGCCCCCGAAAAAGCCTCGCCCTTCCGCGCCATATAAGCGCGCCCGGCACCCCCCGTCCATAAATTGTGATTTTGTTTAATTAAGGGTTAATTTGCCGGGCCGGATCGCTCCCGCCGTCGGATTTCTCGGGAAATATCCCGAGAAAGAGACGCGGGGCCGAAATAATAATTTCCGGGCGGGAAGCGGGCGCGATTATTTTTTAGCGAAAGGCGACATTATGGAAATTAAGATGCGAGGCCAGCCCAGGAGAAACGAATTTATATACATAATACGGGGAATAAGAATTGGGGTGAGGGCTTGAGTGTTTTGTAATGTCGCGTTTTAATAAGCGGACCTGGCTGCTAATTAATTATCGGATAAAATATTGCGAATTAACAAACGCGCAAGGCGAGAGGCCGAGGTTGTTAGCAGCATTCGAGGCGAAGCCTCTCAGCACCGCCTAAATATTAGAAAGTTATACGTTTCGGGTCGTACACCTGGAGGGTTTACGTTCTGAATAATTTTTCGAAATGGCGGCGGTCTTGAAGGGCTCGAGGCATTTGCTAATTAACGCATTCGCGTCTGGCAAGCGACTGTAATGAGAACTCGCCCTAACGAGCGACAAACTATTACCGAAACGCCCCTATACTCTATATTTAATGCATGCACTTATTTTCGCAACAAATGCCTCCCAATTCGGAACACATTGAAAATATACAATATTTACACAATAGAATCTGAGAAAGTATAAGACGCTTCATAGTATGAATACAAATTCTGCAGTAGATGATCGTCAGTACGCTAGAACTAACGAAAGATATCAAAGTATTAAATCAAGCGCATTCTGATAAAATTATTTATCAGATTAATAGTGAAAATTCAGAATGTAGGGAAGCAAATGCGTCTTCGAGCTAATTTATTCAGATTTGTACCGTATTTCAAGAAAATTTAATAAGATTTGTCATTTACTACACGATATGATGAAAATAGATACCCAATTAAAAAGCTCAAACGATACAATTGTTACAAATTTTCTTCACCATCCACATAGACCCAATCGAACCGATTTCCCAGCACACGCACAAAATGAAAATCCGATCCGGAATTTTTCCATTATCGAAGAAGCACCAAGTGGTCATCGTCCAGCAACAACCACAACCACCACCACCAGCAGCATCTACTAGTAGCAGCAGCGGCAATCAGCCCAGGGCCGGCTCGGGGCCTCGGCTTGAATACCAAACAGCCCCATCTGCATAATAAATACGGGCTTCCAATCACGAGCCGGCATCGGGACACGCGCGAACGGCACAAATCATATTTCAATCTCATAAACTGACCAGAGGGACCGGGGTAACCCTCGCCCCCGAATCCGGGCACGTGATATTTGATTCGCCCCGCACTCCCCCGGTATCATGGCCGTTCGTTATTTAGGGCCGAATGCGGCCCGCATCGAAACTGCCCTAAAGCAGGGCCCGAGCGGGGGGTGGGCCGGTGGGCGGACGTCCAATTTCCACAGATTTCCAAAGGGATATTGTTCTTGCTGAGGCCCACGGACGGGACGTGCCCTCCTCTTGTCAAATAATGTCGACTACCTTATTGGGCTGCGAGAGAGAGGCTCTAAATAATTCAAAAGTCGGAGAGAATTCGCAGCGGGAAAAATTAGGGTGGTGTTTAGGTATGTACGTTTTCGTTTGTTTGTTTGTTTGTTTGTTTGTTTGTGTGGTGAAAGTTGAATTAAATGCGTTTGAGATGGATGGGATTATCAATTGTGTATTTTTTCGGTGGCCTAACTAAGCGATAATACGCGAATGTAAGACGTATAGTAGTGAGAATATAGTCGATTGCATGAAAAAGCATTCGATTTGGTTATACGTAGCTATACAAAACTTTACCGTATTATCATTACTATACGGTTCATATTTGCTTATTATCACTTAGTTGAGACGCTGAAAAAAGTACTAATAAAATCGTTTTCATAGAGTTACAAAAGGCCAAACTCTTTTGTTGGTTAACATGCATATTTTTTCAATAGAGTTTGACATTGTGAATTCGCGAACATATGACAACTGTCAAACTTTATATAAAGAAAATCAAGTGAAAAGACCGACCTTAAGTGTTTTTCAAATTCAATTATTTCAATATCGAAAAGACAATTTTTAATATTCGAATATGATCTTACAAAAAAGGCAAAAGTTAGATAAAATAAACATGATTAAAGTCAAATATCGAATGTATTCGAACGGGATCCCAAGTTTGAGAAGAGTCGAAATTGTCCAATGAGAAGTTTCTCGATCGGAATTTCAATATACGAGTGAAGTTCCTTACGGCTTGCACAAATCTCATTCGAATTTGACGCGAAATCCGCACATTCCTCGATCGGGGACATTCATATGACGACTGAAAAAGCCAATGGGTACAAGTGACTTCACGGTGATTTTGAGAAAAGCTTGTTCAAAGTTGACCATGTGCCTACATGTATTAGGAGGAGGTCGAGTGATTTGATGATATATCTCGACACACGTTCCGAATTCGTTTATATCCTTTCGCCACAAAATAAATAAGCGTGCATAGAAGCGATTCCTGTGCATAACTCAATTTCGGCAAAAATCTCACTTGTATCCTTTTGGGTCGTCATATAATACTATACGGTCATTCACAAATCCGCACATATCAAAGTGGCAGTTCCATACGCAGACCGGCATGCAGATCTGCAGATATCGTCCCGATCGGAATTCGTCCGATCCACTGGAACAATTGCATCCGAATCCATGTCGGATTTAACCAATGATATATCGCCACAGTTGCATAAGTGCATTCGAGAGAATCACTATGTCCGAAGCAGTTTCTTCGACGATATATGCGATGTAAACTGTCACGGTTTGAATTTACGATTGACGCAAATGCACTGACCGATCGACGAACTTTGACACAATTAAATATCGATTATATTAGATAAAAGAATATATTTTGTTTAGAGAATGAATAATGACAATTTTGGCTTTCGAAGAATTATTATGTCGATGTGTATATTTGCTTTTTTTCGATGTTGATAGAGCTTCTGTACGTTTGACGTATTCGCGGTTTTCGAGTCGAAAGCAAACGGAATGTTTCGAATATTAGCCTTTTGAATCACTCGGCGGTTGAAGTGTGTTTAATCGAATGTCTGCGTTTTCTTTTCAAATATTTCCAACGCCAATTGTATAAATATTTAAACGGTGTCAATGTTAAAGCTGTGCAGTCATATGACCGATATAGAGACGTTATATAACGCGATTCGAATGTTCTATCGCTTTTTTGATTCTTTCTTGACAAATGATACAATAAATTATGCTCGGTGAAAAAAAAGAGCCGAGTTTGTTCCATTGCATGAACTTTTTTCATTTGTTTGTGCAGACAGAAAGTCATCGAAGAGGTAGACACAACAGATGATAATATGCAATACTTTGTTTGTTAAAAAATAATGATGGATTTATTGGAAATGCATCACTGAAAATGAGTTGATGCAATTTTGCATATGGCATGAAATATGAACATTTTCATCAAATAATTGAAAAAAAAAGCATTTTTAAAAAACAAATTTTATGAGTGAAATATATTTTCTAAATAATAAATATAAATTGACAAAATATGTTCGGTCAGTGAATTATATAAATCATTTATTTCACATGCCATAATGAAGGAAATCAAGAAAATTTTAAACAATGCAACGCTTCGTTTTTCTCTTGTTATACTATGCACTATGCACTCAATGACTGATATGTAAATGAAATATGAAAATTATTATCAAATATTTGAAAGAATATAATTTCAAAGTTAAATTAAATATTTGTATCATTTCATTGAGCATGTAATAAAAATATTTGAAATATCGACACAATAAAATATATTTCACATATACTAAGAACATCAAGCGTTTCATCGACAAATTTTCATTCACACAATTCGAATCAAATCATTTCGAAATTTTTCATCAAATACATCCGATTCTCAAACTGATATCGAACAGACTTCTCACATACATACATACATATATATAAATCGCGAAACAAGTCTTCATAACTCGCACGATTTGTCCTTCGGCAAGCTGTCGCCCCGTGGCTTACAAATTGCTACCCCGACATCCGACGGCGGCAATAACCCGAAAGGGGAGGCCCACCCCCTTGAAAAGCACCATCCCCAGCCTCCCCTCGGACCATAAGGCGTCTCGCGGCATTATCACCATCGCGATGGGGTTGACCCCGGGGCCATAACTGCCAAATGACGCCGACGAGACACTCTTCGTTTTCGTGTTTCGGTGCACGGGTGTTAACTCTCGAGGTTCAAAGGTTCTCACTGCAGAGGGACGCCCCGTTGCAATTATTGCGTTATGTTATATGGAATAAGAGAGAGAGAGAGTCGTCGTAATACGGCGTGACGAGATGGCGACATGTGGCGATGAGATCTTTCTGATGCAGTGAGAGAGTCGTTATATTGCACAGGTCAAAGCGATGTGAAATATTAGGGAAATTGGTAGTTAGAGTTTTGGGGTGGATTGTTGGAAGTTTGGTTGAGGTGTAGGGGATGGATTTTGAATCAGTTTTAGTCGATTGATTGAATTTGTTTTAAGTTTTGAATGGTAAATCAGGGATCTAGAGTCAGGGTGGAGCTTTTCGAGCTTTAGACCTGTTCAATATGAAAATTCTTATCAAATATATTCGGAGAAGGTAAAAATCTATAACAATGTACATATGTACCGTGTTTTTTTTTAAATAAGGTTTTTTCAATGATACTATATTTCACTCATTTTAGGTAGTTTTTTAAGATGAATTTCAATCAATGTTGCTCTGAAATCTATTCACAAGTCGGAAAATATGACCATAAAACATCTTTAAATGTCAATTAAAATGTGTCATTGGAAGGATCTTATTTCAAGAAAAACGCAGCATGTAATTCTTTACCGTATTCCAAGAAAATTCGATACAAATCATATGACATTGAGCAGAGTTGAAACAAAATAACTGGAAAAGGCATCTACTTCAATTCTTGTTGAATTATGTAATATTATCGATTAAGTAAAGCTCAAATTTTACTACGAGAATACACAAATTGAAAAACTTTCAGAAATCATACAAAAAAAGTCTATTTTAAGCAAAACGATTAAAAAAAAGCCGAAAAAATTCCCGGAAAAAAGTAAAGAGCGAAATCATGAGTAATGGTCGGACATTATTCCGGAGTTTATACACACATAAATAAATATATGTACGTATGTGTATAGAAAGAGAGGTTTGTTCGGTGCGTTATTATCGGTTCGAAATTAAAACAAACGGCTCTCAATCCATTAGCGGGGCCCACTGCAAACAACTCTGTTTACTATACGCGCGAATTGTACGAGCGGTAAACAATGGAGAGTTTCGCGTATCGAAACGACGTTGGTTTATACGCGTTTGATTTCGGTTCACGAGTCTCGTTTTAGATGATAGAAGTCGTTTTCGAATTGTATCGATGATGAGTGAGCGTATCAATTCGATGTATTGATTTTTTTTTAATAATTCGAATTCGATATGTTAGAAATGTAAGTTGAAACATGAGTAGATAGAACGTTTTGGATTTTGGGGGGTATGGGAAAATCGTGGATGGTCTCCCGCGACGCCCATCCCGACCAACTAAACCAGGGACCATTTATCAAATTAATGATTTCGGGATTCAAATTTTAAAGTACGCACAACACACAGAGGAAACTGTCGACGCGACAGGGGACGAACCCTGCGCAATGGACACGACCCCCGATAAAAACGACGAACATCAAACTTTCACAAATCGACTTCAATCATACAATATATTCAATAAAAAACAGCTGATGGTAAAGCTGTATATAACGTTTATGCATGCCAAGTCGATTCGGCATACACCAGGATTTGATTCGAGTAGGTTCTGAAGAATCACATGTTGCTTTTCTGAATTGATTAATTGATATAAAGATTGAATTTAATGCATCACGATACGATTACTAACATTATTACCATTTATCTCACCTATGCCTATTGAGAATTCAATCGATTTACAACTACCCATTATGTGTATTATAATTACTCCAGAGTTTTTGACCTGAAAGCTCACCATTCCACTTAAAAAGCGAATGATATCAATTAAATAATTTTAAACAATTGAGTATCAATATGTGTTCAAAATAAATTCAATACGAACACAATTGAAAATTCCAAATATCAATTAAAATAAATTCCACAGGTACGATTCCAAATCGGCACTAATGAGAGCACAAAAAAAACTGCCAAATTAATCTCAAACATAAATCGAAAAGAGAGACGTTTCTCTTATTGAGAGTATAGCTTTCTAGGGGATGAAAAAAGGCGGGGAAAAAAAAACCTCTGGATTTTTTCATTTTCGCAACGGGGTTAATATACGGTCAGGTCCGAAAGCGAACGTCGTCGTACGTTTTAATTTGCCATGGAGGGGTGGCTAAAGCACAAAAGGTTTGAGAAGCGCTACGCTTTTATAAATTGAACCGGAAAAGCGGAATTCCGTAACGAAATTCCGCCGTAGCGAACGAGCGCCAAGTGTGATATAACTATTTTCAAATTAAAACCCGCGCGACGACGGATTTAATATATAAATTTCGCGCGCAAATATAAACGCGCGTTTATTCAACATTCCTACGTTCGAAAAGTCGACTAATACGCCCTTTGTGGGAACCGAGCGTAAATAGAACCACGTACTAATCTTGCAGATAAAAATCTAATTTTAATTCAATAAAAAATAGGGCGAAACGTTGTCATCTATCAAGTGTCAAATCAAGATAGAATTTGCTACAATTTTATGTTTATATGATATAATTAAATATTTTATCCGAAAATGGTAGTAATTGAAACGTATCGAAAGTGAATCAGGTGCCCAATTAACGGGGGCATAGACTAGACTCGAAGGCGTGAACGATCGTAAATTAACGTTTTTATTGAACAACATATACGCGTCTTTGGATGGATGGTCGTAAATCATTTTTTTTATTATTATTAATATATTGAAAAATTCATGGTTTGCCGCATGGGTGTGTTTATGTGTTTAATTCTATAATAAATACTTTGTACGTGACGCTGCGTTGATTGGCGATCCACTGTAACGATCTACGATAACGATTCTATAATTAATCTCATCATTATTTTTCTCACATGAATCAAGATTTAATTTATTACTAGATTCTGTGACCTATTCGATCATAACTGATTGTAAACTATATTATTTTATTTTCTGTTCTCATAATAAATCAGTTGCGTGTGTAGGTTGTGCATAATATTTGCTATGATTGAGCTATGAAAAGACCCCCCTAAGAACTGTCAAATGTTAGAAATTCTATTGTTTGAAAAATGTTAAGATAATTTTAGGAGTCTATAAATAATAAACATTCATACAATTTCATTTATATCCAATATAATAATGCTGTTAATTTATCTGTAGTCTGTCCGTGTATCGCTCAGGATGCTATTTACTCTACACTGCTGTTAAGAAGATTGCATAAAATAGACGCAGAGAATATAATGCAAAATCTTTCAACTTTGTATACATCTATATTTTTAACTATTTAAATACTCTGAGATTCAATTATATAAAAAAAATCTAAGAACTAACAGAAAAAAAAATGGACGAGACAAAAAGCGCAAACTTGTCGCAAAACCTAACCTAGAGAGAGAGCAAAAGGGCTTTTTGTTAGGTTTTATCGTCGATCTGACCGTACGTGAGCATGGTCATGCACGGTAACGCACACAATATGAGAGATTAACAGATAAAATACTCATTATACGTATAAATATTGCCCGCGGGCCGAAATGTCGCGCGCATTTAACATGCAGATTAGTTTCTCTCGACGGTCGAGGAGAGATATCCTGCGAGGGCAAACAAAACCGTGTATAATTTCGTACGTATGAAATATATCTGTATATCTATTATATAATACATTGTATAACGCGTTACACATTATACGTTTGTGTTGTATTAGATGCGAGAGTTTCAGATAAGGCGGTTTATCTGCGGATCCGTGACTCTGCGAGGCCAAGTAGTTTTATAATATGCGACGTTTCGAAGGGTGAGTTGATTCGAATGGAAAAAAATTGTGTGTTTTGTTTGGTAAACAGTCAACACGACACTTGATGAGTCTGTATTGGTTAGATTAGACCAAATTTATGATTTAATTCAGATTTGATTGTGTTAGGTTAGGTTAGATTCAGTTTGTCTGTTTTGAGTTCGGTTAAGTCAAGTGTCTTGATAATTTGAAATAATTAAATACACTCACGTTTTTGTTATTGAAATGTCAAATTGACACTAGAATACTAACATACCATAGACAACGACTGCTCCGTAATTAAGACGGATCTACACCTAGCACTGTTGGTGTACTGCTTTCATGTATTTGCGAACGAATTTCATAAGTCAGTATTGCAATTATGTATTTTAGTATATATTTTGCTTTTTATCGATTCGTTTAAAACATGGATTGATCATTGTTTATGATATTTAATATTCAGCGATTCAACGATTCATAAATAGACGTATGAAGGTGCTAAAAAATATTTTAAATCGAATTTACGAACCAAATTGAAAACTTTCGTAAAACCAAATTAACCTATTAAGCAAAGCCAATATATTAAACGCATCGAGGGTTAGAGAATTTTTTCCTTGCACTTACACAAGAGCGACAGGCAATCGAGGGGCCGGTAATATATGCGTTTCGCGAAATTAACCCTAAAGTGGACGAAACTAACGCCGGATTGCGCCGTTAACGTAACGGCGCAATCCCTTGCCCGGTTTTCTTGCTCGGGAGGCCGAACTCGCCTCGAAAGGAGCAGGCGAACCGGGGCTGAGGCACAGTTGGAATGGTCGACGAGAAAACGAAGGGAACGACCCGGAGGACCCCATAACCCGATAACACCCCCCGGGCAATAATAACCCCCGAGGCGAAAATTACACCGGGAACAGATGCGAATAATCACTTTCGGCAAGCCGAGACGGATAAACCGAAAGTCCGGTTTTTAACCGGTCCCAAATTAGTAATCGAATCGAAAATATTTTATCAGAGTATAAATCGAAAAGTATCTATATCAATCATTAGGTCAATACATAATGCATGCTCGGATCTAGATAACGATCCTAATTATTACTTTCGAGTTCAACGTATTAAATCGTTATAACGAGCCAGTTTCCGTTTCTTGGATTAAGATACGCGGACCGAGGGTTATCCGCCTCTGAAATTGTGCAATTCTAGCATCAGGAAGAGAGCAATCACTGAATGGGGAAACGATTGTAAGTTAAGCATACATGTGCACGTTAACAATCCCACGATGCTATAATACAATGCGCGCATGCATTTCGAGGAAATTGCAGATTGATACGATACAAATGTGCATGCGTTTGATTTATGACTACCCCCTCGGGTCATATAACCCTTCGGTGTTAGGCATTATTGTGAAATTCGACAATTAGATTAATTTAAACTCAATTTTAGTACTATTTTTTTTTTAATAGTTGGAAGGACATCGAGTTGCGATGTTCCTTCGAGGTGAGGTCCTGAGAGGCGTCGACAAGGATGACCCAGAGGCGTTTTGGCGCAAACTAGTGTGGGTTAGGTTAGGTAGGATATCCTCTCCTTGTTCGGACCGGTCATTAGTCACCGGGCTACATGACGTGCGTAACAAGTCCCGGGACCCTAATTGCGCCGCGGATAAATTCGAATTTCGCGCGCGCTTCGCACGAACGAACCAACAGGAATTTAAATGTGTTTTATGCTAGATACAGTTCGGTTTCGTGTTTTTTTTCTATGTGGTAACAAATATTTTTGAATATTTGGTAAATTAGTGTGAAATTTTGGGTATATCCGTAAGATACTTAATATGCAGTGATGGTATAAAACGCGCGAAGTTAGCGAATTCATAAAAAATAGTAGCATAATTGAATATTGAATATAACTATCAATTAAATAAAGCTTTCTAGGGTTCTAGGAATCGATTTGATAAGATTCAAGCACATTTTTATAACTATTTCCGTTTCAGAATCAAAGTTCAAATAAAAATTTTCATTATAGTTTTATCGACTTCAAATAATATTTTTTTGCAAATTTCCACCAATTTTCATTTTAAACTATACTCGGTGATTTTTCTACCAGTTCAGTATAATTAATTGAGTTTCTCTGAAAAAAAAAGCTTATAATTTGGATATTTTACTATGCTTCCAGCTAAATAACTCTCCCAGTGAGAAAATTGAATTCCAAAATCTACTCGTGATCAGTCTAAGTAAATTATCTACACAACTTTGTTTCAATATTCTAGCCTTTAGATATAACTTTTTATTTTCTAAAATTGCGCTTTTACCCCTTCATATTAAATATTTCAAAATCTCTTTATAAATCGAACATTATTTTCTAATATTGTAGGATTCTAACCGTTTCCATAAATATATATAAAGGATTTCAAATTAATTAAGCATTGACTCTTTATAACGTGATATATACGAATCAAAATTACTTTTTTTATATACAAAACACAAAAAGTACGCGTATACGGCAATTTGAAACGATCTAGCGAAAAACCCGAAACGGTCGACGACACGGCGAAAATGCACGAAAGCGTTATATTTTGACGCACGCTCTAAACGGAAACGATTAACGTTTAACGGTGTCGTTAAAGCAGTCGAAGAGAACAATAAAAGTTCGCGAACGCGAACCGATTATACGGCCGAGAGGATTAACCCCTTCGCGTCCGGCTTTCGACCGACAATAATATCGACGACGTCCCTGACGCGTTCTGAATGAGTTATCGCGGTGAGACTGTAGCGGGGCCGTTAAGCGTTTTGCGGTGCAGTCGTTAAATATGGACGCGCCCGTTAAGATTGTTACATGTCGAAGCGAACTATGCTTTCCTTTAAAGGAGGCAGTAAAAATTGATGATGTCTTTATGGAGGGTGTGGTCGATTGAGATTTTAAGATTTTTGAGTGTCGTTAATGTTGTATTTTATTAAGTTTTGTCAGTTGTGATTAAATAGTTTGAATGTTATTGTTATCAAATAGATATCATGATCAGAGATGTAGTGTAAAGAAAAACGCTTTTCTTTTCTAGCTAGATTCTAGTTTGACTTTTTTGCTCCAGATGTGAGTACGAGAAAGAAAAGCAATAATTTCTAGTCAGACATATGATAAGCGTTCTCTTACGTTACATATTCTTATGAAATTTCAAAATAAAATTCTAATTCTTAAATTTCATTGAAAATCTTTTAAAAATACTATAATCTGGAAAATTTACATTAAAAAAATTCAAAACTCTGACGCAAGGATTAGGCAAAGACGCGTATTCAATTAAACTTTCCCCCGAAAAATTTAAACTTTCGATCTAATCTACAACGACAACCTCCGACAAAACATCGATACAACGAAACTTCAAAACAACGAAAACACGTCAATCTGACGTTGGATAATTAGCTCAAATTAAATTACGAAAAATCCGAAATGAATTTTTCCAAAACTTCATTCTTCTTCGGCCCAAGAGTTTGTTCGCGATATCCTGAAAGTCTGAAATTCTGAAACCGAGCCTGGCTCCGAATGTCTTCCGAGTTAATTTCGGTGAAACGGGACGCAGGTGCTCGAAACTCCTAATTTATATATACGCGATGGTTCTCCGGTGCATTTGGACTTCTGGGGTAGTCAACCTCGAGTTTGAATATCCTACAATATGCGTCATTAATATTCCATTACGATGGCGCAATTAAAAGTTTGAACGTTTCAAACGTGCGTTACGCACAACAGAATGGACTTATTCATATCGGTGATTTATCGACTGAAATTAATCGAGTGTATTATTAAGCTATATTAAAAAGTAATGAAATCTGTTTGTTGAGTATTAATTACGATACATTAACAAGTTGACGACCGCTCCTTCGAAACGTGATATCGTCGCAGCAGCAGCAGCAAGGCGAACAAACGAGCATGAATTATTATGGCGTCGAGAAAAGCGACGAGCAAACAAAACTCACACGTGTATACATAATAATAACGCGATACGTAATTATCAAAACGAAGAAATACCATTTTAATTTCGACATGCACCTGCTTCGAATGGCCGAATCGCGCACAACCTTAACCCCGAAGCTATGAGAAACTGATAAGTGGTAATTTCTCAAAGAGCAATTTAAAATGCATCAATTAAAATCAGCGATAAGTATCAATTTTTAGACATGGCACCTGTGCGAGGCAAGATGGCCGCGATCGCAAGAAACGGCGCAACCCTCTCGGCCATAGGGAAATAATTAGTATCGCCATAGACGAAAGGGGGTGGCAGTCGGAAATTTTAGATGGTCAGGGGGTGGAAACAGAACAACCCCGTTGCACGTTGACGGGGAGTTATTTCGGGGTCCCCTGCTACGCTCCGTTGATGATTTATGGTCGTGACCAATAACCGTTGCCGCTCATGTCGTTGTTGTTGTTGTTGTTGTTACTGTTGTTGGTCGAGTTGTTGTTTGTTGTTGTTGTTCGTGTAGTGGTTGTTGTTAGTCGATTCGCATTGTTTGCGAGATGGATTCGAACTCGTTTGTGCTAATTTCGGAAATCTCGACATGTTCTCGATTCACTTGCAGCTGCAGTTGATGACTGTTTCATATTTATGTGAATTGACTTCTTAGTTTAACAGTAATAGAATTGTGCTTGACCTAATCTAAACCTAAAATCTTGAATTGAACTTAAAACGAATTCAAACCCAATTTAATCTAATCTAACATGAAAAAAAAAACAGTAACCTAACCTAAAATCTAACCAAACTAATCTAAATGAACTCGATAGATATCTATGGTGAAAAATAAATCAAAATTAAATTTAATCTAAGCAAAAAACAATTAAAAGGCATCTTTCTTGGTGTCAATCGCACTTTTCAACACCCCGAAAGCATAAATCACGCAGAACAAGAGTTATTAAAACGCACTATCGAGAAGGGGTTGTGCGCAATATGCGACGTAGCATAAACACATTTAATACATAAATAATACAACGACGTTGGGGTAAGCCGTTGTTCACAATCAAAAATGTGTAATTATTCTGTACGAAGTCCGCGGGGATAGAAAATATGTATGTAGGTACAAACATAATATAGCACATAGTGTAAGAAGGGATCGTTTCGACGACCCCTTGACGGTCAACCCTTTGACTTCTATTAGTGTCCAGAAGTGTGATGGAGTTTTGTCGATTGGGCACAAATGAGATTATTATTTCCACGAGAGCGAGCTTTCGCCCGAGGGTCGGAACGGTCAAGCGATTGTAGGAGAATTGGAAAATTGGAAAAACATAATCAATTTTCAATACGAAAAAATATCAAACCTCATTATTTTGTGGCTTGAATTATTAAATTTTTATACATATAATATAGGTCGATTCATCAGAGTTAGATTGTAACACATATTTAAACGTTACAATTGTGAAGTATCTGTGAATTAACTAGTAACATGACGTCACCCTGTAAACGCATAGTGAAAAGTCTGTCCGTCTCTTTCGCGTAGAGTATGTACATATACTACACGCTAAAGAAATAGGTAGACTTTCCACTGTGCATTTGTAACGTGGTGTTACTTTACTCATGTATTACGTATTAGTGTGAACAATTCGAACACGTCAACTCTGCTGATTCAAACTATACGTATAAACATCCATATTCGAATTAAGTTCAAATGAAAAATTTAAATAAAAACTGTTTCACACACATACACTTCCTCTTAAAAACTCACACGTGTCCATCAAGCACATACACACACGTACACAGAAGCGAATGCTATGGGTTTTCCTCATTTTCCGGCTAAATGAGATATTCCGGTCTGCGGCAAGAGCTGATACGCCGGACGGGGTATTCCCTGCAATACCCTTCCATAGGTATAACACGAGCCCTAACCCCTTTTTCCCCGTTTGATAAATGGCCAATTACACGAGCCTGTATGCGTACGGATCATACCCCGTCCTGGCTCTGTATATAATGTACGTATATATAATATAAATATATTTGAGTATGTATATGTGTATGTATGTATGTAGACCAGCCGCGGTCTCTAGGTATGCCATTTATACGGATACCGATCAGGGTTGGCTATCATTTCGGCTTATTATACAAAAAAGCATACGATAAGTATATAAATATGCAATATTGATTTTAATTTAGGACACTTTTTTATTGAATTTGAGAAATTTTGCTTTTTTTATGAATTTTGTACAGAATGGATTCATAGTTTTCTTTATAATTTAAAGATTGATCAAGTATGGTTCATACTATTGCATTTGGTATTAATATTTGAAATGATTTTCATGCAAAATCCGATGAAATGAAAACATAATTCGCAAGAGATTACCATGCAATATTAATTTTATACACTCCTTTCATAATCTCAACCGCGTAATGTTTTCTTTTGATTGAATTTTTCCAAGGAAATTATTCCAAATGCACGTGTCAAATGCAATATTAAGAATCGTATTAGATCAGTCTTCAAATTACAAACTTAATAAGAGAAAAAATATCTAATTTATCAAAAATGTTTAGAATATCACACAATAGAGTAACTAATCATTAACACTTTAAAATACAACACACATTGATTTTAACGAATGAAAGCGTTGAAGCCATCATTGAGCTACCTAGAAGAAGATGAGACTTTTTCCCCGATTCTCGGCGATTCCGAAGAAATTTCATTAGATCCCATTTTTCCGGTCGTCTCTAAATTTCCTCCACAATCACGAAATTAAATTGGTAACCCTAAAAGAGGTCTAGGTATGCCGGTTATATGTGCAAAAGGGAACAGAAGGACTGTGGGCGTGGGCCGGCCACTCTTTGTTTCGCACAAAAGCGGCGAATTCCCACCAACGGCGAAAATATAATCCGCGAAACAAAACAAACATAATAAATATACATATAACACACATTTTCTTCGGTGTGAACATAGAAGAGGCTGTATCGGGATGTTTTAGAATGCTCTCGACTGTGTGTATGGGTGCAGTTTGGGTTTTCCGGGCGAGGAAAATTTAGAATTTTCCGATGAGATATATTAGCTATTCGGTTAAAATAGAATCGATAAAAGTACCTATTATAATTAAAATTAATTTAATATTCTATATATTTATATTTTGAACGAATATATGAAAGAATAAGCAAAATTTTCGTATGTTTCGTAAGACAAATCGAATTATAAAAATACAGCACATAAACTTCGGATGACTTTTCCATCTTATCTTTAACACATAATACGTTTCGGGCGGGCAAAAAAAAAGCAACACAGCACTAAATAAATAATAAACGTTCTCATTTCGCGAAATTATCATTTTTTCCATTCCGAATGCGAAATACGCTCCTTTTCCCGGAGTATATGCCCCTGAAAAATATATAATAATAATACGAGAAAAAGAAAAGCGGACTCTCAATCTACTCCAGCGGATTACATATCTCCTTAGGGATGATAAATGGAAGGAGGTGAAGTTGGAAAAAAATAATATTTAGAATGAGACCTATTTAAATTTATACGCCAGGGGGGGTGTTCCGAGGGGGGGTTGAAAGCTGGCGGGAGGCTACAGGGTGGACAGATTAACCGTTCATGTTTTATCTCTTCATTTTTATAATTGCCTGCCATTTTTCGGGATTACTTTTTTATTCTTTCGTCTTCCTATCGCCGTTTATAACTCTCTCCAAGTTCACTTTTTATACGATTTTTTTCATTCTTTATTTCGTTCCTTTCTAAAGTCGAGAATAATACGATTGTGAGATTTACTTTGATTGCTCAATTAATTGATTCATCGATTGAAATAGAATAAAATTATTCCGAATTTGCATTGAAATGAAATCACTTACGATTACCAGAATTTGTAGATTGACGAAGCACAAAAGTTTGACTCACCTGAAAAGAAAAAAAACATCATTAGTTACATTCATAAAATAAGCTTAATTAAAGAACATATTCATGTAATTAAATATTGAATTAAAAATTAAAATACATTGAATCAATTTTTTTCAGATTTATACATATTTCAAGCGACACGGCGAATTCGATTCGTATTAAAGTTCCGAATAAATTATTGAGAGACAGCGAGACTAAAGAAAAAGCGTAGACCCGGCGGAAGAGGCGAGCGGATCCCAAGACGAAGTTATTGCGATAAAAATAACGAGAAAGAGAAAAGCGAGAAAAAAAGACCCCCGAACGAACGAAAAAAGAAAAATACATAAGAAAGGAAGAAAACGCGAAGCTCGCCCGCCGAGGAACGAAAGAAATGAAATTATCTTTGTAGTACGTTTCATTTCTGCGAGAGAGCCCCGGAGAAGTACTTAAAAAGTAAATCCGCGGACCGAGGACCAGGGGCAGGGTTAGGTGGGGGGGTTTGGATTTTTTTTCCTTTGAAGGGATGATGGTGGTGCAGGTTCTTGTAATGTTCGCCGAGGAAAAACTTTTGGCCATTATCATTATCTGCGACTCACACAACCGAATTGAAATTTTATATCGTTCTTCGGCGGGGGGCACGCATAAAGACGGGCATTACAAGTAATTTCGCCGAAATAAAACAACTGGATGATTTGCACCCGAGCTCGGTGGTGTTGGAATACTTCTGCTTTCTTTTTTATTCCATGTTGAGGTTTTATAAAAGTTCGGAAAAGTTGCTTTTAATATATATTTTTTAAATATATCCAAACTAATTGATTTTTAATATGACAGCTTAATTAATTCATCGATCGTTCGACAAGCAATTCGTTCAATTAACGCAAAATTATACACGCGGCGATCTACGTGTCGCATTCGAACCCTTTTCCGTTTTATCGCACGAAATTAAATATAACAAATTCGATTCGCTCAATTAAGAAGCGTGAACTTATTTTTTAACGAGGCGTCAACTCGTTTTTTAACGAAGCGCAAAGTTGTCAAATAAATGTTAAATCGTATATTCGAATTATACGCGTTCCGATCATCGGGTACATAGTGCGGTGAAGACTATCACCTGCCGATGATAATTTCAAGGAAACTGCTAAAAATTGACGACAATTATTAAGTACGCTACGGGGGACAAGAGTTTCCTGTCTAATTATATTTTTCGAGTACACATTTCGGATAATCGTAATCCAATTAAAGCGGAAAAATTCCGATACGGCAGCTGCGCTATGAAAGGTTAATACGCAAGAATTGATGAGCGAATATTTTCAGCGCGATAACAATCTTTCAGAAGTAAGCGAATATAATGTAAATACAAAGTTTATTGTATTCAATTGAAATGTCAATTTATATAAAATGAAAATTAAATTATTTATGTATTCATGTAATAGATAATAAGACTCATACATTTAATAGACTCGTTAAGATATGATCCTTCAGCAGTGAAACTTTCAAAGATATTGTATGCATGTCTAGGAATGAAATTCAGCACAACAATTCACAATCGGTTTAAAGTACAAAGAGTTTCGAACAACTCCAGATTACAGAAGCTTTGAATTCATATGAATAAATCGAATATAGTACAGCTACTTTACCTCAAAAAAGACAAATCAAACTTTCTACCGACTGAAACTATAGAACCACCAAACTAACCAGCCTAATATAACAATCATCGCGATACTTATACACCCAACTCACAAACGATCGACCCGATCTCTCCAAGACAAACAGACAGAAACATCATTATCCAACTGCCAGCAAAGCCAACATCAACAACCTTCGATAATGTCCCAAAAGCGACACTAACTAACAGTCTCAACTCACACTAGAGGACACAAGGCCGCCCCGTAAGCCGTTCGGGACGGTCTTAGCGCCGGCGTCGATAACGTCCTTCTTAATCCACTATATTATATTACCCATCAGGTATTGGACGTCGTCTTAAGTGCATTTTGCAATTTCCTGTAGGACCTCGGCGGCCAGGGCTGGCCAACCGTCGGCACGTCTAATAACCCCCGTCCGAAGCCATAAATCACCGAACCGGCTTACGGTCGCTAGAGATTTATCCCTGGGGATCTTTTTTTGGTGGTTAAGGGCGAAGGGATTGGGGGAGGGAAGGGGAGGGGTGCGATTTTTCACGCTTGCCTTGCTTGGCCAAATGTACATAGGTGTTGTTCGAAATAATGCGTGCTAGTTCGATACTCCTGAAAATTCGATGCTTTCGAATATCGATTTTGACTGAAATTTTCCGATCTTTCAAGGAAAAACTTTATAATGGTTACCACCGATTTCGATGAAAATTTGTAGAAATGTAATGTAAGTATAGACATGAAATAGTTGTAAAGATGGAAAACGCAACTATTAATAGTTATTTTAGTTATCGCGGGTCAAAGTTTGATAGGTACATTTGTTAGGTGCACTGACAAAAAAATGTTTTATTTGATGTGTTTTGAAGTATTATCAAGGGAAACAATAATAAAATCGCTATATGAAATACCTATGTGAAAAAAATAATTAAATTGTTAGAACATCAAAAAAATTGTATAAACTTTGACTTGCGATAACTAAAAAACTAGAGTTGCTGACAATGAGATCAAAAACTGAAAGTAGCGATTTACGTCTTCACAACTATTTTTACAAATTTTAATCAAAATCGATGGATACCATTATGAATTATCTCCTTATTAGATGAATATAATAAATATAAAAATAAAATATGTATGTGAATAAGAAAATCATTGAATTCACGATGTAGAGTTGAGAATCGTTCGAGCACGTATACTTGTACAACGCCTTTCGCTTGTAAATAGTCCTGCGCGGTGATCCTCATGTAAATTTTCCCACATTTTCCATTTCCTCCTGTCCTGGAGCGGCGATTCGTTCACCACCAAGAAAATGGATATTCGCACAGCGAACCGCCGAAAGACGCAAAATTCGAAATTCCCCATTATTTCGACCGGGGGAGTAACAACTACCGAAATTCAAATAAACGCGATTTTTTCTTTTAAACGAACAACAATATTGCAAACAAGCGAGAACGTATTCGGCTCTTGTATTATTTCGGTCCTTTATTTTTCGTTCTCTTTTCAGCGCTAAAGGGATATTATACGTACGTATAAGGAGAGGGTCTCATCGTTAGTTACGACGAGCGCATGAACGACGATAATTCACGATTTCTCGTCCATGCGGGGACAATCGGCCAAAACGCGCTCCGACGTCCCATAAAGACACCAAACCGAAAAATATATATAAAATATAAGAAAACGCACATCCTAAAGACACTCTTTCAATGTGTTAAGACGACAGAATAGAAAAGAAATCATCGGCTTGACAACTTATTAATTGAAGATATAAATCCGAAGGATTCAATCGAATTTCTTCAGCCTGATTCATGTGAATGAATTTGATTTATATAATATTCAAAATTAAGTATTATTTTTATAAAAATTATATATAAATAGATTGAATATGTCTTTCTGGAGTAGTATAGGGGAGAGTGGGGTGAGTTTAGCGAGAGTGTGCGACGGTCCTCTCTTGGGTTTGAGCCGTTTTTAAGACCATCGACACAAAAGCTCTGCGACTGATTTATTGCCCCGAAGGAGGATGGATAAAAGTAATGCTTTCATAGTGGTCGGTGGAAATAATGCGGCGTATCCTCTATGTCTAATGCCGACAACACACTCCCGACCCCACCCACACGCGTCCGAACGGATATTTATAATATTAGACGTACCACTGCTGGCTCTATCGGGAGACTGCGCGGCACTAAACTACAGATTCGTCGTGAGACTTTCAATGTTTCAGAAAATTAAATGGATATTTGAGTGATTTATGTCGGAAAATGCATTGAAGATAATGCACATTATTTCTTTGAGAAAATGTGTTCACATGTTTGGCAAATTATTACAGAAATTGAAATGCATAATGATCGTTTACAATCGAAATTGAAATCAATTATAAAACAGCAAAAATTCAAAATTTTAATAAGACGTTTATTATGAAATAAAAATGTCATACACTAAAGTTAAAACCTATACTGAATTAAATCTACATAAGATACAATCAGAGAAAATATTTCCAGATTTGATAGAAAATTTCACTCTATGAATTAAGGAAAAATCTCAGTTTCAGAGATTACTCTGGAATAATATTCATAATGATCATGATTATAAACGAAAATCATATGAAATAAATTAAATGAAAACCCTAGAAACCAAGAAATATAAGTTCATATAAACAAACTAGGAGATTGAATTATAATTGAATGAAAATCGGGAAATTCTTAAGCGATGATACATATACAGATGCTGAAACCATATTAATCTTTCTCGAAATACATAGGAATACTAAGGCATATCCAGGAAAATTTTCCACACTCAACTCTACTAAATTGAATTTCTCACTTTTATGGCTCTCCATACAATCTTCAAATACGATAAATCGAAATTATGAAAAATTCTAATATCAAGACGAATCGAGACATGACTGCCGAAACGCATTATAACCATCGGCAACGTACGATAATATTACGTAGCTTTCCCAAAATGATGTTTTTGTCAAAGACGCGAAATAGCCGAGGACAAAAGAGTATGCGCGTTCGTTCCCGATGGCCATATTTCATGGGTTTGGAGACCGTCCCCTAGCCTCGCGGGTCCTTGGGCTATTAGAGAACGCGCGATGGATGGTTGCCAGACGAGAGATGCTCTGTAATATCGTACATACATATTATAGACCCTTTTTGCTCTCTTTTGGGAGAGACCGCTGGAAAAAGTTGTTTGTTGCCGGCGAAAGCTTTATCTGCGGATTTCTATGGGAAAACATTAGAAGGAACGGGGATTGCTGCTCGTAAGAATATCGCCGTTAGGCTATGTATTGGAAGATTAGATTTTACGTACATATGAGGCCAAGTAATATCTAAGATTGAACTGTGCTGAAATAATAAACGAAGAAATATTTTAGATTATTTGTCAAAATTTCAAATATTTGAATGATCAAATCATTTTCCGGACATTTAATGAGAGTAAGTCTGCATGATGAATGAAATTTTTTAGCAAACAATTTGCGACATTCGCCAATTGAATGTTACACTCAAAATTCATTAATATTATAGAAAAACTTTTAAAATACGCGAAACTATTCATTAAATACAATGAATAGTCAAAAAGTATCTAATAAAAATTAATCATTATCATATTTTTTCGAAATTAGTATTAACGCATCCTTTCTTTATTTTTTAAAAACTCATGAATCGAATTTAATACATCGAATATTATCTAAAAACTTCATATATTTCGGTTTTTAATGTTATTTTATTAAAATAAAAGTTATTTAGATTTTCTCAAACCACAAAATTTCAAATTCGACGAATACGTTCAACTGCTCGATGAACCACAACTCAATGAGCAAACAGTCAAATTAAACAAACATTTAAAAGCCCCAATCAATAAAATAATAACATCAAACAATTCAAAACGAATTCATAGAAAAGAAAATATAACAAAAGCACTTGTGCAAACTGAAAAAAAAAAGCCGACTTTGCATATTGCCATTTCGGAAGAGCGACCGTGCGGACTTTTATACGTCAACGTGTAATGCACGGTCGGCGGGCGCCGATTCGTGCCAAATTTTTAATTGTTCAACGTCACCCCCCGCCCACAAAGGGGTGGTTTTTTGGGGGTTGGTAGGCGGTGAACCGCCCTCTCGATCCCGCCCAACTTTGGCCTAGTGCGGCCTTTTAATTCGGCCTTTTTTTCGGGGTTTTTCCGTGGGAAAATGTCGACGAGTTATGATATTCGAGAGCGCGCTAGTTTGGATCGCTTCGTTTTTGGCTTGGATTTTGCGAGAATTAATTGTGCGGTGATTTTAATACGTTTTTCAATGAAAAAATTGTTAAACGGAATTTTCGGAAAATTTGTATTTTTTTAGGATGGTTTTGAAAAGTTGTATGATTTATGTGTAGATTGTCGCACTATTGCATGTTGTGTCGTAATCTTGTTAAAATAAAAACTGAAAATATACATTTTTCTACATTAAAGTATCCATTAAAGAACTGCAATAAAACTTTGACAATGCAGCTGCTGATTCGTATTCATTAAAAAGTTGCACACTTACATTTCATTTAAACTTTTAGAATTCAAGCCAAGTAAAATGCATTTGTACTCGACACAAAATGAACGAAAAATTATTTTCAAATTTTTTTAGAAACATTGTCGTATATACATATTTCGATGTTTAAACAGGGGCGAGAATTTATACTAAGTCTCGAGCACGTACTGTATACCCACTTAATTCATACGATTTTCGAAAAAACCTCCTTTTTCGAATGCGAAAAAAAAAATAGAAAAGCAGCGAAAACACGGAGCATTAAACCTGGAACCGCCCTTGAGCTTTTGTTAGATGGGTGGCAAAATAAGGGGTGGGATTTTCCTCCCCGTTCTAGAAAATCCCGAAATAAATAAAACCGAAACGGCGTGGAATTCGAAAAAGCGGGAGTTTCGTTTACCTTTCGCAAACCTACCCTCCCTTCGTTTTCATCCCTCTCCCTTTCCTCTTAGGCTCGGTTTGGTCCAATTTCGCCGTATTTCCTCGAATATATATTATATTCAGATGCTATCGAGATGTGTTTTCCCGAAATGAATTCGAAATGAAAGGTTAATTGAATAAATTTCGAATTGAATCATCGTACATATCGATTTGAATAGCATTGATACTGAATTACAAATAAAAGTATAAATATGTTATAATGTTTCACATTTAAGCGATCTTTATTAAATAAATTCACATTGTATGTATCAGATATAATTAATCTAATATCTTACATTGAACTGAAATCTAAAGCACATACTCGAATCAAATTTTAATTGTGAGTATATAAGAATGATCATCATTTTAATAATTATATTTAGAGTCTGAAATAAAACGATAATTTAAAAAGCAGCATCGAAAAGTTGCTAGCTCCGAACAACTCCGCCATACTTTCTCCCTATTTTCTCCTTTTGCACGTCGACAACGGAAAAACGAAAAAAATTAAACACAACGCAAAAAAAAAAAATAAACAAAAAAAGAAAAACCTCTCCTCGGAGACCTCCGAAACGCAGAAAGAGAAATAAAATACGAAAAAACACACACACAAACCCATAGAAAAAGCTCCATAATACACCTATATACGTATATAAGAAGAACAAGAAAAGGAACGGAGGTGCGGAAAATAGGTAGCGAATCTAAGTAAGAAATACTGCCACGGGGGCGTGCACTCCCTTTTTTCCAGAGATGAGGGAACAAAAGAATCAGCGCGGAAAATTGGGGTAAGATGTATGAGCGGACATGCGCGAACACATCCGGTAAGATCGTACATCCGTACTCCACTGTACTTCTCGAGAAAATTGTACAGGTTCGTGGAAAACGTGCGTGTTGTCTGGCGTTGTGTGTGAAGGAGGCTTTCGAGGAGAGGTGCAAACAAAGTTTCGAATTAAACTTGAGAATTATTCACGTGAGGTGTTGTGTTTGTTTGGAAAATGAGAGTTGGGAAAGTGAGAGTTTTCACGTGTATGTTTTGTATTTTTTTTTTGGTTAAATAGTTAATTTTGATTTATATTGAGAAGGTTGAGAAATTACCTTTTGTATTTGTATTTTTAAAAAAATAATCATGATGTTCTCTAAGTAAATATTAGATCTAATTTTTGGAAAATGTTCAATAGTTCAACAGTAGAAATACGTTCAGTAGAAATCAATTTTAGATGCTAAATCAGTACTACGATTTTGTATGGATTTAATCAAGTTAGAAGAAAATGTTCTTATGAAACCATTATAAGAATGGAAATTTATATCAATTTACTTTGAATCGAAAATGAATTTAAATACATCGAATAAAGGTGCATTTTCCCAATCTCCAAATACTAAATAACCTAAAATTTTCCATCAAGAAATTTTTGAAATTTTGATTCATTTGATCATTCAGTTTCATCAAGCAATTCAACACCAAAACACAAAAAGAAATCCAACACACCTAATTTTGCGTCAAACAAAACTTACAATCAACCCTAACAAAATCTCCTAACCACCACCCCATATAAGACCATCACCAAATTTTTAATCACCGATCACACACTCTGAAAACCAAACAAAGCCAAACACACACTCGCATCGAAACGGAGGAACGCACGACCCAAAAGCAGCAGCATCACCATCACCATCACCATCACCATATCCAGCATCCGAACCGCGACGGGTATGAGTGTAGGGGGAGTCGAGGGTGCGCTTTTGGCACGGCGGCGGCACACAGTATGGAAATGTTGGTCAAATATATCATCCTGGCCTGACAGGCCAATTCTCTTATCTCTCTCGCCGTGGCGTACTGCGCTCTCTCTGCAGACACGACGGCCATGTGGAGGGGCTCCGTTCGGGGGGTGGAAAAACCCACCCACCCACCCACCCACCCACCCACCGGAGGGAATAACCGGAGTCGGGGTGGGATAACCCGAAAACCGGCCGGAGAATGGAGGAATGTCCTGAGAAAGGCGTACTTTTGGTAGAAAGCGGAGTTTCGCTGTACCTATGTTACTAAGGTGACCATACGTCTTTTATTTCGACGGTCTATCGTTTGAAATTTCATTCACATATTTTTTAAAATTGACATTTTTGACTGTTATTTTATTCGTTTTACGAGTAGTTTATGGGTGGATAAGTATTTTGTACATAATTCAAAATTTTTAGAAAAAAAATTGAAAGATCGATTTACTTGAGGACTGCAAATTGGTCGAATGAAATGTTGGCCCAAACAAAATAAATGACTGCTTAAAATTAAAATGAAAATATTTCGTGTTTTGGAAAAAAATAATCATTGGAAAAAGCAATAAAATTTATTATCAAAAATATTCTCTATATTCATAAGGATTGGACATGACTTGAATTTTCAGTATGTAACAAATATGATTATTTAGGTATGACCTTTCAGTTGTATTATAACAATAATAATATTAAATTAATCAAATTATATAGGGGAAGAAACGTTAACACCTATAAAATTCAATCTTTCAATTGTATGTTACAATTACTCATCATCATGCTAGAATACAATGTGCTACAACAACATAATTTGATAGTTCTCATTGCTAACACGTCACTAACATACAATTGAAAGATCGAGCATCAATAGCTTCACATAAAATTAACAAATTTTATCTCAAAAATATAATATTTGGTTAATATAATACTGGTAATATTATTTAAAATCTATATTGAAAAAATTAACTACAAGAATTTCATTAGAATCTTAATTTTTATGTTGGAAAATAGACACCGTATATTTTCGCCAAAATAAAAATTTCTTGTAAAAGTATAGTCACTGTAACTACACGGTGAGGGGTGAGGAGCGCCGCTTTAGTTTATCGCGCAAATGTTTTAATGATTGTTCGCTCGGAGAGGGTTGATTGATCGAAATTCGAATTCGATACGTTTCCGGTGGGTTGCATTTAAGGGGTGTGTGTGTGGGTGTCGCTTTGGGGTTGAAGGATCGGTTTAAAATGCGATTGTTATCGCTTTGAGGATTGTTCGCCGAATCTAATTGTGATATTTTACAAGAAAAAAAAACATTTAAAAATTCTTTGAATCATAGATACGTTGAAAAGTTCGATTTGAATATCGCATGTGTTGGCGCCGTTGATCAAATGTGAAATCGCATAAAGCATTCGGAGATTCATTGAAATGTCAATTCATTATTTATTTTTTTCACACACGAGCGTTTCAAAATAGAAAATTCAATTAGTGCATTATTTCTCAATTACGCGTGACACGAAATCGTGAATTTCAATTTTCGAATTTGAATTCTCTCTCATTTTAATTTTGCACACATTGAACGCGTACAAACGTTGCCAAATAAGTCGAGTCATAAATTTTGCAAAACACACAATTAAAAAAATATACGAAAAAATAAGTGAATTCGTCGCATTCGCGCAGAGATACAAACGTTATGATGTTCGCGTTTTCGTTCAGCGTTTAATATTTACGCCCAAAATTGAATTTAAATCCAAATAAATTACAATAAAATTATCGTAGCGGTAAATCAACGCCAGATTTATTAATCTAATTTAAATAATAAAACCGTGTTATACATAAATTATCGATTCAAACCCATGAATCAGCGATCGTGTTTACATAAATCGACTAGGAATAGCACATCGGCCGAAGTTTTCCCGACGTTTTTCCTAGAATGTTTAACATAAATACTTGTTTATATTATATCATAGCACACATGCAAATATGCGCAAAAATATTTCTTAAACATTCTATTTACAAAAATGTCACTTTCATAAAAAAAAGTCATGTTGTTTATTCAAATTTAAAACTTTCAACTATTCGAAGTATCAGTTTGAGTCAAATGAAAAATGCTAGGAATTTCAAATGTAAGTTTGGCTCAATATATTAAAAATCGATTTAGAACTGAAATTCGTTGAACACAATTTGGAAAATGCAAGTGTGCGATTTGCCTTATTTATTTGTCGAGACTGAGTGACGCTGAGCAACGAACGCTAAGCACGGGAAGGGGCCGTTCCAGGATAAGAGGAAGCTTTTCCTTGACAAAGTTTTCCCGGGAAAACTTCATCCTCGTCCCGGGACGAGAACGAGAAAGAGAGAGAGACGAGAGGGGTCGGCGGAGCCAGTAATTATGATCCAGGTTTAAATCTTGACGTGTTGCCCGCGGCATTGTTTCATTAATCGCAAAGTTTTTCGCGTCCAACAAATTACCGGCGCAAAACTTTTTTCCTACCCCTTGCACGAAGGGGTGGTGGGTTTTCCGTTCAGCCCTTAGACTCTCTTTCTGTGTGCCGATAATGGAAATTACCTGTCCATTTTTCGACGTAATTAAGGCGAAGCGTTATACTCCCTTCGAGAGGTTGAGAGGTCTCGAATATCCTGTCAAACGCAAGGATTGAAGCTATTGATTGTTTCGAATCTATGCCGATGTCAAATTACAAAATTAAACAGATTATTAATTAACATATTAAAACCTAATCGAAAATAATTTCACAAGAGTCATATATTGAACATTTAACTCAATTAAGATTACTATTTAATTTATGTCGAAATATGCGATAGGTGCGTTTAGTAATCTAGACGCGGAGCCGTTTTTCTTCAATGTAAACCGAATTACATATACACAACGTATATTACACATCGCTCTGTAATACGAAATGTAGCCGCGGGCTTTTCAGCCTGCTAATTTGAATGTGGGAGAGTTGGAGATTACGCACGTAACCTGACAAATATTTACGGTGCAATATATCTCATATGGGTAAATTATTTACACGCAGCCTATATACGTGCTTATAATGTTTATAAATGCTCACGTGAAAAAAGCGAATCCAAAAAAAAACGTTATATTTTCGCGCGAAGAAATTTATGAGTAGAATAGGTATGATGCGTAGTGTAGCGAATGATCAATAGATGTCTCTAGTAAAAATTAATTTTCATTTTCATCTAAAAACTTTGATTAAAAAATATATTAATTTAAATAACATTTGTATATTAATTAGTTAAAAAATATGAATGCTATTAAATTACTACATATAAAAAATATCAAATACATTTATCATGTTTTTAAAAATTTTTTCACAATTTATATTTTACGCTTTAAATGTAAAAAAATTCTGTTTCACATTTGAAAATACATTTTCGCGTTAAACCCTTAAACTCGTGGGGTTTTATCGCGAAAACGCGCTCCTTCCGAAATAATGTACATTTTCTCGGGGGATTTTTTCACGCATGGTAATTTTCCGGCACTATCCCGATATTCGGAGGGTGTTATATCCTTATATTATATATACCTTTTTTTTACTTTATTTTTTGAGAAATGACGGAGAACTGTTCTGCGGCGATAACTTTTGACACGGCCCCATCGCGAATGGTGTGAGCATCTTGCGAGGGCGAAGAAGAACATCTTCGCCATGGAAGTACATAACAAAATCCATATAACCCGTATTGTGTGTTATGGATTGAGATTAATATGATAAACCTTACGCAAACAATCCGGAAAATATTAATCTTTTCATTTTATATAAAGCAGTCTCATATTTAAATACATTTTTCCCAAATTTGATTCTTCACTCTTTATCATAAGTCAGATTGATTAATAAATAAAAAATAAATTGATCAGTAATAAATCAATGATTTGAATCGTCGATATGATTTTGCATAAATTTTACATTAGTAAATCGAATCGTTTAAAATAAATGAGCGCGTAAATTCGAAAGGAGATCTCACAAAGATATAAAGGCTCTAGACATTAACCGCGCGAAAATCGTCCCATCTCTTAAAAAAAATATAAACACATATAAAATAGGAGCGAAATAAATAAAACAAACACAAACATTCTTAGACGTTATCGCTAGTGAAAATCTCGTGAAACTAGATCTCGTTAACACTCGACCGAAAAGAAAACGTTCCTTTTAACCGAAGGAACCGTTCGTTTTTCGCTCGACATAATTCACGCAGTCGAAAAAGAGAAAAAAAGAAACACAACCAAAACACGATGTACAGGGTTATTCAATAGAGTATAACGTTTTCTAAGACTATCTAATAATAATTCATTTAAAATGAAAAATATTAAAAATTGATCAATCTAATGAAATGCACTCTTCTGATACTTCGAAGTAAGTTCGATCGAATTTGAATTTTTTGATTTTTTTTTAATACAATTTCAAGTCACACTGAGTGACCCTATACACTAAAAAAATCTAAGATAGGATGTTTAGAAAAAAAAAATAGTCAAATGCAAATTTTCAGGATGTTCTAACGCGCGTTTCTTCGAAACGTTTTTCTCACGCGGACACAAAATTATCTGACCATCTTTCGAAAGAGCCGCGTACGTCCGAACGGCGATATTTCACTTTTAATAGACGTTTATGGGCAATATTCGAGCGATCAATTAGTCGAGCCTCCATACACTATCAAAAAGGCGTCAGATTTTAGCTAAAAGGCACACACTTCGAATTTACGAAGAAAATCTTACGTCCGACGTAACGACCGCACGGCGTTAGAAAGCAGATAACGGTTGACTTTTGTTGATATTTAACTTGATGTATTCTCGATTCGGTGTCATTATGGTTTATCGATATGACGATTTTTTTTTATTTGAGATAGAAATGCGTTTTATTTTATTTTCGAATGAATTGAGCGATTGAGTTATTAAAATGTGTATATTATTCAAAATACAAAATTATGCTTATATTTTTTTAATTCATATTGCAACTAATTGTGATCGTTATGAATTTGATTTTTTCGTTTGATTAATTTTTAATGATAGATAGTTAAAATATAAATAATTTGAAGACATTCGTTAGACGTTTGGAGCTATTAAGTTATCTCTAAAATCATGCATGCGTTCGATTAAGTTTGAAACTAATCGATGCACTGAAAGTTTTATTCAAATGTCCAAAAATTGTTATATTTTTATATTCAAAATATACATCAGACTACTAAACATATTCCAATTCTAATTATTTTCATATGGGAAATTTACTATTACCAAATACAACTACACGTACGTATCAACACGTAAAGCAGTTAAATCGAAACGACACGAAACTACTAAAAACCGATAATTCCCAATAAATCCATACACCCTAACGACTTCCAGGAAAACCCTATAAACCTCCACACATACAGACATATATCTAAAAACCCATTGAAACACACACAAACACGAGCCCGGCAAGCACTTATAATGCTTCGATCGCGAAAGGCGGCTCTGCTCTTGCGTGTCCCATTTGTAACACTTGCTAAATGGACCATATTCGCCATTCATTCGGCATCTAAATCAAATGCGGCTTTTCCATTAGCCATATACGAACACCGTACAATGTGCGGTGTATAAATAAGAGACCGATTCCCTCTTCCAGCGCGGTCCGAGTGCGAAAGGGGTGGTTTTCCTTCTCATGGGGTGGTTTCGCTCCTCTAAAGGGGGTGGTTTTGCCTCTAAATGGGGTGGGAGTTTAATGGAGTGACGCGCACTATTCATTATACAATATGAGTCGAATGAGGGGAGGTGAGTTTTGCGAGAGCCGCCAATGAAAGCAGTCAATCATTGAGAACCATGGGACGAACACGCCCCGTTAAAGAAAAGCTCTTGTAAGAAGTAAGTTTACGTTAGAAAGTTAGAATTGTGAAGTTTGATGAATACGATGATGATCTAAACATGCGTTGTTGATGTGAGAGTCGTTGAAATTATATGAGCAATGAGCATGATATGAGTGACCTAGAAGTCAAAAGGTATGAGTGACAAATCTAAATCAATAGAATGAGTCCAGAAATTATCATATGAACATTTTCAGAGTTTGTACTAACTTCTGTGACTCACGATCAGTGTTGTTTGAATTTCTACTGACATTAAACCAAAATTGCATGTGTCAACAGTGCATTATATTCGCTACAGTTGGGCTACTAAAAAGCTCCCTCTCTTCCTTGGAAATGTCAATGTAAGAGATCTGATCGATTGTAAAATGTAATAATGAAGAAACCTCTCCTGATGTGCACACAACAATCATGGAAAAAATAATTTCGAATGTGCCTTTCTCTAAATTTGATAGTGAGTGCTTGCACTCCTTGGTTTCTAGGGTTCTCGTATATGGCGATGATGAATCCGTGTTGAATTTACGAACACCGATCGATCGGTGTTGATTTTGGTGTGTTTCTGGAGAGTCGGAGAGTGAGAGGCTGCATTCCTGAGTCGGCTAGAGATGATCGCCGGTGCAGTGTCATCGTTTGTCAGCGCATTTCACGCATTGTTGAATAATAAGTTAATGCCATTGTGCTCCGGCGTGCCCGGAACATGCGCGGACAAATCCCGACTACATACCTATGTAAATACACCCATACTCGCCGAAGGACGATTCTCAACATTCGATCGAAGATAGGATCTATGGATCTGGAAGAGATTCGGCGAAAATCCCGCCCGCGAATATGGGTGACTTTGAGTTTGATCCACAAGAAAGATTTTCATATTCGATCAAAAAATCGAAGGATATGTAAAAGATGATAAATTAAAATCAACTCTAGAGCTTATATAACGATGAGAAAATGAAATTTTCCAAGAAAATCTCGAAAAAAGAAGTCATCATATTACCGATACGTATCAATTGAAATCTATTCGCGAATGGACAGTCCTCAATAGATAATTTTTTATCTATCTTCCTTTGCAAAGCAACGATTGAAAAATCAATCGAACAAATAATTGCATTCAGATTCCCACGATCGTACAGATAAAATATACAAACAAAATCAATACAAAGTTGAAGAATGTTTGAAAGCGTCGTGCGTAATCTGTGAGAGAGCATCGAAGGCTAACAAGAAACTCGGAGTCCTTTGGCCCGAGTATTGAAACGTCATTCTCGCTTCGCGGTCATCATCATCATCATCATCAACATCGTCTTCTTCTTCTTCTTCTATGTACATCTTCGACGTTCAGTCATTGTCTGCTTGCCCGAGGAACGGTCTCGAGTCGACCTTTCCATTCTGTATCGGTTTCTGAGCGACGCGCGCGTTGAATATGCATAGGGAACGAAAGCAAAAGCAAACTCGCACACGAAAGCGAATGATCGGCATAAATTATCACGAATTGTCGAATCATTCCGATAGTGAATCGATACGAGTATTTTAAGTGAATGATTAAACGCGAAGAACACGCTTAATGATCCGGCGTCGATTTATAGATTCAACATTTATATTATCGAAAAATTCAAATTTATTACACAAATCTCACATTACAACATCCGATATCGTATATAAAATCCTAGAGAGAAACAATAAAAATTTACATAATCACATATACAACATCACAAATCTAACGGATTTTATGCGAAAATAAAATTAAACACAATAGTCATTCAATTGGAATCACATCCCTCAACGAAACCGCAAAAGGTCATCGCCATAATGCGAAACGCCCTTAACATTAACGAACTGTTAACTGTCGATTCCATAACATTTTCGAGAACAAAATGAAATTGAAATTAATTTATAGCATATCTCCTTATAAATATTTAGTATGGCAATTAATCTTATACAAATAAGATTCTAAGGCACAGTCCTTAAATTGCATGCTATCTGAGCGATAAGATCTATTGAATTCTAGTATATGAGAAAAAAAATGTTAACATACTCCAAAGTACTTTAAAAACGATTGAAAGAAAATTTTAAGACTCGCGTTATGTAGACAAGCATTTTCCGGGTTTTCACTGTACAAGGCACACGGAAGAACTCCGTAAGCCACATTATGGATTTGAATGTGTGCTTTGCTTATACGGAATACCGTTCTTGATTGATTTAACTGCTGTTGGATCCCACGACCTACTCGATTTACCTGTCGGCAACCGATTTATTTGCGTTTTCATATTTAGCCGAGCCGATCGTTATGTTCGATCCAAATACAAATATTTCTGCTATCTTTTACGGATTTAGTACATTTCGAATGTATCGTTTGTTAATAATGAGTTTAGCTTACGTTTAGAATCAAATTTTCATTTCATTATTTTCATTTTCGATTGTTTTTTTTTTAAATTTCGATCGCTCAATTTTTTCCGCATTAATAGGATTTGAAATATTATAATGATAAATTGATTGAAATATTAGATACGCATTTTGCGTAGACGAATAAATTGAATTTGAAATTTCATATAAAATAAGTAATTAGATAGAATCAATCAAATGCTTAATATATAACTTAAGAGATATGTTTCGATGTATCAAATTATTATTTTTTAGTCGATTAAGAAAATAATTATGAGATTCTATGTTTCATAGGAAGCAAAATTAATCATTTCAAATATAGTCGATTATTATATTGTGTCATTTCGTAATATAAAATATGAAGTCTATAATGAATAATACCACTTACAAAGTTTTCCGTATCTCGTATGATAATCGAAAGTTGTAGACTTACCTGTAAAGATAAAAAAAAACATTTAGTATGTAAAAACACAATTAAAAATCTTAGAATTATATCTGCCTTATTGATATCGTCAAAAACAATAAATTAAAAATATAGTCACATTACATTTGATGCACTTTCATGATACCCAAATCTACTGTTACTCAAAAGTATCGATATATTTTTTGAGTATATTACACAAATTCAATTATTTTTTCAACAAAATTCGAACGTTGAAAGAATCTGAGATATTTTTAAGCATTTATCAAAAGCCAAAAAGTTAAATAACACGATATTTTAAGGACTTGACCCACTGGCGATGACCATATTGCGAGTTTCGTCAGGCGTAAGAGCCTCATCACCCGAGGCGAACAATAACCGTCTAATTTGTATATGAACGAACGCGGTCTTCGAACATCGAAACGTGGATGGAAAAAAACGACCTAAAAAAATAAATATATAATGAAAAATATATTTTAAAAAATACGCTCTCGTACAACCGACGAGCATGGGTGTGTAACAAAAGGCAGGTGTATAGTGTTACAATGCGCAAGATACATATATACGAAAAAAAAAATGGAAAAAATTCAACATCCAGTACGGGTTTTTGTCAAAGCGTCGCGCACAATGGAACGAAAAACTCAGGTAAAAATGTACGGCATTCTCGTAGGAGACTCGGTAAAAAAAAAATACATAATAAAACGATAATGTCGATGGGAAAAATTTTAATTTTAGAAAAAATACATAAGTCTAGCGAATGAATTTTTAAAATGGCCGTTCCCGGAACGGGGCTCGATAATGACGAATCGGCGTTCGGAAAATTGCTATTGTCATACACCTGGTGACAGGTTTCGTCGGATATAAACGTATATATGTGAAGTGGAAAATAAAAAGTGAGGGTGTGCTTCGCGTATTATTCATGTGCGAAACGAAGGGTTTCTCGTAAGGACTCGTTATTGTGCATTTTAAATGAGTAACGCGAGAAATTAGTTGTCGGCGTTAGTCATTAGGGAAATCGTTCCTTCGGCGTTGTATTATGACGTGTTTTGTAATAACAAGGAAATTTTTCATAAACATAAAACGGGTACGTAATTGCGGCGATGAAAAGTTCTGCGTCGATTCCATAAATTATTGATTAAGCAATGACGCAAGAACACATATCGGATCAGTTATGAAATCATCAAAACCGCATATAGCGACATAAAAAATAAACGCATACACAAAAGTCACATTGAGAAATCGCAAATATCATCGCGATCACAGCACAGCCTTTTTCGTGTATGAGATTCGAAAGCTCATTCGAATTGAAAATCTTTTGTCTTTCTTCGTTCATTCAGAGAGATGCTGGAGTGCGTCTGAGTTCGCAGCAGGTTCAAGGCTTCGCCATGCGAAGAATGAGATGCCTAATGAGGACTCGAAGGGGTACCCCTTGTGACCCCCCGGGGGTCACCTGAGGGCTAATGACTTTCTGTCCCATCGACAATGGAAAAATTATGAGCGAATTTCATTATTCGTAATAGCTTGTCTCTCGGATGTTTTTTTTTTTCACATATTCTTCAACGTATATTAATTGCCAATAAACATATTTATTGTGTAGAAGTTTAAGCCAGCCGATAAAGCGTTTATGCATGCCGTGTCGATTCAGTATACTTGGGATGCCACATGTTCACATGTCGTTTTTCTTTATCATTCGATTAAATTTGATCTATTTTAGTGACACATGTATGCTCAATGACTTACTTTATGTAGTATCTGCCTTTCGGCTTACTTCTTCATTTTAAAAGTGAATGATATTCATTGATAAAATTGAAAAAAAAAACCTAAATACTGCAAATATTCGATGCGAATTCAAAACAAATGAAAAATCGCTTTGCGAAAAGGCCCCGCGTCGAATTGCATAAACGAAAACAACGCTCGCATTGACATCTTGACGAATTTATGTTTGTTTAATATCGAAAAGAACGCCCACTGATTTACTGGTCTCCGGCGATTTTTACTGTCTGACTGATTTAACGATGACGATTGATCCGCGGAGAGGAGAAACGGGCGTGCATTGTCGAAATAAAGCCGTTATAAAAAAAAAATGGTAATGTCGATGACGTTGATGTAGGCAAAACGACAGGTATTTATTGTTACTGATAGTCCGATTGTTATATCGCGATGATTTCTCGTAATGTATTGCTTTTGAATGAAGTTGAATTATTTCTTATTTAAGCGAGATGATTTTGAAATGCAATAACAGTAATAGAAGTTATTAATTAAAACGGCGTCATTGAAGTGTCTTGTGCAATCATTATCATTGTGACATTTAGGTCCGATTTTTCAATCGTATGTTAGCAATAAATATTTAACTGAAGCTGTCAAATTCTACAAAAAAGCATTAAAACATCCGATTGAAAAATCATATCTTAAATATTAATTAACAGAAATATGCACGCTTAAAAATGTTCGATGAACTTCAACTGTACATTTATATTAAAAAAATCTGATATTATTGATACGTATTAGTTCGAGATCTGTTTTTTTTTTAAATCACAATGATAATATTGCACAAAAATTCTCGTACACTTCGAAGAATCGATTCATAATGTTATGAGCGTCTATAAATCAGCTGGAAATGGTCTTTCGTGAGAGACCCCACATACCTAATTAATATGCATATTAGCCTTTCGAAATACCCGTTCGCTTATTCGTTTTTATACACACTGCATAAATTCTAAGCAGGATTAAAAAAAAATAAGATCTAGACGTGTTTTACACAAAAACGGTCCAATAGATCGATCTCGACGCTCGTATCTTCGGATCACGAACAAATTGCTAACGATTCCCATGTCCAAGCGGATAACAGACTCAATCACTTTTGCCAATTTTCAATTTAATATTTTTTTCTTTTTCATATATCGAAAGTATAATACTTATACAACCGAGAGGAAATATTAATCGTTAATATGCGGGTGATGCGAATAAATTTTATTTTTACAATCGGACTAGATTCTCTTAATCCTTTGTGGCCGTTTTACGAATTCTAAATTTTATGTCCGATGGGCATTATAAATGAAACATGTCATTTTTATGAACTCTTTTAAAACGAGGCAATAAATAACGCCGTTATTATTATTCCTTTTTTTCTCTATTTCGCCAATGCTAATTTGCGTTCGGTTCTCACACGAGGTTGGCCACATTGGGAAATTTCGTCCGAAGAAAAATCGTACGAATGAATAAATAAAAAATCGACACATCTCGAAAGTGAGGGGCAACCTTTTCTTGTAATTAATAGCAATGCTGGAAGGTATTTCGACGTGTAAGACACGAATTTTAAATATCTAACCACTCATGCATATTTATCGGATTCCTGTGTTTTTGTATCGAGATTTGAATTTACCGTACAATACTGGTCGAAGTCGGTAAAAAAAATCTACGAAGAAACTACAAGGCAGCTTGACAGATGGGTAATGTAACTTTTATCTAATAACAATCAAACAACTACCGATGAAAAAGTGAGCGAGGCTCTTGATTGATAACTCACCGATTTAATTATTCGTATTTGCCGATTGATTACATCTTTTTTTTCTTTCTAGGAACACATGTACTATCGGAAAAAATATGAGAATGTGCATGTTGAAGAGACGACGGTCGTTAGATGTTCCATTAAAAAACAATAATAAAACGAAAATTTGGTGCTCGATGTAATGAAGTTCGAAAATATAATATTACGGTATCTCAGAACATTACACGTACACCTAATGGTGGTGAACATTACGGAGAACGTAACTCTTTTTAAAGACGCTTTTTTTTAATCGATTCACCATTCCGTGTTTTCACATGGAAAACGTGTGGTCGGACGTAAAAAAATGTAATGAGAAATTAATGCATTTTATAGATTGATCTTAAGAAAGTTAGAGTATCGAATATCGTTTATTTTGAGTTGTACATTTAAAATTTAGCGATAATCGAAACATGTGCACGTATTGTTGTATTATTGCGGCGTTCGTTCTGCGGTTTTGCCTTCGTTCTTAATTAGAGTCGTGTTGCACGCATGAAAGCTTTCGATTTTGAAAATTGTCGAACATATTGACTTTGCGGTTTGTAAACGAGCGGGACGTGAACTTTGATTCCGTCATTCGTACAATTTAATTTCATTATGTGAATACGTAAATGGTACAAAATTAATAACGGTGAAAATATGTAAAAAAAAAAAACTCCAACATTGGTTTAAATTGGTACTTAAACTGAGCATGCTTTAATGATTACTGTATTTGTACAAAAAATTGGATTATGTGTAATTATTATTTCAATATATCATGAATCAGTAATTTCAAAAGAGTTGTAAATTTAAAACATGGCAATTTTAATTTACAAAATAAAATTTAAAAAAGGTTAGGTTAGGTTCAAATACGTTTTATGATATTTTGGAAACGATTTTTTAATAATAAATAAAATTCTGTTAAGTAACATTTCTGTTGGGATAGGCCACGCTATGTGCAATGACAATGCGATAATAACACAAGCACCGTTTTTTACGACCGATCATTCAAACTCCTTTCCTCACTTCAAACTTCCCTCCGACAACGCAAAACAAAACCTCAACTCGATAAACTCGAACACACACAAAAATGAAAATATCGCAAAAATTTCAAAAAAAAAATCCAAAAAACAAATTAAAAAAAAAAAACCCACGCACACACAGTAGACTCCACCCAAGTGGGTGGAGTTATCGGCCCTCCCCCCACCCCCGCGTGCGACGACGACGACGATCCCCTCGCCCCCCTCCCCGCCTCGCTCCCCGTCCCCGTCCCTCCGCCTAGAGGCCGGCGACGCGCTCGCGACGGCCATTCGTCCCTGTCGTTCTCGAACGCAATCAATCCGGCGAGACAGAGACGAGTGCACCTGTGCACCCGCCTCCGCTTACACCGACTGCGAACTGGCCGGGGAGAGGGGGAGGGGAGGGATGGGGGGGGGAATAGCCACCCTCCCTCCCCGCCCCCCCCCCCCTTCGGTCCTCCCCCGCGGCCAGCGGTTGTCAATCTTGCGCTAGAGCCGTTCGTCATCGTGACGGAGGTGCGTTCGAGATCGTGTGTCGTTTGTTTGTTTGTTGACCTTTCCCAATGCGATTCCGCGTTCTTTTTATCGAAGTTGTGAATTTATTTATTTTCTAGAGTTTTATGGTCGATGTAAATTGGTATTTGGATCGTTTGGTGTTATTTTCATGACGGTCGCTTAAGTGTGCGATTAAGTCAAATGCCATGTAATGAGACGTGTATTTAGCGTCATTATCGTAGAACAACAAATTTGTGTTATTTTTGAATTATTATTAATTATCATTGAATACATGCGGGTTTTCAATTAGAAATTGTTTATAATACCAATATAATACAATTAAATTAAAATATGTTAAAATAATTTACAATTGAATACTTGTAATAAAATATAAAAAGAATTGATTGTCATAAATACAAAATATTTTTGAAAAAATATTACTATCTTATTTGGAAAATCATCTTAAATCATTTGAATCCAATACTAATATTCAGACTATGTCAATGGTAGAAAGAGACTTTACATTTAATGTTTGCTGGACGATTAAAGATCGTGTAAAGAAAAAGAATTCTAATTAAAAGAAACACGTGAAAGTTTGAATATTATATTGTGTTTGTTCATTTGCGATATGAAACGTTAATTTTTTAATGAAAAATGTTGCAAAGACAACAGAATAATCTCTAGATAAGATAATGCAACCTCGATCGTTTGCACAGAAGTAAGTCCCGTTCGTTTCATTGTTTGGTACCTACTTTTCAAATATGTTTGACCAATTATAAAATAAACCGAGATAAGTCAGCTCGCAAATATTTCGAGAATATACACGGTCGCATATAAAAAGCGCAAAACGAATGTGTTTACGAATGTCGTCTTCGCACCGTCCCTCGGACACCGTGGGAATATGATGACAAAAAATGCAGTCCTCCGAATCAGACATATATACACACTCGTTATGCTTATATATAATATACATCTTTCGGCCAGGGGATTAAAAAAACATATTTCCCTTTTGATGGGCGCACACACGCGGGGCTTAAGGGATCGCGATCCGTAAAGAAAGAATCAAAAATGAGATAAAAGGATGAAAAAAAAACGAACTTTATACCCAGATGGAAGAGGACACTTTATTAAAAAAGGAGATGACCATGGGCGCGCGCGTCGAATTCATCCTATTATATATTATTGTATTATATATTTTTTAATAAATGACCGTGTCCGTTTGCGACGCGAAATAAACTTACGATGCGCCTTAAAAGGTTAATTATGAAGGCGATCGTAAAATTCATTTTTTTACACGTGCGTCGAGATTTATTTTTTTGTGCAAAATTTATTCTGAACGTTTATAAATCTCGAGTTATCAACGTAATTGGACCCATAAGTATCGATTTACGGTAGTTGTGCGATATTTATTTAATGACAAAATCATTTTTTCAGCATCGAAACGATGGTTTCTTTAATTGGACACCAACCACCACTGACCGAAGCGACAAATAACAGAAAAAAGTCCAAGTCTAACAACACGGGCACAGGTGTCCCTTCGGACAGTCCCTCGTACCGGGGATTTGGTGGAAAAAAGGTCCACACTCATAACTCCGACGGTGGATTCCTTTGTTGCTATCTAAGACATCTCGGACGACATTCGTGGATAGATTTATTGTGAACATAAACACAATTTAGCCGCACATACCCACTCTCGTGGACCGATATGAACGCTGGGACACACTATACTTTTACAATAACGCCGAAGTCATCTTTCATCCGATGAAAGTATTTCATTACGACGACGAAAAGATCGGTATATCATACCGCGTTTAAGTTGCGTCGATTTGTTACCAAAAAAATCCATCTGAAATATCGACGATACAGTGGAAATTCGCTTAACGAGCACCTCGCATAACGACTAAAATAATTCGCATAACGAGTGACGACTGGAGAGATATTGTGACGTTTATGCAGTATCTCAGCCTTTCGTCATTCAAAAATATTGTTCCGCTTAATGATTATGATTCAGGAATGAAATTTTCTCGTTATGCAAGGTTCCAGTATTTATGAAAGTTGAAAAGTAAAAATATTTTTCAAATGTAGTTGAAAATTTAAAAACATATTCGCGCAGCTGAACGCAATTACGATCGGATTTCCGCCGTTTCGCCGGCCGAAACTAAGCGGCGAAAAAAAGTGAAAACAGGCGGGAAAAAAAAGATGGCGAGAGAACTTCGCCGTACATCGATACAAATAAAATAAATTGTCCGCTACGGGATACGTTTTCGGTTATAAATAAAACATTATTGTCGAAGGCGGCGAAGTGTCGTGTAGAACAAGAGAGGTTCAGTTCTCGCGATCCGCGGTCACGAAAAACAAATGATTTCGTTTTTATTTATGGCCGGGGTTAAATTATCGCCGAGCATAAAGCAATATTGGCGGAAAAAGATAAGGCGCGCAAAACTGACATAACCTCCAACTGCGGGGGCCAGGTGGAGCTACTCAGACTCAGAATCTCAATATTATAAGACATCGAACTAGAAAACGTAGAAAAACAATTGAAAATTATTTAAATTGATATTATTCGTTAATTTATATATAAATTTATCTATTCATTCATTTCAAGATATTAGTGTCAGTTGGGGTTAAGAACGACTTATAAGACAAGTGAGGCAATTGTCGATATATCAGTTTATCGAAAATTGAAAAAAGAGCAGTCGGCACACTAGATGACTATTTTTTCGATATATTTATTATGAAATATTAACGACTGCTACACTTATCTAATGATTCCTACTTGCCTCACGAGTTACACTTGCCCCATAAATACACTTGCCTCATGAGATTTATTTAATCAAACGTTTAAGAATCATCGAACCAATCGATATGTAAATTTGAAAAAACAAATCATTAATTAAAATAAAAATAGAAAAATTAATGCGACCATCACAGTTTGATATTTTCGTATTGTATTGCGTTCAGTTGCGGAACAGTGGCGTAGCCGCGGCCCGTCAGCGCTCGCACAGGAAATACACGAGTTTTCGGTTCGGCACGCGAAATTTATGCTCGCGGTTATGGAAAATAAACAAACGGCCGGATAATGTACGGGACCAGACCAACATATACATTACCCAGCTACAATTAGATACATTCGCCAAAGACTAGGGATAAACCGCGCTGAAATATCTATAAACAAAAATTTCCAAAAAAAGAAAAAAAAATGCATTTAAGAGACTAAACACGTACATTTCAAATTTTCAAAAAGATAGGGCAACGAAAAAAATATGCTTCGTCGCGTGTTACGATCGCATATCCGCGTAAAAATGGACACGTTTTTGTATACTTTTGCTGAAGGAAAAGTGGGAGGGAGTGGGGGGGATGGTATTTTTTTCCATATATATTTTTCGAAGGATGTTTTTTTTTGTTTAGAGGGTGGAAAATGGGGTGGTTTACACATGTAAATCGGTGCGTGAGACAAACGCGTGAGTTATGATGGAGAGTTTGCGTCGACAGCGCAGGAAACAACGTTTGCTACAGATACTGGCCACGATTTACATATTGCTTCGAAGGGATGAAAAAGACTATGTAAACTTTTATTAAATTGATAAAAAAAAAAATGCGACATCTAAAAATAAAAAGCAATCAAAACCTCGACTAATTGATACAGAATACTATCAGATATATCCCGAAGAATAATTATTCAAAAATTCAATAACAATCTAGCATCGATTCGACCGGCAATAATAATCGGCCGAGTCAATCACTGAGGTTCAAAGAAACGAATCGTTCGGTTAATTGGCGCGACGACGTATCCGTATATATTTCAGATCTAAAAACTAGATGGTATGCGTTTTTTTTCCATTTATTTCGTGTACAATTCGAAATCAATTAAACATGTGTACACACACGTGTCTAGATATCGATCGGTGATCGTTCAGGGTCGGACGTTACCATCCGAATCGAGTAATTCGAGATTCGTCGATGATTCATATTAATAATAACGATGGCGGTTATTCACCATCGAGACCGATCAGATTAAATTCAAGATTTGAATCTGTAGATATTTTAGAAATTTACGCTACGAGGGTATAATTTATGTATATTCGATCGTTAAGTAACCACATACTTATGTGGGAAATCAATTACGTTTGATTTTTGTTATAAAATGTTTTCTATTCGTTCCATCTGTGCAAATTTGCTATGTGTAAGTACATAGATTTCGTATAGTTAAATAAAAATTAATCAAATTAACTTAAGATTAATATTCACTACTAGCTTCTGTGACTTAACGTTGCTTGAGATTCTTTGAACTTCAAGCCGATTGTATAGTATTTCCTGTCCCATACTAAAATCCGTTAAGTTAATAGACAATGCATAATATTTGCTATCACTGGGCTACGAAAAAGCAACTCTGAGAACTGTCAAAATATATAAATAAGTAATGATGCACAAATGTTCCAGACGTGCATACAATAGCTCTGGAAAGTTTCACTACCGAAAGATCAGTCGTTAAAGAGTCTATTAATAACATGCATTGAATTTTTATTTAATTACTATTTAACACAAATCCAAATGAAGATTTTCGTAAAATTTTATATCAGAAAAAAGTGGATAAAGCGAGTAGATAGATGTGTTCGCTTTTCCTCTCGCGCCCAGTGCGCACACGTTTTCGGGCTATTTTCGGATTTGTCGACGTAAGATGGCCGCCGAATGGAAAATACACATTAAAAGGGAGAAAAACAGACGTGGGAGAATGTATTTTAATGTAACCGGGTAGAACGGGAGTCACCCGAGGAATGCCCGGTGATTTATTCGTTCTCTACATCTGCTCCCCTCCACGTGGCCCCGACCGGCGCTTTTCTTGCATTTTCCCGCTTTTCTCTTTCCCTTTTATATGTAGGTATATCTGGCTGTTTTTCCTCTCTCGAGATACGTACGTATTCCTGTGCGATTCTGCGTATATCTATTATATGAAAGCTATCTGTATGTTTTGAGTGTGTGTGTGTTGAAAGAAATTCTCGCGAGTCGAGGGGAAACCTTTCGCTCCACTTAAACGTGCGAGAAAAACACTATTTTTTATATATGTTTACTTATAATGACATTTATCTAAGTGCTGTTTATATATTTTCAAACATTAAATAACAAATTAATCCTAATTAACCGTCATCTAATTCAGCGATTCAGATTATAAGACCAAACATTAAACAATGACATTATCACAAATGAATTTCGAATACCCATAAATAAAATTTATATCTACAATTTCACTAATCTTCAAAATTTTCTTACTAATATCTAAATTTAAAGATAAAAAAATCAAAATTCATTTTTGATCAGCACTCATCTGAAAAACAGTTCTAGGTGCGATTTCCTCGCATAAATCGAAACGCGAGACAAAAAGAGAAGATCCTACGGTGAAATTTGCGTTTTCTGAGAATTCGCACGTGTATGAGTACTGTACAAAAAAAACCGCGAAAATCCGCGAAATGAAATAAGGGCGGCCGTTCGCGTGCGGGACACGTGTTTCTCGTGTAAATTTCCCGCGCGCCGTTTGAACGCGATCCGAGCGACACGTAAATGGGAAACGCGGGAAAACCGCGAGATTTATTCCGCGAAAAAATGGAAAATTCGTCATTGCGATTCAGAGCCGCGTGTTCTCGCAAAAATAAAACCTCACGTGTGTGTGTATGTGTGTCCATAGATAAATAAATTCGGCGAAAATAAAAACGTGCCGCGATAACGCCTTTTGTAAACGCGTGCTTTTTTTTGAGTTTTCTTAAATTCAATTTATATATATTTTTACTTTAGATTAATTTCTCATCATTTAAGATAAGCTTTACTACGTTTTTATTTTATTTATAGTTAAATTTTTGTATGTATTGAACTTAAGTTCAATATGAATGTATCGAATTGCAACAATCGAATCAAATGAATATTCATCGACGCGATTCGAACGGTTTCATGCACAAGCATTATATTAGATGTAAGGCGATATTTCAAATCGAACATTATCGAAGATATGGCATAAGACAAACAAAAAATCATTGCAAAATGACGCAATCATCACGCAACACGTACGATTATTCAAATTTAAACGCCTAATTTACAATACGGCACACGCGTGGGACGACACATCCACAACCGGAACGACACACAACCACAAAAACAACTATACAGTGCAAACGATACACTTGACACAGAATCGAATCTACGAATTGTAATTTACAAAGAGACCATACCGTACACCACTATGAGTGATCAAATTCAACTACATACATACAACGAAACACAACTATACAACAACAACAACTCGAAAGAGATAAGCCAGAATGAGTGATGGTCCAGACCGTGCACGCACTCCGCTATAACAGTAATCGGTTAGCGAAACGAGACTCGATTAAATTGAACCGATCGTACGATATCGGCCCAGTTGACGACCCCTCTGGCTTTCGAAAGCAAAACGGCCCTTTCGTACATACACATGTATTTATATAAAAGTACAAAATAGAAACGAATATATCCATATACATATATAAAAGAAAGAAAGTCGAAGAGTATATGGAGTCACGCGATCCCTTTGCATCTCGTGGCGGGCCGCTCAAAGAGATCAATGCGCGCAGATGAAAACTCGTCCTGTGGTCGTTATGTGGTGTTTGCCGTTGTATAAAACTACGTGGATGTGGTCGTTTTATGGTGTTCCCATAAGGCTCTCGAGCGGCGCATGATTGGGTGATTTAAAATAGATTGTGAGCTCAATCTGCATTCTCATGAGATTCATTTGAATACGTCCGTTTTGCGAGGATTCATTAATACCATATGAACGAAACGATCCAATTGAATCGAAATCACCATAACATACATTTCAATTATCATTTAAGCTTTACTTAAAAACTTTCTTAACTAATTTATAAGTCAAAGTGATTTGAATGAAAATTCTTCTAGTGAGTTTCTGTCTGTTTTTTATAGAAATTAAAATTTTTCGAGCACTTAAAATCACGTGAATTTCGCACAATAATATTATTGAATGCACATTTATGCATTGTCGTCGGTCAAAAGGCTGTTCGGAGCGTTGATCCGAAGCGGCGTTGTATCTGAGTTCCGAATCAATTATTTGGTGTTGCGGAGCGCGCTACAAACGAGCCTTCGACATCGCGGTCACGCGATCTATACGTAATACGAACAACATATAACTCTATATGATCGGTAAAAATTGTGCAGGATTAAAGTTTGGAATCGTGTGCATGTTCGGGATGCGGTTTTGGTAATTTTGAAGCGGTGGGATTTGAGTTTTTTGACGCTGTCCCGAAAGGATTTGCGCGGTAGCATGATTTTTGAATTTGATTTTTATTGATTGTAAATAGTAATAATTCATGATTTAATCATTTAGAGATAAATTCATCAAAAGGCATTAATCCTCAATCAATAAATGACAACTGAATCTATTTCAAAATCAACCACAACTCGCGCATTGCACAAATTGACCGCTCCCAATTTAAAATTTAATATTTCATCAGGCTTAGGGGAGGTCCGCGGATAGAAGACGGCAACCGCAACAGCAACACCAACAACAACAAAATCAACTGTCAAACCGCAAGCGATGACTTCTCGGTTTTAACCCATTGCGCGCGGTCGCCGATTGTTCTCGACCCTTTTTTTGAATTATTCGTATAATATAGTATAATGAAACGGGGATGGAGGTTAGGGGTCGTGGCGTGTTGCGTTTGGGTTACGTGTGGAGGCCACTTTGCGGTTTTCGTTACGTTTCGGCCGATTCTGAGGACGCAAGGACAGAGCTCGTTCAATTATCGTAATGACACGAGAAAAATAATAATCGGAATTGTTTGTGTATGAAAAAAAAAATAGCGAACAGGTAGAATTTAAATGATTGCGGTTTATGTATTATTTCAATGCCATATGTTGAGAAATTTTGTATTTGAAAGAAATGCATGAAATAATTATGGTAGCTAGGTGCTCGTTTAACGCGGTACTTGAATTTTTTTTCATGTTTTTAAACACAAAAAGCTGAGGAAGTATCGAGAATTGAATAATTTTAAAAAACATTTAAATTAATTGCTGAAAAAACACAAACTCATATGTTTATTTGTCATAGACTTTCATACTGCTCTACATCAACATATCGAATTCGGCACAAATCTATATGAATAAAAATTAATAGAATGTATGATCATCTCTATTTTTTGTATATGTAAGGGCCAAAGTAAAGATATAATAATCATTATGATAGAGCTACACACGAATCATAATCACAACAATTAACAATCGGTTTAAAATCCATAGTCAAGAGCAACGTCGAGTCACAGAAGCTTATAAGTCACGTCTATACAATCAATTATTTTTTTCTAATAATGAGTTTTATATTTTTACTATTTCTATTGATTAAACCCTCATCAACTGATATTACACTAAAAAATAAAATGAAAAAAACAAAATCATCAAATTTTCACAAGAACACAAACATATAAACCATTAAGCGACGAAAGATGCGGGCGCACGGAGCAAACGCAAGAAAAACTCCGTCAATTTTCCGAGCCGTCGAGAAAAGCGGAAAATCTTCCACACACACACACACACACACACATACATTCCTTCACACATTCATACACATTCTCGAGGAAAAAAAAAACTCACATGCGAAAGAGCAAGAGCTTCGGAAAAATATACGAGAGCCCGATCCGAAAGCAACGGCGCATTATTGTACGTGTAGTACACACACACAACGCGGTTCTCGGGTCGCGTTATCCGGGTCGCGGGTACACATCCGCAGGTATATTTCCATTGGGAAGGATGCGGTAAATTTTCCGGTTGCCTTACCAATGATTTCCTCAGAGACCCCGCCGTGGGGTACGTGAGGTACCCCATTCGGAATATACTGGGATCCGATAGGGCTACGGCTCTCCTGCCGTCTTCATATATAAATAAATGTATAAGAGGATAGATCTGTGTGTGTGTGTGTGTGTGTTTGTGTGTCTTTTGGTGTCTCTTAGCACTTATGCGATCCTAGCATAAATATGTTATCGGCGTTGCGAGGGTTAAACGCCGGACGGGATTACGCGGCCTCTCTCTGCTCGACGTACGTGTTCGCAATTTCGAATTTTCCGCGATCTATTTCTTGAGGGATTTTTTCGATTTTTGGGCTGTTGAATATTTACGTTTGCGTATCGAATCGAATTATATGTGAATTTTTCACGTTTGAGTATGAGAAATTGACGCGAACGTACTTTAAATGAGCACAAAATGACTCCATAAAACAAAACTTTGGAGAAAACGATGCAACGTGTTTGATGTGTTATTCAAAAATTTTGTTATCATTCCATTTATAAGAAATTATTAACAGATATTTCAGTTACAATAAGCTACATATGAGAACATTTCACATTAGAGTACAATTAAAATGACTTCTGAAAAAATGATTTAATATTCGATAGCCAAACGAAATGGTATTTACTTTTATTATTCAAGAAAGATATTATATTCCAAGCATAAAAAATGACTATCAAATGTTTTGACATTCATATTTGACTTGATAACTTTATGCACAAATTTCAGCACAATCGAGATGAATCACGATTTCGAAATAATCTATGTGCAATTAATTCAATCATTTTTCATCATGCAATCGATTAATTATGGCAATCATATTATTATGAAATTACATTTAATTTATATTCCGTGTAACTGAATACAGTATTTAACTGACTGTAATAAACATTCACTTTATATCACTCGTGTCGAAACTTTCGAAGGATCGTTCGAAACTACGCAAACGGTCTGCGAGAGCATTTTGTCATGCGAACCCTCTTCAAACGCGAAAAACTTTAGATGCATCGATGACCTTGAAACTTTACGCATTCACGTGTACATGTAGTGAATTTATATTTACACCGCAGAAAATATATAATGTATATAATAAAAATATACGGCGCGAAACAATCCCGCAGGAAGAGGGGACGAGCCGTTCCCCAACTTTCTCCCGGAAAAAAAGGAAGACAAGAAGCGAAAAAGAAGTGGAACGGAAATGTTTATTTCAATTTAGTGCAGCGGGCATATTCCCGGGGGTCCAAGGAAATGTCCTGGACCGGGGAGGATCCGAAATAAAAATGTATACGTAGGTGGAAGAAAAAAATAGGAAAAACCCATCCGACGTATGGACACACGCGGCTCCTCGAGAGGAGTGAGAGGAGAGAACCACTAACGGTGCCGTAAAATGATTTCGAGAGCTATACGAGAATCTGGGGAATCCTTGAAAGCCTCTATTTGGGCTTAAAACATGTGAAAAGCTTTATTTTTTTACAGCTTTTTTCCCGAGGAGCGAATGGAAGAACATAAACCGCTCGAAGTGTCGCACTATCGCTTGTATACGAAGAGTGCACTTCGAGATGACATTCGATTTTTTTATTTTCATCTCGCACGAACTGTCGATAAATAAATGCATTTTTAGATTAAAACATTAATAAATCATATACTGAAACACCCCATATATCGAGGAGATTTTATACGAGGTATTATTTTTTTAATTAAATTTTTATTTTTACGTGATAATCAATGCATATGATTGGACTCTCGCTTCGAGCAATTTTAGCTTGGACCAGTAGTTATGTCAATAAATAGCATACTGAGAAAATCAAAACGATACATAATTTGATATAGTATTAGGAAATTCTAACGAGTTAAAAAAAATGACGATATAGAGGGATTTATTAAATCACTTACGTAAACTCGACAATTCTATATGAAACATCCAAAAAGACTCACCTGAAACAAACGAGAATAAAAACGATTAGTGACAAAGCAATGTAAGAGTACAATAAGCTACTAAATTGGTAAAAAAGCTTAAATTGAATCGTCGTACGTGTGTGTAACAGGATTCAAACAGACGACCTTTTCTAATTGGATCTAGAGGAGTAAACGGCAAAAGTGACACGACCCGAAATCGCTAAATGGATAACATCCTGTTCGGCAAACGGCTACAATAAATCATATGCACCCGACTCGGAAAACTTACGCCGTATCGTATAATAACGAGATATCCTGTTGAAACGATACACGTACTTTCCGTATAAACGCGAAAATATTATATTTGTGAGCTCACAATAGTGTATGGTATGCAGAAATGCAATTCGCGAATGCGCCAAGTTGCACCTGCCTCTGTTCAAAAGTTTGACAGCTCGAAAGAAAATTGGACAGCGTGATTCGTTTTTTTCATTTTTTTATTCGTGTTGAATAAATTTTGCTTTATTTTAGTGCAGATCGTAATGTTATAAATCATTTCATCTGTGAAAATTATGTGATTGTTGAAAGAAAAACGAGCGATCGTCGCCCTTGTAACGATCCACTTAAAATAGATCCGATAACGCGAAATAATTGAATATCATTAAAACTGTAAGAAGGGTCAATTATAAAATTACACCGTCGTTACAACGACGTCGCACCACAATTACACAATTTACTTTAATGTTTATCACAATGGATTGTAAACGTTGTAATACACCCGGTAATTTATACACGTTTTAACAAAACCGCTCGCGTCACACACTACAAAGAAAACCGCAACAACGACACGTTTTCACTTAGACAACAATTTGCGAAATTGCGAAAAAGCATAACACTTAGTTACATTTTTTTTCCTTCTATTGTAATGTCTTTTTAATACGAAAAAACGGTCATATAGAAAGAGACGATACAAACCGGACTGCGTTTAACCTTTGACTCCTCGCGATAATTACGCGGAATTTCGCGCTGCGTTCACACTAGAGTTCTTTGAATGAAAAGCGATGATGAAAAAAACGAAAATAAAAATAGCTATATGCCAGTTGTCGTAATTGTACACAATGCCCGAGGCATATAATGTGTCAGTCGATATTCGTTGCGCAAAGTGTCAAAAGAAAAATTATCGCGTTTACACCTGTTCGGTTGCCTTTTGTCGAAAAGACGTTTATGACATATGGTTGGTGTGTTATATATTGAGTCTCCGTATTTTTTTTTTATTTTAGGCTTTTTTCGTTTTGGTCGAGAATTCGAGCGGATCAAAGGAAATTTCTCGCTTTGTATGTATGCGAGAATCGTCGAGAATTCTCGGCTCGCGGGAATTCTGTAAATTGTTCGCGCATTCAAAAAGAGGTTGAATGAAAAGAGCAACCGATAGTACAACTGTCATTGTATAAAATGTATGCGATTTTTTTTTTGATATTTTCGATGCACTTTGATTCACTCAAATGATTTTTTTTCCAATTGAAAAGCAGAAATATAATTGAAAATTTAAAATGAATCGGTTTGTGAACAGTGACCAGATTAATAAAATTCAATATCAACGCGACAATATAATTTATTAATTTTCATAGCATCGTTGAGAAAATGTACAAGATCCATTCCCAAGAAGGCAAATCCTTATCGATTTCGAAAAACTAAAAAACGACATCCTTCCAATCGGTGGAACACGGCCTTGATTCATCATCGACACGGCCATTTGCATACGTACAATTCCACATTTCATTTTTTTCTTACATCGATCGGAACAACGCTCCTCGCACATACACACAATATATATTTCACAATCTTATCTAGCGGATCGAAAGCGACAATTATCCGTGAATAATTTATACTCGCTCGGATCGCGCAGCTGCCATCATTACAATTTTAATATTTAACACACATAATGATGATAAAACATACACACAATGCGCGAGAGATGGCTATTATTTCTTATTTTCGAGATCGGATACGTTCTCTTTGTGTACACACATAGAGATATATAGACGTATACTCTTATACACAAGTAGGTACGACGCGCTTATGGAATCCCGTCAGATTGTAGTTAAATCTTGATATACAGCCTTAAGCCTCACTGACAATGAGGAGAAGAGATCAAACCATCAGATAACACTCACACACCTACGTGTATCGTACATAAAACGAATATAAATACGAAGAGCAAGAGTGTACCGGTCGAGTTATGCGGTCGCTCTCGGGAGCCCTTAATGCCGGCTTAGCCCTCCGAGGTCCGGTGTCCCTCACGTGAACCTCCGAAGCCTATTTTCTCTTTGTCGGCTCTTTATTGCCTCGATAACAATGATAATGCCGTCGAGGACGACGCCGCTAATAAGTCTTATTTTCGCGCGCGTGACGCACTCGCGCTTTTCCTAGAGATACGAGAGGATTAGGGATAAGAATTCGCAATTGCGGGGACGAAATGTCGATACTGGTACTTAGATATACATAAATACTGATGTTATCGAAAAAAATACAAATTGAAAAGACACTTGAATGAATAAAAGCTAGTTCATTCATCCTTAATTAGAATATTTCGGACAAAACAATTCAACCTAAACCTAACTTCATTTGACTAATCATAGGTACTTTTATATGAACAGTAAGGATTCAATACTACCAGCTCGGTAAATCGACACTATCACAAAATTTCAACATTTCATTCAATTTTCAAATATCTTTCTTTAATTTTTCAGTCATTACCATCGAATATACACCACAGCGCATTTTTCTCGAAACAATGGCCGCAACGACGACCATTGTTGCGGTTCGCGAGTTAATTGCGTCGCCAAGGGGCCCTCCTCCGCGGTTCGCGTTCTCGCCAATCAAAATTTACCTGCGATAAGCCCTGCCTGCACAAAACCACTTATATCCTCACTCGAAGTGCCTTTTACACGTGTGTGTGTGTAAATATATATGTACACGAAGTTATAATAAGTTACGTGTATGACCGCGTTCGAGCCTCGCACGTAGGTGGTTGTTGAAGGGGACGTGCGTGTCGTCGAACTCGATGGCGATTTTGACCGAGAAAATTGCAATTTTTTTTTCTTAACGCGAAATTTGAATTTATTATGTATGAGTCGAGCAATTTTCTTAATATGAGGAAAATTTAAGTTTGATTAAGGTTTTCTGTGAAATATTCTCGCGAATTGATGCGTAATTTTCTTGTTGTAAATTAAAGATTATTTTTGTATAATTATAGTTATGAAAATATTAAAATGTTAGCGTTATTTTACACGAAAAAAAAGCAAGATTGCTATCGCTGTGGATACGTAAATCATATTTTTATATGCAGTCTATTAATTTGCTCGTAGCATGCGATGCGTTTCAATTTTTTCAATCTTATTATTTGATCGAAGAGTTATTGAAATTAAATTACAAAAAATGAACATCTATAGATGATCATAAAACGAAAACAATTAAAAATAATCTTGAGAAATCTCATTGTTGTTAATTATTGAAAATTAATGTAATTGGGGAAACATTTTAGATTAAAAAATTGATAGGAAGACACTTAAGTGAAGTAAAAAACATATCCTTCCTCAATATTGCAAGTGATTATTTTTGTAATAAAATTCAATCTCAAAATTTCAGAAAAACGCTATTAGTATTACCTACTCACAATTGGACAAGATCTTTCAGTCGTATTTTAGTAATAAGTTAGTCATAAAAACTGTTCTAAATATTAATTAACGATCAGACCATAAGATTCGTAAATCGACAATGTACGAAAAAACGACTTTATGTAAACGATAAAATTTAAGGATAAATCCAATTATTTGTCCAAATTATCAACAAAGGCACATTCTAACCCTACCAAAATTTAAAAATGTATCACTACTATATTATCAGATGTTCGATTATTCGCAAATTCGGTGTAACGTTCGCAACACACGACCTCATAATACGATTCCATTGCGACGATAGCGGCGCGAGAACAGTCTTCGTCGGCCGTTAAGATAGCACGGCGTTGTTCGGGATTAGCATTCGGCTACGAAATTGATACATAAGCCTCTCCACAATTACGTGTAACAATTAGGTTATAGTCGTAACGTGTTCCCAAATAACGACTGAGGGTTATTAACGAAACTGCGAGTACGTGCTCCGACGAGCGACGCTCACTTTACGAACAACCCCTAAGTATTATTGCATGTATCTTAGAGCGAATTGACTATTTAAATAAAACAAAAATGTTTTCGAATGAGATTTTGAGTCTAATGAAGATTGTACGTAAAGGTTCTCAATGATTTTGTAGAAATGTAGTGTAAGTATAAATATGAAGTAGTTGTGAAGGACGAAAGTGCGAAAATTTTTTGATCAAATTTTGATATATTTGTTAGATTGATTACCAAAATAATGTTTTATTTGAAAGGTTTTGACATGCATATACATATGTATTTTCGAAATAATAGGGAGAGCAAAATAATATTGCTATATGTTGAACGAATCATTACATCGTCAGAACACCAGAAAAATATAGCAAACTTTGAGCTGTAATAGCTCAAAAATTATTAACAGTTGCGTTTCCGTTCTTTTCAAATAGTTCATGTCTATATTATGTTACTATTTAACATCTATACTAACACTAAATTCATACAAATTTTCATTAAAATCGACGGAGACCTCATCATGCACACTCTTCATAAGCTAAATGAAAATATTTTTTTTGAACTAAAAGATGAAATTATTCTAAAAAACGCCTTAAAATTATCTCTAATGACACAATCTTTGAACACAAAAAGCATTATATGTGCGGCAACAAGCCAGACTTGTAGTATGTGCAAAGTTAATAGGTAATATCGTCGACTAATGACGCAACGACGCACACCCTAATGCCGCCCATGGGAATCAAAGATTTCGTATTACGGCCACTCGCCGTTGCCGTCGAGAAAACCATGAAGTCTCCACGCTGTAATATGTAGGGTGAGTGGAAATTCACGTACGAATCGTATCTATTATGTATGTATTGCTCGTTACGTATATATTCTACGCGTGCGTTAAATGTACGAGAAAGTCTTTGTGCGCCTAATTTATCTGATCGGATTAGAAAAATGGCAGTCGGCTGCTACATCTAGATTAAAGTGATAAATTGATTATATAATATTTTATAATATCATTTTATATTGAATTTGTATGTATATGAAAATTCTAGATTACAATAGATATCATTGAATAAATAGCTGAAGTTAGGTGCAGAAAGTATCTCTGAATGATCATTTGACTTCTAAAATTGTAGACAGATTCGGAATTAGTATGGAAAATGATAGATATCAGATCATCTCAAAAACATTACTTCAATTACAGATATTCAATATTGAACATGTTATTTTCAAAATTCGATCATGTGCACTTATACTCCCCAGCTTCTAGAGTCCTCGTATAAGAATTAAGTAAAGATCCATCTAAAAATTCCCATCTCCATAAAACAGCACATTTCCCTCAACCGAAAACCACACCCTTCGTAAAGTACTTGTACACGTTCGTACACCACAATCGCTTTTCCTTGACCATTTTCTCAACCGTGGGTCATTATTATTGGTTCGCCGTCGTTCCGCCGCCATTGTGCCCCTTCGACTGTGAAGTTCCTCTTCGGCGGGCCGGAAAAGCGCTTTTCTCGACGCCGACTTTTCCGGACGAGTTTTCCTCCACTATTTTCCCCGCCGACTTTCCGGAAGAGTTTTCCCTGTCGATTTTCCCCGACTCTCATCCCCCATACAGTTTTCCTCGAGTAATACCTCATATGATTTTCCCCATTTACGATTTTCCCCACTTAAGATTTTCTCCATTTAGTATCTCATACAATTTTATCCATGATAGAACAATCAACCATTGAAAATATCAATGCACGTCTGATTAGAATTAAGTTTATCTGCCCATTGTGAATAGTCAATTTTGGATCGTAAATGTATCAGAATACCAAAATTGAGCCTTATATAATATTATATACAGAATTTTTATTCTTATGAGATTGAATTTCATCTTTCCCTCAATTTTTAGTTGGGGAATGAAGAAGTTTTCGGACAAAGATGTGCAATGGGGATGCGATGATTCCTAGGCTGATGAAGTGCTAATTTTTACGTCCGTCGTAAAAGCGGGGCGCGTGGTCGTAAAGCAGTTATCGCACTCGTGCGGACTTTTACTACCGATAAATGTCCGATCGGCTCGCAAATAACGACAACAACACAACATGTGCTATGATGGAATCCTTGTGCTTACGAGTCGTATCCAACTCATAGGGGTGAATAAGAATTTTCTTGTAAAATTATTAGCATTTTATAGCTAAAACGTTTTTATAGAATCTATTTTCGATCGCTAACAAGGTATGCGATCAATCAAGCAATAATTCATGACGATATTTAATTGTGCGAACATCGTCGAAAGTGAAATGATGGATTTCGAATTAGCATATATTGTATGGCAGAACTCAAAAGAGATTTATTACGTGTGTAATTTGACATGTTCGTCTTTAGAAAGATAAATTTGCATGTTACAAACTACGCGATGCCACTTTCATAGACTAATAACAATATTGTCATCAATATTATCTGATTGATGACAAACAATATCGTACCGCAGATTTATCAAATCGAACTTTTTTAACAAGCGAAATCTATCAAATGCACACATGATACATGATGAAATGTCAAAACGAAAAACTCACATAAGCAATAAATCTATCCAATTCAATATCAATACATTAATTTCAACATAACATCGAATTAAATCGATTTTATAGCGTAGGTCATACTGACTAGAAAAAATAGATCAGCTAGGCCCTCATGGCTTCCAAATCTCTCTATATACTAAAAATACATACAAATAAAAATGTAATCGCGCTGAAACGAAACGAAACGAACCGAACAATAACTCACAACTCTAGTTTCGCACGAATCCTTCGGGCGACCCTACGCTAGGTCTCCGTGTAATTTTGCGAGGTCCTCACCTTGTTGCCGACGAAGGGTAAATACAAGAAGATATTGCGACCGAACGACACCCCCAGGAGTGATAGTGAGCCTTTCCGAATGGCCTACGAGATAGCCGCCGGAATACCCCTTTAATGAACTGCTCGTCGCCCTCCGTGTAGTGCCGGGGCCACACTCGAGACACACTCCGCACACCCGAATAATTTATTTGCGTAACAGTTTCGGACCCTCGAACGCGTATGACGACGACCCTTTGGCCCCGAATGTCGTTCCGGACCGTTGTCTTCGGTCGGTGTTTGGGTTAGAATCTCCTTTTTTGTTCTATGTAACATAGGTGATTGTGTACCTTTGTTTTTTTACACTATGATATTTTCAATTGAAATGCCTATTGAGATTCGGAGCAAATGGATTTAGTTTAGATTCAATAAGATTCTGATTAACTGTACATGGGACATGGCACAAAGTGGATCTTGAAGCTTCGATTTTTGAAGATCGATATAAGATGGACTTATTGTAAGAAATTTCCAACTTTTAATAATAGAAATCATTTTGGTAAACAAATTTTAATCGTTATACACTCAAAAAGTCTACAAACATATTGAAAACGAGATTTTTTTCATAAAACTAAAATCAATAAGCCACCTTGGAAAAATTAATTGATGATTATATTAGAAGCTTAAAGATAATTATTTTGAAAACAATAAATAATGATGATGTAGCAAAACAGGTTACGTTGTATGAATATACATTTTAATTAATTCTGACAAATCTATTACCTAGCTTCAAGCATGACCTAACAAAGTCTTAAGTGCGTCGATTGGTATATCTTTAAAGAATTGATATTGTGCGAATTCTAAAACAATTGAATCACTAAATGATGTTCTCAAATATTTGTAATAATCAAAAATTATCAAATTCTAGTGATAAGCACATAAATAAGACGCCAACAATGAACGACCTGCGCGAAAAGAATTACGACCGCTTTGCGTCTCTCATTGTGCACTTTAACACTCTTTTCCGCGAGCGCTTTTTTTTCATCATTTTCAAGGGGAGCACGCGAAAGGACTTTCGAAAGAAACTTTCCTTGCAGTGGGATTTTTTCGTTGCAAAATGCAATTATCGCCGAGCGTATCGGCTCCTTTTCAAATTCAAATTTCGTTCCGGGGCGCGAGCGACGCACAGACTTTAATCAGAGGCAATCCATCGGCATCTGCCAAAAGAGAGGGCCGACTCGTAAATTGGAAAAAATAGCAGATAAGGGGTGCTGCGACACCCCTTCCTTCCTCGTGGTGTGGTACATACTTTTTTCTGCGTGCCATTGTTGTGTGTTGTAAAGCGTTTCGCTGGGGTGACCCGCGCGTTTGCGAGGAAGTCGCGGTAATGATTCGGTGCAGTGAGTTCGCAGCTTGACGATTTTTCTAGGATGTGAGACTTTTCTTATTTTTTTTTTTCAGTCGTTGTTATTGCATTGTCGATGTTCCGGTACAAGAATATAGGGGATTCGAGAAATTAAAAATATTTTTTTTTTATGAAAATTATGGAGGATTTTAAAGTGATTCGACGAATCACTTTAAAAATGACGTGCAATGTATCATTATTTTATTTTTTGTTCAAATAAAAATTACAGAATGCTATTCGAAATGATATTTATAATTTTCAACGGATTTTTATGAATGATAAAAATATGCAAGGAAATACAATAGTCACATTTCCTATCAATGCATTTTGCAGTCAACCATAATAATTTTTACTCAAATGAGCTTGAAACATTCTAACGAAAATTCTGAAATGATTATAATTCACTTTAAAATTTGAATTACATGAAAAAATAACTGATATCAAAAATCATCAGACATCATTTAATTCAATCAATTCGAACTGAACTCTCAACCGTATCGACCTCAACACACCCGAGCAAAACTATACACAAAATCCTTATATTAGTCACGTGTAATTTATCCGAAAGCGAACGACACTAGCTACCGAACACACACACACACCCCTAAAAACCACCCCGACCACCCACCAACGTCATTGTTTCCCTTTTTCATCTGGGACGCAGAAGCGGAGCAGATAAGGTGCGGCGTGGGTCACGGTGGGAGACCCCCCAGCCCACCCTCGTCGGCTGAGGGGTAGTGGGTGTGGAACCACCCTTAGGTGGTTGTATGTGTCTGGGGGTGGCGGTGGGTGTAGCCTGCTGCGACAATTTATCATCGTGGGCGAGGGGAAGGCTGCGCGGGGGATTGGGGAACGAACCGAGTGGAACCAGTGCGACAACGACAACCACTTCAGGGATGCAACAATAAATGTGGTATTATATTGTAGGAATCAGATGGTTCTCGTCGGTCGTTTTGACTTTTTTTCGGCGGATTCGTTGTGGCTGAGGAAGAAATTTCATTTATGTACGTAGTTGGTACTATTGCATTTGTGTTGAGTGTAGAACTGGTCGTGTTAATTGTGGTGCAATGAACAGTTGATAAGGTGACATTAATTATAAGATAGATAGTATATCTTGTTTGAAAGATAATTTGCATCTGATTCTATCGAGTTGAACAAAATGATTAATTTGTTAGTAATTCTGTTATAATTTACGATCATATACATGCGAAACTAAACTATAATAAAAACTAAATAATGCCAAAAATTCATATAAAAATACTGATATAATATTCGTTACTTGATAAAATCACATTGAAGAAGAGATGATGAATGTGTCATTGAAAGTTGTACTATGAAAAATCATGTGACAGAAAGGATTACTGCAATACAGCTTCGATATTATGCAATTAAACAAAGTTTTAAAGAATCGATCCAAAAATTAAACAATTCTTAACGATTCCCTGAAATATTGTCGTGTCGTGTTTCATCCCTTACAGCAATTATATTCGGTACGGTTCGGCGTTGTAGCGCCTCGTGGTACCAGGTGAATTCTGCAGATTACAGAACTCCACCCACTTCGAGGGAAGCTCCCGTTTACATACACAAACACACATAAATCCATAACCAAAACGTACGTCAACCGAAACACTAACCGACACATTATGCGATTCTCGAAACGCTAAAAACCGACAAAAAGAAAAAACAAACAAAATCGCGATTCATCTCCCAGAAGCTCCTTTACGAGCGTCTTCGCCCCTTAATGGACCCTCACGACTGCGGAGGAGTGCACTTTTGCCGCACAAAGGCTACATGGCGATTTCCTCGTCGTGGACGCGATCAATTATTAAAATCGATCTGCAGTAGTGGGTACGTGCCGAAAATGGACGATTGTTTACGTGCCGGAGACCAGGGAAACAAACGTACGTGAGCTCGTCCGAATCGATGGTTGTTTATTCATGACGCGATTGTACGAAGTCGCTACGTGAAAGTGGTTTTTCTCTACGGGTAAACGGTGAAAAGTTTAATGAAAAGTGTTTTATTTATTTACGCCGAGACGTGCTGGGGGTAGAAGTATAGCGATGGGCAACCTACTATGGATTCGATTTCATTTAAATTATATTTAGTTCGATACAAATAAGCAGGATTACTTCATTTAACTGTAGATAAATCTTTATGTTTAACTGAGATACAACTACCTCATCTAGTGTCTTGAAGTGGGCAAAAAATCGCTATAATGAGTGAATCTTATGAAGACGATCATTGAGGTGATTCGTACTACTCTATTCAAATTAATAATATATTTTCTAAAATAAAATCATAGCACGTCCATGACAATCGCTAACGACGCCTGAAAACGGATGGGCGTGTACTTCGGAGACATTAAGGAAATTAGAGACGCAGATGGCCAATAGGCAAACCGTAGAGCCCAACGCAACGGAGGCTCTATGCCTCGAGACAAGCGAGTCTACATACAACACACCCTTCGAACCGCTCGAAATTGGGGCAATTAGCTCGCGAGGAGCCAACGCGCCATCGGGAGCGTTTTTACGCCGGGATTTCCCGGGAAAACCTAATGGATTAAGATAATGCGAAGGAGAGGGCCTCATGCTAATGTTGCCGTTGATTAATGAGGTGAGCCGACTGATGGACGTCGAAGCGCACGTGTGCGTGAGACGACAATCGCATTAGTGCCTGTTGTCTGTTTGCGGAGTGGATGTTACACGATGGTCGTGTTGGCGAATTGACTTATGATTGTGTCGTTGGATTTAATTAGGCGTGATTGGAAAGTGTGTTTTAATAAATAACTTACGTTTGGCAAAATTTGCGATCGAATTCGTGGATGAACAAATTGTATTGATAGAAAGTGGACTCACCTGAAACAAAAAGAAAATTATGTTAGTTGATGTTGACTTTAATGTAATATTAATAACATAAATTAAATTGAATATTGGAAATGTATTCTTATTTTGACTCATTTGTACAAATAACATTCAATATCTTAAGCCTACTCTAGACTAATGCTTGATTCACGTATTTGTGTTTCGGAGCATTTGTGCGTGAATTGTGCAAGAGCTTTCAAGCAGACATCCTTACACACAAATCGATATTGTTTTAGAATAAATATCTAATGAATTGTAGTAAATTAAATAAAATCATGCTGAAAGAAAGTTAACTGTATTATAGACATCATCAAAAATTAAACCATCATCAGCCTCGCGTTAATAACAATTCATCGAGCACTAAAAGACAAGTCTCCCGACGCCAATAAAACTCTCACACACGCGCTTTTACGACAATCGCATGCAGTTCAAATTTGACGACTGAATTATTCCGGCACATTCCTCTTTACTGTTATTACTACTAAGACTGTGCAAACACACTCACTACATACTATGTAACGCTTTCTTCGCGCGAGAGCAAGAAGTCGCAATTGTCGGCAACTTGTTGGCGTTCGACACCCCGTGTTTTATGCGGCCATCAAACGGAACGAGGGTTGCCGGAGAGATCAACCCTCGCGAAGGTTTCGGTGGTGGAGGAGATTCCTCGTAATGGTATGGGCCATCAGACGACACCAGACGCCGAGTTGATGGACGCATAAAGATGACGGCAGGTGGCAAGGTCGTGGAGGCGTCTCGACGACACAATCTACTGCCTTATTATTATATTGTGTGTGTGTCTACCCAAAAGCGTTGTATGGGGTCGTGATGGCTCGATTTTAGTGCCATCCGAGATCGGCGTGAATATTTAAAGCGCGATGAGGCGTTTAGGTTGCAGGTCGTTTTGGGTGAGTGTTAAAAGCTTTGATTTGTGTGAGAATTTGAATGAATGCAATTCGTAATCATATAAAATATTTTATTTCAAAAAATTCTAGAGTAGTATTCCGAATGCTTCCTAGAAAACTGTCCTTTGCAAAGGCTCAGGTATTTAATTAAAATATAAATGTAAATAAGGCGCCTTTAGTTTCATTCAGTGTTGATTGTATCTATTTTTTTCGATTTCATTAGTCTTAATCAGACCTAGACATTTGTTTTTCAGTGGTTTCAAGACCATAAGTTCTTTTTTAGAATAGGAAAGGTTAGACAGTGGACTTTTGATTGTATCTAACAAGGCTGGTTTAATAAGCTAACGTAAAGTTGAATGCATGTGAGAAGAAAAATTAATTTATTAAAATTAAATTCATTCCATAAAATCTGAAACAATCCAGCACTTCACAACGAAATCGCCACTCAATAGGGAAGCATCAACGACCGATATCCACCGAATCATCCGACCGACATAAAACAATCCGGAACATCGAACGACCCGATTCAAGCACCACCCCATGACAGAGGCGCTTCCTACATCCTCACGGATCCAACCCTTCGTCCTCCTCTGCATCATACTTTGACATGTGGGTTAGGAGAGAGAGACGAGCTGCTTCCCGCTGCTCCTGCGGAGTGCGAAGCGCGGAATTTACGACCGACCTCGAAGAGGGTGTCGTAAAAGCGGGGCCCATTGTCACGGGATCCGTTATGTACCGTTTCGTCGAAATTCCTCTTCCTTTCGCAATACGAGTATAGGCCCATTCGCGACGCCGTAAAACGATTCACCTCACGATTCAATCCGCACTGAATTATTTCCTGGGACACGTACGCACCGTACTGATGGGTGTGAAGGGGTCTTTGGGATTTGTAGCCGTGTGTATTATTGGGTGTGCTAATTGTGCTCGAGATTGGATGGTTAATAATGATTGGATCGATTGATTGTTTCGTGTATGTATAGGGGTTTTCATTTAGTGTGCTCGATCTTTGAAATTGAATAAAATGATTTGTATAAGTGATATAGTTACAAATATTTTCAATTTGATTCACGAATAAGATTAGTCATGATTTTAATATGGTTTAGCTGCAAATTCTATACGATGACCGTAATTAACTAACAAAGTTCGAGCGTACCTGTTGAAAAGCTCTACAGCATTTATCGATTGAAAAAAATGATTAAAAAGCACAGATTGTTCTTTTTTTTAATGCTGATGATTTTTTCTATTTTCATAATGATTCAAAAGAAAGGCAATAATCAACTTCAAACCCAAATCAATGTGATTAATATCAATCAATTTATATAAGGAAAGTCGTATGAGAAAATTTGATTTTCCATGAAAAAAAACTTCGATTGAAGTTTTCATAATGAAAATTCAAAAATACCAATATGTATCTATTGAGAGACATGAAAAATTTGTTCTTAAGTAGGAAGTCTTATTAAGGATATTTTCACACATTTTCCTTCCAAAATAACAACCTCACGCAGTTAATATTTCGTCTACGATTACGCCATTACGTTTCGGACACAGACCTTTACTTACGCACATAAAAAGCGTATAAAAAGCCACAAAGATTGCCAAACCTCGTTAAGTTTTGATGCCAAAAAATGAAAAAAAAAGCGACGACGTCGATTAAATCGCTTACATCGTCGTCGCGGGGGGCCACAGAGTGAAAAAAAAGCTCTGCTTTTTCCTCGTGAGTGTGTATTATTATATATAAAAGTATATTTTTCTCCTTTTTTCAACCCCGCAGCAGTACACAACGGCGTCGTAAAGGAAGTGCTAAACTTGTAAAGCGTAATTTCATGCAGTGCTTCGACCTCCGGTGTGGGGAGAGACGAATTTTACATTCATTTTCCACTGCATAAGGCTCACTGGAGACTTTAGGCGCGATAAATTGAGATGTTGTGTGAAGGAAAATTCATGCAAAATTACATATTTTGTGAGTTTTGATGATTAAGTCAATTATTCGTAGGTTTTTTTATGATTTTATTAACGTAGTGATTTGAAATTACAGCTGAAGTTTATTTATATCGATGAGAAAATGGATATTTAATCTCAAAGAAATCTGCTAATGTGTCGCTCGGAAAAATGAATTAGATCCATTATGGTTATTACGTTTCGTTACTGAATAATTTTTGTTAGAAAATTATGTTGAAAGTGAATGTTTCAATTACACAAAGTAAATTAACTTTTCGACGATTACATTAGAATGAAACTATAACCAATTTTTCATAATTTACTCCAGAGAATACGACTTTAATTACGATTATTGCATAATATTTCATAATAATAAATATACATTTTTCGGACGATTTTATATTTGTTAATTGATGAATACATAAAATAGAAATTTCAATTTTAAACAAAATCGATATTTACACATCAAAGACGATAGATAAATTTAAGAGACATTTACTTGGACCGGGCGATTTTTCAAGAAAAAAATTCAGTCATAAAAATCTTATAAATTAAATTCAAACGTTACAGGAATTGCCTCTGAAGTTTGAAGCAGATCTACAAGAACAAAACTAATTTCATTCGGAAGAAATATGTGTAGCATTTTCCTCATAGAATGGCGTAGAGTTCAAAGAGTGGACAAATAGATCCGGTCCACGAGTAAGATGAAAATTATTGAGATTATCAAGACTTTGTAGAATATGTCTAAAATTAAAAAAATACAAAATAAACCTCGGATAGGAAGGAAATAAAGTGAAAAAATACGAGCGTCCGGCGCCTCGAATCTAATCGGAAAAACCGAACCGCTCATGATATACGAGCGCGTTAAACATGCTCGCCTCGTAAACGTATAAAATTTAGCACGTGCACTTCCCTCAAACACATATTTATACTCTCAAAACGAAAAATAACCGCGCAAAACGAGCAGAGAGAGAGAGTAGAGGACGACGACGACATAAAAGCGTCTCGTCGTAAAAGAAATGCACACTGGTCGGTGGTGGCGGTGTTAAAACGGCAACGAGCCCCTCGTAAAATGTGGGTCATATCATTCTCATTCGGCTGATTGTAAAATTACATATTCAAGACGGGCGGTCTCGAGACCGAGGTGGGCGGATTGGGCGGATCGTGCATACGGAAGGACGCTTTTGACGATTGTCGCATTCTTTAGGGGATAGTTTTCGTCTTGTAGCTCGTTTTTTATTAAAAATTAAAGAATTTGAAATTTTAAAATATAATAGTTCGTTATAATAAGAAAAATCTCAGCGAAAGGAAAAGTATTTGAATTGGTAAGTGCAAATTATATGAGGACGATAGAAGGCAAGTAATGTTAATGCACGCGGTCAATTTTGAAGAAGTCATATTTAAAGTTGAATGAGGGAAACGGATAAGTCTTTGTCACTGTATGTGACTTTGAGACTTCGTTATGCCATCTTAAAATAAAATAAATCAAGTAATTCTGCATAAGTTGAGTATATTTTTCGATAAACACATGCATCGAAATGCCGAGAAAAATAATGAAATTTCCCGATTTCTTCAATTTTAAGTTAACTTGTCCGAAATTATAGCTATTTTCCTATAATGTGGGATATGCATTTGACAATAAGGCTTTTTAAATCGTTTATATCCTTTTCGAAACCAAATAAATGCACATTTCGAAAAAAAAAATATGTGGTCACCTTCATTAATTTCAATGTATCACTAACACTCTTTGACTAGACAACACAGATTTCATAAAAAAAAAATTATACCTTGTACAAAAATTAATCTAAAACCCTGTTAAGATAATAAAAATTAAACAAGATAACTCAAAAGTGACTCCATTCAATAAAAAATAAGCTCACCAATAAAAATAACCATTCGACCCCAATTAAACCTGAAATTTTCCGCGCGGTCAACTTCCACACTCCAGACGACATTTTCCACCCCGAAAACGCATCTCGCTAAAAAAAACCCGAGATCATTTTCCTCTCGAAATACATGTATAATACATACATATAAAAAAAGCCTTCGCACAGATAGGAGACACTAGGAAATCACTTTTGTTCGGCAGTAAAAGAAGTGCGAGGGGCGTCTCAGCAGCGATCGCATCGGGGTCCCTCCCACGTCATAATAAGGTGGTATAAGCGGGGCTTATCTCGCCGACAACGACCCATCAAAGTCGTAAGACTTAAAAGGTCCCGTCGTAAAGCGGCGCGGGCAAAAAATTGCTGCGAGATTGCACCGCGAAGATTCCGACGCAAATGACTCGGCGGGGTGCAGTGCAGTCTTATTTCTACCGAGAGGGGGTGGTTTTTTTGTATTTTTTTTTCTTTTGCTTTTTGGGGTCGGTTTTTAAGGTTAGGCTTTTGGGAGCGATGGTGGATGTCGTCTATTGACGTTTTGGGTGGTTTAATGGGTCGTTCGTTTGTCGGAGAAGGTGGTTTTTCTTTTTATTTTGTGGTGTTATTTTTGATATGGATCTAATTGAGTTTATTTCGTGTATGATCGCTTTTTAATGTTTAAAATCAAATATTTTAATTAACTAAATTTAGGACTTGCAAATAGTGCATTATTGTGAGGGTGTACTTAATCAAGATCGGTATTCTCATGATGTTGATTAGAGTTCTATCCTAGCGGAATTCATACCATTCTATTGATTGATTAATTTTATATGGTATTTCGATTATTTTCATCAAATGTTTTATTCATATGATTAGAAAAATTAAGATTTAATGCATAACGAAACGATTCCTCAAAATATGTTAAATCAGTTGACTCATATGAGTCGATTGAATTAAATCTATTTTAGTGACATTTTACAAGTTCTAATAACTCATGCATAAATATTTGTATCTATGTAAATAATAAGGTGTATACCTGTCTGATTAACGAGAAAAAAAATAACAATAAATTCTAGATACGTTATCTGGAAAACATGGTCATAATCCATTAAACCAATAAATTATGCACACAACAAAGTTGCAAGAATCAATTGCGAAACAGCAAGAATGCACATATTTGCATGCAAATATTCAACATACTCTGAATGACAAACACTTTTGCTATGAACTCGATACGGGAACAACATAAATCATCAAATTAGATTCGAGTAAATAAATTGCATGCGAGTGCACGCCATAAATTAACCGCGATGTCTCAATGTACAAACACTCACGCCCGTCTAATAAATATTACATATCCGATAAATATAAATATATATAATATACATATACATATAATGAAAATTTAAAATAATAACCGCCGTGATTAACAACGGGTACGTCGACGCGATCTACTCAGATCAGCGATAAAGAACACGTTGAAATATAGCACGCTATATATTACTCTCGTCGATAGTTCTACGATACGATGCAAAAAATATGTAAAAATTAATCCAATAAATAATATTTAACTGTATAATGATTGAAAAAAAAAGAACCAGTTCAGATTATTATCGGGACGTTGCGCATACGAATGAATCGTCAACGTATATAAATCGAGCGACTCCCGAGAGACGCCTCGCGAATGCTCGTAACTCGAATCACATGAGCTAATATCGTTATATATTATTTATATTATGTATATTGACAATATCCGCGTTTCTCAAATTGTAAGAAATCGGAAAATCGACGAGGAAAATCGCAATTTTTCCAAACGCTTACTCGCGGAAAAGCGCACAAAGCGCACGCGACTCCAATCACGAATGCATAATTTTCAACATTTTATCTGATTTTTATTTAAATATTTGACGTGATATTTTAATTTATTTATTAATTTTTATATTCAAAGTGAGTTTTATTTATTTCAATTATACAATATTTATATTTCTATGACTTTTTCTTGCATACAAAGCATTCATTGAAGTTCATCACGAATTTCTTAAATAACCGCCTTATAAATCAAAATATAAATTACGTTCAAAGGACAAAAATGATCTGGAAGATACTCGCAACACACTTTGACAACCTGTGTGGGGTACGAATGTGTATTTTATTAGAAAAGTCAAAGTTTCTCTCGCGCTCCGGTATTATTGTCGTGCGTTATGAGCGCCCGATGGCGATGACAGCCAACAAGCGCAATAGCGTTCTCCGTAATATTATAACGTTTTCTCGCATTCGAGAAACGAAAGCCTCTCTCTGGCTGTAGCGGGATTTACAGCTGAATAATTCACCTGGGCACACGTTGAATTTAATAATAAGGCGAGAAACGGGGGAACGCCGAAAGGTTTATATGCATTTATAAGGCGACGTTACCGTGACCACCGCGCTCCACACGTAACCCTCTATTAAAGTATTGAATGTGAGATATGAAAGTGATATGATGCTGGAAAAATCCATATAAATAAAATATATATTTCTGATTAAAACCGAATGAATTTTCGTATGAATTCGAATAAATTTATCTAGAATTGAATAATGCTGAAACGATAGTGTCTGAAAAAGATCGCATATATTAATAATATAAGTTTTTTCATCCCCGACTCGGCGTGGGAGCGTTCCAGGTGTTACCAAGTGTTGGGAGCCGTCTGGGACTATCTCTATAAGACCGGTGGCATATGCAATAATAATGTGGAGATATATGAAAATAATGGTGCTCATATTGCAAACACTCGCACGACGTGTGCACATATGGATAGGTACATACATACATATGCGCGATAACTTTGCGAACCCATCTTTTCATCGCCGCCATAATATCTCGCATAAAATAAGCTATACTCCGTGTGCGAAATGGATTCAGAAGTGCGAAAAGGCTGAAAAAATGCACGCCATTGCAAAAATCGCAGATGTGAAGATTTACGACCGGGATAATTTATCTATTTTATTTCGGGAATGTGTCTGCTATGATTATGCTCGACATGCGAAAGTTCGCACAAGATTTATGAATTAAATAAAAAATCGATTATATTCACTTCGACTCTATTATAACGAATCGAAATTGATACTATAACAAAATAACTGAAATACACAGAGACTAAAGAGGCTGTATTTAACACAGACAGATATACAGATAGACTTCTACACGTGGCGTAGGAAAATGGCAGACAAAGAAAACCATGATGCGCGTTAATATTGTATGGAGCCCGCCTGCACACACTGCCTCCAATAATCTTGCTAATGTTTCGTAGTGCCTGCCATACATAATATATAATATGTGTCGAATTGAACAGCGTGCACAACGGAGAAGGGATGAATGTGGCTATCTAATGTATTATGCCATATATAACGTTTCGTAGGAAAATTCGTATACGTATCTACTACATTTCTACGTTGAATAAATTACGCCGCGCGCTGTATTATTGTACGAGAGCGGGTTGCATTCGTTTACATTGAATGTCAATTTAAGATGTTTTTATTTATACAAAACGATAAAATAAGGATTTTAATGTATTAGAAAAGAGTTTGAGACATTGAATTTAAATAAAAACAAAGCGATTTTCTAAGGATACGCTCATTTGAATGCTAATGCTTATGGCCTCGTTCAGATATGATTGCACAGTTCATATTCTAATCCTATCGTACTTTTGTATCACGGACTCTATTATCTATCAATTAATCTATCCATATCTTACTTTAAATTGATATTTCTATGAAATATCTCCATAGCTGATGAAATACGACTTATCACACTGTTGCAAATGACTCAAATCATTACAATTCCGAAATCAACTTCACTCGGATCGATCAAAATACGCTATAAAACAACCACCAGCATGCACACACCCGAAACACAAACCGGATTAAATTCTCAAGCCCCATTGTTCGACGCGAATAAAACACGTCGTAGCACGGAGCACAAGCCCATTATCCCCGTATCGGTACAAGATACATAATGCATGCGCGCGGAACGTTACCGGCAACGTTTCCCTGTAACGGGAACACAGTTTCCCCATATCCCTATTCTAGCCCAACTGGTCCCGAGAAGATTTTCCCGACCCGATCGAACCCTCCTATGCCGTGTAACCGAATTAGCCTCGGCCGTAGGTGTTGTGCATCGCCCATTGTCTGTCTCCTGCGTTTGAATGGGTAACGCAACACCCCCGGCAACCGCACAAAAATGGGTGAAGATCCAACCCCCAACTGTACAGGGGCTATTATATCCCGACGAGAGTGCCCGATTAACTAACCGTCGGAATTTGAATTCGAACACAATGCGGACGTATTCGATTACTAGTTTTGAATAATGGTATAGTTAATGTTTAAGCAGGTAATTGCGTGCGTTGAATACGGGGGGTTGTTCGGTTGTGGAAAGTCAGTTCTGTAAAATTTGATTTACAATGTTAATACAAAATCACGTAAATGTATGAAAATCGTTTAAAAGATTAATTGGTATTGAGTTGATGATTGTAATATTGAGTTTCATCAGACGGAAATATACCCTAAACTAGACTATTCTCATATTAGAATGAAGAAAATCAATGTATCATCTACTTTTTTGAAAATTAGACGGTCATTTGTTCTAAGTTTCTTTGAAAATATTGATATTAGACAACTGATTTTGGGAAAATATCAGAATTCGACAACCGTTTTTCACAGAAAGTCGGTTTTTGCTCTAACTCTAATTGGATTATATTGGACCGTATTGGGAGTGGTTCGGATCGAAATTCGGTGACGTTCCTCGGGCACGTATATAGATCTGACACGTGACAAGTCCTCGTGCCGGCGCACTTTGTTCTTGTAATTAACGAACGGAAGCGGATCCGCGATTCGGGATCACGTATACGAAATCTGCATACGCGAATGCAATCCACGTGCAGTTCCGCAATCACGTGGTCGTACATCGGATTGATTAATTGCCGCAATTAGCGAACGTGTGCGGCCCTCGTATCTGTCATACGACTACCAGATTTGATACGTCGTTTTTCACTTGTGTGCGCACTCGAGTCTGGATTCGTTCAAATGTTGATTCTGTGTGATGAATTTTAATATTATGGAAAAAAATTAAAGATTTAGTGATAAGAACGAACTTCGATCTGATTGGTGATTAATAGCGTTGCAAATTAGTTGCGTTCGCATAAATTGTATCTGTTGAGTGTCTGTGGCGTGTTTAATAACATAATATTCAACTCTTATTCTGTGAAGATTAATCGCTAATAAATTCAATATACATATGTAATTATTTTGCAAATGAAAATTATTTAATGATGCTTAATTACAAATCGAGATAGCATTTAAATTTTTAATAGGAAATACGCAACGAAGTTGTTAATGTAAATTTTCACTTTACGCCTCGATAGCTCTTAGGTACTTATCCTAGACGCAATTAATTTCCCGATAATTAGTCGAAATAATTTATAAGACAGGCTACAACTTATCGAAAATATCTAACGATACGGCACAAAAATTCGAATAATCAAATGAAACAAATCGAGACTGAACTTCACCCAATTCCCGAAACACATACACCTACGACTTTCACAATGAGTTCGCAATGCAATGCAATCCAACGAGCAACGACCATCACACAACAGCCCCCGGTTCTAATTAGATAGAGCACAGTTTCCCCTCTCTGGTCGACGCCAACAACAAACACTCAATAGACAATGAGTTAACGCAAATGTGATTAGCCTTTGTTGGGAGACGTCGCCGAACAATGCCGAACCGAGGGAAATATTGTAGTAGGTAACCCGAGATCTATCTCTCGAGTCGTCGAAGGGATCCATCCCTTCGATTTTCCATGGTATATAGGAAATCTAGAGTGCTCAATATTACAGGAAATCGTAGACGCATTAGGGATTCCAACGTTGGTGTTGGTATTGCCGGTTTTTAAGTTTAGTCGTTGTAGATATGTTAAGTCGAGTAAATATTTTTTAGAAAGCTCGCAGATTCAGCGTCATACAAACAAATATTTCTATAGATATTGGAATTGGAAAGCGATACTGGAATCCCTTGTATTGGACGATTCCAAGGATGCGTTCGAAGTCGAAACTGTTCTTTGACACAATGAAACGATTGAAGATAAAACGACCGCAAGGACGACAGTGGAATGGTCGTACAAAAAAGCGCATTTCAATTCTGAACAACTGCTTAACCCCATCGCTTTGATTAATTTTCGTCCCGAAAGTCAATAGTCCCTCGCCGACGAGCAAATATGTGCACGAGGAAAAAGCAAGGGTTGTGTGTCCGTGAGCAAACAAGTGTCAGTATTGAAAATCTCGCGGGAGTAATTCCGAAGGTAAATATTTTATTACTTCGGCGCAGTGTCGAGATTTATTGTGTTAGCCTCGCTACCCTCTCCGGCGAATGTACACAGAATAATATGATATACACCTATATAAATATATACATATATAATAAAACGAGAGCTCTTTCTCCGCGTCTGGTAATTGTTTCTGATGCCCACCCCCTCGTTCCACCCCCACGAGGCCCGCTAATGGATTATGAATCTCCTTCGGAAGAAGGGTTGGTTGACGCTCTCGCTCTCTCTCCGTGTATTTTTAACAATTAAAAAAGCGGTGTTGAACCCCCTGATACGGTCGGAGGAGTCGTCCATTTGCCAGGGTTTCGAGAGTAATGGTTTCGGAGAGGGTTACCCAACGGGTAACACCTGATGCCAATGGAGCGAGGGCACTAATTCTGTCGAACAATGAGCCAATGTGAGCCGACCGTGGCAACACTTGATGAATTGTTTATATTTTGAATATTTTCGAATGAGGGAATTTCTATTTGAAATTGGGCAAGGAAAATTTCAGAAAGTCGTCGTATTTAATGATCACAAGTATTAGACACTACTGCGTCTATTTAATGCAATCTTCATAGGAGAAGATTAAAGCAAATTTCACACACAGAAAAATTAGTGATATTATTATATCAAATATCAGATTTAATATCAAATACCATCTCATTCATTTCACGAAAGCATTTATTTAATAAAAAAAAGATACGTTAAGTTGTCCAACGTTATTACATTGACATTTTCTATATAATGGAAATTGATACGAAACGAAATCGAAAACATATGAAATTCCTTCCTCATAGTTTTGTGGAATTTCTTCTCTAGACACACATACACTCATACAATAAATTCGTAATATATATTACCCTCGCTAGAACATTGCAAACACATACAAATACATACAATCGAGAATATATACGAAAGTATAAACTACACGAACGAGAGAAGCTAGGGGACGGCAGGCAAACGGCAAATTGTCGGCGGGGTAAATCCCCGTGGAATCTATCTGTAATCCATTAACAAATATTTTTGTACATTACATAAATATAAGCCCTGTGTATATACACGAGAGCCTCACCCTAAGAAAACTCGCCGAGAATCGCACGTCCCTCAGGATCGCGGGAAGACTTCCGACCGCATCTCGAAAGATACAGAATCCGACCCCACAAAACCTCCAAATACACCAGATAATATTTCGAAACATCATGACACATCAATTTTGAGAATATTCTTTCGATTAAAATGAATATATTTATTTATTCGTCGATTTTTCTCATAAGCAGAGAAGAGGTTCGTTCACAGCGCCCGAGGCTTGCGTCAAGTGCATTCACCGGGACAAGATTGCATTATACGTATGCACACACTCGTCTCTCGTACACGAAAGTATTATAATTCTTCGTGTCCATCGTCTTCGAAGACCTTCACGTGAAAATCTCATGAAGGAGCCTTCGAGACCCCCGGCGGCGGCGCCGATTGTGACGTTCTCGCGCTTCGTTCGCATCAATCGGGCTCAAAATCGGTTATACAAGCCTATTCATAATACATTTTAATACTTTAATAAATAAAATTATATTTTGAATCATTATTATTGATATTTTTAATCATTTAAACTGAGTAAGTCGATCTAAACCAGATGAAAATCGATGATTATGCATCACTCGAGTCTAGATTGTGAATGTACAACTTTAAAGATTTTCATTATAAAATCTATAGAATAGTATTTAGAACAGAAACGATGAATCTATTGAATAAATCTATCATAAGAACATACTACATTTTCCAAACACATGCAAGTACAATCGACAAATTGCAACGCGATCTTCATTTGTCACTCGGAGAAAACGTTTCTCTCGCATACACCACATCCGAACCACATTCAGAGGTTCGATCCCATAAATTACATGCGAGCTAAAAGTACACCGTACACGAATCGCAGGCCGACTTTACTGTTTATATCGAATATAAAATGATAACTCGTATCCGATATGTCGCCGTCCGGTAAGTACAAGCGACCCGCTGCGAACGAACCGAGGTGGTCGCGTCGCATCAACATGCGATTCAAGAACGAAATATACATACAAACATTACAAAATATAAAAATTTTAATCAAAAAATATATTATTTAATAACAATTCTATTTGATTTACTAAAAAAAGTTAATAGAAATTGGTGGAAAGATGTTTAAAATCGATGGGAAATGTTTAAGTGTAAAAATTCCGTAAGTGAGGGTGATTTTAAGATATAATATGGGAGTAAAACGTATATGGTGTTGGGGTATGGTCATTGAGAGGTGAGAGTTTTCCCATTGACGATAACAGAGCGTGACTAGCGGAATCGTGGTCGGACATGCCGGAAAATGCAGCCGGATTTTCACGTCGAACTTCCCTGACGAGATAAGGATGGACTGCCAGGAATAAAAGGAGATGGACCTGCCTCAATAATATACGAATGAGGGGTGAATTTTCATACAATTTTTCATATATGAAAAAATAAACCTTTCATACGTATTTTTTATAAGAACTTTCAGTATAAATTGATGTAACAGCAACCAAAATTCCAAACTTTCGTTTGTTATAATAATGCAATAAATAAACGGATAGAAATGAGAATGTGCAAACTATGAACGTATGTAAAGTGCATCCCGGAACTTTCATATTGCGTTGCGGTCACATTTGAAACGTGACATGGTTTCCGTTTGTATGAAGGGGATTTATAAAGTTTGATTTAGTTGGAAACTGTTTTGAAATCATGCAAATTGTATAAGATAATAATGCGTTATATCAAGATTGATATTTGTTTAGTTAACGAATATTCAATTTTTCAGCTCTGTTTTATATGCTCGGAATGTACTTAAGTGTATATTTATAGTTGAAAATTTTACTGAAATGAGCCAAAGAACGTTGTGTTTACTGTGACCCATCAAAACAACACTACAATTTATTGCGGCAATAACACAAGATCAGAAATATCTCCTTCTACTGATAATCATAATAAAATTCTAAAAAAGAAGCCACTCGATTTAATGGCGCCGTTAAAATAACAATAAACACGATTTAAAATATAATGATTTTTTGTTCAAAAGATATTAAAAAAGAAAAATGAAAAACTCACCAATTATTAACTTGAAGTATCGTTAAACCGGTATCTTGCGCTAACTGTTTCTTCTGGTCTTCTGAAGGGTACGGGTGCTGAAAAAAGAAACAAAAATGTTTAGAAAAAAAGTTGCAAATTTAAAAGGGTTTCAAACATTATGAGAAATCAATTCAGATCCACCGAATTCTTATTCCGAAATAAAAGAGGGAAAACTTTATTTTCAGATTTTCCCCAGACGACACGAAAGAAAGAAAGAAAATCGCGCGCGCTCAAGAGTTAGTGATTCTGGGCCGATTTAGGGTTACGCACATCGGCGAAACCGAAACGAGAGAAACAGAGTATAAATCGAAAATAAATTTGTTTTTTCACCCTTGTTTTCCCTACATGTATGCGAGGGGTTGAAAATCGACGAAACTCTCTCACTACTATCTAGCGGCCGTGTATATTTTTCGGGATAGTCCACGCCCAGAACTTACGACACGAAAAATAAAGAAAACCGTAAATTCTGCAGGATTCGGGCGAAACAAAATCGACAAATACAACGAATTATTTATAAAATTTCGTGGCTAAAAAAATTTCAATACTACGATTAAACTTTCTTTCTCTACATTTTGTGAATAAATATTCGATATAATACAATAAAATAAAGATTTTCTACATTAAAACTCACTGCCCACTGGCGAGTGGAACGGAACGGACTAGAGACACAACATCCTCCTCTTTTGCATAGCTGTATCCTTAGCCAGTTCCGTTCCGCTCTTCAGTGGACATAATAGAGAAACTCAATAGTAGACAGATTCAACAGAATTCAATTAAGTAGGTGTGCAGAGAACATCATAACACTAAACATCGACCGAAGCAGTGGTAACGAGGCGCCCTTTTCTAAAACGGTACCCGACTATAAATCGAGACGTTTCTGCACGCAAGTGTATATTAATTCGCGATACACATACACATTTTATATAAAGTCCGTTCGGACATATAAAATGATATTTATGCGAGTGAGCGGACCGCGAGATGCGAGACACTGATTGGCGTAAATTATGAACGAGTCGCGAATTCTCGAGGTACAGGGGGATGCTGGAATCCCGACACCGTTATTAATTAAGTCTTGCGGCGGGAATTCGCGAATAATTGGCAGCTTCGGATGCCCCATTGCATCGTCCTCTCGAAAGAACAAGAGATTCGGTTGAAATCTGCGGACGAGTCAAATTATTTGGAATGGATTCAAATTCGAACGTAGACTTAATCGAATTTTAGAGAAAAATGGAAAAATTTCATTATTAAATATTCATTTTTATTTGGCTGATATATGTAAGTCACTGATGAAAATAATTGATTGAATTTTTAATTTAAAATAATTCATTTGTTTCAAATGAATAGTAATATTAAATAATCTTAAGTAAACTCAAGTATTGAATATGGGTACATTCGTGAGATGGTAAAGAAGCTTTAAGTTTTCACTGAAAAAATAAGTCAATATCACACAAACTGACTGTATGGAGATATTATAGTTATGACATGATTAGAGATTGAAAAGATCACATATATTCGATCTTATTGAATAATTATTGAGTATAAGATATTCTTTGGGTCGATCTTACAATTGTACAAAAGAAACAAGTTAGTGATAACATTTCAAATTTCATTAAAAAAAAAATAACATTTTCGTTTTCAAAAATTGTTTTATACTTAAATTCAAATATTCATACTAAAATTAAATCTAAATCGATATTCGAAATGATAAAAAATCGAATGTAAGAATCCTCCGAACGTTGCACTTTAACGGAATCGCGCGAAATCGATTCGATCCGAATCGAATCGGGAACCGATCGAATCGAAACTCGAAATATAAATAATTATTAATATCATTATTATTATTATTATTAATATTTTTAATAATAAACGCGATTAAACCTCTCTCGGGTGGATAAATTATGCAGATTGTTGATCGCAGCAGGGTCCGTGGCCGTATCAAATTTCATTTCGACGAGACACGACGCAATAAAGTCGACGATTTGTTGCTACGCCTCGTTGCAAGCCGACGATAAATTCGAAACGATGCACTATTTTTACACCTACGTGCGAGGGACACTTTCGAAAAACGCAAAGATCCGCTAACCGAGACGATACGTTGAAGTTAAGTGCGAAAAATCTAGATCAGAAGTGTAAATCTGGGTGATTGGATTGAATAATTAAGGCTCGATGTTTCACTTAACTAGGATTTGTATAGTTCGACAATTCAGCGAGTTAACTAACGAGTGTAAAGATCTTCCTTAATCGTTAATTACTCAACTCGAGTCTTATTTGATGTTGTTCACCTGTTAATGATCAACGTTCAAATTCGATAGGGAAAAATCATCATTTAACACTAGAGTTGAGTGTTTATGAAATAATTAAAAGTTCAAGCCTTCCACATATTCATGATACGATTCGTGAAGATTATGTATTTTCGATCTCAATCTCACTTCCACGTTTTAACCTGGTTGAAGATTCGGGCCGAAGTAATATGGACTTTAGAACAGGTATCTGAAATTTATACGGTTTCGAATTATTCTCTTTTAGATATGCGTTATACTCCAAGTAGATTTATTGAAAAAAATATATGATTTAGTTGCAGATTTGAAGAAAAAAATGGCTCGAAAATCCGTTTGCTTCCGAATCCTGCGTTTGAAAATTTTCACTGAAAAAAATGAATCCAAACAAAATTTATTTCATTCAAAATATTCGCGTTCATTTAAAAATATTTTTTTAATAAAATTTACGATTTCGATGCAAAAGTTTTATATTTGCATACGAGTTTCAAAAAAAAATATTTTCCATCATATGCAAAATTTTTTCGCCAATAATTTCCATATTCGTCGAAAGCGAATTTCGAGCGAAAATTTTTTCGTCGAATATTTATGCGATAATAGCGCAGGTGCCCCCCCATTTTACAAAACGCCCTTATATAAATCATACTTGATTAAAGCGAAAGACGACCGTTCGACATTCGAACATAATACGACGTATACATTTGCGGTCTTGTCCTTTAGCGTCGGGCCGCTTTCTTTCATATTTTTTTAGACGAAGTATATAAAAATTTTCGAAGCAGATTACCGAAGCTCGGAGGCAAAAAACGCACATAAAATGAGAATAAATAACGCATCGTCTCCCGTGCACTCTTGTACATAAATAAATTTATATTTTATTTATAAACGGGGGTCCTGAAGAAAATGCACACACGAGTCGAATGGTAATTTCAGCTTTGCACGCGATACGGGAGGTCTATCTTTCCTCTCTCTTGAGGCGAAACGCACACGTGGTGAAGAGCATGCATTATGTAGCTGTTTCATTATTGTTGCTAATGAAATCGATGTCGGCTTCTAAAAATTTGCGGTTACGCCATATAAGCGGAGTCGTTCGTAAATCGAGGGAAAGGTGTTTTTTTTCTGGTGTATATTGAGTCGTTGAAAATTCGCGTGAGTAATTTATACGTTTACGGTGTTTATAAGTTTTTTTAATAATTTAAATTGAAATTGTATTGAAAAACATTTTCGAAACACCCTGTTATATTTTTACAATGTAATGTAATCATTTTTTTTATCGAGTCGTTGAATTTTCAACTCATTTTTTCTATATTCGTATTCGATGCGAATATTTTCATTCCATATTTACTAGTGAACGAATATTGAATTGTAAATGCACAAGTCCATAAATAAAATATTAATGCGATTCACTTATTCCTAAATCGTTAAAATTTAATCTCGATAAAAACACGAATGACCAACTATGGTACTAGAGAATATAAAGGAAGTTAAATTTAATTCAATTAAATATATTTATTCAAATTATACACATAATTGAAATGTTTAGCATCTATGAGCAATAAATATTGTATATTTTATTAATTTATTCAATTATTTAATCATGATTGGTCGTTTCTGATATCAAATCTTAAGGGGCTTTTACATTATGAAGATTCGAAGTCATATTGCAGTCGCATATGCAATTACAGTAATTCCCCAGGATACGATGTCTTGCTCTACATATTATAGCTGATCGAAATAATAAATCGAATACTAAGCTGTACGAATATGATTAAATTGAAACAACAAATTCAAATGTGTCTAAACAAAATTCAAAACACACATGAGACGCGAATTTTAAACTCAACTCGAGGAAAATCGAATGGATTTTCCTCGACTTGCACCGAAATGCATTCAAAGTGCCTCATTTTTTATTTTCGCATCTTAATTCGCACGTGCGAGTCGTAACATACATACAATAACATAACGTTGCAATAAGATATAATATAAAATGTTACGTACGCTCCTCTTGTTCCGAACATAAATCGAGCGCCGAAACTATTACGCGTCGGAATCATTGAAATCGCACGTCGGGGGCGCTATAAAAATAAATTTGAGAAGCGCTGCTCGTCCCGACGCTTCTCAAAGGTGGGTTCTCCGAAAGGGAAAAAAATGGAAAACAAAAAGAATAGAAGGGGGTGCGTTTCTATGATCTGTCGCGGGCCTCGTAAAAATCACTATACGGCAGACATAAACACGGCTCTGTCAGGTGTTGTCAACTCTCGCACCTATGTATTTATGGGACGGATTTGTGTTTCGGAATTTATCGGTGTGTAAAATTGACGAAAGAATTGATCATGGGTGATAAAAGATTGGGTTTTATGAGTGCGAATATACGTATAGGGGGTTGGTTTTGTATTGAACGGTATGAATATTGCATGTTGCTGGTAAAATTCGATATATTTTTTATAGAATATAAGTTAAGTTCATTGAAATTCAAAAAAAAAACATTGTTTTTACTAAATATAATATTGATACTGTTAAGCAGCAAAAGGTTCAAGAATCTACGCATATTCGACTTGAAAATTTTGTTGTTTCTTAACCATATCGATTATCCAATAGAGAAATTAATTAAGAGCTAATATTATATTAATTGTGTTGATGAATTTATAATTTAAAATATTAATAGGCATATTTGAAGAATGCGCATTCGTTGCTTCAACGTACTGAAATGATATGATATATCCACGAATTTTATATGCAAAGCACAGACGGCAAATCGAATCGAACAATAAACTAAACTCGAATATATTCGAAAAACTTGCGGAGATAAAAATTTAATCATTCGAATTGCATCCGTTAGTATATTACGCGAGTTCGCATATCGTCCGAGCGTAGAGAGAGTCCAACGTAGCCAATCTAAGTTTTCGTTATAAATTCCGCGTTATTTCCATTTCGAATTTCGCAAGAGGACCGAGCGAAAATGAAAAAAAAAAGGCTGACTATCCCTGCGTTATATCTTCTCCGTGCATATTGGCAATTTTATACGTTAACCCTCGGGGAATAGGAAAGAGTTTTACCTATTCGCGCGGCGAACTAGATGCATGGCATTTTATATATTCCCGTGTAATATATCTGCGATATTCGCCTGTATTATACGAGGTGTGTGTCTGTGTATACTTTTATAGTATGTGCGGTGCTATCCGTGAAGTTATTGTTATTGGAATAATGGTATTTTCCCACGTCCGCATAAATCCCGATATGGAAAAGCGGAGACGGAAACTATAACGTCGACGTACAACTCGCGGGAATAAATCCTTCGCGGGGAAAGAAAATCGGAATACGATCGATGATAAATCAAACGTTTTCCGCGAGGGGTTACAAATCGATCTAAATCTGACGAATTTTGGCCCAAATTCAAATCCAAACAAAAAAAATACATTATTGTAAGAAATTCTGAACATTTTTGATACATTTCGCATTTTTTTCATTAAATCAGTTAGCTGCTTCTTTTATGATTAAAAGAATGATCAATTATATTTCTTAATATAAAATTTAACACTGACATTTAGAATGATTTCTATGAAAAAATTCAATTGTAAAAAAACATTACTCGAGAAAGATTACTGAGGGGTGTATAAACCTGATTTTATTGGATAAATCTTGTTTTCATACATTTTCTCGATTCTTCGAGACATAATATTTAAAATAAAATATTATTTTTTTACACTCCCAGAACTGTTGCATTGTAATAATTTCCGATTAATGTTTCCTTCAATTGAATTTTTCAAGAAAATTAGTCCAAATGTCGATACCAAATGTAATACGTACTAAGAACCAAATTAATCACTCTTTGAATTATAAAAGAAATTGTGCACCCATTAATGAAAAATTTAACCTTAAGTGCAATATTTGTCCAATTCATTAAAAAAGCTACCAGAATGTATTTACCATAAGACTTTTCAAAGCAATAAACAACACATGTATCCAATTTTCTAAATGAAACAATCACACTTTCAAAACATACAAAATTCATACAACCATCATCATATTTCAGACACTCAAAACGACATTTTTATTAAAAAAAAAAAATTCAACCACAACATGAATTTCGGCAAAAAAAGGCACTAGAAAAGTAGGGTTAGAAAGGCATGGGGCTAGAATGGCGAGGTCTCGGGGACGTTTATATAGCCCGCGAGACTCGTAACCCCATCGTCCGCAGTGGGCCCTCAGGAACCACCGGGAAAATTCGAAGAGGGAAATTCCGAAAGAGGAATCCTCGTGAATTTCGAGCGGGGATTGTGTGATACGTGCCGGGAAAATCGGGGATGTACAGTGGAGTCGCGGTGTATGCTAATATAATGGCCGCGGGGGCTATCTCCTTCCGGGATCAAATCTTGGAAAATCATGCGTGCTTGCGTCTAAGTTATTGGATGAGTCGATGTAATCTCTGCGAACTAGAGTGCCACCCCTATAAGATAGTATTGGATGTATGAAAAATAAGATTTTGGTAGGTTTTAGTGGTGAGGGTGGTTCGTTGTTGTGTTTTTAGATGGGGGTTGTTATGTTGGATTTGATAAATGATCCATATTTTGATTATTGATCGAATTAGTGTTAGGTTAATTGTGGTGAGTACTGCTCTTGGGTTAAGTGCGATTGGGATCAATATTACGAAAATTAGCAAAAATATCGAAAAAAATATAAATTCAGAGTAAGCACACTTGAAATTCTTTTTTTTTTAAATCTTGTCGATAGCTGTAGTTAATACATGGGCTGTACTTATCCGAATTTAATTTATTTAGATTTATTCGAATCGATTGAAAATGATACTCAAATTTCAGAAATATTTAGTGAATCGAAATTTATTTAACTCACAGATACAGTTAAACTAAGTAAGAATACGTAAAAAACCTTAACACGATTCTCGAGTCATCAATATGAGCTTTATAAAAATATCAATAAACAAATCCTTCAAATCCACAACAGCACTACGAAAGATATTTCACACGAAACAAACAAACTCAAACAATGCAGGCTCGAACTTTTAACACGAAACGACTTCACAAAAGTCCATTCTCGATTTCGCAAAGCTTGAACCCTTTCGTCCCTCAGGACGACCGCAGGATCAACAAACTAGAGAAGAGCAGCAAAAAAAAAGCCTCCGAAAACACACTTCGATCCGAAACGACACCTCGGTTTCTCAAAGGGGGGTTCGCGTATACGTCGGCCATCAATCCGAGGGGTGTTCTAGACGATGACGCGAAACATCCATAAAGCGGACGCTGAATACGTGAGCTCACATATAATGAGAGGGACATGTATACGGTTATGACCGATCTAAATCAATCAAGGTTTCGTGTGGACAAATGTTTAGTTTGTCTATAGGATTTATTTATGTTTTTTTTTAATAAAACTTGATGTGATTTGAATCGATATTTGTTGAAATATTTGATGAAAATGGTGTATGTATTTTTTCTTTAGTTTCAAGATAAATAATTTAAGTTTTGCGTTTGATTTTGATATGTGCATTTGAAAATAATGAAAATCGTACTGAAATCATTACTTTGATTATTATTTTTTTAATTAGAAATTATAATATAGATATCATGATACATAGTTTGCAAGAATATACAAGAAGTAATCGATTATTTTTTTTAAATCATTGATTGAAACAAATGTTAATATGATACTCGTAATTCAAAACCTAATATTAAAGTAAACAAGTTCATTAAAAAATAGCTCGCTGTTACGAATATACTTCAATTAAATCATTGATTAAAACAAATGTTAATATGATAATTCAAAACCTGATATTAAAGTAAACAAGATCATTAAAAAATAGCTCGCTGTTACGAATATACTTCAATTAAATCTATATTTTGTAGATATTCAACATAACTCAGTATTTAATGTAGTTGCACCAAAAGTGCATCGAAATCGCACCAAAATTGCACCGAAATTGCACCAAAGTTGCATAAAAATAGCATCGAAATTACATCAAAATTGCAACGAAGTTTCATTGAAATTGCATCGAAATTGCACCAACGTTGCATCGAAATTGCACCAAGGTTGCATCAAAATTGCATCGAAATTGCAACAAAGTTGCATAGAAATTGCATCGAAATTGCACTAACGTTGCATCGAAATTGCACCTAAATTGCACCAAGGTTGCATCAAAATTGCACCAAAGTTGCATCAAAATTGCATCGAAATTACATCGAATAAACTATAGTAAATTTTACAATTATTATCACTCACAACTACAGATGAGAAATACGAACATTCTTCGATCAAAACTTAAAGTTTCTTACGAAATAGACCGAGATGAGATATCGTTTGAAATTTCCTTAGCACGAACACAAGTATTATAGGAGGAAACGTGTAAAACGAGGGGGATGGGCTCTCGTCTCTTGTCAACCGGGGACTATCATCGTTGACGTGCACGTCCGACATCGTTTGTTGACGTGCACGTCCGAAGTCATTTGTCGACGTCGAACTGGGCCCAGATTACGCCACTTTGCCGCCCGTTTCTACCTACTTCGGCGCCAATTTTCAATTCGGACGCTTAAAATACGACAAGAGTGTGTCTGACGAACAAAAAACGTCTTAAAAGATTCAAAAAATCAAATGAAGCTTTCTATTAAAAGTGGACCCCCTTTCAACGCGTTTCAATTTGATAACAATTAACTCATTATGATCCTATAATGAAATATCGTTATGATCACAATTCAACTCTGAAATCAATTAAGTTCATGAAAAAAATAGCTAGCGTTAATAGGTGGCATTCGTACGTGAACTAAAATAAGTATGAAAATGGAATGATATAAAATCGATATTCCATGAAAACCCTAAATTTACAGTGAATATCATCATAGTAAAAAATCATGACATTACTAATATCTATATACTTTAAATCTGTTGAGTTGAAGGATGCATTATTACACTTCCTCCTTAACATTTCTATTTAATTAATTAAAATTTAAAAATTTTGATTAAATTCAATTTGTAGGTATTCAAATATAAGTCGAATCTAGATCGGGCATTGTGCGGTGAATTGTTGTGTTCGCGAAATCTGCAAAGCTCAGTTTTGTTTTAGAGCAGTTTAACGATTTATCGTTTCGACCTGGTTCAAATGCGAAGATTATTTAATAGATAACATTGTTCTTTCTTTCGTCGGTGGACAAACTTGACCATGCGAAGATCTGAAGGAACTTTAATTGACAACGAGAACGTCCAGCGAAATACGATTCCTTTATCTGTTTACATTGTTAGCGAAATATTCGAAATTTCTACGTGAATGTTTCTAAAATATTTTTTTTATTTGACAATAAAATTTACAGAATTTATTCAATGATGCACTACATATCAATGAAGCCAAAAATAATTTTTAAATTGATTTTGATATAAAAATACTATTTATTAAGTCTTTCATGTATATTTTGACTCGATATTTTCAAATTATCATAAGTGAGAGTATCAATCATAAATATAACGCGACAAAGCACATCGGATCGAATAAAACTCGCATACCCTCCAACAGAAAAATCTTTCTAAAAATACGAAAAACACACAAATAAACAATAAAACAAAAACACAACCGAAAAGATCCAAAGCAGCACGACAGAATGGAAAACGAAACGAAAAAAGCAAAAAAACGAAAAACACCATAGAAAAGTCGAGCGAAACCGTATAGAGGAGAGAAAGAGCGGCCGGCTCCGAAAAAGCGAAAAAAGCTCCCCGAAAATAAATAAATAAAACGCGAAAAACACACGCCAAGGGACCCACACATCCTCGCGACTCACATAAGCACATAAACGTATATAACATAACGCATAGGAAGTGTGTATAATATATAGAGGAAGGAAGGGTCGGTCGGTAGCGAACCGAAATGAAAGACAAGTGGCGCGGGCCGCCGCCCGTTTCGTGTTTGACGCACGAGACAATGCCGATTTCGCATTCAGATTTAGCATGCCGCCTTTTATATATATCATTATTATATGTACGATATATATATTATTAACCCTTTAAGACCCTTTAGTTCGAAGAAGAGGGTCTATCAAATGATTTATCGACGCTTTCATGTCGATAGCGCGCGAAAAAGAATCGCTCCGATCGGACTGTTCTGAGATGAATTTTTGGATTTGTCGAATTTTCTATTGATAGAAATTGATTCGTCTTCAATTTTAATATACCTATCTTAATTATTATTGAATATATGATATATACTATCAATCCTTTAATACCCTCAATTCAAAGATACGTTAAATGATTTACAGTGTACGAAAACGAATCACTCTGATTACACTATTCTAAGAAGAATCAAGAATTTTTTGAATAATTACAATTGACCTGAAATCTATTCATTGATTTGATTCATTAGAAAGTATCAAAATTGAAATAGGAATAATAAAGTTTTAGGATATTTTGCAGGAATGACATAGCTCATCCAATAAGCGACGTAACCCTCGCACGCCCACGTAGTGAAATGAAAAAAGGCGGGAAAAATGACGAATCAGTGCGACGACACGGCGGCACTTTTCGCGCGCAATTTTCCTCTTTCCGAGATGAAAAATCGCGAAAAACAAGCGTCCGCATGAATCACATGAATAAAACACACGCGCGCGTATCGCGAACGCGCATTCTACTCTATTTCTTCCGCGCGAATTTATTTTCAAAAACATTCGAATAATAATACAAATGCAGAATTATTCATCGAAATATGAAACATTACAAAATTAAAAATATGAGTACAAAGAAAAATTGAAAATTGAATTTGTTGTTTGAATCTATATTCGAATGAAACTTGATGCACTGTTTACGTTTTCCTTAAAAATTATGAAGTAAATTAGTTCTTATCCTATTGAATATTTTAATATGTAAATTTCTTAATATGTATATGTGTATATATATAAAAATATATAAATATAAAACGTATATGAATGCGATATTCGTGCGTACAAAGAGCGAGCGATGTTTACACGCATCGTCTCGTAGCAGAAGCAATCTCTCCGCGCGTATTATAATACGACACGCCGGGCTGAATACATGAATAGTAACTAGAGAAACCACCCACCCCTTATTTTCAACCCGGATTCGTCGAAATCTAACCCGTTTTGTACCCCTGCATATAAAAAAATTCGAATTTCCCATGAATTTTCCTAGAGACGGGCTCCGAGCGCACTCGGAGCGAAAGCCTCGTTAAAATAAACGTTTTGATTAATTAATGCGTATATTTCGCGTGTACGTGTCTCGAATGGAAGCGAATATAATGAAATACGAAAAAAAATATTCGGAAGGGATGCTCTTCGGAACAATGGTGTGTGTATATAAATGGGTCGCCGATTTTTGAATACAATCAACAATCGAGTCGGTCCTTTCGAAAGCGAGCCGAGGCTCGTATGCAAAGCGGTTGTATATTTTGCGTTTGTGTTTTATGTGTGTTGTCGGTATTTTATAAAACTATGCTAATTGAAATTATCATGAAGACCGAAAGCTCAAAATGTCGCGACTATTTTGCATGCGATCGCAATTCAAACAGCGGTCGAGGATTAAACGAGACAATATCGTTATAAATATCGGAAACAAATACGCGTGACGTCTATTCGAAACATTTAACGATCAAACACATGTGAATAAAGCTATATACAGCCAACTCTACATAATATTGAGTTAGGTTCGATTCATGAGCAAAACGTCCTATCGAAAGAAAATATTAATGTGATGTTCTTTTTAAGCGTTTATACAAATTAGACGAAAATAAGGATGTGATTTTGTTACAATAAATTCATTATTGTCATTTAACTATGCATTCACATATCGATACGATTATACAACAGTAGATTCAGGCGTTAAAAAGACACATGAGTGAGATATGACTTTTCGATTTACCAACCTACTGTTTTTTAATAGTATCGACGTATAAATTGATACAAATACAGTCAAAAGTCATTAAAAAATTGTCATTCTAGTGAGAAAAAAGCGAATATCTAGATTCTAGCTACAAAAGAAAAGCGTCCCCTTAAAAAACATCTTTGAAACTAATACATGTATCAGAAACAGTCCTATATGAGAGTCTGTACAGTTGAATGATTCTACGATGCAAAGCACACAAAAATCAAAGCTCACCGAATCCTCCAAATTGCTTAACAATAAAAAAAACTAAAATTTCCCAATTAAAAATACTCATTTCAGGAATTTCCTCATCGACTTCGAAAAACCGAAACAACCTCATTTTCTAAATAAGGCGAATAAATCTCACGAAGAGAGACAATGGCAACGATGAGCGCGTGCATCGCATGTAACCAATTTCACACGTGTCACTCAGGAGCCGTGACGGCGCCCGCACACGTGCGGTTCGTAGGTGTCCTATGCACATACAACACCACATATATACACATATATACATATATATACATCCGATATATTCGTGTGTGTGTTCCACGTGCACGTACAGTGCATCGGAGCGATGCGCCCGCAGTGCATCGCGAAAAACCGAACCCGTAAATTGGCGCTGAATCCTCCAGCGAAAGCCCGTGGGAACGCGGACGTGACGTGCTCTGTCACGTTCTGGTTTATATACATATATATACATGAAGTGTATATATGTCTGTCGGTGTGTGTTTTTGAAATCGTTTTGAGTCGGGAAATTGCGATTTCGTGCGGTTTTTGTGCACTACGATACGCTTGATTGAAGAGTGTATGTTTGGATTTTGATATCTGGTGGAGTTGATTCGGTTTTGATTTAGATTCAGTAGGTTGATTTTAAGATGTTAAGAGTAGGTATTTTAATCATTGGTTTAACTACTTAGCTTAAGTTAATAGGGTTTTTATGGTAAAAAGTTAAACAGCTGCTACTGCTAACTAATTTCAGACTGACTAGTGAAAGATCGGATCTTAAACAGAGTATTCACTAATTAGTTCTGAGTTAACGTCTTTAATTCAAAATTGTAATAATTTTTATTATTATCAATACTAATTTTATTATATTATTTCAACTAACTTTGGATTATCCTATAGTTGAGTAACGATATCAATATGTACGTCATTTATTAAATTCAGATTTTTCATTATATCGCAATACAAATATAATTATTTCATTAAAAATCATAACTAAATACTATCGAATCGTTTATAAAAACGAAAATTTACATGTCAATCGTATCGGAATAAATACATACACAATAGCGAAATGGATACGTGTCGAAAAAAAAATAGATGATTCAATTTCGTCGAACAATCCGCGTTTTCCTTTCACTATCGAAACACGCGGATATAGAGAAACATCGAAAAAATCAATCTCCAATTATCCGATATATTCGCGGGTGAATTTTCACGCGCTTTTCCGAGCCGACCCATAAATAATTTTCCGCGAATATCGCGAATTTTCCAAGCGAGGGGTGACGAACCCGCATCCCCACGTATATACGTTATACATCCGTATACAAAAATACATAAATATACGTATAATGTGTACCTCTTCGCTGGCACGAGAGTTTTATAAATCGAGGGTCAGACAAAATTCACACAGATAATTTACAACGGCTTAGTTTATTCTGCGTGTAGCGGCATAAATAACCAAACAAATTTTCCGAGCGGTAAGACGAGCGATATTTTACTTTTTTAACCGACTAGTATCGGAAAATTCCCATAACCGATAAATACCCGGGTACCGGGGGTACATAATAAATGTGCGAGTCCGCGGAAAATTCAAACCTTTAAGCCTCTTTTTTGGACCATGCGCCTTATTTATTATTTTTCTCTCATATCGCGTTTGATAAATTTCGTAAACAAACGAAAGAAAAACTCTGCATTTCCTATTACATGTTAAATAATATTTTTTCTTCACAAAATGCTACCCCTGAAAAATTAAACTGTACAAAAATCACATACGAAAAACATACGGATCATTCTCACCCCCGGGCATTTATTTTCACGTGTGCATTTTCGCTCGCGGATTTTTCGCTTTTCACGCGAATGCACATACGAATAAACAAAAAGCACGCAAAAATATAACACGTAAAGAAAAAGCGAACGTATATAAGCTGTTCGAAATAAAAACGAAACCCAAAAACAAAAGCTGAAATAAAATGAAAAAAATACGAAGGGTGCAGAGGTGTATCGAATTGTTTATTCGATAAAAAGCGCGTACCATAGTGTACCTACCGCAAAGGGCGGGGTACACACTTCATTACATCAAACGTACCTTTTCCTTGACACTGTGTATGTATAATAATAATATATTGAAAGTGTGCACGAAGAAAAAAAAAATGTAGAGTACATAAACATGATTTCGTATTCGACGTTTCGCCCCCCTGAATTTCGGGTAATATATCAAAAGCGGCGAATTTATGAATATGCACGCGCTCTAGAAAGAAAATTCTGTATGCAAAAGATTTTCGCACCCTCTATATGGGGTTGTTTTTATTTTTAATGTGAATTTAGGCACATGAACTCATGTTATGCTAGTTTTATGTTTGAAAAAATTATGCATTTCAAAAAAATTTTCAAGAATGAAAGTCGATAACTTTATCCAATATAATAAAAATGATAAAATATAAGAAATTTATAACAGAATTTGAAATTCTAATGCAATTCCGTCGAAAATCCAATAGAGAAAATTAAATTTCGCACACGAGAACAGCATCCGAAATCGCCGCGAAAACAAATTACAAAAACGCTGACGCGACAAATCATCACAAAATTATACGAAATGCGTTCATTTCGATGGCCTCAGGCTAAGATTTAGACGTTTAGAGATCGAAGAAGGCGTGTCCCCCGATCGGGGTATCCGCCCCCGTCCTAACGAGGGCCCCGGGGCCCCCGTGGCGGAGTCTCTCGATTTCTCGTGCCCCGGTCTCCCCTCGAATGTGACAGATCACGTTTTGTACTCGTAATGATTACGATGATCGTTAAAAATTGGGCGTATCGATGTGTGATTTGAAGGGATGTGATATTTCGAGCTTTGGGTGATAGAATTAATTGGACGTATATGATGACTTTTATATCAAGTATCTACTGTAATTCTTAATTGAGGGTTGAAAATTTCGCTTTTGGTAAGTTATTGTTATTTAAATTGTATTTAGATTGAGAGTAGCGAAATAATACTTCAAGAACATTTATTGAAGTCTAAAAGTTTCTCACTTCGATAGGGTGTATAAAGAGATTGACGTTTCATCGAAGGGGATCGTTCGCGGAAAAGCGGAGAAAAATTGGGGAAAAATTGATGTTTTGTCGCTTTTCATTATTGAGACGACTTTGCACAGAGTTCAATAACTTTTCAAGATACTTCTTTTTCGTTTCTTATCGCCATGAATATTTAATTCGGCCCACATTTATACGATCACGAGTAAAATATCGATCAGACGAAAAACAAATTATTTCACACGAGGACTCTAAAGCGAAAAAGTGTGACAGACTTTAAATAGATAAAACTGATTTTGAATATGACAATTAAGTTTCATAAAACTGCTTTAGAAACAGTATCAACACGTACGTTTAATGTCACGAGTAATTACATCTCCTGACTTTTAGATTCTTCATACACATGAATCAATATCAATAAACTGTTGAATCTAAACAAACCTACAATACTAAAATCATCAATAAACCACCAAAGAGCCATCCTCAACTTTGACCGAATTTTCACCAAAAGAGCCACCTTCAACACTAAAAGCTACATTCACTACAACCCAACAACACACTATACTATAATATAATAGTATGGAAAGAGAGACGAAGGGGAGTCGGGGGGGCCGAGACGCCGTTGAAATTTGACGTTTTGACAGGCGTCGTGCGTCGGGGGCCCGGTGCCTGCGCCACCGGCGATAGGGCCCCCCGTCTGCGGGGGCTGAGCCCCCCTGCGCCCCCTTCGTGCCGGATTCGTGGAGGTTTTGTATCGTGGATGATGCTATGGAGGCTGGAAGACGGGTGTAGCCTCGAGGTAGACGCGTCCGTTTCAATCCTTTCGAATTTGACGTGGCTTTTTAATATTTAATCTGTACGTTTCGCTATAGTGGAATTGTTCGGTTATCTATGTATGAAAATATTATAATATACATAATTTATTTTTCCATATAAGAATTTATATTTTGAATTTTGCAAATAATAGGATTTCTATTGTTTGACAGTTCTTAAGGGAACCTTTTTGTAGTTCAGCCATAGCAAATATATGTAATATTATGCACGGGAATCGAAATTAGAAATATGTATTATACAACAGTTAAAAATCGGCTTAAGTCCAAAGAGTCTCGAGCAATTCTGAGTCAAAGAAGCTAATACAGATACAAGTCAAAGGAATCGTAAAAAGATTTCATATTTAAGTTTCTCGCAAAGTATTGAAATTGTGCATTTGTCACTCTTGTCTTCAAAACAATCTTATCTTTTAAACTATTATATTCCAATGTTAAATTTAAAAAATACTTCAGTACATATTTTTAACTGCGAAACTAATAAGATATAACGCAATAATTTAAATATCATGAAACGAAAGATGTCATACTCAATCCATTTCATTCCTGAGGGCAGATTTTTCTAAATTTTCATTAAAATATGTGCATAAATATAACGTATAATAAAAAAATCAAATAAGTTCTAAATAACCCAACAATTGAAAACAAAATACAAGTCAAAATAGATAGGTATCAGGTTGTTGGGCGAGCGGCGCACAACAAGCATGAAAACGCATCAGCTGAAAAGCGATTCGCGGAAAACCGCAAACGCCATTTATTACGGACGGTCGTATTGTGCGCGGTCCGACATACATTTTCCGGTGGCATCGTTTTGCGCATCGACGCGAAAACCCACCGTCGACGACATGCCCGGTGACAGGAAAATTGAGAAAATTATCGAGGTCGAGGAAAATTGCCCCGCGGGAGAGCCGTCCGTCACGAAAATTGCCCCTACCTACTGCCGGTACTACGCGCGCGCAATTAACCGGCACGCGAACGCTTTTCCGACCATTTTCCGACTCGGATGCAACGTCATCGGATTTTTTTTCGCATTTTCCCAAAATTCGAAAGTCTCTTCATATGTCGATTTTTTAATTCGATCATTTATTCCGTTTTATATACGAGCAATTTCATGATGAATTTTGATATTATTTGAATCTACACTTCAAATGTTTTTATGTTGTAATAGTTTCTAAGCTCGAGACTCTTTGGACTTAAAGTAGATTGTGAATAGTTTTTTTTAATATTTTCCGATCCTGTGATAAATTCCATTATTTGTAAAATGTAATGATGCAAAAAAATTGCAGATGTGCACAATAACTGAAAAATTTTACCATCAAAGGATCAGCCGTTAAGGAGTTTATAAATAAGATTCAGAAGTAAATTTAATTTCATTTATATAATTTTAAATAAAATTGTTTCAAATAATCTCTGTTGTTTGTATCAATAAGTAATATTAGATCCATTTCACATGAAATGCACTGCTGAAACGCAATCGCAATATATTTTCGTTAGCAGAAATTAATCACGCCACTTCACTTTAACGCTTTCATTTCGCACTTATTCCGATTCGAAAAAAACAATGAAATTATACATTCGCGTTTTGCATACACACGACTCTTAAGACTGTTTCATTTACGTGTAATAAAAAATAAATAATAACAATCGCGTTTCCGAAAGAAACGTCGTAAATACACTTTGATAAGGTCTGGTGCACTTTACGTGCATTAAATGCATAAAAATGGCACCTGGTCCACACTGTGCACGATATCTTACGATCGTACAGCGAATTTATGCACGCACCTCCAAAGCCTGCTTAAAAAGCCTTCAAATATGCATCGATAACTAAACAAACAATTATAAATATGCAAATAGAAATCGACTTATTTTCGAAGTCAATCAGTACGCGGCGATAAAGAGAATTTACGGTAACTAGAGATTCGATTCGAAGTGTGCAATAAATATTATCGCACATTACGCTCGACCGTTTGAAACGGAATCGCATATTCAAATGCGATTTTATTCAGAATTTTCAATGTGCATAAAAGAAAAGTGCACACACGAATGTGCACTTCTAATTACTTTACACTGCCGTTTCGCATTCGATTCATTATCGTATCGCGAACGTAAATGAAAAACTCGCAATTAATTCTATTTTATTATATTCTCGAGCTTATATACGTATGGAGTGTATTTTCTAAGCATACAAAGTCATACCGATTCATAAGCGAATCGATGTTCTATTGTTGGGAGTTTTCGCGGTTAACAAAAGAGATTATTCCGACCGCATTAAGCGTGACGTTAGTGAATCTCTTCGTGTGTAATTCTAATGAATACTGCATATTGCAGATATGAATTCACATATTCATCGTATTATGTTTGTACAATGGAAGTTACAGTAGTTATAAGTGAATGAATGAGCTCGTATCGCCGCGAAGCGCACAGGACAGTTTAATTATGATATGTATGACGATCGCGCTATCGTTGACTGCTGATGCACACGGATTTCGAAAATTACTAGTTATTCGAGCAAATTGAATAATTCAATTGCGATTTCAATTCGAATTTTGCGAATATACACTATTTCGAAACATTCGAATGAATCATAATTATCTTTACACATTACGTGGAAAATTATACAGCAATTATGTATATTGATCTAATTGTATGTTAAATGAACGTTTCGTTGATCATTATCGAATCGATAGAACAAGAAATTATTTCATAATTACGGAAAATTTACAATGTGCATATAAATTTTATGAATAAATATAATAATAATTCTAATTAACATCAATTTTAACCACAATAAACCCTAATATAACGATGATTTCTTTGAAATTAAAAAAATATTTTCCCTTCTATAAAGACCCCCTTTATAAACTATTTCAACGTTATAGGGGAATCACTGCACTTTTTTTTAAATTTCATCGACAAAACTAACCTAACAATCTAATCCTAGAAACAATACAGTTATGCCTAAAGTAGACAATCTAGCACAATACATGTGCAGCGACAAAGAGACGCGTCGCGCAGAAAGGCGAGATATCGATATCCGAGAGAGAGCCGAAACAATGGCGCTGTGCGGGGGCGTAGACCCTCTCGGGGGCCCCCTTCGTCGACCGGAGCCCCCACTGCGGGGGACCCGCCCCCGGGGGCCCCACGAGCCGGCGTAATCTCGCGCGGACGGAACCAATGGCATTCGCTGCACCTGCCGCGAGATCGCCCACCCTCAACAAAACCGCCCTTGCCGATGCCTTTCGATATAAGAACGATTCTCAAACTGTTCTCGACGATGTTTTCTATCGTTTCTATAAGATAATTTTGCATTTTCTGTGTTAATTTTGAAGATTTAATTGATATTTCATGAGAATTTTAAAGATCGTGTACATGCTGCTACTGCAACTTGCGCTGTCATTGTCTCTGTCGACTCTAAAGCTCGTATCGAAAGCTTTTCTTTTTTAGCAAGACTAGCTAGAAATGATTACTTTTATCGTCTAAATACGAGCAATAGAGCAAGAAAAACAATAATTTCTGGTTAGACAAATACAAGAGTCACATTTTGCACTAGATACAGAGATGTAAAGCATGGAGGAAAGTTTTCTTTTCTAAGACTTTAGCTAGAAATTATCGTCTTTAATACTTTAGTGTGCTTTCATCTATAGCAAGAATAGCAAAAAATTCTAGCTAGAGTCTATCTAGAAAACAAAAGAATTCCATCTTGTTCAATATCTCTGACTAAATATCGATATTACAGCTATGTAAAGACATATTCAGCTCGATTTTCAATGACAACATATAAAAAAGTCTTAATACTAATATGCATACTTCGATTTTTTTAACTCTAGCACATAGTTCAATATTATTATATCAAAAGGATATCGTTCAAATTATATCTATTAGATATTATGAAGATAGTTTGTAAGGTTTAATATTCAATAAAGGCGTCAAATGTTAAATCGATCAGAACGCTTCGAATGAAATCGAGCAAAACCGAAGATAAACCTTGGCCAATTTCCCTTCAGACCCCATAAATTAAACGCACGAATTCAGTAAGACATCATAATCATGATGATCGCAGCACGAAACTGAACACTTGGCGGATGACAGGTGTCTAGCCACCGACCGTGGAAGCCTTCAGAAGTGTTTCAGGGGTGTTGAAAGCGTTGCCCGCGGGCAACAAACCACGTTACTTTGCAACACTGAGCCATTTTGTCCAGAAGACCTTTGCCACGTAACCGTCCCCTATGGCCACGAACTAAACTACACATATACATGACACAATATAATAACATTTTTCCAAGAATTCATTAATAATTTTTAGCCTATAATTCATTCCACGTTTGAATTTTATATCCATCTCGATCAGAATTCAATATTTATTATCGAAATTCAGTTAAAAAATAAATCAAACGAATCAAAACCTAAGAAATAAACTCGATTAGTTAAATTAATCTGCAGATTTTTCCTGTGAATCGTCCTACCATGAAAGCCAGATCAAAAGTGTATCTATGTCGAGTGTCCTCAAAGGGTTTGTACACGTTAAGCACACCCTCGTTACGTCCACGTGGACGTTCCTTTTGTTATTTGTACGTCGACAATCGTAGGCTTTGACCTTTGTGTCCTTTTTGAGGTTGAGGTCGTCTGCTTAAGACGCGTACACTTTTTGCGACAAGACGATTATATTCGTGCGGGTCGTTTGTGTTGCGAAACCGAGTCAAATTTATTTATCCTCAATAGCGATATGATTCAATGTTTAATTTGTTAAAATTGAATCTGAATTATTATACAGCCTTTAAGTCCTTTCAGCAATAAACATCCATAAGAGCGAAAATGCTTTTCGTGCATTTTCAGCACAATTTCACCTGCCGCCCGTACGGCGAGACGATCAAAATTGAGACGTGAAACGTTCGCAAAAAGCGACTAAAAAGCGAACGAACGCTGCGACTGGGCGACTGCAATCCGAACAAAAAGCCACATTGGAAAAGTGCAACCGAAAGTGCACCTTATGCAACCGTGCAATTGGGGACATTTTAGCAGTTTCATTTCGGTGCCGCGTGGGAGTTTTTGTCTAATACCGCGGGTAATGCTGTTTTCCGATGGCCATGTACCGATATGTCACTGTCAAAGTGTTACCGTCTTGCTTAAGCACACTGTACCGGGACACAGGGGTTTTCAACTATTCAAATAAAACATTTTTGAAACTATATTAAACTGAAGTTAATTTCTAATGACACTCAGAAAAACGTTGATGAATTCAATTAAAATTATGGATTTTTTAAAAAAATATTTGAAATCATAGATATGGCAATAAAAAATCACATTTGCTTAATTGAACGATCACCGAAAATAGTAAGATCGCATTTGAACCGTTTCCAATTTGAAGAACGAAAAAATTATTTACTCTTAAGTGACGCCCACTTTGGTGAAGAAGAAAAAAATACGCGTAGCGCCCACAGAACATCCGCTCTATATATTGGATTTCTTGGGAAAAAAATATACTAAATATTTATACATATTAAAATACGATAAAATGATGGTTCGTAATCTGCGCTCGCTCTCAACGATCGTGTATTTACAAACACCATAACTAACTATACCGCGCAACTAACATTACAAATAAACATACGATCGTACAAATGGTTAGTAGATTTATAAATAGACACGTATAAATACTGAAACTTCGTCAAATGACACGAAATACCAATGCCGGGGACGAGAAGCTCCTAAAATAATCAAAACCAGCACTGTAACTTAAGAACACTGACTGACAAGTAAATGTACTTAAACTCTTTTTTTTAACAGTTTTACAAAACAGTTACAAATCTGAGCGATTCGTTTAAAAATGAAATGCATATTTAAAATTAGGAATGAGAATTTTTAATTTTCGAAAAGTTTGCAAACGCTGAAAGGGAGCTCTTTGTACGACGACATTGAATACAGTGCGATTAAAAGCTTTCGATCGTTCCATTATATTTTTTCAACTATTAATTAGAAAATGTTATTTTGATGCAATGTGAAAAAATATTTGATTTAGATCATCTTTTTCATAGATAGATTTTATCTTCATTCAAGATCTTCATCTTAGACATCATTAATTATTAGAAAAACAATTCGTGTTAAATACAGATAAAAAAATGAATAAAAGAAACTTACAATAGATAATATGATTAATAATGAAAAGTTACAATCGCATTAATAAACCCGGGATTAATCGAGATAAGAACTCATCACAATAACGAACAACAACATGGCGTTACCGTACTTTATTACGACAGTACTTTGTCTTGTTCCAAATGCGCCAATCACACATAAAGACATACGAAACGTTAAATTGGCAAAATTTACAACTCGTAGAAAAGTATCTACGAGCCGCTTCCCACATACATAACCCAATCTCGTAAAATCTACGTGCATCGTGCTTCGAAGCGGAATGTTTCGCATTTGTCATTGCAACGGATTCGATTTTTTTGTTCGGCCTTTTTCCAGCCGAAGGAAAAACAGGTAAAAAATTATAGCGTTCGTCTAATTGTTGCGTTGAGTCGCCGGAACAAAAGAAGTCGTTTTGTTTTTCTTTTTCGTTTTTGAAAAACGAGATCGCGTCAGTATGCAAAATCGCACTACAGCTATGCGAACGGAATGAGTTATTACGTTGATAAAGATCGCTTGTAGATTTCGTAGTAAACGTTTCGAGTGCGTTTCATTTTTCACGCGGGAAAACTACATGGAAAATTTTTTTGGAAAGTTTTTTTTTAACAATGCAGGATCGTTCGGATGATTGCGGGAAACATCTTGACGATCAATGGACTCTAACTACAAATTATTTACACTCTGCGGAAAAAACTTAAACTTAACATCGATACTCTTATATGTGATTGTACAGTTCATATGAGTACTCTATAGTACTCTGTATCACGAATTCTATTATTCACCTATTCTACTGGAGTGGAATAAATAGATAATAAAATTAGTTAGACAGATTTCGATAGAGCGCGAATATGAACCATAAAATCAAAAGTGAACAAGATCTTAAGTAAAAGTAGGTTTCCTAATTGCTTAATACATGGACGAACTTGAGAACCTATGAAAAAGATGGCTAGCGTCTACTTTCTATATATTCCCATGACAGATGGCCATCCTTTACGAATGGCCATCTTTCCCAGATTGCCCAATCGATATGAAATTATGATAAAATTGAATCAAATTAGAACGAAATTTAATGGCAAAATCATCGAAACATCAAAATAGCACACAACCCCTATCCAAAACCGAACTTTACAGCTCGAACCGATTCGGGTTTTCGGTTCCGGGCCGGTTCTTCGCGCGAACACAACAATCCGTGTGCGGCCAGCCATACAGTTGTGATGTATTGGTCGCGGTGTGCGACCAGAGTTATTTATTGTCAGTCGCATACGCCAAACAACACACCACCCCTTCCCACATTTAGGGGGTGGTTCAACCCCCTGAAAATAACCCGGGTTTCGAAATCGGTCCAGGGCGCAAAATTCGAAAGTATTGTAGTGGGCGTGTGCGTTATTTAGGAAATGAACCACTTAAGCTGATTGAAACGTCTTCGCAGTGTCACACCTAGATCATTATTCATCTCGGAGTGGAGAAGCTCGCGCAAAATGAATAAAATACGCGCTTTTCCTCTGCACAAGTACCTATGTGTATAAAATAGACGTTCGGAATCCGCTCGCTTTTCGGAGTCCATATATCTTCTATTTTTTTTTACACACGGAGAAAAAAAACCCCGACCGAACCAAATTAACAATCCCGTATGTGCGAGACGAAAAAAATAGAATGAAACGTACGTATATATGTATATAAATATATAAAAGAAGTTCTCTTTACACGTTAAAAGCGGCATTGTTTCAAAAGCGAACGTTTAAAATAACCATTAAGTGCTCGAGCGGAGTACCTGAGCGTTTCGTTATAATACCTAGTCGATGCGTTAGAATAAAACCATCTAATGGTGCTTGGATGTGTTGAAATTCGAATCGAGACTCACCTGAAACAAAAATAAAACGTATATTAGTATTTTTTTTTCAATTTTAAATTTAAAAGATAATCTTAATAACGATTCTTATCACTAGATCTGAATTCAAAATCGTTCGATGAGAATTCAGCGAGCGTTCCATTAGAAAGTACGCGTTCGGACTTCAATCCACCGCAAGGTCCCGAGGATTTTAAGCGGATTCTAGGTTCGAAATTGCAATTCTATACATGCATTTCTATACGTTATATAACGCGTTTAGGGGTTGAAGCCGTTAAGATGGTTATCTTAACGGCTCCGACCGACCCCCAACCCCTAAACGGTGAGAAGGAGCCTTTGCTCGAAAATGAATTTCCTCCGGAGCCTGTCTGCTTTTTTTACTTCCTTCGAAGCCTTCTACGTTTCTTTCGTTCGAAAAACTCTATTTTTTCACTCCATGCGGTTTTTTTGCAGTCTGGATCTTACAATGACAAGTCAGGTGTATGCGCCGTATCATAAATTCAATTTTTTTAATAAAAAAAATTGAGGTTTATATACGAAAAAATGAGCTATCTTTTCGAAACGTATCGAAAAATATACTTATGAAAATTGCTTCACGGAAAGCTGCCTCGGTAAGTAAGCGTTCTTCGCGAGCAATATACATTTTCCATACATCATATAATTTATTCGAAGAAGGATTGTATCGACGCGTCAATTTCAAGTCTAGTATGACGTTTTTCTCTCTTTCATTTCGTTGATGAGACGAGAATTCCTTGAGTGGAAGAATAAGGTAGAACGTCAACGTAATGTGACACGTGAAGCAATTCATTCCGATGTTGCCCGGTCTGGAAGTTTCATGCGAGCAAAACACGCTGAAAACCTAAAAGTATAATACTTACTTTATAAAAGATAGAAATAATATTTTCGAGATAGATGTAAGTATTTTTTAAAGCGTATTAAAATACATAATGACTAAGGTAGAACCGGCAATAACACAAAGCATTAACTGTGACGTTTGTTTAGAGTTGGAACATACGCATACAACAAACGATGCGAGTTTCGAAACTATCTATTTCGAGAAAAGTGCGGTTGACAGGATGTTTATTTAGAATTTATTTTTGCACAATCCACATAGATGTATAGAACGCGAAGATTAATCACAGGTGCGATTATTAAATAACGCAGCCGGCGACGAAGGGGTGAGAGAGAGAGAGAGAGACTCGTTCAAATTTTAAATATTAATGGTTTTATTGGTACGGAATGAGCATCACGGCCGTATAACAATTTGCAAATAGCGCATATAAAGGGAGATCCCCGAGGCGTTTAGTGTCGGGGAGACAAAGGCAGGGGCGGTCCTCGCAAGGGTTGAAGCCGGGGGGTGGTTGGGAGGCGCCTCCCCGGGGATTCATTCCGGCGAACTCTGATGAGCTCATTCCGACGTGTAATTATTTCGTTTAGGCGATTGCAGATGGAGCTCGCCCGGGAGATTTATGACCCACTGAAGGGTTGAAAGATAACAACCGACCACCCTTGGGCTGTAGTGGGGCGGTGGAAAAGCGACGCGTGTACGCTTTCGGATACGTTATGGTCGGGAAATCGGCAATGAAGTTTTGCTTAACTAGATTTAGTGCTGATGAAAAATTGACTTCAAAATATTATTTTTTTTTATTTAATCGTGTCAGTGTTATTGAATTCCTGAATCGTAATACTACGACTCCCATTTTTAAAATGTTAATATAATATGAGAAAAAAATAATTTTCTTTTAGACTATGATATCTACTTCTATTAGGTAGTAGATACGAACGAACGAACGAACGAAGAGCTGCAGGACTTCGGTAAGCCCTCTGGCCACCGTCCGTATGGTCATCCTTTAATTCTAGCTGACAGGTGACCACGGCTCTCTAGAGGTGGACAAACCCTCGAGACCAGCAGACCGACCACCCTCCGCCCCCTAGAGAAACGATAGCCATTCAACTTCGTATAGACGCTAAATAAAACTGACAAAAAGCGTCAATTTCAAACAAAAAAAAATGAATCGTTTTATATACGAATTCAAATTCAACTCATTGCCTGCGTTCCATTAAGCACCGTAAAAAAGATCAGACTAATTCGGTCGTTTATTTGCGTCCGAATAAACCTCATACGAAGTCTCCCATAACATATTACTGATAAAGCAGAGGTCACGTGCACTCGTACGTAATTCTGCAGAACTGTCCCTTACTGTGTCCGGCATTGTAACTAGTACAGACGTGCCACACCAACGTCCCAGTCCCAAAACGTGTCCGAAACCTAATTCGACGATGATAAGTCTGACCGAGCACAATTCTAATGCAATGGTCAACAGTTTCTATATAATAATCTGAAAGTTACAAATCAATGCAATTCAGGTCAAGAAACCAAATTCTCAGCAGAGAAGATTTTCGTTCTTTCCGTTTCATTTTTTCAGTGACAAATGTGATAATGAGTGCATGAACGCATATGTATATTTTTGAACTCAATTTTTGGATCTCATGTGATCGTAAAATATAAGAATGATAACTGACTGTCAATGTTTAGAAGCAGTATTATCAACTAAACATTCATAGGAAGTTTCAACTCGATTGATCAATTTTAGAAACATTTAATCGCCAGGAACAATATTTGGTTTACAAATCTGGATACAAAAACGATTCCGTGTAAAAATCCGAAAACTTTCCTTTAACAACCCATTAGATGAACGCATACAAAAACAAAGATAGATCCTCTCCCCGACGACGGCTATCTCTTTATTTAACCCGTTCCCGAGACCCCTGGGGACGCTTATATTAGCGTCGTATCCCCCTTATCGTATATCCGCTCCTCTATTCTACACGGGGCCGAGTTTAAACTTTATTTTTATGCAAGATGTAGATAGGGCCGGTCTTATTTATTTATTTATTTATTTTAATCTGATAATTGAAGTCGCTTTCAAAACGCCACCCCCGCGGAGCGCTTCTCACCTGTGTAAATTCATTTCGCCGTTGTTGAGGAAACTTTTCGTGGGTCCCCGGCTTTATCGGCGAGATATAAATCGTCGAGGATAAGACCTTTCCGTGTTTAAAACTGCGCAAAGGAGAGAGGACAATCTGCGCGAAAGCGAGTGATAATACATTATTGCGATGTCGCCCGACGATATGGCGGTATCTAATTATTAATTGCCATTTTAAATTTCGGAAACCGGTGTGTGATAACGAGAGAAATTCGCGAATTATAGCTGCATAATCTCGAAGATTTTGGATCATCTCAATAATGAAATAATTTTATGCAGAAATGAAAAAAAAATGCAATTATTTAACTGTTGAGGATCAGAAGTTGCTAAATACGTCAGATCGTTAATTCTTCGTACAAGAATTTTCCAAAAAATTTAATTGAAACATCATTTTAATGATACAGATACTTTTCCAGATATTCACACAACATCTCCAGATAATTCGATTGAAATCGAAGGATTTAACATGAAATAAAATACACACATATAGGCATAAGAGAATTCTATGACATATGTACCACAGTATCAAAGATGTAGTGCTAGATGCAACTCTCATTCGTCTAGCTAAAAAAAATACTTTCGTTGCACCCATGTTTACATTTAGAACGAGAAAGGAAATAATTTCTAGCCAGAGTCTAACTAAAAAAGAAAAGCATTCCTTCTATCACTACATCTCAGCATCCAATCGCTTTTAATTCATCCATAATACGACCCGATTCAAATTTCACTAAAAGATTAACTTCCCGAATCCCAAAATACACTAGATTTCCATCTAGGCGGTACGTCACTGAAGTCCCTCGGACATACGTTTCGACTTGTCCCACGTACACCTCTCCTCGAAGACATTTTGCATGTCGGTGTCCGGCCATCATTGTCCCCTCTGCGGCTGTTAAGATAAGGAGTTATTCGTCCCGATGGTACCCGAGTGTCCTCAGGTCGGATAAAATAACGCGTATTATATATGTATAGGACGAAAGAGGAGCCGGGGTCCTCTCGCGATGGAAATAAATTATTCATTTGGCTCTGTGTCTTTCTCTCTCTGGATGTATTTAGCTGCGTGTGTGTGTATGTCTGTTTCGTGGACGAACAATTCCCGACGATTCGGCCGCAGATAAATCTTCGTGTAAGCCGAAATTGATATTTACCAGAGGACGTGTCGGCGGTCGCCTGTGAAAGAACCTGAGAAGGGTGAGTCGATTTGCGATACGTTCGGAACGGTTCTTTTATATACGTAGATTTTGCAGGATATTGCAAAATGCTATATATCACATTTTTTACATATCGACAATGCTTTTGGATACGTTTATAATTCATAAAATTTTAATATCACATGAAAAAATCATCGGGTATTATCAGAAGTAGGCTCAACGCCTTGAATACGGCAGATTATTTTAAGAGACGTTCACCTGAAACAAGCGACTTATTAAGAAACAGCCATAACAATCTTAGAAATGGAACTAAAATTATGTAGGAATTGACTTAAAATTTGAAACAAATCATTATGAATGAAATTATTTTAATTTCATTGTGCTTTTTACTTCCAAGAATGTCGCTGAAGAGTCGACAAAACGCTCAAGACAATAAATTTCAATACATGAAAATTAAAATTTATAAAAATATGATATATTATATAGTAATATCGAGCATCAAACTCGAGCTTTATAAACGTTGCGTGAGAATTTATGAAAATTACGCCGAAATCGAGCTTAAGGTCCGAGGTTCGAGGATTACGCGCAAAAACCTGCGCTTATACAGACACACATACACATATACAGACTGACCGGTGGGGTCCGCAGCTAAAACATATCATGTACCCCGAAATATAAATCGGTCGTACCCGGGAGGTGAAAGGTTGTACCTAGAGAGAGATACGGGCCCCGGCGAGAAAACCGGGAGTTTCGGATTGAAACGAGGAGGGAAATATGAGGGGAGGTTTGCGGACGAATGGGGGATGGTGTGGTCATCGCCACCCCCCATTCCTCCCACTCTCGGTCTGTGGAAGTCTGGACGAGGGGCTGTGGGCGTTGGGGTGGTTTTTGGGCTGGCCGATGACCGACCCCCATCGGCTGTGGACACACGGAGATACGTACTTTCGGACTTTGGTGGTGGTCGTCCGGTGGCTTCGCCAGCGATTTCTAAACTGTCCATTTGGACAATGTGTAAGATTGGTTTTGATTACGTAACGAAAAATCAGATAATTTTGAAAAATGAAAATGATCATTTCCTAAGAAGTTATTTCCCACTGCAAAAATCAGAAAAGATGACAGAGAAAAGGAAAATTTGGCTGTTTATTTATGTCTAAACAGACCTACATACATACGCAATTAAAATAATAATATTAACCAAGTAGGTTTTTTTCGTAATTATCAACTCAAGTAGTGATATCCTAGTAGGATACAAGCATAACGTCTGCAATCCACTGCGACCAAAATGAACTTTGCATGCAAAGGATTTTTGACAGCTCGCAATGGCCAAAATCATAGATATTTCTATTTAAATAGATCATACATATATGATGACTGAATTTCACGAAGTTCACAAGTGACCTATTATATCGATATTAAGTTAAGTACAGAAAATGGTTCTATACACGATACAGATCCATTTTCTGTACTTAACTCAATTTCGATAAAAAAGGTCACATGTGCCCATTATGAAATTCAGTCTTCATTTGTCCTAAATCTATCTACTTTGGGCACGCTTGCTTATTTATCGCTCATTTTCCACTTGTATCGGATAATACAGAAAAAAAATCATTGGGACAGCTGAGAAAATTTAGGTTACACTGCCTTATTAACTCTTCTTCTCTCAATCAAGTCTATTAGAATATTAGAGTCATAACTAGCAACTCGTTATCAACCCAATCATCAGAAATTTTCACACTAACATCAAAAACTTCAAATCCTTCGACACGGAAAAGTGCCGACACAAAAAACCCGACATTGAAAACTCGAAAAAAACCGAATCGATCGAAAACAGTCGATTTGAGGATCGCTGGTCTTCCACGTAGCGTTGGGCCCGTGTGCGGAAGGTCGTCCGCAGAGACAGAGAGACAGGGGTTAATGAGTCGTGCGCCCTAATCCCGGGGATCAGGGGAAACGGGCTCGTCGGGGATCCCGGGCCTGATACGCGGCTGCCCTGCAATCCTCAATGATATATTATTTTTTATACGCCGTGTGTCTCTAGATAGCCGCTGGTGGTAGAGGGTGGCTCTGGGGAGGACGAGGATCCGGAAGGAAGGTAGCCATGGCGACCGGAGAGGTGGTCGACGGGTATTTAAAGGGACGAACATTATGAAGAAAACGTATGCAATTTATTGCCGAATGGAGGATCAGCCCGGATGCTTGTGGATTTTTTTTTTTCATGTGTATATGTTGTATTTGAAAGTAATGAGAAAAGTACAAGTACTTTACAAGTACAAGCCCAAATATTTTTACGAAAACCTAAAGCAAGAAATCGTATACTGTGATAAATTTACTACACGATTCATCCTCAATATCAATCAATTTATTATACAATACGATAAACTACTCTCGTTTTGATCGCATCGAGCATTATGAGAACACTAAGTTTGACACAATATACACAGACACTTACACTGCTTAGCTCATAATTTATCCGAAAAGTGGCAAAAAGGAAAAATCGACTACATTAAACGACACCACAAGATTCATAAATTAATTCTCGCCATATTTCGCATACGACTCGTAAACCTACTGTCACTTCTAGATAAACGAAGCTTCATCCATACATCACTTAACAGTTTCTATCCATACTCTATATTACAATATCTCATTCACTCTATTATCTATCTATCCCACTATTACGAAACTGAATGGCAATAGAGTCCATGAGACAGAGCACAATATTATCAACCGCATAACGATGTATTGACAATGTTTGAAGATACGAAAATCGAAACCACAAAAGTGCAAGTAAAGGGCAAACACGACACTCGAGATAGGCGATTACACCTCCGCGATCAAAGGCGCGGTCATCGGTCGTGAAGCGGCGGTCCGCGGTCCCAACCCGACTCGACCACCCACTTTCAACCCCCCTCGGTATCGTCTTACAGGCGATCCTAAGTGATTCACTGGACCGCTAATGGCTAATATCTAATGGCCTGCGGATTACTTACGCAACATTACGCCGCTCGGCTCGCGACAGTCGATCGACTCCGCCGCGGATTATCTGTACTCGCCCTTATTATATGGCGATGATGAATATGATTTCTACTATGCCCGTTTCAGCGACTTTTTTTGTTCGTATATATTTTTTTTTCAGTTTCATTTTTAAATATGAGGCCCATTACCTATTAAAAATGCCTGTCGTCGAAGCTAACTATAGAGATCTATAGATGCGAGATTAGTTGGACAACCTAGTAGGTCTATCTCATTGGTGTCTTTATGGAGGCTTTAATACACAAACGTTGGATAGAATGTTTGAAGGAATATACAAATCTCTTTGGGTTTTCATAATCATTTTAACCCCAAAATTAATAAATTCGTGAAAATGATGATGAATGTTGTCATGATTGCCGATTTGTATCAACTAAGAAATACTCAAAATCTGCTCATTGAAGAGAAATTTCCTTTAGAATCATTTTTACCCATCCTTTTCTAACGTAATTACGTAAAAATATTAGAAATTAACAGTAACGAATCAAGCTTTATATAGATATAGAGACCGCCTCTGCAGATATAATCTGATATCCTTTTAGCGCACCGTGGAGACTAAGTGATCCAGAGGAAGCTGCTCTCGTCTTACCCCTTTCAATAATAACTTCATCACGGTGTTGAATGTCGTCGTCGTCGTCGTCTGAGACTATCCAAGTCTGGTGCCCACCGAAATATGGTACATCGGGTACCCCTTTAGGTCCTAAAAGCCCTTGAAACCGCGGCTACGGTCCGTCTTTGTCAGGCTTAACTTAATGGAATGACGAAGCGAACATACGCTCTCTCTTAGTGGAACAACCAATTTCGTGTATGCAATATATGCATTTACTATAAAAATATATACAATTGTGGTGAGAGTATATTTGGCTAATTTTAATACGGCTCTTATCGCATGGAGGGAATAATATTAGACAATTTATAGAGTGTCTTTGTGAACTCTCAGAGTGTAACATATATAAATTATGCGTTGAATAAATTCAGAAGATTTCGGTTGTAATAAGGTTGAAAGTTCGTTCGTCGGTTCTGCTTCTCGGGGTTAGAGAGGCAGGGAGAAGTTTAGCGCACAGCCAAGTTTAAAGTTAATCGGTAACTTTTTTAATCGGTTTTATTTTCTTTTCGTATTGATAACGCCATTCTATGCTCCGCCGAAGCTCCGGGAGACGTGATTTATTTTCGATGGGCTTAAATTTATTTATTATTTAAAAGGATACGGCTTATCGCGACGTTTCGTTCAGATGAATGGACTACTGTCGCACGAGTTCGTTAAAAATATCAAAAGCACATTTTTAAAACGAATTAAAATATTAATTAAATTAACCCAACATAAGAAAAGCATCGAATTTCTACATTAATCCCCTTTGCGTAAAAAAAAACCGTTAATACATAATACGACTCGTTATATGCGCGCGACTTAAAGCGCGCCCCGTAATTCTTTCTTTTCCGTTTCTTAAGCACAAATAATGAGACACAAGATTTCCGTTTTAGCGAAAAAGATGTTCTGGACTAGTCGACCAACCCTCCCCCACAATTTTGGGGTGGGTCTCTTTCGTGCAACACTCAACTCGGCCAACCTATTTTTCTAGTTATTCCCTCGCTTAGTTATGGCGAGACACGAGAGTGTTTCGCTAAAACCACCCCTCGAGGGGGTGGCGCAAAAAAGCGCTAAAAATACCCGGTACATGCATTACGGGGCGGTGTTAAGTCTTAAGACTAAGTAACGACCGTATAAAATGAAGTGAGAAGGCGGCGGCGGTTCCAGGGGCGGCTCTAGGGGGTCGGTGTGTCGTGGGGTGGGTTGAAGCGCATACATTTTAGTGGAAAATTCAAATGAGTCGAGCCGAAGTTAGTGCCGAATTTTCTTTACGAGAATAATCGGCTCATGAGGGGGTTGATGCGCATAAGCGAGGGTAAGTGCTAGCCGGAGATATCGACGAATTTACAAGGGTTAAAACCTCGTTATGGTCGAGCTGAATTATTATGATAAAAGTCGCCGCATAATCGCTGTTACGGCCGTTTTATTTCATTTAAATCTGTTTCGTACACTCAATACAGTAATCTCTAAAATAGCGCATTTTAAAAGTTTGAACTAATGAGATGAAATTAGAATCGAATCAATCCCCACATCAAAGAATTTTCAAATGAAACAATTCAATTTATTTCCTAAATACGAATTAAACCGGAAAAAAAAGAGATAGCAGAAAATCCAATCAGAAAACTCCGAACCAGATCAACGATCCGAAGATTCAGAAAAGAGCCACTCTCTCGTAGAAGAAGCAGCAGCCGTATGAGATTTGAATAAGGTATAAATCAAGCGGGATTTCATCTATCTTCGATTGTGATGCTGAGACCGAGGGGACCTACAGAGGACGAAAAGGGGGCAAAGAGGGGCGAGGGGATCTGCTGGGGGCTGCGCCCCCCGGGGGCCCCCCGGAGCACAATTTTCCGGGCTCGTCGGCGCCCCCGTCAAGACGCACCGTTGATTTATGTCCACGGCGCTAAGACTGTAATGAAATTGCAACGTTAGCCGGAATTTTGCCACCTTCCTTCCGAGGCCTTCTCTTCTCTTCTCTATATTATTATATGTATATTTAAAGATCCGAGTCTGTGTGTTTGTGTGAAGAGGGATTCTTCTATCGAGGGTGATTTTTGTGTTGTGTGTGTGTTTAATGGGCTGGAGGGGTTTTGTTTCGGTTTTAATTGGAGTTTTTAAAGTTGCAGATTGGTATTTATTATGTGTTTGGGATGTGAAGGAAAAACTTTAACGTTCACGTTCGTTGATTGGTCTAGTTTTTAAGTAATCGTGTTTGAGTTTGAAATCGACTTTTTTTTAATTATGAACTTCGAATGATAAATAATTATATTCATAATGGATTTAAACATGTAAAAAAACTAATTTTATATTCAGTATTGAAAATAGTTATTATACAAATAGTATTTAACCTCATTAAATCTTATCGTGATTTATAATTCGAGTCCAGCATAGCCTCCGTTCACAGACTTTTTGATTTATTTATGCCAAAAAACGACTGGTATACTATTCGTAAATTGTTCTTTATAATTCTCGAACAATAATAAAATACACGAGCGAAATCTAAATCGAATTTCGGAGCAAAAGCTTATTAACGCTCGGAGTACAATTTATCATTTTGCGGCCGGGAACGTAAAAAGAACGAATGAAAATATGACATAGTGCCAAATTAATTAACTTGATTAGTTACAAACTCGCGTTCGTAAAAAATGAAAATATCCAGTTTACACACCGGTTTCGTCTTGGGAATATTTTGAGCGTATTTATCAACTTTCACACGTGGAAATTTGTCAAACGACTACAAATTCTAGCAGCGTTTCCGTTCAACAAAAAAATCTGTATACAAGATGAATATGAAGTTCACTTTTTTTCTATAACCCCGAACATACTCAGCATAATCTTTAGTGTTTCTCATTAATTTAATCGGACATTCGATTAGTTGGAAATGAAAATAAATATAAAAGAAATACTAGAAAAGACGGTTTCGCCCCTGTGGCGCTTCACAGAGACTTTTCCAGTTTAATTAATATTTGCCGGCTTATATATTTATACACTCGCTTATGGCTTTGAGATTGTTTTAGCAAGGCTGTTATAAAGAGAGAGTATAAAAGTCCCCCTCGATTTCTCGTGTCCTTAATGCTGACTATTTTTTCATGATTAAGAAAATCTCCTGGAATTTCCATACGTAGAGGAATTTTCATTACCGAATTTTCCACAGCCACGCTCCAAATATACGACCGCCCCTTCCTTACACTTCAATATATAAACTTATCTTCTATTTAACAAAACACAAAATGATTACATAACATAATTGAAGCAATTACATTTGAAATTTCAAATTCGACGAATTCCCTTAAAATATATTATTCATTCACAAATTGACCGAACAAAGCACACGCGAAGTTCACCCAAACTGACCCCCGATACAAATCGATCCGAATCCTATACACTTCCTAAATAAAAATGCATCATATGCACCCTAACATTTTCGAAAATCACAGACGGAACAAACGAAAAAATAGACATGGCAACATTTCACGAAAACACGTCGTCGCACAGATTATTGACTCTCTAGCAGTCGACGGGACGTCATTTCCCGTCCCGGAACCGGGATCCCGGGATCCCGGGACATCTCCGACGACGGGGGGTCCCAAAACGACCCCGGACAGGAAATATAGACGGGATTCCCGCTCAGGAAATGGGATAGAGAGAGCCCCCGAAAATCCCGACGACTTTTGCTCCGGCGAATTGACGATCTATAAAAGCGATTCGAGCCGACGCGCAATTTCGCCCAGAAACACACTCTCCCCCGTATAACGCGGCGGTTATTTACACGCTATAGAAGCAGATGGCAGGCAGGAAAGCAAGGAAAAAATTCGGAAAAATCGCGGGATTTGTAGGGCGCGGCAGGTGAGGAAAGCCCACTCAATAAAACTGCGAAAAACATGGACGTCTTTATATCCCGTGGTTCTCTCTCTGTTTTCTTATGTGCGTTTTTTACGGTTTTGCGCGTTGTATAAAACAGAGGGTTTTTCCGTGTGTCAGTGTGGAAATTGGGGCTAATGTGAGATTTGTTAACTGGAAGGTTTGGTAATATTATTATCAATTGCAATTCATTGAATTAATCTTTTTTGATAAATAAAAGTATTCTTTAAAATTCATTTAAAATTATCGCTGAATACAAAGCATCAATAAAGTGTTCACTCACTGGTTGACTTATTAATGCGAAAAAGATAAAATCGACATAAAGCACGAAGACACGACTATTTTTTCTTATTCAAATCTATTCAGTATCGATCTTGTATTTCCTCAAAAAAAAAATCAATACAGAAAGATTCTCACGTAGTGAAATATAATCGAACGAATCACATATTCGAAATATTCATCGATGACCATAATTTTGAATGAATAAACATGCGCATGATATCATCGACGAAACATTTTCGTACTCGAATTTTCATTAAAACATATATTATCAACGAATAAATTAACACCGACAAATTTAAATTTTCGGCCAAAATGAAAATTTTGTGAATTTGTCACATGTTAAAACATCGATTTTTCTCAACAACGAATTCTCAAATTTAAGACATCATCCTGATTCCAATTGAACAAACTTCAAATCGATCTACTTATACTGATTCGAGCCTCAAATAAACTTAAAAATCACATACAGTCCTTTCAACCAATAACAGTAAAAAATCTGCGGGACAGAAATGGATGTTAGTATTGCAGATTTCTGATAGTTCGCAGTTGAAGGACTACCTATAAAACAATGAGCACACACATACATTTTCGAACACACAGCCTCACTCGTCATACACACGGCCTTTTTTTTTTCGAGCTTTAACAAGGATCGCTTTGCATTTTATAATTGCGGAGCGGCACACGAGCAAAGCGAACGAATCGCGATAATAAATATTTAAATTAGCGCTTAAAATACCGAATGAAACACATGGTGCTTGCCGCCCACAAAGCCGCCCACCCGCCTAACTTCCCCGTCGTTGCTCCCGCTCTTCACCAGTGTCACAGGAGATTTGTCTCTATTTGGAAGGATTTTGTGCCGAATGTAAATTTCAGTTTTGTGTGTACGTGTGTACGAAAGCTCCGAGGATTATTTGTGTAATTATGATTATTGAAGATGAGAAAAATTGCTGCGGTTAGGTTTAAGTATGAAGCGTTCAAGATTCGATTTGAAAATGCATCAATATTGGGTTAATTTTCAAGACAAGTGAAATGTCATCATAGATGTAAATTAGAATTTTATGTACGCGCAATGAAAGCTCAATTAGATTAAGTATAAAATTATGATTATTGAAGAATATAAAAATGCTACAATTGTATTTCCAATGAACTACTCATAAATCGATCCGATCAATATAATAAATATACCAAATTGAAGTCATTTTTAGTAATCTGTTCAATGTTTCATAACTGCCTCTACAGTATAGAAAAAAAAAAGTCAATTTAATTAGTGCAAAAAAAGCAACACAACTTTGCTACAACTGTTGTGTCCTCAAGAGCGATTTTAAAATCCATTTTTTCACGTCAATCGAAACAGAGAGACGAAGTTCGACCCGTAATCCATCAGCATCACGAAGCCAAATTGGCGTTATTTTAAAGTGTTTTCATCTTGTACACAAGTGAGGAAGTACATTGGTACAGATAACTCTCAATTTAATAATAAATTAATATCATTATGAAAATATTTTATGAAGAATTGAAGACTTATTTTTGTCTATAATTTCATTTGATTATTTGAATTGAGTAATAATATAAGAAATGTAAGAAAAATATGTTATGATTGAGATTCTGCTGTACATGTGTTTCGAAATGGGGGTTTGGGGGAGCAGGGGTGCGCGGGGACAATGGCGAATTAGCCCCGGAGCCCCCGCAAAGCCCCGGAGCCTGCGCCCACCTGCGGCCCCGCGGGGGCCCCCGTTAACTTTTACGTTGTAAAATGAATTTTACGACACTTGTACCGCCTCCAAATTGATTACGGCCAAATTGAGAGTAATCACCATAAATTTCCAATCTTTAATTTGTTCGGAAAAGTCGAGTCCGAATTTTCCGCGGGCGTCGCCAACAACGTCCAAAACGTCGCTTTTCCTCGTTATTGTATTATACATATAATACATTTCGAAGATTTTGTTATTGAGATGATATTTTCATTAAGCTTTTATAAAAACAAAGCAGTTTGAAATGTTTCAAGAAATTAATAAATTAGCTATCGAGTTTTTCCGAGAATAAGACTAGGCGTTTTCTTGATTATATTGGACGTACATTGCTTATACTCGTAATCGTTTAACTTTCTTCTATAGATATTATTTTCGCAATCGTATTAAAAACAATAAAATTATTATACTAAAGATTTATTTTGGCAGATTTTTCAATACGTTTGCCTTAATGAAGATCACCTAAGATGAGATCACTTAAGTGAAAAATGCTGAAGCTGATGCAATCATCAAAAGTGAAAGAAGCCTCGACCAGATTTTTTATATGTATACGTCTAAGATAAATTGCATCAGACTTTCACTAGGAATCGAACCTAGTATCACAAGATCACAAATCCTGACATATTAAGCAAAAATATTTATAGCGCTGAACCATCGACTAGTTATATCAAGAAATCTCACTTTCAGAAAAAACCAATATGAATTTGAATCAAAATTAAAGACTCACCGTTAAATGTTGAAAGAGCCACGCTCTGAGGATATTCGTGGCAACTTTGGGGAAAATTCCTCGTTTCTTCTGATTCTTCTTACCATTCGTATCATCGTCTTCTTCTCCCGTACCTTCACCGCTGCCGATGCTCGCGTTACTCGCATCGCCTGAAAACAACAAACACGAAAACAATTAATAAACAATCAACGTCCTAAAAGACCCTCGAAAAGTTTAAAAACCGCAGAAACGAGGGGGGCGTCATAGAGCCTTATCGTCGAGGAGTCAGCGCCTTCGGCGACCCTCCGAGAGCGTCAATAGTGCACGCCATTAAGATCGGGGTGGTGGTCGGTTGGGTTATACTTGGGGTGGTATGTTGGGTTAGACTTGGGGTGGATGGTTGGGTTAGACTTGGGGTGGTTTCGGCGGCACCCCCGGGTCGACTTCGCCACACCTTTAATGATTGTTTCTTATCGCATTACGGAATAGCTGTGCGCTTTGCATTTAAAATGCTGTTTTAACTAATTACGACAGATAGCGCGTAGCTTGTGTGTGCGAGAGTGGATCGAAGAAACTCAAACTGCTTCTTCGGATTATTGTTTGAATTAATTATAATGAGATAAGAGATTATTTATTGTTTTATTTTTTTAATTAAATCAATTTAATCGGAACTGTGAAATGTTGCGTACGATACTCGTGTGCCATTGACACGTGATTCAACTTAACCTAACCGAATTTAAAACATTACCCACATTAAATGGTTCTAAGGAAAAGAACCTAACTCAAACTCAAGACTACTTCAACTCAACCTAAACTGGCTCATAGAAAAACGTATCAACAAGAATCGTTCACAGGCATTCATAAAATTTAGATATTAACGAGACAGTAATATAGACTTGAGAAAGATGACTACACAGCTATCTCATAACTACTTCGCATAGATATATAGGTTTGTCTCATTGGTCTGTGGAATAGATACATGTACTTAATCTAGCCTATAAGATAATATGGACACAAGCACGCTGCTGCAAATTGACCACAATCTGTATCGATTTATCGAAATATCTCTTCAGAATACAAATGACAGACGTATTTAAATCGATGGCGAAAGGAATTGGTCCTTGAAAAGTTTGAGAATCGTCGATTTTCGAACAGGCGAAGACTGCGAAGCCAGTCACGTCCCGCTTGGCGGTTAATGCTATGCGCCGAACAAACTTTTAATGTGCCGTAATTGAATCTGAGTGAATGTTCACATTGCGGTCGACAATTTAAAAACCGAACATCTCAAAAAGTCGATTCGGAATTAAAGTTTACTTTTTAAAAAAAATGCCGAACGACAAAGTTCGTTTTTCATTGAAAATTATCACTTCAAAGAAAATTTTGTTGATTGTTTTTAGCAAAAGACGCTCGAAATTTAAAAAAAAAATTTTCGACAAAAAAAACTAAAATCTTTCTACAAAAAGAAATACTTATACGTATAAACATATCAGAATAAAATATTCATTCGCAGCGAGCAAATCAAATCTGCTGGAACGAGCCGAGCGATGTATGACGGCCAAATCGGATTAAGGCATTTATTCTTTATATCGCTTCGGCTAAAAGCCCGAGCTGCGAGCTTACACTTATACAAATATAATAAAAGTACACACAAATATGTATTTTCGTACATGTATACTTTGCAGCGAATCGCATAAGTGTGTGCGATACATTAAATGTAGGCACCGAGCTGCAGCCGGGATCTCCCTCACCCCCGCCGACAGGAATGTGGATGTCCCCTGTTTGCGTTTGTATTTTTATTTATATCTGTATTCATTTCATACACGGGATAAAATTGCATATGGGTACCAAAAAAAAAATCGATAAAAATTCGAAAATTAAATACAAAAACAAAAATTCCTGAAAAGTCACATGTGCATCCACAAACTATTTTTGTTTACGCGCCGTCGACTAGTCGCAACTTTGAAACATCGCATTTACTCTAAAACCTAAATACGATTTTAACCCTTATGCGTTACTTGCACAAAGACTGTTATCGTTTGGAATGGAATTCGAGTTGCACAGTGGGGTGCGCTCCCGCTAATGTAATGATAGATCACTGGATTAGTTCAAATCGTTCCCCGAAAGTGCACCCCGGAATAGATACATATGAAATTTCCCTGCATAATGCAATTTGGCTGCACCCTCGCAAGTTTCCTTTTGCGTACGTAAGCGGCCGTCGGCTTGATTGATTAGTTCCAAGCGTGCACATGCACCGACACGTTTTATTTATTTATTCCTATATATATATATATATGTATTTGAGTGTGTTAGGGGTGGGCGGCGAATGGGTTGGAATCGGGGTTTGGGAATCTAACCCAATCTGCGATAAATGAATTCGCTCCGACGCGAATTCCTATCGTTGATGGATATGCGCCGTGCTAAAGTGCATTAGGGTCAATTCTAAACAGATCTGCTGCATTATGCAGGCGTTGATTCTGTTTTGAATTTTCATTTACATCGAATCAAATTCTATAAAAAAAAATATCGAAAAAGTATTGCAATGATTGAATCCATTACAAAAATTCGATTCGTACAAAGATTGACTTTAAAATATTCAACCGCACAAAATTTTATTTGAAAAGAATCTCGATTCACCACACACCTTATAACAGAAAGCAAACTGGAATTTACATAAAAATTCAAGCGATAAATCACAAAACGTGCGATAGATCCACTCCGAACCGGGATGCAGATCAAATATTTGCGCGTCTAGTGTTCGACTCGCGTCTTGTTCCATTACGAAAGGGAGGAAAAAGCACACCCCTAGCCGGTTCTCAGGGTTATATTAATATCATTAGGCGATGTTATGCAAACATTTTTCTATGGGAGCCTCTCACCCCATGGTAATTTTCGAGGTTGCGGCCCTCCCGCGGGGCGTAATGGCAGATTACCGACCCGGTCGACACCTATTCACATTTCGACAAGTTATTTTCGCATTTTGATTAAATATTATTTAGTTAACTCGAAAGTTTCACGTGAATATGATATGGTAAAGTTTCATTTGATTTCCGATGAATAATTCATTTTCTATGAAAAAAAATTGCAGTAGTTTCACATATTGCGAAAGACCTACGAATGTGGTTTTGAAAAATGTCTGATACCGAAAGTTAAAAGTTTGAATAAAGGGTGAATAATATATATCATGTATTCCAGTCAAGTATAAGTGCATTAAAAAAAAAAACCTTATCGTCAAATCTAATTCAAATGTGAAATGTCTTACATCAATTCCAAACCCATGAAAGACGAGTTCAGACATCAATACTACTAAATTTCACTATCACCAAAAAAAAATAACTTTAATTGTAACAATTTAATGATACATTAGTTTAAAAACTAATTTAATTCATTGAATATATAGATCGAAAGCTTTGAATATTCAGAGTCGATATGAGAAATTCGCATGGCGAAACATCTGAGCGCATAAAAAAAACAATAATTGCATGGTCACCCTAAAACATCGCAACCCCCATAACACCATAAGCGACACCAGAAAATGAGACACACAACGACGGGGGTTGAAATAGAATGGAAAACGGAACACACACCCCAATAACCAAAAGTCTCGCCAGCGCGTGACTCATTAACTTTCAACCCCATGGATAAAACGATAAAGGCTCACGTTCCAAACGTCACAAACACCTTGCATTAAATCAAACGAAACTAGAATCTGTGTTAAATAATCACAATGATCAAAATCGATCAAAGGGTATATGGCAAGACGTCTGAGTATAAAATGCAACGTTTTCATGCGGCAAAATCGTTCGAATTCGTAAAGTTTATCGACGCAGCCATTAAGGGATGTTTGGAATGTAGTATACGTATTATGTTTGAAAAACAGCTAGGATGCTATGGAGATGGAGCAGGGGATGTTCGAGAAGGAATGGGGATGTTTTCTGGGAAAATTGCAAGGTTCAACCCCTTGGTGCGTTTCTTAACAAATGAGTCGAAATGGTCGAGCGTCTAGGGTGCTTCAAACATTGATTTTAATTTAAATTTTAATTGTAGTTTGTTCCGGTAAGAGAATCGAATGAACTTAAAGGAGAAGAATATATTATTTATAGACTTTTATTATTTTTAAAATACAGAGATTGGGTCTGTGTAACAGTAGAGACATATTGGAATTAGATTTTCTCATGAATTAGTAAAAAATAAGGATATTCTGTACTGCAAAAAATATATTAAGATCAATAATGATGATGAATTTGTTGAAAAACAATCAAATGAAGAAAATTTGTATTCACGAGTAACAACCTAATACGTGCATCAAGAATCGTTCTATAGAAACAATATCACAATTGTCATAAAAAAATCGTACTATAACAAGAACAATTGTACATCGCACCTAAAACCAAACCGAAGAAAAGAGCAACAGCCTCAAAAAAAAAACCCTCGAAAAAAATTTATGCATCGTTCAGGTGATCGAACTGCCGCGATAAGACCGAAAAACCACCCCTAGACAAAAGATAGGTCGAAATATGTACATCGGAGCACGGTCCGGAGCAAGTGTCGGAGCATCGGCGGGGCGTCATCGTTTTTTAAGCGTCAATCCGGCGGCAATTACGACGCCGTTTATCCTTAGAGGGAAGAAGGCGGCAGGGATCAGCCCGAACGCGGATTTTATTGTTACGATCATTTTTAGTGGCAGTTGCTTTTTACGAGGTGGCTTCCTTTACGCGAGCCCCTTTTCTGCCTTTCGCAAATTCCACGGGAGAAACTTTGCGGTGCGACTGCTGATGCTCTTGTACAGACTGCTTCGGTGGTCAGGGGTTGTTTTTTGATGGTTTTTGGGAAATTTGATGTTTTTGTGCATATTAGAAAAATTGGTCTAATATGTATGATAATTCAATAATACCTATTGTCTTGAAAAATCTGATATCTAAAATTGCAATTGAAATCAAGTGAGAAATGTTTGATTTTTGATTGCTTACATTGTGAGCAATTTTAAGCGCGATAGATTGGTACATATTATGTTGCATCGTATTTTGCGAAAAGCTCGCCCAACATGACACAAAATATTCATTAATGATAAATATAAATGATTTTTTTTATAAGGCTATCAAACTAGATTCAAATATTTTACTTTTTTATATTGATGTTAGAAAATATAGCATATGACGACTTTGAAGCTTCTGAAAAATAGATGGCAATACAATACAAGATGGCAAAAATAGGCACTGCATACAGATATTTGACAGCTCGCAATGGTCAATTTTACATAAGTAGTACTTAAAATGCAAAAAAGTTCATTTATTCTATAACTATCCGCTTTAGTCCCGCTTACAATTACCTATATCCCGTTCCGTTCTCAAATATTGCATTTTTGAACATAAACTACACATACGATATCTAAAATTTTGAAAAATCTAAAATTCACATATCCATATTCAATTTCAAAAGTAATTTTACTATTTTCAAACAACCATTCTATTCATAAAAAAATCACAAAAATTCAACCAATTTCATTGAACTATCAAATAATCTACATATCCATGATATTACTTGCAAAATTCACTTACAATCAAACAAATTCAAATAAAAAAAATCTTAAAAAACCTTAAATTTTCAACCCCTGCCTCAAACTAGACGAGCGACGCGCACAAGTTTCGACGCACTTTTCCTCCGTTTTCCCTACACAGCCCTCACCAAAAGTCCCTCGCGACGCTCTCCTGCATCCCGGTACTGAGCAGGGGGCGAAACTTGTGCGAGGATCGGATGCAGAGGAGGGCTCTCCTCGCTCGCTCGCGGTAAGCGGATTTCGCTTGTAAACTTTACGAGACATCGGTTCGGATGAAAGGAAATGTTTATGTAATTGCTCAGTCATAGCAGACAAGGATCAGACGGTCGTCGGAAGGCTTAATGGCCGCGTATTGCCGATTCGGATTTCGGGGATGGGCTCGAAGATTGCGCCGCCGACAAAGCTCGATGGCTTCATTAATTAAATTCAACGGATCGACGGAAATTTTTAGAATATCGTATACATTGAAGGGATTTCTTTTCGATTTCGATATGAAAATATTTAATTTTAATTAAGGACCGGTCTTTTCATTGATTCGGTTAACTAACCAGATAGTAACACAATGGAAGGACTGACTTAACTCACTGATTAGACAACTAATGCAGAGAAAAGACCGGCCCTAAAATGTACGCAGAATAGTCAAGTTGATTGAATGCCACTAGATAGTACAATATTACAATGACGACTGAAAAGGCTGAGGAGTACAAGTGACTTCTTTATCTCTTCTTTAAGTACCCCTTGGCCTTTTCGATCGTCATATGTATCTAGTATAATTATCGACTAATAAATTTTATGATCAATAATGATCAATATTTCAATCGTTAGATAAGCTACTTAATTACAAGTAAACATATTTTTTCTATATGTATTTTGACAACTGTTAACGCTAACTAAATGCTAATCGACAATTCAATGATTAAGAGTTATACGTCTTGTATTAATTGTTGAAACTCGATATTCAAAAGCCAAATATAAAAGCCAAGGACTAAAAATCTAGAAATATAAGTATAATATTGTACTAAAAAGTTAATAAAAATCGATAAATGATATTAAAATTTGAATGAAAACGTCGATATTATTCGTTCGTTGAACTTTGGTGACGTTCGAATACATCGATGCAGTTATGATATGTGAGCCTATAAAAATTTTATTCGATTTTTCATATTAAAGAAAATTATCGTGACGACCTTGAATTTTTATCGAAAATTTACAATCTTGTAAATTAATATTCATCAAGTGCATCTTGTAAATTTTGAAATAATATTAAACATTACAAATTTTACGATCGTTTGAAAATCGAAAATTTTCATTCGGTATGGACATAAGTTCGGGCAAGAATTAAAATATGCACATAAAATGTTACATTAAGAAAACATTTTAATTTGATATGAATTTCCAATTTATGGCGCAATAAAAATAAATGAATTTTCAGACGCAACTTCAATATTGTACAAACCTGAAAAAAATTAAGACGCTTTGAAACAAAATAAAAAATAACAAATTCGATTCGGCGTCTTTTTTTTGAAGCATAAAAACCTATTTTTTCCTCGTAAAATCCATTAATTCGAATATTATAATTTTTAATGAACACTCGGACATTAAAAAATCGATCAAAATCGAAATTTTCGTGCGGCGAGAAAATTCGAAGCGTAAATAACATGTAAATTTATACGAACCTAAACCGCATAATTCGACTATTAAACGAAAAGTAAAACTGGTCCTGTAGTTTTTTTTTTTTAGTTCGAATCCTAACAGAATAACAGATTGGAGTATCGCTCTATCGAATATTATTCCACTAATTTATTTTTATTTAATATTTATTGTAAAAATAAGCCGTTTCGCCGATCGTTTCGCATACACGAGGGCGTTCGCATAATTATAATACGAATTTTACACTGGCGCATATAAAACGCGTATAAAATTATAATAATGATAGTATTCCGAAGAGTCTTGTATATTTCTTTTAACGAGCCAGATCAAAACATCTTTATCGCGACTGGCCAAATAAATAAATATTATTGGGTGTAAATAAATTCACGCGGCCGCCAGGTCGTCAAACTGTTACTCGTGTTTTCGAATTTTGAATCGTGTTCGGTTTCCCGCCGTTTTTAGAAAACAGTCTCGGTTCGATTCGATCAATTACAATGTGGAATTCTTTTTTTTTTCGAACTGCGTGTAAGTGGATCGCGGTGTTTACTTCTTATGAAATATACCATCTCGTAAATCACAAGTGCCGAGCGATTTCAAGTGTTTCACATTCAGGGATAGAAAATGTATCGATTCGATATTAATTAATTTGAAAGAAAATAAATAATAATTTTAATTAAAATATCTGAAACACATAATAAAACTTCATATTTGTAATGTTGATACATGAAAAAAAAAATAACAGCTCTCATCTATAAACATCTTTGTGAAGCGAGTTTATGTAGCGAAAAAGTGTGAAAAGCCATCAATCTGTGTAGCAGTTTAAAACGTACACAACTAATACAGTTTACGCGATAGTTATCTCGTTTAGAATTTTAAGACCGCTGTCCTACGCACATTACGCATCCATCTCACAATGAATTTAATTATACTTATATATTTTTTTCATCTTGTATTCAATTCGAATTCGCCTCTCAAAAAAGCGCGCGCTCGACCTATTTCGAGATCTTATCCCGGCATTAAAAGGTTAATGGATTTCGAATCGAGAGCCCAACAGATAGTTTCCGAACGCGTTTATTTCTTCTCATTCCGAACATTGTCTCTATCTCTCGGTACGATTTATTATCGGAGTCGTATAAATTAAAATTCGAACGATAGGTTTTCGTGTCGTGTATACATTTTTTTTTCATCCGCGTAGCGTCCCAACTAATCAACGGATCGAAACGCCCCGAGCGACACAAAAACCAACAGATAGTTCTGTTGCATGTTTCGATATGATATATTAATTCGATATCGACTAAGTTGGATGGTAGCAAACGTTTCGATGAAGAATATTTTAATAATCAAAAGATTCGTGCAATTTTCGTGAAGCGATAAATTTCACGTCCATTATATAGTGTGTTTTCATATTTATTCTAACGTCCCGAAGAGAGGCTTTCTATAGACAATAACAAATACGAAATCGAACATATACAAATGATAATGCAATGTCGATGTTTATTTATTTGTACGCGTTAACGGAAGCAATTTTTAAGTCGGTTGGTGGTCTGGCCATGGCCTGATGTATGGTATGTGGTATTACGAACATGCATACATATATTATGAAACATACACATACTATAAGAACGGTTGTTTATTTTTCCGAAAGCTCCTGAAGAGCCGGAGCAGATATGTGCGTATGCGTCCCGCGGGTAGTACTACTATACATCGACGTCTATAACTAATTGCGTTTTTTTCAGAAATTTTATTTAATACCGAGCCACTAGAAGCTCTAATGATTGACAGTCTAGTAGTATTCTAGTAGTGTATAGTAGTATGAATTCAGAAATAATCGTGATTGATGAGTAAAAGGCTACCGTTTCGTATCTGAGGCGTTGCTACGATTGCCGAAATGCATACGTACTTGTATGGGTGATTAATGTTGCCATTATTTATTTGGTTGTTTCGGCGATATTTTGACGGCTTTTTGCCGATGAAAAAATAAAGTTGAGGTATTAATCAATACTCGAAAATAATTATGAGACGATACCGCTAAGAGATTAATGAAAAAACACATGGAAAAGTCGAGGAGTCGCGTCGCGTACGTCGTGAATTCGTTTCGATTTAAATTTTAATTTCGAAAGATTATGATTAATTTAGAAGCCGATCCGACAGCTTACACTAAAATGCAATTCGAAATTATAAATAATTCATAAAACATATACAAAATAAACACACAGCTGCCAGTTTTCAACGGCGAAACGTGGCGCGTCCACCTTTTAGCATGTGTAAATCCTTAAATCGCTTCAATTAAATATTCAAAAGGCCGCAATAAATATTTACCGATCGAAAATTAAAATATGTAGGATTTTTTTTCAATTTCAGACGTGCGTTTCATCTGCAACGATATAGCAAAGTTTGACATTCGCATACGGAAAACATCTGTTCGCCAAATTCCAGCTAATGTGCCAAACAAATTTCGTAAACCGAAAATAACGCCTTCGATCGGGCACGTCCGCAACAAAAACGCTCGTTTTCAAAGCGAATGCGTTCCATAAAAACGGTTAATTAACTAATTTATAGCCGATGAATTAAAAGCGTTAAATGGACCCGAAAGAAGCACGCAAAATCGAAGCCATTAAGCGAATTTCTGAAAATAAACGTATCAGAGCTGACGTATCGAGTTGGACTTTCCAAAAAATAAAAATTTTACACATAATTGAAGTTCGAATCGCATTTGTAAATTCAAATTCGACAAATGCAAATTTAACGTCATGCCTATTCATAAACTCGTATCTCATTGTTTCGATTCTGTACGTTTTGCATCGCATATGATATATTGAAGCGTTGTACGTTTGAATTGCGTTAACACGTTAAATACCTGCGTCGAATATATACAAAATATAAAATTAATGTTCAGCAACATTGTATCGGATGCGAATTTTAAAACAGTGCATCGTCCTCTCGATCGATCATACCTTGGGGCCGAATTCGAATTAACATATATAGGTGAACCGATCATTCGAATGAAAAATATAATATCATTCGAGCGATCGATTAAACTCGAAAGCTAACCACAAAAGGCAAAAGGTATAAGCGACAAAGTTGAGTGCAGAAATTCGATTAATTTCATAAATGACAGTTTTGCGATTTGTATTAACGAATATTATTAGATTAGTTAAAAGCTCACTTTAATTCAACATTGAATATGACTCAAAATTTGGTTATACGCACTTAACACACCATTGTTTTTTTAAGGTTCTCATATTAATTCAAGAGATACGAAGGGCACGTAAGAATTTCATATTCGAAATTGATTATCTAACACAATTAAAGAAATACTGGTAAGCTCTAAGTGATACAATGACAACTGATTTCGAAAACTATATTAACTTTTCAGGTAAGCTGATCGTCAAAACTCTAAGAAGACAATGCACTCAACTCTGACAATTTGAATTCATCACTTACGTCTCTTGGTATCTAGAGACCATACACATAATATACACCCATCGATCTCACAATGTACAGCAGATATGTGGTAATGGGTCACGACCGAGAGCCCATAGAGTGCCATCATCGTCTCCGAGCACAAAAACCTCGACCAATCGCGTATACCTCGAGGTCGCTGTTGGCCATTGGTGAGCTTGATGGACGGGACCCCTCATCAGAGGTGTGCCCCGGGGGCGGCATGACCACAAAAACCTGCCCTATAAAATTATCTACGCCAACCTAATACTTACGGGACCATAATATGGGGGCCGCGATGCTCTTTCACTTACGCCTCCGCCGGATCACGTTTTGCTCTTTTTTTATTTCCGATAAATGTGCGAGAGGTGTGTTTTCGGTGTGCGAGATGTTTATAAGCCAATATGTGTAAGTGCACTTGATCGGATTTTCAAATTTTTATATTCTAATTGCACTAACATGTTTATCACAATGGCGCTCGAGCTGCAATCTACTCTACGCAGTTGTTAATGAAGGTTGTATTAAATAAGCGCATGAATCTTTTCAATTAAATCAAACTTGACTCAAGTTGATATTTTAGATATGCTGATTACTCGTTCTAAGAATAAAGAAATATTGGAAAGTTGTTAATGACAATACATATGAAATCGATCAAGTTCAGAAACAATTTCTGAACTCAACTCAATTCAACTGGAGATTAAAATTTCTCATTTGCACCCATTGGTTTTCAAGATCCTTATACATACATACGTGGTGATTTTCGATTAGTAATTTTTCGTTTTGTTAGATTGGAATCGATTGATGTTAGGTTTGTTACTCGGTATGTTTTTTATCGATGCATTTCATAAGTTGATGTAATAATTGATTTATTTCATACAAATAAACAGTCTCGAGAAAAAAAATCACTCATTAATTACCGACCGTTAACAATTAGCAAATCTTCGAATCTTACAACGACCATTCAAAAATTGAAATTCAATTCAAAAGCTACATTCATAATACACAGTTTTTGACCTTTCAACTCTTTTTGAAAAACTCCGAAGAGCCGCGCGCACCTATTTTTTACACACGATTTTTTCTCAAGTACCCGCACGTTAAGAACGGACGTACATACAACATAATAATAATATATATAAAAATACATACACACACATATATAATATATAAATTGTGCCTTATAATCTCGAGTCGTGATCGGATCGCATCCATTGGCCGGACTCTGGTAGGATTATTCTCGCGAGCTGAGCAAAAAGCAGATCTTGCCCGCAGATAATGAATACCTTAAATTAAATTATACCCCTTATATTGTGCCGAGTCTTTTTCAGACTATCGCACACAGAGTGTAGAGGAATCGAGAAACGCATTTAAATGCCGCGAATTATTTAATCGGCCCCCCGATTCCGCTCTAAAGACGTATAATTAGCGTTCAGATTTACGAAGCTTCGATCGACAGAGATCCGCCTAAATTCGAATCAAATTGTATGTATTTATACTTTGAGAAAAAAACGAGATTTTTTATTAAGGGTAGAAGAGTTTATTTTTTTATGTGTAGTTCTCGTCAAATGTGTGTCGATGCGTGTATTTTTATATAAAGTCGATAAATAAGACGGTTTATTACCGCTGATTATATACGCAACGAGTTTACTTGCAATTTCGTACGAAAAGTTTGGAAAATTTCGAATACCGAAAAGCGGCGTTGAAAAATTACAGCGCATAGATCAGGTGAGTCAAATGAGCAGCCCGCGGCCCTCAAACTTGCCTTTGATATATTAACATATTAAAATTCGAACGGAATTATCTAAATGTAAATAATAATAATAATGGAAGTTCGACTTTGATGTTGCGAAATACTGAATTTATCTTCAGATATATAATTATAAAATGTTCAATGGGATACGAAAGGTACAGAATTCATGAAAAAACTCACGTTCTATTCCTTCAAATTAGGTTAAGTTAAGTTAAGTTTGAGGTTAGACTATAATTAGATTCAATTGATTATTTTTCTCCATATAGGGTTCGATTCGATCAAGCTGAATAACTTTTTGTGTTCGATCGAGTCAGATCGAATTTAGTGCCGATGAGTATCAATTTTAAGCAATCTAAGATACTTAAATAAAAGAAACATTAATAAACAACTCATCACATTCGAATTAATAAAGATTAATATAATGATTAAAAAAAATATATCTATGAAAAACTCTAGAAGCCGAAGAGTTGAAATCGCTCAAATTCAAAACCAACGAACGCTCTAAATGTGTTTGTTTAGTGTTCAAAAATGTCCAAAAATATCATGATTAAATTTAAGTAAACAATGTATTTGAAAAATCACAGATTAATTAGCCAGTAAAATATATTTATGCGAAAAACTTTAAAAATCTCAAAAATCCGACTCGACAAAACCTATCTAATCCAAAAACACCCTATCGACGAACAATCATTCCAAACGAATTTTAACACATAGACATGTTGAAAATCTCCAGAAACATCCTATACCCTTCCACATGTGCAATTTATTCTAAAAATACCTATCAAACAATCATTATCGAAAATACCACATCAAAAAGCCCTAAAAATCCAACTCGCCGAAATCCCTCGAATCCAAAACCACCCCATCGACCAACAATCATTCGAAACAAACATATACACGTGGATATATCGAAAAATCTCCACGAACATCCTCGAATGCAATTTATTCAAAAACACACATACTGATTAATCATACCCGAAAATTTCATACGAAAAGCCCTAAAAATCCAACTCGCCGAAATCCCTCGAATCCAAAACCACCCCATCGACCAACGATGATTCGAAGCGAACATATACACGTGGATATATCGAAAAATCTCCACGAACATCCTCGAATGCAATTTATTCAAAAACACACATACTGATTAATCATACCCGAAAATTTCATACGAAAAGCCCTAAAAATCCAACTCGCCGAAATCCCTCGAATCCAAAACCACCCCATCGACCAACGATGATTCGAAGCGAACATATACACGTGGATATGTGTAAAAATCTCGACGAACACGATGTACACGTGTGCAATTGATGGGCGTATTGCGTTAAAGTGCATTTTCACGGGCGATCGGCCGCGTTTTGATCAAACGGTCGCGGTTTCGCGTCGGCCGGTTGTCAATCACTAGCCAACGGTTCCGGCGACGTTACCCGCTTTTAAAACCGAACAACATTTCACCGTTTTAACGTGTGTGTGCTTTGTGCGGTCTCGGTGTGCCTCGAAAATAGCGGGATTTTGGGAAAATTTGATCAGAATTCGAAAAAAGTTCGATTTCGCTGGGAAAATGTTAAGTATGTAGATATAAATGACATTTGATTGTGTCGTTTCAATTTAAGTATTTTTCAGTCCTGACAATATTGAGCGTACATTTGATTATAATGGAAGTGCCTAATATGCTCTTTGATGTGTTAAAAAATTAATAAATTCATATCAAGTGACTCAGTTTAGTTAATAACGGTTCTTGTTTATAGTAGAAAAGAACTACCCACACTTAACGAGGTAAGCCCACCATCCCGCCTTTTAACTCTTAACCCCGACTCTATGTCAGCTTGTTAGGCCGGCCTAGTTGAACTGCCCATACAGACTTTAGACTGAATCTATTTCAAAATTTTTCCGAATCAGGCAATAAATATATGATTTTTATATTAAAAATTTAATATTAAAAGAAATTTATCATATAGCTGTGCGAATGTATTCGTTCACGTATCAATACCGTTGAGTAACAGCAGGTTCGGGTGACGTAAGAATACATTCAGCGTAACGTGATTTTTTTGTCGATAATATACTGTTTTTTGATGGTATCAATATGCAAACGAATAAATATTCATATTTAAGTCACTCAAAAAATGACAATTTTGAGCGAAAAACTTTACTTGAGAATCATGCAATAGAAAAAAATGTCGCAAACAGTGTTTTTCATTAGGTGCGCTCGAATTTTGTTAATTGTGGTCATATCAGTGAGTTTACAGTTAAAAATACAATAGAAATTCACACTATAGACTGAATAACTAGTATCAAAATATTCTCTATATTACTTCGATTAACTCTTTCTAAAGAAAAATAATTTCAACAAAATACTAAACGATTCTTACAATACATAGACTAAAGCTTTCCCGATAAATCGACATCAGATACAACAAATCGAATATGAAACTCATTAAAATCAAACTGCAGCTTCGATCTTATAATTTAACTGGCATACTGGAATATGTAGAGGCGTAGGTGTGAATATGTGCGAAAGTGCATCGGTGCATCGGCTAATGCACGTTCCGGCTTCGGCAACGCAATTTGTTAAACCTTTTAGTGCCGGTAATAGGAGAACGGACGCCGATAAGGCGCATCCCTCTATGATACGTAACGTATGGCGAAAATGTATATTTTATGGTGGAAAATGTATATTTTATATCGAAACCGTATAGTGTCTGTGTGTGTAAATTTATAGCGTCGCTGATAGCGGGCTTAAAAGCGACGAGCGCTATTTAAATTTCGCAATAACGGGGCCTTCCCCTTATAACAAATTGTGCTTTAAAGATAATTTTATAATGCATGTTGGAAATTGTTCGATAGTCGTCGATCATCCAATCGATTGATTATTTAAAATAATTATATTTTTTTAATATTTTAAAGAATTAATATCAATAGTGTATAAGTAACTATCGAAGCAATTTTGGTCATTTTTTAATGGATTTTTTGACTTTCGCAAGCTGCTGACGATTGTGCAGTCTCATCGGGAGTATTATTTCGATTTATTAAAGCGCCAGACGTATTAAAAATTAAAATGAAATAAATTCGAAGACGAAAAAAAGCGTTGGCACTATCGGACAACGAGTTTGTCCGGCGGACGAGTTCGCTTGCGTTGCCCGACGGGGCTGACAGCTTTACGGTTCTTGGCACACAAAGTTCGGCGCCCTCGGGCACCACAAATACGACACATATTATTAATATTCGAAAGAAACAAAAAAATAAAAGGTGTTACATATGCTCTAACAGCTAAAATTGCGGAAAAAAGAACGGTTTCGACGTCGAAATTGCAGGTTTTCAAAGCGCGCATTTTCTAAGTAGATCGATTCGGCATCGCTTTAAGTTATAATATCATTTGAAGAATATTCGACATAATTTTCAATCACATTCGTTAAATTGGATCTGATTTATGGTCTAGTCTGCGCTTAGTGGCGTTGTGAAGTTGTAAACGCGCTCCGGATCTTGTCTCACGTGCATACGTAGAAAACGATATAGATTATGATTCAGTCCAGCAATAGTACTATGGGCACTATAATTAGGTACCATCTTGGTGCAAGAAACGAAAAAGATGACAAGAACGCCCACCGAAGCACGACCGCAAGAGAAATATCACCTAATAATGAGTCCGCCGCGAGTGATTTATGCCGTGTATGTGACATTCCGTGAAGAGACTTCAACGGAACAAAATAAAACGACAAATAATGAAAATGTACTAGAATGAAAGCAAAAAATAAAAGTTTAAAGTATGTTTAGCACAAGAGCGTAAAAATTAACGAGTGATATATGAAGCGGAATGACTTTTGACGGTTTTGAACTTCGGACGAAGATCGTTCATAATACTTTCAAAATAAAATTACCGATTGTTTTATTTTTCATTTTTGAATGTGTTATTTCTTGATAAATATGAAAAAGCTTATCTTTTCGAATTGAAAATTTTTATATGGCGATTCTGCTTTCAGCGGGAGCGTCCAATAAAAAGATCATTTCACGACTGTCGCTGCGAGGAGTTGACACTTTGGAAACAGGTGCAGATGTTTTCAAATACTTTCAGGAGCTTTTTGTTTACATTCGGAGTGCATCGCGTGATTTATAAGCCCTGAGCGCCGAAAGCTCTCGCGGGCAATTCGAACAGCGCTGAGTGGCTAATGGCCGCCCACTTGCTATACATTATTTTATATCTTTCTATCTACACTCTCTAACTATTCATGGCGATGTTTTGTCTTTCAGAATAATCAACATAAGAATCACATTAAAAAAAATCGTCAAATATTTTGCTATAACATCATCTATTGATTGATCAAGCTGACATTCGATAGACTCCCTTCATAACGATCAAGAGCTTTTTAAAAGCTCTTAAAGCAAAATTTATAAAAATTCATTACTTTAAGAATGCATTCGATTGAAAATATAATGCAAAATAAAATATTCACTCGTGCACAGCTGAAAGTGAATCCGTTTCAGCCGCACAAGAGACGCTTCCGCGCATAAAACGCTCGCTTAATCACCTTCGAAAAACATTGGAAAATATTCGAAAACACTCGCACGTTGAAAAATCAATACTCGCAATGTATTTAGACATAATTTTTAATTTATACGCACTCTATTTCGAAAACGAGCGGCAACGAGCTCTCGCCTCAACAGGTGGCCGTTCCGCGGGATTTATCGCGCGCGAACGTAAAGAAGCAGACGCGATTTCGCCAAAAAAATCATCATATACCAAAAAGAAAACTGCACTTTCTTTGAGAGATTCTTTTCTGACTTTCGAAAATTTTCTGGAATTTTTCGAGAATTTTCTGGGAACTGCAGATCCAGAAGGAATCTCGAGTGCGTCTGAAGTCGAGAAACGTCCTTCCGACCATTCAAGGACAACAATGTTGTGCCTTTCTCTGTGTATAAGCCCTCGAGTGGTGTTTCGAGTGATCTTCGAGTGGCCCAGAACATATTTTTGGGCGATAGTGTGGCTGAGCCCTTAGTGGGGCTGAAAGTGCCTCTTGAGATGCCATCAATACGCGAGGGAGTACAATACAAAATAGTTGCGAAAATATCATCCTTATAAAAATTGTAATAGATTTTTTTTATTTATAGTAAATCGTCAAATGTGAATTATTAACGTTGAAATCATGTTATGAAAGGTTAGTCATGGCTTGAACGTGATTCAAGAAACACGTCAGCACGTAGACAAGATGAGAGAGATGAGTTGAAAATTGATCATAAATTGTCGTTATATTTCAGAAAACTTGTTTAATTGAATTCAATTCAATAATATATGATGACTGAAAAGGCTAAGAGGTACAAGTGACTTTGCGGTGATTTCGAAAAAAGCGCGCTCAAAGTATTACATGTATTAAGAGGAGGTCGAGTGATTTGATGATATATCTCGGTACACGTTTCAAGTTCGTTTATATCCTTTTGCCACCAAATATAAGAACGTACATAGATGGGATTCTTATATGTAACTCAATTTCAGTAAAAATGTATCTCTTGGACTTTTCAGTCGTCACATGAATGATTCGTAAATCTATGGTTGTGCAGAATTTAAAATATTATTTTTCGGATAATCTGAAATTCGATCTTGAAATATTTCATCTGCGAGCGTTCGAATATAAGTTCAATTAATTTTTGAAATGAAATTCGAAAGCCATGTGCAAAAATTTGGTGTCATCGCGACCGCAGTTACAGCTTCCGCGATACGATCGCGCTAACAGGAATTTTTCGAGCCGGCCGTTATATTTCAGGACCAGGAAAAAGATATTACCTCCAGCTGTTGGCAATTATTACACAAAAGCGTACGCTGTAAAATAGAATATCCGTATGAAACACGTAATGTGTGTATGTGCTTTTTTCGCAATAATAAAAAGGACGAGGATTAAAACCGAGCGAGCTTTTCCTGCATTATTGTTGTGCACATACATACGTTTGTATGTGGCTCGTTCTTTTATTTCGCGAAAATTCATATTGTTTCGAAGAGAACTTTCAGCAATACGGCACGCAATTTCCGAAACGTTAACGTTCGAAACGCGAGTGTGGAAAAATGGAGTTTCAAAATAATGTAATTTAAGTGTGTAGGTTTAATTTTTTAATGCGAATTCGAGCTGTTCGTTTTGTTCGTAAAACGGTGAGATTTTTCACGATGATAACAATGCAATGATATTAATTCAGAGTTGTTTTCGAAACGCGTTTTCATTTAAATTCATTGCGTTAATTAAAAGCAAAGAGATTCGTTTGATATATCGTTAATATAAAATTAAAAATTATTTGATTTTCAAAAAAAAAAACTTTCAGCATTAAATTTTCCAAAATCGTAATTTCCTTCCAACCCATCCAGAAGGTATTTTTTTCGTTTGGAAAAAAAGCCCTAAAATATTTTAATATACAGAAGGATCTTTACATTTTGGGTCATAGCATCGCACGAGCACAGAACCGAACAATGAAGGGCTTTGTTTTTTTTTTGCACATTTCCCAAAAACCACCCTCAACGAACCCTCCCCATAGTCCCGCGTATAAATCATGACGCGCGCAGTTTGAAATTATTAAAATAAAACCGCGGCGGAGGAATAATAAAAAAATTAAAACGAACCGAAAAAAAAATCATACCTCTCCATACACGTACGATATAATAAAAAACACAATGGAATAAGAGAATCCGAAGCTTTTAGCATCGCTTTGAGCTAAAACAGTGCGAATGTATTGATTCAATTAAAATCGCTAAACTTGACCGATTTTAAAAATTCAAAAAATGCAAGATTTGTGTTTATACATTGAAAAATCCCTAGTTCGACTCTGGATCCGCCTAATTGGGCGGGTGGGCCGTTTTTCGACCCACGCACATACGTGTGTCGATTACACGTGGGCCCATTGTTGTTGTTCGTTCGGCTATCATTAGGCTCTTGAGAAAGTCAAGCGGTCGCACGGTACGCGACTTATTATTACGCTGTATATAATAAGCATTTATATATTATGTGGAGAATACGAGAGTTTAATATACTCTCGTGTGCAAGTGCGATGTATTAAACGGCGTATAACTGCGACCATTCGTGATGGCGTATCGTCGTTTTTCTCAAAGCATGATTTTTTCTTTCGAAGAAATTTATTTATTAAATGTATTGAAAATAATTATTTTTACGTTTATTAATTAATATCATTTGATTTTAAGTGAAGAATTGAGCTAAGAGTCTATAAACTCCGATGAGTAAAGAGCTCACAATAGGTTTTCTGAAATTGATCAAATTTAATCGATACTTTGATGATATGTGATCAATTTCGGGAAAAGATTCATGATTCATTCATCATTTTATTTTTTCATACAGAAAAGAATCATTCATTTTAAATGAAATATTCGAATATCAAATATCAACAAATCAATTAAGAAATGATTTTCATTAGAATCGACAGGACTCGAACCTAGGCATTACAAGTGTGCTGAATCGAAGCGGCACGCACAAACGTTTCATAATTTATATTCGAATATTTTTCTTAATTTATAATACTCTAGGCGCATACGTTCGTAGAAAATTCTTCGCAAAAGACCGTTCCGGGCCGAACTCGACAACGGAAGGGTTGAAAGGATCCTAAAACGCCTTCAAAAAAAGGGAAAAAAAGAAAAACCAACCCCGCTTCGAAATTGCTATTTTATTTTTTCATACTGTGCCCCGTATCTCGTCTGATAAAAAATACACACGCTCGAATACACCGACCGGCAGCAGCAGCGTAGCTCCGAATTTTCATATGAAATATTTAGCGTTGTAAATTCGGCGCTTTTCCGAGAGAAAACCGTGGAAAATTCGGGAAAAGGGCCCGCGCCCGCCCGAGCCGGCCCTTTGTGACTGTTTCACATATTAAAACGGGAAGAAAGGAAAGGGAAGAAAAAAGGGCACATCGGAGAGAAAGAAGAAAGTGGGCCGGAGGCTTTATACGCCTAAGCGTTATACGTGTGTGCGGTGTATGTGCGTGTGCATAAAAAATATGAATTTACGGGGACCCCGGTGCGCGGGACAAGGTCGGAAGACGCTATATTAAGGCCTTTTCCTTATTTATTTTCTCGGCGGCGGGAAAAACCGAGTCCAGAGATGCCCAATCGGTGGGAAGTCTCCTCGACTAAGGCCGGGGCTTAGTGCTCGTAATTTTCCTTTTTATACACTGTCCGATGTAAATATACAATTTCGTATAGAAAAGCGACAAAAATATTTTTAATATAATATATATTTTTTTAATATCTAACTATATAATAGCGCTATTCTGTGTGTTTGTCTGTCCGGCGTAACACTCCAAAACTACATTGATCACTGTAAAAAGAAAATCTTAATACTAGCCCGAATTTGGTTTCTTTTTCAGACAGTTCAAAATTCAAATTACTAATTGGCATTTTCAGTATTATATGAATTCAGCTCGGATAGGGTTGCTCACGATTAGAGCGAGAGCGGGGGTCGAATTTCGTATAACTAGCAACTAAATTCAATTTCAGACAAACAGAAATTCCAGTATGCAACATCTTTAAGATTTACTTTTTACAGTGATTCAACGAGTCGATCACTAGTTTAATATATTAATCGAATGTATGAAATTTTCAGACTCCTTAACAGTAGATCATTTTACAATGAAACTCTCCATAGTTATTATATGCACACATATTAAGCTTTATGCGTCATTATATATTGAATATTTTACTAAAAACGAGATATCTATCATTTAAGAATTCTCAAGAGGAGTTTTTCGTAGTCCAGATGAAGCTAATGTTATACAAGATCGAGATTTACTATGAAAATCAGAAATATAAAACTATACATAATCGACTTAACAATCCAAAGAGTTTCGAACAAAGCTGAAGATGCAATTAAATGAACTGAATATAGACTATTTAGCCTTGTATTAACTAATGATCAAATTATATGCAAAATAAAGTACTGATCTAATGCATATGAAACCGTCATCGCAATAGATCCAAATTCGAAAACATGGCAAAAACTGAAAACGATAAATCAGCAAACAACACATAAAACCACTCAATACCGATCAAAATACGAAATTAATATTTTTTTCAAACGGAGTAAATCATAGTGGCGTCGCCTCGGGCCAGATAGCGGGGTACGAAATCTCGCTTATGGTTCGAAAAAAAAATCACATCTATATAGAGTCCGATCCGATTAGACCCCGATATACAAAAAAAAGGTTGTAAAAATTCGAAGAATTTCAGCGGGACTGGATGACGATGCGATCCCGGACATGTCTTCGGGCATAAATCAAGAAGGCCTCCCCCGTAGGGCAATAATTCTAAAACCGAGACATACGAAACGTAAGGAGAGAGCAAAACCTAAAACGTATATCTAGAAGGTCAGGTGTGTGTCTGCGTTACGGTGAAAGTCGAAAATATTACATATATACACGATACATGCGAGGAAATGTGATGATTTTCTGTAATACGTGCGCACGTTGAACGGGTTAAATTGATGATTGCGGCGAAGTCTGTTGTTTAATGTCGGTCGAATTTACGTACAGTGGAGTCACGATTGTTCGGATCGAGGTATCCGTGTGTTTCGGATTACATATTGTTCGGTTTCCGCGAAAGGTTCGATCGAATTCATTGTTTAAGCGGAGTTCAATCAAGTTCATCATTCGAGTTGATCGATTTGATGAGACTGAATATAAAACGAAAGTTAATACGATTATTATATTATGGAACTTTAGAAGCCAAGTATGTGATAAAATTTAATTCATAGGAGATGAGTGCAAAAATCTATGAATATTTTCATTAATTTGAAAAGGTTATATTAGAGGAATCAGTTTCAGAAAGTACTTTAACATAAATCATCAGATCACATAACAATTTTCCAACATAACTTTAATTGCAATCGGTAAATGATAAATGCCTTCCTTAAAATTAATGCATACTTAGTCCCCTTGAATTAAGAATCTCCATATAAATTACACAAACGAAACACCAAAAACAATCAACAGATGCCACTAACAAACTAACGATGATTCAAAAGGCGAAAACTCAAAAAATCACAACAAGGAAAACATCCGATTCACTTACAAGCCCATTTTCCACCCCCTAATTGCAGTCGTACCGAGGGTTAATATCTTATTTACCCCCCTTATCCCTTCAGAGGCCCGCGGGCCGCACGTGAGCACCCCTGGCGGGTCGCAGCCTGCTTTTGACAGCTCGGAAAATGAAACGGGCGCCCCTCGATACACCCCTGGCATCGGGAAATCCCTTTCTTTGGCAAAGCAATGTAACCCCGCTACGTTTCGGTGGTCTTTTCTGTTCTCATTGTAGACAAAACGATTTTTCGTTGTTTTGTAACGTTTGTGCTTTTAAATGCTGTGATATGTCGGGTTTTCTCATTGTAGATTTGAAATTAAATATGTATGATTAAAGGGATTCTGAGTATCAATGATATTGTAATGTAAATAAAATTGCATTGGCTCAGTTAATGGGAGTTGCGATTCATGAAAATCTCTTGAAATTAGATTAAGTTCGAATGTGTTTCCGTGCATTCAGTGAATTGGTAACCTAATTACAAGTTGAAATTAAATCAAAATAAATGTGAGATATTCATTTTAATTAAACAAATGAAAAAATGATTCACAAAATCTACATAATTTTCATCTTTCCTTAAGAAAATTTATCGACGAAACTCTATTTCATTTCAAAACAATGAAATTACAACCTAAAACCTCCATAACTAACATATGCTTTTCCTTATGTTTTACTAGTACTTGAAAAAAAAACAAGAATTAATCTTCATTCCATAATTTCACCAAGAACTTGAAGAAATTTTCATTCATAAACACAAATCTAATTCAAAATGAACTATATCTCAACCTCCATACACCTAACCTAACGAAGAACTCAAAATACATCAAATTAAGACACCAGAACTAAACAAAATACCAACTTCGAAATTTCTAATGTTTCCAACTTTGACAATATCCCAACCTCGAAACCTCTGCATACTTTAAACCTAACCCATGTTTTCTCACCACATTCATAAAAAAATAAATTTTTTCAAGACAACAGAACTCAACAAAACCCTAGTTTCAAAAAATATATCATTTTAAGCCATAGAAGTAAACAAAACCCTAACCTCAAAAACTCAAATTTTCCAAACTTAACCCGACTTCGCGCGACTTTCGACTCTCGCCCGACACCGTGCATCGAAGGCACACACTATATCGACAATACACACGAGTTTGTCGGCAATTCGAGCCGTTGCCCCAACAATGGACGAGATTAGCTATACACTCTGAGCCCGCGGGTCGTTCTTCGGGTCTGATTGGATCATCCATCACGGTATCGTCTCGTTCTCTTATATTATGCCGGGCTAGCGCACTGATATGCCGATATACCTGTTTTATCTGATGTTGCTGCTTTTTTCATTTTAGTATTTTTTTCATTTTCGTTCCAAGTGTGTGTGTGTGTTGGATTTTTTGCGTTTGTTTCGCTCTTTTTTGGTCGCGAGAGGTCGCCGAACTAATGGCGAAAAAGTGTCGTTAAGGGTTATTCGGTTTATCGATTCGTTCGGATGTGTAAGGTGAATGTTTGATTTTAGATGAAAAAGTGATTTAAATGTATCATATGAAGATTTCATTAATAAATAGTCGGAAAATTCATAGTTTTTCCTAGATTAAAATTGTGAAAAAATAATTTTAAATTCTAAAATATAATTTCGGAACGATGATTTTCATTTTAAATTTCATTTCTCTTTTCAATAACCAAAATTTAAATCGAAATAATGATTATCAATATTTTTATGCAGAGCCGTAAAGAATCATTATCAACTTAAAAAGCTTACAAGATTCTTATTTAAACTGCTTGGAAGTTTGATTCAAACCCGAAGTCAAGTGATCAGAAACGTAGTGCAAAGAAAAACGCTTTTCTTTTCTAACAAGAAATAACTTTTTCAATCAAAAGGCAATCATTTCTAGTTAAACAAATAATAAACGTTTTCCCTCGCACTACATCTCCAAAAATAACTCTTAAACCCATTCGCACAATAACCCTAAAAACTTTACAATCGCCTCGTACAACTTCATTCATCAAACCGAACAACAAACCATCAACCCCGCTAATAAAACCGCTCGGCGCCCTGCAAGCGAAAACCTCCCTAAGACAACGGTGCAAAAAGAGCTAAATTCGCACATCGTCATGCGACAGACGAAAATTTTCCGTTCGTGCATCTCCGCGCACGTTCGTGCGTTTCCGCGTTGGCGCGCGTCTGAGCCGGCGTCGGTAGGCGTGCCGGACAACGGTCGCCATGGCGACGGGGCGGCACGTGTCGAGCGGGGGGCGGAGGGGGTGGACGGGCGACAGAGACGGAGAATGTGCACGTGTCGTCTCTGTCGCACTCATTAGACGCGCTGTACGCAGTCGTTGCTCGATATTCGCACCGAAGAAGACAGCGTGTCTCATAAGTGAGAGTGCGCTTTTTATTTATGCGGTGATTAGTTGATTTAAATTTGTATTGAGTAAATTATAGGTTATGTTGGGATCGATCTGAAAAATTTTGGGATATTTCAGGAATCGTATAAGATTCTTATGGTGCGTTGTATTGGTAGTGCGAATTTGAAAAAGATTGGTTCAAAAAGTTCATTGTGAATTTGTTATACGAATGTTAACTTTTGGCTAGGTTAGATTGCATTGCGTTATCGATTAGGTTATGTTATGTTATGATAGGTCGAGAATTTAGCTAAATGGTATATTCCAAACGTACCGCATTTTTTAATGTGGAAAAAATAACGTTGAATGCCTACTTAGATATATTTACTGTGCGAAACTTTTTTATTCAAATGGCATAAATTCTTGCAACAAGAAAAATTCAAAATTTAATCCTATATTGTCTTATGTACTAATATAAAGATTTACAGTAGCAATCATACAATGTATAATTACAGACACCGTATGTTATACTTCTCCGATTAGAAGTGAAAGTTAATTTTCTAATAATAATTCTTACGTTCGAGTCTTTAATGAAAATTATAAAATTCGAAGGTAATTTTCTATAATTTAAAAAAATAGCAAATTTTTACTACATGTATTAAACTTGATGGAAATCATAAAAATTAACGAGAATGTCGTTTGTGCGAAAATAAAATTAGGAGCAACGATAATACTGTGCGCACACGAGAGCCAAAAAGCGCTTGATTTATCGCGTTCGATGCCACTTTGTGCGAAAATGTTTTTTCCAACAGATTTTTCATCGAATCATAATTTTTAAATCAACGCCGAAATAGTTGTTCGAAATCGCGAATAATACGAAACAAACACAATATGAAAACATATTACTTTAGAGTTCAACGCACCGCCGATCGAATATAAATTCTTATAAAACGCACGGACAGAGCAGGCGCATTAAAGCTTAGAGTCTCTCTCATTTTATTTTTTTCAGAGGGGTATTTATTTTCGTATACGTGCGTTTTAGAAACGCGATATTAGATCCATTTACAAAGTAAATTCTCTCGAAAGTTGCGAGCGTAAAATAAGAATGGATACTTGATTACTTTGTTAAAGCGCGTGTGTACGTTTCGTATGGATGTGTGGTCTTGGGAGACTCGGCTTATAAACGAACATACAAAATATACAAGAGAGCGTGTCGTACAATAACTGGGTACGTAAGTGAGTACGTACACAGGCAATAAAGCTAATGAAATGGCAAAAGTAATCTAAAGGCCACAAACTAACTCCGCACCAGCGATTCGCAAACTTTTCAGACGACGCGAAATGGAATGGGAATTGAAAAAAATCAGATGATATTTTCGTAATCTAATGTTTAAATTGTCCACAAAAGTATTTAACTAAGTATTGCATCCTATGAACCTAGTAGATATACTGAACTTTGACATGTGATAATTGAAGAATTGAGTTTTTAGTATTCACAACTTTTTCAACAGTCAATGACCAAACATTGCACATTATTCAACGAATGAGTGATAATATCAAAATGCAATATTCCTACATTGAGCAATGCTCCAGAAACTTGCCATTAAGTGCAATAGGAGTTGTTAAATGTAAATTTGATATAAATAATGTACTCACCAGGGTATTCGCCGGGACTGCCTAGGAATACGGAAGAGTAAACCCTTCTCGCTACGTCAGGAGGTGATGACCATTCCCTTCTCGGACACCATTTTCCTGAAAAGACATAAAAAATCCAATGTCAAAAAAATGAAAATACATATAATAAGTAAAAAAAAACAATGGTAAACGTGTGAGAAGATCGTATGTATGTACTCGGCTCGGACGCAATGTAATTGAACGTTACGACTGAACTTTCGGTACTAACCTATAATCAAAGAACGCTTTTTTCCGCTGACCAAAACTGTTCTTTGACGATACTTAATGTATAAAATGTTTGTGAGGTACTTGTGCCTATGTACAGAATGATCGTGCACAAAAAATGCTTATGTGAACAATACGTATGATTTTTATATTTATATTTCATTTCATCAAACATGCGTTCACTTAAGTTTTAATAAAAAACTAAATAATATTAATTGAACGGATCTATTATTTTAGGGCACGGTATTGTTTATGAAACTAATATAAAAATTGTAAATGCGTATAAAATCGTGTTTTTATTTGTTTTAAACACCAGTAATAAAAATAAAACAAAAATTAATCCTAACCGTGCCCCCTCGAAACGATAAAAACCCATATATTCATTACTCGAAGAATGCGAGTCGACCCTCTGCGTTGAAACCCAAGAAAATATGATACGAGAATAAAACCGAGAAAAATTCGTCCACGGGAATAAATAGATTACATTATATATTTTTTTCCTCCCTATGCAAGTGCGGCATCATATGTGAGAGGGGTGTTAGTGATCCCGAAGTAAAATCTAGAGTTACCCGACGAAAAATAAAATAAAAAAACCGCTAACGAGAGAGCGAAAAATAAATGTATGTACATTTTCGGAATTGTCATAAAATATGTATGTGTGTGCGGCGAAAGTAAAGTGTTCGACGTGTGGATATCCCATGACACGCCTTATGGTTCGGAATAAATGAGAAAATTGTTAATGGTGTATGATATTGCTTTCTCCCCCATGTTCCCATCACCTTTTTACCCATTATTTTCTCCACGAATAGCTTCCTCGCAGATCTCGTCTAGGTGTGTTGTTACTGCGATGCTCACATAAAATTACAATGCCTTCTGTATATTATATAGGGAATTTTATACGGTGACTTTTTTTTATAAATTAAAAAAAAAGAGCGCGAAAGGTGACAAACTCATCCAGAAAAGGTGATTCGAAATGAACATTATTATACCTGAGTTTTTTACGGTTCTTCCCGAGATTATTTCGCTGACACGTTCCCACACTAAATCAACCGGTCACACAAACCATTTGTTTATAATCTTCACCATTATGGTTATTCTTCATCTCGCGCTATAACATCCTCATTCTATTCAGAGATTCCCAAAATTCTGATACAATTTAGTTTTTTTGGTACCATAAAAAATCATGTTTTGCACAATACATATTTTTATACGTTTTTTAGAATTAGATGATTTGCTACGATTTTTTTTTCTAAATGCAGACACACCCCTAAATACAACTTTTTAAGACCACCCCATAAATCATCCGTTCTCGTTCTCTTGATTCTTAAACCTAAGAAACGACACATATACACGCCGATATGGCTTTTTTATGGTAGACACATCTCTGGCGCATTATCCTTTTATGGTAGGGCAACCTATACACTCCCGGTGATCGTTACATTTTAACCACACTGTAAAAACATTTTTAGTGCCTTTTCCTTATTTGATTGGTTTTCACGTGTTTCCGCACGCGGAGAACTCCCACAAAATAAATTTGTTATCTTTGTTAGTTGGGATCGTTTTTAATTGTTTGTCCAAAAAATATTCACGTTAACACGATTTAAAAGGAATATCGTTTACGTAAATATAAAAACGGCGTAAAATGTAATCGATAATATTAAAATCCGTCAGCTCGTTCTGGGGGGTGTATAAATTTTACGGCGCGCGTAATTAAAGTATGCCAACGGTGGAAAAAAAAAATTACACACAAATACGAAGTCGAAAAGACGCCGTATATAAAAATAATAAAAACCCAGCGGGTCGCCGAAATATCGAAAAGTTGAACCTGTGTGTATGTTCTTATGCAGCGGTCGACTCGGGTCGTTTTTCGACCGAAAATGCCAAGAACTCCTTTGGCAGTAAAAACACGGGCGATTATTTTATCCCAATAATAAAAATCTGGCCGGACGTAAAAAAGCGCATTCCACCTCCGGGTCTCCGAGACGAAAAGAAATAAATATATTTATATATATAAAATTAAATAAAAATATAAGAGGAAAACGTAAGCGGCGAGATCGTACGGCGAAAAAAATATATATTATTAAAAAAATATATATAAAAATACATAATGTACCGTCCCATCTCGGAGGCAAGGCTGGACCATGATTGGTCCATCTGACACAGCTGTAAATCATAAAGTCGGATGGTTTGTTAAAAAAAAATACTAAAAAAAAAACCAGTTCTTCGAGATTTCTTTCACCGCATCGAACTCGAAGTAACGTACACACTCAACTCTTGCCCTGCGAGATTCTGAATTCGTAAGAGTGATATATGTCAGATTTAAAAAGCGAATTCGATACCACGCTAGAAAGAACACACAACTTTCGATTTCCTCATTTAGAAACAGTTCAAGCAAGTGCAGCCTATGAGACAAGTGCGGCTAATATCTAAGTATCAGAAATTAATAAAAATATTGAGAAAAAAGTCAACCAGTAAGTAGGACTGAAAGATCCGAGGATAAGTAGTTCCGACGTTGGTTCTTCGTTCAATCAATATCACCAAAGTAACTTAAATGGTGGTCAAAGTTGTGCAGAAACTGATGATTCAAAAATATTCCTTCAATCACAATTTAAAATACGACTTCCTCAAAATTCAGTCCTTTGAATTTAAACCCTTTGACTTCTTCATAAACAAATAAATACTCGACATGCGTGAGCCTCGCGAGCGGATAAATAAATTTGTAACTCGATACTGTTAAAGACGATAAATGATCGACGAAGTCTTCGACGCAGACAGTGCGTAAATAATAACGCGCTATTTGACGCACACGCAACGTTATATCGCATCGATTTTAGTGTTGACGTTTCGCCAACAGATGGCGGACGCGCGTATCGATTGCGCGTAATGGCCGTTTCGATAGTTTTGCCGCTCTTTTTTTTCGTTCGTTTTATTTCGCGTTCGAGTCGTTATGATAAAATTGTAATGGTTATCGTTCGTTTTGCGATCGTATGGTGGTTCTCGTTAATTTATTTTATTGTGCGGAATCGATGGGTGTTCGACGAAAATTGAGGAGATTCGAGGTCAAGTTCAGATCGGAGTTCGATCTTGGATGTTGTATAATCGAAATATTATAAAATCATATTGATATGCTTAGAATTTTTCTCATTAAATAATTTGAGATAGCTTATAATTTCAATTAACTGATACAAAATGAGATTTATGCTCGATTTTTTAATTATTGGTTAACAGTAATGGATGTCAATTTCTGTAGTGTAAACGTTTAAGTATGGTTAAGTAGTTTAAACAATGATTTAAAAATTCCCTTTAATATCGAGTAAGGTTTGATACAAATGAAAATTTCATTCTAATACATAATAAATGCTCTTAAATTTTCGACATATCAAAGATCTAAAAAAGCTCATAAAAAATATAGTTCAATCAAAAAATTTTAGAGTATCAATGGTCCTATTATACTTTAACGACTATCTCAATTTATTATTATCATTGTGTACATTTTTTTATTATTATTTAGTCATCAGGTGAGGTCCTGGCCGTGTTTCGTGATCATATCCGCATTCTGAATTCAATATACGAAAAGCACTAAGCGACATGTCGGATACAGTTCAGTGTAACACGATGACCGACAGGGATATAATATTACGGCTTCGCATGATATAAAATATATTTCATATAAAATAAATACACAGTATAAAAGTGTACGGAATGTAAATCTTCGAGTCGTAAAAACGAAATTAAAACAACAATAAACGGGGCCGCGATAAAAATATAATATAAATATGTGGAAAAGTGCGCGAAAGCAGTAAAAATTCCGATACTAGAAAATGATAATAAAATATATAAAATGGTACGAAAACGATAAATTTTATTAATAAATAAATAAAAAAGCGCAACAAGATGATAATCGTTATCCGAAATGAATCGAGTGCAACTCTAGTAAGGAGACGCTTCGAAATTATAAAAATTTATAGCCGTAATAAATAGCGTTTTATATATGTGAAAAATATATACGTTTTAATTACGTTAAAATGCCGCTTTTATTATTAAAAGCGATAGAAACGTTCTATATTTTTATTATACACTCGAAAAGCGATAAACTTGTCCGTTATGATTGCGGACGTTAAGCAACAAAGCTATAAAATAAATAAAATATATAAAATAAAGATCTACAATACGATCGAAGATCTCGAAAGTCAATCGAATAACAACGAAAGATCGAAGATCGTTTGAATATAGACAGATTCACGAGTCCGCAAATAAACATGTAACGTAACGTCACCCTGTAAATGCACAGTGAAAAGTCTGTCCGTCCTTTTCGTGCATAGTATACATACTTGATGCGCGAAAGAGTAAAACAGACTTTTCACTATGCATTTGAAGGAAGACGTCACATTACGAGTTAATTCACAGACACTATATATATATTAGTGGTTAATTCCAACTCTAGTGAATCGACCTATACATAGAAAGATTTATTTAGAGAGGCGCGAAGGTTGTATAATATAATATAGGCGGTGCAAACGATCGGGGGATAAGTATGAAAATAAAAATCGAAGTCGACCGAATGACAGATTTACGATATCAGTCAAAGTTGACAAGGAGGAAGGTCGCGGCACCACAACAATGGTCCGTTGCGAGGGGGCGAAAACGACCCGCTAGGGGTTAACGACCCGGGCTTAACGTAAACACCGACAAAAAGCCTACAAATATTCTTAAAAATACGCATTTTTGTATATTTTTAACATTTACTGATAAATATTCTAAAAATATATGTGGAGGATGTGTAATAACGGACCCTTTCACTTAACAGATTTGAAATATACGAGTATGTCTCAATCGACAGATATAAGTTATCTCATGATTTTTCACTGTGATGATATTTTTCGTAAGATTTGGGGTTTTCATGGAAAATCAATTTAAAATCTTTCCATTTTTGTACTAATTTTCGTTAACGGCAAACGAAACCTATGAATGCGAACTATTTTTTTTCCACGGAATGCATCGATTTCAGGGTTGAATGTGATCATAGCAATATTTTAGGATCATAATGAATTAATTAAAATCAAATTCAAATGTATAGAAGGAAGAATATACTCGTCATAAAAATCCTTGCATTGTCCTTTTCATCATTAAAATCTTCATATTTTTAAAATAACAGTTGATCTTTCACTCGATATAACTGTCATATCCATGACTAAAAAGGTCAACTAAACCTCACCGAATCGATAAGCTACTACCCAAGAATCAAAAGACTTATTATCAATTCTTACTTTTCAGTGATAAAATTAAAAATACAATTTACTTACATTCGAATTGATATTAAAACTAAACAGATACAAAATCTATCCGAATGTACAAACAAACCCCCTTATAGAAATAATTGGGGTAGCTTCCTCGACATCGACCCATAACCATCTGGGTCACGGCCTCGTCTGCTCCGAAAAGCTATCCTCCTGGTCGACCATAACGACAAACAGCACGATAAATTATCGCAATTACCCGCAGAAAGGGTGGCCGCATAAATTACCTAAGAGAGAGAGAGAGTTCCCTAACCCTGCCCGAGTTAACTCCCGAGTTAAGCAACGTACGTACAATACGTGTGCATTATGGTCCACTTTTTCAGCTGCAGCTTTTATTGCTGGCATGTGGCTTTTGTTTATGGACGGCGGCTGCGAGAGTTAAAATTGCATCGTAATTGCATTCGCAATTGCCATACGTGTATGTGTATGTGTATGCAGAGGAAAAAGGTAAGTTTGCAAATTGACCGTGGTTTATTAATACGCGAGACGTTTTAATTCGTATCGAGGGGTTCGAGGTGTGGTTTTAATTGTTTCGAATTGCGCGACTTGTCGTTTCGGAATTAATGAGTTGATTATTGTGTGTGCGGATCGATTATTCTGTCGTGCGATTGCATATTTCGCTTTGAAATATCGGGTCAAAGAAAGTTTCTGGGGTAGTATTCCAATTATACCACAACTTACGTTTTCATCTTTTATATAATTCGACAGTTCTTATTGCTAATCAATTGAAAAATTTGACTTGAACATTTGAAACAAAAAGTGACTGGTTGGTTTAACTAATCATAGTCAATTTCTGCAAAAACAAATGATTCACTAAATTATTTAAAAAATAAGCTTAAATAACAATTTATGATGAATTTCATATAAAAAATGTTTAAACGATGGATATTACATATGAAACGTAAACACTTCACAGATCGGTGACATCGTGAGAGTATAATTTTGAATTTTCATGCTCAAAACACAAATATGTGCACTCATAGCGCCTCTCGAATCATACAAACACTACATTTTGGTTAAAAAAAGGCTTGAAATGAGTCAACACTAAATGAAATACTGGGAATGTAGCGTATCTATTATAAACAGTGGTACTTTTCATTATTTTTTTTCACGAAATATTTACCGTGCGTACACAAATATTAACCGTGCGGGCTTTTCAAAAGCAACAAACGCTTTTTTTCCCAAAAAGGTTTTTTTAGGATTGAATTAGAGATGGAAATAAAATCGACGTTCAATCCAAGGCTGCGACATACTGACCTCACTTTGGATTGAAGGGTCGCGGAAAAAATGCTCCATTTGAAATTCATATTAGATTAGAGATGCGTTTGCAAATCAAAGATCTAAATAATTCGTACACGAGTTTTTCGAACATCTGTAGCGAAAGGAGTTCATTCGCGATTGTAATTTTAAATTCTTTCGACAAAATAAAGAAGGAAAAACTGAGAATATAAATAATATATAACCGATACATAATCGATTCGCAAATTTTATTCAGCTTTTTTTTCAGGATCTACGCAGTTGCCGAAAATTCAAATCGTCGAGATAAAATAAGTAAATGATTTAAGTATTGGAAGAATAATAAGATTATCAAAAAATAAAAAAGGACACAATCCAATTAAAGCAAAATTTTACAGCAGAATAACTTCGTATACGTTGCATATGGAACTACACAAGCACACATACTCGCTTTAAGGATATTACGAGTAATTTAATTTACCAAATTGAAAAGTTTTTGCTATAAACACGGGGTAAGAAAGTCTTTCGGCTGTAGCGTTTCTTTTTATTAGCCAAGGCGCGTGTTCCCAAGAGGACATTATTAAATTGAGTGCACGAACGGACAAGAGACAAAACCCCCTTTTTATACGCACTTCCCAAACAAATTTATACCATCATCCCAAAGAGAAATTTATCCGCTACAGCCTCCAAATCTAAAATCGACCTCATTTGAACGCTAAAGAGGCGACGGACACGACGTCTGACGTCTCAATCGAAGCTCTAATAAAATAAATAATGGATTTCGATCAAAAAAAAAAATCCGAAAGGCTTCCGAGGCGTGCCCCCCTACGGTGAGAGCGACACCCGAATATTATAATATATTATAATGCGATAAATAATACGGTTATTCGAGTGTGTCTGAGCGGTGTTTATCTGCGTCGACGTTGCAAGTCATCGTCGAGTCATTTTTCTTCGCGGTCCCGGGACAGACGGAGGCAGATCCCGGGACGAGACTCGGCATTTTGACGGAAAAGGGGTGGAAGGCTCGATGACCGGGTCATGTATCGATTTTAGGTACGTATTTAGGCTTTGGAGTCGATTGATTTTCGTTTTGGGTTGAGACAGTCTTTTGCTAGACGTCGAGTTTAATTTTGAGTCGATTCAACAACATATTCAATTATTTTCTACTGCACAATTCTAATGAATTTGAGATCTAAATGTTGTATTTTTTTCTTAAATTTTCATAGAAAGGGTTTATAGTTTCTTTTACAATTTGTAGACTAATCAAATGCGGTTAGTATTATTGCAATTGACACTGACAATTGGAATGATTTACATGGAAAAATTCGATCGAAAGAAAACATTACTCGGAAGAGATTATTATCTGAGTTGATAAAATTAATATTTTATTGGATAATTCTTATTATACATTTTGATGCGAAATTCGAACGCTCTTAAATAAAATACGTGTTCAAATGAAGGATATGATTCGAGAAGAGGAAAGATGTACATTCGCGCCTCATTTGAATATCCATTGAAGATTTCCTGAGCAAGCAGCGTATACGAATCGTCAGAAAAAAGTTTAACCCCCAAATTGCTGTCTTCCTGTCTGACCACGAAAGCGTAAACGACATAATAACGCCCGATCGCCCATTTTAAAATCTTGTACACATTTGTTGTCAACTACACGCCGCATACGTTCAATAATAACATAATCGACATACCAATAATAAAACATGCATAAAAACTGATTTTATTACGCCTCGTTTCAAACGATGATCGATCATTTTCCATATAAAAAATAAATTAACATCGATTATAGACATATTCCATTAAATTAATTTCTATCGATATTTTTAAAAATTGTTAATTCAACAGTGACATTACATTAGTCAGAGATGAAAATGTTAGCTGGAACACTTATGTATATTTTTCATCTAGAATTAAGCTATAAAATATTGCATTTCTCAATAAAGACAATAATTTCTAGTTATAGCAAATGATGAGAGTTTCCTCTAGCACAAAATTTTTAATACATTGAACATTTTTCAACAAAAATTAAGTCGCATTCGCATTGCAAGTGATGCGAACGGGAAATAACGATCGAGACACAACTATACAGCTGTACAGCAATCTCTTTCTTAAAAGGAGAGAGATAAGCGTATAGCAGTATAGTTGTGTCTCGTTAGGTTTATCACAGATTAACTATTATGATTTAAGTGATAGTGATGAAATTAACAAAAAAAATCACATCTAGAACGAAAATTGCAAAATCGTCACATAGCCAAGTGTACAGCGTCTTGGCGACTTTACGGCCGCATACGTGATTCTATTTATTTTTTCCGGTAATTTTTTCGACCACTTAAGTCATGTGTGACCATCGTAAATCATCACCGTCTTCGATTTACATAAATACATGCCACACATGGCCGTTTCGTCGAAAACGCCAACGCGACGACATACACCGAGAGCGCGTGAATTATGCATTTTTCGGGGACGCACCGCAACACAAAGCCAGCCTATAACACAGCCTTATGCTTATTTTCTGTAAGGCGTGAAAAACTGGAAAATCGTACGAGGATGATATGGTAAGTGGTCGTATCACGGTTAGGATTAGTGACAGTGTGTGACAGCGGAGTTAGCCTTGACATTGAGGAGACGTGGGGTCGATTTCGCCCGAAGATAACGTAACGAGGACTTTGTTTTGTCATGGAAAAAAATTCAACATGTCCACAAAAATACAAAAAAGCCTTGACCCACATTATGAACATTTAGATCTATCCCACTGAAAATTGTTTTTTTTGAATTTAAACCGTTTTTTTGGGCCGCTTCAAAAAGTCGCCGATACATATCGCATTCATCAAAAATCGACGCAAAAAATCCAAGAGGAAAAATGTATGACAAAAAGGCGCATAATCTCAAGATCGGTTCGGTTCTCGCGTATAAATGTATGTGACCGTCGCAACCTTGACATTCACGAGGAATTGGAACCATTTCAGGAAATCGACGAATCTAAAATTCGGTGTGGAGATTTAAATTTCAAAATCGCCGTGTCCGAACGAATTCAAATTCGTAACATTTGAAAATGCAAATGCACGTCCGTCTGGGGGCCGAGTGTGTGGACTGCTTCGTCGTATATTTTATAATGGACGTTTGTATTATTTACGTTCTGTAACCTGCGCCGATGCGGCTAATGTAATCTTCGATTATATTATACATTGTATGAGATTTTAAGATTTTTTTTTAAAGATTTTTATAAGCTTCGGATGAGAGACGATTGCATTTTCAATGATGATTGATGCAATTTTTTTCATAGAACTCTTGTGTGTCTGATTTCAAATATTAATTACTATGAAAAGTCATTGTCCCACAGATTTTGGCAGTTCGCAATTAGTGAACTGACGACTGAAAAAGCTAAGGGGTTCAAGTGACTTCGCGGCGATTTCGAAAAAAGCGCAAAGTTGATCATGTATCTACATGTATTAGGAGGATCGAATGATTTGATGACATATCTCGGTACATGTTCCAAGTTCATTTATATCCTTTTACCACCAAATATATGAGCGTACATAGAAACGATTCTTGTATGTTACTTAATTTCGGCGAAATGTCACTTGTATCCCTTAGCATTTTCAGTCGTTATATGACTCAAACATAATAAAACTCAAATGGGTCGTTGGGCTGAAAACGCTCTGAAAAAAAGGCGTCCGAGGCGTCGACGAGTTTCGCGCTTCGTTTCCCGAAGCAATATCGCACGTTCTCAAACCTCTGCCGTTAAACGGGGATCGAACCCGATTTATTTTTAGCGTTTGTGTTGTTTCGTTTTGTGTGTTCGGTTGGCCGTGGCATCGGGACAAACAGTGATTCGCGATCGGCCGTTGCTCCCGCCGCGCCGCGTCGACAATTGTCGACTAAATTGAACCAAATGGACCCTGATTCGGTCACCGCTTCAATTGGGCCAACAGGGCGGCCGAAAATCGACTGCGAACTCGAAAACTGACGGTCGATGTGGCGCAAGTGTATGCAGCGTCGGGATCGGTGGTCTTAAAATGTTAGGTTTGAGTTTTGTAAGATTCTGGTGGAGTTGTATGTAGTTTTAGTTGATTGGTTAATTGATATGACCGTTTATTTTGAATTTTTGATTCATTTGATTAAAAAATAAGTAAGGTTTTATGAAACGGTTTCTTAGAATTGCGTTGATTGTACATGACTGATTTTAATATCATAATTTGTGTGCGATTCGGAAAATTTCTCTCGAAGAATCTAGCTCTCTAGAGACTGTTTTAACACTCAAGTTAGACTTGTATAGAAATTTAAATATTCAGCTAAGATTCCCTTCATTTCTGATGCTTTCATTAATACTATCCCTATTTTTAGACTTTCTTTACTTTATATGATCATTTAGTGAGTAACTCATCTACCATTATTTTCGACCTTAAGCTAATTTTCTGATATTCCTATATTTATAAAAAATAAAACAAAGGAGCATTGACAACCTAATCAAAGTTCGCACTTCAAACACTTCAAACGTAGCGTCAATCAAACACAAAAATTCACTAATTAATTTTAAGAATCTACCATTTTTTTTTTTTATATTCGTGACACATTCCGAATCTTTAACGTTCGACTCGAAAGTGTTCAAAACATGCGATTTTCGCGGAAAAAAGCACTCACGCGAAGTTGGCGTGATTGAATAAAAGGCACCTAATTTTTTTTCACATTCATACGTATAATATATTCGCTTTGCGTAACGAACGCTACAAACGACTAACTAGATAGTGTAACGTCAATTGATCTTGGGTACGTATCAAAAATTAACAATGACGTCATCTAATTACGACCGATTTGTTCGGCAGTGTGTGCAGCTCGCGTACCGACTTGACACGTCAATTGTCAACTCGACCCTACAAATCGTCTGTCACGTATACGAAACTCGAAGAATTTGAATAAATCAAAAAAATATAGAAAGTGCTTCAAATAATTGCCTCCATACATCTGATGAACTTTGAAATTTTCTTTGAAAAAAAAATTACATTCATATTGAATTTCGATTTGATTGAATAGTATTTTTATACGATTTCGCTTTAAAAAATCGAAAGGTCAAATTTAAAGTGATTTTAAAAACGTGTATATATAGAAAGGCTTTTACATCAATAAATAATTCAACGGAGCGTTATCTCTATCAATACCTCTCGACACTTGTCTCCGTATATTTTGAGTTTTTTTTCAATCGAACACAATTTAGATAATACAAATGGGTTTTAGCGCCTCTAAAGGGTTAAATCATTATAGATATAATTTAATTATGTCGATTACGTCCCCGTTCTGTTATCTCGCATTTTTTATTGCGGATCATTTATATTGTTTCCTTTCCGTGGGGGCAATTAACAAGGTGTTGGTCAAATAACAAATTGCGATCCATTACTGACTTATCCGTGAAATGAATTTATATTATAAAATATTTTCTTATGTACGGCATTATGGGTGATAATGTGTGGCGGAGGCGTTGTTCCACAACAAACGATACGTCTTATCTTCGAACATATAAACTCCATTATGACCAATGTTCAGGTGATTTCAAAATCGCTTCATAATGGTGTCGTTGAAAATTAACATACACATTTAATATGTTTGAAATATTGCAGCGTGTGTGTGTGTGTATAGATATGATTATTTTATAATGTGCTGCGATAATATATGTTAAGTGCAAAATTAGCAATTAAATACCGAACACGTTTTAATTGATTCTTATTTTGGACGAGGTATTCTAAAGCGGCACAGCAATTAAGTCAATATATTGATCGTTAGTGGCTAATAAAATGCCTTGTTAACCGTGCGATTTGATCCTTGTCGAATGTATAAATTAATACCGTCTAAAATATTATAATATTCCGTAGAAATTCATAGAAAATTTTGATTCTCATTATGTCATTTTAAACGATCGCGTCATTCTGTAAGCTAAATGATTTTGATATTTGCATAACGTCAGTTTATTTTGATAAATAATAATGAAGCATATTTCACTAACCAGTTGATTATTTATACTCGAATAAATCCTAATTTAATCATTAAAAGAAAATTTCACTCAAAGCAACAATCACAGAGCCGTAAAAAGACGCATCCCAATTAAACAAACTACGAAATAAAAACACACATTTTCACATCGAGAAAACGAGCCAGAACACGAGACAACTAACCCAGAATCGTTTTCGAAATGAATCGACAAACAGTCCGGGGTCATAAGTGCGCACTTAAAAAGCGACTTAACGACTTCGGACAGTCAATGAAAAGCCCCGCAGTTGTAACGACTCGACAGTAAATATAATATGTAATCTGTAACGAAGCTCTCCGACAAAATTTTCATTGTCTATACAAGGCACCTTCGGCCACAATGGTGGTTGGTGCTCTTCTGCCCACGTACGAGATAATTTTAATGGTGCCATCGACGAAGGTCCCTCGGCTAATGAGAAAACGACTCTTGTACCTATTGCGTTCGAATGAAGAGATGTGAATAGATCCGATGTCTAATAACGGACGAAAGTCTATAGAATTCGATATGGAGTCATCAAAGGTATTACTTTGAAAGAATAAATCGAATTTTTGTTGTGGCCCGTCCACACTCAAGCCGGCGGCTTACTGCGGCAAAATGCAACATTCTTATCTTCATGTGGACACGTCGTTAGATTTACGCATAAGTGAAAGTACATAAGACAGACAAACAGACATACGTGTGCATAGTATTTTATTGGCAATATCGGGTGGTCGTAGAGTGTGGCAGACTCGTGTAGACTTATCTGCGATCGGTCTACGTGAGATCGTTGCGCGTTAACCCTGCGGCGACCGTAAATAAGCTACGCCAAGAAATGCACAGAGGTAAGCGATTTTTACCCCTTGCTGTCAAAAATAAAAAAAAGCCTTCTGTTCTCAGACGCTTTATTGTACGAAGCGAAAAAATTAAAATTGAATTGAATTTCTAAGAATTAATTATGCATGTTGACTGCTATTTTATTTATATATCAAACGAACTTTCTCAGCACATAAAAACGATCTAGATCGAGATTGCGACTTATGAAAAATAAAGAAGAATTGAAAACACGAATCGGATTAATTTTCTCGAGTAACGCCGCATAGTATTTCACAAGATATCGATCGTTCCACACAAGAGCTTTACGGCTACAACACACGAATTAATCAATTAACGGATCGGAATATTATTCAAATCGGACGACAAACAGCAGAATTATACAACACAAGAACGGAAAATTCTCTACTACATATATTCTTTATATAATATAATACATATACGGGTTCAGTTTAGCCGTATACTCCGGAGGAGATATAAAGCAATTTTCTTAATGGTATCCCGATATCTCCGTAGGAAGTTATGTGTGTGTAACGTATGAGATAGCGGGAGAGAGGAAGCTTTCGAAAGAATGTAATAAGGCTCTCTCTCTTGTGAGCCCCCGGCTCGGAAAACTCCATGGGGGTGGGTTTATGGGGGTATGAGAGAATACGAGAGCAAGAGAGAGCATGGGGCACCAGAGTGTGGGGGAGAAGTGGAAAAAAAAAGCGCAACGTGGATGGAAATGCTTTGTGAAATGAAAATTCGTACGGAGCTTTTTGGCTTTCGATGGCGCGCCACGGTTATATATCGCCGTGTTTGTGTATGCGGAAAAGCTGGCATTTGAATATTTTCATATACGGCCCGCTCGCTCTTCTATCAATGTACCTATAATAATATAATATGTGCACATGTGTGTGCTTTGTTATTATTAAACGCGGAATGTGTAATTTAATTCGTTTCAGTAAGGTACGTATACGTTTCAAATTATCTGATTGTAACGTTAATATTGAAAATGTTCAATAAAGATATTTTAGTTAAGTTATCAATTACATATAAAATGTTTAACAAACATTGTATTAAAAATTGGATACAATGAAAACTTTTTGTATTTGAAGTGTAAAAATAAAATTTTCATCCATTCAAACGTATAAAGCTCATTACGTTCTCGCTTGATAACAAACGATGTAAACAAGCGCACGCACGCCGGCGCGCGTTTGTAGTACTACGCGCTTCCGTCGGCGCGCGAAACTCGCGCAGTTTTCCTCGGATTTTCCGGCTTCTTTCGCGAATTTTCCGACTTTTTCTTTGGCGATATCGTCTGCGACACCTGCACGGAGGTGGCGAGCTCGTCGAATGCGACGAATCGATCGCGCAGCGCTAGATTGGACGCACGTTTCGTTCGCGGGGCGAGCGGGCGGCGAATCCGGGGTCGACGCCGCGCCGACGCCCCATAGCCCAATCCATACCGGGGTAAAGTGAGACGGAATCATCCCTAGTCGGCGCTGGGGAGCGAAAGAGTTCGAAGCACGACACACTTTATAGATCCACCCCTGTCTTCGGAGGAGAAAACGCGCGCCGTCGCTATGCAGTTCGCTCCGAAGCCGCACCAGACGATAATGCGCTTTGTATCTCGAGTGCCGTAGAGGCATAACTGCGTACCGATCGGTTTCAAGTTCAAGAGCCTCCGGCGGACGATAACGACCCCTATATTTGTTATTCGTAAGGGCAGTTTCGCTATGGGGACGATGGGGATTCTGCGTGATTGACAGACGAACGGACCGCGCCCATAGCAATGGCGTCTCGAGTGAGACGTTGACAGGTTTAGTGTCGAAATGTTTATTGTCGTCTACAATGTCAAGGAGATGCTTATGTGGGTTAACGGTTCGTTTGTGTTGTTGTTGTTGTTGTTGTTGAAAGTTCGATGCAAGGGAGTTTGATTGATGCTCGATGGGTGGGTGGTTCGAGTTGCGAAATGAGATGGAAGTGTAAGGAAATGTTTTAAAGCTATAATTATAATTGTTGCGTTTGAAGGTTGTAAATAAATACAATGGGTAAGATCAAATCAAAAATAAGCGTCTGGAAATTCGATTTAATATTTTTATCGCTTCGGCGTTATATGGATACTGCTGAGCATCAACAATACGCCAGTCGTAAAAGCGAACATGAAAATCATTTAATATTCATAAAATGAACAAATTTTTGAATCATAAACGAATGCATACTGTTTATAAACGCATAACATTTTCCCATTTGAAATAAATCGAAAAAACAAGCAAAACATCGCCTCTAAAAAACCCATCCCGCACATACGTACGACGAGATAAAATTTACTATGAATTAATTCAATTCAATACTCGACGGAATGTTACGTCCCGATAGATAATACGTACTGCGATATACACCTATAACGAAAGCCGTTCACCATCTCCGATATGACGATATAAAAAAGCAATAAAAGGCAGACTTACAGCGAGTTAAACACACCATAATAGAGTGCGCCATAGGCCGTTCCGGCGTCCATATAATTTCCCCCAAGAGCGTTTTATGTGTTTCGAAGAGGAGGAGGCTCTATCCTCCTCCTTCTTCTTCTCCATGGTCCAAGAGAGACCACTGCTTCGGTGGACAAAGCCAAGCAAAGAGAGGCGAGGAACAATCGAGCTCACTCACTGGCCCAAGGTTCTGCGAGCCCTCTTCGAAGCACATATCCATCATTGGCGAGGTCGTAAAAATAAAAACAACGGCTTTGTCTCGCAAAGAGAGGAGAATGGGCTCGTTTTACGATCGGACAAGGGGTTACCCGGTCGAAGAATCTGTTTATTTTCTTCGGCTTTCGGTAATGCGAAGCTCTTCTCGCTTATACGGCTCGATTATGCGTTATTATCGTAAAGTTCATACCGCAGATTTGTGCTATGGAAAATAAATCTGTACTAATCTTGAATATATCGATCCATGGACATTGTATATCGATATAACGAGAAATATTTTTCATTTGTATTGATAGATACCATAACTTGCTCTAATGCTCTAAAAATGAAAAGGAAGGGCTAAATAAGAGTACTTAAGCAAGAAAAGCAGCACTTTCTATATAGATAAACAAAAATTTTCCCTAGTAATATCTATCATTGAATATAAGCTATTCGCATTGAATTAAGCTGATGTATTAATTAAGATAATTTATACAAAATTCTGTCAACAATCAACAATATCCATCCCGAAATACTTAAACAAAGAGAATCGCCGCAATTTAGTGATGCTACACTGAAAATTCCTTAAGTCCGGACCCTTCCCACATAAGGCCGATCCCTCCACTAGATCTTAACGGGCTCCAAAGTGGACATAAAAATCTTCCTTTACTCACTGTACACACTTAAACGGCTCCTTAGAACCGTTGCCACGGTTAACTGTCAATACTTAACCCTTACGTGCGTGTGTACCTGACGCGCGCGTACGTTTTACACACTTTATATGGGGCCCCCTTAAACTAGGTAAGTATAAGTATATATGTACGCGTTTTACGATCGAACATGTGTTTTGAAGGGTTAACTTTTTTATTGTCGGCCTCCTGCGACGGGACGGGAAGGGGTTGAGACTCTACGTACAATATCGTATTATTTTTATTTTATATATATTTATTTTTTTATCATTTTATATTCGTTTTACGACGTCGCTTCGGAGTTATTGTCTCTATACGCGTAATAAAAATAAAATAGTTAATATACGAGTGTGTGACGTCCTGGGATATTTATCGTTCGCTTTTTACTCGAGGAGAGAAGTCATAAAATTTTTTTCATCAATAGTTTTTCGATCACGTTTAAATGCATTTTTGTAACTTCAATTGAAACAGTTATCCTTTAATAAAAGAGACACTATTGACACTGGGCTCAAAATATTAGATTAGATACAGTTTTGATATTGTAATGAATTTAAGCAGGGGTACGGAAATACTTGAATTTTCCAAAAAAAACGCATGTAATTATCGGGGAGGGGATCAAGTTCAGAGGTACCAAACCATCGGGGTGTGTTCGGGATGAATCGAGGTTGTTTCATGTCGTACAAAGAAGCCACTCTAAAAAAATATTCGAGAGACCGTTTGTGCGAGTCATTGTCGTAATGGGCGCACGGACGCGCACTACGATCCGAGACCGATTTGCGACTCGTACGTGAGCTCGAACGCCTCAAAACTTCATTCAAAAGAATCTGCATACATTCGAGATATTTCACGATTTTTTTCGTATTTTTTCAGAGATTTTTCCTTAAGAAAAATGGCGATCGCAGCAGATGTGCTCGCGCTGCGATGCACGAGTGTCGGATGGGCGGCCCGCGCTCGCGCCCCCCTTTACGTTTAATAATAACATTTTTAAATATCGTTATTCAGCAGAATTCCTCGACGAGGAGTACCCCCTCATCATCGGCGATTCAACGACGGGCTCACAAAACGCGTTTTATTAAAATCAATAACATAATAACAGCCGAAGCCGAAGCGGCATCGATCCGACCGTTTTTTGAAACACAATCGAACGATTTTTTTTTTAGACCATCGTGAATATTATTAATATGATTTTTTCAGATATTTTTTGCAGACGTCCGGTTTGTGTAGTGTATTAAAAAAAATTAATGCATGAATTATGCACCCTCCTGTCCGGTCTCGATAGCGTAATGCTTTTATAAGAGACAGCTCTTTCGGACTACCGTTGTTGCGCCCGAAAGTGCAAACTCACCGAATAATAAATAAAATAATCCCGAAAAAAAAAACACACCATATATAAGATATAAAATATCACGGAAAAAAAAAGAGAAATATATACCGAGCCGAAGCCGCAAGTCATGCATGTGCGATTTTAGCGAACGCTTTTAAACGGCAATTATTCGCGATTTCGTACGAACAATGCGCAACTTCTTCGATTTTATGCAGCGTTTAAGATTATTATTTGTATTGCCTTTTTTTTGCAACATCATTTATTCGTATATCTTAGCGAATATCAGCTGATCCACGAGCGAAACGAGTCCGTTCGCGTCACAAAGATTAATGGCACTCAACGGGTTAATGGCCCGCGGCGGCGAGCGCATAAAATTCTGACGTATCATACGTACGTATGTAAAATTCTGAAAATATACCATAGAATGAAAAAAATATAAACGTAATGCATATATTCTTTTCGATCGTTCCCATGAAATGAGACATTTTCTATTGTATGATCGCGAAATGGCTCGATTTATATGTACACGGTGCGCTTTTGGAGTTCGTTTCGTATTGCACTTGCGTCTCTCTACTTCGTGTGTGTGTAATGAAAACGCATATGTTACCGAAGAAATTTGCCGCGAAATTAAAGCGGAGACGAGCCAAGAAAACGTCTAGCGAGATACGCTTTAAATAATTCATTTTGTTAAATTAAATAATGGACGTAAACAAGATGTAATTTTCAATACGAACGATACACAGTCTAAAAAAATCAATTAATTAATGAAAAATTTCATCTGAAATCATCATAAAGACATCGTTTACGACACCCGACAAAAAAAACGGCGATAAATCAAATTTACACGCGATTCACAACCGGCAATAAAAATTTTACAAGGTATCAATCATCTCTAGCTCAAGTTTGATATAATATAAGGGACGCTCGGTCAATTACGCGATCAAACTCTTGCGGTTTGGCCACCGCTGCACTGCAACAACACACTAAAAAAAATCCCTCAAATTTATTATTTTTTCCCGGGATTTTTTTATATAAAATCCCCACCCCGAATTGTGCGATACACCCGCCCAAATGAGAGAGCAGTTTAAATAGACTCGCACACCTGTCAAGTGCACGAGCTGCTCGCCCTATCATTAGGCAGTCAATCGTGATCCTCGGAAATGCCCTCACTTGCCGACAGTTTTAACTTTTTTCTTATTCCACATATACGTATGTGTGTTTTTTTAGTGTATCTTTAGGCATATTTCAGGTGTGTGTTGGTTAGGTTCGATTCGGGCGATTCGTACGCTCAATTAGACGAGTATGCGAACAGGTGTAAGTGCGTTCGGAAAAATTATAGTATGAAATAATTACGTGTAAGGTAAATTGGAAGATTTTTTAGAATGATAGTATTGATTTATATTTGTTAGAAATAAAAATGGAATAATATCATTTAACCCGTTTTATACACTGAAGCACCCATCAAGCTAATTCGTATTATTAAAGCTTGAACAATCGACAAAAGGCTGAAAAAAGGCGCACGCAATCAAATCGAAATGTCCTTAATAATCTATACAAAAAAAAGTACACGTGGAAATAATTACAACATTTGAGATGTCTATCGAACATCATTGCGTTGTCCTGTTATCGAATCGCTTTGTCGTATTGAATAATTAATCCGACTCCTTTCATTAAATGTCGATTAATAAACGTTTCCAATGTTATAACATAGATTTTTATTCGGCGATAACACGAATGTACTCTTATTATTACATTGTACACATACATCGCTCGAACAATGAATTAATTCCATTACTTTGGTCGCGATGAATAATTGAAGAGTTGCCCACTGAGCTAGAAATTACGTATCGATCTAAAACGCGATGAGAAAACGCACTCAACAATTCAACTATACATCGAATTTTCTATGTATTTTGTATATAAATAAAAAGATGATACGCTTGCGAAAATATAAAAGTCAAATTGGAGGATGTCTCGTACGAGATCGAAAAAAAAGTGATTCCACATAAAAGGAGAAGAATTTTGAGAATGAAGTGCAATTTCTCTCAATGCGTGTCCTTTTCTTATAACACATTCTTTCAAGTTTGTGTATTTATTTTGAAATTGAGCATATATAGTAGGTACTTAGTAATATAAAAGTGTGTAATAAAAATAAACGAAAGGTAATTATTTATAGTGAGTCGATTAAATATTTTTCGCGAGCAGCTTTTCTCAAACGAATTTGCTTAATATGAATTGTATTCATACTACAAAATCTGTACTTGAGTAGAAATATTAAAATATTTTGTTTTTATGATCTATAAAATTATTTTACAAGAGAATATTTTAACATAATTAATTTAATACTTTCGCATCACAAGTAATTACATTAGAAGTGTCTGAAATTCAGAATGAAACAAAAATCATTCAGCTTTTAAGCATTCAATAAACAGAATGTGAAACAATATTAACCTTTCTATAGATAAAAAGATTTAAAACGTTATTTGTGAAAATAAATTTTTATGTCAATATCGAGTAATTGACCTATTCAACACAACGGATAGCAACACGAAAAAATCTCACACCTTCATCAATAACCTATTCATACTTAACAACTACCTATCTCAATAATAAAATCTAACGATATGAAATGCATAATATAAGCAATCCTCATCGAAGCGTCACACCTTGAAACCGAAGGCGCTAAGCACATCCTTTAGAGCGGAACAACCAGGAAGAAAAACGTAAAGGCGAATAAACATCCCGCATTTTTTCTCACATGCGAAAAACCTCAAAGATGGACTTCAACGAAGGATCGGTTTTCACGTGACGTCCCGTTCCTATCGCCATACGATTATTCAAATTCGTACACATGGTAGCCGAAGGAAACGCGAGCCACATACAAAACTACGTTGTGTCGTCGAGAATCCGAAATGTGTATAAAATCTTATATATAAAACGGATCAAATCCAGCTTGTCTGCGGAGACACCGGTGAGGATAATAAGATCGTGTTTATGTCCTTTCAACGTGTACGAATTGAATCTGTTCGAATGTGCAAGGAAGAGCTTGAAATAAATCGAACTCATGTTGTGGCTGTGTTTTCTGTTATATTGCATTCAGCTGTAAGTGCGGGATAAATTGATCCTTTATGAGTCAGTAAGTTGAATTGAAAATGCTCAAGAATCGATCGCTGAAAGAACAATGATCATACAAGACAAACGGAGCCTTCTTCGGCTTAGTGACTCATAAAGGATCATTCTGTACTCTACTAGCATCAGATTGCGGTATTGTAAAAAATACGTCCACCACAACATCAATTCGGATTTCTTTATTGATTAAGTACCTTCTTCGAATAAAACCACAAACATTCACAATAACACCAAAATAGGATATCCAATCAACCCGAATTACCTTTACGCAAATCAAACACGCACAAACGACAATTATCCTGACAATCGAGAGGAGAAACACGTCCGATCAGAATAGCGAACCGCCCTCAACATATCGAAATCCCCAATAATAATAACATTGCGCCATCGTCGACGATATGGGCACAGGTGGGTTTAACTGCGGCACTAATCGTCGGTTAATTCATATGTAAGTTGGGGATTAACGGTGTCGTTTTAGTTATTGCCGTCACGCGTTTTCTTCTCGTTGTCGTTTCGCCTCCTCACTTGCACCCCCTCGCTCTTAGCCCATGGGTATTTTGTATGAGCTCGGTACGTGATGGGTTATCCTGGTTCTCGTCGACGAGTGCACCGCCTTGAATAATAATCCTGACCAGGGATTGCCAACAGATTGGGGTGGATTTATATCTGAGAAAAATTGATTATGAAGAGACTTTGAAAGAAATCTCTTGATAGGAAAACGATTTTTATCTGCCACAAGTATCAATATAAACTTAAAGCTGAAGCACATTAGTCGAGACGTTGAAAGAGAGCAACATTAGTCTCAGACGAGTGTGCTTTGGCCTTTGATCGATGGTAATTCAAAATATATGGCAAATGAATTTTCAATATGCATTTTTCGAATTGTATATCCCTGTTCATAAATACGTGTACGTAGCATGCTTCCCAGTTCCATGGATTGAAATTCGTGTTAAATATTCATACCGGTAATTAGACAGAATACCTGCCAGGAATAAAAGGAGCGTGAACGCGAAGACTTGACACAATCAACGCTTGATTGACAACGCAAGCAGTCGACATACAGAAATCATTACGAAACTCTCAACATTTTTCAATTACAATAAAAAAAAATCATAAGACGCACATTCGCGACGACTCAAAAAACATATGCAAATCGAAAAATATAAATCATTTTCGAATAGGCATCGGCGAGTGGCAAAGACGCCCAAGGATTTATGCGTTCCTATGCGCTTAGAATAACAATTAGAAAGGACTTCGAATTAACGAACGGGGCGCCGTTTTGGATTTTCACAAACGTCAAACGATCATGTCGGACATGTTAATACGGTCCGTCGGCGGTCGGATCTATCGCGATCGAAAATCAGTAGTTTGTAGATCGTGCACGGACGATTAGGAATGATCGAGCGTGATCCATCATGGGAATAGTGGCATACGCATATTATCACGCGGACGGAATGTGCTCGGTGATGTCTGTTGCCTTTTTCTCAAAGTGAGGTTATGTCGATTGAGGTAATTGTATGTATTAGTTAAGCATGGATTGATTTGAGTGTATTAGGTAGAAATTTTAAGCAAATATCTTGATTAAGGTGGCAAGTTACTGATATGACAAAATTCGAATTGACTGAGTGAAAATATTGCTGCACAAACTAGAGCTGATAAATGCATTAGAGTAGAGATTAATGAAGCCGATCATTGATTTCAATGTAAAATATTCGATTTCGAGTGACTTCAACAAGTCCTGAATTTCATTAAAGGAACTATTCGATAAAGCGTTGAATCAATACGTTTTAATTAGGGTAGAATAAAAATTCAAACGGAACAATCGAACACACATGTCATATATGAAAAACGACAAGTAACATATTCCAAAATCCGATCTCATTGTCAGCATCACAGCTACTATAAATTATACTAAGCTCCACACAATATGCACAAACGCACACACCACAGCACTATCCCAACGTAATCCTATGCTGTCCTAAACTATCCTATACTCTTCGCACATTCACATATCCTAAAATCCACTTACTAAAATCGACCGTATAACCAAAACCCAACAAACAACACGTCCAAATCAAAAAGAACCTAGAATTCCGAAACCTACCCCATGTCGGTTTCCCGCGAGCGGCCCCCGATCAATTACTCTCTCTCTATGTAAACAAACCTTGGCATTCGTCTGTCGGAGACGTGAGCCGCGGTGAAAGTCGGCCATGTTTCCACCCCCATTTCCCTGGAAGAAGACCGCCTTCTCGGCGAGGGTTGCGCCATCGTCATCGTTCAGGGCGAGGATGAGGAAGGAAACCCCCTCGAGGTCTGGCGCTGACACCGGCAGCGACGTCTCGCTTAATCATCGCCGACTTTCAAAGCGGGTGCATCGAATTGTGTCATAATATTGTTGGTTTTTTCGCTTTCGTTTTGTATTATTTATATTTCGGGAGTACGTTTTATTTATGGGAGAATTCGGTTTGAGGTGCGAAGCGAGTTTTTTTAAAGTTTCGCTCTTTGAATCGATCGAACTAATCGTAAACGCGAGTTAACAATGACTATTCCTATTTGCAAATTAAGCCTTTTATCGAAAACTGTCTCTTAAAACAAACAAAAAAACGATCTTTTTTGAATATCATTTTATAGACTACATCGTAGGATATTATAGAATATATTAAATAAATAAATAGATTGCATGACACAGACTATGATAGATAACAAAAATGGACCGAACAATTTGTATGACGCACGAAAAATAAATTACAAAGGGTCAGTCTTTTCACTACTTTAGATAACTTGACAGAGAGTTACGATTAGTCTTTTCAATATAAACTCAAAAATCCGTTTCGATTCCGTAGATTTTCGATAATTTACAGTGAAAGGACTGGCTGTAACACCATAATTAGTTAACTAAAGCAGTGAAAAGACCAGACCTAAAACATTCTTAAAATTATTTTTAATTAATACTTACGCATTGAGTGTATAAAAAATGTTAGTATTCATAGTAATATACGAAAAAATTGATAATATTCAATGCGTAATAACATGAACGTAGTGCGCTATAGGAATACACAAAAGTCCGAGGCACACGGCGCATATTTTATTCAAATTCAATTAAATTCTAACCACGCAGATCACAAAGATAAATTTATGTATTCCGAAATGCTTGTCGACGTATATAAAACGTCGACCGTTTCGGACCCTTAATCGAAAAGCAATAAAAAAAACCCGAGTGTCAAATTATTTACGACCAGGAACGGCTTTGAAAAAAATATGTAAAACAAACGTCTATCAAATTCGTGCGGTATGAAAAGGATGTAAACTGTTTTGCTAAATCCTCGCGGATGATTTATCGATCGAGAGAAAATCGTAAATCGACGCGAAAAGAAGAGGATCGTGCATTTTGGGCATACATATTGTATGCAATATCATATACGGTTTTATATACCCTACGAAAAACCAATCGACATTGTGACCCGAATAAAATATATCACGACGCTGTCACAAGTTGCGTTCGCTTCTTCACTAACCTAACCTGCCTCATGAACATCATATATCATTTTTCGTACGACCGAGACAATACACACTATTGTATTCTATATATTGAAGGACGGCGACGTGTGTGCATTATGTTCAATTATTTATTTCGAACCTGCAAGTGAACAAGGTCGCTAAATTCGCATTGGCGCCAACGCGCCTATTTTACTCGAATAAAATACGTTTTCGAAATAAACAATTTGTTAAATATGCGCGAAGCTTACATATGGACGTTTTAAATAAAATTACACAAATATGGTTGGTAACAGACGAAAATGGTCGATTCGCATATTCAAATTTAAAAATTGGCCATATTTTTTTTCTATGACCTATTAAGAACAAATTATGGTTTAATGATGACGTTTGTTAGATGCATCAATTCAATATTAAATTGGTCATGATATATGACGACTGAAAAGGCCAAGGGGTACAAGTGACTTTGCGGTGATTTCGAGAAAAGCGAGTTCAAAGTTGACCATGTACTAGCAGGAAGTCGAATGATTTGATGATATATCTCGGCACACGTTCCAAGTTTGTTTATATCTTTTTGCCACCAAATATATGAGTGTACATAGAAGCGATTCCTGTACATAACTCAATTTCGGCTAAAATGTCACTTGTAACCATTGGCATTTTCAGTCGTCATATGTATTTGACAACTAAAATGATTAATACTAAATCCTCTTAGCATCTACATCTGAAACTTTGGATCACTTTTACTTAAGCTCTGCATAATATTCCAATTAGATTGTATATGAATTTTCTTCGGAAAATTGTCATTTATGATAGCTTTGTTGAAAGATTTTAGTAAAGAGTTTTGAGTAAATATTAATGTGTTACTTGTACTTTCATCTAGTGATTCAACCAAATTGATATGAAAGGGTGCATGTGACTGATGGAAAGTGAGTTTTCTTTCTCATCAGAATCTCATTGAAATTACTCGGAGCGCAAATTATTTAGAAAAAGCGATTATTCTAAATCTATCAATCGAAAAGACGACACTAAAATTCAAAAACAAATTTTCAACGACACCGAAAAGCGCGACCTTCGCGCGTCCCGCAACGAAATATTACATCGCATTACGAACATCCTGTAGCTCCCGTTCAATCTCGGTACGCGAGAAAGAGACGCACACACAACACTTTAGCGGGAGCAGTAAAAGTTGTAATTTATGTGATCAGCTGGCGCGATGTGCGAAGTAGGGAAAAAATTGTACGCACACGCACATCATCCCCGATACGTGCACGTATATGAACACAGATATACATGGGCGAGCTGAGAGCACATAAATAAGTTTGTGTGAATTTGTGGGCATGGCCGGGTTGCCGTAGGTCACGACCAAACAAAATGACTGCAATAAATAATTTCTGCTCTCTCGCTCGCTCGCTTTTCAGCCCGTAGGTGCAATAACCCGGCTCTGAGGCGACACACGCTTTTCGAGAACGAGAGCGGACTGAGTCGGGTCGATTCTGTTCGCGACGAGGCCGAAGTGAGATTTGTTAAAAAAAAATGATTGATTATGATAAGAGTTGATGAGTTTTCTGTTTGTTTGTAAAAGGATTGATTGCTCTATTTGCGGATCGCACTCTAGTTAAGGAGAGTACCTTTCTTTTCAGAAATCGTATGTAAGATTTGATGATCAAGATTGACGGTGTTTGCTCAATTTTGTATATCTATTTGAAAATATTGATATAATAAGAAACGATTTTGTTGATTGAATATGGTCATTTGAGGTTGTGTGACTCATAGGGAAAATGAGGTTCTCATCAATAATTCAAAATTAAATAAATCTATCTATTATGCATACTGTTATCTATAGTATTCATACTAGATGTTTTTTTTAATTATCATTGTAAATTTCTGAAATATTGACTTGTCCCATGAATCGCACATATCCCAATAAATTCTAGATTACATCACGAAAAAATTCCAACATTAATTCACTTTCGAATATTCAATTAAATGTTCACATTGAGGTTTGAATGCAAATGATTATTCGAATTCGTAACGTGCACATTAAAAAACGATGTTCAGTCATTCAAATAGACTTTAGTTTCTATAAAAAGTTTATATTATTCTATAAATAAAATATATGTGCAACAATGCAACTGAAGTAACTGTAAATTATTGAAAAAAAAAATCATAACACAAATATGGAACTAGGAATCTATGCGAGCCATATACAGGAAAAACGCATCCTGCAGCGCAACGAACGTGCATCGAATGCGATGCATCAAAAAGCCACACTAGACATAAAACTGCATTCAGAAAATATCACAAGATCTGAATCCAGAAACAATTCGAGAAGTGCAACTAATGCAAATCGAAAACGTTCGAAAGCCAAAACGATAAGATCTTCGCATAACGGCACACGAGAGCCGGACGACATTGACACACAAACATTCACTCGACTCGAAACAAGAACAAAACTTAAGACTCTCGCACTGACCGCTCTATTTGTTACGATTATTATACTTTGAGTGATTATAAGTGATAATTTTTCCGCGGTTTCATTGTGACGCGCGGGTCAAAAATCGAAATGGAGTCGAATCAGTCAAACGGCCAGCGCCGACGAAACAATTAACGACGACGTCGGTTCAATGGACCGTCGTTTAAGAGACGAGTCGATGGGCAATAAATAACGAAACTGTTCGAAAATGATTTATCGAGGGCGTAGGAGTCGGCTTTGGGAAATTTCGCGGTCACCGCGAAAATGTAACGACTCACTCTATGTCAGGGATGTGTATATTTTTCAAGAAATAAGAGATTTTTCTGTAATATGAACATTTGTTGATTTTTATGTATGAATCAATTAAATACATTAGTTGATTCTACAAAATTAATTTAGAAGTCACAGATAAGTAAAATGTCATCGTTGGGTTATTAATACAGTTCTATACTTTTGCTATCCGATACAAAAAAATGGTGCTAAAAACGAGAAAAAAATCAGTTTTGCATGAACGATGTGTAAATGCAACTTCATAAGACATACAAAACTGACTCTTTCTTCCTTGTTCATAGTAGCATTTTACATGCATTTGAGTTAATTTCGTTATAGATGGCCATATGGGAAACGATAGTCAGTGGTCATTTTTTTCCAAAAATTGGCAACAATTATTATTTTATAGTTATTATTGAATGTTTTGTGATCACTAGATATTCGATTAGAATTCAAAAAATGAAAATTATTGCTATTTTCCGATAAAATAACCGCTGACTATCGTCTACGATGTGGCCATCTATACCGGAATAGTCTTAAGGATACGACCTCACTAATCATTCATATGGTACTTTACATCAGTTTGCACAATTCACACAATTCCAAACTAAAATATCCTTATTCAACACAACCAATCTTTCAATCTCTTCACAGATCACGTCCTAAAATACCCACAGAATCATCAAAAGCTATGAGATTCACGGAAAGCCATCAAGAGCGTCGATCGAACCGGGCCGACGAAAGGCGAACGCCGACGTTGACAAATCGCCGTCATTTTCGCATGCAACTGTCGTCATCCAGCGCGTCCAGAGAGCTAAATAAAGGAGAGACACGAACAAGGAGGACCGTCATCGTTCGAGACGATTAAATCTGGCTCGGTCGAGATTCGAGATGATGTATCATGAGAGCTGGTCAACGCCTCCCGTCGCCTCGGACGACAGCGGCTCGTTTATCATCGCCCGCGACTTTTTTAATCAATCCAGTCGAGAACGAGACCGAGAACGAGAAACGAGAGATATATGGGAAGGATGGACTGACAGATAGATGGACGTATCGAATCGTATGGGGTGGACCGATGACGGTGATAATGATAACGACCGCTCGTCGGATTCATTAGGAGCGATGCCGAGCGATGACTAACTTGTTCGTACTGTGACGTCATTGTTGTGATTTCAGGATGTTTCCGCGTTAAGTTGATGGAAATTTTAATTTGTTGAGAATTTTGAGCAGGGATCTTGAGTGGACGAAATTTCGTGCCAATCAAGTGCTAGGAGGAATGCTCTTCGTTTGTCTACCTATCTTGCACTTACTTGACTGAGAAAAGTAATGATATCTAACTAGAATCTATTCATCCAAAAAATTTCTAGGAACATAGGCCAGATTTGAAGCCGAGTAACTCGAATTTTTCTCAAGAACAAGAAATAAATATGAAAATCATTAACAAATTAATTTCTTCAGGACATATTGGTAAGAAGTTCGACATCAATTTCGCATAGTTATGGGACCATCTAAGCTCAGCTATAAATCTAACTGCACAATTGTAAAGATGAAAATGGCTAAATAGTAAAACGTGAGGCGCTTCAAAATATGCCTACTTATCCAGCAATAGCTAACTTATCCGATGATAAATGGAAACATGAAAATCGACAACGATTAAGATCTGAATCTAATCGTGTAATCGCCCGTATGATGAATTTTACACTCGATCATAAATTCATACAGCAACCAAAATATGATAGATAGAATCGAATAGGTGTCTAATCAAAAATTTAAACACACCTCACCCAATCAATGTCGTCCATCTCGACATGAGACATTACAATTCCGCGCACACTATACGAACAACCGAAGGAGCATAAACACCCAGACATCCCATATAAGATAAAACCATCGAACGGCGCCATCGATTCAAACCTATCCGGAGGAAGTTGCATCGAACATCCTAACCATCGAACGAATCCTAACCCCAAACAGTCAACCAGTAAACAGAACTAGAGAGCAGTAAAATGATGGAACCACAAATTGTAGGAGAAATCAGCTAAAGAAGAGCAACAAAAGACGTTGAAGCGAAAGATGGAGCAACTAAGATGGACCAGGAATACTATGGAGCATCAAGACTATGGAGCAGCAATACTATAGGGCAGCAAATCTAAGAAGTAGTAAAACTATGGAGCATCAAAACGGTGGAGCAGTAAAGCAGTAAAGCGGCGAAGAAGCATGGGGTGCAGATCCCCATGCCCGCAAATAGATTACGTGATGCTCCGTTGGGGCAACCCCGACAACGAGACCTGAATCCGTGAAATCCGCAAATTATTATCTACTTCTGGATTCCGGGATGGTGTATGTATCTGGTCGTTCCAAGTCCGAGGGGTGGGTCGTCTTTTTGCACAGTGAGATTGATTCGTTTTTGTTTTTGAGTCGAATTTAGTCTGGCTTCTTGGGTAATTGTTTGAAGATGGGATATTTGTTCATTTTTGGAAAAGCAACAAGAAAAACATTTGCAACAATGGATATAACTTTCAGTTGCATTTGTATGTGTTCCAGTTCTAGTGTTTATTTGTATGTATTTGCATTTACTTGTCATAAAGTTTATAAGAAAACCGAGTTATATGTCACTTTATCACAAAAATATTTTATACATATCACGTAAAAACTTGACTTTATAAATGAAAATTCTTGGGAAGAAAATATGAAAAGCAATCAATTCCAGATCATATCTCTAAATTAATTCATCTTCATTAGATCGTTAACTGTCGCAATTTTTCACTGTTGGATTTATGATCCGAAGCTCCAATAATTACGAGCTTTCGCAAATAAATCTGCGCTTATTAATAATTATTTATTATTTACACATATAAAAAACAATAACTCGATAGATCATTCACATTTTTCCTCAATAATATATAATTTTTATTACCCCCATTAATCATAAACATGAACCGAGCGATTCTCACACATACGATAATAACGCTGCGAAAGCATTAAAGCCACTTCTGAAACGAGTTATATTTTCAATCACATAACTTCCTGCATTGAGCATAACTTAACAGAAAAATCCACACATATTATAAATACGGATTTCGAAAGCGAACGAATCTGCGAAATACGGCACCGCTGTCAAAAGTCAAACGCGAATATTTTCCGATACACATATAAATTCAAACACACACACATGGTGCATTCGGAAAATCGTGAAATTCATTCCTTACTATTTCGAATTAGTCGATTTATATGGATAAAATATTCAGCTTTATAATTAGACCGATGTATAGAATCAAAGTCATCGTTTAACTCTTTTGAGATCGTATTACAATTAGTACTGGAAAATTCGACAACGCTATACTTGAGTCGCGCGCTTTCTTAACGTTAGACTATTATAATTCCAACTACAATAATTCCAAGCCATCCAAGTATTTCTTTTTTTTTTTAATATTTTTATCATGAATTTTAGAATGCACCATGTATATAGGGATACATTGGAGTGCAAAATTTCGCAATATGTGGGCACGTGCAATTTTCCGATGCACGCGCGCATTTCCCTTCGGGTGACGCTTTTATTTCCGATGCGACGCGCGATACGTGTGCAACAGAGGCGTCACGCCGTTATGTCCGATATCGAAAATAAACAACTCCGAATGAAAAAATAAATGAATGGTAAAAATAATAATGGTTAGACGAACGAAAAACTCCATTGACGTTCGTATACGGGCGATGAAAGGCGCGAATCGTACGCGTCAACGTTTGAACGTTTGAATTTTCACTCGATTGACGCTTTTTTTATGTCACATATTAATAAATCTATATGAAAAGTGATAAAATACTCGAATTTTTTCTATGAAATCATGTCAAAATATTTAGCGGTATAAAAGCGTGATGTCTCTCCTCGCGTAAATTCTGATCGTTTTTTGTGTCGGGGACACAACACATCGCCGATTCGACCGTCTCGAGAAAAACTATCGAAAAATCGCGCAGATGAAAGTATAATGAACACACATATAAGATGAATAATGCATTCTATAAACACGGTCCCGAATAATAATTTATATCGCTCGCATCTAAACGAGTCCCGGCGTTCCTGATGGAATTCGGCTTTTTGGCCGATTTCGGACATGTTCATCGCATTTTTATACGGGCTAAGTGTATATTCAAAAAGTCTCCACGGCCATTCCGAAGATGTGAAGATGTCTTTCGTTTTTTTCCCTCCCGGTCTCATTTTTATCGACCGTTTTCATCATGACCGGGCGTCGATCCGAAAAATCGACCATATTACTGTTGAAGAATTAACATCTTACATTGAGCGAGCATTCGACTCATAAATTATTTAACGCACGTTCAAAAAGCGGAATCACAAAGATAAATTATATAATTAGATACATTAATTTCGACATAGATGCTCATGAGATAAGAAGCAGACCTCGAAAAACGTACACAAGTCTGTCCATAATCGAACGGAATCTTCGAGTGTATCGTACGTTATGTGAAAATTCATACTTTTTCCAACCACTCACATATATTCTTAGCGAATATTTTCCCCAAAATGCGATTCCTATAGCGAATTGGCATTTCGCACGCGAAACGGTCTCGCGTGTCAAGTTTGAATCTCGCGCGCATATTCGCGACTCGCACGTTTCGAATTTCTGACCGAGAATTTCAGGAACGATCTGGAACTACGTATTGAATACGAAAACGACACGCTCGGTTCCCTATTTCAATAATTCCGTGTGCTACTCCCGCGGGAAATATTCAAAAACGAGCCAGAAGTTCCGCAGCCGAACGCTCCCCCAACCGTTGATATAATAGTACACGTACAGCGCACAGAAATTCCATCAAATTTAATGATATTACACCAATTATAAATAACACGAATTATACATATTTTATACAGATCAAAATCTAAAAATTTTGTATAAAAAAATTGGATACATGTGCATACGAGGTTGCGTTCACGGTTCAAGAGACGAAGCATCCAGCTACCCTTACATTACGTCCAATAGAGAAACTCAGGGGGTACGCAATCGCTCCGCCATTATACGGGGGTAATCGTTAAAAATAAACTCCCTTACGGCCCTGGAGGGAGCGTGGGCCGCTCATCATTCATATTCACATCATTTATCACAAATAAAAAGCGAGCACTTCTCTTTTTGAAACATATTACTCGCCAAGCCGCCCGACCACCCCCTTTTACACCCCACCTAACCACCCCATGGCCAGACTATCCCTTAGTCCTGTGTGTGTCCATAAGACGGACCGATGTTTAAAATTCAGCATGAGGCTCTTCCTAATACGAAATGCGATGACCGGTGCATTCTGTATGAAGCTCGATTCCCTACGCTGCCGTATTACGGACATTCGATACGTTTCTGGCGATATTTGAGGATATCGGATATAAATTGGGTTATTGCTGGTGTATTTTGTCTTAAGAGTGCGTCTGTGAATTTAATATTTCAATTGAACAGTAGGAAAGGTATTCGTTTGATAAATTCTAGCTAAAATGCAGTAGATATGTTCGATGATATCAATTTTAAAATCAATGTTTTTCACTTATTTTTCGGGTCGTTTTGTTTCAATAAGTGCTGATATATGAGTGAGTTTTTGAAATATACCTATATATGATTTTTTTTTATACTTTTAGGTCCCCCCACATTTTGTGGGCAACCCAATAAAGTGACCATCAGCGTGTGTTGTACGAGAGGAATAATAATTCAAGATGAGTGCATCGGACAGGCGCACGTACTTATTCAGCTTCCCACCCACATCTAAAAAGACCCAAATATTTTACGTACCGCACAAACAAAATATATTCCGAAACGATTGATAAATTATTAGAAACGAGCGAATATTAAATTTCAACCCTAAAGCGACCGAACTCGCGAAAAAATAAATTGAATAAAAATTTTATTACACTCGAAAACATTACTGAAAAGAATTTTTAAACGATCCGAAGCGTTTCGACATTTAAAAAAATCGATTCGAAATGCGCGCTACCGTTCTTCGGGTCGCTCGTAAAACTCAAAATTTCGATTCGCTCCGGCAACGAGGCGCCCGCGACCAAAACCCGACAACACCCGTCTTTTTTCAACACTTTTTCGAGACTTTCGCGATTTAAAGAGCGACGGCCATAATTGAGCGCGGCGGGAAGCCTTCGCGGAATTTTCGCACACAAAAAGCTCATACGATAAATATGTGTAGATATGCTAAGGTGTTCACTGTTGTGTTGTGTGTATGAAGAGGGTAAAGGCCGGTATTGTGCGCTTCGGGGCGGTTTCGATTATCCGCAAACGTAAAACGGATTCCCGTCGGCCGGTCGCTATAAATTAACGGCCGTTAATGACGCAATCGCATTTTACGACCGCGAGGCTCGAATACCCCGCGGGACTTCCAGTGTTACCTTTCTTTCGGGACGGTCCTCGGAACGACGTGCTTTATTCGTGTTGTGTGTTGAGCCTTCAAATTTTTTGCGAATTCGATTGTATTTTATAATTATTTTCAGCAAATTAAACTTTATAACAAGACTGTGAAATCATTAAAAAAATACGTCTTGAAACAGAAACGAAAAGTTTTTTTGTTGACTTGTATGTGTAAAAATTTGGTGACTCACAGACTCATTGTCAGCGCAACTTATGAAATCTATACGTTTAATATTATATTCTTATAGGAGAGGGTGAGTTTAGAAGTTCCAGGGGTAAGTTGTTCCGAAGTTGCACAACACCTGACGCTTTAATTATGCATTTCAAGTGGTAAAACTATTTATTTTTCTCATAAAACTATTTCTTTCGGAACAACTTACCCCTAGTATATCGTACCTCACCCTTCCATAGAAAAAAATATCAAAATCGAATTCGACTCAAGCAATATTATCACGACCTTACGATTCCAACTCCATATTTCTGAGTTAAAGATATTACAAGGAAACCTAGACTATCTTTGAGATATAAAATCGTATAGTACGTATGGAAAAGATCGATTGAAAACAAACTTTTGGAAGTTGGCTGAAGTGAGCAGCACGTAGACGCCCCTTGGCACTCGCAGGGTTAATCCTGATCCGCGATTCGGTAAATCCTAGGGATCACAACGTACCGTGTAATCCCCTAACGTCACTAAGTCGGGAATTAATGAAATCATCACGGATATTTGGAAGGTAATCAAAAGAGCAAACGAGCTATGCCGTCCTACACGAATGCACAACACGCGGTGCTAGATAAGAATAATTGAATAGTTCAGTACATACGATCGGCAACGGCGAGAGATTGCACTAATCCAAATCACTTACCCATGGCATCTGAAACAAACAAACAAAATTTACATTAAAAACATATAAATTAAACACTTTGGAACGAACATTTTAAGAAAAAATTTCAGTCATAAAAATCTTAAAAATGGATTTGGATGGATCCAAGTCACGAATTGTTAAGAAGAATGTCAATTTTAATGAATCGAACGAAATCGTTTTTGTTTGAAACTTTTCATACAACACAAAAATTTCAAGATAGGTTAGGAATGCATCGAAAATTAGTCGAATGATGAATAAAAAAAACGCGGAGTTCAGCACAAAGGACGTTAACCCTTTGCGTGTCGGGAAGCCGCACACACCCCTTCGGGTTTATATCATCGAAAATTCCCTCTAGGACAACAAACACCTCGCGGTATTTCGCGTGTTATCGGGCATTAAAATTATCAAAGTATTCTTTCCGTTTGACATTTTAATAACGGCTATCTGTGCCCGCCCCACACCCCCCTTCGACTTCCACGTGAGCCAAATCTGTTTGACGTATATGCGTGTTGTGTTTTTTTTTTAGGTAGTAAAAATTATCATTCCTGACTAATGAAATGTCGTATGTGATGTAATTTAATCATAGTTTTTTTTGTGGCGTTAAAAAGAGTTTTGAAAATTTGGTACAAATGTAGCTCGAATTAAAATGATATCATTGTCTAGGATATAACCACCCATGATTGAAAAAAATAACTATTTACGAAACCACTGAATATTTAGTTGAAACCTAGATCTAATTCAGACTGTAGTCAGAGAAAAAAAATGAAATCAACAACAGTCATAACTGTATCAGATCAATGTGAATTTATTTGTATTGAAAAAAAGTGGGACAATATTCGATCGAAAACATGCAGTTGCACGTATAGTGAAATCAAATTATCGAAAACACCAAAAAAAGCGGAATTCAAAATAAAAAAACGAACATATCATCGTAGGAAGAACGCCGTTGTAGATAACGCTTCATATAATCCAGTGTTATCGTGTCGGTCACGCATGTAAAGCATTTCGGGACCCAATACGTCATTAGAGGGTTAAAACAGACAAAACAACACGAAATGTATCACAAATATAAAATTACATAATATTTAAAACAAATTAATATTACAATTATCAATTTCAATCACCCAATTACCAACATAATAATCAAAGAAATTTTTCAATAAAAATTATTCATACACACGCACAAACAGACTCACATAAGTACACATAATATGATACGAATGTGGAGAGTGTTATAATTAAAAAATTCCCCAGTGATGGTTGGCTCGCGACACGTGTACCTGTCTGTTTTTAGTTTTAATGGCTCGCCACTAATTCACTAATGAAATTTACGGGGTGCTCCCGAATCGAAAGCGATTACTCTTTGACGAATGGCCTGGTTTTTATAATACTTCAAATTCGATTAATTAACGATATACAATCACAGTACATTATCGCGAGATCGACATAAGAATTCGATCGAAGAAGTCAATATGAACAAGTGACATAAGAGTCAAATTCGTACATGTGACATTATTGCACCATCGCATCGGAAGTTATGAAATATCAAAATCGACACAATTCTTCGATCGAATCATAAGTAAAGAAAAGATAAAACGTCTGACCTTTAAGAATCGTCTGAAGAACTCTTTAGAACCTCGTAAAATCAGCTCGAAACACAACATAACCTACAACCGACCGACTGACAGCGACGCCGATATTAAAATAAGTCATTACTTAAATTGCACACACACACACACACAACAAAAAACACACAAACAACGCATTAACATCGACCCAACTAATAATGCACGGAACGAATACATTGTTTTGTATGTATTATTGTTGCACTCGCGAAACACTCGGTCGACTAAACGCGCGCGTGTATCGCGTTTTGTAACTGCACACCCGGTAACAATACTGACAATATGTGGGAAAGTATTATGCGAAGGCAATTTTGTGAATTACAGTCTCTCACGACTGCCCTCGCACAATCTCCATACGTTCTCGAAAACACACGATAAATTATAGTGCTATGTATGGAAGGATCGTCTGCTCGGATTGATGACATCTTCCGATTGTTGAGAGATGATTTGAATGTTTTATGGATCGATAAATTCGCAAATTTTCTGAGATTGAATAAAAAATTGCAAATATGTTTAGTTTTAGTAGCTAATTGAAAATTTATTTTGACGTTAAGGCGATTTTTACAATGAAACAAATGAATCATTTTTTTTTTTGAAAAATTTTAAAAGCTAATTTAAAATTCAGTATTCGTGTACTATTTCATCTAAACGACACGTGACCTAATATAAAATAACCGAATCTACGTAAAATTTGATTCAACATAACATGAAAAGTGAATAAAAAAAAACTAATCTACTTTATGTAGCTTAAAACCTGACTCAACTTAACCTAATCAATCGAGTGTAGTACCCATAGTACAGTACCGACACAAATACTTTTTTTATGCAATTATTTCTCAATTTACGAACTGTCAAATATCCTGTAGAAATTCAAAAAATTAAGATGGACTAAAGACCTAAGCATCCATGTTTCTCTTTCAGCGCTTTCAATAGGAATTGATACGGATTCATTCACAATCTCATTATTATCATTAAAATAAGAATGAACCCTCATCTCGAGTCATTAATACACAGAAAAAAAAGCGCACAAAGAAAACAATCGCTCAATTGCATCTAAACGCCTCGAGTTTTTTTCCAATTACGCTCAGAAGTGTTGTGCGTAATGAGCTTTCGCGGTAATGGATATCCGCGCGATTTGCATTGAAAAATGATTTGCGCATTTGAATATTTCCCTTGTTATCTCCGGGGCCGTAAGAGAGAACAGTTTTATATTGTGCCAGCGGTATTATATTGACGCGTCAGATTTATCCCGAGTGATAATTCTTCATAATTAAGCCTCGAACGCGTTTTCCGAGACGGTGGGTTTTGCATAAGGAGAGGAACGCAACCGGTCGTGGGACCGCCTTCTTCGATATTCGTATTATTTTATATATTATGTGCATTCGCTCTTGCGCAAGTCAACGCTGTCCTAGGTGTTTTATATCGAAGTGATGAGAATGGGTTTGAAAAATTGCATCGTTGGTTATACGCCGAAACGGTGTAGGAAGTCGTGTTGTTAAGTTCCGAGAAAATTGTCGAGGATTCGTCCTTATCTCGAGCGAATATATTCATAGATGCTATCGTTTTAATTGGAAGTCTCATTGGGGGCGATTAAATATTTTATTTCTGTAAATAAATTCCTTTAAAGATTGTGCAAATTGATAAAGTTTTCATGTTGTGAATACATGAAAGTGATTTTCTAAGAATTAATTTATTCAATGACCCTTTTCTTTATGTCTGGTATGACTCTTTAGTACTGTGACAACTCATTTAAATAATTATTCATACAAATATCTGATATAATTAAGTGCATTTGACGTTTGAATTGAAGCGTTTTAAGTCGATTAATTTTCAACCTTTGACATTAACACCTGAAAAATGTTCCTGCAGATACCACAGCAAATTCTCATATCATACAAAATCTATGATTTTATTCTAACAAAATCTTCAAAATAAACACTTAAACGATTCAAAACTCATTCGATACGACCCTTGAGCCTCGAAAGGCATCGACCTCATCCAGCTAGCCGGTCCAGGAAAACTTATCTTACGATATTAATCTGTAACACATTTATGCACTCGACGCTCATTATGGCCGTGGACACGGTCCGGTATCATATTGTCGTCCGTTGTAACGCGTTATCGTCGATATGGCACACACAAACATATTTTACACAACGTATAAGATGACTGAACTTGTCCCATCTCGGACAAGTTGGCTTTTCAAACTTTGCACCAATATTACCTTTGTCTGATTTTATGAAAAAAAATCTTCTAATTAGAAGAAGGGAGGAGCTAACCACCCTAAATGAAAAAAATGACCATTGATTGTGAGGCAGAACACAATAGAGTATGGATACGAAACATGGTCTTATACGATAGTGGGTACATTTGAAAGTCTCCTTTCTCCATATGCTTGTTGTGTGTGGGTATTTCTAGTTCGATCGAGCTGAAAGATTTCTATGGGACATTGTGGTTATGGCTTCATCCGATCGGTCAGAACTTATCTTGAAATATGCTCGCTCGTTTAACGTTGGCTGTCTCTGAATGGCTGTGATCGGCGACGGATTCGTATTGTGATGTATTATTGTATTAAAAATATTTCTCTATTCATAATGGTACATTAGATGAGTAGATTCGCTCGGTTGAATCGGAATCGAGTGCGTTTTGAAAAATGTCGAGCCATTCGAGATCGGGAGGAATGTTGAATGCACCGTTTCTTGTATGGTTGTCATAAAAATAATTATATAAATATATTTTTAATTAAAACGAGTTATGCGAATGAAAAATTTCGTGATGAAAACATTTTCGAAATTGGGCAATCAAACATTCCGATTATTTCATTAGCAAATCGGTACGACTAAAAAAAATGCTTAGAGTTATATAAATACGCGTGAAAAAATGACACGAGGTAATTACAATAATTACGCGCAAGATCAAATGCGTATTTTGAATTTAATTTATTCCGATCGATTAAAATTTGTCTAATGAGCTTTATAAAAAATGGCTTCATTAACTGTCACTTCGAATCTGCATAAACACGTTTAAAATTGACTTTCAAATATTTAAGTGACTTGCGATTTATATGCATTCTGTCAGATAGAAATAAATACAAACTACTGAAAACCGTTACATCGATCGACACATTAAAAACACAAAGCGTTAATTCGAGATAAAGCAACGTTCACCAATCCAATTAATTCTACTATACAAAACCGATCCTATTTTCATAAACAAAATAAAAATCTAACGATTCTCACTAAAAATATTAGTGTCTTGTTAGAACAGATCGAAAATTCGATACGCCGACGAAATTAACGAGATCGAAAGCCAATACGACGACAATAAAGAACGAGCTCTCCGCATATGAATGTACCTGGAAAATATTTCCGAACACACGTTTTATTATAGGTATTAGAGAGAACGGTCTCATAGACCTTACACACATATCTCGTATAATATAAAATACACACAACGAACGTACACAACAAATGGAATAATAGCGTTCGGGCCTAGCGCGGGCATCAAGATATGCAAATGAGCGCGTTTTGAAACCTGTCCGTCTCTCTTGTTGGTGTAGTACTTGTACAAGAACCACCGGCCTCTTGAGAGCATACAAAACCACAACAACAACAACAACAACATCCACCAAGACAACGAATGCGAGAAGAACGAAAGTATCGGGTGTCGCACCGATCGCATAGGTCACCCGTTTGATTTATCGCGAGTGTGGCGGGAAAGTTCGTGACCTCGTGAAAATCCATGCTCGACTGTCGTTAGTTCAACATGATGATGGTAATGTTTGAATTATGCCTAGATAAGTAATTAGAATCTCATAGAAATTATTTTCATGTAAATCAGACTCGGAAAAACTTTGTAAATCGATGACGTTAAATAAGAGCAATGTCCACTACTCTTTGTTAGCAGAATGGATTGTGAACAAATTTTTGATAATTCACAATGAACATCTTTAGAGAAATGAATTCACTTCCTAAAGACCTTTTTTTTCAAAAACTATTTGCTTTGATTCAGCTCACCTATTTTCCACTCCGCTTTCGCTTGCAGTAGATAGCGAGATAAAATTGGCATTTCGAAAAATCACATCACTCTCAATGTATTTTCACGATTCAAGAAATGACTTATACATACTTAATAATATTAATATAATTTACGACGAATGACATATCTAATATAAATGATTAATTTATGAAATAAACACGAAACAATCTATCAATGCGACCCTCGCGCATACTTTTCGAAAGCGTCCGATAAAAGCTCGCTCTCATCGGCATGCGATGCGTCCGTCCGTTCCGTTCCGTTCGTACCTCTCTCTACACGTTGACAAAACGTTTGAGAACCGCCGATCTATCATCGTTACTTTATAACGAGCCTCGGCTTTATCCGAGTCGCGCCAATCGCAAAAGCTCCGTCTTTGTCCGCGATTGCGTCACCGACCGATTTCAAAACGCGGATCTCTGACGAACCTCAAAAGTGAAAAGTGACCATTTGTTAATTTTTCTATTTTTTTATACTCATGAGGTGACTTCGAAGTAGTCCTCATAGATTTCAATGAAAATTTTGAACGAAAAAAATATACCAAACTACGATCTACGATAAATTTTCATCGAAATCTGTGAATACAACATTGAAGCCTCTTTTCGTCAGAGTTAAAAAATTTCCAAATTTACATATAAAGATCGTTTCGACAAATCGAATCGTGCTCGCACACCCGTCGAAATCAATTCCCCCCTTATAAGAAATTCGATTACAATCGTCTTTAATGCCTTTTGTTTTTTCGTTTACATTTTTTGTTTCGGAACCCATCTCCCATATAAGATTTCATACGCGGGCACGTTTTCTCACAGTCGCCCATCTGACCCCATCGGTCGGTGAGTAATGATAATATCACAATATCAATAAATTATATCGCAACAACATCGGCCCGATCAACAAACACCATTATGCCGGCCGCAGCGGGTTGTCTTCCCATTTTGATTGGTGTTGCCAGTGCGTAGGTACACTCAGTTTCTCTATCTTATTCGATGTATGAAATGGTATGGAATTATCTCGATCGTAAGAGCGAGTCGTTTGAACTGCAGTGCTGTTTGAATCTCGTCAAATTTAAATTTAAAAATGAATCAATTAAAAGATTTGGAAGCTCTGTAGAATATCGACAAATAAATAAACAAACTAACAAACAGGAATGCGACCGCCTTTACGTGCGCTAATGAAATGACGAGAACGGAATTCGACGACATCTACACACGTAGCCATCTCAGGCTCCCAATTAGACGCATGCGAATGCTACTGCAATACACACACAATACAGTAAGATACACTAGATCCACGATAATCTGCTCTACGTTAATCCGATTAAGGCATATATGTAAAATAAATCGATAATAATTATGAAAAATGCGGGAAAATTCGAGGAAAATCTAGAGCGTTTACCAACATTTTGAGTCAATACGAATGAATTGAAATTTAAAATGAATAGATTCGTATATCGTAGAAATATTATACATTGGATTAAATTTGACTACTGAAAAGGTCAAAGGGTACAAGTGACTTTGCGGTAATATCGAGAAAAGCGCATTCAAAGTTGACCATGTATCTACATACATGCATTAGGAGGAAGTCGAGTGATTTGATATATCTCTGCACACGTTCTGAATTCGTTTATATCCTTTTGCCACCAAATAAATGAGCATGTATAAAAGTGATTCCTGTGCATAACTCAATGTCACTTGTACCCCTTGCCCTTTTCGATCTTCATTTGATTTTCGAGTCGCGAACCTATTGTTACTTGACGATATCGATATGCACTTACAACACGAAGGAAAACCACCATTACACGCACCCCACTTATCGACACGTACATCGATTTAAAAAAATAAATAAATATATTTTCACATGAATCACACCTCACTGTACAAAAGCATGAACATGTGAATGCATTCGTGTGCAGTTTCATTTAATAACCCACAAACCCGATTAGCTCTGCGACAGTTAGACCCCGAGCGGCACACATGCTCCTAGCGAAACGTTCTCTCTCTCCAAGTCGGATTGATACGTTAAAAGTCGACTGATTGGCTTCTGGCGATATATAGAATGCACTTGTGCCATTGAGTGCGTTTTCTCGGTTTGACTTTTTTTTTTGCACCGACGAGATGCACACACGATGGAGACGTGAGCGAAACGCTCGACTGGAAAAGCGAGTTTCGATAGTCAATCCGGCCGAGATCAAAGGACTGATCATTGTTTATGATCTGAATGTGGGAAAAAAATGGCACTCGTCACGTATGAAATGTAAATATTATTGTTGTTTGAATAAACTGAGCGATCGTCACAGAGATTTATAGCTCAATGTGGAAATTTCAGTGTATTTAAACTCGAGCTTCGAGCCGTACACTGTACTAAAGAATTCTAGACACTTTCGATAAAAGTCGCATTTTTTCGCAAAATTTCTATTAAATTAATTTATAGTTTCTTTTATAATTTGAAAACTGATCAATTATGCTTCATAATATTGCATTTGATACTGAAATTTGGAACGACTTAAGTGGAAAATTTTGATTGAACGAAATAACTGATGTTGTGGTGGATAAAATTAATATTTTATTGTTTTTATACATTAACTCAATTTTTCGATATAGAAAGTTTACGATAAAATATTATTTGTGTACTATTTGAAAATTTTCGCATAATAATTTCTTTTCATTCAATCGAATTTTCCAACAAAACCATTCCAAAGTTTGAAAATGATGTTCCAAACATACTTAATCACAATTTAAATTATAAAAAGAACTATTAACCAGTTCAGTACAAATTTTACGAAATAATGCAACATTTTTCCAGAATTAAAATCAATAGTGTAGGTAAGTTCGATACGTCTGAATTGAATTAACATGCACATATCGACACGTGAAATGCGGATTAACCGAAACACCCGAAGCACGTAATACGATAATAAAACGCGGAAAATCGAAAAGGAAATCGTACACGACGGCGACACCTGAATTATAAGGATCGTTTACACTCGCTCCTTTTACGAAGGCCGACAACGGCGAAAATATTCATAAGCCGTTCAATTAGCATTTCGCAAAAGCCTACGTACTGTACGTATACACGATAGCGAAAACCAAATACGTAAATGACAGTCGGGCCATTTTCGAAATGCACACAACGATCCCGAGGACAACAAAGTACTGTATTATATTGCACCTCTTGTACATTGATTGCAATGCAATGCAATTGCGTTGACGCGTCCGGCAAAAACCAGTCCACACATTATGGATTGAATGTCAAAAATATCGAAGAGTAATCTGATTAATAATATTTCTGCGAATTATGTACGGAATTGACATGTTTAAAATACAATAAATTAATTGATGCAACATTCTCGCTTAACTGACGTAATCTATATGTAAAGCAAAGGCGTGATCAATGAATATTTAATAAAATCACTATCAATTATTTCTCATATCTTGATCATTCATGAACACATTAATCAATCTGAAATGAACTTACATAGATTGAAAAAAAAAAACATTGAATAATTTCACATCGCACATTTCGGACTTGAGAAAACCCTTCGAAACAAATACAAACACTTGAAAAAAAGCAATATAGAAAGCGGAATGACGATGTCGATATCTCTTAAAACACAAAAAAGGACGCATTAACGTAAATCAATGCCGCCTAATTGAATTTAACAGTGGGAACGTATATCGAAAGAGCGTGACGCATGGGACTGCGCTATCGAAGAGTGGACTTGATTTTGAACCGGCTCGATGACCAGGTGCTTGTCCGAAAAATAAAATATGCATATCGAAAGATCGAAATACGTATAAAATGTGAACAAAAAAAAACTTTTTTTTCGAGAAAAACGTATCGTTCAAACGACGTTACCACCCGAAACTTATACCGAGGTGCAAGGTGTAACTTGCGTAATTCTACACCGCGCAAGATACCCGTGTAAGCGCACTTAGATTTTCGTAACTTTTTGTGTATTTTTTTGAAGGCATTCGACACCGCACGAAAGGTCCTAATAAATATAAAATACAGGGTCGTTTTTGTTTATTGTACGATATGACGTGTCGCCGGTGAACTCGTGAACTTCTCTCTCTTGTTCCCTTCTCGCGTTGCTCTCCGCTTCTAAGTGAGTTGCATCGCCTAAGTGGAATTGCATGTCTAAGATAATAAGAAAGTGCAGTTCGAAACTCGGAGCCGTACTTATCGGGAATACCTGTATATACGAAATGATATACGACATAAAAATATATGGACGCCGGGTGGCCAATAAAAAAGTGAGATTCGAGCCGAGATCGAGCTGTCATACGAAATTTTGTATTATCGTCGAAATTGCAATTTGATAGAAGTTGAATTGTATCGGATAAATATACAAAATATGATTATTTTGAATTCGTTCTTTGAATGTGCGTATACAAAATGTCCATCGACGCCCGCATCTGAAGTGTCATGGCTTCTACGCAAAAACGATCGATAAAATCGAAGTGTACAAAACGATACAAATTGCGTAATATCCATATAAAGACTAAAATAAACAATGAGGACATCATACAGAAGTGTGTATGTTGGCAAAGAGGAATCCGGGCCCGTTGAACCGTGCGATTAATTACAGGTTACCATCAGAGTTGACGACTCCATTACAAACCGCTACACCAACAGAGTAGCATATAAATTGATTAAAACGAATTTAATTGATAAGGACATCAACTGTAGTCAATAATTTAACTTGATATTTTCATTTTATTATATTAAAAAATATCAAATGTATCGTAATGATTAATTTGTCTTACCAATACGTTGAAAATTTTCGTGTATGGATTGTAAATAAGTCGAAGACTCACCTGAAACAAAAGAAAAAGCATATTTAGTATGAGTGTAACACAAATTGGAGCTTTGAAAATAATACACGAAAGTCAACACATCCAAAACATGGCTCGAATTCGGTTCGATTCGCATAATAAAACCCGGTGTGTACGAGGAGCGAAGCTTCTAGGCAATTTATAAATTGCTCCCAGAACCACCCCCTAGGCTTGCATCGGGTATTATCCTATATGTGGGGGAGACGAGATCGACTCCTTTGCGGACTGCGAAGGAGCCTCGAGCCCACCGACAAAACAAGGAAAGGAAGGAAGGAAGGGTGTTGTCCTTAGGAGGGATGCGAGTCTGCTACAACCCTTAGGGGTGGGCTGTTCTCGTCTGCGCCAGATCCGACCAGCTTTTGTTTGTTATTAACTGAGGATTACCGTCTCCCGTGGGGGTCTTATGCGAGCGTAGCGAGTCCTCTTGCTCGCTACAGTACACCTAAATGATTTAGAATGCCGCGAGACGTAACTAACGCGCTTTATTGCGACCGAGTTTAATTTCGATCGAATCGCATGTGGTTATAACCATATTCAACCAATAAGTTAGTTCTTTTCCAATTCCATCCATCCAAGGAAAGAATCATCAGTTACGCATGTCAACAGTGCAGGAAAAACTTAGTAGCAAACATGTGAAATTGAATGAGAATGAAAGAGGCAGATTTGGGAGAAGAATTTCTACTTGTATATTTCATCTTATGTCGTTGGACCGTTTGTCTTGGATCTTATTTCGTATCACCGCTTCGCACAATCGACTTGCAAACCTCTTTTCACAGTACAAATCTTAAAAAACCTCAATAACCAATAGTAGATTCGCTACGCATATGACACGAAACTACTCAAAACCCACCGTTACTTAAAAAAAAAACGGACATAACCAACGAACCTTCATTTCGGTCAAGAGCCCGCACGCCCTTCCGAGGGCACACACCATAACGCATCGATTTCGCATTTCGGGCGACATTCGACCGTGGCACAAGAGAGTACATACCAGAGTACATAGAGGACACACACCCTCGCACTTGACGCGGTGATTCCGACGAAATGAGTCGGTCGTATCTGGCCCTAATGCGGGATCAAACAGCGGGACCCTTTGCCCTCGGACAGGGCAAACCTAGGAGGAACATAGAGGAAGAGGCAGGTACGGGCACAATTCACAATTTGCACGACACCATGGATGGGAAGTGTTCCCCCTTATGGTGCCGTGATGGGAGTTCGTGAGGTGTGCTCGCGTGGTGCAGGGGACGTCTCAATTTGATGGGACGGCCGTCTTATTTCGGTATATTGAAGCCTTAATGGCGTCTCGGATTGGGTATGATGTTCAATTTGTTTTGAGAAATTGTAATTGGGAACGAGATGCTCGAATTCGATAGTAAGTTTGGGATATCGTTCGTTAAATGAAAGATTCGTAGTATTGTGATTAACTTGGACTTGGTTCATGATCACCCAGTTTAATCGTTTGAATCAAATTCCTAAGATAAATACGCACATGAACTTTTTGAATGTTTGATACGATACACTTCAATCGTATGTTTTTCTCAGTATTTTCTTTTCTTTGGATATTTCCTCGTATCCTGTATCAAACGTTTCAATATCAAACAATCGAAATATGATGGAAACATTCGAAAGTTTACACATTTCCCATACGTCTCTCGTGCATATTATGCTCTCCTCTCCGAATGAGACAAGCACGGTCCTTTGTGGGCCGCGTAACGCTCTCGAATAAATATTTACCGATTAATTACACAAAACGGCGCCTCATGAAGGGAAGGCGCCTCCGCTGAAAATAAGAAAATAAAATACACATTTCGGTTTATTTTTCAGCGCAACGGCGAAGAATGAAACCGAGAGAATGGCGACCGCACACGAAGACCAAACCGAGAGATAATAAACAGCGATCTTATACTCGGAAAGATTTCCCACACGAATTTGCGCCAAAGCTAAGTGAATACGTGCACAATTGCATACCGTTCGAACGAGATCCATTGTTGAGTTAGAAGCCTGTACCACACCTAATAAATGTTTCCATAATCAACTGCTAAGCGACGTTTATAACATGAAAGCTGCAGTTGCATTGCACATAGCAGCAAAATTGCAAAAATCTTGTTTGCATCACATGTTCATAGTCGCAGGATTAAATTTCGACACTAAGGTTTTTTAACATTTTTGAATGATAGCCCTATGCGCTTAAGTAGAAATATGTATCAAAACGTTGCACAAATGTTAGTAGATCGCATCGCACATTTCTGCAATTGCAATGTTGTATTCAATATTTAATCATTGACAGTTTACTTTATGAGCAATTTCAAATACAACAGATTCGCACATACTATGTGATGCATACTCCAAACGTCACCTTAAAATTTCATCGACTCTCACCGAGAAATGCATAATTTTCCATTAACAAAGTCAATTTTTTTACGATTTATGACTGAGTAACTATCAATTGATAATTTCATAGACAATAGCCGAAGTCTATACGGCAAATTGTTGCCAAAAATCTTCGGAGAGTTTGAACGGTTCGATCGAGCGCCGTATACGTAACGTGTACGGGAGTTTACACGTTAACGACGAGCGAAACGGCGCGTTAGTGCCGCTTTAACGACGCGGCGGTAAAATTAAAATTAGTCGGGACGGCGAACATCATACGGATTTTAATAACTCGGCTATTTGCCTACGAAATTGGCGAACGCCGTGTAAACATTGCGAGACGCTCGTGAAACCCGAGCAATTCGAACTGACTTATGCGACAAGCTTTCGCATAGAAAGTTTAATTCGAAATGCGTTATGGATGTGATATTTTCAAAGTGGCCTTTTGTTTATGTACAATTAACGAAGTTTGATATTTTTTTATCAATTCTGTTACGAAGCTTTTGAATCGTTATTGGTTTTGTGTGTCGTATAATTAAAATGAATACACACATCGACTAAAGTGGTTTATAAAGTAAATAGGCTTTTCGTTCATGGTTCAAAATAGGTTTACTTTCAGGATGTATTCAATCATGATAATGGAATACTGTATGGTTGCACATTCGAAAAATTTCCCCTATAGTGTACACGTTTCATTTATTTGCAAATATTATTACATGGTAAACAATTTTAAATTAATTTCTATGTATGAGATGTAATAATGAAAATATAGAATGTAAAGTTTCATCAAACATGGAAAAGTCGATAATGACTCAATCGGAACGTATTCGTATACATTGGAGGAAATATCTTTTCGCAGCTCACGAACGCGAAAGATTCTAAATATCAAAAAAGCAAGCACATCTCAAAAATGTTCTTCGTCGTCGTATTCGTCATCGAAAAGATAGATTTTTTTATATTCGTTTAAAATAATCAAAGGCGAGTTTTCGGGAAGCGCCGCGCGGATTGTTTACGGGCCGCGAGCCGATTTTCAAAGGAGATCGCCGCGCCTAAACATAGACGATTCGAATAAAATTTTTACTCTCGCTTGTATACGTTTTGGGTTTTAATTGCTCTTTAAAACTGACCTCATAATATCGGTGGTTGCGGCGAACCGAAAGCTGGACTTTACGAGACGAAATGGTGCTCCGTGAGAAAGTTTCGAGAAAATTGGAAAAATTTTATGAACACTGATATTTTTTCCACATTTGAATGATGATTTTCATGCATTAGATTCAATTTAATGAAAATCGTTCAAATACGAATTAGAGATACTTTAGAAAGTCTGATGTATGGCATGACCTAAGTACTCGAGGAAAATCAAGGACTATTTGGAAAAATCGATAAAAATTCAAATGTTAAGTGGATAGAATGTTTTTGATACAAGTACAAATGTTTCGTATTGAAATTATTTTTGTATTTCAATCATATTGATATTGATTTATTTAATGAATTTGATGAAAATTCGTATTAGATTATTCTTATGATACTTAATGTTAATTTAATGGGACGAATTAGGATTATGATGAAAATATGAATATAGAGCACCATTTGTCGATCGTCAATCGAGCGAGCTGAAAAGCAGCAGAAGAAACAAAAAAGCCGCCCACGTGAAAAGAACATATGCAACACCGTGCGTATACTTTGATTGATTTTTTTTGTTGGGTGTGCGCGCGCTCGCGCGTAAACACTCTTTTTCCCAGTATCATTTCCTTTAAAGTTTTATAATCCCGACGGGGAAAAAAGCGTCGGAGACCGAGATAGTTTGGCGGGAAGCAAAAAAGAAGAAATAATAAACTGTAGGAGTTCATCTAGCTGTGGCCGTGTAGCTCGCCGCCGTGTTTACCTTCTCGGAATTACGCACTTCCAAACGCGCGTTTTCACACATCAAAGAGAGGCCCCACATCAAAGATCAGAAGAAACCGACCGATTTTTCGACGCTGAAACGATCTCGTGGATACGTCTGATTGTTTCATAGTGAAATTTTCACGAATCGCTCGATTATTGTGCGGAAAAATCGCCGCTTTCCCAAGTGATCTCTTTCGCATTGTATGCAACGTTCATGTATTCCGTTGAATGACTTGAGTGCATATGCATTTTTTTCCATATAAAATTCCCTTCTAATATAAATGATAGTCTAGAATTCGACCGAAAGGAGCGTGTTCGTGATGGAAACGCATTTGGAAAAAGGCTAGAGTGGCGGGCGTTCCAGCCACACCCACCCACAATATCAATAGAGCGAACCCCTGTTTACTTATTGCGGTTTTCGGGCACTAAAACAACCCCCTTCGACCGAAAACGCCCAGAGAAAAGTCCGAGCCATTCGTTATCGGATTTTAGCAGTGCGATTCCCAAAAAAGAAAACGAATATGCGGCGAGATCTAGTCGCGTGAAAAGAGCGCGGGCGTCATTGAATTAAGTCTTAATTTCAATTGAATCACGACTGAGTCATTGCAATGTTATAAATCTCGATCCGTGTCAAAACAATCAACGCTAGCATCGATCGAGTCACACTTTCGTCCATTGTGTTACGGTTTGTGGGCCGGAGACGCGATTGATTTATAGATCCGAGTCTGTTGTAAGCGCGAGCCAAAAGCGAACGAAACGATATCGTGCCAAGGGCCCACCCTTATAAACAATGATCTAATTACGAAACCATTCATCAGGGGGCCAGCATCCCTTATGCGTCCAATAAGCAATAATAATTGGAAACACCTCGACCCCACCTACATAAACGAGCAACAAAGGGCCGAATAATGGCCGCAGACGATTTCGCTCACTTGCCGAAACTCTCACAACGCACGACACAATACACAGATTCTCAAATTATATCACAATATATCATAAACGACTCAAATATAATCGATTTTATTTCTACATATGAGATTAATCAAAATATTTTGTAAATGAACCATAAGTGGCCACATAACAAATCATCATGTTACTATTTAGTGAAGTTATATTTTTTGTATCAATTGAATCTGAAAGTGAGGCTTATTGAATAAAAAACCATTTCGGGGAAGAAAAGCGGGTGGTTTTTCATTAGAGATGTGGAAAAGTTGCCGGAGGAAAATTTATTGTCAAAGTTCGCGCCGTTCGGGATTAGCTGATAATTAAAGTGGCCCGAAGGGGACCTCGGGTGTGCACACCTTGAATCGAAACAGAAAAGAGCAATAATAGGTGAGATGGTTCTATTAGTGGGGTACGAATGATGGATGTCTCCGTATATTGAATGGAACAAGGGGGCAGGCGAGCCGAACGAACGAACGTCACGCGATGCATTCCCGAATATAACGAAAACGCACAAAACATTCCATATACGATGTATAAGTTAAAGTGCAAGATAAATTTCGAAGATTTAATAATAAAAAAAAAAACGATTACAAATTTACATCTGTGAACAAAATAGAAAATTTCATAGACGGTGAACGTATCCTTTCGAACGGAACAAACTAAAAGGAGGGTTAAAAAAATTCGAACAAAAGCCTTTATTGTCTGACTGATCACAGACGATTTTGATTCGGTGCAGCGACCGAGCACGCCCCGTCAAACCGTCTCCAGCTTTTTCCCTTATTTTTCCCTTACCAGCCCCATTTCGTTTTCGCCGAAAGGGAATACAATTTTTCCAGACATTTGAATTCGTCCGCTATACACTGTATACGAAAAAAACTAGGAAAGATTCGAATATGTGTGGGGAAAAGAGAGCCACTGCAGGACGTGAAAGTTTACAAACACGAAGGGAGATCTCCATTCACAGTATTAGGAGAATGTGTCAATCTATTTTTCATTTGGAGCAGAAAATAAATTAATAATCTAAAATAGCACTATTCCTAAAACTCCAAAACTGCGTTCATATATTCAAGGGATTGATTGCTAGTTTTATATATTTCACATAATTGATTGCACACGAGTTGTGTCTCGAAGGGTTTACAATAATATAGTTTTATTCTTTTCGTTTTTCGTAATTTTGCCCACTTTTAAAATATGGACACGTGCGTTCCGCATACACTCAAATATTCTGCCTCAAAAGGGAAAAAAATAATATTTGCGGGGAAAAAAGGTGACGGCAATTTGGGTACATCGTAGTCTATGCGAGTCGGGACCTTTTATATTATTCACGCGTTCGAAAACACTCGGGGGGCGAGGGGGGATCATTTCGAAAATAAATATTTTAACGTCACTCGTGTGAGAGTTTCGAAACGAATATTCACCAAAATGGAATAAATGTCTATTTATTTTTTAAATAAGTTCATATATAATGGTAATCTTGTAAAATTTATATATTTTAGAATTAATGTGTAAATGATAAATCAAATTATATCATGTCCAACCAAATGATATTTACTATCAATTAAATATTAGAATGTTTCATAATATCATTAAATACAACTTTTCACTTTGTATAAATTAATCATGAATTAACTACGACATTAGAATTATTGAACTGCTTTTCATAAACTACATGTCATCGATTATTTCGAAAAATATTAACAATATTAGAAAAGATATAAGCACATTGAAAACGGCAGATAATTTCAAGAGAAAAATTAAAAAATCAAGAATCATTTGCAATGAAAACTCATACTCGTCTAATTGTAAGCTTTTCAAAGGAATCTGAAAAATGGACGAATCCAAAATGCACAACGAGCGAAAATTATGAACACAGCAATATGAAAACTTTGAAAAAAGCTCACAGAAACGCGAATAAAGAGCCAAACTAAACTAAAAAAGAAAGAATATTTCTGTGAAGGGCTTGCATTCCGTTATTATTCGAGCGGACTTTGACGTTGACACGACACGTCCGACCGAAAGAACGCTTTAAATATTGACACCGGGGGAAGTCCCGGGACGGGGCCCCGTACATGCAAATCGAGCCGCTTTTCCCGGGAATATTCCCGCAGGAGAACTCCCGGGAATCCGTTATGAGAATAAAAAGAGAGACGCGGCCGCAAAACGACGCCGCCGCCGCCACTGCTTTCGGAATACCAATACGATAGGGTGTGTCAGAAGTTCTGGGTGCATTTTGAGTATGTTGCATTTTCCAGTGAACGAAGCAAATTTTGAATTCACTCATTTTTTTTTTCGATTGATTCTATGTAATTTCAGACCAGAGTGACGCTCGATGAGACAACTTAGATTTTTTTCGTTTCAGATCAGATTCAGTTTTGTTCGAAAATTTCTTTGAAATTTTGTGTGAAAATTTATTGAACTTAACATTGCTCATAATGTAAAGAGACAATGATCTACACATAATATTGCAATTGCTAAACGTATTACTCATATGTGCAATGATCTGCAGATACGATAGCTACAATGTGCAAATGCAAGATGATTTGCAAACTTCATGTTGTAAAGATCGCCTTAGGTTTGATTAGTGTCGCACTTATCGAATTATATACAAACAAAACTTTAAAAAAAATCAAAATTTCCTCAAAGTGGCATAAATCAATCGACACAGCAAAGCGCATTTACGACTCTGGTCCGCGCGACAACTTCAAAAACTTCTCACTCGATTCTCTTTCATTCCGATTTTATTTTCGTCGCACGAAAAAAGCTCTATATAAATACATACAAATATATATTTTTACAGTCGATTCCCGATACACACAGCTCACTACCGGTCCGCATAATAAAACGTCCCGGTACGTGATCACTCAATAAATTGCCCGAGTTTACTGCGGCGGCGATAAAATGGCCGACCGCCCAATATGTCTCCGAGTATTCCGCCATACAGATAATATTATTAGGATCGTATAAAAATAATAAAAACCACGTATAAACACAGCCATGGGGGTGTATTTCCCTTTTGCACTCGAGGTTAACTCGCGATGAGACGCGTCTTTACACACTATGCGAATGGGCCTTTTTTACGGCCACTCGTAAAATCTCCGCAAGGTACTTGTCGCAACTTACTCCTAAACCTGTACATATAATATAATATGTATAATATACTCGATCGTCTTATGGGAAGGTGTCTTGAACCTTGGCCGAATCGTAAAGTTTAACACCTATACACAATCAATCCGAGAGTGTTAAACGTTTATGATTAATCGATCTGCAATGTGTGCGTAATTAATCTTCTAATGTTGACAACACGGGAAATGCATAACGACTTGACGCGATTCGCAATAATGGTCTGTAATTATGCGGCTTTTATATAAACATTCGTAATGGCGCAATTAATTTGAATGACAATAAAATGTGGTAAATATTGTAAAACGGGTATTGTAATGGCTTGTAAAGAGTGGCGATTAAACGTTTTGAAAAAGTTTAATGATAACGTGATGAAATTGTGGAAAATTTGAACTTGAAAAGAAAAATCAATACGAATGTATGAAAATGTATGCCGAATAAATGCAATATATTTTACGTTATCTTAATTATATTTATTTAATTTTAAGCAAAGCAAATCATGAAATTATATTTGAAACAATTGTTTACATGCACTCTATATTGTGACGTAAAATTGTATTATATTAAAAATATAATTTTTATTTAATGAATGAATAAAACCACAAATTTTGATATTAAAAAAAATCATCAAACAAAACAAAAAGAAATCTCAAAAATGACCGTTATCAAACCTTCGAGACAACCCCGTCTTATCGTCGACGATAAAAAATTTTACAATAGAAAAACGAGCTTGCGACACCGAAAAAAAAATAACGATAATAATAATAAAAAAAGGATAAAAAAAACACAATTTATACAAGTGAAACGGGTGTAAGCGAAGTAGTTGACTGTATAATATTTTCGGGCAGTTACAGTAGTTACGGTAGCTGACAAGCGAGCGAGCGCAACTCAAATATTTGCCGGCTAGGGATTAACAGCGGGCCCGCGTGACAAGGTGTTTCCAAACGATAACACACACTTCGGGTACACACTGTACTACATATATATATACATACATATACAAATATACCGTATAATAAACGGCGGTTTGATAACGATAACGATTCGACTGTGCACACACGCGCTCGGTCCGATGCGATGTCGCTCTGTGTTAGGATTCGTCGTAGAGTTGTTCTCGGGATTTCTCGGGACGGTGTGTGGGAAAGTGTCCTCGTTTGAAGAGTGTTTTTGTTTTTCGGTTTGTTCGGATTTAGTTTTGTTTGCGTAGGGTGGTTTTTCGTGTAAACGCGCGCGCTCTCTCTCATTGTTTGTACGAATCGGGAGCTTTGGGAAAACATACGATTGTTTAATGTTTGAAGAATTTAAAATGAGATAATTTTCAGTTGTATTTGGTAGATTTAAAGGTCGCTGTTTAATATTGCACGAAGCAATCGAAATAATCGTCTATAGATAAGACGGATATTCGAGCGGCTTGCGGACGCATAAAAGTCCCTCTTAAAAAACGCTATAATCTCGAAGGCATAAAAAAGCGCATTCGGAATCAATTCGAGAGCAATCTAACGACTTAACATCGCAATTCGGCAAAAGCCCTATAACATAAAACCGAAAAAATAAAACTGATCTCTCATCTCTTGACGGGACTGTCCCGTGAACGTCCCGCACAGAACCCCAGTACCGTAAACGTACTTCGCATGACACTCATACACTTCGAATGTACACTGAACACTCGATTTATGTATTCTCTAATTCATCTATATAAATTTATATAATTTTGAATATGATTTATTAAGAATATTTTCAATATGTCATATTGAGATTGTTGCATGATGGTAGGTTCCCATATTAAAGTGGATGTAAATGTGAATTTTTAAATTACGAATCTAATGCTGCTCAATCGAATCAATATGATTAATTGGAACTCTATTAGGACTTATCCTTCAATTTCTAATTAGACCAAATTGTAATTGAAAGGATAAGCGGGGTATATACTGCCACCAAGTCAATTGATCTATCTAATTCAGCAAAAGAAGTATGCATTGATAGGAAATTGAATAGTTTTGATGGTGTTAAAGTAGAATTTGGTTTTGTGAGAATATTGAGCATCGGTACTCGACTGCACTTTCGCATAAATAAACGAGAAATATACATAAAAGTGGAAGATTGTACGTGCGTTTTAGTGTTTCCTTTCATTTTTACGGTGCCATCTCGGGGTCGTACACACGTATTACAAGCTCGCGTTATCATTTAGTGCCGCCGGGGAGCGCGCCCCGGCCTTTTTATTTTATTTTTACGCCCAAAGTATCGCATAAAAAGGTAGTAAACCACTATTTATAGTTCGGATCGCAGATGCGGCCTAAAGCCAGAGGCGACCAACCTTTTTTTCGCCCGAGTATCGAGAGAAAGAGCGCCGAATTTACGATCTCGTGCGGCTCCGTTATGATAATGAGCCGGTTGACGCTGCGTATCTTTTCATTATTTCATATTTTATATATTGTATATTATGTTACAACAATGCGAAAAGCGGAATGGGAACGTTGTAATGTGCTTATTTACGATGGTTCGAGGTCGTAACGTGGGCGTTTTAGACGTTGTAACGAATCGTAAAGTCCGTTTGTCTTTCGATCAAAAACAATAAGTAGGCGACACGATAACGGCGAATTGGGATTCGTTACGATAACGATTCGTTGTCGTCGTAAAACGAGGCTTTACGCCGATCCGAATACTCTGTTTCAATAGGAAATTTGAGTAGACGCAGGTTTTTTTTTTTTTATTTCTATTTTCGAAATTGGATAATTAGCGTTTTTACGTTGATTTTATCTAGTCGAACGGGCATCTGGTTTAAAATTTGAATAGATTTGTAGTAGACAAAGATTTGATAGTTGTTTTATGTGCATCTAATGAAAATGTATCGTTTTACACATTCAATATCGAATAAATTTGATTTCGAATGAATTTTTAATTAAATATTTTCACAATTAACATGACAATTCAATAAAAGCTCGAAAAGCTCCATAATTTTAAACAAGATTGTTTTATCACTTTATTACAGTCATTTCTAAAAGATGAAACCAACATAATTATTATTGAATTAATAAGTGTGGCTCATTAAATAAATGCAAAAATCATCAATATTTCAGATTTTCATAAAAAAAATGAAACTATCTAATCTGAAAACATCACATAAAAGTAAGCACATCATATAATTAATTTTTCAATATATGAGAAATTAACGACTGTCATGCCACATAAGTCACACATACCCCATAAGCTGCACTTACTCAATGAGCTGCACTTGCCACATAAGCTACATTCATTCAAACTGACTATATGAAATAAATTCAACATTTACATAGTAAATTCCCTAATATACTTCAAATTTTTTTCAATTTTTTTTAATAAAAAAAACAATAAAATCAAAACCAGGCAACAATACACAATTTTTCGAGACTAACCATGCAGGAAGACATCGGCGAAATGATGAAAGCGGCGTTCAGCTGAAAGGGCACTTCGGCGCGGCCCTAGCGCGTAAAATGTTTACACCGATGGGCGGTAAAAACGGAGGGGCCCCTTTTTACGCCCGCCGTTTTATGGGCGAATAAACGCGGCACTGATGCCCTGACACGGTGCCCTCAGGAGTAATTGCGGATAATGCCGCGGGGCACCAACGAATCGCCAAGAAAGCCTCTCTTTCTGGGTGTTAACATGCAGCGAAACAGAGCCTGAGGAATTTTCTATGGGAGGGGCGTGTCTTTTATTATGTTTCGATTCTTATCTGATGTTGATTTTTGTTAGTTGAGGATCGATATTGGTGGATTTATAGATCGAATCTGTGGAAAATTGTAGATAATATGAGTGCGGATGGAAATTGGATGGGTCATGTTAAGAACGGCAATGCAATGCCAGTTGATGAAGCATCAATATAAGCGTTTGTTCTTTGCATGTTGGAATCAAATCAGTATTTTTAAGATGCTAAGCATGAATTATGATGGATTCTTGCGAGAGCCACATATTGTATTAATATGAAAACAGACCCCCGATTTATCTAAATCGATCAAATTCTATCAAATATAAAGGACATCTTTCATTCATTTATCACCTTTCGGGGGTTCTATTCTACATGAGGTTGTTTATATACTTAATTGAATGGTTTAGAGATAAATTTGCATATTTTTAGCCAGAATGGAAATTCTTCCCTCTAATCAACTCTAGCCCTAAAGATTTATTCTACATTTAAGTCCATTCTATCGATCGTATTTCAGCAACATTTAAGCAATAACTACTGTAAGATTCTATAGAAAAAATAAATTATTAAGCAACATAACAAACAATTAAAAATTCTGAACTTAGAAAATCATTGTTGAGAAAATCTGATGGAGCACAGAACCGTTATGAACGACAAAACATATTTCCTGAATTCAAACACGATTGAATACTATATTAACTTCTATTAGATAAAATGATATTTTTAATTACAAATCTACTCATATTCCAATTAAAAACCGCAAAAAGCTCGATATTAACACAGCTCACACAGCACCGAGAGAAGACAGACGCTCGCATACGTCTAATATAACGAAATTTCCGATTCGTCTCGCGTACCGTACATTTTATTGCCGCGAATGCCTCGCTCGCAACTATTTCCACGACTATGGAAGGGTGGGCGGGAAAAGTGGGCGGAAAAGTGGGTGGAAAACGGGGGTAAGGCGGGCAACATTGTGTCATACGGGGGCCCCGCTGTCTCTCAGCTCCGGCGAGGCATTTCAATATTAAAATACCAAAGGAACAACCGACCCCCCAACCCAACCTAACCCCATCCCCATAGTCGACAGACTCGCCATTATATTATATTGTACGTAAGACGCTTCACGGCAACATTAACGGGGCCCGGAGAAAATTCGCGTTCCGCCCGACGATAAATATTGCGCTGCTTCGACGAAGGGTTAAATTGGAATTTGCCGCTTTTTTTAATTCCAATTTTCATTTTTTTGCTGTTTTAAAGTCGATTTGTATTTTCGATATTAAATTTTAGCGAAAAAAGTACGATAGAGTAAACAAGTTGAGCTTTTAGGAATGAGTTTGTAGCGTGTTGATTCGAATTTGTACTCCCAATTGTAGGAGAAGCTTTTGAAACTGAATGTAAGTATATGGTTCTTTTCCAAATCGATGATAAATAAACGAAGAAGATATGCAAAATAAATCATATACCGATTTACAATAAGCTAGCCACTTTACAGCACACTTTCGCGCGAGTTTTTCCGAATGAAACGACTTCATGAAAAAGTTACGGCTTGTAAATAAACAGCGCCAACGACCGATAAAAATCATCTAGAACGTAAACGAAAATAGCCAGAAGAGTTCTTCTTCTTAGACTATATGCTAGTATACAGAAAATTCACTATTGCAATATTATGGGATGCGCGAATCTTGAGGTTGAGAGTTCGCGCAATAAAACCGAGCAAAATTTTCGCTCATGAAAATTGCCAATAAAATCTCAAGTAATTGAATATGGCTATAATTTGAATAACTAAGCAATTGAGAATCATATTTTGCAAAGAAAATATAAAGTTATATGATAATTCATGCATTTTATTCACGTACTTAGTTTAAGAGCCGAGTAAATCTATGTCGGAGATATCAGATGTTAATATTTGCGTTGTTTATTTACATTTTTCTAAAATCTTATCAAATATACTTTTGTTTAAATGCACATTTCCCACTAAAAATGCACGTTATTTCTCATTTCGAAAAAAAAATGTTTACTTTGGAGAGGCGCTAACTCTCGATGACGCGATTCTTCGGCGCGCACGCAAATCGAAAAAAAGCACACTACACACATAGAAAAGAAAGATAAAACGTATGCATACGCATATTTATAAAACGGCATCGGTGCAAAAGAAGAAAAAACCCGAATCATTTGTATATTTCGCGAAATGTTTATATCTCGCTCGAGTATACAATGGGGGCGAAATCGAAACAGTCGACTCGAATTGGCGCTGAGTGAAGTGAATCAACTTGGCGGCTCTCGAAAATTGACTGGCCGTAAACATGTTGAATTTCACTATCGAATATGTGCGTAAATGGGCCGTTAAAGATGTTCGGGGTTTACGCTATTTCGTTTTAACGCGCGAGTTTATCGACCCGAAGCAGCGCTTCGCGAATTCGAACGCGATGATGAAGTTCAGGGTTATTGTTGTTCTGGCGACGTGTGATTCGGATTTGAGTCGTTTTTTGAAAAGTTTATGATGCTCATTTGATTTGAAGATTGAAAAAGCCAAAGATTTCGAGAAAAGCGCGTTCAAAGTCGACCATGTTCCTACATGTATTCGATGATATATCTCGACGTTCCGAAGTCTTTTATATCCTATTGCCGCCAAATAAATGAACGTGCATAGAAGCGAAAATATTTTCGTACTTTCCGGAAAAAAAATAAATCGTCCATTTGACAATTTTCTGTATCTACTCCTGAATTAATAACGAAAAACCAAGGTCGCATCCGAAACCTCGAGGAGAGGAAACCTTCGAAAAAGAGTCCTTGCACACAAAGAGAAAGAGAGGACCCCTTTCGAAATTATCATAACGAACACAATGGGCGCGCTTTAATTAGCGCCCTCGACCGAACATCGCACACAAGAACGCGAACATGAACATCCTCCAGGACCTGGAGCAAGCACTCGATTGTGCAAAAGGTCCTCCGGATCCTCTGCAGGAGGGTTTTTCGGTTAATCCTGGAGCGCAGGTGGAAGTTTGTGTGTTTGTTGCGGCCCGTTATTGTTATTGCGGACGCCTAATCTCCTCTCACCTTTTACAATTGCGGTCCCCTCTGGATGTGTTTTGTGCACTTCCTGATTAAAAAGTGTCCTATCTATCTATCTATGTATGTATTTTTGTTGGTTAGTTCTGTGTTGGTGTTGTATGAATGAGATCAGTTCGGTTTTAAAGCGCTATTGATTTTATTCTTTTGTTAGTTAGTTTGAGGTACATCCATAAGAACCTCCCAAGTATTAAGTACATTTTTATTTATTGAAAATTTGATTTTGTGATGACACAATTGTTAATGAATGTTACACCTTGAAACAAAACGGAAAGTCGCATCACACCTGAAAACCGCGAATCAATCAGCCGAAGCGTCGAGACCGACAAACGCGTATTTCTCGACATTCACCGCAACGCGCCAATAATATTCCGCGGTCATACGATACGCGATCTCTCATCGCATACAATACGAAGATAAATATGAACGCGAAAACAAAAAAGAAAATGCACATAATGCGAACGGAGAGCTTCGAACAATCGCACATTACGCAAAGCACAAAGCCGCATACACACACGCTGCTTATATTTTACACTTTTTTTTTTCAGTATGCACTCGCGTTTTAATTAGCACCGGAGCCATTGATACAGGGACGTATGCAAATAACAAAGCACAATGGGCAATATAGGGTTACCCACATTAATCTATAGGGTTGCCCGCATTCAATCATCTATTCCGATGCTTCATTAAATTGCGTCAGATTTTAATAAAACCGCGCAAGTTTCGAAACAAAGAGAGTGAACATTTTTCCCGGATACATCGAATGCTTCGATTTACGAACTAGAAATATTTTTCGGGGGGATGGTTGATGACAGTGTGCGATTGGTGCCAAGTGGTGCCAGACCCCGAAGCGCGGTCGTATTTCCTGAAGCTGAAAAGCAGGAAGTTGGTCGTGCTAGGAGAGCGACCCTCCAATCGACAAGTATCTAATTCTTAAGAATCAAGGTTATTTTTCACATTCAATGTCATACGAAATATCAGATTTTATATAAGATAATTTAGGGTAAAAGCGGCTAAATTAGTCGTCAATTTGTGAGATATTGATGACTGTCACAAGGGTCTCAAGAGCAGCACTTGCAGAACATCGTATGAGTTAAAATCATAACTCTCTATAGAAAGTATGATACATGTGTATTAAGCAATCAGCGCTGCATTCGACGAATTAAATTAGATTTAATATGAAGTTAATTATTTTTTGCATCGACTTACATTTAATCCAGTTAAGTCGAATTATGTATTTAATTCGATCAAGTTAGACTAAGTATAACGTTGATTGGACACAAAGGGCGAAAGTTCAACAAAACTAGAGAACTAAAACAGCATCCCCGAATCCCAACAACAACAACTAGACATTAGAACAACTACGATCGGCCAAAATATCAATTAACCGAGCGAAATCGACGGTGTCCATGACGGGACACAAAACCGTCCCATCGTCACGAGCATCAAAACGCAATACGGCGGAATTAGCCATAATCGCGCACCCGAAACTCGATACAATAATGAGAACGGGGTCGAAACACACGTACAATAAGTGTCCCGTCATTGAATATAGAGCCGGACCTACACACGCTGTAATCTCGCGTGCGAAAATCGACACGTGCTTTCACGGTAAGTCCCCACTGCGAGTGCGGGTTAACTAATTTCCATTGAGTTTTAGTTCTTGTCGTTTGGGGTTGATTGTGATTATTTTTATTTTGAATGTTGAGTAAAATCTTTTAAGTAGACGAATCAAACATCACATTTCGCACATTATATTGTGTGCAATATAAATAAAAGTGTTTTATATCGAGACCGACCGGATCGTTTGGTTAATTGGATCTCTGAACTCGCTCACAATACACATTATCCGACCGAAGTACACGCACTATAAGATTTAATGTCTGCTCGCTTGCTTCACATCAAACAAAGCGATGCGAGATTAAGATATACAACATTTATTTAATATAATGAAAATAAGAAGCGACTGAAAAGCGGCAGAAACAAAATGAAAATTTTCCATACATATGATCCGAAAGCGAGATAAGATCGCTCAACAATGGTCTCAGCGCGAGAACATTTCATTATTATAATTGAAAACATCGAAATTTTCACACTTATCCTTAATAGATTTTTCATATCGAATTGACGAAAATGTTAAGTATCAAATGAGACATTTTTCAATTAATTTTCGGAATGTTTTACATGAGAATGTTACTGACGAAGTGCATTTTAAAAGCGCTGCAGTGTTTTACGATGCACGCATCAGGCAAAAACGCGATGCCTATTAATTTTATTTTATTATCTTCACGTGAGCCGATGACGAGCCTCGTAAAAGATAACTAATCAACGCCAGAACATCGACAATGATGATGACGATAATGATGATGATGATGATGAGAACTGTCCGTACACTCGCGGCTACCGAAACACCAATAAAAGTCTGAGCCTCGTAGTAAACAGTGTAAGGAACGTTAATCAAGCGAATTAACGACTCGTCATTTGATTCTTTTGAAATGAAAAAAAAAAATAACACAATGTGTTCAAAATGCATTTTCATGATGATGCGATTCAATTTTATTATAATAAAATAACATTTAATAATAATATTCTGCAGTCGAATGAAGTCGTAAGCAACTTATTATGAGATGTTTTTTGCTCATTTGATTGAAACTATGTTATCTAAATATGCATTGATACAAAAAGCGTCAGACGCGATTTATGTTTATAGCGTTCATGCAAAGTGCAATTGGATAGAATACACCATTAAATCAAACAATACTGCCGTTATATTAACGCCCGTTAACCGCTTATCGCATAAACTTTTTGCATCTTGAAGAAAATATAGAATGATCAATAGTTTCATTAACTAACCATAGAGCAACACTAGAAAAAATAATACAATTTCCACGATAAATCTAGAGACTAATTAGTACATTGTAAAATTTTCATTCTACCAACAATCGAACGCAATGTAAATGTTATATGAATGAGTGACATTATTATAAAAAATACGATAGATTTTCAGCAGAAAAACGATAATTACAAAGTGATTCGTGTGATTTATGCCCTCGTGTCGAATATTGTCGGAGTTGCGGGGGTCGAATACGACCGCAATTAAAAAAATATTACTTTCTTCTCTGGCGGTCGTAAAAAGTGCGTAACGCCGGGATTTTATGCGGCACTTGAGGCTTTTTAACACACACACGAAACCTGTAAAAATAAAATGGAAATAAACGCGCGCTGAAAAGTCGCAATCAAACGTTCGCGAGAGCACTACGCAAGTATTATTTTATAATACCGCACGTACGGGACTAAAACTGACCGCCGAATGGATTTTTTATCTTTTCAGATGGTTAAACAGTTCTATTTTCGATTGTGATGGTATGTAATTAAAGTTTAAGATCGCTTTGGAGTGGTTTCGATGATTTTACGATCGTCGAATAGCGTATTAACGGCTTAAATTTCGTCGAAATGTATCTGCACTTGCGCCAAATATAGCTCCGATCGAGTGTTTCTATCATTCGATTCAAATTTATTAAATCTAAATGTGTAATTTAATAAGATATATTCTCAAATAGATATAGATCAGTTCGAGCGATGCACAGTTCGAAGCGATATAGACATCGCGAAAAAGGTTAATTAACTCCTTCTCGCGTAAAATTGATTTTCATAATACAAAGCCCGAAGCGTTCGTATGAAAAAAAATCGCACAATGTAAAAATAGTGTGTTTTTCGTTCTCGAGAAGAACATTCCGCGCATCGGAAGCGCGAAAATTTATGAACTGTGAAAATAATTGAGTTTCACAGTGCGCATATGTAATGTACACACCCGCGAGGCGCAATATCATCAATGACGATTAAACGTAAGCACATCTACCGTTTCTTACCGACAATATTATAAAATATTATTAGTATTAAAAATAAATATTAAAATCCGAAGAACGAGCAAGAAATTCATATACGGAGAAGAAAAAACTGTGAGAAATGGCTGAAAAACACGAGATTGCGATAGCGATCTCGCTCGGTCTGCCGACTCCCGACAATGATTGATTCAATTAATATTGTAATGCTGCGTATTATTATAAAATATAATACACACTCACGTGTGTTGCATAAGAATTTTTGGACGTTTGAATCCGATGGATGATTTAATGAGCAGATACTTATCGGCGTCATGTTGAGCCGCAAGCGCAACACCTTCACATTCAATTGTCTCGGATACAATTGATAAAATTATATTTTTTTAACAATTTTCTGACACCCTTAATATGCGAGAGAGGTGCTAAGACAACATAATCGCGAACCGTTCATTCCGACAAAGGAATTAATTAATGTCTGAAGACGAATTCTAAATGAGACCTCTTGAAAAGGTCAACTTTTCGAGCGGATACATAATTAGTGCATTTTTACATGCATCTACATAAGCGTAAGCGAAAAATGTGGTCGTTTAATGCTTAATTTTTTAATGCGATTCATTAAATGCTGCATTTATAATGATGAACATTTTTAATTAATTAATTAGTATTTTATCAGATACATTAATTTTAATTCGAGCACTCGATAGAATAGTACCTTGAAAATATTCGATGGGAATTTATTTCAACAGTACAATAAAAAAAAAGGAATTAATTTAATAAGTAATCTAAAAATTCAACAAGAGTAAAAATTTCAATAAATTTTGAGCTCGTTCATATACGATTGTTCGGTTTTTATCCTTGCTCTAACTCGAGCACTTTCTTATCTATCTACTTCGTTCAACGTCACAAAGCCGATAAAGTAGAATAGAAAGAAAATAGAGTGCATGAGACAGAGTACAGTATTAACAAATTAAGTCTCACAGTAAGAAAGTCAATCGACACCGAATCAAACTCGAAAAGCTCAATATCGGAAACCGGTATAAGAGCGCGATAATCGCTTTTACGCGTCGCCGAAGAAGAGGAAAAGACTACTACTTTCGCCGAATTTTCATTTAGTCCTTCCGCTTTTCCTATCCTGATTGATGCGATTTTTCATCCCTTGGGACCTCCCACACCCAGGAGGACTTTTCCCGGTGCCCTCGGGGCCCTACGAAGGCGCAAAGAGGTGAGTAGGGTGACACGACTGCAGATAACGTAAAAATAAATTAAAAACTGGCACCTAATTTACTTCGGGCGTCGTCCCCGTGTGTATACAGACGCTGAAAATATACGTATATAATCTTGATAGCGTCGGTTACTGTTTCGTAGGGGCAGACGCGTCGTGGAAATTGTCTTTCGCTATACATAAATACATAAAAAATAAATGATTTTTTAATATTTATTGAAATTTGAAATCAATTTTTGTGATAATTATCAATGATTTGATTGAAAATATTAAAATTTTCTTGAGTTGTCACTACAAACATAACTCCTGAATCTTCAGTTTTAAAGTGGGATGTGAAGTCAGTGACTTTTAAGCTATTTTCCTATATGATTTTTATAAAATCTACTTGAAGTATGATACAGATTTGAAGCTAAGCAGTTTGAATAAACACTAATTTCAGGTCTACAGTTTTGATCGATACGGTCATGAAATATTAAGATTTTCTTCGAAAAATTTTCATACTAATAAATCGAAATTTAAGCAATGAATTAAATACACAAAAACTTAAAATATACCTATCGCAAAAATACAATCGAAAACAAACAAAAAAAGACGTATTTTATCCCACTGAAAAAAAAATCGATCCACCTAAAAGAGAACCGACTGCGAGAGAGAGAATATACGTAAATCGCACAAAAACGAAAACGAAAATAATTCAAACGCCATTATAATACGGACGCATATACGAAAAGCAGAAAAAGGGAGAGTTAGGGGGTTGTATAAACCCACCCTTAGAATGGGGGGGTTAACTTCGCCCCCGTGGCTCGGTTCATTTGGCGCCGCGACGCATTGTTTTTGCCCGTGCTTTTAATTTCCCGAAGGTGATTTATCACGACTGGAGACTCCGGTATCTCGCTTCCTCCGAACCACCTCGGTATTATGTAGGAAATGTATACGTATACTGGTATATTTTGCACGATTCGGTTCTGGGATTTTTTCAATTTGGCGTCGCCCCCCGGCGAAGTCGATTAAAAAATGTAAGGGATGCTCGGGAAGAATTGGTAAATTAAAAGTTTCGGTAGGTGCGTTGAAAGTTGTGGTCGTTTTTAGAACATGTATGGTTATGCAAATTCGGGAGTGATTGAGATTTCGCGCACGTATCTAATCTGTTTGGAAATTGGATTTTTTTTTCCCGCTTGGTTCTAATTGATAAAATAATATTATAGTTTATCGATGTAAATTAATTGTAGTATCGTACAGTAGTTTATAATCATAGCTTACGGTAGAGTTGTAATTATTTTTACAAATTAATTTAGAGGCTATAAATTTTCTGCATGCGAAACTGCACTAATATAGTAGCGAAGTTTTTTTTCCATACCATATTATGTAAGCAAATTTTCGAAATAAATACGTAAGAAAATTAACACAAATTGAAAGATTACCTTATATTTCACTCGATGAAACCAAAATTACTTTATAAATCCTTTAGATGCAATCGAAAAAATCACTACGACAAAGTGAATACCTGTCAAAAATGAAACAAATGAACTTTCAAATGAATTCATTTAAAATATATAAATGATATAAATTAGGTCTATAAAATGAAAATTAATTCAAAATCGAAACGAAAATTTTCATAAAACGTTAATAAAGAGACTATGTACATATGTATTTGATATTAAAGAGTTGAGACCGTCTTTCGTCGCGGAGGAGGCCAACAACACCCAGCCGCGCTTTTCTGGTCCGTGAAAGCGGCGTCAAGTGGAAAACTTCTTAACAAGCAACCGGAGACGGCGGTCGAGGATAAAAATAAGGGATGAGGAGGTCGACCAGCGGTCCTTCGGTACGTTCCCTGCCCTTCGGTAGTACATCGCTTGTAACGGGAGGAGAGGAGAGAAAACAACGCGAGCTGGAAGATTTATTGCGACCGAGTCCGCAAACGGGAAACACTATACCTCCACCCCAAAGCCACCCCCTTTTATCCACCCGCCCAAAGAGAGAACCACCCCTTTTCTCTGTTTTGGTGTTGTTGAGAGGAGTGACGTCATCGAAAGGGATTAAATCGCGTACGCGAGTCGAGGTGATTTGAAAATTTCGATTGAGGTTTGTTTTGGTTGTTTGAAATTTTTGAATTTTATTTTCGATTCGACAGTAGGATTTTCATTAGAATATTATTATTGATTTGAATGTTATATGAAAGTATAAGGCGTTTCATAAAGCAAGAGATTCGGATTCATGTCGAAATAATGAAGCCTATACAAATTATGAGGTTTGATTTTTTTTTTATTATTTGTACTAATTAAGATAGACATTTTTTGAACAAGTCATTACTCATGTCACACATATGAATTTAAGACACTATTAATAATCAAAAACTAAGAAGAATGAAATTTTTAAGTGAACTACCTTACACTAGAATTCTGCTATAGGAGAGTTAACTGTATAATTTAATATGATACGAGATGATTTTATTTTGACAAAAAATCGATAAGATGTAATCATTTATTACATTTTCGATAATATAATTGTTAAAACAGCATTTCGATTATATAAATATTTAAGTGATTTTATTATTTGGAGCGAATCAAAGGTACCGAAAGTCGATCTTTCGCTCGCATCGCAGCGATAAGGTTTTAAATCGGAAAAAACTCGAACCGCTACCGCAGTCTGCAGAAAAATTCGGATTCAATTTGAGTTTTTACTTATCTTCGTATCGCTCACATAATTGTCAAGCCCGAAGGATCGTCTTTTATAAATAATAGCTGCGAACCGTTTCGAGATCAGCGTTTTTCCAATTAAGATTGCGAACGAGGTCGTCGCCGGCACTGCGCACTCACAAAACCACATTCAATATATAATATATTACGTATTACGTGAACGTGTGTACCGACCCTTACGTATAAATCCTTTCGATAAGCCTACCATCCCCCTTGGAATAAAAAATCTCGCAATGTTTTTCCTCTATCAACCGCACTAAAACTTCATTCTTCTTCATTGTTGGACCGCGCTAACAAAAAAGCCTGCCAAGGGTATGTGCGCAAAAAATAATAGGGATGTGAAATTATAATCAAATATAGATATTTAAACAATATTACATGATCAAATTTAAGATTATCGATATACTAATGTTGAAAGATTTGACTTTCATGGGAGTCTAGGTTGAGAATTGGGTTCTAGAATTGTATGTAGTTGAGATATTTTAATAATTTGAGTCTTATTTAATGGTTTAATGTTTCTCAGCCCTGGAAAATAAGAAGCTAGCGTATACACGCGTATAAAGGGAACGGTTTCGAAAAACGTAGCGTTGAGTCTCCCTCGGGGACCTCAGAGAGAAATGGCGAGACCGGGGCAGGAAGAGCTTGATAAAAACAAATGGCATCCTTACACTCCTCTCCCGGTCCTCTTTCTAATACATAATGGAAGTTCTGGTCCGTGGAGCGAACCGGCTACGAAAAAAAAAGTGCTGTCGTCGCGACATTTTCGAGAAAGAAGCGCGAGCTACTACTACGGTCTCAGCAAGTGTTAAATAAAGAGGTCCCAGAGATGGAAGTGCAACCTCGATAGTATAAGAGACTAAAATACGAGTATATTACATACGAATTTATAAAAAAAAATGTGTAAAGGTCGCGCCGTTGTTATTATTATGAAAATATTTGAGTATGGATAGGCCGTGTGACACGTTTGCTTAACGGTACAATTTCCCATTTTCTTTTCATAAAAAATAGGTTTCACCTGTAATAATAACCGTAGGGGGTGAGCGCTCATTTGAAATTCATAACACGCCAGAGTGGCACTCGGGACAATTTCCAGTTATTTTTTCGCCACCCAAACCACCCACTTTCTCTCGCGACACCTTCTCTCTTTTCTCCGTACTATTTCATATTTTATACGGGAGAAATGTATAGGGTTAGTCGACAGGGAATGAAGATTTTTAAATATGTATTTTGATCAAATAAAAAAATAAGTATTGAATCATCCTAACTTGTCAGTTGAATTTTTTTCAACGAAGTTTAATTGAAGTCAAAGTTTATATCAATAAATTATATTAAGACATCACATCGAAGATCGTGTCAAAAGAAACAATTAATCAAATAGCCAACTATTTTGTTGTCGAGCCAATTTTGACAAAGATCATCGAAAATGTTCACATCCTATTGAATTACCCTGTATATATTTTTTTCAGTAGTACTCATATTCCATTTTTCAAACGGCCTAATTTACAGTATTTTAATATTAAGCACTTCATTATATTTTCCCCTCGCCGTCGACGGTCACGTACGAGACGGCCAGGTTGTATTTTCGTTTCGAAAATTTTTTACACTCTTTTATTAAGGGTAAATGACGAGAAATAAGCCGCTCTGAAATAAAACGCTAAATAAAAAAAATATATAAAGTATTCAACGCGCTTTCCCTCCCTTTGGGAGTTCGTCGAAGCGACATAAGACGAACGACTTTTGACGCGAATTTTTCTCGACTTCGAAACGTGTTGAACGCTACGCGATTTTCATACGAAAATATCGAATTAAACTCGTTAAATAAATTCAGTTTTAACGTTCCAATATAGCGCGTAATTTAAACTATAACAAATTGCCGTATTTGACGTCAGAATCTAAATAATTTCGATTCGAATCCGCCAAGTGGTTAGATATAGATATTTTGCGTTCGAGTCGAAAAGAAAATGAATAAGACAGAAACTATTATTATTTTTTTATCCTAGACATATCTCTGATGACTAGACTAGTTAGCAATAACACGTTTCTTTCCTCGTCCGAATGAAACTGATTAATCGCCATCGTGTGCCACCCGGTCTTCAATCAAAGGCGGACGCTTTCGAGAATTTTTCAGTTTTCAGATCAAAGGCCGAATCGGCGTGCCAGGCTGTCAATTAAGCGACGTCTGAAAATCGCTTTCGTTTTAATTTTTTTGCCTCGAATTTCTTCACTCAATACACACTTGTACGTTTCGTGAAATTTGGAAAGCTCGGAGGCGTTCCTCGCGCGCATTGTGCCCCTCAAAGGGGAAGCTTTGTTATCGAGAGCTTCCTAAACTTGGACAAAGTTCCTTTTATCCTTTGTAAGAGAGAGAATCGCGTCTGCTTTCACCCCAACGAAGGCTTCTTGGGTTCCACTGTCGAGTTCTTGCATCAAGATACGGGGCAATGTTACGGGATTGTTATTGCTCCGACGGGGAAGGGTTGCGCCCCGACAATTTCGGATGCATTTTACACGAATAAAATTATCTTTTACGCACTGTTATCTCTAGCTAAATAAAATCTGCATTCATTAAACGTCGATTTGAATGCATATTTAATTTAAAAAATTGAATATTTCGATCAAATACTTGGGCGATTCGCTCGAGTCCAGTCTCGATCGTTATCTGCGGCGAAACTTACGACAATGGCACAATCCCGATTCAAACGTTCGAGGTGTTAGAGCGAACTTTATGACGAAGATATGATAGATACGACCCGAATGAGAAAACTTTTCAAACTTATCGCAAACACGCATATCGAAGCTTTCGAAAACAAAACTCACCGCTGCCGTTCGTGATGGCGGCGAACGAGTCAATCTGGACGATGTGCTTACCTGAAACGAAAAGAAAGGGCGGATTATATTATTGTTTTAATAAAAATATTATTTATTGTCGTACGTGTCGATGTTTTACGGTACATAAACGTAACATATACGACGCAATAAAAGCGAAAATAGCCACGGTAAAACAGTTCTATGTCGCACGCGCTCCACTCGACTCCAATATATGCGGTTTCGTTTTTCCTCGAACGTAATATGTAGCGCTTCAAGCGAGGATTTTCCGATTTTCCACGCTTCCTCCTCCCCATGGGACATGAGAATCTCACCGTAATATATTTTCCATTTTATATACGCGGATGTTTTCATGTGCGATCCCGCGAAAATATAATGATGGGGTGAATGCGAAATTTCGCCACTAAAAAAATACTATTCAAACGAATCAAATTTAAAAAATGAACAAATAAGCAGGGGCACAAAACGATCGAGAACCTCCGGAAAATCGGATCCGCTAGATTTTCCGGATAAAAATAATAGCCGAAGAGGGAAGCCGCTGCGGTCTCGAATAATGGGAAAATTGTCCTCCGGAAGAATACCCGCTTGGTCGAACGGAAATGCATACACGTACCTAGTACAAGTAATGCATGTATCCCATAGATGCACTTTTGTACATATAGAGAGTATGTGAGTGTGTGCATTTGATGCATAGTCCGAAGACTCCAATATGCACTAAATTTTGCGGCGGACAACCATTTGAGAAACGGCGTCGACTTTGGCAATTTCGCTAAACTGCTTGTTTCTTTCTGTACATACGAGCAAACATATGATTTATATATTTTATAAAATTTGTAACTCATATATTATCTCTGATTATTTTGTCAACATTTGTGTTAAAATTATAAGCAATTTTTCTCAACAAAACTGAGCATATAAAACATGGTAAAATTCTAAATTTCCTCGGCACTATGAAAAATAAAAATTCCATGTTAACGCAACAATAAAGCGCTCACTATCGCCGCGTGTAAATCTCGCGACAAAACGCGCTCGATAATTATCACACAATTATGAAAATCGCCATGGAAATTTTTCCCACGGAACGCGCCCGAGAATTAAAAAAACGAAACGATCCGACTTAGGAGAGCGAAAAATGAAAATTTTCGAAAAAAATATAATAGCAAAACGGCGCGAAGAGATGTGTACCCGAGATAGGGCCGTTTAGTCACGGTCGCGTTGGTTCTGCTCTCGGACGGGTGACTCCGGGCCGACCATTCGTCACACAAATCATTTTTATGGCGTTTTTATTTTATTGTGATGTCTCCCGTGCCGTAGGGATGCTTTGCTGGGGGATACTTGTCGTCGTCTTCCGTGCAGACGAACGACCCTCGCCCCATCAGGGAGAGAACCCCAGAAAAATGCGTTGCATGAGATCGGGATGCAGACGTTTCCTCTCGGAACAAACTACGATTTTGATTAAATTTTTCTACATAAATGTACAAGAAGATAACAATAGATTAGTTCAGTATGAAATGACGAACTTTCAATTATCAGTTTAGCAGCTTAACTGTCCGTTTTATGTATTTTTGTACTTGTTAGTTGCCCAGTTGGTAAAGCATTTTACTGGAACTAACTGAATCTCAAATGTAACTCATCTCAAACAAATCTAAACCAACACGAAAAAAGAAACAAAAACCAAACCTAATCTAATCGATTTCCATTGAATATCTCACCAATTAGATAACCAAAAACTTTTTTTTTCTATAGAACTGAAGACTAGTCTTTCAATCTTTGATCAAACTACGTCACTATTGCTTATCCTATAATAATCTGACAGGTATGACCGACTATTACTTCTAACTAACTACTGACTAACGATTCAAAAACCAATCCATAAAGGTGAAAAGAACGAAATACAATTAAAAAACCGACTTAAAATTAATTGAAAATCTATAGTTATATGTATTAACGGTTGGAAAGATCGATATTTTCATGTATTTACTAAGTGGTGTTTCTCGCTTGTCTCGGCACCTGCACGTTTGCTGAAATCTCGCATAAATAAATAAATAATCATGTTAAATGGGAAGCCGAACGATCGTCATCGTTCGCTATGACATTAACAGGACATGAAGTGTGCAATGGGGTCGTTCTAATCTGATGGGACATCTTCGACGGGGCGTGGTGTGATTCGCGCCATTTTGCTACGGCGAATTTGTTATTAAAAGCTGCAAACTTTCCCGCCAAAATCTTTACAGAAACACTAAGAAAATATCTCAACAGATTCTAAAAACCCTAAAATGTGAAGCAATCAACATTTAAAGCTAAAATTCTTATATGATTCTTATTAAAACTACTTAGAACATAATCTTAAAAAAACTCCAAATCCCTGTCAAAAATAACAAATATTTTTTAATATAGGTTTATGATCGATTCAATAGAGCTTTTAGAAGCTTTGGTTTATGGGGACAATGGATTTTTGGAATTTTGCGCCATGTTTGTTGGCGTCCAAGTGTCGGACACCTATGCCGATTGTGTTTGGTCGACAATGGAACACCCGTCGAATGCGTATCGAGGGGATGCAAAAAAAATATTATAAAATATCAAAAGTGGAACAGGGTTGACGCTTTCAACGTGTTAAATCAACCGTATGAATAATTTTATTGGAAAAAAATATAGCGTTTATTCATATACAATTGTACCAATTCTAGTTGCTGCGTTTGAATCAATTATTCTTTTGAAATTGGTAAAAAAAATAGGGATCTAGAGTAAACGTTTTTCGAGATATATCTTTAACAAATCTTCTCAGTGCTTCAAGTAAATGAGAATCATATACGATTCTTAACAAGTCTACTTGGATCACAGTGCTGCAGATCTGAATCAAAGTAGCTTAGAGAGACGCATACTTCAGATTCATGAAGAAAAAATAATAATAGATTGTGCAATTTACAAGTCTTTCGAAATATTAATATTAGACTATTTAATGAAAACTTGATAACCCTAACATGTTATACGAAAAAACATATCTCTCCCTTGGAAAAAATTATACACAACACTAGTTTCGCCGCCTAGGTAACCGACCCTCCCCCGGTTATTGCAGTTGCGCATTTTTTACCATTGATGCATTATCAAATTATTCGACATTAGAACGCGGCGATACACTTTTAACACCCTGAGGACCGTACACCGTACACCCCATAGTGAGTGCGTTGTTTTAAACGGCCTCGACCGCAGCTTTCGAACACAATGCGGATGCGTTGCGATAACAATGCGATATAATATGTATAATATAATATAATAAAAATATAATAAAGAGGCACCGGAGTGGTGGCCATTGTATGCCAGTTTGACGCGAAGCTGTCACTTTGAGACACTTGCGAATAATGGCCGCTAATATATTGTTGCGATGTCGCGGACGGTCGCGCACATAATGAACGGTTATTGTTTGTATTTGCGGGTTTTTGTAAGTGTTTTTGGTTCGGTGAGGTGTTTTTTTTTTCCACGATGCAAGAATTTGATGGGTTCGAACTGAATTTGGTTGATTATGTTCATGTTAAATGTAATAAAAACACAATTAGAGCCGGTATATCAATTGACTTGACGGCAGTATATACCAGGGTAATTCTTACGATTTCTACTGGATTTATAGTTTTCATGGAATTGATTGATATTCAACAGTATGAGTTTCCGAACATTCATTACTATTTCATATCAAAAGCACAAATGCTTCTCACTCTTTTCAACAGTGATCTGAGCAATCGATATTTTGAGCTACTGTTTCAGCTCTGAACGACACTCAAAGCAGTTATAATAATAAACAATATTCGACTAATCACAAATGGAAAACATTTGATGGACTTAACACTTTGAATGAGTCGCTCAATAGAATAAACATAACTGTCTTAAAAATTACATGATTTTTAATTTAAAGCCAAAATCAAACCGCTATCGAAAACAATCATAGAGCACAGCGCTTGCACTTTTCGCCTTGCGCTATACCACCCCGCGAGCGAAACAATGAATATAATGGCACAAACGACACGAACAAAAAATGCCAATCCCGAAAAAAAGGACATCGAAGCGAGGTGTTTTTCGGGGGTTGCCATCGAGCAGAAAAGCCGACAAAACGTTTTAATCAGCCGTGAATGCTCATTGTCGACTTTGTATTATTATACGGCGCGGTGTGTGCGAACGCGCCCGTCCTCCTCATAATGGAAAACTACAACAATTGACGCGAATCCAGATTCGAAATACTGAAAAAAATATGTATATATGTCGCATATGCGCCGTTGAAATTATATGCATTCGGGATGAATTGAATGTATAAACGCGTGACGGATGTCAAATTTTCGTCGCTTTCGGGAACTTTGTTCGAATGATTTTTTTGTAGTTTGAATGCGTCGATGAATCTCTGTTTTGATTGTGATATTATTTATTCTGCGTCAATAAAATCATATTCAGTTAAAATGTAACGAGAATACTTAAGTCAACTATCAAACTCAACGCCATTCTTGAGGAAAATTGCAATATATTTATCCGAAATTAAATTAGTTTCGTTCGTAAAGATTTGCATCATATTTCAGATTCAAATCCTGCAACATTCGAATTCCATTTTATAGATTTTTATGAACTTGAAAGTTTTTCTTATAAAGTCTTCCGACCCAGGCAGATTTCTTGAAATTATCTGCCGTCTTCAATGTGTTAATATTGAATATGAGACATTCGAAAGAATATTATAGTTTTTATTCATTAATATTCAAATTGATTAAGATAAAAATGAAAAACGATAAATTGAGTACCAGTTTTGACATAAAATAACTAGATATTTTCGCTTATAATATTTATATGATTTTAAGCACGACATCGCTAGTGATATTGGAGTGCAATGCATGTTGCACATTATGCGCGAAATTCTCAATGGAAATATACAACTATCGAGGGGTGAAATGGCAATAATAAAATGACATTATATACGTGTGTATGTGTCAAAGGAAAAAAAAGACATTCATCTCATTGTTGCAATTTTTTGCATGACGTGTTGCTAGCGACAGTTCCGAATATCGTGCACGAAACTGTTTTGATGGATTTCGTATCATTGCTATCAAAATAATACAAAAATATTCGAAATATTATAATAATTTACATTTTAATTCAATTTATGATTGATATTAGAATTTAAAATCGATTAATTTGATTGAAATCATAAATATTTATGTCTAATCATTCAAATTTTTTTTTCGAAATCTGAAGCAGATTTTAGAAATATGTTAGATAGAGATTGTTATAAAAAATGTTTACAAAGAAAAATCAATAGATACATCATTAAATAATTGAGAAATTAAAGCAACACACACGTTCACACGTAGCACTAGAAAAACCCTTGCGCGAAGAGCACCGGGGCAGTAAAATAACGACACTTAATTTTGTTTGTAAAATAAACAAACAGAACTTGACTCGGACAACATAATGCAATATAATGCATTATAAATAATGAATAATAAATAGAAAAAGTTGGGTGTGTGTGCGGCCGGTTCGAACGACATCTGGTCCCGGTCTTGCAGTTGCTTTGTAAAAGCGAACTGGCGTTGCAGCCCTCGAGGGCTGCAGCTACCCTTGGCTCGCGAAACCCAAAAGGGGGAAGTTATTTGATTAAAAATTATTCCTATCTAACACCACTGAATACCTCTCGAAACATCCACTCACCCCGGCCTAAAAGCCGCGGGTACTATAGAGCAGGGGAGAGAGGGGTGAGGGTACATGCTAGTGCCATTATTTGCATCTAGTGCATTTGTCTATTAACAGAGGTTCTAAATTTGTTTTATTTGATTTATTTCAAATTCGATAATTTTAGAAATGTCCTATCAATTTCGTTCATATGAAAAAATCAGACACATAGAATGGATCCTAAACAGAGATGTAATACTAAAGAGAATTCTCATCATTTGTCTAACTAAAAATGATTACCTTTCTATCTCTAGTCCTCACATTTAAAGTGAAGAAGGAAATGCATAATTTTCTAACCAGTATAGAAGAGCGTTCCTATTTAGCACTACGTCTCTTATCTCAAATATTTTTTCAAAAAATTCAAGATTGATTCATTAACGAACATATCGAATCTCTTTTAAAGAAAATTTCGGATGAATAAGATAATTGCACATTTGAAAGCATTTAAAAATCTCTGATTTAATCTAGAGCGATCCTGAATTCACAAACGAATCAAATTTCCCCCTTGTTCAATGGGAAAAAATTCCTAACCAAAAAACACTCGTGGATTCTCGCACCGACCATCATCAAAACATTAAAACGTCAATCCCTCGAGAGTGCAAAAGCAACGCTTCACGTATTATAATACAAATGCGGGTTCGCATATTTGAAAAATTAAACGAACGACAAAAGTGAAATTAGCGCTCTGATTAACTGACTATGAAAAGGGGTGGCCGAAAACGAAACCCTTGAAATATTCGAAAAACGTGAATTTCGACCCTAAACGAGTTCATCGAATTGTCGCGTTTAACGCAATATTTTCGAGTGCACGAACGAGAGTCGCTCGTTTGCTATAATTCGATATTTTTCGAATGTATTATGCGATTTTGAGTGTTCAGACTTGGGGTGAAACGAAGGAGGCTACGCTTAATTCAATAGTGGATATGGCGAGAGTCGGAATCTAATTTGGGAAAATGGGGATGATGATGATGATGGAGCAAAAATTGAAAGATCGATATTGCGATGGATACAATGTCAGAAATTGCCGTTTTACGTTCGAACGAATTATTCAAGTTTCGCATTATGAATTTTCTCTATATTAGTTAACTAAGCTTTTTTGTAATAAGTTAATGAAAGACTAATTTAGTCATAGAGCATTTTTTCTGATTGATAATAAATTTGAGTGCTTTCAAGTTAATGAACTTTTTATTTCGACTATTTGTACTTATACATATTGAACAACATTATGTTGACTTTAATTTTCGCATGTACAAAATATGACTTTCGAATCATAAACCAAATATCAATATCGTTAAACAGATTTTTTAATTTTTGATATTCATTATTAATTAAATTATGAATGCATAAACGAAATTTGATTAAACGCAACAACTCAATCTATAAAATGTTCCCACGCTTACAAACTCACAAGGCGCGATTTTTGTTTAAGCACCAATCATTCATTTAACACGTCCGAACCTCACACAAAAACATCCCCAAATCCAACATATCACTACAGCCCAAAATCGCAAAACAAACACCGACCGCCACAGCTCAAAGCGAGAGTCCCAACTGTGAGGGACTCGGTTCCCGCGGGACTCTAGCGCGGGAATTAATGCGATTTTCGAATCGGCAAGCCCCTCACACTTGCACATGCACATAGGTACCCCAAGAATAATAATTATTATGAAATTATCGAATAATTTGACGAGGCGTCTGCCGGGGAGGGGCAATCCTCGGAGGCATTCGAGAACGTGTGAGCCACAGCTCTTCCAGGACAAGGGGGATTATTCGATTATCCCATTATGCCATACTTTGGGATCTAGTTGGTGTTCGTATTTAGGTCGTATATATGTGTATGTGAGAGAAAATTGTGAAATTTTAAGTTGTATAAGATTATTTTCAAGTTAAATTAAGATTTTGTTAGAACAGGTATGAGACATAAAGAAGTATGGGGTTGGAAGTTCCTGGGTAATTTCGTCACTCAACTGTTGTTGCCAAAGTAATGGTAAATGGTTGTCCTATTTGTACAATACCCGATGCTTTGATTGTGCCCTTCAGATGGTATAACTATCTATTTTTTTACAAAGTAATTCATTTCGGAACAACTTATCCCCTAAACTTCCAGTTCCAACCTTCAACACAATTTTCATGGATGCAAATACTAATAATCGATCGAGCCACAAATCAATCAAATAAGGAAAACGATATTTGAATCCGATAGAGTTTGAATCAAGTATTATAAATAAATACTTATAATGTCACGTTATATGTTAATAACAAAAATTCTAATATTGGGTCAATGGATATAAAGTAATTTTAATATGAATATTACTAACTGTAATCCATTTAAAATGTAGTTAAGCGAGTATAAAATTCGTCACCCTCACTACGTGATGGATCATTAACTCACAACGTGTACTTCATAAACGTAAACTAAACTTCATTCATATTTAAAAAAAATGATAATGTTAATTCTAGCTCGTTCGTTATGATCTTGAAGAAATCTGAATAAATTCGAAGCGCACACCTGAATAAACAATCGCATAATGTCAATTTCGTATAAATTTGAATTTTCGCGCTATCATGCTGTAATTATCAATTCGAATTCAAAGAATTATTCGAAAAAATGTCCCATTTAAAATAACTACGACATTAAACGAGTAAACAAAGCGTGTATATTTAGAGATAAGTCGAAGAAAGGGTTGGCGACCCGAGACTTGGGTCAAGAGTCTGAGAGACCTCAAGATACAAATAAAATATATATTTTGAAAAAACAATGCTTTTTTTTCCGAAATATTTTAGTATATTTTGAACTATTATCTGTTGAGAAATTAAACCGACGATTAAGTAGGCGCCAATTTGTAATTGATTCGAAACGACGAAATTCAAATTGCATCGTAAAATACTAGTTTCGAGAATAATAAGAACATTATTACAATTGATTACACATATTTGAAACGAATTATACAATAACAAATCGAAAGTGAATTATAATAGTCCAATTCGACATAATTCAAAACGTTCGAAAATTCACTTTCCCCGATAGCTCAGTAATAAATTACGAAAATAACAAACGACAAATTAAATCAGCAAGGTCGACCCATACGAAAATAAAATACACAAATGCATCATCAGACGATTAATAAATACGAAAAACAATTACGAATCGAACCGAGACGGTCGTAACTCAAAAGCGCGGTTAATTCGAACGGACGCTAACTGCTTCATAAATATCCGACATTTGATTCGCCGAATTTCGCGATAAATCTTATCGAGACGTAAATTAAGGCGAATTAAATACGAACAAATCATATCGACGACAAATTTTAATCGGTCCATATATATAAATATGATTGTCGCAATCTTTCCTAATGAATATTTATTCGCGACAAATTGCGAAATTAGTTAGTACCGAGTTTTAATTGCGGGTCGTTTCGGTTTTTTTTTTCGGCAGTATGTTAAATAATGTGTGTACGGAAAGAGTTGTAGAGCGTTTTTTGAATTATTAAGCGCAATAAAGTTCACGTGTTGGTTTAATTTATCGCGGAAAATTTTGCGGTGCGATTTAGCAAAGATCGACGCATTTATAATACAGGTCGATTCGCATGTGCTTTTTCGTTTTATGTATAATTCGAATGTAAAATTGATATAAAAATGTGCGGCTGTGTTTAATTGTTGTTGAATATTTTCGCTCCATTATAATTTCATGCGTTATTTCCAATGAGATAAAAAGAGTCGTTTACGAATACGAAAATTTGTTTTCGTTATCTTCTACAAAATTATATAATTTTAATCGCATTTCATTATAAAAATAAAATTATTTTTAATTCAATACAAAAGTTTAAGATTTCGAAATATTCAATTGAAAATCAAATCGATTATGCCGAATTAACGAGACTTGTACCTTTTCCGTCGAACTCAATGCTATACTAGCGGATAAAAATTACAAAACACGAGTACAAATTTGCTCTTCGACAACAAAACATACAATAAACGTGAAAAAAAAAGCAAGTGTATCTATTTTGACAGGTGGCAGATCTGTGTTTCTCGAAATGCACGGCGACAGGTACACGAGTATCAAACACCGAAACGATCCACCATAAAAATACTACGTACATTCTCTAATTTTTTTCCCATATATACATATTTTTTTGGCCAGTTTTCGTTTTTTCAATTCACCTCTCGGCTCATGTCAGTTTCATAATAACCACTCTGCCGTGTCATTTTTGTGTCATTTCTACTGCTGCGCGTGATTGATGTTGGTCATAGCCACGCATGTACTATTTTATTTACACGAATAAGTTTCCATGAATCACACACCATTCGATAGAAACGTAGTATTAAATGTGCATTAAATAAACAAAGATCATATATTATGACCAATTTAAAAATTCAATAAATATGTTAGTTTTATATTTCATTATGTGGTAGTATAATTTTGCACGCTATTGTAGGTGAGCACAATTGTCAAGGTACCGTATAAAATTCAAATCGTGTACAAATGTTTTTTTAATTGAGCCCAATCGAAAATTTTAGTATTGAAATATAAAAATAATTCGCATTATGATAAGTTCAATATTAATTTTTAATTGTGCAAAATGAAAAGTGCGATTATTATAACGAGCTCTGTAGCAAGTGAACCGTTTCGATCGCGCTCTAATATTATACATCCGATATTAAAGGTTAATGTTATGGTGTCGCATCTTTCGATAAAGAAAAAAGGCCACTTTGTTTTATTATTGAAGAATGCACTCTTAGATTCGTTAAACTGGGTCAAAAAAATATGTGTACAGTATTCGTTTTGCACATTTCGAATTCATGATAAATAATAAAAGCAGAATTGCGCGACTGATTTGTCGTTTATCGCGCTTAATCCTTCGGTTAACAATAACCGTTATATTGGATAGGAAAATTAGTGCCGTATTATCAAAAAATCCTGATGATCCACCGTCGAATACGATTCGTGATATGATTGGGGATTTGCTTCGATGGGACCGTATGGCTCAAATATGAATCTTTTTCGGTGCGATATGATTATTTTTGAAATATGAACGACTGAATTCTATGAATAATTAATTTATGATTGAGAACTTTCAATCGTACTAAACCATAGTTTTTTTTTCTAACAAAAATTGACAGTTAATAGTTTTAGCAAATTCTTGACAGATGATTAAAATACTGGGTTTTAATATGATTTTGAATTTAAATGAAACTAACCTGGATCAGGGGCGTCGAGGGTTTGCGGGGGGTGGTGTGGTAGAGGTCCAGGAGTTCCACCAGAACCTGGTGAGCGAACATCTTCGTTTGCCGCTCCTCCATATGATAAGGATGATGAAGGTGGTCGCTGAAACAATTAAAAAATACAAATTTAGCAACATCAATATCAAAATTTATACTTAAGTACCGTACTAATAACATTTCAATCAAATTACAATATAAAATTAAGACATTACCATCGCCTTCGAACGTATTCATTACCCTGAGGCAATTTTGCTGAAACAATCGAATGCGATTTACGATGAATTGACTTATCATTCGAAACGTGTAATTCTCGCATTTATTTATTATGCTCACCGTTAACGGTACACACAGACAATAATACAATATCAGATTTTTTAAAACAATGGACTTTTCAAGAGTTTTCATTCAGAAAACCCTTTCGCTTCGAATCGGCGACAATCGAATCGAACGCATAAATCACAACCGAACAAACGAATAAGATATCTCGCGTAATTAAGTTGTAATCGAGCATGTAAATGCAATAGCGTTTCCCACAAAAAAAAATATATCGCATAATAATTAATCGAAACGAGCGAATAAATTATTATCGTCTGCGTTATGATTTATAGACGCCGAGTTACGGCGAGGCGTTTCCAATAGATAAATCAAATCGTATTGAAATCGCATTTCGTTTATCGGATAGCCGTTTACGGTGCACCCTGTATAAGTATGTATCAAGTGTGTCGTAAGAAGAAGACGAGCCTCAAGGTCTTCTTTGTACCGCAAGGACAATCGTGACTGGAATTTTCCAAATGCGATTTTCTATATGAACTCTCGTTGATGTGTCTATTTCGCTTTCTCACGCTGTCTCCGAAGACGATGCATTGAATGCACAATTCGATTGTTTCCAATGGAAATCGTATGCATTTTCATCGGTTAATGCTTCACAATCAATACATATGACGACTGAAAAAGCCAAGGGATTTAAGTCACTTCGCGGTGATTTCGAGAAAAGCGAGTTCAAAGTTGACCATGTTCCTATTAGGAGAAGGTCGACTGATTTGATGATATATCTCGGCACTAGAAGCGATTCCTGTGCATAACTCAATTATGGCAAAAATGTCACTTGTACCCCTTGGTATTTTCGATCGCTATATATATATTCGATTAATTTCAAATGTAAATATGTGATAAATTGTTAATCTTTCTATTCGCATTCGATCATGCAAAGTTTCAATTGCAACTATTCCAATTGTTCAGATCGAACGTTCGCAAATAGACTATGCAAACGTAACGTCGTTATTTAAATATTTAACGATCCGTTCACACACACCGCGAAGAGTCGACAAGGCGGCGAAAAGAAATAAATATTTATTCGCATTAAATAAATAATAAATAAATTATTCGACGACGAGCATTATTAATTTATTACGGAACAGTCGCGAGCGAAGACGAACGATTCGAAGAATGCGAACGGGCGTTCATCACATCTTTCTTCATACGTATGCAACGTTATATATTTTTTAATAAATAAAAATATTTTTTTTATTATTATAAAAGTCTACCGTATTATTTTGATAATTTTTTGATTAATCGCCGCCGGACCCGGTTCGACCGTTTTATTATTCATTAAGGCGAAAAATAATAAAAGTGGAGAGTTCGTTAGTAAATTATGATTTAGAACGCCTTTTCACCGGTAGCAGAAATCTTCATTAGAGGCTTTCGTTCGTTCGTAAGAATCTGTCTTATTTTTTATATTCTCAAAATTTTATTTTTTATTATTATTGTTCGGTAGTCCCGAAACGATCGAGTAGAGTGATCGAGGAGCGTTATATAGGGAAAGGAGCCGGTTTATCATTTTACAGCGCTTTTCAATTAGCCGCAATTATCGTTAACAATTTTACGATATCGGCCCCGTATATACAATATAATAATAATATACGAAAAACGCCATTTTATTATTGTACGTCATATTCGTATTGTGGATAGCCAGTTTGGTGCTTTTAGCGATCGATCGCCAAACGCGCACAATAAAATCGAATGTAATTTAATATTTATTTGTGAGAAAATCGCCGCGATTCGAAGACTAGTTTTTAGTGAGGGGGGTTTTTAGCGTTTTAACGATTTTTTCCCATTTTTTATTGTAATCGTAAAAATGTGCGTTTCTCGATGAGACTGCGCCGGCTCATAACGTTGCGGCCGATATTAAAATTAAATATCGTCGTTAACTTTAATCTCTTAATATAATGTAGTATGAAAACGTAGGCTAAATATGCTAATCAGTTTATCTTTATTGCCCGGCTAAATCTGGAATATTGACGACTCTAAGAATTTATTCATTAAGTCGTAATAATGATTACATCTATATAGTTGACTTGCATTGAAAGCGACTGATTTATAACGACGATAATGCGGAATTTGCGCGAAATTTTTACATATATTTTTATGCTACACACATACCGTTAAGCTGATTTTTTCGCAAAGTTTCTCCTACAGTTTTCTATGAATGAATTCGATGAATGAGAGACATAAGGAAGCGAAACGAGAGGATGACATAAATTTGAATGGGACATTAAGAACACTCAATTTCATAATGATTTTTAAAGACAACACGCATTCCATACAACAGCAAAACGACTTTCCAGACTTGTATTTCAACTATTAAATAAAGTCATATATGTCTATATAAAAAAATCAAGTATTAGAATCATTTAACGCCATGGAAAGATATTCTGACTCGACTTGCTGACTTATGGGTAATTTGCACTACTTTAGTATTAATCGAGTATTTTAGTATCTGAATGAATATGAACAACAAAATTTTGATTGAGTAGATAATTTTGTTTTTCAGACAAACTTTTCGCACTCCGACAACTATTGAATAATAATCTTTTTCGAATAATGTTTCTATTTAATCGATTTTTTCAATAAAAATCATTCCAAATTTTGATGCTAAATGCAATATTAAGAACTAAACTTGATCTTATTAAAATTATAAAAGAAAATATAAACCCATTTAATACAAAATTTACGAAAAAATGCAACATTTTTAAAATTCATCAAGAATTCCTAACATTGAGTTTAATAGCTTGAGACGTCCAGTATCGACTAGTCACTAGAGCACAATGAGAATGGCACAAATTAATATAATACATAGTGAGTACAGGCCGTGGCGAGTTCGCAGAAATCACACAGCATAAAGCAATTAACTGATTAAGCGATCAGCGAACTAAACAGCCTCGTCCCGGTCGGAGGCTATAAATTTCTTCGGTCGAACGAGACTTAGCGCCTTATTGACACTATCTGTAATTTTACATCATCCATCATTCGGGCACGGCCCAGGCTTATCACATTATAAAATGCTCTCTCTCTCTACAACAGAGTGTAATATCATAGGCGTGTACGGAGCTAAATGCTGCGAAAAGCGGTTGATTGTTGTTATTAAAGGCGTTGTGCTTTAGTAAGACAATGCGCTCGCATTAGCCCGATTAGTACTGAATCAATGTCGCATAAATCATAGTCGGATGTAAATCACGATTTTAGAATCGGATCGTTAAAAAGTATTAATTAATTACACGAAAAACTGTATGGTGGCTTCGCTCGGTTCGTTAAACTCCGCGTATTTGAAATTGTGAGGTCGCCGGAACCTGTTCTCTATGCATTTCATTCAAATTTATTCAAAATTATTTATGGGTGTATCGACTGTACGATGATTTACAAGTAGTGTGTGTCGATTATGAAATTGATTAATCAATTAATTATTAGCGATAATTAATGCGATTTATCGAGCGACGATGCGTTGCACATTAATAAAGCCTCACATTGTACTTCGGACTAATATGCAATTTTTCAATTAAAAAAAATCATTTAATTTTCCCCATCACGCTATCGAATGCATTGAAATTTTGCATAATTTGGATCGTATGCAATACAAACGAGCTAAATCCTCGTATTTTACATAACAAATTAAAAAGTACATCAGACACGTAACCAAACCATAGATATGTACATGGCTAAAGAGATCTTTTCATACACATGCAAGTGAGCTTTCGTTTTCGCGGGGCATATTTTATTCAGCGACTTTCAGCCGCTTTGTCGGCGAGCGAATATGCAAGCGTTCCCCGTTTAAAATATGTATGGAATCACACAATACATCAACGTGGTAACCTTTTCCTTCTGCATAAACAACGATCGTCGGTCGGTTTTCCGCGCAAAAAGAAAACCGCCTCTCTCTTCTATGGGAAAGCGACGAACGAACCCCCATTTCCCTGGCGAAATTCATATTTTAAAACGACACGCGTACCGCCGTTTGAATATTTCAAAAAGACGCTTTACATACGCGCAATTTGAATAATTTGCCTCAAATATGTTAGATTTTTTATTTATCGATTAAATACGAGATATTTGTTACACAAAAACACCTTAACGATGGCACATAATTTCAAAAGACATATGCCTAAGCTGGGACATTTTTTGAGAAAAGCTACCAAAGTTATAAAAATGCATTCAAATGTAGCAGGAATCAACTCTAAAGTTTAAAAAGCATCTATATAAACTGAATCAATATCATTACGAATGAATATATTGCTTTTCTCAATGAAATAGCTTTGTATTAAACAATGAACAAAACGCGGGGTCTGGTTCATGAGTTAGATCAAAATTATCACAAGTTGTTAATTCAATTTTTAATGAATTATAATATTGTCAAATACAAAATAGCATCATAATATTCAAACGCGTCTAAATTGTGAAAATGTGCGCCCAAACTTTTACGATCGTCCGAGTAACGGATTGTTCAAATTTCGCGCACGTCTGAAACATTGGCCCATATATTTGTTATACGCTAACTTTTCAAGAGCCTTTTCGCGTCGTTTAAGAGTTAATAAACGTAGATTTCTCGCTGATAATAGAAAGTTTACAACCCATACGATAAATCAACCCAGCTATTATTATTGCCTCTCGGTTGCGATGCATACGTATCTCGGGTCATTCATTAAACACATCTCGCGCAGAGATTTCCTTTTATTTACTCTCATATGTTGTGATATATATTTTTTGTTAATTTTTTATACGATCCATTTTATCATCGAAAGGTTTTATGACGCACTAAATTCGAATATAAAAAATAATAATAATAGTATACGCGTTCTGTTATCGCGAACGAATATACGCTCCTACTTCTTTCCACGCGCTTATAAACAGCGCCGGCTAATGGTTTCGATCCCGTTGAGATTCGAACCCACAAAATCCCACAGATACACGACACTTCACTTCGAGACTCGATCGTTACTTTATCGAAGCTTAGATTCGCTCAAAAGTGCCGCCAGAAGTGCAAAATTAACCGCACTTAACCCACAAACAATCACAAACCGAAAAACTGCAGTTTTCTCAATAACCCAACACAAAATAATAAACCCGCATTCGATTAAGTGTATCGAAGTGCATCTGTTTTAATTGAACAATAACAGTGTCGAACATGCACAAAACTTGTATGAAATTTACGGCGTCGTTCTCGACGCCCACGGGCTTCCATTTTAATTGAATTAAGCTACAAAAACGCGAGCTTTAATGAGATACGCTAATGACGTCGCGAAATTGAACATCGTTTATTATTACATACATAATAAATGAACGTATTTGTTTATTATTACGATTATCGGAGCCGTTTTAATGGGCTGCCGTGCTCGGTCAAGTGGTTAACTCGACGGTTATTTTAACTAACCGAACGTTAACGACTCCAAGTAACGCAACTGAGAAAGAATAGGTATTTAATATTTATTTCTTATATGAAAGGATGCTTTGAGCCTCGAATTATTCCAATCAAAAATTATTTCTTATGTCACAAGTGATGCTAATTTATATTTTTAACTGAATTTCGATCGATTTTGCACAAGTGAAGGCACATAACGAGTGGGTGCACAGATGCATTTATTATCTGCGGATGCATCGCAAATGCGGTCGAGATCGTTTCTCGTAATGAATTCTCTCGGTGTAATCGCTTTTTAAGATTTCGATCTGAGGCATGTTCTAAGGATTTCGCTGATGGAATAAATAATAAAATATACGCCTCGAAACGTATTATACGGTGTATAATATCGAAGCGTTGAACTCTGCGTAGTTCGAACAAACGTTTTGAAATTTCGAAATATTGAAAAAAATACGCTTATCTCGCCCGACCGTATGGTTGTTCGCGGATAAATTGGTAATTTGGCAGTTAAAACGTGCACCTGTTTTATTTTGGGTTTTTTTCGGGGGCCTTAATCTTAACCACTCGGGCTAATGGAAACGCTAAACAAATATCCGAAACGGTTTAACCTCATATTATTATACGTAGACTCGTTTTTTCGGGCATTTTTGCTTTTCGGCGCGATAATCATCTCTTATTTGATAAAATGACTTAATTTCAAAGGCGGTCGTGTTTCGTTTATTTAAGTTTTTTTCACTGCGGAACGCTCAAACTATTGTCATTTCGTTAAAGGGAACGGTAACATGTAATCATGTTTGACGCTTACCCCAATTTGCGGTCGAAATTTTCATTTTTGTACAAATTTCGGTCAACGCAACAATATACGGGGCAAAAAATGCGTGTTATTTATCTCAAATAAGATCCAATTGGAATGGCTTTTTGAAAATTTATCTTTCCTCAATTGAATTGAATCAAACTGTTAGTTAACTTCGGCGGTTACGCGGTATGTGTTATTTAAGTACAATTGAAAAAAAACGTGTTATTTATATAAAATTAAATGTTGCTTGCGTGAAATTACATAATAATACAATGAATAAGTAAGAAACTTAATTAAAAGTGACGTGAAGGTTTAAAAACTTTGCGGTTTTCTCGCGGATACTCACAAGGTGTACAAAGTGATAATTGCACCGGATCGTCAACCTTTTGAGAATGCATATCCAAATCTAATTCTAGATCGCTCTTAATCTTTTACTTATTTAGAGTGTACACCGATGCATTTTACGTTCGTTTCGTATCTAAGATCGAATGTCCCCTATAAAAAAGCGACTATAAAAGTACCTAAATAAAACGTTGCACTATGAATAATATCAATAAAAAACCTATTCGTTTTAATTTACGCCCCATTAATCACCCACCAAACGACCTAACAACCCCAGCCCCGATACGAAGACACTTTATGCCCTTTTTAACAAACTATTTTTATTTACAAATCGAAAAAACACGAGAACGCATCTCACACGTAGCGACCGAAAACCTAAGAACTTTCACTGAATTGCTTCTCAAATTGAAAATACTCACATTTATTATGAAAAATATTTCACAAAGCACACAGTGAGTAACACATAACACATTATAATAACACATCAAGAGCAATTCGTATGACCATCAAATATCGAAGACTTGTCGCATCCGGTCAAAGCGCTTAATCGCATAATAAACGCGCCCCGTAACGACTTCGTAGAACAAAAAAACACCACACCAAATGTTGCTGCATTATTTACTCAAGTAAATGAACCGAAAAGTCGAACAAAATGTCACATTTTCATATTCGACATGCAGTAACGAGCTGTTGCAAATCGTTAATGTGAAAATTTCGTACGCAACATACGCGAGTTTGAAACGTTCACAACGAAGTTTTTTCAAATTTGAGAGTTAAATGTTGAGCGTTTCTGTTCTCGACGTCCGTACATTTTTTCGCATTGTTATTAAATGTTTAATTATTGTGCTTAATTAAGAAATTCCAATTATGGCAGCCGATAATTAAGTTGTTTAATGCTTTTTTGAGCCCTTTGCCCGAACAAGGACGATTTGATGCCTAATGACCCTTTAAGTTCGTTAGCAAAAGCGAAAGATTTTTTTTTCAATTAAACCGAAAGTTCAATTTAACGAATTGAATAAATTAAATATACAAAAAATTTCAAACACACGATCGTTTAAATGTGAAAATCGATCGATAAAAGAAAGTGTGAAAATCGACGCAACGAGATTAACGTCACATTACAAAAAGCCGACATATCGAGATAAAAAAACATCCGAAGCAATTCCAACATAGATTTTGATAAAATAAATTATTTGTACAATCAAAGAGGCACTTTCGAAAAAGTTCATCGACAATTGTGCAACCGATGCGATATAAAAAAATCAAAAAACACTATTATCGAACTTCCTACGTAATAATATAGTGTTTTTTCAATTTTATTATCGTATTTGTGCCCAGTCATCATAATCGGGGGGTGGTTGGGTGTGCGATGATGAGTTTGCGATCTGCGAACAAACCCACCCCTTCATCGGACAGATGTGCTTAGTCGAAAATGTACCGGCAATTACTCGACAATTTACTGACCGTTATCGAAATGTTGAAAAAAAAATGAATAAAAGTACGTACGTGTGTATTTTTATAATGTGCTCCGAACGCAAATTACGCTTTGATAAGCTAAAGGGGTCGTTAAGGATGTTGAAAAAAAATATACAAATTCAATTCGATAAATAGATACATAGATGATTCAACAGTATCAAATTAGATCAAACACGAACTTTCTCTCGAGTAATCGAATACACGTTGTTTCTGAATCGTACACATATTGTTGCAATACGAAACGTGACTGTGTACAAGCATAAGTATATGGATATATGCACTGGTGCATCACAGCTTTCGAATTTATATCCAAGTAACGTACTCGTGTGTGGAAACAGTGGGAAACGAGAGAATATTTTGGGAATTAACACCACATGTGCCCCCGCATACTCCGGATGAAAGAATTAACTGAGGACGAACCCCAAACCAGGCCAGCGTAGACACGTCACTCAAAAACCCCCGAAACTCTACCACCCTGTACTGAAAAAATATTCCAAACACTAAAATAAAACAAAACCGACGAACATATGCTTCACGAATAGTTTTCGAGCAGTCAATACGCACTATACGAATGAATATGTTCTCAAATAAATTATCGAACGAATGCCGATGGTATTTCAATGATATACTACCATTTCTATTTGAAAATGGAAGAATATGCAAGGTATATACCATTGTTAAGGCGATTGATATTTGATATATTCGTATTATAAAGTCAATCAGTTTGTGAACTAAACGTCTAAAATAAAAAAATTCTAAATCGTCATGATATATCCGTCGATTAAACGACAAAGCACATCCTCGCGAAGCGCCCGTTTGATGTCTTCGAATTGAGGAAACTCGAAAACACGAGAAATTCTATATAAAATGGGATATTCGAGCGATAACCACATCCCAAACAGTGGGATATTCTTACTGAGCGGATATATATTGTGAAGCTTGTAAGTTTGCGTGGAGAAACACGCACGTTCGAGAGTTTATTTCTGGTGCGTTGGCGCACCAAAGATACGACGAGATAAAGAGAAAATGTGGATTTTGGCATTCCATTCTTTCTAATTCGGGACCGAGACGCGCCAAGACGAGGGGTTGTCACTCTATATTCACGACTTTCGACACTCGCTATGTCTGCCTATTATTTACATCGGAAATAATGAAATGATTTCAAATTAAAAAAAATCAATCACCAGCGAGAAAAATTTAAGATACACACCGTTCTGAGACGTCATAAAAGAAAGAAAGAGAAGAAACCGCGCTCAAATAGTTGGATGGTTGTTCATCTCTTTCTTTTGACGTCTCAGAACGGTGTGTTTTCGCCTTTAAAGATAGAAGATATCTCTGCCGTTAGAAGATATTTACAAAATCAATGCTTATGAAAAATAATTTCAAACGACTGAAATTTACTATTAAAAAGTTATTTGTATTCTCAATTTCATGAGTAGCTGTATATTATGAATGCTTTGACAAAGCTCGTTCAATCATTTTCAACTTAAGAATATTTTTCGAATTTATTTTTTAAAGAATAGATCGCTTAAAAAGCTATAATTATTGAACGTGTGACAAGACTGTTTTATTTATAATATACTTGATTTTTTTTTTCAAAAGCATAATAATCTTTGGCACAGTGCAGTAACGCTTCGTAGTTATTTTAATTGAATGTTTTCCAAATCGGATGATTTATAATTTCTGTGAAGTTCAAAATAAAAATAAACATTGCTTCTCTTTGAAATTCTTTAAAATATTTATTTCAACGGCATATAAAAAATTGTGTAATTTAAATCGATCGAGCAAAATATTGTGAAACATGAATAGATTTCAAATTAAAAAAAATCAAATGAATGCAGTGAAAATTCAATTTTCGAAAATTCAAATAGGTAGAATGTTAAAAATACAAATCTAAATGAATATAAAAAATATAGCAAAATCGAATGAACAGTTGCCGCATCGTTCATCAAAATCGAACGACCAAACAAACACAGAGAGCGTAAAAAATGTATATATTCCCTTATGGGCGGACAGGTAATCATTACACGGCTGTTGTCGTCGTTACACCTGTAATAATATATTGTAATGTGTAATAATGACGACAGAAAGTGTTGTGTTTTCATATGAAAAACGCCATGAATGCGAATGCGATTCGTCATCGCCGAATCGCGGCGTTCGAGCGGATCGCGAGCGAGCTTCGAACTCTGTCGAAAACTCCGCGTCGTTTGTTCGAAGAAAAAATGCGAAATGATGTGAATACAACAAAAACGGAGACGTCTCATGAATATTGTAATAATCTTGTGTTGCATGTAAAAAGTCGAGAAAAACGAGAAACGCGCCGAGAATGCACCGGAAATCGCTCGTCTACTCGCCGGTCGAAAAATTGCACATTTCCATAAAGATTTGGAGATTTTTTTTTACAGACTTGTGTTTTTAAGCAATATTAAAAACATTTAAGTTTGAAAATGTACCGTAATTCAATTGAGAGAATCTCAATTTCCACATTGTAACGATGAAGCATCATCTTTTTTTTCACTCACCTAAGAATAAAATTCGACAATATATCAAAATTAAATTTAACACACCTAAATGCACAATGTCATAAACAAGCATCCAGCTGTGAATGCGATTTAATTGTGAATGGACATCTCGAAAAATTCCAACCGGCACAAAAGATCACACACAGAAGCGTCGGACGATACATTATGTTTGGAAGTCGATACTGACGCGTTTTCCTGGAAAACTTTACTTCACTCGAACGTTACTTTTACGTCTACCTTTTTTCTCTTTATGCCGAATCCTAACCGACGTCAGTGACAAGACATTCCCGCCGCGGGGGTTCTATTTTTGAAAGCAGAAATCCATGTCTGGCGACTCTACTATATACCAGAAAATAAAAGATCAGAACGTGAGTCTAGGCGTCATATATGAAAAAAAGTCAAAATAATTAAAATATCATGTGGATATATTATTAATATTGATTTGATGCTTCAGAAAACATCAGTCGTATGCAAATACCATAAATCTTCTGAACAAATAAGAGAAAAGCGCATCGGTTATATGACCTTTCTGCGGATATGTCGCGAAATCGATTTTGACAGCTGCAACGGTCTGCCGGTTTGCCAAGTCAAACTAGTGATGTCAGTCAACGTGATGGTACCAAAAAAATGGTCTCAGAAAAAAATCAGAAGGCAAATGCAGAAGATAAATATCTGAATGCTCCGAGAAGTTCGAATGCGAATTCAGATGCATTAAAAAAAAATGAGGATGCGATTTTTTTATGTTAAGTTTTATTCAGATATTGAATTTAACTGCTTTGTGAAGTAAAATTGATGCAAACAATCGTGTAATTTTAACAGTACTCGCGCGTAATTGAACCATGATACACTATTATAGAAGCAATTTCATTCACTGCGAAAAGACGAAGTATCATTAGAAAAAATATGCCACCAACACACAATTAAAACTCGAACAACCGCGAATTATTCCGAGACCGTCTCTTTCATTATTCAACGACAAATGATCGCCTCACGTAATACGACAATTTCATACAAAAGTACATGGATACGTTAGTTTTTCTTGGTAAGAACTGTTAGTTTTTATGCTTGGTCACCGCAAAGTTCGTTTTGGTCACCCGTTGCATGACCGTGTGACCGCAACTATGATCACAATGATGGTCAATTCGAAAATGATAGGTTTGGTCAAGGGCATCGATTATTCTTCGATTTTCATTCATGTAAAGTCGCATGAATGAATCTGATGCATTGTAATTATTTTTTAATTAAGATGAATCAATGAAAAGTCGCGCAAAAAGTAACGTAACTTTCGTTTTATTACATTTTGAATGGAATAATATGAAAAAAAGATAAATATTTGAATTACTTCGCCACTTGAATGTACAAATAATCTCATTAAATGAATTGTTATCGTAAAAAATACTATCGCGAATATCTTGCATAGATATTGTATATAGACTCATCGTCACTGAAACATGACATGTCGCACGCATTCATACGATATGGATTGCGTTTACATTTAACACGACGATTGTCAAATTCGTACAAGTGAAACACAGATTAATATCTGAAATGTTGAAAAAAAATGATTTGAAGACTAGAGTATTTAAAATGTAACATCATGATACACGATTTTTTTTCGTTATCGAACAAGCGCAAGACAAACTACATGGCGATAAGAGGTTACGATACGATCGTTTTTCCAAAAATTGACAAATATCGATAAATGTTTATTTAGTTGTACGAATAATTCAAACAAATAAAAATATCCTTATGTATTAATTTGAAAATTTAGAACAAAGAAACAAAGAATCGATGACATCACGAGCGTATCATAAGCGATCGAATCCGTTTAAATATTAATTCATTACTAGACACACATAATGGTTCTCGATCACAATCATCTGGACACTTCGAGGGGGTGTCATTCGTCATTTAAACAAATAATCATTGTACGTGAATAGTCATTATTACAGGTTGTGACACAATAAACGATTACACGATGTTTAGATACCGCGGTTACGAGTTTACACAAAACTAACCGTTCGGTTAACGATGCTCGTACTCGACGTACAGGACATATCCGTTAGTGATGCGAATTTCTATGCTAATTACGAGCTAACGAGTTAAATGACAACAAAATAGAAACTGGTAATTAGTTTAAAAATCAAGTACTGTTTATTGTGAAACTTTTATCTCTGGAAATTTCGTAGTAGTGATCATCTGTCAGTAATAAAACGTCGATTGTAACTACCTGTATATTAAGCCAGGCATAAAACGCAGTAAAAACCGTATTATTTTATATATGCATAACACTCATACAGCGAGTCGTCTTATCACTTATCACCAAGTCGTAAGATAAAAGCAAACAAATGATAACGAACGCCAGGGAACCACCGTGAATTTTTTTTTGATACCGAAAAAAAAGAGTAGAAGACGACAATGAAAAAACGTATCCGTTCCATTCAAGTCGCATTGGAACAAAATTTATGGTCGAAAGTTAGAAAGACAATGCCATTTTTATATGCACAGGTAAATTCAAGCGAGACGAATCGTCTTCAGTGTTACTCTGAAAAACGTCTATTGTGTGAACAATCTCGAATTTTCACACGGTGAATAGTTTACAGATTTTTACCTGTACCTGTTATTATCAAAAGGACAACACGGACCGTATTTATTCGTGTTCTTAAGTGCATGCAATAAATTAAAATAAACACAGTTGAATAGCTTCAACAGAAGGAAGTGTACAAGATCGTTAAGCTTTAAGTTAATTGCAAGGTAAGCAAATTATTCTAAGCACACGGTCGTTAAATATTAGAAGATAAACAGATAACGTTGAAAAAAACCATAATCATATAACTGGAATGTGAGATTGATAACGTATTTTTCTCGATCGGTATTGAAATAATGTTTTTAAACGAAAGATAATCAATAGTACAGTTTATAATCGACACGAATATGAGAAAACAAGTTTTTTCAAACCATTAAGTGCATTTAAAATTGAGTACAAGAAAGCTTTTGCACAATCGCAATATATTATAATCTCGTCGCGAAAATCGTAAATTTCTCACTTGTACGAAAGAGCAGTAAACTACCTGTTATCGAATCACTCGCAATATCCTTTATGCAGAATGAGAGCCCAACTCGAATATAATATATGAATAAAAAATATACGGATAATTTACGACCGATATAAACCTGTCCATATTACACCGACGTTTATCAGCACATTGTATAATGCGACTCGGTAAAATTAGTATTTTATGAGTTTATTGTAAGGAATAAAGCTCTCCTTTTTCCATGTGTATAAACAATTTCAGATACACAAGTTATTACAGCCGATATGGGTCGATGTAATTGCAATTAAACGTTACTATTTTCAGCCTCGATAAAATGCCAATTTGTCGTAGGAATTAATTTATTCGGCTTATGGACCAATAAAGATATAAATACAAATCATCCTGAGTTAATAAGCGTTGAAATCGGCGTTCGTTTCGATTGCAATCGCGCGAATGTTGAAAATTGATTTCTGGTATTTTTTCCACTATGTAGGAAGTTTCAAATCGGGTAATCGTAAACATATATCGTTTAAACGAATGGCTTTTTGAAGTCTTAAAACTGACAATCAATTAACGGTAAAAACAACAGTTGTGCAATTATGCAAAATATTCGCAAACGTTTCAACGTTATCATTCGAGTCAAGGAAAACTAGCAATGAAACACTCGACTCTGTATTCATTTTTCGATTCAATTTATGTACTTTTCGTTATAATACGAACATAAATTTTAAATAATTCCCCGTATAAAAAAAATCATTTAAACAAATTCAATAGAACATTTATTTATTGTACATCGAACCAAACGGCAATATCCACTACAAAAGCGCCGTAATTACAACCAACAAAAAAACCAGAACAAAACAAAGAGCCCTCAAGACAAAAATATCGTCAAAAACAGAACCCTACCACACATTTTTCAATACATGGGGGTGGACTTCGACAAAGGGCCAATCCCTCGACTGTTATTCTTCACCTGGTGCTGCAACCCGATCCAGGGCACGGGACAAACCCTCACTTTGGATTTACACAACCCTTTCTATACCATTTCAGCACTCGGAAGGAAAATGAACAGAACGACATGTCGAACATAAGTCGCGGATTTCCTACGCACAATCGAGCGCTTGATTGTATGACGAGCGCAAACACAAAAGGCTAGGGGACGGTTTTTAATTCTGGACAATGACTCTTTGAGGTTTTTGAATTGTTCTGGCTTTATATTTTATTGTGATGCGATTTCAATTAACCTCTGACACCGTTCGGATCGAGGACGCGATGATAAATCGTTTCGCTTTCGACGATCGAACGTTCTCTCGCAGTGTGACGAATGGATTTCGAGATCCGTGTTTGTTTAATTCGTTTCGATTAATCATTGATTAATTCATGCGTGAAAGACAACGCATTTCGAAATCTTTCCAAGTGACATTTTTACACTTTTGATTCGTCATTACCTTTCGACGAATCAAGATAAGATTCGTACATATACGACAAAAAGGCTTGACTTTAACTTTTAACAAAAGCATTCAAGAGTCCAATTGTGTCCTATCGCACAGCGATCTGAAAGCCTCGAGAATGAGACCACGAGCTCATACGTATATCGCACTAAATAGAAAATAAAACAAAACGAAAAAAAGACGAAAATTTAAATTGCACAACGGCTCTTAAAGGGTTAACGTGACTAACCTCTTATGTACAGTTCTTACACAATTCGACTGTGTGTCGCCGCTCACGCTTTTACCAGCAAACAACAATACGTACGATCTATCCGAGCGTGATGAAGATAAAGATTAAAAGGTTAGATTAAAACAGCCTTAATGAGTACGATTCCGGACCATATACGTGCCTTTGTTATTAATTAATTGTTTCGATTTTTTTTATAGTTATTAAAAATTCGTTCGAGTATAATTTTCTTTTGTGAATTTCCGAAAAATCTCATACGCACACTCGATAGCGACTTTTTTAAACATTTTATTCGTGTACACTTTTTGAGTGACGTACTGCGATTAGGAAGTGACATTACACGCGGCCAACCTTACCCTGACGTCACGGTATCGATAAGGAAAATTTCACTTTCATTATTTAAACGAAAAAAAAATTACACATAGCAATAAATATTAATTTTTCTATACTCTGGTACTTTTTTTGCGCGTAGTTCAGATATCTTAATCCCTCAGATAAATGATGAACGGGCGCACACAATTTCGGCACGGCTTTATCCGTATCTGAATCTAAATCTCCATATGGCTATCTGGCTTAATAATGTAACGACATTCGCCACGGTTAGAGTGTGTTAATATTGTGTCGTTGTTAGGGATTTTAGCTGCAGCTATATCGCGGATTTTCGATATTGGAGTGTGCATGATTTTCAATTATCGCCATCGAGACGTTTCTGTATCGCAAGTTGTGTGCTTTAGGATTTCAATATCTTTGCAGCTTAATTAATCCGCTCGACGTTTCATTGCAACGATGATGATACATCGACGATTTTAGATATATTTAATTTGAAATTAAGCGCAAACGAAATAAGCGTTATCGAAACGTGACAGCGAACGATTGAGATAAACCGAATTCGTGATCGCGAATTTCAGATTCGTTATCTATTACATATCGAACGATTTGAAAAAATATGTACTAAATACAAACGCTCGATTATTTTAATGAGAACATATTTTTTGTAATTGCGAAAACTTACAGTTATTCGACCTCTCATTAATCAGAAACAATTCATTTTTTCGAAAAAAAAACTCATACAACACCATATAAAAAACCATTACGAAATACGACGTCATAAAAGTAATAACAGACGTTCCACGAGAGACGAAGGAAACCAAGCAGATACGACAACGAGGACGCATCCGAGGGGGAGCCAGACAACAATTTCAAAGTCAAATTTTCAGTTTTCGAAATTACCAGACGAAAGGAGAACCACCCCAAGAATCGTTTATCACAATTTTCCGTTATGGAACCGCCAACCGAACCGACCTATGTACCACCCATCGTCGGCAAACCGGCACAGTTTTCCACGAGATGGCTGAGGATAACGGCGACATTATACTTTATTTTTCTATCTCGAAGCCATGGCCGAGATAACTAGGTACGGGTCCCGTGGGAACGCCCCCATCTGACTTTCATGAAAAATATCTTTTTATAGAAGGAAAAAAGCGTGAACGTACACCGCGAGGGCTGCATTACACTAGAATAGCGAGAGAGATGTTGGCAAGTTCAGATATATTATTTTCTTTAAAAAGTTTTCAAAAGTACAATTATTTCTCATATAACAGGATTTCTTATAGCTCGATCGTCTATAAAATATTTTAAATTTCTTCTAAAGCATGATTTTCGATACATGCATTAAGTTGTCCGCACGAAAATGTCGAACGTTATTTCATACGAATCAGTCGAAAATAAAACACAATCATTTTTTTTCCCAAATTTAACTTAATTTTCATTACATTACACAGAACCTAATTTACTATAGGATATTAATGTAAATACTGCTATAATATAGCACTATAGGATATTGTATAGTGGAACTGCACATAAGGTTCACCGACAAGAAATGAGATATTGCGACATCGTATGCACCATTTGAGTCTTTCGGCGTTTAAAAAGTACCTATTGTTTCGCTTAAAGATAATTTCGTACTACGAGTAAAATTTAGAAATGAATTATGCTCGTTATACGAGGTTTCGCTTTACTGTAAACTTCAATAATTCATTTTCTTAATCAATACCTAGCAACACAAGTATGTTTTTAACTCTCATAAAACTACCATTATTATTAATAAAAATGCATTATATTCGATATGAGTATATAGATTTGAAAAAATATGAGGGTTTTCTTGGTGTGATGCAGCCCTTAGTCGTGAAAAAATAAGGAAATTTGTTAGGCGAGGTGCGATGTGTGCGCGAAGAAGAAATGAACCCCGAGTTCGTTATCTCCGTATAATAATGGTTTATGATCGCGGAACAAACACATAAATGTTGTGGTGTTGTAACGTTGGAAAAGTTGTATGCAACCCGAAGGATGTTCGTGGGGAATTCGCTCCGGATCCATGGTGTTTGTCATTTCGTAAAATAAGTAGGTGTTGTAGAAATTCGATACGATGGCGTATTTTTTTATATTTTATTTATAAATAAAATGGATAATGCTCTTCGGATGGGTTATACGACTTTATTATGTGCGTCACGATTGCGCTATAAAACAAAGACAAAATGATAATGTCGCGGGATCCCTTTATAGCGAAACTTACTCACAATGTGTAAACAATACGTATGCGTTTCGAATGGATTATTAATTAACTTTTGAGGAAAATTTACACAGGTTGACGCAAATGCGATTATTTTATTAGCACAGATCAAATTTAAATCAAATCAAATATAAATAAAATAACAAGTTTTCAGAACGAAACGTAGATTCAATTTACATTTAAAAAATCAACACAAATAAGATAAGAATTTTCCGAAATCAGGGGAATTTTTCTTTCAAAAATTTGGAAGTGCATCAGCTGAATAAAAAAACAAAAACCAATCGACGTTACACACTTATCGCCTCTGTTTGCGAGAGAGTGACTTTATCTCGAGTCACTGTGCCAAGGGATTAACTTTTATCGCTCAGCTCTGGCTACTCATTTCATATCCAGAACTGCTAAAGCCCGGCCATTATTATCAAAACGGTAATCACACCTCTTCAATCCGAAAAACGCGAAAAAAATACAATTTGTACGATCGAATTCTGTTCTAGCTGAGTTGCGCAATCGATTTCGTTTTCGGTTGCAGTTTCGTCTGAATTTTTTCGGATATTCTCATAGATTATACAGTATTTTGGACAATAAAAATATTACTACTAATCTATTGTGTCAATAAAATCGTTTTATCGCCGATATTAATTTTAATTCCGTTTAATGCTATTTATTTATTTGAAAAACGTACAGATCAGTCAGGGTCAATTGTTTGTTTACGATATAAGTTTCCGGCCTCTATAAAGTAAGATACACACTTCGATGATCCAATACACACTCGTAAGTAATTTCAACGATAATTTTCTAGAATTTAAATTTAACGAGAGGAAGTAGGCAACCGGCAAAATTGCGAAAATCGAGTTCATCAAACTGGAAGATTTCCCAGCTTCATAATAATACGAGACGAAGCAGCAATAGCAACCCTTCTGCGATGCAAGCACGAAACAGCAAACAAACAGCAGGAAGAGGACTAACAGTACAAAGCCATCCATCTTCCGCCGCTCCTGTCTGAGACAATATACACATAATACACAAACAAGGGTACACCGCCGCCTTATATACATTTATATATTGTATGTATGTGTATAAATATATAAGAACGCCGCATTATTTTACGCTGAGGGTTGTGCTGGTGTTGCGAGCCGAGGGTAAAGACTCCGGAGTCATCATCCACGACGGTCTGATTACGGAGCCATTACGCTTCTTCCCCTAAAATTAATGGAAAGTCTCTCTCGTTTTCGATTTGTGGGCCGATTGAGAAAAACGACAATGTCGCTTTCATTAATTTGCAAAAAAAAATTATTTTCTTTAATGAAATATGTTTTAAAATGTTAAGATTGGTTCAATTCATTTAAAGCATAGATCAATTCAGTTGGGGTAAGTGATAAGTTAAGTCTTTTCCAAACTGAGGCCAGTATGTAAAATGCATTTTCTTTGAGAGTACATCGAAGTGTAAAATGAGACAAAAATAAACTTCAAAACACAGGGGCATAAAAGGTAAATTGAGTTCTAACGAAAAAATGTGAAATACACCACAACACAACCATGGAAAAATCAGACTTTTCCATTAGCGTTAATTCAACAGCATACCACCAAAAAAATCGAAATAAAACTGTCTCGTTTCAAAAACGGATAAATTTCAAAATCATTGAAATTAGAAAATCTTAAGTTGGATTTCATTTAGATACAATTATGCATTTCCTATGCATATTTTATCTGTCTCAAGCTATTATATATTTTAACGCAGTATATTGCTTTCGCGACATGTGGATGAGATGAAACATGATAGATTACATATGACAATCGAAAAGGCCAAAGGTACAAGTGATATTTGTGCCGAAATTGAGTTATGGAAAAGAATCGCTTTTATGCACGCTCATTTATTTGGTGGCAAAAGGATATAAACAAACTTAGAACGTGTGCTTCGATATATCATCAAATCAGTCCTCCTCCTCCTAATACACGTAGGTCAACTTTGAAGCGCTTTTCTCGAAATCACTCGTACCCCTTGGCCTTCTCAGTCATCGCATACGAAACACACAATCACGTGTGAACGAATCCTCACCCAAATCGAACTCTATGATCATTGTACATATAGAGCATGAACAACAAACAACGCATACGCGCAATTACGCGCGGCTGAGCCGCGATTAAGGTTACGCACAACGACGATAATAATAAAATAAATAAACACACACACGAGGGTTGTTCCGGCGAACAAAGGTCCAGACGTGGGGGTGGCCAGGGTACAGCAGGGTGAGTCGGTAATTACGATTGTTGCGAGAGCACGTGGCGAATCAAACGGGGCGCGTGCGCGGGCCGCGTGCCCGGACCGGGCCCCGCCCGCGGACCGGGGTTTGGAACCCCTGCAATTTAAGGGAAAATACATGCGAGTATCGGGAAAGAGCCTCGGGGCTCGAAATCAAACTGGGCGCCCTTTTTTCCCGTGCGAATTGTGGTTTGTTTGTGTGTTGTGTTCGTTGGGATTTGTATTTGTTGTGAATTGTTTGGAGATGGTTTATAATAGGAAAAATGGGTATACAGTTCTCTTTTATATAGCACGATCTTCTATAGTATAAATTAGTTAGAAAATTTGCTCAAAAATGATGATTTTCTTAAGTTTCCACGAGACAATCGTTAGGGCGGCTATGACTGCAACGCCTCGCAATCACCTCTCATTATCAGTCACCTCAAAAATCACCTGATAGTCACCTAAAAATGAACAGATTATCACCTCAAAATCAACTCACTTTAGAAAGTTAACACAAGAATTCTCAATGGCATTAAACGACTTAGAACTAAAAGATTTGCTATTTTGATTGAAAGAATTAGAAACCAGTGGCTAAATTAACCAGTCTTCTCAAGAAGATCTTCCATCACTGTAATTTACATCAATTGTATCTCGAAAACTCAAAAAATGCATTCAAATTTTCACATTATTTGTGAAAATATCCGAAAATAACTCAATTCTAAAATTTATATTGCTTCCATTCTTCCTAAACCATATAACTGATATAACACAGAAAATACCCTCTCATGCTAGAAAAGTCGCCCATATTTCAATAATTCTCTAAATTTTATTCAATGTTCATTATTCGAATATAAATAATTGATTTCATTAAAAAAATAATAATGAGGTTTATATATAAAGGTTTTCGTGCAGTTTGAAAACGAGCGATCTGCACGGCACGCGCATCGAACAAAGGGTGAAATTGGCCACGAATCGTTCGCAGACGCGAATAATTCCATCGAAATTCAACCCTTATCCTTATCCAGACTAAAGTCGACAATCGCACGAATAAAATAAGGGTCGTTTGCGACCGATTCGAACCGGGAAAAGCGCGCTCCTATTATTGACTGAGCATTGTTTCGGCGGTCGAACCACGAAAACATCCCCAAGAAACACAAACGTATACAATATATAATTTGTATAAAATACAAGATGATTATCGGCGTTTCTATTCAGTATTTAATACGAATTTCGTTCGTAAATATCGAACGAATACGCATGTGATGGAATTCGACTCACAATATTCACATATCATAAATCTAAGGGTGGTGGTGGGTGGTTTTGTATGTTTTTCTTAACGATCGCACGAACCGATCGGAAGCGGCTATCGTTTATTATTTTGTACGCGTTATGAATTATTAAGGCGGTACTACAAAGCGCATATGAACCGATGGATCATCAAAGCGAAGCCGAAGCCACACATCTCTTATTTATTTATTCAATAAGTGTGAATGTAAAACATTTTCAGCAGCAGGACACTCTTGAAAATCTCGATTAATATTCGAATTAAGGCGCAATCGCTCGTTATTCAAACCATCGTACGTGAAGATACGCAATAATTAGGCGGACCACACACGATACGTGTGAATCCCATTTTATTTATTTGATTATTTCATGATTATTTTTTCATTCGTCCTGTCCTTTACGGTAGCCGATACGTGACGATTTTACCAGAATCAATATTTATATAAATTCCACATAAGGTAAACAGCTATAACTTCGTCAGCTTAATTTCGTAAATATAATTTCGGACAAGTTAACCTGAAATTGTATAAATTGAGAAATCTCGTTTTTTTTTCAGTTTAGACAAGTGTTAATCGTTTGATATCGAGAAATATAGTCAACAATGCAAAATTAAAAAGTTGATTCACCAAAGTTGGAATGAACCGCAAATTTACACGTTAAAATTGTGTAGCATCTGTGAATTAACTAGTAGCATTACGTCACACTGCAAATGCATAGTGAAAAGTCTGTCCGTCTCTTTGTGTGCAGAGTATGTCTACTAGCGCGAAAGAGACGTACATACTTTTTACTGTGCGATTTCATTTACAATGCGATTTCATGGTGACTTTACGTGATGCACTTTTTCTTAGACTCATGAATTGCTTATACTGCATGAGTTAGAACACTTCGAACTCTACTGAATCAAACTACAATTTTAGAAAAAGTTGACAAAGTAATAACCATTTACCTTACACCGAATAAAAACAATCCGTTCATACGCACGATAAAACCGACCCTGCACAACTCACCACCTCAAACGGCCCCCTACGAAAAATAAAAACTACCCCCACCCCAAACAGACACACACACACACACACACACGAGAACCGTTCAGCTGTCAAAGCGAAAAGCGACCTGTCAAATTCACGTGTTAAGTGCGAGAGCGTATGAATGTTATTATGGGGATGTGCAAGCCGCCCTCGTCGCCCACCCACCCACCACCCACCCACCCACCGCCCAACCGACCGGAAGCCGCTCTATTTGTTCTGCGGGATTGTTCGGCGGCCTTTTGTGACGACCCTTGAGCGCGTGTTTATGTTTGTGTGTGGGTCGAACATTTTCGCCGAGGGGAGTCACGGGTGGGTCGGCCTGTCGAAGATTAGCGACGATTCTTCGATCACAATGGAGAACGAGCAGTGCGGTTAAATTAGATGAAGAGGGGGTATTTAAATCGATTTGTTAAAAAAACATATGACGCCTGAAAAGTCTAAGGGGTACGAGTGATTTCGAGAAAAGCGCTTCAAAGTTGATCTACATGTATTAGGAGGAGGTCGACTGATTTGATGATATATCGAGGCACACGTTCCGAATTCGTTTGTATCCTTTTGCCACCAAATAAATGTGCGTGCATAGAAGCATAACTCGATTTCGGCAAAAATGTTACTTGTACCCCTTGGCCTTTTCGATTGTCATATATACTGCATTCAATCATTATTGTATGAAAATATGTATTTGATCTACAGTGATATTTTTGATTTGACAAAATTATGACTGAAATAAATACAATTCCACAGACCCAAAAGAGATCGAAGATTTTTGCGTTGACTTGAAATCAAATGAATTGATTGACTCGCTATATCAGCACAATTTATGATACCTATACGTTTAATATAATCATGTTTTATATTAATTTCTTTAAAAAAAATCGAATTCGCTCATTTTTTAAGTCTCCCATTCCTATCAAAACTGATTTTAAAGCGCTGGACACAGACGAAAAGCGACAACCCTTCAACATTAAAATATTCATTTGACAATCCAATTCAAAAATTAATAAAAAAGACAATGAGACACAGCTCGATTGTTCCGAACTAATTGCGCTCGCATTCTCGACGCGGCCAATTAATTCCGAATCCACGAACTAGAGAGAGTCTCGCCATCTTCAACCCCTCGCGAACCTTCTAGGGGGTGGTTTTCGTCGATTGTCGACAACCGAGTCCTTCGTCAACAATGGAGGAACTAACTAACCCCCAGTCGAGGAAACGGGAAATGTTCAGCATGACGTCTATAAGCCACTCCTCGGATCCCGGAACAAGGAAACCTTCTGATATTTTACATTTCGATGTATAGTCTGCTTTGAATGAACGGTGCATGTTCGATTTAACGCGATTGTCTGCGCCGCTATCGCGTTCCATTATTATGCATATTGTCGTCTTGCGGCTGTCAGTTAGACGGTTATAGACAATGAGATATTGTGTGCTGCATTACAGTGCAACAGTGCTCGATGCAGATCGATCATCGATTTGCACAATAACGATGCGGATATAAATAATGTGGCTATGCGTCAACTTTTGAAGAGGAGAGTCCGTTTATGTCAGAAGAAAAGTCGAGACAGTAATTGTCTTTTTAGTGGAATTCTGTTGAGTATGATTATCGACTTTTCAAATTAAGTTCACTTTCGAAACAAATTGTTAATTCGTTCTCGAAGAAGGTTTAGGGACAACAAAATGTTCACGATATTAGTGAATTTCCGCTAAATGCAAGCAGAAGTTCCACATTTAATGTTTACGTACTGTTATATGATTTTAGCTTGGTTATTCGTTTTAAAGATTGTTTTAAATCACTAAAAAAAAATTGCTTGCGGCGCTCATTTGTTTCTTTCAAACCCGAAAAATGAGATAAATTTCGTTAAAAATATTAAGTTAACGAAGTAAATGAACAAAAATACATATTTCCTTGAATACACATAAAAAAAATATATGTCTACTTCTGAGAAAGAACATCAAAAATGACGTCAAATATGAATGAAGCAAAAATGTACCGTATTAAGGCCACAATTTCATTGAAGAGTCGAAAAGGTAACATAATCACCGAGTCGAAGAGTGCACAGTTTAATTGCGCGAACGCGTAATGGGCTCTTAACGATCGCATCGCGAGATTCGCACTTTACTTCCTTGCTCTGAAATAAAACGTGTGCACTAAACGCACACATCTCAAAATGACATTCTGAATCGAAGCAGACCGGCAATTACGACCGTCAACATGAGCATTAATATCATTTAAAGCGTTATTAAACCCTTTGAGGGCTCCGACGATTCAATTTGAGAGCGAAACGAGGATCGTGTGCGAAATGCAGACACGCGAATGCACTATTATTATATTGCATCGTTTTTTTTACACTTTTTCGAAGAGTTGAGTTTCGTTCTCTTGACCAGCTGGAGTGATTTGTTATGCCAAATTTTCGTGCATATTAAATTCGAAGTGGAAAAATTACTGACTTTTGAGCGAGCGTCGCATAAATCAGGCGCTCGTTAGAGGTTGAAGGAAATAATCTTGTTCGGAAATTGATTATATTTAAGTGTAAGGACTGTAATGCAAAAATAAGGCTGAAGCACATTAGTAACATATTCAATTTTTAGTATGCCAGAAAGAGGGAGGAATAATATTTTACAAAAAAATTAAACTTTTCTTGATTTAGTCGAGATTTTTTTTTAATAAAAAAAATACCTGATCGAAAATTCCTAGAAAATTTCAGAATGTCGTCCGAACGGACATATGTATTTTCGAGATGCGAGTTTTGAAATAGTCAAAACGAAAACATATTAATATTTATCCGGATTCCTGTCTGGGACGTTCTCGCTCTCGTTCCATACCCACTATTTACTAACGCGCTGCAAGAAATTGAAATCAGAAATAATAAATCACCGATAGCACGGAAAGGGGCGAAAATACGAAGAGAAGTTTAGTGCGTCGTAAATAATTTTTCGTGTTTGCCGAACGGAAAATAAGAAAAATCGCGATCAAAAGACGTCCCGCGTTTCGAGGTCTCGAGGTGAAGAGTTATGATCGCGAGGAACGGTCACATACTGACACCAACACACTTTTCGATTCAAGATTCCTTTTTTTTTAAGGTATTATTTACGATGACTGCTTGACCGTCTATCGACATCGAAAGTGATGACTGTATCTGCAGACGTCTGCATAATTTCTAAATTCGAAAAAGAAGGAATAATTCCGTCTAGAAACGTTCATTGCATATTCATGGACGTCATATTATGTTGATAAGAAAATAATAAAATGATTCTACGTCAATGAGATAAAATATATTTAATATTAAATGAGGATCTTAGAAGCAAGGTGTGTAAATTGAAAATTCAAATCACTGAAGTGCGTACTTATACCAAATGACTTCTAAGGTGCAAATATATAATTTAAGGTAAAGCTCAATGTAACTCATACGAAAATATGACTCGCTTCCTTCGATAGGTTATTCGATAACACATAAATAATTCTAGGGAAAAAAGCCTCAATTTTGCGACATTTAATTCTTCCATTACATAATCCACAAAAGCGGAGTGAAAGCCTTCATTTATAGATCCGAAAATATAGGACAGAACCTAATATAGATATAGAGAAAGAATGGCGTTTCGCCATATAAATACGCCATATACTCGGCCAGAGGCGAACTCGCAAAACAAAAATCAGACGTAAAAGTGAAAAGTAAGCAAGCTGTATATCATTTTAATGGTCCCAGAGGTCTGACAATCCATTAAACCTTTTCTCTACTCCGTTCCGCCCTGCCTCCCCCTTATAGTAGAAGCCGGGGGCGAAACACAACGTAAGCCCATTTTCTAACACTTCTTCGATTTTTTGCACTCGCTTCTGGTTTTTGCCGATCTTGTTTTCGCAATCGAATCGATCGCCGTCCCCACATCGGAAGGGTGTAGATGTGAAGATGGAAAGATGGGGACGAGATTGTGTTTGTGACTTTGAGAATGTATGGGAGGAGAAATTCGGAGGAAAAATTCGCGTAGAGGATCGCTAATGGATCGCGTTAGATCTTTTCCAGATAAAGTCCGCTAGGTAAAAAGAAAGAAATCTTTGATTGATCGCGACGCCGTAAATGCAAAGTGAAAATGGCTTTTCTTCGGTCGGAAAAGCGTTGACGTTTCGTATAGTGCGTTTCGGGCGAACGTTCGAATTATATTAATGAAAAATATATACGAAGCGAAAAATTCTGAGAAATTTTACATCTATGATGTATGGACATCGAGATTAATTCAATTATGAGGCAAGTGTAGTCATTTAGAAAGTTCTGCTCAAAATGCAGGTGCAGTAGGTATCAACAACTCGAAAATTAATAATTAGCTAAACTTACCTCAACTAATCTTAAATGCATTTTTTCATCATTTTCAAATAAACAATAGTTGATATTATAAAAAAAACGATCGTTTCAGAAAATCGTAGTAGAAAAAGGAAAAAGTAGAGGGGTGGGCGGCAGATTTCGCAACCGATCAATCTTCCTCGTTATAACGAATAATGAACGGGCGTTAAGCCGCGCGTAACGAGGTGGCACGTGACCAAAATGCACGTATCAAATGTCGTCGCGATATTGTCGAGACGACGCCTAATGGCATCCCCTGAGACACAGAAACACCCTCGACACCCTGTACTGCCCTTATTATATCGTATTATGCCGGATGATGATGACGCTTCAATATTCGAAAGCAATGGTCATGACGATTCTTCAAAAATAATCATCAGAATCCACAAACCGAAGCATTGTCTGCATCGATTGTGGAGTAAACTATAGTCCGATTGTCACGTTAAAGGATAGACTTTAAGTGCTTTTATTTTATTAAGGTTATATCGGTTGCTGACATTTCGATATTCAAAAGCAATGGACTTGTCGATTTTTTGAAATACACCAAAGTACGAAACGGACTGGTTTATGTAAATACAATTGAGACATCAGCCTACTTTTCCTGCAAAAATAAGGCTATGCAAAGAAGCGAGTAATTTTTTTCATTATTTACGAGTTTAATATGTCCGCACACATAACATTTTACGACTGAAAAGTTCAGTTCCTTTTCCTGCATTACTGAGGTAATTTCCATTTATGAAAAAAATGCATCCGTACGTATGTACAAGCGAATGCACGAGAGCGTCCCCAGCGGTGCAATTCGCAACGAAATGCACTTACCGCAAATGCACAAAATTATTTTATGCAAATACATTTTTAAAGTATCGAAGTGCATTTCGAGGATTCGGTTTCAATAGAGAACTCTCAGAAATTGGAACGAATGTGTTCGAATCGCGAGCGACATTCTCTCCCTGTGTGAATTATTCAAATTTATCAATGGGAAATTTATTATTTGCGTTCGATACGAGCCGGGGAATTCGCGTGGCGTGTGCTTATAAAATAAAAGGGCGAATAATACGAATATAGCGTATAAAATAGAGGAAAAAAACGGTTGTGCGTGACTGGAAATGTTTGTCGAGGACAAGACAGATACACGTACTGACAACTTTCAATAATATCGCAGCGAACGCGATGCGAGACAAACGAGCTGCTGTAACGCGATTTCAGCTAAACCGAAACACACACACATCAACGAATAATTATCAAAATAAAGATTTATCCAATTACGAAATCGTCTTGCGAAATCGACCGATTCGACAAATTTCCACGATATATTTGCGGTGGACGTTGAGCGATTGTCCGTGTCGAATTTGCGCAATATTCTCTCACGATAGAATACAGAGATTGAAGTATATACGTCATAGTGCAGAGTACGCAGAAGCGATCGAACAGTCGAAGGGCCGGCCCTCCGACGAGGGGATTGTGGCTTAGCAGAGAGTTTTACTGGTAATTGGTCCCAATTTAGCCCAGCGCTACCCTCATATTACATCACTAAAATCTTCCACCCACCCTCCGGACGTTGAATTTTCAGATGAGAAAGGGCAGAAGGGACCCTCGAAGCTACCAGAGCAAAAGAGCCTTATTCCTAGATGCAATCCGGGAACAATTCGTGTGTTCCTTTGCGCAAGAAGACGAGTCTGGATGGATCGTTCGTTCCCTAGCATTTTCTAGAAGAGGGGTCCTTCTGCATATTATTATGGACGGGCTCGATCGTAAAAATTATATTCGCGAATGAACAATGCAAAGTGCGCAGTTGCGATTTGCCTAATCGAATAATTCGAAACGACTTGTGCGTAATGTAATGAGAGCCTTTTGCTTTGTGCTAAAATCCGGTTGACGCCTTTTATGCGCTCTAACCGTTTCGTCAAATTGAAATCTAATCTATTAATCAATTCGATTTTCAGCATGTTTTAATATCATGTTAATCATATTCTATTGTCGAATCGATTGAAATGTTGCTCGCGTTGCGTATAGATATTTCTGATCTCACGATTGTGAACGCGAAGTGAACGTCTATTTAATCAATCAGAAGCGTAGCTTTTGTTAACGAACGCGATTCGAAAAATCACAAAGAAATTTACGATCGAAATAATAAAAAATCGGATTCTGTAGCTCGATTACCATATCAATGCTCGATGTAACAATACACAAAAATACGTGAAATTTATGCATTTCGAAATTGATAAAAATCGTATGCGCTCAGACGCGTCAAATAAATAAATAAATAATGAATGAAGAGGGCATCGCCCACGATTCGAACGCGTTTTTCTCAAAAATTTATGAAGAAACGTTTCATTCGTGTAAAAGGAATGAAATTCAATAACGCCTTTTTCTCCATACATGTGCCGAGGCGCAGATTCGGTGAACCTGTAAAAGACGATAGATGAGGAAATCGTGGATGTATCTATTTGCCTTGTAGTTTCCTTCATATTATTTATTTAGGTTTGAACCTTTGGCGAGGGAGAGCTTTGAGATATATAGATTCTATCAAATATTCACGCCGATTTATACGCAACAGTCATCTTAAGTTTACGTCGAAATGACTTCGGATCGTTTCAAATATTAACCTCGAACTGAGTGAGTGAATAAATTATAAACATCACTTAATAAACGTATCATATCGGTTATCAATAATAGAAGATTAATAGATATTATTGAAATTTTTAACATAAAAATGAATCGGAATATCCTATTTGAGGCAATGAAACAAAACAAACGATCACTTTGCTTAGATCGTTAATGATGTGTGACGCATTAACTGTTCGTCAAATAATAAAAATCATATTTTATTGACGAGCAGCACGAGCTTAATCATTGAAAATTAAAGAAAACACGATAATGGTCGCATTTACAAGACGTTATAAGGACGAAATGACATTTTATGAATCGTAAATTTCAAGTAGAATATAAATCTTGCGTTCTCTCGCGTTATTTATTACGCTTCTTAATTGCTGCTAGTATGAATGAAAAAAATAGTAATATTTGTACGGAAAATAAACAATTTCGGCTCATCGCGATTTGACGAGTGATGTTTATTGATTTACAAAGTACACGTAATAAATGTCAATATTTGGTATTACAATAAAATTACTCGATTTATGTTTACGGATGTACATTTACAATGATAAACTCAAATGATTAATAGATGAATTAATTTAAATATTATACGTATATTCTAGAATAATATTATAAGAGTTTCTTAAACATTTTTTTCACCTTTTAGAAATTCGTGTCGCTCTCAATGCAGCGTACTCTTGCATTGTTCAAAACTGAAACACCTTGCTATTTGATTTATGTGCAATAGGTAAAGGTAAAGAGAGTCACACAGAGGGTAAAAACGCATCAGGGGAACAAACTTCTTTTTTATATTATTATTACATATATAATAATACTGTCGTATATATTATTCGTTCCCTTATATTCTTCCCGAACTGAGAAAAAAAGATGAAAAGGGACATAACTTCACCTATAATAAATTGTTACGGTGACAATATGAAAGAAAGACGAACGAAAAATCAAGAATTAGAGATCTTCGTCATAGAAAAGACCTAAACGCCCTTATACCTATCCGAGCTAAATTCGACATAATTTTTATAAAAAATAGAGATCGTTTCCGTTCAACAGTTAAGAGATCGCGGGTCAAACTGTTTGAGAGAAGGGAAGATTTAAGGGCATCTCAAAGGACGTTTTATGAGAGAGGTGGTTTCATATCAGATAAAATGCTAATAGATGACAAGACCGAACTTTTCAGTTTAAATGGGACCAAATATTATTATTTCATACCTGGGATGAGGAATCGTATTGTGAGCTTTGACGGCGTTTAACAGGTGCATAGCGCGATACTATTAAAATATCGTTAATATTTTCACGAACGTCGATCTATAAAAAAATTCAAACGTTACACAAAGTCTCGTAGAATTTATTTTTGGACCTTGTTATAAGCTGCGGTCGAACTGAAAAAAAAATATATGAAAATCGTATCGAGAAGACATCAGATGGAATCTGTGCGGGGGAAGAGAGAGACGAGTCCGAAGATTTTATAAGATAGATAAGTAGCGATTCAACAATGTGTACATTTTTTTACGAATGGCCCCGCTCGGAGATTTTTGTTTTTTCTCTGAAGAGTCCTCGTTTGGGACTCGAAAAAACCTCGACGAGTCCTCCTAAGGAGCGCCTCCACTCGAACGTACAAATATGCAAGATCACAAAAAAAAAATCGTACGAGAAAATATCAAGTCTGACATTCCGAATATTTCGAATCTCAGCGAAACCCATAAATTTCGCAATTATAAAAAAAATGAACAAATTTGATACCGCGAGTGTGACGCATACTACGCGACTCAATATGGCGTATGAATGAAAAAAATGCAAAAGAGTAAAAAATAGCAGAATGTCGTGAGGAAAAAAGGATCACTTATGACTAAACTTGATCCTTCATAAATTCCGAACAGAACAATCGGACGAATATATCATGGGCGGCCAAGTGAGAATGGTTGACTGCCTTTGGAAATATCAAAAGGTATCTTTTACTCGTTCGTGGCTTCGTATCAAACGAAAAAACAAACACAAAGGAGCACATCTCGGAAAAAATCAACGTACGTAATAAAAGAAAGCGAATCTCTGGACCTGTTCTCAGATAAAGGATCAAACACAGTCCTCTTCGAAAAAGCGTTCACCCACTCGACTTTTTTGTGAGCAGCCTTTGAAAAGATTCATTATTCTATGAGTAAATACTGTATAGACTATGATTTGTGCGATAAACGAATTATATAGAACGTTGAACTTATTTTTTATCAACTAAAAAATTCGAATAGTAACTTTGTATGGTACACTTGAAAGTCGCTCGCTCTCAAATTCCGCGAGGCGTCACGAGCGTTCAGCACCAAAGGGCGTCACACCGGCCAGAAATAAATTTTAATTATATACTTAAACGCGATTCGAAATTGAAATTGGGCGTCTTATAGCCATCGTACGCTCTCGGTCCAAACGGCCGGTGATATATGGACGAGCGCGTGGCTCTATTAACGGAGACGAGACTCGTTCAGATCAGTTTCTGGACACGAATAAATATACGAGACACACATATATACACATATGTATGAAACGATGTTTGTCAGCGTTTGGGTGACGATTTATTGGAGACGTCTCCGACTCAACTGGTCGGATGGTGAGAAACAGCAGATATCTCCTCGCAAGATGCCGTCATCGGATATGGAGTGTCGTGTTTTGGATTTTTCGAAAAATTCGAAAATCGAGACTTTTCGGCGAGATCTCGAAATCTCGGGAAATTTATGCGGTGAAAATATCGTCGAGATGAAAGTCGATCTAGCGCTAATGCGTGCGGTGTATACTCGATAACATTACGATTGTAGAGGCAATTAAAGCTGAAATGTATGGATGTCGCTTTTCGGAGAATGCGCGATAGACGATCTTATGGTATAAATCGGTGTTGAATGGAAATTTAAGTACTTTTATGGATGAGTACCAAAAAAAAACAGTTAGAAACAACACGCTTTATTGAAGAGTAGCGAATGTTTTTGAATAAACATAAATACAAACAAAACATAATAACGCAATAAGCGTACAGCATTATGCAAAAATCACTAGCTAAATTGCACAATAATAATGCAACCGGATCGTAAACGTATCTGCGGGCGCAAAATTAAAAAGGATAATGCCTCGCATTCGATAAACGCATTCGCAAATAAATACACTCATAAATAAATGCATTCATCCTTGACCCGAAGCATTCCGATCTCGCACATACATATATGCGAAAGTGCGCCAATTCAATTCGCGCTTAATGCGCTCGATTAGACGAGACGCTTAAGCGAAAACGAACTGGAAAAATAAAATTGTTGCGATTGAATCGTCAAAGGGATTTATCGTCTGCGTTATAAATTTCTTCGATCGGATGCAGTTATTCATCTCGCGAAGTGGGAAGGTGTCCCCGATGCGATTTATCGTACGTCTTTCTGACAGGGTTCGTGTTTGTTGAAATTTTTGTATAAATGGGTTGTGAAAGCTGGAGGTTATCTGCGGGGTTAATGGAAGAAAGTGTTGACAGTCTAGAATGCAATCGATTTATTTTAAAATAATGTACGCCTACGAGTACCATTTTAAGTACGGATACTTATCGTTTTAGTAATGATGGCACAATTTTCGGACTTCGACAGATACAATTGAGAATCGACATTTTTCAAAGCGTTCTAAAATTGCGAAGGCGTTTTAGATATACACTAAATATCCTAGTTCGTTATTGTGCAAAAGAAAGAGGCGTTTTTTAGTCGCCGATTCCAGTTTCCCACGAGTATTATTGCGCGGTCGCCGAATGACGCAATCAGATCTAAACTTTCGATACACCCGGTACATGTGATAGACGTTATTGTAAGAGACACGAATTAATCGACATAGTACGTATGCCATTCATGGATCTTTACAAAACCTCGTGCGATTCAAAATCGGACGTTTCACAATGAAAACTTGGCACGGAGAACCTCCAATCGTGTTTTTATCACGCTATAATAAATAAGATAATTGTCGCGATCGGAATCATCTTCATGAGACTAAACACACTTCGAGCATGGAAGAAGAGCATCGACAAGAATTCAAATTAACTTTTGGCGCGCTCGGACATCATAGCTCATCCGTTTAAACTAAAAAGTCTCGGCGAGACTTTCGAAAGGAGCCGAGGTTCCTTTTTTTATGAAATCGGTTGCCAAAGTGGCATCGCGTGTGGCGCGCCATAGCAAATTTAAACCATTGACGCTCCGCTCGCCGTTTGGCATCGTCGATTTGGGTCAGGCCCGTGCCAAAAATCTCTGTCAGCTTAATTATTGTGGCACGTCGACATTTCGGCTTTATGTAAGGCAACACATCATACAAGAGGACCGAGAAGCGCTCGCCGTCTCAACAGGTTAACGAATGCATCCAGAGACCAAGATAGACGCTGCTATGTATTCCGTCATCGTCTCACAAACATGCACATTCCTAATTTTATTTCATCTAATGACGATATTATTAAGTTCCATTTACATGCAGTCATTGCTATTGCTTTGATTGTTTCGCTAGATTAGATGGGAGTGGTAGAATAAGCAAGGTAACGACAGAAGTAGTAGTGGCAGTGTGAAAGTGAGTCTTAATAATTTCATAATTATTCTTTCAGACAGTGTTCATATTGCACAGATATGGTACAAAAATACAAAGACAGACATAAGATAGTTATATAGTCATTTAAAAATCTGTCTGTATTTTTCTGTCATGTCTGCACTGCGCTGTGCAATATGAACACTACTTCATTCATCATTATTCGAAGTTAACACATTAAAATAGGGTGATTATAGCATTAATGTGGAACTAGAAACTGAAAGTGATGGCACCATCTAGTGCCTTTTAGTGGATATGAAATTATGATATTAAATGAATCGGAATTTTATAAAACTTCGTTTTGCCATCTATGTGTGAGATAAAAAAAATAAGGAGAAAAATATCCCACATTTGGATTTTACGCCTTATATACGTTAAACGGTGCAGTTTCGTAATTACGATGGTAGCTCGGAGCGTAAGGCGGCGGGCCAATAAAGTGAACATGCCGGGTTCGAGACATGGCTGAAAATTTCGAGCATCGTTAGTGTATACCAGAATTTAATCGATTCCTGCCGATAGGTAGCACTCGAAGTGAATCATAGTACTACGATTTTCATGAATATTTATTTACATGCTGCCACTGCAACTCCCGTTGCCGTTGCCTTTCTCGCATATTTAAGTAATAGCTAAATGTGAGCACTAGATCAAGAAGGACAACAGCAGCGGAAGTTGCAGTGGCAGCGTGTAAACGACCAAAATTCTTCTATATTATTAAAATTCAATGATTTGAGAACGAATGACTTTATCGATGCATCGAAAAGTCTCAACTCGGTCTCGTTTCGGATGACGATGACGGGTGTAGACCGTCGAGAATCCGCCGGGGAATCCGACTGCTTCGTCACACTGTCGTCTAATTTATGACCGGCCCGGGTCACCTCATGGCCGGCGCTAATGAGCGAACGGGTGGAGCCGACCAACGAGGAATGTGCCAAACGCCATCGCCGATTCTTCTGCTTTTAGTTGCAGATGCCGAAAGTCCTCCTCGCTGCTGCTGCTGCTGGTGCCGGTGGTTAGCGTCGACGCCTTTTTGTCTGCAGGAGGCCGATTACTCGGAAGGACGGTTAATTGGCGGTGTCGTTGAGGTGAAACGCACGGCGCCTCCGTTCGTGATTTATTGCATTGCTAAAGGTCGGATGTTTATATTATGTGTTGTCTTTGATTGAAAATCTTCGAAATTGAAAAGGAATCGATAGAATGAGGGCACTAGATTATGCCAAGAGAGGTGGGTGACAAAATCCAAACACTATAAATGAAGCACAATTTGAACGAATTTTCTGGTGAATGTCTGTAGCCCTAACTTCATATTATGTTGAGCTTTATACAGAAATTCAATCGGCTTCGTACAGAGTTATTTCTTTGAGACGGGCAGCACAATCAATCAAATCCTGAGACGATCCTTGCCGATGGAAAATCTTAGTCGAATCCGAAACGAGTCTCTCCTGAGGCGCAATTAACGCCCAGGCAAGATCTATTCGTAGATCCAGGAATCCGGCTCGAAGAAAGGGGGCCAGGCACCGACATTCCTGCTGCTGCCGCGGACCAACTGAATGGAATTCCTCCGCGTCGACGACAGAAGGACCCACGAACGAGCAAACAAACGTTTCATTAATATGGCCCGCAAAAAGGGGATGTCGTATATCGGAGCTAACGAACGATCAGCGAGGACCGGCCGCGATTATTATCTCGACGCGAAAAAGTCCGCGTCGCCGATTTATTGCGACTTCGCGATTCGAAAGATTTCGAGCCTATGCCGATGTGGAAAGGACCGATTTATGATTCGTTACTTTGTTAGATATTTGTATACGTGCGTCGAATTGCATTAATATATAAAGTCTGTAAGACTGAGCGTATTGAAATTGGCAGTGGGAGCAGTCTGAAGACATTAAAACTATTAAGTATACTAAAACTGGCTCATCGGATCGAATCGAACGAAGTTACGAGACTTTAAAACTACTTAGCGGATTATGCAACGCGGCATAAGTGCGCACCGTAAATTTTTTCCAATCTTTTAACCCATGAAGCATCCGACTCATTTCAAGGGTCAATCGGACCGAAGCCAAAAGCTTCATTTTATAAAACGCAGACAGCTCAGCGGCGACGTCGACGACTTCTTATTATCTCGACTCGATTCTTCTATTTTTCCGAAAACAACGACTCGTACAACACACACACTCATTAGAACACGCATATATACATATATATATAAGAGTGTTGCATTTCGGTGCAGCCGAGATCCGAAGTCGAAAATAACTCTCGCTCGACGCGAGATGAGACAATTTGCATTCCACAACGGCTGAAGCCGAGATGGACCGAGCCACCTTATTGGACTGCCTTCCTCCGATGACGAACAAGTCCAAATATGCGACTGCTTTGAGTCTTTGTGAGGATCGTCTGATGAGGTTGGCTGAACGTGGTGCCCTCGTCTGCGACCCCAGGGTTTCGGTTGAGATTCGCGCGTCACGCTCGGACTCTGCGTGCGTCACCACAAAATCACGCTTCGACTGAAATTATTTTTGAATACTGCTCTTTGATGAGTGCGAGGGTCATCCTGAAAGATTCTCTTAAAGGTCTGCCTACGTTTCTATTTTGAACTTATTTCTATATCAGTCGGAGGTCGAAGAGTGGCAGAGGAACTATAGAAGAAGAACTATGGCTATAGAAGAGAAGAGATCTTATATTTTCTTTAAAAATCGTTCGTTTAAATGATGAAGCAGTCATTAGATTATCCGAAGAGCAATTGGAGAACGAAGAGTGTCGCTAAAATCGATCGAATTCAGTTAACACGGAGAAGTCGGAGCATGAATCATATCACAAAGCGTCACATCAACACTATCCCGAATCGAATATTCTAAAGAAAAATCAAGCTAATTAGTCAAATAAGATGAACTCAAGTGATTCTCGTGATGATCTGAAAAATCTCAAACCAACATTACAAGAATACTGAAACCAATATTGTATACTGCTGCACTGATGAATGTTTTTTAAGATGACCTATGGGTGGGTTTTTATGATATTCCATTGAATGCGCAAGAATATTATTTTCGATTAAGTAAAAACACACGAGCACATAATGTATTCAAACATCGTCGAGCGAGATGAGAGCTCTGCGTGCCAAATTAATTTAGTGTTTACTGTCACAGAAGTGCCAGGATTTTTGACAGCGTGACGTTAACTTACATGCCGCGTGCGTGTGCGTCTTTACGGCCAGGAATAGACTTTAAGGCGACAACCACATGCAACAAGCGGTTCGAGAATCGAAATACAGAGCGCATATTATAATACAGTCGAGGGTAAATCGTCGAGAAATGCACCAGAGAGTAGATGTAATCTGTGACGAACGGGACATGCCGCTTCAATTACAGATTTATTTCGGGGCAGCTCTCTCTCCTTCGAATAATATGTGTATATCCCGTGGATGCTGCATCCGTCCAAGTGTGCATATGAGGGAGTGCATAGGAACGTCGAGGAAAAAATAAATAAAGAGCAGACAGAAACTGACGCCACTCTAGTATCATAACACGCGAGGTACAAATAACGCGTCGACTAGTCGTTCGAACATTTTCAAAACACATAAATTCAACGAGAAATTAGCGGGGAAAGTCTAAAAATATTATCGGATAGGTGCATTCTTCGATGCGAGCAGGTGGTGTGATATAATAAAATCGAAGTTGTTAAAAAAAAATAGAATGAGAGTCGCAAAAGGGTTGTTAGCTAACGAGTCGTTTGATGAACGTCCCGTATGTACGACAAACGGATCGCATCCGCGCATACAACACGTTAACGACCAACGTGATTTACGGCGATTATTAATCGCAGAGAGCAATATAATCGGGCTGCCGATGAGGTTATCCGAGGTTAGGAGCTTGAGAATGTATATTACGTATAAAAAGGAACTCATTTTGAAAAAAAAATAGTATATCATCAAAAAAATAATTGAATTTTTTTCTCAAGATGCTAGAAATTAGGGCTGTAGAGTCAGATTTGATCATTTTTAATGTGTATAGAGAATGATTATCATATGTGTATCATGAGTTGCATCAAATAGTGAATCAAAAAAATTTAATGCATACAAGTCAACGCAATTTTTTGGTCTCTTTCATGTCGATGGAGTCCGAAGAGGATTCTTTTAATGGCGTCAAACCTCTGCCAGAAATTTACACGAGTCAATAGTGCTTCTATGGTGTTTTTCTTGTGTGGAATAAGTACGACTACCGAGCAATACGAAACAGAGACATATCGACACGTGTACTCGGCTTGGCGTAAACGCAAAGATCGTGATCTCGACCGCAGTTCGGACACGTGTTCTCGAGACCCGAACTGGCGTCCCACGTGCCCGAGATGATCGAAACCTTCCATTGTTTCCAACCAAATATCCACGGGGAGTCCCTCTTTGCCACGAGCCGAAGCCATTTTGCAACGCGAGGAAAACTCATGATCGAACGCGAAAGTTTTGTTTAAAATCTCAAGTCAATAATCGAAATTTTTGAATTTTGTTTAGGAGAACGATCGTTCGAAGAAGGATCTATGGGTTTCGTTTCAATGATGGAATATTTCTGAACGGTGTATTTACGCAGTTTTAGATGTTTTGAAACGAAAGCGCATTCGAAACGTAGCAGTAATAAGCTAAAATAAATCCGTTATCGGTGGCCGTCAACGCTGTCGTGAATTTCGCACCCAATACGATTTATTTGGATTCTCGCCACATCAAAACTAACACGATCTCACGGTGTATAAAATCTACACTTCTAAAATGTGCTTATGGAATCTGAATATCAAAACTTGATGGCAAATGTTGCAATTGTACGAAAAACACCGATAGAAGTTGCAAAAATCGCTCGCGAAAGTGCATCGATCGAATGTATCAAAAAAATAATATTGATTGAAAATAAATATTTATGAAAAATTAAGTTTGAGAATATTATGATTTTAAATATAAGTATAGGATATAGTAGTGTAACTTGGCTAGCATAGAAAAAAATCACTACGATGCGTGGGCGAGTCCGAATTCTCGACGGCTTTCTAACCAACCGAGTAGAAATAGACGATCGTATAACAATAATAATACAATTTAAAATAGATAGATGTATAAAATGAATAGCTAGCGGAGCACTTCTGTTGTTTGTCAAAATTTAATTGTTTGCGAAAGTTTAGACTGCGCGAATTCCGTTATACAAGACTTACGATTGAGACTTAACCGACGCGCTTCGAAAATAAACCGCGAATCGATTGTATCTACAATTCGGCAAACCTTCTATTCCTGTTGTATCATTTCTGCAAAATAAATTGAGATCGAATCGTTTGATCGATTTCGAGATTCAATCGAAATGGCTAATGCGCGGACATCACGAATTTTATTATACAATACAAGCAAGTTTTCCCAAACTTTAATTGAATACGGAACGTATTCCTTGAATTAATTGAGTATTTAATGATGAAAAATAGCATCGGCGTCGGTCACGAATTCGCGACCGTATAAATCGCCAAATCGATTCGAATGTTAATGAAAAATATTCTTTATACACACGTACGTGTAATAATATATAATATAATTGCGGCAGAGGTACACACGACAAAAAAATTACATTCGAATCTCGCACGACAACATAATGACGCGCACCTCGTTAACCGCATTCACCACTTTTACGCGGTGTCATTCGCGTCAAAGTGACGCGATCATGTACCGGCATCCGTCAACCTCACCATCAGATATCCTCAACATTTTTCAATTGATAAAATACACAAAAAAAATGCTCATTATGTATGGAAAATTAACCCAAGTCCGGCGCTAACGAAACCTACATGTCGTACTTTGTCGAATTTACGAAGTCTCGCAGAATATGATCGAAATAGAGCAATCGCGCCAAATAACTCGAAACTGATGGTCTCTGCTTACAATTATCACTACTTTACACACTTTTGAACCCCAAAGGCTAATTTTACTGACCCTTGTAAAAATTCAAAATGCAATTTCAAGCACTTAGATTTTGATTATGCTTCTTATGCACTGTTTTTTTACCCAATTATACCTATCATATGAGATAGATTTCATTTTCGCCAGGCTTGGGTTTTTCGGGCAATATCTTTTTGCAACATTGTCAAATGGATTGAAATTTAATTTTGGACATTCGAGTTGAGCTCCCCTGTATATTTTTCGATTTCTTCGACGTCCAGCTGAGAGGAATCTTCGATATTGGCCCGACTAAGCCCCCCGAAGGCTTTGCTCCCCGCGGTCGCGATAGAAATCATTATCATACGCCGCGTTATTTGTGCGATCGGCTTCAATAATAAACGCCGTCGATTTGTACGTACGTGCGATATATAATAGTATAACGTACTATGCGAAGTTCAAATTAAAAATAAATGATTTATTCGAAAATGAGACGGGGCTGAGAAAAAAATATTATATATAGCGAACGAGCGGCTCGTCTATTTTCAAGCGCGGATTAGTCGTGTTACGCGCGTTGATTGTTTTGACCGACGAGAGTTTATTTTACTTACGCGATAATTTATGTACGCGAATAAATATTTAATTGCTGATAAAACTATGCCCGTCTTGTTTTGCAGATGTATTATTTCATATGCGAATCTCATCCTTTGTCCTCGATCGTTCATAGCGCATGGTTCACCTACGCGAATTGTGAAATTGCAAAACATTTCGATTTCAATGAGTTAAGCTACATTCAATCAACTTGGGTTGCATTATAAATACGAATTATCGATTTGCACGAATACGCAAATGTCACATTGAGCGTACATAACCTCAAATTGACGTATCGATAAAATGCTCGGACGTACCTTCGTTTCGCTCATCGTAATCGTCGATATAGGCAAGGAGGGCCGTCGAAGAAGCACCGAGATGGTCCAGATTGTCTCGGAATCACGAAAATCACCATACAAAGACGGATTTGAAAGAAGCCGGGCATCGGCCGCGATGTATGCAAAGAGCGACTGTTGACAGCGGCGTTTATTGTTGTCAGCAGTGTCATCATCGATTGTCAACCGCCCGGTCTCGTGGGCGAACGGGCCATGTTATTGTCGTCGGAGGAAATCCCGAAGACAGACGGATCATTGTCGACGGTCGTCATCGAAACGATAAACGCGATGATTGACGACGAGATGAACCCTCGAGCGCACAACTCGATTCCTTAGGGCTAGTTCACACTGACAAATCAGCGTTGTGAATAAAGTCTATTTTTGTATGTCAATTGTATGATATCTTCGTGAGATAGTGCTTCTAATACATAAATAAAACATTTTTGTCTCTTTGATTGCGGATAGATCATTTTTATTGTGATCTATCACATTTGTTCTATCTCATGAATTTTTACCTATAAAATATCATGTAATTGATGTATGAAAATTTACATTCTTTTTGAGAATATTTTTGATTGAAAGTCTATAAAAAATAGACAATATCTTCTGAACACAGCTCTAATGTTAATTTCACGAGTAATGATCGACCGTTTATCAAAACGATCGTTAAATATTCGAATGCTGAGATCGAATTGTACTTTTAGAGATGCATTTTATTGTTAGATGAGATGCATTGCGAAGAATTTATATTTCATTTACATATAACGACTGAAAAAACCAAGGGGTACAAGTGATTTAAGCTCATATATTTGGTGGCAAAAGGATATAAACGAATTTGGAACGTGTAACGAGATATATAATCAAATCACTCGACTTCCTCCTAATACATGTAGGTACATGTTGAACTTTGAGCGCTATTTTCGTCACTTGTACCGCTTGGCCTTTTCAGTTGTCATATGGATTTTAGCATATTTTTTTTTTTATTTAGATACACATGTAATTAATTCTAGAGACATCTTCAATCAATAAACGTTCCTTCGAGCAAAAAATCGACGATACACGTAGCGACATTTTTTCAATCGTATCAAAAACGAGTATGTTTGCATTCCCGCTTTAATTACGCTCCGTACAAACAAACGAGACAAGCGAAATATAATAACGAACAGATCGAAGCACGAAAAAAATAAATAGATCGCTCTCGATCTAATTAAGAGATTAAAAAACCTCGCTGTAAGTATTGAGACGTCATTGTCGAGACACACAACTGCCTACCGTTCGGGTTCGAAATTTTTGTTTTGTCATCGACGCGATGAGAACACTGTAATGATGTATGTTTTACGAGTGTAACACACAATAAATTGAAGCTGGATAAAAAAAGTGGAACCGTACAAATAAGGCGATAATTGGATCGGACTGACGATCAGCCCCCCGTTGATGCAAACGGCGGGGGTTCCCCTTGTAAGGATGTGGAAAATCGCCAGATTTTTCCACCAATTTTCCACCAAAATCACGTTCGAATCCTATTCTAATTGAAAAATTAAGACGTCCGACCAGACGACGACCGCAGATTTACATATGTAAAGAGGACAATGGGCGCGATTTGAATAATAACGCGACGCGTCGAGAGAATAAGTCTCCGAAAGGTACTCGATTTTTATTTATTTTGTACGAAGGTGTTATTTGTAACGAGCGTGGTTTTTTTGCGCTTAATGAGTTTTCGATGTGTGAAACTTGCGTAAGAAAAATCGGCTGTTAAATGTTGCATGGTTTGTATATGGAGATCGTTTCGATACAATGTCGCGGTTATTGCGATTCGAACGCTGCAGTTTAATCGCTCGAATGCCATTTGTGTAAAAGTCGTTTATTTCTTTATACGAGCGATGGATTAAAAAATGCAATGAATAATTATGTGTAATCTTATAAGAAAAATTTGTATGTATGAAGGATGTGATTGTTTGCAGTTGATGAGACTATGAAGTTGAGACAAATGTATTAGTTGTTGAATGAACTTTAAGATTGTTTATATTGTTATGTTAAATTATTTTCACAATAAGAGACTAAATTGAATTAAGCTTTAATATGAAGTCTATGCTTACAATCGTTTGACTCAAGTCACTGCATTTCAAGCACACATTTTAAGCTCGATAATCACATCAATGGTACTTAAACCGACTATAAACAGCTAACTATTCAAAATTGCATCGACTGCGAATATCTTTTCATTCACAAATAAAACGATTTTAATGAAAAAAAATTCAGAGACGCCTCAATCCAAAATCTGTGGACAGTGGTCCAGATAAATCACGAAGTGTATTCGTTCCGAATGTCTGAATGTCTGAATGATCGCGATGATCTCGTAACCACAAAAAGGAGGTCAGTGTCCAAAGAGCGGCCGTGAATCGCCCGTTCCGCAGATGACACAATCGATTCATTGCGCTCATTGTCTTCCTGTCGTTATGTTTATTATCGAATCACGCGTCCATCTTTTTCAAGGGGGGACTCTGCCCCCCAATTTGGCCGATGGGGGCCCCTCTTTCGTGTCAGGATACACCCACGGAAGACAATGGGCGAGAAGGCCGAAAATATTTGTGATCGTTGTCGAAACCGTTTCGAGACCCTAGAAACCAACTGGTACATGTTTTTGAAACAATCTAGAGATTTAAATTTGGCTTTAAAATATTCATATTTTGTATAATTTCTCATTTCTGTGTCAGTAATGGATATATCATTTTGTGCATGTATCAACATCAAGCGTAACGAGACAAGTTTCAACGCATTAAAATAAATAATAACACACCGTCAGACTTAATCGAATTATTAATGAAAAGAATATCAATCATAATTTTCTCACAAAGACGATTAATTCTAATTACGATAAACTTGTCAAAACAACGCATAATTTCCGCACGGACGAAAACTCGCTCATCCGTCGCACCTGGAATCCGAAATATTTCACTTTTCACCCAGATCAAAAAAAAATATATAAGAAAACTCAAAAACGAAAAAATAAATAAATCGAGCGGTAAGTAAGTGTATTTTCGATGTCGCTAATTGAATTTGTCCGGTCGCCGACACAACAATGTCTCGAATCGTTAATGGCGGACTCAATAAAACTGTCGCTGCCGCAATAAAAGCGAATTTATACTATCGGCTAGCGCATAGAAATTTCGACGAATCAATCGCGACGCCATTCTCGTTTTAATTTCGTTTTTTCCCGCCGAAAAACAAAAGGCTATGGCGCGAAACGCGGCCGCCATTTTCCCGAACAGGGGCGGACTCGGGGGGTGGGCGTCGTATTATATTTTGTATCGAGGGGAGGGGCAATTAACGCATTTCCGAACGCAGTAAAAAGCGAGTGCGTTTGTGCGTATGAAAAATTGTTATGCGTCGGCGAATTCGCCATGCAAATCGAATCCGTATTTCATTTTTTGCGCGATTTTTAATGCGCTTTAAATAAATTTATCGCGTTCCGATGGCGACTTTAATTGCGCGTAATGGGCGATTCGTATTGTGTAAAAATTTTAACTATTTTGAATAAATTATCGATGCAATATCAAAGAGTGCAATGATTTTTTTTTCGTTCGTAACTGCGTTTAATTTCGTTTGGATGCAATTCATATGATTTATGATGACATTATACCGTGTATAATTTGAATATTTTTTTGACTAATTAATACAAAATTTAAATAAAATTCTTTTAAATTATAATTGATACATTTCATTTGTCACATAGTAATTGATTTTATCATTGTATAAAATGTATATTTAGCTTATTTTTTTGCATTCTATGAACTATTAATGGAATTCATGACAAAATGTACTTAATAATTAGAAAATGAAATAGTAAGGGCCAAACTGTTCATTAACCTTAACTAATCATTATCTATGCTATCGTTTTTTCTATTGAATTCGCGAATACACTTTTGACAGCTGTCAAATTCAGCAGGAAAAAAAACGCTATGTTAAAGTTTAGTGAAAAGATCGGCCTTAAAAATACAGTGCAATTCTTTACATGGATATATAGGACCATTTAAAATAAAAATGGATCGAAATGATTAAGAGATAAATAAAATCCACGTGTCGTGCATTTGTGCAATCGGCGAAAAGTCACATGATGGATATCTGCTGCTAAGCGAAACCTTATTAGTTATGTTGTCTCGGTTAAATGCCCCAAAACTGAGGGCAATTAATCAGTTTTTTTCCAACGCCCAGTGGCGGCGCGCGGATATGGATGGCCCGCTTTATCTCGTGAAATATGTCTCATAATTTATAAGTACCACATTAACTCGGACAGATTAGTGGCTCGTTATTTATTCATTTCATTCCTGTTATTATTATAAACAAACGTTTCGGTTTCGCGCATACGACTTTTCACTTTCGAATAACGTAAGCAGGTATAGGTTCGCTTTTATCGCTCGTTAATCGATCGTTTTTGGCTATTTTTTCGGCGTTTTATTTCGTCACTTTTATTTTCTTCGCCGTTGAAAATTTTAAACGTCGCCGTTTTGTACGCGTCGATGGCGCGTATCAAATATTCAAATGTGAACGTCGTAAAATTAGTATCGATTTTGTATGTTCGAATTTACATTTTTCGTATGTTTTTATGATCGTTTTTATGTACTTGAATTTTTATTGTCCGAAATATCAATGCTAAGGACGAATCGTCGCCATTAATTACGCGCTTGATAACTCAATCGGAATACACAGAAACCAAAGACTAATTTATACCAAAAACGCATATCATTCGAGCACATTCGATAAAATCCTAAAATCGGCCATTTTTCTTCACAAATTTTTCAAGAGACAGTTTGTCGCCCCCTATTTCGTGAATCCGTTTATAGCTTCTCGCGCGTGCGGGCGACTCCAACCCAAAATATCCTTCTTTTCGAACGTCTAGCGATCTAAAATACGAATATATATACACACTAAAATATATAAATGGATATACACATGAATATACATGTATAAATAAACGCAGTATGAACGGGGCAAATATCCATGAGCGCAGATAATGAACGGTGGCGCTGCCAGCGCGGTAAATGCGTCGCAGAACATTAATCTCTTTACAGTTTATTTATTGCCGGGCAGCACGTGTCGCCCCTGGACCGGCACTGAACAACCCCGCGAACGATAAACCTACACTGATTAGAATTTCAAATGTCTACATATGCCTATTTCGGATGAAACGCCGAAAAATCGAACAGTTTCATATTTCGATAATTTTGATTTTAATGACATAAAATATAATATTTTTTTCTATAAAGACCCATTTAGAGACTGCAGACTTTTTGTCTGCCGATAGTTTGATTGGGCTCTTTGATAAATATCAAGAATTTATGTAAGTGAGAGCGCATATGCAACGATATCAATTCTATATACTATGAAAGAAACCGACTTAACTATCGGCCAATTAAAAATTTTCAATCTTTAGGGGCTCAAATACAATTTTTCACATTTGGGATATCTTTGTAAGTATTAATTTCGATATATTAGGCTGTTGACCTACTTGCACAAATAAGATGACATTAGAAAACGATCATACTTTTAATTAAAATTAAATTATTTTTTATTTGGGACCTGTCTTCTTGTTATAAGAGTGTCGTCTGAAAATAAATCTGATGAGAAAATCATCTTTGAGTAATAATTTTAGGGATGCGACATCATCCATCGCGATGAGTCAAAGGACTCGAGGAATGCACACGAAGCGAACGAGCTTCAAATATAAAACCGACACTCGATATTTTCGAAGACGATCTCGGTTTTGATACTTTTTTTTATTTCTTACACTTTTCAAACCATCTGAGAAGTCGTCGCATGCGAGAGAGGAGCAGATGATGATGATCCTTGAATTTAAACGCGAAAAGCCTAGAAATTATGTGACACTTAATGACGTGGACGCGTTCTAAGCCCCGGGAATGTTAAATCGGCCAGATTCGCGATGCGTCTCAACTCTCACATAAATCTCGCTCTTTATGGAAATCGAGGGTCACGACCGACGAGTCAGACTGTTCGTTTATTTTTTTATATACATGCATTTTTTTTTTTTTACCAACTGTCGGTGGATCTTTATCCTTTTTCCTTGCGGTTTTTGGCGAAGAAAAGTCGCCGAAGAGATTTGAATGCGCGGAACGTAAACAGAGTTTGGATCCAATTATACGCGACGTGTGGGCGAATGCGTTCGGCTGCATGCGAAAGTAAAACGTTTTGGATTTTCCGGAAAATTCGTAAATTTGTCACTTTTCGTGTACGTGGAATTTGTTTACGTTTAAGAGGATTCGCGTTATTTATTCTTGGGTGGTAGAAAAACGATTTCGGTATTTATTTAAATCATTAAAAAAAATTACAATGTGATTTTGAGCAGCTTTGTTTTATATCAATTAACAGCTCACGTATCATCTGATAAATTTACAAGGTAATCGTGACGAAAATATGAATTAAATTTAAAAGGATCTTCAAATATTTTATGACTATAAACTAATTGATGAATCAATTGAAGTTAAATTAACTGATTAAACCAATGAAAATTAAAATTATCAGAAACACAATTAATTGAGATTCTACTGTATATAATAAATTTAATCAATAATTTTCTATGATTCTTTCATCGTAGAAACGATAAATATTCCAAGCGACAATCTCAATAGACTCCCGTCCCGTCTCACAATCAAAATTCAAAAATCGACCAGCTCTAGGTGAAAAAATAAAAATACAAATAAATAAGACGAAAAAAAGTAACATCAACCACCTGTCTCCCCGGCGAGAATATGAAAGAAGCTCTTCGTAAAATACATAAATTATACAGGCGAGTCCACGTGTCCTGTAATCGAATCGAGCTCGATCCGTGGGTGGTTCTACGAGACGGTGCCGATGATGATGACCGTTGTCGTTGTCTAAATCTTGAAAAAAAACGTGTGACATGCTTACGAAATCGTAGACAGTGCTCAGTTTTCCCACGAAAAGTTCCCAAAAACTCCGAAACGCGCATTAATATTCATCGGTCGGCCATATTGCGCGTGGAAAAATCTACTAGGCCGGGCTTACACACCTAAACGACTCCATTTTTTAACGATTGATGAATTTTGACACTTTCATTTGACTCTTTAGTACAATTCCTATCAGTTCTATGTCTCACGCATTCTATGTTCCCTCTTTTTTAATACATTTCTGTCATCATCCTACGATCCTTTCCCTTACGTCTAGAACCAAATTAATGAAGTTTTCCTTTTCTATCTCATATGAGAATATTATTTTTTTCATATATAGAAATAAAGTTTGTTAGATAGAGCACAATAAAGTGAACGAAACCTTATTCAATGGCATTGTCAATGATATAAAATGCAGAATTAGCAGTAGCCTAGTCGTTTACAAATCGCTCATACATAATTCATACGATCTCGTATATGGACTAAATAATATTGTTATTTAAAATTATATTATATCATATATGGGGTCGATTTGCATTTGCATATTTCGTGTAATATGCATTTGGTATTGTGGTAATCGACGAAAAGCCCTTTCGACGACAACTCTCCGACTTATGCATATTACATGTACGAAAATGTACGTACGGTTCAAAATGATTGATGACTCGCTATCGTTCGACGAAATTTAAATATTAAAATGTCATTTTGTTAATTGTCAACGCAAAGAAAGCCGTTACGAATCGTGAATAAATAACAATAAAAAAATATATGGAACCGTTGATATGAAACATTCGCAGTTAGATATTCGGTTAAAATGTAAATTATCTTTTTTTTTAGGTAGATTTGAACATTGCTAATTTAAATATTCAATTGAATATGAAAGAGGCAAATTTTGTTCATTTGATTCAATTTTTATTAATATTTTATATTTAGACTAGAAATACAGAATTGCAATAGGTACGCAAGCAATTCGAATAAGCTTTTAAACATTAAATTAGGGTCGAATTTTCAATCATTTATGAAACTAATCATTAGTATAAAGTTGACAATTATTTAAAGAAAGAATCATAGTAGATGGCTAAAATTGTAAATAACGATTGAAAGACGAGACGTATGTATTAGTTAGAAGTCAAACAGTCAGTTACACTTTTTTTTATAGAACAACGAACAGCCTACATTTTTCAATTGTCAATCAGCATTTAGATATCAAATTCTTCAAAGAGAAAAAATCGACTATGGTTAAATAGCTTAATTTATACTGATAACTACGGGTTGAAAGAATGAAAAACCGATCAGTATTCGATTAATGATCGTATACAGACGAGCATATCGATTCAATCGATAAACGATCAACACAATTCAACGCCACATCCCCGATTGAAAAACTGAACAATGCACGAGGAAAAGCGCGCAAAAGTGCAAAACAAAAGAGCAATGGCGATTCGCCGAAAAACGCGAAATAATTGACCAATCAAAACGCTCGGGCGGCCGCGGCCAATCGATAAAGGGCATTTTCGCGCGGATCGTTCGCGATCCGCTGGCAGATAAATAAATCATTTATCGGCGTTATTGTTGCGCGTACGAAAAACAATGGTTTTCGCAGATCGAAGTCGGATAAAACGGGACGCTTTTCGCGGCGGAGGAAAACGCCCACGACACGCCCGATTGGTCGCCCCAAATCAAATATTCGCAACGCGTAACTTTGCACGCGGATAAAATATACCGCCCTCCGATTGTCTATTGTGTATATGTGTGATTGTAAGATTTGGATTTCTTAAAATTTTTATGAAAAAAATTGTTGCAGATTCGAATTTTTTGTATCTAATTCGGGGGGTACGAAATTATGTTCTTGGATGTTCGATTAGAAGTTCCAAGATGATTTAGATGAAAAAGTTCTGCTTCGTTTTGAAACGGAATTGATGATTAAATTTCTCTAAAGTTTATAAAATTGAATCTAAAGATAAGTTATTTTGTTACTCTACAAAAGTAACTAAAATGGTCGACAATATTGGACAATACCTGAGACTTTAATTGTGCCCTTTACGTAGTATTAGATACTGTTTATTTTACTTACAAAATCATTCTTTTAGGAACAACTTTTCCTTCGAACTTGAAGCCCTAGTCTTCCCTACTTTATTAATAGGTATAAGACATAAATAATTTGCTAAATTTAATAAGATTCTAAGATTTTAACTTGATTATTTATATTTAAAACCAATAGTATCAATGCATTTATGGTGATCGTCCAGTTTCTAAATAAGCTTAAAGTGTTACAAATAGAATGTCAATTCTATGATAGTTTCGAGTCCGATTTATGTTATGCGAATGCGTTGGGTATTCGATATGCGTAAGATAACAATTTAGTGCATCATTGATCTATTTTGATGTATAAAACATACAATCGAGATTCTGCCTTATGTGCGGTGTATAAATTTTGAACGTGTGCCGCATCGGTAAAAACGAATCATATCCATTTATATGTGAATATGTAAAAACGTTAACCTTGACGCATGTATGTACGTTGCACCCGTAACTAATACGTTTACAATGTAAATTTTGCACATTAACTGAATTAAATCGTTGTTGATTTTCAGTTCGTGCGTGAATCACGCGCGGCCTGCACATCGAATCACAATAATCCGCGAGGTATTTTTTCGATTCATTTGAATAAAAATCTGTCGAATCTATAAAAAAAAAGGTGTGCAAAAGTAAAAGGGTGGAAAAGCCTCAAAAGGGAACCGAGGGTGGTCCCGCTTCCCTTCGACGCGAATTCTAGACCGACGTTAAACCGCGCGCACGTCGTTTTATTGTTCCGACATTATCATTTTATTGAGCTGAAATTGCTTGTAAAACGACTATCGCCGAAAACCCTTTTCTTGAGGATCACCTCTCTGCAGGGATATCGCCGTCTATGGCCGCCCGACTCCCCTTCTCTCACCCCTAGGAATTCGGATCCCTTCCGCAACCATCTAGTTCGGGTAAATTGATTGTTTTATTTGCATTGCGCAATCCTGGCGCCGAAATGAAGCCGGGGACCGTAACGATTCAGCCTTAAATGGAACATTACCGAAGCTGTATCGAATTTGATGAGCACTATCGCTTTTCAATCAATTAAACGATCCGACGCCACAAGATTGCGAGCTTAGTATTATGAAAATGTTCGCATGTAATATTGAGTATAGCGAGTTACATTCGATAGAATATCAACCCCTACACGTACATTAAACATATAAATGGGGTAATATTCATTTTCGCATGAGCAGAGGCGCGCTTTTCACTAGAGCCTGTTTCCGTTAGCGAACATCCCGTTTCCGGAAACAGTATTTCCCGGCGAGAGAGCAACTCTCCCGGATCGCCGAACGATAAAGGGCTCACATTCAAAACATACATAAATATATATATTATACAATGTAACGATATTTATAGGGTTGAATTTTCACCGCGCACATAAAACACGATCGATCCGAATTTATTTCCATATTAAGAATACAGTAAATTAATCCGAGATCGCTATCTGGCCGCGAGATCGCTTTAGGAACTCATTAAAAGCAATAAATATCAAGCAAACGGACTGGTTCCCAAAAAACTCACAGCCACAAATAATTTATTTATACGCGCGTAAGAAGCGAACACGGTTTTGAAAAAAATATATACACAAGATACGAAAATAAAATGGTAGATAATGATGTCCGAAATGGTCGTACCGGTACGCTGAGCGTGTAGTACGATGCAATTAATTAGACAATAGGCGAACAACCTTAATTACGACAAGCCGACAATAATTGTTAAAAAAGACTTAATTCCTCAGTGTGTTACCCTCCCACTATTATATAATGTCGGTACGTGTGCTAGTGCTTACATTGTTGAAATACCAACGTTCGGTACATAAAAACACATCAACTTAATAGATAAATTACCCGAAATAAAATTGGACATGTTTTTAAAGATGCGGTCGACGCCCATGCTGCGATCTATTAATTGAGCACACCCGAAAAAGTCGAAAAGTTCTTATCAATTTGTATTAAATGGAAAATTTTAAACGATGCCCGATAGCGAAATTCCTATTGTGCATGTGTAGCGAGATTGTGCTTATTGGAGTGATTAAAATTTTGGCGAATTTAAGTGAGTTGTTTTACATATAAAAAAATAAGATTTTTATCGTTTACGGTTGTTACGAATTTGAATTGAATAGTTCGTTTAATGTGTGTAAAAGCTTTTTTTTTTCATTCCGGCGTTTTGCTCAGTCATTCAGTATTACGCGTACACTGCATTATATTCCCTTCAACGATCCTATTCTAAACGCGATAACATAAACGGAAAATTGTTATATGCGAAAAATAATTTGAATTTTAGAAACATAGATGATCGAGAACGATCATAGATAAAACCGAAAATTAACAATTCATTTTGAATATAATAATAATTTAACGTTATAAATATAACCCACATCTAAAAAGCAACGTATTTACAAATGAAAGCATGATATTTCAAATAGAAATATATCAGATAAACAAACAAGCTTTTTATTTTTTACTTCAGATTTCATCGCTAAACTATTCCGAATTTAAATTGAACGTATCAGATTCGGATTATAATGTATGAATTCGTCGGCGAACATTTTCAAATTAAAACACGATTTTTCAAATTTTATATAATAATAATCAACCCATTAAATATCAACGCACGCCTGTTTAAAATAAAATTAAATATTTTATACAATAAAGGCTTGAATCTCGAATTTTGCCTAAGTAACTAAACCATAGTTTTTTTTTCTATAGAATTTGAAGGCTGTTAATGATGACTGCTAATTGATTGTCTATCAACAATTGAAATATCAAGACTCTACTATGATGATCAAATACCTTAAATGTATTAAATTGTTTATATGAAATGATAATCTAATTAAGTTGCAACAGTACTATAGCATCACATCGAACACACAGAAAAACATTTTTTTTTTTAAATACCGAATTTAATGAAAATGAGAAACACATTAGTTCAATCAATATCCACACACTCAAACGTCCGATAAATCTCATCCAAAAAAACCGAACTGTTCAAAAACTCGCCATAATCACGAAGAGCATCAGACCTAAATTTTAGAGGTAAAACCAACAACAACAACAAGAGTGTCGTTCTGATGCTCATAACTATACTATCCAAAAGGAAAGAGCATCATCAGTAGGAGGTGGAGGGTCGTCCGCCATTGGCGCAACAACCTGCCCGCGCATTAACTCGGCCCCATTGTTTGGACACGTTATCTCGTCTGAGGCATCTTCGGCGTATATATGTTTGTATCTGTGTGTTTAAATTTGAGTGTGTTGGGCTCGAAGGCGATTCGGATGGGCGAGCGAGACGAGTGTTGGCCGTTTTTGGTTGTGTCGTTCGTTGTATGGGAGGGAGGACACGCACTATCGTTAGTGTTATGGCTGCGTAATGACTGAGGAAACGCGCAGCTTCTCTTATGAACGAGAAAAAATCTCATCTTGTTATGTTCGGTTGAGTGTTGTTTGGTTTGTGTGTGGGGTTGAGGTTCTTTTGGTAGTTTTGATTTTTGTTCGATGAGAAGTTGAGGAGACTTTCAAGATGGATTTGGATCAGATCTGTATGAAGTTTAATGAGAATCATATGGTAGATACCTTTTATGGTACTATGCTTTAGACCTGTATTATGCTCTAATTAAAAATTATGTGTAAATGTTCTGAGGCGAATTCCCTCTCGAATCACTTTTAATCTGCACCATGCTCTCCCTGTTTATTTAATAAGAATCAAAGATGATTCTTATAAAATTAACTTGATTTCCAAAGTAAAGTATCTCGAAATGGTGTTTACCAGAAAATTCATATAACATTCGATTCTTATTGAATCTACTCATAGTCAGAGTGCAGCTCTGAAACAAATCAAATATTTTCTCCAAATTCTTTATAGAAAGGATGATTTTTGAGTTGTTGCTAAAAATAGCGAAATTATTCTCATCATTTGAAAAAATACTTATGAATTTAGATACATACGTCAGCGCATGCTTTATATTGATTGATATACGTTCTAGATAAGTCTCCTTCAGATGTTTATTTCATATTCCATAATTCGATTCTATATATTACATATGCATCATATGTACATTCATTAATATTATATTGCACAAACATAATAGTACGTCATAATAAGAATCAAACACCATTCAAAGCTCGAGTACTCCTATTTCATACCGGCAACAAAAAAATCAATTGAAAGTACATTAAATCGCATGACGCACTAAATAATAACTGTATTGAAATAAAATCATAATATTGATATACACGTAAGCAAAAAATCATACATAATAATTTGAATATATAAGTCTGAAGTCATCGAGCTAATGAGCGTCCCTGTTTTCAATACATACGAAACTAACCAAAAAGAGACTCGGTACTCGGTCTTATCGGTCATCGATAATATTTTCCGACGTGCGACTGTGGAATTGTATATGTTTTTATGGAAGACCGCCTTTATAACAAGGATAGATCCTTATCGTGGAAAAAGAGGGCTCGTTCTTGTACAAGTGTGTACCTTCGTTAGCGCCGCGCGCGAGATTATTCAATCGGATAAAAATTCAGTCGAAACTCCGCCCGATAAAAATCCCAACGGCACAACAATAATGGTGGTAACTTGTGTTTTTTTTTTTAGGTATTTTTTTATTCACTCTCTTTTCAAAACGCTCTTTATTTCTTTGAGATCTCGAAGAGGCGAAACAATCAAATTAAAAACAAAAAATGCGAGCGGGGCGTATAAATAAATCGGCGGGTGCGCTCACGACAAGACGTAAATACGTTACGTATGCGAGCAATAAAGTTGTACAATTTTAACGAAGAGATTATCACAACAATGGGGGGACGAGAGAGCGAGAGCGACACGTAGATAAAATTGTTATTTATTAATGTAATTTGTCCGAAACGTACGCCACTGGACTATGTATGTAAGTAAGTTGGCTTCGTCTCGCGAAGATTCCCATCGGCTAATGACTATTCGGCGGATAGAGCTATTGTTCTGTACTCTCAACATTCCCCGAAAAAAGCCTTCAATCCGAATTGTAGACGACTCGGTTCAAAGGAACCGGAACACGAATTTACGCGGGAAAATTACACGGGTTCGCGCGCTCGAACCTCTTCGGCGGGTTCAACAATCGACGAAATTTTCATTAATGAGAAAAAAAATCGAATTTCGATTTCGTAAAAAGAAAACGAATTTATATACGTGTGTATGATAAAAAAAAAAGTTTGCGCCGAAAAAATATTCCTCGCATGCTCGAACGAATTTACATATAAAAATCGTTGCGGATAACGTTGTAAGTATCCGCCGGTCGGCCATTAGCATTCATTAAACGCAATCAAATCCCCCGGATTATATTTGCTTACGAAAATCACGAAAGTCACAACTCGAAGAACCTCGTGTCCGGTTAAATTCCGACCCCGAACCGCACTATTTAAATTAGGCGAACGTGCAAATCTCCTAATAGGATTCGAAGATATAACGCCTCGTCCGTCATACAATATAATGACGTGCGCGGAACAGAGCCACCCCCTGTGTGTATAGGGGGTGGGTTCGGGGGTAATTTTCGACGAGGATCGGCCCAACGTGAAAAATAGGGTGCGATAATGGCCGCTCGTCCAATTATAATGAAATTCAAACCTGCCCACCTCCGAGGAGATGGTGTGCCTCCATACAGTTGGGTGGGAATTGGGGTGGGACGAGTACGTCCCGCGGTAAATCCCGGAATCCCGGGACGCGAAGAAACTCTGGCGTTTATTAAATTGGCCGTTTTGCGAATTCGCCGACCCACAACCCCTCTCTATCGCAATTTTCGGTTCGCTTATATTACATTATTATAAAAATAAAATTTTGAATCTGATTTTTTTTCGTCGGTATAATATAATTTGAGAGTTCGTCGAGTTGCGCGGTGAAAAGTTTTTTTAATATTAATCGTTGGAATTTTCGTGTTGAATTGTGTAAATGTTGTAAAACGTTCAAATTAAAATTTTTGAACTCTGCGATATGGAAAAATAATCGTTTACGCTTTATATCTATGGAAATGTATCTGCGCTATCGTAATATAGCTTCATTATTTCTAACATTATCATAATGAGTAATTAAATCAAAACTTTTCATATACATTTACATTAATTTCGTATAATTGAGTTAGAAAACAAAACACAAGGGTTATGTTACAATATTACAATGCTATAATAAAAAATAAACAACATTTTCCACATACAACAATTACGTTTTCGAACTGCGATTATTCCGACCATTTTCGAAATGCCCATTTTATACATTCACGCATTCTTACCGGAGTAATTAACGCGATACTCCTCTTATCAATCAGCTCATTAGGGAGACGAAAAATCTGAATTGTGCCCTTAATTATTACAATTGAGTAAGTCCAATTATTCACATTTTTTTTAACGCAAATTAATAAAAATAGGTCGACTACTATAGTCATAATTACGAACATACAAAAATCAAAACAGAATTGAACAACACGAAAAAAAAACACAACCCTTATCAACACGCCCTCGAGCCGAATACGTACATACATAAACTCGGCAACATTTCCATATTTACACCGAAGCCTCGTCTAAAAATCCAATAAACGACCGCAAATGGCGTCCGCATTTAAGGGTGTGTCTCGGCAACGGGAAAAAAACACATTCATTAAATAGCTAGATCTAGACCCAACTGGGCCCATAACCTTGCGCAGAGGTGTCCGAAGGGTGGGCGAGCGTAATTGAAGCGTCCGTGGCCGTTTTCGATTGGCCGTGTTATTTATGCATTAGGCCGAGAGATTAAGGGGTGGAAGAGCACCTAGGGAGGGTGCCTAACTACCCCTAATTGGGATCCGGGCACAGGTGGGTGGGTCGGCTTATAAGCGTGTAAGGATTAATGCTTCTGAGTTCAATTGCGCGAAACGGCTCAGCCCCCGTAAGCCTCCGACTTCGGGTCGTTTTCGACCCCCCGGACAACCTACGATTTTTATGCGCAATTAAAAACGGATCCGATTTATGTTATTGCCTTCGGTTCTGCAGAGGTGTTGCAATTTGCTATTTGCCGATTGTGAGAATGAATGAAATCGAAACGTGTCCGCAATGCACTTCGGCGATGCGACATTTCCTTTGTTGCGAAATGTTTCCGGTGAAATGTGAATTGACTGATTGATTCATCGATTCGCATTGTTCGAGTGTGTAAAATCGATTTTCATTCATAAATGTTTAATTGGGTAATCAATAAATTACGCGACAATGAGGCATTGATTCATAAACGAAAAACATTAGTCGATTATCATAAATTCTACATTAATATAAAATTCAAATCAATTTATTTTCCATAACTTTTTTTGATCGTTTCGCGTGTAGAACTTTCATTCGTTCGATGCGAAATTATTATAATTACATCAATACGCAATAATGTGTGAAAAAGCAGAGCACGTACGTGAAATTACAAATCATACGTCAAATAAATTAAAATGATGAATAAATTGAATTTAACGAGTGCGCGAATAATATACGACGCGATAAAACCGCTATAAAGTGAACGTTATCATGACGTATTCGCATGAGGTTTTAAAAAAAATGTCGAAAACACAAACCAAACAAATAACGCATTTTTCATACTATTTGTATATCTAAAATTTCTCACGATCCTCATAATACGATAATGATTAGAATATTTTCCAATTTTTTTTTCCAACACACCTATTTAATAACTAAAATTCGATATAGCAAGGCTACATTCACACGTTCTTATCGCACTAATAAAAAGTAAAAAATAACAAGTCAGTCTTATTTAAAATTCCACCTACACAACGTTCTTATAGTTTACATGCAAAACTAACTCTTTTCTCCTTGTTTATAGTAACAATTTCTCTTGTACCGTACAATAGCATGTAAAGTAAGGTTTCTAAGGGTCAACTGTGCCACGTGGAAATATCTCATGGAACAAAATAAAATTCACGAACTATTGATATCAAATATGAAAATTTTGAAATTAAATTTTCAAATCTATAAAAAACAACCGTCAACCTCAATTTTGACGCGCCACAAATCTGCAGGTTTTCCCAAAATCACCCACCCCTTAAGGTGGCATTACATCCATACATCCACGGTCGGACCTACACCACCCCCTAGAGCAACATCCCGACGCGTAAACGAATATACACGGGGGTAGTCGGTGGTGATTTTAATAGGTCTTTAGCCCTGTCACCCCAACGGGGCGCTCATTTCGCATGCAAAGTCTTCCGACCCCGGTCAGGCTTTAATTGCCTTTCCGATCGTTAATGAATGGCCCACCGTGATAAAAGTATTAATGGATAGAGAGGGATTCGAAAGTGACCCCCCCTTTTCACCCGTCCTGGAACCACCCCTGGAATTTATTCGCAATTTCGTCACGTCGCTCGTATACACGTGTATGCATATAAATGCATTCGGTACGTGTTTCGAATGTTCAAATTTTTTTTTAAGTCGATTTTTAATTCAGGTGTTGGAAGCGCTAATTGCGCTTTTTATGGGATAGTGGTTCTCGGTTCGAAGTGTCTTTCGGTTTTATGTGAGTTCGAGATTTCGATTGATTCGATTTATTGCTAGTAGATACGTTTTGTTAGATTTACAATTTGAAATCAAATGTATGAACGTTTTTATTTGATTTGAAATGATTATAATAATGAATGTATTGAGCAGGCTTTAAGTTTTCGTGTTGCACACTCACTGCACTAAATGTAGTTTTTTAATAAAGGTTAAAAAAAAAACAATAAAAACACGTATTTATAACGCGGAAAAGAAACGCCGAACGAAAAATAAAATAATAACGAATTAGACGATAAAAACTTGGAACTGAGAAAAAAAAATGAAACAACGGGCATATAAAAATATGCAAATAGGCTTCGTATGGAACTGTTGTTCTAATCCTTCCATAATTACGTTACACGTTAAGCCGAATTTACATTTTTATTATGTTTCCGAATAAACGCGAACGTACTTCACACACCGCTTTCTCAAATCCAGATTTACAGCCGAACAACGACGACGCGAATCGGAAATTTCGGAAGATTCAAAATGTCGCCGAAGCGCATACATACATACATACATACATACACGGCGTGCGTAACGAGCGTTATCGGGCCGCGTAATTAGTTGTAACGCGCGTGTAGCACATGCACTATAATACGGTGGCAATTATCAAATATGGCGGATATTCCCCTCTGTAGCGCGACGACGATAATCGCCAATTTCCCGTGTGTGCGTCTGCCAGAAATCCGGCCAAATTTCTAATGGCGAACGCGTTTATTGTAACGAGGTCTCGGGCCCCGACTTATCTAATGTCCGTATTATTATGACAGTTTTGTGTAGCGTGTGCGTGCGCCGCTAAAGATACCGCAAACCTACATTTTCAGAGAATTATCTGTTTCGATTTTTATTTATACTTAAAAATCGCCAAACACAAATATAAATCAATGTTTTTCATAAATTTATCGAAATTAATTTGAATTACAAATTAACGCATGCCTAACGCCATTACGACTGTAGTTGTCTAATACTTAATTCCGATTAGAGTACAGCGACAAGCAGCAAGAGGCATGCAGCAAGCAGCGTAGTCAACGATGGGAATAATGGAGTATGTTTTTTGTAGTCTCAATTGTTCTCATTGATGACCATGTTGTATGTGCTTCTCACTGATTGTCGCAATACGCAAAACGGGATTTAAGTTAACATATAACTCCACAACACAAACGTCAAAGACACTAAAAATAATTATATGAATGATTTGTCACAGTACTATTATGTCATACCGGACACACAATTAATAGAATAGTATCGTTAAATCAATATTATATTGCAGTCAATTGAAACGTAAATCATAAGATACACGATTTTATATAATAATTTTCAGGAAAAGCTCTCGTCTCGAATGCGACGATTTCGTCAAAGTTTTGCGACCCCTCGCGGGCAAAAAGCTTCCGTCTGCTTAAGAATTCTCAAAACGCGCCATAAAAAATCAATTTTAAAAACGGTTAAGTTGAAAAGTTACACGTGCCAGAAGAAACTAGGAGCGTCGAACCCCTCGGATAAGGAAAACTTTCGAACCCTCCTTTGGAAACTGAAGAAAAAAAAAACACTTTTCCGAATGCGGAAATTTCCCACCAAATCTGAATACATTTTCATACACCCGATAGAATATGGTTGATATAAATAAAAAAATGAAAAACTTTTCAGTGTATCGTTAAATATGATAGTTCCGCCTGTATTAAATTTGAACGCGATAACAATTTCGGTCACGTAAACGTATTGACTTTTCAATTAACAACGGTATAATCTTTGGGAAATTAATATTTGAAAAAAAAAATGTTTGGGGAAAAGTCGTTTTCCCGCGTATGATTGCGGAAAAAAAATGCGGATTTGCATAATATTCGTTGGTATATCGGCCGCTAATAAAACTGCTGAAAACCGCATTCTTTATTACAGTTTGCGCAGCACACCAATTTCAGACAAATTATGAAAGCCAAAAAGGTGAGCCCATTTGTCCTTAATGGTATGCAGTTTGCAAATGAAATAGAAATCCTATGCTAATAGGACCCGCGATCTCACCCCCTGAATCCGTATTCCGTGAGGAGAAGGAATTAATGGAATTTTCGTCCATGTTTACCCCGAACACCCCTTTTTTACGGTTATACCCCTAATAACCAACCGAATTTTCGGACTCGATCTTATGAATAATGCAACCCCGGGCTAATTGATATACGCCTCGTTCGATAAGGATTTTTCGATTCTGAAATTTTAAATATGCACTCAACGGCCAAAGGGTTAAATGTGGTCATATAAATATATTAAGGGTAGCATCCATTTTGGATTTGAATACCTTTCTGTGTGTACCTTTTTTTACCTTGTTCGTTGAAAATAGCCTCAACTCGTGTTATATGTAGTGTATCCTCTTATACCTAATGTGTATGTAATAAAAACACCTTGTAGATTTACATTGAAACATAACGTTTATTCATCATTTAAATCTCGGCCACTTTCGTCAACACAATCAAAATTTTGAAAAAAAAAGAGAAAAGAGGTCTTAATAATGTAGGTATATGTATAAAGTTCCATTGTACCAAATAAAAATAATTCTGCAAACCTTACCAGCAAGGGCAAACATATCACGAAATGTTCATATTTCACATTGTCTAATTGTTAAAAATTACGTATAAATAATTTAAAAATTCACAAAACTTCCGTAAACGGAAAACAAATTAAGTAACCTTATAGAGAAACAAAAATTAAGTAAACTCAATAATCATATACTGTCCGTTTCAACACAACTCATAATAGAACAAAACAACACATTAGTTTTCAAAATTTTAAACAACTTCCAAAATCAATCAACTAATCAAATACGTTCAAAAAATTTAATGAATCCGATCGCAAAATCGATCATACAAAAAATGCCCATTTTTATTGTTTACATACTTAACGACATAAATGTATTAAAATTAAAATATCTAAAAATTTATTTCTCATGATTTATTTTTTAATATCTAACATACCTAAAACGTAGATTAACTGGTAAATCATTCATCGGGTATACAATGTTGTGATTTTGTTCGATAATAATTGGGAGTAATGAAAAATAAAATAGTAGCAGTAAGGACCGCGAACAAAAGATTCGCAATGATTTTCACAACTCTTATTAAAAATATCTCTTTTTTATTTATTTAGATCGTATACTTGTTACGTATATTATATTTTTCAATGGTAAATTATGCGTTTCATGTCTTGTCCTGTTCTACATTTTCATTATTTATACAGAAACTGTTCAGAAAATATACCAACAATCGTTACCTAATTGAGTACAGTCTATGCACAACTAGATAATTTCTATTAAAGGATGGAGAATCATAATTTATTGAATGTACGATATAATAAACATCGACGAAAAAGGCGCCATTCTTTAAGGAATTTTCCTCGAAAAATCAACACAATGAATGAAAAATCATCTAGTGCTAAGCGCAGACGTTATAAGTGAGATCAAAAAGTGTAAAATATCAAATACAATAAATATAATATAAACTTACGCTTTATAAGTACTTATGCCATAAAATCATTGTCTCAATTTACGTATACTGCATTGTTTTTTTTTTAATATTTTCATTAAAGTTAACATTTATTTAGCTTTTGTTTCCCGAACAAGGAATTACAATTATTTACTTGAAAATATACACAAGTAAAATTAAAGTAGAAGCACATTATTTATTTATTTATTTATTTGAAATACGTAATTAAAATAGTAAATATATGTATATAATTAATAATTATGCTTTTTTTATTAATTTAAGTTAATTTAAATTTCGTATACATCTTGTTTGTATCATCATTGGTTAAGAGCACATTTAATAGTAATATTTATTTTATTATTAAACATTGAGCTCTGCAGGCATTTTAAAATGGAACAGGTATCAATTAGAAATTACGTTAGTTACTTTTTTTAATTTAATTGACAATTATCCTAATTTTGACCATTTAATCTACGCATAATCATTACGGTTATTATTAGGCTTTTATTCACAACAATTTCATTCTGCGCTAAGTGTTTCGTGTTGAACCGACACATTGATTATTTATCGCATTCTCGTGAAAAACCGACTGATTCGGAACGAATTATTTTTCGAAACTATTCAAAAAAATAATTAATCAGTTCGTCTCTAGTACGTAAACATAGTAACACTTTTTACAATAATAAAACAATAAAAGTGGGTAACAAACAACAAAGAAGACGTATCCATAATAATCGAAATAAAAATAATAAAAAAGTGAAAGATTGTTAGTTTAAATATAAAATCTACACGCTACTTTTGTTAATTCACTAACTACCAACAATATTTAAAAATTAATAATAATAAATTAATCGTAAAAGCATTGGGACGAGAGTATAGAAAGGTCGAGGAAGGTAAAATCGGGAAAAAGAGAGGATTTCTTTTTGTCACAGAGGATCACTTGCCACTGTGTTATTTGAAATATCACACAAAAATCTCGTATACAACGGTCGCGAATTTCAGTCTCAGTTAAAGTATTTTTTTTTCTTTTACATTATCTTTATCAATATATCAATTTTACTTATAAATTCAGCACGGAGAATTGGCCAATTGCAAAAACGAAGATTTGTTCAAAATTTTACAATTTTCAATCTATCTCTGAATGGTTATCTAATTTGTGTCATTTTATTATGCGTCATTGAACATATCCCATAGATTCGTCTGTGTTGATTGTGAAAACCTACACAGTATATATTACAATCATTTCTTAATTAATTGTACAATCATCACAAACGATCTTAGGGTGTGAAGCTATATTACAAAATTTCAATTAATTATATTTAATTTATTTACACATATAAAGTGAAGAAGAAAATATAATAAATGTTTTGACGCATCGCAACATGACATCAAATTCACAATTTTGATTTTCTTTTTTTTTACAAAATATAAGATCAGGTATGCCGCACTGAAAAACTAATTTATAATTATATACGCAAATGCACAAAGAACTTGTGATATTATTGTAAATTAAAATGCTTTTAATTTTAATCGTGTAAATTTATTGCTACTAATTAAAGTATCTCAACTGATAAATTACAAATGATAGATATGTTTCACGTTACTTTGAGAAAAGCCAACATCAATAAAAAATAATGTTTTAAAAAATTCATTGAAAGAATTTGAAAAAAAAATAATGTGTATAAATTTCAATTTATTAAAAAAACTTGATTCATATCTGAGAATGTTAAACTTCAAGAATGAAAAAAAAACTTCAAAATGAACAGATGAAAATTTTTACTATCTCCATTTAAAAACGTTCAAGGTCATCTGAATTAAGAATAAAAATCACAAGTCCACAAGAGTATATAAATATAAATTACAAACATAAAGATCGATCTACGTAGAAATCCTTTTTTTTTACAGATGCCACATAGATCAATCTCATATAAATTCAAAATTTCAATAGGTGTTCGATACTGTCAAATTTATTTTTTTAAAATACACACTATCGATCGCATCATTGATGCGACCGAAATCACAATCCAAAAATATCGAACATCAACTGAAAACAATTTCACAGTGCGACTTACCATACTTTATACAACTGTAAAGAGAATACAAATCGACAAGAAAATAATCATGAGTATTTGTGGTATGAAAGTGCGCGATTAGCACCCCCGTTCAGACTTCGTTTTTGCAACATTGGCCGTGTTCATATTCATCATATTTTTAATATAATTACTTATTTTTTTCAAAATCAACATTTTTAAGATTTTCGCTTTCGAAAAATTTAAAACCAATCGACGCGTAGGAACAGGGGCGCCGGCCGTTTCGCGAGTGGCGCGTATTCGCGGTATGGGATCAGAGTACTTTCAAAGATTCAGGGATTGTGTCTCTATTTTTTTATTTATTTTAAGGTAAGGGATGATTCGAGACAGGGTTGGAATTTGATTGATAAGGTCAGATCGTCATAAGAAAATTTCAATTCGAAAAAGTGTGTTCTGAATGCAAGTTGAGGAATTGAATTTAAGTACTGAAATTGAAATTGAAGTAGAAAAATAAACATATATTTGTATTGTTTTTTTCAATAAATAAAAAAATGCAAGTATAATAAATTATTTAAATGTGGATATAATAACAAAATTAAAAAAAAACTTCAATGATTTTTTAAACCCATCTATTGAAACTTACGAAATTAGCACAATTACCCCGACAACGATATTAAATTTACTTTCAGAATTAAAATTCCAAATAAAACGCGAATTCAATGAACAGACATTTGAGGAAACTTAAACACACTGAATGTGGAAACGCATGGAAAGAAAATCTTTCAAATGACAAAGGGACCTTGAAGAGCAAATGAATCGCAAAGATTCATAGGATCACATGAAACGTGAGGAGTCATTGAATCTTGTGCAAATCGTAAGGAGCAACTGGGATATTACGATTTGTATCTGGAAGAGTATGGATCGTATTGGGAGTACATGAATCATTGGTATGAATTGGGTACTGGGAGGGATTCATCCGGATAGTACGAATCGTACGGAGTTATTGGGAGCGTATGAATCGTGAGGAGGAGGATGATTGGAGGAATAGGAGCGAAACGGCGTACTCGGACAGCCGGCGTTGGGCAGTGTCGAGAGGAGAGGAGGTGCGGTGTTGGTGGCTGCAATCGGAGCATGATCGGTGGATACATTAGGAGCAGGGGTGTACGACGTGGCTGTAGGTGGGCGTGAGGAGTTGCGGGGGCGCGCTGAAGGGGGTACTCACTACGTCGGGGGTGCTAGCGCCGTCCGTGTGCGACGTGGAGTCGGCGTTGCTGCGGGCGCCTCCGCCCTCGCCGTTCGTCGACCCGTCTCCGGGCCGGCCGCCCTCCCGCTCGTCTATCACCAGGTCGATGGGCATCTTGCCCTTCAGGCAGCTGATGTACCGGTGGCAGAAGTTGTCGCACAGCTCGTGCACCTGCCGGACCGACCCACGCTTTTACTATCTCATCTTAACGCTTCGAAGTGGGTCGATCCCGGTGCAAGCTTGTCTTTTTTGCATTGTGGCCCGATTTCGATTCGAGTCTAACGCGGTTTTGTTTCGGTCTATGTGCGATCGTTTATTCGGTCTATAGGAACTGCTACCTCTACTGCTGTCGCTGTGAGCCAAGCAATCATTGCCTTTCTTACTCCAGCGTTCACATCTAGCCCTTTTTCGTGAGGAAAGGCTGGAAGTGAATGCTAATGAGAAGCATTGAGTTCTCGACTTGCAGCCACAGCATATAGAGCCTCATTTCAAACTGTTGCAATAAGAATCTCATAAGATTTTTACTGAACCTACTTGGAACTCTGAAGCAAAGAATCTTAAAAAAATACGGTAACTTAAGATCTTTGAATTCGGACAGAAATAGACAATTTAAATGTCAGCAAGAATTATTTTCAATTCAAATTAAATTCTGTTTTCAGATTCTTTTATATTACTGAAATTAAGCAATGTTCTAAGCATACAGAAATTGCACTCATGGCAACATTTTGGCTCAAGAAATTACGAGATTGCAGTTCCTATTGTGTTAATAGTTTATAAGCCATTTAATTGATCGATGTAATTGAAAGTTTCAAAATACATATTTCCCGTTGTACAGGATGAATGGTCATCTGAATATCGAAACATCATTTGAATAGAAATCATTATATGTATGTAAAAAAATATATTATTTATACCAAATGACCATTCTTTCGACAATTGATATGAAAGCACTTACCTGTTGACCGTATACTGGCAATTTAACAGCTCATATCATTTTATGATAAAAAAATTAAATTCGATTACATCGGCTTGTAAATGATCGACATATTTCCAAAACAAAATCGCGTTATTATAATGAATAATTACTTTTTGATTAATTGTTAAATCGAAAAGGAAAGTTCAACTATCACTGATCGATCGAAAAACGGGTCCAAGACGAGCTGACCGGATCGACCACGAATATTACAAAATATCCGTCTGATATCGAAGACTGTCGAATCTCACTTGTATCGGTTTTCATTTTTACGTTTTTCGATAAAAACTCCGGACCCACGAATCATTCTACTCGTTTAAAATTAATCAATTCGTCAGCAGTAGATCGATATGCAAAAGAACGTTTGAAAACCACCGATTTAATCGCGAGTTCCACAGACTTCGTTTGGACGAAACAAAAAAAAATTGAAATAAATAATTCACGAATTAATAGTTATATGCATATCGCAGTCAGAAAATTCATTAATGAGCGTTATTTTTTTTAAATGTTTCAAGACTTTTTTTTGTGTTTAATTTAAATCTTCGTTCGACGTCCTTGTCGAGTCCTTTCGAAACACGCCGCAAAACTTACCTGACTTATTATTCATATTTATTCGCATATAAATATTATATTCGCAAATATAAAAGTTCAATCACCATAGTCTGCACACTGGGCAGAAAAAAAGGACAACTCGACCACAAATCGTTTGTTTTTTTCATTTTCGCTTTAACGAATCTCTCATTCACACACAAACCGTAGTCGTTATCCTTTCGTGGAAAAGTACATAATGGACATTCCTCATAATAATAATATTCGTTTATAATAATGGACGAATTGTGAGGTGAAAAATAACACAAGGTACATGTGCCTATTATGACGTTTCCTTTACAAACACAATACCCCATAATCCTGAACCTTTTAAGCGTTTTCCAACGGATAATCGGATTAGAATTAATTGCTAGATACGTTCTGAGAATTTCGAACTGACTATGTATTGAAAAAAAAAAGAAGCAAACACACGCATTTGAATAAATCTGAGTCGTCGGATAAATTGCGTTTAATTAATTGTCGATGGAAGCGAAACAGCCTTCGTGTCGTGGCGTTATTAAGCCGAGATTTCTCGACTTTATACGCGGACACACAATATCTATAATTGCTATCGTTGCTATGTGACCTTTTCATTACAATTTCAACCTTCCAATCTACTCGCATCACAGATCACTGTCGCCGAGAAATTCTCGGGTCGTTCTCTAGCTAAGCGAAATATCGCCGACGAGAAACTGCTATGCCGTTTCCAATCTCCACTGTCGCTTATTTTATAATATATTTCTTATATTATTTCCACGATTAAGCGTAAAACGTAGCGTTTTATGTGTAAGCGAACTCGATCCGAAATGTATGCGGAGAGGCGACGAATGCATAAATGCACTATGCATTTGCTCTCTAGATAACTTTCAAGGATAACTATAACCTATAAAGGGCGTCTTAACGGTACTAACAGGTCGGAATGCAGGTAAAAATATCATTCTCAACATTGGAAAAAAAATGAGTAATAAATAAAATGGTATTCGGTGACAGACGGCGTACAATCTTGCGGTCGAATTTTGGTTAAGGGCTCGAATTACCTATTTTGTAAAGCGACCTACGCAAGATATAAATTATAAACAGCTGTTCGGCCATAATAAAATTAAACATTTGCATTCGGAAAACAACCGATCGAAAAAAAATGGCATACAAATATATAATATAATAAATAAATAAACGAGGGTCGATTTTCTTCTCGGTGCAAAAATCCGAAAACCGGTCACATTAAAGTTAATAGCGAATTTAATCGCGTCTCCTTTACATACTGATATCGGACCGATATGACCGCTATGCGACAGGATGATTTACCTTAATCAACCCTTTAATAGCTTGAACGATGATGCTGGGAAATATCGTAAAATTGTGGACGTTGACGAATTTTTTACTTGGGAAAAAAGTATATAAATTTCGCCGAAAATAAGCGAATTCCGATCGATCGATGTTCATTACGAAATAATACCAGTTTGAATAATTCATACGTCAAAATGACATCCTGAACGAGAAACATGACTTTATTGCAAATTTCCTTTTACATTTCGCGAATTTGTGCGGAAACTGATATCTAATCGTTTGTAAGTTGCAATGTCCTCTATAATTTCAAATGCAACACAGGAATTAATTTTGTATTACATGTGACAGTTCCGTGTTACGAAAAGAATGGAAGCTATACATTTGGGTATAAATATTTTAATTATTTGATCAAAAGTTACTGAAGTAAAAATTGAAAAATTGTATTTAGGAAACCTAATGCATCACGCTATAGAAGGAATGTCGCACGTGTTATGGAAGGTTATGCAAACTGTATTCCAATTTCTAGCAATTTTTCTAACTAGAGGTGCGTCAGCTGACATTTCGATGACGTCAAATACGAAATGTGACATATCGAACGAGCTCAGAGCGTTTTAAAATACGCTTGCAAGAAAACGACAAAGTGTCACCGTTGACCCGAAAACTAGCATGTTTACAACAACGATACGGTTCTGGCCGAGATTCAACAATCCTTTGCATCAACAATGATAAATATAAAACGCACACTTCGCTCAGTAAATGAAAATATACTGCGCGATTTTGAATTCGCATATCTCTCTGAGAATTGCGTTATCTGCGCATAGCGACAAGTATCAATCGTTGAACGAATCATGACATTTTCAATTCTGTAATTGTGTTGAAAAAAATTATATATAATGAAAAGTTTGAGAAGCCCTCATTGTGGTTCATGAGCCAGCGCCCAGGAAGAGAATAAAATCGTATGTAAATTTTCCACCATAATAACGATAGTGTTTGGGGGTAATTTGATGAAATTACACATTACGATCCAATCATAATGACCGTTCCCAGCCGAAAAAAAGGTAAACGTGAGAGGCGTGGCCCAATCCTTATTGGTTCGCGAAAATTAGCTACGACTGTCAACTTTTTTGCACATTCGCACAATCAAATAATCATTTCATTTAATATCACATTTTTTCGTTAAAAAAATACAAATGAATAAATCTGCAAATTACTGAGATCAAATATAACTAAAAATATGAGTCAATACTTGCTATGCCAGACCGTTTAAAAAAAACTATCAAAATTTTCATTTGAACCGAATCGATACAATACTACAGAACCTCAACAATAGACTAGATCAATTATCACAAACATAATTTTCGAAAATGTCGACACGCGGTTCGCCGACACAAAAGCCTCATCTCAATCCGAAGGAAGGTTCTTACATACGTTGCGTACAACGTAGACGTAATCACGTACACAAGGCGAACTCTCCGGCGGCCACAATTTATCATAATATAGATTGCCATTTAGAGGCATATATGATATTAAATAAACGAGGCGCTCACGACCTGAGAGAGACTTCAAAAATAAAACCGCCGCCGACGTATTCATTGTGCATTGTGCGCGCTCGCGAATAAATATATTTCATATGGACGGGGGGGCTATTATTGTACGTAAATGCGATCCGTTAAACGTTAAGTGCACGTAGGTACATGAAACGATGCGACACGTGGACGAATAAGTCAATAAATTTCAGCCAAAGTTCAATTTTCATATTTCATTCGATTAGGATTCCCAATAAATTAATCTATATGTTAACCTCCCCTAACTAAAAGAAAACTATGGTTGCAAAACCACTGAATAGTGCGGGGCCAAATTTGATTCAGACTGTAGCGCCAAAGAAACTAAAGGTATAAACGAAAATGAATATATGTTATTGATAGAAAGGGAAATACTACACAATATTGGGTCACAGAGCTAGCAAAAATATATGTGATACACGTGTGTGTAAAAGTATGAAATTAAAATTTAATGCCTTATTGTGGCAATCGTGTTTTATTCGTGCATATGCGTTCATAAAAAGACTAATTTCGAGTTCGGGATGCATTAAAAAATTGTGCAAGCTTTTATACGAATTTGAATTCGATCGGGTCTTTCCGAGAAAAATTCTTAGTAATAACATAAAAAAGCGCTTCCGTTAGTTATTAAAGTTTTTTTACGCTCAAGTTCATTAATTTATATTATAGGTAGCCGAGGGGTCTTTTTATTAACCTATTAATACCGGTCTATTTTTTTCTCTCGTCGTAATAAAAGCGATTTTTTTCTCAAACGTAATTTTCTTTCCACATTACGGTACCGAGAGCGCATATAGGAACGTGTCCGGCAATTTCGATTATATTTGCATGAAAACCAAACATCATTTGCGCGAATAATCAACGTCGCATAAAATACCCAGGTTCAATAAATTCGCAATGTTTATAGCGAGAGTAATCGTGTAAATTCGTCTCGTTTTCGCCTTGGTTGAAAAACCGCATAAAATTAACACACAACTAATTGATTTTTAAATAACGAACTATCGATAGGCAATAATAATGATGATGATGGACTCGTACGAAAAGTTAGCACTCGTTCGGTTCATTACAGATTTGAACCGTATAAAGCGCGCTTTTATCGATGGAATTTTAATGATGTTAAAAATGGACCCCACAGACACGATTTATGACGTGTGTGTGTATGTATTATCGATAAAAAACAATAACGATTGGAATGCGAACCGTAAAAATTGCCGTAATAGGCGACGAAATGGTAAGATCTAATACCCCGTGGATAATTTAAATAATGCACCATATGTGCGATGTCGAATCTATCAATAATATTTTCCGATGCATGCGTTTATTACGTGAATCGAAGAATGAATTTGTATATTTGAAAATTCTAGACGTTCTGGAAGATATTAGCATACGTTAAAACAGCGTACATTCTTCAAACTAGAAAATTATAATAAAACGGCGATAAAACCGTTCGAATATTGTTCGAAACTATTTTTTACTTTTCGGAACACGATACTCCAACGTCACCTTTGGCTAACGTTAAAACTATATTCGTGCGCGATTTTTATGAAAATCTATTCAAATGTGAGCGAAATAAAATAACCATTGAATCGAAATATTCTCGCAAATTGCTTTCGTAAGCTACCCATAAAAGTTAATCTCGCAAGTTGCTCTTACAACCGGCTCTCATAAAATGTTCATGAACTTGTAAATTTTCTAGTAATGTTTTTAATACAATATTAGCAAATTTCGCTCGTAATATCTGTGCAAAATATATAATAAATCGGCAGACGCATGTACCTATGTATATGGGTGTAAAATAAAGTTAACCTCTTCGGGCATGTGTGCGTATGTGCTTTGGAAAAAAATCGTATTATCATAAAATTCTCATAAAAAGATCCCCGAACAGAATTTCGTCCAATGGAACGAGATGTATGCGTATAGGCCTGTATTATGTTAATGCCGGGACACACACAGAAAAACCTACCTTATATAAAATATATAATATAACCAGTGTGGGTCGGAACATGTTAAAAACGGCAGATGATGCCCTGAAACTCAAAGCAGGAAAAACGTGCGACATATACGAGAGAATTATTAAAAGAAAAAAATTCGATCGCTTCGATAAAAAATGAGAAACTTTGCATGTTTCAGTTTATGTATTTTATATTTTTGATACAGTTTGAGAATAGTAGATGCGAATGAATTAATATGTACAATAGCCAAGATCAATGAGATAGTGAATTCAAATGATAAAACGTTCGAATATGAACTAGTTTAACAGAATGATCGATCGACTTATTTTAGAAAATTTAATTAATTTAAATACCACTTTAGAAGACGTTTGATATAACGGTTTGTATTATTTTTTTCCTCGATTGTTATGATATTTGCATTCGAGTGTGTTAACCCCTCGCGTGTCCGATTTATATCAGAAATTCGTAATTATTAAATTGACGTATTTATACACAACTGTGGAACGATCAACAAGTTGTGTGATAAAATTGAAATACCTCGAGATAAATTAAACATCGCTAATTCGAATCAATTATAACGAGTCATTCATGCAACGCGCTTTCGAACAACGCGCCCGTACTGCACAATACGAAATCTCGCACGCCATTCAAAAATCCAAAATAAATTCAAAAAAAAAATTCAGGCCCGTTCACATTTACCCCCGGGGATAGAATAGCTCACCGTCATTATATATTAAAAAAATTAAAGCAAAAAAAAGACAACGAGCGTGTGTGTGATCCTTATTGGTCAATGCGGAGGAATTCACGTTAGGGAAGACCCGTTGTTCTCGTTTATACATCTTCGGCGTTTTCGATACATTATATACATATTTTTTTCGTTTTATTTTCGAAAGGTATCACGAAACACGTCATTTGAATTTAAAATTACACACTCTTCAGCTATGATCGAATTAAAAGAGGGGCGAACCGAAATCGGTTCGTGTCCGCGGGCCAAATACGCGGCCATTCCGTGTTGATAAACATTATGTGCGAGTTGTGTTTTATGTTATATCTTATACGAAGTGAGTGTGTGTGTTTAAAATATAATATGAGTGCGTATATCGAAATCCCAGGTAATTTCACGTCGTCCATATAAATATCATCACGCCATTTCCCGTTTCTTCCGAGCGCGAAGTGCTTCGAGACCGAGTGTATTTTTAAGACTTTCGTGATGTTTAAAATTGAATCGCACGGGGAAAAAAAAGCGCACGAAACAAGCGATTAATTAACTTTTCAATTGGAGCCGTTCTGGATGATGCGAAGATTTTGATTCGGAATAAATCAAAAGCCGGAACGATTTTATTTTGATCTATTGAATTTATAAATACGGCCTTGTACGTACCGTCTGATACAACACTATTAATCATGCATTGAGAAATAATTACAACACGCGGACGATGATTGAAATTCAAGTTCATTTGAATAATCAAAAATTGATAAAACATACACGACAAAAATATGGGTCGAACCGATACAGATCATACGTCTTCATCTCGGCGTAACTGTCTAATTCGCCCCGTAACATTTGCACAACCGCATCGAAAAAAAAGAAACATGGCCGATACATATATAATTTGATGGGGATTGACGAATCAATTTTCCTCCATTGTGTTTTAAAAACGTTGAAACACAATGACATATCGCCGATTCACGGTGCGTAGTCGAATTATTCGCGCTCTCTCTCTAAGCGTAAGCCGCGATCTTATTTCAAAATCGTCTCTATTCCTCCCCTTCAAATTTTCCTAATTTTACCAAAATTGAAAATTTCGACTCATTATCGTCCACTGCGATGATTTATGCGTAATTTATTGCGATACGTGCGCGCACCGGTTGCAAATTTAACAATTATACATTGCGCGCGCGTGATTTACGAGCGTTAATTTATCGCCGTGATAAAAATATTACGACTCACTCAACGATGGCAATAAAATTTATACACAAGCGGCACATGAACGAGCACAATATCGTTTTTATATAAACGTAAAATTTGTTAGGATTTCCGCACGTTGTTCGTTCGATTAATTCGCGCGACATTATCTAGTCTGGTTATTCGCAGACGGCGCGTAACTCGAACACGCCCTTGATTTACGCGTTTTTTTCTTCATCAATTAAACGAAAGTGAAACGTTTCATTTTGAATACTAATCTAACTATACATACAATCAATAAAAAGTGAAATTTTATAATCGAAATCGGATAGATTCACATTTTTTCTTCATAATATGAAATTTTCAAATCTATATCATGATTATCTCATATATATTATCTCGAGCTTATATCGAAAGATGGGTGTACATAAAATATACAGCACAAGTGGACATCAAGAGACCGGTTACGAAAACTACCGTATGCGCCCTCGCTTCGGACTCGATTCAGACAAATGCTGAATTTCACATCGAAAAAATCGATCGATAACGAAATTTAATTGAAAAAAAGGATCCACACACGATCTCGTCTCAATGGGTTAATAACGGCGCGAAATTGTTTTATTGTGTTATAATTGCGCACGCATCGACCGCTGATTTATCGATCGTTTCGGTACACACTGTACAAATTAATTATCGGTAATAAAAGTCGATTTACGGCTCGATCGTTAACATAATTAAATCGTCAATAATAAATCGCGCCGCGTTACATTTTCGCTGTGGTGCACTATTGGTAAGTACAAGATTTTCCTCGGATCGAAACGGGAATTAAATGCATTTTGTGTAAACGAATCAAATTGCCGATGCGATTTAAAGAATGACCGATGCACATCTGCATATGAATACGTTTCAACTGGAGAAACTCGTTCTGTGTAAAATAAATAGTAGGATTGTGCGTGCCACATTTCGCATTGAATTTATTGAAATATTCAAATCAGCTACGACTGTTAAGATTAGAAAGAACGAAACGCGAGGAAAATTCAAAATGGCGTTCTCGATAAGTGCACAGGATCAGATCGATGATGCATCATTATGGAGATTATTAAAATAATAAATAAATGAAAAAAAACCGCATCGTCCTACAGTTGGTCGCCGCTGCGTTATTAGCATAATGTTGAACAAAATAACATAAATATGTAAATCGAGCCTCCCCATAAAAATACACGGGTAATGGTCACCATATACCCGGGACTCGATACGAGCGTATATAAATTTATGAATTACAATCGACGGCTTCGTATCGGCGATTACGAACCTTCGGATCGCGAACCACCGTTGCACAAGACTCCCAACAAATTTATTGTCGATCTGCAAATACGCACTCATATGCGCATAATCGAACGGTAAATTTACCCGTTGCATATGGGATCTTTGAAACAGTAAACCGTTGAAAAATCATGAACCCTAATTGCGTACGAGCTTTTTGTTTTGAAAGAATCGAATTATTTTTTTAACTGTAGCATTCTCGAGAGTTCAGTTTACACCTCGGTTCGAATTCGAGGAAGAGAAGTAAAGCGCCAGTAGAAGTCGGATCAACAGGTGCGTTGTTTGGCTTGAGCGTCGCAAGAATCCGCTGGCTGTCAACGCGTTGTCAATCAACAGCTGACCGCAACGACGAAGAAAAGACAACGGCCGTTGATGGACACGAGACCCTGGGATGGCACCCGAAGCTATGCCGCAAGAAAGAAGAAAGACTTTCGCGCTATGCGACCGGGAGATTGATGGCCGGTTTCGTTCGGACGACCTCGAAAATCATCTTCGGCTGATCGATATGCGCGGTGCGCTTTGAAATGATCTTGTAATGAATCTTGTCGTACAGATTTTCGTTTAAAAAATCGCATTATGGAGTCTCGGCGGATTGTGTGGATGGAACTCGTTTTCAGAATAGAATGAAATCCTCTGGGATTCGAGAGACCTGTTCGTTTTGAATTCGCCGAGAAAGGATTGAGGAGTTGTTTCAAAATTAAATCATTAAATTATCATTCTGCGGAAAAAAATATACAATACGATACGATCAATTATGAAAGTACTTATTTTCACTAGCATTCCATCGCCGATTGTCGCGCGATGCACAAATTAAATTGATGGCGGACAACTTTTCAATGACCCAATTTCGTTGACAACGATACAAATTCGGTGCTAATCCGCGTAATTGTCGCATTATTCATATTCCTATGAGTAGTGTGTGCACACATCTACAATTTTTTTTTAATGTTTAATCTGTCGTCTCTTATCTGAGATGTCATCGAACACGCACGCGAACTGTCACTTAACTAATTGTTTTTCAGATCGACGATCGCGATATTATGGCGACATGACATCTCTTCTGAATCTTTTTACGCAATTAGCTAGCTTGATGCGCGGGAAAAAACGTAAATTCTCGATAACGCGAGTTATTTTCAAATTGATTTTTCACGACACGTAACGAACGCCGTTGAACGTCGACCAATCAATATTTTGATTACAGACAAACTGTATTATGATTAATTCAAACCAGCTTTACATAAATTTGACGAAATCGAATCTAATTGAAAGAACCTTCACGCACGACCTACAAGCGATCTCATACAATCGATTTTCCCAAAACACGTGCTCCCAGAAGAGGAACGGTCGTCGAAAAAAGCATCGGAAACCAGCAGCCAACGAACCCGTCAATCACTTGGAGGACTTGACGAAAAGAACAATTCCTCCTATTCGATTGCGAGGATTATTTTTCCATGGTCCTCCTCGAGGAGACACGAGGAATCCGAGCGGCCACAAGTTATTGGCTACAAGCAGAAGGAATCCGCGTCATAGTGAATTTTGATTCGCGTTTTTCGCCAGCGACGTCAAATGGGAACAGGTGTCGTTTCTCGGACGAAACTCCTTCTCGGAACTGGTTCGATTGTTCTTCGTTTGGTTTTATTGATTTTTGTTCGATTTTTTTTTCAGTTTGAAAGCAAAGGAAACGTTTTCGACGAAAGCGAGTCGAGCGCGGTTCGATCGATCAGATGTTGCGTTTCGATTTTAACCGTAATCCGATTGATGGATCTGAACATTAAGATAGATCATCAGTCGCTTTAATGAATCTATTGTATTATCTTGAAATTATCTGAAAATTTTTCATGATATATTTTCGTTTAAGCCAAATTTATACAAAGATACGATTATAAATATTGATATTTTTTTCAAAACAAACTTTTTTACGGGAATGCGAGCTTTAAAAACCCAAACGGATTATGCGGGATTTGTGCGAGCATGGTTTTTATTCGGGCAATAAATAATTTCGTTTATTATTATATTTTTGGACAAAAGCTGTCATTTCGAATTCGCTTTACGCCCTTATGAACGCTTTAAAATGTGTAATACGAACCGTGCATTATATTATTATTCATACGCCACCCATACTAAAAGTACACACGCAACCAGAAAAGAATCGATGCGCGCGAAATTCGAACTGTTCTATAATTTCAAACATGATACTTTCAAAGATAAATAATAACGAAATCTCGTTTGTATACGTAGAATCTTGTATGAAATATGTGTGTAGAAAGGAAACGTCGTTTTGTCCATATAATAAATTGCGAAGACGACATGGTGATTGAACTTTCTTTTAAATCTAAACATATAAAAAAATATACAAATAATCATAACACTCACCTTTTCTAATTCTAAGAGGTGAAACCGTAAAACTTGAATAGCTTGTACCATCTGAAAATATAAAAAAAAAATCACACATTAATAACCTTATACATAATAATCCATAATGAATGCACGACGGTGAAATAAACGCGTAACGGCAATAATTAATGTGATTATGATAATTGGCGTCGTATATATTCAAATATTAACATTAAAAAACAGTTGTCATAGCGCATTTTGGGGTCGAATTGGGTAAGGTTAGGGACATCGTCAAACTATAACGATGCCATTGACATCGATTAAAAAGCATCCAATCTCGAGGAGACGTAGAAAAAACCGAAAGTCAACGTGAGAATACGGCTTTTTCTGCGAAACGCACATCATCTTTATAAGGAAGCCCGATTAGAAATTAATTTGATCGAATCGGTTTAGCGGTTTATGTCAAACGTCAAACGGCTGATGCGCGTTTTCATTGACACCTCTAGAATTCCCGATGCACTTCGCGAACGGAAAAAAGTGAATTCTTTTCAATTCGCCGACGTTTTCCACACGAGAAGGTGTTTTATAAATTTATTTTATATATATGCGGTTTCTTTACGGATCGGGGATCGGATCGCTCTCACACCTAGCGTTGTCTGGAAGCAAAAACTGCTGCTAATTTGCACAAGACTTCGCGCGCGGCGAAAGCAGAAAAGGCCAACATTCCACCTCGACTTTACCGAGTATTGTCGGAAATGTGCCAGCGATTGTTCAACGATCATTCGATAGATCGTTAAACACACCATTAAAATATATTAATAGATCTGATATGTCACTATTGAAATAACTACATTTATGCAGCAGTACAGCAGAGTCAACTTTGTTCCAAGTCATGGATGTGCACATGATCAATTTTTTATATTCAAATTTGAATGTTATCGGAAATGAAATGAATATGTCAACAGATCTCAAAATCATTTATATCCTCTTCAAAACAATGCATATTCAAAGACAATATCTGCACTCAACTCCAGCGATTTAAATTAATCACTTATACCAATTAACTTTTAAGTCCTCATTTCTATTTATTCATATTCCATCATGTTATTATTAACAACAAAAGCTCAAAATTACATACTTTTTCATATGTATGTTCAGCGAAAAAAAATGAATTACAAAAGCACAAACTAGTCCGAAGTTAACGCCGATTGCGCAATCGTAGCTGAAATGTAAAAGCCTCTTCGAGATCTAGTCGTTGGAATAATTTGTTTTGATTTATCATATTCATCGGCCGTTGTTGTTGTTGTGGTTCGGGTTTAATTAGCTCGGGTTGCGTGCTTCTTGACGATTGCGATCTCGCCGCTCCTTCGGCCTTTAAATGGAGATGCACCGCATGATTTATGGGGATGATGGCCGCGTGTGAGCAGACAATGATTTATGCGACAGATCGGGTCGAAAGTGAAAGATCCACGAGGATCTTTGTCCTAGTGATCTTGAGGATTCGCGGAATCGTAGCAGCCTATATAAGGTCGATCATTATCGGATATAGACAATATAAACAATTCCTTGGATAGACTCCTAATTTCTACGAGACTACACAAGGAATCAGATTGATGAGGTACTGAATGAATCTTTTCTCAAGAGGCTTCCGAGATTTCCAGTGACATGTCATATTTCTGAATTAAAAATTCGCGATGCGACCTTTCGACAATAACGTGTCATTATTGCTAATAATGTGCGCACTGCGAATGGAAATATGACGAGACGTGATGCGATTCCCGTATCGTCGCGATTATCATATTGAGTGGAGCGGCACATATCATAATACTAAACAGAATGTGTATTTTTATTCATTTATTTGTTTAAGAACGCGACGAGGTGCACTTTTTATTTAACTGCACACATCTCATAAAATGTTTCTATTGTTTCTTTTATGGGCTTTAATTAAAACATCGATAAATGCTGAACGTGTTACGCGCGCTCCTTATACGACGACGCCGGAGAATTTGTAACGATCACTTTTGAATTATAACTTTCAATATTGATACGCGGATCTTGTTACAAATTACTTTTTTCACATCGAAGATAATTTCAACAGATATCGATAAAACCGACTCGAAGCTTATATGGCATAAATCAAAATTAAAAACTTTCAAGATTATAAAGCTTTATTTCGTATCGCGCGTTATCTACCGTGCACATCAAACGACTCTTAATAACAATTAATAATCATCGAATTAGCTTTACAAACATCTCGAGTGGAAAATAATAAATTTGCAAGATTTAAGCTCAATCTTTCAACTATTGAGTGATTGAAAGACTAACCTTTTGGGTCATTATTTCAATCGTTATCCTGACTTTTCATAGAATAGAGAAAAAAAACATACAAGCTATTAATCAACAATCGAAAGATCGGCCCTTAACATTCGGATTTACGACCTGAGGCGCCACAGTTTAAAAAATCGTAAGCGCAACACCGTCGAAATTCGAACTACATATATATTATTACCACATTCTCAAGGACGTGTTTGTAAACAAAACTAGTGTGTGCTTACAAATGTTTACCGTGTCTGTTAAAATATTATACAGAAACTGTGCGTCGTTGTGTACACAACTGTTAAGGATACGGCACCAGCCGTCGATAAACGTTTGTGTTATTAGGCCCCGGACCAAGAGAGAGAGGTATGCGAGGTGTCTTCGATAAACGACGGATATATTCTCGGCGAGAGTTATCCCACGGACGAGAAAAAAGGCATCTCGTATATTTTTATATATTATTATTGTAATAACGGGCGTAACTGCGGTGGTGGGCCTGAACTGGGCGGAAAACTGAGCTGGGTATATATAGTCCCAATATTTGCTCACCCCGCGACTGCTTGGCTTCTGATAAGCCGTGATATTTGTTCGGGCCATTTGGACGACTTCCTCTTCCTCTAAAGATCGCATTTGTGTGTGTGCGTTTTTGGGATTTCGTGGATGACGATGGTGTGTTTGTGCTGGGGACGTTTGCAGAGGATTTTTCACGAAAGCTGCACAAAATATGGCCCTCTGTGAGAGTTTGCTTCGAGGGAGTACCATTTTCGTTCTATAGAAGATTTCGACTTTTATTTTCATTTTTTTTATTAGATTAAGTGCTTTGGCCTAATTATTTTACATGGATATAGCTAGAGATTTAATAAAGTGGTATATAAATTACAAATCGAATGATAGCTAAAGTGAAGAAAAAGCCATCGAAGCTCAGTGTAGTTGAGTGCAAAAATCGTTTGGTTTCAAGAATGATTTCAAGGGTCTGTGTTATTAGATATCTTGACAATTTTTTAACATTTCCAATTTCTCAAAAATGTACCGCTAAACTTCTAAGGTCCTCATATGCATTTTCTAACAACTCGACGAATCGATTAAAATCTGTACGCCGATCTCACAACGCATAGACGAGCGAGATGCCCATTTTGGTAGACTCGTGCGTCATTTAGCCAGATGAAAAATGTCTCCGGATAGCAACAATAGCGTTTCCAGACGTAATTTCTATTGCGAAATTAAAAATCGTTTTTGCAACGAGCCAGTTCTCAAGATGGAACCGTTTAACCCGCGCGACATCACGATCGTTGCGAATCACGCGTGAACCGCTATTGCGGCATCACGGCGAAATGCGCTTCTCAAATGTTTCTCAAACATTTATAATCGAGAACATTCACATACATGTGTGTGTGTTTGTACGTAAAACACACATAGGTGAGGTCTTCCTCAGGTTTATACCTGGGCCGATGAGGAGAACGGTGGTAACCGTGGCGAATCGAGGACTTCATAAAAGGTTCGGATCAACGCGTTTTTTACGAGCGTTTCTACGTGTGCGTTTTTCGAAAACCTAAAAAATAATAAATCCGAAACGATATATTTAGCGTCGAAACATTATTTATGCACGCTTGTCTCGAATGTTTGCGTTTTGAAAATTTTATTTTTCTAATCTGAGATTTCAAACTCTGCTGCTGCTACGCTGCTGTCGTCTCAGAATCGCATCGATTTCAGTCAAATTGACTCAATTGTACAATGTATCACATTCAAATAAGCACATTTCTCCGATCGGATCGGAATTAAAGATGCTATCTGGATCGTAAAATCGAGTTTCAAAACCCGAGGCAGATGTGCATTAACACTCGGCCGAGTCTCGAGGGCGAACAGACAAGAAAAAATGGAGTATTTTTTTTTTTCAATTTCAGTGTCGCGATTTTCGTTTTGTCGAATCGTAACGAAACGACATTAGTTTTATTGGCGGAATTCGACTAAGTATCCGTGTCGAAATGGGCGAACTAAGCGGGTGGTCCCCCCTCGGTCCGGCCCTTTTTATATTTATGTAACCTGCCAACTATAAAATCATACACGCGAATGGGACCCCCGGTTAATACGACCCCCGATGTTTTATTTCCGTGGACACAGCGACTCGTATAAAGCGCAAATGTGTAGGAGAGGATGTTTTGAGATTGTAAGAAATTTTATGAAAAAAAAAAAATATATATATATACTCACAAGGGAGTCGACTTCAGGGTCTGCTATATAATAAGGTTTTTCTTGTCGTATCTGAAATTTTAATAAAAAATATATTAGTGCATGTGAAAAATATATACATGAGCAATAAAAATCAATTGGAATTAGAATACGTTAAGAATTCCGAGCGTTCGAACAATGAGTCGTTTATCAATCTCGGTCCGTATGGAAATTAAATCGTTCGATAATTACGAATTGTTCAAAACTAGTTTTTTTTTTTATAATGAACCAAACGTACAAGATTTTCCATTTGAAAAAAAAAATACAGACGACCTCACATAACACTAGAATAGGTTGCGTATATTTCGGCAAACAAATCATTGGATTCAAATTCGTCACATCCGAGCGGACATCCCGATGCATATAATCGAAAATCATATCACAGATATCAAATGTGTTATAGAAGGTCGTGCTATAAGAGGGATTAGTGTAATAATAACATCCGTGTGTCGTTAGCATCGGCCAATGTAGCAAAAGGCGGCGAACGTCTCGTCTGCACATAATCATATTAACGGTTTCGCATTGTCGATCCGCGAAGATTTGCACCTTTTGACGATTCACTCATGAGCAGTTTTAACATTTAGCATGGCTCAAGACCATTTTGAAACCATTAACTTTTTGCTGGGCGCCCAGCAAAGTGCGAACACGACGCAATCACGAAGCACCGACAATGGATATGATTGATTGCCGATCGAGGTAACGATCTCGCAGCAACGTACGAAAGAATTGAAATCATTATTATGGCACAAGTGCACGAAAAAAGTATTTATTATACGTATGTAAAAAAATATATATATAGGAACACAATGGCGTCGAGATAATGATGGACTTTTTCACATGGCTAAACGCTCTCCGCTCCTGAGTGGAAACAAATCGTTGTCAACGTGCTTAAAACAAACAGAAAACGTATAAAAATAATAAGATAGACCCATTTAGGGGCCATTATTTAAGGCACCCATTGTTCGCATTCTCTTATATGTGTATATTTTTTTCCTTTCCAGAGTCAATTTTTCTATGTTTTCCTTTCGCTGTGGCACAAATTACTGTAATTTTCTAACGGGGTGTGGTCCCGCACTCGATAGGAGGAACGTAATTGTCCTACGAGTTTACGAGACCGCCTCTGTGTGATTGTGTTTTAAGTATAGACAATGCCATTAGTCCTTTTTTATAAACAAATTATATGTAAATCGGCCCATTTTGTATTCGTGATGAAAAAAAAGGGAAATAAAACGCCAGAAGCGGCGGCCCTAATTCGGAACATGGCGGCACAGTTATGCAAATTCAATAAAACAAGCAGGATCGATCATTAAAAATATTCAATGTTTTATAGTACTCCACCATAGAACGCATATCCCCATAACGTGTTTCTTTTCTAGCAATACTGAAATTCACACAACGTTTGACAGGTGAATAAATAAAGCAATACGTGCGTGCACAATTCTTAGAAGCTCATTTTTTTGATGATTTTCTATCCAAATTAATCGATTAAACTTCACGTTATCATAAGCAATTTAAATCAAAAGCATTATCGAATCTTTACAAGACGCATTCGTACAACGATGCCCCGAATTTCACATCGTATAGAGAACTAATGTATGACTGAACGAAACCACACTCTAGAGACGGTCCAATTTGTGAATCGTGTAATTTGTTCGGCTGGTGTGTAATTTTTCAAATTGTGTACAATTTTCTTCGGCACAATTGCACTATCCATATCGATAGACTTGGAATTATCAAAGCGTATTTACGCTAACAACCCGAACGGTGGTGTATTACACATACGCGAAGGCTTCATTCTCTCGCACTCAAACTATTTACATTAATTTATGTGCATAAAATTTGTTTTTAATTTAAAAACAAATTTTCGGTAGCGCTGAGGTTCGAAAGGCGCCACGTTTTGAATACTAAACGAGTTTTATTACGTGCGCGCGAAAAAAAATATATATCTATGTATATATTTTTATAATCGCTTCGAGAATTCATTAACGTAACTATTTTAATATAATAATATGACGAAACGTTGGAACGTTCGGGCATACGTTGGATTCCACGTGTGACCGTACAAAGTTGCCAAATTCTCGAATCGAACAAGTAATATTTAACAAAAGTTCGAAACGAATCGTCCTTCGAACCGTTTTTCTATGGACGAAATTTTATTTTACCTGAAAAAGGGCAACTCGTATTCGTCGTGCACCTATGACATTGAATACAGATCTAATTTTTTTTCTGTCTCCTTTCAAAACATCCCAAAATGCTTTATTCGGTTTTTTTTTCATCGTTCAAATAACGTACACTTCGTAAACTGAACTTGGGAGAAATAGGAATTGTGCATTCATCACAATATAAATTTAAAATCGGAACGTACATAATTCGATTTCTTTTGCCAATTGGCTCCGATGTATGAACGCCACATACGCAATCGACCCATATCATATTTTTTTCAAATACAAGATTATATTATATAAAAGTCAAACGGTTTATATTTGTAAATTCGAAATCGAAAAAATTAAGTGAGAATTTTGCACGTCACAGAAATTGAAAAATCCCGCTCGGTTGTATAAAACCAGCTCTTTTCGGCGTCGACGGGTCGAAACTATAAATTAAATCAAATTAATCCGGGGGGTCAACGGGTTCATATTATACATTATATACGTACAAAATAAAAATGTGAAGAGTTTACGAGAGGCATGCGCTCGAACAACACCTGTACATACGGCAGCCAGCATCCTTCCCAATAACTCATCATCATCAGCGCACGTCGAAAGCATCAAAAACCCGAAAGAGGTATATGCCAAAAAAAAAAACCGAATTAATACAAAATAAAATAATAATAACGAAAAAATCTTTATTGCGGCCATTAAGTGGACGGTACGCTCCCGTGTGCCGTATCAAACGACATACGAATTCACGCGAATACAACCCTTAAATCACATAAACAATAGAGTCTAAAATTCGATACGAGTCAATTTCATTATAGTCGGACTCTTGCCTTATAATTTCATAAATACATTTCATTATGAACAAAAAACGCTCAGTGCGAGCCTGACGTGTTTACGAGACGAGCGCCATTTCAACCCTTGAGCTTATAGGCGACAAGGTTTAATTTGGGACGAAATATCGTCGGATCGGTTCGTCCTCCTACTTAATGGGGTTTTATAACATTTCATTAGAGACGATCGTCTTTTGGTCAAGGCACCTACCTTTATACAGGAGGCACGCACGGCTACTGAAGAAGGTTCGAAATTCGAAAATTATACACCGGGGTGCCCCAGAACCGAGAAGACCTCTGAGAGTCGACAAACGACCGGTCGTGTGGTTCTTCTTCTCCTCATGAGCCTTTTTTTTATTATTATATTTTATTTTTTACGACGCGCATTCGAGGGCCATTTTTTAGGTAGCAATTATTTTAAGCCGCGATGATGATCCGACGTAATGTGTATAATCAACGCGATTCCGGCCAAGGGGGGGAGAGCGGAAAAAATTCGAAATATTTCGTGATTCGCGTTTTTTCAACGTACATATGAGTACCGTAGAAATCAAGGAGTATAAGTAACAAATTAAATCACTAAAGTCGATTTCAAAAATTGATTCTTAATATAATATGCCACAATTGGTTCAATTTCAAAACGATTGTTTACCGAATTTTCAATACTTTTAAGATTGTAATAGATAATCGGATAACAAAATCAAAATTTGATAGTATACATTTGTACACCTTGGCATCTTGAGCTCTCATGTATGTGTTACGTTACTGTCAGTGGGCAGGAAGCATAATATATTCGCTATGTGCTTCCTTATCGAATCAGTAAGAATTTTATGACTTGTTTCGGCTCGAAGGGAAGACGTTAACTGAGCAGAACGATCGAATTGCAATTAATTATCAATAAAAAGCTCGAAGCAGATCAATCGTCTTTAAGAATTCGATTAAAAAATTAATCGATGTTCGAAAATAATTCCTAAAAGCGTCACGAGTTCAAGGTCTTGCGATACATACGTGTATAATATTCGACTGTTAATAAAAGTTTAACGACGCACAAACCAATTATAACATTTTGCTGAAAATGAACACGTAACAAGCCCGAAACGATCATCATCATCGTTAAACCCTCGATCTTTAAATAATCGTCAAGATATTAACCGAACAACCCCCGCATACGGAAAAACTAGACTTGTGCGTGATCGAACATTTTTTTCGGACATTTCATTCCGATCGTATATTATATAGGAAGAAGCTCGAGGCTTTTAATCTCGACAGTCATCATCATCGACGACCTGCCGATGAAACGAGAAGCCAACCGAATTTATACACTATATATGTATGTATAAAAAAAGAGCCAAATCAAAAAATAAAAGCGTAGGATGCCAGATCGGTCCAGGTCAGCTCGCGCTTTGGCCACATTCGAGACGATGATGATCCACGAAGGGATCCGAGACTAAATGTTGAATGTTGAGGAACACCCTACTGGTGAATAGCTTCACGTCTGGCGTTTTAAAAACGCATTTTTTAATGCTCGACAAAAAGACGAAACCGAATCGGCCCACCGGTAGTTCCAGAGGTCTTCTGTAGCTTTTGAATGAAAATTCCGCAAAGATATTTAATTTTAAAATCTCTTAATTACATAAATGAAACAATCGATTTGTCAATGTTAGTTAATTGACTGATATTTTATGATTCAAATCGATAGACGAAAGCGGATAGATTTCAATTCGTCGCAATGATGACATTTCCGATGCACAAGTTAGACGCCTTACAAAATCATACGGCGTCAAGTCTAATGTACTCTTAAGAAATTAAAAGGAAATTGAGAAAGCTTTTCGAGTAATTAAAGATGAATATGAACTAAATACGAGTTACAACAAAAATCCAATTAATCATAAATATTGGATTTATTGCACATGTCAATTGCATTTTTATGTCAACACATATGAATTCAGAATTGACGAAAGTTGTTTTTTTAAAAACAGTGGCATCCATTTAATATTCAATCTGCTTATGTACATGAACGCATTGAATAATTTCAAATGATATCATCAATAAAACGACGCACACAAAAAATATTGACCGCAAAAAATCATGCGCATTCGAATCGGTGTCAATTTCATGAACACGACGCACATCAAAACCTTCAATTGAAACCGAGGAAAAAAATTAGAAATAGTTTTCGAATGTCCGAACACGCAATTATCGAACTTTAGCGCCCTCGTGCAATAAATATTTTCATTTAACATTCTTCGATAAGGCATCGGTTTTATCAGTCGGACGTAATCTATAGCGATCGAGGCTCAAAACTCTCCTAATATCCGAAGTCGTATAATATAAAAATATAATACAAGTAACGGATCAAAAGGTGTGAAACAAAAACTTGCACCTGCCCCGGACGAGCTCCCGAACTCGTATGAGCTCATATAATAAAATTTAATATAAAATACATATCGAAGCCTTCGTTATTTATTCAAAAAAACACATCGGACCCACACTGTGTCCCATTATTATTTCTCTTTTATAATTAGAAAACGTGTTTGTATACCTAAACGATCGTAAAAAAGGTCGTAACGATTCATTAGATAAAAAAATTACATATAAATGATTTTTTCGATAAAAACAAAAATAATACAATCTCGACTTTCGTACAAAATAACAAGGAATCGTTGTTGTGCGGTCACGCAATGTTTCTGTGTAAGGACTTCCCGACGAAAAAATAATTAAATTGCATTATTAGATCTATTAAGCTAAATATAGTTTGTATCAGATCGGCTTTACACGGTTTTTTATGCGTGGAAAAGTCATCTTGCGGAACGTGTACGAGGTTATTCGAAAGAAATATTTTTATTAATTATGTAAGGACCCATATACACGTATGGCATATTTATAACATTCGAATTCGACACAATATGCGGTTGAATAAAAAAGTTTTTTCTTAATTAATTCCCCATTGTCTCGTGGGCGCATATGGAGCGACAGAATGAGCCAAAAAATGCATATTTCGTGAATTTGATTCTTATTAATTGTTTATTTTATGCATTCCTAGACAGATTCTTCAATTTGTATGTTAGTTTATTCAATTATGAAAAACTTCGAATTAACGACGTTCGTCAAAATAACATTTGAAATCTATTGATTCTATAACAATTCTTTGGATGCTTGTATCAAATATGAATCTGAAATACATACGAGGAAAAAATATGTCGATATTATTGTTTGTAGAACACGGGTTGAGTTTAATATTCATTTTGAGGATTCGTCGCATTAAATTTATGATAATATGAATTCTTCGCATAGCGAACGACTGATAAATTCAAAAAAGGCGCCTATTTCATTCATACAAATATAACAATAATAATCTTCATTGCTATTCGAGTTTTTTTCATCATACTCTATTCCGACGATTCTTCTACTTTATTAATCAGATTATAAAATTAGCACTTCAATCGGAATCATTAGCACCTTATCCGATGGAAACTTTTACTGCTAGCGAAAGTTTTCCTTTTTTTTATGGACGTCATAAAGTATCGACTCGAAACTAATTCTACGTACCTAGATATCAAAAGAACGACAAATCGTTTCATTTAAACTTCAAACAGAATACTTTGAATCGCTAAAACCAGAGCAATATATCACGAGATCGGGCGACTCTCACTTTTTTCTCACTAAAAAAGCAACACTTTATACGAAACGGACGCGATAAAAATTGTATTTATACGAAATGCACACACAACGAACACTAATTCACGGCCAAAAGAAATCGATTTCCTATTTACTAGAGAGCAGAATGAGACGGTGACTCGACACGAAAGTTTTTCCCTCACAAAAGAGGCCTCATACATTTTCCTCGTGCCGATTATACACAAGAACATCGACTTTCATACAAAATAAACAAAATAATAATAATCATCTGAAAACTTTTAAAATTCATAATTTTCTATCATCATACATTGAACATCCTTTGTATGCATGACATAAGACATTTTTATCATATTAGAAAATTCGCTATGCAATTCAGAGACAGACTGTATTAGGTAATATAAAAGCATATACAGAGCCATAAAATTAATACATAGACATTCTCAAACGATGTGTACTTATAAGAAAAGCGTATATTGTTTGTTTATCTACCATTAAACCCTGGGCAACCGAAGTGGTACAAAATATTTATAAGCACACACACACTCCATTATCGAAAATCTACACGGGGCCTACCAAAGAATGGGAAAAATTATTTTCCGACCCATAAATACGAACCGGGGGCGGGAATTTGTGTATGTGTATGGGGGCGGTTCGTATGGGGAGTTTTTCGTATTGATATTTTTTTGTGCGGGGAGAAAGCGCCCCTAACGAAATTCGAATATAAACACAATTAAATGGTTCGATAATTCCATCTGGCAATCGATGTCTATTTTCGTTCGATTTAAATATCGTATTTGACTGATTGAATGTCGTTTTATTCAATTTGATACGAGCTAGTTTCATTTTCAACGTATTCGATATAATAAAATGCATTTTTTTAATTCAATAGATCATAAACATATGATTCCTGGTGATATATGACACAATAAAATGGAATCCAAATGACGATTCACCACAAGTGATTTAAGACTCAATTATAATTCTTAATGAAAATAATATCATTTTCTAAAGCAAGACAGCTGAAAAAATTAATCAAATGAATCTAAACTAATTTATGACCAAATTAAATTAATTTTAAATGAGATAACATTGCACATCGAGCAACAGTGACAACTCAAAAAAGTCAGATAGTATCTAATGTATTTTCACGATACATGAACTTACTTCAATTTAGCTGCATAATTAACATAAGAATATTAAAATTTACTCAAAAAGCTTATAAATTTATCATAAAATCGATCAAAACACAAATAAAACCTCGGAACTTTCAAAAACTGCAAAATTTCCGCGACCTACCGCAAATCATACAAATCGCCTTTCAAAAAAGTTTCAGGCCCTCCTCAAGAGCGTCTGCGACTCCGAAGGGTGTCCCTCAACACATAGCGATATCGATGTGTGTAATAGGCACACACACACAGTCCAAGTTTGGAGTATAATAACTCAAAAAAGTCCCGGAAAACGAGCGGCGCGTTCTGGTTTTGACAGGCGAACAAAACAAGCGGGGACAGGGGCGGCTTCGGGGGGCCCTCGAGTGGGTGGGCCCGGGACATAAACAAGGACCCGTCCCTGGCTCTCGGGCTAATGGCAGGTGGATGTCGTGGCGTCGTCGCCCCCGTCCACGAACATTGAACCTGTTCGATCAGAAAGGGCCCCTTTCTATGTGTATGTGTGTGTGATATTATTTATTTTAAGATTTAAAAATATGATATGAAAAAAAAAATCATAAATCTACATAGAAATCCCTTCTATAGTACGATTTTCACTTGAAAATGTCAAATGTTATTTGCACAAATTTAGAATTAGGAACGTTTCGAATTTTATTCGTGTCATAAGACGTGAATATTTGTGTGGATTCTATGTTTTATTCGATAATTTTTCCGATTTTGATTAAGCTTTCCGGAGTACGTTTGAGAAGCTCATCATCGCTACAACTATATTATTTTATGATTAACATTTTACAATAAAAAAATCCAGTATAGAATTAATGATCTGACGCAATGTTTTATGCTCTTGATTTTATGAATTCAAATTAATAATTGTTTAAATTAAAAATTTATACGTTTGTTGAACTCACAATCAGTTGCTTAATCGCGTCATATTGTGAACCATATGTAAAAGATCTTATGAAATAATCGTCACAAATCATTTCAACAAGATTTTCTACTACAATAGTTCACGATCAGCTTAAAATTGATTGAATATAGAGCAACACATAATCACAGGAGATAGTTATTTTAAAAAAATACAAACAACATTCGAATCATTGAAAAATAAACACATCCATTCCCAAACAGAAAACAATAAAGTGTATCAAACTGGCGATACGTTTCTATCTATCTACCTATCAATTTTTTTAATCAAATCCACAATACATGCCTCATCCATTCTTCGGAGACAACCGTAATATCATCATCTAGCGATATCGAAAATAAATAAACAAATAAATAAATATTAACATCGATCTATGGCATATCGTATGGGGAGTTTTTATCGTGTCGCGAGACAACGAGCCGGCGGCCGAGCTCGTTCTTTATAAAAATTTATGCCGCGAAAGTTTCGACGAGGTTTTTGCAACAACCGACATCATCAACAACAACAACAACAACAACAACAACAACAACGACAACGACAACGTCAACATCAACAACAACAAGTCATCGTCGTCTCGTCGAGACGGCTCAATGATACGATGACGGCTTCGTATTAGGAGAAGACGATCGGATGAATATGGAATGACAATTAATATTGAGTCGTTAGTCGCTCTTCGGCGAGACAAAGGCAACGATGATGTGACGCTTTCGTATGCACCGCTATAAATTTTTATTGTACTGTTTCTTTTATTGATGTGTCTAATCGAATTTCTGAATTATCTCCGAGATGTGATCCCACATCATCGATTGCACATATGAATACAATAATTCCTCCTGTGACACAATTGTCATTTCTTCGGTACTGAAGCAATTAAGTTAGGATGCTATGATTATTTTATCAAAATTGCGCAAAACCTACTCTCGTGTTATTAGCCTATATTTCAAATTATACACAGCGTATTAATTTAATTTCTAACATATGATCAGAACGCGAACCAAGTGTGTCTTTAATGAAATCATAACGAAAAAAAAAGATGATGTACTTCGTAGTGAGAAAAAAGATCAAGAGCACAATAACGTCGAGAGATCTCTAATGATTTCTTCAAAAAGTCGTCTGGAAAATAAACCAGCCTGCTCGCAGATGATTATTACCACTCTGCGTTCATCTCTCTCTCTCTTGTGCTTCAAGTAATCAGATTTTTAATCTCACAGTTATTTATTGCTTTACGACAACCCCGCGCTCGTTCCCATTATCGCCTTGCCGCGAAACCACCCATAACACCGACTCCCCGTCAAGAGACAAACGTGACATTGAAAAATAAGGAAAAGGCCACTCGAGAACGAAAATAATAAAACGAGACGAAATAAAAAAATAAGGAGAGATTGAGAAGCGAGAGAGAGGAGATGATGAATAGTTATTGCCGCGTTGTAAATCTTTTACTAAACTAATCTGCTCACCTCTGCGCGCTGTAAAATTAACTCCTAACGACTCCCTAGAGAAAATTCGTCTATGTATGATTTTTTTTTCCATTTCAAATCAAAATCGATATGTAGTTCTAAAAATGTCATTAGCGACCTTCATGCGCCCTAAAAATTCGTATTTATATGCTAACGAGCGTCGGCGGAATGATAGCTATGCGTGCTCGCCGCAATGACCCTTCGAAAATGGACATTTTTCTTCCGAAAATAATTTCTTCGCATACGTACGAATTTTCATAAATCATATCGGACGGTTTAAGTGCGTCCGAAGCTAAACGAACGAAACAATCGAAAATCGACAGGTAGACTTTTTTGTAAACACCTCGTTTCGGGGCATTTCTGTCCGAGGCGCATATAAACCGATAAATTTCTGGTACAAGGAAGTGAATTTTTTTCACACAGACGTATAAACAATCGTAAAGTTGTGCCGAACTAAAGAAAAAAAGGCTATTGTCCAATAAAAGTGGGAGTTGCACGTAGAACGGGGCGAGCATGCGTGTATTCTTTTACGTAGGAAACTCGGATAATCTCCCCGGGGTCCGTTCTAAAATAAAAGTGTCGAAATTTAATGTTTTTATAGCTCGGCTAAACGACCCCCATAAATTTTACAATATGTAGAAGTAGCATTTAACGTCGGGTTTACCAGTGTCCCGGTGTGGAAGTCGTGTACCATCAATCAGAGGTGCTTTTGTGTGTGGCTCTCGTCTCCATCTATATCTCGTCCCAGATGAGAAAAACCCACACTTTTGTGACAACACTATATAATCTTTTATAACCCTTCGGACTCGGTTCGTGTATGCCGTTAATTAGACTCCGAGAATAAATCTGGGATGATCCGGCAGTTGCTCAATTAAAATTTCGATATGTACAGAAAGACGAACGGAAAGAATTGTATTGACCAAAAAAAAAAAAAATTATGTGTGTGTAGGAAATTTTCGCTCACAATAAACAGAGCAGGTGATAAAAAGAGTGCGACGTGAAAAAATGGCTCTTTTATAAACACGAGGCGATCGTGAGACGCGATAAAACTTTTAAAATATCATAAAAATGTGTGTCGATATTCGGAATTATCTAAAAAGAAACATATTGCAGGGCTGAAGGGAAATAGGGCCGTTTTTATTTAGACTTTTCACTCTGCAGGAAGTGTAAATACGAAATGAAATCGAATAAAACAAACAGAACACGAATATTTTTTTTCACGAAAGTTGTATTCGAAACGGTCGTGGACATTCCTAAGATAAAAATATATTTGAAAGAGAAAAAAAAGCGTCGACTTTTCCTGTGCCGTGAACTCACAATAAAGATAAAGAAAAGGAAACTCGACAACAGAAATATAACAAAAAATAAACAAACGCATAAAATTCACACTGCGAAGATTTTCCACGAAAAAAACCGAAAGTCACACGCGAGACGCAAGGTCGACTTACAGCGAGATGCACTCCACATAAAACACATGCAGATCGACAAAACAAGAGCAGTGAACACTAGTGATTTTCTATCCAAATTGAGCGATATATTCTCATCGTTATAAAGCTTAAATTCGCTTCTCATCATCAAAAAATCGTGAGTGTTATCACAGTTCAGAAACAATCTCGAATTACAATAAATATCGCGATGACGACAATGCGAAAAGGTTCCGTCACATTTCGGAAACGAAAGTGTCAGTGTGCACGAGGCCGAGATTGACGACTGCAATAAAGTTCTTTACGCACGGCGCAACACGTACCGTAATCGTAAATCAAATGAACGTCACATGTGACGTTTCGGGTCGGGTCGGTGACTCGCAACGAGCCGAGCAATGGCGAATGTCACGGGCATCCCCCGACATCGCGATAAATATTATTTTATACACATGCGAACGTAAAATATATTACTTGTTGTGAAACTGGATGAATGGAAAATGTGTCTGAGCTTTCGTAAAAGTTTGTACGAGTTCGATATATGTCAATATTGCTAAATTATTACTTGTCGAATGGATCATTACAAAGTATTCGACGGAATAAGTTACATTGGATTGAATTGTTACGATCATCTGTTTCGTAACTGCCTAAATAAATTTTATATGTAAATGAGCTCATCAAATTATAATATATTTAAGTAATTTTACAGTCGATTTAAGAATAGCGTCGTATAAATTATGAAAAACAAAGATAACGCTACGCAGTCGAATGATTAATGGGTCATAGTTGAGTTCTATTCAAAAATAAACATTATTGAATATAATACAAATTGTAATTGTGATCTTTTTTTTTCAATACACAGATAAAAATTAAAGAATTTTTGGAAAACGATTGAATTTTATCATCGTTCCGAGAAACTGCGTCAAGTCCCACCACCACTGCTCGAATCGTATTCGGGATAACCTTTCAGACTCACATGGCCAAAAAAGCAGATTATAACCAAACACACTCATCCACGAACACATGTGTGCCCAAAAAACCCGATGCTATTCCTGCCCCGAAAACGCTATACGACTACACACGAGTGTGGAGTGTGTGCACGGCGCGGCGGGCACACATCCTGGATCATCTGGATCTCTAGAATGAAGCTTGTTCATTGTTTGAAGGTCGAATAATAAAGTTCAGTGTGAAAACGTTTTTAGTAATCAAAATATTCTATTGAATCTACGGACCTTTTCAGTTTTTTTTTAGTTGCACAGTTCCAGAAACATTCTTTCCGAACCCGGCAATAAATCATCCACATAACGGAAAGCCTAAACTGCTCGGATAATATACACTTCGGCAATTAAACAAAACTAAAAAAAAAGGTATATAGCATCAACAAACGGGCGAACGTTATTTATAGCCAGGTAATTCTTGCATTTTTTTCTTAAGGACGCTCTCCTCTAGTCCAGTGAATTACGACCGCCCTTGAAAGATTCCCAAAATAATAATCATCGAGATTACTCGGGAATTTCCCGAATTTAGATAGCTACGATGAAATCTCGAATGTGTGCGCAATAATCGCCCCTCTTTCCGAATAGACCCCCTGTCGTCTCTTGGAATAATTGTTTTGACTTTCATCTGGTGAAGACTAGGAACCTATCCGTGGAGTGTCGAATGTAAAAATCTCCCCAACATGACAGCATGCGGTCTCATGCCCGTTTGCGATGCTCTTTTTTTTGTTCGTTGACAAAACGTGTCTTTTGTAATCCAAATTGCAGTGAATTTTCGTTACGGATAACAACATAGAACCCTCGTCGTTGCACTTTGGGTTTCGCGCTTGTTTTTTTGCGCAAAAAACAATGCAACGGATTAATACATTATCTGTACGAAGCGCTCAGATAAACTATTGATTGATTTGATGTAGATAAATTTAAAAAATGTACTAATTTTAATGTAATGAAAAGTCGATTCAGATGAATATGATTCAATCAGTGGTGCATTCAAGAAAATTATCATCGACATGGGGTCGGTTGGTCACTTGTGATTGTGACGATGAAATCTAACACCGCATTTCACAAACAAACAATCGCATCGCATGCATCCTAAATTTATATCGAGGGTTGCACAAACGCAATTTAGGCCGTTATTGACATGGTAAATTCTAGAATTTCGAAAGGATTACCCGCGTGTGCATTGTGCGCGTTATGCAATTGGGGCATGTGTGAGCCCGTTTTTTTTTTCAGTTTCATTATTATTTTTCGGCGTACCTTCTCTCTGTCGAAGGTTCGTCTTTCACATAATGCCTGTATAATACGCACACACGTAGGACATATAATGAAAATAATAATAAAAATGGGTTTCCGCAGCGGTATGAAAACGGCGCGTCTTTTGACGAACGCCATTTTTCATTAGGCCCTCATTGTGGCCGCGATGAAAGGAAAAAAGCGGGACAAAGATGGAAAAAAAGGCACAGACGACTACGCGCCACCATTGATCGGGGACACCTGAATAAAAACCCGACCCGCACTAATCCTATATACATCTTTGGACCGATTCTGTTCAGCATCCATCCCCGATTCGGAGCTATTGACGCGAGCGGTCCTCAACCTTTTCTGCGCAACTTTGACGAATAAAACGCGCACAATACGACAAAGATTGCGCATTTGAGACCCTCAGAGCATTTTCTAGGAAAACGACAAGAAGCGAATGTAAACACGTTCGCAGTGTTAATCGCTTCAAATATGACATAAATATGATGCACTTGTAAAATAAGTGATTTACATTACTTTTTGATAAAAAAAAATCGCTAGTGCGTCACAGTTTTCAGTACTCCTGATGCGAATTTCAAAGGAGCTTGAATTGAAAGCGACGAAACGTCTGTTTTGTGTATCACATTGAATACTGAGGTCAATGTGTGTTTAGGTGCATTTCGTATCAACGATAATCGAAGACGTCAAAAGGGATCTAAGACACGTTCTGCATAATGCATGTACTCTAGTCACACATTGAGAATAGTATTAAGATTTGATTTGACTTTGACTAGATGTTCAAAACATGCAACTAGATAACTTTCACTATGTATTGCACAGTATACAATTCTTTCAATAATCATACAAAGTAGACAGTGATGATGATGGCGATAGTGATCGAGGAGTGCAAGATTCGAGCGTCATTTTAACACGTTCAGCATCGCGATTGACGACGATCCGATGTCCTTGGAAGAGGCTCGTCGCCGAATTCGGACATTCCGCGGATGTCCCTTGTCGCGGAATTAAATTTAAAACTTGAACGAGACGCGACCGGCATCAGAAACGACGGAGAAATGCGAATGCGACGAAAAGTGCAACGACTGATTCGCGAGGGGCGGATTCGACTTTATTTTCTGAATCGAACAATACAAATTTCATAATTAATCAAACTAGCAAATTATATTCATCAATCATGAAATCCTTAAAAATAGTTAAAAATTTTCAGTCTTTAAAAAATTTATAGTATTTAAAAATTTAATTAACTATCTAATGATCATGTTACATTTGAAATATCAATCAAATAGACTTGATTAAAAATATAATTTTAATACGAATAAAGTGAAAAATCACAATTCGCCTCTGTCTGTCAAAACGCATCCATCGCGGTGCAGTACCGTCCGAAAATACAAATTGGCACTCGTCCGCAAAACAAAAACAAATAAAGAAATAAACGATCCGAAGACGAAAAAACGAAAAAATAAGCGTCGCAAGCCGATACACCGCCTCCGAAGAGATAATTTATGTTTTAATTGAGAGAAAAGTGCCATTTCGCCGAAGACACAATGGCAATAATAAACGTCGACGAAGACTTGCAAAATGCACTTCTTGTGCAGCATCAACGATCGCATTGTGAGAAGAGAGCATCGCATCGTCGTCAATGCAACAACGACGCATTGTGCTGCGATTCTTTCGCACTGTTGTTGTGGCCACGGTCGAACACTGGAAAATTCTGATTATCGCTCGGCGATTTCTCGCTCTTTAAAATTATACGTACGAATCTTTAATGCTTCCGTAAAATATATTATATGCAGAGAATGTTTATCGTCGTCGTTTGAGGCTTTCGTTTTTTTTTGTGAACGTCCAATGTAGGATGTTTAAGAATAATCGAATATTTATATCAAAAGTCAACGAGTTAGGTTAGGTTAAGTGAGGTTTTTATACTTAGATTGGGTTATGTAACTTGCAAGAAGTTGAATATGATTTGAAATGTTTGAACGTCTACTTTATAAAATTGATTATGCAAGGTTTTTCTAATCACAGAAATGAAATTATGATACTTAAGTATGTAGTAGCTCATTGAAACTAATCTAAAGCTGAATTCATTCAAGTTGAAGAAAGTAAACTTATGTATGTCAACCACATGAGATTCATGAAATAGAAAAAATAATCAAGCACATAAAACAGAGCTTAATAGAGGATGTAGTTTACATTACTATAACAAGAGTAGGTAATACAGCACTAACCTAACCTAACTTAAAGTGTTGTGCCAATGATCTGCTGCACAATTACAAATCGAAATACGAATTATCAAAATCGTCGATTCGTGAATTGAAAATGGTCGATACTTTCAGACCGTTCTGTACACAGCAGTCCAAATAAGATGGACGCTTTTGTCGCCTTTGTCTGTCGGGGCGCCTTGTCGCTAATTAATTGTGTCGGCCACGCCTCCCGTTTCAACCGGCGCATTCCTCCTTCCGCCAAAATGCGGTCGTTTTGTCGTTTCTTCTGCATTCGGTCGTTTTTTCCTCACTTGTGCATGTTTGTTCGCAGAGGTCATCCGAAGAGAGCAAATCGCTCACGAGCGGATTCCGCCTCATATAAAATATTAGCGAGTTTAAAATTAATCAATTAAATATTAATTTATTCGCGAGCCGGTGCGCCACTGGCGAGTTCGCCGATCGTATCGCAGACGGCCGAGAGAGGACGTCTTCATCGTTTTTTAAATGCGTTTTCGTTTTTCATTATTTTTCAAAGTCTATTTTTACGGTTTTATTTTTTCCGGTTTAAGTCGGGAACGTAGTACTTCGGAGACAATTCGCGTCGAGTCGGCGAAATTCTGTCGCAAAAGAAATTGTCTGTTTCTCTATTTTTATGAACGCGGCTTTGAAATTATAATTGCAATTTTATTCAAATCGATCGAACGATTTTATGATTTTACATCATTCCTAAGATAGAATTGGCTTGTATTTTGTAATTTATTATCAATATATTTTATACAAAAAAAAAACATGTTATTCAAGATTTATTGATAATGAATCTTCATTTAGTATGAATTAACATTCATAAATACACAAGTACATTTAATTTACGATTTCACTACACGAATCGTGGAATTAAAATTTATATATTTTGTGAATCGAATCAAATTAAAAACCCTTAAATAACTTATAGATACGACTAATCGATCGATTTGAATTTCAATTAGAAAATAATGATATGAGAACAATTTAGTACGTACGAAAGCGAGCGCGGGTCAGTTTCACACGGCTCTCGCGATAAATTACAACGGGCGCGTTTCGATCCATAGATCTTATAGAGATCTATACGATTTCGCAGATATCTCAATCGGGCCTGTTTATATAATGTACAATATATCAACAGATGATGCAATCGGCCGGACACCGCCGTGTTATTAAACCGTTCCGTTTATACATATAATAATAATGAACGCTCCGAGATTTTTTCCTAAGATAGGTGCACACTCAAAATGAAGACAGTGGAAGAAGTAGGTGTGAACTCTCGAGATCGAACGCGGCTTCTATTTTATTATATGATTTATCGCCGTTTAATTAAATATAAAAATCACCAGTTCGACGGGTAAGTGAGATAAGTACGACGGGGCACTTACTTCGACGGCTACTGTAAAGTGAGTTTGTGTCGAGAAAATGCGATTTCTCCGATGGCAGATTTTCAAACTTCCGCATATCGATTGTAGCTATGATTTATTGTATAATGCTGTATTATTTCTCGAGATACGTTTGGATTTCTACTAAATAGCGAAAGATTCATGCGACAAAACTGCTGTCGTTCGAATCAATAATTGAAAATGAATAAATATATCAATCTTCTAAGGTCCTCATATATAAAATTTAAATCGATTCAAGCATGATCATTATTAAAATCTTCTCAAGATACAGACGCATTTATTAGAACAAAATCAAATTACTTTAGATAAAAATATGGTTCATTTAAGAAATCCGGAACGTATTGCCGGATGCGTGTGCTCGTACCTTAACGAGAGACCGTTTCGTCACAGTGAGGAGAAAAAAATCATAATTAATACACAGGTTTAGCAGAGCCGTCCAACGATAATAGCCGCGTATTCCACGCCTGTATACATGGTGTGTAAGAATCATGAAAAAAATAATAGAAGAAGACGGGAAAGAAGCGTAATGGCTCAATATCTCGTTGTTACATTAATTGAATATTCAAATCGTGAGCACCGTCGTTCATTATTCATCGCGCGCCATATGAAGTGAAGACTGTGTCTTCTCGCATGTGTATGAAAACGGAAGATCAGGTGTTAGAGGTGAAAGAAAAACGAGTTATGTGTGTGAAAAACTCATGCGGTTTCTATTCAGAGACGTAAATTGAAATTATACGCAATCTGAATGCGATTTGAGTTCTGTTTTGATCGAACAAATCAATCGAATTCAATAAGATGCTGCATTGCTAAACGACAAGACTTCTCAAATGAAAATGTTCAGGACAATGTCACTGCAATCAAAGGATCATATAAATTGCAACACCTCATCATCAATGAAAATGTACTAGCCGAAAATCCATTCGTCCTCAACCTTTTTTTCGAATCCCACTGTTTCGACTCAACCCACGCTTCAAAGAGTCGATAGATCGATCCGAATCCGATAGACTCGTTAGAAACAATCGAGCCGGTCATTGTACGAAACAATCCGAGGACAAAAAGCGTTCGTCCTTTGAATAGTGGCGGCCGAGAACGTGTCCGATCCGACAAAAGGATTTCGTTTTGCTCCGTTTCTCAGACTCACTTTTGAGAGACTTTTTACTTTTTACAAGTGTTATTTTCGATTTTTTTCGGCCACAGTTCGCGCTCAGGCACGCGCAATGGAATCCGGCCTCTGTATAAAGTGTAAGGAGCCGCATCGCTCATCTCTCCTCGCTCGTGTTTCTGTATGGTGATGACGATGACGATGTGTATGATTGTATGTCTTGTGTGAGTTCCCATAGGACGTCCTCAGACTGGTGTGTGACGTTTGAGGTATAACCCTTTCGCGTCGATGGGTGCGCCACGTGGGAAAATTTTAAACTGCTCGATTTTCTGCTTGATCAACTTTATATTATCTCGATAGTATGATATCAATGTAACAGAAAATATCACATGTCAAAGATGATTAAACGAATAAGCAATTGGAATTATGATTTTCAAAAATGCAATTAGACCGATTGAACAATCAAAATATTTAATTAGTGACGTAAACATTCGTACAAATACAAATTAAGAAATTATTAACGGTATGTACATTCACATTAATTTCAAGTATGGAAGATTCCACAGTCAAGCAATTTAGATAAATTATCAACTAATTAAAATATCAATTGAAAATACGCATCGAGTACAGGCGATCTTGCTACAAGTTTTGAATCATTGGAAGAAGAGAATTCAGATCTATAAAAGGATGTGCTGCAGAGGGGAGAACTAAAATTTCAATTGATAAGTAATAATTTAACGCGAAAACCATCGACAGGGTTGAGACTTCCGAAACATATGAAAAACTTGTCGTTTCCACACCTTTAAACCCGTGTACGTCCAGAACGAAAGCCTTCGCATACTTCATCACCGCGAAGTAAAAATGGCACTTTTCATTTTCGGACAGAGAAAAGAAAAGGAAAAACTCGCCGGGCATTTTTCGAACGCGCGAATTAAGAGCGTCGAAGACTTTGTGGTGCCGTTTCGCGCGTTTATTACACGTGTGCACGCACCCCAAGTGTCCCTCGGCATTAACATATTCACACGTGTATATTTGTGTGCTTTGGCCGTAAACAAACGCGAGAGGTTTTCGCGTCGTCCAAACAAAAAAAGGTTGGGTGCCGCATCCGCAGCGTCCCTTGGAAAGTGCATCGTTCGCGGTGTTAGATAAGGGAAGATCGTTTGTTGTTGTTGTACGGTCTGCAGAATAGCTTTACATACGTTCGTTTAAATTTGCAGGGCCGTATCGATCGATTAATAGCGGATGAGTCTTAAATTCGAATCGGAGAAAAAAATAATTTTTCCAATGAAGCAGTACAGGTGATTTTTTGGTGATAGACTCCGAGTTGTAACAATTCTATGGAGACTGAAAATATTATGAAATTACGAATTTAATTTGCATGTAATAGCAGGGTATACAACAAATGAATAAACCATTCAAATATAAGATAGTTTTTGGACATTTACTTATACAAATTAGACAAAATAAAAATATATGATTTTTGCTGAAAATTGATTTAATATTGAATGAAAACCTTTATCATATTGATTTAATAAAAACAAATCATTTTCAAGGGCACATCTTCATACATATTTTAAAATTCGTCATATGCAAGGAATAACTGTACATTTTACCTTGAAATATGCTGTTATAATTTATAGATTAACTCTATGAATTAAATCGTACGATTGAATATTATATTGAACGATCGAATGAATAATCGAACAGATATTCAAGGAGACGATAAAAATCTTAAACACACGTAAAAAAATCGGATTGAAAATCAATATGTCGATACGCCCCTGTCGAATAGCGTCACGTACACGCATATGTACGAAATAGACGTGGCACTGTAAAAAAAAACAATCCTGTAAAGACAGATAGGGGAGTTTGGCAACCCTCGCTTAAACGCGCATAAAGGGTATATACAGGGGGGATGTAAATTTGCTTACTTATTCATTATTTAAACCTTTTAAATGTTTACGTCCTTTTTACGCGCAGTCACACACATACACATTCGCGTTCGAATATAATTTTATACAAGGGGGGACTGAGTTTAGGGTTAAAATTCGCATGGCAAACACAACAAACACCGCAAGAGCGTTTTTGACTTTTGGACCTTCGAGTGTTAACCCCTTGAATTTTCGCGTCTGCGATACGAACCGATTGTATTATTATCGGATCGTGCCGATTTTTGAATATGGATGTTAAAAGAATATATTTAATATGGCTCAATCGGTTCGGATTTGAGATGTCATCTTTGTGTGTAATTGGCTTTTTTATTTCAGTTTTGTATCAAACGATTGTGCGTATGAGTGCACAGACCGGTTGTTGTAATGTTGATCTCATTGCCGCATGATTAGAATGTCTAAATCATAGTTAGTGAGCACTAATGTGCAAAAAAGTAATCATCGATGAAAGTCGATCTAGTTTTCTCAATAATTATTAGTATTTTTTATATTCATTCATATATTAAATATAATCGTTCGTATCGTAAAGTCTTGACAACAATATGTTCGATGTTCTGATATCGCTACCGAATTTTCTCTATAATCGGAACAATCCAGTAAAATATATAACCTTCGCTAATCGATATCGCATCGATAAAGACTCAATCGATGTTCAAACATGTTTTACATTGAAAAAAAAAAAAGATAATTCTTGTAATAATTTCGACAACAACACAAACAGATGCATATCTTATCCGCGCCGATCGAATGGCACAAATTCGTGTAAGTATAGATTCGATTGAAAAACCGAGTGTCGTGTATTAAAGTCGGAATTAAAAGAACGATTGTTGTTTATGAAGAATTATATTGTTAATTCCGCATGTGGACCCGATGCCCCTTACAGATAATGCGATATCTCATCCGTTGCACGTTGAACGTTTCGCGATTCGCAAATCCCTTCTCTTACGTGAATCTATACGAGATAAATATTATATGTATAGTGTGTGCGATATGACGATTATGACACGATTTTTATTTTTATCGTTCGAATTATTATATTTGTCGTGTGTATTTATTTCGGTAGTTTTAGTATGTTTGTCGTAACCACACGATAAGCCGGTGAAAGCAAACACGCGAATCCTTGCCGATAATGGTCGTTTACATTGTGTGAATATATCTGATATTTATTACTCGGATACTTGAGCGTTATACAATTTCAATAACATGTAGAAAATGTATGTTGAAATCGTTTTATGGCAGAGCGGTGGCAATAAAGTACCTATACGCGGTTCGAGATCTTGAGTGTGTCGCTAAACTTTAATCATTTTGTATCGAAACGACTCGTGTAATTAGCCCCCTTTACTATGTGCAGCACAGTGTTTGATGAGCCATTTGAATCTTTTGCAATATTGTAATAGATCAAAGCGATTAAGAAACTGTTACACTGCGACAATCAACACGATTGAGACTTTTAAAAATCGGCTAATAAATTCGTTACTTTTAACAAGAAAATCTTTACGTCGACAGATTGATTATTTCTACATAAATAATAGCGATAACGAGCTCTATCGTATTACAATCAAACACCGCAGAAATGCGACAAATGATTTACAACTCGACACACACACAAGCTGACAAAAAAAATAGGCAAATAATACGCAACCGTTGCACTATCGAGTGAACTTTGATCGAGCGTTTATTATCGAATCGCACATGAGCGTCGTTTGTCAAAAATTTGTTTTTCGACGACGCCTTTCGACTAATCCCCGGGCATTATGAGTTTATCGCAATTTGTCAGATAAACGGAATTAACGCGTTCACGCTGACCCCTAATGCAGATCTATCCGATAAGGCAGCGTGCAGACACGTGCAAAACGTAAAATTACTATAAACAATAAGTAAAAATGTCTTAATACATTCCAAACGCATCCCTGATAACTTTCTCACTCAACAAGTTGATATTGAAAATCACATTTCTTTAGGATCATTGTGAAAATATGTAATCATATATCTTTCGAAATCCAGATCTGGAATAGATGTTGGACGTTTGTATTATATGTACATGGGGATCGGTTTCAATTGCGGATCGTTACCGAAACGTCGTTACTTAACCCGCATAATCTTTCAATAAAAACACCGAAAATAGATGCACATGTCCGCCGTAGCGGTGACCGCATATGTTAATTCGGCTAATTTACGAATCACTATATAGAAATTGAATAGATTAAGCGCGGGCGCCCATTAATTTTCTTGTCCCGATGCATGTACGTGTATGTATATCTGCAGCGGCTTTGACATTTTGGCTTTTGCGTATACGGTCGTGGCTTTTTATCTGGGTGTATAGAGAAAAAAATTCGGATAGAATGAAATATAAATAAACGGTAATGGATGTCATAAATTAGACGAAAACATGAGAGTTGCAACTCATGGGAAACGCATTATCGAAATTCTCATATAACAGTACCGGTGTATGAGAACTGCACCGATTTGCATGTCCATAACTCACACGAGTCGAATTAAATCTTGTGCGAGAAGAATTAGCATATTTTTCGCGGATCTTATTATTTTGACTTATGTCGAACTCGAAAGGTTAAACATTCGCTTAATGCTGAAATATGTGAGTGTTACATCATTTACGAAAAGGATATTCAATTTGAGACGGAAGAATAAATCAGCATCCGTTATTTATTCCTACATTTTTCAATGATACAGGTATATACCGAATTATTCACAATGTTATAAATATAGATATTTTCACTATAGAAACTAGGCAGAAGGCGAAGACAATGGTTGATGAAATACACACTGAATGATTACTTAAATACATATTAGTGCGATCGATATAAATATTAGATTGCAATCGCTCTCAACACAATTGTTTAACAACGAAGGGGTTGTTCTTTTATGAAATGTATGTAGTGTGAAAAACTTCACAGCATGAGACCGTGGCGTCCAAAAGCGCAACGCCACATAACCCACAAAAGACACACAAACAAACAAACAAATACGTCACGTGACGTTAGAGAATGTTAAGAATCCGAAATGCGTAGATCGCACAATGATCGCGTGAAGTCTGTACCATTGACGGCTGATGGATCACAGATCTATGGATCCGAGACGAAGACGCGTCGAAGCGCGAAACCCGATTACCTTTATTGAAAGCGATTCTATTATACATATACGAGAAAAAAAAGCATTTCAATTATCGAATCTTACGCATGCCGTCAGTGACGACCTCGTCTAAACGAAACCTTCGAAATCATCATCGATAGGAGGACACACATTTTTCAAACAATCCAAGATCAAACAAACGCGAGAATCTAATATCGATGAATCAGTCGATGCAAGCATTCTACTAGTTGAATAAAAATTTAGATTATTGAGTAGATTACAGATTGTGGAGTAGACATAGACAAACGACACAACACTTGACCCGACTTAAAACTAACAAAACCTGACCTAATATATCGAACTAAGTTTGCTCCACTAGTAACGAACCCTATTTTCATATACACATTAGAACTTAAATTAAAAACACACACAACCCTTTATACATGTTTGACCAAATCCGAATCGCGGTCAAATTTCGAAGCATAAACCAACTGACCTGTTTGCTGAAGACTGCAATGTCCTCGTTGAAGGACTCCGAGGAACAAACGTCTCCTCCGGCCACGCCGGGATCGCGTGGCGTGCACGTGGCCAGCTCGCACTTTTCGAAGATCAGCGCGAGCAGGGGGAACAGGGGGTGACTGAAAAACGTGTACAAAAAAACGATTAAACACACTGCTAAAACACATCAAAACCAGACCCGACATATCGGGGCTAGAATTCGCTAGGTGGTCGCTTTGAGGGGGTGGGAAGAACGTGCGGGAGCAACCGTTTGGAAAATTGAATAATAGTGGATTGAATGGAGTGGGGTTGTTTTATTTTGTAGTTTTAATCTGAGGATTTTATTGTGTTGATTGTATTGCATGAGAATCGGAGGTCGGAATGAATCTATTTCGAAAGATACATACGACTGGACCGGACCACTTGCTGAGCTTATCTTTCGACTCAACTGGCCTCAGGTTGTTGTTTCTTTTGATCTGGATCCGACGCAATACGCGAAATAAACAAGTGATATAAAATTTACAAATCCAACTATACGTGAGATTGAAATCCGAAATGAATCATTTGAACGAAAGCTTTTGATGTATGGTACTTATTGCTGTATAAAATATGCTCTACTATGAAATTTGATCCGTCAGAGAAATTCACTAGTGCTACGAAAAATAGACTCGGTAACACACAACGCGTATGAATTGCAAATCGTGTCAAAAATGGCCACAAAAAAATTAAAAAAAAATGGAACGAAAAATACGCCATAGTAGTCCATTTCATTTCGCCTAATTGGACGCGCGAAGATTGTCAAATTTGATAACGCACATGATTTAATTAAAATATATTATTCTAAATTAATTAACGAAAACGAAAGAACGTAATCTAATTAGGCGCCTTTTATAATCTTGGCTGACTTTTTTTCTTCGCCATTATTTTGTGGGAATTACATGATTTTTTTTCATTCATGAAATCGTTTCAGACAAGCATCATAATATTCGACTTAATATTTTATAACACATCGGAGTACGTTTGTAGCGATATTTTTTAGTTCATACGAATTGTTAAGGCTGTTGAATATTTTTATTTGCAAAAAAAAAAAGCGCGATCCTATCGTAATATTGTAACTATCGAGTATTTTTCGTAACACTTATGATTTCATTAAATATAAAATATTATTATGGATAAGAAACAAAAGTACAAAACTGCTGTAATAAGTGGAAATATAATTCAAAATACCTTTTGAGTATTAAACATTTTTACATTTGCAGAACACGATGTTTCATAATATTCTAGATCTGAAAATCTTATTTGTGGAAAACAATTGAGAAAATTTTAATAAAAAAATTATGTAAACATATAAAAAAATAATTATATAAAATCGCAAGCAACTATCAGTAATATGTGATTAAAATTGCCTCTTATCATAATGTAAATAGTTTAATTTACATACTGCAACTGGAACTTGCACAGGCTTTTTGCCTCTCTCGTTTTAGACTAACAAAACGAAATACAAACGTAAGTGACAATGACAGTGCGAGTAGCAGTAGCAGCAAATAAATGATACATTAAGGCTCATTTACATGCTGTCGTTGCGACTCGCGCTGCGGTTGCCTCTTTTGCTCTATTCACAAACATGCCGTCGAAAGAAGAAAATCACAGACTTTTTCGCTCTAGTGTAGCCTTAGTTTAAAATCGGAACAAAGGGCTAAATGCAAATGTTGAAGCTAAAGAAGCAGTGACTTCCTTCTCTCAACGGCATGCTTATAAAGCAGCCTGAAGCTGATTTAAAAGCTTCTACTGCAGCTTACGTTGCCTCTATCTATTTTGCTCTAGCTCAAATGTCATAAAAGACTAGATTCAATCACAAGTGACAATGAAAGCAGTGGCAGCATGTAAACAATCCTGGCAAAACTCATTTACATTCTGACACTGCAACTTGCCTCTCCCACTTTACAGCATCTAGAGCGCTAGAGGCAGCGGCAGCATGTAAACGACCGGAAAGGGACGACTAGCAACATGAAAGAACTGACCCATAGATGGCGTCTTTGTCTCTTTTGTGCACGTGCGGCTCGGCGGCCATGACGTGGTTGGGCACCGGGGAGACGTGGTTGGGCGCGGCATAGTGCATCGCCGCGGCCGCAGGATGGGGCACGTGCGGCACGTGGTGCGCCCCCAGCGGCAGCCCGGTGCGGTGCGGCTCGTACATGCCGCCCCCGCCCTCCAGACCGCCGTAGCCCCCGTGGAGGGCCTCGTCGTACTGAAACACAAATTCGTTCAATATTAAAATCGTATTCTTCGAAAAAAAGCTAATATTAGTAGGGTATTTCGTGCCCGTTTACATATTCGTGTTGCCGTTGCCCATCGAACGTATGCGTCCAGTTCAGAAAATGAAATGACAAACCTATATACCTGGGCGATATGAGTGAGAGAGGTGACGGCAACACGAGCGGCAATAGGAGTATGTAAATATAGTAAAATATATGTTTTACATTACAAGTTAAACGTTTCAATCAAACCGTTATAGTGAAATTCAAATAATGGCAAGCATAGAAAGATTCGATATGTTTTGAAACATTTAACTTGAAATGGAAATTTTCCTGAACTCGATTTAACACTTATTTGATTGATTGAAATATTTTTCCACAATGGAAAAATACGAACGCATTCAGATCGAATGAAAAAAATACTGAAGAAAATAAATGAATTTTTTTCACAACGAATTAAATTTGAATTTTTTAATTCAATAAAATATTTCAATCACGAGTCATTTCAATTTTTAAATAAAATAAATGATTTTCACTTCGAGTTCGACAATTTTATTTTATGTTAAATTAATTTTCACATTAAATTAAATATTATCATTTCAAGTTCGGCTGTATTCTAAAAATATTTCAAGAACAGCCATCGAACTTAAATTGAAAATCAATAACGATCTTCATCAAAGGTCATTTGAATCGAATGCAATATGTAATTGCAACACTTCTGTTATTTTCAAAACTGAAAAAAAAAACTAATTCAATTCATTAGACTTCAACTTCTTAATCAAACTTAAAGGAAGTGAAATAAAAATTGCATTCGGTAATTATTGCAAATAACCTTATATGATGTTGCATTCGTTAGACTAGATTTGCATGTATAATTATTAAGGTGTGCATGCACATAAGCATGAATTGACAGAGTTATATGACAGTGATAAAAAATAATGTGATGCAGTTCGTTTTGCAATGATTGCATACGTGAGTGCACACCATTATATTTTGAAAAGTTTAAATCATAGAATGTGCATTAAACTCATGAACACCAAAGTTTCCATTTCTGATTCAAAACAAATTAAATTTGGTATTTCACATACATATTTATAAATCTTTTGAAAAATTATTAAGTTTCTTATTAATTTTTTTACCACAATTATAACAAAACAATATAAAACAAATTAACCAGTTAGACATTAAAATAAAACGTATTTATAAATGCTTGACTTATTTAAAAAAACGTGCATGATAAAATAGGAAAAGCTCGTTTACGCCCAAGGGCAGAAATAATTATTTATGAACAGTATTTGCAGCACTAAAGTTAAGAAAACTCATATCGAAAATGATTGATACGGAAATGATTTTAAATTTCAATATTTTAGTATAGATTAATGTTTCTATGAAATAAAGATAAATTAAAATTACAATCAAAAAAATTATGACAAATAGTTTCAAAATATTGTATTCAGAAATGGATACTTCTTAAAATGTTTTTGAAATAATCTTGAAAACGCTCTATTTATATTATATTTACTAAAAAAAACTTGAGCTTTCCTCTATCGAAACAATCCATGAATCAACTGTAAAGGTTTTTTTAACGATTTTCGATTATTATTACTAGGTATTTCACATTTAAATAAAGCACCACTCAAAGCTTATGACAAATTCAACTGAATCATAACCACAGACAAAACTAATTTCTGCGAACTAATCATGAATTGAAGCTTTCTAAAAGCTCGATTAACATAAAAAAAGGATAACATTTTACAAGTTCGACGTTTTTAAAAGCCTATACACATTTAGCGAGCGATTAATCGATAAGGCTTTTCTATGATCGAAGAACCTTTTCGATTCTGAATCGAAACGAATCACAGGTAGGTATAATACGACGAAAAAAACCTTCACAGTTAATATTCAACGATTGCAACAAGAAAAGCTGGTTAAATAATATAAATAAATATAAATAACATGCGTTTCGTTTCACAATAAAATACAAATGAATAATTTAATGCACGTTCGTAAATATTAAAGTAAAGGAAAAAAAATCGACACGCACACGTTCATATCATAATCACAGTTGATTTTTATTCTTAAAACACAATAAATATGCGATTGTGGCATTTATATTTTCGACGTAAGTACGGTTCGTTTCATATTCACATACAGGGTGAGTCAATTGCATTTCATAGGTTTTAATATACGATTTACCAGTATGCAAATTTTATAGCGGCTGGTTATCGGCGTTTTAGAGTTCACTTTAAAAATGCATATTTCATTGGAAAAAATAAACGAAAGTCACCGCAATCCAAACGATATTGAATTCCAAGTACAAACATGCGTATTGATATTTTTATTTCGTTAAAAATCACAAATTATTCTGTTTAAATTGAAATTTTACGCGGCACGTATGCGTTTTAATGCACTTTTTCGACGATTCGTTATGTTTATATGCACTTTTCGATTTTGCACGCATGCAAATTAACATTGAAAATGTACGCAAAAAACCGTCGAGTTTTTACATGTAACACATTCAACCAAAGAAATCTTCATTACACATAGAATAGCGAGTCACTGTTTCAATCTTATGTATGTTTTTCGAATTTGATGGGCAAATACATTTTTGATGTATCAGAGATTGTCAAATATTTCAAAACTTTACATTTAATTCAAAATTAAAATACTTAAAAACGTTCTACACTTCCAGATCTGCCATGTAAAATTATGCATCTAAAACATTGTCATTTCAAATAATTTTCTGTCACTATTATTTTGAACATGAACCGAATTATTCTTATAATTTAAAATATTCACTAACATTTTAGTTCTCACAAATGTATTTTTATGATTTTTATTTTACCAAAAAAATATTCTATGCTCATATTAAATCAGATCTAAATGAACAGAGCAGAAATTCCCTTCTTTTACGATCAATACTATTGTATAATTTCATAATATTGAAGCGACACATCAAAAATACTATTTTAAGACGGCATAATATTTGAAATAACTTTTTAGCATAAATAAATAGGTATAATGAATTTCTATTTGATTGCATTACTTAAAGGTCGATTATTTTACTCAACACAAGTTTGTATTGTTATTTTTTCTAGAATTTGACAGTTAACATGGTATATTCACGAACTCATAGCGTCAAATTCTATGTATAAAAAAAGGCAAGTTAACTAACGAATTATATTAGATCAGCCCTTAAAAGTATGATTTTCAAAATTCCAAAAAAAGCAAAAACGACACGTAAAAACGAACAAAACACAAATCCCAAAATAGAACATTGGACTTGTCTAAAATCTCAAAAAATGTCTACACGGTCAGAGAGGGTTTTAGGTTAGGTTAAGATCCGTCGGCCGGCTCTCTTGAAAGGATGACGGCTTTTAAAAAAGTTATAACAAAACCGTCAGGCCATCAATTTCGATGACTTGGCGATTTTTCGGCCGCCGGTGAAATAACTACGGTACAATTAATCGATCCACGTTCGCTCTCCTCGCACAAAAGTAAACATCTGACGATTAATATCTTTGAAATAATACGGAATAATTTCGGATCGTATGTGCGCACAAAAAAAATAATATCATCATATGGGATTCGATCGAAAATGCGCAGTTTTTTATTACGAGCGCAAAAAAAATATGTATAAAATTCCAGCTCTAGTAATTTTTGCAGTTAAAACCGCTTATTATTGTGTAATTTGTAAAAATTGCAGGGTCTTATTTGTTTGAATCGTTCGCTCGATTGAGCGTGTTATTTTTTCGTTTGTAATATCCCGGTAATCCGCATTTAAAGTGTTATGTGGTTAAATTGCTTTTGTTAAATGTTTATTCGAAACGTTTAAAATGTGAAAACATTTTAATAAAATACAATATTATTGAACCTATTTGCAGACTTTAAAACAAGAGGTGATTTTTAGGATCAAACAGTAGCCGACGGAAAGAGCCGCCGAGCGAGCAAAAAATTGAAATTTATTAAAAACATTTTTGAGAGAACGAATTTTTTTCGACGCACAAAAAATATTGTCGCTTTTAAATAAATAAAATGATACATATTTCCATTTAAAGACAAACTTGTTAAATAATAATATGACACATTTCTAACTACATATTGTATGTGTATGAAAAAACTTTTTTTCACGAATCGCACACTTTTAGAACCCCTAAGCGCGCAACTTTATTGAAATCACGGAACTTTTATATTGAAAAGAAACATCGCAAAGTTGGATTATTGATAAAGTTTTCGGATGATATACGCGCATGAAACACAACTATGTACGTTAACGTTTCAATTTAGAAATAATAATATTCTTTTTTTCTGTAACGCAACATAGTGTTACACATTATAGCGGATAGAAAAAAAATGATAGCAAAGTCGCACCTAGTAGTTTCGTATTGTATTATTATGTATGCGAGTGTAAATTACGTATTACAACAAATGTATTTATTTAAAATTGATTTTAGGAAAATTATTGTTGAAGAGATTTATGTTCGAATATTATCAAAAGGTCACACAAAGCGACTGCCTCGAAAGATTTATGTGCGTAATATGTTTTACTCGATTTTACATGAAAAATAAATTCCTTTATGTACACATTTCGAATATTTTTATAAACGAAAACAATTGATAAAGCGTACATTACGAAGCGGCACCGAATAATTGTAATCTATTTTTAATTAGTTTGATAAATTAATTACACAAGTCGAAAACATTCAATAATACGAACAATATTTCATATCTATAACCAGAAGCGAACTGATAGATAAAGCCACAAAAAAAAGATTTTTAAATTGACAACCGATATCACTGAAAATATATAAACATTTGCATGTTTGAAATTAATTAAAATAACGGCTTCGATTTTTCAAAATAAATAAATAAGCACAAATCTCCGCCCCATTGTGTACAGAATAAATAGAGGCGTTAACTCCCATAAAAGCTAACGAAAGTCGTTAATTATTCCTCTTTTTTTTTCGAACTTATCTAATTTTTTTATTCAATTTAACATATTCAGGAGGTTCACATCGAATGATTTGTGTGCGAATGATATCGAGAATAACGTCTCTATTTTTCAATTATGCACAAAAATCTCGAGAGGCGAATTTGCATCAAAGGTCTATAAATCGAACAACGTGCAGTACTCTAACGTTATTTATACGTATTTGTTTTATTTATCGCACTATTATCAATTTTCGATCCGTGTTAACGTCTACGAGATAAAAATTATTAATTGCGCTTCTGGTCCGACGGCTGCCTTATAATAATAACCCACAATATTATAACTTGTCCGGCATATTCCAGAAGCGTCGTTATTTTGTGATAAATAAATTAAAATTAAGGTAAGCGATCGATTCATGCTTTTTTTTTCAATTAAAAAATATGCTATGTTATTTTAGTAAGTGAAAGAAATTTCGTTTAATCGAATTGAATATAGATAAAGGAAACGTTTCCGTCGGTCTTATCTATGGCTAAAAATAACTTAATTATGAATAGAAACAGTTTTTTTTTCAATCGACGCATTTGTCACAATAAAAATACATGCAATTATGAAATGATTTTTATAAAATGATAATTTATCGAATTAAAACAAAATAATCAAATATTATTATTACGATCGAGACAACATTCAGCAGACAGAACGAATTGCAACGAGCGCGGACGGACGGACGGTTTCGGTTACGAAAGGCGGCCATGATCTTTTTAACTCCTGCCAATAATAACAATAATAATAATAAGAATAATAGCGAGAGCAACAATAATACGGGCCCGACAATAAAAACGGCGCGATAATAATTCATAAATTTCGATTTCATCTTCGGGTGTATGGAGAAAATTGCGGTTCGCGAACGCAATTTCGCAAAAGATAGCGAAATCGGAGCGCGCCCCCCATAAAAAGAAAGACGTCGTGCACGACCGTGGGCTTTCAGAAATCATCTCTTCTTCTCCTTCTTCATGACCAGTAAATTGCCAACGAGTTAAACTCAACGATATTCACTTTTTTATTAGTTATATGTAAGTATATTATTGCATTTTGTATGTACTGCTGTGTTGATTCGAAGAATATGTTCAATCAATGTAATCTAATCAATGTGAGATATTGGGATTTTTTTTATTGAATCATTAAAAATGTATTTGAGAATGAAAAGTATCATCACAAATAATGTATTTAGGTATTTGATGATTTATAAGTACGAACGATGTTCATTGAGTGAGATTTTTAAGTGTAAAAATATACTTTCAACTAAAACGCACCCTACACAATCGATAGTCAATTGACGTTTTATTCAAAATGCATCAAAATATACAATCCTAAACAACTAATATAATCCTTCAATACTGTCAATATTTTAACTGTGTAGAAGGCACTTAGCGTATGTTAAAATTTTAGCTGTAGCTGAATTTCAAAGATGTAAAATCTTAAATTAAACCCAATAGCACAACTCACAAATTAAAATCAAAATCAATTTCTACTCACGAAATCGAAATATTTTCAATTCGAACAATAAAATAAAAAAATGCTGAACCCAAATTTCATAAAATTCCCTAAAAACAAATACTATTCTTAGAAATTTGTATGTTTATATCGACAAAAACTAAAAATCATCAACACTTTATACGAAACGAATTCTCGAGTTAACTTTGAAGAATTTTCAGCTGCAGCTATGCTGAGTTGCAGGCGAGTCGAAGGGGCCCCACACCCCCACGGCTTCGGGTCATGATTGATGATGACACCCCCGTTCCCGTCCCCGTCCCCGTCAACTATATACATACTACTGGTCGACGGGAAAGCGACCCCCGTTCGAGGTCTAGGCGCATCGATCCGACGGCGACTATCGACCCGTCATCAGCTGGTGCGGCTAATGGCCGACCTATGAATATGACTCTCGTTTTTTTTTTAATTCGAAAAATATGTCTTTTTTGGATTAGAAATTGATATAAAATTGTATTTTTGTAAATTATAGATTTGTGAATTTGTATATTTTTTTGTTCAATTAATCATTTTGTGTATAAAATTTCGTAGATAAGTCGATATTTTGGAGATGATTAAAAAAATGTATTGAATTGATTTTTCAGTAAATAGTATCTATTTTATTGTTATAATGTCGTTTTAAAAGTAACAGTTTAAAAATTTGTCATTAAATTGATTTTTGTCAATGTGAGAAAAATAGATAAAAATTTAATCATTTTGCGTATCGTGTATGACGGGATTGTATCCGAGGCGTTCGCGCTATAGAAAAATCGGAGCGTACACGATAAGACTTTTATTAATTTAATATTATTTTAATTCAAATGCATTTTTTTAAAAATCGAATGTAAATTGAGTGCGTTTCTATTCAGAATTTGCAGGAAAGTGTCGAGTTGACATTTAGTTTTTGTTCGTTCGTACAAATCAATCAAATATATTCAAGGTAATTTTGAATGCATACTTTGTACTATGGAAATAAATTTTGAACATTTTTTACAAATGAATCTTGTATCCGACGGTACAAATTTTAAGTTTCAACAGATACGAACGCGGATGTAACGCGATGATCTTTAAACTTTTTGACTTATCTACAATAAAGCAACACTTAATTAACATAAATTATTTGTTATCGATTCGAGCTGCACAACCGATGCGATATGATTTTTGACATCCGACGATTTCTTTAATATAAACTTGATTAACTTCCGCCAAATTAGCACGATGCGACTACTGCAAGAATTCGAATAATTCACACTGGCTGAATTGAAGGGAATATTTTAACACGTTCGCATCGGAAATACATAATACATACAATCTACTCGAATTCTACGAATCGACACATAAGAAGAAACGCTTTTTTTCTCCCTCCGCATTGAAAGACGCAACCTTTCGCTATAGTAATTAACGGCGGCACGTTCGCAAGGAAGTGCAACAGAACGGGAATAAAAAAATACAATCTAAATGAAAATATGCACTATTTTATACGAGTGCGATGATACGAATGCAATTTGCTACGCACAAATTATAAATTAAAGTTCCATCCGCAGTATAAAAGAGTGCGACTATGGAAGAAGCGAGTTTTAACACTTTCATCGCGAAATGTTTTATTCATCGTATCGAAGCGAGTAATTAATTTATGACGAAACGTTTAGCGATAATTAACAATTAGCATTCTTCTCCTTATTCGTAAAGATTTTTTTTTCACTTGCACAATACGATTTTGAGCGCAATTTATTTATTATATAAGGCGCGATGAAAATTCAGATATTTATCGCGAAGTGCATATTAATATGGCCGCCGACGGATTCCTTTATGAATTCTTAGATTTTGTACAAAACTGTTTCGGAGTCGTATCTTAGCGTCAAGATCTCGACACGAAAATTCGTCAAGAGAGAACAATGGCCGCCGAATTAAAGTCGGACCTATTAATTGCTCACCTAGCGTCGATACAGAGACGGAATAAAAATGGCGCGAAATTCACAAAACGAGTGTCCATTATGCCGAGGCACAAGTACTACACAATGTACAATAACAATGCTGCGTGTCGTTATCTCGCACGGGATCTGCACATAAAAAAAGAGACTTGATTTCGCGAAAAAAAAATGTATTACGTATGCCGAACGGACCGTCGCCATCTTAATAATATTCGCTATCAAAGATTTCGACCGCTTCTATGGATTAAATACAGAAAATCGATCGAGAACTTTACTCATTGTACATATTATGCGGGCACAATTGTGCACACACAATTTCGGTTAACTCGATTAACGTTCGAGTTTATTGGTCGTTGATTAAGTCTGGCGTTACCAACTCTAAAAAGGACCAAAACATATTCGAAAGTACCTAGATTATATAAATAATCGTTTAATGAGCGGCCATATATGAATTATTGTAGTCGAGAGTTGAAAGGGTCGAATAAAAGTGCCGCCGACGAACGATAGTTTAGCGGCCATTGTTTGTTCGATTCGATTTTCCGTCGATAAATCATCGATTCGTAAAATTATGCTCGTCGCACGAGTCGTAAACGCGTTTAATTCGAATGATTTTCGCCGTATGAATAATTTAATAGTTCATTATTTCTATTCGCATAGCGTAATAATTTATTTTCGAAATTCGCAAAGCGCAGCACGCGCGCGTGTAGTACCTACCTACCGCGCAAAAAAAAAAAAAATCCGAGGATATTTTCTAATAAAACTGTCGAAAAATTACAATATTATTAATTATGAAAAAGTTTATCGGTCTAGACTGCAGGCGAAATTTCATAAACGGGTTTTCGCTATAATGTGTATTTTAATCGCGGAAGATGGAATGTCTCCGTCGCGTCATTCACGGATTTTTAAATTTATTCGTATGAAATTGGCGATAACGCAAAATGTTAAAATTTTCAACGGCAATATATCCACTCACTATCCGTGATATATCGTTGCACGAATATCCTAAGCTATTTGTCGTTAATGTGTTTTATATTTATTTTCGCGCAAGACGCGCTTTTTCAAAATGTGATTTTCGGTTGATTGAACGAAGCCGCCGGACGAATCGAAAAATTCTTAAAATTTAACATTTGAATCAAAAAAAAATCTTATGACTTCAATACGATTGAATGTGACTTTATTTCTAGTCGATTCGACTTCGATTGTAACAAAATTTATCAGCAGACTTTCTCAACAAAAGTTTTGATATTTAGAGAAAAGTTCTAATCGATACATCATCATCATTATCATCATCGTAAGCCATCATCATTCGAGATATGCCCGAGGCGAACGTGCGATGTCGCCATCGTTCGAAAAACTGGTTTCCAAAATATACGCGCTTACAAAAAATAAAAAGGAAACAGTACACACATAGAAGACGATTACATTATTCACTAAAAAAAATATCAAAAACCATTCGTCTCTATATTTTTTTTTATCATCGAAGACGGATATTTGACAATCAAAAATTATTTCGGTCGTTATATATTTGACATCGACGGATACATCACGTCTTCTGTCTGATTCGCGTCAATTTACGAATTATCCGCGGACGTTTGACTTTTATACTTTTCGAAAATTTTCATTTTTAACATTTAAAACACAACGCGTCGCAATCGTCGACGACCGCATTCATATATATTTTTTTCGTCTATCATCACAATCAATATTTGCACGAGATATGTTCGCCGGGTAATATTACAATTCGGGAGCAAACATAATAAAATTGGTCACAGCGTCGATTTTTATCACTTTTTACACACACACATATTGTAACTGAGCACTTTTTCGAAAAATAAAATTACGTATTAGGAGCGCATGTCGATTTTTTTTCAGAGGTTTTTAATAATTTAAAAAATCGTAGATATTCGGTACATACCCTGGGCTGGGCCATGTGTGCCGGGTCGGGCCGCGAACCGCGGTTTAGCGACCCGGACGCACTCGGCACTTCACTGACACTTAACAAAACCACAATAACAACACCCGAAAGAGAACCCCCTCAGTTCTCTTTCTATCGAAATGATAGTTTCAAAAAAATCACACTATCCGCAATTTTATCTGATTTATTTCGACGGATGTTTCTTCGATTTTTTTTGCTTCAATTAATTATTCTAACAACTATCACAGATGGCGGAGAAATAAAAACGTATAGTGTAAACGGATACACTAAATTTTATTTTTATTACATTTATATCACATCGTTTTTTTTTTTAATATTAAATATAACTGTTTTTTTATTATATTTAATTAATAAGCACTTTTCGCGTATACACGGCGGGGGAAGACGTTTTTATTTTTTTTTAAATATATTAAATTTTATATATATTTATTATTCGATCGATGTTTCTCTGCGATAGTATTTCTTGAACGGTTATGTGCGGGAGCTATCTGCCGTCCGACGTCTTGTCAAACTTTGAAGACATTTTTTTTTGTTGATATATATATTGTGTAAATATATATATATGATGAACGCGAATCGAGATCGATGGCGCCGCCGAGTACGCGAGACGGAGGAACGTGCGGCGCGGGACGCGACTTTTCGAAAAACGGTCGACCGAAAGATGTGATTAACAGTTTGGGAATCGCGGTGCGCGAATCACACGAGCCGCATGGCGCGGTGCGGCGGCGCGCTCGGCGGTCGGGAGCGGACTGGCGCCGAACGCTCGCCCGGCCCCGCCCAGAGCGCGAGCTCCGCCCCTTTACGCTCCGCGGGCCAATCGGAGCGCGCGCTCGCCGAAAGGGTGCCGCCCTTCTCGCTCCGCTCGCTTACCCCCTCTCTCTCTCGCGCTAACGAGCGAGGTAGAGGTTCGCGAGCGCAGGCCACGCCCGTCCGTCTCCGCTCCCCTCCGCGCCCCGCCTCTCCTCGCGCGGTTTCATTCTATGTTCGGCGTCGCCGTCGGCGCACGGCGCTCCTCGCGTACGTTCGTTCTCTACGATGTTTTTTTTTCATTTTTTTTTGTTACACGTTTTTTTTCTCGATTTATTTTTAAATATTATCATTTTCTATGGTTTTGATGGTGATCGTTGTCGATGTTTTATTTTTGGTGTCGCGATTTTTTTTTTGTGTTCGATAGTTCACTTATGAGTCTCGAGGTGTGGGAACGAGGGCGATGACTATCCACCCTTCGTTTGATATTTTACCTCTAATAAAAGACGGTTCACACACTTTTGAATAATCTTCTGAAAAACGATTCAACCAAGTTGAATGAATGAACATTATATTTTACAAATTCGTAAATCCTAACGACTTTTATTTTATAAATTTCGAATATGACAAGTAGTAAAAATTATTTTCTCCAAAAAAATTGCACAATTTGACTACATCGTACATTGATATGAAAAATAATTCTACGTTTAATAATCACACATAAATATGTTCATTTGAATCGATACAATTTCACTCGTCAAAAGAACACTCAACAGACCGATTTAACTCTCGTACGCGCTATAAACGTCAATTAATCTCGACTGAAAACGAACAAAAAGTATATAAACACGTACGAAACCGAATTCAAACAAACTCGGTCAACGATCGGTCACCAATAATCCCCATTGTTATTGGCGGGCATATAAAAATTCACTAGCTTTCATATTCACACACACGTACAAAAAGACAACCCCCACTGTACGAGCGAGGGGACGACTGACGTTAACCGTTCGAATCGTCGAAAAAATGTCGACTATTTTCGTTCTGGCTTCGAACAATTCAAATACGTTTTATCAAACCTCGATTACGATTGATTATTTAAATCGTTTCGAATAATCGAACAAGTTAAGTGCTTTATTGTTGTGCGCGGCTCGTACATAATCGCTATGGGAAAATCGGCTCAGTGTAGGAAATTTCTATGAAAGGTGAGCGACTTCTAGGAAAAAGGGAGATAAGTGTCTTCGGAGCGATTATGCCCGAATGCCTTTTCTATTATTGTATTACAAAAGGTTCATACAAAAAATATTCGTGTGCGTATGTGTCTGTGTTATTATATGTATGTTTTTGTATGGTGCGTGTGCTTTTGCGAATGTTTTTCGAGGAATTTGCCATGTGTGGTTGATGGTTTTGTACAAATATTCTCCAGGATAACCTTGTATTATGTTCGGCTTTAAAATAACACGATTTGTTAAAACAGATGAAATTCTAAAGTGAACAGAGGACGTTTACTGTTAATCCTTTCTATTTGCGCATTGTGAAAAACGGAAATGAAAATTAAGATATTTTTGTATTTTTTTTAATTGACAAATAAATGCAATAACTATATAAATTATGTTTCGGGTACTTGTCCAATAAATGGGTGCAATTATTTATAATTTTTTCAAACCCATTCAAAAAAGATATCTGTAAATGAAAAATCTTTTACCCAATCTATTCTGATATTCGATTAATATTTTTTCAATGTTTGATTATGCACACAAAAATTGCATTAAGCAATCGGAAGAGTAGTTTGATATGAAAATATTCAAAATTTCAGATCATTTATCATTAAACGTTTGATATAATCATAAAAATATTTCACATAAACAAACGATAATTATCATAGTCAATTAATAAAATTTAAACATTCAGCACTCGAATCATTAACATCACTCGATTAATCATCGAATAATTACCGGAATACCCGAAAAAAAAAATCTTCACAATTTCACGCGCGTCCATTGCGCAATTATTTCGGGAATGATCTACAACGATCCAGCGACACTTTGATATTAATAAATCACATTAATAAATTTTTTAACGCCGCACATAAAACACACAAACTAACATCGAAAACACGAAGATTAATAATGTCGCATAGAGAACGCAGGTGGACCGACTACATACATACACCGAACACGAATTCGATCCCTTTCAAGTCTGGGCGAAAATTAAAAATACGAGAATCGAAAGATATATGAAAAATCGTAAGGTTTTCAGCTTTTTTTTTTCAGCGTGAAAATAGCTCGGGAGCGACATCACTATTTCAAAATATCCAGAGCAATGGGGGGACATCAAAAGAGAGATCTGACATCAGAGACATATCATCGAATCTTTGAGATTTTCCACGAAATAATTTTATAATACGCGTCTATATTCAGTCCGAAGATGAGAGCTTTTCGTTTATTTATTTCGTATAATATTGAAAAATAAAAAAAAATAAAGAAAGAAACTCTCCGACGATAAACAAAAGGTCGTGAAAACTGCAAACTCTTTCGTCTCTCTGATCTTTCATCTCGAATAAGCTATAAAAATGTATCACGTATTTTTTCTTTCGAGTCTTCAGAGTCGGCCAAAGGATTTTGCGAGCTTTACGGCTTATAAATATGTTAGCATCGCTCATAAAATATTTATAAGATTATTATTTTAATCCTACGTTATTAGGTCCGATCGAACGTACGACTCGCTATTACAATTTCGATTGCATACACGATCTGAAATAAAAATATGGATACATTTTCAAACTCAAATTTCGTAGGAATCTTTATTAAAAAAAATATACCGAGAATCAATGTCAAGAATGCGGAATTTGCGGTTTACGAAAAGGTCGATCGATATATTTTTCAAAATTCGAAAAAAAAATCAGATTAGCATCGTAGATTCCGGAACTTAATATGTGGCTCGTGTGTGTACAATAGAATTTGTACGTTATCTGTTCGTTACAAATAATGAAGAGGTATCTCGTTTCTCGAAATGGCCGAACGACAGCCGATATTTACAAATCAATCAGGAACGTCAACGTTTCCATCGTCGTGACAAGATAGCGATAATGCATTATTATACATACAAAATATAAATATTTTCGATTTTTTTCCGAAGCCGAAACAACAATAAACGCAAACGCGTCGATACCACATTATAATAATTCACAAATAAATCCGATAAATCGAGCTTTTAATGCGCGTTATTGTATTAAAATGTAAACAAAACGCTCCGTATGAATTATCATCGTCGTTTTGGCCAAGTTTAATGGAAGTTTTAACGGATGCCGGCGTTAAAAATAATTGTGTAGTACGAATTTTATGAAAGCCATAAAGGCGGTGTTGTAAAACGTTCGAACGATGCCCGTGCCGCCATCTGTCGTCGAGCGGCGGAACCGACTAATGGTTTGTTGCCATAATAATCTATTTCGTTAAATTATTATCGTCGGACGAAATGACGTTTTTGAAAATTATTTGAATCTTAAGAATCGTTAAAATCGTATTTATGACGTTTTAATAATGCATAAAAAACGTATTCGCTGAAATGAATTGATAATTAAAAATGTCGGATTGCGTAATAATTTTTAGGCGATGAGGTGCTTATGTGAAAATTATATAAAAAATCTGAAACATATTACACACGTAAAAAATACATATTATAATATTTCGTAATGTTTCAAACGATGAAACAGTTTGATTACAATATTTTTAATAAGATCGAAATGAACGAAAATATTTATGATTCAAAATAAAAATAACTAACTGTTACGATAAAGCGAAAATACCTCTATAATTTGCATTAATATAATTTTAACCAATTTTCACTTCAATTATCTGAATTAATTAGAACATTTAGTGTATAGACTGGTTCCTAAAATAATTTATAATTTTAAATATTTTGAAAAAAGCGAAAATGTATATTTTTGTAAAGGTATACCATGAGCATTGATAAAAACATTATATCCATTTGTTCTAATACAATAAATATAATTTTTTGTTGAATATTTGAATGCCATTGCATATCTAAACTGCAAAAATGTATGTAGGAGTAAATTGATACATTGTTTTCTTCATGTTCATGTATAGCTTTAACGAAATTATAACAAAATTTTCCTGATTTTCATAAATATCTTACCTTCCTCCATTATCATTATGATGTCTAATCTAAACATAATGAACCCGATCAATAATTGTATCACAAAATTCATTCTTACAAAATCGTCGAATCGAACCGAGAAAAGTTACAATCGAACTTCGGAAAACAAACTTATGCGATCGACGCACAAATGAAAACCACTCTTTTTTTTCAGTTACAAATCGAGACAACGACAACTTAAAGATGGCGGCCGCAATAAAATCCGCCAATTTACGCATGGCTTCGCCTCACATTGCACTTTCGCCATAAACACGCTTATTTATTGAACATTCCGATGAAAAAATAATGCAAATAAACGCATATAGATAAAATAAAGTCGCGAGCCCTTCGTCGCCATCGCGGCTAATTTGTATTCAAATTAAGCGCGCCGTAGGCGAAATGGGCTTCGAAAAAAGGCTCAAACGTCGCTGGTGGAAATCGAAGGCTACACGTACGAGGTTCTTATGGTTTTACAAGGCGGATTGCCCTTTGAATGAGGCCATAAATCGCGAGTTTACAGGACGAGGAACAACCGTAGGGCGGCCCGAACATGGCGCGAAGATCGGCTACCGGCACACTCTCGTCATTTTGTAAGAATGTTTATTCGATCTCGATTTATTATTGCATTTTGTCTGTAGTATGGCTTTATGAATGTTCTCGATTCGATTGTGGTTGATTGTTTTGCGGTTTGGGCGTTTTTCTGTTGGGGTGAATGCGTTCAATTTATGTAGGGGATGGTAGTCCCTACTCGCAGTTTGATTAAACTTTTGTACATGAATAGAGATTTTACATTGAAAATTAATTGTAATGGAAAAAATGGAGAATTTCAGTACAAAAGTACAGCAGTGTAATGAATGATTTGATGTGTTGAATATTACAATTTTCCATTCCTAATTTAACTTATAAATCAGCAATTTATGATTGGAATCAATGCATTTTGAAGATTTTTTTTTTTTGAGCAAATGAATTTCTTTTAAAATCTCATTCGAACGATCAACGAATCATCAGTTCTTTGTGTGAACATGGATTTCAATTGCTCATAAACTGAACACATAATTTACGAACCAAAACATATTCATTTCAAAATCAAAGCTTTCAGTTCATCTAATACAAAATTCCAATGAAAATCATTCAAATCATTAAACGCTACATCACAATCTCAAATATTTGCACAATTCGACCGAACCGATGAATTATTGAATCCTCCCGACTATCAACGAAAAGATCAGCCCACGGACGACAAACCTAAACCTCTTCAAAGTCAATCACCAAAAACCTCAACATTTTAATTGATAACAGATTGAGACGTAACCGAGTGGAGAGTTGGTAGGCATCTATAGATATAAAAAAGAGCGCGCGAATCCGACGAATCCGCATCGCATAAATACAGGCCGTCTCCGAGCTGATGCGGAATCCGAATCCGAATCCGAATCCGAATCCGAATCGAAATCTGCAGCGTCGTCGTCTTATGCAGATCGTCAGGAGGCGGCCATTCGTTAAATGGCCGACGCCGAGTTCGGCCATTGTTGTCCCGCCGAAACGACAGCCGTCCCGCGAGAGGGTCGCTCTAATAAATATCTATCTATTTACATTAAAATCGCGCTCGGTTCGGAATCCGATGCAGTTTCCGTCCGAGGAGTCTCCAGGGAAGGAGAGTGGTCGTTCGGAGTGAGTTTGTTGCGAGATTTCGTGCTCAATCCAATATTGGATCGAATTTGAGGTTTTCAAGGAATCTATAGCATAAATAAACTTTATATGGCATATTTGACTCAGGATTAAGAGTTTATACCAATTGTGATGAGTCTGAAATGTATCTCATGGTCAGGTTTAGATGAAAAGATGAACTAGGTTTTTCCAATCACGAAGCTTTTTTCTCCCTTTCATATCAATTTAATAATTCGAAAGTATTTTTCATAGTAATGGTTTACTCCTTTGACTCACATATCACAATCATATTGAAAAATGTAGAGGATTGAGGTTAATGTTCGTTCTGGGCATGAAGTGCAACATTTAATTTATCGATTAAATTTGACATGAGAATTAACAATAGTGAAATATATGCACCATGTCTAGATAGAAAATACAAGACTCAAACTATTTACAAGTAAAATGATAATCAGAAACGTCTCATCGATTTTGATGCTCATATCTACGTAAATCAACAAGAAACACATAGGTATTGATTATAATGAATGCACAGACAATACTCTTTTAACGAGGGGATAGATATTGTGTAATTCAATAGAAATTGGGTGAAACTTTAAAAAATAATCACCATATTCTAATTTCGTCTCATTTGCACAAATAAAATTCGACATGTCGATTGAACAATCTGGCAATGAACATCAAAAACCATTATATACAAGAAGCTTCATATGTGTCATAGAAATTCGTGCTATATAAAATCATTCTATAAGAAAGATTACTACATTTTGAATTCGATAAAAACATAAACAACCCCATATTTAATTAGGAAAAATAACGAACGCCACTGTTCAGTATAAGCGAGATTAGGCAAATGTGCGTTGACCGCTCCCGTCACTAAATCTCCTCTGGTCTCCACCGGAGCCAGAGCCGGACTCTGGGGAATACACGGGCCCTGTACACTTCTGGACCTTCTCCCGAGGACATTTCTCGACGGGACCGGGACACGGGACGAGACAGGAGCATCGGCGGACCGAGATTTATTCGCGGTCCGAGCACCAGGTGATACAATACGCTCGGACCGAGGCGATTTATTAACGTTTTAAAACGTTAGCCGAAAATGGTAAAACCGCAACAGGACAACGCCGACCGAGAGAGTCGCTAATAAGACCCGGTCTGATATTGAAAATGCGCGGACGAATTCGAATGGTCGAGTCTAGAAGGGTTGAAGTTTCAGATTTTTGAATGGTGAGTGTGGGAAAATTTAGTTCTGAAAAAATGTAGTCAAAAATTATATTATGCATCTGTACAAAGAATAAGGTAGATTCCTATGCAAAACTTTTCACGATATTGAGACTGAATTGAGAAAATTAGCTCGTGAGATCATGAGAAAAGTTTAGGTGAGTATAACAAAAAAGTCACTTTAATTAGATTCAAAATATAACTATGTATTCAACATGGAGCTATATTAAAATACATAATGTCATAGCGAGAAAAAAATGCGACACAATTGTACAATAAAACAAATCTCACCCTGATTCCATATACTGCTAAAAAATATGAAATGAGATTAAATCGATTTTTTCAACATTTAACAGACCGTTATTGTAATTCTTGATTAAACTTTTTAATAAAAATTTCAGTTTTTATATAATTTGACAGTCACTGCTAAATAATTGTTGAATGAAAATTGAAAGATCGGACCTAAATGATGGTTTTCAATAATTAAATTGCACAAGTAAATTAGCATAAAGCGAATATTGAGTTAATTGGAGGATTACTGTATACGAAGAGTCGAAGATTTCACGTTCGGTATGAATATCAAATTTATTGAGTGTGTTTAGTTTTTATGAGCTTTGCACTTCAGTATTATCGTCGGTGTGTGTATAAAAGCTTCGTTATCAAGCTTAGCTAAATATGTCATATGAAACGCGCGATAACTATTAAATACAATGTTTCCGAGGACTCTGCTGTAATTTATGGTATTTTATTATTTGTGCAATGACATATGAAAAGTCTAATGAGTCGATAGTACGTGATCATAAATTATATTATACGCATGTTTATCTCTTGTGCACACTCGACTCTATACGTAAGTGTTAAATCGACATGTTTTCCCGAAGTCTTTAAAACATCTCAAATCATTTTTATTGACGATTTTTAAATAAACTAATATTATTTATGCGATCCCGTGGTATTTTATTACACATAAATCAGTTGTGAATCTTTTTTTTTCATGAAATGTATATCGACCGTCGATGGGACATCGTAAAATTATTTACGATATTTTTCCTTAGCGAAAATTTTGATACGACCCCCTGTAGGTGGTCGAGAGTGAAATTTGAACTTATTTATTTTCGATTTCCATTTCTAAAACATATAAACTTTTAAAATTCAAACGGAAATAATACATAAAAAAAATAATTCTTTCAAATATCGACAAAAATTAAACGGAATCGACGATTTTTGATAACGAAATATTTTAATAATACCAAACAAATACCATACTATTCTATACTTTTTACATGAGTAATCTAGAGTTCAATTTTCGAGAAAAAACTAGAAAATAGAGGCATGGAAAATCATCATAATGAGCAAATCCTATTTTTTTTTAAGTTTGACAATCACTGACACATAAAGTGAAGGTTTCGTTGAATAGAAGACGAGTTGGTGGTCCAGGTCCTTCCTTGCCCAGCAGGGGCTCCAGTCCGGCCATATTTTAATCGCTGAGCCTCAAAGAATATAAAAAAAATGATGATAATAATAATAATAATGAAAATAAAAGTAATAATAGTAATATCGGTAATAATAATAATTGATACAGTGATAAAATTCGGTCGTGAAACTCGACGAGGAGAAGCTTTTTATGAAAAAATTGTACCGCTCTCATTCGTGGGACGATCGTAAAAAATGTACGTTTATTATTATAATATGCATTATAATAAAGGTCTGCAGACCGATTTTTATATTCGTGGAGGTCCTTTCGTATAAATCGCCTTGTAATATTTCGATTTTGACGCGTGAATAATTTCGAAAGATTGAAATTCGTACGGGACGAGTTGCAAATACGGACTCGTGTGCGTGAGACGCAAATAAGCGGAATTATTTTTAATCAAAATGAAATATTTCATTCTCATATTTTAATAATTAAGACATAATGGAATTAAAAAATGATAAATCAGCGAAATCATTCGAATGTGCAAAATATAATTTTCATAAATCACAACTGTTTTCGTATAATCTTATTCCAAATATTCGGATCGGAATCGATGATTTTAAAATTTATCAAAGAGAATTTCATATTTATAACTGGATAATACTCTAATTAAAAAGCGCATCTACTTACTATCCGATTAAATATGAACAATCATCATATAGCACGCAATTAAAACTTAAATTATGCAAACCGAACAGAATGAAAAAAATGCACATTTGATCCGAAACGAATATGACTTTCACATAACTGTGGACTTTCGTATACTCATATCCAACATTTGAACTTAACTCGAAGAATTTTAAAATTCATCAAATAGAATGTGAAATCTGCAATTGAACAAAAGCTTGGAATATTCTAGCGAACTGCATTGACTCATCACCGAATGAAATATAAACTATCATTATATCATTACATTGCGCACACAATTAAAACTCGAATTATGCAAACCAGAATGGGAAAAAAAAACTTAAAAATGCAAAACATTCGATCCGAAACGATGAAAGAGCCTTATACACACAAATGTACATACATTTAACACTGCAAAGCGAAATTAGCGCATAATAGACAAGTCGTTCGAATGCGAGAAAATGCAAAACGCAAAAAGTGTTTTCAACTACCACATTTCACAACGACATGGAACGCTGAAGATTTTCCGAGCGTGAAGCCTTCGAACTAACCGTATGGAATGAAGACGTTCGAAGATCGTTGTCACTTGTCCGTTTCGCACCGAGTCCGAGGGGTTGTTGGATCTCGGATCGAATTCGAGAATAAATGTGTTTTATACTGCGTTTATCGTCGAGATTGTTGCGCTGAGAGCGACAAAGCTTCAGCTCCTTGGGTTATATCGCGTCGCGACCCTAGATGACCCGAGATGGGCCTCGGGGTCGAAGGATGACTGATGATGACCGCTTCGGTGGAATATCACGACCCGGCTCGGTGTGGAGGTTTCGTTTTGTTTTGGGTTTTAAATATTTTTTTATTGAAGGAAATTTATTTTTTATTTGGTATGTCGGCGAATTTTTTGGTAGTGCGAGCTTTGACTTCTTGTGTTAAATGTCAGATCTATTGCTTTAGTATTCGATAAGATTATGGTCTGATCTATCAATCGTTTGTTAGCAGTAACTGTCAGTTGTATCTATCGAAAAAAGTTGAACTGCGGAAAAATAATTTTATCGATGATTGAAAAGTTGGCTCTTGAATAATAAGAGTGAGTGATTTGAAAACTTTGCAAAATTTTATGCAAACATTAATACTTGTGTGTCATATTGAAGCGTAATCTATCATATAAAAAAAATCTTCTCCGAAACTTAACCCAACCTAACCTAAGTTGACCCATCAAATGTCCTCATGATGGAATTGTACACAAGTACCCAAACATTTCATTCACAGGAATTTATGTATATCAAAATAGATGACTAAAATAATTAAATTATCAAATGCAATTCAAATCATCACATCTGATTCCCAATTCACTGAACACACATGCTATTACAAAATGCATTTTAAAATGATCGTTTTTCGAAATCTAGATTTCGAGAGGAGATCGCTAATTCTCAAGAACTCATATGGTTGTCAGCGCGTCTAGTTCATATTTTTTTTCAGCGTATTATTTTAACTCGCGTCCCCAAATGTCTTGTTGTTTCTGCTTCGACGCTCCCATCTGTTTCCTGCCACATTAATCAAAATCAAAACTACTCGAATCTCCGAGATGCTAAGTATGAGGGATACATTCCCGAGAAATAGATCTGTGTGAAATTTCAATGTGTTCAGTGATTTCTTTTTGTCGAGCGCAAGTTTTGAAAAGGACTCGGATGCTATCAAAACAGTTTAGACAAGAGAAGATTTATATAAACGACTTTTTTTTCATAAATATAATTTAGCTCTGTATCAAGATGCAATGTGATTTTAATTTACGTATTTTTTTGAATCCGAAAAAAACTATTGTGCAGTATTCAAAGGACGATGAAAAAAATTAAAAAAGTAAACTTTATCGGTTGAATTTGAAAATCTCACTCTGTCGATCGCTCGAAAGGAATCTTCAAAAATTCTTCAAATGCTCCAAACGTCCCGAAACGATTGCTGTTCGAAGAGACAACAACGAAAAGATCCTCGGACGAAAATAAACGAAATGAACAATAAAAAAATACGAATTTGAAATAAAAAAAAAAACAAATAAAAAACCGTCCGTATATAAAGGCACAACGAAACGAATTTATAGCGTGCGACATTCGAAACGCTTCGTACTTAATCCTATTATATTTCAGATATTTATCTGTCCTACACGAATGCCGATCTATGAACGCAACAAGACAATACAAAACGTCTCGATCATCGAAGGATCGTGAGATCGATAAAATAATAAAAACCACCCTTTTTCGACTCACCTCATTGAACTGTCGGGTTTCGTCGGTCGCGCGTTCAGCTCTTTCGGAAACTCGTGAATTTTTTGCACGTTTTCGGAAGTCAATTGGACCATCATCATCACAATCTGGATAATTTATGCCGTGAAGAATCTGCACCTGATTACGCCGAACATGCTAGATAAATCATCTCGATCTCTTGGATCACGAAGATCATCATTCATCTGACAAATTGCTTGCGCCGAATATCGCTCTGTGGAAAAATTGACAAAAAAAAATCATAAGTAAATAAAAATTGTATCGATTCACATATACGTATATATTAATAGAAAAACTAGTATTTATTTTTGGAAAAAAAGCCTTGATTAGTTTATGTGATGAACATACGAAAATATTCGACTTTGAATCAGATAATCAAAACTGCTCGTGCAGTTTTTAGTTGAGGCCATTAAAGAGTTTTATATATTTTTTTAACTGAACTTTAATGAATTTCCTTATTATCTATGACCTCATATCATACATTAAGCGAAGAAAAATATACACATAAAACATCCACACTTTGATTTTTCATGAAACGACTTTATAATAAAGCGCTGCTTACTTAGTTTATATGGGAAACTCGAATTCATTACAGATTACAACACGCGAAAATACATAGACCTCTATTGTTTTTCAACGCATATGTGTAAACAATTTAATCCACTTAACGAACCAAATTAATAATATTAGCAATTATCATCTGACACTTAAGTACGTGCAATACTAACAGTTCACAGTACCTATTGTCTACGATTCAACGCAGAATTTTCTGAAATAAAATTATTTTCATATAATCTTATTATAGTTATACCGAAGAGTTCATCGAACCGATCTATTACGAATTCGTACAGGATCATTATTCAAACAGTCTCCGGAGATCGGACGACAAGTTGTGACGGAGAGGAGCCGATGCCCTGCCGAGAGACGTAATTGATGGACATATAATTGATACGTCACTTCTTCTAATTCTCCATCGGCATCTTATCCTATATACATAATACGTATAGTTAAACTTTGTGGGTTCGCATTTCCATAATGTTATCGCCGTCGAGAATAACCGACCGGTGAGATATGGCCGCGCGCGTCAACCATTTCGGGAATGCCGACCGAATTTCCTTTTTTTTACGGTGTTTTTTGGGTCTTTTCGTTCTTTAAATTGGGGGAAGAGACGATGAGGGTGTCTCGTAGGTCGCGGGTCTCTTGGCGATTCCGAGAATCGTCGAAAAAAGACGGTGTTGCCTAATTAAAAATTTTAAAGTCAGTCGAGGAATGAATGTTTGCGTTGACGCGTGATAAATGCTGTTTTACGCACTCGGAAAGGAAATGATGATTATGTTGGAGTTTTTTCGATTTAGAATAGTGTTTCGAATGTGCAATGAGAATGTTAAGAATGTATGTAAATGTAATTCAATTAGAATCTAAATGTACAAATATCAAATACTTATTCATGTTACGATATAAAATTTAGTTTTTATTCAAATTAAGGATGTGACAATATTTTTTTTAAATGTTGAAGCGAACCAAATTTGATTATTATTGATTATTATTTGATTAGTATTATTGATTAATTTATGTTATTATTTTGATATAAAATTGAATTGTGCAAATCGGAGACACGTTGCAAAATCATGACCCAGTTTATTTGAGGAAAAAAAGGCTCGCGTCCAGCAAAAGGTGAAATTCGATCGATTTTCAAAGGTGTTGTCGAAATCGGGAAGGTGTGTCACAGAATCACGAGATCCGTAGATTTCAAGGTGGGTTTCTTATTTCTTTGTGAAATTCGACAGACGTCGGGGTTCAGAAAAGGGAAATTTTCTATGGGGGGGCTCACAATGGACCACCTTTGTCCCTGATGAGATAATGTGTTAAAGTTAACCGGGAACCGAGCACGCGGGGGGGTGGGGTGATTCGTCTTTTGGCTTTTTGCCTTTTTCTATATAAATGTATGTATATTATATATTTTTTTCTGAATGGTATATAAGTATAAGTTTGGTGGTCTTTTTTTTAATTTTATTTTTATTTCTGAGTCCATCCGTCCGATGTTGAAGAGCGTGTGTGAAATGATTCTTGCCGAACCAGTGGTAGCCGGTTGAATAATTTTATTATTTTTTCGAATTTATTTAGAATCAATACGACTCTTCCAACATTTCAACAAAACTTTCAATCAAAAATTTATTTTTTTTTATTAAAATTTGTACTCAATCTGATCAGCGCGACGCTCGAAAATTCGGAATAAGTTAAGTTGAATAAAAATTTAAATTAGGTTAGTTTAAGATTTTTTTTTCATGCTATCTTAAATCCAGATATCAAGGGTTACACTTAAGACTCAATTAAGTAAGGTTAAGTCGAATCTCGTGGATATCAGATAGCAAATACACATCATTTTTCAACTTTTCATTTAAATTTATTGAAAAAGTGAAATCTATGACTGATCAATATAATTTAGTGATATATTTTTCAAACATTACAATATAAATATTAAAAAAAAATCTTTTTAGAAATGAGTCTTTTAAAAAAACTTTAAATTATATAGATTTCATTCGATTTAAATGAAATCCACGTGACTCCAATGGGTCAACCCCCCTGCTGAGAGAGGACCAGAACCCGAGCCATCCTTGTTAGATATTTGAACAACAAAACGTTTGAATCCAATACATGGCATCCATAACGTGGCCGGTGGATTTTCTTCTACTCTCCGCACACAATGCCATAGGACGCGCGCTTATTTAATTTTATTTCGACTCGCGGCGAATTGACACTCGTACAACGAAAAAAACCACCACGTAAAGAAATTAGAGGGGGAAAAAAAACAACAAAATTAAAATACGGGGAAGGAACCGAACGGAAAAAAATCGAGCCGAAGGTAAAAAATGAAATAAAAATAAACGAAATGAAAATGAAAAAAGGCGAGCCATACCGCGGGGTCTTATAATTTATCGAGTCGGCGTTTCCTACGGTGGTTCATTATCGAGTCACAATCAGCGTGGCTTTTCATCTGATTCGCTATAATTCAAAAATGAACAAAAAATAGAGGGAATATAATGTCTCCCGAGCGTATCGTATAAACGCGTGTAAAACGTTAATTTAGTTGTTTTTTTTCCCCCGTATGATTTTATATACGGCTCGTTCAAGTACTGAATTGATTGATATTTGACGGATTGGAAGATTTTTTTTTGTGCGTAGATATTTTCTCGACGTTAAGCCTGTTCAATTAAAACAAATGATATTTGAAAATTATCGCTTCTGAGAACCTTATGAGACGCTCGTTAATGTGTATATTTAAAGACTTCATTTATTGATATTTGATTAATGTTCATTTCAATAGAAAAAATGCATCATACTCATTATCATCTTTACATGTACAAGAAACATGTAATAATTTTCCTATATTCAAATGTGAATTTTTAATACATAAATACAGGAGCTGGAAAATGCACTTAAAAATTTGATGAGAAGTTTAGAATACATACAGAACAGTTAAATACCAAGCTTTTGGTCTAAATTTGAGTTCCCATCAAATCGTCCAAAAACCAATAAATCACACAAATCTCAAAACAATTCCTCACATATTTCTCTTGAAGGGTTGAAAACACCATTGGCGCCGCATTTAACGAAAAAAAAAACACACATACACAACGAATAGACGTCGCATTGTCAACGTGTGGCAAGATGGACATATTTCGCCATATGTAATTAGCCGGCATGACACATGAAAGGACACTTGGTTATTATTTATGGACGCGAAAAACCGCGAGCAACCTTCGGCAGGTAGTTGCGGCCGAGTTATATTTATTGCCGCGAACGGACAGCCAAGATTGAGGGCTACCGATTAAATGAGATGGGCTGTTTTATTTTCGGAATGACAGTCCTTGGTGTTTCGTGATGGATCGATTCGAAAATTTGTCGAATCTCGAGATTAGATCTTTAGGAAAGATTTCGAATGAGTGGGTAAAGTTTTGGTTAAGGGCTAACCATCCCATTACCGAAAATAACCCATATTTACGAAACTGTTGAAAAGTGTAGGACCAGTTTCGATTCGGACTGTAGAGTTAAGGAAAAAAGTGTCTAATATAAATTGTTCAGTCAGAATGTGACGGTCAATAGTTGAAACAGCAAAATGTGATAAATGGTGGATTGATAATATTTTTTTATCATAGATAATCTTTTTATGTAAAAGTTATAATCTTAAATCATCAGTAAACATTCTAGTTTATTGCTCGTAAATCATAAATTATTAAATACAATATTAACACTTGGTCATCATATATGAGGAAAAGGGACACAATAGAAATAAAAAAATGAATTATGCCCATTTAGTGATTTATCTGAGTTATGTGATAAAAATTATGCTAAATGCAATAAAATTTTAATACAAATCTATAATTTTTAGAGTATCTATTTTTTGCAATTTCGACCTAATCTAATCTAAATCGTAACTCAATTTAATGTAATCTAAACTTGCATAAATGAGGAAATTAAGCTAGCTTAACCTAATCTAAAACTTAACCCAACCTAAGCTAGCTTAAGTTGAATTTCATGGCAACAATATAATACACATATGGAAATTTTCAAATTTTCTTATTATGGAATACAACGTAGCTGAAATATCTAGTAGCTTTGTAAACATTGGTCGTTTTTAAGCATTTTCCACTGATAAGAGAAAGCATACATTTTAACCACTCAGGTGAGTAATCGCGTAACGCGCTCGTACGGTAGCTAATCGCCGTGTCACATAAATATGGCTGAAACGTGTGAAAAAATTAACGCTAAGTGATTTAATGCATAGGACAAACGACGAGCGATAAACAATTTTAAACCGAAACGAAATACGACTCATTGTCTCACCCGGTAGCCGCCTCGACGTCGAACGACTGTAATATAACTGCGGACGTCCATTTCGACAAAAGTTCAAATTGGAAAAAAAATTACAGTAAAAAGCATGCTAATTGACGTTCAATTCGAGTAGTCAACTCGAGTGAGTGCACTCAAAGAGAAATCGTTTAACAATGAAGCAATTATCGACTCGATTAGCGGAATCCATTTTTCATGATCTCAAAACCCGCAGCAGCAGCGTCAACGTCTCTCGTCGGATAATAATCGCACTACTGTAAAAAAATACAAGGTTTTATTCTCTTTTTAAATTCGTGCCAGATGATAAATATTATAAACCAAAGAGTATAAGTTCGTACGTATGATATTACGTGTATTACGGGACTCACGAAATCGTGATTGATTATGACAAATGGTCGTACGTATGCGAAGAGTGGCCGATCTGAAGCCTACGTTATTCTTTGTTTTTTGGTATATTTTTTTTAGTGTCGTATTTTAATTTTACATTATTCGTGCGTCGATAAATTTAGATTATATCGAAGAGGTTTGATCGAGCGTTTTTTTTGTTGTTGTTCGTCTGTCGAAAATAAATAGAACGACGATGTCGAATTTTTCTATCGTACAAATAAAACGTTGAATTCTTTTCGATTCGAGCGATTTATCTGTTTCGTTTTGAAGATTCGCAAATGTCATGTGTTCGAGATACTAATCGTTAAATTTGACCTTTGATTCGTTAATAAATACAGTGAAATGTCTATGTTGGAATTTTAGCAGGTTGCTCGCGTATGTAGGAAGAGATTGATTGAATTAATAAATTCATCTGAAATTTTTTATTGTAAGAAATTTAAACTGTTTAGAAAAGACTATTTTTTTTTCTAAAATTCACCTTTGATGAACTTCAAAAAAATATTTAATTAAAAGATCATGCATAACTCAGGCAGGAAAAATCGAAAAACAAAACCCTCGAATAAATCCACAAAAAAACCGAACAACAGATAATTCCCTCGAACTACACGCAATAAAAACGACATATTTTCCACCAATATATAAACAAACACGCCACATTATCCCGAATAGACAAGATTAGACATCGAGTGTGCAAACTCGCGAATCCCGCGCCACTTTAAGCCCGCTGTCCTTTTTTGGATCCCAAAAAAAATTTTTTTTTCGTATGATCGAAGGGCAGAATCGTCGAAAGTACGACATATGCACTCGAGTGGCCCACTATACATGATAACACCGAATAAAACGTCAACGGAACAAAGTGTGTTTGACATTCGCTTGACAAAGCGGTCCCATCTTCGGTTCGTCGCTGTCAATTTGCGTGTCATGTGTCCCCGAAAAAGCCACCGGATTTTCCCCATTTGTTTGTTTGCCATAAATATATGTAATATATGAAAAAAAAAGCATTTTTTTTATAGCCGCATCTCTCCCGATACAATGTGATACACGCGTAATTTACTATCGTGTCATATTTACGGCACAATAAAATCGTCGTCGCATATCGAAAACGTCGAGCTGTCGTTTTTTTATTATCATTTTCATTTGCGAGAACAAAAAGAGCTCTCATCGAAAAAATGTAGCGAAATTGTTAGAATTTATTAACGTTTTAATTTGTAGAATGAGACGACTTGCGTGTGCATCGTTTTAAAATTATTTTTCAGTCTATTTTCATATGATTTATGAAGCGTAATCTGAGACGTAGCTGAGTATACGCTCGTTTTGTAAATATCTAATGAACACATTTCTTTAGATAAAATGTATAAAGTTTATTTTTTTAATCATTCATTTGAAAATTTAAATATTTTTCTATCAAAATTCAATAAATTTTATTAATAAAAAAATTGAAAAAAAAAATACTTTGAGATAGATTAGATTAGATCTGTTGAATGTAATTGAATCGTGTATTAATATTGTCATCCTTCGTATTACACGATCACTTCATAGGTTTTTTTTATATGCGTAAGGTATTTTTTCGAAATAATGCATTGACATCATGAATCTTATTACGAATCATCACGTCAATGGGTATTAAAAAAACCCGTGTGAAAGAATCGCGTTAAACGGGGGATGACTGCAATACACAAATTATTAAGTGCAATCTGTACATGAACTGAAAAATCTTTTAATGCTAAAATAATCATTTAATCTATGTATTTCAAAATATAGAAACTACGAAACATCCATCGAAGCATATCGGACGATTCTCGCGTCCGGAAAACCGCGAAGAGCCCTTCGCCGCATGACAGCGTTGATCGACCAACAAAAGTCGTATAAATCGTTCAAAAGGGGGGAAAAACAAAAAACGTCGATGTTGAAAAACGAAAAGAATAACAATCGAGAACTAATTTACGCACGGCGGGCGTCAATTAGCGCGAAGCCGCCATTGTTTATCTCGCGATTGATTTACGCGCGGTAAAAACGCAACTCGACTCGAACGTGTACGACACGTTGAAAAAAAATAAGGTAGACATATATGTACATATAAAAAAGACAATAAAAACGGCGACAAATTGACAAGAGGTCATAACGTAAGCGGTGGGCGCTTTATCTGCGGCGGCAATAAAGTGACTTATGCACTGAAGCGGTCGTAATTCAGCTGAAAGACGATAAGAGCGCACTCGGGCCGGAGGTGTGCTCTTCAGGCTTATGGTGGTCGTGTACTAGGGAACGACTCGGTTGTGGTGTATTGTTGTTCGAGGAGGTGGTTGTGGTGTTCTCCCCTCGTTGCGATGGAATACTGGTTGAGTTATGGCAATGAGTTTTCCGGTTTCGTTCAATGTCGAACGATGTCATTTTTGCGATTGTCGAGTTTGCTTCTGATTGTTGAGGTTTTTGGGTTTGTTTTTTAGTGGTTTCTGTTTTGGAGATTTATGGTCAAGGGAATGGCTTTTGAATTTAAAGTCTAATTATTACCTAACTGACTGAATTGTCAAATGAAAATTGAATTATTAGTTCTTATGAATCAATTATTTCATCAGTTACAAGATTTCAATTCAAAATCAAATAATTCTTATTCTGCTGTTTTATTGTTTTTTCAAATTAATGTAAGTTTTGTGTTGAAAATTTGATCGTATTATAAAATAGATTTGAAAATTTTCCACATAATTTTGAAATTAGATTAGTAATGAGAGAAATTTTGATGATATCTTGTATTTAAGTGAAAACATACATCTTGATTTCAAAGTTTTATAACAGCTCAGTTGAAAATTTGAGAAACAAACGGAAAATTACATCGATTAAACGTAACATGAATTTAAAGTTCCGAAACAATTTCAACACTTTTTCTCTATTCCATTTGAATATGTTATGATACAAATATTACATTGTAATGAATTTCAAACAAAGATTCATACGAACGATTAAAGTTATCATAATAATCATAAGAAACTTTTCAATTTATACTAGAAAAATATCGACCGAACAAACAATTCGTCCAGTTATAAAAATGCAAACGAGAAATTTATACGAAAATCTTATCTGCATCGAATTAAAATATTCAAGAGGTGAATTGTACCAGTTGCAAAACTCGATGCATTTGAATGCAGCACAGCCATTAATGTTTCCTAGCTTAACTATGCGATATCGCAGTTTCGTCGCGATAAGATACTGTCATCCATGACAGTCGGGGTAAACACCGCGAATACTTAAGCGATAATTATGACAAAGTCGAAACAGAAGACTACTCAAAATATTCCATTAATATTCAGAGACAACCATACACACACGCAACAAGAATTTCAAATTCGTCAACACTAAGCGGAAAATTTTTCGTTCGAATCTTTTTTTTTTTTAGAATTTCATTCTTGATTTTTTCGAAAAGAACTTTGAGTCGGATAGAGAAAAGTATACGACGGTCGGAAAATTCCATAAGATGAAAAAAGATGGAGAATAATAGATTTCCCGCCTACATGACAATATGGCCTGACGTTTGATTGGCCGACGAGCTTTTGACTCCTCCTATGGGCGGGACGTTTTCCGAAAGACTCCGCCTACATTCAAATGCACAAACTTTTTTTTATGCACGGAGAACTTTTGAAAATGTGCGATTTATATGCGAATCGGAAAATTCATGAACCGAAGCCGAAAAAAACGATGCGAGTTTCAGGCATTTGTGGCATTCGACTCGTTTGCGCAACTAAACGCGAAACTAGTTATTTTATGGTCGAACAAAATTCGAGACACGATTATTATAATTTTATCAATTCATATATAAAGTGAGATTGATCGCGTTCAATTTGATCGCTGGCGTAAATTTATTACGTCATTATCAACGAATTTATTATCGAACGATTCGCGCTATCTCACGACAATAAATCCGCTCACATAACTAATTAATCAAAAAGAATTAACTTTTTCGGCTAAGATTTCTGTTTAATTTGATTCGTTGAGTTTGTGCGTTTTCGTACGAAATAATAAAACGCTGATAAAAATCGCAAACCCGTGGCTATTTTTTTACAGTGCAAAATTAAATTATTTTTGTGCATTGAACTGAGCTTTGAAATATGCTCCGAATACGCAGCAAACACTTACATTTTAATTTAATATTCTGAATAATTTATTCCAACGAAAATATACGTAAAACGGCGTTAAATCCACAAGCTATATATTTCTTTGCACGTGTTTACAATTTGTCCGCGCTTTATGCGTAAGTAGAATCGTTAAATTTTCTGAATGAATTTTTTTGTCATTAATGTGGCAATAAGCGGCGAGCCAACCCCTCGTTAAACATTATATTTAATTTAAAAATTTTCAAGATTTAAGACTTTTTGATTTTTATTTCGACCGTGCATGAATCGGAGAGTGCAAATAATAAATATGCATTATTATGAATCAGATATTGTTCCAGGCCACACGATCGTAATTGCGATTTACGATTAGGTATAAAGTTAAATGAAGGGCGTAAAATCTTTTTATAAATTGCGCGAAAAGTAAACGAATTTTTCGATTACCAACTCTCTTGCAATGCATTAATAATTTTAAAATTAAATTTTGATTGAATTAAACTAAAAACTCGCATCAATTTCAATTAGATAGATGGAAAAAGGATCGATCGAAATGATATATTTTAACGATCCAATTATCACGAAAATTTATCGTGTATACGAAATCAGCAAAACTCACACACAAACGACACATTAAAAACCAAACATATTTTTCTACTTAAAGCATTCACAAAGCCACTATCTCCTAATTACGCGAACAATCGCTAACTGGATATCCAAGATGGCGACGTAGATTTTCGCGCGCTTTTCCCACACGGCGCTCGGCTTTCCGACCGCGGTCGTAACTTTCGAGGGCCACAAAACGGGCGATCGTCGTTATTTTTTATTTTACGAAAGGCTCTTTAGCATAATGTGTGCGTTCGGGTATCACCGTTGGCATCTGCCGTGTCCCTTATCAACGGCTCGCACCGGATATAATTTTTCAAATTCAAATTAAATTGCCGCGCGCTCGTTTGCGCCCGAGACTACGACCGATCGTGTACAAGTTCGGAATAAAAAAGGCTATTTGCTGAAGGAAAAACGAGTCTCTCCGAATCGGCTTGTTTTCGAATGTCCGAGCGTAATTCGTATAATGAGACTAATTTCGTAAAGGTCGATGTTTTTTCGGACGCATGTGAAATAATCGCGCTAATGATGAAAATTAATTTTGTTAATCAGATATGACGACTGAAAAGGCCAAGGGGTACGAGTGACTTTGCGGTGATTTTGAGAAAAGTGCGTTCAAAGTTGACCATTTACCTACATGTATTAGGAGGAGGTCGAGTGATTTGATGATATAACCTCGGCACACGTTCCGAATTCGTTTATACCCTTTCGCCACCAAATAAATGAGCGTGCATAGAAGCGGTTCTTGGACATAACGCAATTTTGGCAAAAATGTCACTTGTATCTTTTGGCCTTTTCGATCGTCATATGAATTAATGTGGAAAATAGTCAAACGTGAAAAATGTTTCATAGATACGTGTGTAGTGATTACATTTTTTTTAATTTTTCATTCAATTTCAAGAATCGAAATCATTATTCATTCAATTAACTACTATTAAAATTCCTCGTATAATGGTTATTCATTTAATACAATTTCTCAAACAATTTGTTACGAATACGAAACTACACATGACAATTCATAAAACATAGAACTTTAAACGATCATTTCTGAAATAAAATAAAATTTAATTCAAAATCGGACGTATTGAAGATTACGTTCATTTCGAATAAAATGCATTTACGATAGTTTTATACGACCGTTGTAAAACACTTTATCGTGTCGGCCGTAAAGCGGATCGCCCATAAAACGTTACGTTGTAAAAAAAAAAGCCGAATCGTCCTTTCGATTGTCATCGAAATTATCGAACACGAATTGTATAATATAGAATCGTGCAGCATCTAAAATCGTTTTGAACTGGCTTAATTTATCCGCGATGCGAATCGAGTTGGATTTCCTTCTCGCTTAGGGACAAGTCGTACACGACTTCTCGATATGGAATGTTGCTAATTATTTACCGGCGAAAAAAATCAACATGCGAAACTAAATAATCGTAAAAAAAAGGAACGTACACATCCTAGAAGGCCGAATCGTGCGAAAATAAATATAACGTGAATTCGTTTTAAGTAAATTCGTATAATTTTATTGCTTTTTATACGAGCGTGGGTTTTCGGTCGAAAGTGCGTGCAATGGTTTAAAGATCGACGTTATCGTCCGGAATCGGATTTTATTTGTTCTTTTTTAGAGTTTATTTTTTTTTTTTGAGTATTGTGTGTATATATTTTTTTAACTCCGACAAACCTGTTAAAATTAGCTAGGGGTTTTCACGATGTCGTGTAACAAAAGATAAGGTATGCCTCCCATCCGACCGGAATGATTCGGAATGAAAAAGCGCTTCTGAAAAAAATAAAATCGAAATCTAAACAAATGCTCGCCTTCTAGCATTTTTTTCGAAAAAACACCAGATTTTTTCGTCGCCTTTTCGTCACGAAATATTTCAAGAAAAATGCTACACGAATTTTTCCCCGATTAGATTTTTCACATTCGAGTATTGAAACGAAATCGTATCGCATAATTTGTGGAAATTGCGCTACACGAAAAATAAATTAACCGATAGGAGACTTTTGACTGAATTTTGCGATAAATCTATGCATGTGAATTTATCGCACGTATCAATTACGCGAAATTATAATCTTGAGTATTTAGAGCTGTTGAATGGAAATAATTTTTGGCATAGTTAAAAAGCGATTTTCCCAAATTGGAAAACATATCGGGATAATTTTAAGGAATTAATTCAAATCATATTTTATATACGACACTGTTTATATGAATTAGAACTAGAATTAATAAAATAACGAGTGATTGACGAAAAATCTTAATTATGATATCTAATGCGAATGAGCATTCTTTTGAAGTATCGATCTTCGAAATCATTTTATTTTGATTATTGTAACTCAAATACATTAAATGATTATGTGGAACACATTATTTTTTAAATTTATAAAGTTTTATTCAAATTAATGATTTCAGATTGCAAAGATAGAGCAAAATGTCAATCAAATAAATTCACATTAAAATTTAATAAATTCGCTGATAGATGTCGCACTCATATTGAAAAAAATCGATATGACTAACTTTGAACCTCATTTATTTAGTGATTCTACAATCTCGAAAAGTCAAAAGTTTTCACGAAAATTCTTGAGAAATCCCTTATATTTTTATGAAAATTTTCAAGAAATCAGAAACTCAACTCAAAATGAAAAAAAACTATCGATATATTATTATTTTTTATATAATAACTAAAAAGAGCCCTTAATAGAGATCCGGCCTAGATGCAAAAGTGGTTCGAAACCTTTCGGATTCGACATAATTTATGTGTTTATTCGGGACCACATAAATCACCCTCGGGGCATAAATCTTTCTCCTTCGAAGCGGACGTCGGATTGCGTTCATTAAGACGAATAAAAAACCCTTAAATTTTTAGGTGAATTTTTACGCTGGTTAAGCAATCACTTTTGTGATCCTATCATAAAGAAAAAAAAAACTAGATCGATTCATTATATACGTATACGTTTCGTTTTGTTGTGGAAACGCTTCGCTGCGAACTGTCACACTTTTTTCCGATACGACATTTAGCACAGTTTCGATTCGAATATCGTTCGTGACGATTCGATTATATTTATTCGAAAAGCTCTCGTTGACCTAACAGAATCGTTCGTGTTCAACGTGTTCGAACTTATACGACTCAATAATGTGACTCGTATTAGGTTCAAGAGACAAGACAATACGATGGGTCGCCGAGGGTCGACGAGAGGTCGCGACCCAGACTCGTATCGACAATGAATATTTACGAAACTACCTTTGTTTCTTGCGAGATGGAAATATCTGAACATTCAGAGGCACATAAAGTACCCTAAGAACCAAATGACATAAGTGACAAATTCAAATCGATTGAGTCGAGCACCAAAATTATCTTTGAATTGGTCCATTCATTAAGCGATTCGGGATCTGTATTAACATGAAGCATCAGATCACTCAACAAGTTTTCTACTTTGATCAAAGTTTGGCCTTATACTCTTTGACTTCTGGAGTCTTATAAAGAAGGATAAATCGAAGGATTAATATCGTTCGGTTCGAAGGGGAAAAATCGTAAAGATTAAGAGAGAACGGTTAGCGAATGCGAAGACAGGTGCATCGGCACCTTTTGTTTGCATTGCAATAAATAAAATGCTAAGAGCCGAAAAGAAAGAAATTTTTATGCAAAGTCGGCGGTTAATTAACCGTCCGTTTTTAATTAACATTCGCGAGCGTGAAAATTATGAAAATTTCGTCGATTGAGAAATTTATCGTTTGCGTAATCGTTTTTTTATCGTTCTTATGATTCGAATAGTTATCAAGATTGAATGAAAAGAATCTATTGAGAAACTCAAAATACCAATTGAGCTTTAATTTTTTTTTATGAAATGAACACAGTAGGCGATAGAAAATTTTGAGAGTGTAATAAAAGAAAAAAAATATACAAAGATAAGGTCCAAGTGTTAAATAACACATTCACGTAACACCGAATAACAAATTGATTTTATCGAGTCATCGCAGTTTCTTTTAAAATAGATCTCATCTATAACTGACTGCTGCTTATATTTGTATTTATATCGATTGAAAAATTTCCTTTTCCACATTCAATTAAATCATTCGACACTTCAATAATAATAGGTATGTAACGCAGCATACAAATGAGATATAAAAAGATCATTAAGCATTTTTACCAGATCAATTCAGACTTTCATGGCCTTTCACCAGCACCGAACAACCTTTCTATAAAATCAGGATCGTATTTCACACATCTAGATCTATTTAAATTCTTATTTAATCATGCAATATTCTTAAGAAATATACTGATTTGATTACTTCTGCAAATGTATAAATTAATATATGCATAGCCATACTGATTGAAATCAATATTTTCAACACAATTTCGGTATAAAATAAATATAATTATGTATTTACATATATTGTGTAAAAAATATGAACATTCATAATGATGACCTCGTGCTCTGGTTATATCAGAAGACAACGCTTCTTGCAAATCATTGTCATAATAAAACATCATTACCAACATGGCAAACAACGTTATAATAATCATTGTCATCTTCTGGGTATAACCGAGAATCCTTTCACTTGCGAAATTACCGAATAACCAAACTAACCACTCTGATATAACTAGTGAAAGATTTTCTCATTTTCTTAGTAAATGTGTCCATTATTTTCTTAACATTTTGGTTTTTCCGAATATTACATGGTTTCCGCCCAAAACGAAAGTGAATCTGCAAAAATTGTAACGAAAAGTTGAGGTCGTTGATCCAAAAGGGATAACCAGATGGTCTTTTTTTGTTGAAAAGTAATTAATGTTTGACAAATAATCGATGATGTAATTCATCGATGAAAAACACCTTTCGCATAGTCGAGTACTATGTAGATGTTAATTTTTATTTAAGCACTTTTTATGATGGCGAACAAGAGGCATTATTCAAATAAACTAATAAAACTAAAAGTGATTTTACTCTTGAGACGACCTACTATTACTTTGTGAACTAAGGAAATTTCCCATTCTCAATTCGTTTTGTATTATTCAAAAGTACACTTTTCATTCAAATCGTTTCGCGAATCATGTTCACGGTGAAAAATTAACACACATAATGAATCAATCTCGAATGCAAACTCATTCTCAGAACGCTCAATTAAAGCAATCCAATAAAATCAGTGAAAAACGACCATCAAATCAAACTGCAAATCGAGGTGCATCGATTAAAAATCAAATATGTGCACTTTCTAAGAAAGTCACACCGAACCTACATAGATACGAATTACGCAATAACGAACGAAAGCCTCATTATACGCTATAAGCGGAGCGTTCAAAGGCGGAAAACGTCGGAAAAACGGCGCCAAATTCGAAAATTTCTCAGCGACAATGGCTCCATTGTAAGTCAAAATCGAAATTGTCACATGCATTGTCGTTTCCGAACTTAAAGACGAGTCATCGAGAGGAACGAGAAGCGAATCGGACCAATTTGCTCGGAACGAGACCGCGAGAGTGACTTTTCGTAATTGATAATGACTTTCACCGTTGAGGTATCGCGAACAAGTGAAAGACGCCGCCGTGATTGTCTGTGTCGGCAGATTTTCGTTATGCAATATTTGAATTGAAAATAATATTAAAAAAAGTATTCTATTGAATCGGTTTGATTAATTTTGTTTTCGATATTATGCAAGTTTCGTTCGATGGGTGGAAAAAAATAATTTTGATCGGAAGTGAATTGAGATATCGATTAGTTTTATCGAGAAAAATAAATAATTATTGATTTGAATTTGTGAAAAGAAATCATTTTATTTGAAAATAAATATTAAATGTTTCATATGGGAAAAATGTATCCGAAGATACTATGTGTACTTTCTCGTGCACGAAAATAATTGGTGCGATCAAGGCCAGTGTGGTGACCGCGAGAGCTGCAAGTTGCTCAATTTTAAATTATATTTTGACAAAAATGATCATCTTGCACAGTTGTCGTCAACATTTTACTGTGGAATTCACAAAATAAAGTATGTTATAGAATATTCATTATCAACACTGTTTTACAAATCATAAATATTCCACAATAAACAATGCATTGATATTGATTGAAAAACTTTATAATATTAAGACACCGTTCAAATTTTCAATTGATGTATCAAAATGATCAATTTATAATTATTCATAAAAATTCATGAAATGATAAAATCGAAAATTGTAAATTCGGCTAATGATATGCACTTTAAATCAATATGTACCAGTTGAGAAAAGGTTGACGATCTCGATCCGGTAGCTTTTGTGACGATTACTACTTTTACATAATGTTCTTTTAAATTTTCGATTTTATCTCTTTCTGTATGTGCATTCTCTGTTTTCGGCCAGTCTTTCACTCGTATTATGTAGAAAGGTGAATGTAGAATTGGTTGTCACCTTCTTTCTCCGTTTCCTGCAATATTTCGAGGGTTACCAATTTCACCGTCAAATTTACCAATTTAATGTAAATTATAGCCAGGATTGAAAAGTTGAAGAGTTAATTGACGTAGAAATTTACGTGTTTTGGGAAAATTTATCGTTTCGTATGAAATAAAAAAACACCTGTCTAAAGTAGAAAAGGTTGGATCGATTAAAGGTTTCGTAAAGTTCATTCGAATGAAACACCGATGAATATAATATTTATAAATTGGAATAGTGTATTACTTTTTATAATGACATGATAAATTCTTGAATGATTGATCCAGTTAAGTTTTTTAAAGATCACGAATCAATCTATTTTTTTAATTATTCATATCAACGTAACTGTTTCAAATTAAGCACAAAATTGACTCACGTTCGGATCGAAAATGAATTAAAAAAATGATTTTCCACTAATCACATATTTTATAAATAGAATTATAAGAAAAATTGAAAAATCATCCGTATTGACACAAATAAGATCCGATTGTAGATGAGCGATGATCTCGTACGCGTTCGAGATCACAACAGTGAAAGTGAAAACGATTCTCCATCCGGTACTCGATTTAGTCAATTATATGATTATGTTTGCTTTTTTATGGATCGTATATTTATTCATAACCATAACCATAGTCATTATCGTCTTCGTAGGAAATAGAAGTCATTAGTGGAATGACAAACCAGACTGACAGGTGACCGAGAGATCAACGCACTCGTTTCGAGGTCGACGATAATAAGTGGATCAAATCGATCCGCGGCGATTTTGATTGATAAAAAAATATGTACCTATAAGTTTCTAATTTATTTCGACAAATGTGTGTATTTTGTTCGAAAGGTTTCTATTATTTGTTGTTTTTTTCAACACTTCTAAATAAAAAGTGTACAATCATCGTTAGTGAGTAAATTTGCAATAATCATCGTCCGTAATCGCATACGTTCATCTTGTATAATTTGATTCGATATTAATTGAGTGTATTTTTATATTATAATGAATCAGAATTGGTATTATTAAAATAAGTACTAATGAGATGATGTAAGTAAATATGAAAAATATTTTTATATTAATTCAAAGATGAATGTCAATTACAATATAAAAATTTCGATAAACTATCTGCACGATAATCGATAAATTAAATTTGATTACGTTGAATAAGTCAAATTACTTTTTTCATATTATTATGCTAGGTTAGGTCAGAGTGACTTGATAGAACAGAAATCGAGTGCCCAATTAGAAAACAACCTAATCCAGACTCAAATCAAACTTTCAACACAACAATCGCAGCATCTAAGAGACCTTTCAACTTCCTCTTGCCAAACCGAACTTCCTCATCATCACCACCGATAACATCATCATCGGCGATACTCTACTACCTTACGAGATCACCCACGTGTGGCCGGATCGATCGGCCTCTGCAACGACAACAATAACAACGCAACAACGACGACAACCACAACGATCGACAACATCATCGGCGTCGAACAACAACGGCCGAGAGCGTATTGTAGAATGTGTCCGCCGAAGAATGCCGAGACATTCTCTTGACAAGAGAGAAGGTGACCGCTTTATAAGGCGGGCGCGCTCTTCGCCGATCATCAATTCGCATCGGACCGCTATCCGAAGTTGACAAGTCGCTCGAATTTTGTATTTTTTCGTACGTCTGATAAACGTTATCTAGAAGAAGATCATCGTCATGACGTCAATTGTAAGCGTGCTTGAGCTTTTCGGCTCCAAAACGCGAAGCTTTTCATTTGGGATCGTTGTGTTTAGCTTTTGTGGATTTTGATTTCAGTTTTGCATTTGAGTTTAAATTTCATTGTGGTTCAGTGATTTTTAATTTCTATCAAATCTAATTAAATTTTTCTATCAATATTCGATCCCAATTCGAATGCCTTTGATACGATCGAAGTTGATTTTGTTGAAAATTTTCAGAAGTCTTTGATGATACTGATGACTCTGACGTGTGGTGCCTTGGCTAGGCCAAGCTTAGACTATCACGGAGGAGATGGAGGATATGGAGGTGGATTTGGAGGAGGACATGGAGGAGGATACGGTGGCGGAGGTGGAGGACATTTCGGAGGACACGAAGTTCAGAGTACTCACTCTGAAAGCACAAAACCTTATCACGTACCTGTGATCAAGCAAATCGGTGTGCCAGTTCCACATCCAGTGCCAGTTGCTGTGCCTCATTATGTAAAAGTACCAATTCCTCAACCCTACCCGGTTCATGTGACTGTTGAACAACCTATTCACGTACCAGTCTACAAGGTAATTTTTTATTGATTTTTTTCATATTTGAATAAAGTGAGTTGATTCGATTTTCTTATCGAGAAGATATTGAAATTTATCGGTTCCATAACAGTTTGAGAATCACGGCTTTGCATGAAAACAAAGTTGATCCAGTTTAACATATCGAATGAACTAATGTGCTCGTATCGATGACCGTGGTAACCGTTCTAGTATTGTTTTCGTGGAGAGATTGCACTTTCTCGATACACTTTCACTGGGTCTCATATTTTATTATGATTTATACGATTGTCGATTGAAAGCTATAATTAACGATATTTTTCCCACTAAGAATTCGACTTAGCTTTGTAACGACATTAGTTTCCAATTGAGTGATCAATAGTTTCAATCACAGATTCAGTTGTTATAGCGGATATTTATATGGACAGCAAAAATACCGTTATTTTAATCGAATGCATCAGTGACCTAGAAAGTGCACCGACAATAATATCAGCGGAAGAAATTTATCATACGCAATGTAATAACTAGTCAAAGTGAATTGATTTGAATTAAAAAATAGATATTAGTCGATTACATACGATTTAATAAATCTTTAATTATATGATTTGATGATGCAACGGGGGAAATAGTGGAAAATCTTAAAATTTGAATACATTTAGTTGCTTTGTTCGAATCGAGTTCTCTGTGGGTGGGTGAATAGCGTGAAATAACCAGGTTTCGTTTTGTTTCGTTGATTCCTCTGTCGACCATTAAAAAACGCGTTCATTTCCATTACACATAAAAACCTTTACATTGAAAAATATCAAAAACATAATAAGGATCTTAACGTTTTTTTTCCGAACTAATTTATACGAATTTATAAATCGAGCTTCCGCTCAATAGCAAGCTTTAAATTGAACAATTATTCGGCACACGATTTACATACGTGTGTATGTGTGTATCGAATCGAAATCGTTATTTTTATGTTGTCAATAAATGTTAGATTGGTTGGAATTTAAACGCAATTAAAATTTTACGATTGTGTTAATACGATCCAATAATCTAGATTTTCTAAAGTGGAATTTTAAATATGAAGTTCGTGAAAATTATACGTTTTTTGTGTTAAAAATTAAGCGACTTTAATATCACATTAAAATTTTCAATATTTTATCAAAAATGAATCTTTATTAGCTTAAAGATAAGTTTTTTTATATCGTAAGGAAAAAAATATCAAAAGAAACTTTGTCCACATCAGTATTGATCAACCACTGAAAATAATTAATATTTTCTTCTAACGTTTCGTTATTTTTTTCACACCAGCATAAACAGTAAAATACATGCCGTGTAACAAAATAATTTTTTATTTCTCATAAAAGCCACCGTTCATATATTATTGTGATATATCTTGTAATGCATAGTGATTTTTGGGCAGCGTATATATTACTGTGACAGTTAAAATACTCAACGGGGAACGTGAGACACGGTTATGGCTCAGCAATTAGTTAATGAACATGGTTTCGAATACGAACAACGTTATGATTTCTAGAACGAATGTTGATTCAATCTCGGAAAATTGTCGCATTCACGCTCGCTTTTAATAGAATTCAATTTCTGTGTTATATTTCAGGTCGTACCGCAGATTATAGAAAAACCGGTACCTTATACAGTGGAGAAGCCAGTTCCTTATGATGTTGAGAAGCCATATCCAGTGGAAGTTGAAAAGAAAATCGAAGTTCCCGTACCGAAACCGTATCCAGTCCATGTTCCAGTTTACAAGCACATCTTCCACCATACCGGAGGAAAGCACGGAGGTGGCGGATGGAAGCACTGAAACCACAATTCAAAAAAATTAAGCAACGATTCAAAAATTGATACGCATGTGATTTTACATCCAACACTAGTCTAGACTCAGAATATTCAATTTGTATTTAAATAAAAAAAAAAGTTCGATAGATTTCATCTAATCGAAAGTCGTTGAGCCGATTTGTGATACGTTATTGTTGTTGTTGTTATTGTTAATTGTTGTTATGTTTGTATTTTTATAAATAAAAGATTGTGTTGAATTTCATCTTTTTTTTCGCATTACACAAGAACTTTCTAATTGCAATAAGATAGCTCAAATCGCGATCGGATCGACGACCGCTCTCGTGCTATCGCTCACCGTTGGACATCGCAAAAAATAACGAATGTGAAATCAATTACTATATGGAACGCGTATACTTGTAATAATTTATGACGTCGTCGTGTTATTATTGAGTAAGACATATTCCATGAAAAGCAATATGCTAGTGAAAGCAAATCGGAACGATCGAGATCTAGAGAAGTCTCGATTCACACAATGAACACTCTAGTACTTACATAATAACTCATAGTTTTACAGAACGAAAGGACAAAACGAGATTTTCGATTCGAATCGATCACTTTCACTCAAATGGCAATTAGCGAAAATAATCGTTCGATGAAAATGAAACAAAACAAGATTTTTTTTAATACATAACCGAGTGCATCATACATACATACGAACGAAGAAGGCAATTAGTTTTTCAATTTGCATCAGCTGAGACATTTCAGAGCATGAGAATTTATGTATATCTTTGAGCATATAATAAGCCGTATTAAAATATACGAGGAAAATCTGTGCTCGCGAGACGAATTCAAATTTGCGAACTGTCACCGTGCAATTTCATAGAGGCTTATCCCCCGCTTTATGCGAACGAACCTGTCAACGGGGATTTATTTTTATTTCGTTCTATTCTGTTTATTTTCGTTTCACGATACATAAACTCCGTACGAATCGTAAATTCGTCGGATGTATCGTGAAAAAGGCCTATTTTTTTATCGTTCATGAATTAAGTAGCTGAATCGCTACGTACCTACTCAAGTTCAATCTGTATGATAATTTCTTTTAACTTTTTAATATTTTATTTTATCGTTGAGCGATTCAGTATCAAATCTTATTTGAAGACATGATTCAGATATGTGTGAAATTTTATAGAAATATATCTCAAAACCGACTTATGTATTTCTTAAAAGTTTAGCCGAAAAGTAATTATCCAATCGAACAAAGAATTTCATGTTTGATTAATATAATGCCACACTTGTACAAAACTCGATTTTTACATAGGTTTTGCATGCTTTGTCTAACACACTCTCTTTTTTATTTATTTATCTCTTTGCCAGGAAACCGATAGGATGGAATAGATTTCGTAAAAGAGTACTGATATAGGAATCGTGCATTCATACAATGAACGAAGCTTAACTGATTAATTGGAATAATAACTACTTTTTTAAATAAAAATATCAAAAATAGACATGAAAATGATCAAAAATATTCGAATCCAATCTATCATTGATACGTTAAACTTATCAGTGAATACTTTGTAAGACTATTCTCACAACAAACCAAAACAACCATCGACCGAACGGCTACCAATTACTCAACTACAAAACCTTAAAAGCAAAAAAAACGAATCTAAACAAAAAAGACAAAATTAATCGAACAAGGACTCCTCGCGGATTCGCGCGCATTACAAGAAATCGACACGGCCATATTTAAACAGTTCGACACGCGAATCCCACGACTCTTAAAAAAAAATCTGCACAAAACACGCACACATCGAAACGAATCCAACATTTATCGGTTACCGTATCTGGCCACTATGATACACGATCCCCGAACGGTTTGAGAAGCGTTAAATTAACGGCCGGTTTGTGTATAAATTAACCGGGTTGTCTCGCGGGCGAATGTCGCACGTCGCGCGAGCCGCGAATAAAATCCGATACCCGGTGACCGTAAAAGAGTTTGTTCGAGAGCGATTCGGGTTAATAATGAAAGAGGCATAAAGGCAGTTTTATTCGAGTTTTCAGTCGATAAAATTCGAAATGAGGCTTCGGTTTCGGATAGCGCTCGAAATCGTTCGGTTTATCGTCTAGTAGTCGTTTTTGGTGCTGTTTGAGGTTTTTTTTATTATTTCGTTTTATGTAAGGTATATGATGATCGTTTTATATGAAAATCTCATTTGATATTATGTAGGTTTGTTGAAATGTTGATGTTTTTCATTTGAATTGGGTGTAAGATTGTTTTTTTATTGTAATTGCAGCCATATGTAATGATATTGTATGAATACATATACGTATTGAAAACAAAAGTTCAAAAATTATTTTCACAAGAATCTTTTAAAAATTGAAAATGTGTTTGATATATGCTCATGTGAAAACTTCTGATTATAAATTGTCAATTTATTTATTACATTTCTGTCATATACATATTAAATGATGCAAATAATCAATCAATATTATTCATACATATCTACGTAGAGTCCACATTCACACTTTTCATTCTTCAAAAATTATATGAAATTTATAATTAAATCTACATATTTTATTAAATTATGCTTTTAAATATTATTTAAATTACTTAATTGAAAAAATAATTCGGAAAATCCATGTACGGATTCGGAAAAACTCGATCGGAACGTAACACGATATTGAATCAAAATGTAAACGAATCACTGTCATTCGTCGTTTTTACAGTCGAAATAAGTGGGATTCGAGCCCATTCGAATCGGTGAGTGTAATAAAATCGAGATCGTTATGCGATCCCTTAATTGCTTTCCGAATCGCCCGTTAAAAAAAAGGATAGAGAACGGTCCGATTAAAACGGCCGACAGGACTCGCATACGTAACTAGCCGTTTAATAGGTGAGATCGATCGAAAACCTTTTTTTTTCTCGTAAAATATACAATATGACAATAATAAAAAATGACAGTATAGATCGGTAATAATAAAAATAAAGTAATATTGAAAAATACATTAAAGCAGCGCTAAATGAAATGAGCGCAAACATAAAATAGATTTCTGATTTTCTGAAAATACCAGGAAGATCTTCCAAGCTTCTAACTGAAAATATTTTGACATTAAATTGAAATTAAATTAAAAATTTTCTGATTTCAAGTTCAATTTTTTTCATTTCAATTATTTTTTTTAATACAATTTGGCGTTAAAATTCTGTATACCCGTCACAAAAAGCTCTATTTCGCGATATCTTAATGTTAATTGATTTAAATATAAAATTCCTTATAAATTAAAATTTGGCAAGTTTGGTTTTACCTAATGTTAATAGTGTAATCAATTAGACCAACTTAACAAGCTGACTTAGAGTGAAGCACATGCAACAGGATGGAGGGTTCCAGGATTCGGTAATATTTCCACGCAGTATTCCAAAGCGAACAATCAAACTCGAATTTGAAAACATTCATTCTGAAATGAAAATTATTCAACTTGAAATGAAAATCGTTCAAATCAAAATGAAAAATCTATGGAAACAGAAATCCAAGCATCGATACGCGAACCGATCAGTACCGAAGACCTGAGATCGTCGTCGCGGTCTCCGGGGGCGCACAATGGCTGACGTGACTCCGCAGGGGGGCGCAGGTCCTCCCCCCTTTCCCTTCCCTCCCCTCCCTTGAATTTAGAGGCCGGAGCCTCTCAGGGGCCCTCTGCGGGGGGCCGAGCCCCCGACCGCGAGGATTAGGCACGCCGAGCGGGGGCCCGGACGCTCCGGAGCTAATCCGATTCGACAGGCCGAAGAACGGTCCGCGGTGTGTGTCCAGGGATCCTCGTTTTTCCGGAAGACTGACCTCGGAGCAGCGGTGTGACCTCGCTTCTAGGTGTCAAGAATGCATCGTCGGTTTTTCTGTGTTTGATTTCGATGTAGGTTTTGTTTCGGATTCGAGGCGGGTCGGTTTTTCGGTTATCGGTGGGTGATTGAGTTTTGTGTTGTCTTGTTGTTACAGTGGGTTTGTGTTTTCGATATTGAAGTGAGTCTAAATATTGAAGAAAATGGTTAATAACTTTTTTTTTTCAGTATAAGTTGTAAAATATTGAAATTGTGTTTCGAACTGTTGATGTTTCGTAGAATTGACTAAAATTATTTCAATGGATCGTTATTGTTTTTGATACAAAAATAATGATTTACACCATCGTCATCATTAAGGACATATTTGTAAATAGTGATTATAATATGAATATTTTGGACGTCACATATTCAATTTTTGATTTGAAAAATCATCATTATTTTTAATTACATAATTTATCGAAAATTGTATTCAAATCAATAATTTTCATAATATTTTTTACATTTAATATGGAATGAAAATCAAATGCTCAGTATGATTATTAAGCTAAATAAGATATCAAAAAAATAATAATATTTTTTGGCGACCTCTATATGCAATTTCTCCATTAACTTGCTACCGTACGTTGTTATAACACCTTATTTTTATCGAATATAAAAAAATCACTTTTGAGAATTTTTAATGGAAATATCAACGCGCACACGTCAAAATTAATTAAAGCATATATGAATCCTGTAATTATGCAAGAAACTGAATACAAAATAGTTCAGTGCAATTTTTTATGATGCAAATATATAGTAATAAATTAACACGAACGATAGCGCTTGCCACGAACGATTATATTGCAATTTAGTTTTTTTGGCCTAATTATAGCTTCATTTTGATTGCTCTTTGAGATAGCAAAAGTGCGAATACGAAGTACTGTGTATTTCAAATGCTTTTAACTTTTATGCGAATGCATTAATTAAGACGTAAAATCATAAAATGCAATATGGAAGGACTCGATAAAAAATTAAACCATAAACATAATATATTTATTTACAATCCTATGCAATTTAAATTCAACGATCATGATATTTATCGTGTGAATAAGTAGAACTATAAATTCATAAAATATTCAGTAAGCGGTTTCGCTATATTATTGCGATTCGATCATAGCTAGAATGGAAAATAAACAGTTAGAATACTTCATTAAAAAAATAAAAATAATGATTATTTTAAAATATTCTATTTCAATTTGATAATATCCAATTGTATAATATTACTGACATCAGTGGCACCGTTAATTCTTTTCGACTTTAACTAATCGCGATAATCAAAATCGACGCGTTCTTCGAACTTGGAAAAATTCCCGAAATATCATTTCATATAAACGAAACTCGTGTAAATAATTTTTCAGGTGACACGCCATTCATATGGTGACTTCACACCTTAGATTTTTTCACTATCGCGTTAGAAATAAAAATTCCAAAGCGAAAAATTTGCATAAGTTTCCTTAGAGAAGAAGAAGCAATGGCAACAGCAGGTGAAAACAATTTGATAAATTGCACGCTTTTAAATACGGGGGATTAGACTTGTCGACTTTACTGTGCGTAACACACTTTCGTATATAAATGTTAAAATATTTTAAGCTCGTTTTAAGTATGTGTGTTTCTTATAAATTATGTAATTATTCACACTCGAAAGAATCGGCCCCACCGTGAGTACTTGCAATGCGATCGATGCCGAACGATAAGGAATGGGCAATTATATGAAAAATAACCAGTATTTAATCGTGCCGGTATCGATATATGAAATGGACGTTTAATCGCGATGACTTTTGATCGTAAAGTTTCGTTTGACACCTACGAGAATTTATTTTCGTAAGAATTTCCCAAAGGGGTGCTAATGTCGACGGAAAGTACGCTAACAATGCGCTGAGAAATATAGCGATTGTCGGTCAATTAACATTTATAATATTATTAATTTTATACACATTAACGATAAAATGAACTCAATAGAAATTGTTTGTAATAAAAAGGCAAATTTTCGCGATAAAAATGAATACTTTTATAATTCGTTGAATAATTACGTCGATATCAATGAAATATTGAGTTTTTAAATATTTAACAAATCTGTTGCGGAATGTAACAGTTAGAATCATAATCTTGAAAAAAAAAATCGAATCAAAATAAATGACGGTCGTTAAATTGCATTTTTCCCGCGCGTGAACGAGTCGCATTCTTCTTGGAGTTTTCAATAATATTCCGAACATTAATTATGAAAAATGAAAATTATCATATCTTATGCGATGCATAACGACGTTAATTTTTCACAATCAATAGATTAATTTGATACTCGAAGCGGATGCGACATCCGACTAGAAAATGCAATTCACAGATCGGCTCACGCGATAATATGTACAAAAAAACTACGAAACACAAAGAAGAAATGTGATCATTTGTATTCTCGTACGTGTGCCGTTCGTTTGTCACTTTATTGATGTTAATTTTTTTGTACAAAGAGACTTTTTTGCATATTCAAACGATCATTTAGTCGGGGGCTCATTGTTGTCGTTAACACTCGGCCGCCATACGCACGAAACCGTTAATGTGTTAATTGTTAAACAATGTTTGTTGTAATATTAGAATGTTATTGTATAATTAAGTCATAAATGCGACTGTTCGAGCTCGAACGAGACATGAAAATGTAAATTGGTTCGACTATAGAAAAATAAATTGAGCAATCTTATTGTCGAGACGTTCATGAAAAGTCGTCGAAGCTCGATCAATTTTATTAATTTTGTGAAATCACTGAAAATTATTATAAATATAGCTCTATAATATAGGTTTATGTTCAAATTTTTCATTTAAATTTGAATAGGTAACTATTTGAAAATTAAATGAACTTATAGTCAGGTTCATATAATTTTCATTATTCTGCATACATTTTCTGAACCAGACAATTTCATTTTAAGACGATTCGATCTATTTTTAAAAACAATGAACTCAAAATGAAAAATATTTTATATTAACCTTTATAATCAATATTTTAAGAATGCTTTTTTTAGATATTAATAAAATTTGCAACTCAATCTTTGGATTTGTTTCGACGCAATAGCGCGAAGAACACTATCGTCGGATCCAGGCTCACACGTAGAAACCTCAGCAGCGGTAAAAGGACACAAAACGCCAAGTATATGTAAAAGCAGAGCCTTCTTCGGATAATTTAACAGTCGCCACCTTGCGACACGACCAGTATCGATTCAAATACAAATGAATGCTAATGAACTCGGGTTGTCGACCGACCGCACGCGGAAAAACGAGCAAACAAACCACCGCCGGGGGTTTATTTATTTATTTATTTTCTCGAATATACGTATAGTGTGCTCTACGTGTATTCAGATGAGAGTGTACACGTATATATGTGTATATAATTCGTGTAAAAAGGGCTGAAAAATAGGAGCAACACGACGAATTAAAATTAGCCGTTCGGACACGCGCGCGCGCGATCCTCGAGTTAGATAAGCACCGAAAGCTCGACGGTTATGCAAAAGCTCGAATGACTAATCGTGATAAATACGTGGTGTAAGGGGTTTTCGGATCGATGTTGTTGTTTTTTTGTGATGGCTTTTGAATTAGAATGCTTTTTTACGAGATTAGAGTCCGTTCTTAGACTTAAGATGGGTGAAAAATGCAAGATATTGAAGAGAATTATGAGAAAATTATATTATATCATGATTACAGAATTTGAATTCAATTGACTTTAAATCCATGAATAGGTATATTGTTTTAAATCATTATCAGTCGCTTCACTATTTTCTTATATGAAAAAAAGAAAAGGGAAAAATACCACTCTTTCGGATTAGTTTTGCAGATTTTTCAAACTTTATTTAAAAGTTTTCAATTTCTATATAAACTGTTAATAAATCAATTTTCGTATAATATTTCATATTAAGATGAACATTTTCTTTAAAAAAGTATATTTTTAAATCAAATGAGCTTATATAAGAAAAGGAAAAGCCAAGATATCATCTAAATAAAAAAACTTTCTGCAAATTTATAAAAAAAAATCCTTAGATGCTTAAAATTTTATAAAATTAATGAATTAATTCAATTTAATATAATATATTATTTGAATTTGAATTCGAATTCGTTTCATTTTTTTATTGAAAAAAATTAAAATGAACTGCACTCAATATAGATATATCGAACTATTATTTTTTACTTGAATGAAAATTTACAAACTTATAATAAAATTAACTTCAAAATTAAAATTAAACATCATTATAATCGTTCAATGTTTAAATAGGTTTCACTTTCCATTTAAAAATATAATTTAATTGCTGAACTATGTTAATAGCACAAGCTCTCAACGGAAGAACAAAATTCGCATTAATTTCAATGACATCTAAATTTCTATGCGAAAATGTGACAAAAAAAAAAGAAAAACGATTATAAAGCAATAAATAACTAACGTCGCTAGCGTAATTAAAACCGTTTGAAATTCAAATCGAACGTGTTCATTTGAATATAAGTCGAGACGGATTATATTCGTGACTTTTACGAGTGCGCAAATTGATTTTGAATTTTCATCGAACACAACGATATCGACCTGCACCTTGAGCAGATGTATAATAAAACGAAAACGTTAACGCCACATATAACAGTTCGAACACAACAAATAAATATCAGATGCACATTAATTATCGCGTGCAAAAAGCACTCGAACACTAATGAATTTTAATTGTGACGATTATTAAAGTTACTCACGTGTGTAGGCTCTCAATTATGCGTTTGTAATTTGACATCGATCAATGTTCACGACTTCGAATCTCTGAAGTCGTTTATTTTTTCAAGCGACAAATGAACGTCAATTTTTCATCGAACGACTTTCATTTAGAAAATTATTTTGAATATTTGAAAATAATTATTGCAGTGTACTCTCAATTAGCTGATTCGCAGATTCCGAGCATGAAAAGTATTCTAATAGTTTATGTTTCATACCTTTTATAACTGAATTAAACCTAAGATACATTTTGCTAACATTTGTTACGTTTGTAACTCCTCCTAATACATGTAGGTACATGGTCAACTTAGAACGCACTTTTCTCGAAATCACCGCAAAGTCACTTGTATCCCTTGGCCTTTTCAGTCGTCAAATAAATATTGATTAAATCCTAGAATAATAAAAAAAACGATTTTTTTGCTGTTTTAGATAGATACATACATAGATATTTTTTCATATCGAGTTGATTAACACGATTTTTTAATTCATTTTATAGATTTCATGGTACAAATTTTCAACAATATTAAAATAAAAACACATGAACGCATCGTAAAAGTGATAGGTGACCCTCGTGAGGACGATAAGATGAATTAGCGCCTTTTTTTCAAATATATTTTTTTACGACACCGGACACAGGAAGCTACGCGGCCATCAAATTAGCATGATTCTATTTTACGACGAAGCATAAATATTTTTTCAAAGTCTCCCCCCGAACTGGAAAAAATGGACAACGAAAAAAAATTCGAATTCACCCGACTCCGAATTGATACAAATTTACAACTCAGAATAGACACACGAAGGTTTCTATGTACATTATAAGGAGGCCCTTCGAGTGCCGATATCTTGCTCTGATTAATTCGAGTCGTTCGCCCTTTGCTTATACTCGATTTAATCAGCTAATTGATTGCGCCAGGTGTCGTTGGTTGTGTCGTTGTTGTTGCCGTTGTTATTGTTGTTGCTGGTCCCTCGTGTCTATTTGACTTGATGGTATCTTTTTCGTTGGATCCGAAACGTTGAAAAAATTCGGGAAAAGCTATAAAAAGTAGATAAACGATGTTCCGGTGAAAAAATTGGGCGAACTCGAGAAATGGTAATGTTATGAATGAATAATCGAAAGGACTTTTTGATTTGATTGATTGCTATGGAAATGTTAGGAGTGTTGATAATTTTCTATTTTCATGTGTTGAAATGGATATTTTTGTGTGGAATTCGGCAAAGACTGATTTCAAAAACGGAATAAACTTCATATTTATAGAGCAACTAATTAAAGATCAAATATATATGACAACTGAAAAGGTCAAGGAGTACAAGTGACTTTGCGGTGATTTCGAGAAAAGCGCGTTCAAAGTTGACTATGTACCTACATGTATTACGAGGAGGTCGAGTGATTTGATAATATATCTTTGCACACGTTCCGAATTCGTTTATATCCTTTTGCCACCAAATAAATGAGCCGGTATAGAAGCGATTCCTATGCATAACTCAATTTCGACAAAAATGTCATTAAAACCGTTGGCTTTTTCAGTCGTTATACGAATCGCAATCTGTAAATTTCCAAATTTATATTCTAACGAAAATGCTCTAATTGTGACGAAAGTAATCGACATTCAAAATTCTTTGATTGAAGCATTTTAAAGTAAATCATTTTATGAATAAAATACATTATATCCAATTTAACTAGAGAATTTTATACAATTTCAAATTGTTAAATAAAATAATGAAAATTACACTAATCGCATCGAAAATGAAACGAACCTGTCTTCAACTGTCACATGTGCGATCGAGAGCTTTTCCGTTCGGCGAAATAAGCAGTCGACACACATTCGATACAAATGTCACATTTTCGAAAAGACAAAAAGCGTCTCGACAGCCTCCGTTGCCATGTGGCGATAATTTGTGCGGCCATTCCTGATCAAAAATGGCCACGGTCAGTTTCCATATATGACTTTGGCGCGAGAACGCATCTTTTCGAATCTGGACAAAAACGTCCAGATCAGATGCGACACGATTGGATGAACTGTTTGAAAGGATAGTTTTTCGTTTATACATTTCCTTGTATTTATATTTTTATTTATTATATTAATTGTATTAGTATTTTAACTTTTGGAAAATTTGTTTCGCTTGAATTTGATAATATGTCAACGAAAAAATAAAAATATAGGCTGTGAACCAGTTCAAATAAAATAGGTAAATGAGTTTGTATAGGCGAAAGATTTATATGTTTCGAAGGGAAACCAGAGCAATAAGTTTGTATAGTCATATTTTTTTATACTGACTGATTGATCTTTCATTCAAAACTCAAATTCAAACCCAAAAAAACTTTATATAATTTATAAACAGAAATGAGCTCCGTTGCATGAAAAAAATATTTTTTTTCAGGGTTCCAAATTAACGTCAGATACATGGAAAATTTCGAATTTTTTCCCTGTAGGTTTTTAGAATTTTCACGTCTTTGGTATGTTTTTAGATATTAAATAATATGTATTTGAATAGGTCAATAAAGTTACCGAAGATTGTGAATCAAATACGTGAGTATTGAATCATACATTTTCCGGAATCGGAATCGAATACGTGAGTTTTGAATCACACATTTTTCCGGAATCTGAATCGCAAAATTACAATCTAATCAAAGTTTTCACAATCTGATTCGGGATTAAATCATTTTCTTCAAATTTAAATCGAAGATTTTCTCAAAACTCCACAACCCTGCATATTTTCCTCACAACAAACACCACAATTCACAAAAACCCATCAAGCGTCACATTCGCAAAAGTCATGATTCCGAAACGAGTCTCATATCCCCGATACGGGAGCAGATTTTCCCTTAACGATAACGAGCCCCCGGGCGTTATCGTAACGGCGCGACGTCACGAATCCGCCCCTGGCGAAAGGGGGCGTGGCCTCGCCTGTTAGCTAACCACGCCCACTGAAGCGATACCATTTTTTCAAAAGAAGTGTGTCCGCGGTCAGTTAATACTCAAAAGTCGATGAGAATGCTTGTATGGTCTTTTTTTGGGGTTTGAAGTCTATTGGATTGAGGTTTGTTTGGAAAAATCGTCTTTGAAAGGAAATTTTTTCTTGTAGGTATTGAAAATTAGTGAATTTAATATTTTTTTGTAGATAGAAATTTGTTTCTGTATCTATTGTGAAATGCTTATATGCTCAAATGTTTATATTTTTGTTTTTAATTTAAATTTGGAGTTGATTTTCTTGTCAGAAAATAGATCAGATCGTTAATAAAATATTTCATAATGAGATTTTAATATAAAAAAAAATATTTATATAATCGACTCTATCCCAATGTAAAGATTCTACTGAAATAATTAGCCAAGAATCAATAGGAAAATCGATATCGTCAGTTCGATGCATGTTTTTTCAATTTGAAAAAGTATGCAAAACGAACTGAAAAATATTATTCTCAAGATGAAGAATTATTCGTATAACAATTGCTCAAAGACGATAAGATAAAACTAACACACGACAAAATTAAACCGAGCTAATCCTTCCTTTTACGATTTTCAGCGCTGATTTCTTTAAAATCTCAATTTCAAATCGCTAAAAGAAAAATGCTCACTTTAAACGCATAATGCATTATATTGTATCGGGTAACCCATGAAAAACATAACTTTTTATATAAAAAAAAATAGACAAACAATCAATGAACAATAATATTTCATGCAACAGAAACACTTTCCAAACAAATCAATAGGGAAAAAAAGTCAACACGTCATTAAACACATCGGGCCTCAGTAATCCACATTCTAAATACTGATTAACTTGAACCACCAACTTTGAATTATAAAAAAATATATATGAAACTCAAACCCGACATTTTTTCATACGGCCACCCAATACAAAAGTTAAAGCACGACTTTTCTTCGGCCCAACACGCGACATTGATTGGGTCAACAACGCAAAGCAACCCCGACACTGTATAATATACGATTTTCGCGTTTTTCCACAAACACAACGCAAATCCCACCAAAGGCTACACGCGAAAACGACGCCATTCGACGACTGAATTTCACAAAGGGCACAAGTGACCTTTTTTCTATATATAATACAGAACCATTCTCTATACTTAACTCAATTTCGATAAAATAAGTCACTTGTGCTCTTTGTGAAATTCAGTCGTCTTTTAATTGATGACGGATCTCAACCTTTTCGCGTGTGTACCCAACGAACGATTGATTTACCGAGTCGAGTTTCCATCAGGAAAAACGCACTTTTCCTCGTGAAAATTCCGTGTCTGGCGACAATTAGCTATTAATATTTCTTTCGTATCCGAAACACATTGTATTAACCATTTTTCATCGCAGTTTGTAAATACGACTCTTCTAAAATGCAAGGTAAATTCTCCATATAAAACTCAATACATATAAGCACGTGTTGACATGTTACAATTTTGAAAAATACGCTATATAAACTCGCTTTATAGAAGATACTAAGAAAAGGAGTATTCAGATTTCGAAGTGAACGATCCGATCCGATCTTCATCTCGGTCGCAAAAAGAACGTCGTCGTATCCTAAATAAAAAAACCTAGAGAATTTAGGGTCTCCTGAGCTGGAGACACGCATTCCTCGGCAGGTGGACTTTTCGGAGGTGTATTATGTTCATAAGGGCCGGATCGGGGTTTCGGCGACGTGTCTCGATTGATGATGATGGACCCCGTTCGGAGATTGACTGGTGACTGACTTGTGGGATCGGAGGAGGCGCCTCTCTTGATGTCTGAATAGAGCTCGTCCTGATGACCATATTTTATATGAGTCGAGATCGTGAAATAAATAAAAGATGGAGGTTTTGTTGTGTTCGCTTTAGTTTTTAGATTGATAGAATGATTTGAATGAAATCTGTGGCTAATTTGAGCGATTAATCTATTATGATGAATTGATTGATTGTATCAAAAAAGACTATCAATAGTGACTTTATTTTCAGTCTATGAGACATGTGAAAATGAATTGAGTAAAATTTTAGTACAAATTTTCAAATTAATTGTATAAAAGAAGTTTAATATAATGGAGAAGGAAAGAAGTTGGAAAAAAATAATAAGCATCTCATTTTGGATCATAAGAAATATGGTCTATATTCTAACCTATGGGTAATGAACTAATTACTAGTCATATATAGATATATATGTATGTACCCGAGCACATATTCTACATTAGGTCTCATTTTTGGGATAGAATTCAAAACCGCTCTAATTGTAAATTCAGTAAATAATAATATTGAGCAAACAGCTCATCGGATTGCTCGAGCTATTTGGAGCACACTAAGGATCTAAAACAGATCTAAATAGATAATTACATTGCTTCAGATCTATACCGTTCTCTAAATACATATGTAGATACAGTACAAGAATTTTGTAGAATCTGCTCGGAAAATGAAGCAGATCTGAACTAAAGCAGCTCGAATAAGCGTCCGCTCCAGATCTCTGTTGAAACGAGAACTCCGCATCGTCTTCGCGCAAGATGGAAGAGCTGATGCGACAGCGGTGTGGTCCTCGGCTTATCCTTCTTCATATCTTTATATATGCGATGTCTTCGGCGCGTCTCGCCGAAAACAATAGGGGCCGCAGAACGGCCGACACGCCGCGCCGACTATTCAAATCGGAAGATTTGAATACGTCCACCTCGGCTCCGATCTGAGATGGACATCTTCGCGAACGAAGTCAGACACGGGGCCGAATCGGGAGTTTCCACCAGGAAGAATAACGAGGTCCGTGTGTTCGGTTTAACGGTGATTCGTTGCGTTTTTCTATGATTGCGATTGAAGTTGTTAAGGTTCGATTTTTTAATCGATGGTTAGATGTTAGTTGTGGTAGTTGTTTGTTTTTGTTGAATTTTATAGAAAATATGTTTAATAGTTCGGATAATGATTGAGATTCGATCTTTCAATCGTAGCAACGTGTTGGTGATAAATGGAAAATTCTTTATGAAATAAAACGCCAACGCGATCCTAAAACAACTAAGAAATCAGGGGCCAATGTGTCATTTGTTGGTTTGATTACTGTGGCTATTTTATTAATAGAATTTGACAGTATTAGCCAACGATACTGCTAACTTGTTGCAAATCGATTATTGAAAGATCGGGGTTGATTGTGTTAGTAAGAAAATACATAACATACGAAATTAGTTAACATAGTAATCGTTAGTTATAGATGTCTTTTATTTGAAAAAAAATACTGAGTTGCAGTTAATTAATTTGATCAATATGAATGGAAAGATGATTCGTTGACTCGGATTTAATTAAAGAAAAAAAAAAATAAGAGTGGATAGGATTTAATAATAATCTTTAAAAATAATGATAGAACATATTTAAAAATCAAATTTTAACTTAAATTTAATATCATCGTATCTGGAACAATGGAGGACGTGTTCGTAACGTAACCAAATCAGACCGAAGAAAGTAGCATGTCGCTTCATTTTATTTTACATCAAAACGTAAAAAACGAAGGCTTCGATCGCATTCAATGGATGGAGATTTTTCGAAACGCATACATCGATATAAATGCCACATAAACTTGCATGGAAAATTCAAACTCACCTCCGTTTGCGCTTCATAAAATTACCATGCAGGATATAAATCCTTCAGATTATCAAGTAGTTCGATATATTTAAGATGTTCGATGCAGATATGAAAATAAATAGAACGAGCAATCAACCCGTTGAGTATTAACGCGCGCTTTTTTTTTTTGTTTTAGCACAGTTTCGGAGCGTTACACCGGACAAACAGACGCACAGAACTACGCTATTTTTATATTAATAGTAAGATGCTTTTTTTATATGTGCACATTTGAAATTTTGTAGGTCGTAATACTAACATCAAATAGGCATTAACTTCAACTCTAAAACTCTATGTACCTATACCAATGTATATTATAATGTATCATACCAAACTATTCGAGATCTCAAGGGTATCATAAATAAACAACACGCATCCTGAAAATTTGAATGTACCATTATTTTATTTTTTTAATGAGCATCATAATAATTAATGTTCATTAACATCTGGGTCATTTATTTTACATGTATTTTATTTTCGAATTTAATTCAAGTAAATCTGCCCATGCTTTTAGTCTGATATCTTTCATTTTGAAAAAAGTGAAATCTTTGCACAATCAATTAGAAAATGCTCATGAAAAAATGAAAAAAAAAAGTTAAATGATATATAAAATATACATATATAAGCTATATAGTGAGCTACCTAAAAGATTTCAGAAAAGGGTTCATCTGATCTTATGCGGTTTCTGTTATCATGTCTTATGTCACTGTTCACGGATTGTTTGTCTGCCATTCTTGGTTAAGTATGTATTGTATGCGTCTTTATGATTACGGTGACCAGATATGCTTTATTTCAGAAGACAGTCCTTTATTTGGATGCACTATCCTGTCTTTTATTCAATAAAATTGACCGCAAATAAAATAAAACCTCAAATCAATATTTCAAATGACTAGGAAGATGCTTAAAAATGTAGCATATCTAGTCTGATTGTAAATTAATAACTCTAATTTGAATATTTCAATCGATAGAAAAAATCTAATCAATTATTATATAACGACTGAAAAGGCCAAGGGGTACAAGTGACTTTGCGGTGATTTCGAGAAATGCGCGTTCAAAATTGACCATGTACCTACATGTATGTATTAGGAGGAGGTCGACTGATTTGATGATATATCTCGGCGCACGTTCTGAATTCGTTTATATCCGTTTGCCACCAAATAAACAAACGTGCATAGAAGCGATTCATGTGCATGACTCAATTTCGGCAAAAAATGTCACTTGTACCCCTTGGCCTTTACGATCGTCTTATAAAGTAATAACCATGTAATAACTGTCAAAAACATAGAGTATATAGAGTAGCAATGCATTCTACTCACCCATACATCTTCATATATCATTCTGAAGCCAACGGCGCCATCTTGGATGGACTAACATCACTAAAACGCGGCAAGGCTCGTCAGAGCGCACTTTTCAAATAAATTACGATTTTTATATCTTAGATTATTCCAATTATTCTGAAATTTTTTAAACTGGCACATTAAGAATATGAGATAGCTACAAGCTTAACAGAATGTCAAAATTGTACATATTACACTGTTAAAAAAATGTTAAAATAGCGCAATCGAAACAAATTCAGTTAAAAATCGTTATTTTCATTTGAAATTCTCATTAAAGTTATGACAGCTAATTGAGCGGCCGATCGCGACAATTGACACTTATCAACTGACGTAAAATCTATAACAATAATAAAGACACCCAACACGTGCAACAATATTTGTAGAAGTGTAATAGAAATGTAATCTTTGTAAAAGATATTTATGTAAATGTTTTTGTATTCAAAGAAAGTTCAATAACTTTTTTTCCCCATGTCCGCCCTCTTTATCATCTTCGAGGGTTCTGCCTCCCATATATTTACAATCACCATCACATCATTTATTGCACCATCAACATTATTGCTATTATCATTATTACTATTTTTATTTATTTGATTACTTTTTTATTTTTTTCTTTCTCATTTCACTCATCCGCCTCCAATTTGTATACTATCCTCTTATCATCCCCTTTGTCATTGAATTCCTTCACAATCCTTACCATCTCTTTCATGCAACATCCAATCACTCCTGCTCCAACCCCCTTTCGTATAGCATTTTTCACTCCATCCATGCTCCATGTCACTCCTTTCTCCATTTATCTCTTGCCTCATTCAGTAGATCACACTCATACAACAGGTGTGATACATTCTGGGTTGATGCTTCGTCACACATACAATATTCATTCCTCACAATCTTATATTATATTTCGCCAAATAGGTATGACCTAAAACTTTCATGACCCATCAGGGCCTGGGTCAGCTCAAACGATAGCCCATTCTCCCTCACAAATGGACTCAACATCTTCAGGGAGGGGAACAATTCTTTAGTATGCCCCCCCTGTATGGCTCCCACGTAATCCACTTGATGTCTCTCCTGCGTGTCCCTCCTCGCAGACTCCTTTACAAAGCTCAATGGAAACTTGTCCCAAGCCCTAACTGCCCTCATTCTTGAAGCCTCTTTAGCCAACTCGTCAGCCTATATTCAGTTCAATAACTAAAAATGCTGAAAAATACTGAATTGTATATTTATTACAAATATGAAACCAGAAAAAGCAATTAAAGTTGTATTGTGATGGTAAAAATATAGATTTTTTCCTTTTATATTTCATAATTTATACAACATAACTTATTTATTGACTTATTTTAATATTTTATAACATAAAACCAAACAATGAAAAGTATAATCAACTTTTAACAATGCTGAGAACATTTCTTGAATTAGGCACTGTAAATTTAAAAGAAAAGAAGCACCTAAATAATGATCTAAAATATTTTTGAAATATAAATTGACACTAAATTAACTATTATTGTATTAAATTGCGCGAGATATGCGAATTTTGTGAATCAATATTTGTAAATATAAATACACTAAATATTTATTTCACTGAATCAATATTTAGAACATATTTCACAATGCTGTTATCGCGATTTTCACGAATTCTTTGTGTATGCCTTAAAATTGTCAGTAAATTAGAAGAGCGTTTGTCCATTTTTCCATTCAGAACAGTTTTCAAGTCATTTTCCGTAATGAATATTTTGCCTAAAATATGAAAATATGAAATGTAATTTATGAAATACGAATATAACTGATTAATTTGATTATACCTTTCGTACTATCACATTCTTGTCTTTGATAACTAACAAATCTCTCACTGACATTATTTTTCAGTGGAATTTTGTTTTTTTTCTTGAGTTTTGTGGTATAAATGAAATCGTATTTATCATTCGCACATAAATTTACTTTTTCTATGAACGAGTTCAAATTATCGCAAGTTATTGATCCTAACATGTATCTGGAAGGAAAATCTATTCAATGGAAATAATTCACATTTTGGAAACTTGTACGAATATGCAACTAACCGAGGAATAGTTTGAAATTCACCAACATTTATAAACGGTATTCCGATATGATTTCTTCCATTTTTCTTTGTACTGTTTGTCAAACTAGTATCATTGAAATTAAGATGTCTTCTTGGAAATGTAAGAGGCGTACCAATATCTACATTGTCCGCAATCTGCGACTGAACAAAGAAATGGTCAAATTATAAATAATACATACAGATTAATAGATTATAATACAATAATTACGCTTTCATGTTTTGCAGATCCATTCATAATATTTATGTCGTTGATTTGTGACACTGAAATACTTTTCTCGATACTCGTCATTCTATCATCTAAGTCGACAAATTCATTTTCACATTCGCTGATTTTGAAAATGATTTTTTTATATTCTGCGTTGCTCTCGCGTAAAGCGGCAATTTTCTTCTTGATATTGTGGATTGAATTAACAGCTTTAGTGATACTTTCGCCAAGGTGTTTTCTATCTTTGATGATGCTCAGAGACAGGGCCAGGTCTTCCAATTTGGCATTCTGAGTTTCGATCAACTCGTTCACATCTTTATAATCAGTTTGGCCGGAACTCATTCTGGAAAAATGCATTACAGTGAATGATTAAACTTTTATGATAGAATGAAATAAGCAAAATAGTTTTCAATATATGTGAAGTAAATATATGAGAAGTAATATAAGTGAAAAAAGTGAAATTGTGACAGTAGTGAATTTATGATTTTGCTAACTTATGTACGTGTGTAAATTTATAAACATACTTGAAAAATTCTAAAAAAGAAGGATGAACGATTTAACTGACTTTCATTTACCAATAACCGAACATGCAAAAGTTTGAAGTTTCTACGTCTCTTCGCCAGTGTATGCTGTTTTTAAATCGCCCATTTAGAAAAAAAAAATCATCTTTCAATCTTAGTTTGTCTTTTTGCAATGAATAAAGAAATGAATATGAATTGCTCACCCATTTCTAAAATGTCTTATTTCAATTTTTTTTTTTTTGAGAGATCAAGTGTCCCCATATTTCCGTCTTGAAGAATTGCACAACTCGAAATCGTTTTGACAGAACGATGCCGCTTTTTGCGCAAACTCGTAAAAACGGGATACGATTATAATTCTTATTAACATAAATTATTGTTTCTATATTCGCTTAGATATTTAAATGGAGACGTGTGCGATTCGGCACCCATTTGTGTTCGGGACTGATTTAAAGAAGTGTCAAAATGAGCGAAGGTCGCAGTTCGGAGACGAAGCGGGAAAACGAAGAGAGACGATTGGTCCCCCACCGAATAGCTGAGACCGCTTTCACTCTGACCATGCTGGTGGGGATCCTAACATACTTTCTCCACAGATATTCCACTTATACTTTGCTCCTGTCTTCTTAAACAACCTTCAAATCATATTCTTCAATCGATCATAGAGTTGTAGTGTCGTTCTGCATGCTGCTTACAGAAGGGTCTTTTTTGCATTTTTACAGTTGTCTTTGCACATATATTCTGTTTCACATCTTTACATATCTATTATAATGAAATTTTGTGAAATGAAAAATTTAACGAAAATTGGGTTAGGTTGGGTTTCTTTTCGTTTGCTTCCCCATGTTATTTATTAAATTTTCAACTGTTGAATCACACTACTTTTGTAATTTTACCTATCTTTACATTTCCCGTTACACTTGTATCCGATGCGCTGATATAAATGTTTTCTCGACAGACTTCCGCAATGTTCGCGAGAGTCACCTTCTATCCCACATTAGTTTATAACGTTTTCATGGAAAGAGTCACCTCCAGACAATGGTACAATAGGATCGACGATACAGTCATACTTGGTGCGTTGCCGTTCAGGAGTATGACTAAACAGGTTCGTTTTCAAAATTTAAATTGAAGTTTATTTAGTAAATAGTTATCAGTAGAACTGCTTCGTATAAAATTTCACGATCGGTTGTTTTTTATACGCTCCCGTTTATGTTCCAGCTCAAAGAAGAGGAAAACGTAAAAGGTGTCGTTTCTATGAATGAAACATACGAGTTGAAATTGTTTTCCAACGATCATCAGGTTAGATACTTTTCTCATTATTTAATTTTGGAATATTGAAATATTAGAATCGTTAACGAAGAAAACAGTTTTTTTACCATATCTGTCTGCGTCATTTTGTCCTTTTTTTTTTACTTTTTATAGGCTCAAATTCCAATGTTATTTGTACAAAACAGTATTCAATATAAATTTTAAAATCCGTACATGTAACATATCTGTAATTTTATTTTAAACTTTGAACTGATTATTTTAGAAATGGAAAGACCAAGCTGTTGAATTTTTACAATTGGCTACAACAGATATATTTGAAACTCCATGCCAAGAAAAATTAGTCCAAGGAGTTAAATTCATCAATAGATTTTTACCTAGGGATTCGAAAATATTTAGAACAGAAAAAGAAATTACCAATGATGAACATCTTTGCAGTGGTACAGTTTACGTTCATTGTAAAGCAGGAAGAACAAGAAGTGCAACTTTAGTTGGTTGCTATTTGATGATGGTATTTTTTTTCTTTCGAACCTTATATTTCTAAGAAATGTTGAAAAATCTGACTTTTTGCTTTGATTCAGAGAAATAATTGGACTCCAGATGAAGCGATTTCATTCATGAGAGAAAAACGACCACATATACTGCTTCACACCAAACAGTTAGAAGCTCTCTCTATTTTTCACAAAAACAATGTGTTGAGAAGATGAAAAATGTCAGAAGTGATTGATGACTAGTGCAATATTGTGGTATTTTCAGTATAGTGCTGATTTCTTACTGGATGTTACGTATTTTAAGGATAATAGTTGAAAAAAAATATAATTTATTTTTATATTTCATCATTTATCTTCATTTTTTCATACTTTTAACATAACCAGTATTATTTTTATTTATTTAATAATCACCATTTTTATTTTTGAAATATCAATGAAATAGACATGACATAATCTATTATAATTATTTCTAGAGTTTCGTAGTTATGAAATTGTTGTTTATATGCATTTTATTAATTTCAAAAAAAAAACTGCTTATTCTCATTATAAAGGTAGTCACTATTGTATGCAGTCATTATTTTACAACTAACTATATCTGTCAACTCAAATATAATAGGACATTAAACATGTGATTTTATTTTTATGATAATGTTTGATTTGAAAGTATCATCATTAAAATATTATTTTATTGTAGGCAGAATTTCTTAAAATATGTAAGTATATGTTATACATATTTATAAGGAATTTTCATTAATTATTAATTTGTACGTACGTATGTATGTATGTGTATTCATTACTTATGGAATTATGTGTGAAAATTTATAAATACATATATGGATTTAAATTTTTATAAAATCTATTATGATTCAACCCTAATAAATAATTGTTGATCAAATAAATAAAGTATTGCATTATGTGCTATCAATTCGTGCACTACTAGTATACATGACAATCTAACATTGCTTATTAAAAAAAAAGATAAATATGGAAATTATTGTTACAAGTATAATATAAAATTGTCCACAGAATACATGCGATCATTTTAGTACTTATAAAAAGATTTTTTTGAAGTTCAAACATCCTTGTAATTAAATAACTACAAGGGAAAAAATAAATAAGGAAATCTTACTAGACAAAATAAATTTTGTACTTTTTTCCTTATTAGCATGAGTTGTTTGTTTATATAATCTGTAATACATATTGATGTATGAAATTAAATCACAGTGTAAATTTAATTAACTTATTGAATTCTAAGTAAGTGACAGTACATTCAAAATAATAAAACTGCATAGTTTGGAATTGCTTTAATTTCATAAACTAATATCTTACACATTGAACTGAATTTCACCAACATCGGTAATCAATTCACAAAATAAATATTGAATAGATTGAAAAATAACATTTATCTAGTAACACTCTGATTTCGAAGCAATGTAAGTAAACCAATATGACTTATTCTTTTGGTTTGATTCCCCAGAGTTTTCTGATATTTGCAGCTAATCCAATATCATTGAATATTAAGTAAAATAGTCCTCCGAGTGTGGCTACCATCAAACTGATCAGCAATAAATGAGCTGCTTTCGGAGCAATGGATCCAAAGAGAAGTTCTCTCACGTAATCTTGGATGATGGCTTCGAATCCCCTAAATCAAATTTATAACATGTAGTGAAATATAAACATATGAAAAAATGCAATATTTGTATAATTCATGAAATTTTAAAATAACGATAATTGTATATGACGAGTGAAAAGGCCAACGTGACATTTTTGCTGAAATTGAGTTATGTACTGAAATCGTTTCTATATACGTTCATATACATATTTGGTGACAAATATGATATGGATTTAACATCAGTTTCAATGAGAGATATACAAATTTGCAATATTATTTTATAAGATTAGATGAAATTGAACATACCAATAGGTATGAGCAACCATGCTCACAGCTAACAAGACATCCAACGGTTTACACGGTATGGCAATAGCTAAAGGTGCGATTCCGATGAGAGCCGCTGACAAAGCTCTTTCTGCAACCCATAATGTACTGTGAGAACCTGAGCTTTGAACAGCAGCAGCACTAGAACTATAGTTCTGAAATGAATAACTTTGATTAGTGTTTCACAAACAAATAATCTAATTCAGAAGAAAAATATTACAATTTTCAAAGGCGATATTTGATTAGGGAACGTTCTATGAAGTTTATCGTTGCTGGTGGTCTGGTAACATTGGAGCATTCCGATTTTGGGAGCATTTTGTGCTGAGATGCAACTGAATCGAGCAACGGGATGAGTTAATATTCCATTAGAATACCCTGAAACAATTTTAATGTAATTATTAGTAATATATTATATAAGTAGAATTATATAAATAAAATTATTTAGCAGATAGATTAGTATTCGAATGTAAATCGAAGATCGGATCAGATTAAGGTTTTTATTACTTGCTTCACCTTTTTATTAGGTGTTCATTTAGAAGTTTTTTCAGTTTTCAATAGCCAAACAAGAAATTATTGCGTTTGTGTAATTTTACCGAAACATGCGTGAAAAGATGTTAAAGGCTATGAATATGGAAAAAAAATGTATGAAATAGGCATTTCACAGAATTGTTTAGCTATCCACATTCTTGTTTATAAAAATTGTTTCAAATAGCATGTAAACATCAATCGTATTGCTTGTATTATAACTAATAAAATAGTTTTTATATAAATTTATAATTTTCAACATAAAACTACTGAATATAGTATAAATATTTCTTTAAGTCTGAGAATTGATTGCTGTATTTCCCCGAGCATTATCAACATTAGATTACTTTAAAATTTGATGAATATTAAGTGGCGTCAGATAGAATATGGTTAATAATTCAAATTTGCCTCTGATTGATGAGGAAACGGAACGAAGAGCCCAAGAGAGAGCCATCGCCAGCTGCTACAGTTCTAACTTTTTACATAAGCTCGCATACACACATACATTTTAGACGCATGTGTCAAATTATATGAAAACTAATAAATGTATAAAGCATTAAAATTGTATATTTTTTGTAGCCATATTTTATTGAACTTTTATTATTCGAATTTTTCATAAAATTTTACAATATTTATTTTTGTGAATATAAATAATCGTTTTACTTAAAATAATTTTGAATTTTATTAAGTGTGTTTGTTCGAATTTTTATTTTTTTAAATAAATTAAGTTTATCGAGTGTAAAACTGATCTTATAATACAATTCTTGTATTTCTATTGCACACAATTGACATATGTCATAATTTAAAAATTTCATGTCCATTAATTTTAAAATCAATTTTATAGACAAAATAACCAGACAATAACCAATGCAAAATATTTAAAGGCCAGAACCCATGATGGGTGTTCATAAGTATCTACAATTAGTAAACAAGCGTTACGATGTTCTATGGAAACGCGCGTTGAACGCCCATCATGTGTCTAAAGCCTTAAAGCTTAGTGATAATCCATTTTAAAATGTAAAATTGATTTTAAATTTGTATTATGCTAAAAAATGCATTCGTCAAAACTATTCGGATGTCAAGTCATGGTGGCAATCTGAACGAATATTATAAAAAAACTGTTCATAAAATGCATTGAATTTGTAGCATGTTTTATTAATTTGATTATTATACTAAATAAAATAATAATATTGATTAAATCAGGGGATCAAATAACGAATTTTATTACAAATAAATATTAAATTGAATAAAAGTACACGATAATAATAAAAATAAATAAATAATTGGAATGGAATTGTACAGTGTGAGAGCCCGATTTAATAATTTCACAAAAGAGTTCAGCTATGACAAGTGTGAAGTGCAGATACAACCGTGAGTGAAGAGTCAACTTGTGTGAAGTGATTTGAATCTTTCGCTGGAATACCAGGTTGAAGCTTAGTAGTCGGAGGTTCGTAAGTGGAAATTGGGAAAGGAGCGTTAGTGAAAAATGGCCGGAACCTTAGAAGACCAAGCGATCTGGGAAGAGGGCGAGGAGACGCTAGGCGAAGAAGTGCTGAGGATGGCCACGGACGAGATCGTGAGCCGCACTCGTCTGATGGATAATGAAATTAAAATCATGAAGTCAGAGGTGATGAGGATTTCGCACGAGCTCCAGGCTCAAAACGACAAGATCAAAGAGAACGCCGAGAAGATCAAAGTGAACAAGACCCTTCCGTACCTCGTTTCCAACGTCATCGAGCTCCTGGACGTCGATCCTCAAGAAGAAGAGGAAGACGGAGCGGTCGTGGATTTGGACTCGCAAAGAAAAGGAAAGTGTGCCGTCATCAAGACCTCGACAAGGCAAACTTACTTCTTGCCCGTCATCGGACTCGTAGATGCCGAAAAACTCAAGCCCGGAGATCTCGTCGGAGTCAATAAGGATTCTTATTTGATTTTAGAAACTTTACCGGCTGAGTATGATGCTCGCGTTAAAGCTATGGAAGTCGACGAGAGGCCTACAGAAAAGTATTCTGATATTGGTGGTCTAGACAAACAGATTCAGGTATTGTTTAACGTTCTATGAATGAAAACTCTTTCAGTTATCAGATAGTTAAAGCTTTGATAAATCATTACTTAACGTTGAGTTTTAAGTTTATTCAATTGATTCAATTAATAACTATCTTTCAACAATTCAGACTTATCGAGTAAATATTTTAATCTATAATCTCAACAACTGTTTTTCACTCAGGAAATAATTTGGTGTGGACTTCTTCTACTATAATTATGTAGTTCTAGTCTCTGACTGATTTTTTCCAATTGTAAAATTAAGCTGTAAAACCTGATTAAAATGAATTAGTCTACTATCATATTTAGGTATTCTGCTGATAACATCCTGTACTTTATCTGACAAATGAAAAATCGGCTTTCGAATCAATTTTAAATGCAAAAATCTCTGTATAGCTAATTATGAAACAATAATGAAATTGTTTTATTATTTATAGGAACTGATTGAAGCAGTTGTTCTACCGATGACCCATAAAGAAAAATTTGTGAACCTTGGAATTCATCCTCCCAAGGGTGTATTGCTGTACGGTCCACCTGGTACTGGAAAAACGTTATTAGCTCGTGCTTGTGCCGCTCAAACTAAATCATCTTTCCTTAAATTAGCTGGTCCACAATTGGTGCAGATGTTCATTGGTAATTTTCATGTCTTATAGATAACCTACTTTATTTGTTTATAGTGTATCGGATGAATTTTATGACAAATCAATTTCTTTTTACAGGTGATGGCGCCAAATTAGTAAGAGATGCATTTGCTTTAGCTAAAGAAAAATCTCCGGCTATCATATTTATCGATGAATTGGACGCTATCGGAACAAAAAGATTTGATTCAGAAAAAGCCGGGGACAGGGAAGTTCAAAGAACTATGTTGGAGTTATTAAATCAATTAGATGGATTTAGTTCTACAGCCGATATCAAAGTCATCGCCGCTACGAACAGAGTAGATATTTTGGATCCTGCTCTTTTGAGATCTGGCAGATTAGACAGAAAAATTGAATTCCCTCATCCCAATGAAGAAGCTAGAGCAAGGATTATGCAAATTCATTCTAGGTGATTGTTATAACTGTTATGTGATCATTTAAATTTGCACCCCGATATATGTTTTGTGACATTTGATTGTTTTTGTTTAGAAAAATGAATGTTAGTCCAGATGTAAATTTTGAAGAACTCTCGAGATCAACAGATGATTTCAACGGTGCCCAATGTAAAGCAGTGTGTGTGGAAGCTGGAATGATAGCTTTGAGAAGGTCAGCGACTGCAGTCACTCATGAAGATTTCATGGATGCTATATTGGAAGTTCAAGCCAAGAAAAAAGCAAATTTGAGTTATTATGCGTAATTTTTATAAATGTATATTATATCTAAAATCGTCTTAATTTTGTATGTCCGTAATTGTCGAACGATAAAAAAATTGCAAAACTAACAATTTCATGCGTCAGTTTATTTTTTAGAATCCAATCCTTATTCGATAAATACTTTTCAGTAAAATGTATAATAATACATAATTTTCAATTGAAATATGTTTGTTCATCAAATATTCTTGCTTAGTTTTTTTCATGAAATATAATTTCTAAGGGGAAATGTTTTACATGTTTTATTTAACTATTGAAAATTCATTTTTACAGTGATATATAGGTATGTGTTGAAAGTAGGTATTTTCAGAAATTATGCATAAATTGTGTGATGAATAAAATTACACTAATCAAGATTTTTAAAAGAACGCTTATATTTTAAATAAATATTTCGTACATGTAACATTTACACTTTATACAAATACATTAGATTTAAAAAAAAAAGTGAGTAAAATGATTCCAATTTGAGTAATTAATCCGTTTTAAGAAATAAAATCGTATCAAAAACTCATTTTTAAATTAAATACATATGTATATTTTTTTGTATTTGATTTGAGAAAAAATATATAATTAACATAAAACTTGATGGATTTCAAATTTGTTTAATGAAAAACTGGGGTTTATTTGTACAAAAAGTTAGTTGACAAATTGAAAAATCAAAGGGTGTTTTCATCAATAAACATTATAATATGGGAAAAACTTTGATTACAATCATAAATTTGTCTTTACTTATTGGAAAATATAATTCTTCCTTTCAAATGTCTGAGATATAAATTTAGGATTAAAAACAATTTGCGTGCATACCACATATATAAAGGTAGATAATCTAAAAGTGGAAATAACAATTTCATTTATTATATAATTATTCTACTATATGTACACTTATTAAGCACTGTTGTAACACAAATATTGTGTAAAAAAAGTGCAACGAAAATATTTACAAACAAAAAATGTTTATATTGAGACCATCTCGCGCAATATACACAAATTTAATTCGCCTGTTGCACACCTCTCGGTCGTCTGAAATATATCACAACTCCGAGGATACCAGTCAATATAGTGATTAAATAGATATCCCAATTTGAAAGGAATGATTCATCCATGGAGAAGAGCATCGATATGGGATTCTGCAAATGAAAAATTCAAAATGTATTATTTCATTGGTGTATTTTTTTTTAAATATTTCGAACTAGAAAACGTTAAAGTTATGCATTTAACACTATCATATTTTCACTGAAATAAAACGTTATTTTTTTCTCTTCTAACAATAAATTTTTAAATTAGTACAAGTTTCAATTTCTATAGGTATATGTAAGAATAAATTTTCACTCACTTCTTGGAAAGATTCTAAGTTAAAAACTATATTAAGTTTAAATAAAGCTAAAGCTACAGGAACTTTAGCATCTGGACTAGTTTCAGCAGCAAGATCGTAACATCTTTTAGCTAAATGGACATCTCGTCGCATACCCAATCCTTGCTCATGCATGTAACCTAAATTGAACATTGCTTGAGCATTATGTTGTTGTTCGGATGCCAATCTATCAAATAAAATATTGCATAAATTCACAGTTCTTTTAATAAAAAAATAAACCCAAATTTATTATCTGAACCTATAATGACTAGCTGCAGTTTCATAATCAACAGGAGTGCCCAGTCCGTAGTAATGATAATCTCCTAATTTCACTTGAGCCGGAGAATAACCTTGAGCTGCAGACCGACTCCAGTATGTCAGAGCACGGACATAGTCTTCCGGTGGACCACTAAATAATGAGACTTCTCCTGAAAACACAAATATAACATGAACAAAAATATCATATGCAAAATAATCATACTGAAATAACCAAAAAACCTTTGTCAAGTAGACATGCAGCATTACTTTGAGCTATTTCGTAACCCAACTGAGCCATGATTGCGAACTGTACAAATGCTTTGTTTCTTTCAAACTGAACATAGTCGTGGAATGCGAGCATCAACTGTTCTCCCCATTTTCCTCGTTCTGCTACAGTTTTGAAGAACTAAAATTCAAAAATATTTCCATGATAACATTTATGTATTGACAGATCGAAAAAACAGAATTCATACCTCGACTGCTGTGGGACAGGAACGCAATACTCCCAAGCCTTCAGCATGCATTTGACCCAAATGGTATATAGCAAGAACATGATTTGACTGTGATGCGAGATAGTAATACTTATTGGCCATTTTAAAATCTCTTCGTACTCCGATTCCACCTGTTGTGCAATGTCATCATGAAACGCGAAGGTAAACATGCCTAAATTGATTAATGTACTTACCAAAGTACATGTTCCCCAATTGCAGTTGACCATCGACCCATCCTTGATCGGCCGCTAATTTAAAATATTTCAGGGCCTGGTTTGTGTCTTTTGGTACACCGCGTCCATGAAGATACATTAATCCAAGGCCTGACTGTCCCACAGCATTATTCAATTCTGCAGCTTTTTTAAAATATTTCAAAGCTGTTTCATTATCTGCTTTTATTGAGTCACTTCCCTCTAAGTAAATCTAAAAATTAAATAAAAAAATAGTAAAAAAAACCATAGCGTAATAAGATATATTCATAAGATAAAAATTAATACTAACTTTTCCAATATAAGCCATGGCTTCTGCATTTCCTGCATCAGCAGCTTGTTGGAAGTAACGCATGGCTTTTTCAATATCCAAAGGTACACCACGAACCCCTTGGTAATGCAATTGTCCTAAGCCCACCTGTATGAAATATGTATTAAGGTAAGTGGTTATAATTTCATCAGGTCTTCCCAAAAATAAATAAAATCAAGCAATCCTTTATATGTTGACTACGTTTCTCAATTTCAAAAAATTAAACACTTTTGTCTGAGATTTTGAAGGAAAACAAAACATTATGGGATGGCTCAATTTATCTGATTTAAAGAAAGTTATATACATAAATTAAGCTCGATGAAGTTATATCCCTTTACTTTAGCTGTATAAAATCTGACTAAAAAAAAGAGAACCAAAGAACAAACCTGAGTTTGTATATCGCCATTTTCAGCTAATAAGCGATAATATTCCATCAAATCACTATATAGTGTGTAAGTATTTACACCAGAATTTTCATGCTCATCTAAAATTCTCACACGTTGAATGGCTGCACCTCCACTTAATGAAACTTCATTAGCCACTAAAAATCAAAATTTTGGTGAATATTGATATAGGCGAGATATAAAACATGTTTATTTACACAAATTATTTTTGAATATAAGAATTTGTTGAGTTGAAAATTTGAAATACCTTTAGTTGCTACTTTTCTATAAAAATAAAGAGCTTTGTCACAAGCTGAAGGTACAGTGACTCCAGCCCAATAACGATAACCTAGAGCCATTTGTCCCCATGTACTATTGCCTAAGGCTCCAATTGTTAAATGAATCAACGCTTTAGGTTGTGATACATTCACACCAATTCCAGCAGCGTACATTAATCCTAGACCCTGAAAATATTAGAACAAAACATAAATGGTCAGAAAAATGAAAAATAGTAGAGATTTACACTATGTACATATACCGTGTGAGCATCTGCGTTTCCGAGAGAAGCTAGATTCTCAAATACTTCTTTGGCTTCAGTAATATTTTGCTCCATATAACTTCCAAAAAGCTTCGCCCAAGCTAATTTGACCATAGCTCCCTTGTGTCCCTTTTCAGCTGCTTGATTCATCAGTTTATATCCCAATATCTTATCACCTTGACTTTTGTTCAACTGTGCTAAGCCTGACTGATAGATTTTCTCACCTGAAATGAAAGTAAATATGGTTTTGACTAACAAAGTTACTAAAAAACAATTTTGTTTGAAAAAACAATACTTACTTTCAATTTCTTCTTGTGACGGTTCAACAAAAGGTTCTTCAGGAAGTGAGAGCAACAGTTTCAATGTTTCTTCTGGATCCTCCGTTTCCTGAAAGATTATCAGAATGATGATTAATTTCAGATTGAATCTCAAACAATTTTCAAATATAGAAGTATACTTCTGATTCTGAATCTAAAATAGAATCATGGCCTAGTAGCATAAGTGTTTTCATCCATTTTCGGACCTTTTCAAATACTTGAACTTCACTGTCATCATCTTTGTCTGACAAATCAGAATCTTCATCTTTTTCAGAATTTTCAGATTTTATAATGCGAACTGGAAAGTCAGTCAAGTCTAATCTCAAGTTGACTCCTTCATAACGATTCTGCGACGACGTTTTCGACTTTTCGTCGACTTCACTTTCTTCATCTGCCTCTTCTTTGGATTGTGTTTCGGGACCTGACACTTGTCCGAAGGAGAAGGATATTACAGCTAATAGAACTAATAACTGTAAGTAATATTTCATCTTGTCTGAAACACAACATAAACTCACATAAAATTTAAATAAGTAAATAACAAAAAACTTCTGAAAAATTTACATAACTATAAAATCATATAGAAATAAAATAAAGAATATGTACAGTCAGTCCTTCAACTATAAATTGTCAAAACTGAAGTGGGACAGAGATAAAAAATCCCCAGTACATACATCTGTCTCTGTTCCACAAAATTTTGTAGTTCGTAGTTAGAGGACTGAATGTAATTGTTCTTTAATTGAGTCATACTTTGATGTAAATTGATTGAAATGTGAATGTAGCGAAAACTGTAATTTGCAAAATAAGTTCTTGTTGGATTATTTTGTCTTATTGGAAATGTTACAAATTATGACATTAATACTTTATTTCTTATCCAGACAAACAGTGATATGAGATTTTGTGTCATGCTAAACTGTTGTGAGTTAATTAAAAAATGTATCGAGTAAATGTGATGTTCAGATTTAAGCAATGCAATTTAACAGTGTCTTTTTCAACAGAAGTATTTTCCAAAGTATGTAGTAATTTTAGAAAGAGTTAAAAATGTGCTTTTTAGCGGAACATATTATTTTAGTGAAATATGTTTAGATGAGTATCAGTGAACTGCAAGAAGCCCGAGAAGAAAAAATAATGGATCAATTTATTCTTAGAACATTGCATTTATCGTACAAATTGTTTTAAACAAAATGCATATGAATCAAACTGAAGCACAATCGATCACTACTTGAAATGAAATAGACCAATATCGAAAAAATGAAACCGTCGAAGAACAAATCACATTTGTAGAGATCGAAATTTACCGAAAGCGTAGAGCTTTACGACGCGATTCAAAATTTAATTGAATATTGGGAGTGCAATGCAGCACAACGTATGGAGTGATCGAAGAGAGCGAAATCAATACGCACCATATTATTCAGGGGCCGATCTATGATCAACGATCTACGCTGGATTACGGAATTTTCGTAGAATTATGAAAACAACGGGTTTCTAAAAAGAATTTGTAAAAATGGATGGAGAGCTGTCAGCCGCGAATAATCGCAATCCACAATCCACCGGTGACACTCGCACTGCTGACAACGTCACCGCAAAAAATACACATCATCCTGTCACAATTTCGTGCATGGCAACATTGTAAAGCATGCGCTGCCCTGCCCTGCCCACTTTTATAGGTACCTGACGCTTTTAATCATTTTGTAATTTGAGTGATTCAAGTCTCTCACCTTAGTCAACTGTCCTCAGCTTCCCTTAAAAGATAAAACACACGTAAAATACCGCGCCTCAGACGTTATAAATGAAAGAAATTAAGCAAACTATTAAATTCTTTATGTGCGAGTAGAGTCACACGTTTGAGACGTTCTGGGACAGGAATCTTGCGTGTAATTCCTCCTTAAAACTAATTTTGTATGAAGAAAAACTGCGATTAGAGTAAAAAATATGAAATGTCAAGATTGAAATACTGGTGTCAGTAAGAAATTCGGATTATCACAATTTCTAATAAATGTTGATATTGATGCATGATTTTTTTCAAAACAAGATATTTATTTTTTGTCTAAAATGAAAAAAAGGTTGGCGAATTGCTATTGACAAGGAGAACACTCAAACAGACATAACCTTAAACGTCAAATAATTGTGCAGTTTTCAAATTCATCAAATTTCTTAACAGATAAAATATATGTTGAATTATAATCTTTTCACGTACGTAACGAATTCAGTACGTTTTTAAAAATATATATCTAACCGTTTTAAACGATTATGCAATTCTTTTCTCAGATATAACATGGTTATCTTCATGAACCTCTCTTATCTTTCAGTCTGAAATTACATAAAAATGATGAGCTTAACCGCGTTGTCTTCGCGAAATTTCAAACATATATTTAATAAATATATTCAAAGGGCAAAGCATAGGAAGTATTCTTCGAAGCGCAGCAATGAAATTCGTCAAGATTTCTTGAATTTCTTCATAAACGAACACAATCACAAATTTGTTCGTTCAAGTCCAGTAGTTCCTTTCTGTGATCCAACAATACCTTTTGTCAATGCTGGGATGAATCAAGTATATTATTTTTTTGTTACAAATCTATATTAAGGTGACCATTCATACTATTTTTATAAAGATAATATAAAGTTTTTGGTCATCTATTCTGGTAAATTAAGAGATGTAATTGATGCATTTTTTTTTTAATTAAATCAGATTAGAAACAAAATTCTATATCAGTATGGTACATATGAATAGTAGTAGGTATTTAAAGTTTTTGACAACAATTATGTACATCACTTAAATGTTAACAAATTAATATAATTATGCCTTCTTTTACTTGAATCAAATGCAACTGCTGACTTTTTTTTTCTTGAATATCCAATATTTTATGCAGCTATAGAATGCAATCAGAAATTTAAATTGAAATTGCTTGTAACCGAATATAATGTGAAAAAATTTCAGATTTGAGTTTTAACAAAATGGTCACCTTAGTCTTTGTTCATATTGTGAATTTTCTAAATTATTTTTTGTTCATATCAGTTCAGGGGCGTTTTTCTTGGTAAATTTTCTCCTCCTACTAAAAGAGTAGTAAATTTTCAAAAGTGTATTAGAGTAGGAGGAAACCATAATGATCTTGATATTGTAGGCAGCGATGGTACACATCACACGTTTTTTGAAATGTTAGGAAATTGGTCTTTTAATGATTATTACAAGGTAATATATGATTTTTTTTTTATATTAATCAAGTAATAAGCCTTATATACGTATATTTTTTTAGTTGGAAGCTTGTCAAATGGCATGGGAATTGCTAACTGGTCCTTATGGATTTGAAAAAAATGATTTGGTAATCTCATATTTTGGTGGAGATACAGATTTATGTCTAGATGCAGACCTTGAATGTCGGGATATATGGAAGAAAATAGGGTATTATTTTCAGCTAGTATTAGTATTTGAATTACAAATAACTGCAAATATTCACATAAAATATCTTCATAGAGTTTCAAGCGATCGTTTAATCAAAAGAGGAGTATCAGACAATTTTTGGATTATGGGTGAAACTGGTCCTTGCGGTCCTTGCACTGAGATTTATTATCGAGAATCAAACGGAAATTTAATTGAGATTTGGAACATAGTCTTTATTCAATTTGATAGGTTTTTTTTTTCATTTGTTAAATTATGTTGATTATTATCAATAAAATTGTACATTTTATTCATTATTTTTAATATCATTTGCAGACAAATTGATGGTTCAATAATTCCGTTACCTAAATGCTACATAGATACTGGGATGGGATTGGAAAGATTGACTGCTCTTTTGCAAAACAGAAACTCTAATTATGACACTGATTTATTCGAACCGATCATAAATGCTATACATAAAGTATGACTGAACTCAAAATGGTTTTGAAATGTAATTAAATTAAGATGAATCTTAATGGATTTTGTTTTATAGAAAAGCGGGAAAGTACCGAAATATTCTGGTTCATTTGGAAAAGATGCTATATTAGATAATGCATACAGAACCCTTTCAGACCATGCAAGAATGATCAGTATTTGTTTGGCTGATGGTGTTTATCCCTGCCGCAAGTATTATATATTCTTTAATATCACTATATGTGCTTGATAATGTTGTAAAATATTTTATATCAATTTCAGTCTCCGACTCAAACACATAATACGTAAAGCATTCTTTATAAGTAAAAATGAATTCCAATGTTCATCTGAGATGTTAACATCTTTATATGATAAAGTTACTGAGATTCTTGGTCCAGTTTATCCAGAATTGTGTGAAAAAGCTAGTCATTGCAAAAAAATAATATCACACGAAGAAGAGTCTATGTTGCAATTAGAGAGTAGAGTTTTACAAGATAAAAAAATGCTTCTAGAAAATTATCCAGAAACATCGCAACTTCCTTTTAATCTTTTACCTGGATTAGCCGAAGGATATAAACAGTTTAAAATGGTGAAATATTTTTTATTTTTTATTTTATTTGATCACTAATTAACATTCTTTATTTTTTGAAGGAAATGAAAAATGAGAATAACGGGATAATGTCAGGCAAAATGGCATTCAAATTGTATGATGCTTTTGGTATTGATGAAAAAATGATAAACACCATTGCCAAAATCAATAAATTATCTGTTGATGAAAATTCATTCAAAGAATATTTAGCAGAGCATAAATCAAGACACAAAGCTGTTATACTGAAAGCGGCAAATATGAATATCAATCGTATCTTGAATGAAAATGTCGATGTATTATTGAAAGAAGAACTACCCATAACGCGAGATGATTATAAATATGATTACGCAGTATCAGAAGATGGTCTATATAAATTTCCTTCTATAGAAGCTAAAATTCTCTCTATAATAACACAGTCTGGCAGAGTAGTAAAATCTATCAATCCTGTTGAAGATGATGTATGTCATTTTATTTTCGATAAAAGTAATTTTTATTGTGAAGAAGGTGGTCAGTGTCACGACATCGGAAGTGTTTCCATATCTGATGAAGTTATATTTGAAATTTCACATGTTTCTAAAATTCGAAATGTCATTGTACACACTGGTAAATTCAAAATAGGTTTTAATGCTTTTAAAGTGAAAACTTTACTTGTCGGGGATATGGTTAATTTAAAAATAAATGAAATGAATCGTTTTTCTACTATGCAAAATCACACTGCTATACATTTGTTGAATTTTGCAATCAAAAAAGTTTTACCAGATAGTGTTACATGTCAATTAAGTTCAAAAGTCACTCCACGAGGATTAATGCTTGATTTGGCTGTTTATGGGGATAAATTATCTTCACAGTCCATTGCAAAAGCACAAGATTTAGTTAGGTAAGTGTCAATTAATGTATTTAAACTTTCAGTTTCATTAAATAACTCATATTTTGTATTTTTAAGGAAAATATCATCATTAAAATGTCCAGTACTAACTAAAGTTATTGACAGTCAACAATTATCAAACATAAGTGAAGTTGTTACTGTTCCTGGTGAAATTTATCCTGAACATGGATTGAGAATGGTGGAAATAGTTTTTCCCGATGGTCTCGGAGTTTCCAGGTACATTTATAAACATTTTTTATATCATTCAACACTGGTAAATAATTATTTTCATAATTATATTTTTATATTCAGAGAACTTTGTTGCGGAACTCATATAAATTTTTGTCATCATTTAGAAGATTTTAGTATTACTGCTATACGTGGAGCTAATGGACACACACCTACTATTCGAGCAGTCACAGGAAAAGAAGCTTTAAAAGTATCAAAGATATTTCAACTGCAATACATGCATAGATGTGTGTGAGATTTAAATAAAATAAAAGTTTTTTTTTCATATTTAATTACAGATAAATAATTACAAAAAATGTATTGATAGTTTGTACAAAGAATTTGAAGAAAATGAAGTTGCAGATCAGGAAGAGATGAATGGAAAAATAAAAAAATTACGAAATGAAATTTTCAATATAAATAAAGGAGATGGGGTACCATTCGGTACTCGTTTGGAATGTTTGGAAACTCTGGATCTTATCGAAAAAAAATTGAAAGAAATGAACGCAAAGCAATTAACGTACGTTACTTTCTTGTATAAATATTGTTTTTTCATGTGTTTCATAAGTTTTATTCCAGTGAATTAGTCAGAGAAGAAATGATCACAGTAATATCAGATGCTGATGCTGCTAATAGGAAATTTATTATACATTTCCTCGTTTGTTCGTATTTATTAGAACCCGGTATTCTTTCACTCACAATTGCAGCACAATGTGCCATCGAAAAACCAATTCTTCTTATGGGATGTGCAAATGGAATTGTCAAAGCCACATGTAAAGTGCCTCAGGTAATTACACTTTCTTTTTAAATGATTTTTATTCATTAAGTGTTAGTAGGTATAAATAATTTTAGATGTATGTGAGTGAGAATTTCAATGCTGAAAAATGGATGTCTAGTATTTTACCTGTGTTTGAAACTCAAATAATGAAACAAACTAAAAACCAAGATTTGAATATTATCGCTCACATGAAAGGAAAGAAGGTTTGGATTTCATTTTTACTTATTGATGATTTTTTTGAATTGGCAAAACTAACGCTTTTATATTTTCAGGTCAGTTTGATAAATTGTGAATCTTTGGTCGCTACTGCAATAAAAGAAGCCAACAATTTCGCAAAATTGAATTGTATTGAAATTGCAAATGATGCAGATATTGAGAATGACAAAGAGCACAAATGGACAAACATCATTGATAAAAAGCGAGGACATAATTAAATTTGACAAAATCTTTTACTGTTTGTAAATACGGCTGTTATATTTGAATATATGTTACAATTTTCTTAAGTAAATTTGTTAAGTTTCATTTTGTCAATTTAATTTCAATAAAATATCAACTGTTCATCAAATATTAAAAAGGCTTTCATTATGAAAGAAAACATGGTATATTAAAAATAATTAATTTGAAAATATTTACAATATTCAAGGCATTCAAAGTATGTATATTCTCAAAAATAGTCAATTTACATTTAGTTTTTAATGAGCATCCATAAACAACATGTCCGATAGCAGCAACATGGTATTTGGAAGTGGTCTAGGTTGTGGTGACAGTACTGTAAACACTTGACGTTCCATATCGACGGCAGTACTGAAATAAGAAATAAAAATAAAATAATACTATTCATACAATGTGGTGAATTAATTGTTATAATAATTCATTAAGATTACTCACACGCATATGAATCCAGCTACGTTAGTCCGTATCACATCTTCTTCGGGATTTAGAGCGAATGATACAGCTAACACATGATGAACAAGCGAAGGACTAGGTTGAACTGCAACTACCTTGGTTAAAGCATCTTCTACTTTCATTCCTAGTGGCATGCATGAGTCGGGTAAGGAAGGTGCACCTATCTATAAAATAAATAAATAAACAAGTCGATTATGCATCACGAAGTTAATGTTTATAGTTCATTAAGTAAAACTTACTTTATAAATTTTCGCATCAGCAAATTTCACATCAAAAGAATGTGGATAAAAAGGTGTTCTTTTACCATAAAAATATTCTCTTATTCGCATATCTCTGAGTTCTGCTCTTTGTTTTTTTGTTCTCTCTACAACCTGTAGACACAATTTAATAGTTATGCTCATAAAACATATCAATATTAATTAGAGTTAGAATAAATATACATACACCACCACTTTTTGGTAAAAATACAACTTTGACAAATTTAGGCATATCTCTAACTAATTCATTATAGAGTCGCTCATTGTCTAAAACTAAAATAATGTCGACTTCGAAAGCTTGTGCAGCATGAGTTAAAATTTTATATCCCTGTCCTTTGACCCATCCGCATGTGTTGATGATGCACCCAGAAACTTGAGCTGGAATAAGTGATATCATTACAAATCCAAAATATTAAGATTAACAATATAAAAGAACAAAAGAAAATTACCTTTCTTATTTATTTCCATTCTTTCTGATATCACTTCGGCCAATTTGCTAGTTACTATATTAAATAAATCTATATTATCATTAGGTGATTTATGTCCAAAATGATAAACTAAGGGAGCTTGCTGACTAAATCCTTCTTCTACAGTTGCAGGTCTTTCGACGAGAAGTGCTCCTATAAAAATTGAAATAAATTATCAATTCAACAAACACATGTAATGTTAATGCAATAATCATGCCTACCTATAGTTCCTGGTACACTTATTTGTCCTTGTCCAACATCTAAATCTACTAAAATGGGTCTTCTTCTCATCCGAACAGCATAGTTTAATAATATTCTTGAAACAGTACTTTTTCCAACATCACAAGGACCTACTATCATGGTTATTGGTCCTCTACCGCCAGATTGCTCAGCCTCATTTCTGTATTGTTCTAAAGAGGCATGTACATTCAAATAGATGGCCTGAAAAATAATAACTATTGAAAAAAAATGAGAAAAGAATAATGTAGTTATTGACGGCATTGTACAAACCATAGGTGTTTCTTTAGCCACATAACTGACATCAGTTTTTCCCTTAATCTCTATAGTACACCCATGCCAAGTGTAGACAGCTACTTTTGCACCTGTGTGGAATTCATAAACTTTGCCTTTGAAAAGTTCTGTACCGAAGAGCTCAGCTAGCCCGTTTTTAACCTGAAACATGAAAAAAAGTATAACATACAAAATTTATATGATAAAATTAAACATTAAAACAGCATCAGTTTATCAAACAGTGTATATCAATTAAAGTAGGCTATATATTCAGTTATAGGTCAAGTATGCAACTGAACAGCTAATTAATAGTAAAAACTGATGCGTACAATGAATTCATAGAATTGTGGCTATTTCGACTTAAATAAAATGTAGCAATACAATTTAGAGAGATCAGTTTCTTAATTGAATACTGCCAAAATTGTACACCGAAAATTTTCAATTCATGGAGGTATCTTTTATTAAGTCATTTCATAGGTTGGGATTTCCAACCTAAGAACGACTTTTCTTTGAATTAAATCAATTAATGTCATATTATAAACGGTTATTATTAAATTTATTAAAGATTACTGAAAAAAAGTACCTCTAGAGTAACTTTTTCATTTTTTGATTCGACTTCGAAACGAAGCTCGGTATCTGGTTCTAGACGAAACTCCTGAGGAGTGGAAGCAGCTGATGAAGAAGTTGACTCAGCCATGGCTAAGACCCCAAATAAAATATATTTACAGACTAAAATAAATGGAGAATCGTGTAAATATACAAACAACGCTGAAAATGAACTGTCAATGATTGACGTTGATCAAACGAGTTACCAACATTACCAGTGTGACCAATAGTACCCGCGTAACTAACGTTCTTAGGGGAAACATCCAATCTCCCCCTCTTTATTTTTTTGCCTCTTAAGACAGAAAAACACTGGTTTGAGAACTTCTGAGACGCAATAAAAGAAAGAGAAGAACAACCGCTCAATTCTTTGTGTACTAATGATAATAAAGATGACTCACTAACATGTAGGTCGATAATGTATTGATATGAGCTCACTAAAAATGTCCCTAAGAATATTTATTAAATGAAAAAGATACAGAAAAAAAAAACCACTGAAAATATTTGATTTTGTTTTCATACCTAAATGTATTTTAGCATTTCTACAATATCTAAACAATTGCTTTGTTTTCAAAGTGGAAATGTTTCCTTGGAGAAATCGGGTATCCTGTTTCCATATCAACAAATTCCTTACTCATTGATAAAACACAAGAAATAGTACAGAACACAAGAAGAGTATAATTATGGCATTGAAAATGAGCACTCTTGCTAATTTTGACAAAGTCAAATATCAATTTGAAAAAAATAATGTAATTCCTGGAAACTATACCATACATTGGTAAACATTAATCATAGGTAAATCTACTTACCAGATTATTTGAGTTTTGATTTATTTTTTTAATATTTGCAGTCCATCCCAGTGTAATTTGAAGTTTCCAAAAGATAACAGACCAATACACAAAAAAGCGAAAAATGCTTATGAAGGAAAGGAAACCATTAGTGTTTTACAAAACAGTAAATGGAGACAAATATTGATACCCAAAGAAGAGAAAATCATTTATCCTACAATAATTCATGAAAAACAATGCGATGAACTTAAAAAATGTGTAAGAAAAAAACTATTTGAGTTTTCAAATATGATAGGTATCTGAAAATTTAATTTTAATATGCAGACGAGGCTTTCTTCATTAAATGTGAGTCAGGAAAACACTTTAAGAGCAAGTGAAAAACTGGAAAAAAGTCAAGAATTAAAGATCAAATTAAAGGCCAAACAAAAACCACAACCTGGATACAAATCAGAAGAAGCAGAAAGTCTGAAAGATTCTGATATAAAAATACACACAAAAAAAAGAGCAATAGGTAATGCAAAGGAAATACCTATTAAATTTTAATCATTGAAAAAATAAATTTTATAATACTGAAGAGATGATTTTTTTCATTAGCTTTATACAATGAAGAATTTCAAGGAGCTAGAATAGCGAACCAAATCATAATGGCGTCAAAATGTCACGCTATACGCGACGCTCAATTGAAAGAGAAAATCATAATCAAAAAACAAATTGAAGAGGAAAATAAAAGGTTTGTAAAACTAATTATTAATTTAATAAAGTTTGATAGAAAGATATGAAGTGTCAAGTACTTATTTCTAGAATGGATAAAATTATGGAAAAAGCAAGAATCGCTGCGTTAGAAAAAGAAACCAAAGAGCACAATGAAAGAAAGGCTAGAAGACTAGAAAACATAAATGTTATCAAGGAACAGATTGCAAAGAATAAAATAGCTAAAGCGCAAGAACTGCAAAACATTGAGAAGGAATACACGAAGCTAAATAAAACTGGAGTTGCTATGTTGAATGATGACACAGAAAAAATCAAAAGAAAAAAAGAAAACGCTGCTAGACTAATGGAACATTTTAATAAATGTATAATAACTTTAACATATAGGTTTTAATATATATGTATGTATCTTGTTGTACCTGGAAAATTGAAATGAATCACATTTTAGGCAACAAAGAATTATTAGATTGTAAAAAAAAGCAAGCAGAAGAAGACAAAATTCTTGAAGAACGAATAAAGAATTTTATTTTGTATAGACGCCAAAGAGAAGCTGAAATCAGATCGGAAGAACGAATGAAGAAAAATGCAAGAGAACAGAAAATTCTGTCAATTGTGAAAGCTCAAGAGGTATCTATATTATTACAAAGATAATATAATTATAACAAATTCAAAATAGAAAGTAGCTTTTAACTGTGAATATTCTCGCCAAGACTGCTAAAAAGCTTAAAGAAGAAATGGAAATGATTCGTCTGCAGAAAATTCAAGAGGACGTAGAAAGAGAATATCGTGCAAAAGAGAAAACATTGGCATTAAAAAAAGTAATTGAACTTAAAAATCTTAAAGAAGGCAGAGAAAAGCAAGTATGTAACTTACATACATCAAAAGATACGAAATGCCATTTTTAAAAAAAAGGAATGAGAATGTTAATTATTTTATAACAAGATTGCAGACGTTCGCAGACAAATAGCAGCAGAAATTTCTAGAGAAGAGGAAGTTTTCAAAAATATCATTGAAAAGAATGAAAAAGATGCAATGAAGGAAAAAGAGGTAATTTCTTCCAGAATTTGTTTTGGTAATTATATCAAGTTTTTTTTGTTTTTAGAAACTTCAGTTAAGGCAGGAAGCTTTGAAAAATCATCGCTTATCAATTATCAAACAAATAGATGAAAAAGAAAGAAAGAGGTACATAATAAATTTGCTAAACAAGTATATTTTGTGTACATATTTATATCTCAATAATTTTCAGAATTGAATCCAAAGAAAGAATAACAGAAGAAGGGTTGGTAATGAAAGATAAGATTGAAAAATTGGATAATTTAGAAAAGACAGTAGTGAAACAAAAACTGAACGAAATGAGAGAACAAAAAATACCAGAAGTTTATATAAATGAGGTTGAGCATAGACTCGCAAAATTGAACTATGTTTAGGCTTTATTTTTAGTCTGGATATGTAAATCAGCACATTCTAGTTTATATGTATGTATATATTGGTGTTTGTGTATTAATCAATGTGAATGTAAAGACTCAATGTGAAATTATACTTATATTTGAACTTTAAGATTCGTTTCTACAGACCTATTGAATTATCAAATACTTATCAAAATGTAAAACAATCTCATGTATGAATTTTGAATATTGGATCGGGTGAATGTAAACAATAGAAAACCATAAAAATATAACAATTTATTTCCATCACATAATACATGTGTTGTGGTCACAAACAAGGTAGAGCAGTTATTATATGTATAGAGATATTTTTGATACAATCGATATCCTCTTCTTCTCTTCGAGAAATCACATTGCCGAATTCATCTTCGACCGGATATTAGTAGAAGCTGCTTTTACGCATCCTGATACCCAAAAATCAATGGATCATCAGATGAAGATTACATTTACCAAATAACTATGTTCTTATTCAACCACCACAGGTAATGCTGTGGAAAAAAAAAGAATTGTATTATTCATGCATAAAACGACTGATCCAAATGCACACAAATAATGCTACCATTTGTTAAAAACTGAAATAGGAAAAATACATTGATAGCAATATTTGTATGCAAGGATCAAATGATGAATTAAAAGATATAAGTAATACACATTAACAATTAAAACAGAAATATTTTGGATATTAAAAGAAGGTCTTTCGATGTAACATTATTGTTTATGATTCCGAAAGGGCTCATACACGTTTAAGTTTGTTTCGAGTAGTATACGGACGTAACTGTTCGCACGATAATCGCAGTTTACTTGCATGTAAACGTTCTCTAAATTGCGCTGAAATGAGATTCTATTGAATTGTATGAGCGTATTGTAGAATTGCATCGTGCATGCACTATTACAAGTTTTCAAACCGACATTTGCGTAATATCTAATAGAAAAAGGACGCCCAGGGTTGTAAGTTTTTTTTACAAGTATATGATCATCGCAACTAACGTAAAACACTTGTGTCGAGACATAGCAGTCTGAACTACTTACGATTTTTTGGCTTTCGGTTATGATACGTTCTTGTAGTTATAAACAACGCATCCGTAAACGTAACTGCGTCGCTGCCGCATGCCGATTAACGTCGTGCTTCCGATTTTATCAGCTCATCGTCTTCGTATCTCGCACGGCCGTCTGATTACGTGCGATGAGAATGCTTAACCGCTTCCGTGCGTCGCTTTTGTTAAAAACAAAGTATATCCAACACTGAAATTTGTCTCAAATATCAAATGAACTCTGACCGTGTGAGAAAATGCCAGACACATGTCCTTTTTTTCCATTTGTCGATACTTACTCTTTATCGTTCATTAATTAACAGAATGATGTAAAATTTACACAAAAGAGATAAGTATAAAACTGAAAATTGAAATGAACGTATCGATAAGATGCAATTTGTTTGCGACAAAATTTGAAAAAGGAAAAGGAATTCATCCATTACGAGATTAAATATTTTTTGAATGGGTGATTTTCAATCATATTTGTATACATGAGAACGCATTGTAACAAACAACTGCATGAGGATTTTGATTTTGGAAACAAAAATAAATAACAATTCCTCTTAGATTTCATTAATTTTAATGTCATAAGCCAATTACAATTGTTTTCATTGCTTGAGTTTTCTGAATAAAAGGAAATAAAAAATAAGAAAAAGAACAAAATCAAAATGTATTTTTGGAAAATTTTCAATATTGTCAAACATTGTCAGATGTGCTACGTGTGAGACTCAAGTAATGTTCATGTTTGATTTTAAATATAGTAATAAAAATAGAAAATGCTACACCTATATAGCATCGTAATACATCAATTTTATTTTTCACACTAGACGAACACTAAGTTTCATACTAAAATAAAAACTTGACCGTTTTTAAAGGATCATTACACAAACGCAGAATTGTAAAATTATCAGAAGGAAGACGTTACATTGATCTATGTAAGATAAGAAAAATACTGCCAAACATACAAATTTCCTTCTGATTTCATTTCATTTAAATCAACTAAAAGGCAAAAAACTTGTACAATATTTTCTGACTGTAAACTAAGAACTAAACGTACGAAACGTACTCTATTACACACTAAAAATTATTCCTATTTTAAAATGTATATATAGAAGTATATATATATGTATCAATTATTTGTGAATAGACAGGACGTTCTAAATTTATCAAAACATCTCCTTCTTCAATTGAATCCGATGCCGAAAAATGTTCCGTTGTACTAATTTCTTGGTTAACGTTGTCAGATTGTAAACCGTATTTGGGCGCACATAATATGCGAGATTTCGATGGAATCGTCGTGGATTTAGTATCTGCGCGGACCCATGCCCATGTCTCTACCGCCGCGGGGTCCGCTGCCGCCAACGCTAAACACAAACCACCAAACAAACCGTTGCAGTACATCGTCTTTACGAGGAGCCCCGCACTTGAAACATCAACTGCGTGGCAAGTCGTAAAATTAGCTTGTGAAATGGTAACAGTAAATCACGGGGAAAAACAAATCAATTACAAAACTAATGGATGATTCGAGATTGTCAAAATTGGAACGTGAAAGCCAAAATGAATATATTTGCAATAGATTCGAAAATACGGCCACTCTGCCATTTATGTCTGTTTAAATCATAAAATAAGTGTAATGTAGGCACGTTTCTAAGAACTGTTGCATAATTTGAAACCGTTTTATATTTTAGAGTTTTTTTTTTAATTATTTTGAATTGTCGACGTAAATTAGAGAGTGGTCATATGCGAGTATACTGATGGATTTCGATCGATTCAAAAATGATAATGGCAACTTTCATATGAGTCGATAATATAATTCAGAAGTGATGCGACTTACCGTCCCAAAGGCGGGAACTGTTGGCCGTAAGGGTCTCGATCTCCATAGCCACCTCCGCCGTTTCTCCTGTACATGGAATATTTGAATGTAAAATTTTATAGAAAAATTGTGACAATTATTTTTTTGTCACAAATTGCATTTATAATACATATTTAGAACTACATGGATCGATGTGTTAAGTTTTAAACAGTAGGTTTAAAGTTTTTTTTATTTTGAAACGACTTTTGACAGTCAATAATATATTCATCATAATTCATCACAAAAGTCTATGAGCAATTATTTACGGAGAGCAGATCTCCCCTTGTACAAATGTGAATTTGTTCATAATTAAATCATTGTGAACCAAAAATATTCAACCCTGAAATTGTTGTAATCTGTGAATTTTATTTGCCCGCGAACAAAATTTACAGAAAAATGAAATAGATTAAAATTGATTTACTATGAAAACCATGATTTACAATGGAAGTTCTGAAATTGAAAAAAAGAACAAGTTACCGCTGTTTGTCGATCGTGATACGCTTGAAATCTTTATGGTTCTCGGTTTTTTCGGTGCCCGTAAATTCGGGATAGCGTACGGGTGTCGTTGGGATATTTTGGTAAATTGTTTCTACTGAGATAAAATGGTGGAAACCTACCGTTTTCGATCGTACATAAAATTTGTGGGATAGTATTTTCGTCGCTTTAGTTAATTGACCGGACGTTTGTGGTCGGTCTGTTTTGTTGGAAGGATCGACCGTAATCGTATGGCGAGAAACGGTAAATTTAAAAAAAGTGGTAAAGTCGAGTCGGAGCACTCACATCTGAGGCGGCGACCTGCGGCTGAAGATGTCCCCGTTGCCCATGGGCGCGGGGCCTCGGGGCGCGCCACGGTCGAACGACGGCATCGACATCGGGGGCCTCATCCCTCCGCCTCCGCGCCGGTCCATCATGCCGTTGCCGCGATCGTCGCCGAACATGCCCTGGCCGCCGTCCCCGCGCCGATCGTCGAACATGCCGCAGCCGCGCCGGTCGTCGTTCGGGTAGCCGCCGCCGCCGCGCCTGTCGTCCCCGTAGCCGATCGCGCCCCCGTATCCTCCCATGAGCGCGAAGCCCCTGCGGTCCTCGCCCGAGAAGCCGGGACCCTGCGGGCCGGAGGGCGGGCCGCCGAGCCGCTCGTCGTAGGGCGCGCGGCCCCGCCGGTCGAAGGGCGCGCCGTTGCGCGGCGGGCCCATCGGTCCCATCGGGCCGGGCCGGCCGCCGTCCATCGGGGGGCGGTCGCGGCCGTACGGCGAGTCGCGCTGCGGCGGCCCGCCGTGGCGCATCGGGCCGCCGGCCCCCTGCGGCCCGCGCCTCGGACCCGCCGGCCCGCGCGGCCCGCCGCCGCCTCCGCCGCCCCTCGCGCCGCCGCGGCCGCGCTCCTTGATGCGGCCGCGCTCGACCGTGATCACGCCGCCGTTGAACGAGGTGTTGTTGAGCGCGCGGATCGCGTTCGACGCCATCTCCTCGGACTGCATGTGCACGAAGCCGCAGCGGTTCATCACGTCGCACTCGGTGACGACGCCGTACCGCTCGAACAGCCGCCGGAGCTCCTCCGGCTTCGAGCCGAGCGGCAGGCTGCCGACGAACACCTTCGTTTGCTGCGAAAACGAAAACGCCATCGTTCAGTATTCGTCAGTCGAAAATCACGAGAGAGAGAGCGCGAAATCGAACACGACTCACCGGCACCATGGCGAAGAGAAGCGAGTTCCGCACCGAACCGACGCCGACTCCCAAATGGCCGCCGCCGAACGCCGAAAGAACTCTATAGCGCGAAACGCGACCGTCTTTCGAACGTATTCCGTTCGATCGAAAATATTGTCGACGCGTCGCTTCAATATTAATATTGACAAACGAAACGATCTCACCTATTAAAATGTCGCGTAATTATCAATTTTAAAATCGTACTTACCATTTTTGTTTTTTTTTTTGTCAATATTTCAAAACGACTAGCTTCTTTTCTCGCTCCGTTCGTTTCATTTGTTATTTTGAAATTCCACCGTCGAAGATAATTGCTCTTCAAAGGCGGAAACACACCGTTCTGAGACGCCGAAAGAAAGAGATGAAAAATCATTCGATTGCCAGTGTTCGAATGCGACAGGTCAATGCGCGGTTACGCGCCCTCGCTTCCCCTTTCTTTTTAGCTCTCTCGCTCGCACACAAAATAATGAAATGGTTGCATCTCTTTCTTTATTTTATAACGTCTCGGCCGGTGTGTTTCCGCCTTAAATCGATGAACTTTTAAGACCAAATTTACATTAAAAAAAAATCGTGTGTCATAAATGAATGAACGAGTGTAGTAGTAATACACATAGTATCGATAGACGGATCGATTCGATCGATCGTTTGACTTTCGAAGATTCGTCGATCTCCAAACTCGTCGAGCGTCGAACGGTATCGATAGAATTATAAATAACATAAACGGTGAATGAAGTCGGGAGAGACGGAGTGCAGCAGCAGCAGCAGCAACGGTAGCGAGAGCAGCGGACGAGGGGCGTCCGAGTTGACCGGCCTGATGGACGCCCACGTCGGAGACCATCACAGGCAGAGACCTTCCTCGCACTCGAACTCGAATTCCAACTCCGCCGCCAACGCCCATCCGAAGAAAAACACATACGGAGTGAGATACCGATTTAAAATCAAGTCTTTTAATGGCCATTTGACTGTTAACCAGTTGACTGACTATCGACTACGATTATACCGATTGTGTTAAAAATTAAACGTTTAGCTAGTTTTTAGCAGTTCACCCAATCACTAAAATTCCAAATCTAATTCATCCGTACCTATTATACCTACTTTAGTAAGTATACGAGTACCCATATCCAATGTGTCTAGCCTATTGAGGAATAATAGTAATCATAATTTTATTTCCACCCCGAATCAAATATCTTCATCGACTAAACATAAACGAGACGAGACACGAGACAATATATAGAGCGTTGAGATTTTAACTACTGTAGTTTCTCTAATGTTTCTTTTTTCTTCTTGTTTAGACTGATAATGCGTCGGCGAGAGACGTTCCCGATGTTTCGGTCGTCCGACCCGCTAACGAGCGAAGAGATAACAGACCCAGAAATGAAGAAAGAGGAGCCGTTTACGAAGAACAAGAAGAAGAGCTCAGATATGGAGCAAATCATGTGATTAAACTCTTCGTGCCGGTTTCTCTTTGTATGTTAGTTGTGGTAGCTACGATTCGCTCCATCACTTTCTATACTAAAAGAGACGTGTACTTGTGAGTTGATTTGTTCTACATATATCACAAAATATAAATATGCAAACATATCTAAATGATCAATATATCTTTTATTAGATTATATACTCCCTTTCATGAGGATAGCCCGAATACAGGCACAAAAGTGTGGAACGCCGTAGCTAATTCTCTTATTCTCATGGCTGTTATTATTGTGATGACAATAATTCTTATTTTACTCTACAAATATAATTGCTATAAAATTGTACACGGATGGCTGATTGTGTCATCTTTGATGTTGCTTTTTATATTTGCCTATCTATATTTAGAGTAAGTTGTGACTCAAGTTAATAAATTAATCAGAGACCTTCTATTCTATCTGCTTTACATTAATGTCTACTTTGTAGAGTTGTTCTAAAAGCTTATAACATTCCAATGGATTACATCACTCTATGTTTAGCGATGTGGAATTTCGGCGTGATGGGAATGATATGTATTCATTGGAAAGGTCCTCTGCGCTTACAACAAGCTTATCTCATATTCGTTGCTGCTCTTATGGCCCTCGTTTTCATCAAGTATTTACCCGAATGGACCACTTGGGTTGTTTTAGCCGTTATATCTATTTGGGGTAAATATATGATAGTATAATGTAAATGGGTATATCCTTGTCACTGTATGAAACTGCATAAAGTTTTTCTAAAATCAAATGAATTAAGTAATTCTGCATATGTTGACTATATTTCTTGATATCGAACATTTTAAAACACTTATCTGATATTAATAAAAAGACATTGCAAAACTACACTTTTATCTGATTTAAAAAAAAAAACACATTGCAAAACTACTCAATTTATCTAATTTTAAGAAAATGTGACAAAATAATATTCACGAGATTAATGTGATGAAGTTATATTTCTTTACTTAACAATTAATGAGTTATTAATCGTTTTTATTGTTATTTTAGATCTGATTGCAGTTTTAACTCCTAATGGACCATTGAGGATTCTTGTTGAAACTGCACAATCAAGAAATGAACCAATATTTCCTGCCTTGATTTACTCATGTGATCATTTTTTGTATTGTCTTTTTTTTTTATTGTTTATATATGTACCTACTTATTTCAGTTTTCTTCATTTTTAGCAACATTTATGTACAGTTACATGGCTACTCCTAATTCACCACAATCTGAAGGTTAGTACCTGTTCTTTCATTTCCTTAATAATAATGACCGATTATTTTTGCTCATAACTATGTTACTGTATTGCTACAAAATTATTTTAATTGTATCAGATGATTCAGCTGAAACTGATGCTGGTTTTGATAGTGGATGGGAGGAACGTGCTGAAGATAGAGCTGAACGCAGGCGTCAAGATATGCGTGTTGAACAAAATGCTTCTGGTTTGTTGACTACTACGGCTGTAAGACATTCAGCTGCACAACCAACACCTCAACAAGTTTTAGCACAAGAAGAAGAACGTATGTACTTTTTTCCCCAATTTGTTTATTTTATAATTCAATTGTATTGATGAATTTTATTTCAGGTGGTGTTAAATTGGGTTTAGGTGACTTCATATTTTATAGTGTGCTAGTTGGAAAAGCTTCATCATATGGTGACTGGAATACTACTCTTGCTTGTTTCGTTGCAATTCTCATTGTAAGCTTTGTTTATGTATAATGTGTCACACATGCCTACAAATTTATTTTAATTATTTTTTTTTTCAGGGGTTGTGTATAACTTTGTTGCTTTTGGCAATATTGAAGAAAGCACTACCAGCCCTCCCCATATCAATAACATTTGGACTTATATTTTATTTTGGCACTAGAGAAATTGTAGCTCCATTTTTAGATGCATTAGCTAGTGAACAAATTTTCATATGAAAATTTAATAACTTATTTAACACATTGTGATAAAATGTATTTTATGGTATTTTCATTATTTTATAATAATTAAATAATATTTAACAATAATTAGTTTTAACACCATATCTTTTGTTTATTGTACTTCGTAAGTGTGCAAATTATGACCATTTTTTTATGTGTATGTGATGAAAAGAATCTATAAATAGAACAAAGATATTGACTAACTCATCATTATGACATTGATTGAATTATACGTAAATAAAAATATACATTTTACTACATTAATTACAAAGAAAGCCCATTATCCCACCTGTTTACTGCACCCTACTTGTCAGCATGATAGGCTGACTTAGTTAAGTACCAGCAGCACGAAGCGAAACTACGGGTGCCATATTTATGTTTACAGGGAATTCTATATTTAATCATTATTGATGAGCTATTGTGAAGGACAGCTTTCCAAGGAACATGCGGAAAGTCGATGAATCAAAGAATTTGCACTAAAATATACATTTCATACTTTATATCTCATAAATTTATAGATAACAATACATTATTTTAAACATGAAAAATGCAGATTTTATTTATATAAAAAAATCTGCTTAAAGCAAAATGATTTTTATCACTAGTTTTAATCCTCAATTACCTACTAATTAAATATTGTAATCAGTCAGATGAATTGACACCTAATATGAACATGTCATTAAAAAACAATATCCATGACAAAATCAACCACATGTCCAGACAAGGTATCATACTACCCACTGCATGTAATAGATTTACCTTAACTAACAAAATGCACTTAGAATATATTTATATACAAATAAAATCATTTTCTGAAAAATTTCAAATATATGACAGCACACAATATTCCGATTTCTAGTATGATTATAAAAATCAACAAAATCTTGTTATAAAACACATGTCTTCCCATTGCCCTAATAAGTCTTCTAGATTTAGATAAGTTTTCATCCATATTCTGTAATCTGTTTCTACTCCTCAACAAAGTCTCTCTCTGTTCATTTAGCTCATTCATTACCTGTACAAAATTAGTTTAAATATATATTATAAGCATTATCAACCTGATGAAACAGTAATAGAAATGTTATCTGAACTGACTCCAGCTCCGACTTCCTCTGTTTCAATAGCAATCCGTTGTGAATTGGCCACACTCTGAGAAGTTCTCTCCAAGATTTCTCGTCCTCGCAGAATCTCCTGTCTGTTTTGCTCGTCCCAATCGTATCCTCCAGAGTAAGCCATTGTGATGGGGAATCAAGAAAAATACGTAGTGCTCGACGAGAACTGTCAAATTAGCAAACGTCAAACTGACAGCTGTATCCGCCTTATTTCAAGCATACTTATGTTGGCACTATTGATTGGTAGCATATCGCGTGAAATTCAAAAAGCAAACAATTATATAGGTAGATATATTGACAACATTGAGTAGGGTATGCCAATTAATTTTCATAAATAATAATACTACCTAGAATTATTCCCACTTTATAAAATAATGTAGGTACCAGCATACGATATTTTTTGTGATAAGATTTTTTTTCATTTTTTATCGTATGCTGATTTACCATGTCGGAAAATCAGCTAGTAAAAATAAATTCTTTCATAAAATAAATTTAATTATATTTCGTAATAATTAATTACTACACAAATGTATGATATAATTTAAACATAGGTATATGAGTACCTATGGAAAATGTTAATAAACATAATATACATTTGTTACATTATACGTTAACATTACACGTAATTATAATAGTTAAGTATGTATTTATAATGCATTCAAAGCTCATAAAGATATAATATAAAGAAAACATAATAGGTAGTTGATAATATATAGACTACAACAGTTGATTTATACCATTTTTTTTACGAATCATCAAAAATAAGAATCAATTTATACAGTTCTTCCCAATTCTAAAACATGCAATACGACCTTGTCTATAGTATGGGTTTCAACTAATTTCTTCATAGCTACATCATCAATGACTACCGTAAATAATAATTTAGTGTTTTCACGCAATCTAACATATCTATCCACTTCATCAACAAAAGGTTGACCACCACATGTTTTTATAACTTTTTCCAAAACCTAAAAAAAAAGTAACGATAATAAATTGCAATACAATAAGAATAAAAGAATATTACCTCATCCACAGAAATATATGGCCAATTGAATTCGTTCAAGCATTCTTTATCCACCAAAAGAGAAATCAGTTCTGCTAGATTGGAAACCAATAAAGAATCAGAAAATTCTTGATAATTCATCTAAAATTCATTATTTTAAAATAATTGTGTGAATTTAATTCTTATTGCGATTATATTAATCAATAAAAACATGCAAACATTTTCGAATGAAAAACACATTTCATCGGATTCAATATTGTCCATCATTGAGCCGTTAAGTTTGGATAATAGAGGCTTATTTTTGTTAGTATTTTCTCGATGATATTTAAGTTGCTGCTTCATACTTTCCAACTGAAAATTTTAAAATTTTTCAATACAAATATTTATAGATATTATAAAATGTACTAACCTGTACACACACATACCTTATTTTTACGGGTATACATAACTAATGCTTTAAAATCTTCTGGGTGCTTTTTGCGCATGTGACGAAGAAAACAATCAAATCTTATAAATGCTCGAGAACAATGTGCGCAACTTCGTGGTGTTTCACGTTTATGAATGCGTTCATGAATAATTCTGTTGTATTTTGATCGAAAGCGTTTCCCACATGTATCACAAGGAAATGCTGTGAAACCAAATAAATGATTGATTTAAAGAAAACATTTCTACTTTCAATCAATGATGAAAAAAATTAATAACGAACGTCTAATATCAGAGTGCGTTTTTTCATGAATCTTAAAGCTGGATCGTGTCAAAAATGTTTTTGTACATCCATCAAAAGAACATTTTATTCTTTCGACACCTTCATGTTCAATTTTTTGATGTTTCCTTAAACTAACAACAATATTACTTCTATAATTTACTCATACATCAATATAAAATATTTTTCTAGATTAAAATACTTTGATTTATTGCTGAAGAATCTGTTACACTGTTCACATTTCAAGCCACATTTATTGTTGTGATGAAACATATGTGTACGTAACTGAGAAGCCTGGATAAATGTTTCACCGCACTCATTGCATGCAATAGGTTTGATTTTTAAGTGAGTCTTTACATGTCTGTTCAGCACTTCTCGAGCAGCAAAACACTTTCCGCACTAAAATCGTAATAAATTGAATATACCTACCTGATTAAAATAATATGCCACACAGAAAAGAAGTAATAAAAAACTCTTATAATTGATATTAGAATATTAAAATATAATGATTAATTTAAACACTGCTCACCATGGCCAATGAAAAGCTAATTAAAATGAAAATGTATTACAGTATCATTTGAAAATTTAGATACAAAATAGATAAATATTGAATTTTTACCTCATGGCAAGAATATGGTTTTTCTCCAGTATGTGTTCGTATATGTTTAACCAGTGAACTTTTAGATCTCATGGATTTATGGCAATGTAAACATGTAAATAAAGGTTTGCCTAAAAAATTATGTCAAAAACACATATATGTACAAGCTTTCTTAAATGGTTTAACATTCTAATGAATTTACTTCAAAAACTTTATCGTTTTTACCAGTATGAATTTTGAGATGATTAATTAACGAAGTTCTTCCTTTAAATTTCTTATTGCAGTGTTCACAAATATATTCTTTTTTGTAAGTCCTATTTATGTGTTGTCGTAAATGTTCTCTCAAATAGTCTTTGCGTGGATAACTTCGTCCGCATGCCTGAAAATGTTAAAGATTTCAAATATGTTAATATAAACTATCAATTGACGACTGAATTTCACAAAAGATACAAGTGACCTTTTTTTATCGATATTGAGTTAGGCACATAAAATGGTTCTATTTATAATACAGAACAATCTGCTGTACTTAATTTAATTTTGATAAAAAAGGTCACTTGTGATCTTTGAGAAATTCAACCATCAATTTTCATCTTTTATTAACTGAAAATATAATACATTGCAAGGAAATTGAGCTTTTTTTCGTCCATCACAACCGGTTTGTTCCAAATGTCTGACCAAGTGATATTTTCTAGTAAAGTGTTGATTGCACACAGAGCATATGAAGACATTCTTATAATGTTGGTTCATGTGATCTGAATAGGCTGCTTGATTTTCACATTTGATAGGGCACAGTGGACACTTAACAGCTGTTTGAAGATCAGAATGAAACCTTTTCATATGCAAATTGATGGATTCCTTGTATTTGAAACGTCTACCGCATACTTTACACTTTAAATAACCAGCCTGAAGTAAATTTATGTGAAATTTATACAATATAAATGATTTATCAGAAGTTTATGAATGATTAATTGATTTAAATACCCGATGAGCAGTAGCTACATTTTCCCCGCAACATTCACAAACTTTTTCATTATGAAGAACCCTGTTAGAAGTATTTGCATGCAAACCTTCAATATCATCTTCATCATTAAACTCATAAGGATTTTTATTTTCTGTTATCCACTTTGAACAATTTGAAATTTCATCGACGGAGCTTTTAATATCACATTCAATAGAAATGTTATAATTTTGAGAAGAAAGATTATTTCGATTCTGACTGGGGTTTTCATTTCCATCATTTGCAGTTTGAAGTGAAAAATCAGTTATATTATCATCACAAAAACTAAGATGCCGTTTCAATCCTATTTTTGTAGGAAAAGTCTCGTTGCATTTATTGCACATGTGCCGAATCAAGGATGTTCTGATGGTTTCCGCTTCTTTGATCTGTCCATTCCCATCTCCGTCTTCATTGGGAGTCTTCACCACGATCATTTCGACGTCATTCAGAGCCATTTGAGGCTCTGAAATAGTTTAAAGAGATTTTTTTGTGATGAATTAAGAATAGGTGCATGGGTACATTGAATTTGATGAAATTAGGATAAATTGATCACTGAAATTTAAAAAATTAACAAGTCGATGATACAGTTATTTTAAATATTTCATATTATGATTATAAAAAAGTATAATTATCAAAAAAAAAGTAAATTTAAGAATACATTTTATACCTACTTCATGAGAGTTGAAAGCGCTAAGAACTGTCATTCTACGTAAACACACATACACATACATACACATAAACATACACATGCGCACACGCACGCACGCGCTTAAATACCTACACATTCATAATAAGTATAGTGACCACAATTTATTAAAAAAAATGAGACAAATAACTAGGGAAACCTACATATTTGGGAAGTGTGGGAGATTTGGAATTGAAATTTTAAAAGTGTCACATTATTTTCAATGGACAGCACTAGCAGTCTCTGATGTCTGTCGACTTTTGGCAGCAGCCACATTTTTCTGATTTGAAGGATAATAAATATCAGAGTTGTTTTAATTTTCGATACTAAAGAAAAAATCTCCCTTGTCTTTATTTCGATGTCATCTGTGAAGTTCTTCAATTCAAGTAAGTATTTACCTACTATTGAATGATTTCCTTTAAAGCAATCTAAAGTGTAGATGCCCAAGTCTCCCATATGTATGTAATATTAACAAATACCTAACTATCTAAAAAGACTGAAAAAGTATAGGTCACCAATCATAGTGAAACTCATACTAGGTATTTGTTTGGAACCGTATCCGAGGTAACTAAAAGAGTCAACAAAACTCAAGATCCGAATGGACCACAATGTCTACCGAAATAAGTTTGAATGTCGTAAAAGCAACTCAAGATACTCTTGGACAATTTGTGAAAAAACCTCCATTGACCGAGAAACTTTTGAAAAAACCACCATTTCGTTTTTTACATGATATTATAATGACTGTAACATTAAATATTATATTTTTGTACCTAGGTACATAAGAAGGTGATTTAATTTATAATGATGTTTTATCAATATTTAAATATATTTAAGGTTTTAACAACAACGGGGTTCTTCGATGGACTTTTTACAGAAGAAGAGCAAATATCAGAAAATGTGAAAGATCGTGATAAAAAAATTGCTTTCTTGCAAAAAGTAATAGAAGTAATTAGTAAGTTTTTTCAATTTAATATCTATATACGATTGTGAAAACTAATAGGATTCAGACTACAATATTGAGTGCTTTAAAATAAAATGAATGTGGGTGATTTACAGATATAGTAACTGGGTCGTCTTTATCAGTTAGGCCTTCTAAAGTGATTGCTGGTCAAGAACCAGAAAATACCAATGAATTACTTCAAAAAATTGGTGAAGCTTTAATCAAAAATTTAAGTAGTTCTCAAGCAGTAGAAAAGGTATTAAAAAAACAATTATCAAAAACTGATAAAAACAGTAAGACAATTTCAAAAAATCAAAAACTAGACGTGAGAGTTCCTGAAAAGGAAACAAAAAAAAAATCTGAAGAAAAACCTACCAAAGCTATTGCGAAATCAGAAACCCTTTCGAAAAATAAAGTATCTGTTACGACGAAAAAAATGGAAGAAAACAAAGAGTCAAAGTTAGAAAAAAAAATGGTTGAATCAAAAAATAAAATGGTAAAGCAGAATGAAAAGAGTAAAAAAAGAGAAACAAGTAGTACGAATTTTCATAAAATTGAAAATCAAAATAAAACTGTAGAACCTGTAATGAAAATTCCAGTGAAAAATGAATTAGATGATTTAATTGGTGCTGATACATCCATAAATTCGGGTGATGAAACCTTGAATGAAATTGAGAATCAAAATGGAATTTCACACGTTGAATTGGATAAAAGAAATAATGCTGTAAATGAAAATAATCAAAATATCATTGAGGATACTACATTGAATAACACTAGTGTACATGTTCATGACAGCATATCAGATGCACAAAAAAATATAGACAATCAAAAACTTGAAAATGAATCTATTCCTTCATTTGAAGAATCCAAGGAAAAAGTACCAACTGATATAAATCTTATGATCATTCCAAAACCAGAAGTGAAAAATGATGAATCTTCAGATAAAAATTTAAGCCAACTAAGGATAACATCATCAAAATCAGATGTGAAAAAATACGAATCTTCAGATAAAAATTTAAACCAATCAAGGTTAACATCATCAAAACCAGTTAAAGAGAAACAAACACCATTCAATAATGAAAATTCAACCACAATTTATCATAACGACGAAAATTTCTCCAATAATATCGAAAAAACAAGACCAAAAACTTCATTACGTCCACCAACTGTTAGACCGTCTTCGTCCAGACCTGGTGCTCCTCGATTCAAAGATAGCAATGTAGATATAATTACAAACTCTACAGACAATATGCCAATAGCAAAAGTCAATATTATAATAGAAAATTATGATAATCAACCGGAGGTATAATTGCAAATTCATTTTCACAATTTACTTTGTCAGTCTAATATATAATCAAACTTTTGTTTAAGGATGATGATGGCAGTATAATTGTTGAACAAGTCATTGATGAAAATATTGTTGATGAAAAATCTTTCAAATCTCAAATAAATTCAAATGGCACTACTCATGGTCATTTAGTTCAACAGATTCTCGAAACAAAAAAAGAACTGGATGGCGAATCATCAAAAGTTGAAATAGTAAGATTTCTTTTATTCATGGGTTTTCATTTTAACTAGAATATTTCATTTCAAATTTGGTTTTTGAATATTCAATTTTTAAAAATAAATATTAAGTTTGATAATACCTAGTATAAATAATATGTAGGTATGTATCTATAAGTAAAATGATAGCAGAAATACAGAAAATGTTTGTTGCAATGAATTGATAGAATTGACATTTATTATTAATTATATTTGAAGGAATGGGAATGGGGTGCTCGAAGGGAACGAGAGGCATCTCACAAAGAAGTAGAAAGTTTAAAAAATGGGTTACAATCTTTATCAAGAGCTGCAAACCCCCTAGGGAAATTAATTGATTATGTACAAGAAGACGTTGAAATTATGCGACAAGAATTATTACATTGGAAAGATGCTCGACAAATGTCTGCAAATGCATTAATTCAACAAAAAAGGTTGAATACAATAACATAAATTTTTAAAATATAAGATGCAAATATTAATGCAATGTTCAAATTTTCAGTTTAACAGAAAAACTAATTCAACCTCTAGAATCAAAATTGAAACAATTAAACGAAAGTATAGCAGAACAAATGGAATTGATTTATACAGTTAAGTCAAATATACAGCATAATACCAAAAAAATAAAAAAATTGATAGATAAAGACGAATTTAAATACTGATGAGTTCAGAGAAAAATCTACTATGATGATTATGCATTTCACAGCAATGATTCATTTTTAGTTAACAAATTTTAAAACATTTTTTGAATCTTAATAATTAAATGATTTCATTTTAGAGTGAAATTTCGAGGTATGATTTTTTTTTTGGTGAATTAGTTAATCTCTCTTTATTAGACATTTATCAAAGTATAAATAGATATAACTTAGACATTCACTAGATTAATTCAATTGAAAATCGGTTTATCAACAGAACACAATTTACTTTTTGTATTTTTGAATAAAATAAATGTTTTTTTTTTTTTTAATATTTATAATTCAGATTATTCAATACATAATTTTCGACAAATGTGGTTTTATAAACAAAATAAAATTTTTAATAAAGCTTCTGTATTTGTAATATTCTGAATATAGAATTTTTTTCCATATTCGTTTACATTTTGTATCTTGCTTTTGCGATTACTTGATATCAGGTTAGACTATATTTTAAATATTTTTTCACAAAATATTTAATGATAGTTGAATGACAAATACAGAAGTTTAAATACATGCTTCAGAATAAAAAAAAAAGGAATAAAAGTCCACCCAATATTTGAGTCTGAGTTGTAACAAGTTTTATATATTTAACGAAACTTTGGTTCAGTCAAATTTTCAGATGTTCACTTATTTAAAATGAAGAGTAGCATCACTTTTAATCACATGTGAAATGGATTGAAATGAAAAATAACTATCGATGAAAACAACTATTTTTGTCACAATGTAACTATAGCTAAATCATAAATCGATATTTGCATTTAAAACTGAATCACACAGATAAGAATGGTGAGAATTATTAGCAAATTTGATGTAAAATTCAAAATACGATAGAACAACACAAATTTGGAGCAACGCATCAGAATAGTCACTCAACTATCAATTTCTCCTCTTCCTCTTTTTTTCTGGGTGCTTAGTCTTGATGGGTCGCTTCATTAGTTGTTGTTTGACTAATTCAATTTGACAAACTAACTTGTGTTGTGATTCTAACCGGCCGAGACAAGTTTCGCATATTGTCTTGGGTAGTGGATCACAGTGCGATACCTGAAAAAAAAAACAAGAAGAACAATCAAAATAAGTGCAAATACTTCACGAAATATTGAACGAACCAAAATAAAATAAGCGATAGAAAGAAATTATTGAACTTTCACATTAATTAAGAAATGTGAAATGAGACTTGAAATCATAATAACAAAAACAGGTTTGACACAGTACGAATATTTAATATAAACAAATCTACTATAATTGACTGGTCTTTTCCGGTGAGTCTTTTTGACAATTTAGCCATTAAGGTATGATCTTTCAGTTGTCAGTTAGTCGATCATAGCTATAAAAATTTATGTCAAAACTATCAACTGCGTTCAACGAGTCGAATCGACGATAGAAATATACATATATAAAATGAAAATAAGATGATTTGACGCAGACTAACGTTGACTGGAAGATATTTGTTGATCTTCTCCGAGAGACGCATAGCTCTTCCGGCGTCTCCATATATGTGCGTGACCACCTTGTGCATCTCGGAGCAGAGACGACATATGAAGCCCGTGAGCAAAGCTCGCTCTAGTGAACCCATTCTTCGCCGTTTCCACTTATTATTATTATCCGACTATCAACTGCGGATTGTCAGCCGGGCGTCTATCGAACCATTGAGACGACCGAGGCTCATCGACGCTGACGAAGAACCGATGAAGTCGCACTTTACGAAAAGCCGTCGCAGCACAGCACAGCACAGCACAGCACCTATTCTTCTTTTTCTTTCGATTCAAATGACAGCTTTGGTCGTAGCGTTCGATTTATGACTCCGTTTTTGGATCGATTCGAACCCAATTGGGGCCTCTTGATCTCATCTTTCTAACCTAACCAACCTTATTCTTTTCAATGAACGTCTCTTTTGAATGTAGGTAGGTCAAATTGCAAAACTCAAAAGCCTTTATATTTGATATTTCGTAATTATCGTCATGTTGGTACCGTTATCATTGACAGAACATTGAAGAAGCGAGTCAGCTGGGAGTATTGGCAGTATTGGCACGTACGGCAGACGGGTCGGTGAGCGGTGTCGAAGTGTTCGCGTGTTCTTTCAGTAGTTTTCTCATTCCCGATTCCTAAATTGTGGTATTTAAAATGGCAGCAGCAGCCCGTCTTCTCACCCGCGCGAAAGGTAAATTTCATACCGCTATCTCACTATCTCATTCACTCTCGAACTTGTCAATTGACGCGTGACCCTTCGTATATGCGCCCGATACTTCGATATCAGTCTCGTTACTTTCGTTCAAAATTCATCATGCTCAAGAATTACACTCATAATATACTCATTCGTACATTTCAGATCACTGTACAATTGTTAAATCAGTAATTGTATAAACATAACCTAAATCGTTACACTGATCGAGTTAGTCTTTTATGCTTTTCATAAATCGTTATCGTCGCTTGTTATGAAACGCGAAATATATATAGATGATTAATAAAAACTGTTAAATATTCAATGCCCTCTTTAAAAATTATGTTATGCAATAGGTTCCCGTTGAAATCCCGCCATTTTCGACCTTAATTAATTTTAGGGCCGATATTTCAATCGTCGGTTGAGCAGCTTATTCGTAGTCGAACTTTTTTATCGTATTTACTTGATAATTACAACCGACGATTATTCCTTACCAACTACTGACTGGCGTTTAAAAGATTACTCGTGAGGTTTAACGAATGATCAATAATATTGTCAATGTGTTGGTTCAATATTAATAAAAAAAATAGCATCGATGTAAACATCGATCGCCAGGATGTTCAGGTATCGATATCCATTTGTTTTCTGTCAAGATTTGAGAACCAATTGAACATTTAAAAGCTTCGTCGTCAATATTTCCTTTGATTACAAGGTTGAGATTGTATTTTTCAAATGCTTTGATGAAAGATGCTTATCAGAATTTTACACGTAGAAATCAACGTTGAAAAGTTCATAAAAAAAAAATTGCGCCAAAAACACCTAAGAGAGCTCTAACTTTACAGTGCCGATTTCATCTAAACGAATATTGTTATGCGTGCTTTTAATATTCAATCGACACATTGATGGTTTTATTGAGCGGTGAATTCAAACATTATATCTTTTCAATCTAACGATTCGAGCTCATACTGCATTCGTATTCGTTTGACGAACTTGCTCTATCTGAAATATCTGTCGCGATATCGATAATAATTATTAATGTATACGTTTGTATTATGTACAATTGACCGAATATTGGTTCGAATAGCTGTTTTTCAGAATTTGCTGAAAATTTGGTGTCGTTTTGTGGAATCGCGTCGTTTCGAAAAGGACGCACAATTCGTACGCGTTCAAGGTCAACGTTTCGTCTAAAATTAATACGAGTTTCGTAATTACTATGTTCGCATCACAAAAACGAATGATTTTTATAACAACCACAATTCGTAATATCTAATCGAAAGTTTTTATTTTCGACGCTATCGTCACGTTTCAAAGGTCATTTTCATGTTCGAAAGCTCAAAGTTAAATTTCGTTTTTGTTCAATTGTCTCAAGTTATTTTCGTATGCGAAGAGTGATAACGTATGTTGTTATGATCTTAAATTCGATTCCCGCGAATTATAATAGTACATATGCTCATTATGCATTACGATTCAATTGCACAATTGGATCTGACTACTTGTTTTATCTATGTCAAGCTAGAAACATGCTGCTTTGACGAGTGGCGAAATTCATCAATTTTCATTTGACCTTGTGAACATATTCACATTGTGTTTGATAGCAAAATCATTGAAAATTTTTTATAAAAATGATAAATTCTTGAATTGAAAATTATATCAAATCATTGCTTCAATACTATTTACTGATATATAATTCGACGAAAAAAATATTTGTTTGTTTTTATTCAACTCATCTGTTAAAATCCTCTTGATTTCTTTGAATTTGGTTGGCGCCAAATCTCGTGACCTCAGTCACATGTCACCAAAAGTGTTACCACGAGTGGTCAGCGTACAGATTTGTATTGTTAGTTTGTATAATGAAAAGAACATTTTCGTCTGAGCCAATGTGGCGTCTAGGTCACGGTTTCACTGCTCATTCTTGTCTGTATATAAATAAACTGTCCTATACATTTTGCTCTACATTCATGTTCGTCCAAAGAATGTTAGATGTTAACTTTTGCTTATTTTTTATCTATTGTATGCCCTCTACGATCTGGTTTATATTGTTATTGATGATTTAGCATTGATAAGTTTCATTTTATAAGTGTTAACTGTTAGAAAATATAATCGTAAGCATGGAGTTATTTTCACAAATATACGAATATTTCACTTAAAGTTCAATAGAAAACATTTTAAATTCCATACCTTAAATAAATTAAACAGTTGTATGATAATTCAAGTAGTGACATATAAAATAATGGTTTGATTCCATTTTCTATATATTGAACTTGAAGTGTTAAACCTGTATAGGTATGCATATTGTAAAGGAGTCTTTTTTAATTTAATGTAAATGTAATCTTTCTATTGTCTTATATCATATTTATCTATCGATAATTTTCAGATGCCGTTGTTTTAACAAACGTACGATTTAGCTCCCAATACAGTCAAACTCGAAAGAATTTAAAACTCAATGGTAACACAAAAGTGATATGTCAGGTTTGCATATATCTATTTTGTTTTTTTAATTTTCAATGTTTTTTTTTAATGAACTCAATTATATTGATGATTATCCTGCAGGGTTTCACTGGCAAACAAGCCACTTTTCACATGAAACAGGCTATCGAATATGGTTCAAAAGTCGTTGGAGGCGTATCACCCGGTAAAGGAGGAAAGACTCATTTGGATCTTCCCGTCTTCAATAGCGTGGTGGAGGCTAAAGAAGCTACTGGAGCTGATGCATCTGTCATATACGTTCCTCCACCTGGTGCTGCCAATGCTATAATTGAAGCCATTGATGCTCAGATGCCTTTAATTGTGTGCATCACTGAAGGAATTCCTCAACATGTAAGATTATTTACATATTTGTATAATTAAAACTTATTCCGTTTTTTGATTAAGTGATAATTTTACCTTTTTTTAGGATATGGTTCGTGTGAAACATAAGCTTCTTAGACAAAACGTTTCCCGTCTCGTAGGACCAAATTGTCCTGGTATCATCGCTCCAGAACAATGCAAAATCGGTATCATGCCTGGTCATATTCATAAAAAGGGCTGCGTTGGAGTCGTATCTCGTTCAGGAACCCTGACATATGAAGCTGTCCAGCAGACTACTGAAGTAAATAATGGACAATATTTTTTTATTATGTGTTTATAATACATATATGTGCATGGTATTTTTTACATTATTCTTCCACATATTGTAGGTTGGTCTTGGACAGACACTGTGTGTTGGAATCGGAGGAGATCCATTTAATGGTACAGATTTTATCGACTGTTTAGATATATTTTTGAAGGATCCTGAAACATTAGGAATCATTTTCATTGGAGAAATTGGAGGTGTAGCCGAGGAGCAAGCTGCCGAATTTCTCATCAAGCATAATTCAGTGAGTATTTTTTATTACCTTTGACACCAAATTCAAACTGTAACAGTTTGAATTGGATTTTTTGATAGTTGCTTTCATTAGATGATCTGTATGATTTTTTTTATAATTTATTTACTTTTATATATTTGATAATTTAACAGGCTGGCAAGGTTAGTGGTTCTATAGGGAATATTATTTGAAGAAGTTTTTTATTGTTTATTTGTAACAGATAAGAGGTTTTAATTATTTTTTTCTTGGCAAAACATACAATATTATATCTATCTTCATAAATTCTATTACCATTTGATCACTTTCATTCTGGGATCAATTCATTTTTTATGGCGACTATATTATCTATTATATTATTATTTGTATGCTTTATAAAACATTCTGTTCTATAGTTTTCATGAGGAAAAAGTTGTTTTGAAGTTTCATTTACATCTGATAATGAGAGTTATCTAATTTAAGCATTTGTAGTTAGTTATCTTTCTAATTATCTATTTTTTAAAGAAAGATATACCTACACAAAGAAATTTTCGAAAGTTTTAATATCATTAGAGTAGTTAGGTCTTAATTAAACTATAAATCGATTTAAAAGTAATATATTACATATTCGATTTATATTTTAAGGTTTAATTGCATATTAATGCATAATATGGATATTATTTTCTTGCATGTGAAATTATTCAGCATGATAGTTAAAGTGATTGCCTTGTGAATCAATAAATATGATAAACCGCTTGCATCATTTTAAAATGATTTATTTCGTGTTAAAAATTAAATATATATTTTATGTTTTAGGGTATTAAAGCTAAACCAGTGGTCTCATTCATTGCTGGTTTATCAGCTCCTCCTGGAAGACGAATGGGTCATGCTGGAGCTATTATCTCCGGCGGTAAAGGCGGTGCCCAAGACAAAATCAATGCTTTGAAAGCGGCCGGTGTCATTGTCACACCATCTCCGGCCAAAATGGGTCAAGAACTACTGAAAGAAATGAAGAGGCTTGAACTTGTCTAATTGTTGTTATATAAATTGTTATATTTATATATTTAATAGTATGATTAAAGTGATTCGTTTTCAATTAATTATACTCTATTAGTAAAATAACAAGGCCTGCGATTTAGACTCAACTCGAAAGTATTACGAATTTCAAAAATTGCATGTTCAGCCTTGCTAAACTCAACAAAAATAATTATATTTTATGAACAATTTATTGATAGATATGAGCGTCTTATTATTTCGTTTAATAAGCATTCTCAAATCTATACAAATTATAATGTGCACACGTGTGCGTTTTTAGTTCCAAGAGCATACTTAATCGTTGTAAATTGTTATTGCCTTTTAAATTAATGTTTTGTGCCTTCATATTTTTTTATTCTTGCACATGACCATATGTATATCATCATAAATTTCTTTTCTTTCCACTTACATTCGAATTGCACTTAATATATATATTTTGTTACAAAATATACCACTTTATTTTTTAAATTATATTTGTATTATTGACTATAAATTATTTATTATTTAATGAGTGTTTGCATTTTCTTTGATACTATATTTTGGTATCCTTATTCGGCAATAATATATAACCGAAGTTGAGAACATGAACTACAAATAAAATGAACAGAAATTCAGTTTATTGTATTATTTTGTTATTTGTGACCATCTGAAAAAATATTTACATGCATATTCAATATGTAGGTACATATTGAAAATGTCCATATTTACTGATAAGTGAAAATTCTCCTTGATTCTTATTAACAAAAGATTGTAGAAAAGTTTAACATACAATATGGAATTGTTTGATCAAATATAAGCAATCTGATTACTATTTTGCATTATGGTAACTAATTCTGATAGCTAGGTACATATATCAATTTTCGATGAATAGTTTCTGATTGATGAATGAACTTAATTATATATTTTTTTTATTAACTATGAAAATGAAAATCACGAAAAGAATTTTCAGCTTAAATATTTTTTCTTATTGTGACCGTGATGCGTGAATATTATACAATATCAAAAATCATACATTTAAGATAAATATAAATTGATTTAAATTTCAATTAGGTATATAATGTTAGCAATGTTAAAAATTCATTCGGTATGTTTTTTCACCTGTTATAAAAGTAAACTAATAATGCACAAATAAATTCGATGTGATAACTTAAAAATTTGATTTCAGCCTTCCCACTTTGAAATTATGTAATACTTATGTTTGATTTTGAATTTTAGTTTCAGTGTAAAATATTAATGTCAAAGAGCGAGGACTAATATATTTATTTAAAATAAGGAGTAGTAAATTAAGATCTAGCTATGCCAATTAAAATGAAGTGAGATAAGCTACAGCAATAAAAATTCATTTTACTGAGCTTTAATATAATTAATTAGACGCCAATAAAGTTTTGTAACGAAAAATTATTGAATGGATGTTTGTGCTTAACAAGCTCTTTGATAACTTATTTTATTATGATGAAACTTTTCAGAGTTATTGTTTATACATCTGGGAATTTTTTTTGTATCATTGGGTACATTTTACGATCGATAGGATTTCTAATGTTTAACGGATTGGCTTGTTAATTGCCTTGGTAGCAACATTTCCACAGGTAAGTATTTTGAATTTTGATTGTTTTATATTACAAAAGTTCACAATCAACTTGATGATCATTAGAAATTCAAGTAACGTATCACAGAATCTAATAAAATAAAAAAATAGCTTCACAATATCACAATTCATGAATTCACATATTATGGTCATGTCAAGAAAATTTGTTGTTTGGACCATATTTTCTTATCAACGCTGTTTGACGGACGCAATTTCGTTTACATTCAGATAGATTAGGTTTGTGTTTATGTTTTTCAGATAATATTTATATTCATGTGTATAGAATTTAGTACTTATCCGATATATGAACTGATTATTATTATTGATCGCTATTCTATCTACTATGTATTCTAATCGTCTAACCTCCACAATTTCATACAAGTTTTAATGTTCAATTCATATTTTCAGCTAGTGTGTTGAATGAAATGTTTAACTTTATAGTTAATTATCGGTGGCATTCATATAACGGATAAGTACCTAGAATTCATATTCTTAGTTTATAATTACCTACAAACAGCATTTAAGAGTGAAAAAATCCACTTTATATGATTTCAGGTCCAAATTTTAACTTTCAATTCTTCATATAAAAATATTCCATTTATCTGTTAAATGAATAAGTTACGGCAAAAAAGAAAATCTGACACCAATAATGATAATGATATTATCAAAAAAAGTTTGGATGAACCTTTGGTAGTATCTAGTTATTTTTTACAAAATAACTGTTCAAGTATTTCTTCTCAATTGTTAAATATCGCAGATAAATTGAATTGTCAATTAAGAGAATTGCATTTTTCTGCTCCAATCAAATACATTTACAATCCCACAATTTACGCTAATGATCCTTATAAAAAATATATTGAAAAATATGGCAATTCTGAAAAGCATGTTGTTTTCATTGGTATGAATCCTGGGCCGTTTGGCATGTCACAAACAGGCGTAAGTGAAAAGTAATTGACTAATGTTTGTTCTTATTTGATAAAGTCGATTTTATCAATTTAGGTTCCTTTTGGAGAAGTGAATGCAGTCAAAACGTGGTTAAAAATTACCGGTACAGTAGATAAACCTGAAAAAGAGTGTCCAAAGCGACAAGTTCTCGGATTTGATTGTACTCGATCTGAAGTCTGTACTAATCTTATTTCTTTGCAGTAAAAATAATAATTACCTCAATGTAAGGCATATTTTAGGTGAGTGGAAAACGATTTTGGGGGTTTGCAGAAGCTTTGTGTGGAACGCCAGAAATATTTTTTGAGAACAGTTTCGTTTACAATCATTGTCCTTTGCAATTCATTGCTGAATCGGGTACAAATATTACACCAGCTGATATGAAAGTGAGTACATATTCATATCATTTCCTAAGTATATCATGTGCATTATATTTAATGACAGGTATTTTGTGCATCTACTCATTTCTGTATTTCTATTAGTATAGTGAGTAAATGCCCAAATTATGTATTAAAATCATATTTAATTTCAGGCAAATGAACTCAAGAAATTGAATGAAATTTGTGATCAATCTTTAATAGAAGCTATCAATATTTTAAATCCTAAAATCATCATAGCTATTGGTAGTTTCGCTGAAAAAACTGTGAAAAAAATTTTCAGTCAAAATAACTCTATAAGAGTAAGATCACCTGAAATCAAAATTTTCAGTATTTTTTATCTTTATGTTGATTTATTATTACAATTTTCAGATTTGTTCTATTCCTCATCCGAGTCCAAGAGCTGTAAACAACACAGATTGGAATAATAAAGCTATAAAACACATTGAATCGTTGGATCTTCTTCAATACTTCAAAAAATCGGCTTAAAATTTAATTTATATTCTTCCATTTAAGATAATTAATTGATTTTTCATAATTGTAACGTAGGTTTATTTAGATTTATATCTTAATTATATTATCAATCAACATGGTCGAATCACTTATGAAACGAGCTATAACCAAAGCCGAAGAAGCTCTCGAAGCTCAAGAAGTTCCAGTTGGTTGCGTGTTCAGTATTAATTCAGAAATAATTGCAGAAAGTCGCAATACGGTCAATGAAACTAAAAATCCCACTCGCCATGCTGAGATGAACTGTGTTGATCAAACTATAGAGTACTGTAAAATTAACAATTTGAGTTTAAAAGATACTTTTAGTAATATTTGTGTAACTGTGACGGTGGAGCCATGTATAATGTGTGCAGAGGCTTTGTTTAATGTCGGTGTTAAAAGTGTTGTGTATGGCTGTGCTAACGATAGATTCGGAGGGGCGACAGTATTCAACGTATCGAGTATCCATAAATCATTCTATTCACAAAGCTGTGGTTATTTTGCCGACAAAGCTATGGATCTTCTCAAAAAGTTTTATAAAGGAACTAATCCTGCTGCCCCCGAATCTAAAGTTAAAAAGAAAAATTAAGAATTTATTTTATTGTATTTTTTTTTATATTTCATAATAAATTTCTTTATTGATATTTGTGTTTGTTGAATTCACATTTATTTCAAATCATCAGTTTGGATTATTGTTGTTTATATGTAGGTATGGCAATTCCTTACTATACTAGCACAATTGATTTTTGAAAATTAAGTATTAAATTCAAAAGTAAAGAGATATAGGGTTCATAAAATATGTAAATGCATCGCTTTTTGTTATCTATTTGAAATATAGAATAATTGAAAGTAAAGTGAGTAATTAGAATAAAAATCTTTACAATAATATACAAAATCAGAGTTGAAACAATGATCTATAAAAAGTAGAACTTGAAAATGTGCAGTGGTGAATTGGGGTAATTGTAAGTGAGAAACTTTGTATAGAAGGAAAACGAAAGTTTTGTAATATGAAAATCAAAGTTTTTTCACAGTGAGAGTTACCTAGTTATATTTCATTGAACCGATTAAAATCGGTTTGCACGATTTCATATTGGAAACATATGAATTTCGATATAAATTTCAATTTTGCTAACTGAAACCGTCGCAGCGAGGGAAAAGCCAGACGCTACCGATCGATTCAAATTTATTGAAAATCGAATAGAATACGCTCGCCACTCCGAGCTTTTCGAACGACGCAAATACGGAGAACAAACGTGCACTAAATATTCAACTTTAAGTTATTAAATAAATAAAGAACAAAATCGTAAAAAAAATTATACAGTGTAAAATTAGTTTATAACGCGAATTTAGTACTTATTAACGAATGCATAAGCAATACGATAGTTTGAAAGTAATAATAAGGTTGTAGTGCCGAATGCGAATGCTGGCCGAAGGTTGTATTTATCGTTTTACGTTATGTTGTGTTTACGCGGTCGGAGCGTCCGGTCGCCGTTCGAGAGCCGGAAGTTCGGCTCCTCGGAGACCGGAAGCGAGGGCTCGAGGAGGGACGCGATGTGGCGCGAGGCCCCGCCGCGCCGCTCGGCTTCCGGGGGCGCGAGCTCGGCCTCCGGCGGGAACGGAAACGGAAACGCGGCCAACTGCGCCCCCGTTTCCGGCTGCGGGGGTTCGCCCTCGTCGCCCTCCTCGCTCCCCTCGCCCCCCGCGCCGCCGACGCCTCTTCACGTGCTTCTGCAGATGGGCTTTCCCAGGCATAGAGCGTAACTCACTTATTTATTCGTTTTCAAATAAACATACTTATTTTAAATGATAACATTGTTGTTCGCCATAGCAATCGATCAATTAAATAGTTTTTCATTCATAAATTAATTGAAAAAAAAAATTGGGGTGTCTTTTTTGCCAAGGATAGCAATTTAATTTTTTTCCAGTGGAAGTGATCATGAAATTTGTATTTTTTTGTATTTCACATGCAATTGACAAATTAAGTCCTAAAGTAATGTTTTTTTTTTAACAACATCTAGCGCGATACCCATTTTTTTATTTATTAAATAAATAATGTGAACTTTATAACATAATTCTTTTCCTGTCGTTTAACGATTCTCAAAATTTTCAGCGTCAAAGCTCTAGCCGCAACGGGAAACAAGAGCGTTCAGCTGGCCTCAGATTGGTTATTGACGCACGTAAGCGATTCCACCGTCGACGAAGATATTCCTCGAGAATATATTCTGTACGCGTGTCCGACCGGTCCGCTCTACGATCAGTTGCAGGAATTTTGGATTAAGTCTAAAGAGTCGTTCGGCTGGAACGGGGCTCATAATTACTTACCCCACATCACTTTGGTGTCATTTTTTAAGGTGAACCTATTTTTTTTCATATTTTTGATATAATTGCTCGTACATAAATAGTATTTAATCGAGCAGATAATTCTATCTGTTAAATAATAAGGTACATGTCCAATGTACGCATAGATTAAATAATCTATGTTCATTTCGATTTTCAACTTAACGGGAATGTTTTTGAATTCGTCATGAACTAATTTGGGATTATAATTATTTTAGGCGCCCGATGAATGTTCTTTACAATTGTCGAAAGTTTTAAAACATGTTATCGAAACTGTTGGACAGCCGCCGGACAATTTCCTCAAACTCGATATGTATACCAGCCCAAATTTTATGGGATTGTTTGTATGCGATGAACACGCTGAATATTTGAAGAATATTGCTGTGCAGTATGTAAAGCAGGTCTCGTCTTCCAGTGAGTTTCCATGTTCTCATTTAAAAAAAAATACAATTGTGAGAATATTTCACATGTTTTCATAAAATATTAGATAAAATTTTTTGTTCATATTCATTGAAAATATTGCGGCGCAATGAATATATTTTAAATAAAAATTTATTCACCGTTTTGCAATAAATTATATGTGATTAGATTTATTTTGTTATTTCTACATGAACATACTTGTTTGATTTTCATAAATATGTAACACTATTCAAATTATTTCATATACATATATCTGTTTCCTTAAATTTTCTGAATAGTCGGTCTTACCATGGACACTTATGAGCAATTGGATGCTTTGGCTACTTGCTTTCCTTGGTGTGCCGTCCCCCAGGAACCTCCGCAACCTTGTAAGAATGTATCTAGTACACTCGATTGTGATTATCGCTTAACTATTTTTCTTTGCTGAAATCCCCATTTTTCTGAAGTTGAAGTTTATTGTTTCTTTTGTACTAATTCCATTATTTATAAAAAAAAAATCCCATAAATTGGTGTATTTTTTTATGTAGAAGACAATGCCTGTAGTATACATGTGTTGTTTTATTGTAATTTGATCATTATATGTAAAATTTATTAACTATTATTTCTCATTTCAATTTATAGCTATTTGTCTAGAGCCACATGTGAAATCGCTACATTTAACATTAGCATATCAATTCCCTTCGAATGTTTACAAGCCTTTGAAGGAAATGGCAGAAAGTTTGGTGCCGTTTGAAAAAGCTGTGTGGGAATTGAGATTGTATTCTAGAGACCCTCGTTTATCAACTCATCATGTATATTTCCAAAAAATTTTTCCTTATTATATGAAAAACTAAAACAACATTATGGATAATGAAAATAACATGTTCAGGTTCACAAGGTGAAACACGAATATAATTCTGTTGAAAATGATGAAATAGAATTGCGTCTTGGAGATTATGTTTACACTTTGGAAGGAGCACTTAAGAATTCTACAGATGGTTGGGTTCAAGGAATATCTTGGCTTACAGGAATAACAGGGTATTTACCCGCAATGTACACAGAACGTACAGCTGAGTCTGATGCATGGACGCTGCATAGAGCTACTCCATTGGGTAACCAAGATTGTAAGTATTTCTATTTTATTATAATTAGCATATATGAATAATAATTTTTAACTTGTTTAAGTTTCTTAGTAGTTTTCTAAATTAAGTGAAATATTTCTATTCAATTTTTTATATATCAAACTCAAAGTGGGAAACTTGTACATATCTTCAATAAATATTAATAATTACATAATTATTATTGAACCGATATTTAATTTTTTCAATTTATTAATTATCATTATAATTGTGGATTTTTGATGATTCACTGATAACCCGATATAATTGAATTGCATGTCATAGTAGGTGTAAATTATTTTATCAGTAACATCAAAATCATTGTCAGTGTAACCTAAGATTATAGTTTTCTATAATACAATTTGTAAATATTCAAAATATTTGGAATATGTATGTGTAATTAAATTATTACGTTTGTGTAATTGTTATAATCAATTGGGTGAACTTTGCTAATTTTAAGTGCTGAATATCATTAATATCCTTCAAAACATTCTTAAAATATTAGAAACTTTATTCATCATTAAAATCAAAATAATTGTAAATAAATCACAATAGGTACCTACATTCAATATGCCTACGTTCCTTCTTGCCATGTTTCTAAAATCTTTTATTTGTAATATTTCAGTGCTGATTGATAATAATTGTCCATCCAAAACCATGTCATCTGATGAGTCATTAAATCATACTGCCAACATAAAGGAAGTCGATGGAGTTGATTTGAGTGGTGCGGAAGATCAGAAGAAAGCATCTGAAAAGGGTGGATGGGATCCGCGAAAAACTAATATGCTATCGGAAGTCAACAAACTACTCACTAGAGTAACTCTCAATTCTGATAACGGTATTGCTTTTATCGTATTTACTCAGATGCATCGTTTTCATTACAGCGTATATCACAATTTAATATTTTACAGATAGCAGTAAATTTCCCGACGACTCAGTGGTTTCAAATGAAATGTCAAGCTCTGACAATGTAATTTGAAATTGTTAAAAGACTTCATTATTTACAAGTGTACTGCTATTACTATTCATTTTGTATTTTTTCAGAATGATGCCAATAAAATGTCAACTCGTAATGTATACGTAATGCGCCATGGGGAACGAGTAGATTTCACTTATGGATCATGGGTTCCATTTTGTTTTGATGAAGCTGATAATTATATAAGAAAGGATATGAATATGCCGGCGACACTTCCCATACGGTATAAAATCTATTTATAGTTTTGCTATCATAATTTTAGGAATTCCAGTAAATTTTCAATTTTCTATTAGATCTGGGGGTTCTGCTGCTTACGCTTCAGATTGTCCTTTGACAATGGTTGGTCTTCTTCAAGCAAGGTCAGTCGGCGAAGGATTGAAATCTTCAAATGTTTCGATATCGCACGTTTATAGTTCTCCTTCATATAGATGTGTTCAAACCACTCAAGCTGTTCTTGAAGGTACATATCTAAACCAGCTACACATTGAAAAATAAATCAATGTGTAATTTCATTGGAATTTATCATTTATAATGAATAACAAATGACATGTAATCACATTATTTTTGTTTAAGGACTTGGAGCACCATCATCTCTAAAAATTCGTATTGAACCTAGTATCTTTGAATGGTTGGTTTGGTATCCGAAAGGACCACCGCTTTGGATGACTCCACAAGAACTACACGATGCTAATTTCAACATCGATTTGGATTACGAGCCAGAGATGAAAGTTGGTGAATCACCTTTCATCGAAATTTCTGAAGATTGTGAATGCCTAGAAAATTGCAGTCAGTTTTACGAAAGAAACGGAAATTTCGTCAATAAAATTTTGCAAAATACGGAAAAGATAGGTAAGCAGTCTTATCATTCTTTGGAAAATGTGTTATGATTGGAGACGTGCACATACATTAGTGCATCTATTCATTATAACTGATAAGAGTAGAATGTATATGAGTGTATGTAATTAGTTACATTTTTTGCTTCTAAATAGGTGGTTCAGTGCTGATAGTAGGACACGCAATTACATTGGATACAATGTGGCGTGGTGTTTCCGGTCTAAGTATGCGAGATGGAGTGAGTCTTGGCGAGGTTATGAGGGGAGTGGCTTATTGTAGTCTTTCTGCTATGAAGGGTCCACCTTGGGAATTGGTTCCTCCACCATGCCTTCCTTTCATGAACACGCCTAACAAGAGATTCGATTGGAAAATTTTGAAATAATCAGTTAAATATTTTATGAAAATTATTTTTATACAATGTAAGATTTCAAATTGAACTTGAATATATATTTTAATATATTAGTCTTAAGTTGGTTCCTAAATATTGTGTCAAATGTTATGAGTACTTAAGATTTATTGTATGTGTATTTGTTAAATCAAGTTTACCATTCTGTATATTGATTGAATGGATTTATTACGGGTATTATTTTTATGCATGCTTATATTTATTTTCGACTTCAAATAAAGATTATTTTAATTCACATATCAATGCAATAGATGCTTTTAGCAAGATAACGAGTAGTTTTGATTTTATGTTCAATTGAACCAATTTTTTTTTAAATGTCTGAATTTATTTTGGAAGCCTCTCAATGAGAAAATATGTGTATCAAACAGGTTTCTGTGGTGCCACCTTATTTAGAATTGTGGTTAACAAAATAATGTAATAACCCAAATAGGGTGTCATTGCAAACTGCCTGTATCAATATAATCAATAAAAATATATTTATTAAGCCAGTTATTTTATTGTCCATATTCTGAAATATAATATGTATAGTGCTTTTTTTACTGTGATATGCAATTTTTACATAAATGTATTGTATACATATGTATACACATGGAATGATAAGTGTTTTTGCATTTGAATGTCATTTTGAATCCTTATAATGCTATCCTTAATTTCTCGTATAAAACATTCTCCACATGCGTCATCACATCAGTTTCGAAATTGACATTCACACACAAAACATTTTGTTATGGAATGGAAATAAGTAGTAAAATATCAATTGTAATAATATAAATATTAAATTATAAGTAATCAAACAGTTATGGGTGTTAATTTCATTATGAGTTTTTCAGTACATATTGATACTAACAAAAACATGTGACATTACGTGTTTCTTTGACCTTAAGATTTCAAATTTCAACAAATGTATAATAATAATATAGGTAATTTCTCTTTTCTAAAGAAGATCAAAATTTTAAGTAACGTGCCATTGCTGTACATATTTTTAATTTAAATATAATATAAAATCATTTTTTTCTTCAATTGTTGAATTTTGACCTTAACACAATGTTAATCTTGTAAGTTTAAAAAATTATTTACAACTACTATTCAACATACATTCAAAAAAGATAAATGTAGATATAAATAATAAAAATAAATATTACTAAGTTTAACTATTAGTATAAAAATATGATTCAAATCCACAAATAAATCTCATAGATTCTGAAAAATATATGTACTTATATATAAATATGTACGTGGACATAACTGCCATATCCAAATACCATTTGGTAAATTACATATACATTTTACAACACTAGTTATTTGAAATATGTAATTAATATTACTCAAATTGTTAAAGTGTTAAGATAATACATTTTATATCATATAATATTAAATTTCAAATAAATGCGATTTCAACTAGCAAATATCATAACAAATCATAAAATAAATAAGTAATTTTCAAAATAAAATAGAAGCTTCAATAAATTAATAATTCGAGTTTCAAGGCTATGCATAAGGAGATTTTAGAATACGTGTTGTTCGTTTCAGATATTCATCTGTGCTTTCTAGAACTCGGCAGAGTGGGACTATGTGGAGGAGTAGTGCTCGAACTGCTACTTTGGGGGCCGCTCTGATGATGCGAAGTGCTGTTTGAAGATTGCTGACTGTGTTGAGGCCTCTTAAAGTGTCCCAGCCTTTTGAGTGGTCGGGGAGAGAATCCATGCGTCTGCTGTGATACTTCTTGATGAGTTGCGACTACGACAGAATGAGTTATCCAATTGGTGACGTTCCTTGGTTGTGGCACTCCCCCATGATCTAATAAAGCGGCTGCTAGATTAGAGCTACTACTCTCTAAAACAGATAGAAATGTTTGAGCATATAAAAAAACATATTTCCAAAATTAGGTTTATATCATATACCATGTTTTAACTGCTTATTTGTTGGTATAGGCAGAGGAGAATAGACTCGAGCTATGAACTGTTCGAAAGTTGTTGGTTCTTTGTGTTGGGAAATTACGCCTTCTAAACACCTTGCTCTTTCAGAATAGGCATGTTGATATAATGGCATAGTAGCTCTTATTGCTCTGCTCGCATTGAATACAGTTGCTCTCACAAGACCTGCCACTATCGATATAGGCACAATGCATTCATCAAAAAGCGGACCAAACATCGGAACCTATTGAAAATGCGTCATAAAGAATCGCTTCTACAATGCATATATTATTTATGAGGAATATAATAAAAAATACATCAGTTTTTCGATTCAATGTGCATCTGACGAGGTGTCCAGGTAAAGGATATAGTACTATGAGGACATCACAAAATTGAGTAGGTAAAGTATCTCTTCTATATGGACGCCAGTGTTCGCTCCATACGATGTGTACTTCGTCATTTCCCAAGTGACGAGTCTAATTCAAGCACATATTTTATTAATGCAATTTTGATATGAAATCATTTACATAATACGAAAGTACCTTGTTCAAAATTGCTTCAGGAGAGCTAGAAGGCATTCGAGTGGCGACATGAAATAATGCTTCCAAAGTCAACGTGGCAATGTAAGGAGCAGTCACACCACCAGGTCCGCCTCTTTGTAAACCTCCAAGGAAACCATTGTGAGATTCCAATTCAACTTCCCAGGCAAGAGCTGCTAAAAACGCTTCATAAGCCGGACTACCACTTCTATTGGACAAGATTGAATTTCGATCTTCTTGTCCTCTTGCCACATATATTACGGCAACTTTATGTGTTTCGCGACACCTGATTTTAAGTTAACAAAGGCAATATTTATATTAATAATACATAACTTTTAGTATTAAAAAAAAAATAGTAAATGACCTTTGGGCATCAAGATTGCGTAGTTCCCTAAGAAGTCTATCAGATCTTTTTAGAAGATGGATAGAACTACGGCCACCCCAGTCAACAAAACCTAGATGACTTAAGAATAAGCGACACTGTCTAAATACTGAATTATATTCAGACATATCAACTGCTTCATTAGTTATAGAAGAATCTTCATCAGATTTTTCAACACTGAAAATCGGAATAATCATAATATTACAATAGTGCAATAAAATTAATGAAATATAAAATAACACATACCTTAAAACACTACTATTTTTATTTAAGTACTCAATTTCATTATTACGATGAGATAAAATCACAGATATCGTATCATCTTCCATCGAACCAGGCAGTGGTGAAGGAGAAGGCTGATTCAAGCATTGACCATTATGGTGAAGCAGTTCAGGGCTGGTGTGACTGATGTATTGCAAAAGCTGCAAATTAATATTTTTGATAATTTTTAAGTGTTTAAAATAAATTTACAATTAAAAAATTACATGGTCTAGTTGGTGTTGATCTGGTGGTGAAGAACGGTAATCTGGTAATTGATTTGGCGGAAAAGGTGGTGGCAGTGACGATAAAGGTATTCCAGTTGTTGTAACTGTACTGTTACTGTAAATTTTTTTTTTCATATTAAAATAAAAGGTTTTTAAATTTTCATATTTATTTATTTATAATAGGTTTATATACTTACACAAAATTCGATAAGGATTGTGATAGAGATTGAACAGGACATTTTATTTGAGGATTGCAGTATAACGCTGAGGCGTCCCAGCACGATTTTCCAGTTAAGTCTCGTAAAATTACCCGTACTTGCTTATCAGCAGTAACAAGTCCTGAAAAATATCAAAATATGGATATTGTTTAGCTTATTATAAAAATTAATATTATCAATTTAAGAGACTGTGAAAATAAATATACCTGGAGCAACTCCACCACCTGGCATTTCAAGAGTAGGAAGTTCTACTAGAGATGCCAACACCGAATCGCTAAGTCTAAACATTTGTATATGAGAAGCCGTTAACACGGGTGTGCTGAGTTCATTGCCAAGGCCAGGGGAGTCGTCGTTTTCACTAACCATTGAAGACAGTTGACAGCTACTATTGAGCGGAAAATGTCCCAGAAACAAAACCAATTGCGTACAAATCTATGAAATAAAGTTTGAAATTCGATGAACAATTCTTAAAAATATATATATTTTATACAATGATTGAACAGGTATAAATTTAGTTTTCATACCATTTTCGCCCACAGCCTAACATCAGTTGTAGAAGTCACATTTGATTTGAGACCCATATTATCGAGTTGTATGTTTATATCGAAATCCTCATCAATCACAGAGAGACAACTTATTTCTGACACTTCTCTGCCTTTCATAACACCATATAAAACCTAATGAATAAAACAGTATACATCAATTCAACCTCACTGATTATCGATTTTCTAGAATCATAACGAACCTTAAAGACAATCAGAAGAAGCGGTTCTTTGGAATTTTCGGAATGCTTCAAAAGATTCTTCACACCCATTCTAATACAATATTCAGCTAAACATAATAATAAAGATCCAACTAACGTTTTCACAGATTCTCTGTTTAATGCTGGGGATAGTTGAGAAAGACATATACAAATTGTGAACACAATTTTTTCTGAAATGAATTACGAATATATAGTTACATGTTATGTTTTTTGAAGGCAAATAATAAAACATATAAAAACCTGATAAATTTGGATAAAACTCTATTAGTGAATCAGTATAGTCTGCCAATAATAGTAGTATATCACTTGCAACTTTTGCAATATTCTTATTTTTCATCTGTAACGAAAATTGACCAGTGTTATGAAAAAAATATTAAATAATTAAAATGTTCAATAAAAATTAACTTACACTTAAAGCTTGAAGAATATTTTGCACACAGTCTGGTAAACGGGAACAAACCTTCCTTTCAGCTAAACATTGATGACAATGTGTTCCTAGTGCAGCAATGGCTTCACATCTGGCTAGAACTTGAGGTTCTCTTCGACACGCTCTAACAAGAATATTCAACACATGTTCCTAATAATAAATATTTAGTTTATATATCACATATTTTGATTAAATGAAAAACTATCTTTAAATAAATAATATGACACCTTCAAATCAGGACACATCACAGTTGTATACTGTTGGGCATAAGGTTGAAGCATCGGCGCATTTAATAAACTTTCTGGAAGACTTAATAGAGAAGCTAGGAAAGTTACAGCTTCAGTTCTCGGACACTAAAATTGGTTGAGTCAAAAAATATCATTAAATTGGATAAAAATAAAAAAAATTTTTTAATCTCACATTTGGTCCTATGTCAGTCGAATTCAACACAATAGTAGATGCATGAACGAAATCCAATAAAAGCAATGTGTATCCATCTAAAGCTAATGACATGTATCTAGGTGCTGCATGTTTAATCAAAACATCAACTACACTTCTATCTTCACCGGTTAATCCTAAAAACGTTATTGATATTAAATGAAAATGTAAAATGAAATTTGAAAAATGAAAATGAATAAAGTACCATGATGAAGTGCTCTGTGATATAGCGGTAAATGTGGACGAGGTGGAGTCGGAACATAAGGTGCCCGACATGTGAGCGAACATAGTAAACGCAATGCCACTAATTTTCCTTGTCGATAATTACTCGGTAAACTTTCAGCGCCTAAACACCATCCTGACACTAATCCAAGAGGAACATGAGTTTCTGTGTTTCCGTTAGCTAATTGATTAGCGGCAATCTAAAAATACATAAAATTAAGAAAAAGATGCAAAAATAAAGATTCATTGAAATATTCCAAATATTATTATACCTTTAATAAAGTTTCATTCAAATGTAATAAATATTGAAAAACTTGCAGATGCAAATTAGGATCAGGAAGCGTATTTGGATCGCCTAATGCAGCTAGCATTCTTCGCCACAGAACAGCAGCGACATCAGGAAGCCAACCACGTGCAGTTCCACCACACACCACACCTCTGCCAGATTCGCCGCCCACACACCATTCTAAAATATATTTATTTTAATTAATAAGCATAAAAGTATATAATTTTGTTGGATATTTTTTTTTTTGTATTTACCAGCATTAGTTGATTCTGCTACGAGATCAATTTGCAAGGGAGAATCTTTAATAGAACTGCTTTCTACTCCACTAGAAGGAGCTGGAGAAGGTGAACGTGTTCCTGTAAAATTGAGTTACGTTAAAATTACTAATTTGCATTTGATGAAATAATATTGATTATTACCACTTTCTGAATCTCTATCTTCATTGGGGTGACCATTTCTTAAAGAATCTAAAGAGTGGCATCGTCTAGGTTTAGAATTTACATCTTTGGGTTCATCTAGAAATAAGAAAAAAAAAGTTAGTTGATCGAAAGTAAAGAAACATTAGAATTATATCATTATTAATAAATACCATCTATTTGTGTAGGAGGTAAAGCCAATGCTCTCACGGTCAAATGAGGATCACTTCTGCATCGAGTTAGTGTACCTTGTGATGGCGTTTCTCGCCTTGTTTCAGCTTCTGCAGCTTTTGGAGATTTTCCTGAAAATTAATTGATAATTAATCTCCAATCAATGAAAAGAAAAGTAAATGATTGAATAACAAACCAGGATGCGAAGCAGGTGGAGCGCTAGGAGTAGCAACTGATTTTATAGAATTGTTTGTTTTACGAATTCCCCTCTTTCCATGTTCGATTGTCCTATCTAGCGGTAAATCTGATAAATCAAGGTTATACACATGTCTTGCCAATACCCTGGTCAAAGTTTCCATTGTTTTCTGTAAAAGTGTGAAATTAAATGAATTCGTATAAATCCACAAAACAAATTAATTGTAATGTGTATCAAGTTCCTTACAGCCCATTCTTTAATCAAATCTTCCCAATGAGTGAGTCGTGCTAAAACATCCATAAAACTTTGCCACAATTCAGGTTTAACGGAAACATTCAAATTAGCCTTAATCCAAGTAACAATTAGAGTTTGGAAAATAGCTGGAGCTAAAGATCCTCCTGCAAATAAACCAACTATATATAAGACATTTTTATCAAGTGGAAATTATTGTGTATGTTGTGATTATACAAACCAAGTGAGTCGTGTTTTCTTTTCGGTGGTATTTTGTTCAGAACCAATGAGGTAATTTGCAATAATACGAGAAGAAGTTGTTCCCTGAAATATTTGTGATTATGAAATCAAATAATATAAATATTTTATCAATTTGATTCCATACCATGTGTAAGTATCCATTGTTACATGCATCACCATGTATCTATAAATATTTAATATGCGTTTACAAGTATCAGTTTGTTCTTCTAAAAGATGATGTTGAGACATAGCACTATTAGCAAAATAATGACCTGAAGAAGCTAAAAATATATTGGCAGCCTGTGTCATAAACACTTGAAGAACATTCTGTCGAAGAAATTGTGAATTTAATGAGAGAATTAATTAAACAAACAAAAAATATGCGTATTGTTATCACCTGCAATCCAGCTCGTACTAAAATGTTATCTTTGTGTATTGCTCCAAGATATGAATCGTTTCGCAATCTTCTCGGAGGAACCGTGAGTTCTTGAACAGAAATTCCACTATGTGGGTTTTCTAATAAAAAGGGAGGAATTTCTGAAACCTAAAAATCACATTCAAATGTATTTCCATACAGTTAACAAGTTACATATAATTATTAATGAATATATTACATTAAGTTGAATCCAATCTTTGTAAACTGCAATAACTCTTCTGATGGTAGCAGATTGAGAAAATGGCAATAAAAATGCTTGCCTTAAAATTTCATGTGTAAAATTGACATTATCTCTAGTGGAATTTAAAACATCGCGTACTACAGCTACATGGTTCAATTCTTCGCTGCTAGTTTCTATATATGTTCAAAATAAATATTTTACAACTGTTCATCTGATAAAGTGAAGTAGAACATTACTTATCAAGAAATAATAAAAACCTGAATCTAAACTTGGATGAGAGATACTGTGCTCATTAGATGAGCTTCCTCTGTAAATATCACCAGCAGTGCTAACAGTGAAGGATTGTTCAGAGTCTTCAGAATGACTGGTTAAAGAATTCAGAACTTGTTGGCTTCCCATAGATGGTGTAGGAGTCGGACCGCCACTTGCAGATTGAATAGATGACATAGATGCCATTTGAACAGAACCTTCACCAGTTTGTTTTTTACTAACGTGTGCATAATTCGTCAACCATTTAATTAATATAACACGACACTGAACATATTCATCGTCCATCACAGAATGCTGCACAGGAAGGTCTTAAATGAGATAGTTTCAATCAGTATAAAAAACAAGTTTCCATATGTTAGATAAAATATGAATCATTATTCAAACTTACCTAAACATGGTGTATATAATGAATTGTTTTGATCGAATTGTGGACAAATATGCGATAAGTAATACAGTTTGAATTTTTCAAGTAAAAAAGAAAATGTTTTCATCGCTCTGCAATGAGACCTATCCTTCCAATGAATTCTCGTGACAGTTGAAGCCATACTTTCAAGTAATATTTCGAGAAAGTACTTTGATTCATTTTCTAATGTTTTTTCATGACTACCAGCTGGCAACAAAGGATGAATTTCTGCCGCTTGTGCTGGATTTGCAACATTAATGTCGTGAAATATAGATGTAGAGGCATTAACGATTTTTCCCATTAATCCTGTAGTGTGTTGTTCTGGAGAAACAGACGGTTTTTTGTTAGATGAAGATTCTGTTGAAGAAAAATTGGGGTGTTGAAGAATATTTGTGATGCTGTATTCAGCTGTTTCTTGTGGTGCATCTTTAATTGTAGAAGAAATAGACGAACTTGATGGTGATAGAGGTGGATCTGGGAAACCGGGTACGAGAGTTGCGAACATGTAATGAACTTCATTTGGAGCATTTTCACCGAGGGCTTGATACCAAAGTAAAAAATATCTAAACGGAATAAAAAATGGTGTTATTCAAAACAGTATATCAATTTATGTTATATTTAAAACGATTATACCTGATAGCTTCAGCCCTTAATCTTTGTGAATTTCCTCTGTGTAGAAGTTTGGAAAATATCCTCGTTAGAGAATGAAGTTGCCATCGTTTGTTTATGAGTTCTGGCAGCAAACATAACACTTTGTCTAATAATACTAATACACTTTCGAGTTCTTCTCTCCCTGCTTTATGCACTGTTGAAATTATTTTTATTTATTTAACAATGAGAGCAGATCAAATTAAAAAGTAAAATTAAATATAAACAATCATCTAAATAACATGCACAAGAAAATAACTACGGGAAAATGAAAGAAATATTGAATAAGAAAATCAAAAAGCATGCAATTTTAACGAAATAAAAACCACTCACCCAAGTGAAAAGGCAGCTCTGGTTTACCACAAAGTGCGAAAAACAAATAAATTATGTATAAATATTCATGAAAATATGTACAAATATAGTAGACGAGTTGTCAATTAATTGAAAAAGTAATTAAGTATTATATATATTTTAAGTTATTTCTATGAAATGAAATATTCAACAGAAAAAAATCTAATTATTATAAGATTAACTGGTTAATGATATAAGTGCGAATTCAAATCGACAAACCGGTGAAACGGCATCGAGATTAACTTTTCATATATCGGTCTAAAAATTCTTACCTTTTTGTCGCAAGTTGTTTTCCGCTTGAATGAAGTTGTCGTGCAGAATAAAATAAATGTGGCTAAAGTTCGATTCAAAATATGCCTTGGCTTCGTCAGAATCGTAGTGATCTGTAAAACGGATGCATCAATTGTACGCTATACATATAGAACATCGAAACTAATAAGGAAAATTGTATTCATTTTGAACGGTAGACTTTTCTATAGAATCGACGACTATAACAGATGGTCGAATCGCCGATTTGCTGTCGAAATACGGAAAACGGCTAGCTTGAGCCGATTCGGAAACGGTTTGATGAAAGTCGACGAAAAAGCGACGACAAAATCGAGAACGTGACCGTTTGCACAATGTAAACATTGAGCGCATGCGAGGAGAACGGAGTATGTGGAGCAAACTGACCGAGTACGATCTTGAGATGCTTAAGCCTGGTGGCGGAGTCCTTCTTCGAGTCCTGGATCTTGACCGACGACTTGCGCACGTCCTGGTGCGATTTCTTCGTGAACATGTCGGCGTAGCGCTACTCGGGGGCGTACGAAACGGAGCGCAACTTTCGGAACGCTTCAGGTGTTTCGGGAAGCTACAATCTGATAGTCGGACAAAGGACAAAGGACAACGGGTAACGGACGGAGAGTGCCTCGGGGCGCGGGGCCCCTTGGCGCTGAAGCCTCCGCCCTCGACACTCTGACAGATCGACGACTCCACTACCCTACACACTACACACTACACACTACTCACTACACACACACTCACTTCACTTCACTCACCGAAGCGCTCGAATCGCGACCATGCTCTCGCCGAATGACAGTTCGCGGTTCGGCTAATTTTTTTTTCATTTTTCATCAAATTTTCACATTTATTTACTTAAATTTCGTATTAAAATTCATATGTATTTTTTATAAGAAACGGTATAATGAAAATAGAGGAAGATAGAGAGACTTGGAAAGACTTCGAAGAGAAAATAATACTTAATTTATGAAAATTGGAGAATATACTGAAATATACTTTATTTAATATTTTATTTAAATTCAGGGAAACAGATGTTTCACACGTTACCCTTAAATAACATTCAGACAAAGAAAGAACGAATAAATAATTAAAAATTAAATTAAACGACGAATTCGTGTGCATGAATCTTAGTCTTTATTTATTTTTCATTCTGTTAAAAAAAAAAATATTTTAACTGAAAAACATAGAACGAAATGTCATTTAAACATTATTAAACAGAAGTCGACTTTCTTCATTTCCACATATCTGCTTTCGACAAAATTTTGAATTTCGAAACTTGCAATGAAACGATATAACGGAACTCTTCTTTTAAAATTCAAGTGTTCTATCGTCGTTACGCCAGAGTGATTTTTCTCATACGTGGAAAATTACGCATTGTTTTTCGTCCCACTTATTGGTAGATTCACGAAGTGTTAACGAAATAAACCTCAATTCTGAGAAAAATAAATTATTTCTACAATTCACCATCGACTTACACTTAGACAAACATTGACAATAAATAACAAATCAACTTATTACAAATCGATTAATTTTTCAGACGATTTTCAGCCTCGCTCATTGAACTGATTTCCTAATCGAACCGGATGAACCCCGCTTCGAATGTATGTCATGAAAAAAATAATATTCTGATCATCGGATACCGGATGGGACACGAGATGACACTCGAACTTACTGACCAGATTCAAGTTCAGTCAGTATACTCGATACCACTATATGATGATGTCGCATCGAAAACTCGTTCCTTCGTTCTTCTTTCTGATGCTCATGTCGGCTTCGACTTTAGCTCAGGATAGTCTGACATTCGAAGAAACCATCGAAGACGATTCCAAATTACCAGTAGACGTAAGTTGCTTAATCTTTAGACGAAACCTAAAATATACTGTTTTTTTTTTCTTTTCATTGGTTATTGTATCAGTTGGAAATTCTGCACTTTGTTATTCTTTCCGATATCAGAAATTGTTTCATGTAATAAATTAAATATAAATTATTTGAAACTGAATTCTAATTAGATTAAGATATTAATAGCAATTAATAGAAATGTATCTAAGATGATATATTTTACAATTTATTAGTCTAATTATGATTATTTGAAATTCGGTTGATGCAAATATTCAATTCATATATAAGTTTTCATATTATATTTTGAACAAAATAACATTTGCTGACGTAAATAAAGATATGACCGGTTTCGATAGAACAACATAGAGTCCATTTATAGTTTCACAATTATTTTAGCTCATTTGGAGAAATGAAACGCAGAAGAATGATTAAACTATATCAATACGTGTAATACATGTGGGTTTCTTATTATTTCTGATTTAGTTTAAGGTCTTCGTATCGAGGGATCGCTCCGATTCCGCATCATGCATTTTTTTCCACGAGTCTGCAAAGCCCTAAAAAGTGGGCCAGTTTATTGTTTTGCCGCTCAAAATACGCCATTATCGGATACATAATTATTTTTGGTCAACTCCATCGATACAAATGTGACCCGGTCGTAAGATTTGTCCTAGAATTTCGTGAACTACTTTTCGAGCGTTTGGCACATTTGAAAATGAATAAAAAAACAACGAATTCGTGTAGGAAAATTTTCGTCAAACGATTCGCGTTTATTATATTTCGATTTGTTTTTTTTCCATCATGCATATTTATGTTATGATTATTTACAAAATATTTTTCAACTCGAGCGATCGTGCGTCTTTCATCATATTTTCAATAACCTTGCAACTCAGATAGTGTTTGATTTTCGTATTTATTTTCAATTTTAGAAAAGGGTTCCGGTAGAAAATAAGGCGTTATGTAGTGATAATGAATTGTACTACCCGGGAGATCAAGAAAGTGATTGGATATGCGACTGCAAGCCAGGTGATTCAATTTCATATTTTTTTTACAAACAATGAAAAAAAAGTTGATTTAAGTTATCGCTAAACAAATAATGATTTATGTTACTTAGAAATTATTCACTGTTATGTACAAATATTTACCAAATCATACATTTTTTGATAGAATAAATATGGACATATTTTGAGAACTCAAATATTCTTATTTATTTATGCTTTTTTCCAAATATACATGGATATTAAAAAAAATGAAGGTCGTCGAGTAATCACCTGTCATTTTTTACAATTTTAATATAGGTACTTTTTTGTATTAAATTACTCGATTAATTCAATTGCACACCCATAAAAAAACGTTTTTTTTCAAAACGATTAGATAGAAAAAATATAATCAAGCATAAATGAATTTCACACGCAGACTTGACCATTCGTTTCGATTTTTTCGGGGCAAATCAGAATTCTAACAAACAAATAATAAAGTATACCGGATCATAAGACAAAAAATAATAGGGTCAATCGGGACAAGTGCGCCTGGCGTTAATATCTCGGAAATAAATAAAAATATTGCAGAAAGAGCCATCATAATACATGACAATATGCATACTAGAAGGTTATTTTTCGATATCTACTATTTTAGTATCGATATCAGCCGCACTTGTTCCACAAGCCGTATTTTCCCCATGAACTGCACTCACCCTAGCTTACTCATAACATCATAATTATACCCAATTACTAATTCTGACCATCTTAAACTGTTCACAGCCTACTTATACGTGCCAAACGAAAACAAATGCTTCCCAGCCTATAGACAAGGACCGTGCAGCACTGGTCAGTTCTTAGTCTTGAAGGAAAACGAATACACACCGTTCTGTATGCCAAATCGATGCAAGACAGATGGATATGTCCCTATAGAGAACCGGTGTGTTCTTTTGGGATCTCCGTGCTATAGGAAGGACACCAGAAGGAGGTATGGAGTCGACGAGATCACCCTGAGGGTAGGCTGTCTTCCGATACCAGAGAGGCAGAGGACAACGACCACCACGGCCAAGCCAGAGCTCAATAACAGGTTCGAGGAACCACCAGCCAACAAATACTGTTATAATGGAACGAAGCGAAATCAAAATAAAGAATGCACTTTGAGCGTGGAATGAATTTTTGGCGATTTGGTTGTGCAAATTGCTCACATTTTAATACACATACGTTAAATTTTAAAATTATTTATTTCTATAAGCATCGTATCATATTATTTTTCTAAAGTATATTTATTTTGTGGTAGGTTAAATCGCTAGAATTTTGTTGATATGGATGGGATGTTCAGAATCTGTCTTGTTGTTAGGATGAGTTTGTGATAGAATTGGGAATAAGTAATTCATCAAAATGATTTTCAAAGAAACTTATGCTCTGAACCTTCGATTTCGAATAAGTTTTATACGAAATTATTTGAAACAAATGTTTGTGTTTGGTTTGTAAGTACCCACATTTTTATTTCTCTTGTATGATTGTTTACATATGTATTTGTGAAAATTTATGGCCTTGCAAATAAGTTATACATTGTCTTGATATTTATCAATTAATAAAATATTTAAATTAAGTGATTTTTCTTACGTCTGCAGATTTATTTTCATTGAAAAAGGTATGCACACATGCATGTAAGATTATACATATATCTACCTATAGGTACCTACATAAAAGAAGTCAAATGTTATTTCACACGTGAAAATTTTATTTTCTGTAAGTTTTATTTGAAAATATTGAAAAATGAATAAAACTAACTTTGTAACAATTTATTGAATATTAACATAATCTTCATGGTTATTTAAATTAATCGTATGTCAGCATAGAAAAAATAAACGATTTACATAAAAATGAATGAATTAGCAATATCCAATATAAAAAAAAAACAATAATTACCAATTTCCTTTTCGAGTAGGTACATATTTTCGATATCCGCACATAAATATAATAGTTTTCCTAGAAATTGAAAAAATGTACGATGAATAAACTTATCTCATATTATACGTTCTCAAAGACTTCACAAATGAATTCAAAATAGGCAATTAACAGGAAAACATTGACTAGTCTGAAATTTGAATGAATTGCGTATATATTGTATGTGTACATATATTGTTTTACAAAGCCGAAAATAAGTGAAGATACGATAAGTTCGCTTAGTACACATAGAATCATCATTGAGAGATGTCGCACTTGAGGAAAATTCTTATATTCTCGATATTTCTGCATTTCGCACAAGCCCAAGATCGAATTCTGTTCGAAGAAACCATTACAGATCAATCTAAATTACCAGCAGATGTACGTATTGCATGAATGGTGTAATTACAACTGTTATTGTTTTCATTGTCGAAAATACACACTGTGATGTTTATTGTACTTTTTATAATAAATTTGAATTTGAACGGATAAAAGCGTGAACGTCATAGACGAAATTTTAATTTTGAACGAAACATTTTATTATTCTGCAGTTTCAGTTTCAAATGATTGTTGTTCATAGTTGAAGTTTTCATATTCGGCACGAGAGATGCTGGTAATTTATTTATTTATCTCTTTTAAGGTTATCGTGCGATAACGATGTCATGATTGTCACGTTTTGTTTTGTTGCTTAATTTAACAAATTATTAGTCTTCATAAATTCGATGGGATTTCGGAAAATAGTACTTAAAATAATGTCAACGATATACTTTTATCATTCAGGGACGATTGCCACTCTTATTTTATGAGGGATGTGACGAAAATGAACTATATTATCCCGGTGATCAAGAAAATGATTGGATATGTGATTGCAAACCAGGTGAGTCATATTGAATTATATATTCATGCAAATGAATAATTGTATGGTTTTGATATCATACAATTGAATGTTTTAGGATACATATACGTACCGGAATATGAAAAATGTTATCCTATTTACGAACAAGGACCTTGCGAAAGAGGATCTTACTTATATTTAGCAGACACTTCATCAACTCCATATTGCAGACCGAACCCTTGTGTGAATTATAACAAAATACTGTACAATGGTAAATGTATCGTATTGGGAGGCCCTTGTGAAAGTGGAGGATATTACATAGTTAATGAAGAGACTTTGAAGATAGAGTGTTTCGATCCGATAGCCATAAGACTACAAATGTTCGTCGAAGCGAACAGAAACAGTGCAAGAGATGTCGATTAGACATTATGTGAACTTTAGCATAGTTGGCAACATATGTGAAAATACAGTGTTTCAACATATCAATTTGATAAGGTGTTAAAAAAAACATCATAATTATAATAATATAAGCTCTTTTGTATAATATAGAAGATGGAGTATATGGATGATTTAAACTGTATTTCATCTTAAGAATGATATAATTTGATTGATAAAAAAAAACGATATAAGTGAGTAAAAATGATTTTTAAGTATTTTTCTATTATTTTTTTGAATTTGAATATTGAATTGTAAATGTTTATTTCATTATTTTTGCTAAGCAAATATTTCATGTTTTAAAAATGATACTTACTTTTTTAATGATATTATTAAATTATTTATTATAGAATCACAAAAATGACTATCTATTTGTGAGTGAGTACGATTTTTATAGGATCTATAGATATATTTACTTTTAGTACAAAACAAAATTTAAAATTGGATGAGTATATTCGCAGTAGATATGAATGCGAATAATTGCCAATTTACAAACGAGCGACTACGAAGAAAAGCCACATCCTTTGCCTTTTCATATTTTTTGAAACAAAAAATTTCCCACACATAAGAAACCCGCTCATACGTCAATCGAACTATGAGAAAAACGCAAACATTTCAATTATCAGACAAAGCTCCCGCCACGCGAACAACACCACATACAATACAACCTTCGACGACTTCTTTCGGCGTCCAGCTCTTTCTTTCGCGAACCCTCATAGCCACAACTCACTTCGGTCCAAGGACACGTTTGGCATTTCGCAAAAACCCGCCATTCGGTAGTCTTGGAGACGAAATCCACAATAAACCCCCTCGTATAACGCGAGGCTTTTGCGCCCCTAGACTCCAGTAGCGAGTGAAGCGCTCCGCGAGCGCAACCACCGCAACGACGACCCATCTACCTACCTACATTTCGAATTTTCGATCAATTTATATGAAATTCAATCAATCAATACACAATCTGATCGAAAAAATGATAAAAACATGAAAAAGGTCGAAGGGAACCTCGGATTTGGTAAAATTGAAGCTCGCGCGCTCACGCCGTGTTTACACCGCGAAACGTCAACGACGCATGTTATGGTTATCGATTCGACATCGCCTTGGTGACAATGATGGTTTGTTTTCGGTTTTTATCCGATTGAGAACGTGTCTCTTGTTCTATTCTTCGGCTTTGAGGCTGATCTCGATGAGACGAAGACGAGAATTCGTTGGAAAAATATAGAGGGTGAGTGGTGTTTCGGTTTTCCGACGAGCACGTGCTCGGATATTCACGTTTAGGATTTAGAAAATTGGTCGGTTCTTATTCAGATTTCTGTTAAATTGAAAGTATGTAAATCTTCTGCTGTTGCTCGATTTCAAGGTAAGATGTAGCCTGGGATTTATTGGAAAAATCGAGGGTGAGTGAAGTCTCAGTTTTTCGAAGAACGATTGTTATAAATTCGAGTCGATGATTTCAGTTGTTTGTATTCAATTATCGATTCGCTTGTTATTATTTGGAAGATATGTTTTTTTGATTCCTTAATTTTTTAGTTGTTTTCGATGAAATTCAGTTGGAAATTCTTCGACACTCTTTGAGGGCAAATGGAATAACGGCTTTTGATGAATACGTACTCGATTTCTTTTGGATATTTGATGTCTTTCGTATTTAATTGATTTACTTTGTATTTTACATTTCTTAATTGAAGTGATTGTGTATTAGTTTGATTTTTATATTTATGTATGTGTCAAAATGTTTTGAATGAATAGTTTACAGGTGAAAATAATTGAATAAGTAAAGCTTAATATAAAAAAAAACTTACTACGAAGATTCATAATTCTGTGAAAATATTGTCATCGTCGTTTATTTTTCCATCACTTCTATACGTTTAAACAAATATTATATAAATATTCTTTTCTCGTTAAGTAACAAAATTAATCTGAATAGTGAAATATTTTTCTTGGTATTTTCATTTTTTTTTCAAATTAGCAAGTCGGTCACAAAAACCGTCAAACTTTTCTAGTTTTGATTGAATTCTAGTTTGGTTCGAAATTTTCGCATTTCTTATACCCAACAAACTTTCCTACTCTAAGTTACGTTTCTGATATCATTCATTCAAGTTTATCGTAGAGGTTAAAAGTTTTCGAGAAAGTTCATCGTGGAAACGCATTTTGTTATCACTTCGCGAAACTACAGTGATTTCGTGAAACGTTCACGAAGGATTTTCTCTTACAATATTTTTTCGCAATAATTTGATATAAATATATGAAATTATTAACAGATGATTATTTGTATTAATCACTCATTTAATTCCTTTTTTCATCAATGCATTCAATTAACATAATAAGTAAGTCAATAACATTTTTTTTCCTGCTTCGAACGGTACAAGAGTGAATTTATTTATTGATATAGGAATATAAGTATATAAATACATAATTTTATTCGGAAGCGTGTGATTGCAACCTGTTTAACATAATATACCACCATAACTACAACGGAAAACAGTTTCCATATCAAATGGGCACATCTTTTTCGCTTTAATTCACATTTCTCTTGGCCTGCGACTGCAATTAGTGCAACGAGGATCATTTATTAATGATCCGACGCAAATGCAGGTCAATCGTATAAATAATGACATATTTATTCAAGAACCAGTTCAAATTGAAATGCATCGAGTAGATAGAAACGTATTTTTAATTTATAAAAGTTCCAATTTTTAACTATTTATTTGAATCGAGAACTAAAACGTACCATATACACTCACGATTGTATTTATTTTTAATCGTCTCGTAAATCAGATTATTCTCGTAGTACCGAAAATGCACAAATACGGCGAAAGTGGGACGTTTTTGTTTTCATCGCACACATATTTTCATCGTAATTTCGCTGCCGACCATGAACGATTTTGTGTGGCCCCAATATTTTGTATACGAATCTCGCACACGCGAGAAATTAGCGAAAAAATATATTAAAACGGTAATCAAAGTCTATGGCTATTTTTATGTAGCAATTACTAATCGAATGCGTCTGATAGCAGAGCCAATCGAACGCATACTAACAATAAGCGGAAATTGTAAAATTGTTTGCTTTACGGAATTACATTTGAGGTTTGTTTTCAAGCATTACTTGAGAGTAAATTTTCAGACTCAATTTATATTGACTCATCAAACTTCCCATAAAAATGTTTCGGTTTGAAATTTTACGAGTTTTGATACTTGTGTTGTAGCAAAATCGTTATTGTAAATGAAAATATGATAAAATTTCCTGACTCATATCAAATATAGTGGGTAGGTGGCTCTACCAATCCCTTCTTTAACTTAATTTGAATTCTGTCACCATAAAGAATTTTTAATCAATTCGAATTTCGAGCATGTGTATTTCCAGAATTCATAATTTCAATAGTGAATTCGTGATTGGATATAAATTTATTAATACATCAATTAAATTTTGATATTACGTTTTTTTTTTTTTGTAATGTTTGTATAATATATTATTAATATATGAAAAAAATAATTTAACCTGGTAATTTTCACAGTATCATTCGATTGTTATAGAAAATCTAATTCGATACGATTTTCTTTACAATTTTCAGTGAATAAGAACTATGTATCTATATTACTAAAAACTATCTCATTTTCCGACCAAGACGACCTCAATTCAAAATCTCACCCTCATCCGACATAAATTTCAACTCGCAAACTGTAGAAACAATACATTTCCACAAAAGCCTAATCTAATCTCATCTACCCAACAGCAGACGAAACGAATCAATTTCTAAAATTAAAACACCAAAACTGACCAACCCGCATACGCATCAGGCGCCACTCTTCGCGCCATCTTTACGATCGCGTCGCCCCAGATTTTGAAAAATCCAAAAAACAAAAACGACCCAATTACCTTCCGAGTTTCACTCTGGGCCCTTTTTTTCCGATTTTGTTTGGCCAATTAGGTGCTTGCCCAGCAGCAACAGTGTTGTGCCGGGATCGGGCTCGCCATTTTATGCACGCAACGTCCGGCCCTAACCCAACTGGGTCAATCCGAGCCGATTTTGGGTCAGTGTTGGGTCACTTGGGCGTTGGTAAAGGAAAAAGTCTTGTTTTCGCTCGTTTTTCATTTTATTAATTTATTGTCGCTCTGCGAACGTGTGTGGGGGCCTTTATTGTTGATTCGCGTTTGTGCGCGCACGCCACTCGCTACGGTTTTAGATTTCGCTCAGATTTCGAAGGAAATTTGTTTTGTTTTTTTCGTTTTTATATTCGGGTTGGGAAAGAATTTAAATGTTGAAAATAAAACGAGAAGAATTTTCAGCAGAAAATCGGAAAAAAATGTTGAAATTCTAAGAAAACAAACTTTGACACTTTGACGTTTGAATGAGTGCTGCTTTTAGGTCAAAGTTGCAATCCTGCACAATTGAGTTTTTTCTTTGAATACGTGTATACGTTGAAAACACACTACAGTGACTAGTCACGTGAAATCAGAGACGTCACTTTAACTTTTACTTGGGAGGGAGAGGCTATTTTTTACAACACGTATAACGATTGAATTTCGAAAAGTGCACAAGTGACTTTTTTTATCGATATTAAGTTAAGTTCGGAAAATGGTTCTATATATGATACAGAACCATTTTCTGTACTTAACTTTAATTCGATAAAAAAGATCACTTGGTGCCCTCCGTGAAATTCAATCGTCATATGTAATGTGTAAAAATAATTCACATAATTTTTAACGACACAATTGAACTCAAACATTTCAAGAAAAACCTCAATCTTTGAACATATTGCATCTATCGAATCGTCCAAAAAAATGCATTTTTCATACAACCGGTCTCCTAGTGAGTGGCAGCCCTTATAATATCGGTCATGTGCAGTTCTGGAAAAGCGGGAAATTCGATTTCCCGATGCGCCTCATGGCGTTATCGTCGACGCATTTTTAGAGCCATTAATCATTTCCTAGGCGACCCCGTTCGTATGGCGCTTTGTTCTCGCGTCTATTTTTGCAGAAGGGTCGATATTTTTGGAACACCCTGTTCGAGGATATTGACTTCCGATGGCCACATTTCATAGTCGTTCTTCCCGATGATGGATTCGAGTCGGCTGTGAAACGTTTTGTCATAATCCAATGAGTGCATCAGGATTGATAGAACGATGTCATTTGGATGATTATTGAATGCGGTTTTGTGTAGAAAACATACTATTTTATTATTTCACTCAATATTATTATTGAAAAAAATTGACAAATTGCAGTAATTTGTCGAAATAACTAACGATGGAACTAATTTTCAAGATAATTTGTATGCTCATAGTGTCATTTTTTTAAGATGACGATTGAGTTTCAACTTTATTCTATTTTAAATTTCAAGGTTGACTATTTGTTCAAATGACCTTTAATGATCGTATTAATTTCTGTTTAAAAAAACCATCATTATCGCTTATGGCGTATAATAACAAAAAACGTAATGGTTTAGCATGTAAATACACGTTATTGTGAAATCGACCAAAATTTTCTATATTATAGTATTATTGGAATAAAAATTCATGTAAGGTCAACGATATTATCGCGTGTTCCGCATATATATTGATTGATCGAATTTACGTAAGCCAATTCCAATTCAGTCATGAAAATTAATTGAAGCCGAAACTATTGACGAAAACAAAAAAATCCCATATCCAACTACCTTTTTACGTCACTTTGGAAACTTTTCAAACGAACTATGATTCTGGTAGCCGAAATCGTGGAAATTTGTACATTTTCCGACACCAAATCGAAAAATCGCGACCATTTAATTTGAGAAACTTTTCAGAAGAACAACTCAGTAGTTTTCGGTGTGAATATTTCAGTTTTCCCCGGAAAATTTTTACAGTGACACGAACACGTTTCACGTGTGAAATCCGATTTTTCAGAAAAGTAAACTTTATCGATATGAGCCTACAAAGTTCGTATTCGAGCTTACGATTTTCGTGCATTTTCATGCATGTGAAAAAAATGAATAAATCGTTAAAATACGTTTCGAAATTAAGTAGAAGCGGAACGGGGGGTCAAATTTGACGACACGAAACACCAGACCTCGTTTCCCATTTTTCCTTAATCTCAATTGTACGTAACGCTAATTAAAAGCTATTTATTTCAGTTTTATACGTGTGTATTTTTTTATTTGCGTGACGTTCGTTTTCTTATATTCTTTTTCGAGTCATATTCAAGAATAATATATACTTGGAAGTCTTATGTTGATTTTAAAATATACGGGTTTTCCTGTCGTGGTTGTTTATTCAAATTGTGTTCAGGTAAAGTTTTTTAAATAAGATGATGCTCAATTTTTTTTCCCAACGGGTTCTTCAATTGTATGAATGGGGAAAAACAATGTCGTAATATTATTGGAAACGCATGTTTCGTGGAATTTTATTACATTATTTAATAAGAATAAATATTAGTAAGACAGCTTATTCATAATACATAACATAACATTTTCACAATATTCAATAATATTGATTTTATATAATAATACAATTTCATTCAAATTTTCAATACATTTACTTCTACACTAGTTAGTTTAAAAAAAAAAATGATACACATAAATTCTACTCAAGAATTGCACTACATTTCAAGTCCGTTCTTTTAATCGTATTTTCAGTTACTCGGCAACATTTTAACGTTTTTCCTTTTATAGAATTTTACTATCGCTATCGCAAACTAATTGGAAGATCAAGTTTGAATTTAAAACAGATGTATTCGATACATATTTTTATATGAAATTTCATTTATCGATAACCATACATGCGTCGCTATTGGCTGTACTGAAAAGTAAATTGTGACAATACTCGTGTCTTCTAATATGACAGAGGTGCAATTAAGAATTGAATAAAAATAATAATTTGAATGAAAAATTCATTTGAAAAAATTCTTTTTTTTTCTTCAATTTTTCGACATTCACCACTGTTATAATCATGGACTCAATTTTCGAACTTAAAAAAAAATCAGACAACACAAAACATCTCCCGAACGACAAACTAACCTAAAAAACGTCACCGAGATGAAGTCGAACGCGATGGACAAGAAACCCAAAACTGCCGACGGGCGAAAAGGCGGCAAAATAGCGAACGGCATTCTGCGCAAGCAGAGCCTGCTGAACAACAACAACATCGTGAAGAACCTGAACGAGAAGCCGAAGAAGGGCGCGGGGGGCGCGACGCCGAAGCGCAGGGCTGCGCCCCCCGAGGCGGTGGTGCCCCCCCTGCCGCAGGGGTGCACGCCCCTGATGTACGCGTGTCAGCAGGCCGACGAAAAGCTCGTCGCTGAAATACTGAAGAAGGAGGTTAGTCTGGCCGCGGCGGCCATCGCAAGCGCCCCACTGTGGACGGTAGGGTGATTGTGATGTCGAATGGGACTTCTCATTTATTTCCGTTGTAGGTTTATCTCTTCTATAGCACGATTTTCAGTGTCGAATTTCAGGTTTAGAAAACAAGAATCATCGAAATGCTTTTTCACATCAAGTATTAAGAATTACACACGCGACGTAATTTTATGTGTTTCGACGAATAATTTATGCTTAAATTATCCGGATCTGTTAATTTGCTGATTTTCCTTGAATTTTCCGACATCTTCCAATAACCTCTTATGTATTTTTACTATCCGGATTTTTTTTATTTTTATTCCCAATCAGTACGAATAATTGAAATTTTTCTATACACATTTCGTTTAATTTGTAAAACCTAACTTATCTTATCTGTAATAATGGGGTAATGAGACTATTTAGTACAACTTCCGGTTTTATTCTGATGTTCTTAATATGGTCCATGTCCTGATAAACTTGTTATCGCTTTAACAAATTGTATGATTGATGATTAATTTAGGTAGAATATATTTTCATTATGTAGAGGTTATATTATTTTTACGATTATAAAATTATGTCTGACTAACAATAAGTTGATTATCACTTATTCACTTAATGGTCTTTGCATCTATGGAGCTTAATGTCGGTTTTTTCTCAAAGAATTTTTCTTGATAGTTAATCTGTTGAATGTTATTATGTTTATAGTGAGGTTTGAGGAAAATGTTACTGAATTTATCGCAAAGTTTTCGTGTATGACGTTTTGTTTTGCCATTCGATTTAGAATTTATTGATCTATGTTTTATGCATATGGACACATGTATGTGTGTACTATTCAAATCGATAGATTTTTTTCTGCTTTAACTGAAAAGAATGAATAATGAACATGTGATGGATACTTTTACCATTGAAACAGTTTTTTTTGTCGTGATAATAAGCAATATTTTGGCTAAAAATATTTTTAGTGCTTGATTTTCCAGAAATATTTTTCGTTATTATGAATACTATTTTTTATTTAAAAATATTTTTTTATCAATTAAATTACTTTCATTAATCTAAATAATTAACAACACCAATTAATCATATGACGATTTAACTCAAATCGAACATTTTTATGCATACGAGTATAATAGGTATGTACTTAAAAGAAAAAAAATATCTCAGACCTCTTACACCAGTTTAAGGGAATACAACCATATATTTTTCATAATGATTAAAATTATCGTTTACATATGATTTCAGCCAGGCCAGGTTCTGAAGAGAGACAGGACGCTGAAGACAGCCCTTCACTATTGCTTCGATAACCCAACAGCTGCTACGGCAGACAGAATCACGATGGCTGCACCAGCCCTGTTGGAAGCTAGAGATCAGGATGGCTTCACTCCTCTTCATTTAGCAGTCATTCAGGGAAACATGCCCCTGGTCACCTTCCTCCTTGCGAACAATTCTGATGTCATGGCCTTAGACAACGAGAAGCACTCGGTAGTGCATTGGGCTACAGGTGAGTTTTCTCTTTGATTTTGTATTTTTGAGTGAAATTGTTGCGATATTTGAATACATACGAAGTTACATAATAGAGGAATAGGTTTTGTGTAATATTATACAATAAAAAATTTGGCGAAAAAAATTATTGAAAGTAGAACAAATGTTCAAACCGAGAAGTCTTTTCTGAGGTGATGAGTTTTATTTATGCGTCATCAGTTGATTCATTGACAAAAAAATTGTCGATATTTAGTTAAATTTTTAATGATAGAAAAAACGAGTCGATTTAAAATGCCGATAAATTTGATTTTGATTATTTTATCGTACCATCAAATCTATAAGTATGATTTGAATTTGTTCAACATTCAATCGAATAAATTGGGATCAATACGTTATATTTTCGTCGCGATCGTGTATTACAAGTATTTTTATTTTCCGAACACAGCTCATTATTGTTTCAACCTTCCAAAGTCGAGGTGCGTATCGGATTTATCTAACCTTGATGGAAAAATACGCTGAATCAGATATTCCATTTCACATTTTACTATTCGGAACATCCGTTCACATTCATTAAGTCTCTCGGAATAGTCAATAGACTATCATTGTAGGCACAGTGGGTAGAAAAAATCTTATATAACAATGATTCGAATGTAAAAATCAATGCTAGAAAGATAAATTATACAGTGTTAACTTCATTAAAGTTATAAGAGCCGATACATACATATTTCAATCGTCGGTTAAATATCTCAACCTATATGACGATCGAAAAGGCCAAAAGGTACAAGTGGCATTTTTGTCGGAATTGAGTCATGCACAGGAATCACTTCTATGCACGCTCATTTATTTGGTGGATAAAGGATATAAGCGAATTCGGAACGTGTGCCTCGATATATCATCAAATCATTCGACCTCCTCCTAATACATGTAGGTACATGGTCAACTTTGAACACTCTTTCACTTGTACCCCTTGCCTTTTCAGTCGTCATATATACTGTCGTCATATATAACTGTCAACCAATTACTAACTAACGATTGAAATATCGGATTTAAATCTCGTAAAACATCAGTTTTCCCGAATAATCCAGCGATTTCTGAACCACATTGCGCACATACTAATTTCACACGTCATCGAATACGTAGTTAGCACTTTGCGAGCGCCCTCAATTTTGCGGTTAAGTCGGCATACCGCAATACGATACACGCGGTTAACACACGCTTAACTGCCGCGAATCAATCCGAAGAATTAATTATTCAATTTCAATCCGTTCGCGAAGCATGAAATCAATTACGGACAAGACTGACGTCCGCGTTGTCAATCAATTTTGCAGTCGATGAGTCACGGATGGTTAGTTAACCGGCGTGTTTCGGATTCAAATCAGATAATTGCTAATCGTGATCGTTTTGTATTGAAACACATTTTGATTTTAATATAAATTAAAAAAAAAAAAGATCGAGGTCTGTTGGGGTGAGTGCAGAAGTCGTCAGTATCACTGAAGTCTGAATTTAAAAAGTATATTAAAGAGAGAGCGATCTCGTTTGCATATTATACATAACAGTATGCTCACTACATGGCTATATTTTTGATATTTTAATATTGACGACTTCTGAATTTTCCCCATGGGTTGCACTTATTGACTAATATTATATTTCCGAGAATATGAAATCAATCGATGTTTGTTTTAGCTTTTTTTTTATTAAAAATAAGCAATCATCTAGGACAGATTCCTAGAGCCTTCTTTTTACTCCCGTTATTACAATATATCATCAATATTTTTTTACTGTCAAATTTACACCTTATTTTGTGCGATATTTCATGAACACCTACGTATCCATCTTCCAATGTGTTTCCTTTTCTTCTGCGACAAGGACTCCCTAGCGTCGTACATGATTTTCTATACATCACTTGTCCCGATTTTGCACACTCATTTTTGCGACATTTTGGTTCGAACGAACTTTTCGGCATGACCAAAATGAAATTTTCCTTGCACGGACCTTGCTCGAACGCTTTGTAACATCTCTCTTTTTCCGTTACGTATAAGTAACCTGAAAGTATTTTTTTTTTGCACATAAGGATATTATTTGTAAAAATCAACATGATTTAATTTTTCAACAAAATTTTGTACCAACCTGGTTTGCAATCACATATCCAATCGTCGAGGTCATCACCAGGATAGAGTAATTCACCCTCGTTGCATTTTTCTGAATTGCTCAATGGCACTCTGCCCTATAAACATCGTCAGTGATAATTCGAATGATATATGCTAATTTTACTTCACGATCGATTTACATCAACAGGTAGTATAGAAGATTTGTCCAATATCTCCGGAAAAAGGATTCGATATCCACTGATTGGAGATACTGTTTCCGATAAAATAGTCAAAAATAAAATAAATATTGGTTTGGTTTCCATTCTTGTGAACGCTGTTTTCTCGATTGAATAAATATAATGAATTCATTTAATCGCTGTATGAATTTGTTTTTATACATTACATTCAATTCTTATCGTGAATTTACAGTGACATTCAAACTTTTTTAATAAAGGGCGAGTGTAGTGATTTTATATTTGTACGTTTTCTTTTTATCAATCATTATTCTAAGCTTTTATGTTGACAATCAACAGCACAATATTAATATTGAAGAATACAAAATTTTTGTGTAATATTATAAGTATTCAAAATCATTTTTATGATTCATAATATTATATAATTTACGGTAGTTGATATATTTTACGATACACTTTTAGGAATCATTTATTAATAACAATCTGAAATTCAATATGATTCAATACTGAATAATATTTTCTCTTTTAGTCGATGCGAACTTTAGTTTTAAAAACCTGTTTATGAAGAATTCAAATAAGCGCAATTTCTGCGGTTAACATTTTAACAAAATTGTTTTTAATTAAAACGCATTACTTACGTCAATGAGACATACATACAATGCTATATATGTATTATAACATAATATGTACATATGTTTAGTAAAAATGACTAAAAAGAACAGTTTTATAAATGATATAAAAAAAATATCAATTTAGTCACCAAATAACTTTGCATGAATATATTAACTTCATAAATGAATCAAACCGTTTACATGTTTTCAACAAAATTTTCATTTTATTGCTAGCTTCTAAAGTGAATATTTTATGATGAGATTTTCCCAATCATCGATCATTCGCGTAAAGAATCTTTTTACATTCTTTACGTGTCGTCAAATACAATATTCATAATATGAATTTGATTGTCTCAATCCAGTTTCGATACGATAAAATATTCACGATGTTCGTAGCTCACGATAGCGTGATTACCATAATCGCAGTCATCGTCAGTGCCACGATATAAAATGGAAGCGCTAGTTAGCGTTTCTTCGAAGCGTCGGTTTCGATGTATAAGGGCACACTTAACTTTTACACTTTCGAAGACATGCGAAAAATGCGTCAGGAACGAAGGCTTATAGCTCAATAAATATTTATGAGATATGAAATGTCGCTTTATTTCACGACAACGCGAAAATCTCATAAATCACTTTCGGTGCGAACGAAAATGTCATTTCGTGAAAGAGCGTTTTTTTGTAGTTCGAAAATCGATTGATTTTCTTTTATTCAAATTATATCAATAACAGTTTTATGGTAATATGTCATTTAAATAGAATAATATCGATAATCGATCAACACCTCTTTTAAATGAAGCAGACTCTATTCCAAAAGAAAAATTGATTTAGAAAATATTATATGAGTGCGACATTTGGATGAATAATTCACTCAAAATACGCCTCGGAGTGATTCAATTCTATTTTAATTTTACTTTTATATAATTTCATCTATTCCTTTTATAAAACGATCCTTTTATAAATTGGAACGTATCTACGCACTATAAAGGTGGGTCACTTGTATAACAGAACGCGCATTTATCCATCACTCATACGATAGACTCAAAACGCAATTAACGACAAATAAACAACACACACAATCTACAAACTAAAACTCGTCAAAAACGGAAACATCGAACGGACGATACCAAAAAGCGAAGAACGAGTCATCGACCCACCAGCTCGGCCAAGTTTCAGATTAACCGCAGATTGTCAGTTATCGCGAATTTCCCACACAAACGAGCGGCCATCGACCACCTTCCGGAGTCACTCCGATGGAATGCTCATCGTCGTCTCCATCGTCGTCGATTTGGGTTCGTCGACTCCTCGTCGACCTTCGCGAGACGTCGCGTGACCTGCTAACCTAACCCAAGTGAGGACTCGTCGTTTTTCAGCGGCGCCTCGAGAGCCTTCGTGAACTGTCTCCGTTCGGTGACTGTTTCGTTCGTGATCGTAACTTCTTTAGTGGATGTCGTTTTGTATGTTTGTTTTGATGAGAATTTGATTTTGATTGATTTTTTTTCTCAACTCTTAAGTTCTGTATGGGAAAATACGTTAAACATGTTGCTAAGTAGTTTGATCAATTGAAAGATCGGACGTAAGGATACATACTTTGGCTTATATTGAGTGTAGCTCGATAATGATTCTTGTGAAGAAAACTATTATCGGTGCGACACTCGATGAGTTCAGAATTGAACGAGTTAGGCTTAGGTTATTGAATCGGATGAAGTATTTTGGTTTTTCATGTTGGATTAATATAGGTTACATTTTATGCTAGGTCGATTATAATAATCTGCTAGAATAACTGATAAAGTCTAGTTTTGTCTTTGTAAAGACAACAAAATCATAATTGGTCCTAATGCATCAAAAATACACGCGGAAAATTATCAGCGTGATTTCAGATGATGTCAATAGTGTGACATAATTTATAGATAATACATTGTATAATAAAACATGTAAAAATAATTTTGTTAAATATATAATTTCATTATTTATCAATAATATTCCGAAGGTATTTTCTAATTTATTTATAAAAAAAAAGAAAAGGAATTTCACCTTCAGTCAATATACATTTTTTTTCGGTTATTATATACAAAAGGGTCGTTTGTCGAATTTCACGAAGCCAATTCACCACAAAATGTTTCCCCAAATGACTTTATTGTCGTACATTTGAAAATTCGCGCAAACTTTTCGTTCCGTGTTACGGCGTAATAATCGACGATCGAAATTAAACGCTATGGGTCCTTGTGAAGTTTGCGCCTTTTGATCGGTCACCTCTTCACAACGAAACAACCACAAATCGTAAAATTGCACAACGATCATCACATCATTACATCCATATATTTCTATACGTATCTTCTATCGAATCAAAAGAGTCTGTTATTGCTAGACAACATTTCATTCTCACTGAGCGTAACATAAAACTTTTCATCAGATCATCTTCAGACCTTAAAACTCATATGGGATTTTCCTCGAATTTTTCACATAATTTTCCCAAAAGCATCCCATATAGTCAAGACCTTCGTCGGTCTCGTCTGAAAACTTAAAACGACCGTAACGACCCGCTCAATAAATAATGTCGACCTTTGCGAGGCGTACATCGCGTGGTCGCTCAATAACCCTATGGTCAAGTCGAGTCAAGGTCGACCATCGCCACAACCTGGCATGATGAAAGCATTATGATGGTGTGAGGTGAAGTATTGCCGAGATGCCGAAGCGATAAGTCGAGGAAACCAGCGAGTCGATGGTTTTTCAACCAAGAGGCTTCGATGGAACCACGTATAGGGGTGATTCATCGTATGGTTTTCTGGGAACGCCTCTTGCGTTAGTGCTTTTCGCTTTCTCAGATTTGATCATTTCGGTGATTATTCAGTGTGAGTAATGTGATGAATCGTGTTTGAGGACTCTAGTGTAAATTACTGTAAATGGGTGTAAATGACTTTAAATCATTAGGAATTATCTCGAATTTCGGGGTAAACGGTTTTGGGATTTGCATTGGCATACATATATCATCAGATTACCATATAATCTTTCAATGTTTTTTGCAATTACGATAAACAAAAAACTTTGAATATTGTTTTCTCAAAATTTGGTCGTATATGCTTATAATTTTTAGCTTCTGAAGTTTTAGAATTACAAATATTTGAAAATTTCGATTTGAAAAATTTGAAAATGTGCTAAGTTTTTGAATCATTGTTTGATCAGTTCTATTGACATATTCATAGTGATATCATATCGTATTGATTCCCATATAAATACGTAGATAAAATTACTCGGAAATTGATTATTTTTATTTAAATATACCATATTAAATATTATACCTACCTATTTTTAGGGAATAAGTGAGATTCATTGGAGCGCAAACATGGGGATTGAAAAATGATGACGATGCTTAAATATTTTATAATTTAACACATAAATAATATAAACTCCATTTTTAGATTAGTTTAGTTCAATTAAATTAAAATTTTCAAAATGTGTTTAATCATTCTATAGTGAATTTTAATGAAAACAAATCGTCGAAAAAATGATCGACTATCCGAATACTCTTCATATTGCCTTTGCCTTTGAGGAAAACAAGCTATAAAATTCGCAAAATCAACCCGATAACCATACAATAAATTGATATGCGAAAATGCGTGCAAAACTTATTTTTTCGTTTTCCTCGTTTTCATTCGTTCTTTATCACAGCGGAAACGAGATATGGTCGCGGTCTGAGGTTCGATGATTAGATCTGACTCCGGCTTTTCGGTTCGGACGAAGATTAGGGCCATTAAAGGCCCTAAAGTTGGCCATTTGGCCAGACGTGCAATTTTATGTAGTTCTAGGTTAGCGATTCTCATTTGGAAGCGGATCGATTTTTCCTTTATACATATACTAAGGAAGAAAACGGTGCGGCGAGCTTATCTCGCAAGTTCGTCTTGACACTTTGAATAATTGTGCTTAATTAATTTTGCGGTTTCGATCGATATTTGTTTCGTAATGTGTTACGAATTGTATTTCAAATTAAAATTTTGTTATTTTTTTAATTGTAAACGCTTCATGTTTTGTATGAGATATGAAAAAAATGTGTCATTGTTTTGATTCATAAAAATAAATTTAAATATTGTTTTATATAGACGAATGATATCCAAAGTAAAGTTTTAATTTTAAAATCACAAGCATCGTATTATTCTTTGTATTTTTTTTGAGAACGTGTTTCAGCTGCGAAATATTTATCGCCTTTGTTTTAAAAGCTTGCACGAAACGCGACCAGGTCAGCGTGTAATTCGAGCTTTCGCGTTTAGTACCTACTAGAAAACGTTTTCTTCGGCTATTACACATTTTCTTTTTTCATTTTTGAGAAACACGAAACTGTAGGCGTATCCAACCTTTCGTTTTCCATTTGATGTAATCGATTGTTTTCCGAAATCGAGCACGAAAAGCTCTAAATCGCCAAGGACTGTGTCGCGCATTGTATTAATATATAATAAAAATACTTTGATATATGTTTTTTGACTTTTATTAATCGACATGAATCATCGATATGGTTTCCGCTATTAAAACAAAGTTCGAAATGTCAAGGTGACGAAATATATATAACGCTATTTGTGAAAATATTAATATGGTTATTTTTAGAAGTATGTAGTCATGTTAATGTCGTGTAAGTATGTTTTTGAATGACATTTATATTTTTTAGGGTCGGAATGTGAAATATTTTAGCATTCTGAGCTCAGTTATTTACAAGTACTTTATGCGAAATTATACGGTCGTTATTGTGAAAGGAAATCGGTTTTTTCTCAATTCAGATAAGGGTTCAATTTGTTCAACTAACATACAAGTTGATAATGTTTCAATGTAAACTTAAACTGTTTTACGTCGAGGATAGTTCAAAAGTCATGTAAAAAGTTTCGTAACATGTTCATGATGACTTTTCAAACAGACATTGCATGCAAAACTTTTCCCGCGCAAAAATCACTTTACTCAATGACGCAACTGAGAATCAATCGAAACACCAATTTCAAATTGCATCGCTTTTATAACATATACTCATTTTTCATATTGTTTTCGAGTGTGAAGTCTCATGTTTTTATATTGCGCATTTAACGAATCTGATTGTGGATATTGTGGGTTTTTCCAGCATAATAATCATTACGTATGAAACATGCCGACGTTTTTTATTAGTCACACAATCATTTTATATGATAAATAATATATTTATGAAATTATGTATACGGAATAAAAACGCTAACGGTCAATTAAAATATATTTAAAATTTATTATACTTCCAGTATGCGGAGAATTGGAAGCTTTGCGTGCAGTCTTATCAGCAGGAGCTGATCCTTCAACTGCAGACATACACGGTGGTTATCCTCTTCACTATGCAGCTCAGATGTGTGGAAGTGCAGCTTCTGGAGGAGCACGATTATCTCTCGAAGTTTTGGGAGCCTTGTTGAGGGCCAATACGAGAGTAGATGTCACAGACGGTCAGGGAAGACAGCCTCTTCTATGGGCGTCTTCAGCTGGTTCAGCTCCGGCAATTTTGGCATTAGTCAAAGCTGGAGCAGGTGTCGAAGCTGCTGACAAGTAACTATTGATTTATTATTAATTTTATAAGTTGTATTTTTGTTTTTACACATTTTTCTTGATAGGGATGGCCTTACTGCATTGCATTGTGCAGCTTCTCGCGGACATACTGAATGTATCGAAACGCTTTTGACTCTCTGTGGCGCTCGTCCTGATGTTATAGATTCCAATGGATGCACTGCATTACATTATGCAGTGACTCTAGGACATGCAGATGCTACTGCCTTGCTTCTAGATCACGAATCTGATCCCAATAGACAAGATCGCAAAGGAAGAAGTCCAGCGCATTGTGGGTGTGCTAAAGGACAACTAGAAACCGTCAGAATGTTAGGTAAGTTTTCATTGAAGAATTCATAAAAAAAATGCATATCGGCACTCTTTCTATTGATTCTAAGATTATGTGAACGATGTAGCCGTGTGAACATAAACTTTAATCGATTTCCCACGGTCGTATGATTCGAGTTACTCGAGAATTGTTTTTTTTTTGTTTTAGGAGCACGCGGTGCCAACGTTTGGCTGAGAAACGCTAAAGGAGATCTTCCGTTACACGAGGCTGTTGCTTCTGGACGTAGAGAATTAGTGAAATGGTTATTAGAAATGAGACCGTCTCAAATTAACGCAACGAATAACGATGGTAGAACTCTGTTACACATAGCGGCCAACACTGATAATACAGATTTATGCAAGATTTTATTAGATTTCGGAGCTCAGGTGAATGCAGTGTTACGTACTTCCAAAAACATTCTGATGACTCCTTTAGACTGTGCTCTCCATAAAGGCTTTCGATCGATGGCCAAGTATTTACAAATGCATGGAGGTTTACCTGCTTCTAGACTCGCTTCTAGACAAGTGCTGGTGAATCAGGAATCAATTCCGCAATTGCCCGTTAGACATATTAAAAGTACGAAAATCAACCTTCGCGATAATATAGCAATTGAGAAAAGAGAAATATTCGAAATGAGTCCTTGCAGTACACCGAAACACAAATTTTCCAATAAAACCGGTGCAGCTTTGGGGACTAGTTCGGAGTACAGTTCGGAAGACTATGAATTAGAAAATAAAAGACTGGAAAGGGAGAAACGGAGGAGAACTAAAAAATATAGTCAACATTATAAAAAGGGCAAACTGACAAACGAACAGAGCTTTAGTGATGGCTATGAAAGTGAAAATTTAGACAAGCATAGATCATCTCGTAAAGGAAAACCGTTGTCAGAATCGGATGGCAGCGATAGTGTACACAAAAGGAAAAGCAAACGCTCGAAAAGTGAACCTTCGGATCCGAAAATTCAAAAGGAGGAAAAGAAAGGTGGTTTACAAAAACATAAAAAAGTCACAAGTAAAAGTTCTGAAAGTGATGTGGATAAGAAATACAAAAAAAGAAGAAAAACGGCCACACAAAAGAGAGCATCGCGGTCCAGCAGCCCTTCTGACGATACTAATAAAAAGGATAGAAAATCAGGAACACACAAAGTCGAAAATATTGAACAAAATTTAGTAGTTCACGATAGCACTGGGAAGGAAATAGAATCTAGTATTAGAGTAAATGAAATTATTGAAAAAATAGAGAGTAACATAGAAAAACTTGATGATGCGATAGAATCACGTATGAGTGAAAATGAAGGTAATACAGAATCGTTTGTACAAACGATGCTTATAACAGAAGCTCAAGTTCATGCAGAAAGTCAGGATAGTCCAGGAAAATTTTCTGAAGAAAAAATAATAACAGTGATTCAAGAAGATGGCATTATCGATAATGAAGATTCAAGCAAAGCCATAGTTCGGATAAGTGAAGTTGTTGAAATAAGAGACTTTGTAAAAAATGTAGATTTGGAAAATGACAGCCCTTCATTAAAAGAAATAGAGCTTGAAGAGATGAAAGGAAATGAATCAGACAAAAAAGAAACAGGTTTCGTGGAACATCATGCAGAAATTCAAGAAGAAAAAATCGAAAGTGAAGTGTTAGATCAAGAATTAGAATTAAAAGCACACGATGGAATCATCGCTATAATTCCTGACACAGACGTAAATGAATTGGAAACTTCTAACGATGTCCAAAGAGAAGACAGAGCGATTTTAGAAAAAATCGTATCTCAAGATACAGAATCAAATAAAGAAGATGAATCTGTGATTCAAGAGGATAATAAGAGTGAAGAATATGTTCAAGCTATAATAGGAATTTTACCGGATGATGATGTCAGAATTACCGCAGATGGGGAAGAACGAGCTGAACAATCTCCAGATAGTGTAATGGGAGAACCAATCGAGCCAGATTTTGAAGAAGGTAAAAAATCTTTAATTTTGATAGACGAAGATCCTGAACGATTAACTCATCAAGATTCTGAAGAAATGACAGCTGGCGTGAGTGAAATATCTTTAGTGGCTCCAAAAGAAATAATTTCATCAAATAATATAATCGAAGATCAGAATTTCGACGATAATGAAGAAAATCGGGGGATCTCTAAAAATAAAGGCATTCAAAAGGTTTTTCCAGATAGGAAAAGACCAGATAGGAAAAGCTCTGTTCAATACGACGATATGGAAAAACCAGCAGGATTTCGAAGATCTAGTGATTCAAAAAGGAAAGAAGTGTATGAAACTGAAAGTTACAAAGTTTTACCTGATGCATCTAGTCAAGATATTATCGAGGAACGTATTCGCGAACGAAGCAAATCTTTGGGAAGGGAAATAGATATAAATCTTGATATTGAAGAACCAGATAGGTTTGTTAAACAAGCCAGTTACACGAGGCGTAGAATGCCAAGCATCAGCGATAACGAAATGTACAGCATAGTGGATTCTTCAGGTAATGTGAGAAGAAGACGTTTGAAAAAGAAATATCGAGACAAAAGTCGAAGTAGCACAGTCCGTTCTAAAAGCCAAAACTCGGACAGAGAGTATGAGTCTAGCTTTTTCGTCGATTCTGGCTTCGAGCCTAGTCCCAGAGTGATTTATCAGAATCGAATGATGAGCCCTCGCTTAGCAGCATATTACGAAGACAGAAATGCAAGCGGTTCTTTACATGACAAACTCACAGACAGCAAGATTCCCAAACGCAAGCCCGGTGACAAAAATGCTGTCGATATGGCCTCAGTTACGCAAATAGTTCAGACGAATATGAGAAGGTAATATTTTCACTTGACAAAATCTAAGATTTGATCAATCACGAGGCATTTTGTTTTTTTTTTTTTCAGATATTTTCTAGAAAGGAAAATATTTCAGCACCTCATGGACTTGAAGCGCATTCAGATTAGATCGAGTAAAGCACACGAAGCTGTGTTAGTGAAAAGAGCAATAGACGAATACCACAAATCTAGTTTAGCTTATGTAGGAGCCGGTAGGTACACCGGCAACGATTACACTTACAAAAGTTTCGAAAAGTTTCTGTACGAATCGCTCAGAAAGTTGCAACGAAGTAGCGCCAAGCATTTGATGAATTTGCCAGAAAGAGCCTACCCAGACTTTGAAGGTAAAATTAGCGATGACGTGTATAAAATGGATGGGTTACCAGATAATCCGATTCTTTGCACCAGTAAGACACATAGATGTTTTCATGCCGTTCATGCCTATACTGGAATTCCATGTTCCGCTTATAGTAAGAATGTGTTTATTTTATTTAATTTTTATCACGCATACACGAAAACACTGGCGACATTGAAACACACACGCAAATAAATTCATTGCATACATCTATAAGATTTTTTGGATTTATGAAAAATATAATGATTTTCGCTTGTGTTAATTTTCAGTTCCACCGAAGCACAATCACCATACGATGCCCAAGCCGGGATTCAAAAAGCAGTCTGGTTTTTTGCCACAGATAAATAACAAAACTGGACGAAAGCAAAATTCTCAAGTGACGTTAGAGCTATGCCACGGAAATGAAAAACAAATGATATCACTGCCAGCTGAAAAACTAGATAAGAATAAACGATATTATGTGACGTTCACTGTTAAGGGCTCGAATCCCAATTCAGACAATGAAAATAAGCAAGCTGAAAATACTCAACGCAATGTAAAAAGTGTCTGAATACCGTTTATTTATTGTAATTGAATCGATGTTGCAATTTGTACTATTTTTAGAGGCATTTTTTTTTTTGAATTTTAGTAAATAATAATTTATATTGCACATTCAACTCCAAAGTTATGAAATTTTAAGACAAATTTTTACTTTAATACCAGTGAATGATTTAGGTATAATTTAAAATTTTAATACAATTTTATTATTATACAAATTAACATCTGTATATCATATACTTTTTAATGTTGTTATTGTTATTAAGAATTTCTATTTGAAACTTCATAAAATTTCACAATGGAAAATCACAGAATATGATTTTATTATGTTTTTGTTTTGTACTAAATAATTTATTGTAAATTGTATCTATGTATGTATGTATAGGAGAAAAAATATAATACAAAAAATATAATTTCTAAACAACATTTAATTTAACATTCAAATATAATTTTTAACAATTTAATATGAAGCAAATATAATGTTTTCTTATTATTACTAGGTATATTAACATCAACTGTGAATCAACACGAATATTTAAGTGCTTTTAAAATATCAATTTTAATATTTCTGATATTATGAATTTCAAACATTTTATTTGCCAAAGATAGTTAGTTATCTCAAATATTTTTGATAAATACTTATTCAACTATTCAACATTCAAAAGAATAAAACAGACTACACAGGAGAAAACACTTACAACTAAAATTATATTCCAAGTAACAAACAAACACCAGCTAAAGTCCACTTGGCCGATTTTTCTTTAGTGCGCAAATTAAAAGTCCACACGTACGTGGAACCTCTCATTCTAAAACGAAAATTATTTCTTAATTAGTTAGAAAATCGATTTGAAAATTATTTAATATCAAAGTAAAGTCAAACCTTATCTTATAAACGGGACAATCATACACATTTCTATATTCCATCTTATCTTGAGTCACAGCTTTCAGAAACATCACTGGCATTAATGGAAACAATTCTTTTATTCTAGATTCCACAATACTTCCTTGCTCTGTGTCCCATCTTGCACCGTCCATATACAATCCATGAATATAGGCACCTTCTCGAGGTGGTGCTCTAAATAATAATTTAATTAAAATTTAATATATTGACACTTATAATAATAATAATAATTATTATATTATATAATAATGCTAATTTGTTAGTCTACTAATCTTCCAAGTGCGCGTTGATATTTTCAATGATTAATTATTTGTAAAATATACATAAATATAATCTAAATTAATTACGTGAAATCATCTCGTTGTTTTTTCGTCACATCGCAACATAAGCACATTTTATCCAAAGGCCATTCATTTTTTCTTGCAGTTTGTTGCATTATTGCAGTCAAAAATGATTGAGGATTGAAAAATCCACCCAACCAAACGACCGCGGGTAGCTAAAATATTTATAATTTAAAACATTTTCCTACAGATGATCCTCCTTAAATAAGTAGATATTTACATTGAAATCCCCGGTCCAGCTTTCGAGTTCTGTTAGTCGAACACACAAATCTGAAAACCACGCAGCTAATCCCAGCTGTGATGGATAAGCGAGATTTGTCCAACGTGGTGGTACTTGGTCCATAAACAAACAGTTTTCTAAATCTTCCATTTCCGATGTTATCGTCAATTCTCCCTGAAAATGTTTAATTCACATAATTTTATGTGTTATAGAGAAAGATTATTTTACTTACTTTAAATCCGAACTCGAGTTCTTTCAGAGATCGTTTCATTTCTCCAGTGAGAATATTCATTCTTTCACACTCTTGGAAAGCTACAATGATAAACGGAGTTCTTTCTTCAACTTTTCCCATCAACTCTTGGACGTTGAACTGTTCTGGTATTTTATCAATTATGTCTTCAAGAATAGCTTTTACCTATGAAGATGACAAAGATTTAATGTAAATACATTTATTTTAATGAATAAAATTTATTACTTTTTCTTCTCTAGTCATTCCAGAACCACTTTGATTATCCGTGCATCGAGGTTGCATTTCAAAAACGGTTTTAAACAATTGTTCAGATAGAGTTGTTAAAACACCAATTTCAGCATTCGGATGCAATCCATACAAATAGGGAGATTCACAAGGAAGGTTATCTTCTATGTAAGAATGATACGAAGCGAAATCACAATTCAAAGGAGCTGTGAATCCCGGGGCTAGTGATAATTCTCCGTCAATCTATATTGTGAATTACCAATTAAAAGGAAGAATAATAATATATACAGTATAAACTCATACTAATTCTGGTTGCAAATATTCGCTAAGGTATGTTCTACAAAGTCTTCTGTCCCAATCATCTGTAATATGTCCACCGTACATGATCTCCCCAAATAGATATCGGAGGTCTTCCCATGGGATTCGAGAATTGTTTTCCAAATAGTTGTAAAGAACATAAATGCTTATCATCAAATCACCGACGTTGAACGGATAATTTCTGAAAATAAAGACAGTTTTTGCATTTTTTTAAACTTTCAGTTAAATCAGTCACAAAATATAAATCTAAAACCTATTCCATCCTTGAGGCCCGAATTTACGTCTTTCTGCTACAACTGCATGAAAATAACACAAAGCAAAAAGAATGCCTTTGAATTCTGCTTCTTTTGAGCACATTTCCAGGGTATCTTGAGAAAAATTGTCCAACGCCTTAAATTTGACCGATGTCATGAATGAAAAAGCTCATGGTAAATACAAAAAAAGTTTCAAAACATTACTTTATGCAAATTGGCTTTCATTCCAGTGGGTGGTTCATTTGTAATTTTTATTGCTGATTCAAGAATTCCTTGAGGGATTATATGATACTCTGGAGCAGCAGCAGGTTCAGCACTCAAAAATAATCTGAAATTCATAGTTTGAAAAGTTGTTTTATAATTCACAAAAAAAGTAAAAAATTAACAATTATAATTTACCTATAATTTTCGTGACTATTTTCACAGCATTGCTCGATCTTTTTTTCTAAAGTGGTTAACCATTTAGACACCAAATGGATGTTCTGCAAAATCACCCATTCTCCTTTAGCGGAAGCTATATCCATAGCTCTTTCTGCAACGATTTCTTGACCCTGTCCTAAAGAGATTATATGGAGATTTTGATTTTCCACTGTGAAACTTAGCTTTTGACCCAATTTTTCAACATCTTTCAAAGGATCTACACCAGGCGATAGTATGAAAAAAACCGGGGTTGACGAGCTTGTTTCTTCGAAAGACTTTTCGAATTTTATAGCATCCGTTTCGATAAATTTCGATCCTAATTTTTCATTGATAAAATATCTTGAAAAGTTTAAAGTATTATTAAATCTCTTTTCAAAATTAGTTTACTTTAAATAAGATATCAGTGAAATATTGTATTTACCTAGTTGCATATGTCATACGATCTGGTCTCAATGCACGCATAATACAAAGGCGCTGAAGAGGAGTTTTATTCTTCCATTCACCAGGATATCTATCCTTTTCAGGAGCTTCACCTTCAGTAAATTTATGCCACCTATAAAATTTAAATTAAAATGTAATTTTTTCTTAAAAATTGTATAAAATTGATTATTTAATATACCTACCTTTTGCTTGCACTTTCAATATCTTTATCGATTCCTAAAAAGTTTTCCATTTTAGATAGTGCGGAAATTCCTCCCCATGAATAATCAGATAACCATGAAAAAGGCGATGCTATAGGTTTTACAGGATATCTTAATAAAAAATCGACTTCTTCAGTTGATACATTATCACTAGACATTTGGATCTACAAATTAAATCATATTTGTGGTAGAATTTGATTAGTTATACATATAAAATTCATAAATATAAATTATTTAAGTTACTTGTAATGCCATCTGACAGAGAAAAATCAGTTTATCACATTCAAACAATCCTCTACTCGTATATAAATATACAGAAAATGTAATGCTGTCCAATAAATTAGCAACTCTTTGGGCTAACTTTTTTTCTGATTTTGCCTTCGACAGAGCATCTTTAAAAACTACACTGTATGCTTTAAGTGAAAATTGATATATTGGATTAATTTTGCTCAAATCTGTTAATATGAAGTATAGAAGTGAAGCACGTTCTGCTGCAGGTCTAAAATATAATTAAATGAAATAACAATGAAAATTTAATATTTCTCATCAAGAATAATTCTAACCGATAATGTTCTCTTGCTTCGTCTATCTTTTGAGAAGTGATCTTGGCTTCCTTCACTTTAATGGCGATTTTAGCAGCAGTTTTTTTAGTCGTTTCTAAATTGACCACTAGTTCTGAATCACTCAATATATTTGGTCCAGCTGATGACAATCTACACAGCAAATCATCTTCTAAAGTTTTCAATGCAATCTTAAAATCATTTTGCTGTTTAGTCAAATTCGCCCTCGACGCTTCCAGATCTGGTCTTTCTGCTTTGACAACATCTCCGAGTAGTTGTTCTTCGAGTCTAATGAAAAATATATTGTTTAGCAATTATGCATATCTCAAATCTTATAGTATTATATTGCTTTCAAACTAACCCATTTCGAGTGACAGTAAAATTTATAAGAGTGCATTGAGCTTGCATTTCTGGTTGATAATGGGGGTTCGCTAATTTTGTTTGTAAAATTAATCTAAAATTGGGATCATAATCGATTTCCTTATCTCCAATCTAAAATTAAAATTGATTGTAATATTTTTTTGTTTTTTTTTTGTGTTATATTCAATTTATGTACTTTAATAATTTTGCCCTTTTTTATCAACAAACGTCCTAGCAAAGGATCTAAAACGGCTTCGATAGACTCTGAAATGTTTTCTATGAGTAACACATCTCCATTGGTAATTGCCAATTCTATTGTTTCAAGATATGATTGTGCAGTTAAACGTACAACTTTCAACTGCTCTCCGTATCGACTTTTTATCCATTTGATACCTTGTCTGAAAATAAAATACAATTAAAAATATTGAATTAAATAAAAATATAAAAAGAAACTTACAGTTGTGGATCTATCATCAATGGCCATCTCGCAGAGTTGCTTAATATTGTAGCATTTTCTGTACTCATTCTGTCTGCAGGAAGTCCTTCATTATTCCATGTTGCAATTTGGGCATCATCTGTCATAAGCATTAAAGGATCCAAATTATCAGTAATCGGAATTTTAGGCTGCAATATTTATCGAAATGTCATTTATATCTATTTGTGAAAAAAAATATTTTTTTTTATATTCCACATACATCTACTTTGTATAGAAATGGTATCCACATATTATTCATAAGTTCAAGTCTATAGCTATGAGTAAAACATCCAACATATGATATGAATGCTGTAACTAGTAACACATCCCCTGGCAACATAACACCACAATCTTTGAGTGTTCCAACAGAAAGTGTCCACCTATTGAAAAATTAACAATATAAAAATAAGTATTTATCTTAACAAATATTTTAAATCAACTCAATACATTCCTTATTCTTTCAGATGACAATCCATTTACTAATCTATTTGCAAGCTCTATTGTTTTATTAGTATTATCAGCTTCTGTTTGACATTTTGTTTTCTCATCAACAGCTTCTTGAAAATTTGCTAATAATACTCCTAATCGTTGTTCCAATTCCTAGTAAAAATGAGTAATTTAAATGAAACACTGAGATTCGATTCTAACAACTAGATATAAGAACAAATTACAGCAATTTTATCTTTGAGATGAGCAAGAGTATTCCTTGCAGCAGCCAATTCTGCATTAGCAGCAGCAAGAGCCCTTCGTTTCGGTTCCACTATCACGTATATTTCATAAAATTTCATAATATTTATTACCCAGGCACAAAGACCAGCAGCTGCACTAGATTTACTAAGAATTGTTTCTGGGAGAAATTCAGGATCCTGTATATAAGGTTGAATGGCCTAAAATTAGATAATCAAATTTATAAATATGGGGACAAAATAAAATTGTTAAAATCATTTATTATTATACCTTAACAATATCAGCCTGAATGTTTTCTTTGTCATAATTAACCAAATCATTTAAAAACTGATCCACTTTTCCCATCATGGCCTGTAAAATTGATTAGATTGTTAAAAATATATCTATTGGTTTACCGAATTATTTATTAATTTACTTTGCAAGCTTTCCAAGATCTATCTTTAGGTATTTTCCCTTTTTTCGACAAAAGCACACTAACCGCAGCTGTCACATTTACAACTGCATCAGGAGGTGTACCAAAGGATTTTAATTCCGTAAGATTATTTTTGTTAAGTGTGTTCAGAGCTTCTTGAGCTGCAATTAGTGCAGGTTCAGCTTTAGCAAGATCATCTGCACAAATTTTCGCTTTTATGGACACGTCTTCCTCTATAACTTTTACTTTCTTTTCTTCTTCAGCAGCTATGAATAAAATATTAATTTTCACTATGAAAATAGCAATTTTTTAATTAAAAAAAGTTATTAATAGTTTTATTTTTGGACGCCACAAAAACAGACAACAAATTGAAATATACATTAGTTAAACATAAAGTTGATTAAAGACAAAATTTGTCGTCCTATAATAATTGTGGATAACGTTATTATAGGCTATCATAAAATTTTACAAAATAAAAACAAAACAGAAATATCAAACATCATGAAAAAAAAGATAAAGTGAAAAAAAAAACAAAAGACAATAAGAAAAAAATACGTATGTTTATTTACCGAAAGCCTTTTCTTTAGAAACTCTATCACTTTCAGCGCCTACTACAGAAATAAGTTCTTCAGCGGCTTTATTTTTCACTTTGAGTTCGATTTCTTGTTGAGCCAGTGTGATCTGTTTATTTTGAAATACATTTTAAATATGTATATTTTTCTTCTATGAGAAAACATGGAAATATGATTCACCTTTAATTTATCTACATCTTTTGCACAAGAGTCAAGTTTTAACAATCCATTTTCCAATCTCATAATTTTCACTTTGAGGTCGTTAGTTTTCATCGTTAGCAATTTAGAATATAATGATATTTGTTCTAAAAATGATTTTGGTGTGGTATAGTTGTGTCTTCTTTCATTTTGATAGTAAATTATTGACATATTATTGACAGTCGTATGTACGTAAGACATAAATAAGGTAACTGGATCGATTAAATTTTTCTAAAAATATTTTCAATGGAATTATTTTATACGATATTTGTATTTCTCATAAATAACTTACTGGAAGATCGGCTAGTTCTGAAAGAAATCTTTTAGATACTGAACGTAAAGCTTCCTGAGGCCATTCATGAAACCAGTTGATAGATGTACAGTTGACAATTGCTGGAAATTTTCGAGATCTTACTCTTAAAGTTGTACCTACAGGAGAAAAGCACAAAACTACCTGCAATCAAATTAAAATAACTTCAAAACTTTTAAACATTTTTACAATAAAATAATTGCATAAAATTAAATTTACTTTTAGCTGCCTTCTGACACGATTTATGAAAAATCTCCAACAGTTATCTTTAGTATCTTGCATTCCAGCTGCTTTCGTCTATAAAAATAAAGAATATGAATAAAATGATATGTGTCATATAAATAAAATTCCCCATTTCAATGAATACCTCAGTTCTCACAGCATTTATAATATTTTCAACGTCTTCGTCTGAAAATAAATCCGGGATTTCACCGGACGCAAGTAAATCATTTATTAAAACCAAAAATTTTTCATCAGACACTTGTGCATCGGACATTAGGAAAACCATTCCAATATTTTTCAAGCCGGCTTTTAAATATATTCCAGCTGAAAAAATGATCATTTCTCGGTAAACTATACGTGTTTTACTGTGTTACTTAATCATATATTATATTTTTAAATACCCAAATCATTTTTCAAATCGGATATCGCATATCCTTTGCGTAATTGTATTTGAAATACCTCTAAGCCCGAAAGAAAAGATGACAAACGAGATAATGATTGTTTTCCAGATCCTCCAACACCAATGAGCAATGCATTACCTCTAGGCATTTCCAAAATTCTGTTTATTCTGGAAAATAAATATTAAATAAATCTAGAGAATCATCATCATCAGTATATTTTTTACCTGCATATATGGTACATAGCATCTTCAAATAAAACGAGATTCATAGTCGATACCATATCATTGTAAGATGTAAGACCTTCATTTAACAATTTAGTCAAATGATCCCAATTTTTAATAGGCATATATTTTGGATCTCCAATACCATCAGCGAAGTGGCAATAGATAAGTGGTTTTTCATATATCACGTTTTCTTCCAATTCCTATTATTTGAATTTGATGAAAAAATACAAATTCGTGTACAAAATATGAGATATATATATTTGACATGCCTCAAATCCCTTTTTAATCGTCTCAGATAGAATTTTTTGAAATGAATCAATATCTTTATCATTTATCAATTTATCACAATATACTCTTGTCGATTCATGCATCCATAACCGCACTAATTCACTTGAAGATTTTACAGTATCTCCAGTTGCATGTAAAATGCCCTAAAGGGGAAAAATGTTTAGTCATAGATTCATGAAATTTATTAGACAACTTCGTACCTGAAAAACATTAGCCAAATCACGCATGTTAAATACGTAATGAAACTTTATAGCTGTAGGTAAAAATATAGAGCTGATCCTAGAATGCAAAAGTAGAGCAGCTTGAACCAAAGGTGAAATCGTTCCAGACATCGTTGATGGAAATCTTCCTTGATCGGATGCCAAATGTGATGATAAAATTTGCTGGTATATGTGATAGCATGCTTCTGATGATGGAAAACTATAAAATTGACGTTCATGTTCATTGTATTATATGTAGATATATAAAAAAATAGTATTATATTTCAACCGAAAAAGCTATAATACCTAACTGCGAATACACAAAAATGTCTTTGAAGTCGTGAATCTATTATGAACGATCCGGCTGTTGGATTCATACAAGATACGAATTGGCAATTGTGTATGTCTTTCAATGTCAGTTTAGATCGATCATACCTAAAAAAATCATATGATAAACACCAGATCTTTCTAATTATTTAAAAACAACTTCAATATTCGCCACCAATGTCTGTAATCCATGAATTGTCTGATGAGAGTGTGTGGTTGTACTGTACCATATTTATCAACTTCTGGCATGTTCATATCGTCTACAAAATAAATCATATTTTTATTTCCAGGTGGTCCAAAATTTCTTCCAGATTTTTTCTCCAATGGTTTTTCCAACACGCTTTGCAACATTTCTGAAAAATACGTTAGGTGAAATATGTATAAAATCAAATTGATATAAAACATACATAAACATGAAACCTGAAGTTGTATAGAAATTGAATGGAACATTTGTTATTGCATAATTGTCAGGAAGATTTGATAGTTTATCTGTCATTATAACACTTTTTCCACATCCAATCCCACCAACTAACATCACTGGATGTTTTTTATTCACGAGCAAATCGATGAAAAATCTCAAACGAGTGGTTTCAACTGTACTTACTAAACATTGCTATGAGAAAATAATTACAAATTAGATTTGATTATGATATTTAAATAAAATTGATAAAAAATGTTTGTAATACCTGCAATGGTATTTCAGGATCGAAATAGTATTTTTCGATTTTTTCAGACCAAGATACGAACTTTTTGGTTTTTGGATCTATGTAATAATCAAAAATATTTTCATCGGAAGGGAATTTTATTGATTTGAATTCAGTTGTGAACCATTTAATGAATTCAGTTCTCCAATCGGTCAGTTGATCTTGGAACAACGCAGATCCAAAGCTCCAAATGCAGCAAAATACGAAATACGTTTCATACCTGAAAAATAAACAAGAAAAGATTTTTTCCAATAAAAATGAACGAAATTATTAAATAAAATACCATTCTTTGGGACTATCGCTGGGTATGTTTTGCTTGGTCAAAAAACATTCTAAAAGATATGTGACCATTTGAACTTGTTGTATGTCAGTGAGAGGAGTGATCTTTTTAAACTTTTTACTCGATTCAAGTAAAGGTGGTATGTATTTATCGAATAACACAGAAAGTATAGATTTTTCCGCAGGATCTTCACGAGAATCGATCCAAGACGATACATATCTAAATATATTACAAATACATTATTAGATAAAGAATTTTACAAATCAAATTTATTTTGAAAATAATTACGGATTCCATCCTAAATCTTGAGGATTTATGTACAATATACCAGCTCTCGATACAGTTGCTGGAGTCGCTGTTCTCAAATTGCTTATTTCGAATAATAACCTCATCGATTTAGTCAAAGAAATTCTTTCGTTGCTAGCCAATGTTAAAATCTAAAATAACCGTAATATAAAAAAAAGAAAGATTTTATTTCAACAAAAAATACTGTTTTCAATGTGCCTTATTATCATCCATTAGGGTGTTCAAACTTTCTATCCACATCGGATCTATGTCACCATCAAGAACAATCCATTTGGCACCATCTCCTGGCATATTGGACATGTCTCTCATAATGACAGAAAATAGACCATCTTTCCATTCACGAGTAGCTGAATTGATTACACCGAAAAGTTCATCGTTGGTTACAGCTTTTGGGTCCAAATCATTGTAATACGGTTTGAGTTTAGCCATCTATGAAGAAAAATTTAATTAAATTTAATTTTCAATTATTTATCATATAATAGAATCCAAATATAATAGATTGACCTGATATGCTCTATGCAAACATTTCCAAACACACGTTTTTCCAGTACCAGCTAAGCCTATTATAAATACGGAATGTCTCACTGCAAATAATTCTTCTAATTGAACTATCTGTAATGCAAAAGTTTTTTTATGATTCGATTCATATAAAAGCTCTAATGGAATTTCACCTTTAATATAAATCCTTGTTCTGGTTGTAATTTCATGTCGACTGCGGCTGCCTGGCACATTTTTTCGAATTCAATATTTCTTTTTCGAGGAACATCCAACGACGGAAACAAATCTCCGATTAATCCCAAAAATACTGGAATATCGTCAGTAATAATTTTAGGAATGTTAAAGTCTCGTAGTGCTCTCATTAGAACTTGATCTTCGGGTCTTTGTCTATCACCTCGCTGAAATGTGATTATGACATGATTGCAATGATTTTGAAAGAATAAAATATCCAGAAATATTTACCTTTAAAGATCCAGCAATAACAAGAACTGATTTTATAGCTCTTAAACCCCAATCGTAATGATCCTGTTTCGATAAAAGTTCTTTGCATAACGTATAGAGAGTGATAAATTTTCTAGCAAGCAATCTGGCTTCTTGAAATCCTTCAGCCACCAACATTATTTCGCAAATGAGTTCGAAATCAGGAACAACCATAGCACACGGTCTATAATTTTATATGATATTCATAAAAATCACATATAAATGAAAAATCAATATCATTCATACCTAAATAGAGATTTTATATTTTCCGGCAATTCCGTTCTTCCAGCATATCCTGGATTCATCGTAATGAATATGCCAACAGTTGGCTTCAAATATATCTTTTCTCCCATAAAGCTGAATTGAATTTTTTTGTGTTTGATCGCATCTTGTATAGATTTGACTTGAACTGAAACAACTGATAAAACTTCAACGGATATTCTGTTGAACTCGTCAAAACACCCCCAAGCACCAGTTTGCGCCAATCCTAAATAAGGATACTAATCAGTAATTACCAAAATTATTAATAAATCATTCGATTTTATTTCACCTTTGTATATATTTCCACAAGATTTATAATCCATCTGTTCGGAACAATTGAAAACATAAACCATTACTCCTAAAGCTCGTCCTAGATCTTTAGTCGTTTCAGTTTTTCCAGTACCTGCAGGACCAGCTGGTGCTCCTCCCATCACTAAATGCAAACTCTGTCAAAGAAAATCAATCATTTTATTTTTATCGGGAAATAATATGTTTGAATGTATTATTAATGACCTGGGTAAGAGTAATATAGCATCTATCCGTCAAAGGAGTAATCACAAGTCTAGGAGTGTTACCCAAATATTCGTATGCATATTGAAATTGAGCATCGCATATGTTGCCGAAGCAATCATTCACATTTGCATCCCAACGGTGTCTATAATTAATTTATAATGAAAAGTTAATACAATGTGTACAAGTTATGAAAATGCCTGAAATACCTCAGTTGACTTTGCCACATAAAGGAATTCGATGATTCAACTTTTGCAGCTATCATTTTAGCCACAACATCCCTCGAATGCACATCGATAGTGCATATTGTCATAATTTTTTGACGATCACCAGGAGAAAGTTCTCCCAGCAACCAAGTGATCAAAGCATTCAGTTGGTTGATTTGTCTCCGTTGGTATTCTTTCAGAGCATTTTCGTAGCCTGAAATATGACATATATTTTTGAAATATATGACATATATTTATCGGATATATTTTTGAAATTTCATACCTTCTTCCAGTTTTGCAAAAGCTTGATTTGTTTCGATGCTCCACCAAATCTGTGTTGCGACTAAGGCTATTTGTGCAGCCCAATCGAATAACCACAAATCTCTCTGTTTTTCTTCGTAAGCGTTTATGGCATTACTCAAGAGATCGTGAAGTGTCTCTATCATGCAATTCGTCACTCGATTCAACCAGACTTCAACCTTAAAATTTTCACAATAAATGAAAAATAAAAGCTTAAATATGTTAAATCAAAAAGGAAAATTCCACATACTTTCCCGGAACAATCGCAGGGGGTCTTCAACGTAACATGTTCTTCATTTTCTTTCGATATTATTTCAAAAGCTAAATTACTGTTTTGTCCATTGTCGTTTTTAATAAAAACTAATTTTGCTAAGCTATCGTATAATTTTATCAGATGTTTGCACACTAATTCAGGAACATTTCCGTTTGAAAGAATATCTAAATAATATTTGGAAAGATTACATTTATTGATTCGTGAAGACTGTATTTGCTTTCATGATATAATTTGAAGTTACCTAGTAAATCTGCTGATGATACAAAATAAAATCTAGGATATGCCAAACGTTTGGTTTCTAAATAATCATTCAAAGCTTTTTCGCATATTACTAATCCACGATGTAATGATTCCAAATTGTCGAATAATCCTGATTTATTTGTAGCTTCAATTACGTTTGGAGTTGATTGAATAAGCTCCACCATTTTCTTCACACAAAAAAATAATAAATTAGGCGATATTTTATTACTTGAACGTATTTTAAACATAAAATCACTTTGAATTCCATGTCAATATTATCAAATCTATTAGAATCTTCAGGGAGTTGATTTCTTATATCTTCTGAACCTACAAAAATACTTTCTAAATACATCCATTTCCTTTGGACTTCGAACCATATATTAATAGCTTGATCAGCATTTGATAATTTTTTCTGCCATTCGGCTACTTCTTGTTCAAAATGGCCTATGAATTTTGAAGCCATCATATTTTGCACTTGGGTCTAAAATATCAATTGTTTTATTTTTTTACGTTGTTAATATTTTTCGCAAGTATGTATGTATATTATCGAAAACCTGATTATCTTCCAATGTTTCAATAAGCTCTTCGCTAGCTTTTGGCATTTTTATTTGAGTTCTATCATGCTTTTCATATTCAAAATTCATATCGCTCCAGGTGACATCCAAATCTCTAAAAATATATCAAAATTAATAAGTCTTTAATAAATAATCTATGTCATTAAAAAATGTAAATTACTTTAAAGTTTTTTCCATGGCTCCTTCTTTGACAGATTTATCTACAATGTTTTTAACTTCATCTTCATATTTGTGCAAATTTAACGACAGTAATTCTGCTAGTGTTGTATTTTCATCCATTTGTATTTTTACCTAATGAAAAAACTATTTTAGAATATTGCAGTTATAAGTGCGTTACTTATTATTCGTTCAAATGAAGTAACAGAGAATCATTTATTTTCATATACATAGGTACATAATTTTTTCATTATTAAGCTGGAATTTTAAAAAGCACCGAGAAAAGCCGTAAGCTTTTGATGATAATTTTACAAATGAATACACAATTTAAAGCCAATTGAACAAAGCACTAATAAAAATGTTTCAGATTGCAAAAACATTTAAATGTCATCATTATTTGTATCAAAGTATTACACAAACGATGAAAAAAAACTCACCAGTCTCATAGCATCTACTTCATTTTCAGCTCGCTATTTAGCAAAATAAAAATGAGAAAAACATTCAATGAATAAGAAAAATCATATGAAAAAACAAAAACAGCGGCTAGCTATTGATATTTTATTAAATAAACATCGTTATTGTTATTATTTGATTTCAGTAACTTTATTATAAAATACTCACACAACAAACATTTACCGTAACTCACTATAGATCAACTAACACTTTTAATACATGTAGACATCAAAATTATATAATATGTTCACAAAATATATATGGAATTTCGTTGGGTTTTTGCAAACTTTTCGTTGCAACGAATTTCTCATCTGTCTTCTTACTTAACTTAACATTAATTAAATCTAAGCCGAAATCCTGTAACGAATAAGTTGGTACAGTTTGCTTTCGGGGTTGAGTTTGTTTCGGGGAACGTTTGTACGATTTTGATTGTTTTTTTCCCAACTTGAAATGCGTTAGAAGCCTATATGAAGCTCTACTTCGGCTTTTAGAAGACGCATTGATTGAATGGGAAGATGAAGATGGAGATGGCAATGATGATGATGATGATGATGAAGATGATTTTTTTGGTGCACATGAATGCCGATTGTGAGTGCTCGTTCTGTTCATTCTAAACGAGATATCTTCAGACTTCATATCTTCCAATTTCTGAATTGACAAGACTAGATTAATTTACACATTCTGCATATGGTTCTAACAAATTTAAGCGACATTTATGCCAGTATACTATATTGGCGTTCACGAATCACTTTTCTATATAATTATGTATGTACATTTAAAAAACACCTTATTTCCAATAGCAAACAATTGTTTTTGGCATACCTTTGTCGTGACCATTAATTCTATCCAATGCCTATCTCGAATTGCAGGATTTTGAAGTTCTGTCACTGCTCTTAGTGATGTCAAAAGATTTTTGATTACGGCTTCGATAGCTAAATATGGCTCCCTAAAATATCATATCAATATTCAATACTGACCTGATACATTTCATCTTCACTTATAATCGAATTCGATTCGTTAAATGATTGATAAATCAGCAAAAGCTAGATACCATTGTCTAATTTCTTTATCCAAAGATCTTAGTTCTTTTATGAATCGTTTACATTCCATATCCATTCCTTCTGCGTCTATTTTCTTCCATGGAGTTTTCTTCCAATCTTCGATCGTATAATCGACGAGAAAGTAACAATCCCAAAGTTGCTGAAATATAATTTAATAAAACACACATCAAAAGCATTCACACAATTAATGCATTAAAATAATACTTTTGCCATTTTCAATTCTCTCCTGGCATTCGTCAATGGTTTTATTTCGGGTGATACAATATCGAACAATTCACAAGATTTTTTCAAAGATGAAACCGCTTCTTCGAAATGGACAAGTTCTAAATGAGTTTTATCAATCAGTTGATATACGTCTTCACAATTTAATACAAAAAACTAAAACAGATCAAAAATTGAAAAGAAATTTCAAATACACCGAAAAATGTTACAGTCGCGATAAACATAATAATATAATATTAGTTATACCTTCTTATATTTGAAATCTTCTCTGTACAAATGCATCTTTGAATTAAACAGAATCACTTGCTTGCTTATCAGATGTGCTTGATTTATTTTCAACGGACCTACATTGCTTTTAACAACAGATGCCAATTTTAACAAATTTTTCCACTTCTCTGGCAAAACTTCTAGCTAAAAATGTGATCCGTCAATTGTATCGGTGATATTCTCAATTTCAGATTTTTCATTCACTTACCAGCGTATAAACAGAATGTTTCTTTCGCCCATCCTTATGTTGTATGTAAAACAATTAACAGACAACATAAATAACTTCGACATGCGAAAGAAAAGATAGAAAAAAATGACATACCTGATCGAAAACTTCTTCAGGAAAATCTACCCCGTATGTTTTTAACAAATCGATTTGTTCACAAACTGATTGAAACATATTTTCTATAGTTTTCTCTTGTCGTTCTCTCACTTTTATCAAGCATCCCATGACACACAACAACCTTTCATAGTCATGATCTTTCAATTCTGAACATAAACTTTTGGACGCCTGTTCGATGAAATCGTCTAAATCGTTCAAGCTGCAATTAAAATAATAATATATGTAGATTTATTCATTTTCAAAATTTAAACTAAAATTTATATCTACTTACCTCTTTTCCACATGATCCACAATATTTTGCTTGAAAACATTGCTCCATTTGCATATCAAGTTTAATAGCGTTTGCTTCAATCGTTTCATATCTAAAAGAAGCCAACCATTGAAAAGTCGACTTTCAGGCAGTTTATCGCATTCTTTGTATAAATCTTCGAATACTTCAATCTGAAATCGTGTTGTTAAAATTAAATCAATATTAATTAATTAGTTAATTTTTATATCATACCTGTTCTTTAAAAATTGATAAAGATGGTCGTAATGACAAGTTATCGTCGTCGACATCTTCATAGTCTGATGTTTCCAAAGCAGTTTTGTCGACGACTTTTCCATTTTTCAAAAATGAATATAATAACGAATTTCTATCGTCCAACCATAGATATGAATAATTTTCGAAAATCTAAGAAAAGTATGCATATGTATTAATTATATTTGGAAATCATCGTAAATTTTCATATTGACGAAACATATAATTACCAACCTGAATATATTGATTCACATTTCCGATTGTTTTTCCGACAATGTCTATAATATTTTTCATCATATTCTTTACAACATTATTATTTTCAATATCGGCTGTAAAGCAGAAATAAACAGTGATACAGAATTGAATAACAAAATTATGACGAAAACTAATTCTTAAATTACACATATAATTCGGCATTTGATCTTTTTCAGTGATCCGTTTGAAAATTTCAGCTTGATCGATTATATCTTTGATCATTCCTGAAAACAATGTTTGGAGACTCCCATTCATATTCTCGTCTAGAGGAGGTTCGAATTTTATGTCTGAAAAATTGAATAATGATCTGATATAATATCTATTTTTTAGGGTCATATTTTATAATTTGATTTAAAACCCACCTGGTTCGCAAAGTTCAGCTGATATTTCAACAAATGGTGAACAAAGTCCTCTGTTTGAATCCATATTGTCGTTTAAAAAAGTCAAACTTGTAATGATCGATTTGAGAATTGCAGAAGACGTCTATTAAATTAGAAAAGAGTTTGTATCGAAAAAAAATGTGTTATGTATATTGTAGAAAATTGAAAAACAAATGATTTGATTGAATTAGTATAGGTATGAATTTTCTTACTTGGGAATCGACGTGATTTAAATATGCTGACCAGTGAATAGCACTTTCATTATTTCTTTGTTTTCCATTTGCATGTGCTAGTAAAAATGAATAAAAGTGTATAGGTATAAAATAAAAATGAATAAAAAATACGGCTTAGATTGAATTTCTTACGTTCATGTGCAATTTCATCTGATGGCTTATAAATACAAATAAATATGTATAAATGGATTTTGTATAATCGAATAATCAACTACTTATTATATATGTTTAAAAAATAAGCTTATATTCTTACATCAAAGATTAATACTAACAGTTGAAAAAACGGAAAGAAAATTACCAATAACTCTTCTGAAGGTGTCTTCAAATAAAGAAAATGATTTTCTTTAAGTACCTCCACAATTGCTTTATGAGAATCTTGTATTTCATTGAATCTACAAATAGTATAATAAAAAAATCACTACAGATTACAGCATTTGGTAAAACTTGAGGTGTTTAACCTTTTATTTCTTCTCATAGAATTTTCATCGACAGCCAAAAGTGCATATTTTCCAGATTTAGGATGAGAATAGCGATCGAACATAACGACACTAGCCCAGTTATCAATACGTGTTAAGACTTTTTTAATATTTTTCTGAGCAGTCAAGACTCGCCCTTGAAGTTTGTCCACTTTTGAAAATACTTCTTCCACGTATGAAGTAACTGTAAATATGACAAAAATTATAGACTGCGTTGAATTATGTAAAATTTCTAATCAACCTACTACATACCATCTGAATTCCAATCGAGTTCGTAAATGCCCTTTTCCAAAAGTTGGTCCACTTCAACGATTTCTTCTTGAATCAATTTCACTTCAGATTCGTGGCTGTTTTTTTTGATATCATTATACCAAATAATTGATAAATTCAACTTGCATATTGCTGACTGAAGGTTTTATTATAGATAGTAATTATATTATAGGTAAAATATGTGTAGATTAATTATTACCTGTAATTCATCGCTTCGATCATATAAATTTAAGCCTTCTTGGGGAATAATGAATTTCTCCAATAATAGTAAATATCGAATTTCACGCAACAGACATACCAACTGAAATTTTTAATGTTGAAAATTTGAACAAAAGTAAATTGAAGGTTTAATATAAAAATATGAACCTCGTTTGCAAAATTCAACTTTAAAAGCGACTTTTCTGTTATCAAAAGATTCTTTTTCGTGTTTCTTTCACATATTTGGGAAACACTTTGAAACCATTTATCATAGATTTCGTTTTCGAATGTTTTGAACTTTTCAATTAAAAGCGTGAATTTTTCTTCCAATTCATTTGAAGAATTCGAAGACGGTATCCTGAAAAAACAAATATTGTCCGTTTTTCAAAAAAAAGATATTCCAGCAATAAAAAAATGAAACCAACATATCTTCAATTTGATTCAGTTCCATAATTGGTATCTGTATACGTTGATGAAGTTTGAAAATCCACCACAACATACCAGCAGTCGGTGGAAAATAAGCATCAATCATCGGTCTACGTTTTGTGTTCGTATAAATCTATAATTTTAATAAATTAATGATATTTAATATGTAAATATAATTGTTATGCATATATTTTTTTATAATACTGTGACTCCTTCTTCGAACAATCGAGACACCAGATTTAATTCATTGTTGAGTAAATTATAAAGACGACTGTAACGAGGTTGCAATTCTTTCAAAATTCTTGGTCTGTTGGCCAAATCTCCAATTACTTGCAGAAGCTACATAAATCCAAGAAGAATCAAGATAATTTTAATTCAATCGATTGAAAAATCATTTGTTAAATCACCTTGAAAATATTGTCTAAATGAGCACAATCATCGAATGCGTTTCCGAATATTTTAGCCAAACATCTGTCTATGTCAACAACTTTTATCATGAAATATTTATAATCATGAATGAATGATTCGTCGTTTGTGTCCAAAGGGTCGTATTGAATGTTACATATGTGATTATAAAGCTTTGTATACTTTTCATATATCTAAAATTAAGTAAAACTTGTGAAAAAATCTGATCATTTAAATTTGAATTAATTGTCTTACATTGATTGTTTCTGCACTGAAAGTTTTTCCTCTGACACCTCCGAATTCCACTTTTTCTAATTTAAGCATTTCGACTGTAGTTTGAAGTATGCTTTCTGACATTTTTAATCTATCAACAAAAAGAAATAATCCACCGAAGACTTTTTTCAGATCAAACATCCATCGTGACACGGTTTGATCTGCACTAAACATCGATATAATGTTTCGTTTATTAGATTCACATACATTCCTTGAATTAAAAATAATATTAATCTCACAATAGTCATTCTAAAATATATTTAAAAGCAAAGAAATTTTTATATTATACAAGAAAAACTGAATATTTTCCAATATTTGTCTAATTTTGGTAACTTGTTCGAAAGGTTCACCAAAAAACATACTCTGTTGGTCGCAGCAAGCAATTGATTGTTGAACGATCATGTTGCTTATTTCTTTCAAAAATACTGAAATTTTAAACATACATATAAATTATTATTCTAAAATTTATCAACGAAAATAATCGATTTAATACTTTTGATTCTTTTATTCGTTTTTCTATAATATTTCGAGTTCACCCACAGCAAACTGACACAATGCATCATCGGTCTGATCATCGGTTGACTTTCAATGAAAGTCGTATTGATGAAATTTTCAAAATGTTTCTTCAGCGGAGTTTGATGAATCACTATATCCCTAGTTTCTACAACGCCTGAAATCAATATAATCACATTAGAATATAAATTGAAGAAAATACTATTTTTGTAAAAACAATGTACACATACCGGCAACCAAATTAGTGAGCATCGACTTAAAACATTGAAAATAAACACTATTGGTAAATTCAAGATATTCAGCCATTTTCTTAGTTCTTGGCTGCCGAAGTTGTGCGTAAATGCCTTCGAGGTTTTTCAATCTCGAAGACCAAAATTCTATATCGTCAGTCGGTAATGGAAATCGTTTTTTCGAAAGAACAATTTCGGAATCTTCTTTCAGCACATTGTTTATTTGATATGCCCAATCGATTATAATTCCCTCGATGTTCGTTTTCAAATAAATATCAATGATTTCTCCATTACTACAGTGCAATATAATGAATATCCGTCAGTAATATACAAATAATAGTTATCAAAATATATTGTTAATTTGCTAATTAAATTATAAACCTTTCCATAAAATCTTTTTCCGCTTGGTCCAGTTTTTCGATTCCATCGGGCATAGGTAACATTACTTGAGAATTTATCTCCCCGCGAATCTGATTGAAACGAAGTTATTGAAAAAAAAAAAACCGTAAAACGAATATTTTCAAATAAATAAATGAATTACATGAAAAACAATATACCTGATACAATATATTTTTGAAATTGTATGCATGTTTCTTTATATCGTCTTCGATAATCTTAGGCCAATTACGATGATTTTTCGGATTACACAGTAACGGATATAAAATTTCTTCTGTTAATACAATAAGTTCGTTGACTAATTGGTTTGAAATTTCTCCAGCGATTAATACCTATTGTAATTAATATAAATTTTATAATGAATTGGAAAATATCGAATATTTTATAAGCATATGCTCGTATGCGTATCGTATATGCATGTGTGAATAATAACCGATTTTGAATTTTCTTTCGTTACGACTTGGGATGGTTTTCTTATAAAATAGACTACTTTGCTTTTCGGAGTCGATGAAAATCCGATAGAAGCCTGTAATAGTCCAACATGGTTCAAACTGAATGTTATTATAGGAAAATTAGGATCGTCTAGATATTGAATGACTATGTTCTGAAAATTAAGGAAAAAATATATAATTATGAAGTGATATAGATATTTTATTAAAATAATATTCATACTCTGTCATCATTTTGTAACATTTTCTGCCATTTTTCAGGTTTCAATCGTAAAACTTTCATTACAAAATTTGCCATATAATCAGTTTTCGCCTCGAGTTCACTAATCGCAGCCATTTTCTATTAAAATGACAACAAAAGAAATCATAAAAATCAAATTAAAATAATAGATTTCATTTAAATAAGTATGCGCGAATGTGCTTTATTTTTATCATTTCATTCGAAATCTTGAAAGTTCTGGAAAAAAAATTAACCGATTGTTAAAAATTTTGCTCGACGACACAAGATATTCGATTGGTTAGAATAAATAAGATTTTTTTTTTATTATTGTCAATCTCTCTTTCTATTACACACTTCAACTACTTTGCAGCGGCTTCTATGCTAAGGGGATAATGAATTGGTCTTTTTCCGATAAGGGACTAATTAGGTGATGGATACTTGGAGATGGATGCTTTTCTGCAGCTTAGTTCGGCTCTTCTAGGCACAGGAATTTTCGACGAAGAGTCGAGCTGGAGAGGAGAAGGAAGATTTTTTAATGAATCGATATTCCATCAACCTCACACTTTCGCTGGGATCCGGCCAGCAAAATAGTCTTTGGATCGAGGTGCCTTTTCAGGGTAGCTCGATCCTTAGAAGATTTTACTAGTCAAGTTTTAGACTAGGTTAGGCTATCGTCCCGTTGATTTAATTATCTAGGACCATTCAATCACATACATATGTATATACCTACGTATTTATGTAGTTGCACATAAAAATATTTGTGAAAATCTAAAATTATCGATTAAACAAAAAAAAAAAAAGAAAAGTGTAACAGGTGAAAGAATGTCAAAACAATAATAGTGATAGTAGTGAAGACATTAACCTTGTCCTCATCCATATTAGCGTGTGTCTTTTATATTGTCACCAAAGCAGTATGTTCAATTTAGCGAGAAATTCATTTTATGAAGAGATCACGCGAATCGTTAACGAACACGCGAGCGAACCTGAATCGCTTGTTTCCATGGAAATATAATAACAAGAATTCGATTCATTTCTTATATACGTAATTAGAAATACATATATTCGAATCTTCTATAGCGCGCAAATTTCTTACGTGTTGTAGAAATAAGGGTTTTTCAGTAGTCGGACAGCAGCTTTTATTACAGGAATGTGGGCAGACTTGATCCCCCCTTTTGTCTTTTGTCTCTTACTTTGTTTTGTAAAATAAGATTTTGAAAAGAAAAGTGTCGAAACACTCAAATTTTGATTGGGTTTATTTGGTATTAGCGCTATTTGAAATAATCAATTAATTTTCTGATATATTCGAAAAAAAAACGAGAGAAGTGAAATGGTGACATTCTGACATGTATTAGAGACTTGATCCTGGGGAAAATTATATGATATGTTTCATAAATGTCGTGATATACAATCTTATAATAAGTTTTACTTAACCTCGATTTATCTTACAAACGATTCCTATAAAATTAAGAGTATTTAGAACCTCAAATTCTCTCTTATGTTTCTTACCTATGAAACTCGCATTTCGATGAAAATATTTTCAATTAGCTCGGAATTTAATTAAATTTACTTAATGTATTTGCACCTACCAATGTCATCAATTTAAAATAATGTAACCCTTTTGATAACTTTAATTTGAGCGTTTCGTATGAGCTAATTGTCTTCAGTCTCTTCTAAATGATAACACAGCAAAGTTTAAATGATTTCAAATGGAATTTTCGGTGAAAACAAAAAGTCTAATAGTCACAAAATGTGTTGTTATATGTCGTATCGTAGTCGCGTGTTGTGGTAGTATGCGCAGAGCTGTGGTGACATCGCTGTCATCACACTGCTATTAATAATTCCTCAGTACAAAACAAAAACAACCTTATAATCATTGCACATAAAAACTATAATTGAGTACACGTTGAAATAAATCAAATAAGCGAAACAGCCTCGGAACGGCAAACGAGCGTGGTGTTGTCAGATCGCGATCCTAGTTCGATTGTGATTCACGATCGTAAATATTGAATCATTGAATTTGCGAAAGTTTATTACTTTTCGCTAAGAATTCTGTTTTTCTTTTCGAATTCCTATTAATAAATCGCCCAGATGAATATGAGCGACGACGACCGAGACATCGACATCGAGAGCGACGTTAGTATACAACAATCTATACCTACGATCTATGACCGATAATGGATTATGATCGCTATAGATCTTTGTTTTGAACTATGCTCGATCATTACCTAATGACTGTATCGTTGGTCACGTGGAGCTATCGTTTTTTTGTTTACACACAATAGCAACTGTCAGATTTCACCTGTCAGCTTGTTTATTTGTCGAATTTAGGTCATTAAAGTCAGTGTAAATCGATTAATAATGTCATATTATGCTTTATATTTATGATTAGAATCATATAATTTGAAGTTTTATTCGATTAGATTAGGGTTCGGTCTCTAGATTGATATTCTAAACCTAAGTAACTTATAACCCAGGGTCACCAAGTGGTCTATTTGACGATTTTAACTGAATCGTTTGTGTTCTACAAATAGCATTCTATCTTGTGATTGTATCTAGTGAAATTATGGCGATCATAATGAAATCTTAATTGTTTCATTTTCATATTTCCTCAGGAAGGAGATGATTCCGATTCCAGATCACATATGCGGCAGTCTTCTAATCTCGGGGGTTACTACTCACAAGTATGTTACATGGATTAGATATATGTATATTGAATTTTCAATTTTGTTTCAAGTAGATATTCAATTTATATTTTTTTCCCATTCAGGCAGACAAAAGAGCTCATCACAATGCATTAGAAAGGAAACGAAGAGATCATATAAAAGACAGTTTTACCTCATTACGTGATTCAGTGCCAGCTCTGCAGGGGGAAAAAGTGGTAATTACATATTATACAAATCAAAGAAATTTACATTTATATGATTACTTCATCCTTTAATATAACAATAATGTTGAATTTGATGATCACTTTAAATTATACATAGTGAATTTATCACTTGATATTATTCCGCAGGCAAGTAGAGCACAAATTCTCAAAAAAGCGGCTGAATACATCCAATTTATGAAACAGAAAAATTATTCTCATCAACAAGACATTGATGATCTCAAACGACAAAACACTATGTTAGAAGCTCAGAGTATGTGCCCTTAGTACATTATTTTATTATTTTTGATCATTAAATTTTATCTGAACATTTTTATTTAATTCAGTCAAAACATTAGAAAAATCTAAAGCTACTGGAAATTACCATGATGCGAATGATGTTGGCAGTTCACATGGCGACACTGATAGTTCAGATGGAGAAGGTCCTACACGTCGTGTGAAAAAACTTAAAATCAACGGAATATCAGTGAATTCAGAGCATGTATTACTTTAATTAAGGGAAACTTGGTCTAAAAAAACTTTCAATTTACTTTGAAAAAAAAAATGCGTATATTTTCAAACAAATTTAATAAATATTAAAGTAGAAAATTATGGAAAACTCAAAATTTAGATTTCGGTCCCATAAGTTTTTTTTAGTGTCTATGTAATTTAATATTATTTTTATTTCAGAACAATGTCTGAAATCTAAGTCTAATTTAAACATGTTGAATATCATAGAAACAGTATTACATTTAATATTTAAATTTATTTCTGGTTACGTATTTGTGTAAATTTTTCGTTTGGCATGGCGTAATTTCTTACTTTTCATCGCGAAATACATTTCATATTTAATCTGGTGTAAATTGTATATAAACTTTCTCATTTATACTTTCTTAGGATCTACTTTTAATTGTTATACATATTAAACATAGTTTGATGTACTATAAGTTGTTTTCGTTTTTCATTCATGTGTAGTGATTTGTAAAAGTTGACATGTTTTCTCGTACAATAATTTTGCTTCTTTTGCGTCATTACTTTTTCCAATTGTTACCTCTTCACAACAATTACTGAAAATGTAAATTTATAGTAATTAGATAAATTGCAAAAAAGATAAATCATTAAGATACTTTGTAGTATTTTTATGAAAATTTTAAACATTTATCTGTAAACTGTTTCTTTCTAATTTACCTGAAAAATTTACCGCTGATGTTGTTCAAAGATGGATCCGTTGCTAGATAAATCGATGTTTGAGCTCCTTGATTTGGTGATTTCATGAATAACCACATCCATGGAGCAAGTGAAATTTTGACACTCCAGTTTCTCATTATTATTGAATGTCTCAAGTGATTTGTGCTACGCACCATACCCGGGTTCAATGCATTAATTGTCACATTTGTTCCTGCAAACATACCAAGTTTTTGAAGAAAAAAATTAAATCAAGTTATGCATTCTTCATTTAAAATGTCTTTTTAAACAATAATCTAGAATAAGATCTACATTTGGATACCTTTTAATAATTTTGAGATATATTTTGTCATCATGATCAATGCCAATTTGCTTTGTCCAAACCATTCTTTGGAGACATAATTGTTTTTGTCAACTTCACAACTTAAAGGCATATTTGTTGGTTCGTACATTCCAGCGCATACGTTTATTATTCTTCCTTGTTCAGAACATTTTAAGTTTTTCAGTAAGAGATGAGTCAATAAAAAATGACCTAGTATATTGATTGTTATTAATTTTATCAATACGAAATTTTTCTGTATAATGTTCATTAATGGTTTGTTTACCTAAATAGTTGACGCCTGTATGAATTTCAAAACCATCTTCAGTTTTGTTAAAAGGATGGAATATTATTCCGGCATTGTTTATCAGAACATCTACTTTATGATTTTCTAAAATGCAATTGCATGTTTGATTAAATTATCAATCAAATGTTATTTTTTTAATTGGTCACTACCTAAGCATTTGGCAAAACTATGAATAGATTGTGTTGAAGCTAAATCTATTTTTTTCAGTGTTAGATTTGCATTTGGTTGTTTACTTTTTATACATTTCATTGCTTCTATTCCTTTTTGTACAGAACGACAACACATGATAATATGTGCTCCTTTCAACAAGTAATATTTTCAAACAATAAAAATTATTATTTGAACAAAATACATATGTACATTTTCATATATTTTATTTTAACCTCTAGCTGCAAGTTCCTTGCAAGTTTCAAAACCTATACCAGACGATGCCCCTGTTACAACAACTAATTTTCCATCCATTCTATTAGATGTGGAGCACTGCGTTCCACCCATATATCCTCTGAAACAAAACAAAAAATACTTTGAAAATCTTCATTAAACTTACATATATTAAGGTATTCATTTCATTTTTGAGTTCCACATACCTAATGCAAGTGATAAGACCTATAATTATTGAAATAATATACGGCCACCAGCTATCTAATGGGTTCGATGGCATATCAGCAAATTGCACAGACATTATGATAAATTAAATGTTGAGAACTTAATGCCTGTGTACAATTGGAAGTGTACCTCACGCCACAATTGAAGAGTCCCTACTGAATGAAGCACAATTACAGCATCATCGTTTAGCGGAAGTTTTAAATTGATTGTGTAAATGCATTTTTCACTTGGTCACACCTTTCGATTGGACTCTATTATAGCTTTTGAAATTAAGTAATATCGAATTGATAGAATATTTTATTACAAAAATATAACATGTGATATTGTCATGGAATATGATAAGCAGAGTTCAATTGAACTAATGTTTACATTAGGTGTTTTCTATAAAGAATTGATAAAAGGATAAGATAAATTCATATCTTTCTATAAATGAATAAAATTGTTTAAATTGCAACGTAAGCGATGAAAAATGTGGATTTATATAAAAAATAAATACAAAAATGACTAGATACTTTATTTAATGTTTATTGAAAGAAAATGAGGAAAGAACAAAATTAAAAATCTGAAATTGGTAATGGTCAGCATTTGAAGTTTAAGGACAAACATGCGTTTGTAGTTTTTTTTGTCAGCTGTCAGTGTCAGTGTAAATGCCGACGCGTTTAATGATTGATGTAAGTTTGTTTTAACGATTACTGATAAATGAATCTTATTCGGAATCTCTTTAATTTTGTCTTTATCTGTGACTCGTTACTTTGGCATAGAGTTAATGTAGATTTACTTTCGATCGAATATCATGTGCACTTTATGAAAATACTCAACTTAATAATATAATTTAATGATAGGACCAAAACCGTCCTTTGATGAGAGGTCTCAAATTAATCGTTTCGAATTACACTATTTTAATGGAATAATTTCAACTTTCAGTTGACAAGAGAGTTCAATGAATATATTGCCTATTTTCGCTAAAAAAACTTGACAGAATGGAAAGGAAGTCATCGCAGCTTGGCAGAGGTGCCAAGGGGAAAATTGCCCAGTATCCAACAGATTTGTTTGCTTTGGGTAAAAGTTCCACTGTGCTGAACAGAGAAGATGCCAAACGAAATATACATGGAAAACCCGCACCACGTATTTTTATTATAACCAATACATTTGTTATTAGTATTAGTATTATTTATTGATCATTTGTATTTTGTGTATGATAGCATCCAGTAAGAGAAAAAGTGATGTACCCTCGACGTCAGTTGTTGCTCCTGCTAAAAAATTAAAAGTACCTGGATTCGGTGGGTCTCCTGGAGAATCCAGTTCCACATTCGATATTGATCCAGCTGATTTAGTTCCGTCTGTACTCGCTGCATATGATTCGCATAACATAGACAAATTGGTGACTAACTAATTACTCTATTACAAGATATCAAAACATAGGCAATAAATGACGATATGTGTTTTCATTTTAGAATTCTTTGCTCGCCGGTGCTGTCAGACTTCTAAAATCCCAAAGATGGAAACCAGATCTAATACTTTGTCACAGTTTAATTTATTTGGGAAAATTAAAACCTTCCATATTCAGTAACGAGCCAGTTATGCAAGCTCTTTGTGGTTTATTGAAACGAGAACAAGGTGCTGCATTTAAAAATAAAGGGAATCCTTTAGTCTTTGTATTAGCTTGTAATTTGTTGTACACTGGATTTAAAGACAGTAAAAATTGGCCTGATATTTTCATTAAGGTATTATAAGTTTTTAGATTGTGGTTATAATTTGATATATGTATGTTTAATTAGTTTTTTTCATTTAATATATTTTATTTAGGTTTATATTGAAGATGCATTAAATGAAAGATGGTGGGTAGACTGCACATGGTGTAAATGTTTTGTTGACAATATTATTACTGCATTTCTCACTACTACACCTCCGAGTCATCTTATGCCGAATGATAATAATTCTTTGGGTAACTTTGCTTATTTAACATATCTATAACATTCATGTTAGAATTTATTTTCGATTATCAGAGTAATTTAATACAATTTTTAGGCACTTTATCCCCATCAGGGTCTCCTTTGTTGGGAGCAAGTGAAGAAGACAATGAATTTTCCGACTTTGAATATTCTACTCATCCTAGATATAACGGATCATATGAAGCTGTTGAATGTATAGTTGTTGAAGCTATTACAGAGCAAACAGGTCGTAGAGCAGCTACTGATTCTCTAGGGAAAGGTTTTCTAAAGTTATTAGCAGCCACATCAGGTTTTCCTGAAATAAGAGTAATTGCAGCTTCAAGGTTGGAAGTTTGGTTACATTCAGGGAAGCTATGGCGTCCTGCTCAAGAATTATTGGCATATTTAGCAACTAATATATCTGGATCTTCACCAAGAGACCAGGAAGTACTTGCCCAACTTGTTAAAATGCGTCTTAAAACAAAACCTTTAGTGAACGCATATTTAAATTGTCTCAGAGAAATGGTTTCCATGTACCCAGCCACACTTCACAGTGTAGTCACTCATACAATTTATAATGAATTATCAAGTGTTCGGAACCCCAATAGCATGGCGGCTTTAGCCTCTCTTATTCAAGCTCAACCTCAAAATGTTCCTCAAGCAATGGCTGAAACATTTCAGGAGCTACTGATGAGACCTGAAGAATATTTACGTCCTTTGCGAGCATTGATCAGAGAAGCAGTGCGTGCTGGACGATCAGAAGGTACACAGTCTCTGCTTTCATTGTGCCGCGCTTTAGTGTTAAATCCAAATAAAGAACCACCAGCTGAAAGCCGTGAAAGAATGTTTCATGCTATTGCTGATTTACTATCACTTTGCATCATGTTAACTGCAACTCATTCAAAACATCATCCCGAATACCGAATGCAGATCGCTTCAATTCAATGTGATGGTGTGTGGTGGCTCCATGAAAGTGCTTTAGCACTCTATCGTCCATCGCAGCAAGAGTATACACTTGCTCTTCATAAAATCATGTTCTTGGAAAATGTTGATACATATTGCAGACTAGATAACTGGCCACAAGAATCTGAAAGATCTGTACCTTACCGAATTAGCTGTGAAGTACCTTTACTTCAGAATACTCTCATTGGAATACTTTTCATTGGACTCGCTAAAGAGTTACCAATTACACCCGGAGAAACATTAGAACTGTGTGAGCAATTGGTACGAAGAGCAAGTGCGCTATCAACTGAAGAAAATCCTTTGCCTATAGACAAAATTGATGTTGCTGATTATATATTCAAATTGTGTCAGTATCATCATCCTGAAAATATTATTTTACCACAAGGGTACGTATTTAGTAAATGATAATTTTTGACAGGAATAACAATTTTAATAAATAATATTATAGATACGTAGCACCTTCTCTGGCTATTTCGTCACTTTATTGGAGAGCTTGGATGATTCTTGTGATGTTAGCTGCTCACAATCCACATACATTTTCATGTCAAGCATTTGATAAATATCCAACTCTCAAGACTTTAATTGAAATGTGCATTACAAAGTATGTTATGTATTTTTCACATTTTCTTTAAGTCACTATTTTGATTGCACACAATTCAATGATTTGTTTCATTTTTCTAGCATTTGGACTAGCAGTGAATGTTTAGCTGAAATAGAAGGTGAAAGAGCTGCTGTTTTGCAGTTTGAAGGACATTTAGCTGCTGCCAGTACTAAAATTCCTATTACAGAACATACAAGTCGTTTGCTTTCGCAGGTTTTAACAATATAAGAATATAAAAATTAATGTTTTGAATAAGGTTTTGTAATTATGTTTTACTTATAGGTTATGATAATGGATCCAATTGGAATTGCAAGACGTCCGCCTACTTCTGTTATAGAATGCTTGCAAGTTCTCAATAAATCATTGAGACTTGGTTATTTATTGTGCCGTCAACCTGCATTGTTATTAGATATTATCAGTAGACAAGGAACTCAAAAAGCTATGCCATGGCTTCAAGATCTTTTGCATAATTCTGAACATTCTTTGAAGTAGATCTTATCATATCATAAATATTTATTTACATATGATATTGGGATTTGAATTTACTCATTTTTGGTTTTCAGTGTTTTACCAGTGCAGTGTTTGTGTGAATTTCTGGTAGTGGGAGGCAGTTCTGGTCTTGGTGGAAAAACACAAGAATTAATAAGACATCTACGGCAATTAGTCGATGGTGCATCCACAGTTCGAAGTGTTATGGCATTCTTTTTGCAACGTCTTACTCAAACTCATCCTCCTATAAGACATCAAGCTAACAGAGTTAGTTGTGTGAAATATTCATATGTTTATTATCGTAAATACATGTTATATAATTTCAGGGTTTAAAACTCGTTCTGAGTCCACTTACATCAGAAGAACCTTCCGAAGCTGAATGGAATGCAAATGTTACTCCAGAGTAATTTATTCATTAAACACTGACACATCTAAATTAATGGTATGTGAGATTCGGTTTCAATATTTTTTTTGTTATTCATAGGGAATGGCTTTCAATTATACCTAGTAGTAGACATTGGAACATAATCAGGGATGAAGTAGTTGCTGCACTTAAAAATGCTTGTTTGGTTGAAACAGAACCTTCATATGTCACTTGTTATATTAATTTCTTAGCTGATCATGTACACTTGAATTGTTCTACGGTGACTCAATTACAAGATATTGTTTATGTAAGTGTTAACTTTATTTTTATGTCATCATTTGATATGTGAAAAAATTGTTTATATTTATAAATAATACCTTTTTCTCTTTACTATAGTATTTGAGCCAATTGATAGCTGAGCGTATGAGCATAATGGCAGCCATTATTCCTCAAAGTGCCCTTTCAAGTGACCCAAAGGAACCTGATGAATTGGATGATATGAACCCTCATCAAACTCTGTATGCTTTATATTCTATATTTTACCAGTATATGTTGAAGGTAAATTAAATTAGTTTGTTTGTCAATAATTCATTGATTGTAATATGCGATAATATCTGTACACAATTTTATTTCAGACTCGTGAACCGAGAAAAGAATCCCACGATTGGGGCACTAATCAAGGACAAATTCTTGTGAAATGGCCTTCTGGTGAAGAATGTACAATGCATATTTTGGTGATAAATGCCCTTGTTATTCTTCTCACATATGGTCCTAGTAAATGTGTGTTTTCAGACTATAGGTACAATGTTTTGATAGCTTGCTATAAAAAATACATATAATTTTACCATTTTCAGTTGATAAAAACGAAGAGATATTTAAATGGTTTTTATCGGTTTGGTTTGGTGCAAACGCCCCTAAGGCATATCTTGTTGAAACATCTGAAGAAGAACAGTTGTATCCTGATTGGTTGAAACTCAAAATGGTTAGATCTAATCAACTAGCCTTAATTGAAGCGGGCTTAAAAGATTTAGATCCCCAACAACTTGTGCTATTTATTCAAAGTTTTGGCATACCAACAGAATCAATGAGGTGATTATACACACATATATGACGACTGAATTTCACAAAGGGCACAAGTGACTTTTTTTATCAAAATTGAGTTAAGTACAGTAAATAGGTAGTTCAGTTTTATATATAGAACCATTTTCTATAATTAAGTCAATATCAATAAAAAAGGTCACTTAATACTTAAATACCTACGTACCTAAATATAATACTTAATTTTTACTAAGGAATTGATGTTAGTTTTTATCATCTTTTTTTACAATATTAGTGTCCTCCTGAGTGCTTTAGACAATCTTCCATCTGAAACTATGTCTTACCTTATTTTGGAACGTGGGTATATAGCACAACTTATTGGTGTTCAATGGCGTCGTGGAGCTCAAGGTGGTCAACGTTTCTATAATGCTTTGGGTTTAGTAGAGCCAACATTTCCAGAAGGTAATTCTCTTACTTATTTCAATTAAAAAAATATATGAAGATACAACCATTTATTTTCAACTGATTTTTTTTTTTCATTTTGTAGAATCGATAATGGTTGATGATCCTCTTCCGATATTACCTGCATTTGGAACATACACCAATGAACAATGGGACAATGTTACTGAACAGTCATATGAAAGAGGATTACTTTTAGAAGAAGTCGGACCATTGTTTGCTACTGCATTCATGGGTGCGTCAACATATACTGGCAATATAAATACAGCTTTTACATCATTACAAAAGGTTTAATTTTTTATTAATTTATTATATTCTTTGAAATTCGCTCAATTTTTCAATATCATTCTAATAAATTTCAGATCATTGCTGCTGAAATAAAAACAATTAAACGTCCTTCGTTTCTCATTGAAGAATATCCATTTCTACAATTCATTATTATTTATTTCGGTTTGATTTTGAAAAGTCCTAAATGCTTTCATTTTGAAAGTGGTTTTCTCAAACATGTTCGATATTCTTGTCCATTGATGAGACTCCTTTCGAACTGCAGACAATCTCCATTTGGTGACAGTCTAACCGATGTAGCAGAAACTCTTTTACAACATTACGGAAATGCTAAAAGCTCACTTATATCAATTTTAAAATTGTGCATCAACAGTGGAAACAAGAAATTGTCTAAATATAGTCAGAATGAGGTCGCTAAATCTATCATATCAAATATTAATAAATTTGATGGTTCATACAGTGCCACAGATAAAAAAGACTTTTTGGTTAAAAGTAAGTCATTCAAAATAAGATGCATTTGAAATTAAAGAAATTTCAGATATTATAAATAATTTTTAATAATACTCTATTATTTTTTCTAATGTTTTATTTTTGTATTTTGAAATTTCAGCTCTTGAAACTTGCCCAATAAATATGTTGGAACATATTGGCCGATATTTAATCAAAACACAAGATACAAAAATTTTGATTGAAGCAATGGTGACAATTTTAGAAAGGCAGCAGAGTTGTGTGAACAACGAGTTCAAAATCAAAATTGAACCCGGTTCAGAAACACAAAGTGGTCAATTGTGCATGGGAAATGGAGGAGAAGCTGCTGGCTTGGTGATTGATTGGTTGGCAGATCTTCAACCAGAACTTTTAGGAGATGATCCCAAAGCTCAGGTACCTATTTTATGAATTTTGATTACTTGTATAAAACTTATTTTCATTTCGCTTTGTGTATTTCTTTTTAAGATTCATCTCATGTTCAGAGCCGAAGGTGCTCCATGGCAAGAGCTTTTAGTCGCACTCTTAGCTCATCGTGCTTCATGGTGCACATTACATGGTTGCATTACAGTCTTATTATCATCTGAAAAGTATTTTTGCTTTTTATTAAATCAATTGATCACTGATTTGTTTTTCATTGAGGTGTTTTTTTTTTATTTTATTGTAGAGAATGGGAAGCAACTTCTGTATTGGAGCTTATATGGGCACTTACAAGAAGCCCACGAATTTGGCAAGGGAGAGATAAAACTACGCCCAAACACCATACACCTGAAAATATTCTACGATTAACACACTATCAGGTTTTTTTGAATCCTCTACACAATAAGTAGATAGTTAAAACAAAAATATTCAAAATTATTTTTCAACTCAGCTAGGCATATTGATATCGTATATCATCGAAGAAGCAGAAAAATGTGATAATCAAGATCAAGCTTGTCTCAAAATTGAATCGCGATTACCATTGTTACTTGAATGTTTACAAGATGATCATGCTATTGTGAATGCAATTACGAATTTGCGAGATAAATCAATTGAATCTAATTCCACCATTCAAATTTTTGTCATATTATTGTATATGAGAATTCCGAAAATATGGAATATATTGACAACCAACGGAAACTCACCTTTGTCAAGCGCTATGTATCAAGATATCTATGATACTGATTATACAGGTACATAAATATATCAAATGTAACATTATTTAAACTTAATAGAAAAAAGTCATTTACACTCAAAAATGTTTACAGAATCATCTACTAGTATTATAGATAAAATATCTCACTGCATGTTTACGGCATTAGCAGCCACACCACATATGAAAGACTGGAAAAACAAGTATTTTTTTTTTCTATTCATTCTGAAGTATATGTTTGATAATTATTTATTAAAAACTTATGTTTTATTTTCAGAATACAACCTGGTCTTGAAGCAAGCTGTAAATCTATGTGTCGGCAACATCCTCGACTAGTACTCAGACAATTAGGATTATTAGGGACATTGCTCAAAGGTAGATCTCACTTGGCTTGGACACCTTTTCACAACGGAGGCCATTTCACATATTTCTCTCACACTCTCCGAATATTGGAAATGTTGCAACCATTGCTTTTTGCATTACCATACAGAAATCGATTGCATATGGCACTTGATAGTTATTTTTCTGTAATTGCTACTCACGGACATATAAAAGATCTGATTCCATTAATACAAAAGTTTTCAGCGCTTTTACAAGGTTATATGTCTTACGATATGGCTGCAGCCAATGATTATCTCCGAGATCATCAAAATGTGATTAGGTGATTTTTTTTTAAATATTTTCAATAGTTAAATTCATATTTATAATGAATTTTATTAAATTTGAAAAATGCTTAGCTCTCAGCCAGGACTTGCAATGTTGAATGTTGGAGGACCACTTCCAAGCCAACAGAATGAATCACAAAGTTCAAAATCAGAATGGGTGGAAAAATCGCAAACACAACAACCATCGTTGTCGGATCCTTCTCCTTTATCTATACTGAAAAATGTTATTGCTTCAACAGTTGATTCTAACACAGGTATTTGGAAAAATATTCTTATACATATGTATATTATCAATTTCATATGCAATGTATTTTTATGAGAAAATATAATTTTCATCCAGGATTGGCTGCATTAATGAGATGTTTGGATGCTTCTAACCCAGAAGTTGCAATTGCCGCTTTAGAAAAACTACCTGAACTAATAGTTTGCATGCAAGAACATGCTCCTCAAATATTATCTAAAGTATTTGAACTTGGTATGCGATCAAAGATAAATACCGAAAGTTATATCACGAAATGTGTCACTACTCTTAATGCGTATAGAGGATGTTAATAAGAAATATGAGGTGACGATTGAATTAAAATTCTTTATATATCGTTAAAAACCATTTTTATTTTATTATTTTTGAATATGTACAAAAAATAAATTAAAATGTATTAAATATGAAATTGTGCTGTGTATTTGATAAAACGCAACCGATGATCCCATTAGATTTTCCATAAAATTAATTCACCAGTCCATAGAATCTTGAAGGTCTGAAAATAATTTGTCTTTGATTGTTTTTTTAGGGTCTGTTTTAATCTCTGTTTCTATAGCACCAGTTTGACCGAGCAAATATTCTAAATCTAAAAGTTGAAAATTATGTTGATAAAAGAAGTGAAATTGTTAAGTAAAAAAAAAAAAAAGTATTTTACCTTCAAAGGTAACATTAGGACCTCTGAATTCTGTTGGACCTACGATTTGCTTCTTCAAATCTCCTTCATAATAAACGAACATGCTCGGTAGGTTTTTCTCAGGAAAATTTGGGATACATGTTTGAGCTATAGATTTCAAAAATTTTGTGTGTCGGAACTTTTTTGCCAATTCATTTAAATGTTGATTAAGAAGAGCGCACAATGGTATTCTAAATTACGTTCAAATTAAAATAAGTTACAGCAAAATAAAAACAAGTAAAATATTTTCAAAAGCTCACCCTTGTTTGTATAGATGAATGACTACCCAAATCTCTTTTCCAGCATTGTTGACTTCTTGCACGTAATCTTGTCCAGATATTTCTTCTACAGTACCAAACTGTTTTTTACCAGCTAATAATTTCATTTCAGCAATACGTTTCCGCCTATATTCCAATAAAACGGCTTCATCTTCAGAATCTTCTAATTCGTCTAGTTCATCTAAATTGAGATCAGATATTTTTCTTTCACCTGAAAATTTAAATATGCCATATATATGTACAAAGAAATAAATATCGCAAGCGTGACAGTTCAGCGGATTAATAATAAAATATGTAATTTTACCTTGTTTTTGTTGAATTGTTTCTTCTAACATAGACACGATAGTCTCTTCTGAAATTTCTTTCTCTTTTGGAGGAATGATTCCTTTTGCTCTCAGAACGTCGTTCCATTCAGTATCTTCGTTAGGATTCTAATAAAAGAACAATATAGAACATGAAATTGTGCAAACCATTGGCATGTATAAATGACACGTGCAATTCATAATAAAAACACGTGCTTGTATCAAAATAATACAGAAATATATGCAAATATTAAAAATGATCGTAAAATGGTTTTATTTACCTGCATTGTGATTTAGTTAGGTGACAAAAAGCAAATATAACCTCAGATGCAACCACACCTAGTTTACGCTACGATTACCATATATGGTTGAGGTTGAGTGATGAGGATTGAGAAGCGACGACGCGATACGATACTCTTGCTCTCATTTGTGATTCATTTGACGTTTATCTGAACAATCAAAATAGCGACCGTATTATTTAATTGTGCTGTGAAAATGTGAAATTGAAACAATAAAACAAAATATTCTCTAAACAATCGATAGATAAGAATACTTATCAGTATTGATAAATATCAAACTTTTATTTATTCATACTGTGTCTAATAATGTAATAGCATTTGTGAAAGGAAAAATGCATTTTTGGGCAATAGAAAAAAAGCAAAATTACGATATTCATGCACAGTTTAGCGTAAATCAGCTGAGTTTTGTTTGTAATGTTGTCAGATCGGCTGTCAGTGTCACAATCGCAAATAATTGACATTTGCTTTCGTTCGTTTGCTAAGTGATAGCGAACAACGCGATTAGCGAATGTTTATAGTACGCAAACATTTATTATTCATATTTAACGAAGATAATGATAATCAATTAGTTTTATTACGGTGTTATTAACCTCCGTTCTTCCATATCGTGCGCGTAAAATGTAAACAGTCTGAGTGTCTTCCTCGAATAATTCGTTTTTTTCCACAAAGAAAATTATCGTTTGCAGCTCACGATGTCTACCTATGATGAGATTAAGTATTTGGTTTCGCTCTGCGACTATGTGAATGAAGATGTTGTAGAGGTAAGTCTGATTTCTGAAAATATACTGATGATTCCCTACTTTTGAACATTTTTTATAATTTGACTTTTCGAATATATTTCTTTATAATAGAAAATTTTGCTCTATGCACAATGCACATACATCTAAAAAAAAGTTAAATGGTCAGAAATATGTTCAATTCAAAAAGTAAAAGTAATATTTGTTCATTACGAATACAGCCGTTGTATTTACTTATTTTACTTCTAATCTTTCCGTATTTCCAATAAAGTGAGAGAAATAATGAATACTTATATCTTTTGTGAACCTTCAGTCAAAAACATATTCTATTCAACTCAATATTCTTAAAACTCGCTTTATTTTTGAACCTTTATATTTCATAGTTATCACAAACAAAAAATACTCTCACCTATGTAATTTTTCAATATTTTATGAATTTTCCATAAGATCCACTAATGTACGTATCTTTTTATATATTTCATTTTGCTTTTAGGAAATATTATCTTACTTTGATTATCATCCAATTGGCAGTCCGTTGCTCAAGTTTTCTGAAAAATGTATAAATTTCATTCAGAAAAACCTTTCAGTCAATCCTGTTGCTATAATGCAAATTTTAACTAGATTGTCACATTCTGAACACTATGATGAGGATGCAAACAAAGTGCCCATGCAGAACATAATCATTGAAGAACTCATGTTCATGTCTGAATCATTGATCGACGATTCCATCAGTAACAAAAAGCACATTGTAAATTGTTCATTGTCAGTTATTGCAGAGTGGGATTTTGCAAATTACGATCAGAAAACTATTGAGAAAATAGTCTCTAAAATTTACAGTATCAAATTATCTGGATATGGAAAAGAATTGTATTTGAGTGTCTTAGGTCAGAATAATAAAAATACGATTACTGCGTTGTTGGATTATGAAAAGAAAAATCCTTCGTCAATTGTGTGGCCTCTTAGCCCAGATGTAATGATAGAAATTTGTTTTAGTTTGGGTGAACATTGGCTGTTGAAAATAACAGAACATTTTACTCAATTGTTAGAGACCGGAAATAATATGTCTCTTTATTCTGATGTTGCTACTCAAAAAATATGGCAACTCACTCTAATCAATTTCATGAACTCTCAGAATAAAATCCCTGCTGTTGCTCTGGATCAATTGAGTAGATTTTTTTCATTCATTGATTATCAGAATTGTGAGAATACATTGTTTGTGTATTTCAATGAAATTTATAGGGAATTAAACTTGTTTTCTTTCTGCGTTAACAACTGTAAAAAGAAATATTCTTTTGGATGGTATGATCTTATTAAAAATAATAGTGCACTTTCGATGATTTCTAACATGTGTGATCTCTCCAAATTAGACAGATATAAAGTAAAACAAGTATTGAACATTAATACAGATTTGTTAATGAAAATAAAAAACATAAGAGAAAAATACGAGAACTGCAAACATTGGGATATCATGACATACAACGCATACTGTATTATCACATCAATTATTGACATTATTATTTCAAGCACACAACCTTTGGATAATAAAACAAATATTTCTTCAACTTTTGATGAAATCAAACTTATGATTTCAAATCTGCAGCCGCTCAAATTCCGTTTGGAAATTTTGAAAAATATATTCGCTTGTTTATTCCTTCGTTTCGAATATTTCTCTAATGAAGATGATAAACACCGGGTGAAATTAACTTCACACTCGGATTGCTCGTATTTCATTCAGAATTGTAAAAAGTGTCCACTCTTAAATCATTATCAAGGCTTTATGTGTAACATACAACTCGTTAAAGATATACTGCATATGTTGAAAGAATGTATCGTAAAATTGCATGACTATTGCAAATTGAACAGCAACAAAGATCGCAATGATTTTGATAGTACAGATTTAGATGATTTAAATTCGTTTGAAAATTATGTTTCTCACGCAATTTGGAAGTGGCAAATTATGACAAATTTGAAAATTGAAAATTGGGATTCAATCAGTACGCCTAGTTTACACAATAGTCTTATAGATTTGAGTAGTGATGAAGATGCTTATATATCAACATCAAGAAAAAAGAAAACCAAACTACAAAAACGTAGGTCGAAGTCATACAATGAAAATTTGTTTATTTTGTCTAGAAAGAATAAAAAGAACAGTATGTAAAAAAATATTTTGTCTGATTATTCTATTACGAAAATATATTTTATATTTATCGAGTATAATTTTATCTATTTTAGATACTAAACCTGAAAAAAGTATTCAGGAACCAGACTTCATGAGTTTAATGCTTTGTTCACCTGAAACTGTTGTAGCACTTTACTTGGAAACCAATGATTTCTTGAAAGCATCAAAAATAAACGAGGTATGTACATGTGTATTCATAAGTACAATATATAGTGCAAGTCGTTTTAACAAAGGAATATGGGCAAATTGATACTAGTAAACAATATTTACTATGGCCGCCAGTCTCAAACCTCGTCGTTTGTGGAAATAAACATCCATCTATACTTTCATTTTGTATACAAAAGAATGAGTTTTTATTGTATGAGTCATGCAAGTAGTGTGATTAGTATGAAAAATTGAAAAAAAATATTGAAATTTGCGCCATGGTAAATGTTTTTCTATATAATTTTTTTTTATAATATATGTATAATATATAAATTATGGCATTTGTAGGGGTTACCACGGTCCATACAAATTTGCCCATTATCCTTTGACTTACATATTTCTATGATTTCAGGTATACGATATCAATGAAAATGAAATGTCTGGAGAAATAGAATTCACAAAAAATTTTGCTGATCTTACATCTAAAATTAAACAATATGTGCCAATTTCAGAACAATGGTCAGTTAATAATTCTACTACGATCTTAAATATAATAGAAAATTTTCTGTCGAAAAATGAACTTCCAAAAAACGACCAGTTGACAGATTTAGTTGGAGCTTTTCCTCAATTGCAGGTGTATGAAAATTGTAATTCTGGAATCATCATTATGATTGATATTTTAATCAGTAACGGTTTCAATCGTGATATAACATTAGTACTTCTCGACATTGCTGAGAGTAAATGCCAAAATATTAGCGCAAATGTAAATATTGATTCCAAAGATAATAATTTTATTTCATTTTTGAAAAATACAATCAGCATTGTATATAATATTTATCAAGATTTATCTACAACTAAAAGCATCTGTGATATATTAAGTGATGATAAATATCCATTTAAAAATAAACATTATGTAAATTTTAAGAAAAACCAAGAAGAGATCTCTAATTTTTATTTGAATCACTATAATTCTAATACGCTTCTTAAATCAGATTGTGAAGCATTCAATGAAGTACTTTCAAAGCAGAGAAAACTATTTGTGAATTCTTCTTTAGATTATGCAAAATCTGGATATGTTCCTTTTTCTGATAACATGAACACATGTCGTCTTCAGATATTTTTCAACTATTTAGATAATATTTCCATGCTTTCCAATTTAAATGACAAACCATTAGAAAGTAAAGACAATGCTATTATAAATTTTGAGCTATTGAAAGTGCAAATACATGATATTGTTGGAAATTTAATTCAAAACAATGGTGTATCGATTGAAATTGTTGAACCATTGTGCAAAAAGCTGAGCATCAACATTATGCATAAAATTGTTTTAAATTATTGTTATCCAATAAAATGTTCCTCCTCATTTGTGAATGCCAATGATTGCTTTGACGATTTGGTTGACATCATTAATGGATCAGTAATTGAAAGTAATATGGAAACTATTGAAAGCCATTATGTCTTTAAAAAACCTAGCAAAGAAGTAATAAACTATGTACTTGTTCATAATTGGGTTATAGCCAATCTTTTGAAAAAAATCGATAACGAAGATTTAAATGAAAATGTCTTGCAACAAAGTTTTAGCGCAACCTCAAGAACTCAATTTCTTGACGCATATCTTCAAGAAGAAAAGTTTGAAATTCTGAAAGAATTGTTTGATCAAAATAAATTCATCGCTGCATTGCAAACCAATTTTGAAGTTTCGAAAATACACAACCTTTTAAGAAATCTTTTAATTAATAATAAATTAAAAGAATGTCTGTATTTAATCAATAATTTGCCAGAATATTTAACATTCAACTGGTGTTTTTTGAATCTGAAAGATCAAATCTTTCTCAAACTGTCTTCCCAAGATGATGATTCTGAAAATTGGAAATACTTTTTACTCGTGAAAAATGAAGAACTGGCTGTGAATCATTTATTCGATTATTTAAGATATTGGACATACGAAGGAGCAATTGAAGTGTTACAACATTTCATCAATAAACACAATGGTCTCATTACTCTTTATAAAAAAGAATGTATTAAGTGGTTAGATTCTATTCCAATTTATGAGAATATTGCCAAAATTCTTGGAACTATGGTATGGTCTGAAATTTATTCAACATCACTAGAAGATGCAGAACTTGTTCTCCAATCATTATTAGATGCTCAAGAATTCGAAGTTTGTCTTCAGTGGACAAAATTACATCCAGTTTCTGACAATGTAAAATTTTTGATAAAGATTAGCTTAATTAAACAAGTCATTCAAAATTTAACAGACTTGAAAATTTTCGATTTGAACAATTTACTTTTGGAGATTCCTGTTAAGGATGCGATCAATATTTGCAAGGAAACACTTTATAAGATGAAAGATGTTGAATCAATGAAAATTGTTGTAAGATTTTTAATGCAAAATACTCAAAACTCAAGTGAATTCGAAAATACTTGCATCGGGCTTCAATTTCTTTCTGAAATGGATCAAACGGAGAGACCGTACTTTTGGGACTTAGTCCACAAGCCATTACTGATTGTTGAACAATATTTGATGAATGCGAAGTTCGAAAAACTTGCAAAGCTTTTCAATAAGATAAAACCTTTCTTAAAGGTGAGCTCAGCTGGAGATAATTTATACTACAATTTATCTTTAATAGACTCATTGCCAATATCTGTGAATGCAGTAGATTCTTTATTGAAAATCTATGCTGCAAAAGCTTTAGATTTAAAATCTACTAGATACAATAAAATTTCTCCAACTTCTAAACCAACTGATGATATGTTTTTACAATCGATTGATTCAATCAATTTGGTTGGAGAAAGCTCAAATGTTTTCACGATACCTGATGAACCTCCTCCTAAAGAAAATTGGGTACCGAATAATTTTAGTAATTCATGTATGGTTTGTAAAACAACTATATTTTCCATCATTATCAGAAAGCACCATTGTCGGCGTTGTGGAAGATTGGTCTGCTATTCATGCTCTGCACACAGAATACAAGTATCTAATTATATTATATATGTGTATTAAATAAATAATAATAATTACATTATTAGATTTATCTACTATATAATGCATTTGCAGATTCCTATACTATACAATAATATCAAAGTGAGAGCTTGTAATGATTGCTTTAATCTTACAATTAATAAATCTGAAGGTGACCCTTCTAATCGTTCTTTGACTCAAGTCGGTGGCAGTTCCATAAAGAGTGAGACAACCATTATGGAATGGTGCTTAACACCTGATCCGAAACATAACGAAGAAATCAGAAAAGAGTTTATTTATGAATTTTCTCCAAATGTTAATCTTTGTTTGTCCATTATGAAAATGCATTCGGTTAACTTAGAATATCCAAGGTAATTGATGTTTATTTGTAAAATAATTGTAGACATAACTTAAATTATTCAAAAATTATGATATGTACATATATATACAAATTATTTTAGGTTTTTATTAGATAGAGGATCAGAACTATCAAGAATTGCTGGGAACACTGACGAAGGTGTTTTAGAGTTGATGCATATGCGCCGTGCACTTTTATTATCGTGTGCAGTATTGTATGCAAGACCTTTACCTACAGCTTCTATATCTATGACCGAATCTGCTTTGGCTCATACAGAACATCAATTAGCTACAACCGATGCTTTGGCCCACTTGGCAACTCACGGTTGTCAAGGTTTAATGCCGGAAGTTGACAACTTAGACAGTAATTACTTTTTTATTTTGTAGAATTTACGATTGATACATTGTACAATTGATATTAACCTCTTACATATTTTTCAGCTCATTATATAAGACGTTTGTTGAAAGCTGAAAAATGGGAGTTAGCTTTAGAGATATCTACAAAATTTGGTCTATCAAGAACTGGAGTGTTGGCAGCGTGGGGCAAAGCTTGTTTGAGGGGCGGCTGTTTTGATCAAGCCCGTCAAAAGTTCGCCCTCTGTTTCAAAAATACAATGTCACTAAATTCTTTCAATTCATTAAATGATATAGCAAACACTTCCAAAGAATCTCCTCAAAATAAACGTTTAAAGTGGCAACATCGAAGAACTGATACGAACACATCCAGTTCTCAATTTGATGTGTTCAGAAGCAAAAATGCACCAGCGTTACTAGATGAAATAGTATTACTTTTAGAATCCAATAGTTACATAGTAAATCCCCAACTAGTGAAAAAATCAGAATCTATAAAGGTATATATACATATATAGTAATTTGAAATATTATATAATACGTATGTATTGTTTTTTTTTTAATTAATTATTTACAAAACCTGTATTTTTAGAATCAAGCAAGTTTCATAAAAAAAGTCAAAATGTCTGAACCAGCTTTAAGTATTATGCATGCATTATCTGGCATTTCGAAAATAAAGAATGGAGATTTTAGTGATTTCACAACTAATCATCAATATGTTAGGAAGTTGAAGCAACCTATTATAATGAAAAAACAAATTCAACACAATGAAAAGTATGATTTTAAGCAAAAGTTGGAACCTTTCTTTTATGAAGAATGTTTATATTATTTAAACAATTACGGTTCACCCAAAACCATAATAAACTTCTATCTGAAATATGGAAATCTTACTGAGGCACTCAGTTATTGTTTAGAAACAGCTGTAGATGAAGATGTTTTCACAGAATGTATATTTATGAAACATTCTAAAGGTGATAAATTAGATGAACTAATGAAAACTATGCATAATTTGAAAGATTCTTGGACAGTTTGGATGGTAAATAATAAGAAGTTATTAGTTTTCGAGGTTGACATTATTCTTTACATTCATATTTATTTCAGAAATATCTCAATCATATTTGTGCAACCCTACATGCCAAAGGCTGGCTAGATATTTTGTATACTGTGCAAACTAGCATAAACGATAACATGCGAGCAGCAATAACCTGTGTTAAATTATATTTACGACCCACAGTCTATCCTCATGCAGAAGCTCTGCATGTCAGAAGTCATCGTTTAGCACAAGCCACTGATCATCTTCAAAGTGTCACAAAAAGACACAGTGTACCTGGTAACTTACAACCTCGAAATCATTTATGATTTTTTGAATTATACGTGTACCCATATTATTGATATGGGCTGATACATGTTGTGAAATTGAAAATAATGAGTATTTCAGTTCACATTGTTGTGTGTTATATAGATTTTCTAGTTCAAATTAAATGTTTTCAAGAAACATTACTTACAATCAGACCATTACTACTTATAATAATACTGTATAGCCTAACACTATTGGTTTTTTTAATTTGCCTTTTTTCATTTTATTTAGATATTAGCAAAACTGAGTTGAAGTCATTTCATATGTCTATAAATTCTAATTCCCAAGAAAAATATATAAACATAATAACTAAACAAATTGAAGTTATAAAATATTTATACACTTGTGAAAAATCCGGACTCTTATCTGAAAGAATCATCAATGAAGTTTTTAAAACTGTTTCTGATGATAGCAAAATTGCCGATAATGAATGTCTTTTACCTACATTATTTGGTAATACTATACAAAAGATACAGTTGATAGTTCTTATATTGACTTGCAGTGATTCATTGAATGAAGCATTCGATTTAGTTATTGAGTGAGTATAATTAATAATCTTTTGGTTCAAACTATTGTTTGTTGCACTAGTTAACTGACAATTTTTTTTTTTTCTAGAATAATTCAACAGTTCAGCTTAGATGCACTGAAGGTTTTCAATTATACATCAAGATATTTTATTGAATATGATCGCTATGCAGCTATGATAGCTTTATGCCAGTTAATCAAAAAATCATATTATGGAAAATCAAGGTACACTATTGATTTACACTTTTGAAACTTTGCGATTCACAGTTTTAAGGCAAGTAATTTTTTTTTAATATAAAATAATTAACTTTTTCCTAATATTTTTTTCAGTGATATAACTGATAAAGTTATTGAAGCAAATATTGTGGCTATTGTTAAAAGATGCGATATTAAAGGCCAGTTGTTTGATGAAGTGGCTGAAGTTTTGATATCAGAAACTGACGATATTTCTCTTAAAGTATATTATGTCTTTTTTGTTCAAATGAGGTTCCTTCGTAAATTTAACGATTGATCCTATTTTTTCTAGATATCCTGTTACTTAGAATGCAGAAATTGCAAGACAGCTTTCGAACTGGCCAAACAATACGATTTGAGTAGTGAATATAAACGAATTTTGGCAAAAGCTGATGTTCTGGGACAGACGGAAATTAGTAGAGCCTGCGCTAGAAGAATAAATTTTAACAAAGGTTAATAAGATTCAAAAGTATGTATTATTGTTTTTAGTATGTTTATATTCTGTGATAAATTCAAATTTATGATTTTTAATAGCTATTGTAGAGTTGATTTATCATGTAAAAAAAAAAATAATTTAATCCGTTACTTATATTTTTAATGCTTTTTTATAAAATTGTATTCTTATTTTATTCGTACGTTCGATTTTCAGGCTGATTAATGTAAGTAATATATATGTAGATTCATTTGTAATCATATTTGTCATAAAAAAAATTAGGCATACATACAAAGATATTGTTTCAAATAACTGTTCATTTATGTTAGATAAATTTAATTCAGCATTTTTTAAGTCACAAATTTATTTATGTACAAATCAAACTTAAATTTCTTCCGTTGAAATAACACTGTTCAAGAGTATATTTTGAAATATGTGGATGTTTAGCCTTATTCATAGAACTGTTTTTATTAATGTGTTTATTTGAATATACGTGCAACATAATAGTTTTATTTGATTATTAAATATCACATATTATTCACATTCACATTAATAACGTCTTATATAATTAAAAAATAAATTGAAAATGAATTATTCAATACCTTTGCAGCCGATAACAATTATATATTCTATTGTGTGAATACTTACGCATAAAACATATTTAAATCTATTTTGATATCTTAACAAAGTCAAAAACTTAAATAGTTCATATAACTGTATTTCATTAATTTAAGGAGAAATTTTAAAACGAAGCAATCAAATAAGACTTATTTTTATACATAAAAATTGATAAACTTTATAGAAATGTTATTTTTTGTATATCATATATTTATATTGATGTATTAAAATATATTATTCTAACATTCATTGTACCATAAGTTATTAAGTTACCACTTTAAAAACAATCCACTTTGTCGACGCACGAAAAAAAAAAGTTTTTCAAATTCAGAAATACATACAAAATAAAAAGGAAACGTGGATTACTAATCAAAAAAATTCTATAATGTGACGAAAACACAAAATTTCTGTATATTTTGTAGGAAATTTTATTTACATTGCACTCTTCATTACATCCACACCTCGATTTATCATTTTAAAAAGAGTAATAAATATTATTTGCTGTAACACATTCAATACTTTTTTTAAAATAGCCTTAATAAAATTATGGAATTACGAATAATTGTATATAAACTTGTGAAAAATGATAATAATGACGATGACACAATCATTGCGTGGCTTTCGCTTTGTTCTTTTGCTTTTTTATTTTTTTGAGTCCATCAATATTAGATTTTAATAACTGCGCATATGCGGCTTGAAATTTCACTACATCCTCCTGGTTGACAACAGTCGATAACTTTTTATTTTTTGAAGAAGCTCTAATTAAACACTGACAATTGAAAGACTTCATGTCTGAGTTTTTATCTCTAGGTGTCGATGTGGTTCTACCATCGTCTGTAATAAAAACCAAACACAATCAAAAACGAGACTGGATTAGAAATATTGAAATTTACTAACTTACATTGTTTTATTGTGAGGGAAACAGAACCAGACACTCTACCTCTCTGAAACATTTTTGTGAGTTGTGACAAAAACTGAAAAAAATGACAAATTAATAAAATATACATTAATATGGTGATACTTCCAAATAGGTTGTAATTTAATTATATTTTTACATTATGTCTCATTTTCTAATATGAAAAGTGGCCACTTTTTGTTCATATAAAAAAAAGAAATAGTAAATAACTTGGCAAAATTACAATCTTGCTGCTGTCACATTTTCAACATAACATGTAAGGGGGATTTTTTTGAAATAAAAAATTATTCGTATTTATTATTTCTAATTTTTAAATAAAAATAAATATTTTTTTCCAATTTGATCAAAATGCTTATCCCTTATTGCATATTTATGTTTTAAATTATTTATTCTAAGTAGCAAAAATGCGATATTAATATATGAAATTAATAAAAACCTACAATGTTCAATAAAGAAATGCTTTTACAGATCGGTAATAATAATTGAAGTAGAATTCAGAATGTATCAATGCACAGGTTATGTGTTCATCTGTTAAACCATTTTTGTAACAAAAACGTGGAAATTGTCGGTTTTAGGAACAACATGAATCGATGTATGATTAGTATATTTTAAACAAACTATTTAACGAGCAGTAATTACCTTATCATTGTCGAGGAGCACCATTTCCAATTTCCAAAAGCATCAAGCACACAACGACACATCACCTTACAACTGTCACCGATACTCGAGATCTAAATAATTTTTAATTCGAACCATTTACTTTTTTTTTCAGTTTTATACTCAGAAAGTATAAATTTTATTTATTCTCATTTTTATTTATTTTTGTAAATCTATTTAGACGGTAATTTACAATAGGCAATTAATGTAAAATCGAATTTAATTCTTACGTTTGACAGTTGCGCTACTGTTTACGTCAAACATAACCTATAAGATCAAATGACAGCTTCGCTGATTCTTCTAAACCGTTTTTAAAAGAAAATCAATTTGATATAATAGATCTACGCGTAAGTGAAAGTGATATTAAATATGCTAAGATTCGCGTTAGCTAGCGGACGAGCGTTATTGAAAGCGCGAGGTCCCGACGCCGAGCCACTTTTACACTCTCTGGTCACTAACGACATTAATCATTTGAAATCACAAAGTTTAAATTTCGCGAATTGCTTGTACACGATGTTTCTAAACGCTCGTGGAAGAGTTCTCTTCGATACCATAATTTACTCTGATCCCGAAATGAAAACCTTACTTATCGACTGTGATAAGACACTCTTACCATCTCTGCAGAAACACATCAGTATGTATAAGCTGAAAAAAAATGTATCTATAGAAATATCAGATGATAATGTGTGGTTATTATTCGATAGTTCACTGAGCCATGATTCGAATTCAACTGAAACTCACAGTTTAGTTGAGTCAACAAAAAAATATTCTAGAGCTTATATCGATCCACGTTTGAATCTTTTAGGTGCTAGATTACTATTCCCAAAGTCTATGTCTAGTTCTCAAATTATTGATCATTTGAACTTATCTTCTTTGTGTTCATCAGAAGATGCATATAGGAATTTCAGATACAAATTAGGCGTATCAGAAAGTAGTCAAGAAATACCAATATTTAACAGTTTTCCGCTGGAAGTTAATTGTGATTATATGCATGGTGTTAGTTTTCATAAAGGTTGTTATATCGGTCAAGAATTGACCGCTCGGACACATCATACGGGAGTAGTGAGAAAAAGGATGATGCCTCTCCGATTTGATCAGGAAGTCTCGATTGAAATTCCCATCGATACACCTATCTATGGTTCAAATTCAGATAAGGCAATTGGAAAAGTTAGAGGTGTTTGTGGAAATGTTGGTATCGGATTGTTGCGCATAAGTGAAGCTTTAGCAGCACCAACTTTAAAAATATTAAATTATAACGCAACAACTTTTAGACCCAACTGGTGGCCAGTAGAAGTTTCCAAAGAAAAACCAAATTAATAGATTTGGTTTAATGCTATTGTTAAATTTTTCAGATTGGCCCGATTGATGAATTGAAAAGACAGTTGCCGTTATAACAATGGAACCTACAATACCGGAAAAAATAGTGTTTCAGTGCAAAAGTTGTGATCTCAAAGAGAAGGTTGATTACAAAGGGTCAAAACCATATTTTGTTAAAAGTGTTGTATTAAAAGAGGACAGTTATGTAATGAAAGATCCGTTCAGCGCTGTAAAGGGACAAATGTTAGTAGTGGGCAGTGATTGTAGTGTTTGCAATAAAATGATATGTCAGGACAAAGAATGTAGCATTTTTTACACTAAAACGTTTTGCATTCAGTGTGCTAGAAAAAATATAGCATATTTTCCTGATATTATACAAAATAAAATAAATTCGTAAAAGTTTCAGTTTTTGTTTCATTTGAAGTTCAAAATTGAAAAGAGATGACTGTGTAGGTAGGTATGAATCACACTCTCAAGATATTACATTGTATCAAATATTCACTCTTCTAACCGTATTTTCAATGCATCCCTTGATAAAAAATAAACAAATTTTTCTCTCCATTTTGAAAATTCTTGTAGGTGTATAATTTGATGAAACATCAAAATTAATTACAAAGGATTAAATAAGCCTTTCTGAGCTAAACACAGCTAATTCCACTACACGAGAACAAGAAATAAATCTCAAACATGTTTGACCCATTTTTCAAAAGTACCGTTTAGTATTTTATTTTTACGAATTTATAAACATATACTTCCTACATACAGTTTGATTGGTGTACGATTGTAACGGTGGTAAAATAGAAATGATCCAATAGAAAAACTTATATATAAAAACAATTATTTATTTTTCACAAATGCTAAGCCAGCCATAATAAACTTAAAATTATTGCTTCAATAACCAATTACATCTTTATGTGGTAAATTCACATTTAAAGCTATGATCAAGGAGGCAAGAAATATGAAATATGCAAGTTTTGTGATCATTTTTTTTGACATGCTTAACAAAAAAAAAAGGACACAATTATCAATAATATTCATATTGAAATAAGTTTTTTTTTCGATATCATGCAATGTTCTTTAAGTCAAGAATGTAGTATTCACAAATTGAAGAGAAAGTAGACTCTGGACAGTCATTAAATAGGTACCTATGTATGGAAAAAAAGTTATTTGGTTAAAGATAATTACAATCAGACTAAAATATTACAAAAAAGTTAATATTTGTGTTTGATGTGTTACATTTGTACAATGTCATGAAATAATTGGAAATATACATATGTTTGTAATGAAATAAATAGTGCTGCATTACAATTAAAGTACTGAGCATAACATAGAGAAAATGAAATAATTTTCAGTTTTCTTAAGATATACATATATATATATATATATATATATTAATATTTATATAAAATTATTTATATTAATTTTCAGCCATAAATATTCTCATTAAAACTTAAAAAAACTTAGTTTATTTTAGCTAATTGCCAGAAATGAGGAAAAAAGTTTTGGAAATCCGTATTACAAAAAAGAAATAGGTATGTAATGACTAGGAAAGAAACACAATCCTTCACAAAACATATGTAAAAAAATGTTTATAATACACATTTGAGATTTATACAAAAATTTACATTTATCCCTTGCATTAGTGCATTTTTTTATACAACACTTAGTAGTAATATATTATAAAATAAGTATTACTCAAAATAGCAAAATTCATTTGGCTATTATTTGTAATAATAAGTAGTCTTTTTTTCCATCGAATATAATCAAGTATTATAAATACTTCGAAGTTATTCTATGAATATGACAAAATTCATTTATATTACTTCAGATTTTCAAACTTAAAATATGGAACCCTTTTGATTACTTTTTATTTGATTTATAATTCATATTATGTATCTAAACTTCATTTTATGAGTACTTCGGTTAATAGAAGAGGTACCCCTTCATTTTTATACACAGGCAAAATCCTAATACTCACACCTCAGATTGAAACGAGTACAAATAACAATTTAACTAGGACATCATTTTTCAGATGCTAGTTAGTGTCTTTCTTAGATAAAAACATAATGTGAATCAACATAAAAAAAATATTAACAAGAAATATTTAATACTTTGATGTAAAATAATTCTATAATATTCTCCAGTAACTCTGACATCACTAAAAAAATTCAATTCGAATGTATATCACTAAATGATATGAAATTTTATATATTGCATTTTTTGCAATACGCACTTAATATAAGAAAATAAACTTTTTAACATCTAACAATATTGACATAAAATAAATTTAACCAAAATATTATGCTCATAATGTGTAAATGTTCAAGATCATAACATACAAATATATAAAATCTATGCTCTATTATTAACAATTTGAACAAGATTTTGTAATGAAGTTATTAAAAATGATATAAAAGAAGCTTCAGATGGAATATTTGTTGATGTCGATGATGAATTTTCATCATTTTTGTTAACAGTTGTCTCAGATTTTCTTTGTTTCTCAGAGGTTTGAGGGTCATCTGAACTTTCTTCAGTTGGCTTATCTTCTTCGCCATCCTTATTTTCTTTTGTATCTATAAAATTATGATTAATTTATAAATAAAGAGATATAACCACTGAAATACACACAACCATATGAGTTTACCTTGTTGGGAATGCGTTTGAGCTTTTTCAAGTAATTTTTGTAAAGAATTCTTGAGAGTCGTAAAAGTCTGATCTTTGGAATGCGGAAGTATGATTTCTAAAGCTCGTAAATCTCCCAAAATGGTACAATCATTCAAATTTACTTCATCAACTTTATAATCAAATTCAGCAACTAAGTCATTTATAGATTTCATAACTTTGCAACCTTCAACCTAAAAAATAATTGAAGAGAAATTTTAGTTTTAAGTTTATAAATACTGCTTTTTTATTATTAAAATTACAATTACTTTTGGAAAGTATTCCAAGAAAAAGTTATAAACATTATCGTTAATCAAAGTTTCTCTTTCATCTAACAAGACAAGATCCATGTAATCTACGAGGTTACGACATTCTAATAGCATAGATGAGTATTTGTGATTAGCATCCTGTAAAAGACATGTGGAATGGAAGTAATTATAATGAACATATTCAACAATTTTTAAAATGTTTTAATAGTTGACTTACCTCTGAAACATATATTTCATGCCAAAAAGTGGGAAAAAGTGTAAATTGAAGTGGAGCCGCTTCGCAAGCAGCCATTGTAGCTAAGGAAATTAGTTGTGATGTACAAAACCCTTTTTCAATGGCCAACCTACACATTGAATCTAGTAAGGAATGATATGGAAAATAAAAATCAGAAAGTGCCTTATCATATTCAGGATCAACTCCCTGCAAATAAAAATATGTATATTATATTAAGTAATTTAAATAAATAAAACATATAGTTTTGTAGAAAAATAAATACGTACTTTTCTCGCTTGTAATTGAGCATGTGGAACACACATTTGTACCATTGGTCTAAGCTGTCTGGACTGTTGAATATTTTTGTCAGAAGAATTAGACGTATTTAAGTTGTTTCTTGTGGGAAAATATGGACCAGGAGGGAGAGCATTTCTAGAATCTTGAAAAGCACTATGACAATGGGACAATAAAGGCACAAGAACTGCAAATGCTACATATTCTAACAGGGGTAATAATTCTTTGAGCAAAGCTGAAATCAAAATTGACATTTAATTCATTTTGATTATTTGCTAATTAGTACACAATATAGGTCACATTTTTTCAATTAACCTATTGCAAGATTTCTTATGTTAGGAGGATTATATGTATTTAACAACGTAGCTAATCTTCTTAAAGCCTCGGGCCAGTCTTTAGTTGGATGTTGTATAGTAGCTCGTGCTTCTTTACAATCTCGACAAGATTTACATAAAGCACCAGCAAGAGACAATAATTCACAAAGATCAACAGCTGCGCCTACTCCACCTCCAGCTTCATGATACATTGAATGCAAAGTATGAAAAGCCTATGGAAATATTGTCTTTTATTGAAAAAAAAAAAAATATATATATATATATGTACATATAACAAAGATAAATATAAGACCTCAAATGCTAATTGCAATCCTCCGTTATATACTATATATAATCTATCTTCATCTGTTTCAACTAATGTTCGAAATGCTGAAATTAAAGTAGTCCAACAAGTTTTCCCGTTTAACCCTAAAAAGAAATATTTTTTTATTGAAAATTTTATTTAGACAACACATAATAGAATAAAACAAAAAATACCTCGCAAATAAGCTGTTAATGTACTGCGACGAAAAGAATTAACTTCTCGAAGTTCTTGTTCACTAGCATCTCCTGTTCGAGAGGCAAACAGTTGCATTAGTCTAAATAATTCATCGATCGCTGCAGGATACAAATTTGGATGAGATGTAATATTCTTAAATGCCCAATGAATATTCTGATGTTGTGATAATGCACGAGTGAAAGAAGGAGAACTTTGGCAACACAGTCTCAAAATAGCATAATAAGAAGGAAGCATCACTCTATTGTAAGATACAACTTCACAATCATTATGGTCCGCCCTAAATAAACAAGAAAATGTAATTAATTTTTATTGACGGTTGACAAAATAATAATAATAATTAAATAAAAAAAAAAACGAACTCACAGAATATAATTAAAGGCAATATGTTTTACTATAGTCGGGTTTGATACTATCAGTTGAACATTTTCGGGACAATCTATACACGCAGTATGCCAAAAAGCCAAAAGTGCTTGTTTATTAGGATGTATTGCTACACTAGGTTCACTTAGTCCTGGATGGAATAGATCCCAAAGATCAGGAAAAAATTGGCCAAACTGAAATTTATGACAAAATTAAATAGAATTTATTTAGTCTGAATTAAATGAAAATATCAGCAATATAATTTTTGTGATAACAAACCATTAATTTTTCTACTCTTGAAATTAAGCAATATGACATTACGCTGAAATAAGCAGTGAGTTTCATAGGACCATGTGTAGCACCGTCAATATACTTTGTCGCTACTTTCAATTTGCCTAACAGTAAATTGTAAATCTGGAAAACAATGTTTAAATATACTATGAAATAATATGATCCACATATTTTATGATCAAATCATTTTGAACTAATAAATAACCTTATGTAACAAAATGTAAGCATCATCTCCCAGAGTGATGTCTTTATTAGCGGATATACATCGCATATTAGATCTATATCCTTGTCTAAAGTGAAGAGAAGGAACGAGTGATACGAGCAAAAACGCAGCTGCCGAACGAACTCTTTGGTTTGTGTGAGCCATTAAATAAGTTTCTACCCAGATATCAGCTGTTTGAAGGACCCATGAATGAACCATTTTATTTCTAGGAACCTGAAAAGAAATACTTTTCCATCAGTTTTCCTAAAACTCATTCATGAGTATGAAATAAAAAAAAAAAACCTACTTGCAATGCCAACCATTCTATAGTGGCATGAGGACAAGACTCTGCTGTATCCCATACTTGTTGAAGAGCTAATTGAGTAAAACATGGAAGACCCAACGATGTGCCGGCATTGTTTTCTAATAAAAGCGATAGTAGCTTGAAAAAAGGTTGACAACTCTGAAACATTGCAAATTTTAATAATTAACCGATTATTAATGAAAATATAATATGTACATAAAGTTTCACAAAATGCACCTCTGTGTGTTTAGAAATGGCTTGAAATATCATAGATATAATGTGTTGAGCAAGCCGATCATTCCATCGGCACATTGCATGTATAAGAGTTCTAGTTTGTTGTAAATTTAAGCAATCTCTAGTTTGTTGATAGAGAAAAGGAAAGCCCTTAAACACATTTTTTAGTTAATTTTAAACTGTTCCACTCAAATGAAATTAAAATAATCATAAAATAGATTACTTTTCCTCCCTGTAATGCATGCTGATCTTTCGAAGTCAAATTCAAACTTTTATGGGGATCCCTTGATCGTTCGACAAGTCCAGCGACTAAGGCAACCATTTTATCTAATGCAGTAGGTCTAAGTTTATCATTACTACCATCATCTGATGATGAACCATCAGCCTATATCAGGAAATATGGATTAAACAAGAGCAAATAATTGTCTGAATGATCAGGATAAGATAAATTACCGTTGATGTTGAAGTGTGTCCTAAGTAGAAAGACACCATTTTAGAGATGGCATTGGCTTTTAGTAAAAATTGGCTTTCTTCATCGCCCATTTTGCTGAATTCATATAATAAACTAAAATATTCTGTTAAATGTCGCAGATGAGCCTTAGCTCCATTTTCCATCTAAAACATAAAAAGAAAAACAATTAGAATTCACGGAGAAAATATTTTTTTGAAAATGCAATAGGAATAACTTACAAGTCCTAACAACATTTTTATGAATCTAGTGATGCACGAAACTTCGCCAAGTTCAGTGATTTCTTCTCCATGTTCGTCAAATTCTTGCAAATAAAGTGAGCAATGGCTAGATCTATAAGAAAATATTTATTTGAATACATAATATAGAAAGACTAATATAAAATTATCAATTCTTATAAGAATACCTCAGCCTTTGAATAACATGAATACACAGCCTTTGGAACATTTGACGCACCATTTGATTAGGGCACTTAATTAATACCTGAAAAGTTTATTAATGTTTCACATACATGTTCTACTCAAAAAAAAGCTTAAATGAAGCTTCATGTAATACCTGTACAGGCCACCATGTATTCCTAGCCATATGCCCTAAAAACCATTCAGAAGCTAAAGCGGATGCATTAAATTGTTTGGTGACTAATTCTACCCAAGTGACCATTGTTGGCTAAAATAAATAAGAAAATAAATGTAATAATTGCATGAAAACATATATAATACAAAAAATACAATCATGATACCTTTTCCTTAGCATGTATGAATGTTTCAATGAAAAACGATGTTGAGAGCTGAGCAGCAATTTCTGTTATTTCTGGTTGTGATGCCAACAGTGATTGTGGAATACAGCTACACATTTGACTCATGAATCTGAAAAAAATGGAAGGGAATAAAATGTATTATTACATTTATACATAAATAAAATAAAATATTTGGCAGACTAACGTAAAATAGGCATGTTGAAAAATATTTTTTTGGTGCAAAAAGTTCATATTATCTTCCCAAATCCACATTTGCAAGCTAGGGTTGAGAATGATAGATGGATATTCACTTATTCTAGTTTCAGGCATATGATCTACAGTGTCTGCTGTAGATGCCTATAACATAACACAAATTGAATTATAAAACTGAATTAAAGTTAACAGATAAAATGACAAATACTAAAATAAAAATATACTTGAACTGTTGGTGATTGCTGTATGTTGACATCGTGTATTTGGCTTTGAGAGCCTCGTTCATAAAATAACATATAAGCACTATTTGTTTTTTCAAAACTTAAATCCATGAATTTATCCGTGGCAGAATCATATGTTTTGCTCTAAAATAAATTATATTTTGATTTAAAAACTCATAATAAAATATTAAAATGACAAAGTGTACACAATAAATTCAATATTTATTTGAAAGCATGTGAAGATTTAGAAATTTGTTCAACAGTGATATTAGCTATTGAAATAGGGTGACCATTAAATTGAATTATTCATGGGTGAAAAATAAAGAAATAAATTGTCATTTATTGGATGCACTGTATACTATTGATTATATTACTGTCATTTCTCCACCAAAACACTCGGTAGCTATTTGATTAGGGTCAAATTGTTTCACTTCAGCATCATTGAATAAAAACCATTTTTCTCGTGACCCACCGCCATAACCTAAATTTGTGACTGTATTTCCAGGTTGACAACCATTTCTTTCTTTTATAAAAGAGTAATAATGACCACCATCTGCTGTACCAGTATGAACTGTAACTCCAATCAATTCATACCTGAAAAAAATATGATGAAAAAATAAAACTTTTTACAATTTTCTTAGAAAGTATAGTTAAACAATGTTTTTACTCATAATTTTCATTAAATTCTTCCATATCTGGAGGCATCATATTTTCATCTCCACAGTGTCTTTTTTCACATCTTTTCTTCTCTTCTATTTGTCAACACAACAGATTTTAACATAAGATGGTATTTTAGATTTTTGCATAAATATAAAAAGGACATATGTAATCAAATATACCTTGATAATGAGCAGGCATTAAATGTTTTTCTACATAATCTGACATATCTAATCTCATTGGAAATGAAAAATGAGTATTTACTTTTTCTTTTAACATGGTCACCATGTTAAATGTGTATCTCATAGTGTTAAAACAAAGTATATGTGGTAATTTTTTAAAACATGCTCTGAAAATTAAAATGTTCTTAAAATGTACAAAAGTTGCAAAATGTATGAAAAAAATAATGATACCTTTTCTCAGCACGAACTTTAGCACTACATTGTGAGCATGTATAACAATTATCACCTTCCAATGTATCTTTAACAGTAACTTCATCTAAACTTTGATACAAATTGCGCATATCAGCTACCTGACACCTAACAGTATAAAATTCTTCAAGAGTTCTTGAAACATGATTGCAATCCTATGAGTAGTGAATAGTTTTACTTTATGAAGACATGAAAATGTATTCATAGAAGGTTGCAGTAAGTTTATACTAACCAAAGACACAACATTATTACTAAGTACACCACAAAATAATGTTTTGACTAATGTTTTAAGTTCTGGTGTCATTTCTTCTAATTTGGATACTAAATCGATAAAAAATTCTGCCATATCTTTTTGTTCACCAGTATTTAAAGGTTGATGGTCCATTTGGTACACTTTACAGAAACTTCTAGGATTATATGACTTTCTTTCACTCTCCTGTAATTAATTAACAATTTAAAAATGGCATTTAAAACTAATTTGATATTAATAAAAGAAATATTCTCAAGAATTTCAATTCACCAGCAGATATGCAAACATTCTTTGCATTTCAATTAAAGTATGTTGGTGCTTGCTTTTAGTGGGATCTGCTTGCAAAATAGCCAAACGAGCTTGAGGCATCATATACAAATGTTGCATACAAGACGCCATATAACAAGTTGCACCTAAATTAGTCAACCCAACATAGCCGCATTCAGATCTACCTTCTTCAGCGGGCCAATAATCCCATGGATAAGGTGAATGTGGACCCGGCTGATGATGTTCCAACAATTTATGATGTAATATCATATAATTTTCTGGTGCTCCTTTGACTAATTCAATCAACAAATCGTATGCAGCAGCTCTAGATTTTTGAGATTTACACTTTGGTAATAAGCGTGCATTTGGTTTCGCCACATCAAATAAAAATCCAAAAACCTACATGAAAATCACATAAACTCAATACCATATCTTCAAATTTATCAAATAAATCATACATTAATGAATTTATCTTACCATTTCCAATAATTTTTTACCACCATCACTACTTTTGAAAGGCATGGGATGTTTTACGAGATGCATAATAAGATTTAATTCACCAAGTAATCCATCATCGGGTAGTGACGGTTCATCTCTACGTTCAATTATCTCTCGACAATGAAGTGATTCGGTCAAATGGAAACATAGAGAATTTAAATCGAGACCTATTGATTCAATCAAACCATTTTCTGAAAAGAAAATACATACACATGGTATTCATTAAAAATCTTAAATTTGGTCAAAAATATTCATTAAATACTCAAAGAAACTATCTCAATAACTATTTCTTAAAAATTAATTGTCTTATCTCAAGTCAGAATCGTTTTTGAATTCTTCGAAATATTCTTTTTTATATACAAGAAAGCAAGACAGAAAAAAACCTTTTATTAATTCTGATGGTAGCCCATCAACTAATCTGCAGACCAGCCAGAAATAATCCCAACATGCTGGTCCATAGGGTTCTTTTCCTTCTTCAGTTGCATGATGTTGAATAGTCTGACAACAGAAAGAATCGAGTTAAGGAATAATAATAAAAAAAAAACAACAACAACATTAAATACAGTTAACATTACCTCTACTTTACAAGGTCTCATTCCTTCTGCTCTAGGCAAATGCTCAAGAAGTTGTTGTAATATAGCAGGAACTACATGGTGGGTTAAGTTACTCCCTGAATTGGAACCTAATGAAGAATTTCCTCCACCTAAACATAATCTATAAAGGGCAGAACAAGCTTCTCTTCTAACTTGAGGCTGCGGATCTTCAAGTAAAAGACGAGGTAACCAATGTTGCACACTTGGAGAACAAACAACTTGAGTGGACGCTGCTGAAGAACTGTGTGCCCAACATACCAATAACCACATACAATGTTGAACAACCTAGAAATAAATCAACATTGTAACACAGCATAAATTAAAGTAAAAAATTAAATTGAGAATTATACCTGTGCTCTTCCCCAAAGACCAGTTTTAAGATGAGAGGGATCTTTTGGATGTGCTGCTTCTGAGAGAATACTCATTAAACGCTTAGTAGTACTTTCTACATCCATCAATGATAATAGAGACTGTAAAATCAATAAAATATTGATTATTTATTGAAGAAAAAAAACTGATTTCACAAAAAAAAAAAAACCTCATGCAAACGTGGAACTAAAAGTATTTCGCAAGATCGAGAATTAGAAAAATTTTCAATGAGATTGTTTGGAGCTATTCCTAAATGTCCCACTAATTTTAGTAATAAAACTAAACAATCTTGTTGCCATTCATTGTCTTCACTGTCTTCACTTTGTAAAACACCTAAAATTGCAAAATATATATTAAAGAACACATTTAAAATTGAAATGAAAGTGTGAAATAAAAAAAAAAAAAAAAGAGTATTACCAGACATCAATATATCATAGAGGTGTCTTAATCCTCCATTTTTTACAAATAACTGACTCCAAGGTTCAGATTCATTTGTACAAGGACTTATACTATCAGATACAGACTTATAAGAGGGACGTTTTGTCATAGATGAAGTTGGATAATCACCAGCTCCACTTAACTTATCTACTATGTGCAAACTGTACATCAAATGTTGAAGACTACTAGGATTTAAGAGTTCAGGAAGTCGAGATTCGGTAGGATTTTCAAAAGCTTCTAATAATACTGGACTTAGAGGAACAGCATGTAAAATATCCCACACTCGTCGTGATAATAACTGAGCTTTCATGTGAGCTACTTTTTCCTTAAACATGAAACATATTAATATAGCATATTTTTCATACAATGTAAATACGAAAGTAGAAATGAAATTGTTATTGAAACATACTCCTTTATTGCCAGGAATGGTCATTTCTCCTAAAGTTTGCATCAAACTAAAAAGTTTATCAAAATATTGTGGTTTTAATAAAAGTAACGTAGGCAACATTGATCGAGGAGGAGGTGGTAATTGAGAAGGAGCATCACCCCAAGAACTAGTTCCTGCACGAGAAGTTTTAGCTCCACCAACAGACAAAAATACAAGCTGAAAATAAAAAAAATTAATTGAAAAAATCAAAAGCTGAAAAACACGAAAGAAAATTCAGACAAATAAGCATACTTGATTATCTTTGAATCCCATTTCATACAAAGATTTTTCATCAAAATCAAAAGTGAGTTCTTGACCTTGTGTAATCATCCTAATTGGTCCATCGTTCATCAAAGATGCCATACTATCATCACATTGAGCCTGCATTTAAGCAAAAAATCATTAGTAAAACATAAATTGCAGAATTATCTGTCAAATATATAATGAAAATCTTTACTTGATGTTCCCACCATATGGACACTTGAGCTCTGAGATCAGCAACATAATCTGTAAAATGCATATCAAGTGTAGCTTTGACATTAATGCCACCAGGTTGTACCACAACTCTTAATGGAGATCCTTCTATACTCGATCCACAAACAGGATCTCCAGATTGAGCCCATCTTCGAACGTGATAGGCATATCTGATTTTTTTTTTAAAACAAAATCAATTTTAACTAAATAAAGCAAATTTGAATATATGTGTGAATATAAATACCTTCGCTTAAATGTATCTAAATGTGTTTTAAGTAATAAAAGTGCTCTTTGGATACACTGAAGAGAAGCTTCTTCAGTAACACAATTAACTGATGGTATTGGTGATGTGGTACTTGAATATTCACAAGATGAAGTGGACTTTCTACTGCTATCATTTGAATTTGAAGATTTCTTTGTGGAAGGTTTTAGCCCTTCTGCTGCAGCTGATAAATGTGACATACATTTGGATAGGAAATCTTCCTCTTGTTGCAAATGTTGATTCATATAATAACTGTTAAGATATTGAATAGCACCCATAGATACATCTGAAAAATAAATTAAAGAAAAACAAATGTGAATATAAGCATAAGAAAACTAGCGATCAACCCATTAAATATATCAATTCATTTTTGGAATGTAACACACATAGAATAGCGCGATTATATAGTTAGACTAGGATATACCTGTGTTTCTAGCTTTCAAAGCAATTTTCCACAAATGATCCACAGCCAATATGTGAGGGTGATTTTTATCTTTAGTGTCAATAACTGCTTGTCCTAAAGTCATACGGGCAAGGCTGCAAAGTTGTTGATAAAAGCTGAGACCCATAATACTGATAGTCTGAAAATATAAAAAAAAAAAGATTGAAATTTTTTATCCAAAAGTATTTTAAAAACTAAAATTTGAAAGCATACTTCAGGATTTAATGTAGGCATCTTTTCAATATACAAGTATTTCAGTGCATCTATACTTAAAGCATGTTGATCAGTGGATTTTGTATGAGTTGATAACCAGGAAAAGAGACAGTCACTACATTCAGGATCGTGCGCTAAGCATGTCCATAAAATATCTATTTGCTCCAATGTTAATCTAAAAATGTAGAATGACATTAGACAGTAACATTTTTAATACATTACTATTTATATAATTTATACTACAATACCTGAAATTGGACGGAGAACCCATAGGAGAAAAAATAGTAGTTAAAAACTGAAGTCTTACAGTGATGTCTGTTATATGTGAAAACAAAGGTGTGATGAGACCAGTTTGGGCTAGCAAAATATTAGTTTGTAATAATGAGTTAGACACGTGATCTATTGTGAATTTTGATGAATTGTTAGAATAATTATTAATGTAATGTTTCAAGTCATTAAAAAACAATTCCATCATTTTATGCTCTCTTTCAGCCCAAAGTACAACCTAAAAATTTATATATAAAAATGTACATAATTGATTAAAAAATTTTAGACAATAATGAAAAATTTAATACCTGATGCATATCTAATCCTCGCATTTGAAAAGATGAAAATAGTTTTGGCAATAGACGTAAAGATACGGCGACAGATCTTAAAATAGTAAAATATTAAATTAAAAAATAAAAAAACATTAGTTGAAATTTAACAAAAATAAAAATACAAACGTATGATTCGCTAAATTTTCTAAGCAAGCCTCAATGAATTTAAAACGTATTATTTTATCAGTACTATAACCCAATAATGTACATAGAGCCTTCTCTGCTTCTATAGCTAAGCCTTCACCAAGTTGTCCCTTGAAAAGAAAATAATAAGTCAATTTGTACATAATTTCAATATATACTCAATAGAACTCCGAAGAACAGTCAATATCTAACAAATTATTGTGGGGTACACAGTACATATTTGAATACTCACTATATTTTGATCTTGTAAAAGATCCCATAATAGAGTGTTTCCTGGTTTACAAACATCTTTGAGTTTCAGATTAAAATGTGAGGCATGTGTGTCATGTTCTCGATGGTGATCAACATTCGAAGTGATACATTCAGTGAGCCCAAGTGAATGACTGCGTGTGCATATTGTATCTGGTTGAACTCCACGAAGTTCTAATCCAGAATAAGAAGGTTCTATTATGGAATTTATACTGGCACTGACACGATAGCTGCCCATACATTGGGCCTGAAATTAAATCAAATCTCAGTGATAGATTTTCAAGTTACATTTCTAATATTAAATTTCGTAAATTATACTTGAGCTGCCAATCTAGCTAATTCTTCTTCACACCCCGACTCATCTCCATCAAAATCAGCCATATTTTTTTCAGACTTATTGCTCATTGCAGATGATATACTCGCTTCACCGTCATCACCACTTAAAAGTTCCATCAGTTGTCTGTAAATAAAAAAAATCAATATTTTGTAAAAAATAATATAAATCTCAGATATGCTTAATAAATCATATGTACGCAAAATTACCTATCATCCATACTATCACATAAAGTGGGGCAGTCATGTAACACGTTTTGAGTGCAGACTCTTTCTGGCGATATTTCATTCTGTTTGAGAAGTACTATTGCTGAATCTAGTGTTTCAATGTTAGAAGCTCTATTTCTTATCGAAATATTTTTAGACATACGGCATACTTCAGGTTCACTCCCTGAAGTTTCTTCAGCATCTGATATAGATTCAATCAGTTCACCCAATTCTACTTTCGTTATATTAGCTGAAAAAATTAAGAGTTTGAATATATAAACATATTATTGTATTGATGTATTTTATTTTAGACCCCATTAAAGGATATATTTTTGATAACAATTGATTTGAAAAAAAAAAATACAGCAAAATCTTACCAAATAAGTCACGGCAAATATTTTTCTTCTTTTTCAGTAATTTCTTTTTAGGAGGGTGACGAAGATCTTCAGCACTACTTACACTACCAGAACTAACTCCATCAGGTCTAGTTCTTCTATAATGTCAAAAATCATATAAAATATTGATTGTACATATATTTATCAATTATTATACAATGCATGTTGACACCAAGTGGGGTTTGTCACATTTTTCTCAAAATTGGCAAAATATATGAAGGCGAAAAGATATAAATGTTTTCAGAACATGTGCTGAGATAAATCATTAAATCACTTGCTCTCCTCTCAATACATATGGGTATATGTTCAGTTTTTTCTCAAAATCGCTGCCATGTCACACACTCCAGTTGGCTTCCACGTGCGTCATATAGTACAGGCGGATCTCGTCTTTCGCACAATTCGCTATTTCGTACATTATGAAAAAAATTTTTTTTTTCAATAGATTTTGAACACAAAACCCACTCATATTCTTATTTATTTTAATAAAGTCGATTTATCTTGGGTCATTTGTAATATTTTCAGTAAATTAGTAAATAAAATTTCATTAAAAATTCAAACAAATTCTTTGTTCGATACTTAGGTCCATTAAAAAAAATCGCCGAGCGCCCTCGATATCAACTGAGATAATCAATAGCCATAAAGAAACTACATGACGGATTGTGCTGAAACTTCTTATTTGAATATAAAAAATATGCACCAATTTAATAAAAAAAAGAATATCTTTATGGGAGCTTTTAAAATTAACGATTCCGGATACTTTTTTTTTATATACCTCAACTTTTGAACAATTTGATTTTCGCACATATTTTCAAAACCAATTGGGTGCGAAAGTCGAGGTCCTCCTGTACTATGATCATAACAGATAATAAATAAAAGCTGAGAAACAAATTTCAAAATATTTTAATTAGATTTAACTTACTTGTGTCTATTTTTAGACATGTCACTCTCCTTTGGTTGATTAGAATCTTGCTGCCATTTTTGATCATCTAAAACAAATATCTAATGTTGATTTTTTTATAAAATACTCGAAATTTTTATATTGTCAAAAATATACCTTGATTTGTGTTTTGTTTAATTTGTTTTCGAGGAGTAGGCCCAGCTTCTTCTCCTGAAGTGCTTAATTCTTCACACTGGACAAGAAAGTAAATTTAATCTAACATTAAACTCAAAATTAATAAATAAAACAAATATTGCATACAGGATCATCATCTGAATTTGTAGGGTCCATGCTGACGCTAGCCTCAGAAGAAGAATCACGGTGAATCATAGAACAAGAAGGAGTATGAGTTGGAGCAGAAGGTTGCAAAGAACATGTTTCTGTGATGCCACTATTGCTCACTAGTACAGTAGCGGCTTGAGAGCTTCGTGACCACATCACTCGCATTAAGGCGGATGCTAAACATAAACTCTAAAATGAAAAAAAAAAAAAAAATATATATATATATATATAGACATAGACATTAAGTTTTCTTGTATGTATATGAATGAATGAATGTAGTTTTACTGTACTTGCACAAAACTGATTTTAAAAATGTATTACTCTTACTTAAAGATCTAACATGTGCATACCTGTTCACTATGTTCTCTGGGTGGGAGAGTACACAAAAGTTGATATAAATGAGAACAAGGTCCAGGTGCCAAATGTTTTATAAAACCTAATAACAAATCATACACTTGTTTACTACAATGTTTTAACTGTGCAGCTTGCCATATCAAATCTATGTGTTCATTTGAAATTCTATTTTCATTGGCTAAAAATTTCAAAATTATAAGAGCCTGTTTTATAACCTGCAATTGGTAAAACATTTATTACTAAAAAATTGGTTGATGAAAAATGTTATTGTAAGAGAATAATATTACTTCTACGTGAAGGTTTGGCCCAAATAAATGTTGCATTATTAGATTAGTACATAGCCATTGTGCTAATTGTTGACCAACAGTTTCTGTTTCAGGGACTGGTTCACTGTTACAAATATCATTAAATAAAGATATTTGTGTATTTATTTGCGTTATGCCTGCTAGACGCATAGTTAAAGTTGTGCTATTGAAATATTTGAATGCCAAATCTAATCCATCATTATCAAAAGTCAAAGGTGCATCAAGTGGATCTTTAACCGCTCCCCACATAAAATCTACAAGATGATTTATATCAATCATATTTCAATAAAACAATGAAATTCTTAAAAATAAAAATAAAATATTATTACCTGCCATTGTTTTGACACCGGCTAACCTTAAATCTTTGTCTTCTAAATTGCACATATACTTGAGGACCTTATTTCTTAGAGGCAAAAAAAATTGTGTCACAGCCCGATAGTTTAACCACAGTTTAATATCACCAACAGCTGCCACAATTGAATGTGCCATTGAAACGGGGAGATTATCAGGAGTGGCATTTTCGAACACTGATGTCATTGCACAAATACCACCAGTTTTACAAAACAAGTTCACATTTCGAAGAAGATACACTGGTATTTCAGTATCATGTAAATCACAAAAACAACTAAGACTAGATATTTCCTGTGGGGACAAATCATCCAATCGGCTAAATGAAGAATGTTTGCAGGCTACATACAAAGGAAAGTTCAAAAGAAATATCTTTGAGACTATATGCATCAATTTTTCTTTTTGCTGAAGAGACCAAATTTCATCGTCAGATCCTTCGCTGGCTGAACTGTCTGCATCTGCCGAACTTTCATTGTTCTCCTCGGAAAGAGTATCATTCTTGTCTCCGGTGACAACTTTATCATTTTCCGAAGATGCAGACGTTTCCTTGGTGTCAGTGGACTTCCTATCGGCAGCACTGATGACATTTTCTCCCTCTCCAATATTTTCTTTCTGCACAGTTGAAAGATCATTCTTAAGCGCTTTGAGCTGACACACCGACAAATACAAAATGCTCTGAACCACAAGGTTGAACCTTTCAAAGTTTTTTATATCCCTGTAGCAACACATGCATTGTCTGAAAAACAAAATACAAATTGGTAAAGATATACCTACAATAATCAACTTAATTACGATCTTTGATGCTAATACAGTTAGTCCTCCAACTACAAACTGTCAAAAATCTGTGGAACAAAGATGGATGTATGTACTGTAGGATATTTGCCTCTGTCCACCTGTTTTGACAGTTCATAGTTGGAGGACTGACTATACAGTAAAGCCTCCATAATCTGGATAGTTCAAAATAAAAGGAAAAATTTAGCAAGTATAAAACATACCGCTGTGGCCAGGAGAGTATGTATGCCAGAACAACCTCCACCTCAGACTTCCTGAGTGTGGGATATTGAGTGGCATCGGCAGTTAATCGCGCCTCGTCTGAAACACAATATTTAAACTTGAAAAAAATTGATGATAATGAAATCAAATCGATCGGAAAGTTGACAGAAAGACTGTCCTTATAACTTAATTGAATGATTTAAATTAAACCATGTGAATTTAAATGTGGCAGATTAGCTTAATGTTGTTACTAAACTAGGCTAATCAACATAGATGTATGTGACAGAAGAAACAATGTGTTTCTCTTACGAAGAGTGATCAGTCACTATCTTAGCTATATTTTTATGAAACTCTGTAGATGTGTAGTATAAATATAGATATTGAATACTTGTGAAGACAGATTACACAACGCTTAAAATATATCCTGAAAAATCGAGTCAAAATTCCAAAATGTATTCATGTAAACATGCAGGGGCGTAAACGTTTCAAAAAATTCACATGCCCCGGCTTGCGGGAACAGAGCAAAGTTTAGGAATGTTGCATTTTCAGTCTTCTATGCTATTTAATATCTGTATTTAAACTACATACCTACAAAGTTCCATCAAAATTAGTGAGACGGTGATTTTGCGCACTCCTCATTAATAATACGTGTTGCCATTCAGAAGTCTGTCTCTATGACTTTGTTGAACAATTCAAATGTAAGCATAAATATGACAAATTCAGTTAATACGATTGATAGCCACTTAGGTAGGACTAATAAGCTGACATGAAGCAGTTTACTAATGTGACAGAAGAGAAGAAGGATTTTCTTTACGAATATAAGTCGAATTAGGTTGAATTTAATCAAATGATAAGCCCACCAGAAGAGACAACGGTTTTTCCTTACTAATATAAGTTGAATCGGATCAAACCGACTCGATCGAGAAGCCCATTAGAAGACGGTGAATGAATTTGGCGAACGATTTGAACACGATGTTATGAGCGCGAGCAGATTCTCTAGTAGCGCCGGTACCGACCGGTTGACGTAGACGAGCGTGACAGAAGAGACGAAGAGGGAAACCTCTGGGAAATGCGAATAAAATCAAAACGAGTCCAATTGGCTTACATGAGACGAGCAGATGGGAAAACTCCGAGCACACTTCGCACATCTTCCGCAATTGCTAATTCATACGACGCGTCAAATCGATCGAACCGTCGACGGGTCAAACGTCAAACGGTCGACAGCTCGACACGACCACCATTGTTGTCACACACTTCACTTCAACTCCGGTCCATTTCCATTTTCTGCCAGGGGTGCCAACGCACGAACGTCGCCAACTCGGCCAAATTTTCGAAACGTCTCTCGCCACTCGCCTCTGCTAAATCGTCCCAGTAGAACTCGTCAGACATCATTGTTTACAAGTGCTGTCAATTGAATGTGACCTTTTGATATTAGAAATTGAAGGGAGAGGATCGAGTATCCGCTCCCACCGATTTTATACATAAGTCTTAGGGCCTGTATTTTCTCCTCTGGTTAAAAAACGAAACGAATTTAAACTATGTACTCACGGTCCTCGAACTAAGATCTATGAAAACAGCCGTGGACAGAGACAAACATACCTACTACTGTTCATACAACATTGCATACACCCGTCTCTATCACTCGGATTTTGACAGTTCACAATTGAAGGCTGTAATCGACTTATTACATGTCTGTTTTTTCACGAAAATTCGATATCAGAACGTTCATACACTTTTTTAACGTTTTGACGAATTCTTTTATAGTAGGGAGGCTAAGAAGACTTGATCCTCTCTTTTGTTTTTTGCTTATAACTCCTTTTTGGAAAATCGTATTTTTAAAAAAATATTGTCAATATAAACTCAATTCAGTGTACAGGCACTGTTATTTCTGTAAGTCTGCCGAAGGGATCAAGTATTTCCAGATTCCCCTACAAAATAACATAATGTAGATCGAAAGTTATAACGTTGGTCATGGTCGATTCCGCACACTCTGTGATCGAATCAAATCGATAATTACAAATTTGGATTCTTTGACAGCTGATGCTAATTGTGCATCCGTCGGTAACTATAAACATGGATAAAATAAAAATCGAAATTGAAGATCCGATCGACTTTGATTCTGAAGATAAAAAGGGTGATGATTATTCACACTTGGAAGTGAAGGAAGAACTCTTTGAAGTGAAGGAAGAACTCTTGGAAGTGGAGGAAGATCTCTTCGAAGTGAAGGAAGAACTCTCGGATATACAAGACGATTTCGTAGAAATAAAGGTAGAGCTCTCGCAGGTAAAAGAAAAACGCTTAGAAGTGGAGGAAAATGTCTTACAATTAATGGTAAAAGAAGAACTCTTGGAAATAAAAAGAGATAATTTTGAAGTGAAGGAAGAACTTTCGGAAATAAAGAATGAACTCTCGGTCCTCAACTCAGAACTCCAAATATCTGACAGCGAAATGGAAAGTGTAAAAGACTACAATGCGGTCAATGAGCATATTGAGAATACAAATTCTTTGACGATCAGCAATTGTTCAGTTGTCCTAGTGCGCATGGGAACCCTTACGAGGAATAAATCCAGGAATACAGTGACAAAGTACACATGTAAACATCACAACGGTCTCTTATACATGCAGAAGATTGTAACAAAGAAAATTGGAGCAAAAGTTATTGAAATTTTATATCAATGCTCTCATTGTACGTATACATCTCGTAGCGATCAAAATTTGATGAAACATGTTTATACTCATGCAAAAGAAACACCTTATAAATGTCCATATTGTTCTTTTGCTGCCAAGCAAAGATTTCATTTACACAGTCACATTCAGATTCATACAATAGAATTGATTTATAAATGCCCGAGCTGTAAATATGCAGCTAGGTTAAAATCTGATTTAAAACGACATCTTAAGACTCATGCAGAAGAAAAACCTTATCAATGTCCAAATTGTAAATATGCAACTAATTTAAAATCTGGTTTGAAACGACATCTTCAGACTCATACAGGGGAAAAGCCTTATCAATGCCCTAATTGTAAATATGCAAGTCAGTCAAAGTTTGATTTAAAACGACATCTTCAAATTCATACAGGAGAAAAACCATATCAATGCCCACACTGTGAATACGCAGCTCTGCGTAAGTTTTCTTTTCAACTGCATCTTCGGACACATACAGGAGAAAATCTTTATCGATGTGCACATTGTGAATATGCAGCTGTGTATAGATCTTCTTTAAAACAACATCTTCAAACCCATACAGATGAAAAGCCTTATCAATGCCCGAACTGTGAATTTACATCGAAAGTAAAATCTCGTTTGAACCGACATCTTCGTTCTCATACAAGAGAAAAACCTCATCAATGCCCACACTGTGAATATGGAACCCTTCTTAAATCTTCTTTACAAATACATATTCGGACACATACAGGGGAAAAACCTTATCATTGTTCAAACTGTAAATATGCAGCCATTTCTAAATCTGATTTGAAAAGACATCTTCGCACTCATACAGATGAAAAGCCTCATCAATGTCTAAATTGTAAATATGCAGCAAAAACAATATCTGATTTGAAACGACATCTTCGAATTCATACAGGAGAAAAGCCTTATGAATGCCCACACTGTAAATATACAGCCACGCATAAATATTCTTTACAACTACATATTCGGACTCATACAGGAGAAAGACCTTATAAATGTTCAAACTGTAAATTCGCAACTAGACAAAAATCTAATTTGCAAAAACATCTTCTGATTCATATGGAAAAAAAAAAACATAAATAGCCATAATTTTTTGAGCTAGCATCTCCTGATTCACATTGAAATATGGAAAAGCAGATTGAATTTCTGACAATTTATGTGGATTTCACAAGGTTGAATCTGTATCATATTCGATTCATATAAATGTTTTATTTTTTTCCAGATAAAGCTGTAATTTCTATATTTTCTACTAAATTTGAGCCATCTAAAATAGATTGTGGTATTATTTATTTAGGTCTTGATCATTTCTGGATCACTGAGATGCAGCTATTAATTTAATAAAAGCTCATTTTCATATCATCACATACGCATTGAAATATGTTGTACTTTTTTGGTGATTTTTAATTAAAATATACGGTTTCACTTCTACAAAAACCTGTATTTTCTTCAAATTTCCAGTTCTTTTCCTTTCATTAAAATTCCATTCTGACTCTTCAGCTTCTGATATTGTCTATAGATAGGTATTGATAATAGTCAGTTTTTGAATTTTGCTTTTAGCTTCCTTCAAATATGGAGTTTGAATTTATCCTCTATTTTGTTTTTTGCTTATAACTCCCATTAGGAAAATCATAACTTCAAAAAAAACACTGTCGAAGTAAACTTAATTTAATTTCAAATGTATAGATGCTATTGCATCAAAATAAGATTATTCAAAAAGGATAAAAACAAAAGGTGGATCAATTTTCCCCGGACTCTCTTGTCGGGCCTCTGTCCTATATCACTATTTGTATAGTGGCAACACTGTGAAACATACACATACAAATGTAATAATTGACGTTTGACAGCTGAACACTCAACGTTTAGTTTGATATTAACGGTGGAGTGTTTGTATCTGTTCTAAACGCTGTGTGAAAAACAGAAAAGCGGTTGAGGTTCGAAGGCGTGTGGCGATGTGCGCATATCATCCTCATCAGCATCAGCATCAACATCAACACCAGCATCAACATCAGCTGCAACAACAACACGGCATGGGGGGCATTGTCGATCTGAATGTAGGCGGTACGAGGTGAGATTCGTTCACTATGTTATTGTTCAATTATCATTATGAGTAGAATGCGTCTCAGCCTCGCTGATACCGATGAGAACCACCCGAATTCCAGCTGGTGCCAAGTTCGGGGGCTCTCATCGGTCGAGCTGATTGCTTACTGTCTATTTAACTTTCTACTATCCTCAATATCAACCAACTTTTAAACAGGCTATGGTCAAACAACCGATTCTTGCCAACTCGCAAAATTTCATGCCCTTATTTTGGCTAATCTTTAACCCAATTTCGTTGATTTAGACATGGTTTTTATAAACATTTCAGATTTTCTACATCTCGTCAAACTTTGATGGCAGTGCCAGATACATTTTTCACTGCTTTACTTGGAGAAAGAATACCTACTCTTTTAGACAAAACTGGAGCAATATTCATAGATAGGGATCCTGCAATGTTCGCAGTCATATTAAACTATCTACGCACAAAAGATATCGACTTGAAAAGTGTCAACTTGCGAGCTCTAAGACACGAAGCAGACTATTTCGGAATCACGCCACTCAGTCGAAGACTCGCTTTATGTGACGAAGCCACTCATTCATCTTGTGGAGATGTGTTATTCTATGGATATTTACCACCATCTAGTAATGTTTTGTACTTCTTTTTGTCTTTATACAATTCAACAGTTTTTGTTAAAAGAATTTTTTTTTTTCAGGTAATATATTATGTTCAAATCTGAACAGTAGCAGATCTTCATTAAATAAATCTGGGAATCGTAGCAATAATAATTTAAGCAATAGCAATGGTGATATTTCGAACATTGGAAGAACACATTCCAGGAACTCCTCGTTGGACCTCAGATTGATAGGAAGAGTTTCTGCACAAGATCAAATCAGGTCAGCGATCATTGAAAATAACACGAATTTCACATTTTAAATTCAAATATTTCTCGTTGAATTCCATACATATTTTCATTTCGAGTGCAATATGTTAAAAATCAAATTACCTAAATGATTTCATTTTAACATAATTTGGAGAATGCGATATGCAGAATAGTTTTATTCGATTTTTGTACTGTAGTTCGAAGTAGAAAATCTGTATTATTGTATGAATTAGTATATTAATATCAAAATTGATTATTAATAGATGTGGCAGAGGACATTCCAGAGCAGCTTCACTGGATTTGAGAAATGGTTCTCAAGATCATTCAAAATCGTCATCTATAAGATCAGAATGTTAAAATTTTCATAATTTTGATAATAGACTATTTTATTCAATTTCTTTAATTTTCATCGTACATTTTTCAGTAACTACGTGGCCTGATCATGTAAAAGTTCAGATAATCAAAGCTCATCACAATTGGATAGTAGTCGCATACACACATTTGGTTGTGGGTTACAGGTGCCATTTATGTCCACATACATATAAAACATAATTAACTTTGTTCAAAACCAATTTTTACGGATAAAACTTCTTTTCAGACTTACAGATATCTGTGGTTGGTGTGTTGTGTTTCAACTGCCTGTTCAAGAAGCACCAATAGAAAAAGTGGCTATAAATGCCAAAGTTGGCGGAGGCGAAGTTATGTTAGGTATTGCATGTGGACCTTTGATAAAATTGTGGGCTATTGCATCACATATAGAACCTATCAGAAGAAATTTAGTTGGTAACTGAAGATACATAGATTTTTCATTGATTTTATAAATTTCAAAATGTCAATTCTATATTTATTGATTTTTTTCAGGCACATTCAACTTGGGCGTAAGAGTTGAACATTTGCTATTTATCGGGCCACAACTCGTAGCGCTTTCCAGTTACGGCAGTTCTAGTAACACCCCTAATGTGTCTTCAGGAGGTAAAGCAGGTGTTTGGCACACATCAACACAACATTGGCAAGTTCAGGATATTGCTCCATTAACTTCCTTTGATACAGCAGGGTCGTTTTTATTACTTGGCACAGTTAATGGAGCTATAAATTATATTGGTTTGTATTTTTTATTTATTGTTTAATTTAATGTAATTTATATTATTTTTCTTTCAAAGAATTTAAAATATTTTTTATTGTAGATATGCAAAAGTTTCCTCTTAGAATGAAGGATAATGACTTGTTAGTGACGCAATTATATAGAGATCCCAATCATGAGCCTATTACTGCCATATCTGTTTATCTTACACCTAAAACTAGTATGTTCATTTGAAAAATATTTGCATATATATTATATGTACATACATAAAATTCACCTAAATTGGATCTTCTTTTAATTTTCAGGTTTATGCGGCAATTGGATAGAAATTGCTTATGGGACAAGAGGTGGTTCAGTACGCGTTATTGTACAACATCCTGAAACTGTCGGACATGGTCCACAATTGTTTCAAACATTTACCGTCCACCAAAGTCCTATTACAAAAGTAATATTTCACTTATTAACTAATTAGTATCGATTAATTTCTTGTTTGTAATTTTCATTTGATGCTTTTTTCAGGTTTCATTATCAGAAAAATATTTAGTTTCAGTTTGTAGTGAATATAATCATGTTCGATCTTGGAAAGTCACAAGATTCAGAGGGATGATATCTACTCAACCTGGTACGACTCCGGAAGCATCCTTTAAAGTTATGGCCCTTGAACCTAATGATTTAAATGTCATTACGTCTAACGATTGCGGTAGAATATTTATTGCATATTATTTTTGCATATATGGGCAAGACATTATATATTTTCTTGATTTTAAAGGTCCATATGGTGAACAGGATGAAGAACAAGTATTTGTTCAAAAAGTAGTTCCTGAAATAGACACATTATATGTGAGACTCGCTTCAAATGGAAAAAGGCATGAGATTTTTTTTCGAATTTGACATCATATGTATGTATTTTTTTTCAAAATGCATTATATTATTTTTCACTAAAAGGGTGTGTGTGGTGCGTTCTGTGGATGGATCACCTGTCTCCTGCTTTATGGTGATGGAATGTGAAGGTGCTCTCCGACCTAGGAGACTATTGCTTACTGGTCACTGTTCTGGAGCTACACAAATGTGGGATTTGACTACAGCGCTTGATAGAGCTAATAACAAAGGTGAATTAATATTTTTTTATTGTTGTTTTTCTAATAATTATTTATGGATCATTCTATATTCAGAGGCTGAAGAAGTTCCTGATGGTGGTCCAAGCGCAGATGAATTAGTTCGTCTTGTTCAACAATGTGATTTACATTAATTCGTCTCTGATGAATTTGATACTTTATTATCAACATCATAAAATTTTATTAGATTCACATAATTATGTTATGAGATATTTTAGAAAAGATTTTGTGAATCGAGTATGTATGTATTTATTATTTTATTATTTACAAATACATAGAGTAAAAGTCTGAATGTCAGTTTTATGAAATGACTAAAATGAATATGTAGATAAATATATTTTTATTATTAGTATCTTTAGATAAAAAAAAAAGTATAATCTCAATTTTTTTACATTTATCTTTTGTTAAACATATAAAAAAAATTATATTATGTATCGATCAAATCAGTATTTTTTTCTTAATGCATACTGCATAAATAGGTACACAAGCAAAACAAATTGTTTATGAAATGATATTAAGAATTTAGTAATTTATAATAATAATGGGTTTATTGGATTGATTAAGAATTATTGTTAAATTATTGATTTTAGATACCTATGTATATAAAATATTAATTTCAAGACTGTCTTTATATTATTTTTTCATATTGTGTACGAATGTATTCTGTGATATGTTTAATGTTGCATGTAATCAATGGATTAATAAATGTCGTTAATCAATGTAAATGTGATTTTGTGTGTCTACGGCATTCACATTGAATAGTTTGGATTCTGATAAATCAATATTTACCACAAATTATTATGGTAACAAACATACCTCATTGTTGCCTTAGTGACTGTTGATATGTGAAAGTATGAAGATACATATTGTCTTTAATGCATATTGCTATTTTTTCTCTCGGAAGTAAAAGAGTTAATGATGAACAAAAAAGAATCTGTTTTTGAACGATTGAATCTGCATCAGACAATATCAAAATATAACAGATCAAAATATGTTGAAATCAAAAGGTTTGCACAAATTTTCTGAATTTATTTATAAGAGAAAAATAAAAATGAATAATTAAAATTAAAAAAATCCTTTTTAAGATATGATTATCTGGATTTTATTTTAACTTCTACATACAATCACTGCCAAGAGCTATTTCCAGAAAAAGAAGATTATTTGATACAACCAGAAACAAAATCCAAAGGAAAGTGGGGATCTTGTGGATTTATTAATGATAAAGTTGAAAAAAATCAAAATACTTTGGTATAGTAGTAATAAGTTTGGAAATTGAATGATATCAATAACAAAAAATATATTTTGAAAATTTTCCCAATTATCTTTATTTTTAGGGTCATCCAATAAAATTTGGTGGTGTAAAAGAACGAAATTCCCCACATTCTGTGAAATTGATGAATTCAGGGCATCATTCTGCAATGTCGGCATCAGGATTTTCTAGACAACCATTCGGTGGTTTTTATTATTATTGAATATTTATTTTAATATTTCATCAGGGGTTTAATTATCGATTAATCAGTATACCGGTTGGATAATAAAATTAACCTGCTGATAAATTGTAATACTTTCTAGTAAGGATCAAACAGAGTAATACAACAATTGTATTTAATATGAAATAAACAAATCTTAAAAGCTTAAGTATAGTTTCTCATCAGATCAGAAAAAAATATTCAATTCCTCATAACACATAGCATATAACTTACGCATGCGGTTCTCTTTCTATCATAAATTTCGTCGATTGTCTTTTTCGTTCATTTTATGATCTTTCAATTCATTCCTAATTATCCTGACCAATCTTCGTGACTCGCACTCTCACACAAAGAGTTATATGGTTTCTTTCTTTTATTAAGTCTGAGACGTCGCGCTCGCTTAGCTAGTGTGTTTCGCTTTTCAAGTTTCTTAACATTCATTTCATTAAGTTGGTAGAAATAAACAATGTGAAAGATAAAAATGCTCTTATTACCATTAATCAGAAGAACTATAATCGCTTGTTTATTAAATATTATTTATAAACGCGTAAAGAAATGTCAAATTGACGTTTCGTCGTCGATCGTGAATTCGTGATTCGTGATGCTTACGTTACGTCGCGCAATAATAACGGGCGTTCGTTTCGCAAGCGGAAATGTGACTGGAAGTGAAGCTTCCGGTTTGCAGTTGAGCGAAGAGTGCGTGCATCGTCTGAAACAATTGTCGAATTCTTCAGACGCGCCGGCTTTTTTGCGTCTATCCGTAGACGGTGGAGGTTGTTCTGGCTTTCAGTACAAATTTCAGTTGGAATCTGAAGTGAATTCAGATGACAGGTTCTCACCATCTATATTCATATATTTTTATATACGACGACTCTAGAAACCAAGAGTTATAAGTGTACAAGACTAAATTTTGAGAAAGCAATTTTTGAAATTGAACATCTATTATAATTGATGAAATATTGAAAAGATGTTAAATAATTATTCATGATAATATAGATTCTGAAATTAATTATATTTGCACTCAACTCTAATAATTTAAAATTGACACTTGTAAATCTTGTCTTTCAAGTTCCTTGTACATATATGTATTCAAACACAATCAACATGTTCAGGTTTGTTTGTTTTCAATTTTGTCTTTGTTGGTTCATTAGGATATTTGAAAAGGACGGCGCCAAAGTTATCATAGATAGTACATCACTAGAATATGTTAAAGGATCTGTTATCGATTATCATGAAGAACTTATCAAGTCTGCTTTTAGAGTTCTTAAAAATCCACAAGCTGAACAAGGATGTTCGTGTGGTGCAAGTTTTTCAATAAAATTAGATTAGTTAAAAATATGTTGTTGTTAGTTATAATTTAGAGTTTTTATATAATATTAATATTCAAATATGTAAATTGAAGTAAGATAAAATAAATTCTATTTATTGTATATGTTACAGATTAAACATGATATATATAGATTAAATGAAAATATATTTATTTGATTCGTAAATAAATTATTAATTCATTTAATTCATATTATTTTATAGATGTATAGTACATTTTTCATATTAACATGATATTTTACAATACACAATGTATTCATAATTGTAATAAATATATATCACATTTACTTTTTACTGGAACTCGCCTTTAAATGGACAATTTCTTCAAATTGTTGCGCTAATTTATCGTTCAAATTGCCTACATGCTCAGTCAAAACATTAAGTTGTTGTTTATAATTCGTTATAGTAGAATTTAATTCATCTTCCTGAAATTCAAATTGATATTTATTATTTAAATTGCAAACACAACTGAATAAAAATCAGTTACTTACCAATTTACTGATGGTGGTTTGAGTCCTACTCAGTTCTTCTTCAAAATTATTATTTTCTTTTTTCAAATAGTCGAGTTGGGCTCTCAAACCACTAGACTGAATAAACAAAAAAAATAATTAAAGTGTATTTTGACGATGAATGTGAAGCATATTATGAAAATACATAAAAAGATTTGGCAGAATATCAAATAAAAAATGTAAATAATTATTCAAATACATATAATTAATAGTTAACCTCATCTAAATAGTGTTTGGCCATGCTCTCACAGTGCTGTCGTTCGCTGACAAGTACAGATATTTTTTCTCTAAAATAATTTTTGAGATACTCTTCTCGTTTCAAAATTTCTTCCGAAATTATGAGTGGTAATTTCAATTTTCCCAACAGTCCTACAGAAGTATTGTCCACCAATGAAAATTCCGAAAGAAATGCTTTAGAATTTTCTGACGTAGATTCCCGATTACTATTTAATGAATCTTTTTGTTGTTCATTGAATAACTTTAAAGACTCAGTTTCTAGTTTCAAAATATCATATTCTATCTTAAGTGATTGATTTTCCTAAAAAATATGAAAAAATACAAGCATAGATATTTAAATAAAAAAAGTGAACTTTGAAAGAGAAAAGTTTAAAATATAAATTACCTGTTCAAGTTTAGTTAGATATTCATTCTTTTTGATTAATTGTTCTTGTAAATGAGATTCTTCTGTTGAAAGTGCATCTTCGCTCCCAATCTGTGAATGAATATAAACTTTAATAAACACAGTGAAAAAGTAGATATTTTAAATTAACACTTGGAAAAGGCGATGCATACCAAACTTCCAATGTCTGAAATGAAATCGCCATTGATACTGGGAATTTGAGTATTTCTATTCGGTGTGCCCTGATTCTGTAAATTAGTCTTTTCTTTATTAATTAAGGCGTTTTCTAGGCTTGTTGCTAACTCATGATTCTGATTTTTTAACTTTTGAGTTTCACATTTATATTTTGTTTCAGTTTCAAAAAGTTGTTTTTCAGCATCGGTTAATCTTAATTTTAATTGAGAGAGTTCAAATTCTTTATCAGACATCTGAAATGCGATATTTTATTATAATGTTTATTTAATCATCCTAGTATGAAAAACACAAAAAATACGGAAAATGTGAATTACTTGCGACACCAAATGAGCATTTTCAATAATCTTCTTTTGTAACTCTTCTTGTAAGATGGAATCGTTAGAAGTGAAAGTTGGTTGAATAGGGGCACGTTCATCTTTTTTATGTTTTCCTTTTTTAGCATTTTTATTCGACTGTTAACAAAATGATATTGTAACTAAAATCAAACTAATGTTTAAAATAAGTTAACATGATCAACGATACTGTGAAACTCCCCATTTCAGCAATTTTTTAAATCGCACATACATTGAAACTTGAAAATGTTATCACATATGAGTTTCGCAGCACCATTGATTATTTATGTATTTAATACCTGTAAAAAATCGAGATCATCTTGTAAAACAGTTACTCTTTTAGTTAACTGCTGGTTTCTAAAGTTCAACGAATCAATTTCTAATTCTCCTTTCCTTAAACTAAGTTCCCTTTCTCGTAGAAGTTCTTTTAGTTCAGCTGATTTGGCTTGCTCGTCAAATACACCTTTTTTTAAAACATTTAAGTGAGATCTAATCTGAAAAGTGAGAGTACAATACAGATCAATGAATCATTGGCGATGTATGTACAAATTGTGAAAAATATTTTTAAAGTATGTATTTTGATTGTAATGCAATTGCTAGTCTGTAATATGAGATGTTTGTTTGTATTGTCCATTTTGATAACACATTATCAGTTTATTGCTGTTTCAGTATGTAATTATTGCACAGTATAAATTTCAGAAGTTCTAACATAGAAAACATAAAAATATATATACACAAAAGAGACATAATTAATAATGTAAGTATGCATTCATAATAGAAAAAATATGGCACCCTTATGAGTAGAAGCCATTTTTTAATTAATACATTTAACACATGCTACGTGCCACGTGCATACGGTGAAAGCTATAACTCGACAATTTCGATTACGCATGAAATGAGAACAGTTTTTAACATCACAACAAGCCCATTTCTACAGCACTGCTAGCTATGATGAGATAATAGACCAATTTTGATGAAAACAAACAGGAAATAACAAATGAAAAAAAGATAGATAAAGAATCGTACCGAAAAACACGAAATCGATAGATGAAATTTTGGTTTCGGTACGAAATTAAACGTTATATTTATAGTTTATTTTAGTCGAAGTTGATATTTTGAAGGCCAAAGGATATATGTAAGTGACAAATTTAAATAGATGAAGTTGAGTACAGAAATTATCTTTTCTTTTTGTATCAGTTTAAACAAGATTTATCGTTGGGTTTTGTTACGCTTTACTAGCTTATTTTGAAGAAAAAAAAAAAACAAAATCCATCTTCGTTTTGCAGATTTTCAACAAATCGTAGTGTAAGGACTGAGCGTAACTCTACGATTGGTTGACTAGAGCGTTGAAAAGATCGGCCCTAAATAATGTTCAATTATCAAACGAGATATCGGGTTTATGAATTAATTTTGAATACTGGAAGAGAAAGGATAGAGGGAATCTTGACGAGCCAAGATAAACAATTAAATTACAATAGAATTCGGAATGTGACGAAAACTGATTGACCCTCTAACAAAGACACGATTTATTTTCGTGTACTTTCGGCGGCGAAAAGTATCATACCTATTCTTTATTTTAATAAATTGGGCAAATAAAAAAAAAGGATCGCGAATTCATATTTCATTCGAATTCTCCGATTTGTACGAAACGCAATTTTAAAATATGAAAAGAATCGGCGCGTTATGATACCTTCGAGTATTCGGCGGCGAGCCTGACGTATTTGTCGCGCAGATCTTGAGGGGGCGGAGGCGCCGTTTGGTCGTTCCGGTGTGCGTTTGCGTTTGCGTTTGCATTTGCATGTGGATGGGATTGGGGGCCGTCGGGGGGCGTAGCCTCCATTGTGACGCTCGATTAACGACAATAATTCTGATTTGATTCCAGTTTCGATACACAGTCACCGCATTCGACCGACAAACGGCAACACCGACGAACACAGCAATCTGACAGTCGACTCACACATACGTATTATTCGTTGATCGTACACACACATGCGAATAATGCATTCTATCTGTGTATTTTTTCTCTTCATATTATTAAAGTTATACGATTTTGTATCGTATTATAATAAACTTTAAAGTATTTTTATATTATGTCATAAAGGCTTTCAACGCGCGTTTTTGTACAATTATTGAAACGCGCGACGAACGCCCGTCGCGTGTCCGGGGCCTAATTTATCATATTTGAAAAATTCCGTGACTATTATCCCGGTTTTTGAAATAAAAATAAACGATTTCACTCTTTATGGAAGATATTGTTCATCAAAAATATGTACAATTTCAAATATCGATGGTCGACAATTAATCGATCATAAACGTCAAAGCACAGAGCAGAAGTATGACATAAGAACATAACCTGAAAAGTAAAATAGCGAAGATTCGAACGGCAAAATGTTGAGTTCGAAGGTGATCAGAGTGTTTTCCGTGAGGAATGCGGGTTTCGTGTGGCGGGGTGCAGGCTCCGCTAGACGGGTGCGCTTCGTCAGCTCGACGACGGCCTACGGAAACATTCCGGCTCCTCCTTCGATACCTGTCGTCGAAGTTCCGACTCCGGTTAAAGCTTTAGATCCTAGCCAGTTACCGTTGGAGCCCACTTTCGAGAGTATGAACCTCGGAGGATATTCGCCCATCGGTATTGTGCAAAGTTCATTGGAATATCTACACGTCGGCCTCGGAATGCCCTGGTGGGCCACGATAGTCACCGGAACGGTTTGCGTTCGTTTGCTTTTGACTCCGATAGTTATTTTGTCTCAAAGAAACAGCGCTAAGATGACAAATTGTATGCCTCGCATGCAAGAGTTACAAAAAGATATATCGGACGCAAGACAAATGGGAGATCCGATATTAGGAACTCGACGTACACACGAATTATCTGTGTTCATGAAAGCCAACAACATTTCACCGATAAAAAACGCTATGCTGCCTATGGCGCAGTTCCCCTTCTTTGTGTCGTTTTTCATCGGATTGAGGCGCATGGCCAACACTCCCGTCGAAAGTATGACGAACGGAGGACTCTTTTGGTTCACCGATCTGACGATGCCCGATCAGTTTTATTTGTTGCCGGTGATGACCAGTCTCACCATGTGGGCAACCATAGAGATGGGTCTCGACGGCAAGGTGGCGATGAATAACGCTTCGTTGATGAAGTATGCTATAAAAGCGATTCCATTAGTGATGTTGCCGTTCACTATTAACTTTTCTTCAGCTATATTGTGCTATTGGCTTTCAACTAATACCGTTTCGTTAATCCAAGTCAGCGTCTTGAAAATACCGGCTGTCAGAAAATATTTGAAGATTCCCGAAACTATTGAGGCGGCTCCGAGTGCGCCCAAAGACAAGAATTTCATAGCTACTGCTAAAGATACTTGGAAGAATATGAAAATGACCAGAGAGGTCGAGAATAGATATAAAAAAGATGAACAACAGTTCAATCGAGCTGGAAGAGGTCCTTTGGTTAAAACTTACAAATTCGATCCAACATTGGTTACTGTAAAAAAATCAAAATAATGAAATGTGACTAAAAGTATATTTCTATTGTGAAAACCAACTTTTGTACTGATGTAATGATTGTTTTTAAGTAAAAAAAATCAATGTCTTCATTTAATGCGAAGATCTCAGCATTTGTTACTGGCATTTTGTGATTGTATTTTTCATCTCCAAAAGTCTAGTTGATGTTATTTAAACGAAATTTATTTAGCCAAATAAATTATCCGTTTTTTTGATGTTTTCAACTGTTTTTTTTATAATTCATTTTCATAAAATTATAAAAAAATAGCGAGTGCATTATGGGTGCATTTATAAATATGCAACTAGATAACAAAAATTAGTTTATTTTTTTCGAATAAATGACTGAAATACTATATATTTTTTTCTTGCCTTTCACCTAGAAAATCTGACACCAAAGAGTTAAACATATGAAGGTAGATGATGATTAAAAAAAATAAGGCTTTCAGTTAAGTATAGTATGTATAATTAATTCATTTTTAAAGTAATAATTGTTGTCATACAATGTGGTTTTCAATAATTAACATAACAGTAAAACATCTTATCTCTTTATGTAAATGTTATCATGTATTGTACTATAGGAATATTAAAAATATTTTTTACATGATCTCAAAAGACCTACAGAAATTAAGAAATTAATCAAAATAAAATTAGTTATTCCACCAATTTCATTCAATAAAATATATATATATTATATATATTTCTATGAATGAATTTCTGAATAATAAAAGATTTAATAAATTATAGATAACGATTGGTTATTGTCTCATATTAATCATGAAAATACATTTAATACAAATATATAAATGATGAAAATTTACTCTTCATTGTTCAAAATAATATATTTTCTTCAAATAATTTATATAAAATGAGAAAATCATGATATCGAGTTGAATGAACATGAAAATAACATATATTTAATAAATGTAATTAATATTGAATTTAATGAGTTTGATGCATTGAAGATATAATACACAAAAAAATATGATCAGGTATCAAAAATGTGTTTTCCAAAGGACTTTAGCACAATAATAATTGAATCATTATTTTAAGTCATGATAGTGAAATTTCGAATCATCGTCGATAAAAAAAGTCACATAAATTCATATTAATAACAAGATTAATTTTTCATCATTTATCATTTTCTATTATGAATTTTATTTTGCAAAAATGAAATTTTCATAAAATAAATTAAACTGCAAACAAATTACACATTGTAAAAAAGTTTCTAAAAATATTTGCAGCTGATGGGAAAATATAATACTTTTCAAAATGCATCTTAAACACTACTCGAAACTCACATTTTATGTGGTATAACAATTATTTGAGAGTACAAAGTGATATAACTAGTTATTTAATAACATCTAAGCGACAAGGATTGCATAAATAAAATTAAATAATAACTCTATGAACGTGTATAGCTGAAATATTTTGTACGAATTGCAAATTCACATATTTATTGCAAAAATAAAAATAGTCAAACATTATCGTAAATCAATGACCTATTGGAATGGTAATTGATCAATATCGACATTGTTTATCAAAAAAAGATTCTCAAAAATAAGCTCTCAAACACATTTCAATTTTCTTCATTGTACAACTTCAATTTAACAATAAAGCGAACTCTTTTATATACGATTTTTCATAAAAATTTTCAAATGCATGTTTCAAAATAAAGTAACACTTGATTATTTACATACACATTTTAATCTAACACTGTTTATCACGTAGATGAAAATGCGCAATATTCCAAAGTTTTGCTTCGTTCATCACATTTAAGATTTCACAATATTCAACAAACACTATTATAATAGAGTACCGATCACCATAACTACTACTTTTTAACACTTAACCATGATTATGTTAGATAAAGACTTGCTGGAACTGATAGTGGCACTGATTTATTCCATTTCAAAGTTAATAATGGCATAAGACCATATCAATTTCATTCAAATTAGTCAAATTTATTGTCTAATTCACTAGCACTTGTTGATGTCTTGAGAAGTTCGTATAAATCCGGCATTGGGTCGCTTTCCGGCACCAGGTTTGGTCATGTGATTATCTTGGGGTGAATCTATGTTTTTTCTCAACAAAGGCTTATCTCTGTTGTTCAATTTTCTCATCTAAAATTTGTAGAAACATTTTTTTTTTAAGATTTCAATGATGTGAAAAAAAAATTATAATATGTACATACATCTACAACAACACATACAATATGATGCATATTTGGATATAAGGGTAAGTGTTTTGAACACTTACCCCTTAATAAAGTTAAGGTATCAAAAGTTATAATACCGCTTGATCGTTTTGTTGATAATTATCATATATTTCATCTGAATCGCATCCATGTGAAGGTTGTAAGGCTTGCTGCTCTATATGTCCCCAAATTTCTTGACGTCTATGTACTCTTTCACATTCTCTGTAAAAAATATCTCATTTGAAACATTGTAATTTTATTTATAAACAATAATTGAAATAAACGAAATTCACTTTTGTTTTTCTTCTTTATATCTTTGTGTGCACTCATTGAAAAGTATTTGATTCATTTCCATGAAAAGTTTTAATGCATTATATATAAGTCCATGAATTGTCTTATTCCAATGACTTTTTGAATTTCGATACAAAGCAGGAAACATAATAGGCATTATGTGTGTTGCATTATCAGAAATAAGGGACATGATATATTCGTTATTCCAATAGTAAAGTGCTCTTTCAGCAACCTAATGTTGAATATAAAATAAATTTTGATAAAAAGAACTAGCAAAATTTGAATATAATGTGAAAATTATAAAAGAATTTACTTGAAAATGGGGACTTGAAACACACTTGGCAAGCTGTCTGAAAAGAGGATACATAACTTTTTGAAATTCTAATGGTTCTATGACATCTAATAATTCTTCCATCTCGTTTAAAAACATAACTTCTTTAGGAGAATGCGTTTTCGGCCAAAATTTCAAGAGAGATCTGAAATATAAGTTTTATATGAAATATATAATTTTTAAGCATGAATTTAAAGTTACTTGCAATGAAAATTAAACAATAGTTATATGTAAAATTGTTAAATCTTATTACTTGATAACTGGTTGTGTGAGAGATGGATCTTTTTCAAGGAATTGCACCACACAATAAGCTAATTGAGGATGAAACACTGACAAAGACTTCACTTTATGTAGCGGAAGAAGTATCTGATGAAAAAAATATATAATTTGGAAGATTTGAATAATGAAATATACATTCTTCTTTATTGTAAGAAAAAAGTAAAAAATACCTTGAGTAAAAATACTTTATGTTCTTCTTTAAGCGGGAGAGCAAATCCATTAATAATTGAACCTAGAATTTCTAGTAATTCAGCTATTCCATTATGATGTTCGGTTTCATAAATAAATCTGAAATAAAAGAACAGGTAACATTTAGTAAATAATCTATCAATATACGTATTTATGTGTTTAAAGAACATATAATATTACCTAACAAAAACATTGTTAATTTGACTTCGTATATAGGGTCTAAGGCTCAAGAATTTCCCATAAACTCTATGAAGAATGGTTTTCAAAAAATCTCTTTCCCTTGGATCCTCTGAATCAAACAGCTCCAAAAGCTATAAAAAGAGGTTACTTGAGCATAAAAATAAATGATTAAACAATATTATTGCACACAATACTGACCTGCAAAACAAATTTTTGGTCTATATATTTTTTCGCAGCATTTGTTTGTAAATATGAGGAATCTAGTAGAAGAAGAAAAATTTCATATACTAATTGAAGGTGGGGCCAAGCGGCTTCTAAAGTAGGTTCATCTTCTTCAGGATCAAATTCAGCGCCATTTGGATTTGATGACGGAGGAAGTGTTCGAAACAAATTTACCGCAAACTGTAAGAAAAAACGTAGAATATTATTTAATCAAGTTGAAATGGTAGCAAAATAAGTCCAATTTTCAAGAACATACCATATTGATTATATCAGGGTATATTTCTTGAGGAATTACTCCTTTTAACATGGAAGTATATTCTACAAGTTCCAACAATGTAGTTCTCTTTACTTCTTTCCATTTCAAATCTGATAATGGTTCTGAAGCAAAATCAAAGAGAACACAACACTGTCTTAATTTCTGAACGAATAATTCATTACGCTCATTAACAGGAGTATCTGAAACAAAAAAAAATTAATTAATTATTTTAGAGAGAGAATTGTAGGTTTTTCAGATTATAAACTTGAGTAACTCCATTAAAATCAGAGGAAATAACAAAAAAAAAAAAAAACAGAAAACAACTATACACCAGTTACATATACCTCTCAACAAGGGCAATTGAACCAAATCTTGCACGTTGGTATGATAATAATTTCTATCTCTCGTCTTGATACATATATCGGGTGAATCGTCTACGGCTGTCGACAATGCGGAATTGGCCGAAGGTCCGTTTACATTATTTTGTTGATGTTGTGGAACATGCTTTCCATTTCCACCATTGCCACCGTTAGGAGAGACAGAGCTGTTGGGATTTGCAGCCGCAGGGGCGAGAGTTTGCCCCAGGGAATTCATATCCGCTGTTTGCTCCTGTTTCTGCTGCTGTTGCTGTTCAGCCTTGTCTTTGCCGAACGCAAAGCTGGCGAACCTGAACGACTTGGCCAAGTGGTCCACGGCTGCTTCCGGCTTCTTGGCGTCCTGGTTATCGCTGGAAGCGACAAGATCGAGTCCCGAGTGGAACGACGGCGACTTGGGTATGCCGAGGGGCGACACGCTCGCCTTCTGAGCGAAGCCCGGCTTCTCTGTCTTCTCCGGCTTGTTGCTGCTGGCGTTCGTTCTCTCCTTACTTTTGTCCTTGTCCTTGAAGAACATCGCTCGGGTCAACCCGGCGTATGCGGAGAGACCAGTGTGGACCATGGCACATTCGGGACGCCGGTTGTGTTGCACGTGTCGACCACAATGTAGGGGGCGAAGCCCTGCACAACCCCAGTGCCTCTGGGAGTAGAAGGCGGTGGTTTAAGAGGGTCGAAGCTTCGCTCCGTCGCTGCTAGCGGCTTTCGTCAGACGGAACCCGAGTGCTTGTGGGTGCTGCGGTGGGTGGTTTAGTGAGCCCACCCCGCCCCTGTTGAAAATCGATAAGGCGCACGCCGCCCTCTACGCAAGCTACCCTGTTAACCGAAACGCCGACTCTCAAACCCCATACGATTTTCTCTCATCTATGGCGACGATGTTTTCCATAAAAAATAATTTAGACGATACAAATATTTTTATCTTGCATCTTAATTGTATTAAAATTTTGGTACTTGTTGATTACACAATGCACATTAATATCGGGTTGTTCGGAAGAACGTTCATCATTTGTCTAACTAGAAATTATTTTCTTTCTTTCTAGTGCTCGCAATAAGGGCGAGAAAGGCGATTATTCCTAGCTAGAGTCTAGCGAGGAAAAAAAGCATCCTCCCTCACACTACCCAACATAGGAAGTGATCTAATATAAACTTATAATTTTCATTCTAAATGTCGAGTTACAGAATTTGCGATGAAGAAAATTAGAAGCTGGAATGAAAAGACCGGGTGAAATGGTCAGGCTATTAAAAAATACTAATCCAATCTGATTTAACCAATCTGACTTATAGACGTGTACAAAATATAAATGTGTTCATATAACCAACAAATACCAAAATTTTACAGCTTTATTCCTCTAATTAACTTAAAAAAAAAAACTCATATTGAAAATCGATCTATCGATCAGCAAACACTACAAATCCGAATCATCCCACCGATCGAATTCAAAGAAGCCTCGACTAGACTTATTCGACTTCCGAAACGAGAAACCCTCGCGAGGATCACGAAGGAGACCAGCCACGTCGGATCGAGGCGGAGCACTGGTCGCGTAATAAGAGCGAATTTGAATTTTTAAAAGCGCACACGCTCTCTATTTATAAAACGCGCATCTCGGGGGACGCGTTCGCGCGCTTTTTTACCTCCTCATAAACATCACAGTTCAATATTTACGCGAGCTGGAAAAAAAAAAGTTTCGAGAAACGGAAGAGGCGCCGAATCGATTACGACTTTTCATTCAGCGGTTTTAAATTCGGAAAGAAAAAAACGACTGCGAAAACGTAACGCTTTCAACTGTTGCGTCTTATTTGCGAACGTATACATTTTTCAGCGGGTACATAGATACGTATTTATACGTGGAGGAGCACAAAATTACATGCGTTCTGTTTTTATTCTTATTTTTTTTTCCGAATCGTTATTCTCTCTATGCGCAACATGCCAGAAAATTTCGTCGCAAGAGACGTCCGTATTATAATAAAGATGGAAATAAAAAACTGAAATATTTTCAGTATCGAACAGGGTGGTCACTAAAATACATTTTTTTTATATTGTAATTATAAAAGAATTAAAGATGACATCTAGAATGCATATAATATATTATATGAGAAATGCTCTTAATTTGTCCAAATATAATTTTTTGTTTACTTGCTCTAGTGCTCGCACCAAGAGCGACAAAGGTAACGATTTCTAACTAGAATCTAACCAGAAAAGAAAATCGTTTCATTTTCCACTACATTTCACAGAATTTTACATACAATGAAAGAGTAATAATAAATGGATATTAATTAAATATACATAAAAACTGATTTGTTTGCTGGATATTGTTCACGTTCTATCAAATTAACGAAATTAGTATGAAAATTTCTCGGATTTAAGCGAACATTTTACTGTACTATCTCGTTCAATGACAATCAATATGAACTTTCGATTGGAAAAAGACGATCCGAACCGTGCAGAAATCCGTCTGCAAATGCAGCCTTTCGTCAGACTGACGCAAATTCAAATTTCCCGCCATACGTCCGGCGGCTGCAGTACAATAACTTACATCCTGAATTAGAATAACGTCGATACGTGCAGAAGCGAAACGGCGCTGTTACAAAAAAAAAAAAAACTCCGCAGAGCTGAAACGATCTCGTGTATGTGTTATGTGCAATATCGTATCGTACCTTACGACGTTTCGTACGAAAGTACCGATGTTTCGTCATGTAGTCGATTCGATGCCGTAAAATCGAACCGATAAAAATTGAGGGTCGTGTGCGAGGATTCTCAATGCTTTTCATAAAAAAAAAATGATTCGTTTCGTCATTTAGATGATCGAAATAGAATATCGACTCATTGCGTATATTTTTGAAATGGACGCATTTAAATATGAATTCTTTCGATGTATCAAAACGACACATGAACGTGTCGTCTCTGCGAAAGTTTAACAAACCTCCCATCCGACACACGTAGATCAAATGCCACGGTTATGGGTATTTTACACGACATTCACCGCTTTGGACGAAACGAGCCGAAAAACCTAAAGTCGAACTTTCACGGACGAAGCGACAGCGGAGGCGATAACAGTAAAAGAAACCGACAAGTAATCATACTGGGGACGTTTCGGCATTGGATACAAAACGAAAATTCGCCATGAATAGCTTTTGTAGATGGTTAACTAGTCGTATGAATTGTAAAAAGTGAGTTTTCACTGTGGAAAATACTGATATTTTCATTTGACTGACGATGCGATGATTTGACGGAAGTTAGAGTTCAAATGCGAGCTTTTCGTTTTCAAATCAATGTACACGATTGCAAATTATAATGAGACCAACTTTGAATTACTCAAGTCAAATAAAAATCAAATGATGTTCTTAAAGAGTTATTATTTAGCTAAGGAAATAAATATTGAATGGCTCGTTAGTCCAGATTAAAATTCCTGGATTCATTTTATATTATGAAGTATGCAAACGAGTGTAATCGTAGCCTACATGCTATGGTAAATCTATTTCGTTTTATTGTTCAGTGGGCAAAAAAATGAAACGATAAGTCGGGAAAACTAGGCAGCTTTTAGTACGTCATCGTTTCAGCTGGAAAATTCGATCGATTTTTCCCGAAGCGAGTCAACGTACTAGTGGACCCGGATTGAGGTAATCGTTATCAAAACTCGTAATCTCTATCGTAAGCTGAAATCAAAATGTCAATAACATAATGTTAATGTGATTCGGTTGCGACGACGGAAAAAATAATTGAAACGTTCTCCGATTTTCCATCAGAAATCGAATAGTTCGATTTTCTCACTGCATAATATATTTTAACGAGTTAAAAGCGGGAACCACAGCGCCACGATTCACTTCGAATAGTGTTTTACAATGAAAATCGTATCACTATGATTCACCTACATACGATTCACGCGATGCCACTATTTTTCGCCAGAATATAATTCAAAAATAAAAAGCAGACACAGCAAATTTTCAATATGCAAATAAAAACAATCCGAACGAACGATGCACATGAGTGTCAATTTAACAAACAATCGCTCAAGCATAGACAACGAAACAAGACAATGAAACCACACAAATAACTTTCAGAACGAACTTTCCAATTTGTCAAAAAAGCTCGCACGCGATAACAATTTGCGAAACGAGATACACATCCTAATGGTTGACATCCACCGCCGAGCGGGACGGAACTGACTAGGGATACAGCTATAGCCATATAGTCATTCGTTCCGTTCCGCTCGGCAGTGGACGGCCCCCATAAAAGTGGAAAATTCGCGAACGAATTTTCACAAAGCACGTTGAATTTCGACACCGCTTTCTTCTTGCGCATAAAGTGTGCGTTAACCGCACAGCCTCGTGTGTGCCGTGTGTTTATAAATTATTACACGAGGACATGAAAAAGGTAAAGCGAATGAGGACACACAATATGTCAGCCGTAGACACGACACGTGTATTATACTGTATGTAGTATGTGCTCTAGTTGAAGTATGAAAATGTACGTGCGTATCGCGATTGTGTGCTTTTTTCGTTTGTTCGTGCGTAATAGGAAAATTGTTCTGTGGGTTTTTTTCGGACGGTTCAATATGTATTATATTTTTTTTCAGAGTGTTATTTTCGCGTCGTTTCGAGCTTCGATTTATCAGAATTTTGAAAGGTTGTTTGATCGATTTCTTTCTTTTTTAATAATTAATGAGAGTACGTATTAGATATTTTTCAAAATTTAGATGATTTGCTTCAAAAAACCATAATTCACTACAAAAAAAGTATTTAAATCTAACCAAATCAAAAGTAGAGCTTTAATCGTAAATGTTTTATGAAAATATGTGATTGAGGTTAAATATTGATTAAACCATATTTTAAAACGATAAAAACAAAACGAATTTAAACACTAACAAAAAAATATATTTCGTAGTAAGAAAACTGAAATTATTCTATAAAACTTTTCATGAAAGAATTTTCAGCGCATAGACATCTATCTGAAAATTTTCCGACTAGTGCGTGAAAAAACTTTTTCCTTCGCAGTACTTTTCAGAAACTCCACAGCAGTCGCACTAACGGAACACATGCGAAATTCGCAAAAAATATAAATAACTGTTTGCATAAAGAAAGCTATCGAAATGCCAACTAAATAAAGAAACGACTGAATGAAAAAAAAAGCCGATTTTTCTTTGGCTGACGGATAAACACAAAAAAAAAAACTCCATGTGACTTTCAAAAGCACACATAATGGCGTCAATTATATCTATTTTTATTGCACTTACGATGACGTGCATACCTGATCATCATACATATTAGCATTGTTAGTGTGAAAATTCCACAGCGTACAAGCATACCATAGATTCAATTTAATGAACAAAAAAAAACATAATTACAGTCGTTAAATTGTTCAGAGAAAATTTCTAGTTTCCAAAGCTTTTAGTGTATCGAACATTTTAAAATTATAGAACACGATACGTTGATGCGACAAAAAAAACCTACAAGTTTTCTATGCACGCTATAACTTTTGAGTTAAAAATACTACAATAGAAATTGCTTGGTCGAAATAACATTCGCAAAACGGTTCGCGTTTAAAATGCCGTTATTTATTATTTAATCTATGTAGACTTTGAACGGAATATTTGCAGAAGAACGACCAAATAGTGTTAATACAACAACGGCCTTTAAACACGCCGAATTAACGACATTGTATGCACGCAATTAAGGCGCTATAAAAAGCCGGAAAGAAACCATCGTTAAAGTGAAAATTTATGAGAAAATATAGACTTTTTTCGCTCTTCGATGCAAAAGAAACATGATTGAATGTTACGTGAATTAAATATTAGATCAAATACGTCAAATTGAAACGTAAAGAAGCTATACTCTCCGTTTTACGACATACACCTGCATACTGGGGTGCATTTTCGATTAGTTCTGGAATTGATTTTCGATTGCATTCCGTTTTAGCACAGAACGATTGCAATTGAAAATTCATTAGATGACGTCTTTCCACGTGCGCATAAAACTCGTACCGCAAATATGGCTATCCACTTTATGTACTTCTAACACAATGAACAAACAAAATTCATCGAATTCCAACAGAATGAATGAATGTCCATATTAGAATGAAGATCCATAAAATGAAATTAAGCTTGATACAACTCTTGCCACTTGTGAGAATTCCAATCCAGAAAAAAGTTATAAACACATTCAAAGTGAGAATCGTAATAGCATGATTCACCTCAGCAGGGATCGTAGTACTACGTTTTACACAATTTTACTATTTTTAAGGTAATAAATTGAAAATACTTACTGTCTAAGAGTGGTAATCCGACTAATTCCCGATTGTCTGACAGGTTGAATCGGGAACTAGTGTGTCTTCTGTCTCTCCTAGGTTGTGTGGGGGCTGTGATAGCTGGAGGCCTAGTCGTTGGCGGGGGCGCAGTCACCACGGGGGCTGCAGGAGGTGCTTCAGAAGCCGGGGGCGAAGTCGTCGATTCTTTACCCTGAAAACAATACGAATATTAATATAGTAACTAAGTTTCAAGAAGATGATCAATATTATGATGTATTAAATTGTATGGTTAATAAATCTATGTTATCGTGCTGATTTCGTTGATGGTTGATCTGGCAAGAATCCGATCGATTATCATTGGTGTGAATGTGGCCTAACAGTTTTCTCGGTCGTTCTTAATGTGTTTATAACGATATGATCGAATTACGGTGTATTTTAGTTTATTCGAGTTTTCATATAAATATTTTTTTTTCGTGAATCGACTTTGAATTCATTATCATTATGTCGATAGTAAATAATCGTATGTGACTAAAATAACTTTTTTTTTATTGAAAATTGGATCAGAAGATGCTTTGAATGAGATATCATATCGACAACATAATTGCAATTGTAAGTGATGATAATGAAATACTTTAAATGCCTCATATAACAGTTTACAGAAAGCATATCCATTAACAATAAAATTTTAGGTCTTTATGCGATTTTCATTTTAATGAAATCATATTCGATTTTTCATTTTCTATTATTTAAGGTCGACGAGGTCTCGACCGTGTTCCCACGGTCATAGATAAATAAAATATATGACAAAATGCGTTTATTATTTTATTATAAACATGCTGAATACACTCGGTGCTAAAGATAAATTGACAAAAATAACGAACAGGATAATATTGACATTATCTCGATTCCACCGATTCTATAATATATCCATTGATTTGATAAAAAAAACACGAAGCTTTTATGAATCAAGATTCAACTATTACGAAAGTTATGCTTAAAAATACATAAGTCAATGGTATAAAGGATTTCGAAGGCTTTACATTGTTTACACAGAAATATTCGAGACATGTCTGAAATTAGACTTGTTCAAAAAAATCCAAGATGAACGATCACCAATTTCTGATTTAGGTTAAGATAACTTGTGCACTCATTGTTAACGCTACGAAAAATACAAGTTTCTAGTAAGTCTGATAGTGCAAATTATTTCATTAATTTTATATTCATGAAGGATTTAAAAATCGAAAACTTTGCAAAAATAGTACTGAAGTTGATGAACGAAAAACACTATACGGCGATACAGCCAACTCTTTCTGAGAAAAAGAAAAGGCTGTATCACCGTATAGGTGCATCTCGTTCATCAGATTCCGTACGGTTTGCTTCCGTGGCAATGTGAATATTGTTTAACTCAGAATTGCTGGATTTATATTTTAGTCCAGAATTAGAAGCTCTATCTGGAACTCACCGTATCGACGACATTGGTAACTCCGGTCTTCTTCCTCCTGAACATGTTGCCGAACGACATGGCCGTCATGTTAGCCGTTGCCGTTATCACCGACATGAACATCAAGATCGGTCTCCTCCTCGTTAAAACGGACTCCTGCTTCGACGTCACCGAGCGCATCCGAATTTCCTCATATCACACTTTCATTATCGAAAAAATCACATCATCTTCCTCGAGAAGAATCCATCTTTTAAGTTCGAATTGCACTGTCACTTATTATCGGTCGTATATCCTGTCCGTAGGAACGGTTCAATTATAGTAATGTGAAGAGCTGTTAGTCGGTGACTGAACTGGCTTTTATCTGTTAACCGTTATCGTTGAGTTAGTGAAAATCGATATTAGGAACATTTCGGTCGAATACGGATGTATCGTAAAATTGGTGTTCGATACGGTCTAGGTGCGTTTTTTATTATTGCGTTTTATGATCTGTTTGCGAGTTGTGCTTTCGTACAAAACGGTTCGGAGTGTTCGTCGTTGAAGGGAAACAATAAAATCGATTCGACTTCAAAACTTATGGAATATGAATACAATACAAATTGATAATGGCATTAAAATATCGAAAACAGAGAAATTTCTAGATTCTTCTTCAATTAACAGCGATAACAGGTTATCTTTGACGGATCACTGAGCACATTTCGAAATTGAAATTCTAAAATAAACATTGTGAAAAACGCCGAAAGCTTTAATGAATCGATGGAAATCAAGCATTCTGGAATGTTAACGTAAAAATGTTATACAAAATTCGTTATGCAAAAAGAAATTAAAATATACCGTGTACGTAACAGTCAGAAACATTGCTTGATTGAATAATGCCGGTCGCTATTATACTATTGCTGGAACAATCAGCAAGAACTAAAATTAACACTCGGCAATTGACATATTTTGATTTCTTCTTCGTGGATTACATTTCAAAAACATAAACAGTTGAAAATTTAATCAATTTCAAACGAAAGAATCAATACCAAAACCAATCAATAACATTAACTGCATTTTCAATTTTAAAAGGAAAATTCACACTTTACAAAAGCGAATATGATTTTGAAGAACAAAATTTTCAATTTCTCTTCTTGAATGATTATACATATAAAGCAGCCTATTAATACGAATCGTAATACACAACCGAATTACGGCGAACGTATGAATTATGATGTAATTGTAATTGATAGGTGCTACGTTTTCATCATGCGCTCGAAGCGTGAACGACGAGGGTTGTAACCCACATACATACATCATCATCGAGTTATCTGTACCACAAATTACAAAAAAAATAAGCTCGTATACAATCCACAATAATAAAAATAATTAAATTTCACTACAAATCATAAAAGCCTACATTTTCTACGTCCGTCGCACTGAACTGCACACGACGCATCTGAACATCCGACGCAATTTTCACGTGAGCAATGAAAGTTGAGATTCCACACACGCCCAAAGAGTGTCGAGGTTGGCGACCCATTGTGTAACGTTTATATCGAACAGGGTCGGATTTAGTATATTTCGGGGCCTTTTTAATCATCAGGTAATAATTTGTGCATTTCGATTAGCGAAATGTCGAAAATGAATTCGGCTCGATTGAAGTTTGATAGGATAATGCGACTGTTGTATCGGATACACGCGAATGTTTAATAATTTGAGCAATTTTGTTGTCAATTTTTTGAATGATGATATTATAGTAGTTAAGTGAAACTCATGGGGCATAGAAATTAACGATGATACTGAAAACTATGCATAACGTTATGTTTAGTATGTATTATATGACTATTTTTTTCAATTTATTTTATTATTATTTAAGATATTGGATAAGCTGCATAAGCTTCAATTGACCTTAATGTCAGTGGCGGATTATCTTAAAAGGCTGCAGGGTTGCAGCTCTCTCTCTGTCGTTAAAATTATAACGATTATTGATAGTTCTTCAGCAATTTTCAAAATCGCAAAATTTTTATCATCGCAATTTTCAACGTATAACTATTTTCCATTTAGCTATAGCCCTTTTTACACCCTGAAGATATACTTCCTTCTTTCCCTATCTCCCAACGGACGACGGAGGTTTCAACTATAATAGACAACGGCGCCATTAAAGCAAACACCATAATGGAATACACAGTATCGGTTTAACGACATCGAACCATGAGTTAACGTTAAACGAGGTCCGAATCGACAATGCGGCACCGAGAGGTCACACTCGATCGGATTTCAGAACAGATCGAGGATTTACGACACCGCATAACGTCCCATCTGATCGATTATGGATCGTATAGATCCTGACAAGAGTTTCTGAATGTGTCGACTGATTGTGAGAAAAGTCTGGGTTCGTTGAAAAGTCGTTGAACGGTTGAAATCCTTGAACTTTGGTGTTGTCGATGCTGAGATTGCATCTCGGTCGTGTGTGGCGATGTGTGAATTTTTGGGGTTTTTTGTTTTGGATTCGAGTGAAAAAATGTTTTGCAGTGTGCGAAAGTTTATGTTGATTTTGAGTTGAAGTCTAAACAAGGCGTTTTGATTTTTTCTCAAACGTGTTGGAAATGATTAAGATTCGATCAATTATGATAAGAATTATATGCACGTTCTATGTTAATTATATTCATGATAAGATAGGAAAATTTTCCCATTTGAATAATTGAAAATTGTTTAAAAACATTATATCTATACGATTAAGTAATTAAATGATAATAGTATAGATCACTTTAAGATATTTAAATGAGACGAAATAAACATAAACAAACGTGTATGAATATAAAGACATTTGTCTGAGAAATAATCAATCATTAAATCTTGCGAAAATTGTATTTATAAAAAAATAAAACCTTCGATATTTTCGATTCAATGAATTCTGCTAATTCCAGCTTCACTAACACACACTTTTATTCGAAACTCTCCGAATTAACCACACAAACCCGACCCTTACTAAGTAATCTAGAGTTGAATTTTTTGGGAAAACTCTTTCGACCGTGAATCGACTCCGATCGCTTCACGGTCGAAATTTTCCGACCATCAGAAAGAAACGAATCCGAAAATAAACAAAAAAGCACTCCGCATCACAACAACTTAACATCGTTCCTTAAAAAAATGTATAGATACACATACATATAATACAGACTTACACTTTTTTCAATTTTAATCCAATATCAACAAAATACACGACTATCAGCTCATAAAAAAATGACTCAACCGAACCGAAATCGAATCCTAACCAAACAAACTCTAATCGCACATTTATAGTTCGATCGACAAACATCCCTATCTCCAAGTTCGACGCAACCTTCACATTTGTCGTCGAGATGAAAAAAGATTGATCACATCTTACGATCTAATACATACAACCCTCCTATAACACGTGAATAATCGAAATATGATAGAAATTAAATGAATTATGGCAAAAAAATCTTGATTCATTCGTGCAAATTAAGGGATGTTTCTATGGGTTGATTATTCTGGATGACTAGTCGAGTGATTAGTTGGGTGACTAGTCGAGTGATTAGTCGGATGACTAGTCGAGTGATTAGCAAGGTGACTAATCTAGTGATTAGTCGGGTGACTAGTCGAGTGATTAGTAGGGTGACTAGTTGAGTGATTAGTCTAGTGATAAGCAGGGCGACTAGTCTAGTGATTAGTCGAGTGATTAGTAAGGTGACTAGTTGAGTGACTAGTCTAGTGATTAGCAGGGTGACTAGTCTAGTGATTAGCAGGGTGACTAGTCTAGTGATTAGTAAGGTGACTAGTTGAGTGATTAGTCTAGTGATAAGCAGGGTGACTAGTCTAGTGATTAGTCGAATGATTAGTAGGGTGACTAGTTGAGTGACTAGTCTAGTGATTAGTCGGGTGACTTGTATAGTCTAGTAACTCACGATTGTCTCAGAAAACAAATCAAAGAAATGTTATGGCATTTAAGCGCTTAGGACTAGGCGATACTTTGAAGTAAAACTAGGCCATTGCGGTCCGCATAAAATTGTATTGGACTGCAATAGCCTAGTCTTGCTTTGAGGTATCGAAACATCGATAATTGTGCTAGAGAAAAAAATCAAAATGTGTCATGAAATGTCGTGTTACAGAAAATCACGCTATTGGAGTGATCACTGTAATTACAGGCGAAACATTGACCATTGTGCCGAGTTGCGGGGACGTACGCAAGTCGCCCACGCTGGCCAGAATTAGTCCTCTGGGCCAGACGTGGCCAACGCTCGGTGACGCGAGCTTCGCTGTTTGTTTGTCGCGCTAGAATGAGAAATTTAACGCCCTCGCAGCGTGAATGTTTAATCGATATGCGGCGGAGTTATTGTTTTGTCACATATTTAGTCTATTGTTCGCGAGTCGTTTGTCGAACGAGCTCGGTGCATATGTAACGTTCCCCCTCCCACGCAATAACAAGGCTATTGTTTTAGATTTTCATATGATGTTCAATTTGAACACTTCTGAAGCTTGAACTAAACACAGATTACACAATTAAGCGTGTGAAACGTTAACGCGTCCTTTGATGTCGCACTATAAAAAGGACTATCTACGATCCACACTCAAACAACACTGGATCCAATTCAAACACCACGCTGCAGTTTTCATGGTCTAATTGACCATTCGAAAAATCAATATGAAAGTGATGCACCTGTCCATCGATCGACACCCTCCAATGTTAATGCCATTATATAATAGCCACTATAAAATTACTCAAAGCGAACTAAAGTAATTGTAGATTCACCAATCGGGCACGAAAGGCAATGAGTCCGTTTAAGTTAGGTTAAATTTTGGTTGTTATGGTTACGTAAGATCGAGTGTGTTATCATTTGGATAACTTATTCAATTAAAAAAATCCCAATACAGGAGTAGTTATGTTAGAATCTACATAATTTAGATAATTAAAAGAAAGAAATGAGCCATATATTGCAGTTTAAATAACGCTAATTTGATCAGATATAATGTTCAATAAGCATTCTCCGGAACCGAACTGTACAGAAAATGACGAACGAGACACATCTATACAGAAATACAGCCATTTCTCTCCCTTTCAGAAAGAGATGGTTGAATAACTGTGTAGGTGTGTCTCGTTCGTCATTTTCTGTATCTACCGTTCAGTTTGCTTGCAATACAAATCGACTATAAGCGACTCTAGGTACCTATTGAACAATTAGATATATAAAACAAATCAAGCTAAAAATCAGCATTTGAAAGCAAAATTTCACAAAATATCAATCAGATCATCATCGAAATTTCTCCAGCGTACAAAATCCACAAATAGACAATCAGTCTGTCAGACAGTCGTTAAGAAATGTCACACACGACACGATCCTGGATCGATTCGTAACTGGGGTCGAGACCTTTACACATCTGCACAGTCTCCTCTTTGCGTGGCCGCCGACGCGCGCTAATTCGAATTAACCGACGAATTCTTTAATCTATTTAAGGTTGTTCTGGGGGCTTTGTGAACGGAGGGGACCTTTACGTTTCAATTTTCGTCCGTTTGTCCCCCGGGGATACGAGTCGTTATTTATTTATGTGTGTGCTTGCGTTTTGCTTCTCTGAAAAATATATGTCGTCCGCGTTTTGGGAAAAAGATCTAGGCATAAATTCTGTTTTTTATTGTCTTCGCGTTCGAATGACGCGATTTGAGTTTTAATCAACGATGATTTGTTCGATTGTTAAGAAAATTGTATTGATTTAATTCGTTCGAACGCATGTATGTTAAGCAAAATTAAAGAAAATTGTCTAATTACAGAAATATCTATTATATTTCGTTACGCATGAGGATGCAGTGCGAGAGTTTATAGATAGAATTTTTAAGCGCCACTACGAAAACTTCAATGAAAAAACGCTGAGAAAAAGAAACACGTCGTTTTGGCAAAAGCAACGGGCACTCGGCCACGACTGCAGTGTCAATAAGATTTTTCAAACATCAACGAAAACAACACGAGATCAAAACAAGAAACTAGATAAAAGTTGGCCTTTCGACTAGCGTAAGTCGCGTGAGTTGAACACTCTTTAGAATTTTTAAATAGACCAAACAAAAGCACGTGCATTATATAAAAATCGTCCATAATTGTGCGAAATAGAAAATTTTAAAACCAGATTAATAACAATTGCCAACAATGAAGATTGATAAAATGCATCGACCGCATGAGCAGTTATCGAATAATAATCGCCCGATCGTTTTTCTTTTTAACTAATGACCATTGTGCAAGAATCTAGTGCAATGCTACGCTCGACTATAACGTATTTATAATAACGACACGATTAAAAAAAAAAAATGATTTCAGACCGGTTCATAACAATTCAACGGTACCTTTGCAAGTCCACCATATGGTTTTCAGACAGAACAGACAGTTCCAGATTCGGAAAAGCGGCCAACGAATCCATCGATTAAAATTCACATTTAAATCACACTAGAAGATCTGATGCATTTTTCCGACGATATGTAAAGAAACTATCGACGTCCGAAAGTGAAGTTTGTTTAAGATTCGGACAATAAGCAGGCGAATGCTGAAAAATAAATCGTACTTTCTGGATATCGTCGTGGTATATTTCAATTTTGAACATCGCGCCAAATTTACGAGAAAGTGCGGGAACCTGTAATTTTTCCGAAATTGGACATCATCAATTGCATACGTAATGTTCGGTTGTCATGCTGAGATTTGAATCTGTATATTTACAAATTGAATTTTGGCGCGAAAGTGCTGCGATTCGCACGAATTTAATTGAATAGTATGTTCGTGAATCTTTTGATCAGTTGAATATTTCGAATTGCTGATTTTGACAATCGAATCGATATCTAAATCTATACTTCATGTATGAAACAATTGAGCATATTTCCGGTTATCGATATGAAATTAATCATCCAAAATAATAGTTAATCCATGTCCATTACACTGAATGGTGTATCATCAAAATTATTAACACGTACAAGTTACAAACATCAATCAACACAATCTATTATTTACTCCGCACCAATGAACATCGTAATAAAAATGAATACACTACGAAACACTATAAATATTATATTCAATCGACACTCCATCAGGTTTTTCTACTTTCTCTCCCAATCAATGAAAGCCCGCTGATTAGTAATCAATCATTCGATCTCGCACCGCATAAGATAAAATCATTCAAATATAACATCGAAGCGATAGATCGAAATATAATCCAGAAGTTTCATAATTGACGATCGAACGAGCAGCCATCGATATCGAGCAGATCGAACTTATTTATCGGATTGCTAGGAAAATAAACTGAAAGCTAGGCTTAAATACGCTCTCGGGGTCACCGAAGCTTTTTCAGAAAGTCGAAGAATAGCTGAAGTGAAAGAACAGTATTTATACCAGCACACATCGGAGGTCATGAAAGTGGAATAAATTTTCCGGCCTCGGAGAAAAATCGTTTGAGTTTTCCGCGTACGTAATTCGAACTGGGAGAAATAGCGTAGTATTATGGAAATGTATCGAGATACTGAGTGCGATAAGGCTTTCGGTAATTTTACGTGTGATAAAGTAGTTTTACGTTTCATATGTAATATACGTCAATATGTTGCAAAATAAACTACTATTACTTAAATAATTTATTATGAATGCAAAAATCTGCAATCAAAATTTTCAAATTCAATTATATAGCCGAGTCGAAACGCACAAGAGTATGAAACAGATCAAAATTACTACATTAAATTTAATCAATTCGCTTAATTTGCAAGTCAACAACGCCAAAATCATCCAAGTGGGAAACGTTGAAGAATTCAAAACGACCTTGTCGAGCTGGCTCACAATTCGAACCGGTGTCCTTCTGATGGCCAACGACCACTGCAAGACGAAATTTAAAACAATGGTGTAAAACTAGAAGCTAGAAGCGATAAATTTAAAATTAGACAAACTTGATCGAATATGTTATGGGGTCGAAGTCGATGGCGAGTCCTTAAAGCCTTCCGACGCAGAAGCGGTTTTTCGTTCCGGTTTAGAACCGCATTCAATTTTCATGGCGATAATTTGTTATGAAAGCGAAGATGTGCTTTTAAATTGATTCGATCTGGAGAATCTAGAACGTTTGTGTGTATATTGTCTTTATTGCATAAACGTTGGAAATATGTGGGTAAACTGTCTGCGGAATGTTTATGGAGTTGTGCAACGAGACATCTCTAATTAGGAAAATAAATAAAAAGATTGCGAAATATCGAAAACGTGTTATGCATATTTATCGATAGTGCAAATAGGTTCGATTGAAAATAAAAATTAAACAAACGATCGAATCTATGGAGCGGTTCAATGCCAGTTTATGAATGCATGATTGATGGTATGGATCGTTCTGTCATTCATATGCGATGCATCGTGTTTGCGAGACCTACTGAGTCATAAGGAGAATCGGATCATTGTCATTAGTCGCACTGGTAAACATGTTTATCGACACTTGAACGGCTCCTTGGGACAAGACGAGGTTTTTCCGAAACGCCGCTTCTTCGTCGCGGACGAAAAAAGCCAACGGATGTATCGTCGACGGTCACGGCTAGAATATTAATCGCAAACTCAAATATTTATATTTATCGCACGAGCGTCGTTACGGACGTGAGCGACGCGCAAAGTCTCCCCGTTGACGCACTCTCGTCCAGAGGAGGCGAAAAATAGACGACATGCCCCAGAGAGAATGACCAGTTGTGAATATAACGACCGATAGGGCATAATACAGCCAGAGATATTGTCCAAAGTAAGGTGGGCGGAGGCAAAAAAATCTTAAAAACACACAGAAAATTGAGCAATCGTATAGATTTAGATCGAATAGAAGCTAATATGGCACAACGAGGCTGGACAGATAGCGTATAACGGCTGTGACCGAAGCCAAAGGTGGGTCAGGTGGGAGCCATAAAATAGACGACATACCCCAGAGAAAATGACAAGTTGTGAATATAACAATTCGATAGGGCATAAAACAGATGAAAAGGCTGTCCAAAATAAGGTGGGCGGAGGCAAAAAAATCGTAGAAGCACACAGAAAAGTGACCAATCGTATAGATTGAGATCGAATAGAAGCTAATATGGCACAACGAGGCTGGACAGACAGCGTATAACGGCTGTGACCGAAGCCGAAGGTGGGTCAGGTGGGAGCCGTTTTATCGGCCCGCCGAATAATTAAGCTGTCGAGTGATCGGGGGGCGCGCGCTCTGATCTATTATGCACGAATGGCGATTTATACGCCTGAGGATGGGCAGTGACGTAAATCAAGCGTTTATTTGGTCTATTTCGGAATTGGGCATGTTGGCTTTATAAACGATTCACGCACGTCTGCTTTTACGCATCCATCTCTCGCTGACCCAAGTCTGATTGACGGTGCAGGTCCCGGTCTCTAGGCTTTTTTCGATCGTGATGCGAAATCTGGAATGAATCATTTCAGCACGAGTGAAACTGATGCTTTTAAATACGTATTTATTTATCTGCACAACTGTACACAAATACATGACTTTCGTCAGGATTCGAATCCAGCATTAAAAGAACATTAAGCCCTACACAATACAAACTCTTACACTGTTAATCTATCGAATGGAAAAATGAATCATATCGAGACAAATCACATCAATGCAAGTTCTGATTGGGACGTAAGATCCTAGCCATATTCATATTCAACGGCAGTAAAGCCTAATTAGGTAACGACAACATTAAGCGGATCGACAGAAGCCATTTTTTTTTACAACACAGATTTTTCAAATCCGTTTTAAAACAACACAAGCTCGCGTTATACAGGTCGGGAGCAGCCGAACGAGTTCGAAGCGAGTCGGGCAAATTTAATTGACTTAATTACGGTCGCCGGTTTATTTTTTCCCGCCGATTTTTAGCAAGTTCAACGTATCTTCGAATATTCAGACGCACTGGCTCGACCTTGTCCTCGAGCATGGTCAACCTTCGTCGGAGACCAGCTCGGATCGTCCGCATTATAATATAGCATCTGCGGAGATGTCGAAGCGTGGGCGTTGACGGTGACGATGATGAAGCGTTTATATTCCGGTAGTGAAAAAATCACGTGTTTACAAGATTATTTTCATTAGCGTCTGAAAGATAATCCAAAATAAACTATCGAATAGATAGTTCAATCGATTTTGAAATAAAATTGTATATAAACGACCGGTTGATTGAAAATTCAATTTTATGAAAAATATTCATGGAATAATAAAAAATTCTGATCTTCAATAATATATGAATATGTGGCGTCTGCTAAACTAAAATATTCATATGAATTTCATAGAAAAAATAACGTAGTCTGTGTGAACACGTAGAGTGCATACGTGCTCACGTACGTGGAACAGACTGTCAGACAAACAGATAAACGAATCACAAATGTGTATAATAATATGTATATGGAAATGAAAAAAAACTAACTCGAACGCGTTCTGCGAGTGTGAAAAGAAATCGACAACTCGAGCCGTTAAGACACTCTCTATCCAGTGCAAAAATGGAATCGATCGATTTCCAATGAAAATTCGAAGAATCGTTACGACTTAATGAACACGTGATTTTTTTTTTCAGTTTCGAAATTGTACGTCGATCGAACGAAACCGTTTCCGATGTAACGGATGTGCCTCGCGTGGATTTCCTCAACAGGTGATTATACGAAATCGTTACTCAAACTCGAATGTACGATAACAGTATTATGATGTGCTTTTTATCTTGTAAATAAACATTTTTTTTTATTTTTGGAAAAAATATAATGTTATTTATTGATAACCGAGAAGTTACATAATGACGTTTTCAAATCATTGAATAACATATGAAGCAGATCGTGAAAATGCAATATGATAATTAAATTTGATAACATTCTTGAAGGAACTAAAAATAACTACAATGCATATAGAAAGATATAGTATTTACTACACTGTTCAAAGCTAATATTTAAAAACCAAACATCAAAAGGTCGATATTTTTTTTTTAAAGTAACCACTCGAAATTTGTTTTCTAGATAACAAATTGAATCAATACGCTCATGAAAGAAAAAAAAGGACCAAAAACTTTTGACAATATCCTGAAACTCCTTGAAAATTAACATACCAAAATTATTCTGTTCTTCACAAAATCTTGAAAAGAAAATATTGAAAAATCAAGAAGACTATCAACCCACTATGATTAGACATCACGTGTATAAACAATACAAACGCTTAAGATCAAAAACAATGCAGGCGTAGTAAATTTCAACAGAACGAATCTACTCTACATAAGAACTCTAAACTTAAAAAAAATACAACCTAATTAAATTTCAACAAATTCCTGTACAAAATCGGAAATCTATCATATCAAAAACCTTTCAGCGATCTGCCGACATCGATCAAAACAGACCCCGAAACCGAACACATCCAAAGACGACTTCTGCACTCAAACTCAACATGTCACATAAACCCATCGACATGAACCATCTCTCACACCAAAAGCACAACTCGAAAAAAGCACCCTCGAGTCTAAATTTACAAGAAGAACACTCCGAAAGCCGTCAACGGGAGCCGGATAAAAACCGGATGCCGAACGGTCCCGTTAAATATAGACGGCGCACGACCATAGACCGCACGGACACCGCCGAACAATTGCATAATGCGACCTCCTATCGACAAAAACCGGAAATCGGAAGAAGCCGGATTTTCCGGACCGTCCCGGAGTCGGAGATTTTCCCGATTTTTCCGGTCTGCGCGCGTTTCGCGTGCTGTTCGAGAGAGTCGCAACGCGCGTCTGCTCCGATGCGGATGCGGAGTACTACTGACGCCGGAGGAGTGCCGAGGTCTTGTTGAGGTTTTTTTTTTCGACGATCGTCGTGTGTTGTGTTTTGACGATTGTCGTTGTTGATGATGATGCTGATGCGATTGTTTCGTCTCTGCTGCGTGAGGATTTGTTTTTGTTTTTGGCGGGATGATTTTATTTGAAACGAGACTTTTTGTTTTTGTGAAAATTTTCAAGGGATTTGATCGAATACATAAGTCAAATGATCTGTTAGCGAAATTTGATGAGTTGTTAACTTTGATAAGTGATTTCCTGAGTAAGTGATTTGTTCAAATTCTTCAACATTGTTGATCCAAGGTGATCGAGCTGCAATTGTTAGTCACCTATTGAAGTGATGCCAAACGTGACACAACCTACCCCAACTTAATTTAATCTGTGATAATCGAAATTAATGCAATATTTTCCTACAAGATATTAAGAAAAGTCAATTTGGAATATCGAAAATCGATCGATTCTAACAAATCGTTTGACATTTTTCAAAGTTTCCTGTTCCTGCACGGAAAACTTCATACTGGTAATACAAGGAAAATATTTAAATTATACGGCTTTTAATCAGTATCTATCACAAATTGTTTGAAGAGAATTATCGAAATTGTAATATTGAATTTCGAATTTCAGAAAATTATCAAAATAGCTTTAGAAAAATCGTAAAAGATATCTGTTTGCTATGTATATTATTCATTCAGTTATTCATGTAATTAAAATATAAGACCAGCATATTTTAAATGGCTCTGAAAAAAAGAAACATTCGATAAGCTGATCATAAAAAAAATCATTCAAAATTAATTCAAAATCTATCAAAACATTCCAAAATGTAAAATCATTAAAATTCACGCCAACAAAATTTGCATTCGTATAAATTTTCCACTATATTCAACATCTTTAATATTATAATAGAGCTGAATCAAAACCGTTAGACATTCGTTATTGAAATAAATAAAAATACAATAAAATACATGACTTCGAACTATAGGAACTGAAAGACGAACTCACAACCGTATCGAGGCTCGATCACACTGTTGAAATGTTTGAATATCAAAACGTATGAAACACTCGAAAATCTTAATTAATGTCAAAAATATAAAAGAAGCAATGCTTCACAGTGCCTGTTAAAACGGTGCATGAATTCTAATTCTAAACTATGGACGTCCGACATAATATAATACGTACATTTAAAGTTAACAGTTACCATTCACGATTTTCATCCGAGTGTGACCAGTTTTATGAATTATAACGGAGTTGCACGATATACTTAACGAGAGATCGATACATCGATTTTCCAATTATCGAGAGATGAAAATTTTCCGAATAATAATAACGAAACACCTTATACGAATTAACGATTTACATGAAATTCCGAACAAGTGAAAAGAATGACCGCATTGTTCATTAACGAATAATGTTCTAATAGCCAATTAAAATACTATTTTTTATAAAAAATCCAGACGTTTCGAAGGCTGTATGGCAAGAAAAAAACATTGAATGTTGTTTCGCGTTCATCTCATACAACACCGGTTCATTATAATTTCCCTTTCTTCGAGACAATGAGTCCGGAAACCGCTAACAGGAACAGTAATAATTTTTCCTTCCACAAGCGAAAAAAAAAATGTACGAAATCTCTTTCATCTCGATAAACAGAGTCACGATTAAGAAACGAGATACGCCAACAAACAAACAAACAGTCTATTTTTAATGGAAGCCTACACACGATCGCGACGTGTTATTAGTCGCGTAATACGCTCTTCGGAACGAGCGCAAATATTTTCGTAAATGGACCGAATCCAAACAAAACCGAAAAACAGACGTACAATTTAATTTTACGTAGTTGTGCAAGGATTGCACGAAGTTAAGTCCCAATGTAAAATATATATTTTCGATACACATTGTTATCCGACGGATAAGCCAAGATTTAAATGCCTATAGTTAAGAATTTATTGCAAATGAAAAATATTTGATTTTTTTTTAATTTTTTTTTTTACATATTATTTTGATCAGATTTATTTTTGTAGAGTTGCATAGTTTCATGCAATTTTCTATGATTAAATAAAAAATAATTATATGAATATATAAACGGCTAAATATTTTGGCACGTGTTCCAGAGTGGAGATAATTTAAGTACATATTTTTATTGTAGCTATAATCGGATTCATGACCGAATTTAAGAGGCGTTAGGAAGGTTGGAAACTTACTTGTTTGCATAAGTGAAAAATAAATTTTGCACCATAATTTGCAATAAAAGAAGAAATCGTAGTACTACGATTCACATCGACTACTGAAAAAAAAATACGCAAATCGAAATCGAAAATTTTGCTGCACTCGCAGATGAATTTCGTCGGAATTTCCAGTGGAAATTGAAGAAGCTTGAATATTTCAGAAGAGGGAAATTAAAACCATTTTTCATCGAGACCAACTTTCGTTCTGGAGATGGAAGAACCGAGGCTCGTTTCAGAAGGTGGACGAAGGATTACGATTGCGTTTGCTCTGTCCTGCGATTGATGGCGTCGTTTGCAAGTTTGTGGAAAGATATCGCATTTTTTTCCAGAATGAAAAAAATAAACAATTTCAAGCATAAATAGAGTGTTTTTAGCAATGTCATAAAGTGATTCAGGTCTCGAGTGATTTCAACTAATAAAAAGGACACATAAAACGAGAGTTTACAGTCGGAGTCCAAATTAAAATTTCAGTGTACTGAATCATAAATACGAGATTTCCGCCTATTCAAAACCCTGAAAAGCGTTTCAGGAAGTCGTATAATATATATTTTTTTAAATACAAATGTACATGAAATATTAATGCTTTTCGCGAATTCTGGGGATTTATTCATGACGTTTATTTAACAAATTTGAAGACGGTCGCTACAAATTCGTTAATAAATTACTTAATTGAAAAAAGTAACGGCGCAATTAAGAAGATGAACGATCGCTTTGTCGTGCAACTAAAAATCGCACAATCGCATGTAATCATTAATTTGTTTTCGCCAATTATTTCACATGTATGAAAAGATTCGTATTACAATTAGACAGGCATAAATGACGTCGATCAAAAACCGATTTTCCTACCGAAGCAATTGAATTCATCATCACACTGTTCAACTGTCGAACGATAATTAATCAACGAGGTAATACAAAACAGGATCTAATATAAACAAACCTGCTCTGTTGATACAATAGAAACCGAAACAGAAAGAGAAGCCTTAGAAATTATAAGACGAAACCTCAATCTTCATTCACACATTATTTTACGGTTCATATAATATCTATGCTCAATCATGCTCTGTCTCACGCACTCTATTTCACGAAGTCTATAGAGTGGGATAGAAAGATAACACATGGATAAATGACGGGATAGATAGATAATAGAGTGCATGAAACAGCATGATAGGGACCAAACAGCCACGTGTGAACGAGGCCTCATTCTTCAAACAGACGATCAGGAACAGACTCGTCGTCTGCGAGAAGCATCCGACGATCGGCCTCGTCTGGAAGGAACTGGTCTTCCTCAACGGGACCTCACTCTCCATTGTGGAGGTTGACACATCTCGTGCACTCGCAACGACCGTTAGTTCGTGTGATGCTACTTTGTAATTATCGCTTCGTTCTCCGGATTCCGTTAACCAGACCAGGGAGACCGATGGTCGTCTCCAGCTCATCGATGGACAGGGGACGAGAAAGGGTCATCTATCAATTGAGATGAGAGTATTAATCTTTTGACTCCCAAGAGTGATCTGTCGCCCACGTAAAGATTCATAGGTCGTTCAGATATGCTGATGATTCGTGAAAGTGAATTTGAGTCATAATGTGATGTGACTTCGTTGGTGACAAATGGTCAGGCTGCTTCAAAAGTTGACTTTCCTTCAAATAGTGACGTATGGTTACATTACAATGCAATTCGAAGAAATAAAAAATGAACATAGAACAATTGATTTTTTCATAGCGCCATAAACTAATCGATTGGCAATAATAAACGAATTATATAAGGATTTTATTTTGAAAACAACGTGATTCACAATATAGCCATAAAGTGACGACGAAAAGTAATAACAGGTAAGTATAGCAAAAAGGCGTAACGACGTACTATTCTTGTAGAATTATTGCTATATTTCGCTCCTCATAAAGCGTTAATTAGCCACGTCTAAAAACGAGTTTCATTAATATCGTTCTAGAAACGTGACTCAAGGATAGTATAATACGTACATAATTTCAATTGACTAAACGTGAACATAGTCAGTTTCACACACATAAATGTACCGAAGTTCGTGTTCTACTCACGAAAGGTGCAAAAGTTGGCTATGAATATAATTTAAAATGTTTTAACAGAAAATAGACATAATTAAGATTTCATTGTAGACAAGAATATTTCAGTACATAAGAATTCAGATAGCACAATAATTTATAGAGTATTTTTTAAATGTTTCGATTGAGTAAAGAACAAAATAATTTCGTTTGAAGATCGATTAACTTATCAATCATATAAATAAAAATGGTTAACATCATACGTATGAGTCTCAGTATCTCAAAAAACACTTAAAACCGATTAAGCATCAGTCAAACAAATATCTGAACGAAATCAATGGTGAATTACTTAAAACACGCCATCGATATCTTAATGGTGGCTAACCACGAGAATAATTCGTTTCGCTTATGAAAATTAAGTTCACAATTATACGTTTCAGTGCGATAATGTCGTTAGGTGTTACAGTTATCGGAATGAGATCGTAAAAGAAAAAAATCAAGGTGTGAACACATTAAATAAGGAAAATTTGGAAATTTTAACGTAGCATTGTTTCAATTCGCGTGGAAATCTGAAAATTCGTGCGGCTTGTGGCTGTGGTGTGTTCACAGCTAAAAATCTGACATTTGTAATTTTGTAACCTCATTAGTGTAAACATTTTGTACGATAAGGGTTTGCGTGTTGGAAAAAAATCTAAATGGAAATGTGACCGTGAAAAAAATACGACGTAAACATTAAAATGTGTCGTTATCGGTTTCTATGTTTTGTTGAGGTATTTCAACGTGTTAATTGAATCGGGTTATTTTATCGATATTTGAAAAGTTCACTCTATCAAGCAATTGCCATTTTGATAAGAATTAAATAGATGTAAGATGGCTTTAATTTGAATATCTTCGATCCTCTATCGTGAATCATAGTCTTCTGGAGACAGACGACAGACGGTCAGCGAGCTGATGATGGCTAGATAACGGTGACGAATTTGAATGCAGAATACGTATATGTTGCAATCGAGGTCGATTCAATGAAGGTTCTACTCGAATAAGATTTGATCAATAATGAATCAAAGATTTTCAATATTGAGGGAGAAAAGGGACTTGTTTAAGATATTTGTAATTGTGATTGAAATGTATTGAAAAAAAAACGATAGATTGTAGATCGGAAGGCAATTTGCAATATGGAAAAAGCATTAACATCGCGCGCAATTGACTACATAGTATTTTGTTGTGAATCAATAAAGAGACGAAATCCAACTTTATTTTTTATTCAAGATTCAGATCAAATAAATGAGCGTTGCCAAGTAGAGGAAATGTTTCGAAATTATTTTCGAAATGCCAATTGCAACAAAAATTTGACTGCTTACAATTAGAGCTTGCCAAATGCGATCGATATAATATTTCACACCAAATCCGATTGATCGAAACGGTAAAATCGTAATAGAAATTAATTTTAAAACATATTTCAGGTTGATAATCGATCGAAATTCATATTTGATCGTATTTCGATTTATGGACAGAGAAGAATATGATAATAATATCTCATTTTTTAAATTATCATTGCAGAATTGCTTAATTATCGATTTTAATTTATAATGACAAGATAATTAAGTGATATAAATTAAAAACAAGTTGACATTCAACCTTAAATGACGTATTGTTTATACGACACTTACAAATCGTTTTGCAGTATTATTTCAGTAAAAAACGCTGAACACTATCTATTATCTTTATCTTTATAACCAATAAAACAAGAAAATCTGTAGAAATCAGACATGAAAAATCGAAATAAATCGATATAAATTACTCACCTCTGCATTATTTTCTACACTGATTTGATTAGATGTGGATTTCGTCTGTTGGATAATAAACATATTGAAATTAATTTAAGAATATTACATATCTGAATAAAAGAAGAATTAAAAAAATACCCCATTATCAGAGGCCCCTACGTCTTTTTTCTCTTGTTTATTCTTCATCGCTCACTGCAAAAGAACGATAATTAGCATTACTTTATCAGAGAATTAGCGACAGATATAAACTTTAAAAATGAAACATAGATAAAACTATGATAAGATTTAAAGATAAAAAATTAAATACATATAACGATCATTTATGAAAAGAAAATCATTGAGATACCAATGTACAATGAGAAATATTCAAACAATCCCTAATATAAAATGAATCAATATCAACAAAGGATATTGTTATGTAATAAAAAATGACACACTTATTATATTTACAGAATAAATCAAGGAAATAAAACATAATTTTAATGTTTAATTTTTAAGTTTGTTTTTCAATATTTTTTTAAGTAATTTGAAACGCACGAATAAAATTCCTTCAATGTGTGAGGCAAAAATTTGGTCAGTTCACATATTTTTCTAAATTGAAAATCATTATTTTACTGTTAGATTAATAGTCACAATGTGGATTGAACCACAGTGGACGATGTTGATCATAAAATAGGAAAACACCATTACATTTTAACGATTAGATAATAATCCGCATTCATACGAACACCATTATACATACGTTCTGTCAAAGCTACGATAGTTGCGAACTGTTGCAAATAAGAGCATAAAATTAGAGAACAGATACAAACGTCAAAATTTCACATATGTTCGGCACCGAGCTCCAAGTAGATTTAACAAAAATCAATCACGAATCTTACAAAACCTATTCGGAACACGGTGGAGATTTGCAGCGCAGATTTGACGTTTGCTTCGGATAGTCGCCATAATTGCACATTTCGCACTATTATGGATAGAAAGCCGGATATTCCGGATTTGAAACGACAGAACAAATAAAAATGCAAATCTGGTGCTAATCGGTTGGCACCCCCGGCGAAATGCCGTTTGCAATTAGGGGGCGGAGCCCGACTTTTCGCGGACAGTTTGCGGTGAATCGCGAGTCGATCGAGACCAAGTATGACTTGCGAAACGACCGAGTCTGACTTGTGACTCGATTCGACGAAGTTCGAGTCGAAGTTTGCGCAGAAACACTCACCGGAACCGATTTATTTTGACAAGCGAAACGGAGCAACTGTCACCGGCGTGTCAACGCCGCTCGCACTGCCGCCACCGTCGCGAGCGAAATAACCTCGACGTGTTTGCGCAGCGCTGCCAATCTTTTCAGTTTTGATGTGAATTTCTTAAAAAATTAGGAATAGTCTATTCTTCATTTGTTTTTAAGCTTTGAAAATTCGTATTATGAGATAAATAGTTTTAATACACTTGTTATTCAAATGGGCTTAAATCGATGTATAAAGAGGTGTTCGAGGCGTGTTTCCATATGTACAATTATCGTAACGCGCGATTCGATTTTATATGGAATCTTGCGTTAAATGTTCATCATTTGTTCTGGGCCCAATTGAAATAAAATAAAATGTTATTTTTAGATGGTTATGGTCATTTCACAAAGAATTATGATTTATTTATAAAGGCGCGAAACAGCAAATGTCATGTGAATTGACGTTTGTTCACTTCTGTCAAATTCATTTCAATCAAGCAATAAATATTTTACCCAAGATCCCGTTAAAATGGATATCGAAATACTTAAAAAGGAAATATTAACTCTTTTTAAACTAAATGGATTCACTATTAGAAGGTGAGTGATTTTATTTATTGATCAGTGTTGTGAGTTTGATCGATCATTACTTGTTCCATTTGTAGAGAAGCGTGTTTATGTTTGGCTGAGTCTATCAAACAATATGACGTGAACGGAAGAAAAAAGTTCATCAATAAGTTGATTTTGCAAATTCAAAATCAGCAACTTCAACAACCAGTAGTTGAAGAAAATCATGTTAAGCTTGCCATCGAAGTAACTAATTTTAAATAAAGTCTTTTATTTTTTTTCGGGTTATCTTATATTTATCACTTTCACAGGAATGTACACGTACAGGTCTGGACGAATCAGAATCAATTTTTAATGTAATAGATGTTTTCAACTTACCGAAATTCAACTATAGTAATGAACGTAAAAAGTTTTTGAAAGATGAAAAGAATTCTTTCAACGTTGAACTATTTCCTGAACCTTCTTGGCGTACACAATATTTATTGGATAGGTATGTTGATGATTCTATTTTGTTTATTTCACAAAATGCACAATTGTTGAATTTTTAGATATTCCTTAATTCTACAAAGAACTTCTCGCAACAACCTTTTTTCTGCCAATGATGTATTGAGTTCAAAAAAAGAAAAAACATTCACATTGCGAAAAGTTGAACATTTATTGAGTTCTTCAAGCAGAATTAATGAAGTTATTGTTTTAGGTGAAAAATTAGTTACAAACCCTTTTTTCTCAAGAATTTCGATAGTTATCCTATTAAATTTGATTTACTTTCTGCTGATATTTTTTAATTATTTGTTATTCATCATTATTATTCAGGTTTGTTAACTCAGTTGACAGAAGGTACATATTATTTAGAAGATCCAACTGGTGCAGTGGCTTTAGATATGTCAAATACTAGGTATTTTTTAATATTTGCTTATTTTCCTAAGCTCTTGTGTAATTTGTACATTAATTTGATCTAAAATAATATCAATTTTTCCAGATTCCACTCAGGTTTATTTACAGAATATTGTTTCGTATTAGCGGAAGGGTATTATGATGATAAAGTTTTACATGTTATGGGATTAGTTATGCCACCAGCTGAAGCCCGTGATACGAGCCAGTTAGTATTGCAATAACACATACATATGTTCAATTGTAATGTGTACTTAAACATTCAATATGTTGTTTCATAGAGTTTATTATGGAAATATGAATATTTTTGGTGGACCTTCCAAAGTTTTGTTGAAAAATTCTGAGAAATTGTCAAAAATTGAAAGAGATAATGATGACGCCATGATAATATTTTTAGCCGATGTGTGGTTAGATGACATGAAGGTATGTAAAATTTATATTAATTTTAATTCTTTATTTGTGTTATAATTATAAAAATATTTGTTGACTTTAGGTGATGACTAAATTGAAATCTTTGTTATCTGGTTACAATGAATTTCCGCCATTGGCAATTGTTTTCATGGGAGAATTTCTTTCATCTCCGTATGGTTATGAACATGGTACTCAATTAAAAAATGCTTTAAAAGGATTATCTGATATCATTTCACAGTATTCTCAATTGCAAGAAAATTGTAAATTTGTGTTTGTTCCTGGAAGTACAGATCCATCTTCTCCTAATATTTTACCTAGGTATTTCTACATCAGTGTTTCTCATGTTTTTCAATGGTTTGCCTTTCATTTCTTATTAATCTTTTTAGAGCACCAATACCAAATTATTTGACTGAAGATATCAGAAATAAGTTAGGAGATAAAGTCATATTTGCTACAAATCCTTGTCGAATTCAATACTGCACACAAGAAATTATAGTTTTAAGACATAACTTAGTGACAAAAATGTGTAGAAATTCAATACATTTTCCTGAAAGTGGAGATATACCTGATCATGTAATTTGAGCTTTTTTTCTTTCTATATTTATGAATCAAAACATTTAAAAACCTTCATCAATTATTTTATTTTTCAGTTAATGAAAACATTGTTGAGTCAATGTACTTTGGCACCATTATCTATAGGAATTCAGCCAATTTATTGGCAACATGCTGATGCTTTAAATTTGTATCCTATACCAGATTTAGTCGTGATTGCAGATAATTTCAAGCCTTACACAAGAACTTATCAGAACTGCCAATTTATCAATCCCGTTAGTTGCTTTTTCTTTAATTAAAATCTGAATATTTCACATGGTTTGTTGAATTTTTCGCATGATATTTCAGGGATCATTTCCAAGAACCGAGTTTTCCTTCAAAGTGTACATGCCTTCTTCTCGCAGCGTAGAAGATTCTCAAATACCCAAGGAAGATGAATAGTTCAATTTAATACATTTTGTAATTTTGATAATAATTTATTTTAGTTTTTTTTTTTTGTTTAATAAGCACAAAAAAGAAGCATTTTCAATTAAGCTAATCTTGCAGTCTGATATTTTATTTGACGACTGAATAGCACAAAGGGTATGAGTGACCTTTTTATCAAAATTGAGTTAAGTCATGTACCATTTTCTGTACTTAACTCAATTTCAATAAAAAGGTCTTTTTTACCATTTGTGATATTCAGACATCATTTATATTCAAAGTTTTAAAAGAGTTGTGAGCATGTTTCGAACATATGTAATTTCGACTTATTAAAGAGCATAAAAATTCAGTAAATACAACTTACAAATACATACATATTTACTAAAATGCCATTGATAAAGACAATTAACCAAATAAACTATGAATGATAGATTCGATATAAACAAAAATATTATTTAACTACTTTATTGAAACTCACATATTATGTTATTTACTTACATATGTACATGTTTTATCAATCATCTGCTAAGTATAAGCTTATTATCAGTCATTCGTTTTTCATTTCTATACCGTTACAAAAGGCATTAATAAAAGTTTTTATCGCATATGGTAAAACAGCTACATATATCCCTACTGAACAGTTTCGTATACTTCAATATATCATATGAACATAGGAAATAAATTGTTTAATCTTGTGAATATATTTTTTTTAATTTTTCTTTTGATTATTTCAGTTTAACAATATTAGAAACTTTTTTCACGAGAATCATAATAACATGACATAACAATAAAGTTAGTATAATAGTGAATCGAAATAATACTATCCATGAGTTTAATACTATTGTAAGCTAAATAATGTAAGATATATATTTTAAGTGTGAAAATGAAATGTACCTACTAACAGTGAAAGAATTCAATATTTTATTGGTATATTTTTAAAATTAGTCTTTTATCATTTAATTGGGGTATAAAAAGTCACATCATAAATAGTCTAGTACAAAAGAGATGAACATTATATGCTGAAATTTCTATTTCATTTATTTATTTACTAATTTTTTTGCATAAAAAATAAAATTTCTCAATTCAAGAAAAAAAAAACAATTTAAAATGACAGTTGCAAGGTAATTATAAATTTTAAATCAAGTGATCTTTATGCTAATTTTTATCACATGTTTCTGAATTTCTTTGATGATAAACTACTATCCATATAACTCACTTTTCAAGTGAATTACGATTGACAACACTTATTAGAATCAATATTTTATTGTATAAATTAGGTTTGTTATTTTTTTACAATTAATATACAAATACAATGATGAAGTATGAATCATATACAGTTGAGCATGCATGATCTTACATAACTACAAATAAAATACAATATTAGATCTATAATTGATAACCTTTGTCCTATTATCAGTCCAAAATCGGTACCGTTTTGTTGAAATCAATATGATCACAAAAAACCTGAACCGCAAATACAACAGGTTATTCTTAATTTCAATATATACAAAATTACATCAATATATGTATATAAAACAGATTAGCCACTCAATCTTAAACTAATTTAATAGATGCAAACTAAAACCGCACTATGATGAGTTCGATAATATCTGCAGGTATTAATAGTAAGCTTTTGAAGTTGTCGATTTGAGATGACATTACTTCACAAAAATTCATCTTTTCCCTTGTATACCATTAGATACTCCTGAAAACAATATTTTTTAATCAAAAAGGTAACTGAAAAATAGCATTTCAATACAATTAAACAACGGTAGCATTGCAAATCAAATCTTGTCATACTTCATGTATAACAAGAAATAACTCATGAAACTACTGTTATTTAACAGTATCGATTTAAGCAAAACAATGAAAATATATTACTTTCTCGATACCGCCGAAGAGCTTCTTGTCTTTCTGCGGCGTCGAAATACCACAAAGTAATGGCATATCTGAAAACGATTAAGAGAAAAATCAAAATAAATCCATTTTGAAGAATTTTTTAAGAATACAACACATACCTAGTTTTGAAAGCAGGTAAAACTTCGTGCGGATTTCTTCTATCGGACCAGAAAAATATAGCTCTGTCGAACAGTGGATCGATATCCGCTACTTTATGTCTCCAACTTTCAGGAAATATTCTGACAAATCACAATAGATAATTTAATACCACCATTAAATCGGCACAACTGAACATTTGAATGATATTAATTATCCATACCTAAGGCGTCCTCCACACAGTTTCACATCCCAGTCCAAATTGAGATAGTATATTGCTGTTATGATTCGACCGTCCTTGTTAGGATTATCTACATGCTTAACATAATGGCTTCCGTGTCCTGGATAGCACGCGACCATTGCCTGAAATAAATAAATATCTTCAATTTCAAAAGTAAACAAAACATTGTTATCATAAAGCAATAACAATGACATAGTGCATATGAATGACAAGCTTTTGTTTATAGAAATCAACTGTCGATTACTTTTTACTGACTTAATTTTACTGACTTAATTTTACTATTGGGTTAAAATATGAAATTAAAGAACATCAATAGACAGAAAGATAACCCATTTGAAATTGCTCGATTCCTGGCATATGACCTATATTTCAAAATTTCTCCAAAGTTTCATGAAAGATTATATTTTCTACAAATTAAGTGGCTTCTTATTTTTGTGAACGACAAAACAGGATACTCAATGTGAGTTTTTTTTAAACATACCTATCCAAAAGAATTATCGCATCGTAAAATTCAGATGACAAAATTTACTACCATTAGGAGAATGGACATTGGAGAATACAGACAATAAAAATTTATATCCTTGAATTCTGTTCAACTCGAGAATTCGTCTTAATTTATTTTTAACTGTTTTTTTTTCATACATATTCTATTTTTTGTTCAATTCGAAACGAATGAGAAAAGTTGTTAAGATAGCGCGGAATTTTAATCAAAAACAAGAGCTCTTTTCGATCAAAGGTTGCATAAATTTTCAAAACGTTACGACATACAAAAAAAATCAGGATTATACACAATTTTAACATTTTGATTTTTTTTTTAATTCACGAACCAACTTCCAAGGACGATCGTATAGGAAGGTCGCTCACTGAATTGATTGATAATTTTTTCACAAGGAAAACTACGCTAAAATAAATTCAAAGCCAAAAAGATAATACAGTGTACACTGTGAACATATCGATGATTTGATAAAATTTAATAATTGTACAAAATTACTCGAAAAGAAAACTTATATAAGGAAAAAATATTTTCTCTACGCACAAGTATTTTTCACTTGAACATTGAAATTTCGTTAGTTTGTCTGATCGCAATCGCAATTCATATCTAATCAGTGTTGTTTATTTGAAAATAGTTATCGCCCATATTTTCGTACTAACGCATAAGTAAGAATAGAAAACAAGATAAAAAATAAACGTATGTATTGTAGATCCTTCGAAATGAAAAGATAAACTATAAATAAAGTAGACGCATAAAATTATCATTTATTTTGTAGCTGTCAAGCTTAACATTTATTTAAAAAAAAAACTATTTTCGACTCGTAACTCAGCGATTTTCATCAAAATAAATAAAATACACAATTGCTATAAGATACTAAAAATTTTAAGTGTGCGAAATTTTCTTACAATGGGTTTTCAATTATCCTTGTAATCTTAACACATACATTTCAATCTTACAAACATCCAACAATCCAAAGTATTGTTATGCTATTGCAAAAAAATACTTCAATATTACAAAGACGAACAATATCCTCGAATTTCGAAGTGAGCGAGGGTGGATTTGGGTATATTATATATTTTGAGGTGTTCGAGGGTGTTTCCTGAGCAAAGTCACGTAGGCACAAGCAACAGTTCGTTGCTTTTAGGAAATTTGAGGGGTTGAAACGATCTGAACGTCTGAAAAGGATTGAGTTCAAAATAATTTGTAAAAGGAATAGAATATGTCGAAAAATGTTCTGAAATCTAATTGGGACAGAATCGTGTGGTGAATTGGTGACATTAGAACGAATTATGAATAACTGTGTCGAAATTTACATACACGTCTAGTCGCGATAATGTGCTTTAAAATTATGCACGATATTCATCACAATGATAGTTCGTCAATATTATGAAATTAGATGAAATATAAGACGGATAGTATGCAAATTTTTCTTATTCACAATATTATATATGAACATATTCGATCATTCATATGTACATTTATATAATTGAGTTATATGAGAATCACGCCCAAATTCCATGCCTATTGAGGAAATACGATAATTTAATACATGAAAGTCATAAATTTGTACAAATTAACAAGCGTGATTTTCCTCTAACAGTACAATACAGTGATTCAATAGATTTTATTAATAAATATGCATTAATATAGGAAAAAAATATCTCAAAATAAACACAGCTTTTATATGGCTTCGTAAACTAGTAAACCAAATATACACACAATATGCGGAATGTAACGGGAATGATAATATGTTTAGTAGGAAAATCAGCACACGATTTCGTTATATGTATGCAGTGAAAATTATTGTGAGGTTTCGCTTCTACTTCAATCAACTCATACCTGTTCATACAAAATCATACTTTTCGATGATCGATAATTTCAAATCTATGTTTGTTTTACTTTAATTTGAATTTCCAACGAAACCCATTATATTTCACGCTAATTTTCCGAAAAGATAACAGTATTAGGAAAATTTATTTAAGGTAACACTAATGCATTGTACAAATGTCATATTTTCCTCATAGAAATGTTGCTAATGAATTTTCAGAAATACACAAGGATATATGATATTTATTATAGCTATGCAGGTGAAAAAAGTCGAATATTTTATATTTAACATCACAGAGTGTGTGTTTAACGAATTTTTCGCCCAAACAAAATACACGGACAACTTAAGTGAACAAATAAAATTCCAGCGTTTAACAAGTCATGAGATTGCACTCAAATCAATTTGGCACCAAATTCATCGAAAAATCAACGATAGTAATGAATAATAAACGAACAAGTTTCGAATGAAAATAGAATCGCATTCTTCTGAACGTTTCACCCGTGACAACAGAATGAAACAACGCAGTGATTCTAATATTATATTTGATTAATATGACTTTTTACAGTGAAATTTTCCTAAGATTGATTATGAAAAACTATTAAATTTGACAAATTCACGAGTTAGTGATCTTAAATCAACAGTAGTTATAAACATTTCACAAGTATACGAGTGTCTACTGATTGGTTTCCCACGAAAAGATATCGAATGATAGAAATCGATTTTGATAAGTAAACAACATCAAAATTAGAAAAATAGCACAATTTGGCTAAGATATCGAAATCATGGATGTACACTATGAAAAAAAAGATTAATATTATTATATTTTGGACTATAATTTCATTCGAAATATTCTAGGTGAATGTTTCAAGTGTCCTGAGTGAATTATATTCAGAATTTCACATTTCTAGTTCAAACATATTAAACGTGCAAGATAATAATTAGCATCTGAAAAACAAACGTTAGATTTCTAAAGAAAGAATTCAGACGCGGATCCCATACGAAATAAAATGTCAACTTTCACTATACGTAAGAGTGATATACGTTTAAGCTAAAAAATATATAAAGTAGAAACAGAAAGTCAGCATAGACGAAAATTTGATAGAAAATTTCATTTAACGATTCGTTTCCTATCAAACTAATTACTATCGCCATTATACAAACGTCATTTCGAATATTTATATGAGAAACCCAACGCATTAACACCGAACATCTTTAACGAGACCATACTTCAGCAATACAATTCCGAGAAAAATACGAAAGATAATGAAAGAATTACCACGCATTCATCACAAAATGATTCATCTCACTTCTATAACGATACTTATCTATTCAACCCAGATTCCAAAAGGAATCTCATTCGATTCCACAACAACACGCGCTCATGATGCAAAAACGCGCTTTTCGCATTGCAATCGATAGAAGGCAGATGGAAGCCCCTCGAGTCATCTCCAGTCTGAATCACGGAAGAGCCGAAGGTTTTTCAGGTTGCAAACTTATGTATATCGTCGTACGTGATCTCGAAGACAGAGCATTGTGATTATGGAGAAGGTTGTGGAGTTACAACATTGCACAGAACGCGTCACCCATCACGTCCACCGTACACACGTGGACCCACGTGCGAGCACGTACACCGCAGTCGAAATTCGAACTAATTCGGATATTTGTGTTGATCAAACACTATTGTCAATATTCAATATTGAAATATGTATCGAAGAATATATTTGTAGGTCTCAAATGTGTTGAATTCGTCGGAAATCGGTGATCTGTAATGATTCTGGATCGTTGTTATATGTGGGCTGTTTTCCTTCACAGTTCAAGATAGTTTGATGTTTTATTTAACTTTTATATGTTTAGTTTGTTTTGTGGTTAATGATTGACAAAATTGATTAAGAGCAGGGGGATGAATGGATAAAATTCGTCACCATTCGTTTAGCAAAGATGGAACACATTGATTATCGAATACTACTATATATTAATCATAAATATTTTCTAGATCAAGAATTTAGATTAAACAAGTAGATCTATGATCTATGGATCGATTCGCGATCTACCGGTGTGCCCGTTGGACGTAACCCAACTAACTGCACATAGATAAAACAGCGATTAGATCTTTCGAAATGGGTTTCGATATTTTAAAAATTCCTTAACTATAACCAATATTTTCGTATGTTTGAATCAAAGCACAAAACCATCTCAATGTGGAAAATGCGATAGATAATCGATAGAATGTGTTAAATGGTGATATTAATCGAATAAGATTCGCGAAATTCTTAATTGATATCTAAAAATCTAGTTTCATAAACGAATTCCGATAGAAGATAAATTAAATCTCAATAAACAACGCATCAATCACTGTTAATAGGACGCAATGCATCTAGATATCGATGAACAAAACAAAACTTAAACTCTACCGCATAAAAAAATAATTTTGATAAAAAATTGAAATATGTAATATGCAATGATTCATAGTATATAAATACCTGATGAATAAGACTAAACCGAGAGCAAAATTTCCGACATTTCAGAATAAATCAACTTGCGAACGAGCTGCATGTTCGATTCGTACAATTTTCAAAGAGACCAAAGTCCAAATATACCTTGAATCGAGCGAAAGATAGAAAATAGATCAACCGAGCAGAAAAAAACATTTATCAGAATAAACAGCAGCTAATGAAATTCCTTAGTGAAAATCGATGAAATCTAATCACATTTTACACGTCATTGATCGATTTTTAATATTTTTCAGTAATAAATAAAAATAATAAGACTTAGATAGAATAAGAAAATTTACTCTGATGACCATAAAAATGTGTTAAAATTTTACTAAACCGATTCTTACAATTGGATGCTTAAAATCCTTGCTTCAGGTCCTTAGAAGGTTTCATTGATTGTTAATTTATAAGTTTAAAGCCCACTGTCCATTGGCAAGCGGAACGGAACCATACTAAGGACATAGCTATACGAAAGAGGATGACTCCTCTTGTGTCCCTAGTCCGTTCCGTTCCGCTAGCCAGTGGACAGTGAGCTTAACTGTAGTATTATTCGAAATTCTTTCACATTTTTACGGTCATCAATGTATTTTTTTCAATTTGATAAAAAATACTTTGATTGGATTGGTGCATTCATGAATTGGAAAGGAATTAGTGCATTTCGGAGTGTATTTTGCAAACGAGACGAGTGTTCGGAGTAAAGAAAAGCGATGAAAAGGGTCATTAACGGGTTTTCCTCGTAGAAACAGAGGTTTCAATGAGAACTTTTAACGACACATTCACGCATCGTAATTCTGAAAAGTCACGTACGCCAAGTCGCTTTGCGCAAACACAAAGAGAGTTCAAGAGCCATGAAAAAATAATTACGAATCGATTTCGAGTGAAACGCCGCAGAATCACAATTTCATAACAGAGAATGAATTAATCTTGATATTGCAACCAATTGTATTTCATATTTCATCCGTCTTATTCTTATGGACTCGATTTGATTATCTGCTCACGATGCCGATTTACTTGATTCGGCTTAAATCGATAATCAATACGATTCGAATAATAAATTTCCTGAAATGAAATCTCTATTCTTATCGAACAGATAAATATCGTACAGAAGTCTAGAATTATCGGTTGGAAGTATTTTATCGAAAGATCCATTACGGTGATCGCATTGATGATATTTTCTAAACGCTTTTAAGATAAGCAGACGCAATTGTCTATACATATATCGCACAAAAATTACAGATAACTTTCAAATTATCTGAGGATATTTCGGATCAAGACGAACGCGTGCTAATTACGAGATATGAAATTTCACATACGTCACAGTGCGTTCACATCTGATAGCGAAAATAAATCACCATTGAATCAACTACGAGAATTCTTCAAAAAATTAAGAAAATATATGTTTAATGAAGCGAAATTTCGAATTATTATTAAAAGTTAATATAAAATATTTAAAATGAAGATGACGAATTAAATTTTGCACCATCGAAGTACATGTGTGACGAACACGAGATGCACATTGCAAAAGTAGGTCACGTAGGTACAATGCGAAGTACAGCCTGCAGAAATGAATAAATGTGTCGAGCCTTGAGGAGAAAATTACGAATATTTTGAAATATCGTTTATGAGATGCGAAAATGCATCGAACGAAACTATCCAAGTGGATTCAACGTTTTCGATACGAACGTGTGAGAGATAATGTATGTTTCGAATTGACACAACTGAGATAATCGAACATACTTTGAGTCGTGTTTAAGCTCGTTCACATGCCATTTAAATTTTAAATGAAAACAAATAAAGCCAATACCCAAATACGAGTTTGTTCATATCGGGAAAAAAGTTCATTTGTATGCTTCATCGCAATTATTTCCATAAATATTCAACCGCTTTCGTACGAAGACAAGTGCAATACAATCGAATCGAAATCTCATATGTACATAAAATAATTCATCACGTGCATTATTATAATTTATCAATGACACGAGTAAAAAGCAAGATTAGCTCGTGGCCAAAAGGTAAACGAGTGTTTCGAAGAAATCGAACCATTTGAACATACAATTTGCGTGGGTTGCTTCTAAACAGTTTCGATTGATTCGCCATATGTATTCTGAATGAAACGAAAAAAAAAAATCGATTCAATTGTTTCGATGAGGATTTTCATTGCGTGCACGAGGAAAAGCTGGAAGTAACGATTCGAATGCATCATTGTAGATTTATATCGAATTAGTTAATTTAATTGAGATAAATATGAATTTTAATCCACAATTCTTATCGTGTGCTAATTTATTATATGATTTTATGAGAGCATCGATCGATAGATAAACGATAAAACAATATCAAATTAATTGTTTAATTTTTTTTTTGAGTCTAGAAAACATACATACAATTCTAACTGATTCACTTGAATCGTCGAGAAAACATTGCGTCAACCTAGTTATGTGCGAATTTCCAATTTCGCACAAATTGTTCCAAGCCCCACATTTAAGCCTTAATATATTTCAAACCTTACATTCCCTCACTAAAAACTTTGGTATACCGAAAGCTTTAACCAATCAAATCTCTCACATACGACTCTGAACCCTCAAAAAATCTCAACCACAGACAGTTGGCAACTTCTGAACCCAGAAGGAAAACCTCAATCGTCCACCAAATCATCGACTTACACCACAATGTGTGAACAGAGCGATAGATTGATGGACACCTATGAAAGTTCGCATTGGGATAGAGCGTCTCCCTGCTGAACGTCCATGATACAAGTCACGTACACCGCACGCAGCGGACGCCAACCTTTGGTCGTCGATGCGATTGTAAAAATATGATATTCGACAAAATTATCAGCTATAAAAAAGTCGTTAAATAGTATGCTTTAATCTCTGTGTCGATGATACTTATTTTTTTTTAAATCTTAACCGAAAAAGGAGTTTAATCTGTAGGTTTTTTTTACAAATGTGTGTGTATGTTCGTACATAAATAAAAAAGATTACGTGCATAAAATAGCAAGCAGTCGGTGTGTAAATATTTGCGATACGATTTTAGATTCGGTCGTAAAATTTCGAACGTTTGTCTGCTGGCGTTCGTGAGCGATAAAAAAATATTAGTGCAAAAATTCGCATGAAAATTATGTTAATTGTTGTCTTTCATTTTATGTGTTGCTCTACTGAATATTTGGAAATGTTTTATTTTTTTCTTTTTAAAAGCTGAAAAATTGTGGCGTACGTGCAACGAGATAGGAAAACAAACTTTGAGTCATTCTTCAAATTGAGCGAATAGTTGAAATGTTCGCGTAGGAGGTTTACGAACGGAAATTTGCAATGTCGGTGAATAATACGTGAAAAATAACAAAAAACGTACGAAACATCACTGAAAGCAATATAATTCTCATACGAACTTTCATGGTTTATCACTGACAAAATTTGCAATCAAATTCTATTTAGGAGGAAGAAACTAATTTTGAATTTTTCGATTGCTCGAAGAAAAAAATACAATGGAAACATAATTAAATGCTAAATTATCGACACTAATCAACACAACTCGACGAAAATCGCACAACCACCAGTTGAATCCTCTCACTCTGTGATAACGTGGGCTAACAGCAAATAGTGAAAATGCGATTTTTTTTTTCTAGAACGGAATCCAAACAACTCAAGAGCAAACACGTCCGCGTACAAAATGATAAATAAGCTTTCCGAGACGAATTTATTATACTGACTCACGCCAACATCGAACGGGACGATTCGCTTCAAAAGCGAACGCGAACCCACTGAAATCGCATCGAAACGACATAAACAGATTGAAATGACACAAACACAACAAACCGACATAAACAGGGGGAACTAGATCAGGAAAAGTTTGAGCGCACCTGACCTAGATAACGTACGCATATAAACGCTGAACAGTGAACACGTAGCCAACGCAGCGCAAAGACCGTGGCCCCGCTATCGAATAAAAATATATTTAATACTAAAATATATTTTAAATTAAAAAATAATAATTAATATTGTGATGTATTGTTGTGAATTTTCGTGGAAATTTTCATCGTATGCGAAATCAGCGAAGTTTTTTCAGAGAAAACAACAAACAGTTCAACGTTCATCAATCTTGATGAATTGAAATTAAATCAGGCCAGATCTTTCAATAATAATTAGTTAGCAGTTACAGCTGTTAAATAATATATTAAACACTAACCATAGTTACATAGATTAACGAACTAATGAAATACTGACTCGAATGTGATAAAACGATCTCGTTGACGAAATTGATTCGATTAAATCGATTTGTCCGTTAATTTTTACACAGAGTTCATGTGAACTTTCGCTGTCGATCCTCGATAGATCGAAATGATAAATATGTATCATATGAATGTATAAACATGATCAATTCATGGATCCACGTGCTGGGCAGTGTGCGCGACCTACGACAACTGGTGAAACTGCTTCTGATGATGAACACACGCACGAAGATGATTTTTCCTTTCTCGTTTCACGTTTAATCTTTCAAAATTTATGTGTAATTCCAAAAATAATAATGCACATTTAAAAATGTCTATTGAAGTGAATCAAATCAAAAATTTTATAAATGGACCATTACAGGAATAAAAGAAATGGTAAAATATTCAAAATATAAATGTATTAACGAATGTGTGAAAACTCGTATGAACAACTAATGACTTGTTATAGAGTCAAATTCAATTGAAAACATTTCGAAATGTAAATAATGCAATACAATTTAATTTAAAAGTTCATTAATTGTACAACGGATGAATGCAATTAGTCCTATGACTCCTATGTGTAATACGTGTCATACTCGGTAAATATTTAGCTGTGTAACTAAATTCACGGTTTTTAAAATGGATTATAAAGCATATTATTCATAGGCAAATATTGATCATTTTAAAAAGTGAAAACTATGAAATAAGAAAAAAAAATCGAAACAGAAAAATAGAATTATGAATAGATAAATTATGAATTTCAAGTGAAACACACCTTAGTTCTTCCATTAATTGTATATTCTCCTAAGCCAGTATTATCTGACAATTTGCTCGCCTGCATCACAACATTATCAACCTGTAAACAAAAGTTAAAGTGTAAATTTTCAATAATGACATGAATAAAAAAAAAATTGATGTTTTTCATATGTATTTGAGTATTTACTTGTCTTATAAGTTGACCGATGTTGTTGCATTTAGGTTCTTTGCCGTCCACCCAGGTAATTCTGTCCGATCGAATAGTTTTGTGATCGGTATTACCATTATTTGACACCAGTTGACCTTCCTGTAAAAATTACAGAATATTTATTCATATAATGTAATTATTGACATTACTAAATTATTATTATGCAGATATTTAGAATAATCAAGTTTTCGATATAGGTAATGACATTGTAAATAATGATTTTAGAATGAACTTATGTAATGAAGTTGTAGAAATCATATTTCCATCATTCGATTGCTTTGTGACAAGTGAAATATTGATATAGTAATTTTTTATTGTGACTTTTCGCATTGGAAAAGAATTTGGCTATCATTTCAAATTTTTTCTTGAAAATTTTATGACAAGAAGATGAAATTTAATATTATACAGTAGTCAATAAAAAGAAATATAATAAATTCACTCATTAAAGGTTAAAACTATGTATTCAAGAGTGGTGAAATTATACTGCAAAAATAATATCATTTCTTAATTTTCTTTTTATATTTTACATTTAAACACTCCAATTCATATGTGAAGTTGCTAAAAATATTGTAATCACACAAATTATTCATGGTAAAATTGGAAAAAGAATAGTAACTATGCATAAAATTTAGTCAAATAATATCGCCAATAATTCACACTCTTCCCGATGTCAATTAGAATGATCGATCACAAAGTAAACAATTGTGTCATTGTAATTTACTATTTGAAAAGAATAACGGCGAAGCTATATTTTCAAATTGTCTCTTAAAAGTAATCACATTGTGAAAGTTTGAATCGTTCGACTAGATATTGAAACTACTGTCAATTAAGAAAAGATAACTAGTATTTTATATTTATTGCGAGATATATTTTTGTTCAATTACAATTTGACATCTCAAAATCCATAGATCGACCGTCACACTTATTTTAAATAAGATTTAATTTCATATCGGAGGAATAAAAATAATGGTGTGAAAGGATATTTTAATATATTTTGACATTTAATGAAAGGTTATCGCTGTGAATCTGGAGAAAATACTTCTTAAGTAGATATAAATATAATTATATTTTTCAGGCCTGAGTTTTAATACGCTTCGATGAAAATTTTTATCGTGAAGGTTAGAATGTGTAGATCGGAGGGTCGGAAGAAATGCCGAGCTGTCATCGTTTATGTTGAATTGAAAAAAATTACTGACGATTCGCTGTTTGTTTATTTTTTTACCCTTTCTACGGTGTATAGTCACATTTTGACAGTTCAGTGTTGATTTTTCTGTTGTAGATCGAGCTATTTAGCTAAGTGTCAATGTTTTTTTTTTCCCCTATAGAATTTGACAGTTGTTATCGCTGACCGATCTGTGATGTAGAATTGAAAGATTGGGTTTTGATATTTAATTAGACTGCAAAATAATTCTAATCAAACCAAAATGTGAAATAAATTCTGACAGAAATATGGATTAAATTCTGACCGAACGATTTGATTCCTACTAATGGAGTAAGACTATGAGTGCGATGAGGGGCGTTTCCGCGATCGTCTCGAAACGAATATTTTTGTGACACATTTCGAGACGAGCGCCCCCGAAGTAGATGAGGCTTCGGTGGAGTATTCGGAGCTCACCTTGAAGACGCCGCTCGAGTACATGTCGAGCACCTCCTGGCGGACTGCGAGTCCCCGCTCCTCGCCGAGGAAGCCGTCGATGACGCAGAGGCCGTAGACGCGCAGGTGCTCCGCCACTGTGCGGCACACGACCGAGAAGTCGGCCGCGCCGCTAATGCCCGAGTCGGAGCCCGAGTGCGAGGGCAGCGGCGCCGACGGGAACTCGCCCTCGCCCCCGCTCCCGTTCCCGTCGCCGTTCGACATGGCGAAGCGCTACCGACGTCAAGATCGCATCCCGACACAACACTACAACGTCCGTTCGTCGGCGCGGCTCGCGCGACACTGGCCGAAAGCGCTTCGTTTACAAACGTTGGCAAAAATGCGCGCGCGCGACGCCCGAACTCAAAACTGACGTCGCACGAAACAAAAGAATTCAAAGAATCAAATATGTTCAGGAATTGCGTTCAGTCGAATCGAAAGATCTATAAGACTGAAAATAATCTCAAAAGCGTTAATTTTACTTAAAAAACGACGTCGTTCTACTCTCCTGCCGATTCAATTCGATTGGACATTTAGGTCTCATACGTTTTTGAGATTTCATCATAAAATCTGAAGATTATTTCAAATTATGATATAGTACGTGAACTCAATCAAATTCTGAAAGTTTCGACACTAATTTTATCAAAATAGAATTTTCCAATCGGAAAATTGAGGCTGAAAACAAAACAAATAGTCAAGCGTTTAACATTTCCCCTGTGTGTAAAATATTTAATTTCGCTTCAATTTATTCGACCGAGGATTGAAATGAAGTAGGTACCGAAATGCTTCGAATCAAAAATAAATTCTAATCGGATCAATTTCGTACTAGATTCCTGTTGGATTCTAAAACAAAAAAATGAGGAATCGTTTCTTCATCGAAATGCTAGAAGTTCAATAATGTAGAAATATTAAGTTTGCGAAGTTGTATGCCTGACTTTTTCAAATTCGGATAGATTTTCACTTTAAACGTATCAAAATTTAATTTCTTTTCTGCTTTATTGACATTAACAGAACACTTTAAGAGATCATTTCAAATGGTGCTTTTACTGAATTAAATTATTATTTTTTTATCCAAGAAGAAATCAGAAACGAGTATTGAGTCTCCCTAATTTTCTCAATTTTATTAAAACTTCGCAATCGATTCGTCAGGTTGGCGCGCGTGCGACGCAAACAAATCGACGTGCGGAGTCGCGTTGGCGGCAGTGCGCGAGTGTGACAGCGGACGGGTGCGGTTCTTCCGTCGCCGGCGTTCGCGTTCCCGTGAAGTGTGAGGGCGTCGCGGGGATAACGACGATGAGCGGGTGGGCGCGCAGATGGCAGACGCGACTAGGAGGATGCGCCCCCGCGGTCACTCCGCCCGCCAGGAGATTGGACAAAGTCAAGTTCGGAGCACCTCTCGGCGCCGTCTGCGCTCCAGCCGGAGGACTGCCCGCTCCGCTCCTCGTGAGTTATATACCATTCATAAATAGCGCCATCTCACTATAGCTGTTCCATACCATATCATATAGTCCATTCCATAACGTGCCATATATGATATTATTCGAGGATTCTAGGAGTCGAGGGATACGAGCACTCAATATTAAAATCTGAAACTTTTTTCGTCTCTTTCACTAGCTTCTGAATACTATTCCGATCAATAAACTATACCGCACACTCGTTGATTAGGCATGTTCCAAAGTTTCTTGTTTCCTCTCAAAAATTAGGTGTACTCTGAAACTTCTCACTATCTCCCTTTTCGTCGTTCCTTTCCATATATGTAATTGTAAAGCTCAACTCGAAGGGTTCGTTACGCCGCGCAAGTTAAGCGAGCGTCGAAAACCATTCGAGAGCAGCGCTACACAATTATACCGAACTACGTTTTGCAATATTGGAATGAACACTTTTGTCTCGATTCGACGAATGTTTTGTGATTTTAATTGATTTTTTATTTTTAGGTTTTGATTCTGAAGTTGAACAAGGAAGCGCCTCTGAGAAAAGATGTTTTCCGCGCTCCCGGCCATCAGGGCGCTATGAAAAAGCTCATTCACTTCCTCCAAACGGGACGTTTGGTGAACGTCGACAACTATTCGGTCTACACGATCGCGAGCGTTTTAAAAAAGTTTTTAAGGTAATTCATCTGTTTTGTTCGGGTCGTAGCTAATTTCTTATCGACGCTCAGATAATCTGCGACACATTTTAAACATTTGTTTATCTTGTTTTGTTCTCAAAATAATATTAGTTTTTTTTTATTATGAGCGTTATCTAAATTAGATTACATAGGAAATCTAATCTATTATTATTGCTTTAATTGTTTATTTATGATTGAATTACTATTTTATAATATTTTACCAATCGTTTGAATCCATCGTAATAACTTTGAAATCGTCATTCATAAATGTGTTTTGCATCAAACAGGAAGCTTCCGGGAGGAATATTTGGGCCCGAAGGTGAAATGATTCTTTTTAATGCTGTGGAACTACCCGAAGAAGAACAAATAATCGAAATTAGAAGGTACAAAATGTTCAGTTATGACCGGATTATGAAAAATTGAAATTTTTTCTATGTATATTTTGAATTTTTTTTTCGTTTCAGATTAGTGTTATCGCTTCCCATCCATACGCAACGACTTCTCGTATTATTATTTGGAACGTTCCGCGTTATGGCATCGAGTGCCGAACGCGCTGGAACCGGTATGACTGCCGAAGCTCTAGGAGTATCGGTAGCGCCTTCATTTTTTCATTCTTGCGTATCCGATGGCAGAACGGCTACGATGCAAGATGTACAACGTTTTAAGGTATTCTATCATTTTGATTATGTGAAATGTTTAATTTTATATTAAAATGTCATCTGCCGAGTATTTTCTTGAGATAAGTGTTTTTATCATACACTTGTTCAACAGTTCAATTGTAAAAATAGCGGGTTATACTCGAGGGATCATACCTGGTTTGATATCGGTTATTTCAGAATACAATTAACAATGTTTCGGCTGACGATTCTAGAATGCTGTCTTTATTTGCCGATAGAAGTAATATAGAAGGTAGACGAGTCACATTTCTTGAGATAAGGTTTATTGAGTTGAAGTTTTATAATGTTAATTTGCCATAATGTGCGAGGTTAATTAATTTGACCGGCTCCAAAGTCATATCCGGCCCATAGTTGTGAGTGAGCTGACGTTCATTCATTGCACATTGTAAATCGTGTATCATAGATAATAATGTGATCTGTTTTACTCAAAATCACCAGCTAAAATTGTACCAGTATATTTTACTTTACTGGCTAGACATTTTTGAATCGATCATCCTATCAGTTTTTAACTTTATGTTTCTTAAAAACATGCTTATATTCATTAAGATTAAAATGCTGTATATTTTTTGCTTTCTTTTTTAAACTAACAACCAGGCGGAAGTGAATGTAAGTGATTTTAGATTTTTATTGTTGTGTATATAATTATCACGTAGAAATTTTGGTGAATTGGTTTTCATTTTTTTATAACTTATTTTTGGTGTGATGAAAACTTACTAGTTTGAGTTCTTTAAATTTTAAGTGATTATTCTACATAATCACAATATACATATCTACTTTATTGGACCATTTGTTATCAGTATTCGTTAAACGCTCTATAGAATTATATGCGTTAAATCATTGAAAGAATTAGCGAGATTTCATTACCTTTAATTTATTTTCAAAATATACACTTATTAAAGTTAGGATTATTAATAATTTATTTTGTTTATTGATTTTCTGAACTTCCGTCATAGGTGTTTATTATGGTAAATAATTTGTAAAGCTAATTGTTTGTATTATCATCAGGTGGCAACTAGGGTCATGCGGCAATTGATTGAACGTTTTTCATGCGGAGATGTTTTTGGACGAGATAATTATGAGTATTATGCAAGAGTGACAGGGCGAGTGTTACGAGTTGCTGACGAATGGATATGTTCATTTAGATATCCTCCTCCACCAAGACATCCCAATGACCAACAATTATATGCCAGTTTGTATCACGCATGTTATATAAATATCAAATCTCATGTATTTCATGATTAATTTTCATATTTTATTGTAGGACAACTCTACTTAGAAGCTGAAAAGACTTGGTTGCAATGTGAATGCAATCGTTGGGGAAACAAATACAAATTAGACAGTTAGTCTTTTTATTTTTTCTCTTATCATCAATAAAATTCACCAAGACATAATTGTCGACGTTCTTTCAGTGTTGGCTAAGACTGATGAGTGCCAATCCATGCCAGCGTTAGCTGATAGTACAATACCTGCATTGGGAGGTTTAGGTTGCATTCCTGAACACACCCTTTTAGATTCTTGCACTCGACTTTCAGTTTCTTTAGAAGATAGTGTTTTTAAGGTTTTTATTCTATTTCTAATCATTCTATTTTTATTTATATTTTTGATATTAGTATTTTAATATTATAATATTTTGTAGTAGTATAACAAAACATTATGCTTATTTTAGGTTTCTGTGAGTTCTTCCAGTCAATCTTCCAGAGCCGGTTCAAGTCCACATATGACATTAGAAGAGCTACGAGCTGTAAATCATTATGCTGAGAGTACTCGAAGCCTTTCATATTTGCCACAGGTAAAGCTTTTTACTTATATAACAGTTGCTCATTCTCTACTAATACCTTTGAAAATACACTAAATCAACATATTTTTTATAGGTTATAGAGTTTGTTTGTTTTGTTAGAGTTTATTTTACAAAATGTTTTTTCTTGCTAACAGGAGGGATTAAAAGTAGTTCAGGCAAATCTGTTGGAGTGATAATATTTGGTAGATACAATTTTATTTTGTGTACTTATTATATGTTATTTCCCTTTGTAAGTGCTACAAATTCACACAATTAACAAGCAGTGCCACCTCATTATGTGTATGTTTGTCCTGCACTTCCCAATTATGGTTAAATGTTATATTATCTTCGATTCAAGAGTGTCTGATGAAACATTAAATCCTTGAAAATTATGTGTACCTAGAAAATCACCCCAACAGTTGTTAAACTTCCGATATTTAACATATGTTATGGCTTTTTTTTGCATCAATGATAAAACACCACTCGTTTAATTTATTTTGCGTGAAATTTGAATTGTAGTGCGATTGATAAATATTTCATTTATTTGTGGGAAAATTCTATGAAACAAACACATTTGCTTTTTATGGTATATTTCTATTTAAACAAAGTCGAAAAATTACAATAGGATGCTGATTATCTTCACCTCTTATTATAATTTCAATGTATCAGTCAAATGTTTAATTTTATCATTTGGCTAATTTCACTCAAAGTCAGTATTGCGTAGTAGGCATGTATTTTGTAATATGTACTACCATATTCCATCGAGTTTAAGAGTTGTTATTATAGAACAATGATATAATAATTCATATATCAAACCAAAATTAAACGGTTCACACCAAAATGAAAGCAATAGTATGACGCAGATCTGTGTGTCTTTGTGAGCAGGTGCACGAAAGGCAGCGGGCGCGCATGCGGACTCGCTCTGAATGGTTCCTGCAGCCGGCCGTCTCTCTGGAGCTGCGACCTCCGTCCGGTATGCCCGAACTCACCACCGTCCCCACTCATCTATCATTGTCACCGCCGGCCACGCCATGCCGACCACCCTCGGCCACACCCTCCCACAACGACAGCACACCGTTCCTTTTGTTTGTTGCCTGTCTCGAGTTTTTGTTTTGACGCTCATCATCGGACGAGTCGCGCCTGAAAAATGTTGTTCAGTTTGTTCGTTTTGGGTTCGTTTTTGTCAATTTGTGATTTTGTTTTGTATCGTTGCTCGATCCGAGCGATGAATTTGTTTGGTATTTTGCTGGTATCTGGTGGGTGGAAGTAGTTTTTTTCTTTTCGGATCTTGAAACTCAACTGACGTTCTTGCGGATCTTTATAGATTATCACACTCGCCATATTTTCCTAATAAGCTATATTTCTGTATTTTTGTTTTGTTTTCTTTTATCATGGTAATATAACTTCTTTATTCTACAGTATATAAACTGTTTTCGGCTTGTAGTTTTTCATTTTACTGAATAGAAGTCATCTATATTTGTAGATTTAGAATTTTATGATATTTTCCACCGTAATTTTGAAATTAAACAATCAATACAACATATTATTTGATTTGTATTCATCATTAATAAGTTTTATATTAATTGTGGTGTAAGGTAGATAAAATTTGAAAATAGCAGTAATTTGTTAAGTACAATTATTATAAATTCAATATTATCTTTGTTGCAATATTTTCCTCTAGATTCTATGTTCTATGAACAGTCTCTGCAAAAATATTTACACACAACTAATTTTATTTTTGAATTAAAATTGTAATTCATTAGATCAATTTTCTAGCACTAAAAAACTCAACGAAACATGGTTGAATATTTTTCATTGAAATCAGGAGCATGTTCAATTTTATATTATCAGGATAGAATTTATGATAGCATTTTCTTTTTTTTTATGTCTAGGTGGCGAGCGCCGAAGTTCACGCCGTCGATCACGACGTACATGCACAGGACGCGGAGCAGTCACGGCCAATGGATCGCGCCTGCGCACTCTCTGCCATTCAGATGCCGAAGTCTCGCTCCCTTTGCTCCCTCGCTGCGCTGCGCTTGCCACCCAGTGACATTCCTCTGTCGCAGACATCAGCTGCACTACTCCATGAACTGAAAGGCTAACCGTGTACGTACATGTGGATATCCCGTTTGATAGAATTGCAACATTCGAATCCATGTATGCACAAATATTTTTGTAAAATTTATCTTAAAGCATTCCAGATAATTATGTATGTATTGTTTGATTTTTAAATATTTTTTGGTGTTGATAAGGTTTCCTGACATCGATTTTTTATATCTGATTTCTAACGAAGGTTTATATGAATATAGAATAGATATATGAAAATATTCAGATTGAATCGATTCTATTGAAGATCCATCATATTCTTTAATTTTATAATGCTAATAATCAACGATTTATCTCGGGATCCTGAGATGCAATGAGATTTATCTTACGCAAACTCAATAAATAAACGATGAGAAATCATTGTCAATCGAAGAAATGTTTCATCAAATAATTGCTTTCAAACAATGTTCATATTTGGTGTTGAAGAGATTTACGCAGCATTCAATTGTATTGTGTCTGTTAGTGTGTGTCATTTTTTTTTAATATTAAGCATTTTGCTTTAGCCCATTATCAGGATTGCTGATAACTTTCAGCAATTCTCAAATGTGCCTGTTATTGTGTTTAGTAATGTAAGTTTATTGACTATATTTATGTATGTGTCAAAAAAATTTATATCTTTAGAATGTAAATTGTACGATGAATCATAAATGTATTCACTAAAATCTTCAGTCTCCATTTGAATGTTCGGTATTACAGTGGAAGACAATCATATGTTTCTGTTCACAATTCAAACACTCATTGAATGTTAATTAAATAATGTTTTAGGATATTTTCAATGTTACTATTAAGGTGTTGACATTAGAAATCTTTTAATGTTAATAATAATGAATGTTCAATGTGTAATGTTTCATGTGTTTTATACATAATGATGAATCACTTTTTTTCACATCTTTCATGTTTCAAGAGATATTTATTAGTCTTATAGAGTTTATGTAAAACAGATATTTCAAAAACACCAAATTCACTAGGATATATCTGTTTAACTTTGACGATTATCTTAGATTATATTCGTTAAGATTGATCGATTTTCGAATATTTTTCTTTTACAGCTATTAAATATTCATCTCATTGAAATACTAGATTATTATGTGCACAAAATATTATTTCATATTAGGTGTGTATATTTGTTTACGAACATAAAAAAACACCTATAAATAGATCAATTGCAGCTGAACAATTTCAATTAATACTTTTTTTTCAATTTATGAAATAGTATTTTTTGTGAATATCTATTCATATTAAATATATCTATATTGTATATAATTTAATTTAATTGTGATATTATAGTATTCTTTTTTTCTGTGCCATATTCACTGTTCAAATTTACAAGGGCAATTTTTTTCAGTGAGTGATTGGTTCTAAAGAATAAAAATAAATGAACCTAACTGCACTTTTGGTAAAAGAATTATTGTGTAATGTAAATTTATTTATTTTTTTAGCTTATCACTTACTGAAAAAAATACCCTCATATATAGTTAGAATGTATTTTATACTACTGAAACTGCCTAATTCAACATGTATTATGTACATATATCGTTTTGTATAATTGTTAATTTCTTTTATTGAAGACTTTAATATGTATTATATATTTAAGTATTTTAATTTTTAAGAAAATGGCCTACTTCAGTATTATTTTTTTATGATTTTGATTCATAGCTAAATTCTTCAAGCAGCAGCAAAGTATATTTATACCTATCTTATCTCAAATGGTATTCATTGTTGATTATTCAATGAAATATTCCTAATACTGTTATCTCAATATGTCTATTTTTTTCAATTTAGTTTTCTAATCTATCAAGAGTTTTTTCATTAACTTATTCACAACATTGATTTATTGAAACACAAAATTTTCATAGTTTTAACTAACTTCCAATGATGCAACTTTAAAAATAAATATGCTATATTTTCATTCAAGCTAAACTGTATATTCAATACATATTTTTTATTATTGGAAAACTGTTATATGATTTTCTTAAAAGGGCAAAAACATTTGGCAATAATATACATATGTATATGAGAAATACCTATATCAATAGCAATTTAAAAAATGATAAATTTCCACTGCCACAAATCATATGAGAAATCTCCAATTGTTATAAATGTTAATGATTTTTTGAGGTGAAAAAAACCTGTTCTATTAAATAATCATTGTTAATGAGTTTTCAAATGTATTTTTCAATAACTTGCATCACCTGTTTATGAGTTGTTTTAAGAATCGTAAACATAACTCATACCTCTAAAAATCTTCTCTATTTTTTATGTGAATTATGAAAACATTCTCATTTGTTTTAAATCAATCATGTTATCATAGTGCTACTATGAAAATTTGAAGATGATGGATGTGAGTCTTTGTATTTACGTGTTTTTACATGTATTCTTATAGGCGTTGTTCAAGTATACACCAATTTTGTCAAGTATTTATATATACATATATAAATATATATTATTTTCATCAAATATCGCAGTGATAGTCACCCGATGTTTGAAAGGCCAAAGTGTCCCGAAAAATGTGGTTCACTTGAAAAATTATTCATAAGTGTTTATTAAGGATTATTTAAAATAAAGAATGAATAATATAACATTCCATCTAATATTCGTGTAGTATAAAATTTTATTGTATTTTATTTTTTCGTATCGAAATTGTAAGATCTTTCCTTGTTTAAGAAATATTTATATTTAAATTTTTGAGACATTGATATTAAAATATTTATAACTCACTACTTGTTTTAACAGATCTGTAATGTTTTGTGAATGCAGCTTCATCTCATAAAATAACAGCTCATCATTTTTCATTTATTTGTTACGAAATAGTTCTTTTCTACTTTTTCCACAGCACAAAGTATGTATAACTATTATTTCTATATGTAATATTGTTTAATTTAGAATTAAGATTTTGTAGCTTTGCTTAATTATCGAGTATTCCTTTATTACAATTTCGTTGTAATGATATAAACTACATACAATTTATACTACTTTCTTATTGCTCGACCATTATTATTATCATTAGTTAGTGAAAAATTTTAAATACTTATGTATTGTAAAATTGCAAAACGGCTGGATTGGGGCCATATGTTACTTTTTAAACTGATCGTGTAGATCAGATCAAATCATTTTATTGATTTTGCTATTGTATTCCAACATTTGTAGTTTGTCCATCAACAAATAATATCATTATAGTCTGTCAATATTCAAGTTATAGACAAAGATTATTTATAATTGTAATACATCGATTTGCAGATGATAATATATGTATTGTAATAATTATGACAAAATTTCTCATTGAGAGGTTAATTAGTATCTGGACCATTTAAATACTATTTATAATAACTTTCTGAATACTGTTCAGTTAAGATCGTTAACATTTTATAGAGAGAAAAGCATTATATAAGTGGAATAATTGATTTATTCTTCCAAATTATTAAAAACATCAACTTGATGTTATTATGAAATGAGAGATTATCATTTTTACTTCAAAAATTCTTCCTTTTTTTATTATGTTTTCCCCACCAACTTTATGTGTTCAGACAAATTAGTTTTAGTCATTTATTTTATGAAATTTGATAAGTGTATTCTCAACTTATTTTTGTTTGATGAAAATTAATGATTTAATTTTTTCATCAAAATTAAATGCTTTAACTGATGCATAAAAAGTCTCATTCCGACTTGCTTTAGCCCAATGTTATACATTATTTGTGTATTTACAAATATTTTTTATATATATCTTTAAAATTATTAATATTATCATAAATCACTATTAAAAACGGTTCCAATTGGATACGTATAATCTTGGCTTAAATGTATTCTAAAGTTAATTGTATGTTGTTCAATTTTATGGACTAAATCCATATTTATTCTGCATGTGTATTAAGACATCAAATATTTTCCAAAATTTCATAAAAAGGATCGGTGAGGAAATTTTTTTCTTGAGTGTTTTTGTTATTCAATCATCGGTACTATGTACAATAATATGTTGAATTGCAATAATTTAAAATATTTTTACCACACAATACTCGAAACTTATAATGTAAATTTGTTGATTAACAATCACACATTTGTTTTTTTTTTAATCTTTTTAAATGTTCTCTATAAAATATGCTTGCCATCGTTTTTATTGTGTGTTCGGGAATTCAGCATTCCATACGTTCGATAATGATAATTTTTCGAATGAAGCCAAATTTAGAACATATTTTTTAACTATTTATATTAAAACTTTTCCAGAGCTGATTTTATTAACAGTGTAGAAAACTGACATTATGGACATTTGAAATGAACGAATTATAAAAGATTCTACGTTTAACATATGTATGTGTACTGTATTTCAAATGTTCACTTGTCTAGTTTCATAAAATTTTCACTTTAAGACTGAATATTTTTTGATTTTTAAATTTGCCTATTATATTGAAAAACTACAAATGTTTCAAGTCTGTATTAAACAAGCCCAAAGATTTACTTATGAAAATAGTAAGGTTTATTAATATACATATATATGTATAAATATAAAAAAATGTTTAACGTAAAAGTTGGAAAATAGTAAATAAAATTGCAGGGTAGTTGGTGTTTCAACCTTATTTGAAATTTGTACAGTTGTAATGTATTATATGCAAAATGTAATTATTGCGACTCATTTTCACAAATTTTATTTTGTATTCAATTTAATAAAATTTTATAATATATGTCAAAAGAGTTAATTAAAAATAGATATGTAATAAATTTGTTTTTCTAATACAATCCCTATATTTTGTTATATTATGTATATTTTTAGCGCAGATGAATCTGCAAATAATAATCAGAACTGCATTTGTTGCTTAAAATCTCAAACAGATATATAAATCAGCACTATTATTATAAAGAAATCGGATAGAAAAAGAAAACAAGGAATCTACAAAGTTTGATAATTTTTATTTATCACAGATTTTTAAGTAACTCAAATTCCATCAATGAATTTTTTGAGTGAACATGTATAAAAGTAAAATTTATTTTACTATATTTCTGACTGTTATTGTAAACTGTATGCATAGTTTCTGAATTTGTTTTTTAACAATTTTTGCTATATAATTTGGCACATGGAGTAAATCACTAAAGCAATGTTTTGTAAAATTCCATTCTGAAATATGAAAAATTCACGTTTTCAATCAAAATATAATTTCTCTTCCTTGCACAAATGTTTTCGAAATATTTCTATCATCTCCAGTATATATGAATTTCTGAAGGAGTATTTTGATATTATCCTCTTCGTTGGAAGGCGATAGTGACGGTACATCGTCCACTTGTTGGTATTGATCTATCGCAGAACATTCACTATATGGATCTATTATGAGAGCATCGAATTCTTTTCCCACTTCAAAATTACCAATCTTATCATCCATAGAGAGAGCTGAAAGAAATCATATATCAAATATCGAAATGAAAACATTCGAAACAGTCAATCATGATTCATACCTTTTGCACCACCCATGGTGGCAAGATAGAAAGCATCTAACCAAGACAAAGGACAATTATTGTCTGTATCACCATTGATGAGACGTAAATGGTTTGAAACATCCATACATCGACGTATTGCATCTAAAATGGATGCACTATCTCCACCAGAGACGTCTTTGCAAAAAAAAAAGATATTGTCATAAAATTCTCCACGCACGCATAATTCCTTGATTTGAAATCACCTGTCCCTAAACCAACAGTCAATCCCTTCTTTAAGAGTTTCCTGACAGGACAAAGTCCAGACATTAGTCGCGTATTGGATGCAGGACAATGCGCAACAGATACACCTCTTTTTACCAATAGTTTGATTTCAGACTCTTCCAAGTGAACTGCGTGTGCCATAATACACTGAAATCAATGGAATGTAATTACTTTTTTATAAAATAAAATTCAATTACGTGTGTTTGAATTGTAATCATTTACTTTATCAGTTAAAAGACCAGCTTTATCATAAACATCAGCATAAGTTGGTTCATCTGGAAACATTTTTTTAACGACGCTAATTTCTCCTAATGTTTCACATAAGTGACTCTAAAAAGGTATGATTATTTTGTAAAATTATTATTTCGATATGTCAACACGTAAAAATGTTATGATAGTCACTTGAATTCTGCAATTGTATTTTTTAGCCAATTGTCCTAAGATTTCCATTGTTTTTGAACAACAGCTTATAGCAAATCTAGGAGTTATGATAGGTTCTACTAAATCACTCTAAAATAAAATAAATATCTTATTTTACATGTAAATATTGGATTTAGACTAGAGGTATATATTTTTATATTAGAGGAACATTTTATTCATCTATTCATTGTAACTATTATAATGAGTAAATGGACAAAATGTGTCTAGTTATCAATTTTGTAAAGAAAAAGATTATTTAATACACCTTCATATTTCGAACCAACTTTATGAATTCTTCAGTATCTCTAGCTTCCTTTTCTATAGAATTGAAATATTCCATTTCGTTTGGAATACTCATACTGACTTTACCAATCAGAGCACGTTGCCCTTGGTCTTCAGCAGCTGCTGCTAAAACAACGCTACTTTCCAAGTGTAAAGATCCAAAATAGCAAGCGGTGGTCGTACCATTCTTCAATGTTCTGTTCTGAAAATCACGAGATTTATGTTTACTTATCAAAAAGCTTATGAATAATAATCATAAGATCAATAACTTCAATGCTTGGAAATTTAATAAAGTTTTTCATACCACAACCGTATCATAAACATTTGTTGCAAATGTTATATCTTCATATTGCTTTTCCAGAGGGAATGTGTACGAAGTTAACCACTCCAACAAAGGTTTATCCAGCCCCAATCCTAGATTTGGAAATTGTGGTGCATGCAAGTGACAATCGATGAAGCCGGGCATTATAAATTGTGTTGGCTTCAACTCGGACACCACATATTTAGTTAGGTTTAAACTCTGCGCTATCTCTTCGACATTTTTAGTGCGAGTCACTGATATGATCTGGCATCAATAAAAGAAAACAGCAAATGAACATACACATAGAAAAATATTTCAAGGCTAAGCCAAACAAAAAAATGGGAATAGTGTTAAAGGTTGAATAGATAACAGATAATGTTTTACAGTTCGGCAGCTATGCTAACTACTATATTAGTGCCCATCATTATGACGATGATTTAAGTATTTTTTTTTCCATTTTGAGATATACCTATGTATAATGTTTCATTTTACTTTGATAGGCATACTGCTCAAAGAGAAAATACACTGGATAAAATTCTTTTGATTCAATGAAAATTTCGAAGTTCGAAATTTATTATGTTATTATATAACAATGTAAATCTATGTAAATAAACTTTTGCTTTTAATTTCTTGCCTTAAGCCACTATCACTATAATGAGCAAATTTAAATTATTAGCGACTCAACTATACTAAACAATATTCTGAGTTTTAGAAAAATCTGATATAATAATATATAATAAAATAAGGAAACTTATATGAAAGTATATCTAATGTTCTATTTGTTTAAATAAAAAAAAAATGCAAAAACATATATGTACCATATAAATCTCATATTTTACATATTTTACATGGATACCCTGACTTCGATATCGCGCTTTTCAAATAACGTAAAATAAAACCACACTATAGGAAGATCGACTATAAAAGCGACAGTGAGAAAGAATGTTAAAATCGCTCTCGACTATCGTATAAATTAGAATATAGGTAGCTACTCGTAGATAAAACGACGTGTCGTATTACGTACAAGTTATTTTTCAAGTGTCGTTTTACGATGCGAATTCTTCGAATTTTCACAACCGTGCACGATGCAAATGCACAGCTAGCCACCGACAGACAGACGGAAAAAAAGAGCCAAATACGTTGTTTTTCGAATGATAATAAAAGTTTTTACGACGCCGTGGATTTTTTGTGGCGTTTTGAACACGTTTCCGAACAACCGTGGCCTACATTGTTTGTACGGCGCGTATCAAAATCGACGATTCGCGTCACACTCGAATCGAACGCTTCTTGAACGGATCGTAAATACAAAGAAAAAATGAGTTGTTGCAATACTTTTCCGACTTGACGCAATTTTAAAGATTAATCGAAACGATGCGATAAACCTAGAGCCGAGTTCATTATGCATAAGCTGCGAACACGTTCCGTCGATCGCTCAAGTGAGCGAAATGATAAATAAACTGATAGATTTATCCATTTATCAACAATCTCTAATGGGGTATGAAAATCGACTCAAACTGTCGAATTTTTTCTATTTGAATCGTCTGTTTCTAAAATTAATATAAATCGGATAAATAATTAGAAATTTGGCGGCAAAGTATCATCATCTAGTAAGAATAAGCTGTAAAGTTTATGTACACATTCACTAGTCAGTGAAAATAGTACGTATATTATTTAGAAAACGATTTTGTAAAAAAATAAACGATCGAATCGTTCGTATAAACATTCGATTGAAAATTGGCGCTCAAATACACAAAGCGATTCAATCAAGCAATTTTAATCCTTAAACAATACAACATTAAGAGTCAAAATTATGTAAAACAATATGAAAACATATATTCAAGTATATTCTCTCACCGTGCCCTTTTCGACTACAAGAGAGCCGGAAAAAGCGTCAAGTTCGCCGTTTTTTCGACAATGGACGATGTTTCCGACGAAAATAGCCGCCGCTGTCGGTTCGTTCGACATTTTCGAATTTAATCGCAAATCGAAAGGCGTACGAACATGCGAACGGTTTGAAAGTTCGGCGCGTACTGATCGCGAGGCGGCGTCAATTCGCGCAGGGCTGCCAACGTGCGTCGATGTCGACAAACTCGAAACCAGTTCTGCCGGTCTGACGTCGATTAAAAAAAATGCCGATGAAGAATGTAGATTCTGGATTTTCGGAATCGTTTCGGTTCTATTTTTAACTTTTCGAGAACGTCAGCTGCGTCTATCGATTACGTCGATGGGTAGTTGTATTGATTTTTTTTTTCGAATACTCGTAGCCCTAAAAGTCATCGCTTTTATACGACTTCGCATGTGGTTTAAAAAAAAAGTGGTTCTGAAAAATCTGATTGGATTGTATTTTTACGGTACCGACTTCTGTTTCGCGGATTTATGGCAGTTCTTAGTTGAAGGACCAACTGTAACTCTCTAGTTAGTTTACCAAAGTAGAGGAAAGACAGGCCCTAAACGATTTAAAAATAATGAGTGAAAGATTTCAAACATTGATAAAGTTAACTACAAACGCTGAAATTTCAGCTTCATACATATACTTTCAAGTGAGCTCTTTTTGTCCTCGCAATTGTGAATAGTTTGCACATTTAAGTATTTTTCGAAAAAGTTTAATTTTACCTTTAACGTTAAAAGGAATATTTTAAATTTTTTTCACACAAGCAATGCGTTGTTTTCACAGAATAATAATGAATACATTTTAGCAAAATCAATGATTGAAAATATGCTTAATAAAAACATATAACCTTTTCTAATGTTATTATTGAAGCACGCTCGTAAAATCATACATTACCACGTTCAGTAGGTTCTACTATTTTATGTTTACTTTATGTTTTGAAATAATTTAATCAGTGAGTGGAAATGATTGATGTTTTACTGTTTATCAAATAGAGACTTCAAAATCATAAAATAAGCAATCTTTCGGATACTCGGAAAAATATTGAAATGAATCGATAATAATCATTAAATTGACGATCGACTAACTTATGCAATTTTACCGAAAAATCTAATTTAACAACTACTGTGACAAATTGATTTCAACCAAGAAACATTTGTCATAAAACAAAATATATATCCCGTGTAATTTCGAATTATTCCACTAAAAAATACATCCATAACGAAAAAAGAAAGATACATATTATGTACCTCCTTCTTCAACATTGTTAAAAATAACAACGAAGGTTGATTTTCAGTTCGGCTCTCGATTGTTTTTTCTCGAGAGCCTTTTCCCATGGAGCTTTTACCGTTGCAGTTTTTAGTGTCGTATATCTTCGAGTTATTGCTAATTTCGCTTATTTTATTGCTGAACACCCAACCGAAGATGCGAAATGACTGTATTCATGGTTGCCTGTAAATTGTTCGTGTGGAATTTCGTATGGTTTCTTTGTTGAAATGTTGCGACTTTGTTGTGAAGTTTCGCTGTTCGAAGATCGACAATTTGCGTCGATTTTGTCAGTCGAAATTATTCAAAATTAATGATCGAAACGATTGTTTAATTACGTAGGTATAATTGTGTTGGGAAATGGCATAGAGTGTAAAATCCAATTTTTCGAACGACTAATCTATTTTGAATCATTTATAGCAGTGAATTGGGTTTTAATTTATAAATTTTCTAGTCTACACTAACTATAAGATAAATTCGATTTAAAACAATTATGAATTACAATTTTTTTTTATGTAGGTACCTTGCTAAAGGAATTTAACGATGAAGGAAGTTGAAGAAATTTAACGATCAATTGAAATAGATAGGCAAAATCGATTACCGTGAAAGAGGGCGAATATAGGGAAACTGAGGTAAATAGGAACGAAAGTTCCGAAAAAAATTCGATCTTATCTAATTATATAGTAAAATTAATCGAACCGGGGTAATATTTTGGTAATAGAAAGACTACATTCTAAATTTTATGAAATAAATGTGTTTTCGTGATTTACATGGAGTTTGAGTTGGATTTATTCCTGTGAAACGCGTTTTTGTTTTCACTTCAATTTTCAAATGTGCATGACAAAGTGCGCATTGCACATTTTGTTCCCGATACAAAACGGTGAACAGTTATGCCTCACATAGTAAAATTTTCTAGTTTTTTATTCGTTTTATTTAAAAGATGTTTCGTTAGATGTGAGATACATAACCCACTGATTTTTAATAGGATGTCAGTTTTTCTAAAAATAATTGATTATAATAAAAAAATCCCAGAAATACCAGTCAGAAGTCCAGAAAAAGCCCGGAAAACCCATTTCAATCGAGTAGTTTTTGCGGGAGACCCAAAAATTCACAAAAAATCACAGAAAACCGCAAAGCTCCTCCAAAAGTCGGAAAATCGGGGTTAGAGTACCTTACCGGAAAATCATCAGCAGCAGCAGTCCGCAGCGGCAGCGCAATGGAACTCCTCTACCTCGGAGACAAAGACCAAGCACCCAGCACCGAAAACAGTCACAGAATTGATACCTGGTACACATCTGCTCTTTTTTTTTAAATAACCAGGAGGAAAAATCTTTTATAGACACCACCAGGTATAAGTTCGATGGTAGTGCGGTAGTCACTGAAGCATATCCAATAAAAACCCATATTCAGACTGTCACCCGGTTACTAGTTAAGTATTGCTCAAGGGTGAGTCTCTTAGATCCATGGATCCCATCACATGCTAGAATCTTCTCCTTTGCTCTTTATCTTATTTTTTTCCATTATATTAATAATGAAGTAGCTCCAGAATCGCCACGCTTCGATGCTCTCCAGCATGGATGGGTCCATCATTTAGGGTGAAATCACACCCACTCTTAAACTCTCCCACAGATGAGTCCTCTTGGTCAATCAGTCAGACCACTTATCCAAGTCACCAATCAGTCTGTGCCTCCATCGTCCCTTTGAGGAGTCATTCCAACGCATGAGCCAAGTTCTCATAGTTAAAGTTTTCATAATCGTACCGAGTTCCAGAGTGGCGGCTATTGAGCGTCCACAGTTCAGCTGGCCAATTTTCTTAAAAATATACATTTTTGTCATCACACGATATATTCATTTCACACTTGTATTAATTTTTTTAAATATTTACACATTCAGCATTTTTTTTACTGGATACATGTTTCCTTTTGAAGTTTATTAAGTCCTTTAGTGTACCTAACTCAACACCCTGTTTTTACTATGATTTGAAGTATTTAGTGATTCCAAGTGGTTGTACCAGAGGGTGTTTCTGTATACGGATATTTTGTGTTTTATTTGTGATTGCAGGTGGTTAAGTTGGGATTTGGTGGAGGGATCACGAGTTTGTTTTGGATGATCTTGTTTCCTCATACATACAATTCTTATTGAATTGGTGGTTTTTTTTCTGGTGGTAAATTTAATCTTTGGTGTGGCAGAATATTGAATAAATCCTTGTTCTTCAGAGAAAACTGTAAATAATCTAAACGCTGTCAAAATTTTAGATAAGCAACCAATTTGACAGCTGTATTTAAACTGTATACTGTTTAAGACGTAAGTAGACATTATCCGAGCATGTATTTTTTTTCAATTTTAAAATAATAAGAAAGGGGTGGGAATAGTTAGCTATAGATTTTTTTTAGTCTATAGCTAACTGTCCCTATTCTTTTTCAGTTTTTCAAAAATGAAAAAAAAAGATATGCTCGGATAATGTTTACTTACGACTTAAACACAGTATACCGTTCGACAGCTGTCAAATTGGTTGCTAACCTAAAATTTTCACGGCATTTTGATTATTTACAGTTTTCTTTGAAGAATACAACTTCAAGATGTCCGGAGATGAAATGGAGAAATTTGAAATAACGGACTACGATTTAGACAATGAGTTTAACATTAACAGACCTTTCAATCGGCTTACCAAAGAACAGCAAATATTCGGTATGTATACGTTTCTAATTATTTATCTGTAAAATCACACAAATGAGATGATTTTTCGTTATAAAATTATCAAATTACCCAAAAAAACTAGTAATAAACCTGTTTTGAAAGGGGAAGTAACTAAAAAGAACTCTAACATATTTTAATTTCTAGTCACCTGTCTGCTAAATCATCGCAGTTGTGCAATTTTATCAGTTTTTAATTTTTATTGATGTTCATTGCGAAATTTGTTATATTTTAAAGGTATATGGGCACGAGACAGTGATGAAGAAGAAGATGAAAGTAAAATGAATAGGAAAGGAAGGAAAAAACAAAAGGATTACACTGTGCCGATAGACTTTGTCGCTGGTGGAGTACAACAGAGTGGCAAAAAACCCGAAGAAAAAGGTGATTTCCAAAATCATATTTCTATTTGATTTTCTATGTTCACTAAAACTAGACAGTAGTGACATGATTTAATTTAATAAATTGTACTCTTATTGTAATGAATATTCAAAATAGATTTTCATGTCATCTTCTTATGTTGTTAGAAAAGAACAAAAATGATCCTTTGGATTTGATGCCTGATGGTCCAAATTCGTCTTCTGATGAAGAAAAACCAGAAGTGCCCGATGAACGCCACACTGCTGGCCTTCGAAAGCGAGGTGCTACTGGATATCAGCCTCAAGTGTTAAGTGGTGGTGTTGGAAATTGGGAAAAGCATACCAAAGGAATTGGTGCTAAGCTTCTTTTACAAGTATGAGAATATTCTTTCCCACATTTATAGAAACATATTGAGCATTTAACGAATATGTTTACAATTTGTAATTTTGTTCAGATGGGATACCAGCCTGGTAAAGGTCTCGGGAAAGCACTTCAAGGTATGTCGACTCCTGTTACTGCTGCTGTAAGAAAAGGTAGAGGTGCAATTGGCGCTTATGGACCAGAGGTCAAAATGAAAAAAGGTCACGATAGTGTAGATGAAAAAAAATCACTGCAAGGGAAAGATGAAGAACAAAAATCTCATCAGTGGAAAAAGAATAATAAACAGCGTTATTTTTATAGAGATGCTGAAGATGTTATTCAAGAAGGAAAACCATCAGTTCCAGCTCATACTCAACAAACGTAATAAATGTTTTTATTTGTGTTTATAAATATAAATGTTTTGATTAAAATATTGTAATTTTTGCAGTGCTGCTTTAGCTCGAGTGCCTGTTATTGATTTACGGGGTCCTGAAAAAAGAGTATTGAGTGGTTATCATGCACTCAGAGCTGCTGCTCCTCGTTATGAAGATGTATCACGAAAGGAATGTTCAAATCTAGCATTACCTGAATTATTGCACAATCTTAACTTATTGGTTGATATGTGTGAACAGGTATTTATTCACACACAAAGTTTTTTCATATATTTTAAATTGCTATCGTTTCAGTTTTTTTTTCACATTTTTAGGATATTATTGACTGCTCTCGTGAAGGACAAACGGCTGAGGATAAAGAAGTTGCACTAGAGCGTGATAAAAAAACATTAGAAGAAGAGATAAAGCGCAGCAATGACGAAATTATTATTATGGAAAATATTTTTAATGAAATTCAAAAATTGAATCATCCAACATTGACTATGGATGATGCTATTGAAATTTTAAAGACTATTAAGGTATTGAATATTGTCGTATTTATTTGAATTATTTTTTTCTTTGTTTATCTTAATTTATCTGTATATTATAGCTTTCATATCCCATGGAATATGACTGTCTGGGCTTAGGCAGTTTCGGTGTTATTGGCAGCAGTTTACAAGCTCCCATGGCTGCAGCATTGGCTTCATGGACTCCGTTGAGATATCCTCATGAACCATTAACCCTTTTAGAAAAATGGACTCCACTTTTAGATTCTCAAGCACAACAAGAAATATTTTGGAAAGTGTGGCTGGAACAAGTTCAACGGGCATCTTTGTAATTTATTATTTCTAATTTAGGTATGTAAATATTTGCACATTTATCTTGTTCTTACATTATTTTACCATTTCAGAGAATGGGACGTTCGAGAACCTAGTCCTATGATAACATTAGTTAATGCTTGGTCAAACATTGCACCACAACAAGAAATGCGCACTGTTTTGAGATCTTCAATTGTACCTCGCCTTTCAGCTGCTGCTTTACGGTGGGATCCCACTGTCGACACATTACCTTTACATTATTGGATTTTACCGTGGCACCAATATGCTGGTTAGTGTTTTTCTTATAATTAATATTTTTGGTAGTCGTTTATTGACATTCTTATATTATTCGTTTAGGTGACCTGTTGGAAGATTCTGTATATCCTGAGTTACGTTCTCGTCTTGTGTCAGCTTTATCAGCATGGCATCCTGCTGATGGATCTGCATTAGCTTTATTGAGACCTTGGTCACAGGCATGGTCACTTGCGTTACCTGCCTTAACCAGGGCTCATATTCTACCTAGACTTGAAACTTGCATGAGAACAATACCAGTTGAACCAGATGCTACTCCTAGTGGTAATAATTTAATTTTGATTCTAAAATATTTTTTGGTATTCAATTTTGTAAAATTGGTATTATTTCGTAGAATCATGGGGTTGGTGTGCTTGTTGGCAAGAAATAATCGGACCTCGAGCATTAGCTGGAGCTGCAGGTAGGGCACTACTTCCTCGATGGTTAGCTTCATTAGCTTCATGGTTGAATCGACGACCTCAACATGCTCATCTGATTTCATATTACAGTACATGGAAGGTGAAGTGTATTTTTATTAATTTTTTATTTATTTTGAGATATGCTAATTTAAAACAAAATCATTTTTTGCAGAATCTATTTTCTGAAGAATTGTTAAGAGAACCTGAATTTGCCGATACATTCCGCAAGGCTTTAGACATGATGAATAGAACTATGGATACTCCAGTTCAAGCACCTCCACCCCCACCAGCACCGAGAATACCACCATTGAACAACACACAAGCAATAGCCGAAGTCATGGCCAGTAGTAATCAACAGAAAAGCTTTACAGAACTGTTGGAAACTAGATGCTTAGAACGTGGACTAAGTTTCATACCCATGGTGGGAAGAACAAGAGAGGGACGTCCCCTGTACAGGATAGGATCAGCAGTTCAATGTTATGTGATGAGAAACGTAGTGATGTATTCAAACGATCTTGGCAGAACTTTTCAACCTGTATCACTCGATGCATTACTACAGATTGCAACTGCTTAATTCAATTTATTATACAATTAATCCTTCTAAATTATATTTAATAATTCTAAATCATGAAAACAATAAATGAAATTATATGATTTTATTTTATGTTTTTATATTGATGTATTTTTCAAAAATAAAAAATAGAGTACACATTGATCACACTTTCAAGAAATTATTTTAAAAGAAAATTATTCATCATTACATATTTTTTCATTTGTTGACCATAGCTGGGGATGTCTTGTTTTTGTCACATACATTTTTTTTCGCAACACCATTGGCATTTGTTGTGGGCGTATGTTACTGCATCGGTGTCTTCGACCTTTAGTTGACTGGTCAGATTTTCTCACTGTAATTGGCTATAATGTGTCTTTTTGTTAAAAAAAGGCAAAATCTATTGTCAATATGGTTTTCAGTGCTCAATATCGAATCAACACCATTCAAATTAAATGTATTTCATTGAGAGCAAAGTGATAATTTAAAATGAAACTGAATATCTTCATAATGGTATACAATAGTAAATACGTGGAATTTTCTGTGAATGTACCTATGTATATCGTGATGAATGTGCGAATTATTCTCGCGCTTGTAGAATGTCGACTAGAAATTCAAAACCTTTAACCTCCAAAGTAATTATAATACATGTACAATATATAAATCGTGCTGCATTCAAATTTGCGATCCATTTATGGAAAGTGCTTGAATAATCATTCAGTTAAATTAAATATGATTGTGATTTATTTGTACAAATGCATTAGAATTATATCACTTTCGGTTTGTCAAAACACAGATTTTATTGAACCTTCAGCTAATAAATATGAAGCTCGAGTAATTTAGTTTTAAACGTTAGAAAATACGTAACAATTTTTTTTTTTAAATAATCCTACAGCAATCCCACGTGTTTGACATTTTTAGATTATTATGAAATAACTCGCAAATCTAGAATAGATATATTAAAATAAAATTATACCCTATTGAGTTTTCGACACGTTGACACGCTAACATATTATGGAACAATGCCGAACTTTTCTCAATCGAAAAGTGAATTCGTACAATAAAACATCGATTCTATCGCGCAATATATTTTTTCACAACACTCGCTAATAACAACGTCTCATTGTGTTCCAGAGGCGTGATTACGACCATTTTTCAATATCGATTCGTTATAAACAATATCGAAATCGGCCTGCGAATAAATCAAACCATAATGGAACAAATCGCTGATTCGCCTTATGAAAATGTGCGTACACTTGTGTATAGGAATTTCGTAAAATTTTTACACTTAATATAATTTTCGATTCTATTGATTTCGAAACTTACCTCTTGAACTTCTAGCTCGACCCTCCCCTTGTCATTTTGTGGGATAATGACAAATTAAATTTGACATTAGAAATGATACGTCTTATGAGAAAATTCGATTTTCCATGAAAACCCTATATACATATATGGTAAACTTCATCACAGTGAAAAAAAAGCTCGAAATTCCTTCTTTTCGAAAATAATCCTTATTTTTGTTTAGTTTGAACATATCCTATTCCTGTACTATAGAAAGATACTTCTTCATTTTACTACACTTCAATGTCTTCAATCCTAACGATCTTCAGATTAAAGCCCCCAATTACGCTTCGCATTTGAAATCTGCGAACTATACATCAACTTTTGGACTTGAATGGGACTAGAAACGATCTAAACTTTTTGTGAAACGTGTCTTTATCAATCGGAACATAATAAAAATCCACTAGATGCTGTATACAATATTTGTATCGGATTAGGGTTGCCCACTCGAGTTTGTCCCACGCATTCGAGGCTCGTCCGCAATCAGAACTCGTTTGCAAAACCATTAAGCAATCTCTACACGTTACACTTGTATAAGAAATCGGAACTGAAAACCTGCAAACTGCTTATTCCTAATATGATAGTGTTAAAAATGCACCTGTTCTCGTTTGCACTTCGGCCCCAGTTCCTTATCCAATCTCATTGTTAAGGATAGCGTTTGCATGCTTAATAAACATTAGTGAGATTCGTTCCACTAATAAGGTTTAATTTATTAATGTATATTTTTAGATCGAATTATTTGTCTGTATATTTTTTTGTATTTAATAATTTATGTGTGTCCTGGATTACTCTGGTTCTTGATGTGAATTACATTGCTCTACATTTCTGTTGACATAATTGCATAGTAATAGGGGCACATTATAAAAAATATATTTAATAGCATATACAGATATCGAATTAATAAACGCATTTATAACGGAAAATTGCTGATACTTTACAGATATTCTGCAGATATGTTTTAGCTTTTTTGCAAAGTCTTCATTGTGTTTTATTTTGATATGAATACAAAAAACTGAAATATTTCTTTTATCGTTATTCTGATTGATTGTTTAGTTTTCTTTCATAAATTTTACAAAGTTTTCATGACATCTATTGTTCACTTTATGAAAAATTTCGAATGCCTCGTTCAAATCTGAATGATATATTTTTTATTGATACAATTATATCCTTAAAAGTATTCTAGTTAAATTATATCAGTCGTTCATAAATATGAGCTCGAAATTGTTAAACGTGGGTGTGAATTGCATTATTACGACGTAAATATTGTAAAAGGACACGAATTGAATACGAATTGTGTGCAATGAGTGATTTAGCGCCGATTTTCATGTGAAAAATCCAATTTATCGCTCGTAAAATGCTTAAATGTTTTCAGACGAGAAAGCTCAAATGTCGGAAGGTTCATATTCAATTTATTCGCAAAGTCGCATCTCGAAATTGGCGAATAACCGCGACAAGGAATGTAATTTCATAGAAGGAAACGTGTTTATTGTGTACTTGTTGATTCTGCAGGCTGAAATGTCAAAAATTACAGTATGTAATGTTCTTTCGTGCAGGGTCGGATTGGAAAAGTTCAATTATTTAATTACTCAACAATTTTCGAAGAAATGAATACCATATTAAAGTACACAGAAGTGCGCAAAGTTGTACGATTCGAAAGTTTTTTCTCATAAGAAAAACGAAAGTGGCGAAAAATTACAACCAAATATTTATTTTTGATGTTCACACTTGTCAATTTTAAAACGTGTTTACCCAATTCAAAAACTTACAACCGCAAAAGGTATTTAAGAATGTTATAACAATTTTTCGATTGCCAAAGAGCCGATGTAATATATTTTTTCAAACATAATCGTTGAGTTGATGTTAAGTTCGTGGGTATTTTTTTTCATTTTTTATTAATTTAATTATATTTTTTTATTGGAACTTAAACTTTCTTCATTTTTTTTTCATTAAATCTATTTCAATGGAATCAGAAAAGAAATCTATAGCTATTTTATTTAAGTTCAGAACATAGTCAGTCATGAAAAAATCTGAAACCTAGAATCGAATTCGAGCTCAAACCCAACAACCACCAAATTAACAAAGCCAAACTTGAAACACGGAGCATTTAAAACAAAAAAAAATCAGAAAATCATTCAAAAGAAAACCAATGCAAGGCATTTGTCATCGGAACGGGTGTGGCAGCAGATAGAAGCAGAAGATAAGCGTCGGACATATTGAGTCGTAGGGTCTGTCGCCCAATAAGGGCATCGGGGGGTAGAAAAATGAGGCTCCACATAATGACGTTCTCGAATGGAGCAAAATAATGGATAGACGGAGAAACGAGCCGTGCTCCAAGTGGGAGTGAGCGGTTTCCAGACAAGTGGCCCCTGCTAACAACTGGAAGGCCGTTCGCCCACGTCCTGGACTTCTTGCTATGTCTGCATTGCCAAGGGCCGGATTTTAATGCTTTTCCAATAAAATAAGGTTTCGATTGATGATGGTTCGAATTTTATTGGCTTTCGATCATTAGACTCTACTTTTATTGATTACAAGTGAAGATGACCCTACTAAAAGAAAATCATACCATTATTTTTGTCTACTTGAAACAAACAATCAATAAAAACAAACTCTAATTTTTTTGAACAAGACCCTTCTAAAATACATCCTTTCATTATGCGGAACCTATCTCTGAGTTATAAAAGGATTGCTTCTAAATTTCAAAGTGAGATTATATGAGAATAATCATCCTATCTCAAATCAATTTCTATGTTCCCTTCTTCATATTCCTTTCTGTCATCATCATATTTTTCTTTTTCCTTCATCTAGGATCACCTTAAAGAGTTTTTTCCCCATGAATGTTACTCTATTGGAGATAAAAATACGCAAAAATGTCCAAAAATTTTTAGCATATATCAAAAGGAAAAACTTCTTGTATGTAGGTATGTGGAAAACTTTACGATTTCAGGAAATTCTATGTATTGTTTTCTTTTACATTTTCCATGAAAATCACACATTCTAGATCTACTTTTCTAAATAATCAAAATGTGATAAATCAAACATAAAATAACACAATTCAACTCTGTGAACACTCAAGCGAAATCTTCACAGATTACACATTTCGATACAGATTTACAAGTTCACCGAACGAACGGTATCGCCTCGACATTTTCCCTTCGGAACCCGGATAACTCAACCGAAAACGAACGGAACCGGATAAAAATCGACACAAACCATCCCAAAAACGCACTAAACATACCCCGATACAAAAAACGAGAAAAAAGCCACAAACAAAAGCCAGTACGGAATAATAAACGCGCAAAGCTCTCACGCCTCGACTTGACATATGGCCGCGTACGAAAGTAGGTGTTTTTCCGACGATGTGTCTTATCGAATGTGTATCGTGTGTGTGTGTATGAGAGGCTTTTTTATCGCCTTTTTTTCGTAAATGGAAGTTCATATATGGCAGAGCAATGCAAATGAAGTGTATGGTAATAAAATCTTCGACTTCCCACGTGCCATCGTGTTCCGTTGCTCAATAATCACGTACCTGCTCCGGTTGGCTCGCGTTCGCCATACACATTCGAATCGAGATCTTTACGACAAAGTGATAATAAATTCGATTCGAGATTATAACGAGATATAAATAAATAAATAAATCGATTTTTTTCAAATAGAAATACTCCTTATTTACAAGCGAAACGTCGGTTTTAGTCCAATATTTCAAACGCCCATAAAGGGGAGACTCATCTACTCGAACGTTCTTTAGTCTTCATTGAATATTTTGATATATACTCAATTGAAAATACTATTGTGAAGTTTTATCTTCATTACCTATTGATAAATCAATTCAGATATTTTAGTCTTGATATTTTATAAGGTTCAAATTTTCAATCGTTAGTTATCCAACTTGAGTGGTTAGTTAATATTTTATTTTTGTAGAATCCTTATCACTAATGACAGTTTTCATTGCTATCGGATTAAATTTTTGAAGGATAAAAAATATCAACTAACACTCGAGTTGAGTAATTAACCATTGAAAGTTCGAACTAATGAAAAATCATCAAATTTGATCCATTGAATAATTTAAAAGGATATATTTATCAATCATTCTTATAGATTAATTTTCTATAGTACCTACATGTTATTTAATTTCTATTATAATAAATTACAATACATTAAACCTATTCTTGGGTTATAAAAGTGCTGCTTATTGTTCTTTTGTATTTATAAAAAACATAATAATCAAAAGCACAAAAATCTTGAATATGAGATTACTTTCCTCAAAGCTTGAAAATAACATTTTCGCATACTTTAGTAGAATCTGTCACATATTACGGATTCGAGCGAATCTCCCCTTCAATTTTTACAATTTTTAGTCTATCTGTCCGTTCGTCTATTTGCTTGAATTATTTCGTAATAAACGGCTCGAATTTACTTATTTATTTGTAATGTGCGCACTTCGAAAGAGAACGCTTCATATTTGCGCGGCGTGGGCGATATCTGTAGTGATTGTCTGTTTACATTTATGGAAAATTCGAGAAAATATTATATTGTACGTACACAAACGGACGAGAGATCTCTGAACGTATTCGGAGTGAAAATCGTTTCGAAAATCCTCAAAAGCCGTAAACGGACCGAACTCCGAATAAATCGCGTTCAAAATATCGTCGTTAAGATGTTTCTTGTAGGAATGTTCCGTGGAACGAAATTAGAAGATGTCTCGACACGATTGTTGTTTCCATTTTAATTCTTATTGATCGGACGTATAGCCTTATTTAAGGTCGATTTCGTGAAATATCTACATAATAATGTACGTATGCCAAGAATTCGGCGATGTATCAAGATTGTGATTTATAAAGTCTCACGGGCTAAAACACTAATTTCTAATGTTTACATTTCGAATACATCTTGTAAATTATAATGAAATCGTTTAGAGATGTGTACAAATGGAAAATTGCCTATATCATGCGATTTTCCGAGAATTTTCCGTATCAATTCAATATATTTATTCGTCTAGTCTTAAATACTGTCTTAACAATTCTTTGAAAATTGGCAAGAAATATATGCAATTATATCAACTTGTACAATATGAATAATAATATTGCATAGTTTTGCTATGCATCATCAAACTTTAAGAAATAAGTATAAAATTCAAACACTAGATTTCAACTGCAATTAATTTCAGTTCACGCCATACAAACTGAAATATAATAAAATCATCAAGATTATAAAGGAGAAACGCAATTTCGACACTTTCCATTCAATTTAGGCATAAATATGAAACAAAACATAAGACTGTGAAACTGCATATAATAAAACGACGTCTTTATTACGATCGTTGTATGCAAGTTGTGAAACTGCACTGAAATCGCAACAAGAATGCTCACGATGTGAGAAAAACCGCATAATCTTTAGTATGATCTTTAGAACATATTTCAGCAATTTATTGAGGATATTTAGTGGTGAATTTTCCTCATCGGTTCGTTTTCTATTATAAGGCTATATTGCATTTTGTGTCAAATGTGGGACACGGTCGTTGCGATGCGATTTATTATGACATTTTCGAAATGAGCGCGAAATTACATTACAATGTATCGACAATTGATTCGTATCGATGATTTCAATATTTTAATTAAAATTTTGAATTTGGGTATTAAAAAAGTAATCAATCTAATAACTTTGATATCGACTATCTTATTGTAATAAAAAAAATATGATGCTTTAATGTTATCTAGTCCGCAAGATATTTGACTTAACCTATGTAATTGAACCAAATACTTAACTTAATCTAATTGAATTTAGAATATTATGAAAAAATGTAGCAGAAAATTAATCAAATCTTAAATTTAGCCCAAATTAATCTAACCAAATTCGTCATGTACTTTGCTGGATAAGAAAAAAGTTCAGAAAACTATTTCATTCTAAGAATTTTATAAGTAAATCTATAAAGAACGTTAATAATCTCTTCAGAAATAATTTCAATAATTTCAAATAAATTAAATTATAACTTTTGCTGCAGTGAACGTGTTAACTGACAATGTCACATGTTTCTTGAGTAGAGCCAATCCGTCTGGAGTGGTCGACACCAATTTGTTTGCTGATCTAAAATATTACCAGAAACATACAAAGTGGTGGAATTGCTCACCGCATTATTATACCCGTACATTGAATACGTGTATTGTGTACGTGGGATACGCAAACTACACAGTGATTGCAAATTTTCAATAATTTTTCGATATAACGAAAAGCTCTTTCGGAAAAATCATTCGATATGAATTCAAACATTAATCATTCTAGTTATTTATTAGTTAATTAACGAACGATACGATCCATTAAAACGTTCAGACTGAAAGACGTAGATAATTTTTTTTTTGAAAGATGCGAATACCAAAATGGCGCACAAGCGACACGTGTACAGTTTCCCGCCGCAATAAGAACAAGGTTGAGTCGTTAATGCTATTTTTTTCAGATGGAACGTTTTAGCTGATTATTTTTTTTTACACATTGCGAATTCGTTCTGGCAAAAGTGCTCAAGGATCCGTCTTTTGGCTGGCATTCTTAACTTTTGTTGTAGCGCCGCGGAAAATGCCGACTTTTCCCGGTTTTTCATTTTAGACGCTTTCACCTAAGAGAATTTTCGCGTTTGATTTTCGCAACGTTTACAAATTTCGCTTTTTGTTTTCGTTTGCTATTTTCGATGAGTCTGATTCGTTACGCTTCGAACTCTTTGCCAACCGGACTGTTTTTCGTACTCAATTCTGAAGTATTATTTTGATAGAAATACATCGAGGAAAAAATGTTTTTCGAACATTGACAAACTATTTTTTTAACGTTTTTCATACGCACGATCTCATATGAACGTCATTGGATTTGAAAAATGCGAAGGTTGCGACTTTTGGTTCGTGTCTAATATGACATGTATTTTTACAAATGTAAAAGCGACATAATTAAGATATTATTCGATGAATTTGGGATTTCCTCAAATAAACTGCTTTATTTTCAGCCGTTGTGCAACGGGATTATTCATCGTCTGTAGATAAAAATATAAACCAGAGAAGAACGCAATCAGAAATATTAAACAATCGTTAATAATTCGGAAAATGTTTAACAGATGATTCAACAGTTCTCGTGACTTTCGCCAGATTTTGAAATTTATAGTTCGTCGTGAACGATTGGAGTGTTTTGATGTTTTGGCTTTGCACACCGATACCGAAGATGTTGTGTTTATTGTGTATGAAATATGTTATTCCATCTGGATGTAGTCCAATCTGAGAAATAAATGTCTGAAGATGCACGTTTCCAAAAGCACGTGCGAATGTTGCATTCTATGCTGTTGCACAAGAAGAAACATAATGGCTTAAAGTGGATTATTCTCATAATGTCATTTTGTGTTCGTATAATTAAAATATGTTTGATTTCTTAGTTTTTATAATCCAATCATTTCCTGTTGAAGTTTTGTGATAAATTAATATTATGATAGATCTATGTAAATATGAAATAAAATAAAGTAAATGCATATAATTAAACAACAATGAATGAATAAAGATAATGAATTTATTGACTAGAATTTGCTTGAGAAACAGGGTATACGATTTATATGAATCATCATTCGAATTAATTCAATAATGATTTGCTCAAAATTTTCAATAACACAATCCAAAGAAGAAAATCTAAAAAAATACTTATATCTGTTAGGCATTATTTGTATACATTATTATTTACACGTATACCTAAAAAACACATCGAAATTAAATATTATATATTAAACTCTTGATAAATATACAAACATTGATTCATTTTTTTCAGAAAAACAATTGAAAATAACGTTTCCAATATTCACAATAATTTCACATCTATGTATATTTACACTACATTTACACCAAATTCCATAAAAATCAGCAACACAAACTCCCATCACCAGACTTCACATCCCAATAAATAAGGGAGCATTGACAACTTGACAAATAAAAACCCCACCGACACCCGAAAACGATTGGCCACCCTGCGTCAACACAGTGTCAACTACGAAACGTCAAATTGTCCAAACAACCCAATCGTACGTATCACAGACGTTTCGATCTCCCTGTAGCCGCGTCGAAGTGCGTAGGATTTGGTACCATAATGAGGTAAAGTTGAGTTTAGCGCAGCGCCATAAATTAGTATGGCGGCGGGCGCGCAGTGCGCAGGACACGCTTCGGGTGCGCGCGCGTCCGCCATCTTTGTTGTGACAGTTTGAATTTTGGCGCCAGTGCGTTTTATGTGTTGGTACGCGTGCGCGTTTCTAATTCGGTCGGGATGAGCGCTGATATGGATGAAAATTTTACAGTGAGTCTATTTTAGATTGTGATATTTGTCTATTATATGTTTTGTTTAGTTAGATAGTGTTTTTATTTTCATGTTAGGTTAGGTCAGATTGCGTTTTAAGTCAGATTTACTGTTAGGACCTAATACTAATAAGGGCCTTTTTTTACGTTACGATGTAATAGAAAAAATAGCTCAAATTTTCATCATGTTTTTTATATTGTAGAAAAAAATCTAATCGGTATAAATAATTGATTCGCAAATACAAAAAATATTAATGGTGATTTATTAAATACTTTTTCACAGTCGAATACAATCATAACAAATTATATCATAAAGCGTATTAAATTATTAGTCACTTTTGATATGTATGATTTTATAAAGGTGTTTTAATGAATGTGTTTTATTTATATATTTTACATACTTGGATTTTTTTTCGAATAATGAAGTTTGAATGATAATGGAGAGGTTCAAAACGTGTTCGTGTGTTTGATTTGTTAATCTAAATTTTGTTTACATTCGTATTTCAATGTGTTTAGTATAAAATATGTGGGCGATTGTTATTTGTATTTCGAATTTCTAAATTGACTAGTTTTTCAATAAAACATAAGTTTTAAGTGAATTTTTTACACTAGTTTTTTCAAAAAATACATAATTTATTTGTTAGTTCGTAGTTAAACATTCTATGAATAATGTAATAAATAGATTAGTAAAATATTTTTCATTAGAAGAGGCAGTTTGATTTAATAACCAAACGGGTACTTCAATATGATTGCTGAAAAACATGTATTCTTTTTTCTTTGAACTAATTAAGATTGGAGTTCTCAGAAGATTCATAATTACGTTTATCTAAAAATATGCAAAACTAACATTTACTTTGTCAAAGAGTCTTGACAAGATTACTCACATATTGGTTTAATATTGACATACTGAATTAGGCAAATTATTTTTTTTTTTCACATTTCAATCGCAATTACAAAACTACTCAAAACGATTTAGATTCAACAAAATTTATCTGAATATAATTGAGTCGTTTCGATATGCTAATGTTCCATTCTTTTATTTGAATAATTATGTACTACAAAATTTATTATATCCTACGCAATACACTTTACATTCTGAAAAACGAATTATCTAACGCATGAAAAGGAATATACGATAAAAACACAATTATAAAACGATTGAATGCGAAATTTTCCCAGAAATAGATGTGAAACTTCATTGAACGAATTAACGACTTAAAAAGAAATTGAAAAACATCGTAAAAATATAAATTTTATTGGTACTGTCACAGAGCAGAAGTCCCTGAACATAATATAACTACGTATTCATTAAGCGGTTAAATTTAGCTGCATTGAATGCAATTGTATGCATCGAAAATTTAATCAAGAAGACGTACATGTAAACCAAAATTTTCATGCATTTAAAATACTGAAAATTTAAACAACAAACTGCTTTGAATAGATATCTGAAAGAAACTTAATATTTTCTTAGTATGTGATAGATATGATTTGATTATTGTTCCCATAAAAGGTATCACAATACGAATAATAAACACAAAATACATTACAGAAACGCAGATTTTACATTTAAATGCAAATTCGAACATAAATCTAAAACGCCTATACGTCTCATACGAGTTGCATCGAAGATGGCCGACGCTCAAAGGACTCGACTTCAACGCTCGATTTCTCCGATAAAAAATCGCCGTAAAGCCGCGATTTTTCGCACACACACCTCTCATATCCCCTAATTTCAAAAATGCAAAACCAAAATCGAAAAAAAACGACCGCAATCAATTAAAACTAAGCGGGCGTGTCGCTTTCGAAAGGGCGTGGGCGCCGAGATTAGCGCGAGGCAGTCGTCGGCATTCCTGCACCGAAACACGTTTCGTAACGTTTTTATTTACATTTATCCATTTATTCACAAGCACCTGTGATGATGATGACGATGGTGTCGGAGTCGCTCTCGTCTGTCTCTCACCTGGGGGCTCCGGTGACGAAGTTCGGTGATGATTTCTGTTCGGAAAAAGCGCGAGAGTTGAACGGCTTTTCGAGTGGCTCGTTTGTATGAGAGTGAAGAGTGATTGTAATTTGTAGATTTGTTTGAATACGAAGAAAATATGTACGAATGATAATTTAAGCATTTTTAATTACACGAGTTAGGATGCATTGTATTTCCCTGAAAATAAAACCTAGCTAAAAAATCATCAATTCTGGATTCAATTTTGTTTCTTTTTCCAAATAAACTAACTTGAAAACAAAACTTTCAATTGAGTCGAGAGTCACAAGTTCACACTACTGAATTTTAAGAAAATTATATTCAAAGATGACTATCTTTTAGAGTTAACAAAAAATATTGGAAAGCTGTCAAATGATCTGATGATAAATGCTAATACAGGTTTCGAAACCATTCAGATCCTTTTTTAAGTCAAACATATTCAGGAATATATTTTGCACTCAAAACCGGAGCTTTAAATTTTTCATTTAAACTTATTAGCCTCAAGAGTTCTTCAATGCAATATCAATATAAGACTGGATCTAATTTTTGGAAAAATATGCTACTTGTTTCAAAGTGTGTGATCACAAATTGTCGTCAATAATAATATGCACATTTTATGTCTCGATTGAGAAAATAAATTTCAATAAAATCCATAATGCTAATTTTATGTGACATTTCAGTTTATCCTGTATTTAATCTAAAAGATCTTTTAAGATGTCGATTTTATTATTATTTTAAGTGGCAATAAAGAAGATCGGAGCTGAATTTTTGAAAAAAGAATGCTTTGATAATCTTTCAGAAATGCGGAAAAGCTTACAGCAAAAGAGTGTTTTCAAAACAATGTAAATGAAATGGAACGTATGCATCTATAATATACGAAATGTCTGCATTTTACTAATCTCCGATAAAAATAATGTATTTTCAGCAAAAACAAAATAATATTTTAAGCAGTTTGGTCATAAAGATTTTCGGTGAAATGAAATTACTAAAATTTTCATGCTAGGAAAGAATAACAATGAATTTTTCCTTGCCAAAACGTGCGACGAGATATTAATGATCATTACGAGAACGAAAATAGAAAATATGCATGCAATTAATTTGAAATAATAATTAGATGACATTTGAAACACTGTATGTGACAGATAATAATATATTTATAATTACTTCAGGAAATTAACATGATGAAAATATGCTGCAATTAATAATTGTCTCATGGTTTATGATTTAAATTGATACCGATGGATTTTTTAAATTCAAATACAACTTAAATATTTTTTATGTAATATGTTTTCGCCTGAAACTAACAATAAGACCTAGTTTCATCATCTTGTTGAAGAATTTGAATGTATAACATAAATAAAAGTTTGTCTTATCGTTAGTTTCAAGAAAACACTTATGTAAAAATTTCACACAATAATACAAAAGCTGGAAAAAAATCTTAAATTTTCTTCACACACACGTAATGAATCATTGAATCTAAAATAGCCGGAAAATCACCTACATATAAATGGCCTGCACGAAAAACTATTTTTCTCCCCTATCACCACAGAAAGTATTTCTGGACTTCTGCGAAGAATGTGCCAGTGGAGGTCCAGCTCACAAATACACACAAAATTTCAAAAATATATGGCAAACTCGAAAAATCCTCAAACAGTACCATAAAACGGATACAAAAAGACGTTCGATCGAAACCAGATGCGAACACAAAGCGGGGGCAACGAGTTGCGAAGGATGCCGTAAAAACGAATATGACCAAAGTATTAGTTACGTCGTTAAATGGTCGTTTCAAGGTTCGTAAATTTCGCATAGGTGTGTCTATGGTGTTTTGTGGAAATGGTGGAAAATTCGAGCTCAAAAGGACATTTGCGAGGGCAGAGAGTGTGAATTCGAATCGGTTTTATGGCGGGTTTTATTGAGCTGCTTCGCTATTGGAATGTGGTTTTATTGGTGAAAAGTGTATTTGAATGGTGTTTGATTAAGTTAATGTTCGGTTAACAGTAAAGGTGATGATGATGATGATGGTGGCGTTCTTTGATTTTGGGTCGCCCTAAATAAATAAGTTGAGAGTTTTCTTTATGATGTTTTATGAAAATGTTTACATTCTTGAGTCACTTTTCTTCGATTGCTTAAATGAAAATTGGTTTTGAAAATGCTTGATTTTATTTATTGTTTGTTATGATATGTTAATTTTCGAAATGATAAATATTTCTTTCAAAAAGAATATTTCATAATTCAAATATTGAGGAAATAAATTTCAAAACATTTAAAATTCAAATCAATCATTTACACATTTTTTTCGAAAATATGACTCGCCTATATCATACACGTATATTAATTTTATATCCCAAAATTGTTTCAATTGTAAGTCTTATTTTCAGGGTAAGTTTTGCAAAGGAAAAATTAAATGAAACCTCAAGCTTACATCATAAATAAATAAAAATGCTATTGTTAATGCAATGTTTTTTCAATTGATCGTATTTTCAAGTTATCTTACATCTTATATTCCTATATTAACTACAGTAAAATCATTTTCGGACAAACATGATATCCTTTCGATTCACAAAACTTTACGACAAAATATAGAAGATTAATTATTATTAGAATCCCTTAATCATAGTTCATGTTGCATTTATACCTATTTACAAAAAAATCTCCACAAACCTCAAACAACCCTCAAATAGGACTTTTCACAAACTCAGCGTTCCTAAACACGTGGGTCGTTCGGACGTTCGCATTCATCGCCTATAAATGTACGAAGCCTCTTTTTTTTTTCAACACAACCGACGACATTAAAACGTATAATGCGAGCTTTTTTACATTTCGAATATCGCTCGAGTTCCTTACATCTCGGTGTGGGTTTTAATTGCGGCTCCACTTGTTCTCGAGAGAAATCCGACGCCGCAATGTGGATCGAATCGTGGGCGAATCGATACATTTTATATACAACATTAAATTATAATATTATATTCTGTACGTGAAATTGTCCTGTGCAATTATTTCGATAGGCTTTTTTACCGCAATTCTTCTAATGGTCGATTTAATGAGACGCGGCCGCCATTCTTGACCTGAATGTGAATGGACATTTTTTGTCGATAAAATAGATTTATACTTTTATAATTGTCATATGAAGTTATGTCAATATGGAAATTTTATAGAAATTTAAATGAAGAATTAAAAAAAAATACAAGCAATGTCTGAATCTGTATTAACATAATCATCAGTTCACTTAACAGCTTTCTAATACTTCTTCAATTACAATAAATATTCTACTTTCGATATGATTATGTCAAAAAAACTCAAATACCTTTGCTTCTAAGATTCTTATATATTTTGTTTATAAAAAATATTGGTATGTTTCACTTGAATACAAATGATATCATATAATTTTAACATGTACGTGTTTATGCGAGTCTTAAAGTTCATTTGAATTCGAAAAAAGGAATTGCTATTTCTCATACAATATTTGAGAAGCGGTCTCGTTTGACAGACGCCCACGCTCAATTATGATGATTTGGTTTGAAAAAGTTGTGAAATTGGACATAGATTTCATGTGGAAAAAGTCATAATGGTATTAAGCATGATAAATATAATTATACAGGCGGATAGCAAATGAGATTGTTTCGTTTTTGACATGTTGTTGAGTGAAATAAATAACAAAGATTGATTCGATAATATTTGACTAACACTTAATCTCATTATCATTAGGAAAAGTCATTATTTTTCATGTTTATAATATAATATATGAAAAATTTCATATAAAGATTTCAATATTTAGTATTTAAATTTCAATATTTTGTTTCGATAATGTATTTTAATATGAAAAACATCGTTAAAAATCTATAAATTCTCCTCGATACCATAAGCGAATCTGTGGAATTTTACTAAAAACCGCCATTTTCTAAACAAGAACGACTAAACTACCGATTTCGAAATTGCTCAAAGATGAGTAACGACTTCTGTTTAGATTAGCAAGCACGTACCACATACATACAACATGAAGATTTCGCAGTTGTTGAAACATCGTTCAGCATCAACCAAAATATTCAAGTGACACATCGTTGATGAGCGACTGAAGATGAAACATACTTATATGCACTTTAATATAGCATTTAGTGAATTTATTGACCCAAAGATTAGAATCCATTGTGTTACGTGTGCGAAAACATGTTTGCAACTTTTGATAAAAAGACCATACTGCAAATGAGTTCTTCGCATGCAAAACAAACGTGTTCTAATTCGTACATGTGTACGATGCTGCCAAATAGATAAAAAACAGTATTGTCTTTTAAAAAACGAAAAAAAGCTTGTTTTGTCTCCTAGAGTCTTCGAGAATTGGATGGATTATGTTGGATCGAAATAACTTTTTAAGACTTCTACAGAAATAAAACTAGAGAAATGCGCCGAACCACGTGTGAGACGTTTCCTTTAAGATCTGCTTACGATTGAAATAACTTAGTTTTCAAATACAAAATTTTAACTTTTTTCCACAAGAGTGATATAAGTCCCGAATTTTCTGTAATAAAGCTGGTTTCTAGCAATTCGTATCAAATTGTACTAAAAAATTAGTTCAGTTTGGTTTTTGTGTCACTAATGCAATGGAATCAAAAGCATTTTGATAATATGAACTATTTCAAATGTTTACAAGCCTCAATTGAACAACCACATCTATTTACAATCAAGTTTTCCAAAAAAGATATATGTAAATGTTTTCTAAATCCAACAATAATGAGCTTTCCAATAAAAAGCGTAGCCACCTTGAAACAGAAAAATGAAATGGGGCTCAAAGTTTACAAACTTTCAAACGTTAAACACAAAAAAATACATTTGAAAACGTCGAATATTGAAACTAAAAACGACAAAATGATTTCTCATGCAAGTTTCGAACAAAAGCCAAGTATGGTTCGTATTCGATTCTATTTATAAATGTACCAGACACATTTCGGAGTATCGGTCAATCGCAATTGAGGTATGCACGTTCATACAAAACCGGTGCGATGTTTTATGTTATTTCAACGGGTCTTGTGTCGGAGAAAATAATTAGTAGGGTACAGGCGACACCCTGTACTTTGACTTGTGGTATGCGAAAACGAAATGTCCATTACTTTGAATTACCTATTGTATTTCGTAGTACTTCAATATGTTCGAATCGTTGACCGCTGCTTTGTACTTTTCATAGCTTTCAGTCACGTTCTGAAACTATCGAGGTTCGGACGATTCGGATTTTGTTTATTATTATATTTTTTTAAGTGATTTTAATACTTGAAACGATCGAAAATTGAATAAGTGATCAAATAAATATACCTACTAAATTGGTAAGCACAGAAATCACAAGATATTGTAGAATTTTTACATTGATATAATAGTATTTATTTTTCAAGAAATGATAAAGAATAATTGTGTAAGTGTATCAGTAGTAGAATATTCAAAACAGAAATAGAAACTAATACATAATCGTCAATATCTCTCAAATTAACAAACATATCGGAAAAATAGTCATCTAATATGCATTCTGTTATAGACTCCGTTATAGACTGCCTCATTTACTGCCTCATTTTAAAAATTATCAAGGGGTCTATTGGTCTATACATAATTTTAAAAATTATCAATGTTTATACATAATTTTCCCATCAAGGTCTATAATTTCTAGCCACACCACTGTCCGCAGTCAGTTTGGCAGTGAATAGCTTTCGATGCGAACTTTATGCGATTCTAATTCTGGCAAATTTAACGGCCACGTGGCTCCAACGGTCAAAATTTGAAACTTTACACCGTCTGCGAAAAAGCTCCTTATACGGAACAATCGCGCCGAATCGTTGTACAGAAATATCCGCGCGCTGCGCCCGAGCCAAGAGCTTTTCCTATAATACGCTTTCGAACGTGTTCCGGTTTCATTGAATCGAACCAGAGCTCGAAATATACGCTTATTCGTGTGTGCATCGTGTGTTTTTGGTGTGGACCGTGATTTATGGATGGTTGGTGGTCGCTTTAGTCCTGGACAATTGGAAGAGATGGGTTAAATTTAGGTGGAAAAGCTTCTTCGTGGACCACGGGGACGGTGAGCTTTCTTGGGTGGAAATTTAGGTTTTTTTTTTGAGTATGTGATTTTGTGTATAAAATATTTTCTATGCCCTTTATATTTCATTTGTTTGTTTGGAATATTCACTGATAGCTGTCAAATTGTATAGAAAATAACCGTTGAAATCTGACAATTGGTTTAATCAATGATTGAAGAAAACCTCTTGCAATTAGAGCCTATACTAATATACTTCAATCGTTGGTTTTATTTAACCATATCTTAACTTTTTTTTCTCTATAAAATATGACAGCTATTACTGGTAACTAATTGTTTTTAATCAACAAATGAATAACAATGCCTAATTTGTTATAATGTGAAGCATTAATACAACCTTTAAAAAAGCGAAATATTTTCAAAATTATTCTGAAAATAACATTTTCTTTAGTGACATAATATGTATCTGTAACAGTCTGTTTATAAATATTATCAAATCGCTTTGATTTTTCTATATTTTATATTTAAATACAGACAAATTTTATCGTTAGTATTGAAAATTATCGATATAAAATTTTTCAATATAATTCGAATAAATGATCTCATTCACATATCATAATATTATGACACGTTTATTGAAACAAAGTGTACGATAATTGGCAAATTGTGTCAAACGGACCATAAATAATTTAAGCTCAGTACGAATATAAGGGAAGTGTCAGCATCAAAAGGATCAAATAGAACGTGTCCAAGACGGCGCCAAACATTGTTGACTGGCGCATTCTATTTGCGTTAATATCGTACATTTGAGAAGCGCCAAATTTAAATTATCATTTTACCGTTTTGACTATTTCGAAACGCGAATGATGCTGCGCTCGTATCACACCGTGACTAATTCAAGGAAACAAGCGAAACGCTAAGTGAGCCGCGAATAAATGAACATCTCACCGTGTGTTGTTTGTGATTCTTTTTTTTTCACAGTCTGGCATTTTAAAATAACATATGTATGTTCTTATTTTCCATGAAAATGGCATTTTTGTTTTTTGGTTGTATTTATTTTGACGCATATTAGATCATAATATTGAAACGATATATCAATAGAGATTTTCATTCAGTGTTGTATTTTTTCATGTGAATCAAATGAGTAAAAACGTAATTAAAGATCTGAATTAGATTTGTAACTAATAGCCGCATGCGAAGTTGAGCCAAAAACATCTAAAGATAAATAAATAAATGAAAAACAGATTATTTTGAAAATGAATCTGACTTGGGTTGATAGGATTTCGGTCTGCTAAAAATCATACAAATCAGGATTATTCAAATCGGAATAAGGAGTGCTCAAAACTGCAAGCAGATCAGGGATGTATTATACAATACCGAATAATATTGTTTTTATTTTAATTGGGTAAATCTTGTGGACAAGGCTTCGCTAGATAAATAGATATCTAACATATCACGCTCTATTTAAATAAACAAAGAAATATAGCATTTGAGACAGAGCTTTAATGAGTAGCGTACGGAAACAGACCGGACAGTTCCAATAGCTATTCATATATCCATTTAACTCGCGTATATGGGTTTGTCTCGCTGAGATCGCGACTGGCATTTAAGTGGCCGAAGTCTACAGTGCATTCGTTCCATATATACGATTTTTTTCCATTTAGGCTAAAAGTGCTAGTCTGAGACGAAAATGCGCTTAAGTCTCTGATAGCAAATCTGTCCATTGGTACAAGTACATACCTATTTAGTGATCTCATATTTTCTCGTAAACATCACGAATAATGTCCTAGTGGGAAACGGACCGAACTCGATAATATGTTAGCTCCACATATCATCCGAATTTCTTCCAAATAAGCTAAAAGTGCAAGTTTGAGACGAAAATCCGCCAAAATCTCTGCTAGCGGATTTGTCAATAGATATGTAACCATCTCACTTAGCTTTCTAAGTAACAGCGTCCTAATGAAATACTGTCCTGACTCGAGCAAGCATTAGATCCACATATCATCCGAATTTCTTTCAAATAGACCGAAAGTGTACAGCTGAGACGAAAAGGCGCCAAAATCTGTGGTAGTGGATCTGTCCATAAGTATATGGCCATCTCATTGTGGCTCTTAAGTATCAGCATTCTAACGAGACTCGGACTTAACTCGACGAGGTCTTAGCTCCGCATATCATTCGAATTTCTTCCAAATAGGCTAAAAGTGCAAGTTTGAGACGAAAATCTGCCAAAATCTCTGCTAGCGGATTTGTCAATAGATATGTAACCATCTCACTTAGCTTTCTAAGTAACAGCGTCCTAATGGAATACTGTCCTGACTCGAGCAAGCATTAGATCCACATATCATCCGAATTTCTTTCAAATAGACCGAAAGTGTACAGCTGAGACGAAAAGGCGCCAAAATCTGTGGTAGTGGATCTGTCCATAAGTATATGGCCATCTCATTGTGGCACTTAAGTATCAGCATTCTAACGAGACTCGGACTTAACTCGACGAGGTCTTAGCTCCGCATATCATTCGAATTTCTTCCAAATAGGCCAAAAGTGCATATCCGAGACGAATAGGCGCCTGCCTATACATCTGTAGTGGCAGTCGAGTTCCCCCTCGTCCCGCTATATTGTGTTCAAATTTAGCCGTGGATCCCGGCGAGTGTCGGGCCGCGCGCGCGCACACTCTCCTTTATAAATATAGTCGCGCCCGTAAATGGTCGAATCTCATGTTTCTGGTGCGTGCGCCAAATTGAGAAGTTGGCGGCGGCGACGCGGCCCCGGGACGCCAGTGCGCCCACGACGCCACCACGACCGGCTGACTGATCCCAGGATAAGGACGCCGGAGATCCCAGGCGCTGCCACCAAAAAACCCGGGACGCGGCGACCCAGGAAACGAGTCCTGAAGCGAGGACGAGGCCCGAGGGGCTGACGCACTTATGTTGCCGGAAGCGGGAGGTACATGTGATGTCATGTTTTTGCTGGTCGATTTGTGGTTCGAGTTCTGTGATCGAAGGAAGACTAAGGGTTGATGTTTGTGCTGTGATGATTGATTCTGTGCTCGAAGGAAAGCTAAGGGTTTGGTCTTTGATTAGTCGTTCGAGTCCTGTTTGATTCTGTGGTCGAAGGAAGGTTATGGATTTGGTATTTGTGCTGTGATGCTTGATTTTGTGGTCGAAAGAAAGTTAAATCATTGGTCTTTGATCTGTGCTTCGAATCCTGTTTGATTTTGTAGTCGAAGGAAAGCTATGAGTTTTGTGCCGTGAGTTGATCTTCATGTTATGAATTTGGTTTTCGTGCATTGATGCTAGATTCTGTGGTTGAAAGACAGCTGGATTTGGTCTTCGTAATGTGTGTTTGGTCTTCATAATGTCTGTTTGTTCTTCATGATGCGAGTTTTTGGTTTAGATATGGTTTGATTTTGAGGAAGAAACTAGTGGATTGATATTCGTGCTGTGTTTGGTTTATGATTCGATGTCGTGAAAGAAATTGGTGGGTTTGGAAGCACGAAGACGTGCTGTGTTTGGTTTATGGTTCGATTTCGTGAATGAAAGTCGTGGTATTGATCTTCATGTTGTGGTGTTTGGTTTATGGTTCGATTTTGTGAATGAATGTTGCGGGATTGATCTTCGTACTGTGATGTTTGGTTTGTGTTTCGTTTTTGTGAAAGGAAGCTGTGGGATTGATCTTCGAGCTGCAATTTTTGATTTGTGGTTTCGTGGTCTGATTGTGTTGTTGCTGAAAAGATTTAAGAAAAGGAAAGTTGTGAGATTAATCTTCAGTATCTATTTGGTTTATATAATTTGATTTTGTGCAAGGATTGGTTTCGTGGTGTGATGATTGATTTGTGGTCGGATTCCTGGTTGATTATATGTATATGACCGCGAAAATATAGTCGATACGAATGAATGTTATGAGATTGGTTTACGTGTCGTGATGTTTAGTCTGTGCGATTGGTTTTCCTTGTATTTTTTGGTACCTGGTTTTCGTACAGTGAGTCAGCTTGAACACAACTTATCTTTTCGAATGATGAATTTATTTAATCAAAGTTAAATTGATTTTTTTATTAACGTATTCTCATGAGCGATTACATATTTATGTAACTATATGATATTTTATATTTTAGTGAAAATCTATTGCTGACGTATAAATTCTGATTTCAAAATATGTATTTCAATTTCTGTTTCATTTATCATATAAATATTTGACTACAGAGATAAAGTCGTAGATAGGTAAATAAAGCATACAAGTAATCATTCGGATTACATTTGATCTGGTGTTTATTTTCGTATTCGAACGTGTATATAGATTTTAAGAGAGTTTAACGCATTAACACGTGTCACATATGGTCAGAGAATATTAATTACTTTTTTCATATGAAACCTATCCATGTGTTCTTTTTATATCATTAATTTATCATTTCATGCTGTTGATAATTCAAAAATAAACTCGATACTAAAATACATTAGAATAAAAATTCGATACTTTTGATAAATTAATTTGAATTCACTCATCATTCAAACATTTTTCTAAAACAGTCGTTCTAGTTGATATCAGCTATCATTTGAAATTGCTTACAATTTTCAAAAATAAATCACGTTATGTAATTCAAAAATCAACAATTACTTAAAAACATCAACATTAAATAAAAAAATACTTAACTGTGACGCATGCTCTAATTTGATATCCGCCGTAATTTCAAACATAACGAACGTACTAAATTGAACGAAGGGTTATCTCAGGGGTCAACAGCACTCGAAGGGCTATATACACAGATTAAGCAATCATCTCACTTGTACATATTTTCTTCCACTTATGAATCAGCAATACGTAAGCAGGACAACAGTCTAAACGAAAGCCGATCTTTGAACTTAGTCACGGTAACCGAATTAAAAGGAAACGGCGTTCAGCCAGTATTTTCAGCCGACCCAGATTTAGTCCACCGCGGATACAGTCTCGCTAAGAAATTCGGCTCTGATGAATCGTGTCAGGGAAAAACTTGAAGATTTATCAACGAAAACAATATTAAAGACAATAGTCTTGCGGCTTTTCCTAGAACGGATCACGGTGAGTCAATATAAACCTTGTAAATGGTGCGAATTTCGAACGGGGAAATGTCGAGTTTTGCAACTCAACATATCGAAAATCGAATGAATGACTAATTCAAATACGGAACTGTTGTGCATTATTTGAATATTTTCCGATTGCGAATTTGAGGCCTTATTCAGCGGTGAAAGCGTATATTGCTGAGTGTTAGCGTTTGAGTGTTAATTCAATTATTTTTGTATTGATGTTCTTTTTTCGGTGCAATTTAGAAAATGCGACTCGAATGAGCGAGGAAAATAACGCGAAAATAAACATATTAGTATAGAAAACGGATGTTAAAACGAGCATGTTCTCAAGAAGTGTACTCCTACGCTTATTTTGCGTATAATTGAACACAGGCGTAATACAATAACACAATGTAACAAGTGCTTTTTTATTACGAAGCGATTTTCATTATGGTAAATTTTTATCCTTTATAATTTTGTTTTGAATACATGTTTGTTAGGTATTTGGATTTATTTGAAGAAATAGGTGTTGTGAATAAAATATAGATTTAGCTCGTGAAAATTCGATGAACTCGCACTGTTGATTCGGAATGATTTATGAAGTCGATAAATAACATCATTGTTGTTTATTTTCGCAACAATAACTTAATGTTAGAATATTGCGAAATTTTCACGGTTGACATTTTGACTGATGTCGATCCAATTTCTCTGCGCGAACAGGTTATGATAGTTTTTTGGAGCTCGGTTTCAAATGTGGGCGTTTGCTTTTCTAGAAAAATCTTCAGCGCACTCGTTTCGTATTTCATAAATGCCATAGCAATCGAATATCAATGTTGCTAATTGAAGAAAACCTTACATGGCACAATTAAGTGAGAAAGCTCTATATATTCGTAAGACTGCTAAATTTCCTTGGGTTTTCCAGTCAAATTAAGTGAAAATTGTTATAGGTACCATGTGAATGTGTTTTCCAAAATCTATAAATTTATATGTATAAACGGAATTCAGATGTACCAAAAGATACTTTTAGGGATGTTTAAATTAGCAACACGATGAGGTGTTTTGGAATTTTGAGAAGCTTTATCGAAATATCATATAGAATCGAATCAAGCTGAAATTGTTGTCGTCACTATCTTCTTATCATCAGACCACTTAACGACATTCCAATATTGCTTTAATTACATAAAATAAATATTCAGCCTTGAATGTGACTTTTGTAAAATTTGATCATGTAAACTTATACCACTTTCTAGGATCGTCTCAGCTTCTATCTATCTATAAGACGACTTGAATAAAGCTATCCCAGAGCACTGAGACGCCTGAAAGCCTGATTCTATGGTCTTCTAAGACTTCATTAGTCTTCCGAATCGATAGAAATCCAGCTTTTGTTATTCGTCAATAATAAATTGGCCACTTTGACCATACCGTTCGCCCCCTCAGCATCCGGTATATTTATGGAGATCCGCCGTCCACGTACTCTTCGCCAAAACTCGCGTAGATCCAAAACGTATCATTCGGATCCGCAACAATATGATATCATCGAAGGGCGTTACGGACATTTACATGCCATTATCCACCGTCCCACGTAGAGAGCTGCATTTTTTTGCCATTGCCCATGTATGGGGACGATGTTGCCGAAGCGGCTCTCGTTCGACGATGATCTCGCTGAATTCGTATTTATGTGTTTCATGAGCGATCATGTTGAAAGTATCAACGTTTGAATGGTTAGAGTAAAGTTATAGTTTTCGATAGCTACCTATCTCTAAGTAATTGCTAACACGCACACGAAGGAAGCTCACCATCTCATTTGTTCCCACTATGTCAGCTTGTTATAGGAGGCTTCCAGTGCTGAGCGGAATGGAACGGACTAGGGACTAGGGACTAGCTATAAGAAAGTGGGGGATAGCTATATAGATGTCCTCTTCTTTCATATAACTGAGCTCCTATTCCGTTTCCCTAAGTAGTGGAAGCCTCCCCATTAGGCCGGCCTAGTTGGGTACACAGACAGACAAAACTGCGCTATTATTATGTTAGATAATGTGTGTATATGAGGTTTTGAGTTCTAATTTTGTATATTTTTTTCAGGTGGAGGCATGCAGGAGCCATGCAAAGAGCGGGACTGCGCGGGAGCGAGCCCCACCCTAGACATTGTTAAAAGAGAGATTCCTTCGTGGACGCCTGAAGATTTTTTACAGTGAGTTTTCAGATGAAAATCATATTTAATTTGAATAAATATAGTTTTTTTTTGTATTGAGAGCGTATTTTCATAATTATTGTAATTTTTTCCAGATCTACGCTTCACGAAGGCAAGGGAATAGTATGTCCAGCTGGCGGCGTTCCTGAGCCAACAAAGTCGTCACGGGGCCGTCGCAAACAGCAGTGGAAGCTGAAGTTCCATCACCAAGCTCTGCCTCCGGAGTACTTGGACCACTACGAGGCTAGCCTCAACAAATCGAGACCCTCTATGGCCACTACGTCCACGGCGAGCACCACCGCATCCCAGCAAGCATCTCGCGGCTCTACGAACGCTGAAATCAAACCAAACACCCTGTACGAAGCGAACCACCTGCCCAACGAGTCGATACACAACTGGCTGCAGAGGATAACCAACATTCAGAATGAAATTCAGAAGAGCACCACGGTGGCTACTAGTTCGACTCCTTCGGCGACGACCACCTCGTGCTCGTCCACCAGAAGGAGACGAGCTGCTCCGGCTGCGAGTCCTTGCTCCACGTCGAAAGTGCTCAATTACAGGGATCTTCCGTACATGGGCGAGATGACGTTGAACAATTCGAAGCCGCGCAGGGGCAGAAAGCCTAAAAAGGCCGATATCTGCCATCTCATATACAAAAATTACGGAACGATTTTTCCCGGAACTCCTAGTCATTTAGTAGACGAAAGACTTAGTTCAACTAGTACAACCCTCGAAAAAGGCGTGCCCATCAAGCAGGAAAGGCTAGACAGGGGTGACGCTGTGTTAGCACCTAGTAAACAACGTACTGATCTCCAAAATAAAATTATATCTAGCTTATTAGAAAAACGTCTTTCACAAGAAACTAAGAAACATAAAGACGGCAAGGGAAAGAAGACGAAGTGCGTTCAGATTGAAGAATGCGATTCGCCGTCACCTTCGCCACCATCAGATGCTGAGCCTCTCAATTTGTGCGTTAGGGATTTGAACAATTTGAAAATTAGACTCTTAAGAAAGCACGGCAACGTTTACGCCAAAGCTGTAGAAATGAAAATCGAACCTCCCGATGTGCCTGAAGATGAGCTGGAACCGGAATGTAACATAGAAGAAGTGGTTCCAAGCACATCTGAATTATGTTTAAGTCCGACTCTCAAAATGAATATGCCTGATTTTAAAAAGGCTCTCCAAGAAGCTACATCATCTAGTGATACAGCAAGCACATTGGAGAAACAAGATGATGCGGAAAGTCCATTACCTGGAGGATATGTTTATTGGCCAAATGCCGGTGTGTTTGTACACCCACTTGCTCTTCAGTCACAATTACTGTACTACCAAGGTTTGGCGGCTGGGAACACTTATATAGTACCACCAGCAAAGAGTCCAGCTCCTACAACACCTGGAACTATCACGCCTGCTCCAGAAGTAGAACCTCAACCTAGTCCCACAGGAAGTTCAGACAGTTCTACACCATCTGCCACTAGTACGAGAACAAAGCGTTCAACTAATCAAGGAAATACAACCCAAGCGCCAACTAAAAGAAAAAGATCAGCTATATTCATCCCACCTGTGGCCAATGATACTAGTTCTAGTCCAGCAACAGAAGTGAGCATATGTAAATTCAAATTCACTGGAGGTGCCAGACCTAGTTTACAAGAGAAAAAAATGTTATCTGTTGATTCTGGTGGTAATTTTCGATATTATAGTGGAACAGGAGATAAAGCTAGTAGAGGATATGAGTTTTTTCCAAGAGAAAGCCTTCAGCAAGCTGGAAGTGGTGGCCCATTAACAGCAACACCAGCTCCGATTCCTCCTACAACTTCAACAAGCAGCAGTGATACAACAAAAAGGAAACGAAAATCACGAAAATCATTGCAAAGAGAAAAATTGGAACAAACTTTTAAAGAAAAAGGATTCTTGATACAAACTCAGCAATTGGAATCGGCCGAAGGTGCCACCTATTGTAAATTTCGACAATTACGAAAGTTTACCAGATATCTATTTCGTAGTTGGAAAGACTATTTACCAGGAGCAATAAATAACGAAGCAGATGCAGCATCGACTTTACCTGCGACCCAAGTTCAGTCAAAGGAAAATAACTGGTCTTGAACAACATGTTCACGATGCTGTATCTCATGAAGAATTAGTTCTTTTCGACATTGAAGATATCAATGTATCGGTGATAAGAACAAAAAATATGAAAAAAGGCATTTAATATAATGAAAATTAATTGTTTTGAATTTTTCAAAATAGTCCAATTGATATTGGTTTCATAAATGTGCATTTATTACATAAAATTACAGATATGAAACTAAAGTTTATATTCAATGTCATATGATGCGCATTAAAAATGGTTGTGCCTTATTTACAATTGTTATATTGTAATATTAATTTATGAATAATATTTTCTTAAAATTTATCCAATTGTAATAACTTAATGAAATGGTGCTCTAATTGTTATTATATAAATATAAAACATTTATTGAAGACTTACCTGATTAGCAGCGGAATAGAAGATATTTTAAATCGATTTTAATTTGACAAATATCAACATTTACAAATGTAAATAAATATACATAGTGAGATCATTGTTATCGGGGACCACTTTTGTAAATGTTAAGTTAAGATACATTTTAATGTACATACGTTGCGTTGAACTTATTAAATGGTTTTTAAGCAAATCTACACCAAAGACTTGATCTTACATTATTAATTATTTAAGTATTTATACACATTTTTATATCATTATCGTCACTCTTACCGTTATATTATTTGTGTAAGTTTTGATTCCTATATCAATATGATAAAATTTTCAACCACTAATCACTAAAAACCATTTTAAAGTGCATTTCACAGATCATGAAAATATTTTAAGGGTAAGATTCTTGGTGGGATAGATTTTATACGTAATAAGAGTGATTGTAAATACTCGTATGTTTTTTTTTAACTAACACGATGATTGTCCATCAATTCATCGCATAACAGCTTTAATTGTTTTCAATTAAGTTTTTTTAATGAAGTGTAAAGTGCAATTTCTAAATCACGGAAATAAACTAAAATGTTGAAAATTTGTTTTATTTGTTTTGTTGACATGTTTTTTTTTATTATTTTATAAATAACTTCATAAAGAAGCAAGAATAAAATATTTGAAATCAATCATGTATTTATTTGAGGTTCAAAAATATATTCGAAACTGTTGATGGAATATTTTAACATGGAATGATGTTTTCGATACATTTTCGTTTAATACATTATTATATTATACATAATCATAAAAAATAGTGATTGTTAACATATAGCGAAAGGATTATCAAATATTTGTCATGCAGCTTATGAAGCTTTTGAGCTCCATTAGTTTACATCAAATTTTGGTCCATATCACTATAGAGAGCTACATGAAAATCATTTTGAAGATTGTAATTCGAGCTCTTAAATTGAATAAAATAAAATCTATAAAAATTAAGCCTTTGAATATAATTGTCTTATTATCTGACCTGATGATAAGAAGGAGCTCTAAACTCGAAAAGTCAGAAAATCAGTTTCTATATCTGCAATCAAATTTAAATTATATCATTCAATACAATGATCGATTATTTCTGTGATTTCCAAAATCAAAGACTCATAAATACATATTTTACCTGTTAGGTATTTCGAATGAATGTTTTTTTTTTAATTTTCAAAGATAAACTTGTTAATCAATTTGGTAGGTATGTATTTTTTTTTATATCTGACTAAAATTCAACAATATAAGAGAAAATAATGGTTACTTAATTCACGCAAATGTAAATCAAGTAGGTAGGTAGGTACATATATCCAAGTATTTTGTATTGAATAATTTTATCTTAATTTTACTGATTAAAAAAGTTGCTTGTGCAAGTGATTAATTATTGTGAATGTAACATTTTATAAACTATCCATCGGTTCAAATATTTGTTTCACAACTAACCATTATAAATTCTCTTTTATGAAAGATCTCATATTTATGCAATTCACAATCAGTAACAAACTTTCACAATAAATCGATAAGTATCTATATTTTGAATAACAGTAGGTATATAAAGATAAACAAAAGTAAAAATTTCAAAATAACAATCCATGCAAGTGACCTACGTTTTTCTAGATTTTTCAAAATTAGCATTTGTGTCAATTGATATATCTTATAACATATGTATATTCTAGAAGTTTCACAGAATAGAGTATTAATTTTATAACAATAATATTTATATTATAATATTATGATCACAGTGGCGTAAAATATGAAGTGAGGCACAAAAGATCTAATTCTAAAATTGGCCGTATTGTTCGAGAAGCTTTATTATATCATACAAAGATGAAAATAAATCTGGAGAATTTATCGGCAAATATATGATTTACAAAACTATTTTTCAGATATGTTCAATGTTTACAAGTTTTACAATGTAATATCATCATTCCTGTGATATTTTTGGAAATGAGTAAGGTTAACATTATTGGCCTCGTAATATTGTACATATTACTATTAAATTTAGTTGAGAATGAGTTATCTATATAAGATATGCTTTTTTGAAAAATATAACCTTTGAAGTTCGATTTTTTTACAATTAGAAAGCAAATATTTACAGCGAAAAGATTTACAAACTAATTAATGTTGTTGAAATGCATAATCATCTGAAAACAATAAAATACGCAGCAATTTCAGTAAGTACCTATTTGTCAAAAAGAGAAAATATAAAATAAATGTGTTTTGGACCTATTAATTTTTACCATTTAATATTCAAATAGATAATGGATATGTATGAAAAATATTTTGAGAAGAATTATTTGTTATCTTCATCAATTTAAATGTAGGAGGTTCAAGAGAAATGAAAAAGATATTGAATGATTAAAAACTCACGAAATTTTAGTTAATTTTAATTACAATCAATTTATAGCAATAGATGAATAGACAACTAAATATTTCTATTCAAGTTAGAAAGTATTCGTTTAGAAATATTTTAAAATTTATGATTGTATTGATTGTGGTTCATAGATTTAGGGCAAATATATATTTTTTTAAAATACTATTACACTGTTTTACGTTGATGAAGAACACTTGAAAAATTTAGGTTGGTTTAAGATCTAACTTGTAGTTGGTCTCGAGACTAAGGCGGATCAATTTTCATTACCTAAGTTTCTAGAATGATCAGATATTATTGAAAGATTTTAGATTGATTGGACATACATTTTACGAAAAATATACAATTGCACAATTCATGGCCCCAATTTACAGTTGATGAGATGAAAATTAGATTAACTGATTCACAAATAAAAAGGGGTTTTAATTTTTTTTTTGAAAATCTGATATGACTCGATAAGTATCAAAAATGCAGAAAAATATTGTATTTACAGACTTTGTAATAAATACACATACTTTGACAGAGTACATCAGTTGTATAATATTAACTTATACTTAATGAAATTTGGGAACTTATGAAGGTCCGCTCTGGAAGTTAGAAAGTCAAAGATAACAAAAGAAAGAAACTAAAGAGAATAGAAAATGAAGAGATTCGATAATTTTTTTACCTAATAATATTAGGAGAATTTTTTTTTATAAATCAGAAAAATGACTAAATTTTTCTACAATATCACTTTCGCTGTCTAATTTATGCAATAGTTAATTTTATTTAACAATAGCAAATTGATTAATGATGCAAATTATTAATTATGTGCGTAAATATTATAATGTGAATATAAATTTGAACTTATCAACCTACAATTATTAGATTTTTTTACATTAAGCAATTATTTAAAACAATTCTGTTGCGTGCATCCAGTATAATTTTTACATTATTCATAGACTAATATATTTACATTACAATTAGAAATTCATTGATTTCCATATATTCAAGACGATAAGGGGTTGATATTTCTTATTCTTTTCTAAATTTTTCACATTTAATTACATAGTGTTATTTTTTCCAAATGAATACGTATATTTTATATACACTTTTCAAATATACAATTCTTACAAATACATGAATCAATTAGATATTAGCGCATGTTTATTAAAATCACATTTAAATTTTGAGTAAACGCTGATAACGGGAAGACATTTAAAGGCTAATGATGATGATACTTTATTGAGAAAAAGAGCAAAGTAAGATAACATAAATAGGTCATAATGCATTTTTATAAGATAAATATTTTACCAACTATACATGAAAATGCACTATTATATTTAATTATAAAATTAAATAATGTTAATCACAAAAGTTATATTTTATTGCTGTTTTTCAATTTTTACTTTGATAAATGCTAGGCACTATAATGTTAGACAAATGTTTTACATTTTATAGAGTAATAAAATTTCAAATCAATAAAATGGTAATAAATTTGAAAAGTTAATGTGAATACGAATGATAAATTCATATTTTAGAAACATTTCCAAATAGATAAATTTCAGTATGATTTGTCATGAAAGATTCAAGTTTTTGATTAAACTCATGAAATGGACCAAGTATTTTCAATAAGTTGATTTTATTTAGTATTCAAAGAACTGAATGAATTTAATAGATAGAATTTCACTACTTAGTGAAAGTAAAATAAGATATGAAAATTGATATGCATTCTTGAATGACAAATTTCATATTCAATTTTGTACAGTAGGTATATTTTTTTAGTTCCATTTGAGTTTTCTATTCAATATCCTATCAAAAAAATTCACATTTATACATACCATGCAAATTGGCAGTTTTACTTATTGCTATTTTAATGAAATAGTATTCAATTTGATTCACGAAAGAATTATACATATTTACCTATAGGTACATATACATTTCTTTTGTATATAAGAAGTGAAAAAAAAAGATAGAATTACAAACAATAAGTATTTTCTTCGATTTTGTACAGTGACAAAGATAATGATTTTACTGAGTGTCTTTTAAACTATGTACATTAATTAGTTCATTACAGCACAACCATCAAATAAATGTTTCTGGCGACACAATTTTTAATTTTGTCAGCCTACGTATTTCCGCAGGCTAGGGTTCTGTTCTCATAATTATTTGTCAGTCTCCCGGCTGATTTGTGGGAGACATTAGTTGGCGTTATGGAGCTGGTGTCTCAGAGTCCGAAATGTATGGCGTTGAAAGTTTCACTGACATAGCATTTATCACATAAACTAATTGATCAATTTTTTTGTCCATTAACCCTAGCTAAAATTGATTTAAATAACAGTTTAGACACAACTCTTCAATAAACAAGTAACATATCTGTTACATACCTGTTGTTCCACTCGATACAATCTTGCTCCAACGGTCATAGGCTTAACATTACCTACTCTATCGATACCTGCTAAATAGCTTCCGGGTTTTCCTAATGTTTGATCTAATCTTCTTTGTAGTTCCTGTTTGATATCATTATTTATGTGAAATAATTATGATCAATTTTATAGAAAAAAACTTAATGATTATATTTACCTTTATTCTGACCATCATATTTAAATGCCCTTGACTATATTGCTCAATAACATCTCGGACATCATAAGGTTTTCTTGCTTGCTGGAATTTACGGCGTGCAACAAAATATTTTATTTTTCTTATAGCTCTAATAGCATTTCTGTGTGCTTCAGTTAATCTGAAATATTTGATTGAAATTAAATAAATTCACATAAAAAAAATATTATGTCAGCAGGTTTTTGATACTTTGTGACTCTTGGAGTCTCTTGATCTATATCGCAATCAATTTCATCACTAGCAGCTTCAGTAACTGATGATGCTTGACTGACTAATGTTCTTCCAATTCCTACACCGTCCCGTCTCACACGGTTTGGTGTTCCTATAATTCATTCCGTATTATAGATTCATATAAACAGACTATTTTAAAAAGATTCAATTTTTCTTTACCGGATTTAGGCTCATCAACATAGAACACGACGTCACCTTCAGATTCTCTTCTTCCATCATTGTTTGTTGATGGTTTTTCATTGGTTGTGCTCGGTGCCTCCATTTTATTTCTGGACTTTCGTCTCTTCAGTACTGATGCTTTCTTCGCCACCTGCAATATAAGGGACTGACCCAACCAAGCGGCGTTACCACACTCAACACTTAACACAACATCTAACAACAATTAAGTATTGACTAAGTCGATAAAGTGAGTTGTTGTATGATATTGCAATATGTAAATGATTATTACGATTTTTGAAAATAATAATTTACAATAACAACAACTGACTTTCATAATTGACCTAACATCAAAATGCCAACAATCTACCAATACAATATTAATATAATAATATATGAATGTGTTCAAAAATAAAGATTTATATACATACATAATTCAAATTGATCTTTATTTAAAAACTCATATACATAATTATGAATTATTTAGTATCTCTAATAAAATTGAAGTACAAGTTTTTGACATGTATTTCAAAATACTGTGGTGAAAATTTCTAGTCAAATTTTTGCTTTCAAAGATACTATGCAATATGCATAATTATTCCATGCTCTTTTTTAACATCATCATGTTATTTTTAAACACGAAAACTTCGCAAAAATACATAGATGCATTTCATTATTTCAACATTATAAATACAATCTCGATTGGCATCAAATCATGCAAGTGGTGTTTGTGAGTGATGTTGTATGGATGTGAAATAACGCAAAGCAAACGTTTCATAATAACTTTTACTTTTCGGAGGATTTAAATATTTAAATGGATACAATCAATGAAACTTTTGAACCATCATACAATATTCAAGTATAATAAAATACAAAGAAAAAATGCTGAGACATCTAAATGCACACCTAAATGGTTGATGATGATGTGTGGTGTGACTACACAATTAAAAAATAACGTCTTCCGTAATGGAAATCGAATGATTTACTTATATGGGGGATATGGAGAAAATATCTATGGTTTTTTTCAATCATGCAAAGCTACATGTAAACTATTAATCAACGATTATATGTAATTTAAATATTCACGACGTATAATCTTTGTCACCTGAGCAAAATCCTGATTATCTCGATGATTGATAAGCATTTGAAAAAAAAAGGTATAGAGTCGTGAAATACCTTAAATCAGGTAACATTTTGATTAATAAAAATATGTAGTAAAATCTTTTAAAAAATAATAATAATACTATTTCCAAACACAAATAACGATATTTCAAGAATTGCTGTACAGAATACGTTTTAGTGTTCATCTCAATCAAAGGATAAATGTAGAAGAATTGTGTGAACTCTTAATAGATATTTTAATTTTAATTTATATATATATCATGCATTCAAAAGTTGGTAGTGAATGTGTATTTTCAAAAAGCCCAATAGTATAAATTCAATGATTGAAAATAAATTTGACTAGTTACGAAACTGAAAGTTAAACGAATAGTCTCATTTGAAAAAAATGAAAAAAAAACTACACTTTGTAAGCGAAAACTTCAAAATATCTAAACTCATCGAACTCATCATTGTTTTGCAAATTTCAAAAGAAAGAAAAAAGCATTCATATCGATGTCACATATGCAATGAACAAGATAATTTTATAATCTCGAAATAAAATAAGCATTTTAACCAGAACCCTCGACTCTTTCATTTTGAACAAAATGGAACTTTTTTTTCTTTCGATGAAAATTTTAAATATCAAGAAATAATGAAAGAATCGAAGGCTTATCGAATTAGATACATGACATATTAATTGAGTCAGTTTCGAACAAAATGCATAATAAATGCATACCCTGGACAGAGGGGTGGTGGCGACAGCCTGCTGTTGGGGTGTTTGTGAATCTTTAACGTAGATCGTCCAAGTGGCTGTACTTCTGAAACTTTTGTCGGCCGCATAACATCTCCATAAGCACTGAATTAGCATAGCTGCTGCAGGAATCTGAAAATTTATTAAATTAAATTGAAAAACAAGCTTAAACATATTGCTCACTTTTTGCAAAAACGTCGTCTCTAAATAAAATTTGATTTTTCAGGAGATTAATCCTCAAGTTAAAGTACATTTTGAATGAAATATTGATCCTTGAGCTGAAATTCTTACTATGCAGTAGATCTTATCACATGAAACTTTTTTTCAGTCCATAAAATTTAACATACAGGCAACATTCCTGAAAAGGAAATTACTAAAATACCATTCATTACATGAACGGCACTAATTTTTTCCAGCTAAATGAGTATTGAAGCAAAAAATCAGATTTTTTGCATACAACTAAATATACCTACTAGGTATTCTTTCAGATAAATATGAAAACGAGACACAACATTTATGTACAAATAAGTGAGCGAATGTGCCTATTATGACGATATTTCAAGTCACGTTTAGCCAATTTTTTGAATATGAGTTTAAGTATACATTTGAAAGTGAAATACCTCGAAATGCATGAGACTCATTTTTTTTTCAATTTCTCAACTCGAACCATTATCGTACGTTAATTATGGACAAATACACAAAAGCAGTACCTGTCTGTTGAAATGTTTTTGCCTCTGCTTCTGTTGAACTTTCAAAGCGAACCCAGATCCGAGGATGCCCTGAAACGAACATACACACATGAAAAAAAAATTATAAATAAACCCCACCATACACTTTGTAAATACCGTTCACAAAACAATGACCGCATGTTGAATTTTTGATGGAATTGTTAGCGCGATGGGAAAGCGTTGACGTGTCGGGGGCGCATTAATTTTAAACCGACGAAAGTAAACATAGTTTCGAAAATAGTACGGAGACAAATGATAATTCGTACACAGTGTGTGAATGTGTATTGTATGGAACGAAGGCTGTCTCCACGACTTTTATTTCACAGTCGCGCCCAAACATCAAACGGTCGTTTGGAGTATGGATTGTAGTTGTTAAATATTCACGAAACGATACGGTCGCGTCGAGCACACATTATATTATGGTATCATAAGTCGGTCGGGTGTAATGTGGTGTCAAGGATGTGAAATTGTCGGAAAAATGATATTGAATGTGAATATCGTAAAGGAAGTCTATATTTGACCCTCGAATTGTGCGAAAATGAGGGCCGCACTGAAGAAAATTGTGCCAAAATATTCTATACAACTTTTGAGATTAAGATATGAAACGAATCCCAATTGATTCACGGAATCGAAATGCAAAAAATACTTTCAGTATTGGCAAATATTAAATATGGTTATTTTTATTCAATTGCAAAAATATATACTTCCATTAGGAAAATTTCTCTTCGAAAAATAAAAGTTCGAAAAAACCGACGAAGCTTTTTCATGAATTCTTAAGTTTTGCACTCTTAAGATTTTAATGCCCTTTGCAAATGTAAATGCCTTTATACAGTTCTAACAAAATCGTACTAAAAATAGTAGTTATTAATATACATCTAACATGAAACAAGATGAAAATTATAGCTACACATGAAACATAAACAAAAAAATACATACCGCTGGCAATGCGAAGAAAGATATCGCAAAAACTGAGAAACACGAAGCCACAATTTTCCCCATCCAAGTTTGTGGAACTGTGTCTCCATAGCCTATGGTGGTCACTGTGATGACACCCCACCAAAGTGCATCAGCATACGACCCAAAATCTGCTTTTCCATTAGGACCTACAACGTCTTTTTCAGCTAAATAGACGAAGTATGACGAGAAGATCAGACCGAGGAAACCTATGTACAGTGTCGTGATCAACTCCTGAAAATTTAAATTAGATTGTATTAATTTAAAATAAACACAAATGATCTAACTTACGATTAATGTATAATAATATAATGGATCTGTATAAACGATAAACTTTGGAATCTGTTTGGATTCAATTTGAATTAATATTCAAGATGTTTATGGATTCGATCCGGACCGCTCTCATAGTTTTAGATTTAAAATAGTTCATTTTGTTCGCTACTTAAACGGAAATCACGGTTAAAGTCGAAGTAATTTTAGTCCAAGTTTTCGCCTTTTGATGGGAAAGTTGCGTATCGTCCTTTGAAATTCCGAGCGGCTTTAAAACAAATTATGCGATAAACACGCTAAGTGCCGACGGGCTATAACTTCACGAATATAATCACGACTTGAAAGGATTCATTCTGTGAATTTTTTTGCAAAACAAACATTTCATTTAAAAAAAAGGGCACAGGGAAAAAGCGAATTAGTCATAATTCGATAAATTACACGAAAATCCAAGAAACAAAAGGTTATCAGTGCACAGTAAATTATGAAAAAGCCATTTCCAAAGTTGATTATTTATTACAATTAAAAAGTAGAAAATTATTTTGAAAATATGTCATTAGAGATATCAAAAAAGTTCATATTTTTTCGAAACCAACACAGTGGGAATATTGAGAAACAATTTTGTACTAACTCCAACATTTTAATGTCAGGTATACCCAATAGCTTTTAGGGTTGTTATATATTTTTAAACTAAATATTAATAGATAAAAAAAAAAAATGAAAATGAGCATACCTGTCTGTGAATGAATACGACAGATCCTAGAAGTCTCCAAGTTCCACCCTGTCGATCGACATGCAGCATTCGAAGAATCTGAAGAAAACGAATTCCTCGAATCGCACTCGTGGCAAACACTTGACCGTTCGAACCCACAGATAAAACTACCATCGAAGCCACGACGACAATCAGATCTGAAAACGCAAAACGATCGCGTAAAACACTAAAAATAAACTTTTATCACTAAGTTTATGTTTATGGAATTTTGCAAAACTATCGTTTATTAGTTATTTAATGGTTTTAGTGAGAAATTCTAGATTGGTTAGCGATTTCGACAATTCTGTCACTTGGGCCCTAATTAAAAAGAGCGTTTTATTAATGCGACTCGCTTTCGGAAACGGAAGTCGTCGACATTTAAAATTTACGCGCGATACTTGTCGAATACTGAATCGTGAATTTTCCATGAGTGAGTAGCATCGTCCTTGACTGAATTTCTGAACGTTGTCCCGGCTCGTTTATACGCATAAATCGGACATTCTCAAATGTTTTTTTACACATTTTTTCATTTATTTGTATGAGCGTATAGTATACAGGACATAATCGAAATGAAAAAGGTTGAGATTTGAATGAAATTCGTAGCACATTTACGTTGAAAGTTCCCAATGTAGTCTGAAGCTTTACGATCGATTCACTTGAATTTGTGTTAAATGAGTTAACAACCTGTTGAAAATATAAATGTACACTTAATTAAAATAAAATTATAAGATTGATGCACTTTATTGTGTGCATCTATTTTATGAAATCTTCATAATAGTAAAGTAGAGCTAATTTCAACTTTTCAGTTTCACACGAACAAATTAACGTTATTATTATATTCGATGTTATGAAGTACGAAGTATGAAAAGTTTCATTTCTTATTTAGAACAGTTTTCATACAAAGTTTAAACTTTTATTTACTCTCAATAGAAGCGGTTTCAGAAGCACTCCTTCAGGTGTATGAATAACACTTGGAAATATGTACGTGGAGTTGAAAAATTTAGCTTTGTAGCAGGTCGCTTCGCGTGCGATTTTTCGCCATTTCAAATGAATAAAATATGGAAAGCTCCATTCGAGGGTGGGAGAATTTTCCCGAGGATTCGAACGAAATTTTCCCGCCTTTTTCTTGCGCGATCACGTACGAAATAAGACGTGTTTATCGACACAGGGATTATTTCATTTGTTTCGCTCCTTCGAATTCGAGGAACGAGCGCCGTAAAATGGATCATGTCGGAGTCGAATGAGTTTTTTCGTATTTACCTCTTTTCGATGTATTATAGGTACGATTTAATGGGCCAGCGATTTATTTATTGCTTCTATAACGCGTTTTACTCAACAGATGAAGTTTTTTGTACATGATATTATATTTAACGCAAGATGAATAAAGTTGAAAAATCGTTATATTCTCTCAAATCTACAAAGAAAATGAAATCATCAATTTTGAAAATGAAAACTCATATATTTTCACAAAACAGTTTTTCACGTAAATGAGGAGGAACCATAACTTTATACTTATTTTGTTAGAAAAAAAAACACATTTTATATAAAAAAAAAAAAACATTATTTTCGAAAAAAAAATTGATACTTTTTGTTGCTCTACCAAACTCAGCTTATTTAGCTTACAATGATAAAGTTCTTATTTTATGACTAAAACTCGCAAATATTGTTAAGACTGAATTTCGAATATTATGTACTGACAGAAATTTTTGACTTTCATAATTTAATTTTACAATGGCGTACTAAAACTATATGAAAAAATATATAATATAAAGTCCAGTAAAACAGTAATTTCAATTAGTTTTTAGACAAATCAAAGATAATATAAGAAAATCGTTCAACTACATATGATTAAAAAGCATAATCTTTTAAGCAATATTCGATAATTTAAACAGTTTTAAAGCTTTTCAGACGAAGAATTCTTCTAAACCTTCACCATATTCATCTATTTTGCAACCACAATGAGCCATTTATTCTCAAAACCAAGTCAAACAAAAACAACGACCAGACCTATGATACAGATGGGCTTCCTCACGAATCGCAGCCTTCCGCAGCATCCCATGTACTTGGAGCGGCATCCCGCAGACCATAACCTCACCAGGTACTCGACGCCGAAGAAAACCACCAGACATATTTCCTGAAAACGAACATTCGCATATAAATAAACAGTAAACACTGTGTGTGTGTGTGTGTGTGTGTGTCCCCTAAAATAAATATAAATCCTTTCCGCTTTACACCAGGTGAGCTTATATTTACATACCGAGCAGAAATTCGCTCGTTTGTGTGCGAAGGGTACGAATGTTCGAGAGTGTGGTCACAGAGGCTTCCCTTCGTCAATTATAAAATGGATTTTAGCTTTATTTCGAAATTTTAAATTTAGAAATGTACCGGCAGTGTCTAATTATGATTCTGTGTTGATTTTTTGTGGGAATTGTTTGTAGGAAAAAAAGCGCCATTTGTTACGTTGAATACCAATTATATTTAAACCATGCGCCAAAATATGATTTGATTCATTCAGATATTCAAAGAATAAGTAATTCGATCCATTTAATATTATTTGAATCATAAAATGATTTTTAATCTGGTAAAAATATAAAGGAAAATCGATATGTAATATATTAATACTAATGAAATGTTGGTATCGATGTGTGTTAAAGAATATTCAATATTACATACGAATGAGTTTGGCTAGAAAATAGTTTTCAAAGAATGAATAAGTCAAGGTGATATATCATTCATGGGACAGGTAATCGTATAACTTTTCCTATATTCGTGACACACTCACTGGAAATATTATTCTTATAATATAAATAATAACGTGAATACTGGTAATTTAACATTTTTATGTAAGTGGATAAATTACTCACCATCCAAAAAAGGGTTTCGTTTGCGAAGGTGCTGTATTGTTCGATAGTCGATAGTACACTGAATATTAGACATACTAATACCACCATGAACCTGTAAACAAATGGAAATTATTTGATATTGTTTTACTAAAAACGATAGTTATAGTTGATATAAAATAAAATTAAAAAAAATACATAGAATACGAAATAATTCAGAGAGCGTAACCTGGAGTGCCATTTGAATATATGGATTTAAAAATGTTACAAAATAATACATGGAATTCACATGTGAGTAGACAATGAAATATTCATACATTGTTGTAATGTGGAACGCATTTCAAATTTAAAATTGAAACCGTCGTAACTTTCTGCTTTACGATCTTAAAATTTTCAAACCATAACTTTTTATGTAAGCATTTAACATAATACAAAATTTTATATGCGTTTACACAATGTATTATATTATGCTAAACACGGAAGCAAAAGCTACTTTCGAAAATTAAAAAAATAATGCATATAAATTTAGCATACTACACATATGATAATATCGTATATCGATTTAAACTTTCTTCATAATTAACACACACCACGTTAAATTTAGCACGAGAAATTCCTTAGGTAAACCTTTGGTTCGAACGGCCATCGAGGAATTCTCGGGATTTCCAGTTTCATCATTCGTTCAATATACACGAGAAATTCTCAGGATTTTCATCCCGTTCGATATTTCGTCACTTCCTTCACGCTTTTGGGATTTGCAACTGATAGAAGGGATTGGATGCGATCGAATAGGAGAAAATCCCGAATTTCCCAGGAATAGAAATTCTCAAGTGAACCTAGCGAAAATCATATAATATAAGTAAAATTATATGAAAATTTTTCTAATAATTTATATAATTTAATTGAAAGAAATATTTTTTGAGTTGGACGAAAATTCATCCCTAGTCAGTCGTCAACTTAAATTAGAAACGGACACAATTACGATTTTCTTTTATTCACTTAGACGATTCTAACAATATCGTTATACGTTTCATTTTAAAAATGTCCAATTAGAGACGCCACGGCTTTATGGGCAATTGCTCGCCTACGTTTCACTTCAAGAAAAAGAAAATCGCTTCCCACTGACTTTTCCTGCATTTAAGTGAGATTTTCCAGCACATCGTACTTATGACGTACAAAACACACAAAACTGCTCAAACGTGTACACATTCAGAAACGAAAGATTATGATTTTAAAGAGCATGCTTTTATGAATACACACAAGTTTAAACTATCTTTTGAATAATTTGAACAAAAATATTTTGCCCAATCAATTTTCTTTTATGAATTATAAGGACTCTAGAAGCCAATAGGTGCTGATATTAAATTTAAATCATTAAAGTTGATTTCAGAAATTGTCTCTAAAGTATCGAAAAAAAATCAATTAATTCTGAATCAGTATTAAAATGTATAATAACATCACTCAATTGCTTTCCTTTGAATATCGCACCACTAATAACATCACTTCGCTAATATAGAATGTTGCTTTTTTAATATTTAATTACACGCACTTACATCCCTTAGATTGTAGAGTCCTCAAAAATATTTTCATCAAAAACATATCAAGAAAAAGAACGAAATTCATTACGAAAATAACCTAAAGATAAACTTCATTCTTCGAAAAGAAAATAGGCATATACGAAAGATTTCCGATGTGCTTCGTATTAAAGGTGCCATAAAAACCTTCCTATCTAACATCTGACAAAACAGCCACATATCAAACGATACAATTAAGCCTCGACCAACATCCAGGTGCTTATTTTTTCGAAATAAACGAACCACAAGACACGGAAGCGTAGAAATTGACACTTATGAATGACGGGAGAGAAACGAGCGGATTATGCCCGCGGGAAAACTGCGATCGATACGATCGCGAATTTTCCCGGGAAGATTTCGTAAATGTAATCATTTCGAGATGTATTATCGGACTTATTCTTATGTGCGATATAATATGTAAGTCCGGGGTTTATAGTCCGCGCCTTCTGGGTGTAATCGTTAGGAAATTAACGACGGTGTGTGCTTTGTTGTTGCTGCTGGAATAGTTGATGATTGCGTTGATGTAATGTTTGAATAAAGCGTTTAAATTAAATAAAATTCGGCTCTAACGTAATCTAAAACGGTCTGATTTTATTTAAGAGACGAAAACAGCCAAAGACAGCACGCGAACGAAATTCACAGCATAAAGCATAAAACCGAAAGAAAAATTGATAACGAGCCTTGAATATTTTCGTATGCAGATTTTTACAGAAAGCTTTTACCTTTCCGAGTTTCACTAGAGCTTTTCTGCTACAGAAATAATGCGGATTTTTAGTGAAATTTTTGCCTTCGGTTCGTGTAAAATTTATTTTTTTACATTCGATATTATTTCGAAGGAAACACGGGATTCTGCACGTGTTGCCACATTTTTCTACCCAAAATTGAAAAAAAAAGGTAAAATTCTAGTACGAAAGAATCGATAAGTGATAATAGAAAAATTAAGAGCAATTTTTAAATACAATTTATATTAAAATCAAATGTATTATACAAGCACTGTTGAAAATCAAACTCAACGCGATAATTCAAAATTCATCAGCATTATTATATGAATACTCCAATTCCCGAACAAAGGATTCGTTGTATGTTCCCGATTCATGATTCACGACCTCCAGAGCATTCTGTAAGTCGTAAGACGAGCATGTAATGAATCCCATGCTTATGTATGAGACGTCCTGAAACAGTTTCACAGAATCCATTTCGTACAACGAGCTTTGATTAAAATCGAGTGCCACTTAACGCGACGAAACAATAAAACGTTAACGCGACCATCCTGCAGCTTCTCGAAAATCACAAACGAACCATTAACACTGGATAAATAGAATTAAAATTTAACAATTTGCATTGAAATTCGTGTGAATATCGGCAATTGCGTTGTATGCATCGATTAGTCGAGAAGGATACGATCTTAGTGCGTGTTTCTAATGAGGATAAGAGTTGAGTTAATTTCTCGATACTTTTGTTTTGTCGATAGTAAATGGGAAAATAAATAACTTTAATACGTGTGCGATAGGTGAGTGTTAATAAGTAGGAGTTACGAATAGACATACATGCAAAGTATGAAAAATAAATAACGACGGTGGCCATTCGCGTGTTAGCAACGAAATTGTTCGTACACGACAAATGTTAATATTGCTTTTACTAAAAATAGTCTGGAAGAATGATTAAATACGAAAAATATGCCACAATCAAATAAATTGTTTGTTTTTTCGGTAACAGAATTTTTAGCATATGTACAAAGTTTGTAGTAATTTTTTGTTGGCAGTAAAAAATATTAACATGGTGTATAATGGATGGCATATTTAAATCGTCATAAATAAAAATATCATTTCACAAAAAATATTGAATTAGCAAGTTTGGAGAAAATTTTCTATTAATTTTATCACAAATGAATAAATATATTCTATAATTGAATTGTCTTTATAGAAAGAAAATGGGCCATGGAAAAAGTGTCTCTTTGTATGTCATGTGGTATTTAAATGAAAGCAAAAAAATGACAACTTGGAAAATTGAATTGAATCACAGAATAAATATTCAATTATATATAATTATCGATAAAAAATATTTTCCTATGTAAAATAAATCACAGTCACTTGTTATTTATTGACCAGAACATTAAAATAATAAATTCTTCATACAATAACGATAAATATAGCAATAAAAATAGGTTTCATTGTTCTGAATAGCATCGAACGCCATTTCCGTCTACGAGCTTCTTTACTGAGAAAATGACACGTCGATATTTGATAATATTGGGAAAATGTCGTAGAAAAAACTTCGAATCAAATGTCGACACTTGACATATTTTCAAATGTATCATTATATAATATTTTAAAATAATTCATATCCATCGATCGTTTTACTTCGACGAAGTTTTATTGATATGTATATAAATTGAGAAATAAATAATTGATATATTAACAATATTATATCAATTGTGTTTATATAGAGCTTAATCACTTCATATAATCTCTCCATTTAGGAAGTCTTTCGCATATAAACCTCACTCGAAAAAACATCAAAGTGGTATTAGAGTGAGCCTACCATTTGACGATCAACCTTTTGCAATTAGTGACGACATTCAACGTGCACAATTGTAGCTTTCGAACAGTGCTTAATGCCTCACATATAATATATCCATACATGGATAATACAGATATATTCAGCACACATGTATCATACATTCCTAGATGCATATAGTCATATAAATGGTGAATTTCATTGAATGGAAAAATCTGAAAATGAAATTCATAAATGGGAATCAAATGTGATATGATTTAATTGAAATGCGTATCGATTGTTTATTGTTCTGAAATATTCACAATTCAATTGAGAATATTATACACATACCTAGTATGTCGAGTGTTCCTACGAGATGCGAACTAGAGCACCTAATTAAAGCTAGATTTAGTGATTAGAATACGTGATTACAGTTGTCTATTAATCTCAAATGTTTGTTTAGTAGTGGTTTAATCAATTCACATAAAGCACGGCGTAGTTTCAAAATATTTTCAAAGGAATATTAACGGATGATTTCTAATAAATACCTGTTTAATTTTATTCTTGAATCAAAATCGAGACAAATTTGTGAATGAAGATTTTTGAAAGATAATATAATATGGGAGTAAAGTGCGGGATAATTTTAATTAAAATAGAATTGATTGAAAACGAAATGAGCTGCGAACTTTAGCGAAGAAGAAAGGACGCAATTTCCACTCGACAAAATTCTAATTTTCCTCAGCTACTACCATTTCCTCAAAAATGGAACGGTATCAATCGAAAATTAATAGCTCATTGATAAAAGACGTATTGCCGTTGAAAAAAAGCTCCTTAAAATGTTTCCATAGCACAAAGAAAGGGCGAATTCAATTACTAGACACTTAAAAATTGATGATATAATTCGAAGAAATCAAAGAACTTAAAATGCCACTTTTTCAGAACTAGATTTATTTTAATTATAAGAGAAAAAAATAATTGAAATCGTCAATTTTACAGAACTGAAAATTCCATTATAAACTATGATAGTATCGTAAAAACAAAAAACATGCAGATATATTGCATTTCAACGAGATCGAATACATGTGCACAAACAATCGTTTCATTAAATAAACAAAATTTTCAATTATTTCGAAATGTCATTAGTGATTGGCGGGTTTAATTAACCCAAAACGGTACAACACTCGAAAATGGGAAAAATTTAAATTTCCACGAGTGGACACGACACACAATACAATGGTAGATAGGAGCGTTGTCGTTTCGCTCTCCGGCTCATTTATCAAAAGGTAAGCAACGAAATAAAGGTCGTAAAATGAAATTCTCAGTATTTCCATCTCCTAGTAGCTAGAGGTGAGTAAACCTCCTTAAAGAGAGGCCCTTAAGGATATAAAGGGCGCCGTTAAAGCAACAATTTGCAGCGTTCCCGACCTTTGCAACGCTCCTGTGTGAATTTAAGAAGCGAAACCTTAATAAAGTCGAATGAAAAATTGGATACGGTTCGAGTTCATCTTGTGGAAACAAACGCGTTATGCGATAGTCGAATGTAAGGAATAATGAGTCGTTTGATCGAGGGTTCGGCAACTCGTGACCCGCATGTTGTCATAAGTGACTCATTCAAATTCAGAAAATAGCGTTTCGTTTCGTAAATATACGTTTTTCATTCAAAATTGACAGTTTTCATTTTTTATTTCAAATTTATCTATTTTCATATAAAATTGAGTCTGATTCTGATTCAGTTCAAATTTGCCTTAATTCTTGAAATTTGAAAGGAATGTGGATGAATTTGAAATGAAAAATAGTTGTTTTAAAGGTTAAGTTGAGGTAAATGCAGCTCATACAGTGGATATCATCAATATCTCAAAATTCAACAAATATAGACCCTAATTGTTATGAATTCTGATTGTTGAAAGCTATTACTAATATGTGTAAGTAGCTATATTCTTAAACATAATTCTAATCAATTATATTTCGTTGATTTCAGCCCAAAGTCAAAAAAAAAGTTTGTCGAGATCTATCGTAGACTAAGTCAGTCATAACATAACATTGAGCGATTCGTTCTATTCAATGAAACTCGAACGATGAAAGCATCGATTTACGAATAAAGATAAAAATATGATTCTTTCTGAGTATTTTAGAAATCGGTCATACGATTGTACGGCTGATCTCTATTATCATCGTCATTTTTTTTTCGTGAGGAAAATCCGAGATGACACGACGGAAGCTCATAAGCCCGAAGTGCTTCTATGAAGCGGCGGAAGTCGACAACAAAAAAATATCAAAGCAGAGGGACGCGGTTCGAAAAGTAGAATCGGGAAAATTTCTCGTACCAATTTTGGGAAAAATCGAACGAATCGCCAATTTGAGAAGACTTTTTTTATTAATATCACTTGCGTATCGCATTTCGTTTATCGATGAAATGTGAAGTATGAAATATGTCGATTTTTTTCTCGAAAGAATTCCGGAATCGTAACAATCTTTTATGTCGCTGATTTCAAGAAAATTCCACGTTTTATCAATTAACATTTAAAAACTCTTTTACAACTGTTGAAAAAATCGTTTCAGAAGTGAATAAATGTTTTCAAAATTATGAAAATAAATATTGTTTTACACGATCTAAGGAGTATTAGGTACATATAAGTTTATTTTGTCGAATTACAGTATCGCTCATCGTTATCGATAACAAAAAAAATCTAATAATGTGCCAGAGCTGTCTTTCATTTTATCTGTTAGAGTTCGCAGAACTTTGCGATAACTTTGACTTCTTTCTAGACCTAAATATAACTGCATGAATGACTAGAAACGTTCTTTTGCTTGAGTCATATCTAGAAACTTATTGTTCGAATGCGAAACCTTCGGAAAATATGACTTTGTAAAGAAAAACCTGCGTCAATTGATAAATGTGTTTCGTTACAAGACAGATACATCAAATATATTTTTTTATGTACGAACATAATTATTTTATCAGAATAAAGATATCAATGTATGTATATTTCAAACACATTTTCATAATTATTTAATAAAATTGAAAGTCATAAAAGTAAACTATGCATTAGTGCTTCGAATTAACCTCAAATTCTTAATTCACATATTTTGATTAAAGTAAAAAGTAAAGAGGTCTTTCTAGATGACATTATCAGCACATTAATTAAATAAATTTCGAAGATATTTCAGTCAGAGAGTCTTCAACAAAACGAGCTCACTATCTCGAAAGCCTTCGGCCTCACCGTCAAAGTACACAGGGTTTTGTTTAACCGACGTTCGAAAAAGAAAATAATTTAAGTATAATAGAAGGGACTGATGAAAAGCGAAAGCAGAGTTCATTTAAGGGGTTCGCTTTGTATATTTATATTAATATAATTTCGAGATAAGAGTCGGAAATAAATGCGAATCTTTCGCCGTGCGCGATATAGTATTTACAAAGCTAGTTAATCCCAAAAATAACGGAAATTATTCAATTTCGAACATTTCATAAGCGATGTTTCGATAAAACGAACGCACTTTTAAATGCGGGTCACCTAAATTCTAGACACAAATGTTAAGTTCACACAACCTTTGAAAAAAAAAATACTAGAAAAGAACACATACGAAACGAAAATAGGTCGTATCGTAAAATCGACGAACCCTTTAACGTTTAAGCGGTCGTTGGATTGTGAATGTTTCCGAATGTTTTCACAAGTCTTTTATGCAAATTTTTGAAAAAAATAGCCTGTCGTATTAAAAAGGGTGATTCTTTTGGAACTGGAACGATGTGAAGGGTTGCTATCGTTGCATTATCTTTATAGATGCGAATTGTTCAGTATTATGATTTAATTTAGTGTTTAGAAAAAAAAGAGCCATATTAGATTATGATATTGATTCATGATTGATTCAAATTCTATGCATTTTGGCTCACAAAGCATGTGTAAGATTTTAGCTCAATTGGGAAACCAATAGTGTTATTGAAATTCATGGAATTTCAATTAGAATTAATTGAATATGTACTAACATATACGAACATTGTATTTCCGAATGTAATATTATGATGATGTTTAATATTTAAAGGCCAATGTGAAGAAGTTCCTGTTGTACGAAAATAGTTTGTAGCTATGAAAGTTTTACGAATTTGATCGTAGCGCCTTTGAAAGCTTGAGAGAACTCTTTTTGTAAACTCCCTTGTATTATTCTGAAAGCGAATTTATAATAGAAATTTACGGTAAGATCATTCTGGAGAAACAAATTACAGTTCGCTACATTTATGAGATGACATGACGCTGAACAAAAGGTGGTTTTCCACTTCAAATGAATCAAAAACATATTCATATCAAATGACTATTTACCGAAACAATGAATCGAATCAAATATGTTGTTAGACATTAAAAATTGAGACTACATGACTGTTGGAAATAGAAAAAGCCAACAAACTAAAAAATCCATAATATGAAATGATAAATGTCAACTCATATAAACTACGATGGGGTTCGAGATTGGAAAATGGCATCAGTGGCACTTTATATATGGGGATGACTTTAATAGCGCAGTAACGACGAAAGGCCGGTACAAAGTTGTTAACATCAACATTTTATTATTATGTGTTTGTTTTATTACCCCACATTAATTTTGATGACGTGCAGTCGAGAAAACTCTACGACATTTGACATAAAAAAATCACGTAATTTTATGAGAAAACTAGCAAATTTTCCACATGAATTATATTCGCATTCGACATACTTTAAGCGTTATTATGTAGAGCGTTCGCCGAAGAATATTCATGATTTTTTTTCTCTAAAAGTGAGTATGTGGGTAAAAGGAAAAGCGTTCCATTTTCCTGCGAACAAGTTTCAAAACAGATTTCTCCTCGGGGCTGATACGACCGCAAAACGATTTTCATCGAAATTGAATCGACGACGTGCGTCAATACAATTGGAAACTGTTTGAGGAAATTTTATTTAAAAAACGTATAGGATATTTACGAGAAATTCTATTCGATCATTGTGAGTTGTTATTGAGATGTCAAGCGAGTGGAAAGCTTGCATTTTTCTAGATGCTTTTATATTTCGACACGCAAAAGTATAAATTATTGCGTTATCGTTCCGAGTGTGCTTTTATTTAATTTCCGTTAATTTCAATTAGATTTAATTGTGAATATAAATTTTATTATCGCACAGTGAGGGTTATTAGGTAGCAAAATTAATTATACTAATAGTATTTTCGTTCATAACATTGTCTATATAAACTTGACACGTAAATGTTACCATGATAATGAACATGGTGTAGATTTTCATTATATTTTTAATCAGAACTGAATCTAGGACGTATATAAAGAATAAGAAGCGTGGAAAGATAATTAAGAAACAAACAAAAGTCAATCAGTTCATAATTGCATCCGCATATAAACTAAGAGTGCAATAAATATTATTTAGTTAGATAAGTTTAGGGACACTTGATCTAACTTTAAATTTTTGCCTCATTAAGTTCACATCGAGTTGCCAACCAAAATGATATAACGCTTTTCAAATTATGTTTTGTGATAAAATTAGGGGATGGATTATCAAGTATATTAGAAGATCAAGCATCCCCACCCTTCTCGATTATAATAAAAATAATTATAAAAAAATCTCCTATATAATTCTCTCGAAATGAACATCGACGTGCGTATAAACCGCCACAAATACGACTTTCATTTACGTACGACCGTAACACACAGATACACAGATAGTGATAAAACTTTACAAACGTCAGAGGGACAATAAAGTGGGCACAGTTTGTCTGTGCTAAATGTTAAAAATATACCGGCAATACCGACCACCTGCTGCGTGCAATCCGCCCAGTCCGGCCCTGTCGTTATGCCCTTTTATTGCAATGTTTCGGTGCGAAACTGAAACCGTATTAGTCCAACTTTAACTCTTTTTTCGCAAATGTCGTCCGCACTTTACTATTGTAGCTGATATTAAGTGTGCCGACATGTGTCTGCGATTGGCTAAACACACATACTGTGTGTACCTACTAGAGATTTTTTCGGTATTTGAATATTTTTTTTAGATTTAATCAATACTAGTAGTGCTACAGTTCGGAATTAATCTTATGTGTAATTGCATTATTCGGAATTTTATAAAATTTCGTATTGCCATCTATGTGTGAAATAAAAAAATAGCGAAAAAAATATTTAAAATTAAAAAAACCGGTAATAACGTGCCGCGATTGAATTTTTGACTGGAGCCTCTTAACTCTACGATATAAATACGTATATTTTGATGATAAAAATGTAGGTCTCGGACAGAAGTCGAACGCCTTATGTACGTAAAAAGTTACGCATTGCTTCAATATGACGGTGGTGCGGAGTGAACGACGCCGCTTAATAAACCGCAGGCGCGGGTTCGATTCACGGCTATGCTTGAAAATTTCGAGCATCGTTAGCGTATTTATAATATAGATTATTTAGATGATATAATATAGGTATTTCTTCCATATCAACTTCGAGTGCTATGAGATATAAAACCGTTTCTGATTTTAAGGGATGAATAAGAAATTTATATGTAGATAAATAACATTTTGTGGACATATTCCATGATAGAATAATATGAATTTAATTTGTGATTAGAACAATTTAAAATCTAATCAATCAAATTTAAATTTAAACAATTAGAAGTTTTAAAATTAATATTGTATTTCAAATGTTTTCGTAACAAATGAACATTTGACAAAAATCAATGAAAAATCATTGATTTTTATAAACCGATTATGAAATTAAAATATTGAATAATGAATCAAACGAAATCATTATAAATACAAAACCACGCACAAAACCGAAACAACAAACATATCCAGCATTGAACCGTTCCGCAATTAGCGACATGCAAAATTGATAAAGCCGCGCAACGGTCGCCGATTCAAATTTTAATAACGTTTCCCGCGCTTTTTCCCCCCTCCCCCGAAAACCATACCCCTCGCCCACCGACGGCTCGGATGTTAATTCATCTCAATTAGCCGTAATTGGCGGGGAAGTTTATCCAGCATCGGGTCAAAAAGTGGACTCAACTTTCGAGCGTTGAGGTTTTATCGCAAGTCGAGTTGTGGACTGGATGTTCGTTTGTGGTTCGTCGATTTTAGTTGATAGAGTGTGCGAGACAGAGCACAATCGAGTACAGATAAAAACCTGCCAGTTATGTGTGAAGAATGTATAACAGAACTCTGTTAATACATTGACTGAAAAATTGGATAGATTAGAGATTTTTCAATAGTGAAAAACAATTTTCATCAGGTTGAGACTTAAGACAGGTTTATATGAAAGTTGAACAAAGTTATGATGATAGAATTTGAATAAAATAAAAGTGGAATTTTGTCTATCAAACTGAATATTTTTATGTACAATTCAGCAGTTAACCGATTAAGATTATAGATCGAAATAGAAGTAGAGGAGTCAAGAAATTTGCCCTTCTTCATCGAGGGAGGATTTTCAAGTCGAAGGGGTTGAGGAGACAGTGTTTGCAGTGGCTAAATTAAAATATAATCCAATTTGCTGAACCTCGAGTAGAAGCTTTCGTACCGTGAGGCAGTGCAACGATGTTGGCCTATCGGATGCGGTTCGGTTTCTCGTTATTTATTTAATTTTTAATTCTTTTTCCAGCACTGGGTCAGAGTGGAAAATTAAGTTAAGCGATAATTCAATTGAATTTTTCAAATTATCTTTTTTTTTAAATTTAGCGAAGAAATTAAAAAACGAATCAATTAAGATACACGTAACGAAAACTGTGGAAGGAGTCATTTTCATGTTTCGCGTTTTGGTTATCAGTAGATTGCATCGGCAATATAATTTTTGTGTCTGACGTGAACGAAGAGAAAATTAAAATTAAGCTTTGTTGCTCATATATTATTCAAACTTCCATTATCATGAATGAAAAGCATAGTAGTGGCTACATTTATAATCTCTCAATTTATTTATAGAAACGATGCGCACGTTCTAGGTGAACTTTGACATCAAACCATACCAAAAATTTCTTAATGCGATGTTAATTACGAATATTAAATCATAACACACGAACAACTACAAACTGAACATCCATCTAATTATGTGAAGAAATTGAACAATACAAAGCACGTTTCTAGAGAAGCGCAAACTCGAACGCGATTAATCAAAATTACACAAACTTACGATCGAAACACGTGAAATTTCAAACACACATATTTAAACTAAAATTCTCAGTATACGTGTAGCAAAATATACAAAAAAATCCCTCATACATTCACCAATAGAATTCGAGAGTTTTTCAATTAGGGGTATACTCGTGCGACGTATTATAAACTCGAGCTTTATAAATACAACTTTCGCACAATGTTTTATAAAGTTTCGCTTCGTCTCGTCGCCGTTATATTTCAACGTCTTCGAAGCAACTCTGTGTGTTAAAAAATGAAAAACACGAGGCGAAATGAAAGGATACGGCGTTTTAAAAGCGCAAACGTCTCCCGAGAGCTATCTTACGACATATCGCTTCGAAAATTCAACAGTTGTCTCCATATTTCTTCCGAATGGGACTATTTTGAATTTTCGATGAATTTTTATCTGCAATAGTGTATTTTTTTATTCGCATCGAAATTCATGCTGAAATTTTTCGTTTTAATTTTTTTCTCTATTCAAGTAAAAACTTTGAAACGATAATATTGTCGTAAAATCAATATGCGAGACTCATTTCTGTAAAATTTTCGAAATGGAAAATTTGAAAATGTTTAAATATGAAAAGTTGCTTTTTGCCGCATACGAATGATTTAAACTTTCTCGTTGTGCAAAAGTTTCTTTGAACACTATGAAATAATTCGAATTGGGCAGACATCGCCATATCAGCTTTGCAGGCTTCCACGGCAATAACGACGACACGATTTTCTTGCAAACTAGTCACGAAACGCGAGAACAAAGAAAAATTATCATAATACGACCGTAAAAAAATTTGAACACGAATTCGACGAAGAATTCGTCCGATTCCGCTGAAAAATTTTCAGGACTCTACCGAGAAGGACGATCCCATGTAGACTTTTTTTTTTCAGAGGAAAATATTTATCACGTCACCGCACGCGATGCGGAAAACCGTATTTTCCATATCGTGGCTGTTTTGTTTTCAGGTTATGCCTCTTGCACCATAGAATATGCTGAAGTTGTGTGTTTACGTTGAGCTTATGAATAGATTAAATTCAAGTTGCACGATTGTGTTTAAGTTGTAACTGGGCCTTTTGAAACGATAGCGACGCTGAAAGGTTGCTCAGAAATTCAGTTAATTAAATTAATTCTAAGATTTAATACATTCAACTGAATCAGAGTTGCAATCTTGACGAAAATAAATAAGTTCATTTCTAATTTTCAAATTTGTAGTCTTTTGCATATGTGATGCTAGTCGACTGATTGAATAAATATTGTCATAGAGTAAATCAAACTCGAATATACTGAAATGTGCAATAATATCACCGATGAAATTAATTATAATGTATGAGTGATAGTTTCGTTAAAGCAGTTAAAATTAACTATCGAATCAATAATTATGCAACAGATCGTGAAAAATCACGAAATCACCTGAAAATCACTAGCTTCGATAATTGATTATACGCTAATCGACGAGTGCGTTCATTCAACGGGCCAGTAATGTAATCACGCAGGCAGTTAGGCATTTTGAATTAATCAACAGTCAGTAGGCACCATTGACTCTGCACAAACATTTCGGTACAGCCTGTGTTATTATCACGCGTGGCAAACTGAATTTGGCCATTGCTAGGCCGGCATATCGAATCAGTAAACGTTGTTCGGTGTTGATTCCGAATATGGCTATGTGTTCGATTTGCGATTCGGCTGTTTAAGATTTCGAACGAAATTCGGTCGAGGATAAAATATATGTTCGTGTGAGGGAAAGGGGAAATTAATATCGAAGTTGGTGAGACAGTGCGTCGGAAAATTGATTATCAAAATGTTACGTGGCGCGTGCGGAAGACGTTGACGACGCGTGTCGAGTTAATCTCGCATTAAAACAACTAAATCCGAACTGAAACGCATAAAAGTTATTAAATTGAATCATTGGATGATTTATGAATCGATAAATATCGCGAGACGTGTTTCATTAATTTTCGCAAAAGTTTACGTGAGCTCCGTATTGAAATATAACTATTATATGAGAGCCCTAGAAATAATGAGGTACAAGCACACATGACTGAATTTTAAGAAAATCATTTTGAAAATCAAACATCTATGTATTATAATTAGACAAATTTTTAAAAGCTTTTAATTTTTTGAATTTAATTTTGAGTGACTTGACATCGTTTGTTACCCCATTCGGGAAATTCTCCGAAGTAGAAAGAGTTAAATGATCCGAAATTTCAATACAAATCCCGAAATCGTTTACATTATCTCCAAAAGCAAATAATTAGATATATTTCTAGAATTTTTTTCCATTTATTTTCATTAATTTAAATATTCATCCATTTTATGGTTTCTAGGATCATCGTGTGTTATGCAAAAGGAACTAAAATATGCAAAAATCGCATGGAAAATCTGAAACGGTCACTTTAACAGATTTCGTTAATGGATTTCAACGATAGCGTAACGGCGAAATTAACGGCGTGCGCACAGCACAGCCTTTTGCGATAAAATTCAATTTTATATTGCACATGTCCGTCGAAAACTGAATTCAGTGCACTCATAGAAAATGCGCTTCGTTAACCACTCTCGAAAACCGAATTTGGGTTTCGACGAAATTTTCGTGTTTTTATTCATTCATATACGTGCGTCGAATGAAAAACGCTTTTTATGCCGAATTCGGATGCGCGGATGATAAATAATCGAGTGTTGGTCGTGTAGAATTTTTCGATTAAAGTCAGCAAGACGATAAGAACGGGATCAGTTTAAAATGAGCAATTCGAGAGCACAAAAGCAATGCGGGCTCTTGTCAAGGGTCGCTACACAAAGCTTTAGTCGAACAAAGGGAAAACTTGTCGAATATCGAGAATTAGATTGACTTTTTCATATAAATTTGATTACTGTAATTAACGAGATGAGTGTTTCATAACTTAAGCCATCAATGTAGCATAAACATTAATAGTCTGTATAGACTGCATTCAATATGAATGAAAAATCTTTCTATAGCAGACTTGTTCAGCATCAATCACATGTTCCAAATCAGCGAAACTCTCCCATACGAAATATCACAGCAAATCTAATTAATCCGAAAAACAACGGAGGCAGCAAAATCTATTATAATTGACATTATCAAAAAAATGAAAAACGACTCATCGCTAGCAAAATTCGCGTGATAAACGAGATTTGAAACACGTCACGTTCGTTTATATGCCGCAAGTTTCATACGAGTGACATTAAGCTCCGAATTCAATTTGGAAATCCATAATGCGTATGAATTTTGAAGCTCGTATATTGTTTAACTATAGATAGATAAGTACGAGTTTTATTTCTAGGTATACGCAATACTGTACGATCGCAAGGCTATCGAGGAACGAATGAAAAAATAACGCCAATGACAATGTCGCACACAATAAAACGTCGATTGTTTCGAATGATTGATGCGATTGCGATAGTTTCGTGTATTTTTCAAGAACGTCTGTCGTAAAACTCTGAAGGATCTTTCGGGGATTGAATTTGGAGTTGAGTATGACTGAAAGTTTTCGGGATGATAGGAAAAGGCGGTTTTTTCGTGGATAATTCTCCGAAAGACTTTTCCATTATGCAGAATCGATTACGTATCAGGTTTTTTATTCATACGAAACCTGAATGAACACGATGAAAAGTTTATAATAACTACATAAAATATATTTTCACTAAACTACTATCTAAACTGCTAACTAACGATTCAAAAACCGACCCTAAATATAAAAAACTCGATCTCACAAACCTTCGATCACTTAACGATATCGACACGATTTTTCAAATTTTACAAACTTCTAACAAAGTCATCCTTCGACTTGAATAAAAATACATCAATATAAACTCAAAAATCGAAAAACCTACGCAAATACAGCGTCGATTTTCCGATGAAAGAGGAAAATCGCTTTTCACACGCACAAATCAATCACCGGCGCGCATTTGAATGCTCGACGTGCGAAACGTCATTACGGCGATGATCCGGATTTCTATTATACTAAATCCCGGTTAATTCAGGGGGATCGGTGCCTTTTGAGTGCCGACGTGCCCTTTTTTATCTGTAAGTGTGTATATGTGTGTTTAGGTTAGGGTCGTTTGTGCCTTTTTGTTGCGGTTTTGTCCCTAGTGCGGGTCGGAGTTTTGTACGAACGTCGTTTATCAAGTGTTCGGATGCGGCGTTTTCAATAATGTGTTCTCGTGATGTTTTTATAAAAAGTGATTTTTTTTAATTGAAAAATGTGTCGATTCGAGTATTTTGATGTTTTATAAGAATCGTATGAAGCGTTATCTATGTATGATTTTAATGAAGGTGTGGATTCGTTATCGATGCGCAATTAGTGTGAAGTTTCAAATCCTTTAGAACGCGTATGCTTGATTAAAATAAGATATTTATGGATTTTAAAAATTACATCTTGAATCGAAATGTCAATACTGATTGATTTTCAATTTAAAATGTAAAAATAAATGATTATGGTGGTATATTGAGGATCCTAGGATCCAAGAGGTGCAAACGCACAAAACCAACATTTGAAAATGTCATACCTATTCAAAGTAGAATATCAATTATAACTAGAGTTCTAATATTTAATATTAACACGGAACATCGAACAAAATTAAACAGATTCGATATAAAAAATAATATCTAATCGATTCAGTATTACAACCCTTAATATCTTTCGAAATAAAGCCTAATCTGGCATCGGGTGACATTAAAAAAGCTCGAACGCTAGTTGTCGCCGTAGCACAGTCGTAATTCGGACGAACTGTGAATTTGACACGAAAGAAACCCGCTCTTTTATTACGGGCCAACGACGTTTTATACACATAACATTTCAGTTGGCGTATTCGAGTCGTAGTGGCCATTTTATCGATTTATCGCAACACGTCGTTGCCGACTAACAACAACAACAACAAAGGAAAGAACGCCGCTGGCGCCCAGACTACCACATTACACTTGCTGACTAATCGATTTTTCGCAGACTTTTTTTCCACCTGATATATGTCTAACTTGCTTTTCATATACGCTCTATTAAACGAGGCTTTTGTCGCTAGTTGGGTTTGATAGGCGTTAAAGCGTCGAGTTCGAGGAAAATGCGGTGGAGCCGCAAGAGGGTCGATAGTTTTCGAAACGGAGGAAACGGCAAATGAAAATTCGGATTATAAAATACAAATAACGACTGAAAAGGCCAAGAAGTACAAGTGACATTTCTGTCGAAATTCAGTTATGTACAGGAATCGCTTCTATGCGCACTCATATATTTGGTGGCAAAAGGATATAAACGAATTCGGAACGCATGCCAAGATATATCATCAAATCAGTCGACCTCCTCTTAATAGATACATGTAGGTATACGGTCAACTTTGAACGCGCTTTTCTCGAAATCACTGCAAAGTTACTTGTATCCCTTGGCCTTTTCAGTCGTCAAATAGCGTTTTCGGATTGTGATTTTTAGATTGATTTAGTATCATAAGTACAATATTGAGTCTTATATGCGAAAATGCACATCAGTGCATGTTTACAAGGAAAACCACACATTCGTTTGCATCAATTTTAATGAAACTTACTGGAAATGAATTGCAAGCATGAATATAAAACAATGGTGAAACATAGAAAATGTAACATTAATTTATCACATTTTTCGGAAAAGCTATTTGGAGTTGTATTTTTTATGCTCACAATCAGTTCATACAACGTTTCAATCTTTCATCAAAATCTGACTACTAGGCTATGTGCAGTCTCTTAGTCAGACTAACTTACAAACTGACGAAATCATCAATAACTGAATAGAAAAGTGAAAAAATGCACCCCCTTAAACAGAAATTAATGTGATCAGACACAGAGTCATACATAGAGTCGAATATAGTATGACTACGTTCGAGTTTTCACAGTAAGTGCAACATCTCACATATCCACTCATCGACACGCTGCATCCTGAATAAAAGTAACAAGAACGCTATCCAACTCCGACTACACTTCAAATCCTCGAACAATATAACAAACACGTTGAATTCAGACACCGTATCCTTTCGCTTCAAACGCAGAAATCCGAAATTTCCGTTCGAGTCCATTTAGCCGAGCTCATCTCGCGCCGCGATTAAGTATATACGTCGGTCTCCGTTTCGGAAGAGTTCCCCTCTCGCCCACGTGGAGTGGGTATTAAGCAGTTTTATCCAGCCGAGAGACGAGCAGTCAAAACAATGAGGGCTCGAGGGCCTCCTTTGTCTGAGCGAAGATTGCCGTCGAGTGGGGTACACAATGCGTCCTTTTAAATGCGTCGTGGAAAAAGGCTGTGGGGTGTTTTCTTCGGGATTCGGGTCAGAGGAAGGTCTCGTCTAGTTCGAGGGTCTGTGGGGTCGGATTCGATTGGGTTAAGTGAGTCGGGGGGAAAGTATCGGTGAAAATTTACAAATTGATCGATTTTGGGATGAGGTGTTGGAATCATTGTCGCGATTTCGCGGTGTTTTTGGCTGGTCACACTTTTAGAGTATGAAATGGGTTTTAGAGAGAAAAATTAGTGACTTTTTACTGTTTATCTATAAATTGATAGAATTTATGAAAATTTAATTGAGTGGTAATGAATATGCACAATGAAAATTGTCGATGCAACGCGATGCGCTGAAACAATGAGTCATTAAAATTCATTGTGTACGATTCAACGCAAAATTCTTTCATTTTCTTTTAAGAGCTTTGAAGTTGAATCTTAGTCGTGATTCATAAAGTTGCATATTTTTCCAGTGTTGAAATTGCGTTGTAGGTAAATAACTGATCGTGAATCAAAATTGGAAACGTGTTTATTAAAACGAAGCCAGTCCCGAATTGATTTAAAAATAATAGTCAATCAAAAACTTTTCTAGACTAAATACACAAAAAGAACGTTCAATTACCGTTCTAAAGAAAAAAAAATCAAAAACTCCAATTAAAAATTCTTTCAAATTCAAATAAAACATCCAACAACTATAATAACCGACTCAAATGAAAACCAAACAAGACCGTTTCCCGCTACGAAGTGAAACTGGAACGCCCGAAAGTTTTTCCATCAGTTGATTTAGTTAACGTCGCGCACGACCGAAATACGTCAGGAAGCAACCGCGAAACTAACACTCGGAAAAGATACAAAAAAATTACACACAGTCTCCCCGAAATCGTATACCTTATTTCAAGATAGAGGAATGTGCAAAAACCGAAAAATGTACGACCGCAATTTCCGCATCGGCGAGTGGGCGTGTTTCAGCTCAGGCTGCATAAATTTGCATAGGCGTTTTCTTGTATGAAAACTATTGTGATGGTTGCATGCAGAAACTACACCGTTTCGTGTCCCGGCTGAAAACGGGAACTTCACAACGCGATTGCACAGTTGGGGATTTTGTGTGTTGTTTCGTTCCGCGTAGGAAAGTTCATGTTGCATAGTGTCTGAAATGTATTGTAACATGTGTACATGCATAGGTAATATAGTGAGTTTTTGAGGTAATTAAGTATTCAGGTGAGGAGGTATGATTTTTTGTCTGGTTGATTTTGTGGATATGATGTGAATTGGATATATTGAGTGATGTCAGATCAAAGTGTTTGAATTGTTTGATATGGAGAAACATTGTCAGAATATGTATGCGAGATTGCTTGATTTAATTTTAAGAAAGCTTGAAGAAGTCTGATACGGTGATGAGGACATAGCCGTTTACCTTGTTTAGGAAATTGTTTGAATGATTGATGATTGTATGAAAAATTTTGAAGAAAATTACATATGAAGATATTTAGATTATTTAAAAAAATGTAATACTGTAATTGAAAAAAAAAGCATTTTTACAAAATTGGAGTTAATTTTAGTCTTAAGTGTTTATATTTAGACGTAAGTTTTCTGAAAAATTGCAGTTTCGTGCATGGAAAAACGTTTATTTCTGAAATAAACAAATTATGCAAAAGTAGTACGAGCCTCATAAATTAGGTGTTCTATACTTAAAAATTTCTTATCTGCCCTTGATTTCAAGGAACTATCTATCATAAAGTTACATTAAACTGCACACCAATTTGAACGAAAAAAAAAAACATCAACTTTTATAAATTATAATTAATATATATCTTACCGAAACTACAAAAAAAAACACAAATTGGCTACCGAAAGGAGTTGTTTGACCGAGGCACTGTTAAAATCGATCGTCAACATTTATTCGGAAGTTGTCCGAAGTGTAAGTTGCGTCTAACGACCCAAAATTCTTGTTCAATTAAGGCAACGAAACCTCTCGACGGATCAGCGAATGGCTTCGGGCGTTCTCCGTATAATATTTACGATATTATATCATTATATATCTATGCGAATTTTAGCGACAAGAATTCGAAGTTTGTCGGAGAGGTGCCCTCAGGTCGAAGCTTTGCTCCCCTAATGTTTTAATGCGGCTAAAATTGTTTTCAGATCCCAAAACTGACATAAGAACTCTGTGTCTTGGGTTGAATTTTAATGTGCGTTTATGCGATATCCTAATAACTCTAGATGGATTCGGGTTGTTAATATATAATATTCAATAGAAATTAAATAATTGTGTAATATAAAAATTTTCAATATTATTTTTTCAATAAATGTATAAATACCGTTAAGCATGAGTTGATTCAAGCGTTATTAAAATATATTAAGCTTTTTGAGTAGCAAATCTATTGTCGTTCGATAGCATCGATAAGTAATGTACTTTTAAATATTCATTACATTATATCAATGAACACTTCAATACATGAAAATTAATGGAAATATTATATTTGAATGCGAAAGACACATTGTTGACTGAAACATCTAACGGATCTATCATATTTGACAAAATAATTTTATTTAGCACTTTATCGATATTAAAATGGATAGCGTATTAAATGTAATACAAATAATTTCCCAACATAACATTGATGAAAAACTATAATATCGACAATGTATTTTACATTTATAGAAAAAAGTATATAATCATCTATATTAATGAACGAATGTATCTATGTATAAACTATACAACAGTTCACAATCGGTTTAAAATCAAATGAGTCTCGAACAACGACGGATCACAGAAATCAGTCGAACATAAAAACGAAAATGCACCACTATTCAAAAACCAATCGATCGAAAGAAAAAATCGACTTACTAGAATCGATCAACAATTAATAAGCAATCCGCGTCCCTTCGACACCCGAAACGAAATAAATCAAAAAACGATTCAATTTAAAATGATCCCGCCTAAAAAAAAATCATAAAAATTGCATGGGTTCGATTATACGACCAGATTTCGAAAAGTCTAGCATTCCGCTAACGACCCGGGCAATTTGCGTCGGAACGTATCAAAGCTCCGAAGGCAATCAAAGTTCGGCTTACGGCGCACGCGAACCTGCCTTTCTGTTCGTGTAATTAATGCGAAGATTTTATATAATAATAATGATGCCGATAGTCGACCGAGTGTGTGGCGAAAGTGTGCGATGTTTAGGTGTGGAGTCGATTAGAGCGATCGCAGGTTTTATGCGCGAGGAAGTGTTAAGTTTATGGGATAGATATGGTGAAGTTGTGGTTCAAAAGTTGAGAATACATCATAGATTTAAATAAAAATATATAAATTATGTTCAAAAGATTAGCTAACAATCGAAATATTAATCCTTAGTAATTCTTAATCGAGTTTAAGTTATATCATCGAAAATATATTGTGATAATTTGGATGAAAACTCTTCGATGTACCTGATACTGATAAGTAAATATATTTTCGAAAAGTTAGTTTTAGTAAAAACAAGGCTTACCAGCCCTGGTTATGTGTGTTAATTTAATATTTGGTAACACAGATTTTCAGTTATTTTTAAGTGGTTGCGTGATAATTGTATATAATATAAAGATTTCAGATTATATTAAAAAAGTTATCAAAATTAAGCTTTGTTAATTTGATTTATTTTAATGAGGATTATTTTTATGGTTTTTAAACTATTAGTTTGGTTAACATTTAATGATTCGAATATATTTTTATATTATTTTTTATAGCACCACATGAATGGCTTAAGCATAAATTTAATAAGAAAGCTTACGGTAGAATATTTCAAATTTATTTGAAAAAAGTTAGTTAAGTAATATAAAAAGAAATGAATAACATTATATAGTATTAATTTAACATACAGATTCCACGATGATGGATCGCAAAATAAAAGTTAGCCGATAAAAATGTCAGGACAAGTAAAATCCGGCACGAAAACTTCGTTAGTGTTTATCTAAGCACACGATAACTGAACCAGTTAATGATACCCTACGAAGAAAGTGAAAAAGTGAACTCGAGATTATAGCCACGTCGACTTCCTTATCACACTTGCATAACGCTCGAATGTGGTCTAATTAACACTTTCAGTGAGGTCAAGTCTGTTTTAACAATAATTCCGGCTAAAGTATGATATAACTTTACAAATTGATTCAATATTTCATTAATGTTCCGCCAAAATTGATAGTTATCATAGCTTTTCGAATATATCAACCTTTAGCATGCACATGTTGAAATATTAACAATATTTTGAAAAAAGCTTCAACTGAAAACAGTTAATGAATACATACATCAGTATTTCATTCAGTGATGCAAAGTTGATTATGAGATACAAAACAATATATTTTACTCGTTTTTTTTCTAAAGTAGGGATTATTTCAATTTCAAAATTTAAACGAGCCACTTTTCGATATTCAAACATTGAATAAAAATTTCAATTTCGAAAGACACATCACATCAACGAGTCACATCTGCATAAAGGGCACATCTCAATTTATCAAAAGCACACGCGTAAAACTGTCGAACGCATAAAATTTCAAACGAAAACAATACGATTTATGACGAACATAATATCGAACCGCAAAACGGTAAATAATATCGGAGCAAAATCTATCCGGGCACGTCTCATTAACGTTAACGAATGCCCGAAATTTTGTACCGAGACGAATAATACGTACAATACAACATTTCGCAAATTGCGTACGAAATTCGAAACACAAACCGTCGCTATTATACATACAAAATATGTACAATATTACATACGGAGGTGCATGCAAATGAAACGTTGTCCCAGTAACGGGGTCCGAATTCGTTTTCATACATATGCAAACGATTCGTGTTATTATTGTGTGCTGCAAGACATACACACACAACATGAGTACAGGGGTATGCAAAGCGAGAAGGGTCGTTCGAAATTAATAATTTAAATTGATACGTTTGCTGCGAAAACTGAATTTGCGACCGCAAACGTGTTTCAACTGTACGTCTTATCGAATGAGCTTTTTGCATTATTGAAATAGTGTCGGAAATAGTTTAAGCATAAATGAAAAATCGATTTTTCGGCATGATGAGAGATACATGCAATTTTCATTCAAAGCCTGAAAATTATTTATTTATTTAATTAGTGAAGTAAATGAATTCACCATCGTACCACCGAATATTCTGTCACATTCATTAATAGTTAATTTTCATTCGAATACAAAGCATGATTGCGTATTTTATTTACGTTCAATTAGCGCTTTCGTTTCACATATGTACGCATGATTTATTGATCGGAATCAAAATTAAAACCCTGAAATTTTAATAAAGAGAGAGAGAGCACACTAAAAACATCCATAACACACAATAAACACAATTAAAATATCAGCTTGATTAATAGAACCTGTAATGAAGAGCAAAATTAGTCGACTGAGGAACAAAAGGTGAATCGATACCTGGGCACCGGTAAACACTTACACGCTGAAGTGATAAATGAAGCAAATCCATCCACCGGGATGTTCCAGGAAGACGTAGAGCCTTTCCTGGAACGTCTTGCCCCTCTTGTGATGGAAGACGTACTTGGCTTTGAACTCTTGATCGATCGGCAGATAAATCGGATAGTATGGATCAGGAACTCCTCGAGGAGCATCGTCCGCTCCGTTCGTAAGCTCCTCTGAAAAGCCAATCGAATTTAGTTCAATTGATTAATTAATTCATAACATACACACACACAAGTGAGATTGTGATTGCATTGTTAAATTTTAGATAACCTATGACTGCCATCGCGCAAGGACGAACGTATTAAGTCATCATTCGAAGAAGACTGTTACACGAAAAATGTACGAAGCTAAAGAATATTGCAAGGACAAAGAAACCAGTTCTCCTTGCTGTGTCCTACCAGATGAATTTTAAAATTCAAAAACCAGCAAGACCAGTCAGTAGACGTCTTTTTGCATTTCAAACCCTAAGGGTCTTGACTTTGCGTAATGCGATGTCGTAACAAATTTCGACAAAATATTTTGTCAATACGAAAATTTATTAAAAAACTACAAAAATTCTACTAAAGTCATTTGAAGTATGTGAGGTCCGAATCAATACCTCAGAAATTTACAAAAATAGTAAAAAGAGAGCCATTCAATATGCATAAGTGATTTAGTTAGTTGGTTCATTTTTCAATTTCTGAGACATTAATGCAAGTAACACTTGCCCCATGAACCGCACTTACTCCAACTGACACAAAATATTATAATATGTTTCAAATATAAAAATCAAACCAATTTTTCTCGCAAATTCCATTGTGCTTTTGGTGCTCTGAAAATATAAGGAAAGTTCTTTACTTGTCAACGGTGTACCTGGGTCGTCAACTGCCCCATCTTCATCAAGTTCTTCACTAGCTTTGACTTTAGATTGGTGATGATGACTTTGATTATGGTGACGACGTGCGTTTCTTTGAGACCTCAATGGGGTTGGAGTTCTTTTGTGGTGAGATTCACCATATCGAGGAGGTCCTCTCAGTCTTCTGAAGAACGGAAATCTACTGAAAATTATTAAAAAATCCAGTTGAGTTGCATAGTCAGTGATAGATTTAGTAAGAAAATGATAAAATTAGATCGATTAATAATTGATGCTGAATCGTTTTCCTTGCAACATGAGCTATATTGAAATCTAGTCAATGCAGTTCAGATGAAGAAATTAGAAATTTCATACGTGCTTTCCAATATGATAAAATACATCGAAGAAAACTACTTTCATATTCAAGAACCAAGTGAATCAAAATTTTCATTTGAAAATAATTTCAAAGTTTATTTATATTCAGCTAATTTAATGAAATAAAAAAAATGAATTCACTTTTTTTAAATATAAAATTCACAATAACTAAGTTGAAACCATTAATTTTTTCGATGATTTTTCTAACAAGGATACATCTGCGAGAATGTTAACCGTACTCATGTTCATTAGTGGAAGCACGTTTATGTAGCAGAAAAAATCTCTTTGTTTGACTAAAATAACGGAAATGTTGGATATTAGACGGAAAATTTTACAGTACACACAACGCAAAAATGTCTGTGAAAACACGTTTATTTATGTATTTAAATGAATAAAGAATATTAATAGAATCACAGTACGTACGAAAGTGTATACGAGGAAAATTTTAATCAAAATATTAAATACAAAAGCTTCAACAAAACAATGCATAAAATAATACAAATAAAATTGAACATTATAGTTTTTCAAACTAAACGGCAACATCTAATTATAACTATTATGCATCGATGTTGATAAATTTGACACTTATTGACATATCAAGATGAGCATATAAAAAGTTAGGAAAAACCCACAACTCTGCAAAAACTTCAAAAAATATTCGTAAAAAAACCTACAATCTTATACACATACACAAAAATAAAGCACCTTCTTCAAGATCAGACACATAGTGATTACTGTACGAGAATTTTCACGAAACCTCTCGAGAATTCTCGAGAAATCAGAACCACTAGACATACACATTCATACGCACTCCGATAAAAACGCACAAACAGTAGCGTAGCTGGGAAAATTCAGATAATCAAAAAAATCGTGGAATAAAATGACAATTACATTCAATATGAATCTATTAAACAAATAATGGATTTCATCATTTATGACATTTGTTAACAACGATGAATGAAATAAACCATTTGATTGCTGAGGAGCGCAACAGCATTCCTTTTTGGTACAAAAAATAAACGTTCGGCATTCAAATGTTAATATCATTGAAAAAAACAGAATATTTGCACTTTTTTCGAATTAAAACACATTGAATAGTCGAAATATTACTTTGATTATAAAATATCAATTTTTTATAATGATATAATTTAGCCCTTCATGAGCAAGTGCCCGAACGCTTAGCACCCCTTTGCAGGTCTTGAGCTACGCTACTGTTGAAAAAGCACCCCACCATTGATCTCGTGACATTCATCCACCGTTGAAATTACCTTTTGGAATCGTCCTTGTCTGATGATGATGGTGGTGGTAGTGATGGTTGTGGTGGTTCGTCGCAGAGATCGTCTTCGCTGCCCTGAAGCACCGAGTAAGTCTCCAAAAAGGCGCTCTCGTCCGTCGATTTTTCGAAGCCCTCTTCTGGTGTGTTCTGAGAGTTCGAAGCCGTCGATTTTCTCTACATCGTATAAAAATATTATGAATATTTCGTATTAGAGGTTTGAAATTGAAAATTTCGCTCGAATAGAAGAAATTTTCAACATGAGCGTAATAATATGTGAAGAGTCAAGAAGTAAAAGTTCTCGCGATTGAATTTTGAAAAAGTCGTATTCAAAGTTGAATATCTATTATGATCATATAAATATTGAAATTTTTCTAAATGATATAATGATAAATGTTAATACAGACTCACAAATCTTTTATATCGTTTTTGAAACCAAACTAATGGACATATTATTGATAATATCTGGACTAATCTCCAATTAGAAATTTTATAACTACTCTAAGTCTCCTAGAGTCATCGAATAATGATTGTAAATGTTCGCATATAGCTTTTTATATAACTCTTGAATGCTTCAAATAAATAATTGATGAATATTGAATTAACAAAACACAATGAAAATTATATTAAAACAAACCTCGAATTTCATTTGCATTTAAAATATAAAATAATGGGATGCTTTCGTTAATGAGCAAATATGTACAATCAAAGCAAATGTGAAATTTTCAGGAACTTGTAATGTCCTTTAGGCTTATTGGCAACATCTGTTGTGCATTGAACCATTTTCAAACACAGGGGATTGTACACAAAGCGGTTTGGTACTGAATTCAAATGTCGTGTCATCGAAGATGTGGTTCTCTAAATTCGACCATTTTAATCAGTCATAGGTAAATTTAAATGAATCATACATATTCAAAATTAAATTGAATCGAAAATATGTTTAAATTTTCAAGCAGTAATCAAGGAAACGACTTGTCGTTATTTTGCTCTTCAAAAAAAAGGATCATTGAGCTTGCTCTTACTGCATTAAAATACAAAACATTCAAATGTATGTAAATTTTTGAGAGGATTCTCACATTCTACTTAATTTGTATGCAGGATATCATCTTTGACCTCGTTGTGAAAATTTTCTCAAGTTTTCCACGAAAACGTGACAACGAAAAAAAATATAGCGAAAATTGAATAAAAGCTCGACGGACAACTAAAAGGTCACAAATATGATTAGAAATTGAAACGAAGCTAGAAAAATAATTCAAAACTAAAAAAAAAATACTAGATACAACCTATACTTTTTCGAGTTAATATATGACAATAAAAAATGACATTCATAAATCTCATATAACCTTCAATGTAAAGGGCAAACCCTTCGTCATTAAATCATCAATTTCTCAAAAGTTGAATGTCAAAATGCACTTAAAACGAGGATACGTCAAAAAGGACCAAAAAATTAAAAACGTGCTCGTGTAAAAAGTTGCACATCGGAAAAAGCGAACGTTGTCTTTGGTCGAGTGGACCGGTTTTGTCGCAAAATTAACAAAAATAACGGTTGTCGAATTGAATCTATAACGAAGGATGAGTTAATTTACACAATTCCTTAAATAAGCTATTCGATTGAAATAAAATAACAGTATATTTACGGGTGTTTGTTGTATTGGACTCTGTAATACGCTGAGGACCAAATCACCGGGCCGTGTAGCAGCAGATGCCTATGAAATACAAATAAGTATTATTATTGTATTCAGATGAATTATGTAAAATGTAATTTTAAGAAGTTAAATTTTTATTGTATTAAAGATAGAATAAAAAATTATATCAAAAAGATATTGAAGAGTGTGAATTCGTAAATAATTGAGATATCTTAACGAACTCGATACAGGAGAGTTGAATGATTTAAATGGCACATCATGATGATACTATGTTTCAAAATAATGAAAGTATACATTACTAGAATATGAATGAAAATAATGAGATAAGATCCATATTGATAATGAATTTAACACAATCACATCACTAAACTTGATCAGACTATCAATAAGAGCACAGACGTAGAATCAAATCGAACACAACGTTTTTCTGAACTATCGTATTGAATCATTTGAACAGATTTCCACCAGAAACTTGCATGCACAGACTCACCTCGAAGTCAGGTCGTTTCGTACTCATAATCTCGTCGAAACTGGTGTCGAAACGATCGACAACGATCTTTATAAGTGAATGATCGAAGGAAAAAATCCAAGAGCGAGGAAGAAAAAAATAACGAGTCTTGCGAATAAATTCTGGGAGCACTAAACTTGTTCCGTTTTTGAGCGAATATGTGTGCATGTAAGAGTGAAAGATTCCTCAGATGTTATCTTTCAGGTTGTTGGGCTCTGATGCAATTATACGAGTTTTGCAATCGAAATGTAGTAGTTAATTGCAGTTTAACTGGATTTTCTAAAATAGATAGTAAAAAAATGAGGGTCGATATGTGAAAAAAAAATCATTATTCATCATAAGCAGATATTTATGATTTACATGTTTAACAAATATATGAAATTATACGTGGGAATAATGTGTACTGACTGAATTATTACGAAATTTCAAAACGAACTCGAAAATGTCGAAGTTCGTAGAGTACGGGTGAAGGCTTTACATTAACCGTGGTACCTAGTTCCGTATGTAAATTTTCAACTCAGGAAGTCGGAAAATTCGTCAGATTTGAAATAGACCGTTATTTTCAGACAAACCTATCTTCATACGCTTATTTTTAATGTGTATCTTAAATTCGTACTGTGATATATCAATTCATATATGGATAATATAAAATTTATTGTGGTCTTGATGTATGATGATATCGAAGAAAAAAATGAATATATGACAAACTATCCCTAATCGAATATTTATTAATGCAAAATACAACCTTGATTAGAAAATGGACGTTCGTGTCACTCTAGTGAAAATCGCACCCGAAAAATGGGTCAGAAAAACTTGACAATACGGAATGTACACATGTACAATCAATAAATATTGACGTTTTTATCGCGTTACTCACAACCGTTCGAATGGGAAAAAATCGTAGTAGAAAAAAACCCAACACGAACGCGAAAACTAAAATGAAACGATTAGTGGGAAAAAGCGACAAAATCCAAAATAATCATACGCTTGTTAAAGCGTTATCGAGACGATCTAAGCGCTAAAGCGAAAATAATTACACGTTACAATAGTGTATTTAAAATAATAAATTGCGAAAGCTGAAAAATATTAAGAAATTTCAGCATCGACGTTAAAACCGATACGAACGAAATTGCTTCAGAAAGTCTCTCAATATAAAACTCGAGCGAAATGAAATTGACATCTTCCAAATGAAAATCCGAACGATTCAAAAGAGCTTAAAAATAAGAATAAAATAAAATAAAAAGCGACTTAAAGCAAACATTCGTTCGCCACGTCACACTTTAGCATTTCCACGGTGGTTCGGAAAAGCCGGATGGACGCTTTTCCGCAGTTTTCCCGCGGGCGACGTTATTAGGGATAAGTGGGCATGAAACGGTGATCGATCCCAAGGAAATGCTTGCACATTATACATACACAAAGAAAATGTATGTATGCTTATTTTGAGATTGTATACAAATTCAGAAAAGACTGAAATAACAGTTTTTTTGAAGAATATATTCAGCGAGTCAATACGTTTCATTGTTTGTAAATAATTTATATCGAATTTGGTTTTCGGTGTTAGTGTTTTGTTTTTTTTGGTAAATTACAATATGTGCCATTTGTTGTAACACTGGTGTAAGTCTACTTAACTTTTTTCGAATATTTAACATATTTAATTCGACTTTGTCAGGCGTCAAAACTATTATTATCACTCTGAAATGTTTTTTCAATTCGGAAAGACGTTCAAAGTTTAATATATATTTTGATAGTCAATTTATATCAATATGAACCAAAAAAGTAACCAAATCACTATTTTTAATTTGTCGACTTACATCACTCTTACAATAAAGGGCATATATCATACAAGAGTTTCATTCAGTAAAATATCGAGTTCCTACTTCAATAATTCATTCGTTTGCAGATTCTACAAAATGATGAGCTTTCGAATAGCATCAAAAAGGCATTTTAGCTGAAAATTTAATTTTAAACCAATCTCTTATATATTTCCTAGTCTTGGTACATATCTGATTTTCAATCGTGAAAATTCCATATTATCAAAGGATAGAGGACGAAAACGACACTTGAACATCTCCTTGGGTCCACAATACGATTGGAAACACAGATAACCACTTTAGAAGGTTCCTTTAATTTCTATTCACTCGATATCTATTCAATGAAATGACGTGCATGAAATGAGTAAAGGAAATAAAATGTGTTGAATTCGATATGAATAGTGACATTTTTGATTTTATTCAATTATCGTTGATCATCGTCATCGTTGATTTATCGTCAAAGCAATGTTTCACAGTATTTTTATAGTTGAGTTATTCAGTAACGATGTGTGTCTTAGCGATAAAATCATATCTGAAAATCTCCGTGAAAATGAAAACACATGTCGTTCAATATTGTTGAATGGCATATTTGTTTCTCTGACATGAAAATAGTGGTGAAACAACACTTTTTAGTAAATATTTTTTGTTATTCAATGAATGACGAAAAATTGTAAAAAATGAAGATAAATACGATTAAACAACGAAACATTAATTTTAGAAAAATCTTTGACAGACCATCATCAATGTAATACAAACTGACGTTAAGCCACATCCAACGCGGCGAACAATTGGATGGGTCACACATAATACCACACACCATAAACAAAAGAATACTTAATTTTTTTAATAAAAATATAAAAAAATAATCAAAAAAGACCAACCTGATGAATGTTTCCATAGCTGTGCCTCTGCTGCTTCGGCACGATAGTGAGATTCCTCGACTGGCGGAAGAGTATCTCCTGCTCATCCCGATTCATGTCTCCGGCGACTATGGTCAGAACAGCAGCCAGCATGAGGCTACCTTCGGCTCCATCACCTCACCAACCTCACGTGAGATTCGATTGTTAGACGATGATGATGCTCCATTATATAGCTTGACGTTTAGAATTCACGCGGCATCACTTTTCTATATCGCGTGCAAATTTTTAATTATTTGATTTTTAGTGCATTTCAAAATATAATTCGGTTTATGCGAAAACGTCCGGAAAATTTCACGAATCGATAGATCGATTGTTCGATAACGAATGAGGTATTTTCAGCGGTTTGTGTATGATGATTGATTGTATATTTTACAATGTATCGATGATAACGTATCTCAATATATTTAGAGAACCAGCAGTGACAAGAGAATAATAGCTTTATTCGTGCGTACAACTGTTTTGGTATTTATCTCTCGAAATAATAATATCACTGTTAATAAAAGCAGTGTTCCATAAACGTTTGTGGGTGTGAATTCTGTACAATCTACAATATAAAACGTGACGAATGTGAAATGGTATAATGAATAAGAGGAAAAAATATTTTTGAATTTTTTATGCGAGAGTTCAAGTTGAGATTTTATCAACGTAATATACTTTATATCGTATCATAGGCGCGAAAGTGTTGCGAAATTAAGTTTCAACTCAATTTTATGCTCCATCGGTTCAATTTGGATCACGTCATTTTGATATCAGTTTTTAATTTTTAGTTTTTCAACTGCGCCTAATTCGTAAAGTTATAATTAGTTTTCTTTCAGTTTCCTTAGACATATTCGAGGCAGTTTCCGAAAATTTCTTTACAGGACACTCACCGCGAATTCATCAATGTAAATCGTCGATCGCAACTTTTCATAAAAAAATCTATTACAATATAATAAAAATCCAATAAACGACCCCCGTCAATAGCATAAATCAATAGACCTTCAATAAAAATATCAAGGGCCACTATTGACTATAATGGAATGATTCAAATAAACGATAAATGCACTTACACTTCACGCTCATCAAAGTTTCATGACTTTTATAGCGATTGAGAATATTTAAGTATTATAATTATTCACATGGAATTAATAACAATACTATAATCTATTTAAGTCGATATTCTAAGCCGACGTTTTACAAATAGCGATGAGCGTACGAGAGATTCATTTTTAATAAAGGACACTATTTTAAGCGATCGTTTAAAGAAATCAACAAAACAAGTTCGAGGACAATACACGAATAGGGGGTTCCAATTTTTTTTCTAAAATAGAATATTAAAATAGTATAGTATAATAATTTAATATGTGAATCTCTACAATAGTTATTTTAAAGTTGTATTAGATTACGACAGTAAATGACTAAAAAATATAAAGCTTCATTAAATTCATTTTCACCTCGAAATTTTCGATGTGTCTGCACAGTACTTTTCAGATTGCTCAGTGAAAAAATACACAAATTGGCTGATTTTCAAAAGTATACTAGAATAAAAATCTGCAAATATAATATATTCAAAGATAGAATATTCGAATATTCAAATGGAACCCCTATACACGACAATGGTGTAGTGAGACTCGAGGCCAACTCTATTGCATCCTCACAAGCACCGCAATACACCCATGGCCTCAATGGCCAAGGGCGGATCGATGTGTGTATGTACTTCATTGAATACATATTTAATAAAACATAAGCTGAAACATCATGGAATAAGCAACGATTTTTCATAATGAGCTCGATAATAAAACTTTATTTTTCGAGCCACCATAAAAACGTACCGAACCCCTATTTGCATTTCTAATTTCTCCTAATTTACTTCATAAATTAATTCAGCGTTTTATTTTCATACAAAAAAAATCTATTATACTTTATTGTTAATCGATACCGAGCTTAACTAGGAGAATGGACAGCGAAAAATGAATAGCGTTATTAAAAATTAGGCACACGAATGTCACGAAAGCGACAACTCACAAAGGACAATAATCCATAATCGAGCATACGATTGTGTTCGGAAGCAATATTAGAAACATTAGTATCGAAATCGCCACACGACCAACCTTAACCCAATAACATATCGATTCCGGTATCGTTTAAAATTCGATATCGAGTCGCAAAACGAAAAAGAATCGAACTGAAAAGCGCGGTTTTATTCAAATTTCGAAAAATCGCAAAAGAGAATGAAACTTTAGCGCGAGCTTAAGGAATGTTTGCACTCGTTTCTTCGACGCGACGAATACGTAATAAGTTCTGCGCTTTTCCAGCTTTTACATTTTCCGAATCGATACGTTTTCTTATTGTATGATTTTGAAAAAAAATATTACATCCGTTCGATCTGTCTTTTTTATTTCATTTCGACGTTTGCAGTGAATGAATCTATCAAATTTTAATATGCGCGTTTCGATACGTCGTAATCCCGCGAGAGTATATTGTATCGACAGAGCGAACGAGTGATGTTTCAGAGCAAAAAATATCAATTTAATCATTTAGAGAGATGAAATAATACATGTACGATTCATTGAATCAGATATTTGAAAAAAAAATTAGATTCTATATATATTTCAAATAAAGCAAAGCGATCATACTGTAAAACTAGAGTTGGAAATGGTACAATAAAACTGATCGACAGTGATAAATACGTCTGCTCTCTTGTGTGTTCTTTTCACAACTGCAGAGCTTCTAAATCATTTCGAAATAATGGTCCATCTTCGATAATTGCTCCATTTGCCATACGAGCAATTGTAAAGATGCATTTCACTGATTGATGTAAGTACTTTTTATTTTTCGGTCGATGTGCTTTCGATATTAGAAAATGGAAGTCGAATCGGAATGCGATCGAATTTATTAACGATTGAAAAATAGGCTCGTTAAGGAGTTAACGAGGTGTTGAAATTTCGTTCCTATAACGAGGGCATAGCCCTTTTCTTAAACAAGTGCTCATTTGCAGTACGATCGTATTTAGGACCATATTAATTGTCGAAATAATCATATGATTATTTCAGAATATTTTAATTTATTTCTTCAATCAATTTCAAGTGTGCGTGTCTTAATTAGGCATACCCAAAAGAAGAACAGTGAAACGACTGTATAAAAAAGGAGTACATATTTTTAAATGTCCGTCACTCGTCTGTAATGTACTATTCGGATGCATAAAATAAAACTAGCAAGTTCACATCTATTCTGAGAATAGACGACACAAAAGCGTTGCTGTTGCAAGCCACACACGTAAATGATCGATTGAGATCTACTAAGGTTCCAGTACATAATACAATATGTGCGAAATGAGATTTATGATATCAATGGATGATTTATTTAGAAATTTTTGCTTGATTTTTTTCATAATCGTCGAAATATGAGGAAACACGTTTAAAAAGTCGATTTGTGCGAAAATTCGATAAGTTTTGCGCTAGGAACGACACAATGGTGAACATTTCTTCTTGTACCTTTTGCGACAGCGAAAGTTTCCAACTTATCGCGAAACGAACGAAAAAGGTGTTGTTATGAAGAATACTTATGGGAGAAATTGTATTTCGTACAATGTTGCCATGGATGTCTGAAATTAATTTTCGATACTAGTGAAAATCGAAAATATAGATGAATCATCTTATGACATTATAGTCAAATGATATATATGAATCAAAATAATTTCGCTGAAAATTTATAATGGATAGAAGTTTGTGATATAAAAGGTAAACTATTGTCTTTTAGTACAATGCATATGAAAGAAAGGAATAAAGATTTGAATGTTATGATGAAAAATTATATTTTAGAAATTCACAGCAACATCTGAACCATTTTACACAACACGATCTTTCCAGACGAAACGACTTCGGAACGAATTAACGAGATCCCCTCAACAAAGGCGAATCTTTCGACTCGACGAAATAAATTCGCGAAAATTTCGCCAAAACTCACCTCTAAAATCGCTCCCAACGTTACACAAAAAAAAAAAAACTAAATTTTCATCAACTTTCGAATAAAGTCAAATCCGATTTGCGACAGCGAACTTTAATTACGACCCTCGCGAGCCATCAATATTTGATTCGGCATTAACTGGGCCAAAACCCTCGACTTCGAGGGCCTAAAAGCCGAACTATTAAATTATGGAAAGGTATTATAGAATCTGATGTGCAAACCGAGCTTCGAGTGAAAACTGGTAAATATAAACGACGGACGAATCTGCGACTGATTAAATTGAACGTAAGCATCGTCTGTTTGCTCTTGTTTCGAGTGGTTAGTGTGCATAACGTTTGAATACGGTTTTGATTTTTTTTTGTGTGGGTATATCAATTTTTCGTATTTGAATATGTCAGTTTATTTATAGACTGTTTTTTTGATAAGTGAATATTTTAAAACCGATAAAAGTGTTATCTGTGCGATGTATTTATAAGCGACGCTTGTGTGGTGAAATGTCAATGTTGTTAAAAATATTATGGTTTTTTTTTTACGATCTAAACCGGATATTTCGATCGATGGATTAGATAGTTTACCGGATATATTTTTTCTATAAAATTGAATAGTATTAATTAATAATTTCACTGGAGTATCGACTCCAAGTAACTGTAATATTTTTATAACAAAATAAATGCATGCAATGTATAATATTATTTCGAAATTAGTTGTCAATTTTTAAATTCTAAAAATAAATATTTAGCTAACACAAAGGTTATAAAAAAATAAAAGACTCTTTCTAACTAGTTTAACACACTATTAAAAGATTGGATTTACATGAATCGAAATATGAAATCATACGCAATAAAGAAACTTCCCATTAATGAAAATAAAAACTAATTTGACAATAAAGAAATGAAAATCAACACAATAACTCACATACAAAATACAAAAAAAAAAAAAGTAAAATCCGCACAATCGAAAAATAAACGACGCACAATCGACCTTCGAACAATCAAAAAACACAAACCCGAATTCTCGCATGAAAAACTTTTCGGAAAATTTCCACCCCCGCGAAAAGAAAACAACGACACCGAAACCGGAACCGAAACCACCCCACGACGAAAATACCGCGAAAAAAAAAAATTCAAATACCTCAAAACGACCTTCGATCGAATCGATCCCATCCAATCATCGAGCGAAACTTTCACGTGCACCCCCCTACAACGATGCACCGAGAACTATAATATGAAAGTTTCCGGTAATTTTCGCGCATAAACCGGTAACCGGATAAAGCGGGCACCTTTCGGTTCGATTTAGTGGTTCGATTTTGTTTTTGTTCTGTTGTTTTTTTGCAGTGTTTCCGTTTCCGCGTTTTGCGTCCGAGGCGTCGCTACCCGCCAGCGACCCCCAACCAACTGTTGGAGCGACGACCGCGACGCCGACGCCGAAGCACGCAGAAGTCGGCAACTGGCGGGTTTTCGGTTCTGATTCATCATTTTGGATAAAATTTAATAGAAAAAAATGTATAAATCGTGCAAAATTGTATGAATCGTGGTACCAGCTCGAATAATCACAATTCATGAATCATTAAAAAATATTTCCGATGCAGAAAAATGTTTACTACGGTGCTAGTTCCTATTCATGTTTTTCATACTAATCATACTACTAATACATTAAATATTCGTTTTTTTTTACAAAGAAAATAACAATATAGATGTTTGTTCATTTTCAAATGCATTCAGATCTGATTGTGAGACTGGTGGCCTAAGTAAATATAGTTCTTCTTGGTAATATTTTTACTCATTTGTAACTATTGGGGACTATTTTGCTCATTGTAATTTCTATTATATGATTAGTTGAATTATTAATTTATAATTTGACATTTAAAAATATGCGGTTTCGTATTATTTTGCGCATACTATTGTCTATACTTGAATCCAATTTTATGTTAATAAAAAAAAGGTTTATTTTCAAAATGGAAAAAATATCTAATCTTACCCAACTTCACTCAGTTTTTATTCGATATATTGACGAAGTTCATCGATGAACGACTATGACGATGATTGAAAAGGAAATATTTAATATTAATCTCGTATTTGTTCTATTTGTGCATGTCATAATCTTAAAATTTCTCAATCTCTGTGATAACTCAAAATATGCACAAAGTCTATCAACTCTGACTTTTACTCTGAAAAAGTCTTGCCAGAATATAGGCCACAGATTGGCTTAGGTTAGGATTATGTCGATTTATAGTGAAGCTGAGTGAAATCAGAATATAAGCGAATGTCAAATGAACAGAAACATTGAATTTGTTAACTACTGTTAAATACTGTATAAGAATTGAATAGTCGATATGCTGAATAATGATCAATAAAAATGGAAATAATGTGTTTATTTCATTACTCTTTTTTATTGATTTAATGTACATACTTAGTGAATACATCCATGAAATTATCATTATTCTTTTACGAAAATGAAATAATTTTATAGAATTGGATAAAACAATAAACTGACGACTGTTTCATGTTGAAATATATTTATCGAGTCGGGTTATGATCGAAACTACGATATCATAGCCGAATCGAATCGCGAACGTTTTACAAAGCCAATAATTGCGTCGGACATTGTCCACAGACGCCGAAGGAAATTGCCATCAAGGTGTTCGAAGAGTTGAAATCCGGTCTTTCGTTATGAAAACTCGAGGGGGGAATTCTTTTGTGCTTAGCTTTCATTATCTATATTATTCACGAGAACGTACCTACGTACTAGACAGTAACTAAAGCTGAATCGCCGAGACGTAATCCTTTTATGACGCCAACAAAGAACATCCCATATTTTCTGCTTTTAATGCTTCGAATACACTGGAATATTCAATGAGAGCAGAAAACACGAACGGATAAATGAAAAAAAATATTGGTTTGCTCGAAATTCGGAACGCATTGAACCATACGTGCGTACGACCCTCAATAAAAATAATTTAAAAAAAGTATTTGAATATCGATTTTACTAAATAGGTATTTTTTTTATAAAAAGTGATGCAGAAAATATATCATTAGAATGATTCATTTAATTTGGTGCAATTAGTCATATCATACATATATTCAACAGGAAGTTATGTTTTATCTTATTGTTAGAGATATTATTATGTGCATAATACGTATTTACAATAAAAATGTTCATTAAAATAAAACATAAAAATCATTATAAATCTAAAAAAATTATATCAATTTAACTTTCTTTAAGGAACCAAACGATATAGAATCAAGACTAAAAAACCGACTTGCTTCGACGGGATTAATACATTACATCATCAAAACGTATTACGATGGAAGCGTGATGTGGCAACGTTCATACCAGAATTTATGATAATCATTAAAGAAATTATTAATTCGCGTAGTGAAATTTCTAGGAAAATTAGTAGACGAATTTTACGCGCCACTATTTACGCACGCCACAGTCGCTTATAGTTGTTTTTCGGTGGAAAACAATTTACTGCACGCACTACGAATGTGTAATTCACCATATCGACAAACTGTGTGATTTTTTTCAGGAATTTTCTTTAATTTTATATGTGCGGAAATACTGTTCATTATACGTGTAAAACGAATCGAGATATCATTACGATAATTGGGCTAGATTATGTGTGAAAAAGTGGTGTATATTGCTATATTATTCTATGTATATTTATGATAGAATTTTATTTGTCATAAAATATTTATAGCTATTTAATATTTAATAAGTTAAGTGAGATATATATTCAATTATTTATATAATAAAATGAAAAATATAATATTGATCTATACAGTTTCACTTTTCTTAATGATTACTATGAAAACTTTATACTAAGCACCATAATCGCGAAAATTATACCTTAATCAATCAAAATCAATTATGAAAATTATCAAACTGATCAAGCACAATAGCAATTATGATTTTTTTATAACATCCACATTCAAATAAGTATATTGTTAAACGTCAAGAAGTTGAACGTGTACCGCGCTCAATTATAATTATTTATATTTCGAAAATTTGAACGAAATTTCCCGCCACAAGCTGCTCACGTCGAATTGATTAAAATTTAATTTAATAAGCCTCTTTTGTACCTATCAAAGCCGACATGCACGGTAGAGAGAGACGAGCTAATTTAATACAAATATTGTGGGTAGAACCATTCCGAAATAATTTATGAGATGCGTGTCTAGAAGGATGCCTCATAATGCGGATAGACTTTGGACGCGTTTGGCGAATTTTTAACCGGATTTTTCTAACTATGTCCAGTTTTTAGTGCTAAATTTGACTTGAAGATAATCGAACTGGTTCAATAGAATCGATTTTGCGAAAGCTTAATCGCGGATAATTGCTGAGTGTGCACGATGTGCGATTTGCATGATTACACGTCTTCGTAGTTGAGCGATTCTCAAATTTTGGACCTATGTGATAGAATATGTTATGTTATTTCTATAGAAAATTCTATCCGATTGTATAATTCGATGTATATTTTGTATCATAAAAATAAAGGAAAAGCATTTCATACACAAGCATTTTTTCAAGTATTTAATATTTAAAGCTTAACAAATCCGTAAGAACTATTAAATAAGTGGCAAAAGACTACTGAGATATAAAATGTCATGATTTGTTAATTTTCAATCTTCGCACGTTATTTTTTAAATAGTATTAAGAATCAAACGGAATTTATTATGACTACATGAAATATCAAGGTTTTAATAAAACTCGTTAAAACATTAATTAATAGAAATAATCACATTTTCAGGCAACGAAGAGTAAAGTCAATCTTCTTGTAAAATGATTATTTTTTCCATATTTTCGGTGACGAAATCATCAAATTTTATTTTTTTACAATTTCAATAAATAAAATAGAAGATGTAGAATCCAATTTCATTACGAGCACACTCATTTCTAATTCTAAAAAACGTGAAAGAATTATAGAAGCATTATAATTATAGAAGAAGTATAGCATTATAGAAAGATCCCTTATACATTTTTACGAAAATAGAATAAAAATTAAGAAATAAACCCATCTATTCCGAATATTCTCGATATTTATCGATATATACTTTGAGAATCTTTCCGTGTGAATAGATTTGAGAAAAGCACATCATATCGGACAGTTAACACGTTGAGCGCCGAGAGCATAAACTCGCGTACATAACAACACATCATATGCAATATAGATATGTATAATATTTATTATACAGTTATGCTAAACACGAGCAGAGACTTGCGAATCGATATGAAACGACGATCCCAACTCGCGATAAAATAACAAATGCGAAATCGCGCTCACTTTTGAGCGATAAATTCGAACCGAGCGTGTCGTTTGTCGTTTAAGGGTTACACGTTCGTATTTACACGTTTCAGTTGATTTCGAGTGATTTTCGTGAGTATTGCAATTCGATTTTACTTAAAAATATATCATATACAAATGACGACTGAAAAGGCCAAGGGTTACAAGTGACTTAGCGATGATTTCGAGAAAAGCGCGCTCAAAGTTGATCACGTACCTACATGTATTAGAAGGAGATTGAGTGATTTGATGGTATGTCTTGGTATATGTTCCAAGTACGTTTATATCCATTTGCCACCAAATAATATGAGCGTGCATAGAAGCGACTCCTGTGCATAACTCAATTTCAGCAAAAATGTCACTTGAACCCCTTGACCTTTCCATTTTATGTTTTTCATAGACTCCTTAGTGGTTGATCTTTTTGAAATGAAACCTTCCAGAGTTATTGTGAGCACGCCTTGGAAGGTTTTTGTATCATAACTTTTTGCAATTTACATTAAATATTTTATAAACAACTGAATTTCTATCATTTAAGAGTTCTTAAAGGGGATTTATTAAATTTATATTATAAAGGGAAAATACTTTACAAAAATACTACAACTTAATAATCAAGCGAAAATATAAAATCGACTTAAAGTCTCGAGAAATGTCAGTTCGCAGAAACTAGTCGAAAAATATATTGCAATATATAGAACCACTATCGAAATAGATCGTAAAAATCCTTTCGAAAGATACAATACTATATAAAAATCGCTCGGAAAAAAAAATCGTAAAAACCTCGAATTATACATCGATATGAAAAATCTATACGTTTTCCAGTGAAAAGCCGACTTACGTCATTGTCATAATAATGCGAATTTACTCTCAGCCGAGGGTTTGGTTCCTCTGGCCTTGTTGCGCATACACGAAGCGTTGAATCTCGAACGAGAGGTAAAAGATACCAAAATGGAGGCAAAAAAAAGAACGACAAGAGACGCTGAAAGGACTATCCATCCCGAGGCTAGCACAATACCTATCTTAATATACGAGTGAGCTTCATACCTTGATTCATGGGGTATATAATTCAGTGGTGGTCGCTATACGTGCTAGGATTGTGGATTACACCTTCGAATTTTTCGTCATATTAATATAACATCGTTCAAATTTAAGTAAAGATCGATATTCATTCTATTCTGTTTCTTAAAAAGTGATTACATTTAAAAATAAGCGTTCACGTTATTGTTGTGTTTGTATTATTTTCACCGGTTAATATTGTTGCTTCATAAATGTACACGAGAAGAAGTCTTAACGGAAATAATCACGGAATTCCATTAAAATAATAAATCTAATCAGCAACGAATTAGTGTATAATATAAGCGATAAAAGCTTTCTCGACCGGAGGAGAGGGAGATTTTCCGCAAGAGGAAAAAACCGCGTCTAGATTTTCATTTGGAGAAAATAAAGAACATAGCCAACGGCTTCGACCGACTGAAACAACAGGGATGACCAACCATCGAAAAATCATAAACATAATCGAAAACGAGGGTACGGATTCGTATCGAATGCATTCATTATTCAAACGCGGTCGAACCTTTTTTAATTCACTATAAAATTCAAACCTATTTTTATAACATGCAACTTCTGTACATACAATATTTAAGCCGAACGCTCAAATTGAAATCAAACATAAAAATAACCACTAGAATTATTTACAAAAAAGTTCTATAGAAATCTAAAAATTTAGATCTACATCTCTCAAATGACGATTGAAAAGGCCAAGGGGTAAAAGTAACATTTTTGCCGAAATTGATTTATGCACAGGAATCGCTTCTATGTTCGCTCATTTATTTGGTGGCAAAAGGATATAAACGAATTCAGAACGTGTGTCGATTTATACTATCAAATCACTCAACCTCCTCTTAATTAGCCAACTTTGAACGCGCTTTTCTCGAAATCACCCCTTGTCCTTTTCAGTCGTCAAATAGAATTGATTAATTTTAAATTCAAATTGTGCTGAAAATAAATACATATTTAAAGAATTCGTTCCAAAATCTTTCAACAACAATAAACAGTATTTCCATACATTTTCAACAAACACCTATCGATGCGACCTTTGAGCTTTGAACTTTGAACTTCGATCTTCTTCAATAGATTCAAGTCTTGAATCTTCGAATCCTACATCGGATACAAATCGAAACATGACAAACTGAAAAATCAAAAGCAGATTCTGTGTCCCACGATGTGATAGTTGAAAGTAATACTATAGAAGTGTTCGCATCATGTGAAATAGCCGTGTACTTAGCCGAGCGAACGTTCGAGTGCCATCGAATGAGTTTGCTCTCTGCATACGTTTACACACTATCGTGTTTCGCTTTCGAGATATGGACTATGTTACCTCAGTGTATACTATAATATAATAGTAAATGGTCCCATAAAGGCGCTTTTATACCCTACGATTTAAAAACATTTCATACTAATCCAAAAACAAATGGTCTCTTATGGAAATTTGATTGCTATTGATTTGAAATCTGTTCAGTTTTAGAACGAATTTTATTGTGAGAGTGATAAGATATTAATGTTTTGGAGAATATTGGATCGTGTGAATGAAGCTTTAGAGTGTGAGTCTGCAGAACTATGAAGCTGAGAGTTTGCTTTTCGCTTTTCAGCTGTGGTTGTGTATGGAAAAATTATGTGTTGGGTTTGCTTTGGGAAGCATGAGAGAATATGATATGATAGAAATACAAGTTTAATTTAAGTAAATATTATTTTCTTAACAGATTAGTAATATTTATTTACTAAATTGTTATAAGTTAGAATACAAAATATTGAGATAAATCAACAATATTCTAATAATAGTAATTTATGACATTCGTGATGTACATAAAGAACTTTTCTGATTTTCATCTATTTTTTTTCCATTACACGTGATTCATAAGATTAATAAAATAATCAACGAAAATTTAAAATAATCAAACACACTCATTAATTCTTAGAGGCTGAAATTTTCGAACACGAAGAATATTTCAGTTTACTGAAAAGAGGAAAATTATGGGTCGACACGAAGATTAATGTAAACGAGTGAAATCCTCAGAATGTCATTGCTCGAGTATATCCTAATCCGCGAAATGACTGACGTAAGCAGTAATTATTTCCACGCACACAATTTTATACCATAAAATATAAATTTTTGTACGAAATTATAAATTTGGAACATTTTCACTAATAAATAACAAAAAAATCTAAATCACTATTATAATATAAATATTGTTTATATTGTTCAAAATAGGACTTTCAATTGCCAAATAGCAATTAGTAAGCAAAAACATCTTTCAAATTCCATAGAAAAAAAAGTTTGACTTAGGTTATGTAGCTAAACCAACGATTGAAGTATCTACCCTTATTAACCAGTCGAGTGCTGAGGAACGCAATGTCGCTCCTTTTTAGTATAAAAAACAAACGGTCAGCACTCAAATGGATAAAAATAAAAGCTGCTTAAAAAGAAAAAAGTACAGTTTGAGCAGCACTGGAAAGTCGACTGCAATGGCGCATTAGCACACCATTGTGCATTATGCAATTCAATCAGAATGACTCCGGTGCAAGGTAGACATTTCGTGCCGATACGGTAATTAGCGCATGAAAAAGCCTATTTGCATGCACGTGGGTGCACCTAATCGCGAAAATATTTATGCACGGTATAGTTTGTGTGGACTGAACCTTCGGCTCATCGCTGAAACATTAGCTGTTGTTTTTTTTTATCCGTAGAAAATAAACAAAATGGGTTTCAGTATGAAAATGAAGGTTAGAAACGTTCTAATAGTGTATGTATTTTTGAATTTAAAAATCTGAGCTAGGAAAACGTTTTTGTAGCACTGGGGTAGGTTTCGTTTCATAGAAGTTTCATAATATAGGAAGTGTGGAACTTGAATGTTTTTTTTAATCAGGCTATTTTTAGTAACTTGTTCGAATTGGATGACATTAAGAGTTTTTGAATTTTGAATTAAATTAATTATTTTTGTCAAACATATGAATGCATTAAGACACAATCGATCATGGCGATAAAAAAAAAACTAAATTTTCTAATAGAAAATTTAATACATACATATAAAATATTGCTATAAAAATAATGTTGCACGTATTAGAAAATTTTCAATCGTTCAATTAACATACCTAACTTAATCCTAGCATCATTTCTGAATCAATCGACTCACTACGCAACGATCGGAATCGATCAACCAAATTTGACATTATACAGAATCAAATCTGTCAAATGGACAAAACTAAACCTCAACACTGAAGAAGGCGAACTTGCGAGTCGTTTCAGCGGCTTTCAGCCGAAAATAACACCGAGAGGCGTACGAAAACATCACGTCGCCGGAACGTCCGACGGAATTCCGTATTAATTTATTAAACAAATAGTGAGCAGCGAGGCAAACAGACGAACTGAAACCGTTACCGAATTACGACATAGTGGCCCTTTCATAATTGAATACTGCGAACCTTCCTAGGACCTAGTATACCGGGCACTGTACAGTGCTAAAGTACTGAACTAACGCTCGGTAATGTTGCACGCGTATATAACACTGCAAACATCATTAAAACACACAACGACTGCCTAATCACGCATTCTGAACGACCGAAGGGCGAAGCTTGAAGGCCTACGATGATAATTTCGATGAAAATATTCTATAATTTGTGAAAAATCGCATTCAACTTAACGATGATGAGCTTGGGGATTTTCCTCGGTGATGCGATGAATCAGCTGAATTTTCTTTTACATTGTCGTGAATATGATAAATTTAGCTTAGTCACAAATTGCGTGGGTTATTTACAGTTTTAGATATTGTTTATTGATAAACTCGATGAATTGAGCTTTTAATTTTTGATGATGCACTAGTGCGCTTCAATTGTGGTTCACGTTATGTAAATGTTGCTTGTTTTGCATATTGTTTTGGTGTATCGATTCAAATAGCACGTAGGAACATTTGTAAAACTTAATCTATTAAAAATAATCTAAACATAAAATATTAAGTCTTAGATATTAAAATGCTGAAATAATAAACGTTCTCAAGGTAATAAGTAAAAAATGGTTCGAGCACAAAGTGAATAAATTTAAAACACACACTCGATCCTAAAAAGTATTTGCATGAATTTCTCCCAGTAGAAAAACTTTATATGCGTATAAAATAAAAACCGCAGTACGTACTGCGACACCAGGTGGAATAAAATATTTTATTGCACTCCAGGTTTACACGCTCACGTTTTAAATACGAAAATGTAGAGACGATAAAACAACACAGAAACTCTTCCATTACAAAGAGCAACATGCGAAATCGACCACACATCAACACACCAGGAAAATACATGTATCATTGAGAAAAGCAAGGACATGGGAGAATACTTTGAAAGTTTTCTTACGAGGAGAAGTCCACCGATTTTAGCAAAACTCAACAGAAACGAAACGTTAAATAATGATGAACAACTGAAATGTAACTCTTAATGGATAGATGGACTTATTATATAGTTAGTTACCAAAACAGTGAAAAAAACCGATCCTAAACTTCACCAGTAAACTATCAAGAGTATATTTTCGTTGTTCATCATTACTTTATGTTAACTTAAAATACATTTCTACTAAGTTTCAGCAAAATCGACAAAGACAAGTACATACATATGGACTATCCTTCCAAGAAAACTGTTCCGAGACCTTCAAGAATAAGTCCCAGTTTCCATGCCCGGTGTGCTGATGTGAATTGTTAACGAGAGGAAGATAAAATACATTTTGCAAAGCGCATCACTCACACGGTGAAGTGGTAGACGAAGCATCTCCATCCAGCTGGTCTTTCGAGGAAATTATAAACTTGACCCTGGAAGGTCGCTCGTCCAGCGTGTCTTCTTTGCTTCCTCACCAGGTACTTTCCGGCTGCACCCCATTCTCTTGGTTGCTCCAATAAAAGAGCGGCTGTAACGAAAATAAAGTCGTTTGGAAATTAATGGGGTGTCGAATTGAATTGTTTGATGGAATGTAAAAAAATATGTCGATTTAAGATTATTTGAGAAATGATTGGTACAAATCATATGACGACAGAAAAAGCCAAGGAGTACAAGTGATATCGCGGTGATTTCGAGAAAAGCGCGTTCAAAGTTGACCATGTATTAGGAGGTAGTCGAGTGATTTGATGATATACGAAGTATCTTGCTACATGTTCTGAATTCGTTTACATCCTTTTGTCACCAAAGAAATAAGCGTGCATAAAAGCGATTCCTATGCATAACTCTATTTCGGTGAAAATGTAACTCGTACCCCTTGGCCTTTTCGATCGTCATATATAATGTTGGAGAAAATTCATGTTTTTAATTTTTAATGTATTTTTCAACAAACGAAAATAACTATAAAAGACTCGCTGTGTACTATCGTATAAAAATAACATTTCATTGTGCCTTCATAGAATTGATCGAGAACAGAAACGCAGCTTAGTCGGAGCAAATTCAACGAAAATAGAAACGTCTTTTGTGGATGTAAAAGAGTGCCTCAATGGCTGTGAGCAGCGCGCCGCAAAAAGCGCGGGAAAAACGCGTTCAAAAAGCACGGAGACGAGTTTAAATCGAACAATGGGAAAAAGCTCCTCGTTCTGTAGTGTTTTGTGTCTGTCTGTACGTACGTACTCACTTTTCATTTAGAGATTGTAGTACTGGATTTTAGCATAAAGAGTGTTTTTTAATCGTTGGTTTAGACGAAAGCGTGAAATTCGTTTGTTTGATTTAACATTTACTGAAAGTTTTTCTATTTATACGTATGTTTTGTAAGATTTTATCGATTTTGATGAAATTTTAAAATAATTTGTATTTAATTCAGCTTACATTAGTATGATTATTTATACAGACATGCATGTATTAAAATCATTATTCAAATGCAGTTATTTCATGCTAGTTATTTTATAAGCATCTAAGTTATTTCTAAATAAAATTATATACATATAAAATTATGCATTTTGAAAGACTAATATATCTGAATACATACTTTCATGCAACTGTACAAAATCTCTCACCTTTTTTTATCCTTTACAAAATTTATTTACAAATATATTACAAAACTTACGCTATGTAAAACCCGATATAAAATGAAATACACAGAACATTTATCAATGGTATGCAAAAACTGTATTTGTATAGACAAACAATTTTTTCATCAAATTCCGAAATGAATTCGGTTCAAATTTCAACTGCAATGCACGAATTGCATAACAGAACAAAAGCCGGTGCAATATACGAAAAATCCGAAGCTCGTATCGAATGCATTTTCCGATAGACCCTTGAAAAATCCGATTCTCGATCAAAAAATAAATAGGCGAACACGTGCGAGACTTCACTGAAAATTCAATCAACTCAAATATACGAACGAGACACGAAAACTCGAGACGAAAGTGGGAAAAAATCGCGAACCGCTGAAATATTAAGGGCTCGAACGCGCTTTATTTTCGTGCACAAACGTACGTGGCCTTCCTACGGTGAGGGAAATGTACACGTGAAAAAAAAATCGTATCGTATGTATGTAGAAATAAGAGCAAATATAAGAAAATGTGTGGATTCGTAGGTACGAGTTTGCGAGAAGAACTCGCGCGCGCCTCGAGCAAACAATAGTACGAAAGTAATCCCGCGAGGACGAAAAGCGAAGCGAGCTTTTCCGAGGAAAATCGCCGAGTTGTGGCTGTTTTTTTCGTATTTTTTATCTAAATTAAGTGTATGTGTAGTCGATTGCGAATAATTATAATAGTTACAATGAGTACTGTTAAAAATAATCGATGAAAATTTGATCGAGACGCATTTGTGATGACGTTAATCGAAATATCCAAAACCAATGTTGATCTGAAAAGTTTTATGTAAAAATAAATTAATATAGATGTAAGATTTCGGTCGAAACCGAAAATTTGAAGAAGTAAAGAAAGAATATTATTTTCAATTTGTAGCACATTCGAATTTTTTGAGTTTTACCGAGACGTAATTGTTAGGTTTACCTGTTGCGTGAAAAATTATACATTTCGCAATTGTAGTGATATCTGTGTTCAAACTTGTATAGCTATCCGCGATACGAACCGATTGTTTTAATGTTGAAACTTTTCAGTTTCACTAAAAGATGTCTTTCAGCTGAAAATCGATAAAGCCTCATTTCATGAATTCAAAACTTTTCCTATGTATGTGATAATTTCTTACAATATCAAAAAAGCGCTGAAAATATAAATACTTATTATAATCAAAAATATCTAATGTACCTAAAAAAATAATTCACATTTTGTTATATGAAAAACAAAATATTTTCGTATGGAAAAAGTTATTCATAGAAGTACATACAAATCAAATAGTCTACAAATCTAAATTAATAATTGCGCTAATTGTCTGTGTGTCTGTCTGTCTGTCTACACCTCTATTACAAAGAATGCTTAAAATAGGCGCAGATAACACAGAACATAAATCTCATAACTTTATTCTAATTAGACATACGTTGATATTTCAAACGTGCTGATCATTACAAACAATTTTAAGCAAAATTAAAACAAACGACAAAAATTCATATCGACGAAAAGTCAAAAGAAACGTCAAACGAAAGACTTCGTCTAAATTTTTCATGCAGAAAAAGTGCACTAAACGTAGAAAATTCAGGAACGGATCTGAGACTGACGCGTTTAATTCGACTGGACGGTTTTATCGTGCCTGGTCTTTTCATAAATTTCCGACCGAACTAGGCCAACGTGAAAACTGTTCCCATCCTATACATATAATACAAATAGGTACATATTCCTATCTAACAACTGTATATATTGTACGAAATCGTAGAAGGCTTCGTTTCAGAAACTGACGACAAAGCGTGCACAATGCGCCACCGAAATATACGAAGCGCATACGAATCGCTATGGAAAATATCTTTTAGCGTGAAACGTTTGCAAAAACGATTGAAATCTGTATTCATTCAATAGTATAAGTGTAGAAAAATTAAGAAAATTCACTTCTTTTTATTAATAAATCAATTTTTATAGCCGTATATTTGATTAACCAACGATTTGAGTATGATGGCTTTTGATAAGCGATATGATTTTCGTGTAGCAAATGACATCGTAAAACGTAAGTGAGACTCACTTATTTGTAACGATTTTATTTATTATCAATGAAACATAATACGACGATGAGACTGTTAGCTGGAACTATCAAATATTAATTAAACGATAGTAGATAATAGCTTCCACTAAAACGTTTCGACGGATAGGTCATGCACCATTTGCTTATCGCAAAAGATACCGTACGAGTGGTATTTTCACTTGAATAAAAACGTTAATTATAAATTTATCTTTAATATTATATATAAAATTGTAACATTTAATTAAAAAAAATAGATAAAATACTTTATAAACGAGAAATTTGAGAGGAATTCGGGAAAATTTTAAGCCCTATCCGAAACTATAATATAATTCGATAAGCTTCCAATTTCAACATTGCGTAACGATTGATTATTCATCATCTACAGCCTCAAACAATACACGTCAGCCTAATAATAATATATTCGAGATCAATATCATCATATCGCAACACACGTCGTTCAATTAACGCTTTCGATCAAAGCGACAAGTTTTTCCGAACGGGTTCGAAATTCGAGAGGAGAAAATCCCTCGGGAAATAGGAAAACTTCGTAGCAACTAATTTAGCAAATGGCACACATTAAATCTAGAATCGGAAAATCAATTGGTGCGACCTTACGAAATGACGCGAAGTCGGTTTGCACGAGACTTAGAATGGAGTTTTCCATTAGAAAGCCGTTATCTGTTCTGAAAGGTCGATCTTCTTCGAATAATTATCGCTAGGAGGATTAATTAATTGATTGTGGATCAAATTAAGCGTTGAAAAGTTTTCTGGCCAAAGTTTAACTGTCGATGAAAATTGCGGATTTCACTATAAAATTGAGTTCAATAGGTATATTTACATTTTAATTATGAATATGATCTTAATAGATTGCGAATACATAAATTTAAAGTCACGCTAAAGATTGATACATAAGATTTGAAATGTCGTATTTAAAATTTAAACGATCGTTAACAAATACCTTTAACCTGGCACGCGAACTATGCGAATCCTGTGAAACATACTTTCGAAATTTATAAGAAAATTCTGATTTTTAATCGCAGATATTCCATATATGAACGTAATAGTTAATCAAAAAATATATCACGTTAAAATATTTAATGGCTAAGCACACAATCTAAATCGCAATAATTATAAGTCGTATGGGTGAATTTTGATCAGACAAATGAAGATAAAAAAAATCTGATTTTTCTAGCTTATAATAAAAAAATGTATTTTATTTTGCTTCAAATTTTATAAATTGCTTTTAAGTTAACCCTTTAAATGTACGAAACTCTTTATAGCGATTATGAATAAATGAAATTAAGCAGCAATTTATGCTGTTTATGATCTCGGTTGAAAATTCGGTTAAAAGAGGCGTTGAAACGAAACTTTTCGATATAAATGTAAAAATATTCTTCTTGAGAAGAATTAAATAAAATACGTTTAAAAAAACTGAAATTCATGAAAAAAAAACGCAGTAATGAAAACTCATGTTTTAAGAGAAACATTTCTAATGAAAGACTTGTATTGAAAAGTTTTATTATGTTGAACTTTTTTCTTTTTAGGGAAACGATAAGCTTCAAATTGCATCCAATATGGATATTTTATATCTGAGAGTACAATACAGTTTAATGAAGACGAAGCAAAAAAAAGGAAGAGAACAAAAGAAGCGATATTATCGTCTAAATTTTATAGGATGATCAACGGCTTCCATTCGCATTACAATGGATTCGAGATAAAAAGGACGAATTCGACGACGATTCCTTCCACCACAAAAGAACGAATCGCTTTCCATTTAGAAAAGCTTTTGTGTTGCACAAACTGTTTATTTCATTTCTCCTCGACATTCTATTATTTAACGACAAATATACGTTCTAAACGAAAAACCTTCAAAGAACTAATTAAACAGTATGCATAACCGAGATGCTTATTTTGCAATCGTTTGAATTGCATCGGATGGAAATTTCGATTAATAGAAGAGTACTTGATAAAAAAATGCATTCTTTTGAGAGGTCATGTCTCGTTTATTTTATTTTTTTCAATATTTTAATCTACAGCATTTGCAATTCTTTCTTTTCCATCTTGCGAGGCAATTTTGCGAAAGCGAACTGCTTCGTCTTAACCGAGAATATTTTTTTCATCGGAAGTGAAAAAAAATGTTCGTGAAAAAAATGGCTTGGCTGAAATTTTTGTGGAGGCTTTCGAGGAATTTTCTTACCTGGCACGATTTGTATTGCCAGTTATATCGTGATGACAGTACACGAAAAAACATGATTCATTTGAGCTCAAAATAACTGAATACGAAATCGATTAAATTCTCAGAAAATGCCACTATTGATTTTCAGCTGCTAATTATAAAAAAAAAATGAGTCATGAAAGTGTTGATTGAATATTTCCATGTAAATATTCCCAATCTTGGCTGAATCTACAATCACTCTATGATACGATGATCAATTAATGAATTATACAATAAAAATAGATGTTTTGCAAAAGAGTTAACGTACATATCTAATGGTGTTGAAAAATAGAGGAAGCTCTTCGAATTTATAACATACAAAATACGATGCAAACATATTCGAATAATTCGTCAATGTCATTCGTAATACGAAGGAAACGATGAAACAAACCCTAAAATTTTGAGCAGTCTGTCATAATTATCTAGCCTAGAGAACGGATGTACATTTTTCACGGGCACGTTTATACTATTTTCGTTTAATTTTATCTACAAATAATTTAATTGACAAAATTCAATATTGTTTTTCCTTTGATTACAGAAATTTAATTATAATGTCATTAATTTATCGAAGAGAAATTGTCGTAACAATCTATCATCGCTTGAGTGAAAGCCAATAATTTGTTAATATTTAATTAAATTTTATACAAAACAATTTATTAAATTATATTTTGATTCGATTATTTTCTAATTTTCGTAATAAAGTCCGAAAGAAATAGTAAATATTTTACAATCTTGTAATCGGAGATGGAAAACTCAACATGATAAATTGCTCTTTTCGAAAACGTTTTTAGTCAGAAAAAGTTTCTACAACTAGAAATTTATGATCTAAATATGAATTTACACGATGACAAGCAAAGCTATTCTAAAAGTTTCAAATGATATATTAATTAATTAAATGATATATTAATAAAGTACCAACGTTTATGTTATATACATGTAAGATTCATGTAAAACCTTACGAAAACATAATTTATTGTACTTGAAAAGATATTTGTAATTCATTTTCGTAAGATTTTACTAATCAATATAATACAGTAAGTCTTTCGTGTATCAACGATGCTGAAATAGAGCTTTGAATTTTTTTTTTAAAAACCTAATTTGTGAAAACAAGAATGCAACATATTCGCTGAAACAAGTTGAAATCGTTTTTACAAAACCAGTATATGTTTAAACATTAAGTTATGGATAAAAAATACAGATATTATAAAATTATTAAAAAATTAATTAACTCAAAATCTTATTAGGAGTATCGATGGTCTTCTCAAAACAGGAAGAATTTAATGTATGGAATATGTTGAATGAACACTAGGTGAAAATATAGTAAGCCAACCATGATGCCGGTTATCCACTTCAAATTTGAGCGAAGCGGACGAAGTACACACCTATGCGTAAGATAGAAATAGCTACATAGGCGTCTCCCTCTCACAAACAGATGTCTCTCCTTCCGCTCCGATCCGCTTTGCAGTGGACAGCCTGCATTGCGATGGAAAACCCACCATCTTGTAACACCCACCCTCACATTATTCCTACATCAGACCGGCCTAGTCGAGTGCGAGCAAACAAAACACGACAAGACCTAGCAAAAGACATTGTCCCAGACATAGTAATTGTAAAAGCATCGCCGATGCACGAAAGACTGGAAAACAAACAGAATGCGAAGGATGCAAAAGCGGTTAGAGCGGAGCCAGCTAGCGCCCCCTACTTACTATAATTGACCTCACCTCCGCTGGAGGCGGTGAGCGTGTCCGGCGTGGGATCGAGCAGCTGGTTCGCGGAGTTGTTGTCGCTGATGGTGGGCGAGGGGTCCGCCGGTGGCCTGGGCGCCATCAGGAGCGTCTGCGCCTCCTCCACCCCGAGCCTCTCCATCGGACGTCGGGGCAGACCGCCCACGCCTCGCTCCAACATTGTATCACCATCTAATCCACCTGCCAGGTTACACGAATCGACCCTCTCCCTTCACTTGCACCACACTTACACTTTACAATTGGTTTTGTTCACTTAGATTGTGGTACTTGGTTCTTCTCCCTGAGCTTCAATCGGACCAAAATACTCTAGGATCATGAATTGTGAACGGACTGGACAGGTTACACGAATAGACCTTGTCCTCAAACACTCCATTTGCACCACATTTACACGTTGGGTTTGGTTTTGTTCACTTAGATTGTGGTAGTTGGCTCTCCTCCGGACCAATATACTCTAGACTGTCTTCCCTCAGACACTCCAATTGAGCTTGATTCACACTTTTGGTTCACTTAGATTGTAGTAGTTGGTTCTTATTAGGATCATGAATTGAGAACGGACTGGACAGGTTACACGAATAGACCTTGTCCTCAAACACTCCACTTGCACCACATTTACACGTTGGGTTTGGTTTTGTTCACTTAGATTGTGGTAGTTGGCTCTTCTCCGGACCAATATACTCTAGACCGTCTTCCCTCAGACACTCCAATTGCGCTTGATTCACACTTTTGGTTCACTTAGATTGTAGTAGTTGGTTCTTATTAGGATCATGAATTGAGAACGGACTGGACAGGTTACACGAATAGACCTTGTCCTCAGACACTCCACTTACACTTTGGGTTTGGTTTTGTTTACTGGTTTTGTTCACTTTATGTTCAGATCGTGTTAGTTGGTAGTGACCTTCGATTGGAGGAGTGTGGATGTTACTGAATCGAATCGAATGTTTCCTAAGACACTTTAGTTACAGGCAAGTTACACTTTGGGTTTGTTTTGTTCACTACGTGCTCAGATTGTCGTAGTTGGTTCTTGAAATGTTGGTTGTAAGTTTCAGATAGACAAGTGCGGATGTTCTTTGATTTCGAATTGTGTACAGACTGGACAGGTTATTCAAATCTAAATGCTCAGGATTCATATGAGTTCACTTTCGATTGTTCATTGGATGCTGAAGCAGTAGTCGTTGATCTTTATCAGTAAGATGCCACTTATGTTTATGATGATGCAAGATTGATCATATCATGCAACTGAACAAATATAGTGTTTGCTTGGATTTCGAGGCCTTGTATGCGGTTGCAAATGGGTTTACTAATACGAATAGACCATTTCGTCGATTGATTCACTTTTGGTTTGATTGTGTCTCTGAAAGTTCAATTTTAGATTCTCAATACAGATTCTACTTCAGTTATGTGAAAATTGAGAATTTTTTGCATTATTATTTTGTCATATATTTGATAGACTTTCGATAACAATTATTTTAGAATATTTTTGTGATATCCATGTAGAAAGATTTTTTGATAATTTAGTCTAATTGAATTGCAAAATTTACTAACCAAATTCGCTAGTAAATATACAAAACTGTCCCATCAACATTTCAATTTAGACATTGAAAATAGATTTCGATATTTTTTTCCATTCTTTCAGTTTATCTTAAATCGTATACCACCATCTGAAACAAAACAAAATATTTTAATGCTTTTCGATTATACGTTAAGAAATTTTGATTCCCTCTCGTTTAACATTGGAAATAAATTTCGACCTGAATTTTAAACATTTTAGTAAAAAGACAAATATCAAAACATAAAGTCGAAAAATTACTCACAACTACATATACAAAACAAAATTATATTACACTCTCGCACCCATAGCGAACTCGGTATAGGAAAAAAACTGACTTTTATTCCAGATTCTCACACATAACAATGAATATTCATGGAAACACTATGGACTTATCCGCGACGGACTCAAATCCAATATTTGTGGATGCAAAATTCAAAACACACGTTATTCCGCATTCGGGAAACTCTCTAAACCGCAAACACGTGAGCATAAACTATGCATGCTTCGAGAAGTAAATAATGATGAATGCGAGTGCACGTTTCAAAACTCAATACCGAATATTCATGTTGTATCAAAGAGACGATACGCGGATGTTTCGGAAACTGAAACAAAGTGATACGTGCCCGTAGAGTGAGTTTAAAATGACTTTACGAACTGAAGACATTGTCAATGCAGAATGGATTCGATAGAAATTGTATTTCATAGGAGACTACGACTCAACCATCAATGATTTCAGTGAAAATTTATAGAATTGTAGTATATGATATTGTCGAGAAGAATTAAATTGTGTATCTCAATAGTTTTTTTAGTTATCGCAGGTCAAAATTTGGTATATTTGAGAAAAAGCGAAAAAGGTCCAATAGAAAGAATATGTTTTATATAGTTTCTATCGAAATGATGAATTAAGAGTTTGCTGTACCAAAAGCCGAAACTGAAACACAAAGGGAACTAACCTTGTTAGAATGACCGTATATTGTGGATAAAGCGAGACACGTGTGATGTTCATGCGACCTTTTCATATAAAACTTTACGTATAACGACGTGTCTTGATAAAATACTGTTAAAACTTTTCTTATTTCTTCGCAACGCAGAAGTCAATGCTCTGATAGTCTATTTGCGAACAGACCGACGATAATTCAGCATTGACTTGAGATTGAATTTTCTATGAAAAAAACAATTTTAGACTATTTAATAATCGCATTTTGTCACTATTACGAACTCATTATAGCGGAACCGCGATTTTAAAGCAAAATCGGCTTAGCGTCCGGTCTTTTAATCAGTCTAGCTAAAAGCTTTTCCGAGCCAAATTCGCCCAAACGAATTCATCTAAAATAACGATAAACCTGTAGGAGAAAAAAATCGCAAATAAAAAGAAACACTGTGCCGGCTTAAAAAAAACGCATTTGCAAGCTAACGACGCATCGTGAATAATAATCGAAATTTAAGTCGGGCGAAATTGTGAGCGAATTTCATTTTTAGTCGTTCAAGTCTCGTTTCCGACGATTTAATCGGAAAAAGCACCAGGTTTTATTTTGTCCTTTCTGCATAAACGATGATTTAAGTACTCCCGAGTGTTTCTAAGGTATTGTGTCAAATTTTAATATTATCATCCTTGCGTTTTTTATGGCCGCTTTAATAAAAAAATATACGATTTTTCGCAGCAAAGCTTTATTTTAATAATAAGAAGATTTAACATGATAAAATATAGATATCATCTATGCACATTCAACTATGGAATGTTTTGTATATGGCTTTAACACCACACTTCCTGTGATAAATGACAATGAAGCACCAAACAAAACAACATTACTGTTAATTACAAGCAATAATGAATATTAAACCGCAATTTGAAGCTGATGAAATTGCAAACGAAGCAAATATCGGCGCACTATGTACAACACCTGAAAACGCGAAACGTGTATTAAACACGATAAGAGAGTTGTTTTTCAAAATAATGTCACGGTTCGAAGGTTCGATATTTTTTCCGATATCGATTCGATTCAATATAATCCAAAAAGCGCGCGAATTCGGCAGGTGAAAGTCACAAAGCGTGAAAAAATAACGCGATTCGATCATCGTTCGGCATAATGAAAAATTTCGGCGATGGAACTGTAACGAAATATTTATGGACGTATGTTTGCGGAATCTGATATTATTATTGAATTATTGTATATCAGAAGTTAATACGGATCAATTTTTATCTGACATTGAGTGTGGACGTCATTTCTGATACGAAACGATGCATTTATTAATAGGAAGTTTTATTATATTACCATACATTTTTATTATTCAGCTACTCGTATACAATATGTAGCTCAAAAGATTCGATTGACAAAATAATTAAAATATACGTCATATGTATTGTTAGAACTAGAAGAGTTGAAAATGCATAATTGGATTTGTCTAATCATAATAAGACTCAACCGAAAAGAAACCATAGAATTAAAAAAACACGTAAGCATTAAGTTAGTCAACGGTGTGATAAACTCAATGTTCCTACATGTTACTGAAAATCGAAAATTACAACTTCTAATGTTTCAATAGAAGCTTGAATCAATTCTATCTCTAGATACTCTTTCTTCATTTTGGTTGATTATTCAGAATGTAGTTCATCTTCCACTGTTTCTCTGGTGTGTTCTGATACTTATGTGTATAGAAATTTATCTGCATTTACATTTATGCAAAATAATTTGTGTATATTTTTAAGAATCGATTTAAATGAAATAATTTATTTCCAAATGAATATGCGATAGTATTAAGAAAATTTCTTTCATTAATGAGAAATCCGAGTATGACTTGAACCGCGAAAATCTTTAGGCTCGCTTCGTTGAATTTTCCGAGAGTTTTCTTTCATTTTCATAGCAGTAGGATCGATAAGACGGTGAAAACTCGACGGAAAAGTGTCGGTTCGGAAAAGCATAACGCTTTTCCGCAATTTCCGCGAAACGACAATGCGCTTAAAGTTTTCAACATCGTCATCACTATAAACGTGAAAGTCATCCGTCTGTTCGAAATTTTTTCTTTGTACGTATGTATGTTTTAATGTATATGAATTTGTGAGGAAAAAGCATTTTTAAGAACGAATGTTGTGTTTATGCCGTTGATTTTTTCAATTCGAATGTATTTTGAATACTGCATTTGTAATAAAGTGTATATGTATAACATTTTATTTTTTTCATATCGATCAGTAATGTGTGAAAGTTTATTGAAAGTATTTTTGAGTTTTAAGAAAAATGAAAATATTATATGAATACGGAAATGTAAGAGATAGATATAGTAAATTTCACATGTGTTGCTCTTTTAGAAGTGTTCCTTCAAGTGAGCAAAACAAAATCTCAAACAGAATATCTTTGTCAAAATGGAGGAGCTTTCAGAATAAATTTTTCACTAAGCATGATATTAAACTTTACATAAATAATACTAAAACTAATATTTAAGTAAGTTTTAATAAATTTAGTAATCTGTAATAAATTGTAAATACAAAGTTTATACGAGCATATTACTTCAACACACACATTGTTTTAAGCGCATAAATAAATAATGTGAATTAATAAACCTAAAAGGCTGAAATATTCACTCAAATTATGAATGTTGTGATACTACAGTATACCTAAATGAACTGGGAAAATTTACGGAAAATTGAATTATTAAACTGATTGACACTGTGCACGAACTTGCACCGAAATGCATTAGCTAATTGCGATTAACTCGTGCTCACGAAATTTTAAATTTTCCGGTGTAAAAGGTCCTATTAATTACTGAAATATATGTATAATACTTGTAATAGCTTCTGAATATCAAAAATAGTTTGCATGATTTTCGTAAAAAATGAATCAATCGTTATTAATAATCTATTGATGTTTTAGCTGTAAGTAAATAAGTATGAATCTTTGTAAAAAAATACATTATAAAGAAAATTGAGAGAGTTTTTACTGGCCTTCTTCTAATGAATTAGGTGAAATTTCGCTAAAAAATTTAATAACCCTAACTTAAGTTAGTTATGATTTCTATTAGTTTCATTGATAGTCACAAAATTTGTTATTTGTCTTCTATGCGAAAGGAAAACTTAATGTTGGACAAACAAAGACTATATTATACAATAACTCTCATATTTGAAATAAGAAAAAGAAACACTATATGTTACATTTTCGCAATTACTAAACTGAAAGAAAATTACATTACGATTACATATTCAAATCACTATGATACGAGGGCACAAAGCAATTTTCCCAAGAATGAAAAAGGCTTTACAAAGAAACGTTGAAAAGGTCAGTGGTGGCGACATCGCGCTATTACTTTGAAACCGTTTAAGAATTTTCCATTCAAAATAAGGTGTCTGAAAAGATTTACTAATTTCCGATTGTTCGACATCGATTAGCTATTTTTTATTTTCATACATTTTATATAAAGACTACAAATTGCATTGAGAAATATTTGAGACATTATTTTATATGAGATTTTCACTGTATGAGAAACATTAATTGAAACTAATCGTTTAATATGCAAACAATTTAACGTATTCTGTATTACAATTGTGAAGTTTCATACGATGCTTATTGCACGTTTGTTCTACTTTGCATACATCGTATCAACTAAGATAGTGAAAATAAATTTAAGTTCATTTTATCTAAAATAATCTCACACAAATAGAACTAATAAACGTTTTCCGATTGACACAGAATATAATCCAATCATTTTTATCAAGTTATAAAAAGCGAAAATGTATGTTTATGGCACAGTAGTGCAAATATAAATTAGTATGATATATTTCAAAAAAACTGCCTCTAAATAATGAAACTTTTCCGTATCGACGTAAAAAAATTTAATAGGTCGGAAAAACCGTTACAATGCGAACTCACAGTCAATATTTAAACGTGGTATAGAAGCGAAGTGCTTTTCTCGCAACGGAGCGAACAAATATCGATTCGCTCATTGCTTTATTCTCCCTGTTTCTTGAATGAAACAAAAATGCGATTGAGATTTAGCACCGAAGAGGATTCCGGAAAATTCAAAAACTGAAACCATTCAACGAGAGTCCAATTTTCCTCTTGTAACATACGAGTTTTCCCGTGCGTTTATACTTTCAACTTAGTAAATGATCGAATAAGGTAAATTTGAAATTTATTAAAATAAATATTTATTAAATTTAAATTGTATTTTCCGATTCTTTTGTAGAATGAAACTATTATGTTATAGAGATGTAGGTTACAGGAAAATCTCTCGATTCGAACAAACGTTTCGCTCGTTGGTTTCTAATGCACTGTTGGCTATCAAGTGCAGTGGATTATTTGACTTGAGTATAGCGAATTAAGCAGGTCTGTTCCAATAGTTGCTTTACAGGAAAATGCATTAGGTTAACAAAGAAAATATATGAAGGTAAATGTATTTTTTGAAATTATCGTGAACAAAATTAACATCATTTGACGTGGTCGTAATTCAAAAAAATATATAACTGATATATGCAAATTTATGAAAAAATATGTAAATTTTTGAAAAAAATTATAAAGATCTTTTCGATAAATCTAAAAAGTATTTTGATAAAATATATAGTGAAAAAAATATCTAAATGTTCATATGAAACATGCTTTAAAATGCGATGCATGATAAGATTTTTTTCTAAATTCTGAAAATTTATTTTAATCGCACTTGAAAATCACAAAAACCATATTGTAACTTATAATGTTTCATGCATATGAATTAGGTACGTCATATGCGATTTGGTTATAAAAATATTTCATTTCATGAAAGGTTCTTCAAAGTCATTTATAATCTTTACTGTGAAAATCATTACTAGTTTTTGAGCAATTTTTTTTACCCATTAATTGAAATAACATAATAAAATCCCTAAAAACACATTAAAATACAAAGAAATTTTTGATTTCAATGCGGTTGAATTGGGTCGAACTTCGTTCAAAAGAATTCAATCACTATTAAATCTGACCTGTTTCTCAGTACATAAATCTTATACCAATGATTTATTCATACAATAACGATGATATTATTACACACATTGATCGAATCTACGAGCAATTTCTCACAATAGAAAAACGTCGATTCACACACCGAAAATCCGGAAATAAGCAATCGAATAACCTCGTGAACCATCTCGAACTCGTTTTAATCCACTCTACGAAATGACAGTACAGGTAATCCTCGTATAGCACGAGGATAGCTTACGCGTTAAACGAAGAATGGATCCCATACAAATTACGAAGTTAGGTTCTTTTCAAATGTTTGTAAGAATTACGAAAAATATAATTGATTCTTATCTGCATTCGGTTAGCATGAAATTCAAAGAAATCGTTTAGGTTAGGTTATAATTTTGAATTAATTAATATTAGATGAATTTTTCGCCAATTGATAGATAGAAAAGTACCTCATGAGGATTTTTTTCTACAAAAAAAATTGGAAATACCTAAATCGATCATCATCTTTGTCGTATAGCTTTGCAGATGTATAGGACTTCACAATAGGTACCCTCGAACTTCGACAGTTAATTACCGTCATATTAGTGAATCTACAGCTAAATTATATCTTAATCATATTGAAACCACAAACTATAGCTAAATCATATTAGTGAGTCAAATAAAAATTAACAATTGTATCTGTATCACTTGTACACTTGTTCAATTTAATATCAAATATCGAGCACTATCAATTAAAAAAACTACATGACGCTTGAAAAGGCCAAGAGGTACAAGTAACATTTTCACCGAAATTGAGTTAAGTACAGGAATCATTTCTAAGTACGCTCATTTATTTGGTGGCAAAAGGATATAAACGAATTCGGAACGTGTGCCGAGATATATCATCAAATCAGTCGACCTTCTCCTAATACATGTAGGCATATGGTCAACTTTGAACGCGCTTTTCTCGAAATCACTGCAAAGTCACTTGTACCCCTTGGCATTTTCAAGAAAAGGCTTATCTAAAATCGTACCATAAACATGTGAATGTTTCACGTGTTGTAAAAAGTCATGATACAGAACGGATAACTGTAACTGTGCGCTCGTTTTTCATACGAAGTCAACGAACGGCCCGTTCGACGTCCACCCCCAAATTTCACCCCTTTCGTGAAATACGCTTATACACGTATATTTTTTCATTATTTTGGTCGAATTTTATTATCGCCCGTATGGGGGTCGCGACGTATAATAGTTCGCGTATTCAATTGGCGGCCCACCCTGAAAATCAATACCACGAATTCCGGCTTCGATATCGAAAGTCAGTCCGTGGCGTGACGACTGAAACGACATCTGATTTGTCTTCTTATGATGGAAAAAAAATCGGATTTTTTCATAAATTTTCAGATTTTTCACGCGTCTATTTCGGTTGGTGATGGACTGCGAGGAGTCGTTCGGTTCGAAGTTGGCGCAAGTCAGTGAGTTGTGAATTAGTGATGTGATAATTTTAAATGATCGGTCTTGTGGCCGTGATCGATTTCTAAATGTTGGTCAAAGGTGTTATACAGAACGGCGGTGCACGTGTTAAGTCACATGGGAAATGGCGTGGAAATCGCTTTTGAAATATTCAATTCGATAAGTATTGATAATTTTGCTATTATAGGATTGAAGATCAATCATTCTGTAATTTATTCAAATTGTCATAGAAATGAAAAAAAATGCATATTTCGATTATAATATTTATGTAAAAAATATGAAATTTTGAATAATTTCACGATTGAAATATGAAAAATTAAATAAACTCCAAAGCCGGGGTCGCATTATGGGCATAGTAATAAAGCGAGGTATAATCCTTTAATACGTTCTAGTTGTTTATTTCGTCCCCTGAATGTGCATCGTATAAAATATTTCAAGCATTTTACGATCTAATCCACAACAATAAAAATTTTAATGCGAAATATCATAGAAACTATAAATATGAAATAACCAAATGAGCGAAAAATATACGACACCGCTAAAAAAGTTTAATGGATTCGTTCGGAATTCCATCCTGGAAATAACTCGATATGCATTTCAATTGAAAAATTGCAGATTCGCCCCGAAGGCTTTTTAAAGCTCCAGAACATTTCACAACTCAATAGAATCAATACACAAAACGTAGATACGAATAAAAAATTCAAAATGAAATTCGGAAAACACACGATCCACATTCGACCAATTAAATATGAAAATATTCACTATCGTAATGAAAAATCGCATACATAATATGAATGAAAAAAATTGTGGTATTTTTCCAGTTTAATATTCGAACTTATCGGGTTTTAAAATACGAAAAGCACACCGTGCTTTATCAGCGTTTCCAAACGAAGCTCAGATCAATCACGGTGATAAAAATGGCGCGCATAATGTTGCGTGATGAAAAATCATTATGTCTGGTGTTGCCATCGCGAAAAATGGAACGACGTTTTTCAGACGATTCGAGCTATTTACATCAACTATCTACGATTCGAAAGTTATGGATTTTCAAAAGCGTGAAATGCGCTAAAAGGTTTCGTTTCTGTCATTAAAACTTTCTAAAATACGATATAAAAGTGCCCTTTATACAATCAATATCGATGAAAATTTCTACTGATGAGTGTTTTAATATAAAGCACTAATATTGGTATAAGTTGATCGTGTAAGAGTCGCTTAATATCCTTGAAATTCGAGCTTTGATTGAAGAACATTCGTTATAAAAACATGACTTTGAGTTGTTAAAACTGTAATAAAAAGCGTATCGGTCGATCTACACGTTCTTTAATAAAAATTGCTTTATGTCTGATTCTCGAGTTAATACATAAAATTTTCTATTTTTAAAATAACGTTTCCTAAAATTGTACATTCTTTCCACTTTTGTCAATCTATAGTCGTCATAAAACTGAATAATTTACATTCGTTGCTGATACGCTTTCATTGCAATACAAAAAATACGTATCTGATAAAACAAAGTATACGAGGTGATATTTATTATGTGAATGATTCGAGTACCACTCTTTCTTGCTTTTTTTCATCGTGTATATTAAATGTGATATAGAATTGTAAACGTGGTTAGATTTACATATTTTTTCCCATTCATCGTCTCGTGTGTTAATATTAAAATAGAGTAAATATTGATTCATTTCGCAGTGGCAAAAAAAAGTGATGATAAACTCTAAAAGTTTATAAAGAAAAATTCCGAGAAAAGAATTCGTTTGAAAGACTCAGATCTGAGGTTTTTCAAGAAATAAGATTCTCGCATAATTCGAATATTTTGCGAAAAATAATTCATTGAATTTACACGTGTTATTAACTCGTTTGGTAAACATCATTATAACTCGATAAATTTTCCAAGAAAATGCATTCCTATGTTAAACATTTCATCGAAAATGCAAGCATTAACAAAAAAATCCAGAAAGAAAATTTCTCATGAAAAATAATATTTTGAATAACATACGCGATAGAACGAAAAAATAACACCAACTTATCTACAACGACGAAGGAACCGCTCTATAATAACAGTGTGTCCTTAGCCCGGAGCTCCATCGGAAATGAGCAATTTTCGAAAGGCTCCGAGACGATCCCGCCTTGAGCTGGACGCTGATGAGATCAGAAGCAGACCCAGGAAGACCAGGATGGACCTCGGGAATATTTCGGATTATCGCGACTCTTGGAAACATTTGAAATTTCAAACGCGCCGCCGCCGGAGGATATCCGGGAATCGTTTGCGAAATCTCGAGATTGAGTGGGATTGTTTGTATTTACATTTTTTTTTTAATATACAATATGGTATTTGATGTTATAATTTAAATTTAATACAGATTATAGTAAGTTAGTTATGAAGATTTTGATTGTATGGGAGAACTGAATATTTAAACCTATGCACCGATAGAATAGTTGAAAAAATATAATTTTACGAAGTAAATTCCTAATGTAGATATGATTTAATTATTTAAAATATGTAACTTATTTAGTTTTTCAGCCATGTCCTAATCATTTAATTGTCAGTCAACGATTAGTTAGTATTGAAAGCTGTCATATTCTTGGTATAGGAAAAAAGTTTCCTACGATCAACGATTCAAATACAGGCCTTAAGACTAAACATTTCTACAATTCTACTTATTTATTTGAAATAAAAAATGCCAAATTTCACAAAAACATATGTTTAAGTAAATGGCTATTACTTCGTCAATATACACTAGAACATCGTCAAACTTATCTAAAATTAAACAAATCAAACTTTTTCGCATATGCTTACTATATTTTTCGATATGAAACAATTTAAACACTTTTGCCTTATATTTAAACCAAAAAAGTGAGATTTCTCAATTTATTCAACTTAAAGTTAACTTATCCTAAATTATATCCACAAAAGTAACCCGATGAAGCTATAGCCGTTTACCTTAGGGCTCAACACTCACAAATGAAGTTTCGAATTTCAGAACTTCCACCTGAAAAGTGTAAATATACGAGGGCCGGACCAAATCCATTCGTTACATTCTCGTATGACAACCCTTCATCAGCTGAATTAATTATTCGACCGCACCCACATGGGGTGTCAGTGGCCCCCGTATAATAAATTCTGTGTTGCTCGAACGTACGGCGAATTAAACAAACAAAATACCTAACGATAACACAAACATATTCATACATGTATATGTCGCTTTGTTTAATTCGACGAATAATCAAGTTAAAAGCCGAAAATGACCGTCCGTTTCCGGAAAACTCATCGGAAATTGCGCGGAAAGGTGTGCTTTTGGATTCTTCGTGTGTGCGAATTTTCCGTTTCGATCCGGTTAAGTTCGATGAATGGAAATGTGTTTAATTGAATTGTTTTTTATTTAGGGTCAGTTGGGGTAAGTGCGGCTTATAGATGATTTTGAACTGGCCATGATGAGAAGAGCTTTCCAATGACATACGTCTAGTATTGGTTTCTTAATACGTTTTGTTTCTTTACAAACATAACGAAAAAAGTATCATTAAGTATGCATAAATGTAATATATGTATACCTATATAAAACTTTTTTTCAGTATCTGAGATATTGACGACTGCCGCACTTGCCTCAACTAATCCTCTTTGATTCTTCGAATGATTTCAGGTATATTTTATTTGCTTAGAAGATGAAATTGCATTTACTGCTTTCGAATTACTTATTAAAACCGTGTGGGGAAAGTAAAATCAATATTGTTTCAACTGCGTTTTATCGATTTGTTATGTAAGAAGAATAACTTTTCGAAACGGGACTCATGAAAATTTACATACGTAAATAATTTTCTACTATGAAAGTTCTCAATTTCCCGAATAGTTTTTGATTTCCAATAACAACAAGGAATGGAAACTATTTCAATATGTTCTTTAATGGAAACAAAATATTTGAACAAAACGGGTCTCTTTCGTATTCCAGCGAAAACATAAAAATATTCTGAATCCCTATGTTGCATTCGATTTCATTTTGTACAAAAGTATACGGTTAGTACTATATTTTTCATATAAACGTACGTAAATATGATATAAATCAATATTTTTTCAATTATCGTGCAAAAAATGAAAGTCGTGAGGGAAAAACGCACCCAAAAGAGGACAAACTCAAATTGAATATTCAATGTTAAATTTGATGGAAATATTAAAAAAATTCTTTCGTATTATTTAAAAAAATCTACATACATATTTCATCAATCAAATACATTAAAATTAAGGCTATTTAGGCAATTTTTATAAAGGAAAATTCACTCCTAAATATTTTTAATTACGTTAGTGATTTGACAAATAATAATGAAACAATTTCAAATAAGGAAATATGTACAATATTAAAAGCATCACCATTAATAAAATAATCAATTTTAGCCCTCAGGAAAATCGGAAAATTCGACATTTAATCAACGCTCGCTTAGCGCGACCGATTTTTCCCATAATCTAACGCGCCTTAAGTGCGCATAAATTAATAATCCTTAGATTAAAACTCTAGTTTGATATTTACGATTATATGAATATAAAGGTGAGAGTCGTTTGCATGCTTGTCGTATGTGATTAATCGTTTTAGTGACCGTTGGAGCGTGAAAATAACGAAGTGCGCTTTTCATATTACAACGCTTCGCAGGAAAACTAATTAAGGAATTCGATAAACTTTATTACTAGTTACGGTAGTGATTTGGCTTAGGTTTCACTTATGAGGCTTCGATTTTGATTAACAATTAAAAAAATATTAAAATCAAATAAATTACGAATTATAATTTGAGTGCAATAAAACTGAAGTATAATCGTAGTAATCTAATCGCATTAGGTTATGTTTTTGTGAAATTTGATGAATTTAATATAGTCACGAATATCAGTCTAGCACGTGATTTAACAATGATTAAATTATTGTAGTTAACCACGAACTACGATTAAAGTTAACATCGCATTTTTATTGTGTGCAATAACTCATGTGACACGTTGAATTAAAACGTTCGCTCAAATAAGTTTTCTTGGGCAATAAACGTCTAGAATAAACGACAAAAATCGTATAAAAATAGACATGATTAATTTTATCGAATTATTTTTTAAACGCTATTCTAGATATTTGAATTTATTCGTTGTATAATCTTACAAGCTTTTCTATCAAGTCAAAATACGAAAGAACCGATTCAAAGCCTTGAAAAGAGAATATCATATTTCGAAGGAGTTTGATCAAATCTGAAAGGATAAATTTCATGATTTTATAGCGTTTGACGTTCTTTGAAAGATTTGAAGTCACAGTACATTAGTGTAACGAAATATAAATCTTTAAAATTAATAATTTCTTAAAATAATCAATTTCATTCTTCTTATATTGCGTATAACAAAATTAAATAACTCTACTAAAGGTCACTGCGCTACTATTCTGTTACCATACAGTGAATTTGAATAACGAAAAAAAACTTCTAATTCTGAGTACGACATTTACAACCCAACTTTTATTCGATACGCTCAATTAAACAACCCCAATAAAGGCAGATAGATGTACATAACCTACCGTGACATTCGAAAGCTCGAACCGAATGTGTGCACCTGAAGAAAGTTGACTTCCGTGAAGAAATTCTGATGAAAAAAGACAAAAAAAGAACAATACTGTGTAGAAACGTACGGTAAATATAATATAACCGACGCAGTTAAGTTAAATTAGAACCGCTAAGTGTACCTTGGGGAGAACGAAAACATTCTAACAAATAAGCCTAGTTCGTGTTTAGACACTTATCTGTAATGTTTTTTCACGATTATCTCATGATTAAAATTTTCATTTGCTGCATGTTCAAGTCACGAAGGATATTATCATATTTTCGAAAGCTTTTTTACAATAAAAATATTTCTCAAAATAAAAATACCCTAGAAAACAAGCGATACAATTACATAAGACCAAGTTTTGATAAAATCTTTTCCAATATAGAATATCTATTATGATTTAAGAAATATTGAAAAGTTATTAAAATAACTGTAGATATGTCAATATAGATTTTAAAACTGTTTATGTCTTCTTTGCAATCAAACATATTTAGAAATATTGTTTGCATTCAATACTAATTATTTTTGTCTCTAAACTTTCATCTCTTGTTTTGTGTGGTCGATAAGTAATGATTACTATAATTTAAAAACTAGAAACGATTTAAAATAGTTTCATATGAATATGTAGTTTGAAAATCATTACTATTTTAATAAATTAATATTAATATAATCGACTAGAAATCAATCACAAGCGCACTCCAAACTAAAACATAAACGAGAAACTAATAGAAAAGCTCACAGCTCTGTAAAGAAATAAAGTTTTAATTAAAAAATAATCCTCACAAACAGGGTTTCATTGTTATTTTTCATCGTGGAAGCTTGAGAGCTTCTGGTTTATGGTAATCGCGAGCCGAATGAGCTTTCGTATTTCCAGGAAGAGGCATTGCGTGCTCGAAGGGCTAATCGTGTCCCTGAGTACAATTTTTTCGTTCAATAAAAATACGCGGGCTACTCAATTATACGCGTCTTGGGAGTTCACAAAACGTATATCGCCTCTGGGAAATGCGAGCTTTCATTAAGGAGGGAATGAATTTCGAAAAAAGAGTCGCGAATACCGCGAAGTTTACGCGAAAAAATTCTTCGGAGGTTAGTGAATCGTGTGCGTGGTCTTCTATCGATTTCGTGGTCATTGTCTGAATAGTCATTTTCTAGGAAAAGCTATTTTTCGTTCGACGTGTGTGTTTGGTATGGTTTGTTTGTGAAAACGTGCCGGATTTAAACACCGTAAATTAAGACAGTTGCAAAATATTTTGAGAATTTTTTCCACTAAATATTTAACTATTTATTTTCTACTAAATAAACATACAGTGTATATGATAAATATAATAATTGAATCTTTACAGTGATATTTTTATCGTATAATGAAAGTGGTATTGAAAAAAAAGGTCACACGTGTAAAAAGGTTAGAGGAAAGCATGTTTCCAAATCGGTTGCAATCGTATTGAATTAATACGTGAATTTATTAACGAAGGTCTTTTATAGCGATGATGATGATGACCAGAACATCAATAGGAATGGTTCAATCGTGACAAACGGTCGTTAGTGATCTTCCTGAATAAAAGATATTTTTTCTACAGCGGTTCGGATGTTATTTTTTCACTATTTTTAGCGTGAAAATTTCCTGAAACGTAAATTTTGTTCACATATGTATATTAATTTTATAAAAAAAATAATGTAATTATAAGTGAAATATAGGTAATTGCTGCTTTAAACTCACAAAATATAGGAATTTTCTTTTGACGAAAGAAAGTTTATTATTAAAAAAGAGCGAAAAAGTTATAATAACACTTGAAACTTTTTATTGGTAAAACTCAAAAACGACAAAGTAAAACTTATGATGTTGACAAAATGCAGTTACATATATTCAATACTTTATAAATAACTGGCAATATTCTAAACTTAAATCATTACAGTAGATACCTACATATAAATTTCAATATTATTATCGATAATTTAATTCAATAATTATGAAGCATTTTAGATTTGTATGAATTGATAAGAAACATCTGTTAACAAAAATTAATCTATCTATGGATTATGCATTGACAAAATCTTATTGATAACATATTGTATTGAGATAAATTTTATATCTATCGATTACCCCGTTTTTATTTTTCTATATAATGAATGAAATCACAAAATAATAGTATGTTCATTGTTCTAAGCGGATTATAACATAAAATATATATTTTTTGTAAAATAAGTTTAAGTTTTCATATAAAATAATGTGGAAATTTGTATTCATTTGCGTTATTTTAGCGCTTGCACAATGTGAAGCAAGTAAGTGAATGTTATCTAATCAATACAAATACGTGCGTTAAATAACATAGTATTTTCAATTAATTTATATCGAATAATCGTCCGATAATTATCTTCACTGTAATTTATAGGGAGTTGTGATATTTGGGGTTTTGAAACACAAGAAGTTTACCCGCTACCATTATTTGAATCGGAAGATGGATTATTGTACATTGATCCGAAAGATGTTGGAAGTTTAGACATACCAGATGGCAAATCGATGACTATAACATGTGTTGATAGTCATTTGGAATATTATGGAGTTGGATTCAAACGAAAAGAATCTGCAGTATGATTCAAATAATTTTATATTGCGAAAATAATTCAAATTTCCATATAATGTTTTATTTTGATCAAAGATAATGGATTGTCGCGATGGAGCCTTTTTCAGTGATGATTGGATCCCAGGAAAAGAATTACTTTTTAAATGGATATCATGTGCTTTACCAATGAATGGAATAGAAAGAATTTTACAAGACAAATGTGGTGAAGAAGATAAAGGAAGACTGTTAGAAGTATATGTTAAATCTAACATGCATCGCGGACATTCATTATACGAATCTTGTTTCGATGATTCAATCAAACAACCATTGTTCGTGAAAAATGTACTAAACAAATTTAATATGAAATATTTTGTTCATAAAGCAGATAAAGAATTCAAAGGTATTAATAATATTTATTATTTTTTTTATATATTGATTAAATATTAACAAATGAAACAAATTTAGGTGACGGTGAACTGTTTTACGATATGCGCGTTGATGAATTTTACTTAGTTAACTATCAAATGAATCTTTTATATAACATTTTGGGAAGCAAATTCAACGATTATTTACGTGACGATAGAATAATAATTGGACCATTAATAGATGAAAATAATTATCCATTTAATCCTTTGCAAAGAGCTACGTATAATTATGCTAACGCTGTACCTATGTGGGATAAAGTCAGAAAAGGAAGCTGGGATTCTTCGAATGAGGTTTGTATATGGTTTACATGTGCATAAAATTCAAAAATAAATGTGTACTTTCGTTTATTTTAGGAAATAAAAAACTTGATAGAAGACAAAGAATTGACAGTTTATTCAGGTGCATGGGGAGTGCTAAAATTAGAAGATATTAATGGAAATCAAAAAGAAATTCGTTTAGAAAGCATGGAATCGGAAAGATATCCAATCCCACTATGGCTTTATCGAGTAATAATCTTTAAACCATTAAAATAATGTAATAAAATGATTGCATTAAATTAATTAAATATATGAATTCAAGGTTATTTATGAAGAAAGTACCAAAAAGGGGCTCGCTTTGTTGATATTAAACAATCCTTTCGTGACTATTGAAGAAGGTAAAGAATTGTCAGAGATTTTCCAATGTAATGACGTGTGTCCCAATTGGAAATGGATTGTGAACGTTCAAGCGAAAAATGGATATGTTACATGTTGTGAAATAGATGATTTTAGAAAAACGATCAAAGATTTACCTGAGTTCGAAACGTTAGGTGTATTGTCATAAATATTTTAATATTAAACGAATGTAATTGTACTTTCATTCAGATTTTATAAAATAAAGAAAATTAATTATGATTAAAAAATGTTCAAATCCTATTCCTGATATGATTTTAATTATCTTACGTTTTTATAAATCTTAGACTAAGCCGAACGTAATCTAATGAATGATGAATGATGTTACTTCAGATTCTACGAACGTTTACAATTAAGAATTAGGAGTTAACAATGATATTGAATGCGTTTTTATCATACTTGTAACATCAATCATATGAAAAACTAAAGATCGAGATAAATTTTACTTATATAAATGAAAACATTACAAATACAATCATTTTTGTGTAAATTTCGTGAAGAAACAGCAGTGAGTGACATTATTAAGATTTGCTAGTTATTATTAATTTGTATTATTTCGACTAATAAAATTTCCAGTAAAATATAATAAGAAAAGAAGATGTGGAAAGTTATATTATTCAGTTTAATTTTATTCATCTCACAAATTAATTCACGTAAGTAAACAATAAGATTATGGACAAAAAGTACTGAGATGTAGTACATAAGTAATCATTTCGACTTAATTATTTTTTATGCTTATTACAGAAAGATGTGAATCTTGGAGTTCCAACAGTCAAAATTTCTTTCCTACACCTTTATTCGAAACTGAAAATGGATTACTATATCCAAATACCAGTTACGCATTTATAGAATTAGAAAATGGCGAATCGATGAGTTTGTCATGTGTCGAAAGCCATTTAGAATACTATAAAGTAGGATATAAAAATAAAGATATAACAGTAAGATATTTTTTCTTAGATTTTTCTATAATATTTACTGAAATACATAAAATAATTATGCAAAAACTTTTTTTTTTCATAATAGAAAGTTACTTGTCGAAATGGAAAATTCTACAGTGACGATTGGTTAGATGGTGAAGAAATACTTTTTAAATGGGTTTCGTGTCTTCAACCGACAGGCAGTGCAGAAAAATATACTGAACGAAAATGTGGTGATGAAAATAAAGGAGAAATAATAGAATTGAATGTTAAGTCAATGATTCACCCAGATCATTATTTATACGAAGTTTGCTTCGATAATTCAATCAAACAGCCTCTCTACACTAAGTACATATTGAATGAAAATAACTATCTGCATTTCAGACATATTGGAATGAAATATTTTCAAGGTATTATTAAATCAATTATTACATTTATTTTATATGCATTAACATAAATTAAAATTTTAGGAGATGAAAGAGTCTTTTCTGATGTGCGTATTGAAGAATTCTACGTGGAAAGACATCAAATGGACATTATGAGAGAAAAATTAGGCAGTGTTTATTGGAATTATTTTAAATATGGTGATTCGATTATAAAGGGATCATTAATCAATGATGATAATTATCCATTCGAATCTTTGCAAAGAACTACATTTAATTACATCAACGTTTCACCTATGTGGGATAGAGTCTATAATGGAACTAGAACTTCATTGTATAGAGTATTGAGCTGAAAAACTTTAAATTAATTTTATAAAAATAACAAATATTAACGTACGCTAGTATTTCAGAAACTAAAATCGATGCTGTATAATAAATTTGAACTCACATTTTATTCAGGTGCATGGGGAGTACTGAAACTGAACGATACTGATGGTAACAAAGTAGAAATCTACTTAGAAGATACTACTTCTGAAAGATATCCATTGCCTCTTTGGCTTTACACGGTCGTTATTATCACTTAAAGTTGAAAATACTAAATATTTGAACTATAAAAATTTTATTTTAAAAATTTGCAGGTTCTTCATGAAGAAAGTACCAAAAGAGGAATCGTGTTCATGATATTGAACGATCCATTCATTCCACTCGATGATGCGAAAGAATTAGCAAAAGTTTTCCCATGTTCTGATGTGTGCCCAAATTGGGATTTTATAGTCGAAGTCGAAGCAAAAAATGGTTTTATCACTTGTTGTGAAGTGGACGATTTCAGAAAAGTTGTTAAAGATCTACCAGAATTCGAAACTGTCGGTCTTTTACCTGTGAATATTGAATAATAACTTCATTCAATAATTGTTGTTTTCATTAAATTATCTGTAATCTTAAATAATTTTGAAATAATTATAATTGATGAATACATCTATTGTTAATAAACACATTACATTATATTATGTATTTTTGTTTTAATTTACTATATTTCACATTTTATTCAAACTCAAGTTCACAAGTAAATTAAGAACTGAATTGTACAGTCCATTCGTACGATAATTGAACTGCTAGCAATTTAAAAGCAATTGTGCTTTATTTACGAATGCATTCATTTATCAAAATAATGAAAAAGTCAACACAGTAATTACATTTCTGTTGTATTATACGAATTTTTTCATATACAAATCGATCAAATGAACCAAGAAAAAAATATATGACGAGTCACGAGCAATTTAGAACTCGAGAACATGAATCGAATTTCAAACGTTTAACATTTAATGCATTTTAGCGCGTTGAAATTTTAATGGAATGTGCCGACAGCTGTCGAAATCGTGTGAAACGCACAAATTGTATAAAAATAGTAAAACGATCTATAGACGTATTCAATTCAAACTACACTATGAGTTCATCAAAATTTTCTATAATTTAAAATCACTTAATATGCCACGATTACATTTAACATTAACAATATTGAAGAATGATGCACTTAAATATTGAATCTGGATTAATCATAAATGAATTTCTAGGATATTTTTATCACACTTTCCTCAACAAATCTGTACAATTCAATCAAAAAAACTTTCACGACGAAAAGTCAAAGTTGAAAATGCGATATGCACCGCTCGAACCGGCGGCAATATTTTCATTTCACATGATCTAAAATTGAAAAAATAAACTTCACATAAAAGCCAGACTCTCCAATATTTTTCCAAACAATAAAAAACGAATCAAGATCGCATTTCGACAGCAGCCTCCGAGTATGAGAAACAGAGAACAGGCTCTAGATGGAAACTAACTTCGCGGAAAGACTTCATTATTTCCGGCGCGCGTTTTGTTCGGCAAATATTTTTATTTTCAGCCGAACATCAAATATGCATCAGCCGCTGAAAAAAAATAAAGCGAGTAGACTACGGATGACATTTTCCTCTGTGGCGGGCACTAAAAAGGTTTTTCGTGCAGCCGCTTTGCAAATGTCACTGCTCGCAAAGGTCATAAGACTTGTGCTCTAGAGTGCGACCACGTAAGAACTTTCGTCGTGTATGTATGTTAAGTGTTCGATTTTCTGTCGATTGTTTGTTTTATTGAGTTGGAGAGGATTTGTCTTTTTATCGATTGTCTGTGAATGCTAGATGTTGTTTATATAATGAAAAAATGAAGTACGATCTATGTATTATACTTGAGGACGCAAGAAGTTAGGGCGTCAGTGACTGAATTATTGCAGTTTAGTGCAAGAATTGTCTTTAAATACATAAATGTATTCGTTTGGTTTCTATAATTTATTTCTAAAATTTCATTTAAATATGTGTATCATTTGTATTAATTTGACATTAATACAACATTTTTTCGATTGTTTGCAATTGTTTCCTTTGGCTACAAGGCCCTTCGAATATAAGCACGAAATATAAATTTATTGAAAATATTTTCATACAAATATTTGTATAATTGTAGTGTATTGATTTCACATGACTCAGGTAAAGTTTCTTTCCTAACAGTGGCACGATATGAAATTTTATTGATAAAAATATTTGCACGAATAACAGAGCGAAACACTATACGAAATTGTCAACGAAGTGATTTACACGATGCATTTCTTCAAAATATTAATTCATTGTCTTTTTAAGCTACACTAAGCGACAATATTCAAATATTTTCAAGATTAGATAAATTATTCTGTGAAAGACAATCAAAAATTTATTCACTGATGTTAACACAAGATTTCTTCCGATTTATGCGCATATTGAACTATTCGATGAAAAATTTAGCACATTGCACACATCCGCTGAACCATATGATAAAATATACTTGAAATGCATTTTTAATCCGGAGAAAATCGACCTACTAAATATTCCAGCGGTCTAATGGATTTTCTCACGATGAATTATAGAGAACCGATCTTAATTCGTATAAAGTGATTGAAAATTTTCGACATCTACAATAAATTTTAATCTTTTTCATGATTCACAACACATTACACTGACTGAAACGATTCATCTGAAACAAAGTACCTCGAAATAAAAATACCTAGTATCATAAACATCGATCGAATATTAATAACTTAAACATGAGTTATTAATGTTCAATTGATCGATCGATCAGCACTCGAATGTCGAGAGCTTTTTGTGTACATAGGAGAAAAGCGTCTGGTTATTACCGATCGATTCCCTATACTTTTTTTCCCATTTGACGGATTCATGCACTGAAAGAATATGTAGCCGAAGCACGCACACGATCGCTATTTATTTATCAATTTGATAAATCGTATTGTAATCGAACGGAAAAATGTGTATAGGTTCGCTGATGCTATCGGCGAATTTTCATTGTTTAAAACTGGGCGTAGGAAAACTTACGTATTATGATATAAATTATGTTATATGATGCTATAGTCATTGAAAGTTTATTTCGATGCGCGAGGTCGCTTTTAGTCCTTGTGCTGTAGGTTGACTATACAAAGAATCGGATCATTATTGATAGGTGCAATAATAGGTTGTAATGACTTGAATAAAGTGCAATAAAATGCATTTTATGGTATATAATTTAAGTAAGTTAAGTTTCGATCAATTTGAGAATAGTTGAAAAATAAGTAAGGTAAGAATTTTCAATTGTGTGTTACTCAATTCGATTGTTATTTATGTTTTTTACCATTTTTATTTGAACGCGAAAGTGATGAAAACTATCATTATAGATAAGAATTCTATGGAGAGAAAAAAACATCAACTTTTACTATATAACTCCCAAATCGAGTAAATGATTGAAAGTTTGAACCCAATTAGTCAATTCATTAATGTCGGGTGAAATTGTGCGAGTTATTGCGAAAATAGCAAAGGGAAAGGTAAAATAGCATTATTCACTATTTTTCACAAATTATCTAGAATCTGATTTTTCATATTGAAATCCAGATACGAAAGGAATAAATAAAAACATTAGGAAGCTAATACAATGATTCTTCTTATTACACATTTTTCAAAGCACTCCTATATCACATTAGACATTTCTTGTACTGCATTAATATATGTATGTAGATATACCTATCAGGTTGTCCGCTCAAAAACACTGAACTACATTAGCACAAATAAGAATATTTCACTAAAATTCATTCAATTCCTAAATCACACAGAAACTTTCACTTACTAAAATCCCAATCAAAAATCCTTCAAAACTAAAACTCACCCTCAAGTATACGACGAATCAAAAGCACACCCATTGCACGTGCGAAATTTCTAAATTATCGAAGTTTCGCGCACGTGGGCGTTCGTCTCGTCTCGTATAATTTATCGAGTTGTTTCGAACGACAATAAATTCACGCGCTCGCTTCGTAATTGCTCCTGGGCGATTTGCGTCTGCGGCCGTTTCGAGTTTCCGCGCGGGAAAATTCGAACGGAAAATTTCCGTTTCGAAGGTCAAGGGCTCGCTTCCTGTCGCCGCTCGTTTCGACTGTATCCGGTTGGAAAATTCGAGGCTTTCTTCGATCTCGTGTCGTCTGTAAGTGTGTCAATTCTATGAGTGTCTATTATCTTCTTATAGAAACACTCAATCTACATTATAAATACGCTAACGATGCTCGAAATTTTCAGCCACAGCTGTGGCTCGAACCTGCGCCTGCAGATTATTAACCCACCGCTCACGCTCTGAGCCACGGATCGTAATTATAGAACTGCATCGTTTTACTTATTTAAGACGTAATTTTTTTTTTATTTCACACATAGATGGCAATACGAATTTGATTAATTCCGAACTATTTTGATACACATGCGCCTACTACTAGTCTATATTATAAATACGCTAACGATGCTCGAAATTTTCAGACGCGCTTCGAACCCGGATCGTCGAGCGCGCATACACGCGTGTTGACCGCTCGGCTACCGTCCTGATTCCGAAATTGCAACTTTTAACGTATATAAGGCGTAAAATCCCGGGTTCGACTTTTTTATTTCACACATAGGTGGCAATAAACACATCCGTGGCAATACGAAATTTGATTAATTCCGAACTATTTTGATACACATCCGTGGCACTACTAGTCTAGTCTAAATGAGCCTAAAATCTAATCTAACTGAATTATAGTAAATACTAAATGACGACTGAAAAGACCAAGGGTACAAGAGAAATTTTTGCCCTAATTGAGTTATGTACAAGAATCGCTTCTAAGCACGCTTATTTATTTGGTGGCAAAAGGGTATAAACGAATTTGGAAAGTATACTGAAATACATTATCAAATCACTCGACTTCCTCTTAATACATGTAGGTACATGTTCAACTTTGAACGTACTTTTCTCAAAATCACCGCAAAGTCACTTGTACGCCTTAGCCTTTTCAGTCGTCAAATATAATTTAAATTTAATCTAAATGTTCCTCAAATCTAATCTAACTGAATTCTAGAACATAACTAGATAGAATTTATGTTTAACTGAATCTAATCTGATACAAAAAAGGAAAAAAAACTTAAAATCTAACTCAACCTTAAACACGTTAAGTTTTTATGTTGAAAGGATAATATATTCGTATATGCAAAGTGTTGTCGATTTGTCTATTTTCTATGTTTTTAAACTGTCAGAAAGGCTCGCTGTCATACTCAAATGTACGTATGTTATGAATGCACGTTCAGACTTCAATATTGTCAAAACCAAAGTGAGTAGTTTGTCAAACGAGCAAAAAAATATGCATATTTTTCTGAAAATAAGCGAATTATTCATCATACGATTTTTAAATTCTAAAATGTTTCTAATATTAAATACACAAGATTATAATATTTGATTCATTCAAGACAAAATTTTATACAAAAAACTATATATTCGAAGCAAAAAAAACCCTGTACACGACAAAAATCCGAACCTACACAAACGCTTTATCGAAAAGCTTGCGTCTTTTGTGACTTTTAATTGGCCCTCCCATCATCCAGTGCCACAACGCAAGGGAAAATCATTGTTGCCTACAATACCATACGCAAAAAAAATGTATAAAAGCCACCATAAAAAATAAGGAGACCGTTTCCGGTCCGCCGATAAAAGATTCGACTCTTTTGCACCACCCTGTGCGTGTGTGTATTATTTTTTTATATGCATCATCCTGTATACAAGCGCGAAGCCATTATGTGTTGCGAGAGCTGAATATGACCATTTTGTTGTGCGGCACAAAAGCCAACTATTACACAATGTGGCGGGAAAAAAACGAAGCGTTGAAAATGCGATTAAAATCTGTTTTCCGACTTTATTGCGCATAGTGGCGAATTCATTACGAGCTTTGTGCGGGGAAAGTTGGAAAATTATTATAAAGCATTTGACTCTTGGGATGGTGAGTTTATATATTTTTAGAAAAATATGTTTTTTTTTTAATTGCTGAATCATTGGAGTTTCTATTTATGATTATTTAAATGATCAATATTACAAATAATATCGTTAAATGATCGATAGAAAGAAAATTTGATCATTATCGAATTTTCTGTTTAATTTGAGCTTACACTTTTTTCACCAATAATGAAATTTATGTATTGTATTTGAAGCCGTGAAGCCTCCAATTTTAACACAGAAACTAGTTTTATTTTATTCAATTTGATATATTTTATGTTTTGAGTTTGATTTTGTTAGGGATGCAGTTTTAAACACTAAAATACAATTATTCTTCTAACTTCATATTTATAATGAAGGTAGGGTAGGGAAACTCAATCCCCTCTTTTGTTTTTTGGTCTTTAACTCCTTTTTAGAAATTTGTGTGAAAAAAATAGTGTGAATACTGTCAAAATTCTATAGGATTTACTAGATACTTCCAATTGAAAATAACGCAACCCTTATAAGACTTTTAAAATTTAGTGGGGAGAACAAGTACCCCTATTTTCCTCTCATTTGAAATACATTAGAATAGTACATACACGATATTCACCTTACACCATCGACATAAGAAGACCCAAATAACACTTATTCTACAATTTATTTTTTTGTGTAAATAGAAAATAAAAATATGTTTGATTGAAAAAAAAACTACGATACGTCCCTGCAAATCGATCCGCTTTAGAATCGAATTGAAAATGCAAAATTGCACAACGTGTAGGGCACCGAATGCATTTCGGTTTAACGAACCAGCGAAGGATGCAATAAGGACTAAATTGCTTCCCGGGGATCTAAGGATCCATGACATCACGTGAAATAATCCCCCGAAAGGATCTTACGACAGCTTTCGTCATGGCAATAAGGGAGGGCGGATCAAATATGACTGTGATACGCTTTTGCTTTTACGCCTTTCGCCTTGCATGCAAAGGTTTTATGAGCGAGTTTGAAGGTTTCGTATCTGAATGTCATTTCGTGAGATTATATTCATCTCTTTTTTCATATGAATATTTGTTATTTAGATGAAAAAAAAATTTTTTTTCGGTGTCGGAATCGGTTGGTGTTTATAATATCGCACGTGGAGAGTGCGATCGACACTAATACGTTGCGAGAAAAGGGTACATATAATAAGCAATGTTTATACAACGCAAAATGAACAACAAAAGAGTCGGATCAATTTTATTCAGGTCCGGAGTGAAACGTGAGTTGCTATGTTTGATCAACGAAAAGCGGTCAAATTTGTTTTGTCGGTGAACGTTTTCACTTTAGGCTCACAATACTAAATCTATTTCATACTACAATTTGAAAAAAAAACTCGAATATAAATATTAAATAAATGTTTCTCATTCAACAGTAGATATTTCTCGTTACAAATTTTCAGGATACACACACACAGTACAGCAAGTACAATATCGCTTAGAAGCTACAGGTTGAAATTTCACTACTATATACAAAAGAGAAATTAATAAAAAAAAATTCTATAATAATACCTAAAAGCTTTAAAAAAAATCAATTTCATTTTCATAAAAATCCAATCAACAAAAAATCGATTAAAAATGAAATAACTAATCAACTCCTTTCACTCAATAAAAACCAAACACATACAATTTTCAATACAAAATCATGAACCAAATACATTATCGTATCTAAACAAAAAATAATAAAAAAATCAATGCACTTCACCTACACCCGAACCTAGCGTTACTTAACAATATTACATCTATTATTGAAAAAAAAAATGGACAAAAACGAAATCCAGCGATTCTCAACACACTCGATACACAAATTACAGTGCAATACATACTTAGTTTTGTATCGGGTGGCCCATATCGATCGGTACACCGTCTACTCCCCGGGGTTACCCGGTCAGGTTGTTTCGGTACAACATTGTCGACAATGTGTATGACCTTCGCATTTTCAAAATGCGACATTTCGCGCGCTTTTTGAATTAATTCGAACGCTTCCGAAAGGACGCTTTCCCTTTCGGAAAAACGATGGATCGTCTCGTACCTGATACGTAAGGTCTCGTTCAGACTTTCCGTTTTGTATTTGCACTATTTTCTATATGAGTCATTTCAGTGTACGAAGTCAAGAAACACGATGAAATATGTCTGATGCGTTTTTCAGATTCTATTAATTTTCTTCATTATTCCACTTATATGAAATTATAAACACACAAATTTCATTTATAGTAAGTTAGGAATGTAGTCAATTCAAATAAAAATCAGAATGAATTAAAATTTCCTCTTAAACGAACGATTGATTATTAATTGGTGAACAAAATTAATTCATCATTAATATTCAGGAGAGATATTTCATACATAAAAAGTTATGTCTAGATAAATCTAGTATATTGACTTTAAAATCTATTATTTCCCAAAAAGAAAGTGCGTCAAATTGACCTTAGAGACTAATAACAATGAGACATACATATGTTGTTGGAAAGCTCTTTTCATAACTATTATTTGTTATTATGTGGTTAAATCTCAATTCGCTGTATGGAAAAAGTTATATCTGAAAATAGCTAAAATAATAGTTAATTTCAGTTACTTTTACAAAAATAATTCTTTTTGTTACTTTCTTCCAACACTTTAAAGTTAATCACTTTTTGCACAAAACAACTCATATACCATTTTAAATCTATCTTTCTCTATCGGCATCGTGAAAGATAGAAAATTGAGTGTGTGAGACGTAACACAATATATAGAGAATGAAACGGGGTGTGTGAACAGGGCTTATAATATGAAAATTGGTGAAAATGAGGAAAAAGTTGTGAATAGATGCGAAAGGTATCGCAGCACAAAGAGACTGAAGGCTTTAGAAGCTTATGAGGATAAGATGTTTCGATCAAAGGTGAGCTTTTAAGCTGTTGTGTGATCGAATTCTATTAAAGGCTGTATTATACGAAATTAATATGCTAGTGATATGAAATGTTAATCGAGTTGTAAAGGTTAAGGTAATATTATGCATGAGTGTTCCTTACGAAAATTATGGAAAAAAATGCAAATACGAAATTAAGTGAAATAAACATAACCATAAAAATAATAAGATTGTCAAAATTGGAACACTGAACACTGATTACATATTAATTGATTCGAATCTATGTATGTAGAATACATATTTAAGACATCGTTTGAAATATGCCATTTTTTCAATACGACAGTATTTCAGGGCTATCGTTACGGATAAATGGAAAAAAAATGTCAGTAAACACGCGGCATAATGACCATTCGTGACCTGAAAGTTTATATATTTTCGTGAATACCAAACATCCTCAATACACAAATGTATAATTATATTCGTGAACTCACGATATCGAATTGAATATGAATTTCTCTGAATTTGAATATAATTCATAAGCGCTATATCTAAAATGACTCACGTTACTGAAATTAGTGTGTTGGATTGAGTAACTCATAAATCATTAAATTTTTTCAGTAAATTCGACAAATCTTACATTTTATCGAAAATGTTACGTCGACGTGTCAAAGAGTTCAACAATTAAATACTGTAATAAAAAACAAAAAAATGCTACAAATTGATAGCCATTTTTTATATCAATATTTTGCAAAGTCGATTCCTTATATATTTTAGAAAAAAATCGTCTATTAAACTATTATTTTAGAGCAAATACGAGACCAGTACATCGACGAACAGGAAATTTCAGCCAAAGCAAACAAATAGAGACGTTTTTGTTTCGTGGCTAGATACCTATGTATATAAACGTTCGTACGCATTGTGTTTGATGGAAACTTTCAGTAGCTAACTTAGTTCTGAACGATTTTTTTTCTCTTCTAATTTTATCGAGAAATAATTTATACAATGCCTGTCCGAACGAGGCCGATCGCGAATCACGTGCATCTTGATTTTTTTAGTACTAAATAAAAATTTTCAGCTGAAAATTTTAACGAAAAATAATTAATACAATATTAATTACTATATATTGTATTATTTTTCTAATTTTGAGATAAAAGGAAGAAAAAATTAAGCTTGAATCGAAATACTATGAAGTTCAACACAATGCACACATTATTCGAACATATTACACTACTTTCATTGTAGGTACTGATTAATGGTAGGTACATGGGATTATTGTTCGTAGCATAATGTGACTTTCAAAGAAATATCATGGGGTTTTTCGTAATTTTCGTAAAAAGGATAGTTGGTTTTTTTCGTTTCGCCGAGTCTGACATGTGTCACTTGATCAAATAAGGTGACACTTTCGTCGAGGCACTGAAAATTACTGAAAATTTCATGAAACGACTGAATTTGTATTCTCGCTATTAAGTCTCATTATTTGCGTTTTTTTTTTTTTAGTAGACTGTGAAAAAAGAAACGTGTGTTCACAACTTCATTTTTTCTCGTGTTATTTTATCATCGCTTATTCATCGATTTTCGAACTTCGTTCATAATAAACCGTTCGTTAAACTTTCACGATTTGTTTTTTTATCGTGAAGAAATTTTGAGCGTGTTTTTTTTATTGACGATTACTTTTATTGAAAAAATATATGATAAATATACTTAACGTGATGTTTACATATTTCTTATCATAATTTCAAATATCGAATATAGTATACTATGATTTCATGTAACTGTATAGTAATTAAAATTTAATTTTAATTTAAAAATACAACAGTTATATTTTTCATTAATCAATAAGCGAGTTTATTATTCATTCCCAAAAAAGATCAATCACATAGAAAATCGTAGATTCGATACCGCGATTTTTTTCCTATGCGTGAAGTGTTTTTCATACCTGTAGCAAATCAACTCACATAGGTATGCAAATATTGACTCTCATTTATCTACTAATATACTAATCAATATCATTACGCAAATATCAACGTGCACACACAGTAACTAAAAATCGATGAGAATGTGACTAATAAAAAAATATCAAGCGAAATCGAAATTGCGACTAATAAACCGAACAAACCCTACAACTAAATCAAAAACGGCCGATAAATCAGCAAATATTTATACAAATTGTATACATTTTTTTCCATTCTAAAAGTTATTTCAACCTTTTAGTTAGCAGTTAGTCAGATATAACTGCTTGTTTTAGCTATTAAACAATGGGAAAAAAGTTGAACTATGGTTGAATAGTATAATCAACGAATAAAATACCAACCCTTACTTAACAGTTAATTAAAATTCAGTATTTGAATCGATGTTTAAGTTTATTAATCATAATTAACTTTTTTTTTCTTTAACGTTTGACAGTTGTTACTGCTAATTATTTTTTGACCTATAACTGAAAGAATGGCCTAAAATCAATGAATTGCAAACAACTGTTGAAAATAGATGATCAACTTTTAATTGACAATAGAAATATTAATCCGAAATAAATTAATTGCATAAAGTAAAAACCGAAATTTTATTCGAACATCAATTAAAATAAAAATGAATTTTATTCAATTCAAAATTTGAATATATCGTAGAAAACAAATGCACACAACCAATTTTCACAATCGTATAAAATTCAAAGAAAAACCGGTACATTCGTTAAATTAAATTCCCCTCAGACTTAAAAAACAATTAAAAAAACACATAAAACAACATAAAAAAACCGACTACGATTAAAATTAGAGACCGAAACGAAACAACAAAGTGAAAAAGTTTTACTCACGTGCACCGCATGTGCGGCTGACACTTCTCCGGTTCGAATTCGGCGCGAAAAAAACGCGCGAAACGCGCGATTTTTGGCGCGAAACTTCGCAGAGGGGGGGGCGCGGTCCCGCCGGCGGGGGGCGCAGCCCCTGCACCTCGGGGGCGAAGTTCTATGCGTGGTTTTTTGGCGTTCGAGCGTGGAAGGTGTGACGCACGCGAAAACCCGATCGAGACTGAACAGAGCTCGGCAGTCCCTCTCCCCTCGACACGTCACCCCTCTCGCACGTTTGTTTCCCGCCAACTTTTGAATTTTCAAATGTTTCCAATTTGAATTTTCGATGCAAGGTTGTGTTTTGTGCAATTTATACGATTTTTTTTAGTATCGGTTCTGTCAAAACTAGATACGATGATTTCTCGATTGTTTCGAGTCATTTGAAAATATAAAAACAATTGAAAATTCAATAGATTTCAAACTACAATAAGTGTAGGGGAATATGGGGAGACTTGATCTTTCTAGGAGAATTGGTTCTTTTGAATGACTTAACTCCCTTTTTTCGCCTTTAATTCTAAGATCCCGAACGTCCATCGTGTGTTTGGGCTCTAACTCTAATTCTAACCCGAAGAAGTTCAAAACTTAAAAAAAAAGTTTGAAGCTATCCGTTTTGTGAAGGTATGTATAGTAAATCATACTGAGGCAATATTTTGAGAAGGAAAAAACACCAAAAAAATAATTTTCATTCATTTTCAGCGAAGAAACATTTTCTGCTTCCCGTACTGTGAAATGACCTGAAATCGATCGACTGTAATAATTTCATAGTTTCGGACTACTGATCCAAGTTTACAATAAATATTATTCTCAATTATAAAGTTTGTTGTACGAGTTTAAAACTTGAGAAAATTAAAAACTAATGAAGTTCACCGTATTTTTAGTTTCCTCATAATGTATAAATAAAACAAAATTTTGACGTGTGTATATAACACATCATGTCATATTCGGATTATTTTCGTTAAATTATCAAGTTACATCCTGTCTTTCACTAATTATAAATAGCCTACTGAACTTAGAAGAAACTGTATTTTAATTTTCAGTATTTTCAACTCTACTTATAGAAAATGATGCATTTCATATGAAACTTTGAGCAACACAACATAGTTACATCAAATAATTATATATAAAAAAATATTACAATATGATTTCTAAAATAAGCTAATTTTTATCATTTTCATAAGATTTCTTCTTAATGAATCCATGATACGATTGTACAATAAAATCGTTTATCTGGAAAAATAATCATCACATAATAAATATAAAATATTTGACGATATCACGAATGATGATCATGTTTTGATATGATATTTATAAAATAATAAATTACTTCTCAAAATATTTTCTTATTCATTATTAACATAAGGAAAATTAGAAGGGTGCGAATATAATTTCCAATATGAATTCTAAGAATGATCAATATTATTTTAAAACGTCAACTAAATTGATATTTATGATATTTAACTTTTTTTTAATTCTTATAATATAAATATTTCCTTCAATACGTATTGTTGAGAAGCGAGATACACGCGTCGATCACAATAATCTTCGAACATTCATCAAATGATCTATCGAATCATCTATCAACCTCGGATTTATTAATTTGATTTTTCGGATAAGATTTCACATTCAATCGAAGGAGAGACATTCTGAACGCAACATCGTTCAAAATGTTGAAAATATCGGTATTGTTTCTAATATGCTTTTCTCTAACGCAAGCACTTCCGTACAGCACTGTCCAAAAATTGATGGAAGAATGGAATTTGAACGAAACTGACGTCACTTTCGCTGAACTTCCTTTACCAGGAGATCTCGTCTATCAGCTGACGGAAGATGAGTTCGAGGACTACTTGGACTTTTGGCTGAGCAAAAAATATCAAACTGAAGTTGACGATTCGATCACAGGAAGAGGTATGTTAATTTTGAGTTACAAAAAGTTTTTATTGATTTGAAAATAATTATATTCATCTTTAGCTCCATGCAGTGTTTCTGTATTGGGAACTTTGACTGAACCTCAACCAGTGTATGAACTAGGAACAAGCTTGAAAACCACCAGTGGAATATCTGGCAATTTAGTTTTCGCAGACAGCGAAGCTATCACTGCTTCGTGTGCAGGAAACAATAACAGATTAGTACATACTTCAGCTACGCAAAATCCTACATCAGCAGTAAGCATCATATCAAAATATCAATGATGTATTTTATAAATTGGTAAATTTTGAATTTAACTATTCCAGTCGGTGCTATGTCAATCTGGAACGTCTTTCACAAGTTCGAGTTGGCTGTCTGGACCAACGACTCTTCCGAACATCAAATGCAATTCTCACATCCCATGGGTGGAGACGAGGACTAGCACTTCTTGTGCTGCAGGACAAGGAATCAAAATCAACGTGGCTGTCCAATCCACAGCAAGGACACACGTTATAATGACAGCCTGCTTCAAAGAATCAACCGCTGAAGCATTGTTCGTAGAGTATGATCAAAATCCAGAAAACAAAGTCAATCAAAATAATGTGGACAGACCCAATTTCTTGCGTAAGTCGCTATATTGTAAAAATAAACTAATCTCATTCAAACGATAATCATGTATTTTTTTTAATAGAGGGCAGCTGGTATCCAGGATTATCAGTAGATAACCTATACACGCAAAATTCTCAAAAAGCCGCAATTGCTACTATCGTGGGACAGGCAAAGGCTGATGAATATATTACTAGCACTAACTTTTTGGCAAGAGGACATTTGGCTGCAAAGACTGACTTCATATTATCTCCATCTCAAAGAGCTACATTTACATTTATCAACGTTGCTCCTCAATGGCAACCATTCAACGGAGGAAACTGGAACACTCTTGAACAAGTGAAAACATTTTTTTTTTATAAACTTACATAACTATTTAGTGATGAATATATTACAATTTTGAAATCTTTTAGAAATTAAGAGACCGCATCGGTGATACAAATAAAAGAACGAGAGTTTACACTGGAACTTGGGGAATTTTGCAGCTGAAAGATTCTTCTGGAACTCCCAGAAATATCTATTTAGACCCAGCCGGTAGAAAAATTCCAGTTCCTCTATGGTATTACAAGGTCAGATTTCAATAATTTCTAATAAATATTTTATATTGTTATTGAATTTATAACTAGATGGATTCTTTCAGGTCGTCCATGAACCTAGTACCAATAGGGCCACTGCCTATTTGGGCTTGAACAACCTATATGTAACTTTGGCAGAAGCCAAAAATTTGGCATTCTGTACTGATGTCTGTAATGGTAACAGTCAGTTTAGCTGGCTGAATTGGAAACCTGAAACTATCGCACAAGGATTTTCTCTCTGTTGCGATGTCAATGATTTCAGGAGAACTGTGAATCACTTGCCCAGTTTCACAGTAAGCGGATTGTTGACATAATTTTTCAAAACTTTTATATATTGTTACCCAATAAATATATGAGACCAATTACAATAAAATGCATTTTTAAAATATAAATTGGATTTAAATGAAATATTTGTTATTTATTCGATATCTATTTTTTTTTAAATAAAACATCGATACCGAAATTCATACTAAATTCTATAAATATTAAATTGTACTTGAGCCGAAATCGAAGTCATTTTTTAATTTATAACTGGATTTTTTCTTTTTTACAAAAATATCTAGACAATTTAGAAAATATAAAAACAAATTATGCTCAGCAAGCGTTTGTTTACGGTCATATTTATGAAAATTTCTCCATCTTGTTTAGCTGTCACTTCGACAGTTGTCAATTTGAGGTTATGAGGCGCGCTTTATGCACCGCGGCGAAATTCGCCAAAATCAAAGAAAATGCCGATCCTAACCTACAATCTACGATTTCTAACCTTCTACGTGTTCGCAAAAAAATTCCTGATGCACTTTACGTAGGATCCAAAGCAGCGGCACAACGTCTCATATCCGAACTGGAACCTCGTCTCGACAGATCAAGGCCTCTGTTGGAGATCAATCCTGGCTTCGGCTTTTTTACGAGGGAACTCTTGAATCTCGATTTGCCCAAAATAAATTTATTTGAATCTTCGAAGGAGTACTTACCTTATTTAGAGGTTTGTAGAATGTGCTCATTATTGCAATGGTGTAAATTTTGTTGTTTAGAAACTTTTACATATATATTAAGTACATGTAAAATATGATGAAATATTTTAAATTTCAGCAATTAAAAACAGCATTTCCTGATAGAATTGAATATAAAATTACTGATTTTTTCACTATTTGGAAGAGTAATTTATTAGATAAGTTAGATGATGGCGAACGAATTGATATTATGTTTGAAAACATTCGTCCTAAACCATGGGAAAGCGGTAAATTTTAGTTGGGATAGTAATCACAACTATTAAATAAAATTTACACTGTTATTATTTTTGACTTTAAGGTTTATCACTGACTGTAGTTGGATGTATGCCAACTTTAAAATTTTTGCAACATTTGAATATGGCGATGATATTTCAAGAAACTATAACGAAAATTGGAAGAGTAGAATTTTATCTTTTAACTGTTCCAAAAAATTATTTTGTTAGTATTTTATTCACACACATTGAATATTGGATATATAATTTATTTTAATATACAAGTAATTGTTACAGGCTTATAGCAAAGATGAAAAAAGTAAAATATTTTATTCATATAAACCCAATCCAGTGCTATTTAATATATTATTTGATCATGAGATTGTTGCTAAAATGCCACGCAGTGATTATTTACCTATTCAAAGTTCTACACTTGACACTGTTAGAGGTAAAAACAAAATAGAGGTAATAAAATTGAAATTGATAATATATAAAAAAAATGTGAAAGGAAATTCACACCTAATCCTTATGTAGGTGATCGAAAAAGAAAAACAATATACATATTTAATTCGCATTTGTGGAAAAGAAAAATATCCCGTTAAGATAGAACACTTACCATTGTTGTGGTATTTTTGTAAACATCATTTACGCACCAAAGAAAATCGTGTAATACCAAAGTTAGAGTAAGTATAATGCAATTCTGAAAAAAATAAATTACTTTTCAACTAGTTTACTTATTTACTCTGAAAATTTTAAGAGAATGGATTCCCGGATGTGGCATATGGATCATAACTGGACAGGATCCGCCAGGAACTAATACCGAATTAAGTCCTGACGAAAACGATGCTCCATTGCCACATATCACAATTTTCACTCAATTTCATGATCTTACACCTCAAGAAACATTGACATTATTTAAAAGGTATGTATTGATAAATCTTAATATATTTTTTTTATATTTTCCAATGTTGCTTATTTTTAGATTCATATCATGGCCTGAATTTGAACAATCACCATTCAAAGAGGTCTTAGATAATCATTTGTCTAAATCTATCTCATCTTACGATGCTGATGTGAAAATCGATATAGAACAAGATGACGAACCACATGAACATGAATAAGAACTTTTTTGTATATATTGATATTCGATTGTTATGTCAAATAAAATCAATTAAAATTAGTGAATATTTTATTTACATATTTATAAACATAATTAGAATGTAATAATATACAATTTAACTATCTTAACAATGCAAATTGGAAAATAATATAGAAGAACACTTATTTTCATTAAGTAAATAAATAATGAATGTATATGTATTAAAATACGATATTATTTATATAATAAATACTTTAAACTGTTAAATTCACTAAAATGTATGAAAATAAAATTAATAATTACAATATTATGATAAATACGTGAATACATTTAGGAAAAACAACTGAAAAGTAGATAACATTCATTCTACTTCTATGATATAGGCTAAACATATTTATTCAATAAAAATAATTTACCAAAACCTTTTTCTAATATATGTATGTAGTAAGTATTGTATACAATTACGTATGATCAAAAAATCATAAACGGAATGTATGTAGTTAGTTTCTTCACAATTAATCAAAATTAACTAGATATGAATATCACAACTATAAAGTAAATGTTTTAATACAATAAATGATTAAAACACTCATTTCGTGTACATAAAACAACTCAGTTTCACACTACCAACAAGCGCATTTTATATTAAAAGGATCCTAAGAAACAATGATTTTTTTCTAGTCAAATAATAAAAAAAATATCATTCATAAATCTCACAAAAAATTGCACATTTTATATAAAAATTATAGATATTGAATTTGTAAAAATTAAGTACCATGCCATGAGAAGACAGAAAAGAAAATACTGATAATATGTATAAAAAAATCTCAAAATATGAGCAAATCAAAATCACCAAATAAATCAAATGCTTATCATAAAAAAAAATGAAAACATAAAATAATACTTTTGATTTCACACAAAAAATATACATACATTTCTTCAAATATAAAAAAAATAATAGTTAAGTATATCTTTCACACAGACATACAACAACTTTCAAATAACAAAAGAAATAATTTAGAATGTGCATTCATACACAATATATATTTGAAAATAAATTAGTTTTGTATACTGATGTACAAAATAACAAAAACCATATGTACAAATAATCGAAAACATTAATAATTTGGCATCAACATGGAATAAAGCTTTGATTAAGATCATTCTATATGTTACAACTTTTGGTCCATAAAATAAACTTAATTTGAAATTTTCTATATTTAATCTATAAATAAATGGATTGAAATCTCATATATATACACATTTATGAAAGAAACAAGTAACATGACATAACCAAAACTCCAACAATTATTGAATTGTGAAACAATCAAAATAAATGTAATTGACATGCAAGTTACCATGAAAAATATGCAAGGTTATCATCACATTTGGACTACATTAATAATGTGTTTATAAAAAACATCTCAAGCAATATTTTCATTGCCCTGATCTGCATAATGTTATAAATTTTGAAAATGATTATTATAATTCTTATTCGTATTAGTTTTAGGTGAAATATAAGTCAAGTTGGGCAGTATGTTAACATTTGTCGGAACATTGTTTTGTAACGTTTTTGCACGGGTCATGGATGTATTTGAATTTTTGTGAGCATAGGACGGAGTATTTATATTAGATTGAGAATGAATATTTTGACTGATCGTTTTCAATTCGTTATTATTTTTTGGTACTGTGGCGCTGCTCACAAAATCAGACCAATCTTCATTATCGTCAATAGAAGAATTCATTCCACTAGCCATTCCAAATCCATTGCATGATAGCATATTGGGCATAACAGGCTTCAATGAAGGATTTGCAGTTGGTTTTATTGAAACAAAGTCTGACCATCCATCATCATCGTTAGATTGATCATTATTGACTACATTACTACTTTTCAAAGTTTCCTTCGGTTCACTGTAAGATTTTATCGAATTCACTGGATTGAATCTAGTCAGATCTTGTATATCCATGCCAGGATTTGGCCAGTTGATCTGAGAATAATTTTCAAGAGAAAGAGGTTGTAAAATTTGGTGAGAAGAGTTTTTAGACGAAAACTCTGTGGATTGACGGCGATTGCTTGTGGGGTTTAAGGATTTGTCGTGTTGTGGAGAGTTGTTCAATGATGGTTTTGAATCGAAAGATAGTGGAAGTGAAAAATCATTGTTTGAAATTGCAAATTGAAATGTATCCTTTCTTCCAAAATTGTTTGATTGTGGCACAAAGTTGGCACTTTGAAAATCATTGAAATCATCCGAATAAAGTTGATCAAACATTTTTGTTTGTGAAAGCGCCTTGTTATTATCAATACGAGTATCATTTAAATTTTTCACATCACTCAAATCAGATACGAAATCTGAAAAACCATCGTGTTGAATATTGGAGAATCCATCTGAATTTTCAATAGTGCTTGAAGCCTCATCATTAATATATGATTGGATCGGTTCTGTGTTAGTGCTTTTTATGTTATCTATATTTTCTATTTTAGATTCTTTTAAAATAATCTGAGTCGGACCAGATGCCAAATTTGGCAAATATGCTAAATCATCAGGAATTGTGAAATTTTCAGTGATATTAGCACTGATCTTTGACGTAAATGCAATTCCACTGAAATCGTTAAAATCATCCAGATCCATAGATTTCACCTCACCGGGTTCTGGCCAATTTACAATGGGCGCATTCACTAAAGGAGGAATTTTAATTGGTTCTAATAAGTTTGAATTATTGGTGAATTTAGTTACTGGTGAAAATGTGTCCTCAGCAGCATGAAAATCTCCAAAATCATCTGATTCCTCTTTTTTCAACGTATTTTTTGACAATGGATTAAAAATAATATTTTGACTGGTTTTATGTGAATTTACAACTGGAATGTCTGATGTACTATTTTTACTAATGCTAATATTATCAATATTTACATTACTTTCTGTTATATGACACTGGAAATCATCGAAATCATCTACGCTTTCATTATTATCAATTTTAGGATTAGATATCACATCACTATTAGCAATCTTCAAATCATTGCTTATTGTACTATGGAAATCATTGTAACTTTCATCATTATAATGAATAGTATGAGACCATGGTGTTTCAGAATCAGTTGGAGTGAAAATATGTGTGTCAGGAAGATTGATTTTTCTTCCAATATTCAATACGTTGGGGTGAGGAGGTTTCTCAACTTTAATTGGCTCCGATTGCAGGTTGGAAATATCCAGAGAATTTGTGGCAATTGGAATATCTTCTACCCTCTCATTACACGCTGAAACAATAAAGGATGAATATTCAAATCTATGTTATTGATGGTGCACACTGATAATTCAAATTATGTCCGCCATCAACTTGTGAGTGGAAAGAAGCGGACGAAGGACACGCCTATATGTAAGAGGAGGACTCCTATATGGCTATCTCTCTTATTCCATAAGAGTGTCTTTTTATACACTCCATTCCACTCATGAATGGACAGTGGGCACAAGACAATTTACAAAAAGAAATTAGAATGAAACCAATATGTACATTCGCACTTAAATTTCAACATCTATTATTTTCTAAAAGACTTACCGTTGCTGAAAAGATCGCTAATTTTAAAATGTGCAGATTGACCAGAAGTCATTTGGTCCAATGTTGCCATTAGATGTTCTAAGTCTAAGAGAAGGGATTCAGCATATGAAGCTGATGTGGGTTTCGGATTTTATACAAATCATACGAGAATGTAAGGAGTGTAAAAATTTAAAATATAAATTGAAACCAACCATAAAATTCGGACAAAATAATAATAAAGAAATGGAATAATCCATTGCACATTTTGAAAGACATGAAAAAAATTATTATGAATGATTAGTTTGTAATTAAGCAACAAAATATTATGTTTCTCGAAGTGAAAATAATTAATTTTATCCACAATCTTCGGTATTAATGAAAATGTCAGCAGTGAAAAAAGTCATTATTTATAATTTCCAAGTAAATAAATTAACAATCCATTAAATTATACGTGAAAATACTATCAAATATCTTTGTATAACTCAATTGTAACTATTAGTTATTATCGAAATTGAAAAATTTCTTAAATGTGTATTTGAATATTTCATATGAATTCAATCAATTAATTAATTAGTACTCACATGCTTGAAAATCTGTGTTTGTCAAGTGTGAACCGTTATCCCAATCATACTCTTTGCTTGGTGGAGATGAAATTGTTGAAACTTCATTTGGAATTGAAGATTTTCTATCACCAATTTGTTCTGTAGCCGATTGATTAACAGATTGTTTGATAGGTTGCAGAGGATTACTTCCTAAATTAGCTGCAAACCGTGGCATATTTGAATTCCATTTTGGTCCAAATAGCTGAAAAATTAAATCATTAACAAAATGACTATAATAATAATACTCATTATGATATAAATATTAAGATTCATACTATATTCCTCGAATCGATTCCTAAACTTTTCAATAAAGACTTTTGACTGGCAGAACTATTCCAAGTAAATAAATATGATTGTTCAGCTTCATAATTTACAAGATGATCCCAACTCTCTCCGAGATTTGTTTTCAGTTCAATATTCGACTCGATATCATCGCTATTATCCTCAACATTAGAATCTTCAGTGAAAATATTTTTGATAGCCAAATTTAGCTTTTCTGCTGTTGTAGAATCATTTGTTAAAATGAATTCACCAATCGTAAAATCATTTTCTAAGGTCGATTTAGATTCTGTTTCATTACTGGCAGTATCACATGGAGTGTAAGCGTCAAAATCTCCAAAATCATCATCATTGTCCTCATCCAAAGAAATTTGTTTCTTTTGCATTGCGATATCTTCATCAATGGAATCATTTTCAGTAATTACATTTTTGTCAATGGGATTATTTTCTAATTCACTAAAATGTTCTTTATCTACTTCACTGACATTTTTGTTGAATACTTCGAATGAACTAACAATATTGGTGTTTTCACCGGTTTGGAATGTGGTGAAATCGTCAAAATCATCTATATCATTTCCATCATCTTTTTTATCAAAAGACGTAAACAAATCAAGGCCACTATCTATTTCAAAATTCTTATCTCTATCCATGGTCTCTTTAGAATCATCATCAGATGTTGAAGGGAAATCGTTAATATCAATTTGAATATCTTGATTTTCAACAGATATGAATTCATCATATTTATTTTCATTCCAATCAACAGCAAAAGTATTTGTGATGACTTCATTTTTTATTTCGCTGCTAGAACAAGAACATTTACCTACACAACCGGGACAATTATTATCACTAGGACTATCACCGTTTCCATCATCGCTAAGATTGGAAAAATTTGTATTTAATTGTGAGAAGCTCGAATTGTTATCTAATATTAGTGTGTTATCAATATGCTGTGATATATCTAAATTAACTTGCAGAGAATCGTGAGGAATTTCAAGTGCCACATCAACATCACTACCATCTTCATTGGGTATAGAAGTACTCGCATCCGAAAAAGTTTCTTGGGATTTTGGCTCCTTGTCATATACTTCACTATTGTGAACATCATCAATCTTTGGTAAATAATAAGATGCTTCCGGTGATTCTGTCAAAGTAGACGAATTAAAAAACGTTCCAAAATTATCAAAGTTTTCATTGAGACTGTCTTCTACAGTTTCTTTTCCATTTTGAAAATCAATTTGCAAGTTATCTAATTTTAAGTTCAAATCCTCTATATTGTTGTCTTCTTCGAATTCAGTCTTAGTGTTTGAGTATTTTGATGATATTATTGTATTTCTCTCACAAATTTCACCATCTTTACCCTTGTTTTCAGTAACGTTATCTGGTGAAGAATTCGATTCAATTTTATTTGTTGAACTGGAAAATGTTGGTTTCTCACAGGTGACCTTCTCATTGTAGTTGGGATCATAAGAGAATTTATCCGTATCGAACTGATTCGTTGGTGACAGGGATCCTTCTAAAACAATATGTAATATGAAAAAATATAAAAAACAGTCATAAACTATGTGAAAACATGAACAAGTAAAGTAAGGTGATCTTTTACACTACATTTACCAGAAAAGACATTTTAATCAATTCTTCTTTCTTGATAAATGGTAAAAAGAAGTATTCTTTTGATTTTCTACAGAAAATAATGGAAAACCTAACATTGAAATACACACATTTAATTGATTATGAAAATCTAAAACTGCAGCAATTTCAAGTATAATAATGATAACATATTTATGAATATACATATACATTTATGTTATGGCAACATTATAACAGCGGTGAATTTTTAACTTTGCTGATAAATTGTGCATTTATTTCTATGAAAAAAACGTAACTGCTGACACAATTTCGTGGTGAAACATATATGAAATAATCATTTTCAAGAGTATCACGATTTTAACTTTGGATGAAAAGGTCACCTTGATGAAAAGAAGAGAAATCAATCAACCTGTGTACTGAAATGAAAAGTCATCATCTTCGGCATCATCGTCGCAGTGATCGGGGGGCGGAGGCGTACTGCAGACTAAAGGTGGCACCGACATTTCAACAAACTCTTCGTTTGGAGACACCCGAATCGCCAAATCGGCGATTCAATCTAGCTCACAAGACTCAAGGTACACGCCTTAGAACAGCTGGCGGTCGACACTCTGCACTACAGACTTTACGTCGATCGAAAAGAGGGGCGCAGCGCTAGCTTCGGGGATTACGCCACCTTCTCTTTGTTCTCGATCGGTCAAATTTATGATGGAAGAAATCGTTTCTTCACTTTTTGCACAAACGATTGACACTTCTCCATCGACATGACTTTAAGTTGTGTTCGCGCAAGCACAATTACGGCCATTGCCAAAATCATAATTTTTGAAAAAAAATCAATTTAATAGCCGCCATTTATTTGAAACTTGTTAAAACTATAAATTTTCAATAAAAAAATCTATTTTTGAAAAGGAAATACAAAAATACTTTTATGGTCGTTAATTACATTGTTGCGATTAGTGCAACAGTCATTCGAGATGCCGTTTATAGCAAGATTACATTGAAATCGCATCAAAATAATATCACTCTATTAACATTTTCAGGTCGGTTATTCATCTTTTGAAAACATGTGAGTTAATATTGCACTGAAATTGCACTTTTCTATAAAACACGTCAAAAAATAAACAATAAAACTAAGTTATTAAAACAAATATGAAAAAAAGATCAATTTTATTATTTAAATATTCACAATAAAATATATTTCATGCAGTGTTTTATTTATTTAGCTGAAATAAAGGAAAATAAAAATTGATAGTGAAAACTATCTTAACAATAGTCGGTCGGCGATCCGACGCGGCGTGTAGCACCGACTGTCGTTTCAACCGAAACGAGAACACAAATCAGTCACTCGCGGGTAAATAGTGCGGCCGCCGGGATGGCGTCGAAGGCTTCGTCTGACGTGAGTTGAATTTTCGCACACATTAATTGTGAGGGCGCGCGCGGGGGGCGGGGGCGTCGCTCGCGGGAGGGGCGCGCTCCCCGGGGGCGCCTTTCCGCCCCTCCCCGCGCTCCCCTCGCGCCCTCTCTTGCCGCCGCCCGGGCACGCCCTTCTCTGACACCTGACACCTATATGACACCTGACTATGTTTTACCTGTGTCATTTTTTCATTTCGCATCGTTCGCCCCCCGGGGCATTCATATGTTTTGTCGTATCGATTTTGATGTTATCCATGCTATGTGCACGACGTCTGCATGCCATTGCCAGGCTATTTTCAGTTGTCGCAATTAGGTTAACGTTAACAGACACACCCTGTCGTGTCGGGAATCCGGTATTAGGTGGCGTCTATTGAAACGACCCTTTTTTTTCATTCTATTCTATTTTATTTCGCTTCGATTAGTTTTTTATTTGATACTTTTCGAAAAATTTTGACTTATTTTTTTTAAATAAATGACGTTTCGGTAGGTAGTTTGATTTGAATTGTGTACGTTAAAAATTAAACACGATGATAATCGTCCATGTATTTTTATATGCGAAAATGATTTGATGTTTTCTTATTTTATATACACCACCATTCTGACTTGATTCAATCTGCAACCTGACTCAATTTTTTCGGCATTCATTTGTTTTTCTCTCTATATAATTTGACAGTTATTATCGCCAACTAATCGGTCCTTAAAATCCTCCAACAACTACCTTTTTTATACGATCGATTTGTTTCTATCGTTTTCATTCAAATTATAGATCCACGAATCATTTTTTTTTATCTCGAATTGATTCATGTAAATAAATACTCTCTCGCTGAGTACATAAATCAGTTATCAGTTTTTTCCATAAAACGAATCTAATTCGTTTAGCTTATTTAGCATGTTTTTATTATTTTACTCTAAACTGAAATTCGTAAACAATCCAAGGGGAAATTGCGGACGAGCTCGTTTTCTTGGAAATTTTCGAAATTCGCACTCGAATCGATTCGCAACAAGATATGTACATGAACAGTATACAGTTTCGTCACGTTACATAATTGTTTATTATATTGGCGCGCCTTTTGTATTATTTATGATTTCTTAGTAGTGGCAGTACGTATGTACATACATATATTTCCAGTTCGAAATTGATAGAATGCCGTTGTGAAACTCATCGTTCTTCGAATGTTAACCAGCTCGAACGTCGTATACCGAAACGACGAATTATCACGCCGTAAATTCAAGGATGCGTTCCAAATTTCTATCATATTTTTTTTCTGTATGGGATATGGTATTGGAATTAATTCATTGAAAATGTGATAAAATATTTCGAAAAAAAAAGGCTGATTCTATCGCCGTTCGTGACATAATTTCAGTGTATTCAATTATTATTGCTTTATCAGAAATTTTGGAATGTTGAACGCTTAACTTTCTACAACATATTAGGGTCAATCAATTGAACGTTACTTACCCATTGTTCTATCGAATTATCTATTGGCAAATGATCAAAATTCATAATTTCAAAATGTTTATAAAATACTATCTTTTCATTATATTAATCTTGAGAAAAATATCCATCTGATAATATTTAATTTAATTTAATACTCTCCCCTAAAGCCAGATTCACATGAGATTATGTTCATTCTAGACTTTCCATCTGAACGAAATCCATTCAATATGTTAATCGCTTGACATTTCGAAGACTAAGCTTCTCGAGATAGATCATAAGAGAGTACGAACACGAACCGTAACCATAAAAACCTGTCTAATTTTCATCATAATTGTAATTTTCACCCAATTTCAATTAACAATTCGAACAAGACCACCTTCCATCATATCATCGACCTATACAGTCCGATAGACCTGAACCCTCATCAACCCTCGCAGAGTCCGAGCGCGAGGGTCGCAGTCCTCCGGCGAGCACCGGTGCTATTGTTTAGCCTTGCATAGCGTTTAGCGCTCTTTAATATATCGGCCGCAATTTCAATTGAGAGCATCCGCATTAGAGAACGGAGCAGTTTTACGAGCCATTCTGCGACATCTCCGGCGACCTCGCACTCGGAAGTCGTCACGTGTCTCCGAGGAGCTCGACCCTCGGGGACCGTCTCCGGGAACCACCAGGTTGACGCCCCGTTACGTGTATAGTCCGAAAGTGAAGGATAGCCGCAGCGATTTTGATTTTCAGGTTGATTTGCTTCGATGAGGATCTGGTCTTATCGAGGGTGCTCGTCTTTTCTAGATGGATAAATTATGATTACTCCTAGTACTACATGTCTGATTCTTAGTGAAATGCAGAACTGAGGTGTATGGTGGTTGTTCGATTGTCGGAATTTTTCCTTACTCCGAATGGGGCTTTGCTGGTCTTCAGTCTCAGGTGTAATTTTGACGTCTGGAAATCGTCTAGTTTTGAATCGAGAATTGTTGATTGGATATGTTTAAATCAAAGATGTCATCATGTTTGATCTCTAAATGCGATATAGAGTTGATTTGAAGAAAGCGGGAAGATGATCTGATCTATGAAGATTATTTTTCATATATTTTGTCTATGAGGATTTGAACCATTAGGAAAATGATTTTCAATGATTTCGGAGCAAAGACATTTTCTAGTTATATACTTAACTTAAACATCGTACTCCAGCGAGTAGCTCGATTAGATCTTTCCTTCTGAACCCTAGATTCTTACATCTTATTTGCCAGAATTCTCCGCACTCCACTCACTGTCAGATCTTTCTAATTTCCCCAACAATCAAATTTTCACATAACTCAACACAATTTTCCAATCGTTAACAAACAAAACAACAGTCAACCAAATGAATCACATTCCACAAACATTCGCACACCACACACCTATACATTCGAAATTACGAATTCGTTCGAATCAATTAAGCTCACTCGCTCACCATATCACACAGTCCACTATCTACGCACGTCTCTTCCGACGACTATGATGTTGATGACAGAAAAAAATAAGAAGAGATGTGTAAGATGAGGCAACGCTCCACGCCTAATTGAGTCCACTCTCTAACACACGTACAAATCGCCTCTAGATTAGTCTAATTAAATAAACACGAGCGGTTGACGTGTTAAACGGTTTCTATCGTTTAGCTCCACGCTAACGTTATCTGCTCACTTGGCGTTGTGCTAGCGAAATTCGCATGCTAGTTCGGTTCGATGTGAGGAAATTTCTTATTGCGATAGCGTTCCGATTGGGGAGATTTTGTTTTGAATTTCGTATTCGGTTTTGTGCAAGTCGTAATCATCGTAACTTGCCTAGTACGAGTACTAAAAATGATCTGTTATCAGATTTAGTCCTAGTCTTTGTATCGTCTGTTCATGAATAATCAACACCTTTCATATTCTGCAGAGAAAGAAAGTCGAATTATTTCATCAAGATTGAAATACCATCCCTTAAGCTTTCATTTTTAGTCAATCAAACTAAAAACTATACACTAATCAATCGACATTTACAATTACTTTTGAAACATGAGCGATACGTAGACTTTGAACACACATGCACAGTTCCATAGCAACGCATTATAATCACGTAATTTCTCCGAACTACAATCAAATGAAAGCCGATCGAACTGTAATTGCAAAATAATTTATATCTAGATCCACTAACTGATATATCCTTTCGATATTTTTTTTTTGCAAGACTAGTGCAAATTCGTTTCGCACGTAATTGCATACGGTCGCGTTGCATCTCGAATGCGCGTAATCGCGGCGACCGACCGACCTCGTCGGATTTTTGCGACCTTGTCGCTCGACTGCTCCACAATTTCTATGTGGGATATCGACTGAGCACGTGCTCGAACCAGATGCTCTCAAACCTCTTCGTTTTTCTCATTCGAACACTTCTAATTGTCTTCTTTCATCTCTGGTGACGACCTATGAACTTTTCATTTTGGATATCTTATTTTATTAAACTTGCATTAGAAATCTTTTCTTGTATTTTTTTTAGATCGAAAATCTTGTGTATTCATATTTTGTAATCAAATTAATTATTCGATTTGTAATGAATGTTTTTACTTATATTAGAAGTGTCAGCAAACTTTGATAGTGACTAATGCATCGTTTTTTTTTTCAAATGATTCATTTCATTACTAATGCAATTTGATACTTGACCGCTAACGAATCGAACAATGATTACAGAAAACGTTTAAGTAACAATAGAATTGATTCAGAACTAATTACACTGAATACGATTGGAACTTGTTACTGTCTTAATTATATTTTCACGATTGTTATTTATACGCGCTTCTAAACATATTTTCCAATGTGGTTTAGAGATAAGTAATGCATATTCCAAAAAATAAAATGCCAAGTATAACGATCATGTTTTTTCGATTCGTCAGAACATTCAACCTAGTAAAATTCTTGGAAAAAAATGTTTTTCACGTATTAGCTAGAAAATTGGAATGAGCGGCCGCTAGCCAGATAAATCACGATCAAATTAACACATCGCTGGAAAAATTTACCTCTCTTGATTAACTGATGCTGTGCAAATAGGATTTTCAAATCAAGCAATGTGCATGTGTTGTATTATAAACACAATCTACCGAGAAATCAAACAATTGAAGACGTAAATCATAGCACACGGTGGCATTTGATAACAGCATGAACGCTCAACATCTCAAGATTTCTTCACTTCGATAGTGGAAGACATAATTTTATTCACAAAAATATATCGTAGCATTAATCATCGAATTCCCAATGTTCATTTTCTGACTTTTTATTCAAGTCTCCCGGACTTCTTAGGTATCGGAGCATCTTCAAGACGATTTTTTCTTTCTCTAGATAGAGTTTTCGAGTGAAACGTTGCGTAATTGTGGCAAGATTCATCCACTTTGTACGCTCACGACATATCCCACATCCTTTGGGTCGGTCTAATAGGATGCGACAGGAAACATTCATTGTCGGATTCGCGCTCGAAAAGATCTTGACACACAAACGACACACGTCGTTTCGACGTTAAACGATCCCAGCATCCAAAACGGCTCCTTGTCCGAGAATCTAACCCTAAAACTATTCCATTCCGACATCTAATTCTTCTAACATTAGAAAAAGTAACAATCGAGAACCATATCAATCAATGAATCAAGAAAAAGACATGTAACTCTTTCCTAGATCCAACTTTCGATTCGCATTGCAAGCGAATTGAACTGATAAACGAGACACACCTATACGAACACCGCTTAAATCAAGCATCATAAGAACACTAATCCCGACATGGTATGCACGAACGCTTATACAGCTGCACTTTCGTCACCTTCGAAGAATAATGTCATTGATGTGAAATTCGAAACGTTGTAAACATTTCAATTTGAGCCATGATTAGTCGCGTTTCAATTCCGATAATCGACTGGTGTGAAATGCGATTACGTCTCCTTCTCCATCATCAGCCATCGTTCAAAATAATAACGATACGTATTCTGACGATCATGTGACGATTTCGTAAACCTTCTCCTGGGTCAATGGCTGTTCCAATATGTCGTCTCTAATGCGATCTTGTGTCGAATTGGTCCTAATGAATGATACATTCGAACACGATTTTGTGCTCCATCAGATATCGATTTTGATTCATGCCGTTTATTTAATATCGAACTATGAAAAATTTACATTTTTATTAAAAAAAAAATGTGATTCTCACACTCGGTGATAGAGGTCAACCGGTGATACGTTGAATTGATGATTATTTTCTTATCGCAATTTTTGTCATAAGTTCGATCTTTAGCACAGTCTTAAACCACCTGTCAAATGTGTAATAAAAATTTTACAGCCAACTTTAACGGTTCAAGACTTTGCTAACCTTCAATCGATCGTTTAGCATAGTTTTCGTAGTTCACCCAAGAATTTGTAAAAGGGTGGCGCTATCATTTTTCATCATTTTGATATTAAATCGAATCATTCACTATAAATTCCAATCGATGACAAATCGCAATTTATGTACGATAATTAAATTATTTCATTGCGGTCTGCAAATTAATTTAATATAATATTTAACCTCAACGTTTTTTTTAATAGGTTTTCCCTATAGTAATACTTTTTTATAGCCTAAACGTTCGCAATACAATCGCCTTGGACGCAATCGATCACAGTTGAATATTCGATCGAATCGTAAAAATGCATCTGAATACATTTGCATCGGATCGAACCTCATCCATTCACCAATGACCCGTTTCTAGCGAATTTTTTTCTCCCATCTCAAAACGACATTGAACTGCTAAGATATTTTCATTATTTTTCGAAAAGTCTATTGCTTGTATTGTGATTTTTTCACTCCGACATTAGTCAAAGTTCAAGGCACGCTCGATACTAGATAAATATTAGCCTCCGTCGAACCGGCTAACCGTGGCTGATAACATGTGTTCGACTAATTTTTTTTCCAATTCAATTTGCTCAATTAAAACATCCATGTCAATAATGTACGAGATATAAGCCGAATTACTGGATCGAACTGAATCGTCTCCAGTTTTTCGTCGTACCTGACGATAATGAATGCGACACAGATTGTTTCTTTTATCAATTCGAAGCAGATTAGAAGCCTTTTCGCCGACTGCACCGGAATATACCGGAAAGTGCCGAAAGGACAGATAATGAACACACATCGATTACTCTATGACTAATTATGAATGGGAAACGTAATAAAATTGTGTTTTTCTTTCAGTATCGGGGAAATTTTCAGTATCGGGTCAACGGGCACACGAGGTCGATCGCGATTGTTGAAAATAGTCTATCGATGTGTTGTGCGATTTATCGTATAAAATGAACGATTTTATTCGAAGGTGATGAAAATCGGTTTAATAAAACTCGAATTTTGCGTATTCTAATCCGGATCGTATCTTATCGCTGATTACATCCTAGAGTGGCTATATTCGACTGATTAGTAAAACACTATCGTCGACTTGAATTTCATCGATTTTTTTATGGTTAATTCGATTACTACCAGCTTCATGCACGATGATTTCTCGCGATAGTCGCTGATTCGTCATCTGCGAAGCGTTCGAATTCACTGTAACGAGCAAAGTCAAACAATGATACATCGTTTCCGAAGACAAAACAAGAATTTGCATCTCGACGCGAAACGAAACGAACTCGCAAACAACCGCAACGGCGATGATAACGCACCGAATGCAAATGTCAATGGCAGATTCTTAACACTCTTGAGTTTCGCTTAGAAAATGCATCTCGCGTATTTAGACAGACCGACGATGAATAACAAACAATCCATAAATATTTACGTCAAAGAGTCGCTATCTTATACCAGCCGTACAGTGCATGATGTGATTAACTCCGCTTTTTGAAAAATATATCGATCTAAACTGTCGGATCACTTAATTTAGTCTAAAGTTTTTATGTTTGAAATATTTTTACTGATTAATAAATATAAATACTATTAAGTGACAAAATTTGTTTAATCACCATAGTCATAATCAGAAGGTGGATAACCATATAGTCGTACCCTTCTTTCATATATGTAGCTATGTCCCTAGTCCGTTCCGCTCGGCAGTGGAAACCCCCCATAAATCATTCATTTCAGATGCAATTTTAATTGATTTTGAATCGACTGAACTGAACTGTTTCAATGCTTTTCTCGACTTTTTGTTTTCATTAGTCCGTTTGAGCACTGAATTGAATGGAATCGTCTTACGAATATTTTCGTCGAATCTTCGACACTTGGTTAAACATTCCATCAATTGCTCTTTGCGCGTCTGAAAATATGATTCATTTTCAGAATCAAGGTGATTATTAATAAATTCAGAGTTTTTTCAGTTTTATCGGTTCGTATGTGTGTAATTTATATGGGTGTCACGGTCACGAATGCTTAAATGAATTGCATAGATGGGATTTATGTGTAACTGCATAATAGAAAATCGCTCGTACTGTAGAATTGTATAATGCTTGAAATTATTAGCTCATGTTAAAATTCGTTTGACGAACTTGGCTCTATCAATATTTGATCGGCTCGAAGTTATTTTGTCACATTTTCTCAAATATTCGAAGGTGAGGCTATATTTTCGAATCTGTTAAGTCCAGTCTGCGTCTCCACGTGTTAATTTCGTCTCGTTTTCGAAGCGAAAAGATCCCACGGTGCGAAGGAAACTCCACAAGAAGCGAAAATACATCCTCATTAAAGACTTCCTATGAAACACCCACCGAGAATCGCAACGCTCCTCCAGACCGCAGTAAAGTGCTAAGCGTCTCTTGTCTCGCGTTTTACAGGAAAAACTCCAGGACAAGATTGTCAATAAAATCATCAAGAAAATTACCGTCGAACGTCACCGAGAAGAGCAAACAATAAATAAGTCGAGATATACAATATAAAGTTTTATAACGTGTGCAACACATCGGTGCGGTACACAATTCCAAGGAAAATCTGATTAGATACGGGTTTATCGCCGCAAGATTTTAGCACAATTAGTAGATTAAGTTAGGAAATCTCTTCGTTATCGTCAATATGTTCGTGTACACACTCGAGAAATTGATAGAGTAAACAAATTCACGAATTTTACACGCAGTACTTGCGCACATCACAGCCGCCTCAGAACCAACCGGTTTATCTAGTGAAATCATTGCCAAATCACAAGGATTAGCATAAATATGATACGAAAACAAGTATACGACACCCAAACTAGTCCTACGATGACAATTGTAAACTTTGAACTATCTCTATATAAAAAAAAAAAAAATAATAACGGTCCACATCATCGAGATTCGTTCGCGTGTAAACTCTTCAAATTTTTTAACTGTTTCTAATCGACTAGGAAGAAAAAAACGACTGAAACTAACGATGTTGCAGTTTTTTTCATAGGATCCAAGGCCGACTGGACGTTCTTAAAAACCGGATGGTCGTCGTCGATCAGAAGTGTTGAAGATGAAGCATTTTGCTTGGGATGCGATAGCCGTTCGCGCACGCGACCTCAATATTTCAATATCAGTCAATAGAGATAGCGAGAGATTGTTAATTGGTGTCATTCTCGATAGGCTGCATCCTGCGAATGTTTCGTCTCCCCTATAAAACTTGTTGAGAGCACATTATAGATTTCTTGAGATCTCTCGTTAATTCGATGATAAGAAATCAAACGATCGGTTGCAAATTGTAATGTCGTATTGTGTGTTTGGTTCCAAAAGTTGTTGGTGAATCAAACATTTTGTAACTGAATCGAATGTTTGATTCAAGTCGATAATTCGTGTTGATGTATCAATAAATGATTCTATCTAAACTGAGTTGAAATTGAAATGTTACGGAATTAATATTTCGTATATGACATGATGACCCCAGAAATCGTACGTACGAGTGTACATGGTTAAATTTTGAGAAAGCAGAATATCTTTTATAAAAGAAATATCGACATATTTCGATTGATCTGATGAAATATCTCAATTCATATTCTAAAACCGTTAATATATTTTTCGAAACCAAACGAATGAACTCATTCAGAGGCAATTTTTGCTCTCGAGTCCATCGATTTTAATTCGTTACTTCACTCATTTCTCCTAGGATTCTCATCTAAACCACACTAAAGGTTGTCTTTTCACTTACCTAACCTAAACTATAACTTACCGAACTTTTTTTTACTATACTCAGGGTTCTTTGTAAAATCGCAAACACGTCATGATAGCTATCAAACTCGATATAAAAAAAACTAGCTAATTTATAGTTAAGATTCTTGAAAAGATCGGCACTCAATATATCGTAAAATGCACATCCACACACCACTCACGATTAGTTTCTAGCGCGGCCAATTCATATAGCGATTACGCGATTTTCCATTCGATTACACCGTCGATCCATTGACGTCTGCGATCCACCAGCTCGATTGTTGGCCCATAACGATCAATGAAACCTTGGCTCATTGTCGAACCATCATCAATAACACAACACCGGCCCGAGAGGAAATGGGATTGAGGAAGGCAGAGTCATCGGCTCTTTGTTCGAACCGCGTTGACGTAGGACCGCATCGAAGCCGATCCATTTTGTCATCATTAATTAACATACGATCAATGGATATTTCATAATCAGTGCAGCGAAACCGTTTTAAGTTTATATCTGGAGCATTTAAATGACTCTAACCGATGATCGACTACATTGTAGGTGATCCGTGAAATATGTGATCTTCTGTAGGTCTCGTGTCGTCGTCGTATGGACACGGAAGAATGTCAGTGTTGCTTCGGAATGTTTATTGATCTATTATCATTACTGAATGATTGTTTGTTTTGTCGCGAATAGTGACTCGTTTGTTTAACGAGCTGGTCTCAGGTGTGAATTGAACGTTTTTACCTGCGGTTTCGATCATTGAAAATTCTTCAGATGTGTTTTCGATATGAATAGTCGTAGTTTTCAAATTATCCCTAATATATAAGCCAAATAAAGGTGCTTGTATGTTCATTCAGAGATGTAGAACTCATCTTTTCCAGCTAGACTAGAAACTATTTCCTTTCTCACTCTAAAAGCAAGAAATTCAATCATTTATAGTTAGACAAATGATGAATACTTCGCCTAGCACATTATCTCTACGTGTTATCCAATAGGCATGACCATCGATGGATATATTTTCGTTTCTCATTTTATATTAAATCAACATCCACAACACAGAAATATACTTTCGTTTCGATTCACCATTCAATCCCTCAATCAAAAAAAAAATCCTTCCCACCCACACACCATTCGATATAACAGTTCGCATTCGTCTTCGTAAATCGGAGTCGTCTAGGCCTACATCGTCCGAGTTATCCTGCGACAAATTCGTCGTCCAATTCGCCTCGGCGATATGTCAGTCAAAGGACACGTCAGAAGAGTTATGTGTCCCGTTTGGGCTCGTTGATCTTGAAGTCCTTCTTCTTACACGCGTGCGTCTCTCCTCACTCGGCCGTATAATTTTCTTATATAATTTACACAATCTACAATTGGCCCGTTTCCGTTCACGTGCTGATGCCGGCCACACGTCTTCTTCTCCGGGCCGCTGACGTCACTCGAGGTTGGACCTGCCGCTATTGTCCTTCCTGGTGCCGTCCTTCCTGGACGATGGGAGGATTCGAGTTTTCGAGCTGATAGTACAGAGACAGTGATTTAAACATTTTTTGCTGGTGCTGGATTCAGTTCTATCGGATTTTGTAGCTCGATCGATTTTCAACTCACCGATTGTCCTTTTGAGAATCTGCTCCTCTAGCAAATGCTTCTTCACTTAAATGAACGGTTTATAGATATTCGTATGAATATCATCCTATCTACATATAAAGAGTAAGGATTCTTGGGAACGATTTATAGACATTCCTATGAATATCTTCCTGTCTATAAGGAAAAAGAATTCTTGAGAATGAATTAAACGATATTCACATTATCTTGGTAGCGAACTGTACGGAACCTGATGAACGAAACACACCTATTCGGTAATACAACCATCTCTCTCATATAGATGATTGTATCGCCATATACCTAGGAACATATCGTTCATTAGTTTATGCACTGTTCGGTTCGCTTGCAATTCGAAATGACCATTAGGATACCTGTTTTTTGATACTCACATAAATTCTAGTTAAGAATTGCAATTAATCGGTAATTACCTGTAAATTGTATTATTTATTTTTAAATTGATAATGCAATTCCTATTTCTAGCTTAACTTAGGTTGATCATTCATTTGTAGTTGTTCGACCATTGTATTCGACCTCAGACTGATTTTCTATGCTTATGTACATAGAAATATGTGTATTTTATAAAATAATCGTACTTCTACCTGTTTCTATAAATATATAAAAATGAAATTCTTTTTAGCTTTCGTTTTTGTGTCCGTTGGGAAATTCGCCGTGTCCATTGTGGATTCCGTGCTAAAGTTTTCGGCTAGTTTTAGTTTGGAGGTTTATGTTAGAAAAACTCAAAGCGTCCTTGACGGTTTGTTTTAGGGTTCGTGTTGAATTTTAGTTATTTTATTGCTCGATTGTAACGCTGAAAATAATAAAATAGTTCCTTAGTTTACGTGTTGGATTTTACTTTTAGATAAATTCGCTTTCGTTTCGTCTACGGTTTTCAGCGAGTAATCACTTCTCGGCGAGGCCAATAGGCAGTAAAATTCCGCAATATTTGATAGTTTAACATTTTTATGTGTATAAACTGATGGGTAATTTATTTTATAATTGCTTTTAATCGTTGAAATGTGAAATTTCACTGTAATTTAATTACCGTTTACGTTTTCCTAACGATCTGTTTATCAATCAGAAAAAAATTCCGATTGCATTTACATATCTCGTATTTGGCATCGAACTTTTCCTCATATTACGTCAATATCAAATGACATAACATCAACCGAAAAATAATATTTATATTTTTCAAACAGTAACAAAATTTCGATCACTTTTTCCTCACCCATTACGAAACATGCACCGTTCGACAAAATCGCTTCGATTTCTACGAATTTGCATAACCGCACAAACAATTTCGTTCGAACGGCTCTCAATACGAACTTTATCGATTTTTTTTGCCGAATTTTCCGATTTCCCACGTCGAAGGTTCCTCGATAACTTTCGGAACGAATAAAACGCACACGATTTTCAAATAAACCGCGACTTTTTGCCATCGAAACTGGGCCAAACAATGGGCAACCGACTCAATAGAACGCGGTCGATTCGCATATGTACGTAATCGAGGACGTCGCATAATTGACGTGTTAGCTCTATGCGAAAATTATGCCGAGAGAATTTTCGTGCTGTGCCGTTTGGAGTTCATCAATATGTCGACGGTGCTAAATGGGAAAACTCGGAAAGAAAATTCGATCTTTGGATCGAAATGGTGAAGGTGTTGATGAAAATTGTGGTGTTTTTCTGCTGAATTGAGTCTATCCGTTCTTATGAAAAAATTTTCATAAGGGAGGTTGCAGCTAGGAAGTTGAAATGGGAAATAGTTATCCTTTGAAAATATACCTTATTGAAATATTGAAGAATTTCTAAAGAAACGTTGATAATCTTAAATATCTTTAAAACTCAGATGACTGCAACCCTGCAGCCCCTTAGGACGGGTCACCACTAGCCCTTTTATAGTGCTAAAGACACCATTAAAAATATTGTTTCTTGAAAGGTCATTTATCATTAATATTCTCGATTGTCTTTTGGATATTTCTTCTTTTAATCATAAACCAATGGATCAATGATTTATTCAACATAGAATCTTCTGTTGCAATTTTATATATTTTTATAATCAAATCAAATTTCATTTTTCATTAATAGAATTTTAAGCGAAATGAAAAAGCTCTCTAGAGACAATCCTCTAACACTCATTATCATACCAAAAAAACAAGTTGTTAAATTACGAAAGTTTTTAATTCCAGTAATTAATCTCGTTTTTTATTTGGGCATAATCTATGCGTTATTTTTTCGTTTTGGCTCACAATCAGAAAATTTCGAACATTTCTGATGGTTTTTTTTAGTGTTTGTGTGATTTTTTTGTCGAATAGTTCAATGTTTGGAGGAAAATCGTTGTTTGTTTATGGGGCATTTTGAGTGTGTTAATTTTTTATGCAGGCTTCACTAATGAAACATGTTTTAGATATTATGTGTTATGTTTTCGATGAATTGTTCGCATGAAATGTTTGCTCAAGGTGTTGTATTTGAACGTTTACAAAAGAAGCAATTTTATATTTTGCATTAGAGATTTTTTTTCAAGTGTATTATGTATGTCAATAATCTTTTAATTAGAATTTTCACTTAAGTCATATCAGATCGTTTAGCTGAAACACGCGAATCAACAATACATTTAGGTTATTCACCATCAACGTTAGCATATTGCTAATTAACTAAATTCGTAATTGCCATTATTTACAGATTATAACCAACGATAGACAGCGGTATACATGAAGTGTTGTATTTAGTCTCGTGTCTTTCATAAGGTTTCCATCGATTTTCATTCCGCATAATGAAATACGATGCGATTCGCGCATTAAGCAACTTTCGCCAGACAAAGCTGACTAGAGCTTTTTTCACGATGCAATTTCATAATATTTTTTTCATTCCGTTATATTTTCACAGAAAATGATCGGAATTTGTCTTCATTCGAATCGGTCCATATAATCTGAAAGCGGGGCGTGGAAATGTATCATTCGAATTCGTTTTATAGCCTTTATAAACAGACGTTGCATTAAATGTGAGTTATATCCTCTGAAAATACTCGTATATCGCGTATTCGCGCAGAAGATTTGTTTTGAATCTTCACTAGATGGTATTTTCATTGCCGTTTTATTTCTGCTTCTATTATCTTACGTCTGTCTTAAATCAATGTCTATTTTTGCGTTCGGATTCAATGATTATTTTTAACGTAGGACATATATTATGTATACAGATCTTAATTACAATCTAGCAGAGATATTTTCGTTCTGAATTCAAATTTTTCATTCCTTCACTCATCAGATCGAGATCGCATCGTTACAGCGAAATCTTTGAAACGCTCAACACACGCTTAAACTCAAATCACACACACATCAACATCAACATCAACACCATTTCAATCGCAACCAAACGATTACATCTCGCAAAGAACATCTGCGAACATTCACAAAAAGACTAATGAAAATCCAGTTTGTAAAACACCATTTGGGGGACACCTTTTCAATGAGACCATCCTCGGAAGATAAAATACAATAAGCATATACACATTAAGAATATATTTTGACGATAATTCGTTAGTAGTACTACGATTAAATCCACTGTCTACTGGCGAGCGAAACGGAACGGACTAGGGACACTGTTATAGAATCGCCATATAAGCGTCCTTTTTCGTATTATTGTGTCTCTAGTCATTCCGTTCCACTCACCAGTGGACATTGGGCTTTGACATGATCTAGCTATTTTTGCCAGCTAAGGATAACAAAATGGCGCCATCACATAAGTCTATACGTTTCATATGTACAAAGAGACAGAGACGTCCACTGCCGAGCGTTACGGAACAAGGGGATAGCCATATAGGCGTTTTTCCTATAACTTGCTCGACAGTAGACATCCAGCATAAGCTTCGTATGTCAGACAGAGACAACAATAGAGAGCGACGCACTCGCAAATCGCAAGTTTTCAATACGGTCGCATCTTTTCGAACACGAGTCGATACCGAACGGACCGTATACTGGTAGTTATAAATATTTTTCTTGTACATAGTAAGTGGTTAAGTATCGCGAAATAGGTCGGGCCCCGCGGCTGGCCGAGACCGCTTTTGGACCAGAGCCACTCGCTCTTGGCATCCGCCGAAATTTTCATATATTTTTGCGGATATATCCAGTTAGACCATCGTGTGCCCGTTCGTCGCTCACCGGAGTTATTCCCCTCGGTTATTTATGCCGGGTTTGAAAATTAGGGAAAATTCGCGCGCTTTTTTGGACAAGAATCGTGTCTGGTTGAAGCTCGCTTTTGGGTTTCGATTGTCGGAGTTTCGATTTGTTGTTAGAGGTCGTTGATGATATATGAGTTTGGTGGATTAAGTCTGATCAACCGAATTTCCATTGCCAGTTAATTGTTGGTGATCGTGGATCGACTTATTCTATACAATGGGCCATATTTTCATTTGTCCATAAGAGAATCCGTCTTTAAAATGTTCTTTTTATATGAACTTCAATTCAACCATAAATTACTAAGATCAAGTAAGTTGACTGATGATCGAAAGACCGCTCTCTAAATAGCGATCTAATGCAGTGCATAGGATTGGAATGTGTTAATTGAAATTGATTAGTCGGCTTTGAGTTTTGATACAAATGTTAGCAGATATTCTATAGGTATATTAATTCAGTTTTGATTTCCATTTTTTATTAGTGTCGAGAAAACAATAATTATTTCAGTTTTTGTGCTGTTAAATACATCACATGTTTTGCTCGTTAATTGACGAAAAAATTATGCTTCCTTGATTTGTCTATTGTGTTAGGTCATTTTTTGTACCTTTTGAAAATATAATCATATGTTTAAAATTTCGATGACATTGCAATATTCGCTATTTTAACCATCACGTTCGACATCGATTTAAACAGACAACCGATTTTAAATTCTATTGTTTTTACGAAAATAATTCAATATTTTCCCATATTATCGTCCGAAAATCTCATATAAACAACATCCATCAACCTAGTCATATACAAATCATTCTAAAAGAAACTAAAATTCATAATATTTCATAAATATTTTACCTAGACAATTTCAATATTGAACTTTCAAACTTTCAATAAATCGCATCATCGAATGGTCGTTGACACAAATCATTTTGCAGATTTTATTAGCACCGACCAGAGGGCAATTATCACGTTTTTTTTTGTATTTCATAAGTGAAAATGTATCGTAAATTAATATTTATTTGCTTACACATTTTCATGCACTGTTGCTAACATTCGTTTTATCGTTCCTGACGCAATTGGACGTGGTCATGAAATGCATTGTACTTCTTGCTGTTAATTGGTCGTATAAAATGCATGTTAATATTGGTTTAAACAATATTTCTTTAAAAAAAAAAATCGAAAGATTTTTCTTCAGATTTGAGTGCATAAATGCACGAGTATATTGGGATATAAATTACGCAATAAATCGATATAATTTTTATGATTATTGTGGTTTACTAAGAAATCTTTACTTTGATGCAATTCTGAATCTAATGACTCTGAATAATAAATCGATCGATAAATCATTTTATTTGCACAACGATATTATTATATTAAGGATTAGTTAAGTACATATTATTTTAATTTTAAATCAATATTAATTAATTGTATTTAATTCATAGTTAGAAAATCTGAATCTTTTTCACCTTTTATTTTCATTTCGATCAAAAATAAATTTCATAAGAGCATCCTTGATTTATCCATTGTATGCTCATCATTAACGATTCTTTCTGTAAAAACGTTTATTTTTCACGTCGATCACAATCTATAATTCATTTTATTCCGAACAACGATCGTGTAACACGTACACGACGGATTAAACATCGATAAATTTTATCGAGCCATAAATCTCACATTAGCTAAACGTTTTTTATCACCAAGTTTTACTGCTGAAATTGTTTTCAGCAATTCAGTCGCTTCGTCGAGTCCAAGGCGAAATCTCGACTTGTTTACGAAATGCGCTTTAATCAGAAATTTCAATATGAAAGGTGTTTGGTTTGATTCGTGGAATTGCGATTCTTGTTAATATAAAATGATTCATTTCAATATTTTGCATTCGAATAAAATGCTGCAGTTTAAAATTGTCGTTCAAAAATTAGATTTGTATGAATGCGTCGACTTATTTTATGTTCTCGACTGATTAACTAATCTCAATTTCGCTGAGTAATTGTCGTTATCTAATGTTAACATTGAACAGTAAATATTGCAAAATTGTTATATTCAGACGTGATGCATATTTAAAACGAATCAAAAAGGAAAAAACGATAACACTACAAACGAGGAAAATTATATATCTGGTATCATTTTAATTGCATAAAGTTGCACATTTTCCTCGTTGATTTTATAACCTGAACAACTTCTCAAGTAAAACTCTTTTACAGAAAATCATTATGATTTTCTAACCAAATTCCAATTATTCAGAGCACAATTTGCGTTCGAATAAACAAACAACGATAACATAATAGTACCGAGAAGCGCGTTCAGTGAAATTACTTACATGCGATAAGTGCGTCACAAGACCGGTTCGTTTGCCGCTTTTCATTAATGCATTCGATTTCTAAGAAAATCTAAATAACTCTCGATTCATAAAAGATGATTTTTTTTGTAATTTTATTCAAATTTTCGTATGAAAATCGCGTGAAAAACACGTAATCCTCTCGCACGATGTGACTGACCCGGCTCTATCGATTCCCTACTATGTAGACGCAGTGGTGCATGTTACTTGCACCAGACTACGTATTATGTCACAGGGTGTTTCATAAGGAATGTGTTTTCATTGTAGATATGAATATTGGGGAGATTTTGTAGAGTTTGTTAAGGAAAAGTTTGAGTTTTTCAGTTTAAAAGTGGTTCTAATCGTATTAAATCAAAACGATTTGTGCTTAAATCTTTTTGATTTAGTTCATATTAATGAAATGTTTTTATGATTAAATTTTAGCTTTTGATTCTATGTATTGAAATGTTTTATCTAAAAGCAGTTAAATCTCGATATTTTCATTTTTCGACAAATGATGGATCACTCATAGACTAGAATCGATTTGTTCAATCTTTACATTGAATTATTAAAATCTCAAGATTATAATACATTTGTATAATTCTATCTTATCTAATAAAACATTCGACATTAAAACCTCGAACGCCATTTCAAAAATTTTTCTTACGTAACAAATTCAATCTTGCATTTTATTTACACACATCTAACAGCAAACAAACACACAACCAACTAACAAATTATATTGCTACTATACATAATACATTTTTAAATACGATTTTCCTTGTATTTCAGGTTCATTTTATAGATCTAACACACGTTTTCCACGTGTGCTATATTTTATATGCACGGTCAGACAGAGCGTCGCCGTTTCTGTGCTGCAAAACGTTAAATCACGCAATGGAAAATTGCACTTTTCATATTCATGGAGACGATTTTCCATCATACATTTTCTATCAATTCTCTAATTCCATTCTGTCCTCGTCGATTCTCTTATCTGTAACATCTCAATTAACCATTACATGTGTCGAATCGTTGAATAAACACTTGATAATGCGGCGTTATAATTGATGGGATTCGTGTCGATCGTAAGATCACAATCGACACACTTTTCGAATTGAATATGTTTTTTCAGATCATAATATAGATTAATCGATTGGAAGCTTATTTTTTCGCTTCTGATACATTTTTTTCACAACATTCATTTCATTTTCCTGATAAAAATGTGCAGCTCTAGAACTGGTTGTCGACTTCCACTTGCGCGATTTTTATTCGCGATGAGTTGTTGAACTGGTTCGTTGTCAACTTTATACTGTTTATCTTGCTCCGTTCGAGTTTCATGGTTGTTCGTGAAAAAAATGAGTTATTTTCGTCTAATTACTTCGGTATTTTTAATCGAATGCGATAAACCTCATTCGCTGTCTGTGATTCGATCGATTGCTCATTTACTAATATGTCTCTTATTCATAGCAGACATGAAATGTTTGACTTTCTGGAATATAGATGGATTTTCAAACATTCTTTTCGCTTATTCCTCCAAATATTCAGTATCGATTGACTTCGCCTTCCCACCAGACTGTTTACCATCTCTCAGCCTCATCCATTATCCTTACAATTCCATTATGTAAAACAACGAAATGTACAATCCTATAACGAACGGAATCTGTTAAACACATCTATACCATTAAGCAACCATATTTATTTATTATTTAAATAGATATAATCCGATATTTATGCACATAGACTTAAAAATATTAGTTCGTACAAGTGATTAATTTAATTCAGTTCTTTAATATACCTAATTTAGGAACTCAATTTCAGCGATTTAAATTTATTACTTGTATCTTTTGGTTTATTTATTTATCTATATACACAAACACAATAGAAAATTTGCTAGAGGCTGAAGACAGTGGTAGATGAACTAAAACCGAATTTGATTTATTTAGGACCAAATTTATTTACTCGTTAGTAAACTTACTGTTAACTTGTTTTTTTTTTCTGTACAGTTTGACAGCTGTCATATTGCGAATTCACAGCTGTCAAACTCAATTGGAAAAAAACTTATATGAGGGTTTCTGACAAGTGAAAAGATTTGTAATTATGAATACAGAAGCTTTACTTATTAAATTCACAATTTATCCAATATGATCTGAATTCGTGTAAACTTGTAAATCTACTTTTACTTAACAATATTGATACACTAGAATCTTCTTTAAACTATTAAAAATTCGCGTGAGTATCCAAATACAGACTTGTGTCAGAAATACAATGAGTGTCTTCTGTCACTCACATTGTTTTTCGATAGTTCATAATAGGACTGCCTGTAAGGTTAAGGCTATATCTTTGTTCGTCAGGTCTTCCTAAAATGAAGTAAATCAAACAATCCCTCATACGTTGACTGTGGTTATCTTTATCAAACAATTTAAACACATAAAATTATATCCACAACCCTATCAAGTTATACACCTTCACCTAACATCTATCAGAATACAATCACAAAATCTATACAGAAATTAAATTTCTGAAAACTTTTCATATAACCATAGAGACTTGAGGTGTTACGTCACCGCTGCACCTCCCAGGCTGCATTCGCCACCCACCGCCCACCACCCACCACCCACCAGACAGTCCGCATACGAAAGGCGGGGGGGGGTTGGGTCAGGCGGGGGTCTGCACACCCTCGTATTGATCTGGGCGTGACCCAGTTCGGGGGCTCGCGCAGCCGCCCTCGGACCCCATCGATCCCCCATCCTCGGGGGCCCCCGGTTCCGCTTTCAGACAAGAAAATACTCCGTGGGTTCATATGCCCCGATTGAGGATTCCTAGACTGGGTGCGGTCTCCTTTCGAAAATGCCGATTTTATTGTTCGATTGGTGTTTTTCAGGTGGATAGTCATGTTGAGTCGGTGGATGATGGGATAGGTTAATCTAGTAGTTTGTATCTTGTCGATTGACGATGATGGCTCTTTTTTTCAATTGTCAAATTCTGAGATAATGATTGCTCCATGAAACTCATTCGCCCTATGAGTTTCTCTTACTCAGTTAGCCACACTTACCTCATGAACTACTCTTATCTAATGAGCCACACTTACCTCATGAACCATATTTACCCCATAAGCTACAGTTACCCTATGGATCACATTCTCTCCATGAGACACTCACTCCAGCCACTAATCATCAACAATCATATAAAAATCAACACATTCCTCAAATCACATTTTCCTAACGAAACCCAAGTTTTCCGCCCTTGAGAATGATCAGTACTTGAAATCCGACCTTGAAAAGAAAGCTCGGTACATTTGACGCATTCTAAAATTTTCTCAAACTCTCCAATGAACGCAATCACACAATATTATACACAGACTCGTAAAATCCGTTCAATAAATGATATCGAATTGAGGGCAACACTCGTCGGGTATCTTTCCCGAACGTAAAGAATGGGTGCGGCCTTACATTGATATCTCGCTGTAGACTTTCGTTCTTGCTGGATTTTTTCAATCAATTATCCGTTGGTTATGATTGGTTAATGTATAGTCTAGTAGTCGTCGAGTTTCTGGTCTGATTTGAGGGTAGATTTCTGTGTGACGTCATCGTTTCTGTAGAAACGGAAGGGGAATGTCCAACGTTCGTTTTTCCTTTCGTCATAGTATATATTTGAGTGTTTTTTAGACTTTGATCAGTTAATTCGATGATGTGTTTTATGATTTTGGCTCTTCGTATTATCTAAATTCATAATCGCTCAATATATTTATTGCATATGGCTTTAATACATTTGTGATTACATTTATCTTAAGTCTCATTATTTTTTCTAATTCACATTCATGGATTATCGTCATTTGTGATTTGATTCTTATCAAATATTTAAATGCCATAAATTTTAAGTCTGTCTTAAAATATTTAATATAATCTTAATTTTGTAGAAATGTAAAATGTCAATTGTGATGTTTTGAACTACTCACATTATTCTCGAATGACAATAATACAAACGAAACGTTCTTTCATCTTTGTTTCTACATACAGAAATTTTGTTCTACATTTAATTAGTACAAAGTAGCAAAACGACAAAGGTTTCACAATATTGTCCTTGTGGTGTTAGTACACGTAACATACATTAAGTGTCTAAGTATAGCTTTTCCATTAAGATATAACTTTCTCATATGAGCAAAATGACGCCGTTGATTGGATTGTTTCAATTACATTTCGGACTATTTTTAGTGCGTTAACATATCGATTTTTCGATAAAAATAGGCTCGTTACACTGAAAATTTAATATTCAATGTATAAATTGAATAATGTAAGAAAATTTTCGATATATTTCTAATTAATCATGATTATTATTATATGCATCGGAACATTCCTATGTCGACTTGCGGTGTACATTTCCTTTTGTTTAATAGAATTTTTATCCCTTTGAAGTCGTACACTTTATAACTGGATAAAATCGGAAAACTTCATAAAAGCTCGGGAAACTTCGCGTGTTTTCACGTAACGGAAGAAGCGCTTCGTCTATATTTGACCCAGGTTAGGGGCACAGAGTCACAATCATCGATCGTAACCTAAAACACGGCACAATGTCTCCAAAAATGCATTTTGACATTCATTCCAAAGTTTCAGCTGAATATATCCCTATTCCTCTTCCAGAAAAATCGATTCGAAACAAATAAACTTTTCATATTCAAATTAAAAATTCACATTTTACATTGAAATTTATAAGTAATCGTACAATTTAGACAACTTTTTAAGTACCACATTTGAATTTTTCCTACAAATAAAATTATTTATTCATAAATAAAACATCTCGAATACTAAAATATCTTTCCAAATATAATATCATCCAGTGTGGAGCATGTAAATAGCATTTTCGTATAATATCACAAAAAAGCATGGAGGGAAGCAGAAGGGCTTAGCGGCCATGACCGCAAAGCTGCGTAACCCCGAAAACGCCTCTAAAGGATCGCCACGGTTTATTCATAATTAGATTCCGCCAGAAGGTTGCTGTTTATAAATAATTCAGCCTAAGTCCCCCGTTGAATTATCAATGTTTAACGTAATACTTGTCGCTTCGGTGATTCGACATTTTCAGTGTCGTAAAGTCGCCGTGTCGTAATGTCGTATCAGTGAGTCGTGTATGTTTTCATTATAAGAATGTTTATGCGTATGAATTTTCCCATTTTCTTGTAGGAATTTTCTTTTCTTATTGGAATTCCGTAATTTTAGTTTTCCCCCATTTTTTTATGGGGTGAATATATATATGAAGGCTTTCATCCCATTATGAATCGTGAATTTTCCTTATGCGCGCACGGTTCGAATGAATCTCGGAATTCACTAGGGTTTTTCCAATAAGGTTTGTTCCTTTTATTGAGTTGTAACTCTCGAATTCAATTCGAAATCCTCTAGAACGTTTTCTTTTTGAATTTATCGTCAGATCAAATTGCCCTTTAAAATGTAAAGAGGAGGCTTTTTTCTTCAATTTCGCCAGAGCCTAACTTACGAATTTTCCGGCTGCGCTTTTCACTTTGTTCGCTAACGAGTTTCACATTGTTCGAATTGAATACGAACAATGCTAATTTTCAAAGAAAATTTATAGAGTAAAGACAAAATTCACATTTAGAACGATATGAATTGATTAAACGCATCAGTGGTACCAACGTGTGTGAATTTTCCGAAATGGAAAACCCACAACGCGAATAAGGTTACGTAACGCCGGCTGGCCATTATGTAGTAGAGGAGCGGGCGTGTTCGGCAGCGAAAAACAACCAACCCCGCAAAGCTTGTAAAGGACCAGAGTCGTATCTAAGAATTTGGGATCCATATACAATTAATCAAAGACCCTTTTCTCTATTATGTAGTAAAAAAGTCACACTTATGAAAATCTCAATTTGGGAAATTAAAAAATTCTGGGTATCGACTTTTCAAACTAGATTGTTGATAAAATTTTGATTTATTTTTTCGATTCGTTTTAAATGTGAAAAAATATTAATTTTATGAATGTTTTGACTTAATTTTTTTATCATATTAGGCTATTTAACGTTTTGAATTTTATTATATTTGAATATAGTGCCGATTAGATAGTAGATACGCCTATACAATTTACAATACGAAGGAAAACCCTCTACCCCAACAATTCAATTCACCCCTCTTTATTTTGTATTCTTTAAAAAACAAATGAATAATTCAACATAATTAGACATTCGACATGTTCGCATGTGATGAACCGTTCGGAAAAACAACCTTACGCCCCTGGCCGGCTAAGGGTCGAACGTTGGCACCACTGTCGCTGTGCGCCTGTCCCTGACGCAGTGTGACGCGGCCCCCTCTCCCCGGGCCCTTCCCCCTCCGCCCCGCTCCGTCCCCCGGCCGATTTTCCCCCTCCCCTCCGCCCCGCTCGATACGCGCTCGCTCTCCCCGGTCAGTCAGTCGGCCGCCGGCAACGGGAGAGCACACGCGTCGCGCGCACACGACGACGACGACGCACGCGCGCCGACCGGCCGACCGCGAGCGCGCGCGCGCACACCCCCCCGCAGCCCCCCGCTCCGGAGACTCCGCCACCCAGAGGCGCATCCCCCCGACACCCGCACGGCAACATGGGCGACAAGGTACACCATCGTCGGTGGAAAATCTGTGCGAAAATTTCCGTATGAAAAAGTGGCGCGCACAGGCGTGCCACCTGTGCGCCGGGTATATCGATCAAGGGACGCCCCTCGGTCTCGTTACGCCGCCGAGGGTGACAGCCCTGAATTTTCCGAAATTTTCGACGGGACTCGGCTGAATTTTCCGAAATTCTAGTCGGAAATTTTCAGTAGTCTGGTTGGAAATTTTCAGCAGAGGTGGAAAATTTAATTTTCGTCTAGTGTTCGCTGTGCTGATCTTGGGTAGAAATGATTTTCATTATGTGAAGGTGCGATTTGTAAGTAGTCGCTGATTTACGGCGATTTGACTATGTGAAAATTGTAGCGATTTTCTGTGCGGAAATTGTTACGGTTTAACTTTGTGAAAATCGAAATGATTGATCCGAGTGAAAATTGTGGCGATTAAGCTAAGTGAAAATTGCGGCGATTGAGCTGTGCGAAAATCGTAGCAATTTTCTTGTACGAAATTCGCTACGATTTAAATCGTAGTGCGAAAATCTGTCGTTTGATATAATTTTTCTACTCAATGATTGAGATTTAGCTTAGAATTTTCCGAGTTTTTTTCAATGTCTTCTGAATTTTTCTATTCATAAGTTAATTGTATCACTTTTTCAAATCACTTTGAATACTTTTGACAATAGATTTTCAAAAATTGAATGATCCAAATGTAAAAAAAGTCAGACCTCTTCATTCTATTCGATTAAATTTTAGATTCTCAAATGAATTCACCAATATCTATCCTAAAATTACATAAGAATCCCAAAATCTACAACAATCGATCGTTCATTGTTTCAAAATGGAGTCGAAATCTCACGACCTTCCTCAAAGCTCAAGCGGTCCTAGTCCCGCCCGGAAAACCCTCGCACAAACTTCGAATTTCGAGCCAAAAGCAGCGCAGCGAAACTAGACGAAAAGCGGCGTCTTGAAAAACGAAAACCTTGGCCAAAACGAGCGTTTCGGCGTCCAGTGAGTGATTACACAACCTTCGAGCGAAAAATCGATTTGTGATTCTGCAGCGGATTTTCGCGCAAATGTCAAATGTGAAAGCCGCCCATTTCGCTCGGCGACAAAATTAAAAAGCTCGCGCGAGTTTTCCCACTGTCTAGATTTTCTATTTTCGGAATGTTTCATCGCCAAATAACCAAGATATTATATTATTTTGTTTTTTTCGATTCGATCCGAAGAGATATTTCAGCTGAGAAGTGGCACGAGTCTCAGATTAAACTCGAATATTATACAATTTTTTCAAAATTAACTCGGGATCGTTCCTATAAATTAGGAATAAAAAGGTCACACGTGTCGATTACGTCCCTTTTCGGTATTTTGTCGGAAAATGGTAGCTTTTCTCGTTTCAAGGTTTTCCCGCGGCTCATATCGACCCTTTCTATATTTGTAATTTTTTATTCAAACTAAATTTAACGTCTCACGAACTCGTCTTGTCAATTACGAGCTGATAAATCAATCACTCTTACGATCTTAGATATAAAATAATCAGTTGTATTACATAAACGTTTTTACAATTTGAAGGTTAAACGATAACTCGAATCTATTGAAGTTGAAATAAAAATTAAATTTGCACTAAAATTAACTATTTTTTCGAGTTTTTTTTCGATCAAATATATCAATTAACATCCATTCTTCAATTTCCAATTGTAAAATTATCGATTATCGATATATTTAGTCGGAAAATCGTACGATTTTCCGACATGACCTCGACGATATAATAGCGAATTCGGCGCGCGCAAATCGCTGCAGAATTGCACTTCGAGATCGATATACTGACATTATAACCGATTCAAATTTTCAACAATTACACAATTTTCATCCCCCATCATCCCCATAACCATAAAAAGCTTTTTTTTATAGCCTAAACGTCTAGTGGACGATAGCAGCATGGTTCTTTTATATGTATTTCGTTTTCTCTCATGCATACATGTCCTTGTTTCGCATCATAGTATAGCGTTTAAGTGTCTTTTTTTATTTTCCCATGAAAACTTTTTCTAGACTCGTTCGCGAATCGATATGGTCACATAATGTGACGTTCGAAACTTTGGGTTATGTAAGTCGTTCACAAAGAAAAATCTCATGTAAGGCACGTGGCTTGTGGAAAATCGATGAGCCGCTAGTACAGAATTTTCATTTTATTCATATAAGTTTTTTTCTATTACTTATTAAATTTTCCAACAATTAGAAAGATTTTTATTTTTCATTGATTACATCATCTTATATTCTAATGAATCTTTTAAATAAATCTTATGTACTACCATTGATCGAATGCGATTTTTCTTTATTCGAACAGTTTTAATCATGTAATTTCACATTTTATGTCCGTTTTTTTAATGCAATTTTATATCTTTAGATATATCAGAAAAGCGGTTAAATCCCGTACTAACACTAGTAGCACGCTCTTTGTAATCTATGCTATAAATTTCGTACGAAACATCCGTTTCACTTTAACATGTAATTCCATTGTCGTTCTATAATCTGAGAATTATTCGATCTTACCGATTTATGAAAGCTTCGAATAGAATTAAAGTCGAATATTTGTTGAATTCATGGCTCTTACGTAAGTTTCGATATTGAGGTGAACCGATTAGTAGCAAAGTTTTAATTACCTCTATGTATGCACGTAATTGGTATTTCAGACAACAAGCGTTAACTACTTCGGCGTTAATTATCAAATACGTAACCGTTAACTCGTGTTGAAAATTATTACATCCTTGCTGAAAACATTTTTCATTGATCAATCAGTAAATTTTATTCAATATGATGAATATACTTTGTCTTATCAATCCAGGTTGTGGTTCGAATTTTCTTCAATTTTCCTTTTATAACCAAACCACAATGAAATGATAAAATATATTTTTAAAAAATTCTTAAACGATGCGATCATCACACGTTTATGATGGCCATCACAACCATCCTCTAAGGATGTGGACATTTAAATCTCTGACGACATTTCGCATCATCAGAGCATATCTCAGATGATCGCCTTCAATGAGCAAATCGGTCCCGGGAACAACTGGGTCGACACATCGCATATAATCCCATAACATAAACCATCTTTTAAAAAAACCACATGAATGACATATTTTTGGCTACTAAATTCAAAATTAACATCCGAGTTCTCCACAACTCGATTAATATCAATCATTTGCCAAAACGTTCAAGCACATTATTGCTTCTTTGTCGCTCGATATTCTTCGTATATTATATACTACAATAGATTTGAATCACTTTAGGCTTCGGATCGCATTAATTTCAATCATTCGCCATTTCGGAAATCGACGTGGCGAATTAAAATGCGACTCGTCGCAACCAAGTCGAACTTGAACCCGTTGGGTTAAAATTCGTACAGTGACTCGATTTTCGGTCGATGTTTCGTCATTGTTTCAGATTTTCGATTCGAGTGTTTCTTTGAAATTTTGTGCCGTTATGTAATGTTAATTGAATGTTAGAATGTACTAATTAGCTGCATTGGAAAAATAAGTCATTGAACACGAAGAACACGTGAAACCTTATAAATGTAGCGTAAAATATTGTTTTCATTTTGCTTATTCACGTTTCGCATGTTACACTGTCTTACGAATGGTAACGATAAGAATATTCAAATGCTTAATCGATGGCGTAATGCATTGAAATTAACAAAATTTCATTAGATTTAATGAGTTCATTTTGACTATCAGCGGATTATTTTTAATTTTTAACTATAAAAATTTCTTATCAAACGCACGGGATGTGGTTTTTTAACGGTGTTTAATATGATATGTACAATATTCTGCATAAACAGTAACGATAGAAATAATTCTCCATTTGAAAACATTACTTTTGAATTACACTCTTGTTCTAAATTTATTAGCATCGTCATATTATCAGTTTACTTAACGTTAAAACATTTCTATTCACGAAATTCCACATGATTCATACAATTTTTTTTCTTGATTGATAATGAAGTTTTCTTGACCCTGAAAATCAAATCGTTTGCGTGAATTCGTATTACGTACACGATTTCCTATCGTGATATGGAATCTGAAAAATTTATGTGTCCTTATTCTATTGACTCTATGACGACAATCCGATTCTTGGCCATCAGATTCGATCGCGCATTTATCAATGGAGTCTCGCATCGATATGGGTATATTTTTAGAATCAATTCAGATCCGATTATTAGATCTGAAATATTATTCTTAAAAATAGCCACAGTCGCTACAAAACGATACAATCTCGGTTTTGAGATAACGATGTTGGCTAACCGACTAGGCGACCGTTTCGTTTAATTGAATCGATCTTTATTCCATGGAATGCGTTCAGTGTTGGTATTGATTTAATTAGCGATCGTCGAAGAATATTATTTGCAATCACAACACAATTGTATAGCATAATTCAATGTCCGTTCGATATTGAACGTTTTATCTGCCGAAATGCGAACAGTTTTCGAATAATTCATTCGACGTGTGATAAATGTAATATTTTGTCTTCTAATCGTATTTTAATTATTTGCTTAACTAAAATTATTTCACTTGTGTTAATCGATAATTTAAAATTTCATTAGTATTTATCGAATATATAAAACTATCGACATTGAATAAATTTTGGACTCGTGAAAATCCGTACAAATAATTTCTATAGCAAAAAAAATGTAGCAAGACTTTTTATGACACATTTAAAATTTCTTCCTTAGCACGAATGAGCCTTAAGTATCTTACAAAGACTTTTTCAAAATTCCATTATATTACACGGAATCTATTCCTATATTATAAAAAGGTTACCTATATTTATTCACTAACTTTTGTTATCCAGCGATTCTCGAGACTTTGGACTTCAAGCCGATCGTAAAATGCAATAGTTCAAATACCTTCCCAGTTCACTACCACAAGATCAGTCGTCGAGGAATCTATAAATGACATACACACAATTTTATTTATTTAGATGAAATACACAATTTTAACAGTCTAAATTAAACTTTTTCCCCTAGACGATTAGAGAGTTCAGTTAACCCGTTCTCGCGCGGCCATCACTGACCTATAACCGAATCGGAGCAGCACACAAACCGACATTTCCATCTATTTCTGGTGTCCTTGCCTCGATTTCGTCATTTAGCGCCTTTTTTCTCTCCCGATCCATATTCGAAACGGCCGTTTATATTCGTGTCACAGAAATATTTCACGCACACGGGACGATCCCGCAACCGCTCACCCAGAATAGCAGACATTATTTATAGTGCGCTTGATATGAAGAGGCGGTCGAGAACCCGTAGTTTTATGTGCGATTTTGACGATTTTTCAATAATTTCTTTGAGAAAAATTGGCCTTTTGGGTCCAGAGATGGGATTCTGGGCGCGCGCCGGAAGAACTCTTGGCGGATCGTTGGCCCAATTTCGACGGTCGATAATTTAATTTTGATTCAAGCAGAAGTTCAAGGTTGGACGTTTATGATTTGTCGTCGTCTTCGGGATGATGATGCTCGTTTTCCGTTTGGGAAAATTTTGGGTGTTTGTTCAATTTTGGTAGTGAATCGGGGATAAATCTGAAGGAATTTATGATTAAATTGCAGTTATTTTAACTTGAACTTAAATCGAGGTGTTAAGAATGTTCACCTTTTGTTAGATCAGGGATCAGCAACAGTTGTGCAAATAAATTATAGGTATCAATCAACCCTTAACCTTTGACCTCGACTACTAACGATACTGCATATACCTATGTATATTTCTAATATAAATCGGATTGTATAACATCATCTTGAACTAAATTCTTTCCAATTTCGAATCAAATATAAATTATAAATTTTATTTAAAAGACTTGATTTTATGATCGTTGATTACCGAAATTTCCTGACACGTATTTTTGCAAAGTCGCCATTTCGATTCAATTAGACACAAAGATCATTAAAATTTTCTGTAATCAAGGATACGTTTGAAACTCGGACAATAGAAAACTTTCTCGATTAATTTCCTCGGAAAGAAAACTTCAGTCTTTGTATACGACATTTGAAAGTTGACGGGTCGACTTCCGAACTTGTCTTTTCGAAATCGATTATTCGGAGGCTAGAACACAACAGGTGTTCGTTCGGTCGCGTTAATTTTGAGAACGCTCCACGTGCCAAAATGTCGCTTTATATAAATATGACGATGATGATGGTTTTGTATTTGCAAGCTTGGAGCGTTTCGAAAGCGCTCCAGCTCTTCGGTTTCCGGAAATTCCACACCGGGAAAAATAATCTGTGAATGATTTAGATATGAAGTGTGCATGTTTTTGCTAAAAAAAATACGCTAGATTGAAATTTTGAGTTGTATTTTTGCGATTAGATTTCCATTATGTGATTGGTTTATCCGAGTCGAAAATAGAATACAATGAATGTTTCATGATTTTGACATTGATCATGTTATACATACATGTAAATTGATTATCTACATATAACCTTCTAATTACATCTACAATTATTGAAAAAATATAATCTGCTATCTGCATCTTATATTGCAGATGATTTTTTCATCGATTTGTATCAATTCCAGAGTCTTTGCAATCAACACTCAAATACATTTATCGATAATTGCTGAAAGCAAAATCGATAGACTTTCAGGCCGCTATCTCCTAGCGTTAAGCGCACAATCTTGACGCCAGAAACCGGTGTTATAGATCGCGATCTATAGATCGTGTGCGAATTATCGCAAGATCGATCATTGACGCGCGACTCGATTTTTCGATAGACACTAATCTAATATTTTCGAGCCGTGCATCTGTATCTTTAAAATGATCTTTTATTGACGTAAATCAATATTGCTTACGCATTTCGGTGGGTTATTTTCGAGATTTTGATTTGAGAAAATTTTACGTATCTAATCTTCTGTTTTTTCAGTCTATATTAAGTTTGTCATTGAGAATTTTCATCGATACAGTTAGTAAAATACGTATGTAGTTTATCTACAATCAAGTGGCCATAAATAAGTTTAAGCATCGGAACAATTGATCCTATCTTTGAAGATCATAAATCATACGATCGCGGTTAAATTCGGCTGAAATTTTCACGATATGAATACGCAAAATATCGAGATTAAATAATATTTAATGTGACACTATAATACTGTGACAACTCATTTACATTTGATACAATTTAATATATTCGAAGTTGGGATTGTGCCGACTCAGATTTCGACTTTGCGCCATCATCCGAGCAATAAAATAAACGCACACGCAGATCTATAGTAGGGCTTATACTCGCACAGTTCTACATATATTTCGACGAATATTCGAAGAGTTGATTACTCGCAATATAGAATGGAAGTACGATCTCCGATCTGGCGACGGCGCACTCCGTTCCAAGAGTGCCGTCACCGGCTCCCGTGCCAAAAAGAAGCAGACGCAGACGCCTGACATTATAATAAACACGACGCCGGATTATGCAAGTCCCTGATGTGCGCTTCTCGCGTCCGATCCTCGGCATCGTCTTCCTACACGTAGCCGCAGACCCAAACAGAGGACACGAGGACGTGTGGGCACGTGAATGGGAGCGCACGCGTGCGTCATGACTGCTGTCGTGCACCGCGACCTTGGTACCCTCGGGATCACCAGCTCGTCGAGAGTATTTTCAGCTCCGATTCGTCTTCCATGCGAAGGTTCTCAAAGAGTCGTAGCGTGTTTTGTTTTCGCGGCAGGCGTATCTGGAGCAGATGGCTTCTCTAGCCTTGTTTTAAGTCTGGAGAAGATATTTGCTTCAGATACTTGGTTTTTAGTATTCGTTAGGAAATGGGAATTGAAGTAGTTGACTAATCGAGCTGCTTTTTTTTCCATTCTGCATCATGGTTTAAATGAGAATTATATTCGATACATATCAAAGGTGATTTTGATCTGAAACCAAGTTGCTCAGTTAGTAATTACTCAGATCCTTAATGCGGCAGAAATTGACAATAAGATCTTCAATACTTTTGAGTCTTTTCCAGAGATCTTTAGCAATCGCCTTTTCGAGTCATTTAGCTTAAGTTATTCTCCACATTTAGTAAGAATCATAAATGATTCTTATTGAGCCTATTAGAAACACGGAGCGGGATTAAAGCAAAACAATTGCTGAAAATCCTCGGATATTTCAATTTGTCATTTTCTTAAAGCTTTTATATGATTATAGTTTTTTTGTGGAAAAGTCATACGATGGCCTGTTTCAAAATTGAATTCTAATCTTGTCATAACACTATGTGCAATATTTTAATGCTCATGTGATAAAGCACTTGTCATAAACTCTTGCATCAACGCTGCATTGTGGTGTAGCTTAGATATTGAATAGACGTCCAATGCGTACTGAACCTATAGTAATCGACAATAGCATGACGGAAGGTCGATCATACCCTCCAACTTCAATTATTGTAACGAGATAGTTGCCGGCTCCCAATCCAAATGCGGTCTGTGTTTATGATCCTGGAACAAACAGCACCTTGACCTATTCTAGTCGTTGAAGCCCTTTTCTGAAATGCAATATCAATTTTTCTATTATTAATTCCAATATTTTGATTATTACACTCGTTTCTTACAACTGAAAGTATGAAGAATCGTCTGGCATTGGCTACAAATGATATCGATAGTTTTTCAATATTTTATAGATTGTTTTCTCATTTTTACTGCTTCTTTTTTGCATAAATTATATCTGCTTAAGATTTATTTTAAAATATAAATCAGACTAGTTCACATTCTAGATTCTATAATAGTTGGCTAGATGACTATTTATTGAACAATGTTATCTTAATAATTTGGCAAATACTATTATGTATAGGTATTATAGAAGTTTCTGAACTATCAATGTTTATTTAATTTTCAACTTGAATGAATTTTATCTCATATCCCCATATTTAGTGTACTAATATTGTTTTAAACATTTCATTGATTGTCAGCATTTTATTCAATTTTTCTATGATTTGTTTAATTAATCCATATTTTTTTGTCTTTTTATGTGTTTTCATAACTTGATTTGTCTAATTCATTATGTTTTTGCACGAAGATATTGTAGATAAACATCAATATGACAATTTCTCTATTAATATATCATTGAATCATTTTAGTATATGTATGTATGTATGTGCATGTTCATATTGATATTTTTCTACGATATTAAGGAACGTTTTCATTACTGAAACGTACGCCTTAGGCGAAAGCATGCTTCAGCTAGTAGTAGTATGTTTGCATTGTGTTTTCAGCATGGCCGTTCAGACTCATATCGTGTGGCCACCATACCTCCTTTAAGAGATGACAACAAAACTGCTGATGGACAGTATAAGGTTTTTTATGTTTTGCTTTTTTGTTTAAAGTTTGTTCATTCATCAAATAATTTTATTCTCCCATTCAATGTTACATGCATTCATTTCACTTTTGTGTTGATTCAATTTTTATGTCTTAAAATTGTTTATAATTTTAGCTTGTTTTATTCAAAAAATTTCAGTCCAAACCAGTTGACTACATAACATTTACACAAAATTACAATATTCACAATAAAAACTATGTTTGTAAAATACAAATTTAATAATCACCTGTTTTTGTATTTTTCCGAAATAGTCAAGACGAAAAGGGCCTTCAAAGAAACAACGCAAAGGAGATGATCTCGATGATCTTAAACAAGAGTTAGATATCGATTTCCATAAGATCTCACCGGAAGAATTATATCAAAGGTTCCAAACTCATCCAGAAAACGTAATTATCTCCATTACAATTTAGCTATTTTTCATTAAATAATGTCAACAGTTGTTATAAGTATTAACTTAACAATATTCGACATTTTCAGGGCTTGAGCCATGCAAAAGCAAAGGAGAATCTCGAACGAGATGGTCCTAATGCACTTACCCCACCTAAACAGACCCCCGAATGGGTGAAATTCTGCAAAAACTTATTTGGAGGTTTCGCTCTTTTACTGTGGATTGGTGCTATTTTATGTTTTATTGCTTATGGTATCCAGGTAAAGATTTCAACCTTTTTAATAATAGATTATCATTTCATTGATCATTAGCAATTGATTGATAATAATGATTTTTTAAGGCAAGTACAGTAGAAGAACCTGCTGATGATAATTTGTATCTTGGTATTGTATTAGCAGCTGTCGTAATAGTTACTGGTATTTTCTCATATTACCAAGAAAGCAAAAGTTCAAAGATTATGGAGTCTTTCAAGAACATGGTCCCTCAATTTGCTACTGTACTCCGTGAAGGGGAAAAATTAACAGTTCGTGCTGAAGATTTGGTATTAGGAGATGTGGTTGAGGTATTTTTTCATTATTTTGATTGAAAACGTATATCTTGATATATATCAATGTATATTCACTTATTTGAAATATTTTCCACAGGTTAAGTTTGGTGATCGAATTCCTGCTGATATTCGTATTATTGAATCACGAGGCTTTAAAGTAGATAACTCAAGTTTAACTGGTGAATCAGAACCACAATCGAGAGGTCCTGATTTCACAAACGAAAATCCTTTGGAAACCAAGAATCTTGCATTCTTCTCCACAAATGCTGTTGAAGGAACCGCTAAAGGTGTTGTCATTTCATGCGGAGACCATACTGTAAATAGAACATTTAAATTTTGATCCTTTTTATTTTGATATTTTTTACATAATATAATTTTCTTAGGTCATGGGCAGAATTGCTGGTCTAGCTTCTGGTTTGGACACTGGTGAAACTCCAATTGCTAAGGAAATCCACCATTTCATTCATCTTATCACTGGTGTCGCTGTGTTCCTCGGAGTCACGTTCTTCGTCATTGCCTTCATCTTAGGATACCATTGGCTCGATGCTGTTATTTTCTTGATTGGTTAGTATAAAATAGTACAAGTGATTCTTAATATCTACATTGATATACATATTACTAAATTATGCCATTTAATTCTTTATAGGAATCATTGTCGCTAATGTACCTGAAGGATTGCTCGCCACTGTGACTGTATGTCTCACTTTAACAGCTAAGCGTATGGCTTCTAAAAATTGCTTGGTGAAGAATCTGGAAGCTGTTGAAACTCTTGGATCCACTAGCACCATCTGCTCTGATAAGACTGGTACCCTAACACAAAACAGAATGACTGTCGCTCACATGTGGTTCGACAATCAAATCATTGAAGCTGATACTACTGAAGATCAGTCTGGTGTTCAATATGGTGATTAATTTTCAAATTCAATATGAAATTAGATTCATTAGCTGTTTTTAACCATTTCATTGATTTATTCAGATCGCACCAGTCCCGGATTCAAGGCCTTGGCACGTATTGCTACCCTCTGTAACCGAGCTGAATTCAAAGGTGGTCAAGACGGAGTTTCAATCCTCAAGAAAGAAGTTAATGGTGATGCTTCCGAAGCTGCTCTTTTGAAATGTATGGAATTGGCTCTTGGTGATGTTATGTCTATCAGAAAGAAGAACAAGAAAGTTTGCGAAATTCCATTCAATTCTACTAACAAATATCAAGTGTCTATTCATGAACCAGAAGATTCCAGTGATCCTCGTCACATTATGGTAATGAAGGGTGCTCCTGAAAGAATTTTAGAAAAATGTGCAACCATTTTCATTGGAGGAAAGGAAAAGGTATTAGACGAAGAAATGAAAGAAGCCTTCAACAATGCATACCTCGAACTTGGTGGTCTTGGAGAGCGTGTGCTCGGATTCTGTGATCTTATCTTGCCTTCCGACAAGTTCCCACTTGGATTCAAATTCAACTCAGATGATCCTAACTTCCCAATTGAAAACCTCAGATTTGTTGGATTGATGTCTATGATTGATCCTCCCAGAGCTGCTGTACCTGATGCTGTCGCTAAATGCCGATCAGCTGGTATCAAAGTAATCATGGTTACTGGAGATCACCCTATCACTGCCAAGGCTATCGCTAAATCCGTCGGAATCATTTCTGAAGGAAATGAAACTATTGAAGATATTGCTGCAAGGCTTAATATTCCCGTTTCTGAAGTCAATCCTCGTGAAGCTAAAGCAGCTGTTGTTCACGGTACAGAACTCAGAGAATTGAATTCTGATCAGCTAGATGAAATTTTAAGGTTTATACAAAATCATACGACTTTTTGAACATTTTCAAAAATTGTTACTAAAACATCAATTTATTTACAGATACCACACCGAAATTGTGTTCGCTCGTACTTCACCTCAACAAAAACTCATCATTGTAGAAGGTTGCCAACGAATGGGAGCTATTGTGGCTGTAACTGGGGATGGCGTTAACGATTCTCCCGCTCTTAAGAAAGCTGATATTGGTGTTGCTATGGGTATCGCTGGTTCAGATGTGTCAAAACAGGTTCATTTATTTCCTCTTAGTTGATCCTCGATAAAATTGTGCATATTTTGAATATTAATTTTATATCACAGGCTGCTGACATGATTCTTTTGGATGATAACTTTGCTTCGATCGTAACTGGTGTTGAAGAGGGTCGCTTGATTTTCGACAACTTGAAAAAATCAATTGCTTACACTTTGACATCAAACATTCCCGAAATCTCGCCATTTTTAGCCTTCATTCTCTGTGATATTCCATTACCTCTCGGAACCGTTACTATTCTTTGCATTGATCTTGGAACTGACATGGTGAGTTATGTTTTACATTTTTATTTTACTTCTAATTTTAAGTTTAAAATTATTGATTTTTCAAATGTGATTTCAAATAGTTTTAAGAAAAAGATATTTCAGATTTTTACATTTAACACTGTACTTACATGTACATAGTATTAATTCTTCATTACCAAATTATTATTTCACATCGCAATAAATTTAATGAATACTTATATACCTACATGTATTTGACTTCAAAGTCATTTACTCATAGCAAACTACAAGGAGATTGGAATTCGTCATAGGACTTTTTTACGCTATGGTATTATCAACTTGTTGAGTATTTAATACAGAAAATATGTGTACCATATGTGCCTTATTTAGTTTTACTATTTTTTTTAACATAATTTAATCATAAAATGTATTTGAGGTGTACAGTTTCCGAATATGGGTAAAAATATGATTTTATTATGGATTCATAAGTTATTTGTCATACATGAATAATTATATAATATTAGGTACCTGCTATATCTCTGGCTTATGAAGAATCGGAATCTGATATTATGAAACGCAGACCTCGTAACCCTTATTCCGACAAGCTTGTCAACGAGAGGTTTGTTCATAAAATTATGGTGCGAAAGTTGCACTGCCTCTGCAAAGAATATTTATATAAACATATGCAGTAGTTTTTCTTTTGTAATCTTTGTATATGCTAAGAAAATTTTATGCCAGATATATTCTTTGAATCTTTAATTATATTATTATAAGTATGTAGATAGATTCTGATCTTTCACAATTTTTCAATCAGGATACGAGTTTCTTTTTATTATTGCTAGATTACTCTGTATCTTATTACAGTAGAAATAGCATCTTTTCTTGGTCTCTTTATGAAATAACCTTTTTAGGGAAATATTCGAATAGCATTTATAATAAATATTAAGCTAGCATGCAGTGAACAGTAAATATTCGATCACTGTTTTGTTTCATTTTATTTTGTTTCTAAAACACGAAACAGAGTAACTACTTCATTTTTATTTTGCATTACCACGTTGAAATATTATACATAGATCTTTGCAGTACATTTACAAATAATTCGAATGATTTATCTATTATTTAAAAGCGATTCTTACATTTAGTGGACGAGTATTCGCTTTGATTCATGAACACCCATTACATGCACTATTGGTGAATAATACAAGTAGTTTTATTCATAATCTGAATCGATACATATTTACATATTAGTTGATCAATTCAATCACTGACACTTCACTATCAAATTATCTATAAATTTTACACAATACACATAAGAAATTACACCTGTAGATTTTTATCTTTAATTTACGATTAGTTCTATTATTAAGGATTTGTTTTAAACATAAAAACAGGTTCCTGCTATATCTTTGGCTTATGAAGAAGCTGAAAGCGACATCATGAAACGTCCTCCAAGAGATCCGTTCAATGATAAATTGGTCAATCAGAGGTCCTTTTTTTTATATATTCATATTATTTACAGAAAAATAACTAATCCTGCTAACCTGCGCTCGTGTATAATGCTGGGGATATCTATGTTGTGTGGTATTTGTTAACTCAATAAATTTGTGTCAACATCGTTCAACGTATCGTGATGCAGGTTCATGATCACACTCTAATAACCTTTCAAAATAACGATCATGTCCTCCATCACGATTGTTTGAATCGTACTGTCTTACAATGCTACATATTTTTGTATTTTTAGCATCGATATGGAGTGTTGTGGGTGTGCTTGCTATAAATTAATATTGTAAATTTTATACAGTGAAATAACAGCTTGATTAATATGTATATGATCCACTTGGAAGGAGTAAATTTTTAAGTTGACATAACACAATTATTAACAGACTGATTATATTCAGCATAGCATATTCATGGCAAAATTTAAATTACTTCAGAATTTAGATATGCTTTTTTCTTAATCATTTCACTCAATTTATCAAATAGAGATAAAAAATCTATATAGGTATCTTGTGTATTCTGAAATCATAAATTTTCCGTGATGCTATGCTAATATAAATCATTTGCAACTATGAAGTTGCTTATTTACCATAAATGTTCTCATATCAAAAACAAATGTATTGACTATATGGGATGTGTTATTGCAAATTTTTCAGTATATTTTACAGAGTTCAATAAAAACAAAAATTTCAATAACACATTCTTCGCTTACTACAAATACGTCTATAATGAATTACATATGACATGAAACAAATCACACTGGACAGTTCACACATCACTACATATTTTTTTCATCTTGAACAGTTCTCGGTCTATGTTCATCAAATGATCATATGTTTTTTGATTTCCGATATCTTCGTCATTTTATCATCGTTTTAATTTCATTCACTGTTCTACATTGAAATCTTCATTTTTGGGACTGCCTCGTATCATTATGATGCATTCGCTTAATGAATGCCTTCCGATTATAATAAACACGTAATGAATATATGTTAAGTGTCACAAAATTAATGTCCGCCCGCACCGAGCTTCATAATTGTTAGCGTTTGAATGTGTATTTATTATACTTTGTAGAATTCATCATCACCACGTATGAAGAGCAATTTCTTTCAGGTTCATTTGTATAATAATACATTTCATACTTAAACAATTCTATAGAGAAAAATCCTGAAAAAAATTGCATCAATTGTGTCTTGAACAGTACACATTTTTTTATACTTTCATTTTTATGTAGTTATATATCGATGGGTAACATAATGCTTCTTTAATTTTTTTACGTTTTCATTTTTTGATGATCACACTTTTCTGATCAATATAATCGACATTTGTACAGATCGCATTTATATACATGTAGTTTCAGTGAATGCAATATGTTGATATTTTGATATTCATATACATATATTTTGTGATGATGAAGAAAGTCAACAGTAAAATTTTTCAAATCTTCAACTCAAACACTTGGTGCAATTTGTATCGACACCGTTTTCTAAATTCATAGACAAAACACAATATTGGATATACACATTTACATTCGACATTTTGATTGATTTAACATTCCTCTTGATATAAAAAAAAAAATGAGATTAACCGTTAGTATCATGTAATTTTATTTGAAATGGTCGTTGGGTGCATGGTTCATAATATATGTAATTTATTTTTTATTTGTTTTAATTTATGTTTAATGTTAACTGCTTCCTTATAACCTTTTCCTGGTCCTAAAATTGTGGCCGTTTGCAATATTTCACGGTTAGAGTGGTATCTGTGTAGGTGCCTGCTATTTCACTGGCATACGAAGAAGCAGAGTCAGACATTATGAAGCGACAGCCCCGTAACCCTTTCACTGATAAACTAGTAAACGAGAGGTAAAAATTAAGGTCCCTTCCTGATTGAAAAAATCCTTTCCTATTCGCATCAAAATGATAAAATCAGTTCTCATGCATTATTAATTAAAATTATCTCTTTGCTGTATTCAAATTCAATATACTTTAGCTTTGAAGAACTGAGTTTATCAATCATACACATATTGATCCAAGGCATATTGATTTCTTTATTCATCTTTCGATCCGAGCATATTCAAATTATTCATACATGAAAGATTAATGAAAATTTCTTGATATCCTTGGATGTAATATATATTTTGTATCACCTTCGTCTTGTCTTTTGAATATACGTGTTTAAATTGGTGAAACTTTCTGCCGCTGTGTTTGTTCTATGTGTATAGCATCGATGTGTTTATTCATACTTCTGCATATATCCTCACAATAAAATTCTTACGAAAGGTAAGTTCACATCCTCGATCTCCAAAAAAATACAATCCTTTTCATTCCAGACCATTTCTATAGCATGGTTCTCTTCATTCGATAATTTTTCTGTGTCTACTGCCATCATATTTATATATTTGTTCGTCTTTCCTAGCACATCTTTACACTGTGGAATGTTTTAACTTTCTCTCTCTCTCTCTCTATTGTTTGTGATTTTATGTACATTTTCTTTCTCACTGTCACCATTTTTTTTATTTCAGAAAAAAGACGCTTGTTCTGGGTTTTTCATTCTAATATTTTTTATTGACATCTTATTCATATATATAAATATTGCTTCACACTCTACTTTATACTCAAAACCTCTACTAACGCTCGTTATAAGTTTATTTTTTACCTACTCCAGTTGTCTTTACAAGTTAGTTCTACACTCGCCATTCCTAGGAAACATATACATTTAAATTTTATGATATTTGTTGTATTTTATAGTGAAAACTATGTATTATGAAATTGTATTATTTTATGTGTACAGTGCAGTAGCTATGTTGACTGAAAATATAAACATTTCGAATAATTCTTCCATCAAACATCTGCTGTAGAAGTATTTGCTGAAAGGTCATCTCTTCTTAAAAAAACTGTCATGATTTTCGTTAGGTTTTCTATTTTGTAAGCTTGAGCATTGAAGATATATCGGTTACATTGAAAAATATAGATTTACTTATACATACCTACTTCTTCTTTGGACTACTACTTACGAACTAGAAATATTAATTTTCATTCTTAATTTAGGATGCATCCTTCTTCATCGTAGAAAATACTTAGCAAACTTTCATACTTATATTACAATAATGACAATCTCTTGAACTGAATTCACATCTGACATATCTATATATTATTATTATATATATATAGCTAATTTGTTTAAAATTTGGCACGGTTATTTTGCCCTTTTTTAATTACGACTAAACTTAAAACGCCAAAGTAGATAGAGAAAATTGTGTATGTGTCGCTGAATGTGTGTTGTAACCAAAGGTGCCCGCTATATCGTTGGCGTACGAGGCCCCAGAATCAGATATCATGAAGCGGCAACCAAGGGACCCCTACAGGGACAATCTGGTCAACCGAAGGTTGTAACACCGCGTGTGACTTAGCACTCGTTGTATTCAAATGCAAATGACTGATGATGCATTTATTTATTTTTTTGTTTTTTGAAATTAGTGTGTGTTTCATAGAAACAATTGTTTCGTTCTTTTTACTTTCTAGGGATTTCTGTGTATAGATTTTGTCCTTTTTTTACTCGATTATTTTTACATATTTAGATATTACGATTGCTTGATATTATTATTATATATGTGCTGCCTGTATTTATTCGCATCAATGAAACACAAAAATAATATATACTGTTGGCTTAAATTTGTATAAAGTTAAAATTGTGTAAAAAAATCAATTCCTAATCAAATGGAACTTATTAAATGGACTAAAAATTAAAATAAATCAACGTACATTCTAGTTGCTGTTATCGAAAGAAAAAATACTATATTATCTAAGAAATATAATCTTCAAAATAACGATTATTTCATAATAATCAGCAATAGTTTAAACTATGCTTTGGCATGCTTATGTGTTCAGAACAGTTATGATTAAAGTCATTACCAACAAAAGCGTATAGTGCATTAGCAGCACTTTTTAGCTGACTTTACAGTGTGTATGTGTTTTTAGATAAGTATTTTAACTGAAAATGTTATTTTAGCTGAGTTTTAGTCGATGTTTCACTGAATATGTGATTTTTATTTTCGTAATAATTTCAATAGTATTATTTAATTTATTCCACTGAGTTTCTGATGTTGATTTCTTATTTTATTGCTCAACGTTGAAGTAATTTAGTCGTATTAGTTATTTTATATTTCTTTACTCGCTACAATCTTTCTCTTTTTTCTAAATCTAGTCGTGAAAAATATTGTTTTACAAAATTTATTAAGAACATATTTGTTTTAAACTCTGTCGTTTAGTTCAAATTCTTTTTAATTTTCTGCTTTTTAGTTATTGAAAATATTACGTTTTAGTAGTAAACATAGTTGTGTGTTTTTCAAAACAATTATTTTCAGCGTGTCCTTTTTAAAATGGTGACTAAAAATGTTAGTAAAAGTTTTTCAACTGCAAGAGCACTAAAATATACAAATGATATACACAGTTAGAAGCTTTAATAAATTTTCTGTTAATATTTTCAAATAGAAAATTAAAGGTATTTAGCAGATGCTTCAGAAATAATATAAATTATTGTAGAGACCTACATAAGAAATACTTTTCAGCTTCCTTTTCCCAGAATAGTGCTTGATTATTTCAGTTCATACAAAAATATGTGAGCTTTATAGAATGAGTCTTGTCTCAAATCGCTTTTAGTTTGAAATGGAGCGTTCATAAATAATATAACAACCATCAATCAATAGACATTTTCAGCTCTGAGCTAGAACGATTAGAATGAATTGCATAATATTTTCGTTATGCATGTCATACTACGGATGAGTATTGTATTGCTAGTGGTTTTTTACTAACTTGTAAAATTGCGAAGTGTTAAGTCAACTTTTTACATCTTTCATTCTATTGTATCTCTCTTATATTAATCTGATTAATCTATTTTCCGTCCCGATGAACTAAATCCTGCCGAATCCTTTTCCTAGCAGAAGTATTATATTATAATATAATATATTTATAAAATGTAATATATGTATGTCAACGTGCACAGGACTTAATCTGTGCAAGTTCACATTTAAGCATTACCCTTTTATTCAAAATTAAGATTCATCAAAAAAAATTAAAAGGGTCTTGCTGTTATTTATTTGTTACGTTAAATGTAAGTCTCGTGGTCGTCTTCCATTTCTTATATATATTTTAAATCAAAATTTTCGATGTTTCTTAATAAATTCATCTCAATGGTTAGTAAAATGTTGGTAAATACGCATGTTCAACATCTCGGTAGAATGTATATTCAGACGTCATGTGAGTAAAAATTGATCCAGTGTATTTCTCTTATTTTCGTGCTTCTAATTGTTGATTTGCTTTCTGTAAAAACATTGCTACTTTATTCGAATGCTTCTTAACCAAAACACTATTTTCATCAACATATTTATAATTGTTAATATGTAATATTAAAAGAAATATGGATCGTATTCCATCGATTTTTAATTTTCTCTCAAATTTTGTTCATTCATATTACTATTTCTATATGTTGTTGAAAATGTATTATAATAAATGTTCCGTATGGATACTAATTTCACTAATAAATTAAAAAATAATTTGAAGTAACTTACTAACTGAAGTAATATGTTTAAAGTATTAAATTATAGGTATATTTAGATTGTATCAAAGAATTTATTTCCATTTGGGACAGTTAATTGTATAATCGTTAAATTGAAATCGTGCATGGTTACTTTTTGAAATTCAACTCTATTTAACTTCTCAAATATATTATACTTTATTGACTACCAGTTTTAAATTTTTATATTTTAACTTTTAAATAAATTAAGAAAAAAACACTTATTTTGAGAAAGTTAAATAAAATCATTTAGAAAAATATCTGATTATTTCAAGTTTCAATAGTTAACGAAAAGTTTTTTATTCAATATAACTATACTATATAACACCAATGCATTATAACTTTATATTTCTATTTTAAATACACAAATCTAATCGAACTATTATGATTATAGATTGATTTCAATGGCTTATGGTCAAATTGGAATGATCCAAGCCGCTGCCGGATTCTTCGTATACTTTGTAATCATGGCTGAAAATGGATTCCTCCCGATGAAACTGTTCGGCATCCGTAAACAGTGGGATTCCAAAGCCATTAACGATTTGACTGACTCATATGGACAAGAATGGGTTAGTTTTACATTCGATCAACCCTTCATCGTAACATTTTGAGATTTAATCAATAATATGATTTTTCAGACTTACCGCGATCGCAAGACCTTGGAGTTCACATGCCACACCGCTTTCTTTGTGTCCATTGTCGTCGTCCAATGGGCTGATTTGATCATTTGCAAAACTAGGCGAAACTCCCTCTTCCACCAGGGAATGAGGAACTGGGCCCTTAACTTCGGCCTCATATTTGAGACTGCCCTCGCTGCCTTCCTTTCATACACACCAGGCATGGACAAAGGCCTGAGAATGTTCCCACTCAAGTATGTGTTTCTTTCACAGTTCATTATGGACATTATTATCGAATGTATGTTTAATGTGTGATTTGCTCTTTACAGATTCGTATGGTGGTTACCAGCACTGCCTTTCATGTTGTCCATCTTCGTCTATGATGAAACTCGACGTTTCTACCTCCGTCGCAACCCTGGAGGATGGCTAGAACAAGAAACTTATTATTAAATTACAAAATTTTACTTACAACAGACTTTTAAATGAATCAACAAGTGTAAAACACCTGCTCGTGTGAATGTATTGAATCGTTTGTTTTCGTCAAAGTATAAATATATTTTTTTTCGTTCATACTAAAAGTGGTCTTCGTTGGTTTCACTAGACTTAATAGAATAGAATTTAATGATTTACTTGTCTCCGTTGTCATTTATTTTTTCGTCTATAAAATTCACTATTGTACCCTTAGATCAAACAAATCTATTGAAACAGTCATTCGTTTATTTGTAGTATTTTTATTCTAAGTGTAAAGAAATGAAAAGGCTTAACTGGCTTTCCACCTCTTGAATAAATTAGGTGAATAAAGTATTTTTTATATCTTTAAAGTCGCGTATTTTGTTTGTGTATGTGAATTTTACACGTAAAACTGCCTAGTACATGAAATATATTTATTGCCATTTAAAGTGAATACTAGGAGTGTGTGTTTCATTTTGTTTTAATTATTCCAGGTTGAATGAGTCATGTGCCTCACTTGTTATAATTATTTAAAAAAAAATGTGTTTTTTCCTTCATCGTTATTGCTTTTTTAGACAAATGTTATTGAAATTGAAGTTATTGTATTTGAAATGTACTTTATTATGTATGTGCGGGTACATTTTTCACAAAGTGTACAATTTATATTTATAAAAAGTGATCTTTTTCATCTCGGTGCCATTGCGCCATCGTAACGGGTGCGAGACGAGCCGCCACTCCGCAGTTAACTGTCCGCGCTCGTCTCCACGGTCCGAGTTGATTTTTCATATTTAAGATCTAACCACTACCTCGTTTTAGGAGGTTAAACACCATGCTACTTTTTATCATGTATTTTTCGTCATTGTGTAAATTTCAGTATCGTCTTTCATTACGGCGCTGTTACCCTATTTTCCATTTGCATCCTGTTAAAATGTGAAATTAAATATTACGCTCAGGGGAACATAATTAAAGTGAATACGTCACACTGTGCACCGTTTAGTCGTGCATTTTGTGTCTTTATTTTTATTTTTTAAACGTATAATATGTAAGTAGTATTTCTATCACATTTTGAACATGATGTTTCGTATTTGCTTGAGAGTTTTTACAAGCAGCTTTTCAAAAAATGAATATATAACAGAATGATTTTTTGTTTGTTTTGAATCAAGATGTACAATAAAGTGTAGTTAAATTTGACATGCCTAAAATGTTTATCTGTTGTTATATGTAAGTTAAAGTAAAGAAAAAATTGATGAAAAACATTCATGCTATATTATTAACTGCATATTACAAATCGTATCAAAAGTGGTAATAAACATGTCCCAATTGAAGTGCTTCAATACATTTGATGCAACCAACCGCACAGTATATTAAATTATAATCCGTGAACATATTACAGCTGTTTCCATAATCCTTGATCAAAGTAATACAAAAAAAATATTTAAATAGGTTTTTTTTTAGTATCGGTAGATTACACTCTAGGGAGTAGCTAAAAGTAGGCATAATTAATAATGAAATTATATAGGTATTAAATTAATTAGGAAAAAATATATTTATTAATGTGTTATTAAAAATATTTCGATTATCAAAAAAAAAGCAAACTTAACGTGGAATAAGTGCAGCATTAGTTAGGCAACATTGTTGTTTGAAGCTCCGAGTTTTATTCTATTTTATATGGGCATGACTTAGTCCTGCAACTGACGAAAGTTATAAAATAATAATTGTAAAATCTAAAAAATGACTTTTTAAATAATCTAATCTATTTTATAAATGATCAGAGCACTGTTCTGTCATATAAATATATATATTTACTTATACATAACGTATGTATATGTTTAATTATTATATATATTATAATCTGTTTGTGATGGATACATTTTATATTTATTGAATTTGTTAATTTTTTTACCTTATAAAAGTGAAAATACCAGCAACAAATTATTTTTAACTCTTCACAGATTTATATGAATATGTATTTATTGTAGATTCCTTAATCATAGTCGCTGCGGAAAAGCTTGCTTCTTACTACAATACATATTTTGTATCTTTCGTGACATTTCAAATTTTAATATGTTGCCTGATTGCGTACAACTGTTTTTAGTTTTGCTGTGTGGCTTTTTGCGTGCGTGCGGGATGCATGTTCTCATAACTGTATTTCCATCCGAATGATTGCGTTATATACATGCACACAAGTTTTCAACACTTGGTTTGATGTGTGATTCTCACTTTCACCTTTAATTAAGATAGCCACTTTAAATATTAAAGTATTTCTTTTTAGTTGTAGGATGAAAAGCTGTATAAATTAAGTGTTGATATAAAACAATTTAAAATTATTTCTGACTTTTATTTCATTTACGAGCAACGTGTAAAACCTTCACAGTTTAGCAAGATCGATCAACATCTAAAAGGATAATTAGAAAAACCCAAAAATTGGAGATTACATAATTTTAATTTTAACTGGAATATTACATATACCATTGTGATATTTGATTACATTATGTATTCAGAATATTATTATTTGAACTAAAATTTGAAATCATATGTCAGTTTGTTACATAGAGAATTATTCAGTAATACAAAACAATGCAAATTTTGGGTTTGTGGCGAAATTTAAATGTTTATTTTATTCTCATCACACTATTAATTTCCAGAAAAATAATACCTATGCACAGTGAGTTTCTTACAGATCTATAAAATATACAATGGTACACGTGTTCATTAACTTTATTACTATCATCAATGTTATGACACAAAAATAACAAACCAATAATTTCTTCAAAAAGTACACATACAAGAAAAAAATTAAATTGAATTTCCTCAATAAAGAGGTTACAAAAGTTTTTTTTTTTTTTTCAAATCCAAACCAGGTTTGTTTTGGGAAAGTTTAATATTTTCTCACTAAAAATAAAATTAAAAAAGAGCAGAGTGTGGAACAAGAGCATGGAGTAGCAGAGCAATGAATATTTCCTTACAAGTAGATAATGGAAATAGAACATAGAAATTAAGATTGTTTCACTTTCAATTTTTTTTATTAGAAGATCATTTACTAGTAGTCATAAATTGATGGAAGACTCTTTCCAATAAATTTTCTTATTTTTGATTTGTGTCCTTTATTAAGACAATGGTTTAAGTCAACAAACTGAAAAAAATATATTTAAAGAAGAAAGAGGATACTTGATCCTTCTGGGACACTTATTCTCTCTCCAATTTTGGAAATATCAAAAGCATAAAATTATGTTCAATTGACAACACCAAGTGATTCGAATTAAATTCAGAATTTAACTGTTAACACTGCGCATTTTACATATGTATAAAGAAATTCATATTCCAAAAGAGAGTTGAAGGCAAAAAAAAAGGAGTGAATTAATAGTATCCTTCCTCCTCTAATCATATTTGCAAGCTATCATATTTCATTTTCAAAGCTTTTTATAAAATTACAAAAAAAAAATCAGTTCTGCCATTTTCTACTACGCACCTAATAAAATCAAACGCTGAACATTAAACATCTCGAATCCAAAGAAAATAAATTCAGCCCAATATCACAGTTGAGAAAACACATAAAATAAGTAATAATTTAAATACGAAAAAAAAAGGAATCAAACCGAAAAATCGACCCGAAATCAACCATCAAAACAGATCACATAAGATAAAAACGATAACCCCATATCTCCAGAGAGAACACATCAAAAAACCCCCCCACAACAGAGAACGAAAAACCACCCCCAACACGAAACGAAAACGGGGTTGCTCATGCGCCCTGCGCCCCATTGTCCCCTTATGACCAGTGACGTTCGAACCTTCGATGAGACACCATCGTCGCCCCCGTCCCCGCGACCCTCCCGCCCTTTATCCCACATAATTGCATGGTCGATTTGTCCCTTTAGCTGAATACGATTTTGAAATCCGGAAAAACCCCGGTTTCCGGTTTCCTGGAGCCGGAAAAGCGTCGCTGGTCGCGCGGCGCATCGATCGCCGAACGGACCGTTCCATTCGCGGTCGATTTCCGAAACGGAAGCTCCTATATCATGGAAATGCTTCGTTCTGTTGCCAGGCTGTAATCTATCGATCTATAGATCCGTAGATCTTTGTTTTTCGAAGGTTTCTGGGTGCTGTTTTCGAGAAGAATCTCGCTACCATGGTGATCACCGGAGTGGAAAATTCCAATAATCGTATGTTGTTTTTTTTTTTGTATTCGATATCAAAATATGGTTTTTCCTTTTGATTTTGAATTGATTCATTTTTTTTTTAAGTTGAATCGATTGGAAATTTGATTTGTTTTGATTGATTAGTTTTATCAATTAATCGTTCATATCGCATTATTGATATGTATTCTGTTTGATTTTTTTTCGTTTTTATGTTTACAATGAAAATTTTTCATATGTTTACTAAGCAGTTGAAAATTGGCATGTAGCGTATGATAATGCGTATTTGATAAAAATCTTTGATTTTTACTACCAGTTCTCTTTATTAAATACCTATCTCATATTATAATACATTCTTATCGAAAAATATTTTTTATAACACAAAAATTTATAATAAACAATATTTTTGTAATTTTTATTCAGGTCCTTAGTTTTGGCATTTTTTTTATTAATCGGAAAAAATATATCATTTCCAATATTCTTCTACTGAAATGTATTTAGAATATTCATATTTTATGTCTGAAAAAATATCGAAGGATTGAAATTTAATCACGAAAATTCTGAAACTTTTCCAATATCTCAATGAAGAGTTTATAGACATAGCGTGTCATGTCACGGTATTTTCTTCATTAGCAAAATGGAAATTAATCGAATTCCTTTATTCTCTTTGAGATTCGACACGATAATTTTCCAACTCACGGCTTCGAACGACAAATCTAATTAACCGTCGCGCACAAAACTTAAAATTTTCCCTTTGTAATAAAATATGAACTCATTAACGAAAACTGTACAAATAACTGCGTTCATCATCGAATTAAAGCAATTACTACTTCATGGAAAATTCAAACGGAACGTAATCCAAACACGCTATCTTCAATTATCACGAAAAATATAATAATTAATCGATTTCCGCCGAAATGAAAATTCGATACTCCCCATAGGAAATTAAGGCTGATAACACACCGTATTAACTTCCTTATATTTCTTTATCATTTATCCACCTGAATTCGTGTGACCCGTTAATGCAGTGTGTCCCCAGCCTGAAAATGCGTTATTCCGATAAGAACGTTCTCGTTAAACGTACTGTAATTTTTTCATCGGCACGCAACACTCGTAAAATGTGTGTGTTTCATGATGTAATAAACCTTTCGTGTTTGCAAAACGACTTTCCTTTTTACGTTTATTTGCAATATAATATAATACTCATGATTATTTCGTACAATTCATTGCACGGAACGAAATCTCCATACTTAATAACTGTCATAAACGTATACATATTCACGACTCGAATTTTAGTATTTTTCGAAGCATAATAATTTGCTATATTTCTTTAAAAATATGTCGAGAATTATTCAATGCAGTCTTTTCACATTAATTTAAACTGATATTACCTCAATAGAAATGAAAAAAGTTTGAAAAATCGTACTCAAAGAAAACATGTAATTTTTCAAGTTCTATTCATATATGTAAATGATTCAGATTATAAATGCCATTTATGATAATGGCTACATTTGAAAAATTGAGAAAATTTTCTATTCTATCACACTGAAAATTATATTAAAGAGAAAATCTACAAGATGAACCATTTTGGTTATTTTTCTTCTCGCGAAACCTATTATAATATTTCAATTAGAAAACCTTGTTGAAATTACGATTTTAATTTGAAATAACATTCAAATAACATTTAAATATAATAGAGCATTCAGCACTCGAAAAACGAACAAAAAAATCTCACTTTCATATTGTTTAAATTCTAAATTAATTATTATTGAAACTAACATCTTATAATAAAATGTACATATATAGAAAACCTTTCTATTACGTGGAACCTATTTCATAATTTTAAGGGTGTTCAACGTACATATGCTTAAAATAAAAAAATCTTCGAAAACAACACATTATGTGAAAAGAAAGCAGCTTTTAACCACGGGATCGGATTAAAAACAACCACCGTCTCCTTAGAGAAAAGCTTTTATATTTTCCGCCCGCTGTGCACGATTTTCCCGAGGAGCATAATTGAGAAAATCAGTTTTTAAAAAGTCCCTTTGTCGTGTGAAATTGTGAAAATCCCCGCGGAGCCGGTAATGGACCGCCGTCGTACATTTTCCGTCGTTGGAAAATCGATTTTTCCGTGATTCATGCTGTTTTTCGTCGTTAATCGCATTTCGGGAAATCGCGCCAGTTTTCCGAGGAAATCGCGCTAATGTGTTCGCGGAATGCGTTTTTTTGTTAAAATTTTCGGTATAAAGCGTATGTTTGAGCATTAGTAATAGGCTTCTTAGTATATTATGTGTTAAATTGATTCTCAATCTGAAGGGAAAGTATTTCTAAGGCCAGAATTTCAAATAGTATGTTACAACTATTTATTGTTAGCAACGTGTTAGTGATTTTTCTCTATAGAATACGAAAGTTCTTATCACTGACGTACTATAGAAAGATTCATCCTTAGGGATACATTAATTATTGCTAAGGATATATAAAAATGAGTTCATAATATTAGTGGATGCATTGATATAAATAAATTTGCAATTATGATCAGCATGGATATTAAAAAATAATTACTTAACATTCTATTTGAAATGCGTATGCAAACTTGATAAAAAACATAATGAAAATATAACAAATAATACAAAGAAATTATATTAAATTATGTACCTACCATATTTATTACACGTATCTATATGGAAATATATGCTAACGATACGAAAACAACAGAATAACAAGAATCGAAATTACCATTTATTATTATTATTTAATTCAATCTAAATATATTTTGTAATTAAAAAGCACTGTTTCTAAATAAGGAAAATAAATGTTCAACACACTTTATTTAATTATTGTTTTTATCATTTTTTATAGCCGAAGCAACAACTTATGTGACTGCAGTAGCAGGACTAGCAGCTCTTGCTCTGATGGTACTTCTTTTTGTTACAAGAAGATACTTCTTAGGAACAACTGCAACAAACACAGTCTGCAATGAAGTTATACACACGAGTAAAATTGTACCAGTCACATCCAGGCCTAGAGGATTGGGTATGTTAAAAAAAATCATAAATAATATCAATCAAATACTGATTTAATAAAAATTTCATTATATTTTCAGAGAGGATGTATTCGTTTGATGCATCAGGATCGATAGACGATCTAGGAGATCCTATGCTTTATATACCACAAGTGAGTAAATTGTTAATATTAAATCTGAACTTTTTTATCACTTCAACCTACAATTTCATGGAAAAATTTGCCAGTTACCCAATTATACCGTTAAAACTTATCGCTTCGCACCCAAACCATATCCTCGATTAGAAATATTTCGTCTTATCACATACATAATTACGTGGGCAGTTTTATACCGCATATTATTTCAATTTACACTTTGCGGATACGATAAATTTTAATATTCCAACCGATTTATTTATCGCCGGAACACCGAACACCATGGACTGCTGCAATCCAATTTTTCGCGCCAAATGGAGAAACAGAGGAAGATACGAACCTCCACAAGAATCAAATGTTCAAGTATAATGATTATTATTTAAATTAATAAAGAACAAATAATCATTTTTGTTAAAATTTCGAATGATTCTCGTGTATATGACTGTACTTTTCCTATCGATATCTACTTTATTGTGCATTGTCTCATGAACTTTATTATCTATCTATTCTGTTCTATTGATTTTATAAAATTTATGGTGGATGAATAATGGAATTAGTGAAATAGAGTACGGATAAGGAACAGTCATGTGTGAATAAGGTCTCAATGTTCAATATAGATTGAATTTAAGAGTTCACGTGGCATTTGAACGATTCAAAATATTTAACTTGAAACTGAAATTATTCAACATGAACTTTTAAATCTGTATCATATATTTTCGAACAAAACTGGCAATGATTCCTAAAACAAATTATACGAACAATAATTTACGCACAAAAGAATATACTAATGTACAGGGACATTTTATCGGAGACAAAAGGAAAAACGACCTACGAAAACTCGAATTACATTGAATCTAGAACATTTTTTTCCCAATCTAGATTATTTACTATACGAAATGATTATTTGATACGATGAAAATCGATATAATTGAATTCGGGCGTTTCACGGACACCCCTAAATATTGCGATCGTCGTCAGCCACATACTGACGCAATGGTTAAATATTCAAAGGTTCGGTTCTCTCTCCCTTTCGTTTTTTTATTTTTTGTTCTATTGTATTTGCTTTTTTTCGATTTCGTTTTGTGTTTTGACGCGAGTTCGAAACCGAAATCGTGAATTTTTGATGATAATTCACTCGCTCTGACGCGAAAGCCTGGCGAGCTTTCAAAAGCTGCCGAATTTGATAGTGACCTCTTTGCATTATCTATTTTTTTGTATTATGAATTAAGCTTTATTTTAGAAGCTTATTGTGGCTGAAAATCGTGAAATAATAATTATATTTGGCGAAGATTCGAAGAAATTCTAATATAAGGATGGTTTAGTGGTCAGAGGTGGATTTTTTTAGCCGTAAGTTAGTATAGGTATAAATCGGTAGTTAATCTTGTAAAATTCGAAATCAGTTTTTTAATCGTCTTAACTATTCATTGAAATTGTCAATTTATAGAAAACGAACATTTAATGAACGGTTATGTTACTAACCAACTTTTGAAAGATTTGTCTTAAGAGTTTCATTTTTTTAATAAGTAAAATTTTGTTATGATTATACAAAAAAAAACTAATCGAATACGTTATACAATATAAACATATAATTTGAAAAAATATTAGATACTTCAATTTCCTAATTGAAATATGATATTTTCATTATTCGCTTATGGAGCGTTACGCGAAAAAAAGTCGTTTTTTTATCAATCAACTTTATTTGTTTACGAAACATTTCACGAAAACAAAATTTCCATTATCAAAAATGAAAAGATTCATGAAATTTCCCTTTGTTCGTATTGAAAAATACAATTTGATTTTATTTTCAGAACCCTATACCAATAAACTATTCAGACATCGAAAGGGGAGATAAAATAGCAGTACCAGTGAGTCGTTCAGAATCAGCATGCACTCATAATTCGATCGAATCCAGTTTGAAAGAAACGAGGATAGACACTGTGGAGCCTATGCCTCTTCACGACCAGAATGCCAGGATAGTGGCTTATCATCAGCTAGCTTTGACCCAAAGCAGTGTTGAGAGCGATGCGACTAACCAAGATGTGAGTTCAATTCAATATTTATAAATATCAATCAATTTTTCATTTTGTTTTCTCAAAAATAAGATCCAATCTTCTCGATTTTACATTTGAAGTATGAAATTAGTTAAAGTAGCTCGCGGTTCTTTTCGCAACCACGCTAAACAAAAGTGTGATGGTGAAAAGTGTAAAGCGTGCACAATAGTCGACACTAATTTACAGTGCATCGTCGTGCTGTCGCAGGAGACCTTATCTTCAACAGGAAGCTGTGGATCTATCGAGGTAGCTTTTCTTTACGATGCTCCCATGAGGAAGATGACTGTTCATGTTCTACAAGCCAGAGACCTTCCACAGAGGGATAGAGGACAACCGTCTCATACTCAAGTGAGTTTAACTTCGAATTCAATCAAGTATATTGATTGAAATTACAAGTTTGTAAATCTATTTATGTTTCTAGATAAGATTGTTAATGTTACCCAGTAAGAAACAGAAGCACAAAACTAAAATTCGATCCGGAGAAAGTCCACAGTTCATGGAGAGCTTTTTACTGCACCGAGTCAATCCAGGTAGATTTTTAGAGCTTTTTTTTTTCAATCAAATCTAGGAATCGAATAAAATTTAAGCAAAATAATGATTTTTCAGAGGAAGTAAACAGTATGGGAGTCAGATTTCGAGTATACGGATGCGAAAGGATGAGACGTCAAAGACTAATTGGTGAGGCTGCTGTACAATTTTCTTCTCTGAGATTAGAACTGGAGAACTCATTATGGCTATCGTTACAACCTAGAGCGAACATACAAGTTAGTTATCTTTGTTTTTCCAATTTCATATTATTCACTTCTATCTTTTTTTACTACAAATGCTTAACTTTCAGATGAATGGTTCGACATGCGACTTAGCCAGTTTGGGAAGATCAGACAGTGTCAGTTCTTGCTCTAGCATGCAGCATGGAGGTGTAGCAGAAATGTTGATTGGGTTAGCTTATAATGGAACCACTGGAAGCTTAGCTGTTGAAGTAATTCAGAGCATTATTATCTTTTGATCCCCAAAATCGAATTTGTATTATTTAAGATTTTAAAAACATTGCAGGTTATTAAAGGAAGTCATTTTAGGAAGCTTTCGATCAACAAAGCTCCAGATACTTATGTGAAACTTTGCGTAGTGAGCAGTCTTGGACAAGAGATGGCAAGATCTAAAACATCAACGAGAAGAGGACAACCGAATCCTCTATACAAAGAACTCTTCTTATTCCAGGTAATAGAGTTAAACATACAAAATGAAAAGTATTTTAACTTTCAATTAATCTAAAATTTTATTTTATGTTCAGGTTGCTCTCTTTCAACTGAGCGAAGTAACACTAATGGTATCGGTATGGTGGAGAAGATCGGTGAAGAAGAACGAAATGGTCGGATGGTTCTCGTTAGGTCTGAACTCTTCAGGACCAGAGGAAGCAGCTCACTGGAAGGACATGCGAGAGGCGAAAGGCGAACAGATTCAGAGATGGCACGTCCTCATAGACTCCTGATTCACGTAACAGTTGAATGTAGCCTTGGACTGGGTTACGGCTGCTTTTAATCGCGCGAAAATACTTCGTAGTCTTTTGCTATTCCCATCTTGATGCTTTCAAGGTTGAGCTTCGGTGTTGAGGGAACCTTGTATTTGTACCTTTTCTGTGGTTGCGATGCTGCAGCATCCGTTCCATCGTCGTCGTCCTCCTCCTCGTCGTCGTCGCGGACGTTTTTTGTAGGAAGTCGACAATTGGATAATATCTCTTTCAGCTTGTTCATTGGCGTTTCTATTTGTGTGACGCGACTGTTGTATAAATTGGGAGTCGTGTCCGATTACCGTTTTCGGAGTTCTTTGTGAAAACTTTGCCGGCACTTGTCTGTTATCCAGTCAGCGAGACATTCAACTTCATCTAATATAATCTAAAACAAAGTCCAACCTGACCGAATTTAACCTAACACGAAAAAATAATTTGAAATCTAATCCTGTTTTGTGTTTCGCTGACTGGTTAACAGAAAAGTACCACTTTGCCTTTATCCAGCACTGTATTGTATGGTCGAACGATGTCGGTGTGCTCATTTTTTTGGAATGATGAACATATTTGTCTCGTTGCTGTCGGAAAGATTTTCGAATTATAGCTTTTCGTTCGATTTTCTTTCCGATGGTGGAAGCGTTCGGTGAATTCGTCGAAGTGCCAGATTTCTCATCGATCGATTTATCAATAAATTAACGCTGTATTATATGAAGTTTACTCCATTATATTGGAAGTTTTCCTGTTTCGTATTCAATAAAGTGAAACTATGTATGTATTTCGGCGATTTGCCGCAATTTTGAATTTTTCTGGAAAAAATACCTACTCGTGTATTTAATGTTTAGAAACATTTACATTTTTATACAAGAAATGGTGTAGTATGTTTAGAATATATCTGTATGAAAATATTTTCATTCATATACTATCTGTAAATTGCACAAAATTTTGATACGATACATTAAGAATGCACTAATTTATTGAATAAGTGATTTTTCAGAGTTTTTCTCGATAGTTAATTTTTAATAACACGTTAATCACTATCCATTTATAATAAAATAGAAATTCTTTTTCATATAAATAATCCGTGTATGTCTCAACAATAACGATCGATTTATTTTATCACTACCGGTAATTATGATAAAATTTATGCAATAGATTAGAGTTTATTCATCATCAATTAATAGAAAAATCCACATAAGAAATATTTAATCCTCGTATTTTTTGGCTTAGAAAAACATAATGATAATGTTTCAAATTTGTCATGTGAGTAATATTTTTCATCGTATTGTATGTATTCTGTTTTTCATGTATTTTTGAATGTTTTAAACCAAAATATTTGTATTGTAATGATTAAGCTTATATCATAGTATTTATGTGCTGTTAAAACTTCTCAATTTTAACAACTTGCCTTTAATATATTTATTTAAAATTTAGTCGTTCAAATGTATTTCAATTTTTTAAAATTAATTAGGATTTTTTACAAGCGATATAATAATAATGTATTAATTATTACTGATGGACGCACACTTTGTAATAAACTACTTATGTTATTTGTTTATACAAAATAAAATTATATTATAGAAATATTGGAGTAAAAATATAGTGATCTTCTGTTAACTTTTTTTAGTCATTTCTCATAAAAAAGTATTTGAAATGTATAAATATGTTGAAATATTTTATGTAAAATTTAATGTAGAGTTTAATAAAAAGCGTAATCGCTTTTTTACTTAAAACAATTGGCATTTTAAATTTAAAGATGTGAAAAAACATTAAATTATAACTGTTGTCAAATTGATTAAAAAAATTAAATTTTTTGAAGAGAATGTGTAATTGAAAATATAAATGTGTTACCAATTTGAACTGTATGAAACCCTGTTTTCAAAATGTAATGATATTTCAAATTTAATGAAATAAAACTATGCTTGTATAGCAAATATCTAAAATAGTTTTGAACTTTACTCAATTCTTGAAAAAACAATACACATATTACAAAGCATTAATACATAAAATAATTTTGTAATAAAACAAAAACTATTTTATACAGCATTAATATTTTAGAGTTATTTCCTGTTTTTTTACTTATTGCAAAATTAACCGAGTTAAAAAAAAATAATTTACTTGGCTGCAAATGCAAGCACTCGTTAGCCTTCCATACAAAATAGTGTGCGTTGACAGTTTGTCCGATCAGCCGTGTTCGGCTTTTCGCTTCAGCGAACGAATCGCAAAAAATGAAAAAGATCATTTATGAAACGTTTTTCATCTGAAAAAGTACAATCGTGAGTATTTTTTAGTTAATTTACAACTAATTCAAGTAGTATTCGTTGTTCAATCGATCGCGTTTTTAGATTACAAGATGAGGTTCCGCCGTTTGGCCACTCTGTTCTGGGCCTTCTGCATGCTCCTGTGCTTAGGTTCTATTTATTATTTTACCGAAGAAATCCTGAAAGCTCCCGCTAGAGAGTCTACAGATGAAGAAATGAAATATGTAAGTTTTTTTTTATCTTATCAATTTGATACACTTTGTGCAAGGTCATGAAGCTCGAGATTCTGTGTTAAAAATTCAATATCTACTATTTTTTGTGTGAGATCGTTTTCATTATAACTGCAGTTTCTATATACTTTATTCAAGAGAGAGTCCTTTATTTTATTAATGTTTTCTGTCTATATCTAATATTCCCTGTAAACAAACATTTTCTATAATAAAATGTGAATTGTTAAAAAAAGTATATACAGATATGTAAAAATTTGAAAATATCTATTTGTATGAATTGCAACTTTGAAAAGAACTTTCTTCCTTTCAGAATAAATGGCTTCACTTCGAAAATAAATTGAAGCATCTTGAATCCGAAGTGAGTGAATATCATGCTGTGGTAGGAGAGCTTAAGTCTGCTGTTCGTGAATTGTTGCCAAAAAAAGAAGGACATCCTAATAACCCATTTAAGTCCTCAAAGAATGATGTTCTCAAAAGTCTTAAAAAATCTAATTTTGCTTTGGACGATGACCAAATGAAGTGTGCTGCACAAATGGACACTGCTCCTTTTAATCACATACAAGTAATTTGAATATCTTTCGTCGTAATCAGTTAACATATATGTAAATTCTATATTCACGTTATATTCTAATTTAGATGTTGGACGTTTACGATAAACTTAAATTCGATAATATTGATGGTGGTCCGTGGAAACAAGGATGGAAAATCACGTATGATCCTCATCAATGGAATTCACACCATAAATTGAAAGTTTTCATTGTTCCTCATTCTCATAATGATCCAGGTAATGATTTGACAGAAATTAATCATAATTAGATTTGTATCTTTATACATTTATTCTGTTTAAGGTTGGCTTAAAACATTCGAAGAGTATTATTCTTCTCAAACTCGCTCTATCCTTAACAATGCTTTGAGTAAACTGTTAGAAGACACTAAAAGGAAATTCATTTGGGCAGAAATAAGTTTCTTTTCTATGTGGTGGAATGAGATATCTGATGAAGAAAGACGTCAAGTTAAAAAGTTAATATCACACATATTTAACAACATAAAATCAAAATTATATTTATTGAATAATTTAACAGATAAATTTGGTTATTTTTTAGGCTGATAATGTCTGGTCAGCTTGAAATCGTAACTGGTGGTTGGGTCATGAATGATGAAGCTGCTTCTCATTGGTTTTCGATTGTGCAACAATTGACCACTGGTCATCAGTGGGTCAAAAATAATTTGAATGTGATCCCCAAATCAGGATGGGCCATCGATCCATTCGGTCATTCGGCCACTCAACCTTATTTGTTAAAATTAACAGGAATCAACAATTCTCTTATTCAGCGTATTCACTACAATGTCAAAAAAGAATTTGCTTTACAGAAAAAATTGGAATTTCGATGGAGACAACCTTGGGGTAAATTATTCTTATTTTACATTTCTGATATTACAAATTTAATGGAATATAAGAATACTTTACATTTCATCGCATTTTTTTTAGATGGCATTGGAATAACAGATATGTGGACTCATATGATGCCTTTTTATTCCTATGATGTACCTCATTCTTGTGGACCCGATCCTAAGGTACTATTGATTTATTATCTTGAAGTATTTCTTATATTCATTTCCAAATATATTTTCAGATTTGCTGCCAATTTGATTTCAAAAGATTGCCCGGCTATGGTTTGTCATGTCCATGGAAAATTGCTCCACAAGTGATAACTGAAAGAAACGTTAATCAAAAGTGATAAAAAATTATTTATAGCCTTTCGTTTTTACTGGTAAATGTATTCTTTAAAATGTGATTTTTGCAGAGCTGAACTTTTGCTAGATCAATGGAGGAAGAAGGCACAACTTTATCAAACTAGAAATGTCCTCATGCCACTCGGTGATGACTTCCGTTGGGATCACAGTACAGAATGGGATGCTCAATTCAATAATTATGAAAAAATTATTGATTATCTTAATATGAATGAAAATTTGCATGTGGAAGTAAGTAAATGTTCGAATGCTTAGTTATCATCCATTATTTAGATATTTATAATTTTTATTGATTTCATAGGTTCGTTTCGCAACTCTTTCTGAATATTTTCAAGCAGTCAAAGCTGAAAAACCTAACGAAGAATTTCCAATTCTCACCGGAGACTTTTTTACATACGCAGATAGAGATGATCATTATTGGAGCGGTTATTATACTTCAAGACCTTTTTACAAAAGAATGGATCGAGTATTGATGTCGTATGTCAGGTATTTACAGACATTGGTAATTTGAAGAGTTCAATTTTTAAAGCATTGTATTGATTGTGTATATAATTTTCATTAGAGCTGCAGAAATGATTTTGGCATTGGCTCGATCGCGCACTGATATTCCTCAAGTGTTACTTAGTCCAGAAGGAGGTTTATCTCACAGATTAGAATCGGCTCGAGAATCTTTGGCATTGTTTCAACATCATGATGGTGTTACTGGCACTTCTAGAGATCCTGTTGTTATCGATTATGGATTAAAGTAAATATTTCTTCATCTTCATTTTAGATATTGTTAAAGCATATCCTAATATTTTTTCCATAAGGCTTTTAGCTGCTATATCTGCTTGTCAACATGTTATTCAACAGTCAGCCTATCATTTACTCGTACAACCAAAAGTAAACATTTTCAAATTCATAAATATTATAAGATGTATTTATTTCATACCGTTTCCAATATTTTAGTACTATTATCCTGCCCGCGAACAAGTTTATTTTGAAGTTGATGATATACGTCGTGAACATAGCTCTTTACCAGAAAAGATTACAATTACTGTTGGTCCAGAGGTGATTACTTCTCATCACCATTAAATATTCAAGTATAACATTTATTATAAAGAATTATTATTGCAGGCTCCATCTAGAAAAATTGTGATGTTTAACTCCTTGCCGTTTGCAAGAAATGAGGTTGTTTCTGTTTTCGTATCCACTCCATATGTGACTGTAAGTAATTATGAAAATTAAATTAGATGGCATATATTTGTATAGTTTTAAACACACAAAATGTTCACGAAATTATAGATTCACTCAGGTGATAGTCAAATAGACTGTCAAATTAGTCCGGTTGTCATTTCTGGAAATAAAATATCAAGTAACAAATATTTGATGAGCTTTATGGCAAATGTACCTGCAATGGGTCTAGCTTCATACATTGTTACAGCTGTTGATAAGAAATCTTTAACAAAGTAATATTTTCTTCCCATTTTTCTTATATTTTATTTATTCATTACACATATTCATTTCTACAAAATTTTCAGAGCTACGACATATGCAAAATTACGGTTCTTAAACTATGATGGAGAATCATTCCAAGATAATGTTTTCGGTAGCATTGAAGCTGTATCAACTAATGATATTGGAGATTTTAGATTGTCTAGAACAGTGGATAATGGAGTCGTGGCAGCATTCTCAAATATAGGATTATTGAAAGCCCTCACACTTCCTGGCAAAAGTGCTATTCCTATTCACCTCGATTTCAGAAAGTATGACAAATGTAATGTTTATTTATGTAAGTGTTTTATTTTTCTAAATTTTTGTATTGAAAACTTTGAAGGTATGGCACGAGGCAAACTGGTGATAAAAGTGGTGGTTATCTCTTCTTACCTGGCATCGAAAGTCCAGTTATAAATAATACGTTGCCTTATCCAATGATAACTATCATTGAAGGATCTATGTTGTCAAGAATGAACGTACAGTTTCCTTATGTGCAGCACACTGTTAGTTTGCTCAATTTAATATTTCAATTATTTTTTTTTCCTCATAATATCAACATTTGCCATATTATTTACAGGTTTCTCTTTATTCGGGTGCTAATTTCCATGTAGAAGTAATGAATTTGGTAGATATTACCAAATCACACAACTTAGAACTTGTTATGCGATTATCGACTAACATAAAAAATGGAAATGAATTTTATACTGACTTAAATGGATTTCAAGTAATTATTTAATTTAATGATAAAGTATGAATTAATATAGGTACAACTTTAAATTGTAATTTTGAATTTCAGATGATAAAAAGAAAGTATTTAACGAAAATACCATTGCAAGCTAATTTCTATCCATTACCAACAGCAGCATACATAGAAGATGAAAGTTCTCGGCTAACTCTACTAACGTCTACTTCATTGGGCGTTGCAGCGTTGTCCCCTGGCCAAATTGAGGTGAGTTTATACCTAGAAAATTTAGAAAATCCATTTAGTATTAAATGCAGACAGTGAACATATTTCATATCAGGTGATGCAAGATCGTCGATTGAATCAAGACGATAATAGGGGAATGGCACAGGGTGTATTAGATAATCATCCAACTCAACATATTTTCAGAATATTGTTAGAAAATAAAGTTGAATCTAAATGTCAGGTATGCAAATCTATTTCTGTTTCATTATTTTATAAATTCATTCATTAAAAAAAAATTTTTAGAACCCAGCAACCGATCATCCTTCTGGTCAAATGACTCTATCTGCTCATCTCGGCTCTGAAACTCTTCTGAACCCTTTGATTTCTTTGTTTTATTATGAAGATGGACATCCTGAAAGGTAAAATGAATTTTATGCACTAATTTTTATATTATAATTCTTCATACATTTATTTTTTTTATAGATTTGATCCTGAATGGTCCTATGGACTTAATTTATTTGATGGTCATTCGCCTGTTTCATCCGAGCCAGGAGTAGATGTGGTTGTTGCTTCATATCGTGATAGCATTCAATCAACAGTTAGTATATTTTTTTTCACTAATATATAGATTATTTTTCAGTTCAATTTGAGACACACAACATCTTTTAAAATTATAGATTCCTAATGGTAAAACCAAAAAAGGAAAAGGGTTAGTGCTTCACAGACGAAGCTTAAATACATGTTATAATTCCGAAGATGAATTAGAAAAGATAAAATTGAACGATGGAAAGGTATCATCATTTAATAAACATAATTTATTTGGCATGAATATTTATACATAAATTGCGAATATTTTAGGTCGTCATATCAGATATTATTCCGATATCGGAAGTAGAAGAAGTGAGAAATTCTTCACTGTCATTCCTTCATCTAGGCTCCGAAGTGGATCCATTTTCTCCGAACGCTCTTTGTCCGATGGAAATAAATTCATATTTTATATATTCCTAGTGATCTAAGACCCACTTAGTAGTTTGAATTAAATCGTAATGAATTTTGTGAATATTGTGATAGCAATACGAGTTACCTTGTTTGTAACGTGAGATTCTTTTTCCTTTAGACATTTTCAAATTATTTATTGTATTTATTTTTAAGAACAAAATGGCATATTTAACCAACGGATCACAAGGACACTTTTTGTTCATTTGTTTTGAACGTTTGCCAAACACGGGGATAACAGTATTGCATTTTGTGTGTTTAGATAATGTAATTTATTTTATGTACATAGACGATCTTTAGCGTATTGAATCATATAAAAATTCTTTTTGATATAATCGATAGACACAACTTAATTAGGTGCTTCATACAAACATAATTTCCAAAAGTAAATGATTGTAAAAAAGGTTTAATCTCGTGTGACTTATATGTCACGAAAAGATAAAAGACTGAGCTTACACCTTTTCGTTTGTTTCTTTGTAAAAAAATATTTATTTATACATAATGTTTGGAAGATATTATTTTGTTGTAAAACTTACTTTTGTTCACATATTGAAATACTCGAAACTGAGTTTCTCTTCGATTAATTATATCTTTGATTTATTTATTGTTTAATATTTTTCATATACACATCTCTCTTATAATTTCCTATTTACGTATTTCTATTATATACGATTATATATTGTGATATGTATACATTTTCACCTTCAATAAAACATAAATCTCTTACTTTATAGTTTTCATTTTAAAAATCCATATGATGTTGCGTTAAACAAAAACATTATTCAGCAATATGAATATGTACATGAGTGCACAACTGTACACGAGTAGAGTATACACAAGCAGTTACTATGCTAAGAACATAAATTGATCACAGATGTCCAAAAATTATTCCATACATATATCATATTATCGTATTATTCACATTATAAGTCATCTTCAGGAAAAGATGTAGATGAATTTTTATGATACATTCAAAACTTGAAACAATAAGAGCACTAAAGTGACATGATTTTTTTTATTATTAGCGATAAACTTTCACAAGCATGTAACTTATTGAATTTTTTAACTTAAACCTTTCAACCATAAAACATTGGTAATGTCAATCAGGTTGCTACATTTGAAAATCGTTGCAGATATCATTAACCCAAACAGATACACAGATTAGCAAGATTAGGTATTAATATGATTGATAGACTTCAGAAACCAAACACTGGCATTTACAATAAGGTAACCGTTCATACTGTAATTAGCAGGGCAGTGCTGTTTTTCAGGTCACCTGTCATAGTGAGTAGTAAGATGTAGCCAGTGCTTTTTTTGAATATCGCATTGAAAGCAAAATTTTATATTAGTTAGGTTGAAATATTTGAAGCCATCAACAATGATTATGTCCATCGCAAAAATGTTAATTAGTATAATTTATTCTTTTTTACCTGACGATGAAACAAATGCACCTGTCGATCGTCTTTTTCCATTAATGGACAATACATTCGTATTTGAATCAGTGATGAAATTTTATCGAAATTGAATCTTTTATTAGCTTTATACAAAATACATAAATGAGTCTTTGGATGTCCTGGTTTTGAGTTGTGACAAGGTAGTTCACCTTAATTTGCAAGCAACTATGGATCTTTCTTATATTACCACCGCCACAATCGTACGCCTACAAATTTCCATAAATATATAGGTCAAAAATTGAGTTACGTTAAGGATATTTTATTTATTTATTCATTTTTTCATCAGTTTTGGACTCAAATTGAGTCGGATAGGATTGAACTAACAATAAGTTGGAACAGTACCGTTCATAAGAAAGTAAATAGAAGCTCTAATACGAAAAAAAAAAACGTTTTTTAAACAAAATCAACGACCTCTGAACGCGATTATTACGACGACCATTGAGTAACGAAACAACCTAACGCAACATTGCACAATGGCGAAAACAACTTTTTTTCTCACTCCTTCACAGTCGTTACAATGTTTACAACGGAACGTCAACAACAACAACATTAACAACAACGACAACAACAATTGCGTAGAAACTTCGAAATACGCACCTCAAAATCTTACATTTTCCAGCTGCACATTTTATTTTCCAACGAGGGGTGAAACGTTTTCTTTCTACCCTCGACAGATGTTTCTTTCCGTTGCGTTGTGCGTTCGAAACACAAAGGCTGTTGTTCGTTCTTATTCGTTGCATATGTTCGTTTTTTTAGAGAAAAATACACGAACGCATGTTATCTTTTCGTTTATGCAATTTTGGGTATTTCCTATCTGACCGCAATCGTTCACCTATCTGTATAAACAAAAAAATAAATAAAGATTATAGCTTATGTCGAGTTGGGATGTAAGTTGAATCAACGTAGAGTATAAAATATGAGAGCACAGTATTTTTTTCAAGAAATTTATTCATTATCATCGTAGCGATTCTGTTTTAGGTATGTAGTGTGTGCCGTATTCGTGGCAGTGTGCATAACTACAAAATGGCGTCACTTGAATTTATATTTAACATAAATTTACTCTGTATGGTCGCACAGCGAGTTTATGCAAATGATTTATATTGTTATTTATTCGCGCTAGATTGAGATGAGTTTTTTTTTATGCACTTTAAATGTGACGTTTTGTACGTCAATTCAGATTTTTCATGCGGCGTTTCGTGCTGCTGAATCGTTGCGTTTAACGTGTCTAAGTTGATGTGTGAAATATCGCAGTTAAAGCGCAAATGCCGCATTTGAAGTATAGAATGTCATATTTGAAGGTTTAAACATTTGAATGTTATATTATTTTATATTACTATTTATTATTCGTGCCGGATTATAGTATTTTGCACGTCAAGTGTGATGTTTTACACAACAATTTAGACTTTACATCTAACAATTAAATTCTCACTAGTGTGTAATTTGATATGTAAAATATATTTAATGCAAAAAATGTCACGTTTAAACCACAAAATATCACATTTGAAGTATTGTCTGTAATGTTTGAAGTGTAAAACCTTTATTTTGGAAATAAAACTATAATATTTGAAGAGCGCATTTCAATTCAATTTACTATTTTGTTATTATAATTATGCAAATCCAGCTGAAATAATTTTATTAATTAAAACAGCCGGTAAACCTTCAAGTGTTAAAATTCATTATGTATATTTGTATTGTTGTCGAAAAAAAATGTTCAATATGCACATCTTTTACGGTGCAAATAAGGTGATTAAATCGAAACAAGTCAAAAATTTACATATATATTTTTTTATTTAAATAAATTTATCAGCAATCATACTCGAGCGTTCAATCGCACAGTTTTTAAAATCTATAAATATACACATATTAAAAATACATATTGTAATAATATAATATGTTTAAAAACTAACATACAAAGAACACTTTTAAAACATAACGACATTTTAATATTTGTACAATGTGCTTATTATAAATTCATATATAATAATAATTCTTAAGCATGCGACATACACGAAAAACAATTACGAAACGAAAATATGTATACGAAACAACGAAAATCTCACCGACGAATTCGTACGTTTTCGAACGAAAAAAAAAAATTTATAAGATAAAGAGCAATGAACACACTTTTTCGTTTATAATACGTTCGGCAATAAAATGCAGTATAATAAAAAAAATCGCGTCGTCGACGAGAATAATATACGAAAATAAACGATTTATCGGAGACTTTTTATCGTAAGCTCGGCTCAATTTAACGAAAAAAAAAAAACAATAAAAATAAATAAAGATGGATCGAAAACGAAATTTTCGTAAAGTGAGCGAAACATAAAAGTATACGTTTGAACGTTTTATAATAGAATTTCCTTTTCTAAATAATATCACACTTGACTCAATAATATTGTAGTCGCGTTCGATCGACAAACTTTAACTCGTTCAGACCGAATCATTAAAACGTTTTACAAATTCATGAAATTATTTGAGATAATACATTATCATATCTGTAAGAGATAAAACGAGCAATTTTAGCAATTCATTTTAAAATAATTAAGGTCTGAACGTGTTAACGTTTTTCAACGTAGACCGCATATGTACATAGATACAAATAACCGTGTTATAAACGAATTTGAACAGTTTTTGGGCGATGCCTTTTTTTTCGATCGATCACTGTGTTTTGTCATAGTTCATTGAATCAATTAAACGTGAGGAATGATATGAGCAAATATGAGAATTTAGTCGCTGGAAATCGGCGATTTTTCAGACGGCTCAACGGAAGCGAAACGTTCGCCGTGACGTCACAATTCGTCTGTAGTAGAATCGCGGCGTTTCGCCGACCGAGTCGCGACAATTGAGCCAATTGAAAGTTGCCTGTTTTGCATACAAAATAAATATTGAGAATTAGAATACTTGGGTACTATAACTATACATGGCAAGAGTTATAACTGGATTGGATAGGTTTTTTTATGGGAGATTCGGGTTGGGCTATGTTTTAGGTTCGGTTGAGTTAGTTTAGGTACCTATGGGATTATTATAAGACTGTGAAAATCGATTCATTACATTTTCAGTAAATGACTATTCTGGAATCGGCTGGAAATACTGAATTGTGGTCAATATTATTTAAATGTACATATTTTATTAGGTTAATTTTTTCCCTTCTTAAGTTTGGATAGCTTAAGTTAGGAATTTATGACGGTTTTGAACCGAACCGGATTGTTTATTTTTTTTTTCCAATAATAAAAACATTTACGAATTGATCCTCCCTAGTTTGTTTAGAGTTGTGTACCAACGCAACGAAAACGGTGTCCGTTCGAAAATCGACCCACCTCTCCAAATAAACTCATTCCACACGAAATCTATAATTACGACGAGTGCAACTGTCGCTTTCCGAGCTAGCAACACACTGCGTGGACGAATCGAATCGAAGACATCGCCGCAAAATTTAGAATACCGAAATACGTAACGAGTCTATGATGAAGGAAGGAAACTCTCAATCCGGATGCTCCGTGGGACTGTGGGCGTGCTCTCCGTTCGGGAGACGATCTGATGTTCCGTTGACGAGGATTCCGTTCTGGGTCGGAGGGCTGGCGTGCCCGTTCATGGTCTGAGGTCTCGGAGACGCGTCGCTGGCGCTCGAAGAGCTGGTGCTGCAGCTCGAGGAGCTGTCGCTTTCGGAATCCGCACTCGAGGAATGATTGGCGACCGCTCTCGACAGTTGTAAAGCTAGAGCGTGATTCGTGGAACGCAATTCTCTGATGGTCTCCTCCTGCTGATCTAAACGAGACGAAGCCTCCTCTCCGCGGATCAAACGCTTGGCCAACGCGTCGTACCTTCCTTGAAGCAGTAGATACTCTTGAAGCAGCTCGTCCTTGCTCATATTGATCAAACGCTCGCTCTGAGCGTCCTCGTACACGGAAGAGAACTCCTTCGTCAAAAATTCTTCCTCGTCCTCGGGGAGCGGATAGAAATAATTCTCGTCCGAGTCGACGCTAAAACTGGAATCTCTGGTCCTCGACTCAACGGGGTGAAGCACTTGCAAAGTGCGCTGCACCTCGGGCATGTGTTCCTCCATCAGAAACTGATTCGTGTTGTAAGGAGCGTGGGTCTCCCGCCGCTGCTGCTGCTGCTGAGAGTTGGGAGGCCACCTGTTCGACTTGCCGCGCCTCGTCTTGCGCTTTTTGAATTTCGAATCTGGCGCCGTGGCCGAGTTGGCGTTGTGTCTGTGGCGCGCGGCGCGAGATGGCGCCGGAGTCGCCCGAGAGCGTGGGGCGCGGGGGCGCGCGCCCTCGCCGCCGCCCGCGCCCCCCGACGCCGCCGCGGGGCTCACCTCCATGTCGACGATGACTTCGAACGCAAAAGAGCGACAAAATGGCGCACGCGAAACGGAACGACGCGCGGAGAACCTACGCCGCGCGCGCTCCACACACGACTGTCGCCATTTCGAGTGTGCAGCGTCGCCCGAGCCGCTCAAACCGTGGGGCGCGGGCCCCCGCGCGCATCCTTTGTTTCGCAACGCTCCACGGAACGGTTTGATGTTTTGACGCGGTGCGCCGAGTCGTCGGGCGACCTACATTTTTATTCTATCGAAATTGTGCACCGGACCCGAACGGCGATTGGAGTGTGTGAAGTTTTCAGTGTGAGTTGGAGAAAAAGCGTAGAAAGATTGACGATCGAGATCTATTGAGATTTATGATCGTTGCTTGTCGGGCAGAAGTCGCGAAACGTTTCGCGCGGTCGTCTTCGACGATACGGTCCACTCTCGTATTGAACGGTATCGTTTTCGCTTTTCAGAAAATCGCGTTATAGTAATACACACTACTAGGGATAATCTCTTCACTCGTTTTGACATTCATAATATTTTTATTTCTATAAAGATTGAGTTGAAAAAAAAGCTCGAATGTTAAAACGAATAAAAAGTTCGACCCTAAATAGAAATTATTATTGTTAAAATTTCGGATTAGAATCTCTTATTTCGTTTGTTCAAAGTATAAAAAACAGTGAATATTTTCTCTAGAATATAAAAACAAACAGCTCTAAAAAATGATAAATGCTTAATTTTTTTCTGGTATTGTTTTTTATAATAATAATAAAATGACTTTTACGATTATCGCTCAAATTTGAAATAATATAAATATATACTTTTAACGACCGCAAATAAATCACATTCAAACCATTGTCAATATATTTATTTTTTTATTTCGAAAAAATATTTTCTATGACAATTACTCTAATATTTACCTACTGTAAATAAATTGCACAGATTAAATATGACATTTGAGAGATTTTCCACGTAAATAAAATGAATCATTATGGTGAAATAATGACGCACGCGATGTAAAAATATTAGATTAAAGATTGAGTGCTGCTGGATTTTTGTATGTTCCCTACTTCCGCAGAGCGGCGTTATCATCACGCGCATTGCACTTCTGTGTCGATTAGAAATGTGTAATTTGAATTTAAATTAATTTCCAAAATTATCTTTCAGGTATTTTGTATGAAAAAACCTTTGATGACGTATGAACACTCAAGAATTTCAGAAAAGGATCAAATGGAAACTTTGTGTTCAGTCGAACTATCAATTCTCCAGAAGTTCTCAATTAATCAAATTATATTTAAAAAATAAAACTAATATACAATCATTTCGATTTTTGAACGTGTAAATTTAGATGATTAAAAATTATTAATCAGTTTACTAGATGATACATTAAAATCGGAATTAAATCTATTTTTATTTAAATTTATTTTTATCTTACTCCAACAATCGACTAAAGATTCAAATTAAAATAGTTAAACTATCTGTAAAATCTAAAAATCTAAAAATCTTTTCATTTTTGCTTTTCAAAATATACTTCTCTAGATTAATATTTCAATAAAGACAAAAAGTACTTTATTCATAATATAAAATTGTGCCGATTTGAATTATCGGCATAATATTGATCGATAGAAAGAAAGGAAAATAAAAATTTAAAATATTTTTCTGAAAAACTTGCAGGTTGAATAAAATACTTTTATGGCCAAATCCAGAGAACAACAGTCCAAAAATATTCAATTGTGATTGGTCAAGAATCACTCGTATGTGAATCGTGAACCAATCACAGATTGGTTGATTCAAAAATCAACCAATCAGCATCGTCATCTGATTAACCCTAATGTCAGATTTGCGGCTGGTGATGTGTAACTCGATCGACTTTGTTTTCGTTTTGATGTTCAGCTGAATAAATAATTTCATACATCCGGTTAATTTTAAGACGTTTACAATGAGTTTCAACCAAGGAAATCCACCTAGACAAGGTATTTAACCTTATTCGATGCAAACCTTTAGAGCTGTCAAATTATCATGATCTGTCAAATTTTCGTGATTCTTTTCTTTTAAAAAGATTTATCGCTATCTGATCTTATTATGATGCTCTTATTGTATTGTTATATAAGCTGTGCACACATTACGTTGACTATTCATTCTAAATTTACGTTTTTTTTCATGCTTTTGATTCATTTAACTTGTGCAGACATTCATACTCATTGAGTATTCCTTTACAATGAATTATATCATCAATAAGTTTCTTTAATATTCAAAATTGGTAGTGCATTAATATTATCAGTGATGTTTGCGTTAGAATTTTCAAAACGTTTTCAGTTTTCAAGAATATTTCAGAGAAGATATTGTTAAAAGTGTATAAAACATTAATATACACATTTGCAAACCTTCTGAAAATATAATTGTGTTTTATCAGATGCTAATATATGATTTTAAACATCAAATTCAAATTTAATCATTTTTAATTCATTTTAGGTGGTTTCGGTAAAAAAGTCAAACGAGTCAGCGATGTGGCTTCTATGGGAATGTCACCTCAACAGGCTTCCTATCCACAACCATCGTTTGATCCATATGGTGGAAATATGTCTCCAAATTCTCAGCAACCTTCGTTTAATGGAAACAATTTCGAATCTCAAAATTATGACCAAAATATGAGTATGCCATCAAATTTTTACTTCTTATTAATCATTTATATCAATATGTAAAATTTAAAATCATGTTATTTTTGTTAGGTTATAATCAATTTAGCGTAAATGAAGGACAACCTGGACCAATGGCTATGTCTTCTCCGTATATGCCAAACCCTTCACAATTTGGAATGATGCTGCAGCAGCCGATGGTTCAAGGTATGGCTATGGAGTTTGGTCAACAGTTAGCGAGTCAAGGAAAAGAAATCGTTCACCAAAAGTTAGAGAAATATGTTTCTGTGTCTGAACTTAAATATTTTTTCGCCGTGGACACAAAGTATGTTCTGAAAAAACTGTTTTTACTATTTTTCCCATTTACACACAAGGTACATATAATGAAATAAACATTTCTTAAATTGTTTTCTTCTTATTATATAACTTTCGCCATTTTTTTCAGGATTGGACTGTAAAATATGATCAAGATCATCCAGTTCAACCTCGTTTTGAGATTAATGCTCCCGATCTTTATATACCGACTATGGCTTATGTTACTTATGTAGTTTTGGCAGGATTTGTTTTAGGTAAAATACAGTTTTTATAATATTTCATGATATTAACAAAAGTAATCTTTCCAAATAGAATATTAATATTTGATTTGTAATTTTCAGGAATGCAACAAAAGTTTTCACCAGAACAAATCGGCATACAAGCATCGAGCGCTCTTGCATACAACGTTTTTGAATTATTCATTTATGCCACTACAAAATATGTCACAAATATACAAACTAGATTGGGAATGTATGATTTGCTATCTTTTTCTGGATACAAATATGCGATAATGATTGCATCTATATTAGTTAGCTTGATATTTAAAAGTTTTGGGTACTACTTGTGTCTGGGTTATTGTAGCTTAGCCATCTCCTTCTTTATGGTAGGTATTTTTTTTCAACGAATCTTTTATATTTGATGAAATAAATTAATAGCTCTTTTTATGTTTTAGATGAGAACATTGAAAGTTCAAGTGATGAGCGACACATCTATGCAGAATCAATACGCGCCAGATACATACAGTCGACCGCAGTATAGCGGAGGAGCAAAAAGAAAAAGATATTTCATTTTCCTCATAGCTTTAATGCAACCGTTCCTTGCTTGGTGGTTATCTTATCATTTGATACCATCTAAAAGTATAATAGAGAGTCAATGATGAACATTTGATGATATTATTTTTAAAGAATGGACTATGGATATCGAAGTAAACTTATTGAAAATTTTCTATTTGTATATTGATTCGAAAATATTTAGAATTGAAAGTGTTTAATTATAACATGTTTAGATGTGTTTATTTTTCCGCTGTTTTAAGAGAATTTTTGCTGATTGAAATGTTTGTTTCCATTTTGAAATCATTAATAACTAATATTTTTTTTATTCACAAGTTAAACTCAACTAAAATTGAACACATGAAGTCTGTATGAGTTTCATTTAGTTATATCCATTTACAGTATTTATAAGATTCAGTTTGAAATCTAGTAACTAGTGAATGTTTATTGCTTTTATATTTATTATCCTTGAGATGCCATTATGTGTTAGAGTCTATTTTGGCTGAGTACTTTTTTTTATAAAATTGTGTCAATTTTCATGTGTGATAAATTATTTACTTTTTTATCTATGTTTTTCTTAATAAATTTTTCAAAAGTGGTATGATCTTTATCTGATTATAAATTTTTCAAATGTCTTTGATAAAACTCTTAATTTTCAATCATCGTTTAAATGTTAGCAATAACCGTGTGTTATAGTAGCTTTTTAAAGAAAAAAGTTTAATTACGTTTAGGTAATTTAACCAAATGGAAAGGCCTTCCTACAGTCACCAAATTTCTCAGATTTGAATTTTAAAAATTGTGAAGTTTTTAAAGTTTTTCAGTAGATGTCGTACTGACAACTAAATTTCTGCTTTCTCATACAACATTGTCGATAAATTTATTTTTCTGACATTTTTCAGCAACTTAACGAACTAAAGTAATGTATGGATGTTGGATAATTTTTAATTATCTTCGCTGATAAAGATTATCTCTACATTATTATGTCGATTAATTAATCGAAAACTAAATAAAGAAAAACATTATTCGAAACACCTTGAAACTAGAAAATATCTGCATATTTCAAATAGTTTTCCACTTATCGAATAACCCGTTTGATGCGCACATCTAACACGATAATTTTTATCGTTTATAATCGCAATAGAATATGGTGTGAAAATTCAAATAATAATGTCGGTTTTTCATATTTTCACAAGTCACTTATAACGAATATGTTGTATGTATGTATTTAGATAATTTACACATTATGTATTCCATTGCTAATATTATAATTGTAAGGAATTATTACAAATGATTTTGGCAGATGACAAAAAGTCGGGTAACATAAAAGTTGAAAATTTTCCCGCGTTATCGGAAAACTCGCTAAAATTTCAATTAGATCGTATTTGTATCATCTTCAGATAATATAATATTTTCTATGCTTTCAATATTCTATACTATTTTATTTTTGTTCATCTGATATGAATATTCAGAAATATCCGAAAAAGTAAAAAAGAAATTGTCAAAAATCCCGAACTCATCATGAAATACATACTTACGGAATTCAAACCAGAATTTCTAAAATAAATATAAGTATAGATATATTTTCCTTCTCGAATTTTAAGAACAAATAGGTAAGTACCTATTTAAATAAAATATAAACATTAATTATAACTTGTTTTCGTAGATCATAATGAGTTATTTAATCAACATACATATGTACATAACATATTTCGATAAACGAGAATCTTTCGTACATTAACAATAATTTATGAAGATAATGTTCAGTTTTAGTATCATGGTGTTTTAAGAATAACAAAATTACAACGAAAAACATTTCAATACATATTTAATTCGAAGTCAAATTGAAGTCGAATTAGGTCGATGGAAAATCGGATCATGGGTCAAGTTACAGAATCGAATTTCGGAGTCAGATTGTGCACTGAAATTCAAACACCTACCGAATTTGCGCCATTAGATAGAATCGCTGATGAAATATTGCGTTTTTATGAAGATAAGACTTGGCTCAAAAATATAACATAACACGATTTTAACGAATAGTTGTAATACAAGACTTAATACAGGTAGATAATCGAAAAAAATAGAATTTCCTTTTGCTTGAATCGAGGACAAAACTTTTTTTTTCTTTCAGAAAAATCTTTTTTCGGTTTATTTGAAAATCCAATAATGAGTTTTTATTCAGTTTTTCTGGAAAATAAGTCATAGTGAAAAATAATCGCATCGCCAATAGCATTTCTTTCAAATGTATACTTCATGCGAAGATTTTATTTAATTTTCATTTCTAATGTAAGATCTTTAGCAGCATTGGAATTAATATAAATAAAATATAATTTTTATCTGTATGTTATTGGTGGGATCTTTAACGGCTGATGCTTTGCCAGTGAAACTTTCCAGATTTATTTTATGCTCGTATGGGAACATTTCTGCAAAGAAAAAAGAATTTCTGTTGTTTGATAGTTTTCAGGGAGACTTTTTTGTACTACAGCAGTACATACGTCGGTCTCTGTCCTGATTATTTTCGACAATTCGCAAATGAAGTAATAAGTTTACACTCGGGAACGGGAAATTTTGAACAACAGTTCACAATCCTCTGAAATTTCAAAGAATCTCAAGCAATGCCGAATCATAGAAGCTAGTTTAAAATCAATATAAACCAGGACATAATTTTCCAAAAAACAAACGGAAACAACAACAAATGAATATTTCGCAACAGACAAAAATCTCAATCCGATGACGTCACAGCTCTCACGCACACCCACAGCATCCCCTCCCCCCGCATACTCCCGCCCGTCGAAATTTCGAAAGAGCGCGAAAACGTCTATTTTCGAAAACGACAGAACAACAAACGCGACAAAGATAGGAAAGCGCGTTGCGCAACAGCGCGAGTGCACCAACTTCGTGAATAATACGGCCGCCGGCTGCATGACACGCTGACCCATTTCCCGATATACACATGCCGCATTCTATCGTAGACCACTATCGAGAGGCTACGGTGTGCGACGACGATCGCCGCCGTTATGTCATACGCGATGCGTTTTAAATTTATGCATATGCTAATGGCGACGGAGAAAGATGGAAATTATTTTTTCGGGGACGGCGGTTGTGTGTGTGTGTGTGTGGAAACGTTGCAAAGGGCGCGAAACGAAACAAGGTCACCGCTCGGGAATCGGAGGAGCGCACAATCAAAATAGGCCAGTGGCGCGGCGCGGAATGAACGCCGCACACGTTGCGCATTGCGCATTTTTGGATTTTTTTTTCAATTTTACTTATGACTATGATTTTCTTTTATAATCTAGTTGGAATGAAAATTCATAATAAGAATGTAAAATATTGCGACTGAAAATTTTCATCGTCAGCAATTTTCCGATTTACCTAGTGATCAGTTTACGCGATTTATCTTTACGCGGTCAATCAAATCATTTTATTAATCAATTATTTTGTGGATACAAGGAGGGATAATAGCAAGTACGGATTATGAAAGAATACGCTTTTTGATTCACAATCAGTTAGAAATCCTATTACCTGTCTATACCTATACACGAGCAATAGAACAAGAAAGACAATAGGGTTTCTAGTTAGTCTAGCTATAATAAAAAGCAAATCTCTTTTAATTCATCCCTGGGAAATAATTTCCAATTATATGATAACATTTGATTTGATAACACATATTTGAGATTGAAGAATAGGTTCATTCACTTGTTTTACGCGATTTTGATTAACACGGATTTCCACACATTTCAATGATAGATAACTATAGAATCGAATACGTCGGTTTATCTGAACAATTCTGCGTTTCGATCATGCGTATGAAATATGAATATATTGAAATTAATGATGTGCCCACATTGCTCGAAGGGAACGTATGCGATGCGCCAAAACGCGATACAATAGTTGTGCGTGTGCGGGGTTGAAATGGGTGGTGGGAGGGGTTCGCGGGGTGCTCACGTGCGTGGGAGGGGATTCGCGAACGTCCGGGTGGCCGTTTGAATGCTGAATTCCTTTCGATGCGATGCCGTTTATGATTTTTTTGTCGTTTGATTTTGATACTTATGAGAGTGTGATGTAAGAGCGTTTATGTCAGATCGGCGTTTGAGTTATTGTAACAAAACAAGTTTAAGGTGGAGGGAGGTTGTGCGGTTGTTTTTTTGATTGAATTGATAAGCCGCGTCTACACTAACGTGGTTTATTTGTAGCGTATTTAAATTAATGAAAGTGTTCACAATGACAGAATTGGTTATTGTTTGACAAATAAATGTTTGTGATGTAAATAACTTTCTAAATTACACATTTCATAATTGGACGAAGAAATTGTTTCTTATTAGTTTGACGCATATAATTTTCGAAATTTAACATTTGTTTGTGTTTATGATAATGTGTTTTTAATAAGTCAGAAATGTTAATGATATCTTCGAGTACTATTGAAAAATCTACACGAAATATTCAGTGAGAAAATTCGAAAAAAATCCTAATAAGAAACTCCTGAAGTATCTCAAAAGAGATTTTGTTTCAAATTTCTTTTAACATTAGGTTTCCCATTAATATCGAAAATAGGATTTCAAGCGACCTTTTTTTCAATACTTTGGATTTGTACGATTAGACTTAAAAATAAATTCGTTCAAATATCTTTCTGACTCGATAACATAAAAGTGTTATTATTTTAACTTGAGGTCTGGAACAAACGTCTTTTCAAATATGTTATAAAGCCATACCGTGTTATAAGAAGATCCAATAAGAATCAAATATGATTCTAATTAAACCTTTTGAAACAAGTTTCAACCAAAGTTCAAAAAATATTCAAAAAAATAATCTACCAGAAATAAAGTAAAACAAAACATAAATTTACTAAGAAGAAGCATATTTGCTGCAACGTAGCTGAAAAAGACCAGCCCATATTCCCCCACCACCCGGCGAGGCCGAAGGGGGAGGTGCGCTAGCGGTGGGGGGCTTTGCGCGCGCGGCAGTATCGGCGCGGCGGCCAACATGGCGGCCGACACGGGAATGGAGACCTGCCCCAGCCCCGAGGTGGCCGACTCGCGCAAGCGGCCGCTCGACCATCGCGCCGACGACCCCGCCGAAGTCAAGCGCTCGCACTTCAGCTCAGGTGAGCCCCCAGACCGCTACGTCTTCTCATAACATCACACATTCTCTCATCACCATTATCATCACTTCCGCCACCCTTAGCATGCGACATCCGTTTCCGCCTCTCGCGCGATTTTCGCCACAGGATCGAAACGCGCGCTTAAGGCCGATTATCGCGTTCGATTCGCTCAAGGTCGCGCGTTATCGCTCCGAGCGTGCGCCTCCTTTGTGTGTGCGCGCGCTTTCCGATTTCGAATTTTGAATTTCGCGCTCGATCGTATCCTATGTACTCACCTCGAATTCGTCGAAATTTCGATCCGATCGGAAGAAGTGGCGTTGAATTTTCCGAAGTTTTCCGGAAAATTGCCGGAAAAGCGCTAGACGCGGCTCGTCCGCCTCGACAGTAGCACGTGCGCGCGCCGCTCAGCTGACCAGTTTGACGTTTCGGTTTTTGGTCCGAATTCAAATCGCTTTAACGGCTTTTGTTTTCACCGATACGCTTTTCGCCACCCTTGAGTTTCCTTATAGTTTTTTTTTTTGCAAATCGTTCGATTTTCATTGACTGTTTTGACATTTGGCTCTCTAGGTCATCGATTATTTAACCCGAGCGCCGCGTAGAAACGGTGTCGGTTTGATTTTTTTTTCACGTCGAGCCCATCTTTTTTCGATTCGTATTATGTAAAAATGCTAGTAAAGTATCGTTCGAATTCGGTGCGGTTTGTTAACTTCGCGTCGATAAGGCGTTTCGTAGATAAAATGCGCGGAGGGACGTTTCGTTTGATATGGAAAAATAACAAGATCGTTCAAGCGTTATCTTTCTGAAACGTTGGTTGTTTTCTTTATCTCGTGTTTTTCATGCCAAAAATAATAACGTTTTTGCTGCTAATCCGTAGTTTTGTTATGGTAAATATGCTTACAGCATATTTTTTCTGAATTCATCATAGATAAATTCAGAAATCGAACAACATTAGCTTGTTTACAATTCTAGATGTTTTATCTGTTCTAGGGTCAAATGTCGAATATTTATTTTTCTACGAGCGCATAGTTTCTATCTGGATTCGTTATGAAATGATTCTTTTCGATGTCTATTTGAATAATGCATTTCACATGCATACAAATAGGATGCGACAATCATGCATATTGATACTGATTTATTATTTAGCGACATGTCATTCGAACCGTAGCAAATTGAACGTATCACTATGAATAAATAAATTTGATTTTTGCAATATTTCTGAGAACTCTGATATTCTGAGGATTTCTTACGCCCCCATAAAATGTGATATAAGAGGGGGTGGATATACTTAATCCCCAGTTTTGTTTTTTCACCTTTAACTCTCTTTTGGGAAATTGTATTAAATAAAAACGATTTCAATACAATCGAAATTTATTTAGGTTTACTTAGTGTTAGTAGACTTGAAAAATACAGTCTATGTATTTTTCGTACGTGCATTTTACCGACACGAATATTGAATGTATTTTCTTCGATCAAAATATCACATTAAAACAAAATGTCAAATCGAGCTTAAAAATCGTTATGTGAGCAGTTAATCGTATACTGAAAACACATTGCATACAATAAAAATAAAACATCACACGAAGCATTAACTTACGAAGGTTACAAAGGTTGCACTGCCACCGCATTAGATAACGAAAATGCATTGTGCAACAATCCGATACAAAACACTCAAATTATTTCATATTTATATTCAAAATAATTTCGATCCAGGAACTAACCAAAAAACAACCCACAATCACAAAACCGCTGAAAAACAAAACCACCACTAATCCAAACTCATTCAAAAAATTTCACCCAATTACAACTCAACCATCAACAACGACCCTAAATACCACATATATAATATAATAAAACGTACATCATTCAAAACGCCCATAGCTTAAACGTCCCGGGATTTACGTCCCGGGACGCACAGCGCCGTCTCGGGATATTCGTCCCGGCGCGCGCCGTACTGCGCCAACTTTGTGGGACGTATTGCGGATAAATACACTCTAGGTTATGTATATGTATATGAGGACTTTTGTGTGTGTGTGTGTGTGTGCATTGACCTGTACTCCATTTCTCTGTGTGGCTCTTATGAAATATGGTTCGGGGATGTTTCGTTTTCGATAAGGCTTCGTTTAGATATGTTCGAGTTTCGTTTTTAGTGTGGGAAAATCTTTTAGTTTTGTCCGAACGGGGTTGTGAATGCGGTGTTCGTTCTTCGGTGTCTTTGGGATGGTCTTTTCGTTCGATTTTTCTTGTATAGTATGATTTTTGAATTATGTATTAGATTGTCTAATCGAAAATGTCAAATGTTATTTGTATGAATTAGAGAAATGTGTATCAAAATAGTTCGGAATTAATCAAATTCGTATTGCCATCTATGTGTGAAATAAAAAAAGATTGTACGTCTTGAATATGTTAAACGATGCAGTTCCGTAATTGCGACCCGTGGCTCAGAGCGTGGGTTAATAATCTGCAGGCGCGGGTTCGAGCCACAGCCGTGTCTGAAAATTTCGAGCATCGTTAGCGTATTTATAACATAGATTATTTTTATATTACATGGTACCTATTTTGGTATTATAAGAAGATCGTTAAAATTCTCATAATTGTAATCTTCCTCATTCGATTCGATATACTGAATTGCATTTGCATTGAGCTGCCAAGTGCATTAAATGATTAACTCCACTTTCTGAAAAATAAATTGTTTTAAATGTCAAAGCACTTTAATGTGTGAAATATCTTTCCTGAACAATAAAGATTAATACCCTTAAATTACAATTTTTTGACCACCGTATAATATATAATTTATTTCAGAGGCTATTTTAGTAAATAATTAAGGGAATTTTGAAAAACACATCGAACACGTTTTGTAATTTTTCTAGATTTTTGTATTAAAGAGTTAGTCATTTTATGCTTACGTATGTAATAAAATTATTGAAATATATTACTTATGAAAATCTCATTATTTTCTCATTACCATATTATGGAAATTCAACTATTTCCAATAATCCAGCATAAAATTTGAATTTTTCAAAATTTGTCATCATATAAGACCAACATTCTCACAGAATCACTTCAATTATATCGATTTCCGATTGCTATCAATTGTATTTTATCCTCACCGTATATTTTCGGACATTCAATCGATTCAATTCTGTCATTCACCTCGCATTTTGCCGAAAATCGATAAACCGCCTGAAATAGAATCGAATTAATGCAAATTCGCACGATTATCGTTTCTGTAGTACCTACATAATGTTTCAAACGTATCATTTGTGCCTTTTTAGTGCTTTTCATCGAAGGGTTTCCACGTTGAAAGTTCGAATCGAAGTTTTAGAAATCGACACATGGATTTTTAGACGAAAGTTGAAAGGTGACGATGTCGCTTTTTCAGGTCGACAGCTTTTGCGAAAGCCGACAGTTTTGAATTATTAAATGTCGCATACGGCGGTTATTTTTTTTAGATGAACATCAAATATTCATCGGACGTATACGTGTGTGCATATGTAGACAGTTCGCGTTTTCGAAAAGTCGATATTCGCCGTTCTAAGGCTTTTTTTTGTTAGTACGATTTCGCTTCACTTCCATATTATGGCGTTCGAGCGAATTGTGTAAATCGATTGACGCAACTCTATTAATTGCTAGTTAGTCTATATACATATGTATATAATATAAGCGTTTCTGACAATAAACGATTCGTTTATAATGAAGTCCTAGATAATTTATCGACATTAGCATATAAGCTAACTATCTAGTGAATGGGTAACTATTCACTAGTCGACGGTGTCAATCTCATTATTGATAACATTAATGCGCTATCGACGACGGAAATTATAACATCATTACAGTGGCTTCGACTCTAGGAATTACATTCAATGTTACGTGTAGATTTTACACTTTGGAACGTCGTTATGCATAGGTATAATTGACCACCGTTGACATTTAATTTTAGTGATTCAGCGTTGGAAATTTTAAATTGATGTAAAAATTACGTGTTTTGTAGAGTTTTCGATTAGTTGATTTTTCATTTCTATGTTTTTTTCGATTTTCAATTGCATTAATCAATACGTCTATTGTATTAGCTTTTTTTTTTGATAAAAATCAATTTTTCATGAGTTACTAATTGTAAGCTTATGTCTTATCATATTCAACTTTCGTTTCATTTTATCATCGATTTCCAATATATCTTTCAATTTAAGTAGAAAAATATACAAATCGCCAATCGTAAATATTTAACAACAATACATGTACGTATTTGCTTTCTATTATAACAGTGGTTATAGTTATATTTATTTCATTTCAAAATATTGAAATACTTCATATTTGACATTATTAAAACCAAAAAATAACCTTTCAATTCCACTTAATAAAATAAAAATTCACTACAATGTGAACAGAAAATGAACGATTAGCTCATTTCTTAAAATTTTCAAACTTACACCACTATCATAATTGAGCACACTTATAATACTTACACCCATTGTGGAACGTTTCAACCGATTTCGCACGTTTCTATCGCATGTCAGAGCAACGCTTCATTATATTCGGCTGTTTATTTTTATACTTGGCCGTCTTCGTCTTGTGACTTGCATTCGCGAGGCTTCGTCATTAGCGTTTATAGCGTTTTAATTGTGATTGCCCGATCGAAAAGTAATAATTTCCACGTTTTACAAGTTGTTGTTGTTCGGCGTTAAACGAGTTCCTTTTCGAAACGAAGCTGTGAGTAATGGCGTGTGTAATAATGCCACAAGAATGCACTTGTGTGTATTATTATTGATGTGTGTTCGTTTTCCTCGAGGCTATGTTATGTGTGTACGAAATTATCACATGACCGATACGAGTAATAGACGTTTGATTTATACAAAGTTCGTATTATACGAATTGTTTATCTCTATATGTGTATGCGTTTATCGAACAGCGATTACATTTTATCGTCTCTTACGTATCTGTATTTTTTTTAATGTGTGCAGCCGAAATACAGTGATGGCCATAAAAATGTGAACGACCGCGAATTTCGAATAATCTAGTACAACTAACAACGTTCTTAGGACCTGAAGCAAGGATTTATACTCATCTAAGAATCGACATAAAGTCATTATTGAAAATACGCAAGAATTGACTTTTTAAACCGGATAAAATTACAGCGAAAACGCTCATCTAGTCCTTGATTCTAAAACGGAAGAGTTCATTAAAACGTGCTTGATATCATCAAATCGATTCTTAGGTAGGTAAAATCTTCACTTGAGGTCTCTAGAAGGCTTCATAAATAGTTAGTTTTTCAATATTTACTTATAGTACATACTGAATCGTTCGAAATTTGCTAATTTCGCTGGAATTTGAATTTTTATGGCCCTCACTGTGAATGCAATACGGGGAGTCGTTCGTAGATAAGGCTGTAAACTGATATTTTTCAAATCAGTGTGCGAAGGTTTCACAAGTGAGATTTCCGAGTGTCGGATGAAACTCGTTTCGATAAAAAAGAGATAATGTGCGCTTTGTATGTTGAGCGTTTTTAATTTTGTCGAGTCGGGAAAATTTTAGAATTATATCACATCGTTTCCCCGGTTTTCGAGTAGGTCGACTGGTATGCTCAGATAACAAGTTCAGTAATCGGTTTCAGTAACCTCGTTACCCTCTCATAGCGAAGAAACAACAAAAATACAGCTTTTTTTACACACTATCGACGTCGATAATAAAAAATGAAAAAAAAAACTGTGACAGCGAGTTTCGCTTTAGAGCAGAGTGCAAAGTTTATATCGAAAAAATAACGTTTTCACCGTTCGTTAAACGCGTCTCGGTCCTATAATGTGGCCACCGAGCAAACAGACGCACGTGTGAAACGAGCCGAAAAAAGTCTACGAGAATAATAAAAATGTAACAACGCTCTTTCTAGATTCCGGATCTAAAATGCGGTTCGACTACTTACTTACGTTTTCAGTCCAATTTCTATCGAGACGCGTTCAAAAGGGCAAAGAAAGGCCTTCGAAGTCTGAGTGCCACTAAACGCGTTAAGAATTCACGTGGAAATACTGGCGTTTTTCGGTCGAAAACCTAAGGCTACGTTCACATTTGACCGATCAAACTATCCTGTACATCGAGCCTGTGATAGAACAGGATAGATAGATATTAGAGTGCCTTAGACAGATTACGAATGAGAGTCGTGTGTGAACTATGCTTAAGTGATTACATCTTGTATCATCTGTCAGATAACCGCTGTCTAGATTGTCGCTCAATATACAAATAATGGAACCTCTTGAATTTTGTATAGTGATTGAAAAAATATATGGATCTTGAAGGAAATTAGATTTGGCCATAAGCTAAAATCGATCTGGCATTGTCGTAAAATTGCGTATTGTGAAATTCGCTTCGGATTTATTTTTATTTCACTCGACAATGTGAACCCATTGAATTATCGATATGCATCGACGAGCATTGAGTCTTTTGGAAAATCCTTTTTTTTTTATTTCCCAAACAACACATAACAATGAGCCAACCGATATTCGTCTAAAGTGGCACACACTATATTAGCATCTAATCCACTACGTGTTATATTATATTGTACTCGTGTGACCCTTCACCTCGAGTTTCGTCTAAAAATATACGTTTTTCAAATTAGCATCGCTACAAAGAGAGGCGAACAAAGTGGTAAAGTGGAGGCGAAGCGGGTCGAGGGTCGACCTGGTCTTTTTTGCCGAGGGATGACTTTTCCACAAGTTTGATGAAAGGGTTGCGAAAGACCCCAGGAAGAAGATTGACTCGTCTATGGAGTGTGTTCCTACCGTTTTTGGTGGATTTCTGTGACTTTTGACTGTCGTTTCGATTGTTCTTAGGGAAGATTCGCTCTTTTATTGGGTTGCGAATTGTGATGGGATTAGGTTTTGAATTGTGGTTTTAAGATTTTACGAGTTCGTTTGGTGTTTTGTGTGGTTGGATGTGTTTTTTATCTTATCTGAAATTCGATTCGAATTAATAGCAGATTCGTGCTTGTAGCTAGTTGAGTTTCTCTGTATTGAAAGTTTGAATTGTGTCACTGTTAGAATGTTTACTTTTCGTTATTTAATGTTGATTTTATCGTGATTGAAACGGCTCACGAATGAAACGTTCCCACTGAGATTTTTTTCGATAGCATTATCAGGAGGGAAAGAATGTTTATAACTCCTATAATAATAAAATTCAATTCAAAAAAATTAGACTTCATTCAGGCTCGTTAATTTCTATGAATCGAATATCTCTAAAAATAATGCCCAATCGAACATAATCTAGATCGCATGTATTGATTTTTCGTATTCAAATCTAAATAGAATTCGTTCGGCGATCAAAATATGAATATATTTACTGTGTGGAAATCGTTAAAATATCATTTAACTACCGCAATCGAGTCTATGAGTTTATACGTCTGCCAAATCGGAAATGTGTAAAATCTACGTGGTATTTGTTATTTTTTTCCAGTTTTTCGTATAAAAAACGTTCGTTCGATGATTTTCGAGGCTTTTTATACCTCGTTGCAACTGGAACTAAACGCATGCAATTATTGTAATTTTGTCGTATTTGGAATTTTCCGATCTGTCGGTCGCTTAAACGACATTTTTTTTCGTATTTCCAAAAAAATACCTCATTAACCATCATAACATACAACACACGTCAGAGGCTTTCATCTTTTTCCCTTTGCGATTTCGATATAAATTCATATACCGAACTCTAAATTTATCCGCAAATCGAAATAAGTGCTTCCGCATAAGTACGAAAAAATATTTTTATATCCGTTATTTATTCATCCTCTAAGAATCCATTGGGAGTCTCTGGGTCGCATTATCATAAACATTTTCCCCGAGCACTTTATCATCCACAATTTCGTTTTATATTTATATATATTTTTCAATATACGGATGTGTCCGAAATTATGTACTTTGCATTGATGGTGTATGATGGGGTTTTAGATTGCAATAATTTCGCTTCCAGGTCGTTCGGAAGGTCGATGTCCGTCGTTTGTCGTCCACTAAATTGGTGTTATCAAGCTAATTTTCTATGCGAACGTATTTCGAATTTCGTATGTCGTGTTCGATTATAAAATTCGTTATCATTCGAAAGCGATTTGTAATTAAGTCGGAAATTACGGCGAGTTCGTGATTTCGTCGGTGCGATGTCGAAAGCCGAATTTTCCGCAAACCTATCAAAATATTATATGTAGCGAATTTAACGCTTGAAAATGTGCCAATTCAAGGTAAATTAGTGTAAAAACGTGTTATAATAAAAGGCATAAACGTATATTTTGATGGCGTGAGTTAAAATTTGAAAATGTGCGTATTTAACCGAATTTGAAATTATTTTATCGATAGAGGCTCGTTCGCGAGTTTCTAAATTTTTCAACGCGTTTTATATTATGGAGACGATGCGTACGAAATGTGGCACATCAATAATTCCACACAGCAATAATACTGTATACGTTTTCGACGCTCTCTCGGAAAATTTGTATACCGCAAATAGGAAAATTAATTTGCGTTCAGTGCCGTCGCCGTAATGCTTAACCTAAATTGCGAGCTTACGAGCGAAATTGATCAAGTGAAAAAAAAAACGACGTATCAAACATATGCACATAAAATTCAATTTAATCGATACGCGGAGAAGTCAAAAGTATCTGTTGCTAGGGAGGTGTTGATTGAACCTTAATGAATCAGTGTGTCGTTCAAATAGGTTTTGCTAAAATTTTAACATAAAACATAGAGGACTTATTTTAACTGATTCATTAGGGATCAATCTATATATCCATAGCAGCAGAATGTTGTATCGAAAAAAAAATTACAATATTTCGTTTACTTTTAACTACCCCACGTATACATACTTAATTTGACTCGACAATTAAAAATTTTCATTAACATAACCCACGAACGTACAATACCTAATCGTTCAATAACCCACGGCTACAAACCGCAACACGAAATCAAGATCGTCGAAGTACACACACAATGCGCTAACACAATCGACTCGATACACCATCGAGCGTTAAACCCTCTTACCTAACCTCACTCAACCGAACTCAACATAACCTAACCTAACCTAACCCAACTCAACGGGGAGGCTTTGACGCAACGGCTTTTCCGCATTGGGGCACTAGTTTTCAAGGACGGCACTCGGATCGAAATCCGAACTCTTTCACACGTAACGTCGCTCCGAATTAAAAAAAATGTACGTCCGACGGCCTCAGCGGGGCGAGGGGATAGGGGGGGGGCGCAAGTAGGGCGCGGCCCGGGGGCTGCGCCCCGGGATGGGGGCGCGTGACGTCAGCAGAAAGCCGAAAGCTCGTGGAAATTTCGCATATGGACGTGTGTTTCGTAGATGTTCATGTTGCGTTCGAATTCGTTGCCGGGCGGTAATTAGGTTACGGTTTTTCTGTGTTGTGTTGTAAGATAATAATGAGGAGATTTCGGTTTCTTCGAAATCGAGATGTTAATGCTTTCGGGTGAACTGTTTTGTTGTTCTGTGGATGACCGAATTATACACTATTGCTGATATTGATAATTTCTTCCGATGTTTTCGTTTAATCGATTTTTTTTTTCATGGAAATCATTCTAAATGTCTCGGTCTCAAATTCAATATATGAACCACACTTTATCAGTCTTCAAATTGTTAAAGAAACTACAAATTCAATTAGTGAAAATTTTGTGATGAAACGCAACATTTATCATATAGATAGTGTCCAGAATTCCTCATAATAGTGTGTGTGTACTACATAATTCAGTTTCATGAACATCTATAATATCATATAATTACATTACGTTCGATTATTTAATTCCAATTAGAAATCACCCAGTTATACATACATACATAGTTCAGTGCATTGTCTTAAATAGGACTCACTCTATTTTCCAGCTCTATTCTTAGATCCCAGTTATTTCGGATGATTATTTCGGGCGGTTCGATTCAACTGCGTGGAAGTTGTGCCTTTCGAAATTCGAGAAACTCGAATCGGTTTCGATGGCATTCTTAAGAGTCATCATCGATTCTATTCTTGTACGAGCGCCCGAAATTCTGCACAATGATCGAAGAATGCATCACCGACCTTAGCCTAGTTCAGTGCGTGGATCATCACTAGAATCAATCGTGAATTTTAATGTTTTTGAATGTTTTATTAAAAGCCTCTTTATTAATGGAAGTATTGTTTTCATGATTTTTTTTCCGATGATCGAAATTCGATTCGATGCTTAATGTCAATGTACTGAGATGTCCAAAAAAAGCGGTTCTGTCCGCAATCGAAATAGAAACGTACGTACTTTTAAAAATTGGGTCGAACAGATGTACAAATCGATTCTGCCCCGTGTAATAAGACGATATAAATGTCAGGTTGTTCCTTTCGGTTTTCCACGTAGCATTTTCCCTACTCCGGATTCTTTTCTCTTCGGCTAATCTTCGCTCCGCAGTCAGACGGATGACGTCCGTTACCGACCCGAACGAATGTTTGGATTCGGATTTTCTTCTCGATTTAACTTACGCGAGAATAATCCTTAATTTAGTCCCGATAAAAATAATCTCGCGCGCTGAATAAATCTTTCGACAGCCCATTTCGAAAACATCCTCTGACCGCAATCCAGTTACACCACAGGCGAATTGAACGTATGTACATATGTACATACAACGTTACACAAACGAGCAGTTAAATGTGCTTATTATACGCACACGTAACTCGCGTTGTACGCATTGTACTGTTATCGTATTTCGCTCGGCGAGTTTCACTTTTGTCCGCGGCTGCGATCAGCTGGTCGGCCTCTCCTCGCTGATGTGATGATGAGACCAGTTTGGGTGCTTGTGTCTTGATCGCCTTTAGTGGTTGGTTGCTAAACGGGATTGCCGACCTTGACGGATCCTTGACCTCCTTCAGATTTGTGAATGTTTCCATGTGATCTTCAGACTCATTTACATGTTGCCATTGTCTTTATCGCACGCATTTTTGCCAAATCTTCGATCCCCTTTAGTTTTTTTGCTAGATTTTCAATTGTTTCCATGTAATTTTAAAGCTTGTTTACATGCTGCCACTGCTATTCGGACTGCCATTGTCTCTATTGCTCCAGTGCTTGCATCTTTTTCACATATGAATTGATGAATGATAAATTCTAAAGACAAATGCAGAGGTGTGTAACTGATTCTTCAAATTCGAGAAAGGATGTTCTGTGTTATGAATTTTTCAGACTTTCCATTATAGATAATCTTTTCGTACAAGGAAAAAAGTTGATTTTTTTTAAGTCAATTTCTCTTTACGGGATAGAAAGATAAATAGAGCACTATAGAAAATGAATAGTTTTCCTCGAACACAGCCTGTCGCGACTTATCTCTTCAGCGACCGATCTTTCAATGTGGGTTACCCAAATCCGTGTAAAATGGGTCGAACGCGCAAAGGGACGATTAGTCGGATGAATTGCGAGAAAATGGCGAATTCGCCTCCGTTGCGGCCATGTAAAAGGCTGTAAAAGAGACCGCCAAGAGATGGATAGTCGAGATCGTTTAATCCGACCGGCGATTTAGAGTCCCTCGAATACGCCAACGCAGCACAATGGCGATAAACAACTTTGAAACAATAAAAACGCTATAACGCCATCGAGCATCAGCAGAGTAGGGTACTTTTGATTAGATCATCTGTGAAGTTCGTGTTCGCGCGATTAGCACCTGTGATATGATGGCTTTGTTCCCTTTCGTCAGCCTGACGAAATGGGCTTTGTTGACTGACCCAGTTTCGCTTATATACGACAGGTTGTCGCGCCCGCTTAGGCTTCCGCTGAAATATTCAAGAGACTGCAACGCGTACTTCATAATTTTCTAGAAACGTCGAGCCTTTTGGTTTCATTCTTCGTATATGCAGGTCGCTTTTGTGTGGGTTTTGTTCTATGTTATAGAAAAAGTGTCCATATTTTCGGAGTTGGGATATATATGGTTGTTTAGGGGAATTTGAGAATAATTGATCTTGTTGGGACACTCAATTACCTTTTTTTTAAGCCTCTAATTCTCTTTTGGAAAAACGCATTTGAGATAGAATAGTGTTAACACATTTGGAATTTATTTGGATTTACTTTGACCCTATTTTTCTTAAAATGCGATTTTCAGTAAAAGAGTTATAGGCAAAAAACAAAAGGGGATCTTTCAAGTGGATCAAGTGTCCTAGGAGTATCAAGTGTTTCCACACTTTTCTATACAAATTAGTCGAAAATACGAATATATTAATATGCAGTTATGCATATGTATTCGTTGAGACACAATCGATGATCGAAAAAGTCACAGTGAGAAAAACGAAATCTTCAATTTCGCAACTTAACACATATAAAATCTAGTAACATTCTATCGAATAAATCTCACACGTTTTATAGAATCCTATACTACCTATATAAAATCGCGTTATATGAGAATATAATTTTATACTTATTCGTAATTGACTCGAACGTGAGTTCGTCCCGCACGACCTACGCGCTCTCATCGTCAAACTTTAACCACTTACTGCGGCATTTTCACTTTTCCGCAATAATCGACTCGGGCGAAATGTACCATTTTCTTAATGGTACTTTTTTATTATTTTCGCATTATATATATCTATACATTTATATATTTTACGGCTCTATCTAAGTTGCGGTGTCAAGGCGTCGTAGAACCTTGAAAGTGGTGTTCGCCTTGGACACCATCGCCTTGTCTGCGTTTCAACAGCGCACGCGCTCGCCGCGATGATTTCGATTTTCGCACAACCGTTTTTTATTTCGATACAACACTGAAAATTCGATCTAGGCCGGAATTGATGTTTCGCTTCTGTAACAATTAACAAACCCGCCGAAAATGCGGTTCGAGCGATGGAAAATGCGAACGAAACGAGAAACGACTACAAAGTAGTCATTCCTCGTACTAGCATTTTCTAAAGCTCGAAGCATATTTTCGGCGGCACACACATTTTACTATGTTTTCTAATTTAACATATATATAACACAATAAAATGCTAATACGAATCTTCGTGATATGATGATTCTTACTTTAACCATGGCAGTAACGAAGGCTACTCTCATTTTCCAGTACCCGACCAATTTTTTGGAGCACCGAGTCAAAAGACACTCTGCGCCGCGGAATTATCGACAACTGCTGACGAGACTGGTATGTGACGATATTTCGAGATACGGACGGTTCATCACCGCACTTTACAGATCAGCGATGTAGACCTATTAAGTCTATTTGTTCTACACGTATCCACCTTGAAATAACAGCGAACCGTGCAACGCATGCACTCTAGTCAAGTTTTTTCAGCTTAATTTTAATTTCAATATGACTAGAGCACATTTCGCACATTTTACTATTCTTTCAAGGTGCTTACAAGTTGATCAAAATAGACTCGCTAGGACTGTTATGGGGTGTCCACTGCCGAGCGGTATGGAACATAACGAAAGAGGAGTCCCTAGTCTGTTCCGTTCCGCTCGGCAGTAGATGATCCCGATAACGGACGTTTCGCCGCACCTGTTCGCCTCCTGTTCCGGTCCGAGACGAATTTCCACCGAATTTTCCAAATCAAATTAACAGATATGAATTCAAACGCAACACACACTTAAATATATACTCAATTTTAGAAAAAACGAGAAAGATCCGCCTTCGTCTTTTCGCCGCGGTCCGCAAATATTGCGTACGGACATCTGACCGCGCCCACGGTTCGGATTTGAACTCGAGCTCCCGAAATAGTCGCTTATTATATCTGCGAGTTGACATTTTTCGAAGGAGAGTTAAGCTTTTTTTAAAAAAAAAAAAATACTTAAAATTTTCTTTATTTTCCACTCGGGAAACATCTCATTAAAGTCGCCGAAATTAACTTTCGCGAGTTTGTCAAGGTTTTCCGGTCGCTAACGTTAATCTGTGTCACCGTAGTATTACTCGATGCTTTTTTTTTCGTTGGAAAAATGTCGGGGGAATGTTTAACGAACTCGATACTAATTGAAATTGTTGCGATCGGTTTTCGAATATTCGAGCGATTTTATCGGTTTGTGGTCGCCGATGCGTCAAGCGGTTTGATTTTGCGGAAAATTCACCGTTTATTACAAATGATTCATTTTATCGCACGTCGCTTAATTATCATGTACGAATTATTTGATTATGTCTCGTTTATGAAAGTGTTTTAATTATTTTTTTTAATTTATTGTACTTGTGTATCGAAAATTATATCCGAGTATTGTTATGGTTCACGTTCGATTCGATATTGTAATATGTACATCGTTTCCATTGTTCGCATCAATCAATCGATTAATTAATCCTAATGCTCGTGTATTACATGTATCATTAGTTGCGACTCCTGTTCTATGAAAATCAAGATAACAATAGATGACTGGATAGGCCGAGGGGTACAAGATACATTTATTTCTGAAATTGAGTTTAGTAGAGGAATCGCTTCTATGTTAGTTCATATATTTGGTGGCAAAACGATATAAACGAACTTGAAATGTGTACCGAGATAAGTCATGAAATCACTCAACTTCCTCCTAATACATGCTCGATTTTGAGCGCATCTTTCTTGAAATCACTTGCACTCTTTGGCCTTCAGTCTTCAATTAACAACGCGATGAGTTGTTTTCACACCAGCTCATATTGCAACTCGGTCACGCAACCGCCACACTATTGACACTGCAAACATTTAATCGTAGCAACATTCGTCTATTTTCACATTACGTTAGATTCCAACTAAGACGAACGAGGAGAGAAAAAAAAAAACAAGAGGCACTATCTCTAAGCGCGTTTTAATTTTCTACGGACGTGTTTATCTGGCTGATACACACACGAGAGATGAATGAGTCTGCTTTATTTAACCGAGCGGAGCCAGTATATTAAGAGAAATAAGAGGAAAATAGAAAATAAGCGAGGAACGCACCGGCCGCCGATTCGCGTGGGCTGGTCGGTTATAAAACCGGGATATTAATACGAAAATCCCCACGACACGTGGATTTCGGGGAAAAGGAAATGTCCACCGAACACGAATTTTCGTTTGGAAAAATGTCGAGGTTATGCGATTTCGTGTTTTTTATTAAGGGAGGGTAGATTAGACCCTGTGTCCTCCGAATGTGAAGTTTGTTCCGTCTTAGCGGTCGAGGCTCGCTTTTCTTTTTTCCATTGTTGAGATTGCCTTTTTTTGTCCTTTAAGAGTGAGAGTAGGTTTTTATTGTTGGTATTATGCGTAAGTTGTTGCTTGTACGGAATGTTTTTAATTAGAGAGTTTTAAACTAAATTAATCAGATGATTTAAGTTTTAGTGCATTTGCGTCAGGTTCAGTGTTCCAGTGATGCAGGATTCGAATCTTGTCAGATCCTTAACGAGAATCTATGTAGTTTTTCTTGATCATTTAATCGAAATTGTGACTTGATTGTTTCTTTCGAATATTTTACCCATTTGTTACGAAAACAATAGTTCATTTAGTACTTTAAAAATGGATACCTTTCCATAGTCGATTGAATTTATCACCATACTTTCATCCGCCGATTGCCCTTCGACCTTTTTAACGACTCTTCCTTCACTTATTCAATCATCCAACGTGCAACTTATCCACCATTGTCTTCGACATCTGGCAGATTTTCACAATACACAAGTTATACCTGTTCAAATGCTACGATTCTTTACAATGATAAAAGCTGAAAATACTTTGATCAGATCCGAAATCCAGTGCTAATGTAGCGTGAGTAGGACGAAGTTTTCATCGTGGATATTTTCTCTGCCAGAATTGCAGTTGGCGGTGCAAGGCAAATTGCAGTGTTTTTCGCGTTGACGTTATCGTTCGCGATCTAAACTTAGCTCGTACTCAACCGGCGGCCAATTCGTATCGCTAAATGCGCTAAATTGCGCTTCAAAAAGTGTGAATCGCTCTTTATTTAGGCGCCGAACAGCTGTGGATTTGTTCTTCTGAATCGACACACTATAGCGACGAGTCGCCGTTAAAGTGCGGCTAGTTGTGGCAGTGTGTTTCTCGGTCTTGTTGAGCGTTGGTAATTGTGCGGATCGAGTTGGCTTTTTTCGAAGTTGTGAAAAAAATTACATAGTCATGATGGGTACTCTCTCCGGTTTACGCAATCGGCGTTATGATTTTCTCCGGTTGTGAAATTATCTCGTGCCTAGACTTTACCGTTTATTTTTTCCTTTTGAAAGTGTTGCGGTTTTTGATGAAAAATTCAATTTTCTCAAATCGGGAAAATTTTCAGATATGATACAAGTTTTCGCGATGATCGATCGCTGTTATTAGTCGGCGATTTAATTAAATTTGACCGATTAGACTTGAATGATCGGATTGATTTATGGGGGATATTAATTCGCTTAATGCACTGTATCTAAGCAAGGCGATATTGACCTGTAGTATGGGAAACATCGGAACGTACCGAACCAGATAAACGATACACCTATACTCCATTATTTTTCTCTCTCTCATTGTCGGAAAGAGATGATTATATCGTCGTATAGGTGTGTCTCGTTTGTCAACTTTTGTACCGTTTTGTTTCGGAATCGACCATCGCTCCCAGAATTGATCTATTGCGCAAAACATGAAATGTAACAACGCGTTTCTTCTTCAAATATAAATAATATGTCGTTTTATATTCGTCGCGCATCAGATTGAAACAGTATTTGGCAAACGAGCTGCATTTTCGCAAGTGCATGTACCCGCCGAACGAGAAGCTTTTCGCGTTAGAAAATATAATCTTACATTTTAATTTTGAGCTATTGCCAGCCTTCGACTCTTTGATCTTGAGCCTCGCTGCGTCAACTTGTGCGTAACTTGAAAAAAAATATAAGACAAGAGTTTAATTGCAGAATGTAATATTACGCGAGTTGTATATTTGCACCGAGTCTATTTCTAGTCGTATCCGAATGGAAAACGTACGCAAAGATTACGACTAAGGTCGACATTATATTTACCATTAACTATTATATTAGCACGATATTTGCATTCTTTTACTATAGGTTTTTTAGTTCAAGACCGTCTTCTTCGTAAACACGATCGTTTTTCACACTGAATTTTTTTTTATAAAACAGAATATTTTAAAGATTCCTATCGAATCATTAGCCTTTCTCCAAGATCGTCTATTTCGAACGAATGACGACTTCCCGCATTTTTTTCAACGTGCAGATCCACTCGATTCGTGCCTCAGGTAAATGTCAAATGTGCGATGATATAATGAACGAAATATTACACGTATGTTATGTACGCATGGCGTGTTATATCCTCGTGAAAATGACGTATTAAATATTTTAGAATTGTTCGTGGATCGTCGGTTTCAGCTCGTGCTTAATAGCTTGATGTTGTTTCAGAGCCTGAATAAGGAATTAGTTACTGGGTAGTCGTTGAGGGCACGAAATTAAATTTTGCTGAAAAAAACTTCTATAACTCAACATAATTATTTCATGAATTATTTTTTGAAGTATCTACTAAATTTTTTGAAAGTTATACCATATTTACCAATGGTGTCAAAGGCATGTACGTCGTCTCTGTGTGGTTTTTCTTCTGTCAGCTGTTTTTCCATTGTTAGAAGTTCAGATCTGTGTTTGTTCCCAGTTAGTTATCTGTATGAGAATTTACCTTTGTATCTGTTGTTGTTGTTCAAAGTTTCGATACTTTGTGGAAATCGTTAGGTTTTCATGCGCGTTGACCTAAATATGTATCGAATCGTTTCATACTGAAATCTATATTCGATCGATGAATATGATATCGTTTATATTTGTTTTTATTGGAAGCTCGGCTCATGTTGTTCTTCGGATAATCGTGACTCACATGTGTCACAATATTTACAATATTTTAATGTGTCAATAGCAAAATGTAAATGAGCAGTCAGTCCGTGACACATTGCAGCAGCATTGTTCTCGACTACATAATGATAGGTTCGATTCCCACGGTTACGAAGATGAAAGTCAAGATTTTTCAACACGACAAAAAATCATACATTCTCAATTTACTCAATTTTGTCATCGATTCGAACCATTTTCTAAAAACGCAAGCATTCATACATACATATATCAAACCGAAAAAAGCGAACGTCCGCAACGAACAATACGCTCGACGAACAATTGAGTTGCTCAACGATCATCATCAACTCATTACAAGTGCGCAGCGGCTTCCCATCATATTATGCGCTATTATAATACATACATCCATCCTAGTTAACCCACTTTCGATATGCACTGCGTCGAAAAAATTCGCCATACATTGCACCAGTGGACGGCGGAACGTGCCAAGTGCATCTATGCATCTCTCGACCTCTATTTTGCATCTGCCGGTGCTATTTGCGAATTGTGAGTCAAGTGGCGGTGAGTGTGTTATGAATGGCCGAAGATTGGATGTCGAACAGTTTACAAATATTCATGTAAATATTTATCAAGGGGGGTTCCCATTTGAGAACTCAGGTGGGTTTGATGTTTTTGAAGTGATCTGGATGATAGGTGGTCGTTTTCTATCACAAAATTGATGATAAATCGAGAAAAAATGACAATTGGTTCAAATCCATTAAAAAATAGATAGATGGAATGAAAAATGCATCAAATGGTTTTGCACTAAACGGCTCAAATAAAAGTCGACTATAAAGTACACTGTAAAAAGAAAATCTCAATACTAGCCTAAATTTGGTTTCTTTTTCAGGCAGTTCAAAATTCAAATTACCCATGGGCATTTTCAGTATTATATGAATTCAGCTTGGATAGGGTTGCTCACGATTAGAGCGAGAGTGGGAGGCGAATTTCGTATAACTAGCAACTAAATTCAATTTCAGACAAACAGAAATTCCAGTATGCAACATTTTTAAGATTTACTTTTTACAGTGTATGAAACAATTTTCTGGATGAGAAAATTCAATTTTCTATGTAATTCATAAAAAATCATCAAGCTATCAATATGTGTCAACCAGATACATTGAAATCTCTTTGTATGTAGAAATTTAATTGGAAACATTTTGAATGAAAATTCATAGTAATCGAGTAGTCGAATAGTCGAACAGGGAAGTCTTATGTCGAAAGATTCGTCGAATCGGTGATTTTATGACGCCTCGATATGGGATGTGAGGAAAGTTCATAATAATCGTGTCGCAAGTGTGATTAATTGTATTGTCTTATTGTGTTCTCGAAGGATTTGTAGGTCTCGTTCTGGTTGCTGCGTATGTGTGTTTTTATTTGTTTGCATTTGTCTTTTTGTTTCGAAAATGAATCGGAGAAAAGTGAAATTGTGCTTTCTTCGCGTATTGTCTTCTTTTTTTTACGGTTCCACTTGCGGTGAATTCATGAAAGAATTTTCCTCGTAAACGGTTCTTATTTGCGGTGATATAATATTTACTTTGTTGGGCGCTCGAGAAAAGTTGCGCAACTTCAATGTACTTTGTTACACGAATCGAATTTAATATGATGAGCTCATATTGTGTATATAAAATTTCCTATCTTCCACAATTCAGCAATAAACAATCATATCTAACCAACATACAAGTGCTAAAAATTTTTTTTCCAAACCGAGTTGAATCATCATTACGAATATTCACTTGCGATTTTCATATGGCATAACAGCCGAATCGAGCACAGGACAATACAACACATATTATGTCGATCGGATAGTTTGTATTCATGACTCGTATGAATTTAACATCACATGCCGTTCACACCACACGTGCTATAGAACACCTCAAGCATTTGTATGTAGTCGTCAAATATTGTTTCACACACTGCGTTAGTTAGTGTCTTTACATATTTGCACAAATGTACTGAGAGCGAATGAACAGTCGAATATAACGAGATGATTCGTTCGTTTCTTTCGCTATGTCTGTTTAGTAGTTTGTCGAAGAGCTAGGTTTGGCTTTGATTCGTTTGTTGATCGATTTCTATTCGTTTAGGGTTTATATGAGCTGTTCGGTGTATGTAGTGATTATCTTACTTTTGTGAAAAAAGAGATGGAAATGTCAAAGCATTTGATATAGTCATAATTTTTTGTGTGTGAAATATCTTTCTTGAATAATAAACATATGTAAATGCCATTATATGGCAAAATTTGTTTGGCCACCGAATAATAAATCGTTTCTTTCAGAGGTCATTTTAATTAATTCTGTATTCTAAATATGAACTTATATCTGTAGTTTATTATAAATGAATTATAACTTAAGATAAATGGAATTATGAAATTTTTTTGAGAAATACATCAAATGTGTTTCGTCATTTTTCTCGACTTTTTTGTTTTATGGAGTAAATTACGTTGTGTATTGAAAGACTCGTGTAGGTCGTACGTTTGTGTTTTGAGAGTTCAAAGGTTGAGTTCAATTTTACATATAATTGAGGAAAATTTAGATTTAATCAATTGAGATTTTGGAAAATGGTGGATTATTCATGTTTGTTTGATTAGTGTGTTTGACTCTGTCTTTTTTTTTTACATTGATTCATCATCAGATTTATAAATTTTCTTGGTCGATTGTTTGTATGACACACCGTCGATTCAAGCTTATTTCGATTATTTTTAGTATTTTTTTGTTTTTTCAATGTCTTGAGTGTCAGTTTTCATTTGAAATGTTTGCTGTGTAAGTGATATTGTTGTGTATCTTGAGATAAAAAAAATCACACCGTCATACAATTCTATTTCATATGAAAGTGAAATTAAAAAGTTGCATCTCAACAGAATTCATGAATGACTACAAATGATATTATGCAAACGCGAACATATGACTCGAAATATCAACTTTTCCATTGGATTACAACGGATTACATTTTATATGTTTTTTTCTGGAAAAACTACACAGTGTGAAGGCACAAATTGCGTAAACTATCCCGGAAAAAGGTGTTATTCGACATTATTGCATTAGGAGAAGTCAGGTGTAAAACGTGCCGCATCTATGAACCGACATCGCCGTATTTGCATAAGGCGTTACGACTTTCGTCGAATTTGCGATCGAGTGTAAATTGCGCCATGTTGATCTTCTCCTCGTGCGAAAATCACTGTGACACTCTTTGACTTTGGAATTTGCTTAAATATAATAATACGTTATAAAAAAATATATTCAGTGATGATTCTGGTGAAAAATTGCGGTCGTTAGACGCAAATTGGCGATTTTTTTTGTTGTGTGTTAGGTGCTGTGGATAATGTGCTCGATGCTAGTTGGAATTCGTTCGGTTTGAAATATGAGGATTGTCACCGCCACCCACGTCTCGTTTTTGATTTAATTGACTCATTTGCAAGCGAGTTAGAATGACACAATTGTACATAATAGGCTGCTGCGCAAATGTTCATCTGATATTGCTTGAAAAATATCTCCCATTTTGTATTTTTTTCAATTCCGCAACGCTCACAATCTGATCTTGAAGCTAATTCCTCATTTCTAGTATCGTTTTCAAAATCGAATGACAGTTGCATTTCCATCATCCTTTCACCGATCGAACGAAAACGCAGCATTGCGAAATCTATCTAATATAATAATAGCGCTAATTTGTCAGTGTCACAAAGACGCTTGAGTTGCAATCTACTCTGTATTATGAAGATTGCATGAAATATATCTCAATAGATCGAACGAAAAATTCAAATAGGTCATTAACTATTTCGAGCGAATTTTTTTCCAAGGGTGTTTATGAGCACATAAAACTGTACCATTTGACTTTTTCGCTAGCAAACACGAAATGAGTCGATAAATCATAACTGTGTTGACATCCGAGTCACCTGCGAGAGCAAATAGTTTCGTGACATTCAAGGACGTTCGTCTAAAACCGTCTGGATTGTAGCCATCTTGTTGCGGTCTCTTTCTTCATACGTGTCTTTGATGATAGTAGTGTCACCTGTCGAAACCGAAAGTGAAAAGAAAATTCGATCCGTTAACATCGAGGTTCGAATTCTTCGAATCGCCGCCGTTATGCGTTTTTTTGTTCCGAGTCGAAATTTGTGTTTTTAGCGTGGAAAAAAATTGAGCGTTTGCATTCGATGTCCGTTCGTACGTCACCCCATTTGCGTATCTGCTAATCGAAATAGAACGAAACTGAAAAATAAATAAATAGAAAACTATGTAGTGTAGCAGCGCCAAGGACGTCCAATTCAAATCTAACATTGTCATTTAGCATACGTAATTTATTTCCCGTGCGTAAATCTGTTTTTCATGCTAGTAAAATCACTACGGAATTTATCGGTTGAATAGGAAATTGCATGCCGATGCATAAATTCCACGTTCGATTATTTTTTTATCGCGTTTCAATACCCCTAACACATAATCGAAATACCGGAGGTATTCCATCAGCGTTGAATCAAAACAGTGCAAAAAGAAATGACCGAGCAAAAAACCAGTCAAGGATGTTCACTTTGATGTTGGCGTTTCTTGCAAACCACAGCCATACACATTGAGATTTTATTATATAAATGAACAGACCGATCCTAGAAACGCACCTTACTGTGTTCATCGTCGATTGAACAGATCATCGACGAAGAAAAAACCTATGCATAAACATCAAGGTCGACAAGCGACATAAGCATCTAGTGAACTTTCAACCGAGAAGTGCATTCTCTCAATCATACATAAATTTTCACGAATCATAATTCAAAATGAAACCAAGAAATAGGAGCGATTTTCTATGTATAATATTTGATCTATTTTGCTGTATTATGCTTCAAATAGTTTGCAAATTAGCTTCCAAAATCTACTCGGAATCTTAATTCAACATATGGTGATATTATTCTAATCTTTATTCTTTTGATGAAGTGCTGAAAACTTCGTACTATAAATACTGAAATTTGTCCTACGAAAACTGAAAAATTATTAAGAGTTGCATCTTCATTCTTCACCATTATTTCAAATCTATACTCGTACTACATTTATACAAAGTCTCATCAAAATCTGCGACTTGAAATACGCGCACTTTCCTCACAATTAGACGTTAAGGAAAAAATCTAAATAAAACAACCGACACAGAAACACCAAGGGCATCAATCCGCACGCTCGGACACAATCCTCGATTACATGCGATAACAGAAAAAACTATCGAGGTCGCATTTTCGTTCTTCACCATAATTTCCCACCTACACTCTCACTAAATTCTACAAAGTCTCATCAAGGGCCATTACACCCAACTTCACATCGGTCATTCATAAGAGAATGGGTCATTTGAATCCTTTTTTATCCATACTTCCTAGACTCTTATGTACGAGAAGTAAGAACGCCAGATATGTACATTACAAGGGAAGTCCACCATCCCACCTTTTAACTGCACCCCAACTCTAAGTCAGCTTGTTAGGAAGGCTTAGTTGGGTAACAGCAAAACTAGGCGCCACATTTACTAGGCGAAGGAATCAGATATGTGCAATGCTAGATATCAAACAAAAAAAAAACCTAAATAAAAACAACTACCATAGAAGCGACCAAGGGCATCAATCCGCGCTCAGGCATAATCCTCGACGTAATAATGGTCTCCGATGGCACAATGTCATCCAGTTAGCCAAGTCGGTTCTGCGGTGGACCGGACCGACCGGTCGCTGCCAACATCCAACACAGTCCTCTAATGCCTCGTTTACACGCTCTAAAAGCAAGGGGGGAGACGACTCCCGTCCACTCTCGACGCTCCTCCGACACGCGGAATATTTAGAGAGATGCTGGCCGGATGACGCTATTATGTGAGTCAAGGTCGGAACTGCTTCGCTAGCTCGTTCTCTGTGTCGAGATGTGTGTGTTGCATTATTGTCGGATTTTAGATTCGATGCTGGGTCTAGGTGTGGATGCTTGGTTTTTAGTTTGTTATCGGTTTTAGGTGGATCGATGATGGTTGGAGGCGATTTGATGGGGTTAGGTCAGACTAGGTTCCCATTTGTATTCAGGCGGATTGATGATGGTTGAAGTCGATTTGATGGGATTAGGTCAGACTAGGTTCCCATTTGTATTCAGGTGGATAGATGATGGTTGGAATCGATTTGATGGGGTTAAGTCAGACTAGGTTCCCATTTGTATTCAGGTGGATTGATGATGGTTGAAGTCGATTTGATGGGATTAGGTCAGACTAGGTTCCCATTTGTATTCAGGTGGATAGATGATGGTTGGAATCGATTTGATGGGATTAGGTCGAACTAGGTTTGCATTTGTTTTCAGGTGGGTTGGGTCTGGTTATGAGATTAGGTTGGACTTAGTTCACTCTTTTTTTTTTTGAATTAAATTTGGTTGGAATCGATTTAGTGGGATTAAGGTGGACTAGGTTCCTACTCGTTTTCAAGTAAATTGAGGATGGTTAGTATTGAATCTATGGGATTGAGTCGGAATAAGTTCGCACTTGTTTTCAGGTGGATTGAATCTGGTTGGAATCGATTTGTCGGAATTAGGAGGGAATACGTTCGCACTTGTTTTCAGGTGGATTGAGACCAGTTAGAATCAAATATATGGGACTGAGTTGAACTTAATTCGTTTTCAGGAGAATTCCGAATGGTTGAAATCGATTTTATGGGATTTAGTTGAACTAGATTCCTACTTGTTTTCGAGTAAATTGAGTTTGGTTAAAATTAGTTTGGTTGGATCCTCTTTTCGTGTCCAGGCAGCATTTGATGGAATAGGTAGATTTACACTTGTCTTCAGGTGGATTTAGTCAAATTATAGTTTAATCGATTGTTTTCATGGGATTGGAATATACTTGTTTTCAGGTGGATTAATTTCGATTAGAATCGAATCGAGAGTTTTTTTATACTGTTGGGTTGGGCTAGGTTGTTGAACTGTTGTCAGTTTCGTGGTGTCTATTTTTAATCTTTTGCTCCAAAGTGTCTCCTGAAAGATCAATAAAACTGTTGTTGCTTCAATATTGACGTAAAACTTTATTCGTCGTTTATGAACTTACTGAAGTATCATCTCAATATTGACATGGAAATTTATTTTCTGTCTATATTTAAGAATGTATGACATCGATATTATTCGACGATTAGGGCGTATCAAGTAATTGATGTTTTTCAGTATTGCTATTCGATATCTTTGTTTTCGTTTCATATTTATAAATAGAATTTATATAAATATATTGCGTTCCGTTGCGGCTTTTTCGGGATTGATTAGATTTTCATAGGTCGGAAGTAATTAGGTTGTGTTTAGTAAAACGAAGACTGGCGTTTATACACACTGTTGTATTTTGTAGGCCGTATGCTTCGAAATTCGTAATTTTCTACTAAGAAAGTTTCGTTATTATTTATGAAATTGAAAGTTCTGATTCAGTTCGCTAAATCAGAACTTTCAACATGAATGAGACAGAAATAGTTGATGCTTATTGATGTTTGTCTGGACCTGCAGTGCTCATCTCTGATCCAGTCTAAGCAGCGTCTATTTTAGAACTTTCTAAATATGACTTATACAACAAAACGAATCGTATAATAGTCTCATAAATAGCTCGGAATCCATTTTTATTCATTTCCATTTACTGCGATGACCTTTCGTGATAACGACACAACGTTTCATCAATATTACGTCCGTTTTTTGTTTTCGTTTCCAATGAATATAATTGTGCAATGAGGATGAGCTTCCATTCGATAAAAAAAACTGCACCGGAATATGCATTGAAAATAACACGCTATAATGATAATTATCTGGGTTATGTTACACTTTTTAATTTAGGCAGATTAGCTGATTAGTTTAATTTGTCGATGATAAGCAGTTTCCTTTGAATTTTTACTTCTGAAAAGTATTATTGAATCGTATTTTACAGTTTTGTATAGATGTGTTGTATCGGAGAAAGTCTCCTCGAAAAGGTTTCTCGGTTTAACCTCTCTGAAACTTTTTTAGAGTTTGCTCACGTTATAAACATTTCATTACGACGTTGAGTGGACCGTTGAAGATATTCTCGTGAAGTTTTACGAAATTCAGTCGATGGTCGATCGATACAAAAAAAGGAATTTAACTTTTTTTTCTGGTATAAGTATTGTGTAAGCAAAACTACTGCGTTTTTTGTTCGTGTTTTAAAGCTTCGTTTGATGCATCGTATCATTTTGCACCTTGAATTTTAACGAGCGTTGCCATATCTGCAGTTTCTAAATGGTACTTTTGATGGATTGTGTAATTGTTTTTTCGAGTTGTAAAAAAGTAGAGTTTTTTCAGCTCTATTGAATCGTTTTTAATATCATTCTTTTTATAAATCATAAACTATTTATATCGATTTGAAAAAAAAATGCGAAAAATTTAAGTAGCTGTGGAAAAACTATACTGACACATTTGCTTATCATCGGAATGAAAAAAAAGTGACGAAATTAATGTTTCATTGACATATATGCTAATAATATTTCTTGAAAAACAAAATTATTATTATCATAATAAATCAATTTTACAAACCACAGTAAAGTTCAATAGAAGATTATACCGAAGTGTTAGATGTTCACGATAATTCCATACGAACATAGTCACCTAGCAAGGTTTACTACTTACGTTACGTATTATTTGACCTACTCTTGTACACTCGATCTTTTTACTTTATTTTTTTATACACATAAATAACTAAACGCGAGTAATGCCACTTTCACATCACCGATACCATTACATAATTGGACGACAAAAAACATAAAGAAAATTCGCAATTTGTAAACTTGACACTTAAAATTCGTCCATTCGATTCGAGATTAGAACCGATCCTAGGGTTTAAGAGCTTCTAATTAATCATTCTACTATTGGTCTCGGGCGTTATTCCAAGCGACCTAAATTCTAGCTGCTGGCAGTTTTAATTTTTATTATCGAATATGTCGTGCACTTCGATAACCCTCTTATCGCGAGTCGGGCTTACAAATAGAAATTTTCAACGAGCGTTCGAAATATTTTGCAAAACACGAGAAATCGCTTTTATATCTGCTGTATTCATCTGTGAATAAAACTCGGTTCGTATCTCAGATTTTAATATTCCAAGGCTATTACTGTTCGGTATTCAAAGATTAGATTAACAGGTTAGTACCTATGTCGAGTCTGAACTATTTCATCTAGGTTACAGTTTCAATGAATTCAGCGAAATTTGTTATTTGAATGTTTTAGCGAATTTGAGCTGTTCAGTGCATAGATTTTTATGTTAAAGCATTTTGTTTAGTCATAACTTTTCATGTGTAAAATATTTTTCCTGAATAATATCAAATGACAAAATTTGTTTAGTCAACGGATTATAAATTATTTATTTCTAAAACCATTTTAATCTAATCTATACTCAAATAAAATGACCACATCCGTAACTTCTAGGATAAATAGCATAATATAGGAAAATTTGATAAACGCATCAAATATGTTTCATCGTTTTTCTTGATATCAGTTTGTGCATTAAACGGCTCATGTATGATTTGTGAATTTTCATTAGCGAAATGAGGAACATCACTTGCGTTTTTCAGTTATGTTTGAGGTTCAAGTTATGAACACATTCAGTTTTTAAAGTACGTATTTGAATGACGAAAGTGAGTGCGTTTCGTTTTCGAGGTGAGAGTGAAATATTTTTCGGTTTCATCACTGTGAGCCGATTTCGTTTATTTATTAAAGTATGTGAAAAATTTTGAAGTGCGTGTTGTAATAATGTCGATTTGTGCAATTTTGTAATTCGATCGTTCACAGAACAATGTTACCGAGCGAATTAATTCAAGCGCCACAGTTTTAAAAATCGAGATACGCTTTTAAATCATTCATAGACTCGAGCGAAATGCACTCGAATCGATACGTTTTCGTTTAATCTTTTTCAACGTTCAGATTGAACATCGTATCATGATACATATATTATTCAAAGTCGTATCGTGATTCGGTCCGTTTCGATTTTTCACACTCGAACGTTATCAATATTTGATACGGATGAATAAATACGTACCGATGACACACGCTCGATGCCTTATTTTAAAATATTATATGAAATTTGAAGTGTGCGTTTCGTCTACAATGCGATGCTATATAGTGGAAACACTTGTGAAAGCAATCTATATCATATTTGAACAATTGAGAATCGTCTCCTTTGTCTCTTTTCTATTCAGAGGTTGAAACATTTTTTCACTCTAAACATCGAGAGGAATTACGAAGCGAACGGAAGCCGTCCTTAAGGGAATTTCCCCAAAATTCATTTCCATTATTGATCCGATGGGAAAAAAAACTGCCAAAGTTGCGCAATATTCTCGTTATATTTCCTAAATAGAAATTTTTTATCAATTCTACGTACGAACGGATAACTGACGTCTTTCATCTTTCGAACAAACATTTAGATACATATATTTTTATTAGAAAATATGTTCAGCGTTGAAAGTTTTACATTGTATTTTGTGTACGTTTACACTTTGCGTTTGTCACTCTTGCAAATAATGAAAAGCACATGACTATAAATCGCGATAAGCTATTGTGATTCTGTCAAATGTGTTATTGAGAAATTTCGAAATGAATGTTTGAATTCGTGTATAGATTTGTTTTTAAATATATAGCGAATTTAGTACTCTTAATTTCAATATCTCGTAGATTTATCCGTTGAGTGGTCTTTCATCAAAACTTTTTATCAGTTTGATTAATTTTCAAATTCGTTGAATCGGTGTGTTTTTTGGTGAACCGAATGTTTTAAAATGTGAGATTTATTATATTTGATGAGTTTGATCTACTTAGTTCAAAGTAGCTCGTTTCGAAATTTCATATTTTTCTGGAAACGCGTTTGAAATCGTACCAATTTTTATTTTGGAAAGTTGAATTTTTCACGAAAAAAATGAAAACCACGATGCTCCATAAATCGTTCATTGTCAAACACCTAGTGAAAATTTCGTATTAATCAATTTCTTCTTCATCATTTCGAATGATTCTGCTTGTTTTGTGGAAAGTTAAAATTACCCAGATACAGTCCTGCACTAGATCCCCGTTGATTTTTTAACGATTTGTATTTTCCGTTGAATTTTCTTTGATATTTTCCTCGTTAATATTATGTATATTATTGGTGAAAAACTAGATTATTTTCTGTGAGGTAATTCGAAAATAATTCTTTCACAAAATCATTCCATGTTCGTTGTCTACTAAAAATGTTTTCGGATCTGATTCTTGGCACTTCGCACATTTCATTTTTATTTAAAGAAGTGTTTTTGCGTCTGTCATCAACTGTGCATTTACGAAAACGTTTTTTTTTTCATAAAATACATACAAACTGCAATGAAATTGCAATGGTTTGATCTAATTTTAAATACATATGCAGTGTTGAATTCTTGAATGTTTCCCTATTCCAATTTGCTTAAACATGATTTTCAATATCGTAAAAAAGTTGTTGCGAAACTCTTGACATTTGTAATGAATCTGAATTTAACATAATTTTATATAAATTTAATTTCATCTTAAAACAATCTCAGATTTCACTAAAAGAATTTCAGCTCAATGTTTGCACTGTACTTTAATTTCATTGCCAATTTAGCGAAGGAGAAAACATATTTTTCCTATCGAATTTGTTTAAATGATTATTGTGCAACGAGGCATAGAAATTAGCAGAAAAGCACTAATGAAATTATTATTAGAAAAATATTGAACATTCCATCGTTGATTTGCATTTCCGTGAAATTTTGCAACCGCAGCCTTCATTTAATATGTTCATGAAAAAAAATGTACGCATAAAACCTCACTAATTGTAAATAGTATCGAATTTTTCCCTATTTGACCACAATCGTACAATGAAAATTTTGTCAATGAAATGGTTAAAAGTTAAAAGATTACTCAAAAAAAAAAATCTTTTTCGTTAATCTCATTAATATTGAATCAATTTTTTCGTCAAATCGAACTAGCACTGCGTTTAGGCCAAGTTAAAACATTGACGTTTGTGAAACAAGAATATACCATTAAAACACCGACAAAACAACACGATTCATCGAGCTTCTCACTCGAAAATAGAAGAAAAAACACTCACACACACACACATCAATACTTTTGATTTCAATACATACATAATACTTGAATAGTATGTGTGTGTGTCGCGTTGCGGCAAAGGTCGAGGCCGCCAACGTGACGCAACTCTTCTGGCCAACGCCGGTAACACAGTAACCTGCAACCGCTGCGGTTGGCTACGCGTGTTTCTTCTTTCGCGCGCTTTTTCCCCCGTTTCGAATCCCGCGCGGAACGGTCGCAGTGCGTTTCCTCGCGCAGGGGCGCCAACCGTTTCGAGCTTTTTTTTTATCGTCGCTGAAGCTCGTTGCGGTGGCGCCTTGTCGGATTTTTGGTTTTGTTTTTGCGCTTGTGCTTTGAACAGTGCAGTGGTGGCAACCGGTTGGGATTTTTTTGAGCTTTTTATTTCTCTCGTGAGAAATGGTCGCAGAGAATGGTTTTTCTCTAGCGAGAATATTTGATTTGGAAAATAAAGGTTTTTTACTCTTATTAATGTCTGGTATATAATAGATAGGTATATGTAGGATTTTTGTTTATGAAGATTGTTCTAAGGCCATTATTATGAAATGAATATGTTTTCTGTATCCTTTCAAAAAAGCTTTTCGTGCTTATGCACAATCCGATCGCTCGACGAATTAAATTAGATTAAGATTCGTTAGAGTATTTTATCATTCTGTATATGAATTTCTTTGAATTATAAGTTGCCTTTAGATAGACTCGTATAAATTGTCAGAGTTAACTAAAGTATTATTGAAGAGAATTCTTTTTTTCTTTTATTTAAACGTAATATGTTTCAGTTGAGCAATGAAATACAACAATATTTACACTGTTTAAAGTAATGTCTCACCTTCTTACACTCAAGTTTTTCAAAAAAATTCTTTAAATGTCAAGTATAGTTCAACATAAAAATTACACCAATTTATAATCTCAACATATATCAAGCCCATTGTGACCCACTAGAAGTTCATTTTTATTGATTTGAATCACTGCACTTTGTTGAATTCGAGTACAACTAATAATAGACTTTGATGTTTTGTTATCAGGTGGCGATGGGATGTATCACTTTAAGACATTGGTGCCGTCGGTGGCAGCTGGTGCCATCATCGGCAAGGGTGGAGAGGCGATTGCCCAGTTACAGAAAGATACAGGGGCTAGGGTCAAAATGTCCAAGTCTCACGACTTTTATCCAGGTGAGATTTTCACTCTTGTAAATAAATATTCATAAAATTATTGTTTGATATATCGAAATAATTGGGATCTAAGTCGAACATTTTTATCTATAGTATTTTTATTTTGAATTGTAAATTGATTTTTATAGGTACATCGGAAAGAGTGTGTTTAATAACAGGATCTGTCGAAGCAATCATGGCAGTTATGGATTTCATAATGGATAAAATTAGGGAAAAGCCAGATCTTACGAAGACATTCACAGAAATTGACCCCAAAGTAGCTCAAGAAAGAGATAAGCAAGTGAAGATACTCGTGCCCAATTCCACCGCTGGTATGATTATTGGTAAAGCTGGTAATTATATTAAACAAATAAAAGAAGCCAGCGGCAGCTACGTGCAGATCTCGCAGAAAGCCAAAGATATATCGTTGCAAGAAAGGTGCATTACAGTTATAGGTAGGTTTATGATGAGAAGTTTAACGCGATGATGTTTAACCGAAACTTTTAAATATTGTTAATACAGTGAACACTTTCCTTCATTACTGTTGTATTTATTTTAATTACATTTCAGTAGGTGGTAGTTCATATAAATTTTCATCATTTATATATTAGTATTTTCGAATAGTCACTTTCGCCCACCAACTGAAAATTATTGTCATGTCATTTCTATCTTTTCAAAATCTTTTCAAAATAAATAACTTTCATTCAGTGCACATTCTATTATCAATGTTTTTTCAATGCTTATCATCATGCAACTACATTTTCTAATCACAAACTGATGGAAGGTAATATTTGTTCTATTTATTTGATAGGTGATAAAGAGTCAAATAAGAAAGCGTGCATGATGATTCTAGCCAAAGTTGTAGATGATCCTCAATCTGGTTCATGCTTGAATGTATCATATGCAGATGTCGTTGGTCCTGTTGCTAATTACAATCCGACAGGATCTCCATATGCCCACAGTCAACAGGTAATATTTATTATATGAAAAGTGTAGGCAGTTTGTATATATGAGAATTGACGTATCAATTTTCCGCCTGAACTTACTAGGGGGTAGCTCGGGGTAATGGAATTAGCTTGTTCCTTTATTCGAAATTAATTTTCTTACTATCGACATGCTTTATTCAATAGAACTTCAATTCGATTGTAAACAAAATACGTATGATAGTTACAAATTCTAAATTTTATTACCTTACATATGAAATGTGGTGAAGATCAGTATTGCACTCAGTGAGTTTGAAAGTAATTTTTATTACCTACATCAGATCATATTTTAATGGGACTCATTTTCACCATTTTCATCGTCACAAACACACATCATGCATATGTGAACGTGCGAAATCTAGCATACATATTCCATAAAAAAATGTCAAAATTCTATGCATTGTAACTTTTGCTAGTCATTTCTGCTTGATCAAAAACTTGTCTTGTATTAAGCTGCTAATTTTTTTTAATTGCTGAATTCAATCAGACATTAAAATTAACATATATATTAAACAATAATATACTTATAAATATATTTATTACATGATTTTAACTTTTATAAATACGCTTATGATAAAATACATAGCTAGGATACCTGTCTGGCTGATATGAAATGGTAAGTTACCTACACTTTTGGGTTTATCTCTTTGTTTTTGTTTTAGGCTCATGCCTTCAGTTCCAGTACGGCGTCTCTTAATAACAGTGGATTAGGAACTGTAGCCGGTGCAACTGGTGTTATAGTTAATGGTGGTGCTCTCGGAAGTCTCAATCTAACTTTAAATCTTGCATCTCCACAAGCAGCGAACAGCACAATAACCTCACAAATGCTGGATAATATCAAGGTAAATTCATTATCACATATTTCAATCGAATATATACATATATTATAAAAACGTCTGTTTTATCTTTCAAAATATTTTTAGTTGGCATTGCGCAATTCAGGATATTCAGAAACTGGTGTAGGAGAAATTTGTGCTGCACTCGGCCTTTTGGCTAAACACGGTATTCTAGGACTCGGAATAACGCCTTTGACGTCTGCATCTTTACCAAATGCATTGCCATATTTTCCCGTAGCTACAGAACAATCGGCTACCGCAAGTGTTTTTGGTCCTATTGGCCCAGTTAGCCTTGGTAATTTTGCTTTACCTCACCAGAATTTGTGCTGCAAAATCAAATGTTAAAATTTCCAAATGTTCTACAATAAAATGTCTCTTTGTGTGTGTCAAATGAAAACCTTTTGAATTGCATTTTTAGGTAATACTTCACCAACAACAAGGACATCACTAGAACGTTTTGCTGTCGATGCTTTTGAAACGGCGTTTCGTTCACCTGCTGTAGCACCCATTAGTCTTAATAATAACTCGTTTGGGTTAGTCACTGGGGGTGGTGCTCCAGGTCAAGGATTGGTTCCTCTAAGCAAAAGTCCTACACCTGGAGATTTAGGAGCCAAGGATCAAAAGAATGTTGAAATTGCTGAAGTTATAGTTGGTGCTATATTAGGTATATTTAACTGACAATGAAAAATAAATGCCTTTCTGATTTTTTTTATAAGTTTAGTAGTTTATATTCACATTGAAACATTCGATTATTTTTAGGTCCAGGTGGGCGTAATTTGATAGAAATACAGCATTTATCAGGTGCTAATATTCAAATAAGTAAGAAAGGTACATTCGCACCGGGGACAAGGAATCGTATCGTTACTATTAGTGGGTCTCAAAGCGCCATCGGCACTGCTCAATATTTGATTGAGCAACGCATTTCGGAAGAGGAAATTAAGCGTGCTCGTCATACTACCTTATCTGGAATTATACAATAAATGAATGAATTGTATGATAAAAAATATTAACACTTAATTAATTTTAACAACATTACCAATATATTTTGTTATTTCAATTGATTAACAAGTTTCAATATACACATATTATATATATTTTATGTTGACTTATAAGAAGTTTATTTTGTGAAATTTTTATTATATTATTTATATTTATTATATTTTCAGAAGTTTAGAGAAACTTCTGCATAGGTATAAACTGTCAAATATGAAAATCTATCAATGTTATATTAAGTTTTCAGATGACAGCTATATATGTATGTTACTGAATGGTTTTATCGTTAAGACTCATGGAATAGTTACCAATTTTTTCGTTAGTTTTTAATTTTAAATTAATTTGCATATCATTGTCATTATATTCCATTTATTTCCATTAAAAAGCATTATTATCGCCATTGCTGACTGGGGGCTTCAGATATATAAACCTATTAATGACAATATTTTAAAAACTTTATTTTATTCATTTGAAAAATATGTGTATCATTTAAGCACGTATATTCATTTGGTTAATTGAATGCTTTTAAACGAGACAGAAAATGAATAAAGTTGATTTAGATTATTTTAAAGTATGTATGTTTGGATTATTCATTTGTGTGGCCTAATAACTGTAACGTTTAGGTAACTTAATTTAACTCAGGCAATGTTCGGAACATTATTGTGTATGTGTATGACAACTTTGTGAAAGCATGTTTTCTTCAAAGGCCTATATTTTTACTTCGTTTGATATATCTGCTTGAGTTTTTCATGAAAGCAAGCTTTGGTTTTTGCACTTTTTTGTTCGGTTATTTAATGTGAATGCAAAATTTTTCATTATATAATCTTTAATATGGAATGAAAAACTGAACGATTTCGTACAAGAACCAGGGCTGTGGGTTTGTTTCAAATATTTAATTTGCAACTTAGGTTTGATAGATATTCTCCTTAGTATTTGGTATTCAACAATACCTATGATTTTTTTTTATTGTATAACGAAAGATTTGAGAGTCTGCGCCCACAGCTCGGCCGGTGTCGTTACCATCATCTCATTTCTTGCATACGGCATACTCATTTCACCCGTGATACATTCCAAGCTGCACCGAAAACCTCCTCACGCAGCACACCCTTATCACAAAACTAAATGCTTGGCATTTTTTTGTAAATAACGCATCTCATTAACAAAACTTTCCTCATTTTTTGGCATTGCCATTTGTTTCATTTGCTTTCGTACTCTATAGCAAATGTGTGATTATTTAGAAAGCGAAAAGTACAAAAAATCGAGTGTGTCTAAATTTTATAAATAAGAATTATTAAAAACGTTAAATGTTTTTAGGGAATATATTATTTACAAAATTTAATTATTATGTTGCCATAGCCGGTTATGCAGGATAACAGGACTGAATTTATCATGTTTCATACCATCGACATAGCCTTGAAACGTTGGCTGTGATATTTAATTGTTGGTTGTCAATTTGGCCGGCCGAGCGTGTTGTGAGTGGACTGACGCTCGATAGCAGGAGGACCGTGTTTCTGTATTGAAATTATTATTGCAGAGGGGGCTTGTGTATTCATCAGATACAGTGGAACCTCATTATTCTAGTTATTCTTCATATCTTCTATCAAATTGTTAGTTTACATTGCGTTAAAGAACAAAAATAAACTATATAATTCATTTGAAGTTAGCTGATGTTCATTGTTAAAATTGTGTAACAAATTATCCAAAAGTTGAATATTGTGTATATGTTTTTAATTTGAAAGTGTAATTCTATAAATTTCTTTTATTTACTCTGTATTGATCTAGATTAGTCAGGTTCCATTGTATATTGTAATATAAAAATATGAATATACAAGCATGTGAATGTGCATATATAATTCTAGGATAACGTAGATTAAATATAGTTTAAATAATACTACAAAGAAATATAAGTTATTAACAATGTGAAAAAAAGGTGATTAAAATGCAAAGTTTTGAAATTGGATTGTTCAGCGCTGTTAATGCATATTTTATCTAGTATGGTCGAATTTAACTAATATTATATTTTATCTGACAATGAGTTAATTTTGGTTTTCATTATATGTCCAAGAAATTACAAGAATTTAAGGTTTGTTACCATTTGTTGTAATAATTAAATGTTATAAATATATATACATATAGATATATGTATGTGCATTAAAATAGAAAGTTATTATTATATTAAAATTTTTGTGATATTCGGAGTTAAGAGTAGAATTACTCAGTTTCTTATCGAATGAGAACACTCCATTTCAATGCTACCTGAATGAAACATAAAATATACACAACTTATTGTTCAATCCGATTCATGTTTACATAAATTTTCATCGTTTAATGTCAATTTTAATTTCGATTACATCAATTCGAAGAATTAGCCACTTGTAGTAGAATATACATATTTGTTACGATAAGTCGATTCAATTTTTTTATTGCATTTAATCCTTACGTACTGAAATGGAATGGCTAGATTTTCGTGCAATTTTCGGTCATTAATCATTAAACACAAGATGCATGCATTAGTGTCTTCTCGTAATAAAATTAAAGGTATCAAATATACTAATATGTAAAAGCCATATATTGCTAGAATAGAGATACATTTTGAAAATGTTTGAGACTTTTCGTCTTCATCTCAGCGCTCAAGGACTAAATGCAGTGACTTGTGTAAATTATGTAAAACGTTTTATTGTAAGAGTAAATTATGTGCAACAAAATCCGCTCATTGTTGATGTGAACATTCCAGCAATTTACAAAAACATATTGGTGATATATAAATTGAATTAATTTCAACAGAATTTCGTGGATATAACATAACATATATAAATATATATTGTTAATAATATTCAGGTCTTAGCTTGAAATACCTGGCTCATTTAAGAAATGTTATTTAATATTGTCTGTAAAATTATATCTTAGATTATAAAGATATTAAAATGTTAATGTTGTTATATTAAAAGTTGTTAATAATATTTGAAAATCTATATCACATAAATATAATTGACACTTGCGCCGAATCACAGCTAAATTCTATATGAACATGTTTTCAATTGGAAATATTAAGAATTCGAACAATTGTTATATTTCACATCTGAATTATATTTTTTATGTACTTCTTTTTCACTTAACTTGTTTCACTCAATTATTTAACTTATTATCTTTACAAATTTTATTCAGAAATAATTGTTGTTCTTTCAATTTCTCAACTTACCTACAATCGGTACCTACATATATGTAAATATGTACGGTGAGTTATTATGTATTGGATCTAATTGTTTGATTTATTCATATTAGATAGATTTATTGATTAGTGATATAGATTCTATGATTAGAATTCAAAAAATAATTCAATATTGTTTTTAAACATGTATTTGAAATAGAAGTAAATGAAAATTATAACCATCGTACATTTCAGGATTTGTATAAGCATGCGGCTCTTTTTACGAAACGTATACTTATATTCGACATAAATAAATGTGCAATTGTGTAGAGTTACTTTCACATGTGAATGCAAACATAATTATTTACTACTTTCTGTGATATTGCGAAATGTGTGGAATTAGTCTTGGACTGTGTAGTATTCCATATTCTGCCCGTCCGACACACGTTAATTACATTCTCATCTCGCCAAGTATCGTAACATCATTGATTTGCATCATGTATTTCTACTATTTCACTCGTTTATAATTTTCATATCTGAAACAATGTTCTATTTGAATAAGGTGTTTTAATTTGGACTTCTTTCTTGTAATTTTTACGCTCTATTCTAATTTATAAGTTGTATTTCTTAAATATCAAACATACGTTTACAAATCTAGTTAAATGTTCCATTTCGGTGCAATCTATCTTAACATTGAACCTGTGTTGCTTTCGTGTCATTGAGTAATTTTTAAATAACTTGAAAATAATGTTAATTGAAAAGTACATACTAGTTTTACCTCCGATATTGCCTTATATATGATTCAATCAGTTTTAATGTATCAAAAAAATCGTTTTTTGCATTTGAAAATGTACTTTTGTGAAATGCAATAACGAAACATTGTTTTGCTTGTGAATTTTATTGAATTGTGCTGACTCAGCAGTTACGTATTGGTGTACATTTTCAATTGAGTTTTAGATGAAAGTCTCAAAAGCAAAAAATGTGATTTAGTTAAAAATATCGTTGAATAGTATAGTCATGTTTGTTGTAATTTACATTCTTGTTAACCTAGTGATGCGATTCGAAAGCAACTATGAAAAAGTAGTGGATCAGTAATATTTTCAGCAAGTTGTGATCATCATTTATAGCATGAATGAAATATATCTAAGTGCAAACGATTGTGCACATTGAAAAGTAACTTTTATGTAATACCGTAAAGATTCAAGATATGGTATTTTTCTCATGTAAATATCGATCATTCGGCTAACAAGAAATTTTATCTTATTCTGAAATTGAATCAATAAAATGAATAAAATTATACAGTTTTCTTTTAAATTCATTTATTGCATATATATTATAGTACAGGGTTTGTTTTCAACATCAGTCTTAGACTGTATCTATAAATATTTGAACAGTTGGAATGTTGACAAAAGCTTCAAATTTTATTTTATTTTTTCGATTTTTATTTAATTGTGCCATGTCAATACTGTCAAAAGTTGTATATTTTGTCCGTTTTAATAGTGATACAAATATATTAAATTATAAATTTAAAATATGTATTCAATAATTTACCTGTTAATATATAATGAAATTTCTTTCAGATAATTAAATTGTATTGAAAACACTGAATAAAAAAAAACCTTCAGAAATTAAATTTGAAAAATATAACATATATCTATAATGTAAGTCAAGTTTGGATTTGAAAATTTCGTTAAAAAATGATTTTGGTATATTCTTCGAGAATCAGCCATTAGTTTTAGTCATAGATTATTTACTAGTATCTTTAGTAAGCAATTGTTGTAAAAACAATTAAAATCTTACATTATATAAATACTATTATATTGAAATGAATAAAAAAATCATTCAATAATTCTTTAATAATAAGTCCAAATGTATGTAAAAGTGAACTGTGAATATTTCTCACTGCCCAAGTGAACATGCTACCAGTTTATAATGGTCGATATAGATGTGAAAATATTTAGTTCAAAATGAAAAATTGACTCGTCTATTTTTTCCAAATCAAAATATAGATATAAGATATATCTATCTGATACAATCAATTGGATTAAATATAGTTCGATTTTTTGTTTCAAAATGATGATTTTGTTATGTTTTCAAATTTGGATTTTCATTAAGATGACAGTCATTCAAAAGTCAATATGAATTTCTTTCTAATACAACAAATCGTTTTCGATCACAAAAAAGTTACAGCGAATAAATGTTTAATAAAAATTATTAACAGTTTTGAAAAAAAATATCTGAAAGACTTGCAAAACAAATATCGATTTGTCTTTTTATTACATTGTTGATTTGTAAATTTGGTCTCATATGTCTATTTATGTATTTCTATTGCTAGAATCCAAATTTATTTTACAGTTGAATCCGCATTTGCGCACAGAGGTCATAATAAATAAATTAGTAATATAATCATACGATAATTTCATTATCATTGCACATTTTATGGATTTGACATTGTTCGATTCCTTGAGAATTCGTCAAACGTTATGTTGTGTGATTTTCAAGTAAATTGAATCAAAAACATAAACATGAAAAGTATTTGTCAAACGATCACGATTAAAAAAGTAAAAAAAATTCACCTTATTTGTGCCTTTTGTATTTTATATATTATGTAGCCATATTTCGCTCCATTCGTGTATTTTATATATGATCCTCTGTGTTGCTTCACGCTGTTTCTTTCGACTAACATTATATATGTATTTATTATATATTTTGGCAGTGCATATATAAATTTAAACTTTCAAAATAAGGTTTAAGGTGTGTATAATGAAAGCATGTAATTTTTTTAAATTTAAGTGTTGATTTTTCCATGGAAAATTTTATAAATTAATTTTTGGTACAAATTAATATATAGAATAATCCATGCAATAAAAATTATTCGAACTATTATCTTTATATTTATTTTCGCATAGTTTTGCAAAATCCACATATGTATAATCGTAGAAAAAAATGTCGTTGCATTAAATCATAAACAATGGGCTGGATCCATTCTAATATAAAATAAATGTAGCTGTATATTATTTTTCATTCGAGAAACATGTTTACTAACAAAATCTTTTGAATCTAGAATATAACATAACTTTCAACACAAATTCTTTACTTAAAAGTTAAAAAAAAATCTTCACTACTTTTCAATGTCGTATCTCTTTAAATAGCGAAATGTATAGATTAATACTATAGCGATGCACAACAGACAATTTAAACAGTCAATTTTCATGGAGAATCATACATGAATTTTGTAACACGTATGAAACTTGTGTGATTTGCAGTTTGTTAATTTAATTTTGCCACTGTCTATACTACATTAATCCAGAAATAAATCCTGAATACGTAATACTACTTTCAATTTCAAATATTTCAACATTCCTGAAGTACCCAAAGTGATTTACCTACATCAATTAAGATTGCATAAAATAATTTTCAATTAATCATCAACTCTCTTAAACAAACATTTATTAAAACAAAACACAAATATACCACTATAGATCAGATCCATTGAAGAAATTGAAAATTACAAACGTATCTTAAATACATAAAATACTTTTTAATAAAACTTACATGTTTATAAATGATAACATTAAAGAAGTAAAATTGTACAAAAAGAATCTTGTTAATAAATAGAAGTACATACAGAAATTTATTGATCATTTTCATTCAATAATCACAGTAAGTAGCAATATCATAGAGTATTTAAAAAAAACCACAATTATGGCATTTTTTCAGCTCATATTATTACATATTATATTGCAACTATATAATATCATTCCAAAACTTAAGAATCATAAACAAGCATGGATACAAAAGAGATTATTTCAACATGCCAAAATTATGGACACATTTGCTCATATGCTATCTGAAATTGAATTTTTTTTCAGTCTTGATAAAATGATTGTATAAAATATGAAACTCAGACAAAATGTCTCATAGGTATATTGATGTATTAATGAAATCATTAATTGAAAAATTATACATAAATAGATACACTTTATTTTAGACAGTTGTTCATTAGGTAGAATTCTAACTAATGGCATGTTTTCTTGCTATGTAGTACTATGCATTCTAATGCATAATTCATTTCAAATTAAGGAGTATTGTAAACTAACAAATAAAATTGATCAAATGATCAAATAATTATAACAAATACAAAGATCATAATACTGAAAAAAATATTAAAAACTATAAAGATCCAAAAAATTTGCTTAAGCACACAATAAACTCAAAGGACGGATTTAAATCACAAAATATAAAATTTTCGGAAAGACATTTCATAAAATTCTTAAAAAGTATTCATTTAAAGCTATAATTAAATTGAAGCACTATTAGCACTTGAATTTTAACTCACTTAAGTAATTATTTCAAATTCGGGGTAGTGTGTTTCATAATTGAAACCATTAAAATGAACGAAACTCAACAATCCTGACACATTCTGTTGGGATAGTGGTTCTAGAGATTCATAAATTTCTTGGAATGTCGGCCTCTCATCGAGATCTAATTGCCAGCACTGAAGACATATTTGATATAGTTCGTCTCCAATATAAGAGAGTTGTGCTGGACGTAATCCTTTCATCACTCTCACAGGAATATCCTTACTTGCAACGTTCGGATACAAAGTTCCGCCTAATGATAGAATTTCCCAAAATAAGCACCCAAATGACCATACGTCACTTTTCACAACGTAATTGCTCTGCTTGAACATTTCTTGAGCGGTCCATCTAGTGTAATCGGGTTTTTCATTGTTGGCATAGATGTGACTCAAACCGAATCCACTGATTTTGGGCGTCATTCCATCACCCATCACAATGTTACGACAGCACAACTTTTTGTGTAGAATTTTTTTGCTGCATAAGAATTCCATGCCACTAGATATAGCAATTGTAATTTGCAAAAGTTTGCTTTCACTGATTAAGCTAAATTTGTTTGTTTGGAAGTCTCTGTGTCGCGATGACAATAGTAATTCTTTCAATGTGTGTCGACTGTCTTCTAGAACAACATAAAGTGTATTTGGTAATTCGCAAATTCCTATTAGTCCAATTATGTTTTCGTGTCCGTTTGATTTTATCAGCATATCGAGTTCACCCAGCATAGACTTCTTTTCAGATCTAGTTAAATCTTCATCATTTATAGTTTGTACCAAAGAAGGTTTCAGCAATCCTTGATGCTGGACTCGTCCACGCACAAACTGACCAAAACTTCCCGTTCCAGCTACAGACGTGTTGTCGACTTCTAAAAAGTTTCTGGGTATATTCCAAAGCTGCCTTTTCAAGTTAACATAGTGATCAACTCTTTCTTCTTCATCTGGGATGAATCCTGTATTTTCTATTTCCACACACGGACCGCTCAGAACCATAGATTGGGTAAGTCTCTGTCTTCTATGAAGACCTACTCTTCGCCGTAAAACTATCACTGCACCGATACCTATTATCAACAGGACTATTCCAATAGCGACGGCTACTCCAAGAGCTAGAACTGGTCCCGAAGTCTCTTCTTCTTCATTCACAAGTAATATCATAACATTGCTAGAATGTGTGTATCGGACTTTGGTCACTCCTTTCTTGCTGCTCACTACTCCAATAGAAATACCAATATCTTTAGATTGAGGCAATGGAGCATTATAAAAACCATTGTACGTATGACGATCTCCTATGACGAAGATATTTTGAACTTCATAAGGATCCAATTCGGCCGTTATATAGTAAGGAATACCTTCTTTGGAAGCTTCATAAAACGGTTTCAAATACTCAGGTAGAAATCCTTGTTGGTATTCTTCGTTTATAACGACAACTCGATAATTTGAAACGGGGCCATTATAATTGGTGGCATTTGGGATTCTGATTTCCATTTTATCAGGATGCCTCCGGATAACTATGGCTTTAGGAGGAGACGGATCGGGATCTCCGATGACGGTTTCCACTTCGGCATGAGTTTCGGCTCCCGGTCCGTCGGGAGAGAGAGCGCATATAGTTAAATTATAAGTTGTACCGGGATGCAAATTAGTCAATCGCGTGTAAAAAGTATTGTTCGAAAACGTCCATTCGAGAGGTTTTAAAACGTCTGCGGCATACGTGAACACAATTTCACTCTGTATCTTGTATCCGACTATAGTGTTGTGGGCGCGAGGTTGTTTCCAGCTCACGTGCACTGAAGTCTCTGTTAAATTTGAAATAGAAATATCAGTTGGAGGACCGGGCACGACGATACCGGTAAGATAAGCCGACGAAGCCGCGGGACCTCCGCAAGGTTTACTGTCTCTACATAATAAGGTACAAGCTTCGGCGCCTATTGCCGAACCGAGAGTGACACTGCTGCAATGACAAACGGTCCCGTTAAATATGGAAGCGACGGCATACCAGAGTTTGGAGCACGAAGCTACACATCCTTGAACTGAAGTGGCGGCTCCCGATAGCTGAATACTGTCGATTTTGATGTGTTCCGATGAGCTGAAGCAGCCGATGGGATTCGGCTCGTCGTCGAGTTCGTCGTCTGGGAGATTGTCGACGATATTGACGAATAAGAAGAGAAATATGAAGACCAGAATCCTCGCATGGAGACTCATGATAGATTGAGACGAACAAGGGCGCAGCCCCGCCCACTAGGCATGAGTAAACAACGATGCTTGTGGGAACGAGCCGGCTGGTGACGTTTCACACACACTTTCACACTTCGTTGATCATGTGTGAAAGTGTGTGTGCGAATTGTGTACATATATGCCATACTACGTCGGTTATTTTGCGTTTGTGTGCACCTGTATAGAACTGTCAGTTGAATACACACACCTGAGGTTTTTATGTTGTTTTCACGTTCAGGTAGCGTCATTTTGTTTAAGTTGTATCAAACTTGCATTTTTTTTGTAGCTAATCATGTATTTTATAAATTAAATGCATTTAACGATTAAAATATTGTTAATGTGACGCTGTCGAAAGAGTTAATATTAAAAAAATGCTAAAATAATAGTTTGAAAGTATATATTATCTGCAATTTTTCATTTTCCAAATGTTTTGATATTACTTTTTTCAAAATTCGATTTTTCAATAACAAGATAGAAACAAAAAACGAATGAAAAGATCAAGTGTACCCTACTTCTCATATTTGATAATATATTTCATATATCGCACGCTCAAAAATGCATTTTAAGAATATTTCAGGATCGAATTGATAAAACTGATAAATGTTATTCACTAGCAATACTTCAAATGAAATATCATTGCGATTAACATCTTTATTATTATTTACAATATGACATAAATTTGCGTGCAATAATGTGTAATTCTGCGATGGTTGATTGAATGGTTCGCAAACTCGACTGGTGAACGATTCTGACGATTGACGTTTGTGCTTGCTGCGTTTCAAAACTCGCTTCGTTTCCAAATAACAATTCGATTCTAACCGAGTATCAATCGGTTTGTACGTTTAATTTTTTTTTTTACCATTAAATGCCATTTTTTTAGAGTCGTTCTTTGACTTATTCGCAATATTTATCCACGTAAAATGGTGTGCATATTTGTTCACTGCTATTCAAATATTCTATTTCAATTTGTGCATCAACATGTCACGTTGGAGAAATGATACCATGGAATAATTTTCAGTTTATAATCTTTGATCATGACGCCTATATGCTCTTTATTTATGAAGATAATTCTCCATTTCGCCGCTTTGTCCTTCAACAGTGACTATTTTCTAAAATTGTAATTTATTGTGTGGAATCGTTAAATTTCTCTTGTCTCCCTGTATCTTATGTCCTCATTTAATGAGTATTTTCAATATTGAAATATGGATTAATGTGTAACCACACATTCTAATCACAGATTTATTCACAATAATTTTTCCACTAAAATAATGTGTACCTACACATTCGTTCAATGTCTATTCTAATATTCTTAATTTGTACCTATATTAAATACTTCTTAATGAGAAAATCTCATTTTAAAATCATTTTTCCTTAATTATTTATGATTACGTTAATTGTAGGTATGTCCTTTATTTAAGAAGGCATTCCCTTTTTCATACATATTACACCTTTATGTCATCTAAAAAGTGATGTCAAATTTTGACCTATTTACACAGTAACACTAGTCTGTCTATTAAATTGTCTTACTTGCATTATTTTACAGAAAAATCTATCCTGTTCATTATATTGTTTACATGCTGTTACACATGATTTTCAGATTATAACTACATGTCATCGATTAACACAAAATGAAGTTGGCTGCAAAAGATTATGGAGCTTATAATGGGTTATGGGCGCACAGACGTGAACTTGGATTTTCACCTCCGATTGGGGCTGGAGATACCTTTGCAAAAAGTCTGTACTCATCTATGAGTTTGTGTGCTCAGTGGGATGCGTTAAAAGATTCAGATGGACTTATGCATGGAGGAGTTTTCAATTTGGAATTCTCGCCTGATGGGTATTTATTTCATAGATGTTTTGATTTAGCTATAAAATAAATGCGTATTAAGTGTTCTATGTTTTATTCAGCTCATTATTAGTGGCAGCGTGTGAAAAAAATTCTATCCTCACTATAGATCCGTTAACATACAAAAAATTGCATTATGTAAGCGATGCACATTCGGATTGTGTGAATTATGTCAAGTAAGCTTAAAAAATATTTCCAAGTTTCCATTGTATTTTATTTATTTGATGTAAGAATGACTTATCGTGCTATTTTTGTACAGATTTTTGGACTCAAAAACATTTGCGACATGCTCAGATGATACTACGGTAGCTTTATGGGATGCTCGTAATTTGCAAAAACCTATTCGTGCTCTGCTAGGCCATTCTAATTGGGTTAAAAATATTGAATATTCTGTAAAAGACAAACTTTTAGTGACATCAGGATTAGATGGCAGCATTTACACTTGGGATATAAATTCATGTACAGAGACAGGTTTCGTTTATCACAGAGTATTCCATGCTCCAGGATTGATGAGATGTAGAATATCACCGGATGCTAGTCAGTTAGTAATGTGTACAACCGGAGGACTTTTGATAATAATTCATAAGCTCAATTTGTCTTCAATGGCAAATGATTTACATGGTTTCAAAGTAGATACTGAACATAGATTGAATATAAATACTTATTTGCAAAAATATTTATTTTCATGTTTTGTTTCAGCCGAATATGTATCGCTTAATGCAAATGACCAATCAGCCCTTACCTATTGCTTCAATGTATAATTACTTGTTTGATCCTAATAGAAAAACAAATCGAGTTGAATTTATTAGTGATTTTCCAAAAAATAATGATGCAGAAGTTGTTAGTTCTTTACAAGTGTGTAGTTTTATTTTCTTTCAATTTGCCCACAAAATAATGTGTGTACCTAATATTTTCATATTTTTAAGATTCATCCACAAGGATGGTGTGCACTAAGTAGAAATATAAGTCACAATGATAAATCAGAGGTAATAAATTATTGTAATGTAAGTGTTTTTGGCATTCTTTGTTATTTGACTGAAAATTAATTGCAGTGGACTTGTATTCATGATATTCAAGAATCTGAAATTGTTCCTGAAGAATCAGAAGAAGTTGTTCCAAGTGTTCCTGCAAGAGTAACACGAAGATCGACTAGAGCCAGGTTATTAAACAGTACTATGACTAGAAGCAGAACTCAAAGCAATCGGGACAATGAACAATCTGGAGGGACACAACAGTCTTCTTCTAGATCGACACAAACGGCACCTTGGAGACTTATTAATTATAGGAATTCAACATCGCCTGCCAGTAATCGAAGAGTTTGTGTTTTCATTTTGTTTAAATGTAATTATTATAATCATTAATTTTTCACTAAGATAATTTTTCACTTGTTTAGGCATCTTCGGTTCTTAGTCAAAATGATATCTGGGAAGCTCTTCTATCGGTGGGTCAAAATAGAATACGCCGAGCTCAAATATTCAGGTAATTTGTCCATTACACCATTATTCATTTAATAACTATATCACCATTTTGAAAATATTCATTTGATATACAGAGGTGAATCGAGAAGTTTTAATATGCAGCAAATAACCGGGATCAATTCCGGTATTACTATATCGTTGGATAACGATGCAGAAAATAATATTTTTACAGCAGTGTACGTCAGTTAATTTACTGATATTCTTCAAATTTTACTGCAGTTATATTTATTATGCTATATTTATTTTACAGAAGGCGACCTTCTCCTAGTTCCTCTAGTTCTTCTAATTCAAGTGATGGTGCAGTTGTTATCGAATCTAACAGAACTGCAAGTGAAAATGAACAAGCAAAACGGCATACAATAATACAAAATAAAAAACGGTTGCTATATTACATACAAGAGCCTAATGTTGGAAAGGGTTTTATAAAGGTGAAGATAATTTCGCTATCAAAAAAAACATTACAGTTCTATTGTATATTCTTAAATTCGAATTTCACATTTTAGGAATTATGCTTTTCGGCTGACGGGCGTCTTGTTTGTTCTCCATATGGTTATGGGGTGCGATTGTTGAGTTTCACCGACAATTGTTCGGAGTTACCAACTTGTGTGCCCAAGACTGGAAATCCCGTAGCCCTTACAGAATTGTGGAAGAGTATATATCATGACGACTATGTAGTCACTGCCAAATTTAGCCCTAGACATTTCATGTTGGCGACAGGCTGTCTTAGTGGACGAATTATTTGGTATCAACCACGTGCTTAATTTTGATTTCAAATACTCATGCATTTGTTAATATACGCCCTATTCTCTGTACAAGATGGATTCATTTCAAAGATTAGATGATCATATAAAAGTGGCAGATAGATTCCAATTTTAAACTCATTGTGAACTGTTTTAAATTTTATTGTAGTAAATTCTGTTACACATGTAGTTCATGCATAATAGTTACTATAATTAAGCTCCCCCCTTCCTCTGTGAAATATCAAAGCTGAAAATATCGAATTATAATGATGCAGAAAGCTTCCTAGGTGCACACACAACTTAGAAAGTTTCACTGCAAAAGGATTAGCCTTTTCCAAGTCCATAAATAACGTACAGATATACATTCATTTTTATTTTTATAGATATATTTAACGTTTATGGTTCAAGTGAAAAGAAAAATTAGGGAATCTATCAGTTTTTTTTTTCAAACCGTGTTAATTTGCAATTATTCAAATGAGAATTTGGTGTACCTATATTATCAATCAATTGAAAGATTAATTTGTAAGTTATTAGTATTCCCATATACATTTTATTTAAAACATCGATGAATTAACTGATGCATAATATAATACTATTTAAGTCTAAAGTCAAAACTATCAGCAGCTTTTAAATAATTGTTAGGTTTATCATTTCTTTAATTTTATTTTGATATATTGATATTTTATTTGAATTTTTAGCCCTTTATGTAAACTTATGTACATATTTGAAAATTTTCATTGTCTTTCTATTTTATTGACGTCTCAAATTTTACTATATTTATATACATATTATCTGAATGAATATGATTTTCAACACAATCTCGAATTTTGATTCCATCATGGGTTAATTTAAAACTTAATATTCTAAATGTATTGAAATAAAGATACAATATTTGTTAATAATAAGACATTTCATTTTACCTATATATTTTTTATATGAATATTTTGTTGTCATTGTTTATTAGTTATTCTCATATTTATACACTTATGATGTGAAAAGTACACTATGGATACAGCAATGGTGTGTTCATAAATCATATTGACTTAAAGCCTGTCTTCTGAAGTTTAGCTTTGGCTTCAGCTTCAATTTTCATTTCATAATTTTGATAATTGATAAAACTACACATAATAAAATTCATATTTATTCTTTATGATCAATTATAACAATCTAACACAATATAACATTGCATAACGCTTACAATTTTCATATGCATATATGACCTCTACGTTGATCATACGTGACCACCTTCTTTCAATTTAGCAACTAAAGTATCGACATCAGGTATTATGGAACCAGCTTGTCTCACTGGTGGTTCTTCAACGGAAACAACTTTTATACGAGGAGCAGTGTCTACACCTAAATCTTTAGCTGTGACTTTCTTGATGGGCTTCTTTTTTGCTTTCTTTAAATTATGAAAGAAAAATGAAGAATGATATCGAAAGTATAATAAATAAATAATGATAATTGAAACTAACCATGATGTTAGGCAAAGTGGCATATCTTGGTTCGTTGAGTCGCAAATCTGCACTGATTACTGCAGGTATTTTGCATTTGATAGTTTCCAATCCACCATCAACTTCTCTTGTTACGTTTAAACCACTATCTGTCTTCTCTACCTATAAAAGTGGAACATAAATATACAAACAAATTATTTACAATTCACAATATATTTCTTTGAATACTTTTGATGCAAAAGTAGCTTGAGGCCAATCTAATAAAGCAGCAGTCATTTGAGCTGTTTGATTTGAATCATCATCTATAGCCTGTAATAGAAAATTTTGAAAATAAGTGATTTTTAATAGAAATTTCAAGTTGCATTGAAATTCATTATCACCTGTTTTCCGACGAAAATCAAATCTGCCTTTTCGTCTTGAGCTAATTTAGCAAGAATTTTCGAAACATGAATTGGTTGTAACGTATCATATTCCGCACCAGAGATTTCCACATGAATACCTTTATCTGCTCCCATGGCCAGTGCTGTACGTATAGTATCCTAAATAAATAATAAAAAAAAAATAGGTACATCTGCATTTTGATTTGTTTAATTTGGAGGATGACAAACAAGTCTTATCTCTTCGCTATTTTTACAATAAAGCATTCTTATCTAACATGTTATGTGTATAGTAGATTTCGGAATATTTTATATTTATGGTAATTAGACAAAGCAGTTCTGATTAAAAATATCGTAAACATAAATGCTTACTTGAGCTTGAGCTGGACCACACGATACCGCAATTATTTCAGAGACTAATTTTTTTTCCTTCATTCGAATGGCTTCTTCCATTGCAATTTCATCGAATGGATTCATAGAATGTTTCACACCCTCGGTGACTACGCCAGTTTTATCTGGTTTCACTCGAACCTAAAATAAAGTTCGTTAAATTTATAATGGAGAGATCAATTTCCATAAAACAAACTTGGTGAAAATATACATTTATGATTTTTAAATCAAATGCATACTAATAAATATTGTCGAATATTTTTATACTTGGTAATCATAATTGAATTTGATCTGATTAATAAAGAAATCCTAAGCCAACTATAATGAAAAACATACATGAATTATGTTACTTTTTTTTCCATTTAAAACGATAATAAATTACAATATTGTTGTTACTATATATGAAGAGTTGAGATTTCACAATTGAATTAGATTGAAAGATGGAGTTATATAAAAATAAGCACAATAGGAACAACCTTTGTACCTTTTAGGACATTTTGTAAAATATCGAGATGTAATAATTTATAAAACTAAATTGGTGAATTAAAACGTTTAGATATTACCTTGACGGCATAATCGATGACTCTTTTGACTCCGACTAAAACTCGAGACATTTTAAAAAACGAAAACTTGTTATTTTCTACGTGACACCCAAGTTTAACCAGACACTGGAGAAACGTCACTGATTGAGATTACAATATACACTGTAGCCAACATATTAATATCATCAATAAGTATGTACTACGCAAATTCTGTTTTATATCTTTCGAAAGTAAAAATTAATTTTGTATCAAAAATTGAAATAATAAACACTTTCCTATTTATTTCCATATCAAAAACTGAATAATATTTCAAACAAAACAATATTCATAGGTCATTATCTCAATTTTAAGGCTAAAAAGTATTTTTTTCTTCAATATTTTAGTGGGAAAAGTTACAAATAGAATTTATATTAAATAATATTTTATAAGAAATAAGAACTCAATGTAACATAGAATAAAAATATTTATTTACCCAATCATTCAATTATTTGATAAAAAAATTATAAAGCTATAAAATTTGTGCAATTTTAATGCTAATTTAACAGATGGCAATGCGCTATTTTCGTATTGACATTGACAGGTGGTCGGTTGAATATGTGACGTATCCGTTTAAGCAAACCTTATGCACGAAAATAAACCGCAGTTAACGAGTTTGATTTAGGTTCGCGCGCTTTTTCAGTTTCAAACGGTGATGAGTCTCATCATCAGTTAATTGCTATGAGTGAGGAGTCTCCGCAAGAGAAGCAGCACAATGAGATCGAGGCTCTGAAGGTTCGTTTTCGATTTGTTTCGAACACATTTTCAGAACGTAACCTTTCTTTTGTAAAATCAATCATGTTTTGATATTTTCTGCTTTGAGTTCAACATTTTTTTATTTCACTTGTGTGTTTAACATTTCAACTTGAATATTTTCTATTTTCAGTTTAATATTTTCTTCTTCAAGTTTCATATTTTACATTTTGAGTTTAATATTTTCTACTTTCAGTCTAACATTTTCTTATTTAAAGTGGTTTCATCAAATTCCTGATTCATTCATCTCATGTATTATGGAAAATATTTAACTCAAAATAAAGATTATGACTATTTGCAAAGTTTCATGTAATTTCAAAGTAGCATTTTTAATTATTTATTTGAATAAAAAAATAAGTCTTATTGTGGTCTTGAAATTGACTTGTTTTTCACTATACTAATTTGTTTTATTGATTTTCAGGCAATATTTGGAGAAGATTTGAAAGATTTAAGAGCACCTAGTGTGTGGAAAAAATGGAGGCCATTGGATTTATTGCTTACTTTGTATCCACAGCAAGGTTCTTCGGGAAACCAAGAAGTTCATTGCACAATCGGTTTGCACATTACATGCTCTCCAGAATATCCAGAAATGTGACGAGATTTTCATTTTTATTTTTGCCAAGTAATGTATGAATAAAGATGTATAATAATTGATCGTTTGCTATTTTAGAGAGCCAGAATTAGAAGTGAAGAATTCGAAAGGATTGTCTGATTCCCAAATACAAATTTTACTCGAAGAATTGAAAAAAATATCGCAAAGTTTAAAAGGAGAAGTAATGATTTTCGAACTGGCTCAACATGTGCAGGTTATTAATTTTTATTTATTATTTTGTTATTTTTCTTATAATTTTTTGAATTCATACAATTTTTTATTTGTACTAGACATTTTTACATCAATATAATAAACCCGGATTCAAATCATTCTATGAAGAAATGCTTAGTAGACAAAAAGAAAACGAACGAATGAAACTTCACGATAAACAAGTCAAAGAAGATAAAGAGGTCTGTATTTTTTCTAATGTTTATTATCTAATGAATGTTTATAGCTTAATATGTATCACATTAATGTTTTGAAATATTGCGCAATTTTTTTGTTATCATTTGAATTGCATTATAAATTGTTTGATATTCAATTTCCTAATTTATTTTTTATGTGATCGATTTTGTTCTAATTTTAGAGGCAAGAAATTAAAGATGAAATTTTGAAACGCAAAAAAATATTGAAAATGGAATCTAAGTTGCGGAAAGAAACGAGGCTTAGTAAATGTACAGAAGTTAATGAAAACAGTAACTCTACAATGTCTACGGCAATTGGTGCCAATGATAAAAATATTGTATTTAGGTGAATGATTTTACCTTCACTGTTTTTTTATATTGTTTTCAGTATTACAAAAATCACATTTATTTTTCAGAAAACGCCAATCAACCTCAGAATGTTCAGATGTAAGTTTCTGTGAACACCGTGGTACAAAAACAATCAATTTCAAAGGAGATAAACTTATTACTAGAGGAAAATGTTTGGGTAATTTTTCCAGATATTTCATGTAGGTATCTATTATTAAAATTTTATTTTTACATTTTTTTTTTCAGGACACTCAGATAATGGTTATGTTACGTATGCTGGATTAGATACCATCACTGGTGAATTATTGGCTATATCTGAATGGATATTAGATTACAACGTTAGCCAAAAAAATAATCATATGAAAAATAATCATAATAAAAGAGGCGAATCACCAAAACACAGCTTGGCTGTCCGATACGATCAAGCTTCTTGCATGAGGCAAATAGCCAACGTTGAACAAGAGTTGAATTTTCTCACTAAACTTCACCATTCAAACCTCGTACATTATTTGAATATAAAATATACAAACGAAAATGACAATATATTTTTATATTTACTTCAAGAATTCATTATAGGTTTGATTTAATTAATTTATCTGATATTTTTTTCTATATAAGATTTTTCAATTTATCAATTGATTGTTTGAAGGGGGGAGTGTTTCTACTTTATATTTGAAAGATAGTGTAATAATGGAAATAGATGTTTTACGACATTTTGCATTCGGCTTATTGGATGCGATTGATTTTCTTCACCGAAATAATGTTGTTCATAAAGATATAAAAGATACAAATGTATTTATAGATAGAATGGGAACTATTAGATTAGCCGATTACAGTATTGTCAAAAGATTGATGGAATTATACCAAAACAGTGAAAATAATATAAAGTACATATATTTTTTGTATATTAACTATTTTAATTTATTTATATTAATTTGAAATTATAAAGTGTTAAATTAATATTTATTTTACAAGATATACAAAGAAGAATGACATTTTTCAAATTGGAATATTGTTGATATCATTATTGAAAGGTGAATTAATAAGTGATAATGATGTTTCAATACCAACAAATATTTCACCGGAACTGAATGATTTCATTTCAAAGTAATACAACAATACAAATTTGCATTTCCAATTTCCGTTGTAATTTTATATTTTCATTTTGGATTTATATTTTTAGATGTATTGATAAAAATGAGAGAACAAGATGGTCCTCTGAACAATTGTTAAATCATCAATTCATCAAAACACCAATAAATAAACCTTTGCCTAAAGCGATAGACCATAATGATCTCTCTGGATCTGATGTAATTAAAAATATTTACTTATAAAATTCTATGTTTTATGTATTCTATTTGTGAACATGATTGTTTTTGTTATTAAGGGTGGCCAAGATGAATCCCAAGGTGCTATTGATCTTGAACTTTTCATACCTTCAGGTTCGAGTGGTCAATCGAGAATCAAAAATGAGTTTGAAATCCTCAAATGGTTAGGGAAAGGAGCTTTTGGTGATGTTTTAAAAGTATATTTTGAAACTGATAACATAACTTGAAAAATGACATTATTTTACAGTTTTGTAATTTTCAGGTGAAAAATAAATTAGACGGCGGTTGTTATGCGATCAAACGAATTGAATTGAATCCGAAAAATAAACAACTCAATAAGAAAATCACTAGAGAAGTTAAACTTTTGTCTCGACTGAATCATGAAAATGTAGTAAGGTATTATAACAGTTGGATAGAAAGTGCGATATTGGAACAAAAAAAAGATATGAGTGAATCTGATACATCTAGTAAAACGCCAACGAAAAAAGTTGGAGTCAACGAAAGCAATACAATGCAGTATTCGTTTGGAAATGATGTATGCACATAGATTTTTTTTCTTTCAGTTGTGCTCAATCTATTTGTAACTCGCATTTTATTTTTATTCGTAGGACATAGAAAAATTTGCACCTCCTGCACAATCTATTGAGTGGTCAATATCATATTCGTCATCCAAACAGAAGCAGGATAATAATGTTCCAGAAAGTTCATCTGACAGTGAAGATGATGATGATGATGATGATGACGATGACGATGATGACGATGTTTGGGTTAATTTTCTGTAAGTCAGTTACCATCTTTATTATAGATTATATGGGTAATTCATTTTTTAACTTCTGGTTCATTTCAGATCAGAAATTAAAACCTCATCAAATAGTGATTCTATTGAATTTAAAGGGAATGGTTCCACTACAGATTTGGATGACTCCAGTCTTACATCAGAAAAAGAAAACAATAAGAGTTTATTACAAAATAATAGCAAACAATCTGAATCTGAAATAGATTTAGTGCAAATTCAATATTTGTATATTCAGATGGAATTTTGTGAAAAAAGTACTTTGAGGTTTGAATTTTGACATCTTTTTTATTTTGAGAATCTTATAGTAGGTACTAGCAAGTTTTATATGTATCATCATATTTGTTTTAGAAATGCAATAGACAACGGACTACATGCAGATTCAGATAGAGTGTGGCGTTTATTCAGAGAAATTGTTGAAGGCTTATCTCATATTCATCAACAAGGAATGATACATCGGGATCTCAAGCCTGTAAATATTTTCCTCGATTCAAACGATCATGTTAAAATAGGAGATTTTGGACTAGCTACCAACATTTTACCTAAAACACAGCCATTTATCGAAAAAAAGAATATTCAAGGTACTGTAATTATTTCGAAACTTTTTTTATAATTTACGTAGAATTTGCAACATAGATTTGAAATTCGTTTTAATTTTCAGAAGTCCATTACTCTCAGGATCCAGGAGACATTTCTTTAACTGGTCATGTATGTTACTATTTTCATACACTAATTTATTTTTAAAGCAATTGCGCAATTTTATTCTATCTGACTTTTAATTGCATTTTTAAGGTTGGAACTGCTTTATATGTTGCTCCTGAACTTGTTACGACTGGTAATAAAGCTATTTATAATCAAAAAGTGGATATTTATTCACTTGGGATAATATTATTTGAAATGTCATATAAACCGTTGAACACTGGTATGGAAAGAGTAAAGATTTTGGGAAATTTGCGTAGTAAAGAAATTATTTTACCAGAAAATTTCAATGTTCAAGAAAACTCTAATCAAATTTTTCTCATACGGTATGTTAATTATGCTGTAGTAGGTATATATTTTAGTATTATATATGTATAATTCATCGCTAATATCTTATACGAAACAATTTTGTTGTTATTATTTTTATTTGAAATTATTTCGGTAAAAAAAATTAAGAATAATTTTATGTTCTATTTTGAAGGTGGCTTTTAAATCATGATGGTAGTAGTCGTCCAACTTGCACTGAAATATTGCAATGTGAACAATTGCCGAGCGCTTTAGAAGAATTCGAATTAAAAGAAGTTCTCAGGCATGCATTAGCATTTAGGTCATCAAAAGCATACCGTCATTTGATAACAGCGTGTTTCCAACAGGTTTTATTGTGTAGAACAATTCTTTCTATTTTTTCAACTTCATTTTATATTCTCATGTCACTTTTAAGGAATTGACACCTGCAGAAGCTATTACGTATGATATGAATATATTTAAATCGACTCTTCACCACAAACAGAATTTTTTCATCACATCTTCTATAAAAGAATCTGTACATATAACTTCCTTTTATTATCGAAAAATGTACTTATATTATGAGTTAATATAATTATTATTTATCTGTTTCACTTAAAGGTCATGAAAGTTTTCAAACTGCATGGGGGCATTGAATTACCAACGCCTTTATTGCTTCCTTTGTGTCATTTGTATGATTTCGTTGAATCTAGTGTGCGATTGATGACCCATAGCGGCGATGTTGTCCACCTTCCTCATGATTTGAGGTTTTTCATATAAATGAGCTTGATTATTATATATTGTATTATATATTATGCTTGACAGTTTTCATGTATAAGTATATTTTTTCAGAGTTCCCTTTGCCAGATATATTGTTCGTAATGGTATTACCTTATTGAAACGGTTTTCAATCGAAAGAGTTTATAGAGAAAAGAAAATATATGGTTTTCATCCTAGAGAGCTGTATGAATGCGCTTTTGATATTGTGACACCGACTCCTGGTAATATATTCTGATAATTTAATGTAATTTATTTATCAGTTTTAATGTATTGCATTTTTCATTATTTATATATATTGACTTTTAGGTAATCTTTTTGCTGAAGCTGAACTTTTATCAATTGTTTATGAAATTTCAAATGAAATACCATCAATTAAGTGCAAAAATTTGACTATTCATTTAAATCATACAAATCTATTGAAAGCGATTTTAATGAATTGTGGAATCGAAGAAGAAAAGTATACGGATATTTACACAATATTATCAGATGCAAGAGTAAGTCCATGTCTTTAAAATTTTGTAAGTGTTAAAATGAAATTAACGTGATAATTTTTTTCCAGGATGGAAAATTATCATCATTTCAAGTTCGGACACATCTTATATCTTTATGTCTATCAGATCAAGCTATCATGACTTTTTTCAGTTTAATGGAAACTGAATGCGCTGTTGAAAAATTATCAGTCGTACTTAAGCCATTAATGAGAAAAAAAGGAGAAGCAAGTGCTTTGGCTAGAGCTGGAATAAAAGATTTGGAAACTATAGTTCATAACGCTGAAATTTTAGGAGTTAAGGTACCACTAGTATTTTATATGTACATTTATAAATATTCTTAATGTAGAAAATATGAGATGCGAACAAATTCAGTTTTTAATCAAATTGATTTTAGTGTCCCATTTTAATTTCACCTTGCATGGTTTACAATATATATCAATACTCGGGGATGATGTGTCAGTTTATTTGTGAATTGAAGAAAAAACGTAGAAAAGGTGCATGGGATGTAATTGCAGCTGGAGGAAGATATGATAATTTGCTTTCTGATTTAAGGTTGTCTTATTTGTTTAACTTTTTTTATAGTTTTTTCATACTTATAACCGTTTTCAATTTTTTGCAGAAAAACTTTAAAACACGTAGATCTGACGAATAAAAGTGAAGTGCCATCTCAATCGGCTGTAGGTATATCATTGTCATTAGAGAGATTAGTTCAAGGTGCCATAATGGGTGCTGATGATGACCCATATTTAACATCTACTTCTTGTGATGTTTGCGTATGTTCTACATCTTCGTCCAAATCTGCGACAAAAGAAAAAGCAAAGGTTTGCAATACTTAAACAATAATCTTTTGTTTTCATTTTTTTTTATATGTGTATGTATTATTGAATTTGTAGATAGTGAGTATGCTTTGGAACGCTGGGATTAAAGCAAATTTAATAGACACCGTTAATCTAGACGAAATTCAAGACACTTGTAGAGAATTAGCCACTGCTCACATTATTATAGTATCAGAATCAGAGCAAGGAACATTACGAGTCAGAAGTTGGGAGAGAGATAGGTAATTAGTATGAAATTTTTCATTAACATAATTAGTGCCTTAGAATTACAATAATAATTCATGTTTTTGAAGATTTCACGAGCGTAAAGTCAACACAGGGGAAATTCTTGATTTTATGCAACGTTTGCTGAAAACATGGAATGATGATACTGAAAATTCATCTAACATTGGAAATATTTCTTTTACAAATGTTCAAACATCGAAGAGTGAAAGTGTGTTAACAGTATAATTGAAACTTTTCATAACATTTCTAATCTTTAGAACCAAAATGTTGTTTTTTTTATTTCCAGGTAAAATTAATAATGATATTGATCGATCCAATTCATTAATGCCAAATGTAGCTGTTAATTTTATAACACCAGAAAAACTTGCTGCTAATACAAGAAGGCGGTTTGAAAATCAGGTAGAATAAAAAAAATATGAAGAATTGTTTGCTAAATATAAATTATTTTTATTAGATTTTAGCTCAAATGTCAAATACACTGCAAAAAATTTCACCAAAAAATAGAGTTCAAATATTGGCAGTTTATTTAGACGGAAACGTTTTGAGAAGTCTAACTTCGTATTTGGAAATAGATGTTCAACAAAATATGCATGATAAAGCTGTGAGAACTATTGTCGAGAAGTAAGCATTTAAATAAGTTAAAAAATATATTGATTTTCATACAAGTACCTATTTAAAAAAAAAATCGTTTTTTAGACATCCCCGTAATAAAAAATATCTGATGGAAGTGTGTGATGAGTTTCGTGACCTTACTGAAGAGAAGAATAGACCCATAATAGCATTATACAGTTTACAAGATTCTGTATTCAAAATTTTTATATAAAAATTAACAAGTGCAATACATATGACATTTTTTTCGTTGATACAACATACCTATGATATTCTTGAAAGCCATGTTATTTTATTATGTATGAAGTTATTTTTCCAATAATAAGTTTTATATTTATTCAACATTTTTTATTATAACATTTCATTAACTGTTAAGTATTAATAAGTATCTACATATATACCTATATATTTTTGAAGGTTAAATTTAATGTTTGCAGTGTGATTGAATACATAAAACATTGTTTAATATTACATTAATTCGTAACATCTGATGAAAACTCATTTGTAATGTTGTTTGATGTTATATTGAGCGGTAAACAATTTGGAGCTGTCGCCATTATTGTAACAGAACTGATGAGCATTGACATTATCAATATCCAAAAGCTAGAAAAAATGATGCGACGTGTCCATACCCAAAATGGATCATATTCAAATTTCATTAATTCTTCTACAGTTAATCCTTGTCGTTCTTGAAAAATTTTCCTTTCAACACACAAAACAATTAGAAACGAACTAATGATCTTTTTTATAAAAAAATAAGAATATGTACTTACTTTGTTTTAGTTTCTGGAGTACTGAAGTCTATTATGGTTGTACAGTTTGTATTTACAATAAGAGGACTGTTTTCATTGAGAACCATTTCGATATTTTGATATAACTATTTTATAGAGGTTATTATGTTATTCGTGTTTCTTCAAAATCAATATTAGAATATTATATGCCACATATGCTACTCGCAATTTTCATTCCTTAATAGTTTTCCGCATTAAATAGTTCATTAGTGTGATTATACTGGAAACATTTGTTACAGTGCAATAAGATTCTTTTTGCGAAAACAATGTATTATCTTTGCAATTCCTTCAGTAACTGGTTACCAAATTCAAAAAACTATTGAAACACTAGCAGTGAAATGCTATCGTTGAATTATAAATGAATTTATGGAGTGTCTAGTGCAAATTTATTGATTTATTTATGAATAAATATATTTTTACCAGAAATAATTAACAAAAGGTTATCTTTTCTGTACAATTATTATTAGTATCTTTTGGTATGTATAATACTTTTTGTAATTAACATTGACCCAAAGTTAAAGATAAGGAATATTGTATTTTGTAAACATAAATCATTATTAAATTTATTTATAATAAATACTATTCGAATAGAACGAGTCTTACACATGTTTGAAATAATCTAAACTAGGTACTTTAATAATTTAGTTTACTTTTTGATCATAGACCAAATAATTTTGTACTTAGGTAGGTATATGATATTTGTTAATATTTTCATCCTTATCTTTGCGTTTGTCAAAAAAAAAATCAGGTTATTCGTATGGTTAGGGATTATGTTAGGTTGGAACAGTAGTTAAACTAAGTTTGAACCAATGGAGTGTGTAGAACAGGAAAATATTGTAGGTAGTTATATTACAGAAAAAATCTGTCATTCAAAATAATTAAAGTCTGAACAACTTAAAATAAATAATCAATAAAGCTTCAAAAATACATTTATAAATAGTTAAATTTATTAATAATAAATAACAAAATAACATTATAATCAACATCAATATATGTATATTGTAATATGTTTTTCATTAAATATATATATTATGTGTGTGTGTTCTTAGAATATACTTATATTCGTTTATAAGTATATTCTAGATTAGTGCAATTGGAGTTGACATAATTTGCACCGATTTACAAGCGGTATTAAAAAAATCTAAATGGAAAAACAAAAAGATATCTCATTCATAAAACAAAATAAATTAAGCACCTTCAAATAATTTATATCGTTAAAACTATTAAAAAAATACATAAAATTTTATTTGAACCTAACGATGATGGTGAAATCGACAGAAAATTTTCAAAACTATGAAACAAGTTTTCCACATTAAAAGTATTGAATTTCAAGTGGAATACTTGTATTTATTAAAAAAAAAAAAAACAACAAAAGTATTCATTTCGTTTATATATCTAATCAACAAAGATTGAAAACAAAAAGATATTTATTGATCATGAATATAAGACAACAACAAAAATAATTTATGGAAATGAAATCATAAGAGTTTAAGAATTTAAGATGTGATTTTTTCAAGTAAAATAAGCATTCTAAGTTAATGTCTTGAGCGGATATATGTATTTATATAGCATCTTGATAAAAAATGCTGACCTGATGTGATGATCCGCTTGCTTCTTTTGATACGCTTCCATCGTCTTTCGCTTCATTCATATTTAGCACAATTTCAAAAATACACTTTTTCATTTCATTGACAAAAATCCTAACAAATTTGTAAAATAACAATTAAAAAAAATTGAAGAATGCGTAACCTATATACAATTTATAACGATTTGCACAGACATTTCGATCGCTTTAAAATATTGTCATTCTCAGTTTCGATTCGAAAATGGAAACACTCTAATACTATAATCATAAGCATTACGATTATAATGGATTTACAAGCTGACGGAGCACTCGGTTACTAAATATATATGATACACATAACTGAAACAAAGCATACCCATAACTTCCGACTTTATAAACGATCGAGAATCATCTGAACAAATCCTGAACACATCTTATGTTATTTGACTAGCGCCCATCGACCAGCTGATGGAAGAATCTGTGTGAAATTTTTTGGATTTTTCGATCTTCGACCACAAACATATGAATTGTACCCATAATTATGATAATATCGTAAATCAATAGAAGAAAAATTATGAGTTAACCATTCATTTTGGTTCACATTGTTATAAAGTAGAATAATACTTTTGGTTTTCCAAACCTGAAATAAATTGCAGAATTGAAAGAATCTTATTCGTTGTGATATTTTACTTTAAATAGCACGCATTAAAATATTAAATACCTATACAAAACATAAAATATCTCAAAAAATGACATACACCATTGTCATAATTATGGACACAATTTTACAACACGAACGAAATAACGCTGAAATATAGATTGTGAAGTGTTCATAATGGAGAGCTCATTGAATTGAAAAAAGCCTATTCGCACGTATTGTAGGAAGCATATGTTTCGTGGCACATAAAAATATTTAACAAATAAATAACATCTATTCTAATAAGACATAAATTCACAGTATTAATTTACAATTTAAATACTAGTCTATTTGTATGCTTCATTTAATAATATTATCATTATTTTTATATTATATATGGTGTTTACATACGTAACACGATGAAAAATACAAAAGGAAAACAAAACGGGAAAAAAGGAGAAAGGTCAAAAACGAATCATAATGTAAACCCACAATGGGATCTCTGCAAAAACATTAACTTTTATATATAGATAAAGATGGAATGCGATTCTGTAATTATCCAATCAGTTTAGATTTTTTTTTGCAGCGATGCCAATGTATTGAACAGAATATATAATAGATTTAGCTTAAAAATTAAATCAATAGAAATCTATTTTAAAAACAAGGGTAAAATGCACAGGTCATAAAATTAGAGATATGCAGATAAAAGCTTCATATAGAAAAATTGTCGACCCCCCCTTTTCAACAAGCAATGAAAGTTACAAATAAAAATCATATCAAGATCAATGTTGGACGGAGAGACATCCTCTGTATTAAAAATGGCTTCAAAACTTTCATTAGATTTGTTTTCAATACAGTTTTAGCATATTTTTGAGTGAATACTGAATATGATTTTTTGAAGGGCTCGACGAAGTAATTTAAAAAAGTGTTTGAAGAAATATAAAAAATCAAAACAAGTACCTAGTAAAATAAAATACATATTGCATTATTTACAATAAACATTTATAATCTTTTGAAGATTTTCATAACTTTCAGGTGTCTTTTCGCTTAGCGTATAAATACTTACAGTAATTAGTTAGTAATAGGATTAAATAACAAAATTAATAAAAATATCAAATAAATTAAATTTATAATGAGTGTAAACTAAGCATTCACATATAATTGAAGATGCACATTTCAAATAAAATATATTTTTCATTCCTTTGGTCTGAAGAGTTTTGTATAGTTACGTAGACGAGACATAATAAAATATTCATATTTTTATGGAAAGTCTAAAATATTAAAATCCACCATAAACATTCACAGACAATTAATGTAAAGATGAAAATTTAGCTCAATTATCTTAGATGAAGTTTATATGAAACTTGTTTTCATAATTTAAAATGATCGAAAACATTATGAATGCTGAATTTATGTATTTTTTGAGATGACGTTATAAAATTTTTAGAAACGTTACGAGAATACATTACAAGAATACTTAAGAAATCGAAGATAGAGTATATAAGCAACGTACAATGCTATCAAATGATGATTATAGATGTAATTTTCAAAAACTAATTATCTACACAGAAAATTGGTACTTGACAATGATTTTTCTTTTCCATTCTAAGGATATATATAATTGTATGAGACAACTAGTTTAAAATTGTAATACACATTTGAGATCTATATAGACAAATAGATAGTGGTCGAGATGATAGCTCAATAATAATAGTAGTAGTGTTTATTTCATATACAATTGGTTCAATTAAATGTACTTTGAATAAGAGTTGTTATGAAAATGTTGTTTAGAAAGGTAGAATCAAGTATGTATGAGTTAAATTCACTAATTTTAAAAGGATTATCATTATCACAGTACACATAATTGTAATTGTGAGTTTCGATCAATTTTGCACAGTTATACTTTTTACAGCGTTAAGAATGAAATCGAAATATAGTTTTATTTAGCAAAATCAAATAGTACAGGCTATACAGTGAAATAAATCATAAGAGACATTTTGAAATTTAGTTTTGTTCAATTTTTGCTAAATAGGCGGATTATTAGTTTCTAATTCTAATTACATTTTAATTATTCATATCTACACTTGGAAATAACCAAGTTTTCTTTGTGTCAAAATCAGTCGAAATACAATTTATATTGTGTATCATATATTTTTTAAATTTCGGAATAAATCTAACTATGTATATTAAAAACCGTACAAATACTACGTATTTGTAAATATTTATAAAAACTTGAGGATCCAACTGAGAAGAAATAATTTCATTCTCTTATTGTTAGTATCAATAAATCAACAGGAAATTCTCATAAATTTTTTATTGAATACTTTTTATTTAATGCCAAAATATGTTGTGTAATTCATTTATCTATCAAGTATTGAACTTTCATTGACGGAAACAAAATATGAATTGTTTAACAAAATCACAATTCTCCAATTGTTATTAGTTTATATGTAAATAACAATTAAATGTGTGAATGCATTCTTATTCACACCACTTGAGTCATTCGATTGCTATTTTTTTCTTTTCTATCTTTAAATACATCATCATACATCATTTCTTAAGTTATCTCATATCTCTGCACGTAATTTATTCATTGCTGCCATATAGAATTAACGGTCCCTCGCGATGATATGTGACAACTATCCATCTAAATGGCAAATTTGCTGTTTATTAACAACAAACACATCCCGATACTCCGAACTCATCTCATAATTTAATATGTATAAACGAAAGCAGCATGACGCGCCCTTTTCTAGCACAACCGATATAGACTATATACTCGTCGTCTGAGCGAATCGATGTTTTATATAAATTTAAAATTAATTAGGCGATTAAATAAAAAATTATAATTATAAACGTTCTTTTAATGCTAAGTTTTCTCTTTGTTCCGTTTAAGTTTTTTCGAAAACGATAAAGTTTTATTTTGTTACAATTATATATAATATATCTAAATAGACAAATTTAAAATGTAAAATGAATTTGACTAAATAACGGTGTTGAGTGATCGTTTAATTTTCACACTTTAGAAGCCGACGATGAATCCATAGGCTTCCAGCGTAGACAGGATCAGGTATATCAACCACAAGCTGAACATAAAGGCTGCCGTGATATACTTGAGGGGAACTGCTCCGCCTAATTCACCACCGACTGCTTTGTGCCTTCTCAACAGTAAAATAACAATTGTTACCATGGCTTCACTACAAAAGATGGTTACAGAGAACGCCAAGCTGAAAACAGAAAATTCAATATTTTGATTGATTTAAATGTATGTATAAAATATGCTATGATATTTTTTTTGATTCATTGTGTTGTTTTCTATTATTGTTTTTAAAAACATATTTGATAATAAAACGAGAACTTACTTTCCAGGATTGATGATGAATTTGTTACCATGAGCATTGTGATAAATGGCAGCGATCGACCAAGCGATACCGATTCCCAAGAAAACGTTTACGGCATTACTGCCGGTAACGTTTCCGATTGATGCATCAGCATATTTATCTTGAATGGCAGCCACTTTACTGGCGAATGTATCTAAACAATAGAAAAAAAAATCAATTAGCAAAATGTAAATGTGTACATATTTTATATGAAAATATTGAAAATATCTGTTATTATTTGTAATTATTTAATAGAATTTATGTTTAATTTAAATTATATTATATTAATTTTTGAGTACAAATTTACCTGGTATACTGGTTCCCAGAGCGACAAACACAATAGCTGTCACTGAATCTTTAATACCGAGGGTGCAACCAAAGTGTGATGCTACGTCACCAATTATAGCGGTGACAACGCCGATGCACAGGATAGAGACAACAAAACACAAGTAACCTCCAGCAATATCTGCAATATCAATTACATATGGTATAATTTTATTATTTATAATGGTGTATCAATATAAAACTCTAATTATTATAAAATATATACATATATGTAGTTAGATTGTAATTGAACGAATCTGTATTTTTGTATAAACTGTCAAACATATTATTTCATTACTCTTTAGAGTATTTACATTCACAGCAATCTGTATTTTATATACGAAACGAAATGTCTTATACTTAAAAATTATATAATAAGTAGAGAATAATATTTTGTGGTTTTAGCATCAGCTTTTTATATTCTTATCAGTTATAATAAGTATTATAGATGCGCAAAATATATACATTGTTCTGATTATTAGCTAGTTATTCTCTCAAGCTATTAAAAATAACAATATAGATCGTATGATATTTTCATATAACATATGGATATAGTATTTTGTGTATTTATTCATTACATTTTACAAAAGAGATGCACTGAATACTATCAAAATAAGTATCAAACCCATTAGTAGAGTTCAACGAGTCAAATCTAACAATCTGATCTCACACGGAAGTTCCAACCGTTTCATTATACTTCACTAAGCCTGTTCGAGCTGAGACGAATAAACAGAAGGCGATAATGAAAATACGAAGATATTCTCAAAAGAAGTTGTTTTCAGATTCGAAGAGCGCCTGTTTATTTTCCACGAGTGGACGACACGTGTGAACCTAGAGCTAAGTTATACATATATGTATGTATATTGTGCTTGTAAAGTGTGAAGCTTTAGGGTTAAAATAAATAAAACAAAACGACTGATGAACTGAATAAATATTTGAGTATGTATGCTTACTGCATGATATAAGTTTTCAATTAAAAGAAAAAAATAGGCTGAAAGTATAGAGTTTTTCAAAGTATGCACATGTGTAGATCAAAAATGATGTCAGAAATAATAGCTGAAATAATTTTCAGACTTGTATTTGATAACTTTCATATGTTTTTGATTCGAAAAAGCGTAATTGTTTCAGCGGTTTCGTCGTGTTAAGTACAACCGCATTAAATTTTCACAGCGGTACGATTTCACATTTTCCGAATGCAATTTTCCATTTTGTAAAAACTTTCCCACTTCATTCAGAACGTTTTCGGAAAAGCTGGAAACAAATCCAATATTCGAAACGATTAAAATCGAATATCGGAAACGCAGAATGTTTTCAGGTTCATTCAGGCTTTAATCCCTTTCAGCTTACATTGCATGAAATTGCTTCAAAACATAAATACGTTAGCAGACTCAAAGTTTTGTGACATTTTAAGTATTGTGAATGAAAAAATCGACTGTGACACATACAACAACGAAACTTACGAGAAATGTCGAGACATTTCAGAAGCTCGGTTATAAAAAAATACATACGGAAAAATTTGCTTTGCGAACCACGTCATAAAATATACATTTTTATGAGATTTTTTCGTACTTTCATTTTCGCTACCAATATACATATAGTAAAATTATCGTTTTAGTTGAGATTTTGAATTAAGCAATCGTATCTGAATTATTTAAGATTCAAACATCAATATACATACATGTACATATTTCATATCTTGAATGATCTATAAACAATTAATAATATCTACTGTCATTATTTATTTTTACAAAAATAAGTTTTGCATGGTTATAAGCTAGGTTTAATATTTTGTTGTATTTCGAAATGATTTAAAATAAAATTTCAGATTTTCGTCATTGATACTGATAAGTATTTAAAATACTGAACACATCCATATCCGAATATTCGAAAAATGTAACTTTTTCAAAGGATATATCGAAAATAAACTTTCAAAATATTCGAAAAGTTCTTCAGCATTGATAAAAATATAATCGTCAATAAATATCTATCAATACTGACAGAATGACAGCAAAATATTGAAAAATTTCTTTGAGTTTCACTAAAAATATTTACCTGTCGGAGGCACAAATGCGAATATCAATTTCCAAAACACCGTGAGGATATGCATGAAGTAGTCACTACAAGAAGGTTTTTTTTCTTCGCCTTCCTCTCCGTCGTCATCTTCACCTGAAAAATCGACAAAAAACGGTTGATTAACAACGATCAAGAATACAAAAACGCGAAAAGTGTCCCTTCAACGTAAGCGATTATCGAATCGATTCGGAAAAGTCAGTCCACGTCTAAATTTACACCTCGAAGCCTCGACTGATTGACGTTTTGTGGATATATCCAGAGATGCGTGAAAACGATGTGAGTTTTCCCCCGTGGATGAGGAAAAACGTCGGAAAAACTGTCAGCGACGTCGAGATCGACAAAGCAATTCTTTGCCGAAAAAAAAGTCTAAATGTCGATTCTATTTTTGAAAAGGGAACGTGTATGTATTTCATTTGAAAGTTGTAACATATATCTCCCAATATTTATTATTATTTTTTATGAAAAAAGTACAAATACCAAATTTTTACATAAGAGATACATACAAGATAAATTCACACATATTCACAATAGTACAAATCAGTTCATGGGATGAAACAGATGACTACTTATCAAATCGTTTATACTAAAATTGAGACAGCAGCCACTAGAGCTATCAATGAGAATTGATTTCATATCAAAAACAACTAGTGGTATAAAAATCTGACGAAACATATTACAATTTCCTCGTTCAGATTAAACATGCGCATATAATGTGCAAACCGTAATTGAGGATTGTGGTCTTCGTCCATAATTATTTGCGGCGAATAATAGACCATGGGAATTTAGGTTCTATGAATTATAAACGTGAATCTCACCAACATTACGTGTGAACCGGTACATATACGAAACTCGTGTAATTGAACTTCGGTGTTTCTGTACTCGAATTGCGAGCTTACAACATTATATCTTGTGATGTGTTCGCAATATGATATTTGAAAATATGTTAATATGAAATTCATATAAGTAGATTTTAAGGTGTTTCATTAATCTTTCACAGAATTATAAAATAAAACGATCAAGTTAAGAATATGTTGATTAATCACTAGTACGTTGAATTGAAAAATAAATTTTCTCTTTCTGTATTAATTACGAAAAAGGTAAAATCCCCGTGCGGGACGAATCACTTTCGAGGATTTTACCTTTCAGTGTGGCGTGAAACGTTTGAGTAATCCTATTTTGCGAAAAGGAAAATCTCGCTTTCGCTCTGTGGAAAATTCGCAAAGAAAAACCGCATGTTACACAGATCTAATTTCTAAAAGAACGTAAAATTTTCTATAGAAATAGAACACGTGTTTATTTGATATGCAGAAAGATTAATCGAGACTAATGATAATAATTTTAAGATTAATCAGATATGATGAGAAAATTATTACCTGGACTGACTGTGAGTGCTTCAACGAACTGTTCCTTCCACGACGAAGTCCCAATGAGGATCGAAGCATTCGCTCTTTGAACCAACTTGTCCACAGTATTCTGAAACGACAAAAATAAGAAACATTAGATTTCTGAAACGAAATTCTAGAAGAAGATAAATAAGCGAGGAGCATTCGTCGCGAAAAGCTCGCTGGCGAATTATGATAAGCGGGCGATTTATAAAACTTTCACTTTCGCGTATAATTGCGTATATATCAGCGAAGTCTTCGTATAACATTATCACTATCAACTTTTCTCATCTCGGGTTGAAAGTTATCCGGAATTGCGACTTTAATGAAAATTTCGCCGAGCACCGTTCGCACGTATACAATGGAAACGAGAATCTATAGCAATAAAAGATAACGATTATTCGCTAGTATCATACGTTTTTTAATAATTTTATTAAATACGATCTTCATAATAACCAATATAAGATATAATTATGATTTTCTCCAAGTTGTATCTGTAAGAGTAAAATATAAAAACGTTTTCTTATTGTCGGATTGGCATTGAGTCGTAAAAAAGAAGTTTTCACATTACGCAAAAGCTGCAAAATGAGAGCGTTAATATTTTCAGAAGTCTGTTGCGTACTCAGAAACCGGAAAATATATCGTCTCTTCTTGCGATTATAGTGAATACATTTTCCTATGTCACAAAATGACAAATGATTCGGTCCCGACTTTTCAGAATACAAAAACCTTATTGTGCTCGCACGTGGGGAAAATATAATAAAGTGCCTTTATCGGGAACGTATTAAGCCTCTTTGAATCGCAAACGTCAACATAAAGAAACGCAATTTCATCGCGAGATTTTCATCAACCAATTGCGATTAATATCTATAACGACAATTATCAAATTATATGACAACCCTAGACGCCAATGAGTATAAGTAAATTTATATCGCTAGAGCTATAGAAACTGCTTCTGAATATGTATCTATAGTTATGAAAAGGATATAAACGTTTTAGAATTATATGTTGATATATCGATAATTGAATGCGAAAGTGCTATAAGATAAATGATAATAACTTCATTAGATGAACTTTGTGGATATAACCTTATCAGGTTTTCTGAAAATTGAAAAAAATAAGAAATCTCGCAATGTTTTTTGGATCAAAATGTCAGCATTGAGACAATTATCAAAAAGTGTTCAAAATGTATCAACATTATATTATTTCATATTAACAAATTTAATAAAGCCGCTTAATTAAAATATAAATTCAACTCCAAACACGAATTTTTCAAAATTTTCCTGCAATCAGACCCCTTGGCTTCTAGGGTCTTTACACAGAATATTCAACAGAAGCGTGAAAATTTCCATCGAAACCGAGCCTCGATTGGATCATTGACGGTAACGAAAATCGCAATAACGAGATCAAAAACGACGCCTTTCAGCACAGGACTATAATGGGCGACGATGAAAGTGTCGGTCGAAAGTATCGGAAGGATAATAGAAATATTATATTGCATTATGTGAGAAGGCGACCCTTTTCACCAAAGTGTCACAAACACTGTATTAGCGCTGGATGTTACCGAGATTTACTATATCTATGTCGTGCGAAGGATCCGTGTGTTGGATATCGCGATTTTTTCAGCTTGGTTCTCATATATTCGACGAAAGAAGGAAAATTTTCTATGTATGTTATGTATGTGATATTGCGTTCAATATTGAGCGTTAAACTCGGGCGGAAAGTCTACCGGAGACAGAAGAATGATTTATTAAGTTCATATTAGAGGTTTTATTTTTCGGGTAAATTTTGGTATTATGATTAAGTTTTTTTCAAATGGATATGAAATTATCGATTTAATTACATAAATTATAAAAATTTTGGTAATAATTCGTTTGTAGAGGAGGAGAGCCTATAGAGTTATGGAGTTAATGAAGATGCTGATTAGTTTGTTAACTGTTAGAATGAATTTGAAAACTACGTCGAAAAGAAAATCTTATAATAATCTCATGATCGAAAATTATGAAAATCTGATTAAATAATACATTTAGATCTGCAAAAATAATACAAGAGTCAGAAAATATTAGTCGAAAACGTGAAAATTTTTATATTTAATTTCAAAAGACCATGTCAAAAAAATACAAAACTACAAAAACACGATGAATGAATTGAACAAATTGCAAACGAATATCCCTAAATAAAAAGATCCCTCCTTTCTTCACTCAAGTCCGCAACGCCCATACAATAAATCCAGCTGCCGGCAACTCTTCTTCACATTTCGCATTTCGTTTTTTCAGCAAGAATTCCGACCTTAGTTTCGAATTCAGCACCTGTCCGACCGAGGATATATCTCGACGTGTTTTCCCTGGATAAACACGCCACTTTATCCCGAAGCAGTTTGTCAGCATCCCTTACAACGCGAGGCTTCGATGAGGAGCGTTCGAGGAAATTACCGAAGATGAAGTGCACCGACGGAGGAGTCAGGAAACGGAGACGTTTCGGATAATCGAGACCGAAGCGAGAAAAAATGTGTAATAAGATCGGAGTGTGATAGAGATGAGGATTTTTCACGCGCGATTTGTTCGTAACGGTGTCGCGAGGAAATGCGGGAAATATGTTATCGGGAAAATATCGGATTTTTCTTTTGGCGATGTGATTTGTTGCCGTTATACGGTCGTTATGTGTTATGGCGTTTCCGTTAGCTTGTTACGGACGTAGACTGTTTCATTATTAGGGTGTTTTCGTACAGAGAATTAACGAGCTTGTATGAAATATCTAAAAAAAGTTTCAAGATATATGGACCCTGTCTATTATATATTTTTTTATATTTTTATCATTTTTTTCATATTCGAATAATTGTTATTTACTTTAAGTCATAATTAGTCAGTTATTATGATATGCAAATGGTTTTTATCAGAATAGAGCGAGACTAACTCAGTGCGTTTCCCTGAAAATAAATCGAGTATCTTGAAAATTAAGTGCAAATGCATTCTTATACTAGAATTTGATAGAATTTAATGTTAACCAATTGACAACCAACCAGTAAAATATCGGACATGAGAATCGATCTTTCAATTTCAAGAAGTTTATTTGATCAAAATGTAGAAATAATAGATCATTATTCAATTAATAGTTCGTTGGTAGTTGCCGTTATTGATCGTAGTCAAATCTATAGAAAAATGATGTTAAGCTACGGTCAAACCAACGATTAAACGATTTGAAAGTTCGACAGTAAATTATCAAAATACTTGAAAATATCGATCTGTTTTCTACAATTAAAATACAATCAAACACTAAAGAAAAGAAAACAAACAACAAACCCTTTCCAAAAACAAAACTAACGACGCAAAATTTTCCATGGGACACCACAGCCGTTCGAGAAAACCGCGTTTACGCGAAAACAACACGAGAAGGTAAAGCGAAAACGACGATTTGTGACGCGGCCATAATTTGTTTATTATCCTTTGTTACGCTTTTGAGGAGTGTGAGGTTCTTAGAAGGACGAAAAGGGCGAACTCTTCATACTGTGAAAGGCTCGGTGTGACTCAGCTTAATTGGTATCAGGGCGACGAAGATGTCTGATGAGGATCGCCAGATGGAGAGAAATCTTTTGTTTTATATTTTGATATTATATTTTCGGTGCTTTCATGTCGTATAATATAACATAGGATTTAAATTAATATACATATTTTACTAAACAAATATTTAGATGTTGCTGCATCAAAGCAATCAAAATTGATTAATATGCATCGATGCAATTGTAATTGTCATTAATGAGTATGATAATTAGTTTTGAATAAATCAGTTCTGTGATAATTGATTCTGAATGCAAATCTATTCTCAGCTAATTAGAAATATTTCTGAATCTAAAATTTTAATTTGACCAATGTATTAACTTCTAGTTTGAGTTTTTTTAATTCAAAACATTTTCGTCAAAATAATAAGTCAAAGTTTGAATTTTTTTAACTTCGATTTACGTTTTGAAAGAGCTGTAAAATTTTATCTTACGAAAAAAAATCTAGTTGATGAATATGGTCATAATTCAAGACTGCACCGCTTCAGGATATCATGTCACGTATACTGAATTCCAATTTCCTGGCGGAAGTTCCACCTTTATGAAATATTCGAGATTTTCCTGCGGATTTCAAATGCAATCTTATCTCGAAAATATATACACAGACAACGAACGCAAAGACAGATAGGAAACAAGCACTTTTACTCGAAAGAAACAACAAAACACGACATGAATATTGAACGCTCTTCAACTTTACATTCACGATTTCCAATTTAAAAACTCACGTTATTTATTCGAAAACGAAATCGAGTTCGCAAAGCATCAACATCGCTTTTCTCAGCAATTATTCAGCATCCAATAGAGGGGAAGATGATCGAAACGGACGTCGAAGTATGACACCTAGCCGATCGTTTTCACGGCGGCGAATTTTCTCCTTTTTAAAATATGCACGGAGCAACATTTGCTCCGCTAAATGGGCTTAACGACTTGCTCGTGAAGTTTGGCGGCTGAAAGTATACTTCGGGGACAACATCTCATGATTAAGTAATGAAAACCTTTCAGCGCGGCCAACTCGCCTGAACGGGCCCCCTTTTCTATGGCGATGTACGCTCTATAGCGATGGGGACACTTGTCAAGTTTCGAAATGTTGGAATTTTCAAAAATACTCAAATTTATCGTTGTGATTTAAAAAATATATTAATTATGATGGCTGAATTGAGAAAATTACTTGAAATTATGTGAGGAATCTTGAGCTATGTTACACACTTGGATCGCTGGAGTAGAGTGCAGAAATTGCCTCCTGTATCCATTCGTTCAATTTCAAATGAGGTATAAACAGATTCAAGATCTGTATCAATTTAGGCATATTATTAGATTATTTAATAATTTTCCAACCTTTTTTTGGTTGCAATAAAAAGGTTAAAAGGCGAGATGGTAGGTTTCCCTCGTTATGTTATGGTTGCAATAAATATTCAACATCAAATATGATATTCGTAAAAATAGAGTTTGCATTACACGCTTTAGAGTATAAAATACTCATATAGGTATTATTTAAATTAACAATTAAAAAGAATAAATTAGTTCATAAGAAGTGTAAAGAACAAAAACTTTTTCCATGTACAATGAAACTAAATTTAAAAATTCGAGGATAATATCATGGGATTTTATGAAAAATCTGATTTTAGACATCAATCAATCGGATTTTTTCTGAATCACCGAATGAAGCAAGTCTCCTCGCGTAATATTTCGAAATCGAGGGAGAATTTTCAGCTGAAGGCTTCAGCCATTATTGAGATTCGCGAACGTTGCGAAATTGTATAATGCGAGAGCGTAACGAGAGACGCGAATACTTCCCGCCAATTATAATGTATTAAGCATCGTCTAGAGAAAAATCTTCGTTAAATTACACGAACGGATAAACGTAACGAATTACGAACGTTTTCTGTAATAAGAGATTTCGCTTTTGATTCAGATGAATTTATCATAAGTATCGTACAATCGCTTACGTTGAATTCGGAGCAGAACGGATGTGACGATGAGTTTCGCGTTTAACTGCTTTTGAAAAGGATGATGGTTGAAATTATAATTTAGGATATGCAGAGTCATGAAAATAATAAAAATATTCATATAAAATTGAAATAATTCAAGAACCAAAAAAACAACGTAAAAGAAAGTGTGAAAAGTTATAGTCAATTCAACGTTCATTTCAGTAGATTATATTATCATGATAGATTTTATATTAAAATCATTCATTGAATCCATTATAGGTATTTTTTTCTAAAAAACGTGGTATTATCGGAAACGAATCAATTATGAAATAATCCAAGAGAGAATTCTTTTAAAGCGATATAACACTGCACCGCAAAAAACACAAAACCCTGCACGCAAAATAAAGAACGTACACAAGAAAGAGCTTATGACATAATTTACGTTGTAAGACCGGCCACACAAAAGGTAAACGAAAGGTTAAATATACGACCCATCTAATTTCGTCCGTGGAGAATGTTGCGTGAACGGAGATTACGAACGAGGGAAAAAAACCCGAAAAATAGACGCTTTAAAAAGAAATCCGAATGCGAACAAACAACTATCTATTATGAACGTGTGTGAAGTTTGTATAGAAGTAAGGGGTGGCGATTGGCGATGCAAACTAGGCGGAACTTCGGTGATATATCGTTTATGGATGGAGATGAAAGCTGAAAGGTACTACGGAGTTATGGTGCTGTGGAGTTCAATGTGTGTAGAAAGTGCGTTGTAAATTTCAGTTAGTTGTCGAGTCAAAATAGGCGGTGTTTTTGATGATTTATAGAGTTGGAATTTTTCATATTTGAGAATGAAATACGAATTCTGCGACTGTGTTTTTTCCGAAAATGTAATCTGATTTTATACAATATATCTTTGTATCTAGTAACGAACGGTTTTTTCGCTTAATAGTTGTCATGACACATTCGCGAACTCCACACAAAAAAATACAAGTTGAGGGTTACTAACGAATGAAACGATTTCAAAATCAAAGTCAAACTTTTTCAAAACAAAAACATTTCGAAATCGTGCTCAAGTTCATTTCAAACGGAAGAATCGCCCAAATTTTAAGCAATCATCACTTTCGACCCTAGAGTTCAAACGAGCGCGAAGAGCCCACTCCGAAAGCGAAACCGACGCCGCGAGATCCAAACAAATTCAACAGAAGCGGAACAAAAGGAAAATCGACACCGAAGAAAGCCACGAAGAAAGGAGCCACGAGGTCGGACGAGGGTAGGTTAGTGTTCCGAGGGTCCTGCAGCCACGTCGAGGGAAGGTCGTTCATGGGGGATGAAACTAGGTCGAACGGGGGTCGCGATTCCAGTTTAGGCGAATATGCCTAGGGTGAGCTCATCTCGTCGTTCGTATTTGGGCTATGGGGGATGAGGTGAGTTTATGGGTTTAGGTTAGGGCTTTCAATTTGGTATTCGATATTCGTTTAGTTTCATGTTACTGCAGAAAAAGTCTCAAAATCGTGATGTCTTCAAATGAACAACATATTAGATCAATAAGAGGTTATAATTATAGACATGGTTTGTTTAATTTGTCAACTTCAATTCACAAGTATGCAGCTATATGTGTTCATAATCAAACAAAATAAAATATAATCCATCATATTTAGTCTGAATTTTTGAACTGGTTCATAGAACTCGGTGCGGTTTCATTTCTAGCAGCCTTTTGAGGATTGGATTTGAGATCTCTTTTTTCAGATATATAATGTTAATATCGTAATGCCAATGAACAATGGTAGAGAGATAATAGAGTGTTTGAGACAGAATATGATAAAATATTGTTACCAGAAAAATTAGGCGAGACTATGGAAGCCATATTTAAATATTCAAGAATTCTACATTCAAATCATTTAAGCACAATTTTTCAATCGGATGTTAAAAATTACTTAAGGCGGATCTTTTCGCAGCTTTGGTTGACTAACCTTAGAGTTATTGTCAATCCTCACACTATGAACTGTCAAAAATCCGTCTCTGTTCTGCGTATTCTTGATAGTTTTTTGTTAGAAAACTGACTATAAATATATTGTTAGTTAATTAAAATAGTGAGAAGAACGGCATTTAGAGATAAAAATCTATCGGCAAAAAGCATTAAACATGTTAAGATTGGCCCTTAATAAAACTATCGTAAAGAACAATTTACCTGAAATTTAATCTATTCATATGAGTAAAAATATTTGAATAGATAAAATTTTCATATTTAGTATTCGAATAGTCGATTTTGTCGAATATTTGACAACCCTGAGTGAACCGTGGAAATTGTCGCGGGACAATCGTTCGCGATGTTGGTTTTAGGCTGTTTTGAATCGTCGAAATGGCTCGTTGTGGATGTTTTGGCGGTTGTTGATTCTTGGATTCGTCTATTGATTTTTAGAAAGGTGCGGTTCTTTGTGTGTTTTGAAGACACCGTGATTTTTCGCGTGATTGAGGAATTGCGTTTTATACGGGTGGGTTTTTACGTAAGACGAAGCGGACTTGATGAGTCGATATTGTGTTACACTGTAAATTGGTCAATATTGAGCTTTTAATGGAAAAGCTTTTTTTTTCAATTTGAATTACTTATTTTTATAATATTAGATGAAAATTTTATTAATTTGTCGATAGTAAAAGTTTTCTATAATTAAAATTTAAGATGAAATACAATACATTAGCCGATATGTTTATACGAAAATTCATAAGCTTTGATGTAATGGAGAATCTACAAAGTGCCATAAAGCACTTTGAATTGAAATTTCTCAAGAATATATTATATATTCAATCCTGCTTCGATCTGTTATTTCAGGAGAGTGGTACTCAGCTGAAGGTTGCGTTACAGCACCAGATAACAACAAATATTATTTTTTCAACGGGAATGTGCTCACAAAATAAAACTAAACATAAATATTTGTAATATTCGAATTATTGAAATCATTTTGTAAATAAGATTGAAAGAAAATATACATATATGACAAAATTCGATAAAAATACACGTATGATTTTACTAGAACAGAAATCATGAATCAAATGATTTCATTTGTGTTTTTCCATCGTATAAACATACCACATTCCTTACATTTGCAACACAATAAATAAACATGAAATCGTACCGACGATATACAAAACTAGTCAACAACACGTTATATCGACATATTTCCAGGAAAACTACGCGAAAAACATCATAAACCGATTGATACACATGCGAAAATTGCCACAGCATAATACGATAATCGTCTAAGGCTCTCATCAATGAAACAATATTCGACGATAATACGATTACGGATTCCTCGAATCTTCGTTATGCCGAGATTCAATAAAACTCCTAAACAGCCTTCAGATGAAAGCTTAAGAATTTCCTCACATTCATATTCCGTATTGTGCTACGAATACGTAATAATTGATATCAATCTTTCAGAATACGACTTCGAGAACCAATTATTTGACAATGGGTAAGAAATCGATAGTTTAACTTACAAGTTGTTAAAACAGATACGTAATTTCGATGCTAAAATAATATTGTACATAGTATTTTTTAAATGTTGAAAGTCATAATTATGAATGGGATTGTTTTCAGAAAATAAATAAAGTGGAGAGCGAAGACAGCTGAAATATTTTAAAAGGATTTTCTTTAAAAAGTTCAAAGAAAAACATAAGATATCTGTCAGACGTGACATGTGATAAGAATCAGAAACATTTGTGTGTGCACCAGATATCTGTCGAAGAGGACGACGCATCGTAAACTTTTATCACGAACTCATAGATGTCTCAAATGAGAAGACACAAAAGAGGATAAGCCATATAGTCTAAACTCTTTAACATCACGTACTATCTAAATGTGAAAATGTAAGAAAGTATTCTAAATATATATCTTGATACGTGTTTTTCGTAAATTTTATAAATAGAAAATACTATTCGAATATAAGAAAATATTCATAATAGAATTGTTTAAATGTCAAAAGTTATATTTGGTTTCATCTGATATGAATTTACATAATATAATCTAAAATGAAACGAAGTCATACATTTAATCCTGTCTTCTGGAACAATGTGGTTATTCTCCATATTCTCGAGGGATATAAATTTTATATAACCAAAACGAATAGTCATCACTGGGGAAATATATTGTAAACTGCAAGTAGATATTCGAATTTAAAAAAGCATTTCTTTCGAATCAAAATTGACAATTCGAAATTCACCTATAGAGTTTAGTAATAAACGAATATTATTTATTGAATACGAAATATGTCAACACAGGAAGGTCGTCCTGGTTGGATCAGGTCGTATCTCATTCGACACTATGTCACGGTCATTTTGTATCCAGAGGTTTTCCCCTTGAACCAGTTATTGGATGTCGAATCATGGTGCGTCCCTGTCCCATGTATTTTTATTATATGACGTTGAGCGAATGGGCTCGTTTGTACGATCGATTGTGAAAATAAACGACTCGTGTCGCTTTGTGATGGTCGAAAGTTAGGCGAGGATGCAAAGAAGTCGACAACAAAGAAAAAAGTTTGACTATTTTCCGTCGAAAACATGTTTGGATATACGAGTTTTATCGATATTGTAGGTTGCGTTGAGGCATTTGTGTTAAACGGATAATTTAGCATATTGTGATGTGAGTGAATAAGAAAAGCTTCAAATGATTTATTGTTGGTTAAATAAGAAAAAAAAGTTATCTAATAAATATATTTGAATGAATGGAGATTCTCTGTTGACGTAGATAGAGATTTTCCTCGATAACGCACAAAACAATGTGGACACAAGTAAGGATATAAAATACAATGAAAACAGAAAAAAATAGAGCTCCGCAAGGATTGCGAGAGTAAAGTGTAAACTTTTTAGCCTTTGTGGCTAACAAAAAAGGACATCGAGGAGGAGTTGGAAAAAAAGAAACGATAATGGAAACGAAACACACAAAAGACATCGTGCTTCCGTGGTGCAAACCCGAAACAACCAACACGAATAAAGCATACTTGAAAATAAAGCAGATAAAAAGCGTATTCGACCTTATTTAGAATTGTGTCGGCGAAAATACACATTTCACGATACGTTTGAACGTAAGAAGTCTTTATCGTTTATACGTTTATGTACATGAGAAACCTAGAAATCAAGTGGAACAAGAGCAGAACAGAAAAAGAAAGTGATTTAATTATACATAATTATACAGAACTTGAAATTATTTATAACTTTTTGAAACCAAACGAATGTACATAATAAGAAAATTTCAAGACTCGACTAGTGATTTAAGTCACTTATACTTTTTGATTTTTTGAGTCTTCACATCAAATCGACGATTCATTTTATATTGAAACATTTTTTACATGAAAAATAATACGACGTTTGAATATTTTTATTATGCTCAGCATAATATAAAAGAGAGTTCCGATTTCATTATTGGCATTATTCATTCGAACGGAAATGCGCTCGCTTCCGATATTTCCTCATATCTACGCGAAAGTTCCCGTCTGCGGAGGAAAATTTCTACCTTTTTGCTGTGGAAGACGTACAAGATCTTCGTCTTTTTCCATCCTACCACATCGAAGACATCGAGGTGTGTATGGGGCGTTCTTTGTGCCAGCCTTTATCGTGGAAATTCCTCAACAAATAGAGCCTCGCGCGATCCCGGTTCGAGAGATAAGGACGGATGGGCTAGAGGCATTCAAAGAATAATGTACGCAACGGAGTTACCCTTGTGAAAAAATAGGCAGAAAGGAACGAAATGCATGGTGGAAAATAAAATGAAATTCTGCCGCCGCTCGGAAGATCGCGAAGGGAAAGAACTTTTGACTTTCAAATGGACCGAACGGAAATCTTCGAGGAATAAGACGCTCTCTCTCTATATTTATTATGTTTGCGGTTTCGATGGGATGAAATTTCGAAATGGCCGATTTTTATGATGAAATGGGAAATTTTGTTGGTTTAGTTTGGAATTTTCACTCGAGAAAGATTTATGACAGGAATAAAAATAGAGAAAAATGGATGTATATAATAAATTGCGCAAGTTTCCTTTTTCTCATTACATTACGTCTTTCAGATTTGTCACGGAGTATCGGATAATAAACAAAGATAAATTGATATAATTTATATTAAAAAAATATTCAGAAAAAACACAGTATGAAAACATAATGATTATTACATTTTTTTTAAACTTCTCAACTTTAAAAAGAGTGGGAACAGATCATTTGAAAATTTTTATGACAATTTTAACTTTCACTAAAAAAAATCCTGAAATATAACATTTCAAACTTCATCCGACATAACCGTGAAACGAAATAATTTCCATGAAGATTCAAATTATTTTTACACTCAAAACACACGAAAAGCACAAAACATTCAAAATCAGAACGAATCGCGCTCTGCTTATTGAATCAAGCACGCCTTTCTCGGAAGCGGATCCGATTCGGAGCCAGCTCGTTAATTTTAAAGTTTTTTTACGCGGAACGACCTATAATGAATACTGAAAAGGAAAACCGAACCGTAAAGATAAGGGTTGGATCAAAAAGCCCATCCCCCCGACCGACATTTCATATCCGACCACTTCGCAGTCACGATAGCTTTCGTTCAAATGGCAAACTAACCCCAACCCCGGTTCGAAAATGTCGCCAAATGGGGTTGTAGAAGTGAGCCTTCGATGTGTTGAATTGGATCGATTCGATATGGTTATGAGATTCATTTTATAGGGGATGAAAGTGAAATGAATCGTTTGATTGTTCGCAGACAGTGAAAGGATGTGGTTTTTAAAGTGAAGGAAGTAAATTTTCATTAGTATAATGTGCGAGTTTAAATTGTACCATATTTTCTAGAAAAATATCATAAGATTCAATTTTATATTGATTTTATTGGCTTACTTATTGCGGATTTATACATTTTTAATGGAAAAACATGTATGAAATACAGTTATATGCATATCTTAGCATTTCGCCCAAAGTAAATTGTGGATGTTTTATGTAAGTTTTTTTTATTCAGTCTTATTTTCGAAAAATGGTTCGATTTATTAGTAGAATTAAAAATAAAAACTTAAATTTTGATAGTAATTATTTTCAGAATAGATTTTATTTTCGATAAAGCAAGGCGTATAAAAATCGAACAAAACAATTAGAAAATTCGCAAGTATCATACCTGTGAAGGTATAATTTGTATAAGAAGGGGTTGAAAAAGTCAATTGAAAAAGTTTTCATTTGGCATTCATAAATTTCGAATGTTTTTGATAATTTTTTAAAACTATTTCAAGATAATTAATGCACATTAAAGTATGATTTTTTACACACTTTTCCCACAAAATATAAAAATAACGAAAATCTTATATCACACACATGTTGCACGATTTTCATCTATGACTTAACAATTTCTGCATCAAAGTAACATTTACAAGGCTTAGTTTATCGTATTTGGCGGTCGAGAACTAGGAGCAATTAGACGAGAGCACAGTCTGCGTCGCATGTCGCATATTGGAGAACGAATCCGCCCTTTGTCCGCGAACAAAGTGGGACACAGCAGAAAAGGGAAGGGACATATAAAATATATTTCGACACAAGTGGAGGATAGTTTCGCCATTGTTCGAATCGCTTTTATGACGACTCTTCTCGGGTTAATACGCGAGCTGGATTTAATGCGTCGCATGTGGCCATGGAAATTGCGACGTTCGCGAATGTCTTCATTCTGCGTTTTCATAGGGCTATAAGAATGTGTTGAAGGGTTGTGTATTAAGTGATTTTATATATAGTATATACTAGTTTTCCACTTTAACTTGAATAATTTTAATTTGAAGTTATGGCTTTTGTTAGTATTATAGTTGAATGTTGATTCAATTTCAATCGTTTTCTTGCAATACTTTCGGTCAGAAACTGAACTTGAATTGGAGAATGTTTAACTTTAAATGAAAATTATATGACTTAAAATGGAAATTATTTGAATAAAAGTGAAAAATCTGAATTATATAATTAAGTTTCGGTTAATAAAGATGCAAAGGGTGAATTTGTTAACAATACGATCAGCGCGACAATCAATGCATTATATTAGGTCAGGAAACTTATTTTTCTTAATTTTTAGAGGTTAAGTTAGATTTAATTGTATTTAAGATAAAGTTTCATGCCGATTATAAAAAAAATCATCTTTGTGGTTTCAAACTGTGTTTGCCTCATTCTAACAGTTTCCATTTAAAAAACACCATCTACATAAAGGTGAGAATTGAGTGTAATATTTTTCCATTGTATTCAAAATTTCGAAGGTATATAAAAGTAAAGTCCATAAAAAATAGACTTTCAAACAACAAGTAGAATGTGCTACCTCCCTAAACACATTCTAAACCACCGCAAAAAGTCAAACAGCAAAGTTGGCGATATTATGCAAAGCGCTCAAACTTCGTAAATTGGTCGAGTTATTATACTCGCATACATCCTACGCGTATTATAATACGTATGTATATAAAGATCGTTATACGCTCGACGAACTTATTACGAGCCTAACTCGTTATTCAATTTAGCGTCGTCGTTATAGCCGTTACAATATTATCGTCGTAGCATAACGGCGAAAATGGCTCGGAATCGTCAAAAGACGAACGCGGGCCTATTTAAAACGCGAATAATGAACGAACGAACGAACGAACGAAAGGTTTACGTTACGCGTTCGACGTTTGTCGACGAAAGGGGTGTATCAAATTTTAATTATGTGCAGTGTGTGTTGAAGGTAGGTATGTTATTTTAAGTTGTATCAATTATGTGTAAATTGCGGCAGTACGACATGGAAAGAAAGAGGGAAATTGCGCCAATTACTATTGCCATTCTAGATCGTTTATTATTGTACAAGAGTAATGTGATGCAAAACATAATAAAATATTTTTTTTTTAGATTTTCAATGATAGTAACGAAAAAAAAGGCCAAAGGGTACAAGTGACTTTGCGGTGATTTCGAGAAAAGCGCGTTCAAACTTGACTATGTACCTATATGTATAATATTAGGAAGAGGTCGAGTAATTTGATGATATATAATATGTATCTCGGCACATGTTCCGAAATAGTTTATATCCTTTTGATACCAAATAAATGAGCGTACATAGAAGCGATTCCTGAATATAACTCAATTTCGGCAAAAATGTCATTTGTGTACCTCTTGGCCTTTTCAGTTGTCATACGTAAATAAACATTTTTCTAAACGTTTGTCATTTTATGAGGACTGTAGAAATTGATGAGTAAAATGTGTACATTCTAAGCAACATTCAAAAACGTTATTCATAATTGATGATTTTATAAGATTAAATTAAATTAAATATAAAAAAAAATATTAATTAGCAATTGAGCATCCCTTTTCATATAAAGAAAGGAGCGTTGAATCGCGTGCTCTTTGTGTTTTCTCGTAGCGATTTTCCTCGAAGCTGGAAAAGCGCTTTCTTAGAAACGCTCTCGAATCACGCAAAGCTTAGGAAAATTCGACCCTCGCCGGAAAAGCGACGAATTGCACAGTTTGAGAAGCGCACCACAGACGTTAATGCAATTTCCCCGAAATTCTAAGCCGATGCTCATTGCTCTGTCGACTTTTTTACAAAAAATATATATTATATACAATCGTACTGTGTGTGTGTGCTGTGCTTTACGCGTTGAAAGGTTATCTCGGTGCGCAATAAACGGGCGACACGAAAATAGAAAAAAATCCGCACACAATATATAATAGGTATGACTTCCATAAAGTCGGCTCGGTAATATATTATTGTATTGTATTACGGGTTTTCTCGTGTCGTGTGCCAATTTTCCGAGTAGACTTCGGAAAAGTCGACGTGTCTAGTTGCCAAATTTAGAATTATATTTTTGTTTTCGTAACGAAAGTAGGGGTTAGTTCGAATTACGGCGTGTTTTTACCCGATATTTCGATCAGATTAACTAAATTTATGGTCATAATAATGTCGTGAGGATTCTCAAATTTGAGAATATTCATATTGTGCTTCGGTAGCGACGCTATCTGTAATATTCCCAGATTAGTGTATTGTATATTATATTTGTATACGGGTATCAAGAGGGGTGTAAATGTTGTATTTTAACACAGTTTGTATTTTATGCGTTATTATTATTATTATCGCAAAGTTGGAGGTTTTCGTGGACTAGGTACAAAGTGTACGCGTCGAGTTCGCTGACACGGAAATAGTAGTTTTGAATGTGTTATCGAAGTTAGGTTTCCGCATTACACGATGCAAAATTGAAGATAATTTTATCGAAGCATATTCGTTACTTAAAATATATTTATGTACATAAAGGAAATAGAAAGTTACGAATGAATCGAGTGGAGTAACATATTCATAAAGATAATATCGAACAATTTGAAATAACTTTTATCTGAAATTTATGCAAGTCACTAAATTTTATATGTTTACACGTACAATCATCGAATGCGATAATGTTTTCAGTGGAACGTTAACGGTTGAAATAAAAACTCAAACAAGGCTGCTGTCAGTTGCAACTTTCAATTTATGATACTTCACGAACAGCAGCGATAAAATTGAAATAAATACAAAATCAGCCATCACAGCTCATTTTGAAGTGAATATTTTGAAATAACTACATCATTCTGATGAAAAATGGATTCGAACTGTATAAATTTACAGCTTATTGAATGATATTTTAATATAGAAGATTTAAAATGAAATTTTATTTATACAACAACAGAATAACATTGAATTTATTAAAGATTATGCGAATTCTTTATTTTCTGAAACTTGCATTAAGTATAAATTTATGTGATAGTTTTTCCACTTATGTAAATTGTTAACTGTTTTCAAGTTTTTTTTTAGCAAAAGTTAGACTTTTGGTTTGAAACTCAACCTAATCTTACTTAACATGAACAAATGAAAAAAAAAACTAGCATGACTTAATTTAACCTAATTTTCTGATTGTTACCCCAATGATCTACTCTAAAAGCAACATTTTTCTTTTATCCACTATCAATTGATTTGCACCAAGTGGCTCCGAAAATTTTCTCATACAAAATGTTGTGTACAGAACTGGGACTTGCGAAACCTGTTCGAATAAATAAAACACGACCATAACTCATCGATCGGAAGGCCACCTTCGCAGATTGAATCCTCGGAATGATGAAATGCGTCCCTCGACCCGTGGGTCGCCTTTACGACCGTCGAAGCCCATGGAACCTTCGGAACCTTCAGAACCTTCGGGATCCTCGTTCGCATTGTGCGACCCGTGATTAATGGCCGGATTTTTTTAGTGCCGCGGGACTTTTACGGGAACTCGCAATCATCGAGGCCGATTCGAATTTTAAGGGTGGGATCGATTTAGAATGTTGTTTGAAGTTCGGGAATTCGAGGCTTCGATTTAACGACGGTCGCACTAAAATCGACGTAAAGTTTTCGTATTTTATCGACGTTGCGTTCGGAAGAGATTGGGCAATTATTGAAGAGATGTTTTAATTTTATTGATCGATGCGTTTATCGGTTTGGAAATTTAAGCTGGGATCTGAAACGAACGACTTTTCAAGCTATTTTGCTTCAGATAGTGCTTCAAGTATAAGATGAAAAGAATGGAAGTAGCTTAAAAGCGTTCGTAACAAATCCCTGAATTTGAATACATACATATTGTAAAATGTTTATGAAAATGTTGACTGACCTTAAATTCTTTACTTTCTTTGACTCTCATCTGTGCTCTCATGACATCTCCGGCTTTGGGTTTTCCCAAAAGTGCTACTTTCTCTTCTTCAGTTCTCTTGTCAGGATGCTTGCTTTCGGCTATCGTCGCCAGCGTAGCTATTTCATCTGCAATTTCGAGATAGAGCAAATTTAAAAACATTTCCTAGACGAAACATAGAAAATATACGAAACAAACAAATATAAATTTCACACAAACAAAACAAAATCAATTCGTTAACGGTATCACACGTAGATAGCCATCGACAATGTCACAAGGGTTAGGCGGTTTCATTATTCGGCCACAATCACAAACACACGCTCGTTTTTTTCCGTTTTCATAATAGAATTTTTGGCGCGTTGTTTCACGGAAAAAAATATGATTTAGCACTGAGATCTAATCCGTTTTGCGGGTAAGGGATTTATTTGTACAAATTGGGAAATGCGACATTTTTTTTCTCACGTACGACGCACTGCGCTTCCACAGCACACACAAGATACGTATTCCCTCACGAAAAATACATATTTTTTTCGTTAATCCAAATCCTGAAACGGAAACGTTCCAATTGAATTTCAGCTCAGCCCGAAGGCTTTTCTGCGAGGTGAAATCATACGTAACAAAGTTAGTCTGACGCACGACAAACAAAGGGGAAAAAAGTACAAAACACAAGCGTTTCGATTTGCATGAAAATTTGCAAGTATGACGATGATAAGAATAAGGAATGAGCCACATATACGTATATGAAATTTTTGAATAAATGCATTTATGTTTCTCAAATATATCAAAATATAAGGAAAATCCAGTAGAATAATCATCGATGAAATATGACTGCGGTGAAAGTGACTGGAAAGAACTATCGAATTTTCGCGTGAGAAAATCAGGTCATGGTCGATACCGCAGAGCGAATTTTGTAAAATGATGACCTCTTACTACCTACACCCTGACCTAAGAGATAATTTTGTTAAATGGACCGTAGCCGAGGATAAACTTTATTAGCGTTGCCATTCCGCACCGTAGAATAACGCATATTTCGCACTGCAAACACGACGAAAGCGCTGGGAAAGTGAGAAAAAATATAAGAAAGGAAGGGAAAGCCCTTAATGAAATAAGGGAGGAGTGTGGAAAAAAAGAATCGAATGTTGGCGAAAATTCGCAGCGTTTCGTTTCTATCGTTGCCGTTTACACGTGTCTCCTTGCACGAAGGTCGTTCGCAAGGTTTTCACAATAAAAGTGTTCTCTTCGTGGCGTATTGTGCTCGAAGGTTTTCGTTTGTAAATATAGTCTCCGAAATTATGACTTCATATTTGTTTTATTCGTATACGTATTACTATATCAATGTACACTTCGAGAGTGTATTGAAACGGAAATTGAGAAATACGCGTTTCAATTAAACCAATTGGCTCGATGAATTAATCGTCGAAATTCATCAATTTGAAAGAATATCAAATTAAAAATATCTCTTCCATACCATTATTTTTTATTTATAAATTAGGTTGTCTGCACTAAAATATCGAATATTAATTACTTGATTGGGACAAAATTAGGATACTACGCCAAAACTATACCTAAGTAATAGAAAAGTTGCCTATACTTAAGTTTGAAACAAAACAGCAATTTTCACCGATAATAAAACAGTTCATTCAAGATTTGCGAAACACAAAACTTGAGTCATATGAACAATGTGAACTATCGAGAATTTAATCCGGCTCGGTTTATAAATTAAACTTTACGACCCTAGACTGCTAGATGTCGGTTATTAGGACCGTAAAGTATGCGCGCAGGGCTATTAAGCCGAGCCTACACTCGCCCTTATGCGACGCAGCTCGTATTTTAATTAAACTGAGCGAGTGCCCAGGCGCACGCACTTTTTGATTATCATAAGCGATGCGAAGAAAATATCGCTAATTTTCTTCCATATAAATAAAAATGTACGTAATAAATATCACTTATAGACTCTTAAATAGCTGATCTTTTCAGGATTATTGTGAGTATAAGATTTCTGCATTTATGCACATAATTTTTGAGGTTTCAATGAGGAATCTATTGATGTAGCAAATACTATGCTAGCTTTCATAAGCAATGGGACTTACAACGAGAATGGAAAAGATTATCAAATTGGGATTGGGAAATATTATATTTACACAGTTCACAATTAGCTCAAATTTTAAATGACGATCAAAAAAGCCAAGGGGTACAAATAACATTTTCCCTGAAATCGAGTTATGCACAGAATTCGTTTCTATGAACGCTCAACTTTCGGTCAACTTTGCACGGTCAAATTTGAACGCGCTTTTATCGAAATCACCTCAAGTCACTTGTAATCCTTAGTCTTTTCAGTCGTCAAATAGTCTTGAGCAATGTCGAGTTACGGGACAATAAGGAAATGTCGAATAGTGTTTCTGCGATGAAAATAAAAGTCGGTCGCGATTTTTTTTTTCGTATAATTTTCGCGAGTTTATTTGAAATCGGTGGTAATTTTTCGCGACAGTGAAGATTTCCCCGGTCGCATTTCCCGCGAGTCGTTTGCGGAAAATTCCGAACGAGGCTGATAAATTCGAGAGATTTTCCAACGGGCGTGGAAACGAGCTTTTCCGCTCGAATGTTAATGTTACGAAGAATAGGTTGTTCTCGGTGCAGTTCTGTCGAGTTTCTCGCTAAACGCTAATGGGTGTGCTCCGAATAAATAAGTCGCCGCGATGAAATGTTCCATTATACATGTAAATGTATCATAAAACGAAAGAAAGATTCAACAGTCGCGGTGAATATGTTATTTAATATGAAAAGTTTTAATTTAACGTAAGGAAAGTTGTAGAAAAAGAAGCTTTCGAATTGAATATTTGCATCGCTAGAGAATGACCTTTAGCATTTGCAAAATTCAAAAATTCAAATACAGAAATATAAATGTTCAATAGTATATTTTATCAAATATAAAAAAAAATATGTTTCAGTACAATTTAGCGAAATGATACAAAAAGAAAAACGACCAGCGGACAAACGATCGTAACTCTAATAGAAGCGCACTCGACTTGCACTTATTTGGTGCGGCATTCGCGCTAGAAAATGGCGCGAAAAGTCATCCTTAATTAAAAGCCAAGGGTCCTTAGTCAGATGAGAGACATCATCATGAGAACTTTTACCGACTCGAGTGTAATTCGGTTACATTATTCGAAACGCATCGGGGGGTGAATTGGTTTTCCCGCCGTTTCTATGCGCCCCCGCGGTTTTGATTAAAGCGAACTTCTCTCACTCTTGACTTCAAGTATTCTGCGTTTATGCAAGTCGAGGAATGTGATTATGAGTGTGAAATTATTTTGTTGCAAATTGTTTCGTTTGAATTATAGAGTCTGATGAGAATAAAGAGTGCATATTTGTGAAATGCAAGTCTATATTATGAAGAAAATCCACTGTCGTCTATAATAAATTGATAGTTATTTTGATATATTTAAATAATTGAAAAAATAATGTATTAAGAAGTCATTTTCGAAAAGCAAAATATGAAATGTTTCATTTTCAACCGAATCATAAGCGTAAGTAATTAATCGGTTTATATGCTCTGTTTTCGGAGCGATTAAAATAACAAATGATTGTGCGTTATGTTCATACGATTATAAAATATATTCAACTCGTTTTTTACATTCATTTATTCATTTATATGGAAATATTATTCAGTACCAGAAGCATTGATGTGAATTTAATTAAAAAATATCAGAAATATAAACAAAAATTCAATGAAAATCCGCTTGATAATTAAAAATATTTGACCTAATTTCGAAAATAAAACATATGTACCTACGTTTAATAAGAGAATCATTTGTATTGTTGAATAAACAGTTTATTTTTTTTTTAGGTAAATGATTTTTTTTCTAGAATATTTTTTTATTTTGATGAAAATTGTCGTTTTTGATTTTATAATATAATTGAATATAAGTGAGGGAATATAATGAAATGCGGTATAACGATATGCCTGAAGTTAATGGGTCGTAACGACTTTTGCGAAAGTCCGAAAGCTCACCGTTAAACCGTTTGTCACCTCTCAGCCGTTAATTATTCAACGGCGGTCGTTACGTACAGTGGATCCTCGTTAAAAATCATTTTCTTCTAATGATTTTGAATGTAAGATCCCCAGATTTTTTTCAAGATTATCCTTTGACATTCCATATAGAAAGGAAAACTTGAAAATGTATTTTTTTTTACGATTTCATATTCAAGTTCAGTGCTTGTGAAAATATCAAACGAGGAAACGTTAAACATATACATAAGTATTACAGTTCATGAAAGTAGAATATGCGAATTCGGAAAATTCAATATAGCGGTTATTGGAAAATTTTCATTCATGAATTTTATAATGCGAAATTCTGCATAGTTTTGCAGATATGAAGAGAAGGCACTATTGAATTTATCACTGGTGCAGTCTATCGAAATAATACTTCCATCAAATAGCATAAAGCTGAAATATCGAACCCAGTACGCGATTCAAAGTTCTAACGAAATTATTGTAATAATCCACTTTGTATGCGTCAAATATAATGAAAATGCAATAGAAATAACGTTTTGGCGTTATGGAAAAAGTATAAAAGAAAAAATAATAGAAAAAAGGTCGACGTCAAGATGAGCTGACCGAGTGAAGACCTTTATCGGAAAATCCATTTGAGAACGTGCTGAGGATACTCAAAATGCCAGCACAATGAACAAATCATAACCGAGACAGCTTTTCATCATAAAAATATTTTCAATTAAGCAAAAATCCCTTCGTATACAACTTTCCAACCAATCTATACAAAATCAAACGAACTGAACCATCATCTAAATCCATAGTTTCTATATAAACGCAACACCATAAATCATCGATTTCACAACGACCACATAATTCTCTGACACAATATCGAATCGTGGCACTAAAATAGACCATATAAAACCGAAAACGAATCATCTTAGGCCGATGGAAAGCGAAATCGATTCGATCGTAAACGTATAATTGGAACGCCGACAAAAAGGTAAATACGAAGCGAACAATCATTTTTGTTTGATTCGCAAATGCGACAGATGATTGATCGATGGAAGACGAAGTTTATTTTCGCAGATGAGAATCGGTAACGCGTCATTGAAAACGAAAAAATTGTAGAAAACGATGGAAAAAACCTCGATTGAAGCTTTCGATCGCGCGAACGATAATATTATTACGGCTGTCGCCTAATCGAATAGTTCGTTTCGAATATAGGGTTTCGGAAAAGTCTGGAAACTTTTTTTTGAAGTTTGGTTTTTAATTAATGTCGTCGTTTGTGTTCGGATTTGTTTTCATAATTAACGAATTGAAATATTGATCACTGGTTTAAATTCGATTCTTAGTTGTAAATGTTCAACGGAATTAGAGAACACGGAGTAGATATTAAATGATGTTACAGAATTATTAATATAACCGTACGAATAAAATGGGTATCGTACTGAAATTTAAAGAAAAATCACGACACTTCGACATGAATTTATCAGCAAATTTTGCGAGCAGAATAATGCTGTATTATTAAACCATCCATACTTCGAAACAGTAGAGATTTATTAGCATTTCAATTAGAGCGGACTTCCACTCGGCGCGAGCTTTCGCGAACTTCTCAGAATTTTTTAATCGAATTTTAATGGCGCTGCGATGAAATTTATTCACCACGGTAAACATGTTGCGAAAATTTGCTCGTTTTCAAGGATATATTAGCGTTAATTAAGCGGAGCGTATTCGTTCGTGCTCTGAATCGTTATAGAAACTCTCTGCTCCGGACGGTATAAGTAAGTAGCCAGTTCGGAAAACGCACCCCCGAAATTATTGCGATCGAAATTTCGCGTTCGAATCGAAAATTTCAATGAAACGTGACCGGAAAATTCATAAAATTAAATTTATAATAATGACAATTATGCAGATTTCCATTTGAATAGTCCGCCGCTCATAATATCGAATTGATTCCGTATTTACTACGACATAGAAGCATAAACTTTGTATATAAGGTATGAGAATAGTAATCGAATATAGATTTACATTAGATGAGAATTACTTAAATATGGATTGTTCGTACGTATGCATATATTATGAGGAAGATTTATGAGATACTCTGGTTACTCCAATTTCTTTCAGAACTCATAATTTCGTAGTAAAACGAAGGTAACGTGATTTTTTTAATCGCAAAGTCCGCTCGGTTTCTCTCACATGGGTCATATACTTTTTTACGATACTGCATCGAGCGCACGAAGAAAATTTTACGGCTATATCGGAAATGAAAATTTCGTGCGAATTTTTTCGCGTCGGCTCGTAAGTTTTTTTCGTGGAACGATTTCCTTTTTTATAGGTCAGAATCGTAAAGAAAATTGATGTCGTATGAGGTATGAAAGCATAATAAGAAAAAAAGTCGAAAGTGTACACGATTTTTTTTTCGTGCTTCACACCGAAAAGCAAACATTCCTTCGCTCGATGATTTCGCCCTTTGTTTTACTTTAGTACGTGAAAAGATAAAATATTGAGGAAAAAATGTTTTTACCTAAAAGAAAATGATATATAAATATTATAAGAAAATTAGATTAGAAATTTTCATCATATCATTATTTAATAGGCACTGTAAATGGTAGAAAACTATTAGAATATCTTTGCATATTTTTCAATTTTATATTCAAAGAGAACGAAGCAAGCTAATGAGAAAACTAGTTCATTGAAACTTTCAAACTGTATATACAAGTATATATCTATATATTTTCATGAAACATATACTTATCTCAAATCTTGCAAATATTTTGAAATGTCAAAACTAAGATACATATTTTTCATTTTCATGAAGTTAAACTAAAATATCGTATCGATACTGTTAAATAAACAGTAAGTTAACAAATCCAATAAGTACCTTAACGCTCGAAATTTCAAGGATAAATCAATTAATATTACTATTACTTGGCTACTGAAGGACTGGAGTCTAAATTGGATTGTAAATTGTTTGATTTGAAATGAAAATCTCGAATTAACCCGAAATAAGAAGTCCAAGGACATAATGAATAGAAAAGCACTAGTATACAAATCATACTATTCGCACGAATTTTCCTCAACAATTCGAACCACAACTAATTTTCCCAACCACACCACAACAACACACGAACATTTAAACCATGTCTATCGTCGTTTTCAAGAATCGAACGTTGTCGCATAGCATAATGAAATTTGAACTGTCTGAGGCTGACGCGGGTTGACATCTCGAAAGACCGAGCTAATTAGCCAGATATCGGACACAATGGATGTCGGGTGTGATGTGCTCGTTTAACAGCACAATACGTACGAATATTACATATTTATTATATGTGGGTACGTGTGATATTAATGTGTGGTAATGTGCATTTTGAGGCGTTCGTTCGCGGTACAAAACAACGGTGTCGTGTGACTTGGTGTTTTGTCGTCGCGAGACGTTTCGCTTACGCGAGGTTCTAGTTTCGCTAAATTTAGCGTTTAATTAAAACAATGTTCGGAGACAGGGGTGGATCTTTAGATTTGAGTGAAGGAGGATGAGTAAAAATGTCACCAGAACATAATTCGAATGTATCTCAATTAATACATACCGACAGCGTGATGAGTTTTCAATGTGATGACATTCACTGTAGATAAGGAGTTTTCATGGATTTTTTTTTATCTAGCAAGTCGTTTCATATGTTTAATATATTATTTTTGTTTGTTATGTATTTCGCGAATTCAATTGAATGAGGAGTTAGAAATGACTTTTAAATCACAATCGATGCAAAACGCAATGAAAAATGCATGAAAATCTAAGTCAAAGTCACCCGTTCGTGAGTAAAAACAGGTTTCATATATTTTTATCCATGCACCTTTACATTTTTGTATAAAATTCATTCGCTATGATATAACTTTAATTGAATCCAGCAACTTTATATATCAGAACGATTGCAATAACTTTAACGTATTAACCCCATAAGGCACATACGAAAACAACAACAGCGCTTACGAAAATATTTGTTATACACGAGTACAAATAAACTGTGATATTTGCACACGTAATCGCACATTAGCCCAGATTAAGGCGATACATAAAAATTAAATTCAACCGTTTAACACTTCCCGCGGGAGAAAGCGTCGATTTTCCGCTTTTACGAACGAGCTTTTACGAAACTCGGGATTATCCCGAATACGAACAGCATTATTCGTTTCGATTCGAAAAACGACAAAAAAGTATCGCAACAAATAAACCGAATAGAAATATTCGCCGGATCATTAGAGTTTTTACTCTAGCCGCTCTGTTATGGGTTTCGTATGTTGTATGGAGCATGTTTGTTCTGTATGTGAATTTATTTGTTTTCGCGCTTTGTGAGTTTTTCTGTAGGTATATGTGGGAACAAGCAAGAAAATAAACACATTTTCGATATTCTTAGCGTTTGAATTGAGTTAGGTGTCGATTATGTTATTGTATATACGAAGGGTCCATATAGGGCAGTGGGTCGATTTTCAAAGTCGACGATAGAAATATCATAAAATCTAGATTGCTTATAAATTTTATCTCATAATTCGTTGAACAGATTCTAGGAAAAGTTATTTAATTCAATTTAATGTACGTGTGTGTATCCGGATTTTAGTGATTAAATATTAATGAAGGGAAAATATCGGCACTTGAAATCGGTTGAAATTTTTATGGCTCGAATACAAAATTATACGATCGAGATTAAGTAATAATTCACGTCGTGTACGATTCCGTAAAACACGTATTTCGTATTAAAGCGAGATTTATAGCGTTCAGTAAAGGTTGACTTAATTGGTATTTCATTTTAATTTTCAAACAACGTACGGACTCATATCAGGATGGATTAGCTTCATAATTTTTCTACGAATAATTTGAAAAAATGTGAATCACTTTTATTATTTTGTGACGTGGAAGAGTGTATTACGATTTTTTTTAATTCGCAGACTGATTTAACATACAAGACATGTTCGAGTGTGATGTACATGTATGTATAATACAATACTCATATGGAAGAATTGAGGAAAAAAAACACGCAATATTCGGCAATTTTGCACGAACTCGAAAGACCGAAAATTGGATTAGAAGTTGGCGAGCTTCGGTCGTAATTCATCGAATTAATCGACGTTTGAGAAACCGACCGAAAGTTATATTTTCTAGAAAAACTATGAACAACAGTCATAACAAACGACGGATATTTTTCTCAATAAAAAGTCGATCAAATCGAATCAAAATTCATATCGAAAGCTCAACGGTTCAAAAATTAAACGCGCGGGCATTAGACACATATACGTATTAATGCCGACCTACACACAGGCACAATACACATCCAATAATACCGTGGATACAATGTAGATCCGATTGTGAAACGATTGTTGCATCTGCATTAGTGCAACGTGTAATTGTATCGAAGTGCAATGCGGCCGAACGCTAGTCGAGCAATTAATTCCGCGGAATTCGGGTCGTCCATGCATCATCGATTATTGTCGTTCGATTCGTTGTTTTCGCGTTTAAACACTGAATTTGCTCACATGGGATTACACAATGATAGTTTCGATCGTGTATCGGGTGGCTGTGGCGTCGCTTTGTATGAATTTACAGCTAAATATGCTCATATTCATATTCCAATGCATGTATATTTTATATGTTGTATTATAAAAAAATCTTTGATTTTCGATGAATTTATTTTTCATTTAGTCAAATATTATATGAGATCTATGAGGAATAAACTAACGAATTGAAATTACTGAAATTGAGTGCAGAAATTATCATCGAATATGATCATTCATTAATTTTCATAAAAATGTGTTAACTCTTTCGAGATCGTATAATAAGAATATGAAAATTTGTCGTGCCTACACCCTATGGTTTCTAGAGTTCTCGTCTATAGTTTGATGTTAAACTTTTGTTTTATAATTCGATCAAATCAGTAATAGAGCCCATGAATTAGATATTTCCCGAGAACGTGTTAAATTCGAAGGTCGCCCGACTAAGTCTAGGATAAAGTTCTATTTCAACTTGAACTATCGATCGTTATGAATTTGTGGAATGGGTCTTTCTTTACTCTGTCTATTTGATCGAATTCATTTTATTGATAAAATAAACACGAGAAGCAAATCTTAGTTAGATAGATACGCATTTATCGAAATAATAATAGATCCTATTTGATAATAGTTTAAATCAAAGAAGCTTGTAATTTTACGAGATACTGAAATAAAGTTTCTCTCAGTTTCGACCAATTTTATATTTTAAATTAACAAAGTTTGACATTTTTAATGGAAGTACGCTGTTTCTCGAAATTCATTCTACATGTTTTTTCTAAGTAAGGGATATACGTATTACTTTATATCTACATTTACAAACGCAGAGATGAAAGTACCAAATTCACATTTTCGTGAATGTTAATGCGATGTTCTTTATGCAGTGCATAACGTTAAAAAAGTTAAAGCATCATCCTAAAGCATTTACGCTTCAAGATTATGTTTTGCTAATTAGTTAAAACGACAGTGTTGGGATATTTTCGCCGAGGTACTTTGCATTTAATTTTTGAAAAGATACGCCGAAATGTCCAAAATAAAAAGGAATTCGACATTAACTTTGCATTGTATTTAAACAACTGACTCGACATAGAATTAGATATTTATAATACACAAATTGAAGATCAATAGCTAAATTCTATCAACAATGCATTTGAAGCTGATTCAGACTAAAATCGATTATTAATTGACCAATGAATCTATTATCGTAGAATATGCTACTATAGCGAATATGTGATATATGAGACGAGACAAAATTGCACGTGCATATCGTAGTGTAGCACATGTTTAGGAAAATCGAGCGCATATTAATCGTCAGTTGAAATGGGATGGCTTGTGCCTTGTGGTGCTACGTGACAGTTTTGAATAATTGCTATGATCGATTAATATTGTACTGTTGTATCATACATTCACTACAATATGTATTGTGAATCGGTAATTTAATAGGGATACTTATGAATAGATTGAATATCAGTATATGATACAAAAGAACGCATTGTTTTGATATTGAAAATTTTAGATTTTATAACGCTCGTTATATGGAAATAATGGGAAAATTATATCGCAGAATGTAATGAAATAACTATAAACATTATTGAATTTCATTATCGAATGCCTATTTCCACAATTTAATGATATTGTGAAAGATATTATAGGCAGTTCATTCATCATAATGCGTCAAACTAAATTTATTACTTGATGACACAACGCTTTTCTTCGACCCTAAAGTAAACCTTTTCAATAACTAGCTTTCGATAAACGTTTCTCAGAAAAAAAAAGAATTGTTAACGAAAAAGAATATTAATAAAACAAAAACTTTTCGAACTTCGAATAAAAAAGTTTCCACTAAACGATGTCGAATTAGCAAAGCTAATTGAGAACACACGAACTTTCGACTTTGCAATCTGAACTTTTTTCCGAATCGATTTCGGCCGAACGCGAAACAATACGTATCTATCGAAAAAAAATAAAGGTATGCGCGAAATGCGAAAATGAAAAATATGGAAAACTTTCAGGCACAATTTGGCCGAACGAATTTAATAATAAGAATATTTTTCGTTTTATTCATGAGATGTGGGAATTCTTGCGAGACGCCGACGAATTCGTTACGCGACTGCGTCATCTTTTCCGCGATCGCGATTTTTCTTTAAAAGAAAAAGAAAAATAAGGTGAAACAATGGAAAAATCCGAAGATGCGAACGTATGTGAGATCGAAGCGCGCGAAAAATCGGAAAAGTATCGGAGATCCGGTTTTCTTTTGTCGGAAAAGCGCACAGTGTTCGTCGCTGCAATTTAGTCGTCGGTAGAGGAAATCGCTGTGTTTTCAATTGTAGATTGTATTACGGATTGCTTTGAGTATTTAAAATAAGAGTATGTCAATAAAATTAACGATTTGTATTTAAAATGATCTATTTTGTGAAAATTTTACATATTTTTTCATACTGAAATTGTTATTGCATATTGATGAAAGTTATAAATTTGAATTTCTCGAGTGTTCGATTCGTTTTATTTATGTAAATATTTGTTTATTTCCTTCTGAGTATCGCTTTGAAGTTTGTATATTGGAATAAGTCGATTTGAAATAGAGACATGGAATGCAAATATTATTGGAATCAAAATATTTCACGTTATTCCGATCGGATTAAATTCTTAGAAATTTACCAGAAAATAGCCAATTTTGAAGAAATTCAAAATTTGAGTTAGTTTCAACACAATTAATTATGAATAGTGGGTATACATTCGATTCAATTATGAGTATATTGCAGAATTAATCACAGAGTTGAACTAACTTTCTGACGGGAATCTATGTAGAATGAAACGTAGGGGAGAAAGGAATTTGTTCAAGAATTTTCTCATCGCAGGTATAGTGTTTGCACAAAATTATATGAACATTACACACATAATAGAAAACGAACGTAACATGATATTTAATATTGTTCAAAGCATATTAAAAATTCTATTGAGATCGTCAAACAATATTCTGTTTATGTAAAGCATTGAATATATTATGAAATTTTATTGAATAAAAAAGAACTCTTAATATAAAACCATTAAATTGAAAATATTGATAAGCATTTTTTTACGAATGGAAATACTAAAGAAAACTTATAAATTACATTTAATTTCATTTAAAATACTAAAATTACATTAGAAGGAAAACCAAACATTCCGCTTATTGTATGCAACTCAATTTATGTCAACTTATTAGATCAACCTAATTGGGTACATTAGATAAACCTATCAGAAACTGAAACCGATTGTAGAAGAATTACATATTAAACAATTTTACAAAACCACCGCTTGGACAGCCTTCCGAATACAAAGTTTACACATCAATCGATAAAAAATAAACTGTGTAAAACTATCAAAATCATCATAAGTTTCATAAGAACCATTCAAAATTTATTCGAAAAAACAAACTAAACGAGGGTCACGTCACCGACGTAACGCGTAGCTGCACTTCGCGCGAAGAGTTTTCTCAAAATCCCTCGGGACACTTGGGTTATAAATTCTTGGTCGGAAGCTTCGAAGCCTCCGCCCACGCGGATTGCCGTTCGAGTCTTAAAATTTACAGGCCGGAAAAAAAATATAGAAGGGCGGGACTAAAGCGGCAAAACATGTTTTGTCGAGCGTCCCAAAGGCGCGTCCCGTCAAGTTAAAAATTCACGAGTTCCCGGGATCGATGCGTTATCGGGATCCCGCGGGATTGACGCCTCATAATGTGCTATGGTAATTTGGTCGAATTATATGTATTTGTGCGCTGTCGTATTACGCGTTTGTTTGGTATATGACAGGTTTTTCGGGGCAGTTTTGAAGATTATGTTGTGTCGAGAGTCGGTATCGGAATGAATTCGAAGATTTGAATTCACAAATTTGTAAAAAATGATCATATTTATGTATATGATTCATTCGATGTATTTCATTTTTATAAAGGCTTTTTATTCAAATATCAATGATTTTTCATTCGATTTGACTATTTTCTATTAGAGGTTTAGTTTTTCAAAAAAAAAATATTGAAATCATTTTAGGATGATTTGTGTGATGGGATACGTAAAGTTGTTGGTTACAATTTTGAATTATCTAACTTGAAATGTAAAATATTTATCATAAAATGAAAATTACTTGTCTCGAAGCTAAAAAACTATAATCAAAGCTTATTGAACTGAAATTTTGTACTATTTTTCAGCCATTAACACATTCAAAATTGAATAAAATCTATAAAAAATTCATATTAACATATCTGATAAAATATAATCACTGAACATTAATCTAATATACAATATAATGTAATTATTATATTTACAAAAAAAACTTCGAACTTGACACTCGACTCAAAATTAATACACCCATACATTCAAATTTCAAAGTCCGATCTTTCAAAGACCGATCATGAGTTAACTAGAACAGCTGTCAAATTCTATAGAAGAAAAAACTGATTAAATTGCTTAACCGTTGATTGAAATATAAGCTGAAAATCACACAATCACCTCATAATTTCTCTACCGATCGGACAAAAATCTCAAACATCAACAAAAAAGAAAACTGAAAACGTCAAAACTGAAAAGTGCAAAACATCGACACACAAAGAGACACGAGACACGATCGCACACCTGAACGGTCCGCTGTAACAATGCGCGATCTCCAACGCCGAGCTGGACCTCGGCCAGCCGGCGTCTATTTTCAGTTTTCAGACGAGTTTCCCGGGGAAGAACTTCGACTTCGGCGAGACGGGAACTTAGGGGAGACTGGGGAAGTGGGGAATAGGGAGAACCTGGCGAAAATCGGCCATAACCGGCGACATGGAGACTTCTTCGGCGCACGAAAATAAGGGAGTCCATAAATGGGAAATTGATGTGTGTGTGACGTTTCTGAGTTTTCAGGTTGAGTCGTTCAAATTCGATTTTGCGGTTGGAGGTTGTTTGCATAGATTATTTTGATACGTGAATATTTTTTTTAATATTGAAAATATTTTGAACAGATAAGGCTGAGACAAAGTAATATTTTTTTTCAAAAATATTAAATATCAAAATATTTTTATAAAAAGGCGTGAAAATGAAATGTCGAAAATAGCTGAAATTTCGACGAAGATGGCTGAATTTTTATAAATTATTTTTTCATATTTAGAGGTATATACTTCAATCGTCACTTAGCAATTTAACATTTGATTGAAACAATCAATATTCTAGAACCAATTATTATAACTGAAATGAAATGCTGATTGACAATTGAAAAATATCCCTTGTACAAAAATAATTATGACATGAATAATGAAAGCTATCATTGATTTCGAAAATTAATTTGAAATACCATTCTGTACTATATCACTCGACGATAGAACATTATAGTAATTTCAATCTTTAATTAAGCTACTTAATCATTGTTAATATTTTTCATCAATAAAATTTGATAGGTAGACTGAAAAGTGTCTGAATATTGAAAAGCCTCTATACAAGATAATATTAAGATTATCAATGTACAATTAGCTACAAAATAATGAACCTTCTCAATAGAGAAATGAACTAAAAAGCTTCATTTACAAAGTCATTTGACCGAACATAGATCACATACATATTGAGAGCCGTCGAATAATGCAATTGTGTTTCGGGCAAAATGCACACGTTAACCGACACAAAGGCGACTCTAAATCCGATTTCCTGTTTCGTTTCGCAGTTAGCTTTGATTGAAAGCGTGTGTTTGCGATGTGTTTTCGTTCGTTCGAAATATACGTATATATTATACACGAAAATATTGCTATGAAACGATTTTCAGCGCCGCTCGAACGTTGAAAAGTTTGAGAGTTGCACGTGTGTACGTAGATACGTATGTAGATTGTTTGTTAGGAGAGGATATCGGAAAGGTTGTACAGTCTTGTTGACTTTATGAAAATATAGAAATAGAAAATTCTATGAGATTGAAAATAAAATATCTTGACGTATTTATGATTCGATATTATAATAATTTTATATTGAGATGTCGTTGAAGTTTACAATTCATAATATCAGTACACGAAGTGATTCGATTATTTACCTTAAGCTTTAATTCGCTGCTTAAAGCGATTGTATATTAAGAAATTTATCGATTAATAAAAATCAATACATTCACGTAATGAATCATTAAAATTCTGAAAATTTGTTTTTATGATATCGGATTTATATCTACTATGTATTTTCGCAGATCCGAGAATAGCACACGAAAATGAGACGATTGCTTATTTCTCCAACGGGATTCGCGTTTCTCCTAGAAAAGAAATCGACGAATATCCACTGAAGCCTGTTTCTAAATCCTTTGGGAATGGATTTCCGGAAGTTTCTTTCCCGTCGGTGTTTTTGGCCATTTGGGATATATCTCGTGTTTTTATTAAAAGGTTTCGATTCATTTTATCGAGTTACGGGATAATTATATGAATCTGTCGATTCAAAATCGCATAATATTAATCTTATCCTAAATGAATTAAATATATTCTAATGATTTCGTTATAACCAATCATTTCAAATAACATCAAATCTAACATATCTAAGTTCATCTAATGATTTAAAATGTGCAAGCGATGTTATTTGATAATGCCATAAGCTTCTATTGACATCGAATAAAATTGTTTATTAAAAAGAAAACATCCTAGGTTATAATGAAAAAAATCTACTTAGTATTTTCGATACATACATCAAAAAAATCATTTAGGCAAATCAAAAAATCCGTCGACGTAATATTAAAAAACATCAAAAAACGCACAAGTGTTACAAAGAAAAAAAGTTCGAGAGCGTAATTTATGTATGCTGAAAGGCTTCTTCGAAAATGCTCGCTTCATGCTGAAAAGAATCGAATTAGTTAGTAATATATAAAGAAAAAAAAAATACGTAAGAGAAAATATATACATAATAATGTAAACGATGTTAGTATGGAATGGAAGTGAAATTGTGAATTTGTCAGATAATTAAATGTGAAATGTGAAATTAATGCGGGCGGTTAGTTGGACATATAAAGCGAAGCAGGCATAAAACGAAGCGGTCATGCAATTTTTCATGTTCATTGTCAGATATACGTAATAATAAATATACAAAAATACACACAGATTAAACACCGTAAAGCTCGGAAAATTCATTCAAAAACGTTGCTCGTGGACAGTTTGTTTCGAAAAATAAAGAATAAATACTTACGGCAAATAAAAGGAGTGCGGCGAGCAAAATACGGCAATAGGTGGTACGCCGGAGGCAAGAAAATCGGAAACAGACAATAAATAATATTGTAATAAATGAAATAATAAGAAATACACAGTATAGAAAGTAGACATATAGAAGAGAAGGTGGACAGTAGTGTAGTAACAAGATAGATAGACAGATAGATAGTGACGACATATACACAACAGGAACAAGAGGTAGATTCGGTAGAGTAAATATATAGAGATAAAATAGATATGTACCAAAGAAGCTTATGTGATATCGATCTATTGGATACAATTAGACAGTATGCGCAAATATAAATAAACTTAAATTCAAAAGGAAAATAAAATAAATAAATAAATCACAAGTACACTTAACAAGTCTACGAAAGGACACAGCTTCAATGTATGTGTTGGTTCAAGGAGTTTTCAATCATTTCAAAAGTGCTCAAGTATAAATACAACAGCTTTCGTGTACAAATGGTGAAAAGAATCAATGTGCAGTATATTATATTATGGTGTGTGGTTTTTTTTTATATTTGATACAGTGTGGTGTTTGTGTGAGTGCTTGTAACACACAGAAAAAAGTAAAAGTAAGTAAGAAAAAAAGTAAAGAAAACATAAAAGAATAATGGCTTACCGGGAGGAAGTCGAACTGAAAATTTGCGTTTTGGGGACGGCAAGAAAACTTCGAACATTTCTGTAGAGATAGAGAAACAAAAAGAAAAAGAAAAATAAGTTAAAAATTGGGTGCAAAATAAAAAGATAAAAAATAATAAAATAATGAAAATTTTGAATGTGTGAGCATTTAAGTTTCAATTTACAGCATAGAGTGCACAAAACAAACTGATTCAAGATAAACGAGATTCTCATAGCACGCGAACGTTTCCTAATTTTCAATCCATTACTTGTCTCACTCTATGCTTTTCTATAAAACAAAATTAGGTATTTATTTATTTATCTCTCGTCTGTGAAGAGAAGAACATATATGTATTATATAAAAAAAGAACGAAAACGTATATTATTAAACTGGGCCGACTGGAGTCAAGAATGTTAATTTCCTTCTCGGGTTCCGATCGCTGCCTATAAATATTTGCAATCTGGACGTGAATCAAAGCATAAAAAGGAAGAAAATAAATATTTGCCCCCTTAAAAAAGGATAGCCTACTTTATTATTGTTAAACGAAAATCCTTAAACTCCTTATCGGCCCCGTAAAGTGTTTTATATAGCTCGCCATAATTGATCGCAATTTCATAAAGCTCCAGATTCATAAAGAAAAATATATATTAATTATTAAATGTTAATGACAACTATAGATTAGCCGAATACCCTCGTTAGGTTATTATATTTATTGTTAATAAAAATGTGATCATCCACCAGATATTAGACCATCACCACATAATGTGAATATTATATACGTTAAGACTTACAACTTCCACCGTCGAAGATGCCTTCAGCGTGTCTTTGTAGAAAATGAATTCAGCAAAAATTTCGCAATTTGCTTCGAGAATGTCAATCGAATACCACTTGAACGAATCGGATATGATACGAGTTATGAAACGGAAACATTCTTTAATCTGAAATTTCCGTGGAATTTCTCATACGGAGGGGTAATAAGACATCTTGTTCTCTGTCCAATATGTTCGTCCTCAATTTTCTTTCCCGCGAGAATAAACTCTATTAAAATAAACCTAGTTTTGCAAATTGCCTGTCGCTGCTTTTCTAGGTCGGGACTGCCTCAATTTTGCAAGTTTATATCGCGTTTCACTAAATAAATTGGCGTGCAATTTAAAACTAAATTGAACGCTTACTAGACGTAACGAAAACTTTAATAAGAAGATCAACAAGGATTTTTTCACCCTCCCACGAATCAGTCAAGAAACAAGTACGAAAGCTCTATGCTTTGAGAAATTCTATCAAGACGGAATGTTTCTTGGATAATCTATAGCCGTCAGCGATTTAATTCGAAGAGTTAAAAGTCTCTAGATACTGGCTTTAGAAATTGTGATTGGCGTATATTGTTTTCGAACAATACGATTCACCTTCTTTCATGATAGGATATATGAACTTCTGTGGAAAATCACACACTATTGTAATCTAGAAATGTACAATAGTGAAAAGTTTTCAGTGATTTTATCTAAAATTGCACTCAATGAACTTTGAAAATCTTTCAATAAGCTATATTCTTATAAAATATATAAAAGTACTAAGTGGACGTTATTAAAAGTGCTAAGATCTATCGATGATCGTTCAATCATTGATTAATCGAGAATCTTTTTTGAAAAAAATCAAGATACTATCCAACAAAACTTAACACTTTTACTAATTAACAACACTTCCATATTGCTCATTTAATAATACGGATTATGCGAAATATCAAAATACACCATTGTTCGATTCGAACGGAATTTAGTTTGTTGAATCATTAACCGAATTAAATTTCGAAACCGAGTTTCCCGGAAGCCCGTTCTCCAAGTGGCAACCAAATTGAATAAAACAAACAACTGCCACAACGAATCGTCCCATTCCTATTATTAAGACGTTCGTTCAATTTAGATTCCATTGTGAATTGTATGAAATGTACGAAAACGAACGGTCCAATAATCTGGAGAGAGTTCGATTCGAATTCAATCGACGAAAAAAATAAATTAAGTAACTTTCTAAATATGAATCGGAAGAATAAATTGGATGTACGTAAGAGATATTTGAACAATGGAAACGATATGGGATACTCCTATAATATGTATTAACACACCGCGGAAATATTATTCGACACAAAGGAATAATTAATGGACGCTCCTAGGTATTATATTAACCATTGTCCTGGTTAGTTGGCGATATGAATACGTGGAAAAGGCGGGAAATTGATAGTGTTTGAAAATGACCTAATTTATATTCAATTTCGCGAAAAAAGGTCACGAGAAAAAAACAAAGAAATTTTTGATTTAATGACGCAAAAAAATCTATTTTCCAACTGAGGAATTATTATGTATTATTTAGTTATTTTTTATACTAAAATACATGAATTACATCCATTCAACGTATAAAATTATTAGTTTACCGTTCAATGGTATTGGTTGTACCATGGTTCAATAATATTGTTAAGAGTGCTTGAATGAAAAAATCTCTTTCATAGTACAAAAAGCCTTTTCAGATATCGGAAAATCGAAAGTATCGGGCTCAAATGAGGGGTCATTAATTTGACTTTTCGCAAAATTAGCGTCATTTTTGCGACCGCAGAAGCAGCTTTCGGTCGTGTATAAAGTTCTCGAATAAATTACACTGCGGCCGTCCGCATAATTCATCATTGTGGGACGTAACCCTGAAAAAAAGCTGTAAAAAATTGGTCACGTCCGAAAAATATTTCAAACCTTCTCGTTTAGGGTGTGTTTCAAATCTACGTATGAAAAAAATGAAAATCTTTTGATGGGACGCATTCGTATTGAAGCAATATGGAAGTGTGCATAAATTGTCGGTGGTTGAAATTAATCATTGGGTCTGCGATTAACTTCTTTGCTGAATATAATTTTAATGTGATTAAAGTTTCATAAGAATGTACATAATTGAAAACTGGATCGTTGCCTGGAAAAGTGTCTGGAAAAGTTCAACTAATAAAATTGTGATTATATTTTCCAGTGCTCGTAATTTCTAATTCTTTTGTATAATACAAGAAAGTTTATTATACGCATAATCAAATGAACTCTATGTCCAACTTCTACGTTCTGTGATAAAAAAGTTCATGTGCTCGAGTGCAAAAGAGAAAAATTTCACTCCAATTCTATATCGTTTTTTTTTTCATAAAATTTTTAAATAAAACAAAACACACTTTTTTATTCACTTAAGACTTAAATCGGTACCTAAATCAGCTGGACGAATTTCTGAAATCTTATAAAATATAAAAAATGCATTAAGAACAGATACATCGAAACGATCCTAGTTGTCGTTTTGAGATCGACATGATGAAAAAAATTACCTCCAACCATTTGAGGATCGCCGAGATTGACGTAGAATAGGACGTCTTTTTCATAACTGTCTTCTTCGATAATTTGCAGGGGTATGAACTTTCTGCGAAAGAAAAACGAATTACATTAAAAAAAGATAAAATTTCAGCTCGAATACACAATTTATCGTTCATAGAAATTAACAACCCTGCGATTGCTATCAAACAAACGTATCCATTTACACATGGGAAATGAAAAATAAACCGAGTATCTCAAAAGTCGAACCTTCATCGCACAATGGGATTAGCACATAATTTTGCCGAGCGGTAACAAAGCATCGCAAACATTCCTCGACCATCGCGCACACGTTACAGTACTGATTTATTACTACCCATACATCATCTTTTGAAATCGCACTTAGTCGCCCATAAATTTTCGTCCTCGCGAAAAATGGATCTTTTCGATTTCGAATAGGACGTAAAAAAAGACTTTCCAATTGGGAAAACCTCGATAATTCTATCGATTTTTCCATAAATCGATATTAGAAAATTTTCCGAATTTCCGCATTCTTTGAGTATTTTTTTTTTACATATTATTTCCTGAATTTATAGTCGATTGACCTTTTGGTATTGAATTTGTGTGTTTCTGCAAATCGCGTTCGAAATTCGCGCCATGAAAAATTCATAAGGGTTATGTGAAATTTAAATGCGCCCTATGTGTTCAATGCTATCTATGTCTTGGGATTCGAACATGTGAGATTTTGTATCGTATATTTAATCAGTATAGGGGTTGAATATTAAATTTCGCATTCGTGTTGCTTTATCTTGTTCGTGTAATCCATAATGAGCAGATAAAGTGTTTATGTATGAATTGTATTGTGCGTTATTTCTTTTTAGAATCATACGAGGAAAAAACATATAAATATTTAAAAAGGATACATTGATTTATGAAGGTCTAGTTTATGTGACATGTAAATTTTCGTATCTTTACCGTAAATACACTTTTAGAATTATTATATATGAGTGTGGCGTTCGTATTAAATTTATGTATGAGTATAATAAGTTTACGAGAAACAAAGTTAAACAACACGATGTTACCTTTATTTACGAAAAAATAGCCTCATTGTACGGTCATATTAAAAAGCGTTTTCTAGAAAAGCGTTTTTGAGCGAACCCTTATTGTATAACCGCTAACCGTCGAAAAAAGAAAGCGCAAATAGAATGGAAAAAAAAGAAAACCATCATTTTTCCGAAGCCACGTGAAATTAGACTTTCGCCAAATCGATATCGGTGCGGCACAAAAGCCTTCGATCACTGTTGAAAAATTGTGTTCTTTTTTCAACCTCGACGCCAATTCGTTTCGACCTCAGGTCAAATTTTTCGATTATACCATATTTTCTTATGGGGGAAAGTGCGCGAAAAGACCCATATCGTTTTTATGGTGGAAAAATGCGATGAAAAAAAATGCGGTAGGAAAAAAAAAGCAAGTTCATTGCGCAAAAAGTGCGGTAGAGAAACGGCCTCGAACCGTTTGCCGTATTCGAATAATTAAATCGTAATTAACGCAATAGTAACGCGCATAGTTTATAGTACATTTTTTCGTTTACCCTTGACCCTCGTTTTACGGTCGTTTGCAAAAAGTGAGGAATTGTTATGTGCAAGTTAATCGCACTTATCTCTCGATATAAGCGATGTTTTTCACGCGATTCCAACGTGCGAGAATGCGATAATATTTAAACACGTCATGGTGAAAATTTAATCAATTTAATGTACAGATAATATTATTATAATCAATTGTATTGATTTTTCTATTTTCGGATTCAAATTCATAGAAATTCAATCGATACAATCTAAGACATAAATACAATATGGAGTTTGATATAAACGAACGTATTTAGTTATGGAAATTTCATTTGAAATACAATTGTCTCTCGAATCTAGATTCGAGTGTACATACCATTAACACAGCGTATAATGACAAATATTTGAATGGAAACGTAAATTTACAACGTGTACATATGCAAACGTATTCACGAGGGTTGACCGCAGGAATTATACTGGCGAAACGCAGACCGTCACGTTTCGAAATATCAATTAAAATGAAAACAAAAATATAATTCTACGCTTAATTTTAAAAAAGAATCGAAAGCACAATCAACAGTCAAATCGCTATCGAAAACGGTTTAACGACCCGACCGGAAAATCGCCGACGTGTAAAATCGATATAAAAAATTCATTAAAAAAACGGAAAAAAGCGGAAAACGCAGACGTTGCCTTAACGACTCAATTAATTGAAAATTTTAGCGTCGGTGCCCCCTTCTGAAGTATTAATTTCTCGTAATTTTCTCTCAAATATTTGAATTGGCGGGCGTCGGGGCGTAAACAGTGCGGGCGACCGTTTACAGTTCGCTCGTATAACTTTTCGACGATCGTTTCGTATACGTGTATTATTTTTATCTATATATGTATGTATTTTTTTATGTACGCCTTGATCAAATACATTAACGAAATGGACACGTTTCGGTGCGAATTCGTTATTTGTGTTGTGCTTTTAATACTTCGATCCGTTAATAATGGAGCGATATTGGAAATGTGGGACTCGAGCTTAGTTGATGAAAATTTGTGTGAATTTTTTTATTTTTTATTTAAAGTATGTAGGATTTGATTTTCTATCGATTTGCTTGTATTTAATTGAATAATAAAATAATGAAAAATGTTATGATTGAGTCTTGTTGAAACATCTTATACCAGATGTTTGATCATTTACGATATTGCATACAATTTTCGTAGTTTATTTTCATCGAAACTATGCATATAGTGCATATATTATGAAATGTAATGAATCATAAGAAAAAATGCATAAATATTATTTCGCACAAAGCAAATATTTTTGCGTATAAACGCCAACGGAACAAACACATCTAATAGAGATAGCACTCTCTAAAATTTATTTATTTTTTCCGCAGCTAAAAGCGACAGACATACCAAATGCAAAATCGGTGCATAGTTATGAATTTAGCTTTCAGCGACTATGAAAAAAAAAATAGTGATAAACATTTACTTAGCGCACGTGAACGGATTGAATGAGAAAATTTGGTTCAGAAATTGGCTGTTTATAGAATATATGAAGACCCTAGAAACCAATAAGTGTAAGTGACAAATTTAAATTATTGAAATTGAGTTCGTAAATTCAATTAAATTAAGAACTCAATTCCAGTGATTTGGATTTGTCACTTAAGACCTTTAGTTTCTAGTGTCTTTATATAGATTATATCATAAGACAGACGTTAGATTTGTTACTGTTTACGAATCTAATTCGAATACTTGTTGACGAACGACTCGTCTGCAAGTCTGAATTGGTCTGAAACAAGATAATAATCGAGGCTGGAAACGTTTCAGAATAAATACTGGAAATATTTACGCTCGTATAAACACGGCCGTATTAAAAACGTGAATTATTGCGAAAGCTCCGCCAAAATATATCATTATTCGCGGTTATAAAAAACGATATCGATATTTCACTTTCAATGTTTCCAGTTTACGAGTGCATATCGAATTTGTTTATGTGCGATTTGAGAAAAAGAAATTTTCGTTTAGCAGAATTTTTGAATCGATTTATTACGACCAAATATTAAGATTTAAGTTTTATTGTTTCATAAGTAGTCGAATTAGTTATCTATGATATAAAATGTTTATTTAGTAAATGTAGACGATGTCACATAAAGAATCAGATATTGTTAAATGAGTCGGAATCATTTGATTTAATTCAAAAGAGTCACTAATCCGAACGTACATTGCGTCTGCGAACAAAGCGAAAAGATAAAAACGAAGTCGTATTTTCTCTGAAAACAAAGCTGTAGAAATAAAACTGAAAATGTCTTAAATAAAAACCACTCAGAAAGTAGAAATTTTCTTTCATTGTTATTGCGAGATTATCAAAGCTCACATTTTACGGAAATCCATGAACTGCAAACATCATTATGTAATTAACCCAGTTAACACAATAGATACAAATATATATTTTGAGCAATTTCGATTCGTAATATTAACAAAATTTCGATTAATTCCACCGAATCCTTCATCTATTTGTTTCAAGTGTATTTTCCACGGAATCAAAATGGAATTTCCCGATCCTTCGATTATTGAAACTTTGTCAGGTCGCATTCAGTTCGTAAGACGTTAACGACTTTCGCGTTCAACTTTTGTCATAATAAAAATTGAATTATGTTCCTTTCTCATGGTGAGGCTCCGCATTTTAAGAGGTCGATTTTTTTCACGCTTCTCTGGATTATTTCGACGAAACGACTTTGCGAGAAAATTAAATTTCACCATATACATTCGTTATTCGGACCGATCGTTTCGACTTAGCGACTACAAGGTTGCTAATTCGACCAAATTAGAGGTATTAAAATGCTATTCGTTCTTTTTATGGCTGAAAAATAAGTAGCTAGTATGTACGTAAATTTGTTACCTTATAATTTAAACGGTTTATCGAAAGCTTTTGAAGGAAGGTCATAAAAATTATTCGAATTGCAAATTTTATTGGACATATTTAAAATAACGAATGTATGTTCAATTTAATGAGTTGTCTATGAAGATGTTACATCAATTGTATTTCCATCTTATTTAAATAATTATTAGATTAAAATAAACCCAGTTTGATATTTCATTTAAAACTGGTCTTCGAATATAGGACCTCGATAATGGAAAGTTAAATATACATTTGACTAATAAATAATATTAAATACAATAAAAATATATTTCATATGGGTAAATAGAGGCTGATCGTGAGTATTTGTTTCAAAGTCTACCCACGCTCGAGAAATTGAGAAATGATTTTCAAAATGGTTATATAAAATAAAAAGAAAATAAACGAGAGAGTAGACCACAATGGTGTTGGTTGAAAGCGAGTTTGTGAAAATGTGAGGCAATTAAGGAAAATTCGGTTGGGATGAGAATGATATTTACCACCTAAAATACTTATGAAATTTCGCCTTTGTTTCGATGGTCATTAGACCGAATTTTTAAGGACTAAAATATAATATCGCATTATGAAATATACAAATAGTCAGTCGTCCAACTACGAACAATAAAAACATCTACAGACATACTACAGTACATACATCTATCTCTGTTCCACGGATTTTCGAGTTCGTAGTCAACTGATTGTAATAGATTTTCAAAATCATCTCGCACGTAATGAAACCTTGATCGTTTCTATCATTTAACATAACTCAATAACATGAAAAAAAAACGCACGCTTTTCTACACTTCGTCTAACAAATCATCGCCGTTTACGCGAGCGGATCATAAAAACAAATTCGCGCCTCCGATAAACTGACGAAGATAGTTGCCGAAATGAAAAAATAAAATAATGCGAATTTATCAGCGCTTTTTAGGTGAAAAAGATCCGTATTCGAGTGGAGTTTTCCGCATATTTTCTCGTGGTGTTATTTCCGTTGTTATCCGTGCAGATTTGCATGCAAATCGTATGGGAGCACGTGCGAACGTCGGTCGGTGTCATCTGCTACACAAGCACTTTAGTTAAAATCCACCACATAACACTCGTGTGCTGCAAATCGAAATGTGAATGAAAACTGTGCTGGAAATTTTGACGTTATTCATCAAAAAAATCTTTGTTGAGTCGTTCAGATTTGGCTTATTGTGAATGCTGAAAATTTTTGACAAAGAAAACGTAAAATTGCATTTATGAAATCGAAAAATATTACTAATAAGAGTTAATTGGATTGAATCAAATTTCGATAGTGAAATCTTGGAATCTACTTTGTATTCAGATGTTCGATACGCTCACATTCATTTATGATTAACATCGATTATTAAGTGCATACCAAATTCTGTTCAGATATTCAATAGATATTCTAGATAAACAGCTATAGACAATATTCAATTCTCACCCATATAAAATATTCCTTTGTATAAAGCAATCTAGAACTAGAGAATAAGCTTTCATCCTTTGTAGGATATGCATTTATAGAATACAATTTTGTTCTCTATGAACGCTATATACTTTACACTTTGTATGTTAGTACGGAATTATAAAAATATCTATATAATACAATATAACAATTTTCGATGAAAATTCTTGTCAACGGAGAGAAAATGGAAAACGCTTTGTGAACAAAGCATATGAATGAAACTAAATACTTACTACTGAATTTTTGAAATTTATGTATGATACAACACAAAATGTGTTAAGTTAGGTTACATTATAATTTATGAAATGTTAGATTGTTATTTTTATATTTAGATCGGGTAGTTGAGTTACATTCCAGATTCGGTTAGTTTAGATTGTCATGTCAAAGATTACTCATGGTAAAGTTCATGAGGACCAGATATGTAATGCAAGGGGGAATACTTATATTCTAGCATAATTCTTGCTAAAAATATTTATTTCTTCGTTCTAAATGTGAGCCATTAGAGCAAGAAAAGTAACATTTTCTAGTTAAAGAAATTATGAGCGATCTTTCTAGCACTACATTTCTGACGAATGGTAAAATTTTAAATTTATTACGATATCTTACAGACGTAGAATGCAATATTACACGAAAAGAGATGCGATCGAAAGACGGGCATCCGAGTGCATAATGCGGTCTGAGTGTGTGAAGCGTTGCACTGAATATGGAAGACGGTAATGGATTTGTGCAGCAATCTGCCGAAGCTCTCGCCTCTTGTGGAACGATGTACTCCGCGATATATTCCGCATATGAGATTTTTATTATTGGACTCCGATCACGTGTGTGTATGCGCTATCGTATATGACGACTGATAAGGCCAAGGGGTACAAGTGACATCGCGGTGATTTCGAGAAAAGCGCGTTCAAAGTTGACCATGTACCTACATGTATTAGGAGGAGGTCGACTGATTTGATGATATATCTCGGCACACGTTTTGAATTAGTTTATATCCTTTTGCCACCAAATAAATGAGTGTGCATACAAGCGATTCTTGTGCATAACTCAATTTCGGTAAAAAAATGTCACTTGTACCCCTTGGTCTTTTCAATCGTCATATAGAAAATGTGCACGGAAATATTTTTCGAAGCTGCACACGAGGTCTGGACGTATTCCCGAACGGGAGCGATTCTTTAGAGCTTTTGAAGTGTGTGGAATAAGTGACGGTTTCTAAATTAAGCTAGTTCGACGAGCGTTTGAAATTTGAGAAAATATTTTATCAAACGTACGTAAGATAACTATATATTTGTATTATATGTGTATTTATAAGATGTGAGATGGGAAAAGACAGCTTGTTTGGTCGAATGTGCATATGAGGTTTTTGATGAGAGCTCTGAAATGGTAGTGTTTTGCATGAATTTAATTGCATTTATGCATGAAAAATGTCGTGGTTTAAAAAATGGAAATTTTTCTATGAAAGATGCAAAGAAGCTTTTACATCATGGAATTTCTGTATAATGCTCGTTTCAAAATATGTATATCAAAGTAAAATTCTGATGGAAAACGTGATTTTTCAAGGAACGAATTTTAGAAATATTTTTCCTCGAGAAAATCTAATATTCGATATTGAAAATAAATTATCTATCTATAGATCGATATTATTTTTCTAAAATCTAAAACTTGTCGATCATAATTAAAAAATACATCACGGTATAATAGTGACTATTATAAATATGCAAAAATACTGTTTAAAAGAACAATGTGATAACTAAAATAATTAACGTAAAAATTTACTCTTGAGCTAAAAAGTATTATTCGTATATTGTAACTGTTCATTAACATTGCAAGAAACAATTGAGCGGTAGAAAACGAGACGATTCGTTTTTTGTTAGAATAAAATTCTTAGAGAATGTTTTTGTTCGCAAAATAATTAAACACAGCAAATTCAAAAGACGTCGAAGAAAACGTAATTATTGCAAGTTGAAATACATGCAATTTTTCTTTGTTACTGTTTCACCGAAGAAAAAATAATCAAAAAGAGCTTTTTCAATTTTTCGCTCGGTGGAATAGAAAATTCATTGAATATTTTAATGTAAAATAAATTTAATTACTGAAATGCTTTTACTATTCTTGAATATCAACTGTTAATTTAAAACATCAAATAAGGTGATCGTTTCATAACAAAAACATATTAGACCCTTGAAGCAATAAAAAATAATTTTGAAAGAAAACTATTACGAAAAAGAAATTCAAAGGCAATTTTAAAGTAATTTTGCTTCTTGTTCACTTCACAACTAGGGATTTAAATTAAATTCGACATTTAAAGACCACTTAAAGTTCTTTTATATAAGTGCGGCCATATAAAATTTAATCGGCATTTCGATTAGCGAATGCGAAAAAGCATCCATAAATTCTTCACAGCTCTCCGAACGAATAGAATCCATTGTCTGAGGGCGAAGAAAAGGAATAAAGCAATATTGAAAAGAATGATCCTTTCCGAGAAAGTTCAACTATACTAATATTTAAGAAATGAAACTGAAAAATGACAATAAAAGTTTACTGGAAGTGTCTAGGAAAAATTTGAAAAGTCTGCATTATTTGCGACATTCTTCGAAAGTTTATCAAGAAATGTTTTTCATTGTGTTCTTCGAAATGTGACTTTGTAGAAATTGCGCTTGCGTTGAAAAGTTAATAAAGGATACCTTAATTATTCAAAAATGGAGTCAAAAATATCGAGAGGATGATATTCGGTGGTAATTTCGAAAGTTTGTCGAAACTCAGAGTCATTTTATTAACAACTTCTTTCTATAAGAAGCGTTGAGCCGAAATATGACATTAATTATAAAGGAAAATAACAAGTCATCGTTTATATAAAATGGAAAAGTATATTTGATAAAAATTCATATAAATGAAAAAATACATCGATAGCGTTAGTGAAATCGTAAAAATAAAATATGAAATGAATCGATTCAATAAAAATTTGAATAAGCACACAGATTAAAGGTTATTCTCCTTATGATTTTATTACGAGCTTTCATTCGAATCAATTTGAATATGAATTCAAATCGAATCGAATAAAATTAAATTCTTGAATCATTCAAAACGAAATTACATTCTTAACTATATTTTTTTCATAATATACGCGTTCGCTGACTCATAATCAATAAGCTTCGAACGATTCAACTTCGAGAAAACTTTCACACGGTTACTTAAATTATCGATTGCCTAACCAACATAAATGCAAAGCGATATTGATTGATTGATAATAACGACCGTGGAATTCGAATATTCAATCAACAATCACCGACAGGGTTTAAACCACTCTATCCCGAAGGCTAGAATCCGATTTGACCCTACCTTAACACACTTGTATTTGCCAATTTTAACCCAGGGCCGTAGAATTAGAGTCAGGAATTGTGTAGCCTGAGACCTGAAAATCTTATTACGACAATCGATTTTTGAGTCATTATTTGATTTGTATTCATCTTCGAATTATCAATTGAACAAAATTAGTTTAAACATGAACAAATTATAGATTTCTATGGAATTGAATTGAATATTAGTGTTGATTGTTTAATTAGATTGATTCTTGGTTACATATATAAAATTTAATATGAAATGGAAATTTTCATGAATCCGAAAATTTTTACGGGGTTTGTAGATGATTTTTCGATCATAAAGAAAAACAGACACAGATAAAAAAAAAACAAATGAATTAATATAATTTTAAAAATAAATAAATAATCCGATATTGCAGCTTGAAAAATCTTTTCGAAAATTCTGAACCAGTTCAAAAATTTAATTTGAGGACTCTCGAAGCCAAGGGGTACAAGTGAAAAAATATATTTAAGAACCCGAATTCGGTGAATTAAAACCACTTGTAAATATATAATAACCAATAAAATTCGCATTGGAAAGCTCGGGACTGGAATCGGCTCTCGTACCATTAGTGGAACCTGCTCCAGTATTAGAACTGGATTCGGTCTGAAGCTCTTCGACTTACATTTGGAGTCAGGTTAATTTTCCTCATCCGACACAAGCAAGCATCCCTGTTTTTAAAGCATTCCGATTATTCACGTCGCCGATCTCGGCCATCCTAAAGACCGCAAAGCCTTAATGGAGCTTCGGTGGCCCGGTGCCAATCGCAGCAACAACGCGTTGCGCAACAACGGAGAGAGAGAGATAGAGAGCTGTGGCCGTAATGCGTGACCCGGAGGCTTTGATTCATGAATACGCTAATGTCCGGCGGAAATGTGCTCTGATTAATTTAGATCTCGTCGCTGCGTTTGTTTGTGTTTATACGGTGTTCGTTGGTGTGGAAGGAGTTCGCGAGGTGTGCTCTTCGAGGGTTGTCTTATTAAGGCCGTTGTTGTTGTTGTTGTTGTTACGTGTGTTCGTGTGATGCGAGTCTTGGGTTTGATGAAGCTCGTTATGCGAATAGGTAATAAGGCAAATGGATATAATCTTGTAAGTGTGTGTAACTTTGTTAAGTTTTCTTAAAATTAAATAAATTAAGCAATCTCGTCTACTCGTATGCTGGCTATTGAAACGATTGAGAACTTTTTATCTTTTCAATATTGATATTTTGAATGACGTGATTTCTTAATTGATTGAATTTTAAGAAAATCAGATGATGCTATATCCACGAAATTAACCTGATGAAGTTATATCCAATTACCTTATGTGGCGCCTAACAAAGACGAACAAAAACCATTAAGCATATCGAAACGGAAGAAGGTGGACTTACACTATTATTATAATTAAGGGCGCATACATACATATTTATGTATATGTTTTAGAAAAGGAAATAATTAAACAAATTAATCAAAGTAAACACGTCTCAATTAAGCTATGCCATAGATCTAGAAAACTACTCTCGACAAAGTAAACTTAGACGGATTCAATTCGAAATCCATTCGACTAGAACGAACCGTCTCGTTTCGTATTTCAATTAAAATTAGCAAAGCGGAAGTTCATTAAACGTCGCGTCTGATTAAAAAAAAAGATCTAGGACATTTTCGTCCGCTAGAAGCGACTTTTCCGCTTATGCACAGTTTACTTCCGCAACTTTTTTTTTTGTATGGCATCTCAAGACATTTTGAGTTTTTTATGTAACGCGGCGTCAGAAAAATAAATATGAAGCGAAAATGACGTCGCATAATTCACCTGGGCGCGGAGTCGTCGTTCTCCCTTTATTTTTCCCTTTTGAATGTTTTTTTTCCCTTCGCTTTTGTACGCTTTTTTCGCCTTTCATTTACTTCTTGCGGAAATCCCGAGGAATTTATGCTCAGACAAGAGAGCATTTGTCTTCATAGTGAAAGACAAACATATTATAATTGTGTGGGGGTTTCCGCACAACAATATTGTCGTTTCGAGCCGATTTCCATGGAATAAATTAATTGTTCTTCGTACGTAAATCAAATTTAGTTTCAAGGAAACTTTATAATGAACGAGAACTATTCTATAGTATACATTATGGCAAAATTTGTCACGTAACCTTAATGTATTTGTAATGGAAAAGTTAATTTATTAGTTGAAAAGAACTACACAGAACGCTTGAAACTTCAAACGCGAAAATTTTAAATTTAAGGATAGATATTTTTATGAGAACATTTCGAGTTATGTGTGAAAGTTGAAAATCGGGTGAAGAAAAAGTTAGATGGAAAAACTTTAACATAGCCATCAACAATATTTTTATTATTCTTTAGCATACGTGTATCTTATTTATAGATATTGCACAAAATTTGAATATTAAGAGGAAATTCCCGAACGCACATAGACTCCATAGAAACAGTTGTATGGGTCGAGTTACTATAGTGGAAACTTGTGGTAAATTTTACCGAGGAACAACGTTCACCTTGCATCAGAATTTATCGCACTTTACCACAAACTGCTCTGCTCTCTGAAACACGTTTAAAGTGTGATATATAAACTGCTTCGTATCAGCTTCGTAAAGCTCGAAAAATATGGTGGAATACAAACTAAGTCTTCCTCAAAGCATATTCAAGCTACTGGAACTTTATCCATTTAGTTCAAAATAATTAGTGATCGAGAAGGTATTAAATTGATTTTACTTTTGCAATGTATATTAGCCTTTTTATAATCCACTGAAAGCTTACTTTGAAGATTTGTGTCTTGAAATTAGCAGTAAAGTAAATTTAATAACGACGAAATTATAGTAAACAAAAATTACGCTCATTTTCCACTCGAATACGAAGAGAAAATAAAATTCAAACAAAAAAGTGTGTATCAAAGAGAGCGTTTTTCGTTCGTTTTAATGGAAGGCGTAAATTTCGCTTTAAGGAAACGCTTTTCGTGTTGTTCTTCGTCGCCATAAATTTCTAGAGAGTGCGAGAACGTATAAGAAATATTAAAATACAAAAATTTCCACCGTATCCTTTTCGGTGCTATGCACTGAAGGCGAAAACTCGAAGGCTTTTTTCTCGTCTTTCATAAACAATATTTAAGCTAAAAGTTGGGTTATTATTTACTCAATTTCATCTGTTTAGCTTGTAGCAGCAGGTGGGCGAGAGGTGTCCGCTCTTTACGCTCGAGATAGAATATAAATTAAACTCCTTTTAACTGTTTAATCTGCGGATCTTCAACGCCAAAGTGTTGTCGAAGAGCCGAACGATAGGATAGAAACTTTCAAGGGCTTTAAGCGGAAGCGACACGAAAGTCTTTGATGAAAAATATGAGAAAATATCAGCATCGTACCTGACGATAAAATTTCGTAATTAGTTCATAATAAATTTGTCTAAAATTTTATTTTTATAAATGAATGAATAACCTAAAAATCAAGGGGTATAAAATTATATATTCGAAACATTGGAATTAAGGGTAGAAACTGTCTCTAAATATGTCCATTTGGATTCGGAATATGAATTAAACATCATATATTCAACTTTGAATGATTTTTTTTCCAAAATTTAATCGTATACACTTATATTTAAGGACCTTCAAATAGCTTGAATGAAAATAATTTTATAATTCTATGAGAAAAGTTTCGATTTAAGCATATGTAAAGTAATCAAATAAAGAAAAGCGCATGCCTAATATCATCAAAGACTCACCAAATACGGTATCAAAGAAACAAAATGTAATAAACGGAAACATAAATCGCTTTCAAATTTCGCAATGAGACCGAACTTCAAACTCAAAATTACACATGAAAAAAAAACATTAATTTCGCGAAGCTTTGTGGAAGTTTTCGAAGCAGGGCGGTCGAAACTTTCGTCGAACGGCTTTTCAAACTTTTTCCATGTGTATATATGAATAAAGCTGTAGGAAGCCACCGGTTGCTTATGTTTCCGTAATTAGCAACAACACCCTAGTACAATTGCGAGGGACTGACGATGTCAATATTTGCTTTGAGAGTTTGGCGAGAGCCGGAAAAGCGGAAAAACCCGCCGCGTGAGAGATGAAAACGGAAAAGGGTCGTTTTTATGAAAATAGAGAAAAATACTGCTGTGAGATTCGGGATTTAACTAGATGTCGATGTTGAAAGTGTGTTACATGCGATCTCGAAAAAATATATCTCGGAAAAGTCACTTTCGATTCGAGCGCCCGAGGGAAAGCGATCCGAGAGTCGAGTTTTAAAGTAATAGGATTTGTTTAATAGAATTTAAAAATTTATAACTGTATTAGATGAACTTTTTTATTACATCATTTGATTAAAAATAATATTTTAACCTTATAAAGTGAGTTACCATTAATTTTTCCAAATATTTTAATCGATTTTGTAAAATGAAAATAATAGAATGATCATCGATTGAGAATAACTAACCTATTAGTAAATATTTTAATAATAAATCGTTGTTTGATAAAACTAATTTAAATTATACGATTCCGGTTGCTTTTGAGCTCTCCATATATTTTTCATTTTATTTTCTAGCAAGACGTTTATACGAAATCGTCGATTGTGTTGAACGAATGGATTCAGAAACCTCGAGAAAAATATCTGAAGAAATTCAGAAAAAGAAAATTTTCAATTACGCTGAGTAAAGATGGATAAATTATAAAGACGTAAGATCGAATCTGGGTTATATTCAGTTGAAAGAGGAATTTTCAAAAAATGTAATAAAAAATTGTATGATAACTCACTTGGTATAATAAATACATGTTGGAATTTTTTTTCATTCATAAACAAAATATGAATTAATATTTTTTATCAATGTCATTTAATATCTTTGAAAATCATGACGTATTCTCTAAAATACACAAAATCTTCGAACAAAGCTTTCAGGATTATAATACGTGTCGGACAGAATGACCAAGTGTCTTTCCCTCTGCATTAACATTTAGCACCGATACCGAAAACCGTCGAACCGAAAATTTATTGAATTTCCAAATATGATTTATAATCGGAATTGCGTTAGAAACAACCGACCGACATCGCAGATTTCTCTACGAATTAAAAACGTGTAAATTTAATTAGCAAAGGTGCGAAATATAAGCTTAAGATGATTTATTAATGTTTCCGTCTCATAAAGCTCAAAGCGCCATCATAATACACGAAACCGGAATGTAGCGATTTATTTTCGGTTTAGCTACATGTGTATAATTAATAGTCTTTAATTTAATATAATCTGGCTTATTTTTTGTGAAAAAAGTTTCAAACAATAAAATTGTGATACTTTGAAGTATAAAATTTTAAAATATCTCTTTCAACGAACGTTTGGAAGTTTCATAAAGAAATTATGCTAATGTGACTTTTAATAGTTTTCATACAAACTTTTTAAGTGGATTTTTTCGTTTGGGAATAGTTATGCAATTTGATTTATTTTCATAGCTGTAAAACTAACAGTTATAATAATCTTAAATGAAAAATCGATCAAATTAACTAAAGAAAATTATTTTTAAATGAAGATTTCTAACCAGTGAAGTATTTCTGCATCATCAGAATGCGATTTAAACCTATCAACATGACGTGAAATCTGAACAGACACAAATCTATGCAGAGCCAACATTGGAAACATCAAAGACACAGTGGAGTCGGATCGTAAAGTTTTACAGCTCGACCAATAAAGCAGTTTCACATAGCGTATTCTCGAACGTAGGAACAATATCATGAGAATAGACGACTTATCAAATATAAATCGAGACTTTATTGTGACTCCTTTGGAACCAGGTACGAAGAAGACTCTAGACGATATCCGATTTGGCGGGAATCGTGCTTTTTAAAAGGCGCATTCTTGTGGAAATGTTACCTCGTTATACGTGATATGCTTCTGTTCACATAGAACTATTATGCATATGTACTGAATCAAATGATGTAAGTAAAAACTGCAAGAATTATAAGATACAGCTTTAGTTTTGATCGAGAAAATAAAGTGAGCTGTAGGTGAAAATTTATGATTTTAATTCTATTAAAAAATGCATGTTCGTGTATATATTGAATTGAATGATTACGAGTTTGCGGTATCGCAGTGAAAACTCTCAACCTCTCGGAAAACTCGTTTCAAAAGCCCTCGAAAGGGTTTTTTTTCTTACACAAGTGTGCTCTCGTGGCGGTGTCGAAAAATTTTCACGAAGTGGCGAATTTTGTTTGTCTTTTTGCCTCAGGTTTTTGCTCTTTCAAGTTCATACGCCGACATATCAAAAATTCAATAAGCGATAAAATATACCGAAGGAGCGTCTCATTGAAAGTTCAATTTATACATACACACATCGGGAAAAATTCAACGGAACACAGATATAATATATTCGACCCGTCGAAAACTCGAGCGAGAAAGTTCGAGCGAAAGTTCGCACCCTTCTGACACAACTTCATTCCCGAATATCGCATTATGCGAAAGTAAAAACATCGATCTTTTGAACTTTTTGAGGCTAACATTTTCCGGACTTCGGACAGATTCAACATTTCCAACCAGATACGCAAAGCGAAACAAAGGATTCTAATTCAGACGCATAGATATGAAAAAATATTGATATTTTTTTTCGGTTTAACTGCAGACCACAAATTCAAAACTTTTTCCACAGCATATAAGCATTACGAGCGCATTCAAATTTCATATCTTGAACAAACAAAAAAATACATACGAAAACAAAGGGTGGAGCAACATTTGAATATTTACCGTTGCGCACTCGACCGTAAAGAATCCTTTGCAATATGAGAACGCACACGCGCAAAACTCGAAAATAAAACAGAAAAATAAGAAGACATACAATACTCTTTTTTTCCTTAACATGAGGGTGAAAATATCCACCATATCTGAGCCTCCTCGTCTCGTCTCGACGAAGAATAAGAGAGTCGAGGCTAGTACGTGATCGGTTTGCCCAAAATCCCGATACGGTCACTGAAATAACAGTTTACGAGCCCCAACCCTTTCGATACACCGAAGGGAATACTCGAAGGCTTTTGGCTTTGTGCTTTTCGGTGTGAGAAATTCCGTGCTGCGGAGTAATGCTAGAGATTTCGCGCCGATGTATTATTGCTCGCTGTGATCTCGAAATTTAATGCTCGAAACGTTTTTTCTATTGTATTTATGTATTTTATTATAAAGCTTTATAAAATTCTTAATGTGAGATATCTGAATTTATTTTTTTCAAAAAAAATATGATATTATATTGGATCACTTGAGATAAGTGCGAATCATGGGGAAAATATGGCAGTCATTATTGACTCATGAATTGACAAAAATAACTACCTAGTATCTATAATGATATGCATATTGCATAATATGTAGACTAGATCAATACATTTTTAATATTTTTGAAAAATTTAGAAATGTTATTAACTTGCTACACTTTCTTTTCAAGGTTTTTTACCCTAATACTAACTGTATACTCTAATCGAAACTTATAACAAAAATAAGATCAATATAATAGTAATAACATACATATTAACAAGAGATTAAATAATTGGAAATATGAAAAAACATTTTCTATCGTACAGTGATTCGTTATGAAGCTTTCGATCATATTAAAAAAATATAGAGCTTTCGTTAAAAATATTTCAATTTGAGAGCACACAAAACGAATCGAATGGGAAAATACATTTTCATTTGAAGTCGTTGAGATATTTGATATCGTTCGATATCTACGTATTGTATCGTATTCGATTTATCAAAATATTTGGATTGTATTATTCGATTTTCGTGTATCGTACGAAATTGACTTATAAGGTCAACCGTGCGATTCTATACGGTCACGATATGCGATATGAAAAACGGATTCGATTCGAAACAAAAGGTCAAATATCGTGTTTAATTATTTTCGTTTTATTTTCGGCTGAATTAATTAGACGAAAGATTTAAGTATTCATCGCGTTTCGCGTCATAATCAAATATTTCAAAATCTGTAAATAAATTAAAAGTTTGAGCGAAAAGCCCGCAGGAATTTCGAGCAATTGTACAACTCGATTTATTAACTCGCGATAAAAATAATATATGTAATTGAAATCGAATTTAATAAAGGAAAATGTTTCTAGTGAAAAAAAAATAGAATTGAAATTATATAAGTTGACAGAATTATCTTATTACTCATTAAACCAAATCACCCACAATCGTCGAAAACACAACACAATCAACCCATAACATAAAACAACCAATAAAACACTCATTACAGTCCGCGGCGCTAAACACCCTTAAATTAAACGATAACAACACCGAAATTAAAAATTAAAACACCCTTCCCACGTACAAAATTATAAAAAAAAAAAAAAAAACAAAAATCCACTTAAACGAAAAAATAAATTTTTCAGCAGGGGGGTGGTAAAGGGGCCCGCAATAAAAGCGCGTCATGTCATATTTAATCGGGATAAAATTTTATCGGCCAGTTCCGGCCGTAACGCTAATCTGCCCCGGGGGCCCTCTGTGGGGGTGGCATCACCCCCACATCTGAGTAATAATAAAAAGGGGGCGGCCCTGTGCTGAGGGTTTTTAGTGATGGAGACGATCCAGGCTCTTTTATGGGCGACCACTCGCGGGCCCTTATCTCGTTGCGCTCATTCCGAAGCGTCTCTGGGAATACGCTTTTTTTTTTAGTTGCTGTTGTTTTTATTTATTTTCGGTGGGTTTTTCGATTTATTTAAGGGGCTGGATGGTTCGGTGATTTTATTGGAGTGAGTTAGAGTCTATTCTTTTTATATTTAATTAAATTGAATTTTTTTGGAATGTTATGAAAATTTGATTTGTATGTATTCGACATAATTTAATATGTGATTGAATTGTACAAATATTTTCAATTATTAAGCTATTCTGATAATATTTGGGCTGATTGTATTAATTATTGTAACTATGTGTCAACTGAACATTCTTCAATGACACATTGTCATACTATCATATCACAATGGAATAACACGATAAATATAAAATAATTAGAATTGAAATAATATTTATACTTAGAAATTTATAATATTACAGAAATAAAATTTGTGAAAGCTTGAGCTTTTTAAAGCTTAATCCAGCGATATAATAAGACTTCTATTATGAATCATATAATTTCGTATGAATAAAATATAAAGAAAACGTTCAGGAAAATGTATTTATATTTAGTATTATAGATAGAATCGAGAAGATTGTAGAATGTTAAGTGACATTCTCTTGTGTCCCACTATCTTTAGTAAAGTGACACCTCGTACGTGTGCACGACTCTACATACCACCGACAATATTACCAAACGAAAACAAACATGCCCACAAAAACCGTATAATACACATACGAGTATATTTCGAGGCACGAGTGTACGATGAAAAAAAAAGAACTATTCGATAAGAATTTCCTGTTTATGCACAATACATAAATATATCATAAAAAACTCTTCACATGACTCAATTTCGCTAAAACGCTCGTCCGTATCATATGAAAATAAACCGAATTCTTTGTTATAGAGACGCGAGCTTTTCGCGTTTTCGATCGGAAAAATAAATTTCGAAGCAATTAAAAAGCGATTCGTTCTAGTTAATAATAATCGGGAAAATTTCGACGTTTCCACGTTAATATTTACGCCGTTGGATTCGCGTTCGTTTATTATTTTAAGCGAGAATACGAGATTCGACGATTCTGCAAATGATTGACGGCGAACGTTCGAAAAATTCGTTCGAATGTTTGAAATGTTGTTCGTTTAAGGTGTTTCGAAATATGGATGGTTTAAAAATGCGAAGTTTTCGATTGTTTCCAGAACGATTGTGTGTTATTTTGATTTAGTAACGTTAAAATGTAACGAAACGGATGATATAATGAGTCTTATCGATCCCAATTCGGGCCTTGAACGGTGAGATGAAATAAATAAGAAAAGAATTCGATTTTATTGCTATTTCTGGTAGTTAATTCGATAAACTAGGTCAAAACTATAAAGCTCTTCGATGAATTTTATGATGTGGAATATATATTGATACTAAGAGTAACAAAGAATCGTAACATTAAAATAATCCTATTTTAAATGTTACAAATCTTAAGTATAGTTTTAAACAATTGGCAATGTTTATTAGACAAAATAACAATAAATTTGAATTGGATACTATGTTAATTTCATAGAATCGAAAATCAAATTTCAAAAAAGACACTCTAGTGTAACATTTAATCGAATTTTAGACGTGGAAATTTCTCCAATTGCTTAAAAAAGCGAAACTTTCTAGGCTCGCTTTGAAGCGAATTAATCGTTCGACGATAAAATGGACCATCGCAGAAAACCCAATTTAGTTTCAAATTGAAATAGTTGCTTGGGTTTAATTGTGCCGTTTAATTTAACGCGATTTTCTAGCTTTCAGGGATAAGATTTTTTTCTCAATCACAATAATTTCTTATTGAACATTTTCGATACGTTAAAGAAATCGGTAAAACAATTCTGAAGAAATTAATTAAATAATAAAGATTTTTTTTTCAAATGAGTATAAACTTTATTTTTTTCTGAAAAGAAGCAATTTTGATTAAAATTTAATCACACTATAAACATAATGAAAAATATCTCATTTTGAAATAAATTGATTAAAATTTCTCCACCGAGAGCATGAACAAAATTAAACTCATAGGTAGCTGCAACAATATTGTTTAGTTTCCTCCCACAGTGCTATAAATATTTGAAGGTACGAGAATTATTATTAGGCTCACAAATCTGAAGATTATTTGCGAAAATATTTTTTGAAAAATGTGTTTAGAGAAAAAAATTCATTAAAACAAAAATAGAATTGAATAAAGCGCTCTGCATATATAAAAGCGTGACCGAGATCGTGAATTTTAATTATAACGCTGAACTTGAAATGCTGTTCGCATTTTTTGAGAGAAACGCTAAAAAGTTAAATTAAGACCATGTCTACTTTAGTCTGACAAAAAAAGCGGCAAATGAAAAAAAAAGTAATTTTTCCCGCGAATTCAATCTAAAAACTTGCACAGAAATTTCACTCGGAGATTTTGTTTCATTTTGTATTTTTGCCATACAAAAGCGTTTGAGTCATTTTTTACGTACGAAATTCGCAATTCCTAAAAATTAATTCGAGCTGTGTACCTTTTTTGTAAGTCATTTATGTCCCTATTCTAGATTATCTTCGGCCTGTGAATTTGTGAGGAAAAAAATACGAATTCATCGTTCGTATTTCATTTCGGGCGATTGCGTGCTTTCAGTCACTGAAATATTCCGTTTACACGGTTTATCGGTCAAATTTGTTTGAAAAATCAATTCATCTATTGTCATTGACCCGAAATGAAAATACTCCGGCTAAATAGAAAACATTCATTGGAAATATTTAGGACTGTATCTATTCGTTTTGTTTGATTGTGTCCGACAACAATGGTCGATGTGTTTCGTGACATTGACACATAATTGAAGTCTATAGTCATATTTCAAACAATATTTTCAGGTTTTCGGGTGTAAACGTTTGATTAATATATTCATGAAGGTTAAAGAAAGCTTTCGTTGTTTGCGGAATTGTTAACACGAATTTACCGCTGCACAATAAAATAAATGTCAAGGTTAATATAACGAAAATTGGAATGATCGATTGGTGAAAAAAAGCGAAATGATCGATAAAATTCTTTCGATATAGAAAATTATAAACGACCTTGCATGAAATATAAAATAAGACGAATATTTAATTTCACGTTCGAAACACGAAGACATATGTTTGAAAACTTAATCACAAATATAAGTCACGCGAATGCGTCGAAGAATAAAACGCCACGTTATTAAAAAACGAATTAATTTTTTGACTAGAACCAGATTATTCAAATAAAATAAAATTCAGTATGAATTTGCGATACGATAAGAACATATAAAGAGCTTACAATATACTGAAAATGTACTTTGGCAATGTTTGCTCTCGAAAATTCGATACACTTTCGGCAAAGGACTAATGACAAGTTTCAACCTAAAACCGATTACTTCTCAGAATCGAATTACCACAAACAGTTCGACGCAACATAATGGTCATCATCGTCACGCGATGTGGCGAAATGAAAAATAAAGAAAACACATCCACACACCGGCGATAAAGTGGAGCAAAAAAAAAGCTTTCGTTCAAAACTAGAGCTAAAAATCGTTAAGTGGTTGAAACTGTGCTCTAGCGTGAGCCGAGTTTCATTAACGCTCTAAGAAGCGTTTCAGAAATCGCTTCGACGAGGTGCAATTTCATTTCGAGTGTTGAAACAGAGGAGAAGTTGAGGTAGAAAGAGAACGGAAAACTGTAAGGGCGATAATTCGAAAGGAGCGAGAAAAGAAGTGTGCCCGAGATAAAGACGAGTATAGAGTAAGAAAATGAAAAAAAAAATCAATTTTCAAGAAAAAATCCCAAATTTTGCAAATTGGAATTTTATAAAGCCGGTAAGAGAATTATCAAAACGAGTGAAAAGCTTAAACGATTAAATGAAGCCAAAGTGTGGTACGAACGATTTTTCTAATGTTAATAGTAATTGTAATCGTAATTCACAGAATTAGATTATGAAGAAACAAAAAAAATACTATTGCTAAAAAAATCTGATTTGAACATTCTCATTTCATACGTAATGACAGATAACTAGTGCAAGAGAGAACGTCTTCTTACGTAGTCAGAAAACGATGAGCGTTCTTTCTTGTACTACACCTCAACATACTAGAAATAAACAAAGTAAAATCAACTAAAGACCGAAGACAGTGATAGATAAACTACACACTAAATAATCACCTTAAAAAAAATAAAAAAAAAGCCAACAAAACGAAAACTACCTTATCGAATCCAAAAAGAAAATCACACTCAATCTAAGAGACGAAAAGGCGGCAAAGATTAAAACGAGTGTTGCCAGACCTCGGTGCCAAGACGCTGCGTGCGCCGAACAGAGCACGAGTGTTGCCAGAGACAAACACATATACACACATGATATGTCGTGTCGGTGTCCTTTTCGCGGAAAACACCGCGGCTGATCTAAGCGTTCGTTTATTCGGTGCGACGTCGTCGAAGAGTTCGCCAAATGGCCGAAGATCGGGCCAGAGATCGATCGATCCGATCTAGCGCGGTGCGAATTAATAAATCTTTTCAGACATAAAAAAATAAATGAATAGATGACGACTAAAAAGGCCGAGGGGTACAAGTGACTTTGAGGTGATTTCGAGAAAAGCGCGTTTGAAGTTAACCATGTATTAGGAGGAGGTCGAGTGATTTTTTGATATATTTTGGCACACGTTACGAATTCGTTTGTATCCTTTTGCCACTAAATAAATGAGCATGCATAGAAGCGTTTGCTGTGCATAACTCAATTTCGGCAAAAATGTCACTTTTACTCCTTGGCCTTCATATAATAGTCAGTGTGTATTGTCATTGCGATGCTTAAGTGTGCTAATTAAACTAACTACTCAACTTAATTCAATTTTCGTTATATGAACTGAAAACATGAATTTTGAAAAATCTAACGAATTCGTAATTGGATACAACAAATTCATCGAAACATCGCAAATAAATGAAAAAATATCGATGTAATTTAGAATGAAATTTGATCGGAAAAATTACCAATTATCTCCGGAAGACGACAGGAATGCCAAACAAAATGTAACGAGAAATCTGAACGCACATTCTTGGAATTCTCGATACTTATCCTATTTCTGGATATTCGTCCTTCTGACAGAAATAAAACGTCTTAGGATTTTCGTGCGCGGAGGATATGTGAATTAATAATGATTGATTGGATCGCACAAATCGCACGTGGAAAATTATCGCTAAGGCTTCGTCGAAATTGCGTTCCGCATATACGACACGTCCGTACATGATTTATTACCATAATTTACCAGAAAATAAGTGAGTATATCTCACTGTAAGACGTTTTATATACGTGCTCATATGAGTTATAATATTGAAGAAAAAAAATGTTTTTTTTCTCCCTTTATAAATTGAGTGAAACTAAGCTAATATACGTCTTCGTTTTCCTGTCTGCAACAAAGCTTTTCGTCTAACACTATGAATCCCAGTTATTTATTACTTCTTGTATCTTTTCGGGAAAAATAAAAGTATGAGAAAGACACTACAATTATTTACGTACACGTGTAAGATTCGATTCTTTGTTTTTTTTTTACAATACAAACGAAAAACAATCCGATTCTTTTGAAAGAGATAGAGGTCCATTAAACAGATGAAAAATCACGAAATCCAAATGTGCGCAAGTTCGCTACGTTTATTCGATAGAAGAGATTTTTCGCCACATGAAAAAACTTCATATTTAAGTTCTGAAATGTAGAGGGTGCGAAAATTGAAATTTACATTGGACTTTTTCGGAAAACGTTTAAGACGATTTTGAAAGTTGGCGCGCCGGTGAAAGTTGTGCGCGTTCGCGAGGGCGAGTAATTAATTTATTTTAGAACAGGATTGCAAGATTATTAAATTACCGAAACTTCGAGATAAGTTACAAAGTGTTTTAATCAGTTTTGCTTACGTTCTGCGAGATTCGGTAAATATTTAAATTCCGCTCTTCGCTTCAGGAATATCGAGGTGAATTTATGATTTCCTGAGAAAAATGACAGGTGATATCGAATATAAAATTCCGAAGTTTGAAATCAAATTAAGTATCACATCATAAAATAAAATTCTATATACATATTTTTCTATGATCCATATAAATAAAAAAATCTTTAACTGTAAGTAAAGTATATTAAAGCTATTTAATTTTAGAAAATATTCGATATTTTGAATAGTGTTCAACCGAACGATCAAAAACGTTAGAGCAAAATAAAATCAGCGAATCGTTCACGTGCGATTCTTTCATTCGTCTCAATTCTTTCATTCTTCTCGAGCAATACATTTCAATTTTCCACAATCGAGATCTTCAGCGAGACAAATCGATACATAAATAAACAAGCTTTCGAATAAAATACAATGCGTTCCCCACTCGAATATAAAACATAAAAGCAGACCGAACGCACAATGACTAAATACGTATAAAAATTTTATACGCACCATAAACGAAAGCTTTATTACATCTCAGACATAAACATGTGATTCTAAATATTATCCGAACATCGCATTTTCGAAAGTCACTAAAGTCTAAGCAATCAAATGCCGATTATCAAAAAAAAAAATCTATTTTATAGGAAAAGCAAGAAAGTTTTTACGTGAAATCCATTATATTTGAAAACCTTTCCCTAAATCGAGTAAATTTTCGCACGAAGCGAACGTATCCCGAATATTGGAAATCGAACCAAACTTGACCCGAACGCATCTGCGTTGCGGGAAAACTCGCGAAAATCGCGGGGGTCAGTTTCCCATGGTTATGAGGGGGTTTTTGGTGGGTTTTAGGGGGTTTATAGTGAGGGTTAGGGGGTTTGTAGGGGGTTCGTTGTCGGTCGTTGCCATGGAGACGAACACGCTGCCACGCCCAGCTTGCTCTTCGTTTTGACAGGAGAGAATGTCGAATGTGATGTTCTTTAGTCTTAATTATTATTGAGCTTTTCTTATTGAAAACTCAACTTTTATATTAAATGTATGTAATGAAATCATTTGAAATTGATATAAGTTCGAATTTAATGAAAAAAATAATAAAAAAACCGAGTCTATGTTGACTTTTGGTCTGTCAAATGAATGAATGTCAAATAAGCTCACCTTTTTAGAATTTAAGCTGATACGACAATTTTGACATTTCAGACATTGAAACGATGTGTTACAAAGATTTTGTTATATAAGTAGATGGATATTAATGTAGTCAAAAAAAAAAGACAAATCGCAAAAGGTGTCCATTTTGAAAACTTCTTCAAAGCACTCGTGTAAAAGTCTGAGTTCAGAAAGTTTCTCGGATTTCGAACTGCACACCGGACATACGAAGACAAAAAGAATACATTTCCACAACTAAAATTTAGCTTCGAACAAAAATTATTCCGATTTCATAAAATAAATTTTACGAAAAGCCAATTTCATGTTACTCATGTTCTCAAATCTCAATTCCATGTATTATACATTTTTCTTTTCGTCGCTCCCTTCAAAAACATAAAACTGCGGTTTTTCTTTACATTATTATCGATACGATTCCACCGAGAAAAAAAACATTCACAGATCATAAAACCGCAGTACGATCGAGCCGTTTACGAGTAATCATATATCCATATCGCGTTTTATTTCCTAAACACAAAACCGCGCCGAATCTTCGAAGACCTCGTTCACATAAGACTACGGTTCCTATTCGCACCCTATTCTCAATCTATCCTACTCTAACATATCTATGAAATAGACAGATCTATGTACGAACTATACTAACGTGTGAACTAGGCCGAAGGTCACATCCACGAGGATATGGAGCCAGGTTCGTTTCGTCGACTTATCGATCCTTGTCGTAAAAGTCAGTCTCCGCTTTTTGTTTACGATCTCAATAATGCCCAACATTTAGTGCGCTCGCAGGAGGTCCTCCAGTTTTCAGAGGATGGTTTTCATAGGGTGGTTTTCATGGGGTGGTTTTTGTCCCCCCCTTTTGCCCTTCGAAAAACCCAGATGCGGCCCTGTAAAGTGTGGAGTTTCCGCGGGAAGGGTTTTTTATTGGGACAATAAAACGGTGCGCGGGTAAAGTGAGCCCAGGGAGGTGTACGCGTAGATAGAATAACTCTTATCGTTCGGGAATAATTTCGAAATTAGTGTCATGCGGTTGGGATGTAGCTTGTTTTGTTACAGTTTGTATGTAAAAAGTTATTGCCTCGTTTATGGTTCGAATGTTCATGCTGGATATTGAAATGTTCAAATCAGCTTTAATAGGTTGAAAATAATTACGCGATGACATTACATTTTATTCAAATTTGATTATATTTCATAAAACCACATTGCTATTCTATAAATATGGAATATTTGAAATTACATTCTAACCAAAAAAATAATGATTCGAAAAATCAACTTTGAAAAGGCTTCTGAAAGCTTTTATTTAAAGCACGTCGAATGAGCGACTTTTTTGCGATTTTTTGCGCTGTCTGATTTGATGTTTGATCATTATATCTGATTTCGCCGAAAATCGCGTAATGAGATCAAAAAAGGTTATAAGCGTCGTAAAAAACGTTATCGAACGAACATTTGCATGTGAAAATCACGTTACTCTACGTCCGCCGCGTGAAAATATCAAAATATGCATCGACAGGTAACATATTTTGAAACATCGTATCTGAACAATATTATCTGAAATCTACATGAAAAAAAAAATGAAAAATCGGATTTCGCCGAAAGTGAAGATAAAAGCGGTGAAATATGGGCAGTTAGTATTTATATATTTTTTCAATAACCGTAATTTCATTTGTAATATGTAAATTGGAGTAGACGAAACACACCTTTAGTCTGACGATGAAATTCGTATTAGATATTTTGGTGATAAATTATACATAGAAAATTCTAACGAAAGATATGAAATATGAGAGAATTTTGTCATATAATAGTATATTGGAAATCTAACATAAATCAGGAACAATTTACAAATAAAAAAGGAAAAATCATGAACAGCTCAAGTTTTATCACAAAATAAAACTCGCCTCAAGTTTTCTGCGTCAAACGTCAATATTCAAATTAGTTTACTTTTCCTTCATAAAGCGTTTCATATGCTACCGATCTTTGTTGAAAAATAAAAGTACATATGAAGCAATACACCATAAAAATCTGAAAAGCACCTAAGGCATGGATTTCCTTATACACAAAACACTCTCTTGCACATTACAAAGCGTCTTCGCGAAACCATTTACGAATAAAATAGCCGCCTTTCAAAGGCCGTCGAAAGTGAAGGCGCTGGGAAAAAAAAGAGTGAAGCATTTTTATTGGAGTGCTTTTGTGATGTTGATGAATATTAATACGTCGCGCGGTCCAAACCGAAAAATAAGTAGAAAAGAAATATATATGAAAGGGAAATGAAAATATCGGCGAGGGAGCAGAAAAGACGCCCTCCAAACGCTCGGAAAATTTATTATTATTTTCGAGCGTAAAGGAAATCGCCGAGTACTATTTTATTTTATTTTATGTTCCGGGGAGAAAAAATGTAATCGAAAAAATAAAGCGGGTAGTACGATCGAAAGGGAAGAAGAGCCCCGAATCGACGAAATTAAACCAATATTCATATATCGACGAGATTTCGCGAGTTGGGCTTTCCGAATCGAATTTTCACTGGAGCGGAACTTCTGAGAGATGTCAGAGTTTCCCCCATACGAAGATAAAACACATACAGATAGAAAAAAATATGAAATCAGCATGAATTAGAAGTAAAAATAGCCCGCATGGCGCATATTGTAAAATCTTGCGAAAAAATCCTAGACTTTTCAGTAATCAAAATATATTACATTTTGAAATTTCAAATCCTTTTCGATCTTTTGGTATTTTTTCTTCATAAAATATATAGACGGTGATTGTTCAACACGAGCACGTTTCGTTTTATTACGCGATTTTTCCTTGCAATGTGAGGATTTTCTTGGATTTTTTAAACGTCAACTCGTATAAAGTGATGCATGAAATGCTAGCTGCGAAAGCAGGTGGTAAAAGCAGCAATTTTCGATCTTCTCACACGTCATATATCTTTATAAATTTTTAATAAATTTATTCCGAGTTTATCTTCGTCTTTCCGAGATCATGTAAGAAAAATGAACGTCGTTAATTTTACTGATAACGTGAAATATGCGAGCTCATATTTTCACATCTCGAAACAGAATATATTTTTCATAACATGAGAACACAACAGAAATTTCAAAATTTGAAACGCGAACATTCATCATAACTAATCATAGCTTCGAAATAATAAGATTTTTCCACAAGATAACATCAAACAGTTTTCACATACTTTCACCGAAGATGCAATATAAGTGCAATCTTTCCATAATACTTGGATAGTAAAATTAATGAAATGAATTCTAATTTTGTCTCATTAGAGCATTTGACATGCAAAATATTTGATCAAACCAGCGAAAAAACTTCAATAATTTTTCTATAGAAAAAATCGGATATACTATAGAATATCGTGTTATAGAAGTATATAGAGTCTATAAACAACCTAGGCCTGAGAAACTATCCTTAAAGACCGAACTGTTCGAAGCCAATCCGTCTTAATTGACCTACGAGGCGGCGATACGGACGGTCTCCGGAAGCTCAAATCTCCAGGGCCCCCTTGTCCACAATGCGGGGCTGAGCCCCGAGCTCCGAAGCTTCGCCCCCGAGCCCCCATCCGTCGTCTGGAACCGACCGGGCGTGACCAGAATGCATTATTAACGGGCCGATATCCTATCAAGAGCGGTTTTCGTTTGCCGCTTCTAAAACAACGATTCCCAAAGTTCGATCTTTGAAATTTCATCTATACATATATATTTCATGTATAGATTTTCCGTTTCAAGTTAGATATTTTGAAAATTTCATCGTTTCTTTTTAATATGTCATTCAGAACAGAATATGCGACCGAAATTGGTGCAAATTAAATACTAAAAAATCGTATGAAGATCATAGCTAATATGAAAATTGAAAAGTATCGTATTGTTATAGGGATTGTGTGTGCATTTGTTTTTTTATCTTTTTTGTTTTTCTTCTCGTTTAGTTAGTGCGAGTTCTTATTTTCGGGTCTGTGCGGTTTGTTTGCGTGTTTCGTTCGAGTTGGCGATCGGAAAACTTTTCGAGTTTCACCCCCTCAGAGTCTGGGATTATATAGAAAGAGGGTGGAATCTTGTTAAATGAATTTGATCGTACTTGCGTTTAGGCTTCGAGTCTTTTAGTTTTCAAAATTCGATAGAATTCGGAGAACTTTTCTTTATAAATAGATTATTTTAAAGTTGATAATATTTGTGTATTCTTGAAGGTCTTACGTATTGAGGGCCAATTATTTATCGTTGTTGATATGTATTGTTTTCGAATTTCATTACTTCAATTTCAAAGCATGGTTCGTTATATAAATTGAAATGAATTTATTCCGAATAATATTTTGAATAGATATTCATCGATATTCAATGAGTTTTTACTTAATAAGCCGAAACGAAAAGCAACATCAACGCTTATGATATAAGCTCTATATTGAATAGAAACTTATGTAAACAGAATATATTTTAGATATTGATGAAAAAATGTATCTCAATTTTCAATTTACGTTCCTAGACAAATTGAGCGACTGGAATCAGATAAAACAAACACGCAAGACTCTTCAACGATTACAAAAAAAACTCTCAAATCAAATCAAACATCTAAATAGAAAATCATCAAAGTCTTACACAGCCCCTAACACCGAACGATCAAAAGCTCCGTTATTTGACCGACTAACGACCGTCTCCCATTAAGTCCAGCCAGCTTAATGAGCCGAATTAGATTGTAGCTCTTTCCACTTTCACTTTTCAGACGTTCATTCAATTTTCAGAGGCACATACACATACACTCTTCAGACACGACCCAGAAGCCCTGAAAACTTTCCCCGGCCGTTATCGCGACTTCGGCTTCGGACTGGGAAATGGACTCATTCTAAACGGATAACAAGCTGAGATGCTTCTTTTAGAGGTTTTTGCTCTAGAGGTGGTGGAAGATGGGAAATTGGAAAATGGGACGTTTTGCAGGAGAGTGGTGTGCGGTCGTTAAAAATGCAGACGCGACGTTTCTTTTGATGGTTGTGTCGTGTGCGAGAGACGTTTCGGTTTGATTTCGAATGTGTTTTTGATGGTTTCGAATGAAATGAATGATATTTTTTCAATTTATAAAATTTTTCAACAAAAAAATAGTCAATATAAATGATTTCAATATCTACAATTTCATTCGACTAAACAAATGGATCTGTTAAAAATTTTATGGAAACAAAAGCTTTGACCAAAAATGTTTGATTTATGATGCAATATTGTATTGTAAAAGTATATAAAGATACATAATAAAAGTGATTTAGATATAAATGAATGGAACGATAGTGTTATAGGTCTATTACGTTAACCTTTAAGAGTCGCTTATCGGTCCCGTAAGTTCTCATAAAAGTGCCCCATAGGACACCTTGAAAGAACGTATCAACTGAATGAAATGCACTGATGTGAGTGCAATGAAATGAGTAACTAAAAATATTTTCTATTTATATAATAAAATGAAATACCAATTTTAGAGACGAAATCGATATGTGTTTGAATTCGCCAAAGTGAATATTATTTATTGAACCAAGATATATTACAAAGGAAGCCCACCATATCCTGCCTGTTAACTGCATCCCACTCTACGTAAACTTATTAAGTCAACCCACGAACCGAGATAGAATATCGAGTATATTTTCAATAACTTAATTATTATTATTATTAAAGAGGTATTATTTATTTTTTAAACATTTTTCCTATATTCAATAAATAATTTCACCCGTACACGATGAAAATAATAATAATAGAATGGTACTCCGATTGTGGAAAATCCGAAATAAAGCTTAAAGGGTTATGTAGGACCACTTTTGTTGTTTGGTTTGTTGATTGTTCTTTTGTTGGTGTATGCCACTTCCAAACTAACCCGTGAATCCGACCACAAGCTTACATCGGATCCGAGCGAAAAATATATTTCATTTCATTATATTATATCTATTGCGAGCGAACGAAACAACTACACCTAGATACGGAACGAAACAAGCTTTCCAGATAAGGATAGAGAATATTAAACTTTGTTTCGCTAATTTGTATGTACGGCAGATGCTCTCGCGCAAAGTGGTATGTGTTCCCTCGTATTACACGACGCAATGTAAAGCGAAAATTTTAATAACAATGCGTTCAGAAACAACGATCCGCCGAGATTTTATTTTCGCTTCTTTTTAATAGAAATTTTCATGAATTTACTCTCATTGTTTTCGCTTATGGAAAAAAAAAACGGGAAACATACCCGACTCAGGCACATAAAAATTCGATTAAAATTTTTAATTTTGATTATAATATGAATGAATCGTGCAGATATGGCGAACGATAAATCAGACTAAATAATTTCCGTTTTTGAAGCTTCGTACGCCAAGATAAGAGTCGAAACGTGCGCGACAAACTCGATTGGATTTTCCGCGGACACGCGACTGTCAAGTTCTGAAATTTTCCGAACAAAGGACGAAAGGACGAATTTTCCTAAGGGTTCGAGACCCACCACGTGTGCGTGTCTTCGTTCTGATCCTAATTGGCCGTTTTAATGGCGTCGGAGACGAAGTTTTCGTCGTTTGTGCCCCGAGCAAATAGACCTTGGTCCTTTAAATAGTGCGACCTTTTCTATTTCTTTGTTTGACGAGGCACAAAGACCGTTCTAGATAACGAGCGGTTGAATGAGCGTTCGATTGCAGGAAACTTGAATTGAAAATCAGTACGGAAATGTTTTGATTAATTCGATTTTTAGTTTTAATAAACATTGTTTTAATAGGTTGAATGTTTAGTTGAGAAATTCTTAGTTCGAAAATAATCTTAACGACCGCTAATTTGACAGGTGATCCGTTCGAACGAATCGTTCTCCAAACAAAGATTAACGCTTCAACCGGAGAGGAAATTAATCGCTCGACTATTTCCAACAGATTCTATTTGTAAAACATCATCAATCAACGTTTATAGTTTTATTCGTATCCGCGTGTGTATTCAAGCTGCTTTTAAAGTGGATGGAAAAATTAGAGTTGGCAAAAAACGGATGTTCGACATTGGAACACATTAGAATCTACAACTCGACGACGATTAGATATTCAATGAATTGAACATCATTATTTGCACGGATGAGCTTGAATGCGTGAAAGCGGACTGTTATCTCTATATAGATATCCGAATGATTTATTATTGCACCATTAAGTCATAGATAACTGAACGATATGTCGAAAGGTGAATGAAACATATCGGAAACACATCGAAAGGTGAGTAATAAAACGGCTACCGTTAAGCATCATTGAGCTGACATATACAAAACGTAATATCAAAATCGACATTCACGAAAAATCAATAGCATGTAATCGTATTTCATTAACAACGAGATTTTTTTAACAAATTAGATAGTTTGACAGTTTATAGGACAATAGAAAATCACCGATTTTAGGTCGATAATTAAGTTCTTGTATGAACTTGAATCAAATTTATACAATCAGAGTCAATATAATATGAACCTAAGTACTTTAGAATAGTCATGGTAACGTTAAGATTTAGGTTTTCTAGCAAGTATCTTGTTTCACTAAGGTCCGATTTTTCAATCGTCAATCAATAAACCATTGGTTAAAGCTGTCAATTCTATATGAAAAAAAAGTTAAGCTATTGTTAAGTAATTTAGTTCAAAATTACTAAAATTTCCCTGAAAAGGTTAAGGCCATTAACACCCATAATACGAAAAACAAACCGAACGTTCAGATATAAAATCGATAATATACCAACACTTAACCGAGCCAAACTGATAAAAGAACCACGACAATACATCACAGTCTTCTAAAAAGACACCAATTAACAATCATCCGAGCTTAGACCGAATTAATTACCGTCAACCGACCGTTATCGGATCGGGCTCGAGTCCAGCGCCATTTTCACAATCATGGCCGCCGAATTAATTCTCCGCTTAACGAAACTGCAAAAAAAACATACATACCATCATACGATATAAGGGGTGGTTAAAAAACGGCCACGAAACTGCAGGGGTCGTTTTCGCCGGTCCGCGGTCCAATAACGGCCGCCGCATACCGTCGGGGGTTGACATCTTCGCGACGGAATTCGCACCGAATGGCGTTCGGGAAATTCCCGGGAATTTCCCGGGATATTCGAACGAGGTCCGGGAAATTGTCGCGATATGCAAAAATGTCCTCGCGTGGACTCTGTGCGAAAATGAAAAAATAAACGTGTGTTTGTTTGGGGTAGAGGAAAATACGGTTCGAATGGGTCGTTTTTTTTTTCAAATGGTCTCATTAGGAATTTAGAATGGTTTGTTTGTGTGAAAACTTGAAAATTTATCTGTATTCCATATAAAAAGTGTTTGAAGTTAGTTTCAACAAAATAAAATTCAATTTTGGATCGCATTTGAAAATAAAATTTACTGCTGAACACAAAATGAAATAATTCTTCGTCACAAATTAAATATTTTATTCTAAAACAATGAATTCGTTATATACAAAATAGCTTATAATACGAATGGGACGTAATATAAAACCCTAATAAACAAGTTCGTAATATGTGTCAATGTTAATTTTCATTACGCAAAGTGCACACCTTAAATCATTATGAGAATCGAAAACAAAAGGTTCAATTTCTCTTTTGTATCATTTTTTTTTTCATTTTCGCCAACACGCGAAAAATATTAATTAAACTAAAAGCATCGGCCGATATCAAAGCTCACTATCAATTATTTCGCGAGATGGACTGCTATGTGCGAAAATAATAACGATTCGCAGCTCAGAGAATTCATTTTCCCATTTCTATGTCACGTTTTCGTTAGAACGTGTAGACGAACGTATAAACCAACATAAAATATATAATATCATATACATATAATTTTTATGTGTATCCTAATTCTAGAAAATACACTACGTAACGATCGACACGTCACTATGTTTAAGTCGAGCGAAATGTTAAGTAAAGATGACTTGTGGTTTTTTGACGAATAACTTGATGTTCGGTACATAAATCAACTAATGTGCGATAAAACTGATTATAAAGATAAATTTTCAGGTGAAAAAAGCTTCAACTCAAATAGAAGTTGATATAATATTTGGAAATAACGTTGTATATGACCATGAAAAAAAATCGAATTTATGAATAAACAATGAGAAACAATATAATAATTATTTTAATATCATTAATATTTTTCGAATAATTCTATATCGATTTGACGTGTAACACGCAAGAATCTACGTCATAACATATGCGTGTTTCGATAATTTCAAGAGCGCGCTATTTAAAAACGGTTAAAAAAACTGAATGAATTTGGAACTTGTGTTTAAGTCAATTTTTCATAAACGCGTATTTTCATACACGGAATAATCTAAGGGAAAAATAGGGTTTTTATAATTTTTCTATGGGGCGTTATAATGTAATCAAACTTACATACGAAAAAAACATTGGCGTGGTAATTATGCTGCAGAGAAACTTACCTGAAACAAAACAAAAAATATATATTAAAACATTATAAATACAATAAGAATGAAAAAATTATATGAAAATAATGCGAACTTTTTATCTAATAAATAATTTTGTGAATATTTTTCACAACAACACTACTAAATCGTTTTTTCTATTTAATTTAAGATAATGGTTTTGCACTAAAAGAAGCTTATTCTGAGTAACAATTCATTAAAAAATCAATAGACTATTTGCATGTTAAAAAATCGTTCATGATTAAATTTGTGCCGTCACGAATTTGATTTCACGTAAAAAGCGAACACTTTTCAGAAACGTTTTTTTGATAGATTTCATAAAAAAATTGAAGTGAAGTTATATTGAATTAACTAAAAATATAAAATCAATATGTGAAAGATATGACAATTTATTTTTCAATATAGAGAAATTTCAATTTAAAAATTTAACATTTTTCACTAAACTGAATTCAATATTAAAAATCCCAACTTTGCTTAATTTCCAAGGGTTTCTAAGATATTTTCTAGCCATAAAGTAATTTCAAATATAAAATACATTAAATTCTTACATTTTTGTAACTTGTACCTATAGATATATTTAATCAAATTAATGTCACCGAATCTTGTCAACGGGAAAACGTGAAAATAAAATAACATTAATAAGCATCGATACGAATACGAGATTAATCAATTCTATTTTTCGTTCGGACGAAGCAGAAGAATCCATTAGTCGAAATTAAAGAAGGAAGCAATTTCCCGAATTAAATGTGGCATTATGTACAAGATAGGTACCTAGCTCAGAATGTCTTATTATTCAATATTTTTTATGTTGAAATTTTGCATAAACGAAAATATATAAAATTCCATATTATTCTCATTAAAAAAAAATAAAATTAATTTTAACTAATGAATCAATTGCTGTTCATTATATCGATTATTATTCTTTTAAGTAGATTATAATTAAGAGAACTCAATCAAGCTTCATCCATAAATCAAATATAAAAGCCCAGCTTTCCACCTAACAAAATTGAATATTTCGATATTTTTCTCAAACGCGAAAAAGAGTAACAATTTGTCGGAAGTGCTTCCCGTTCGAGTGAAAAATGAAAATTGTCGGTTTCATCGGAAAAGCGAACGCGAAAAAACAAAGCGAAAAGTTTTCATCGTCGACGCGAAAATCCGAAAATCGCACCGAAGTAAGGAGGAAAAAAAAGAAAAAGAACAGAAAAATAAAGGAAAATACGCACGTTGGTAAAGAAAAAAGCTGGAAAAATAAAATAAACGATAAAAAAAACTTGCAAAGAGACAGCGCGTACCTACGGATGGAAAACATCGGTCGTACCTATGCGAAGACGAGCCGAACGCACAAAGGGTTGCCCGAAAGTTTCCCTATATTTTCCCTTTTGTATTCTCGTTTCGAATATATATTTTCCCGCGTTTCGAGCGTGGAACTAATGCGTGTTTCGAATTTTTATCGCGCTTTAAAGTGGCCCTCTAAATTCGCTCGTAAATCAAACCCTTGTCCCCGAAACGTACAAGCCACTTTCGATCGTATATATTAAAAGTTGCATTGTAATTTTCAACACGTTCTATTATATAATATTATTCGTATTGCTGTAGTGGTATAGTTCCATTCATAATATAATCTATACGGAATGAAAGAACGACGTGTGTATTCGTTGTTTGAGAATCCATTCAAAGTTGAGCCACGGTTTGACAGCCTTGAACTCTTATGTGTTTTGCGGCCTAGTGATTTTCAACACTTCAAAGGAAAACCTCGAGAACAAAGCTAATTGTGTTCTATTTTCAAGAATTTATTTTTTTACCGACGAATTGTTTGTGCGTTTAGTGATTCAAATGCTACCGCCGATCGCTACAAAAAAAATCAACCGATGATTTACATACATTTTGAATGGGAAAATTGCTACGTTCGAAACGAAAATTTCTGCTTCGATACATAATTCAGAGGAGAAAAAAATAAGCAGATAAAACTATTCGATTTTGCGTTAAGGTGCTGATTTTGTGCTATAAAACGATTAAATCGATCGCTTTCAGCTGAAAATTCACTCTCGTTTTTTATGTGTTGTGTTCGGTAAGCAGCAACAGAATGAATGGGGTTTGGTGCTTGGATATATAGCAATTTATTTACTGACCCCTTTTTTATCCACTTTTATGGATGTCCAAAGTCGTGACATCCTTACTAACTGCGCAATAAAGCGTGAAAGTTTGCGATGCTCATCCTTCAAAAAGGACGAACGATTTTTTTTATGTTCGTCTTTGATTAGATATCGCAGTTGAAGGACATGTATAAAATATTAAATCTGTTCAGCAATTATTTCTATTCTATAACATTTACCTATTTATTTTATTTGATTATACCTGAATTCTATCATTCATAATTTGTTGTCACACTATTGTCAGTGCGAATATAAATGAGGAAATTAATTGGATTGAACGGAAATTAGGAAAATAACGTGGCACAGTTTAATTTGATCCTAATTAATTATTCATATGTTAACTGATCAAGTAATGAAAATGGTTAACTGATATGAAATTTTTGAAAAACAAATTAAAAAATATATGAATTAATTATGTGTTTATTTACTCTAAAGCATTTCAGGGAGAACTAAAATGTGAACAATTATTTGAAAAAATATACGATGCGAAAAAAATCTATATTATCAGTTCATCAAGTCTTCGTTGAAGTAGTCTAGAGACAAAATTGGATGCAGTTCAGTATCAAAGTTTTTAATTTGAATCCGAGGCTCTTCGAAGTTCGTCCGTGTCGCGTATAATTGAATTTAAAAGCGAACGGACGATAGAATGAAGGAACTTAGACGAAAAACGCAACAGCACAAAGAAACCATCTAGATTAAAAATATTTTTTCCTCTGCGTTTTTTTATAATTTTTAGGTTGACTGTGTTATTTCAGGAGACGAAAAGCAGAAAATCGATCGTTTCGGCGTGGACATTCATCACGGGAGATTTATCCTTAACGTTTATACGTCACGTACCGGTGAACTCGTAAAATATATTTCTAAAATACATTACATACTGAAAGGTGAATAAAAGCTCATTCGAAGTGTGAAATTGAAGTGAATTAATGTTTTTATAATACAATATAATTTTATTAACATCTTCAAAATAATAAATGAAACGATGAATGAATAAGAAATGAATATCATTATGACGTTCAACATCAAAAGATTCAATTCGTTTATAGGGATTCAAAACAATGTCGCTAATTAAAAAGTCGCCAAAGCATTTACGAGTCTGAAATAAATTATGAACTAGTCCCCGAGTAGAATTCGAATTGAATCGAAAATGGCGCGAAAATCGAAAGTTTTTGAAACTTCCGGTACCCGAAGCTTTCTGTCTAAATTGCAGGCGATTCCTCACGTTGTCACGGAAGGCTTCGCATGCGACAACCGTTTTGAGCAAAAACGAAAAGCGAAATTTACTCGATTAAGATGGAAATCGAGGTGGGCGGGATTTTCACCTAAAACGTTGCTTGTTATGTGCGCAAAAAATAAAAATTATGGAGTGATTTTTCATAAAAACAGATGTAATCACATCATATTGTTTTATATGAGTTCAGTGAATCGATTTGAAACTTTTTCAAGTCGAATGTGTATTCGATATTTTCTTCGGTAAATGTAGGTATACGGAGAAGACTACTTAGCGATCGAGATCGTCGAGTTGAGAAAATATCAACCTTTGAGTCTAGTGAAGTCTCAAGAACTCTCGTAATAATAAAGAAAGCAATATAAAAAAATTGGAAAGGTTTCCTTCCAATATATAAACAGTCACGAGATAATACAAATAAATAAAATATCAGAGAATATTTTCCAAATTATATTATATCTATGCGATTTCAGAGAAAGCTGATATATTCATTCAGAATAGAAGCGTATGTACATAGAATATAAAAGGATCGAAGAGGTTTTTAGACCCGAAAACAAACCGATGGCATAATTTCGGTTTTGCAATAATCTTCTTTGTTTACTTGGCTTCGACTTCCTTATCTGTGAAATTTCGTCGCCGAAAATACAATTTAATTATTTTGAAAGCTTAAAGGGAATCTTTAAAGCTGCTAAAATTAATTAGGTGACATGTAATAAGTGACGTCTACATTAATTTGACTTTATTCAAACGACGAAAGAAAAGCTCAAATTTATACCTTACTGATAATAATTATGATCACATCAAAGGACGAAGCGGTATATAAATCGAAGTCGTAACATTTTCTTCGTTTACATAAGATTTTGAGAATAAGATCGAGAAAATTTGTTAGATAACCAAGTAATTTGAATTCAAATGGAATGATTCCGTAACGTTCATCTACGGTTCTTATATAAAATCATTGAAAATAAATTTATTCAAAATTATTAAAATTTAATAATGATGTAACGTCGGGATACTCAACTTGAATGAATTTTAACTACAAAAAAAGTAACATGAGCATTTCGAGCCATTTTCCAGGAATCAAAATATCGATTCACAAGAAATAACAACCGATCAAATAAACCGACCAAACAAAATCGAATCGATCAAAAGAAAACTCGTATGAAAAAAATTCAATAACCGAACTTTTCAGAAGACGAAAATTTGACGGTTTCAATGACGTACAGTGAAAAACACTAGGTGTGCGTTTGTGTACAACATACATATATTACATATGTTTATTCGCTAGAAATAACACGTATATCCCTCGGAGAGACCTGATGCTGAAGCCGGAGACGGAAAAGCGGTTTCGACGATCGCATATTTGCAGAGCTGTGATGTGACATTTACAAATTTTCCTCGACTGTCATTCGAGAGAGCGAATTTCGGCTCGTTTATTATAGACGGTTTTAGTGTTTGTTCTCTGTATACGTATGAGAAGTGTCGTTTGTACATTTCGTATTTATGTGTATTGAAAGATCTTATCTGAAGGATTTGATTCAGATGTGTTTGGTTTATGCAATGCTTGTAGATTATGTCGGTGAATACGAATTAGTCCTATATAACAATAATGTTTATTCAACTATATCAAATGGAGATTTTTATACTGTATATCATAGAGTTGTTTCGAATTGGATTAAATATTTATAGGTTTGTAGAGCGAAAACCGATTTGTAATGCGAAAGCTAAATACGCAGTGGTTTATTTACTTGTCAAAAGTATAAAATTGAAATATTGAACTTCGGTGAGGCTTTAATATCTTGAGAGCTTTTACCGAGTATTGAATAACTTAGGTTGGCGTTATGTATTGGTTCTGCTGAATATTTTTTTGATTCTTTTCATTTTCAATATAGACATTTGAAAATATTTCTATTTTAAGAATAATAAAATAATTCTATACATACGTGACATCAAAATTGTCGTATAAACATTTCATTAATGATAAAATGACATTGTAAAGATTCAACGTTACGCACATAAATGGAGCGTAAATGTAATTCATCAGATTACATGCAGCGCTCTTAATTTTTCCTGGAATTAAGGCGAACATAAATCTCGAAATAATACAAATTGAACGAAAAGCGACAGATTAGACTGCGTAAATTTATTACGATGATTAAAACCGACTTAACAACGTTTCCCTGTCAATTAGAAGATTTCGCAGCTTTCGCAATAGACACGAGAAGAGCTCTTCGTAATGGCAAATTCATCCGGTCCAACGAACGAAACGCACATTTTCACAACGGAAAACTTTCATTGCATTTAAAAGTAATTATGACATCGACATGTCAAATAAATTAGAAGCATATGAGAATATTCACAGTTGAAGTTTCATAGCGCAATATATTTTAAAGTTTCCGCGAATACTATTCCGTACGTATAAAAACGAAGAAACTCGCACTTAAGCAGTCGTTCTTTAAGAAAATTACAAACGGTCGAAAAGTCGAAAGATGTGAAACGTAAAAAAAGGGGAAGAAGTGAGTAGAAGAAGAAGGAGCGTTTTAGATTATGCTTCGGCGAAAGAAATGGACTCGATGTGCTCGGAGATTTATGGAAAAGCGCGCGCTTCGGTGGTGAAAATAATAAAATAGAAGTGGGAAGAGCAGAACGGGGCGAGAAATAAAAAATATATTATAATATAAAAAATATATGTGCGAAACGACAAAAACAGAAGTGGATGAATTTTTCAAGGGGGGCGCGTAAAAAATCGGGATTGCTTAATTTTAGTGCGTGCGCGTAAAAAATATGCGTAACGGCGACACTTCCTGGTGAAGTATGAGATTTTTCCCAATTGGGTTTTTGCGCAAATTAAAATTCATGCCTTTATATAATTTTTAATATCATAAAGATGCAACACTTTTCCAAATCAAGCTCATAAAATTTTCTAAAAGTCAAAGTCATAACAAGAAGAAAATCAATCATACGAATATTCGATGAAATTAAATATTTTATCAAAATTTCATGCAATTTTATAATTTTTCACATATGCATATTTTTATGAAAATCAAAATTAAACACTCAAGGATACAATTAAAACGATTTTGACACGCAACAGGCGAAAGTTTCACATTTTAACTGCACACACGTGGAGTTTTTAATAAAGGAACCGCTTTGATATTATAATTCGCCCGCATGCTGATAATTATATCAGGAACGTATAATATACGTATTATATGAATATTCTGGAATATTTTAGCATAGAGATCAGGACGAGTCGTTAAAAGTTTCAAACCCATTTGCATTGCAGACGTTGTCTTGTGTTTGTACATAACCGCTTCCAAAAAGCGACAATCGAATAACAATTTTCGACAATTTCGCGCAGAAAATTTATTCGCTTATTTAAATCGAGCCAATTATATAATAATGAATTGCTTTTGATGAACGTAATAAATGATTCGCTTGCGAAAATTGTATATCTTCGCTTTGATATTCTATAAAAACATCTAGCTTTGAGATGAGATTAAGTAATCACTTACGTAAATAGCACGCTATTTATACACGTGAGATTAATTCGTTTTGAATTCCAAAAATAATCTTTTTCGGATAGAATATTAGTATTTAAGACGAAACGAGATTAAAAATACACATCTTGTAGTAACGTAAGCACAAATGAAGATCTATGGATAGATTACACGAGAAAAACCTCGAATGTAAATTCAGGTGGTGAATAGATAGCGAAAAACGGTGGATTTTTCACTAAAAGCAGCTTATGTGGATTCGACAGTTTCAGTTTCCGTGAACACATAAAGGATGATAAATATTCGATTGCTCTACTAGACCGAGATTCAAACGCCGACACACAGCCACTTTGTACAGTGTCGACACTTTGATTTCCATATTTGAAACCGTATTTTCTAGGCGAAATAAATGTATTTGTTTTATAGATCGACGATTTGGTGTACGGTGAAAAATCGGGAAATTTGTCATGAGAAAACAACGCCTATAAACTAGAATTTTTGACCACATTAAAGCGATGAATGATAGCAATTCGCCTTCTGATTGATGAAATTTGAATTGAATTACAAATATTAGAGTAAAGTATGTAACTAATGATCGAAAAATTGAATCAGAAAAACATTTGAAATCACTAATTCAAATCAAACAAACTCATATCCAACAAACGCCAAACCGAAAATTAACAGCGAGAAAAGCCTTTCCCCAACTTCGAACGAAACTTAACCTATCCTAAGTCGGCTTTGACTCGACACAACCTTCTAAAGTTAGACCAGAGACTCTCTCGACAACCTTTCGATATCGAATTTGAACGCAGACACCCACCAGGTCCATCTCGAGCCTTCGAACCCTCATCAGGTCTGGGCGTCGAAGCGGCAAAGTCGTCGAAAGGTTCGCATATTGTGTTACACTTTACCGCGTTATATTTCATTATGTTGCGCACAAAGGGAAATCGTTTAACTTCGCACGTACTCCGCGTCAATTTTATGATTGATAGCGATGGGGTTGTTGGAAAAATTGTGTGCGTAGTGATCGTTTCGTCTCATATCAAAGTGGTTATATTATATGTTGAAATCATCAATCTTTTTGAAATGGTCGTTTTGGGTGCGTACTTGTGTTTTTGGTGGATGATTTGCATGTAGTTATGCTCAAATTGAGATTTTGTTGAACATGTTAAATGTTTAAAATTTTCTATTAAGAGTTGAATGTATTGTGAGTAAAAAGTGACAAGGTATGATTTGATTTCTAAATGATAGAAATAGTATTTCGAAATAATATTGAAAATATTCAAAAATAGACTTAAATTTATATAACTGCTTGAGATGAAATTTATCAAAAAAAAGTCGAATTTACAATATGTAAAACAACTTTTAATGAATCTAATAGAAACTTCATATTTTGTATTATTTATTTTCTGATACAGGTATTATATTTAAAAGTTAATTTACCTTAATTAACCAAGAACACTTTAAAGTTATACAGAGCTTATATCTCACTATAATAAACTACAAGCTTATCTAACAAATAACAATTTAAAACGATCGATTTTCGAACTTATACGGTCTAACAAATAACTACCCTTACTATCGAAAACTCGAAAATTTTAAAATATCTCATCACAATAAACGGCAGCGAGCACCCGATTAAAACGAACATCAATTAGCACTAAAAACGTACGTATCACGTACTAATAAACGAGCACGTGCGTCGTACTTACGTTTTAAGTGTCGGCCAACGTGTTATACTCGTACATGTTATAATATGTGGTGCACGTTAAGGGGTTACGAGCGATATGATTTACGATACAATTTATGCGGAATACGAAACGGGCGTAACACAACTTTTATCTGGTAATTTTACACGTGTATTAATATGATATATGTAGGTATATGTGTGTAGTGTGCACGTGTCTTCTTTTAGCGTGACGAGCTACAATCATAGGATGTTTGATTGTTTGTTTGTTCGGGGTGAAAAAAAATGTTTGAGAAATTTATTTCAACTCGAAATGCTTGCACGCAATTTTATTTAGATTTTGTCAGAGTGATAAATTGTTGAATTTAAATAAGCTTGTCAAATGTACAATTGTATGAAAGATATAAATTCACTTCGTAGAATGAACTCTCAATTCGATATATCGAAATTTTATATCAAGTGATCGATTTTATAATATTATTTTATACTTTGAAAGTTTATTTTGTTTCAATGTAATAATTTGCGAAACTGAAACTTTACATGAAACTACATATTATATATCAGGATGTGACTCTAACATAGTAGACTACATCAAAGAGAACCTCGTTGATGTATGACGTATAAATTGAGTAGTTACTGCACGTATACGTATAGTGGGCAAATATAATTTTACGAAGTGCAAGATCTCGTATGTATGCGCTCTGCACACCACAAATGACTCTCGTCTTATGAGAAAATTGAAGCCTTCCAACGCTAAAACAAAACTTCGGCAAAGTAATATATTACACGGAATCGAGTTCAGTGTCAGTTTATGTAATTCTCTCGGTTGTTTATATTCGTTCTTGAAAGATTTTTAGCTCAAATAAACATTACTATTTATATAAGTCGTTAATAGATTTAAATAATTAGGTTTAACCCATTACTGAAAAATCATCTGAATAAAAATTAAAATATAATTTCGGCACTAATTCGTTACACAAATCAATAGTTTAGCGAAATTGAACCTAATAATACTGAAAAATACAAATACACTAAATTGAAACTGAGTAATATTATTTGGCTAACTCGAATCACGTATAGAAAAAAATCGTAAGAAAATTTAACGCAGTTCGTGATCCGCTTTTCCGAATGTGACTTTTCCGAACCGGTCATAAAATGTGCACGCACACGGCAAAGGTTAAGTTCAAAGGGGAAATTCTAACTCTTACTTATATAAATTCCGTTATACACTTTATTTGCTTAAGAAACATTCACATATATACATATGTACGATATAATTCTAGGCTAGTTAATATCGACGGGGTTGTATAATTGATTTATGTAAAGGCAACCTTTTAAGTAGACTACGCGAATGGTCAAGCCATGCAAGTGTGTCAATGTTGCGAAATTCTATATTAATTTTAAATGAATCGCGCTTATTTATATTTACATAAGTCTAATTATAAAGGGTTGACATTGAAACAACTAATTATCATTTATTCAAGGGAGATAAAAATATACTCGTATATTCAACCGCTACTTATTTGAATTATTCAAATGGAATTCCAACGACTCACATTTCTAATTTGAAATACGGTATCTCAACAAAATCACTTGCATCATTGCATCAAGCTGGCTTCATATTTTGAGCTAAAAGGTTTTCTCAGTTAAAATGTTTTTCCTATAGGAAAAGCTGGATAAGTAATGTGCGGTTTGCTGCACATTTCCCAGAGCGAACACAAACTCAACCACTTGCCTGTATATCGAATGCAGCGGTTGGAAATATTTTCTGAACATACTGTGAAATATACAGGATGCGAATATAGTATATTTCGTAGGATATAAGTAGAAACACGTGTTCTTGAAGGGGTTGATTGCAAGCTAAATTAAACGTTGGAAATAAACGAAGCAGATGCCTGTATCTGAAAACGCGGTTATATTCAAATGCGATATTAAATTTCATACATTTCTTAATAATGATTATAACTAAAAGATATTTTAACATTAATTTGATGTTTTCCATAAATTTACTAGCTTCAAATTGTGGCGATCTGTCTATAATTGCAATTAAAAGTTTTAATAATATCGAATATCACAATAATTTTAACAAAAATACACTCATTTCTTATCATCTAGTTTCTTCACACAATTTGATATACGATATTCGTTTAAATTTATGTATGTTTTGAAGAAAAGTTTGTTTTAAAAGAGCAGTTTTATACGACGTCATGTTTGTTTTATTATTGGTTTGATTTACGACATATAAATTGAATATTTAAGTTATGAATGCGTTCAAAATGATACATAACATTAAATCAACGTCTGTTGAACGCTATGCGACAATTATTTGTCTGCGATTGTGAAATTTGTTATAAGTGAACTTTTATTCGCTCAATTTATAAAATACATAGATTTTTTAAGTAAAATTAACTATTATTATATTTAAACATATGAAAATGAATTGAATAATTATGTACGAATCATTTAAATAAATATCAATAAAATATACATGAATGTAAAATTATCTATTTTATCGCATAATAACATCAAACAAATTTGTCGAAAATAAAACATCATAAATCCCAAACGACTCGACAAAAATACTTGGAAAATCTTCAGAACGACTCAACATTTCAGAAAAGCGCATCATTGTTAGAACTCGAAGAAACTGAACACTCGACAGACCGAACGACTAGAACTCTCGTTTACGATTTCGAAACGATCCAAGGGCCTAAATTTCAAAACAAAATGAACAAAAACAATAAGAAAATACGAGAAAAAAAATCCGATAGTATTTAGAGCGAGCCATTTGTCAAAAAGCGAACGTGTCCCGTCCCGGGAACACATCTTTTGTTCTGTTCACGAGATTCTAGCTTGACACTCGCCTACCATATTTTACGCGGATCTAACGTTAGTGGGGTTTAATTTTAGTTTTTCGATTTCTGGTGTGTTCTGATGTATTTTCTGAAATAATCGCCGCCAGCTGTCGCCCCTAATGACTCGCTCGGTTACGGTCTCAATCGAGCTTCGAATTCGTCGCATACTATCGTCTGGAGATTAAATAATGTGGCTTTAAGAGGTTCGTAGAAAATGCCAATTAGGTGTGTTTATTTAGTATGTAGATAGTGTATGTTGAAGAAATTATTGGGGTGCGTAAATTCTACGGGGTTGATAGACGTTGATTGTTCATTATCGAATTCAGTTCGTTGCGTAGACAAACCGCTGCTAATTCGAAATTGATTAGTCTGTCTCAATTTAGGTGTAATTTTAGTGTTGTGTTAGGAATTTCGGATTGTATTATAGTGTTGTTAAAATATGTGATTGATCGAAGTTAATTAAGGAATTCTACATTTCAAAATATTATAATACAAATTGAACCAAATATTAGTAATTAATATGTTTAAGATTTAATGATGAAATACTTAAATACAATATGATCTAAAATTTATTTAAACAGAAATATAAACATGTTTTGATATATTTTTAAATATAAGCTAATTAATACAAGGAATCTCCATTTCTTTAACGATCGAAATTTTAAATTTTCAACTCAATTTTCTCAATTAGCACCATCCCTTGATTTATGAGTCGTAAATGCATCTCCGCGATCGTAACGCAAAACAAGTCGAACACCTATAAATTATCCTAATATACGTAAAAACAAATAAACCACTGATTCATTCTCGACAATAATTAAACCATCGCTATTATTAAAACAAAATCTACTACACAATTCTCATATTTGAGTGACGCATGAAGAAATACGAGAGTCGAAACATAAGAGAGACTAAGAGCACTCACAGAACAAACGAAAGAAAAAAAAATGGAACGAATTTTAAACGACAAAAGACCACTTTTAACTCGAAATCGAAACGAAAACCGACGTTTTATGAACAAACCTCACAATTAACATTCGCAGACGACTTCTGGCGAATCTCAAAACCGCACAAGTGCCTTTAACGAACTCCAACTTTAACAAGAGCGGTTGAACGAAAGAGAACCTCTAATCGACGCGATTTTCCCGCGAAAAATTTGACTTTCACTTGAATTCGAGTGGAAATATTGAAATGTATGAAGACTATCCACACCCAGACATACTTGTACATAGGTGGATTTGAGTTTATATGCAATTTTTATAATTTTGCAGTAATCAATTTCGTTCCTAAAATCAACGGAATCGGTGATAAAATGACAAATGAAAATCATCTATAGAGCAGAGGCAGACAATGAGAATATAACATATACCAATGGAACTGAAATTACGAAATAAAAATGAGAAATAGCTATAAGTATATTGAAAATAAATTGAAAACTGATTAAATAACGAAAACAAAGCACTCTATAATTTCATAAATATAATATAATGTACAACGGAAAAATTACCAATGAAACTTCAATAACCGTAACTAATTTTATGACACAGGAAAAGCTTCAACCGTGCAGTCCATTTAAATAGGGCGGAACAAACTATAGAGTATATTAAAAAAAATTCAAATGAAAATGTTTGATTTTCCACGAAAACTATTAATCTATGGCGTATGACGTCACAGTGAAGAATCATCAAACTAATTGGGATACTTTTGAAAAATGTTCATGGTAGGAGAGTGTCCTCATTGGGGACATTTTAACCTATTTTCTTATATGACATTTTTTGAGAGTCTTGCAGTTTTGCAATTGGTAAGTTGTATTATAGCTTCAGGGTAGCAACAGTGAACAATCATCAAATCGATTGAGATATTTTCGAAAACTGTTTGTGGTAGAAGAGTTTCCTCATAGGGCTCATTTTCACTCATTTTCCCATGTGACATTTTTTGACAGTCTTGCAGTTTTGCTGTCGGTTGGTCGTGTTATAGCTTCAGGGTCGTCACGGCTTCGTCTAATTTTAATTTGCCAGCCACGCCGGTCCGAACCGGAGGCCCTGCCAAGCGAAATGGGACCCGATGTTGGTCGTTCGACGTTAATAACGATTAACGCTAATAAAGAAATGCCGGAATGTCGATTCGTCTCTTATCTGACTAAAGTTAGCTCGCGTTCGGTTCGAGTGTGTGAGGTTCAAACGCGCGCGGGGAACGAAGCGCCTTCTAGTTACGCGGTTGTGTTAAAATTTTTCAAGATTACAAAAATGTATTATTTTTGAAATTTTTATAGTGTTAGTATTGAGAAAAACAATGTATCCGTTTGCTGTAATAAATATGATTTTCAGTTAAATATTTGTATGCAGTTGCATTTCCTGGTCATGATAATGTATGACAGAGCAAATGCGAAATGTTTCTCTTGATACTTATACTGAAATACTTCCGAATAAGCACGATTTTTCTGATCATTATGAAAATTCTACCAAGGTTTTAAATTGAACATAAGAAACTTGACTATTTGGTCGATTAATAAATTTGATTGATTTGATAAATCTGAACTCCAAATTATGATTCTAGCTCACTTTAATTCGAAGTTTTTCAATCAGATTTCATGGATTCCGCTATTTTTCTTTATTATGAACAATAGATTATTATATAAACGTTCAAATACAATTTATTTGAAAGGAAGTAACGAAATTAGCCGAATTTCCTCCGAATACACATACAATACAATCGATCGGGTACACTCGAAAACGGATGCGAGTTCAAAGAGCCGAATCACTCGAGTACGTGTTTGCAAATAAATGTTCACAAAAAGATTCGTTGCTGCGAAACAAACGATTTTCTTCTCGTATTTATATACGACGGGGTCGTCAATCTTTTTATGCGATAAAACAGAGTTGAACGAATTTTCACCAGAGCGCAAAGAAATCGTTTTGATTTATTCAACGGCATTAGCGAAAGATAATAAAATTTGCATTAACTCTATGCGTACACATTATATTTAAGTTTTGATATTCTTGGAAAAGTCATTGTTTTCAAGCGACAGATATAAAACAAACTATTAGAGATTATATAGAACGCGTTTGTTTACGTTGGCATATTTCATATTGATTTACATTTCAGATGTTTTATGAGTCTATTTTTTCTAATCTCTGATGATTTCACGTTAAATATACAATGATACACGCGAAGATTAATACTGATTCATGAAACGACATCATTGTTACTGAAAAACACAGTGAAATAAATACAGAAAATTTCCATTGTTGAGACTGATGTTTTTATATTATTATCGTCGTCATTTGGAGCAATTTGTGATTCACTTTCAAACGAAACAATCAAACTATAAACGGGCATAATGAAAAAAGATACACGATCTAAACAAGACCCGTCAAACCGCAAACTGAAGAGCGTAACGAGCGCAATCACGCGACCGAGAACAGAAATGTTCATTAAACGATTAATCCGATTGTCGCTCTAGACATAAACTTGGACCGTTTAATCGAAATAGAAATGAGAAAATATTTCGAATAATAATAATTCTAAGGAAAAAAAAACGGGGAAACGCTGTGCGATATGAGCTTGAGTGGGAGCCAAATTGAAAAAATATAAGAAAATTCAACCAGAAGCGTCCGAAAACGTGGGACTTTGTGACCTCACGTGGCGTGATGTGACATGACGTAATTGTGTATTATATTATGTTATTATGTATATGTATGTCTGTCTCGTATGTAGTTTCTTATTCTGAGATTCTGCGGTCGTTTGTGGTGTTTGACGAGCCAAGTGTGCTTAATCTCGGGCGAATTGCGGTTGAAAAGTTCGACGTTTAGGGTTTGTCTTAATGCTACTTTCCTCTGTTTTAGATTAGTTTGATTTATATTAAACTATATAATAAATAACTCATATAATAATTTTGAATTCAATTAAAATCGTTACAATTCGAATCGGATTATTGGCTTAAATTAAAACCAGATAGAAATTGAACTAATTAGCTGTTAGCGGTTGAAATTTATGGCTGAAAAGTTAAATATATCTAGATTCGATAGCATTAACGATAATCACATAATCCTAGACTATCCCTTATCGTAATAGTTCACAATTTTCATATGAAGAGTTGACGACGATTCGGCAATAAACACATCGCGCATTAATCCGAAGCGTTCTTAGTTTCGTTATTATCGTGTTTATTGTCAAAATATTACGTTTGCGCATCGGAGAATTATTGTATGCGAACGAGTAACTTGGATGTGTACCAAGTGGTGTGTGCAAGTCATTGCACTCTACAATATGAATCGCACTCGAATAATATCGCATTGAGAAAATGTACGAGATTAAAGAAAAAAAACGGTTCGCATGCTCTGTTTTGTGCAACGCAAGTGGGATGATGTAAACAGAGGTCTTATTTTCCCGGGAAAACTAAAAGCGAGTTTTCCGAAGAAGTCGTTCGCATGTATGGAATCGGTCAAAATTTACGTAAATAATGTATCGTATGTAGTTCGATGCGAATGAATTTTATCTGTCTTCAGATGCATTCGGTGCAAATCGAGTTTGTTTGGGACGAGCATTTGTTGACATTTTGCGTTGTTAAGCAACTGTCACGTTCAGTTGATTTTATATTTTTCAAAATTTTCACTCGAATACTTCGAATAGATATTGATTCGTTCATGTTTTATTGTATTTTTCTCTGAAAACTGCATATGAAGAAATTCGCACGATTTATAACACGCGAAAGCTTTCAACTTTATGTATTACAGAAACTCTAAATTTTGAAATTTCCGATAAAATAATCACATTCAAAAACGAATATTTTTGAACATCCGACATTAAGATGAAAAAATAGATATGAAACAACTAAAAATAGCATAAAATACGATTCTTAGAAAAAATGAGATAATTATTTCAATGAAATGACGTACAGATACCATTTACGTCATTATCAAAGCGAAAATCGAAATGACATATTGATTAATTGATAACGGAGACCGACACAACCCGCAAACGACATATTCTCGCTATTATTATATTTGTGAACACGTGTTTTGTGAGAAAATTCCGTCGAGCTCGATTGTTTTCGAGACGATTAATCAAGTACACGGCGACAAATTGAGCTTCCAGAGAATGAATGAAACGAATTTGTGCTTTGGCGATAAAAAAGGCGAATTCAAAGCGAAACGAAGCATTCTAGGAAATTCGGACCTGAAGGAGAATGTGTAATATCGGACCTTTCCGCTCAACAGATTTAAAACATATCTCAATCGATAAATATTAGTAATTTCATGAATTTTTACTATGACGATATTTACCGTAGGTTGATGGTTTTCATGGAATTTAATTTTAAATAATTCCAATACCAATTTTCGTTCATGGATGATCGAAACCTATTAATGAGAATCAATTTTTTTCACGAACTACGTTGATTTCAGGGTTGAATTTGTAATCATAGCGATATTTTAGGATCATAATGAGTTAATTATTTTCGAATTCAAATAAATTCAAGGGAGGTTCACTCGCCATAGAAAACTTCAAAGGAAAGTATTTTATCACACAAAATTGTTTTGACATCAAACTTTTTTTTTCGACATTTGAATAATTTGCTATTCTTAACCGTATCAATTCTAAATTTAATTAAGTCCAACTGAAAGCGTTTCCTTTGACATGGAAGCGAATCCATTTCGAAAATGGACGATAAATTAGAGTGCAGTGCGGTGGGGGTGGCAACCAACCCCTACTGACAATGAAGGGTTCGGTGGGAAAAAAAAAACCGAGCACGTCACTCTCGCAACGGTATAAATGCGTGAACATAAAACAGTAATTCGCATACGGTCGTTTCGCATGTATATAAGAATTATTATTGTACACGTATATATATTTTTTAAAGAATTTTGCCGCAAATCGTCGGAATTATCGCTGAAATATCGCACGGCACTCTCATTACAGCGGCGGAATTTTATGGCTGAAACGCACGCGACTATTGAGTCATTCATGAGATTTTTCTATAAGACTGTAATGAAAAGAAATGAATAATGAAGCGTATCAATATTTAGAATTAAATTATTTCAAAAAAAATGTACACTCTAAACTTTGTACAGAGCAATATATACAATTAACTATTAATTTATATGATCTCATATTAATTATTTATTCGAATCGGTGACCGATTTGAAATCGCTTGTATTCGAATTAATCGAGTCGGTTAACCGTGAACTTGGTTTAAGCGGGCTGACGTGTGATCGACTGACTACGTATGCGGTTCGGATCAATTTGGTTTAATGGCTTAACGAGTACGAAATTGGGTTCAGGAACTTCCGAATATCAATATCGTGCAGGTCATCGGGTCACAGTGATATAAGCCTAATCATCGGACCTAACCTAACCCAGGATATGTTGGTTCGACATGCGATACGAATTTACATTAATGTCGTCGCATATTCGAGCGATTCTATGTTAGAAGTTCGGTAATTGAATTTTCAGATGCAATTTAACTTTTTTGATTATTATAATAATATGATTTCATATTATGTATGATAATAATATCTGAATTTCGTATGCAAAGGTACGTATGTTAATCAAATATTATCAAAGGTTCAAGTAAAACAAATATTGAAACTAGGAAGGATTACTTAAACATGTTTTGTTATTTTGTATTAAAGATTAATTGAAAATATTAAAAAAAAAATCTACTGTTTTTACATTCACATGTAATATTCGAATCGAATTGAACATACAATATTTAACGATCGTTGTCGATATGAAATGAGTTCTATGAAAAATATTCTGTTTTCATGTTGTATATCAAAGGACAAATCGTAAACACATAGAATAAACACAGTAAAATTCTAGGGAAACGTTTAAATTTTAGAATAATTTATATGCTCGATATGCGAATTTGAAACTGGCAACGCACTGCGTCACAAATCAAGCTTTTGCGTATCGGATTGAATTATACGTGAAAGTTTTCACATAACGTCGCATATATGAAATATGAGAGAAAATTTTCTCATAGTTTGTCGTTATTTGTCGTTTCATTTACTGAAATGGGAATATTTTACGCGTGTTTCGCGATAACTCTGAAATATCTGATAGAAATTTGTCGCATTACTCTGAATTTCACACCTGAATGGATTTATTTCTGTTGATTCTGAATAAGCATTACGACAAATGAGATAAAATATTTGTCAATTGGCATTCGCATTAATAAAAATAGCCACAGATTTATTATTAATCTGCCATTAACGACATTGTTCTTTTATCTTATCTTTGAATTGACGCAAATTCAATAAATAACAAGTGTATTAAACATTACCAAATAAAATGAATAGCTTTTATAAAAAAAATATTGACCCAATTCTGAATTTTACCATGATACAATTTAATCGATATTGAACGCGTAACATTCAGCCCTTAAAGAAATATCACTTAATTTTGAATAATCTCCTACATAAGTTAAAAATAATGGGATCGACCCGAAAACAACCCAATTTCCTTCAAATTAATTTTCCCTATATACGATGGCTCTAAGGCAAAAATTCATTCAAAATTACACATTTTCGATAAAAAATCAAACTGTCAATTAATTTCCGTCGCAATCTACGAAATCTACTTATAAAGCGTTTTCTCGGAATCGCCAAGTGTTTAAGTCCGTCTCCAAAGCGCCGGAGACTTTTTAATTAGGATTTCGACTCGGAATTTATTCGGTTTTTAATTAACGCACTCGTTTCATCCCCGCAAAGCGAGATCGAAGCGAACTGATTTTTTTCCAAAGGCTTTTTTCTCCGTCAACACAGTTGCCTTCTAGGAAAATGGAGGAGGATAAATTAAACGCCAATAACGGCCAATTTAGCCGCTGGAAAAAGACGAGCATCGCAAAAAGCAACCGAACCGCAAAGTACGTGTCTCCAGTGAAAAAAAAAGAAAGTACAAGAACTCTTAAAAGGCCATAATACATTTCTGAATATTTTTGTATAAAAAAAGTAAGCTCAAAGAATATATTAATAGAAAATTTGACTTTTCTTGCACGATATTACGATGCGGTAAAAATATTTTCTTCATATATAAATCGTCAATAAAAAGCGACATATCGTTCTATCACACTCCATGCAATTCATATAGAAAAAGTAAGAATAAAAATCCGCCCACTGACATAGACACATCCATCAACAGACCCAAATCATTTTTTATTATAATATATTATTATATGAGCTGTTCAGAACTAAACGTGACTAACTCAATAAAGCAAGAAACCGAGATAAATGATTAAAAGTTTTGTCATAAAAAAAATGTCATTTAATGTAAAGATATTTCACTTGTAAAAAGCAATGACTATACCAAGAGCTTTAGTATTTTAGTCTCATTTTGTCAAAAGTGGAGTTTATCACGATTAGCTCTGAACTGTTAATACATATATTACTATCGAAACGAACATTTCCTCTCGAAGAGGCGGATCGAAATTTCTCTCGGACATTTTCGTCGGCTATTAGCGGAAGGAAAACACTTTTCCAGATGACGTTCTCTACACGTTATGTCGACATTTTATCTTTTTTCAAGTGCGAAAAATATATTCGGAACGAACGTCGACTTCTTCGTGAGCTGTGGTCGTTTTACGTACGTACGTAACATTATCGGACGACGTAACGAGTGAGTCACTCGTTTATTTTTTTGCAGCTTTGGTAAAAGAGCTTTTTTCCGGATGATGATACTGTTTTTCGGTTGATAATGAACCGGAAAGAAGATTTTAAACGAAATATATAAAGGGGAAAATGATATGAAGCTTGCTGTATGTTTCGTTGATTAGGGGCATTTCCCGTCTTTCAATAACGACATGTTCAATTGGTACGTATCAAAAAGCTCTTTGATCAATTTAACATGGGGGATGTTGATGTGGCAAAAATTCTCATATGTCGGTTCGAAAATTGAAACGAAATTCGATCAAATCTTTGATAAAATTGAATATCTGAAGAATATTTTTTTAAGAAATATTCAACGTTAATTGAAGCAAATGAATCGAAATAAATGACGATTTAGCGAAAAATAAAATGGATTCCAAGCGTATATTTTAATGAGAAGTTGATATATGAATATTTTTCAGTAATGAAGCAATTTTTTCATTATTTCATTTTACTTAGTCGGACGAAACGCTTTTGAAATCATTTATATGAGATCAGACATATTTTAAAGTACGAGAAATATCGCAGCATATTTGAATCATTTTATGTTTATCATAAATAATACATTCGACGTCAAGTCTGTAGCATTTAAGCATTTACTGATATTAGTTAGTTACCAAGAAAACTTTCTATAACTTGATCATCTTGATAAAAATGTACCCAAAATTGAAAATTGCGCACAGAAAACCGAGACAGATCCACTTAATCTATACTTGAACTAGTCGAAGTATACATTTACACATTCAATGCAACACTCACAGCAACCGGACATACACTTTCGACGCGTTTTTCCATCGCGATGTATCATCGCACGTACAAGCAACGTATCACGGAATCAGCTGATCGTGCTGCGAATTTTCCAGCGCTGGAAAACCCGCCGTCGGAAAATTCAGCCGTGGAAAAGTCGCTCGAAGGCCGATCGTAAATTCCCGATAATAATTCACGGTTTGTGTAAATAAAAATAAACGCGTTTTAATGCGAAGCGGGGCCGAGCGTAAATCAGCCGGCTAACGACGCGTGTCTCGCGAGCTTATTCCACGTGTTTGTCCGAGACGAGATGATGTACAATATTGTATGTATGGTGAGACGATCATGATGATGATGATGATCTCGTCTTTTTTGCTCGTCCGAGGAGTGTTGAGTTGCCAGGAGTCGGAAAAAAAAGGGCGATAAAATCGCTTTTAGAAGGCGCGTGTTGCGAAATTTTACGTTTTGACCGTTCGATGTCGGCTGTTGCGTTCGTTTAGTGTAGTGAATGATTTATATTGAATTAAAATGTATGCTATGTAGTTATTTAAAAAAGATATGAGTATGATTGAAAAAAAAATTTAACCATGGGAGGACTTCAGAATCCAAGAGGTGACAAATTCAAATCGATGAAGTTGAGGGAAAAAATTGTGTTTGGATATGTCTAATCGATTGATTTCGAAAAAAGAAATAAATTTTCGATTTAATTATTTCTGACTATATCTATTAGTTATTTAATTTTGAGTATAGCTTTTTCAAAATATGCACCTTTTAGTTTCTATTGTATGAATTTTAACTACACATCGCACATAAATTATAGTGAAAGCTAACAAATTTTAATTAAACAATGTAGGTAAACTGTGTTTTGATAACGCAGTTTTATTAAGTACTAGACATAACAGAAATTTAGTACAAAATTTACCCCGAACCGAATTCCGTACATTGTAGAAATTGGAAACGTACGAAACTAATAAAACTATTTTCTACATTCGGCACAAACTAGTACTAGACACACGCGCGTTACATTTCGACTTTATTTATCACTAAAATCAACTAACACTATAAACGAAAACAGCATAAACCGATAGACTATCAATTCGGTTGAATAAAATAAATAAATAAGTGAAAAAAACACCGAATCGAAACCAATTTCAGTAATAAGTTTTGACTGCGCGCCCGAAATGTATAAATAAGCTAACGGCACAGACCAAACGAAAGCATTTGGTTTTTGTCACGCATACCCGAATGAAAAAAAAAACTGGAATTTCTGTAAGCTTAATCTAGATCATGATTTTCATGATCCAGATAACATATTTATAAACGAACCGAAACATTATATTACAATACAGATTGATAAGAGCAGAAATGTTAAGGGCGTCGATGAATGAGGTGCTAATTCCAATCCATTTACAGATACAAATCTATCAAAAAAATATTCATATAGTGATTTGATTAGTTAATTTATCGATAATTATTAAAATGAGCATTCATTAAAATATTTTTGAAAAATAATGTATTTGATTCAAAGATGCATATGATGAAATCTGGATTCGATATACATAGGATAACTTTTTTTTGTACAAAAAAAATTTTTTTTTGCATCAATCTTAAAAAAGATATTCATTTTTCAGCTTGATTCATTTCGAATACAATTTTTCTTATGAATCAATGAAAAAAAAATCAAATTCGATCACACGTAGCACAATGGTGTTCGTCTCACCGCCCTCGCGCTTTGACGCGCTCACCGTGCTATAATTATTTATGGGTCAATGTCTCGACGACATTTCGCAGTTTAATTTCGAATAAGCTAGCTATAGCGAATTTCCCGCTTATTTTCAGCTTCGAGCTAGTCTGTGAGGTCTACTGCCGTCAGGGATGCTCAACTATTCGGAAGAATATCGGTAAAAAAATGCGCGGATAGATCGATGAATCATCGAGCTTTCAAAAGTGTTTGAAATATCGGTTACAATTTGTATACAAATTTCGAAATGGTGTGAAAAAAATATTGATATGTTAACCGTTATGCGAAAAATATGCATCGTTTTAGAGTCGTTTAATAAACCATAAAAGTGTGTTTAACTGTTGCGGAATCGTTAAAATAACTATACATGCGTTATCGGTTCTCAGAGCGTTTGATACGGTTCGAAAATATTTGCTTGCGCGAATATTTATGCAATACAGATAAATTTTAAAATGTAATAAAAGTAAACGAGGGCATAAAACTCACATTATTGCCATTCTATTACGAGATCCAGATCGACTCTTAATAGAATAGTATGTGTTACTCGTACATGCAACGAAAGCTAATAGATTGTTTTTTCATTTTCGTTAAAGAAAAGCTTTTAGGTTCGATCAAACTCTCAGTTAAATTGAATTGTTCTTTCTTATCGAATCTCTTCACAAAAAAAACATACACGTAAAAAAAGCGGCCGAAACAAGTTTCTAAGAATGTGATAATACGAAACATAGTTAAATAAATAATCTTTTTCTTTGATCATTTATAAAATATCTTGATTTATCACATATTTTAAGCACTCATTTTTAAAGAAAACAATCTGCGAAACAAGATCTGAAACGCGAAAGGTATTCGAACGACTCGAGCGCTGATTGAAACGTCCCTTTGTCTTTGAAATCGAATTCGTCGCTTAAACGTCTTCAATCCGATTCCGAGAAAAGAGCATCCCCGTTTATTTACTTTTTTTTTCGTTTTATTCTATTTTCCTTTCGCATTCACTATTGTGTTTGGTCGATTTAGCAGAGGACTCGAACCGTACCGAAGGACATTAAGCCTGCGATCTAATCCATAACGGCCATGGCGCGTAATAACTCGCAACTTTTTTAATCTCTCACGGGAAATTGGGGGCGTTTTGCTTTCGCCGCTGCAACATTTTGGAAAAATGCTCTCGAAGGTATCGTAAAAAGGCGTCCGGGGTCAATTTGTTTTGCGACTTTATCCGGGATTATTGCGCTTTCGGCGAAAATAATAAGATGATGGAAAATCTGCTCGGTTAGCAGCTGAGCGAACGCGTGTCCCCGAAGGATGTGTTTTTTTTTTATCAATGTTCAATTTATAACGAAGAGGAGGTTTGTACAGATTAGAGATTCAAATCCGTATTTTGATATTCGTTTGATATTTAAATTCGAAAAGTATCGATCGAAATTCAATCAATGTCAAAACTTTGCAGATACGCATATCTGCCGAAGCGAGATTTCGATATTGCGAATGAAGAGCGGTTTTCTTTCGCATTTTCATTTGCGTAATTTTCACGAAAAACATTACATCTGAATAATCGAATTATGCCAACGAGAATAAATTACAAACGTCAATTCGCTCAACGAGTCTAAACGCACAGAAACGAAATTCCAGATCGAATTCATTGACCCGAATTCGACGCAATTAAAAACTAAACTACAGGATACTTCCATATCCTCGATCAGCCGTTCATAATTGGCGCCAATTGGAAACCAATCGAGCGCATCTCTTCTCGACTTCCTATGGATAATTTCAAAACTCTAGGCGGAAAACCGAAGGCCGCTCGTTTCGCGGAAACCCTTTCGAGGAAAAATGAGCCCTTCCAGGCCGGACGATAAATCCAGAGCCCTAAATCCCGCAGCTGGATACTTTCATATGGGTTTATCCCGCCGGAATTCATCACCGTGGGACCCTCGTAACGAACGGGCCCGTTCTGGGCTAAAGTGCGCCCTTAGTATACCGAAAATAGTAGATATAAGCGCCACTCTACATATTTCGTGGGCGAGTGTGCTCTTGTAAGGGCGTCATCGCACGCGGCTCGTTATTACGTTTCCGAACAACACAGGTCATTAATATTGCCGAGTGCGTGGACAAAGTGTGATTAAATGGGGAACAATATGAGATTGCTGGCGGGCGGTTTGATAGTTTGATGGTGTGAATGTGAAAATTTATCGTTTAGGTTAGAGTAAATAGTGAGATGAGTTTTTTTTTTGTGGTTTTATTGGTCGATGTAATGCTATGTTCACGTGTGAGGGAAAATTGTGTTGTGAAAAAGGAGAAAATTCAGTTATGTATGTTATTGAATGAATGCTGTGTAGGTGGAGCTTTGTAGAAGAAAAGTAAAAATGAATTTTCTTCTGTTTATAGAACCATTTTCAAGCGAAATAGAGTATCTTGTGAAGGTGGATTTTAACAATGCTAGGTTCACACATTGTAAAAACACATTGACTATAATGTGACTTTTTAAGTCGTGAAACCAATGTTGTTCTACGATATCGATGTGTACACGTAAAGAATTTAAATTCAAATTCAACAAAATTCAACTGCATTCTAACTGCAAAACATACAAATTACTATCGCGTCTAAACTACACATAAATCGGTGTACAAACAAACGCGAAAAGATTCTAACGAGTCACGAAAACATTTCAACGACTTATAACAATCCGACATTATCCGTATTATACTGAGCAGCAGCAGCGAACTCAATTTTTTCCTCAGAAACTGACAAACACTGCGAAATTCGCTGCAGACGTGCATAGTTCGCAAACAGCGAGAAGTTAAGCGTGTACTTCTTTGACACGACACGGATCGTTGTTTGCTTCCCAGTTTCTCGTTTCTGCACACGAAATATATACACCTTCACTATACAGATATATTGTATTATAATACAATGCAGTTCAAATGCACACACGTTTCTTGCACAGATATACGAAGATCCGACTCGTACGATTCGAATCCAGGGTGAAACGCTACTATTCGCTGAGAAACCGTATAATGTGTTTCGTTTGGTTCAAGGACGTGCGAAACTGTTCATTTCATCGAGAATATTACACTGTGTTGTGACAATGAAATACTAATTAGATCATGTCTCGCGGGAGCTCGTTAAAGTGTGAAGAAGTACCTGCCGCGGTTGTTAAATCGGTTACATTGCGCTAAATTGTATGAACGATGATTTATTGATATCGCTAACGATTGTTGAAACTGTTTTGAGTGTTATTAATTAATTTTAATGTAATTATGAATAATTTTTGCTTATTTTAGATAATGAATTCAAACTAAATAACGAATATAATATGTTAGTGAAACGATCGAATTAATTATTTCCAATTTTATAATTTTGTCATTAAAAAATTCTATAACATCGTTTGAGAAAAATTATAGAAAAAATTGTGTCAAGGCGCGATTTAATATTGAAACGATATCACAAATAAGATTACGACAACTTTATCACTACTTCTCCGATCGAACAATCGATTCTTTACTATCAGTTAAAAACCCATTAAATAGAACAATCACAAAATTAACGATATCGAAACAATTTAATACATCAAAATCGACGATTAAATATCTGAACTGAGCACAGACGTAATATACATCATCAGATACTACAAAATCACCAATTCGCTTAACACGCTCAAATCCGATTTAGGTATTAAACTGGTCATAAACCCGAGGAGAGCACTTCGTGTCAATACACAATTGAAACTCATCGGCAACGAATGCAGTCTAACTCACCTCTAACCCAATTCGATCGCAATTTGACGACCTCAAAGGGCGTGTCCTTATCGCCGGCGAAGGATCAATATCTACATAGTGAACTAAACATCAAAGAACCTATTAGCGAAGGCTATTAATACACTGTATAGGAAGTGGCCACGAAGGCCAGATAGGGGCTTCGTCGAGGAAAAATCGCCTTGAGTCTGGCTTTTCTAGATGGAAAATTCGCGAAAAATAGCGATAGGCACGTGTAGCGCGTGGTGATTTTTTTTTTTTGATAAAATTTCATTCTTTTCGGCGCCCAATCGAAATATTTAAAGTGCACATTGTCTATTATTATGGTTGGATGTAGGCCAGCTGTTGGGACACGGTGTATCTCGGTCCGTCGGCCAATACGTCGAGAACGAGATAGTTAACTGTCATTTTAACATTTAAAGTTTAAACAATTCGATACATTTTGTAAGAAAAAAATTGAACTGAATTTACAATTTTATAAAATATATTGATATGCGTGAATGAAATTTTCTTTAGCGTTATTGGAGTTAATCAAATTAATATGCTTTGACGTACGAACATATTCAACGATTGCGTTGAGAATATATTTATAATGATTGGTTGTTTATGTCGATGAGTTGTGAGATAGTCGAGCGAGCATGTTCAAAATCAGAAGTGATCGTTGACGTTAGGCGTCAATGAAAAACAGACTTTAATTATTCAAAGCGCCTCTGGTTAGCCAACTTGTTCACTGTTCATTTAACATCGAATTAAGTCCGCGCTATAAATACTAGCCACACTCAAAATACAAAGTCGAAACGATTAAAATTTTTACACGAAAAAATAAAAAAATGTCCGTTAAGCTACCGTTATCAATCTAAAAAATGATCACTAAGATTACAATTTATTACGACTATTAATCCAATAATGACTCGAAATCTGTGGAAAAATATTGATAAAAGTTAATTATATTTTGATTTAAAAAAATCACATTAAAATTTCAATTGAACAAATAATAATTATAAAACACAATGAGCAGGAAAATTATGTTGATAATTTCTTATCAATAATTTCATTTAAATTTTCCTTTTCACTTTGATTATACAATAAATATAATATTTTTGATAAAAATTATTGAAATCGTATGAAATAAACAATAAATCATCGAAAATTGATCGAAAATTTCGAAAAATGAAAAACCACACGCGCGCGACGCGGAGACTTGAACGCGCTCGGAAAACTCGCGGCTCGCAACCCGCGTACAACTTTTACCCGGCCGACTTTTCCGAACCGTTTATTTATTTATACGGATCGAATACATCAAGTTGGAACAAGCGAGACGGTGGCATTTAGTTATGCCGAGGTGAAATTATGTAAAAGGGGCCTGGCCGGACTCCAAGGCGCACGTAAAAATGGAACACTCGAACGCGAACGTCCGAACGGGAGTCACGCCGCCCGCGACTCCAGACCCTAAGGAGTCGGAGTATACGAGCGGTTTTGGGTCGTGTGTGTCTATGGGGAACGAGGATGTGAGGTTGTGAAAGGTTAGGTTAGGTAGGGGAAGCGCTGCGAAGACAATGGAGTAATTCGCGAGAAATATGGAAATGCGGCGGTCGTAAGTCGTGTCGGTTGGAAATTGGATTTTGGTAACTTTTCGCATAAGCGATCTGGTTGAGCGGATGATGAAAGCACCGTTTCGGATTTGCTGGTTTGATATCGTGAATTTTAGTTATGTTTTTCGGGCGCGTAATCGAGGTATTCGTTGCTAAGCTGAATAATGAGTGTATATTGTATGAAATCTAAATTCTGAAATTTCTTTTATAAATGATTAAAATATCAGTCTAAAATGAAACATAAATTGAACTAATACAATACTATATAATAACATAAACGTATTATTACTCAAACAATACTATTAAAATCAATATATCGAAACTTTTATTGAACAAACATCGGAACCGATACAAACTTTCTCAGAATCCCAATCAAACGCAACCGATCGCTAAAATACAATAAACAAAACCCTTCCAGCACAGACGATAGAAATACCAAAATCCAACATATACTCCTATAACGTTCGAAAAGCGAAGAACATTGTCGAACAGAACTTCAAGTCAAGTTTCTGGTACGTCAAACTTTACAACATCCGACCACGAGGAAGAGATTTGCATTCGTCATATGCAGCTAGAGTTCGGCAAACGGACACGGATAGTTTGTTTAATTTAATTGACTCAGCAATTTGTCGAAGTGTGAGAATTTCATTGAAGTGATGAGTGCACGATGTGTCCTCATTCCTTGTTGCATTCCGAATGCTGAAGAACAAAGCACGTTCAATTAGTTGAACGTCAATTGAAAAGACGACACGTGTACGCTAAGGGTATCCTAGGTTATAGGAATTAGATGTTCTCGGGTTGAGAATTTGATAAATTTAAAACGGATAGAATTTCCGTGTTATCCTTATTCGCTAATCTGAATATACAGGGGATTTGGGTTGCTTAAATTAACGAAAATTATAATTGCCTGCGTTTAACGTATTTGTTCTGAATTAACGAAGGTCTGAATATGTTATGTAAACGTAATATACTCATGTGTATTTATATCGTAAGAAAAATGTTAATCTATTATTTTATTCGTGTGCTAAAATAACCTAACATAAAATTACTAATGCCCATAAATAATGGGCTCAAACCGAAGTTTATTACGGCAATTAATCTCGTTTATAAACAAAAAATACCATAATTTTCCAAAGAAAAACTGCAAAATATTCTGATCGTTATTTCATTATTCGCTTGAAGTTCGAAAACAATTCCAATATAAAACGTTAATTGATTCGTTTCCTATTCTATATCACGAACAATACGAATTTCAAATTCTATCAAAAACAAATAAATTTTCCTCGTAATTCAATCACTGTGATTGAAAACGATAAATTCGCATTATACTCAATATGACACATGCACTATTAAAGTACAGAATAATGGATGATATTAAATTTTATACGAGAATCGAATCAGCGCAATTTTGACTCACTAAAACCACAATATCTCCAATATCATTCAGATTTAAATATTAAAATATCCATTTTGAAATTCAAATGTGCGTATTGATTTTTTTTTATCTGTAATACTAAAAAATGATTTTGACTCAATATGCTTTCGAACACGAAATTGAGCTTTCTCGACATCTCGACGTACACGAATTCGAACATAAAAAAATGATTTCCCTTATACACCGATCGTACGATAAAAAAGATCGACATCTGCGACATCGTCCGAAGAATTTCATAGAAACATTTTCCAGATGAAACGTTTCCCCGAAGTGACCCAACTCGCTCAATGGAAATCGAAAGCATTCTCAATTTTCTACATTTGATTCTCTATTGTGACAGTTTCGCTGTTATTCGAGGCAATTCAAGGAGTTATCCCGAGCGAAATAATAGTTCATTCTGTCCCGAAAGGTATACATCTACATAATAACGAAACTCGAATGAAAAGGTCAAAAGGATGCCATAAACGCTAATTAAGTGTGGTTATAACCATAAATGTCTGTTTCGATGATACTGTTATATTAATAACGTGTTTAGATTAGATTTCTACGTGTGCGTATTTTAACGTTCGTATATCTCAAGTGTGTTATTATTACAAAAGGACTGTTAATACGATAGTGAAGTCTGCAAATAAAAAATCTATGTTTGATAACCAATTTATGGGAATCGCCGAGTTTATATGATAAGAATCGTTAAAATTCGATTCATTTAGCACTTTTATTGAACATAAAATATATATTATATAAAAAACGATATGGAAAATTAATCAAAACCGGCAACTATGACAAATTGGAAACGAAACCAAAACCGACCGACTTCCACAGCCATAAACCGCATTTATTCGTCGAGTTTTCCGTCCGATCGCGCGAAAATTATTTCAACCTCGGACAGCGGTCGCGTCTAGCGTTTATTGTTTTTGATTTTCTGAATAATGAAAGCGAAAATTTTCGCGGCAAATTTGATTAATCGCCCCGCGTTGCGCGAGAAGGAACTGGGTCACACGAGCGGGCAGAAGTGGCCAAATGGCGACTCTAATTAATACACCCCTCGAAAGAAAATTATTAACGAGCAGCATACGATTCGATTGTCGGAATCGTGAGGCGAATCGTTATTTTTGGATTTTTTTAACCGATGAGCTAATTGGAATGAGCTATGATCACATTTAGCTAGAAAACACGCGACTTATCCAAAGAATCCAAGCATTACTTTCAAATCATTCATTAAATAAATTCGAATAAAATTAAATATTATATTTAAAATAATTAAAATTTCTATAATAAAACGGCTTGAAAATGCGTGTATGTAGAAGCGTACGTCAGGTTTGCACGTTAGTCACGTTTCTACGCAATTACCAATTACCGAGGGATGAATCTCATGTGACATCATCTTAGCTACACTCATCATCATCATCATTATCGTCATCACCCAGCAGTGAAGAGTGAAGTCGTTTCGTGTTTCCGTTTCCGGGTTTGATGAAGCGATGAGTTTGTCGAGAATCCGATAGTGTTGTATATCGCTGTGTACTGTGGGTGGAATGAGATAATAAAGACTGTATCGGAATGTGTATTGAAATTAGGATGAAATATCGTGAAATAATTCGTTACAGTTTTATATAGGTTAAGTATAGGATGTTCTTTTATTGCGGTTCTTTTTGGTTGTTTTCGTTGATGAAAGTTGAAAGAAAATTGATTGTTGTGCTTAAGTGAGCCTTTCGGGATGCTGTATAAAAGCACTTCCGATAATAAGATTTTTTCTTGATTATTTTACGGAAACAACTTGATCTGGTCTAATTAAAAAAATTGCTTTCAATGCATTTTGCCTTTGAAATATTTTCCGCAAAAAAAGTATTTTACTAATATTAAGTATTGCAAAAACATACAAATTATTCATTTGAAAAAAATAACAACCATGAACATTAAACATCATCAATCGAACGATTTAACAAGCACAAAAAACATTCAAACTGAAAATATTTTCAAAAAGATTGAAAACATACAAATGTGGAAAAACCACACAGCTCAAAAAGAACTATTCACAAAATCGCGCAAAACAAAAAAAATCATAACCTCTATTAACAAAAACGAAATATTAACGAACAGACAAACGGATGAAAAAACGCAAAATTTCCCAACAGCAATTTTACTATGTAATATAGGAATAGCGAATGTTTCAGACATCTGTAACTGCTGAGTGTGACAAGTTTGACGTAACGCTATACGTTCCTCACTTACGCGATTACGATACGACATAATAATAATAATATCGAAAATAATACGAAAATTTCTTAAGACATATCGCAAACGTGTCGTCGTTGAATTACATACAGTCAGTTCTACAACTACGAATGTCAAAATATCCGCGAGGCAGAGACAAACTTACTACAGTACATAGGTACATACTATAGATTCAGCGGATTTATGACAGTTCGTAGTTGGATAGCTGACTGTACATACGCAATGTTTCATCTCGAAGTTTCGCATGTGTGTTTGTTGTAAATTTAGATTACATTCAAATGAGATCAATAGTTTTTCTCGGAACGGTTTGTATTTTTTACGATGAGGTTTATAATTGATCGCAGATTTCATCGATATGTATATTATTACAGCATCCATTTAACGTAGAGAGTAAATCGGTTTAATGTGGAAAATATATTTATTATTTCGAAACGAATTATTAAAATAAACAAATATGATCTAATATTGATTGATGAATTGTATATTGAAATACAATTTGAAGCAGTAAGTTGATCTGGGAAAGATTAAGGATTTTTAAATATTCAAAAAAATTTTAGATATTACTAAAAATCTTATAAAGTGTAAAATTGAAATATACAAATTTGTAAAAGATCATTTGAAGTTAATTATAAATTAAGAAATAAAACATCAAATGCACTTGAGTTGAATAAAAAAATCTAAATAATTGTATATTTGAATATCAGATAAACATAAAACGTTTCAAATTAATTTTGAAATAAAAATTAAAAATTAATATGTCCAAACAATTTTGAAATTTTCAATCACTCAGCGGTTCATCTGTTCTATACGCTTACTATGAAATTTAGATCGAAATAAAAATTCGATGGAAAAAATTGAATTTCGATTATATTTTATACAACTAGATCGATATAACAGTTAGTATTTCATGAAAAAAAAATCAAACAATCCAAGGATGCAACAATTTGTACCTAGGTCCGATCGAGCGCAACTAAGCCGTTTATCACGATTAACTTTTCGTTTCTGCAGCTTTTTTTCCGATCACCTTTTATATAACTCGTACCGTTTGCACTTTTTGACTCGGAACAATTAAATTTAACAAAATACGACGAGTCGGCGTTCCAAATCCCCATCGATTTTCACTTTTCATGCGACCGACACTTGTGGGTCATCCGGGCGTGTGCGGGCTAAGCAAATCGCGTAAAATTACATACACAAGTCAACGGCGTAAGAAATTGAATAAAAATTAGCGAATTTGACGAATCGATGTATCAAAATTGAAGAAATATCGATTAAAAGTCGTTTAATAGAGAGTCGATTGAATTTGAGATGCGCGAAGAAGAAATTGGTGCATGCGATTTGTGACAGTGGTGTAAGAAACGAAATTGAAAATATGAGTTAATCGGTATTTTCGGTTTGACAATATATTTTTTAGAAAATTTTATGAAGCATATCCGAAGATCCAAAATCTTGAATTGAATGAAATGAGACTTGTACCAATGTCACAATATTGGGCACATTTATGGTTTGAGTCACGAGTAGATATCGTTTAAAATGTGTAAGTACATACATTAGATTGATGATCAGTATCTGAAGATGTTCAGAGGTTCGAAGAGATGGAGAATTATGTAGAAATGCACTCAAAAAAATAGTTTTCACTGATTCTAAAATGTATCGACACTGTTAAAATGACGAAAATAAAAATGAAAATAAAAGAATTTCAATTAACGATTCAAAAGAATCAGTGCATTTTTTTTTCGAATAATTATTTAAAATTAATTTGTATTTGAAAATTAATATAAGATATGTTATTATTCATATAATTGATTAAAAAAATACAAATCTAAATACTAAAAAAATATAATTACCCATAAAGAACGCACTATACCCTTATATGAAAGACATCAAATTTTCCTTTTTTTCCATAGAAACATCGTCGAAAATCCGCAAAAATTTCAACCTCACATCATTAATACTCATCACAAAGGGACGAAAGCAAACATTAACACACATGACACAGAATTGTCATCACGTTTGTTAATTTAGTCGACGAAAAAAGCCATTTGGATTCCGAAGATCGTTAGAGCTGCGTGACAACCTTCGACAATTTCGCGAGTTCTTCATGCCATCGGATCATTTTAATTTAATATACTAACTGAAATTCAAATTATATTATCTTTTTCAATATTGATTCTTTCAGCGAATATTACATCAGTCTTAAGCCGCTTCGCGATCTATTTTTGCGCCATCGATCAAAAATCGTTGACCTTTAAGTTTCGCATGATATATAGAGAGAGGTAAGTTTCGAATTCATAAATTACCCATAAAATGATGGGTCGCCGTTGTGGGTTATCGATTCGAAGTTGCATCGATGGGTTGCAATGAAAATAGGTCAATCTAGTTGAAATTTATAGTTTCCTTAATGGGTTTGTGCGACGCTCGGTTAGGACCCGTTTCGTACACTTGTTGTTTAGGGGTTGGTCGTATAAATCGTTCAGAATCGATTAAATTTTATACTTTGATTGATTATAGTTAAATATCGATTTATGTACACATAGAAGATTGTATTTTTTTATGATTATTAGCTGTCGTTTATCGTTTAGTATTCATAACGCACATATTAGACACGATCAATTATATTCATAAAACATATTAACTCTAGTAAAAAATCTATCAAATATTTACTAACCGCATGCTTACATTTCATTAAATATTCATCAACTATGAATAATGGTGTTTAATAAGCGACCTTGTCTACTTTTTATGATAATATGTATGACGAATTAACTGAACTTCAATATTTTTATCACTTTTTTACAGTTTTATATATTTTTTTTATATATTTGAACATGTCGAACTCTGTATATTCGTATTTACTAGTGTGTCACTCAAACGGATTGAAAATCGATCCGTTTATTTACATTACTAGAAAATGTGTATATTTCACATGCATGAGTGTGATTGCACAAAAAGCAAATACATAAAAAACATATATTCGAATGAAAAGAAAAGCATGTAAAGAACAAATGATTATATCTTCTCCTTATATTCTTTTCGATTCGCGTTGAAAAATATAACGTTTTCGACGAACAACAAATACGCAAGTCGATAAATCTGACAATGAATCCCGACAACTCGATATGCAGCATGTTTAGTGAAACATAAGAAGATTTAGTGATTCTTTCGGATTAACAAGCTTTTATCACCGATCAAGGAATAGGATAAATATATAATTAGATATATAAGCCGATCGTGACCGTGAAATGACGCATTTTTACCAAGGTTCTATCTATTCATAGAGCGAAAGACGCGCCTCAACGTGTTACGTTTGACGTCACTCAAAAACTAAAAACTAACAGTCCTTTTCAAAAACGGAACTTGTAACAGTTATAGGGGGAAAGAAACAAGCAGTCACATTGTATAAATTATATGAAAAAAAGTTATTTCGAGATTATCAAACGCAAGCATCGCTCATTTCGTCGCTACATTGTCAACAAATCGCGTACTTATCGAAGCGTTAGATCAAAAGGTAACAATACACAAACGGTGTTGATTTATTTTTTTCAATATTATTTAGCATAAAGTGACAGAAATGTGTAAAATTCCGCGAATTTATCTATAACGGATGTGAATGTACGCATTACGAATAATTATTTTTTTATGGAACACTAAACATGTATTGCACCAATATTGTAATTATCATATTTTTACAGCTCGGCTCGGATTCTCGAAACAATAACGACTGAACCTATACTCAGACGGCGGTTTAATGCTACGAAAATAATTAAACGACTTATGTATTCCGGACCGAAATAGCGTATTTATGCAGGAAAACGTTTAACTGTAACAACCTAGCTGAATATTCCAGCGAAAACTCGTTCACGAATTCCCTCAGCCGAAAACAACGGATTTCCCCTTTGATTCGAGTGCGTTCCGAATTTCCGTTCCGGAAAACTAATCCCGTCGCTGATTATATGGTGTCACTTCAATTTCTACCATTCCTGGTCAACTTGGAATCGACAAATTCAGGAAACCATAGATGAACGAATCAAATTCTGTTTTCGCTTCTAAAAATTCGTGAGAGGATTTTTCGATTTTTTCCAAATTTCCGCCTAAGCAAACAAAACGCGTCGCTCAACACAAGAATATCGTCAAAGAGATTTTTGCCGAATTTAAATTTGAAATTGCATCGGATTACCATATATGGAAATATTTGTGTTTGCTTCGATCCGAAACAATATTGTGAACGATGAAAGAAGTCGATTTGAAACGAAAATTTATGAATATTTCAGGTGTTTTTCTTTTCATCCATATTTCAGCAAGGTCGATGGCGACAAAAGCCACAAAAGCGTTAGATGTTGATCGCCGATATTCACTTTAGTTCGTTTAATGGTCGAGCGATAAGTCAACAATGTAATTGATGAGAATAACCGCAATCGAGCGGCGACTTTGTACATAACTACGTTTAAAAACTCTACGTTATTGCTGTTGGGAATTATAGATAAATGAAAAGATTCATAGTGTAGATAAACATCGCTGAAGCGTTATTTCTCAAAAAAAAAGGTGGAACGAAGATAAGATTGGTGTTGAATGCTTTTTGAGTATGTCTGAAATTGATGTGTGTTTATCGGTTATAGATAAGTTTTGAGATTTTTGAGTTTGTGACACAATTCTGCAATGATTCGGTGTCATCGCTCTTCGGAACGGCGAGACTGTGCTTGGTTATAAATGCCAACAACCAAAGACAACCCTAAAACGACTTAAGTTATATGAAATTAAAATAAAATTGACAATATATTATAATATCAAAAAAATTAATAAAAAATGTGAATTTCATACAAAAATATAAGTTTGGATACGCTCTAATAATTTCGTATACAGAACTAAAAATGCTTAATTGAAATTCAACGATGATATTAATGGAAAATGTATGAGTAATACAATGTTAATATTTGGCGAAAATAAAGTTTTTCATTTGATGATATGAAAATAGCGAGAATTGATTTGTCGCGTGTCGATCGATGAAACATTCGTCACGCCAAGTATAATATTATAACAACTTTTTAATAGGAGGTATAAATAACCGAAACACATTCAAAATAATGTTATTCATATTACTTCATATAAAATTGGTGATCTGTAATGATGCCATTAGCATAATTGAAGCAATTGATGAACGCAAATTTAAATAATTAAGATAATTCAACGATGCTCATTTCATTAAAATACATACTGTGAAGAACGGTTATAAAAATATATAATAGATGTGATTTTATATAATCGGATGTGATATTTCTAACACGATGCATAACAGTTGACACGTTTTTAAAACGACGAACTCAATAGGTATTGATTTCTTTAGCATATTAGAGTAAAATCTTGACCTAGAACAAGCAGTTCAAGATCGCATAATAACGAAAACATTGAATAATTTCGTTCAGAACAGAAAGGAAAAAAAATACTTTGAAATTATTAAATATCAAATATCGAAATATCACATGATTCTTTAAATTAATTTTATTAGAAATTCCATCAATTTTGCGATTTTTTTTAACAGTGCGGCAACTTCAATACGCCTTATAAAACGAACAAGGTCGAAGCCGCATATAGATTACACACCGAGAAAACCTCTTAACCATAACTTTGGTTATGAAAGGTTTCTGATTCCATATTAGATCGCGTATCGCAGTCGAAAATCGCAATATACCACTCGACGAAAGAAATATTATTACAATTTTTTTAGTTAATATTTTCGAATGTGGCTGTTTAAGGGTTTCGGCGCCTAAAAACGTCTCTCCTTTGGCCCATCGCTAATTTTAAAACGCGATTGTGTAAGGTCGTGGAGGTTGTCCAAAAAAATCTCAACTTTCCGGTATGTATTATACATGTGTGTCCAGGATTAAAAACTAGAGTGTCACAATATCCCTTATGTATTAAAATTTAAATTTTTTTTTGTATAAATTAATTCGAATTCGATACAATCATTAGATACGTAACATCGTATAATTTACAACACATATAAACAATGTAGACTATTAATAAACGAACGCCGAAAATATTTGTAAATAAGATCGACGTCTGATTAATTCGCGTTTACATGGATTCGAAATATTTAACGTCAGACTCAACACGAGAGCGAAACTAACTGTTTTAACCCGAAATGCAAAAAAAAAATCAATCAGTAGACCTTGAATATACCATGAGACATGAAAAGATTGTTAAATTATTGTAAAAAATCGCATTTTCGAAACGAGATATACAAGTTGTAAGTGTGCGTTTGTCACCAGAATTTAATGGGGCACGGCAAGCTGGCTCGCAACTATTTTAAAATAATGATTAATCATATTCATCTGCATTGAAAACGCACAATGATTAACCCAGATGTGTTAAATTACGATTCGTTGAAATCGAAATCGAAGCATATTCTGTACGAATGTCTCACAACCGGTTTACGAGCGATACAACATAATCAATTATTTTTTTCTTACGAACGTTCACGGTACAACGACACCGCGTAACACACTAAATATAAACTCAAAAAATACACCAAATTAACGTGAAATTGTAGTAAATTGCAATTGTATCTCTTTCGAGGACCGTTTTAGAGTTGATCATCTCAACCGTTTCCTGTAATCACCATTTGCGGTACCCATAAATTGTACATTACAATTGTGCGTGGGAGTATTATACGAACTGGGACGCCGTTGTGCCATTTCGAAAAAAGAGATACGAAACAATTAACATTTCCTCACATGAGAGCGATATATGAAAACGTTATTTGAATAACGAAAAAAAATGAAATTTATACGAAACGTATGAAGTTGAGTCAAGCGCGAAGTCGCGTTAAAAATCGCTTATGAAAGAAGATGTGTAATGTGTATAAAATTGCAATTCAGAGCAGTGACACACTAGTGATTTTTTTATCCTCATAGCGCAATGATAGGAGTCTAAATTGAGCTGTATAGCTATGAATGTGACAAAGAACGTGTTGTCATTATTAGCATCTAGTAATTTTGCTAAATGGTAAGAGAATTGCTGAAATATCAACGATTTTAATCGAACAAATAGGAACCATCACTCATGGTCTTTTGTTTGTGCCATGTGAACCGTCATCACAATGGGTTGAGTTCACGCGTCTGGAAAAGTTTAATCGATGCAAATTATATCATCATCATCATCGAAGGTCGCATAAATCGAGATCTAAATGAATGAATCACGCACCTTTTATTGCTACGTAAATTCTTTAGCGGCACCTTAAGTGCGTCACTAACTAAACCTAATATAAACTTTCGATCCTCGATATGAATATTTTACATTGAACTATAGTGACGAGCACGTCTAATATAATATTTTAGTTGTAGGTATTATAATTTGTCTGTGTGTCATAAGTTGCAATTTTCTCTACGCCACTATTATGAAGATTGTACAAAAGTGTATAAATATTAAAATTTTATTCTAGCCAAGGGAGCGTTGATATTTTCAACGCGTTGATCGCTCGTAGATGATAATCTTGTTAAAATGCGTACATGACTTAAAGCGATAATTAAGATCTGTACATATTAATATACGGCGTATGCATCGTATTAAGTTTCTCGCTCCCGAAATACGCGAATGTTCGGTATGCCGGTTGCGTTAAGTTAAGCCCATTGAATATTATACAAGATTCGAATTAACCAGAGCGTAACCGTTAATGATATAAACGGATGAATGTAATAATAAACTGAACCTTCGTCTAGTTCCAGTATCTGGCGCAAATCAAGCCCTCGTCTCGAGTTTTGGTAAACGAGAATCACCGAAGCCATTATCTAGTTATACGTTCAAGTCGATGCGATGTTTAAGCAGTAGTATATCGCTAAAGTATTTATTATTTTTTTAATTGTGCGATAACGATTTGTAATAATTGCTATCGTTTTGTATGGTAATGTGTGTTTAATTTAATACATGCATTTGATTATCGATCGTATAAATGCTTTTTGTGCGACGGGTTTATTTATGAAGTGACTAATGTTTTGATTAAAATAATACCAGTGCAACAGTGTGGTCATCTTATATTGTATGACATAATCAAATGTCAAAATGTTACATATGACTAATGAATTTCCGCATTCTCTGAGGATACATCAGATTTTATAATACGAATTTCGAAAACTATCAACTTGATACGAAACAAGTACAACGAAAGCGATATTCGACACGAAATTTTTATCAGCTCTCGACGGTTAAAAAACAGATATAGATAACGGCCGACGAGTATCGAAGTATAGACGATAAGGATCAGAACTGATAGGATCTGGCATGGAGATAAGAACGTGAAGTCGATACCGAAAATGAGCAGCTCGTCATCGCAACAATTGGGGCACAGGTACATAGGTCACCTAATGATAAGCAATCGACCCACGTTTGAAGTCGAATCGAATAACGCGGTTCAAGTTCAATCCAATTCGCGATTGATGTAACCGTGCGTCCTCTTATGAACAGGAAAGTCCACTTTCGAAGAGAACAGTCCACTTTTGAACAGGACAGTTTAGAGATTTATGCGAAATTCTATTGTTAAGGTAAAAAAGTGTTCCAAGATAATTTGCAAGAAGTCTAACTCGTTAAGATTCGGATGAATCGTATGGTGCACTAGTAGCATTAAGATTATTTGAAAATTTCGATTGTCCACTTTAGAGGAAAACAATAAAAGGTCGCATTAATTATGATTGTCGTGTGACTTACTCGACTTCGTTGTTCTCGAAGATGAGCTCCCCCTTCATGGCCTCGTACTGGTGGCCCTGCTTGGCAGTGCCGTCCTCGGTCCAGTAGGGCAAGGCCACCCGGCCTCGAGCCCCTGAGTAGCGCACCACGCGAAGCTCGTACGTGCCCACCGACTCCACCAGCTCGTGGTCCTTCTCGGCGAAGGCGAACACCCCTCCGTGGTCGTCGTCGAGGATCATCACCGTGGCCAGGCTCGGAGACGTCAGGTTCACGCCTCTCGCATCGGTCAATCTTATGTAGAAGTGCTCGTCCTCCTCGAAGACGTCGTCGTCGATCACTTCGAGGGTGAAACGCTTCTCGGTCTCTCCCGGCTCGAAGGTCAGGGTGCCTTTCTTGCCTATGTAATCGCTGCCGTCTTCGGCCGTGCCGTCTTCCGTGTGGTAGTCCACGCTGCACTGCTCCTCCGTGTCTCCGGTTCGTACGACCCTCACTTCGAACTCTCCGCAGTTCTCCATCACGGTGTAGTGGCCGGGTTCGAAGTGCACGTGGCTGCCGCCGGTTTCAGCTAGTTCTTCGTCGATGTCTTGCCGCTGGAGTTCGGCTTTGACCTCGCTCAGGTCGCTCTGGGCGCGTTCGGATATCTTGCGCATGATGTTGCCGCTGCCCATCATCTTGCGCGTCGCTTGCACTCTGTAGAAAGCTCGCGATTTGGGACCCTTGTTCAGGAGGAGCTCGTGCGCCATGCACTCGATGTGCTCCAAGTCGCTTTGAGGATATTGTTTTCTTAGTTCTTTCAGCGTGGAGATGTACTCCTTTCGGTGCTCTTCGAATTCTTTGACGCCGTCCGTCATTCCGTCCTCGAGCGCCTTCAGTCCGTCCTCCTTGAGTTCCATCTCGACGGAGTTGTCGCCGCCCTCGACTTGGACGACCACGCCGCGCTTGTTGATCCTGTATTTTTTGTTTAGGTATTTGTAGATGAGCAAACGGCGATCGGCGACCCACGCCGTGATCACCGTCGCCGGGAAGAAAGTGAACGTGAGCAGGCCCTCCCACACTTCGAGTTCGCCCGGCGAAAACACGGACAAGATCAGGTACAACCACACGTAAGCGAAGACGGACCACGTGGCCGTCACGAAAAACACCCTGAGATGCTTGATCTTCCTGACCTCTCCGTTCGGTATGACGATCACGCAAATGGCAATGATGACGAACAAATTATAAGCGGCCGAGCCCACAATGGTGCCGGGCCCGAGATCGCCGGCGTTAAAGTTCTTAGCCACGATCTCGATGATCGAGAGGAGGATCTCGGGAGCGCTCGACCCGAGCGCCATCAGGGTCAAATTGGCCACGGTCTCGTTCCACACCCTCATGACGACGATCTGGGTGTCCCCGTTGGGCTTCTTGACGCGCACCTCCTTCTCCTGCGAGGTGATGACCTCGATGGCGGCCATGAACCTGTCCGATATGATCGACACCCCGATGAACAGGTAGAGCATGGTGAAGAAGTAGACGAGGCCCCTGAGCACCTTGTCCCCGGTGGTGATGTTCTCGATGGGCCTCCAGGCGGGAATCACGAGCCCATCCTGGCACTGGCCTTTCACTTTGACCTCGTGGTGGTCGACGGTGGCGTTGGCCGGCGAGACGCCGTTCTCGACGCCCTGGGCGAGGGCGCCGCATATCGCCGCTAGTACTAACAGGGCCGTCTTCATGGTGTCGGTCAGCGGAGGGATGCTTGCGTCGAGGGGGCGCGCCGCATGGCCGAGGGGGGCGCAGGCGTCGGTGTACACACAGGGGGGGGAGGAGGGGCGATCACCGGCGGGGCATGGTCGCTGAGCCCCCGCCGGAGCCCGTCTGCGCTCCTTCGACGCTTCGGCCTATGTTTAGCGATCAGCGGCGGCCGGCTGGGGGCATCCCGCCAGCGGCAATAAATAGCCGACGGAACACTTTCGAACTAAGCGCGCGAATCGAGGCGAGGGGGTGCGCGGGAGGAACGGGGGGGGGAGGGGCGGGCGAGGTGCGAGTTCGAGATTGCGAGAGCGCGTGCGCACACGTGCGTCCGCGTCGCCGGCACTTCGCCGAGTGACGGATGCCGAAACGCCCCCGCTCCCACCACCCACCACCCAATGTTCGTTGGTGAGGCTTGGTGCGCATGCGTGCCAACCGAAAACTACCCGTACGTGGAAAAGAGGGTTTTAGTCCTGCTACTTGCGTTTCGATCTTTTTTTTTTTTACTATCGATGATTTTGGGTTGTGTTTGTGTTTTGTGTTAGATCTTGTTGATGATCATTCGTTGTTTGGTTTTTGATACGAAAAAAATGTACAATTTCTTATGTTATAGATGAAAATTAATTCACATTTCTGTTCTATCAACTAACTAATTAGTAGGTTTAGTCTGTATTTGGTATATCTTATTTGTGATCATTCGTTTAGATTTTGATACGAAAATTTTGCGCAAATTCTTATGTTATTGATAACAATATTAGTATTTTTCTATTATTCAGTCGGCAGAACACTTGATGGGTCCAGTTGAAGTAGTTTGGATCGAATATTAGGTTCGGTTATGTTTTTTTTTTCATGTTAAACTATTCAATCAAGTTGAGATTCGTTGTATAGTATTATTATTAAATAAACATATTTTATATTTGCACATAAAGAATATTATATTTAACTATTTTCAACATTATTTTTTTTGTTTTCGAATTAATTTTCACATAGGAATGAACCGCAAAAAATTTAAAACTTTTCGTGCTTTGAAAAAATCCAATCAAAAACTTTCGTGCGTGTTTTAATATCTAAAAACACGAGATAACATATTACACAAGCCGTTACATTGAATAGAACTTAACACAACTACATTTAAAATTGAAACTAAGTGAATTAGAAGTACATCGTAAACTATCGAAACACATTACTTCAAAAGATACCCTATTAACAAAAGGCTAGCATCTAATACGCGTTTCGCACGCGAACGAAATTAAACACGCTTCGGAAAATCTGAAAGTTCTAAACTCGGATTACTGCAGAGTTATATTCAATATGCAAATATGTCACACACGAAATCCACAAAAGCACATACAAATCCCACACAAAATTAAGCGCGCACACAGAACAAACTTCGATAAAATTTCAATCACACCCCGAGGCGCGAACATAACAAAAATTAACACCATCATCAACTTGTTTATATTACGACCCACGAGCGAAATAGACCTAATGAAATTAGCGGAGAGGAAAAAAGGCGGGAAAAACCCACTATGATTAAGTCGGAAAAGCGACGGTTTTCCACGTGTTAATACGTGTACTGGGCAGGTGTCCCGCGGCCGGAAAAACTGTCCCGTGGGACAGCTTAATCCCATTTTCGTCCCACAATGGCTTTTAATATCATAAAGCGGGTAGGAATATGTACCCTTCGAGTGACTGCTTCGTTTTTAGCGAGAATTTTCTCGTGAGCACTTCTGCATGTAGTCTTAAGTGTAAAAGCTGGAAAGTTTAATGTAAGAATGTTTGACGTATTTTTTTATCTGTTATCTGTTATATAATTAATTAAATTTTATAATATTATAAAATTATAATAAACGATTTATGATTCTTCAAATATTTTGCTTTAAATGACGCGTATTATTACATTTTTATTGACGTCTTTGTGTTCGTTGACGCAGTTCGGATTATTTCAGTTTCAGATTTTTCTATCGATTAGATTGTGATGAAATTAATCGTGTAATCGTACATAATAATGTTAAGTGCTGCTGAAATTGATACTTGTATTTCATTTTAAGTATTTTGATATAGATCGTGTCTGAAAATTAAATATTTATATATTATTGTTTAGTAGAAATAAATAAAAACATTTTTATTTAATAATTTTACTATTTGGTAATATTATATACAAATACAATGTATAAGTAAAATCGAACAATAAAAATATTAACAAGATCCTTACGAGATTTACTAGGCAGTTTATATTTTCAATCACAATTGATCGTATCGATATGAAATCATTAGTGTCTTTTGTAAAAGCACATTCCATCAACATTTAAGAACTTATAAATACAAAAATAATAAATTCTATGTGTATCAAATGCGAAATTCTAAGCTAAAAATAATAAAAACACACATTTCTAGCTTTTGTTCAAGCTTCTGACGACCGTGGAAGCAGTACTCATTAGAACCTTCCTGGACAACCTCATTAGTCCTGACACTGGATCCCTTCCGAAATACTTCACTTGTATCTCGTCTCCGACTGCCATGCCCAAAACTGAAGGATGACTTATCTGAAAAATAAAAATATGTTCATTCAATATAATTCAGTTGAAAATGTCGAAATTTTTCGAACGATCGTTCTATTTTTATGTATCTATCGATGTACTGTTTTATCTTTAACGAATTGGATCGTAGACGTCGATACATCACGAGATAATCTCGTATCTAGAATCGGAAGATTTGAGGAAAAGGTTGTTATCGTTATTGACATATTTTTAACTAGAACATTGTTTGAAAATTTTACGTGCGTCAATGTAATATATTTTTTGATAATCATAATTTTATATTTAAAATAAGATTGTATAAAAAAAAATATACAATCGGATTCGAAAAGTGAAAAATCGTTAGTTAATATCGAAGTAAAATATAACATACGAACAGTAATGATAAATAGTTTTACTCAAAGTCGTTTTCGTCTTACGAAATTGAATCACTTTCGCACTAACCGCCGAAAACCCTTCTTCGACGGACAAAGATATGATGAGATTAGTTCGAGAAGTGTTTACTGGACGATAATGGAGTTTCAGAGGATCGAGGTTAATTTTAACGAAGCTTCGCCCTCTACACTACAACATAATACAAAGAATAATGACAGTATGGACGTTCAATTAACTCCACTTCTTTAATTATACGATTCGATCTTAAGACTGTGATTCGATCGACTATTATTTGCCGAGAATCTCGATTTCGATACGATGATCATAAAACGAAACGCGAAGTGAATCGTTCGAATCAAAATCTAAAATTTTCCAAACTGCACAACGAAAACGATCAATAAAACGTCTTTGAGCTCGAATTGAAAATTCACCCGTAACGGCAATCAAATTCGCATTAATATCAACACGGAAAAGCGGGAAAATCGACCCGCTTCATCATCAGCGCCGAAAAGAGCCCGCTTTTTATTTCCATCGTGCAAAATTGTACGTATATGTGTATTATATATTGAAAAGGCCAAGGGGTACAAGTCGCTTCTATACTCGCTCATTTATTTGATGACAAAAAGATATAAATTAATTCGTAACGTGTGCCGAGATATATCATCAAATCAGTCGACCTCCTCCTAATACATGTAGGTACATGGTCAACTTTGAACGCGCTTTTCTCGAAATCACCGCAATGTCACTTGTACCCCTTGGCTTTTTCAGTCGTCATGTATGTGTGTATACATATATATATTTAAGGAGAATTTTCCTTTTTCCTCGGTGTGAGAAAAGCGAGTTTCCCGACAGCGACCACAATATGTGCACGATCGATCAATTCCGCAGAGCGCAGACACCGTAGTACGTGCGTGCGAAAGTTTTTCCGGAAAAGCTGCGAAATTGCGAAACAAACATTCTATTTTCTCGAGAATTCATCATTGAATCGATGGTTCGATATCCTTGTAAGATATTTCATCGTTGACATAAGAAGCGGCAGTAATTATATCGGAAAATTTAATATGATCGGTTTATAATCGTCAGTAGTGTTTACCTATTTTTTCAATTAAAAAAAATGTTTTTTTCAATGTCAGCGATAATAGCAGACTTTAAATACCATTTAAATGAAACATAAGTACGTGTAGTGAAAATTGAAAATCTGATTTTGCCATCTGCGAATGACAAGTTCGTGATGAAAATTCTCATCATAGCTAATTAGCACTTGTCACTTCATAATTAATCTTTTATATTTATAGAATGAAAATTTCAAAACATAAATCGAGTAAAATGATTCTACAGTATAAAAATATAAATTTGATTACTACTGAAACTATGATTACTAGACTTTCGAACATATTTCAGCCTCGTTTGTGATATTTAAATGAAATTTTCAGTAGAATATTGTTAAAATTTCCTATTTCGTTCACGCGCATGACCGGTCGATTTTCTAGCCAAAAAATACCAAAAAAGGACACACTAAGAAGTTGTAGTCTTCGCGGTAGAGATCCTTTGTGTGCCAAGCGGTGCAAGAGTACAGAGTGATGCAAAAGAAAATATCCGATCAAATAATTCCCTACTAAAAATTATTCTTTCAATACAAATTTCAATGCATACAATTCGTACAATATTTTCACGGAAATACGAATGTCGACGAAAACTATCCGCACAGTTTTAAACCCTTCTATACGCATGTGAAATGGAATCACAATTGGGTCAGCGGGTCACGAATATGGGTATTCCGAATAACCCTATGGCTACGCGATTAATTTCGCCTATACTAGCGTAAAATATAATATTTTGGATGTTAGAGTTGATGGGTTTTTGAATATTTGGTTTAGGTCTAATGGGCGACCCGTTCCATATTGCAAAAACAAATTATCGGAGTGAACTTCACGAATTTGCATCGAAAAATCAATACATCGACATATGAAGTTTAAACTAACATTTGTAGTCAGTGATATTAGCTATCAGATTCTTTAAGGGAAAAAATAACTATGATTAAGGAGTTTGTTTGAGAATTAACGATTAACAATTAACGAGAATTAACGATTTGAATATCGACCCTGAGTATCACAAATCAAAATCTCGAAAATAAATTCAATAGAATTGAGGTAAGACTAAGTGTTATATCATAATTAAAGTTGTAAAATTTTACTTTTGCAAAAAAATTGGAATCATCTAAAGATTTTAACACATTTATTTAGAGCTAACTTCTGTAATCCTGTGTTGGTTGATACTATGAACATTGAGCCAATTGAAAACTATTGAAATTAGGTTGCGTGTGTAGACTGTGCATAATATTAGCTACGACTCGATTACTGAAAAGGCCCTTCTTGAAATGTCAAAGTAAGAAATACCATTGTTTACAAAATGTTAATTACAATCACTTTGGAAAATTTCATTGCCAATGGATTAATCCTTTAAGGAGACTATGAAAAACATATGTACATACAATAGATGTTGAATTAAAGCATTTTTATCTCAACATGGATACGTAGAATGTGACGTTCGACACGCGATGAAAGCCTTCGTCAGACATAAGTGCTCGTCAAAAAGCTCTCAGTGCGTTTAGCGCGGGAAACTGAGCTTTGAAAAGCTACAACTGTTTTTCCGAACGAGTTTTCGTCTCTGGGATTATTATCGTTGTGGAAATACACGAAGCTTTTAAAATTTCAATCGCTCTTTGACGAGTCTGTTTCCGTATCGATGAAGATTTCTATGAAACGAGACAGCTTCTATCGAGTTTAACGTCGTAACTGCTTAGAGAATATTGCGATGTTTATAAAAATGTGTGAGTGAATAAAAATAAGACTTATGAACCGATCACAAAGCCGCTCGATTAGCGCTTTGATGAATGGCCTATCTTGGGCGAAGTGATCAATTTCGTGCCCTATTTGTTTCGAGCTGCATTCTGAGCAAAAACTTCGATATCGAAGACTTTGACATATTGAAAGTGTGAGCTTCTCGTAAATAATCGAAACGAGCTCGGATCGGTCGATGACTAAGCGAAGATTGAAGATATCGAAGTTTGAAGGATGAACCTTTAACGAAAATACGATGTATTTTTTAATATAAAATTGAAATTTTGTGATGCCAATTATATTGCTTTTGAGAAATCGAAGAGATTCTAAGATTCGTTTTACCGAAATTGCACGAATTCAGCGACATTTCGCTAAGCCTTTTTCGGCTTCGTTTGTGCGAAGCCAAGGTGTGTATCCTTAGTACAATTTTCAGGGTTTTCCATAGAATAGGAGATAGTTAGGAAAAACGGAAAGGATAAAATTAAACTAAATCGCCTCGTTCTCCCTTTAGCAATGAGATCTCGAATTTCAACGTTTAGGTGTAATGCGTAATTGGGGAACAATGTGTACAATTTGCAATTTTCACGTTCGGCTCGTTTGGTTCAATTTCGGTAATTACTTTTATGACTTAATTTTCAATTTGAGAAATTTCTATTATGTTTTCAAAAGAATTTCGTCGAATCTTCGAATGCATTAACATTTCAGTTATTCAGTGGATTAATAAAATATCGATGATCTGATACGTTCGTTCTGTTTCATTTTTATGAAAATTTACGAGCTAGTCACAAACGGTGGAATCGAATCGAATCCAATGAGATAACTAAATTGACCCACAATGTGATCGTAAAATTATTTTTTTCAATCCAGTTAATGGAAAAACGGTGGAATCGTGTGAACGAAATCCTATTAAAATGTTATCGCGTCGTTCGAAAAACGCTCCGCTTTATTTCGACAAAAAGCGCGACCAAATAATTGGAAAAGTGATTTTGCAATATTTTCAAATAAAAAATGTGCTTTATTTTTCAACACTCTTCGCAAATCCGGATATTTCAATTTGGAAAATGTCAATTTTTCAGCGATCAAAAAAATTTAAATCATAAATGGAAACTTCGAATCAGATCGTTCGATTTTGAGATGAAATTCAAAATAAATAGCAAATGATTGCTATATTGAAAATCTGTATTTGTACAAAATAAGATAATCGATTATTACATCTAACACACTATGGAATGTATTAGATGCGATTGAAAGTAATTTATCCTAGACTGCAATTATTTTAGATTAAAATTTATATCGCACAAATACACAAATCTAGGGTTTTCAATCTATTTTTTAGAGAATATATCGTCTTTTTAAGATATAATTAATCAATTTGCTATATAATCATCTCAAGTTTTATAAAGCGATAAGTCAACATATATTTTTCCAATAAAATCCTCATCGCTAATGACTATTCTTATAGCTAATACGTTCAAATTCTGTAAAAAAAAATGTCAACACGTTGCTACGTTTGAAACGCTAACTATTGAAAGATCGAGTCATAGACAAAGAACGTAATGAATTATTTAACATCGACATCACGATGAATCCAGATGAGGAAAAAAGGAAGCACAAATCAAAATTATCGATAAAATTTAAAATCATTTTTAATTTTCTACAATTAGCAACCCTAACATCCAATTTGCTTTGAAAACACCTAAGACAACCTTCGCATAGATGGAAACATCCACCGCACAGCATAACGACCCTGCAAAATCTCATCGTGATGCACGCGAATTTTCCAACCCCCACATTAGGGGAGGGATGAAAAACACACATTCCCGAGTTCTGATCCGAGGATTAGCAGCTTCTGGAGGATTTCTGCAGCGGGACAGACTTTACACCATTACCGAGAGAGAGAAGCTCCTCTTATTCTAACCGGTCGCGAATAAAACGGTCCAAATCCGCCGTTATTGCTTCGAGTCGGTGGATAATTTTTAGGCGGGGTCGTAAATGAGATGTAAAACGGTCGTAAAATCGCGGGTCGTAATGAACGAGATGTGCGGGTGCGTTCGATGGGATTCCTGTTCGATCTATCGGGTCGAATAAAAAAGTTAGTATTGTATTGAGACGTTCAGAGATGATCGCGGTTTGATGAAAATTAAGTTTAAATGTCAATGCATTTGATGCTTCTGTGGAAGTAGATGGTTTTTTTATTCTTATTTTTAGGTTTATTTTAATTGTTTTGCTATTAGTTGGGAATATTTGTGGAGTTCTCGAACGCTTCGAGACTGTGAATCTAGAAATACGTTCCAACTATGCAGAAGGAGTACGATTGCATAGTCGTAGTTAGTCTTGCACAATTTCGAGTATGTTTACTCGTTTAAATTATTCAAAGATAAACTCTGAGAGCTATTGTTCGTGTTGATATAACATATAATATATGTTTAATTTTCGAATAATAAAAAAATAAAACGATTCTGAAAATCATCATAATGCTATCTAACATTAGGTTCAGAAGTCATAAAAATATATTGAATGCAAATTTACTGTTACTAAAGCTTGAACTTTCAATCGTTAATTACTCAACTCGAGTCTTGAAATCGATTCGTCTTATTTCGCTATAGAATTTAAAAAATCAACAAACACTCGAGTTAAATAACTTACAATTAAAGCTCAGGCCTGAATGCAATCAAACGTTACAAATCTCAATTGCGAAAATTCGACCCAACAAAATGCACAATTGTAAAAATTCCCGACACGACCAATCATCAAATCCGCCTCGAACTCAAGAAGCATCCGAAGACTAACACAATAGAGACAATCGAATTAAGAGACACGACAAAACAAGCTCAGACTAAAAATCGACGATCTTTCTGCAGCAGCATCACAGAATCCTCGAAGGCTGCGGCGAACGATGTTCCGAGATAAATTTATTCACTTGTGCCCCGGATGGGCGTAAATCTAATTTAACCCTTTCAATCCGAGCTGCGTGATTAAACGACCCACTCGCAGACACGCCTAGAGAAAACGCCATTTTTTCCCTCTTAGATCTTGATGGATTAAGCTAGAGATGCTGCTGTGAAGATCTGCGAGAATTTCAAGAAATTGCCTTGAACGACTGCTGATAAGTTGTCGAGTATTGGACGTTTCGAAATTTTTATATTTGTGCAGTTTTGTAAGTGAATGTTGTTTGTGAATAAGAGTATTGTGTCGATGAACGAATGAGGAAAATTCTTGTAAAAAATATTGAGGACATGATTGCATGTGAAGACTCAAGATGTCAAGGAATGCAAGTGCATGTGATCAAATTTTGAAAGGGTTATATTAAAAGTTGGATATTTATTATGATTGGATTATAATGCACTACTTCATATACTGAAGTACTGTCTTCGATAATGATGTGTTTGAGTATTTTTTAACATTAATCTTACAAAATTAGCGTAAATATGACCATCTTCTGCAATGCAGGCTGACTTCCTGGTAGTTACAAAAACTGGATTTGAATCAACATTGCCAATTATTGGCAGAATTACCTTATATTAAATACAAAATCACTTGAAATAACCACTAGGATCGACTGAATACGTGAAGAGGAAGCATAAATACACGCATACAAAGCACAAAGTTTGCACGAACATTAAAATCAGCACCATAAAGACACAAAACTAAAAACATTAATACGAAAGAGATTAATGAGCGGCTTAATATCCCCCATGGGAAATACACACGAGCGGAAACGGAAGAGCGCAGTTTTCCTTTTAGAAATTCGAATCGCGAACTACACAGGACGACTGAAAAGTACAAGGGATACAAGTGACTTTGCGGTGATTTCGATAAAAGCGCAATCAAAGTTGACCATGTACCTACATGTATTAGGAGGAGGTCGAGTGATTTGATGATATATTGAGGCACACGTTTCAAGTTCGTTTATGTCCTTTTGCCACCAACTAAATGGGCATGCATAGAAGTGATTCCTGTGCATAACTCAATTCGGGAAGGATGCCACTTGTACCCCTTGGTCTTTTCGAACTACATAGAGCATTACTAGACGATGCACCGGCTAATTCACATACGACCAGAATTCCCAAAAGCGTTCCCCGTATAAGGAAAACCGGCACGAATCGATAAGGAAAAAGGCGGGAGAAGAGGATTCGAAAAGGTCCCTTTCGCTCCATTAATTCGAACAGCTTAAAAGACCTTTTAAACTCTGCCCCCCTTTTTCTTCTAGCTCTCATATGATCGGACTCTGGAGACGCAGTATATGTATATGGAGGAAAAAAGGAATCGAAGAGTGTCTCGTTTTTATAGAGCGTCGTTTATCTGGAAACGCGGATGAGGGAATCTATTTATGGGGAGTAAACTGAAATAGTCTGCGTGGAATTTTTTTTAAGTGTATTGATGGAAAGGTTGACCCAAATTTGGGATTGAATCGATTGGAAGAAGGATGTGCGAAAATGTATGATGGCTATCCACTATCTTCATCACAGAACATAGAAGAATTTGAAGTTTAACTCATAATGATTCCAAAGAAATGTAATGATTAATTTCGATCCCAAATCAGATTCGTGAAAAAAATAAATATGAAAATTGACTATAGAGTGTATGATATGACTTTTTGGATGATAAAACTTGATTTTCTATGAAAACCTCATATTTGCGGTGGATGTCGTTATAAAGAAAAATCATCAGACTGATAGATTTCGATATTTGGTGGAGACATTTTTACCCATCATGTGAAAATGATCAAAATCAGCTGGTAAACTTTGAGAAAATATTTTAAAATAATACATTAAATACGTGAAATTTAATATATAACACAAAGGAATATAATAATAGGTGAGATAACTGGGGATTAGGCTTATTTATCTCAACGCGCGTTCCATTAAGACGTTCTCGGTTAGTACATGAGAGCTTGCGTTTGCAGTTTCCCCTCTTTATTTTATTTCCGTTTTTGTATTTTATTTTTTTCATTTTTTTTCCTCTACCGTTTTATTTACAGTTCTTTTAGAGTATCGTTCTCTGAGGAGTAGATCGTGTTTCGGTCTTGCAAATTTATTGTGTAGGATGAAAATTACGCTTAAGCACTATTTATAGCTGACTCGTTATACGAAAATGGTTATGATTGAAAAATAAAAATGATTGATTGTATAGCGAGAAATTCGATTATTTAAAAAATAAACAAAATCAAGAATAATAATACGACCATTTGCGTCAAAAGAGCGAAAACCCAATAAAAATCAATATCGAAATTTCGCATTACACATTAAACCTGACTCAGACATTAAGCTCGAAATTTATATACGAAACAAACAGCCATATTTAACCAGAAGAAAGTCACACGTGACTCAACAACCAAACGAAAAAACAAAACAAAAGAAAAACCCCCATCAATGAAAACTCACCCCATACGAATTTTCGACCCCAACGCACGATAAATATGTGAATTTGAATATGAAAAAAAACCCGCACGCAAATGCCTCGTTCACACAAGACAATCGATACTCCATCGTGCTCTGTCTCAAGGAATCTATTAAATTCGTTAACTTAATTCGTACTCTGTCTAACTCGCTCTATTATCTGCTTGTCGAATTCGTGAACTAGACTAAGTTTCCTCTCAATTCTATTCTCTATTATCGACATATCGTGCTCTATCGGTTTCGTTCAAGAGCGCGAAATATCAAAAATAGAGTCCGCAAGACAGAGCACAGACAACCACATGTGAACCAGACCTGATTCTTCTTTCAACCGGACCGAAGACTCAATTCGAAGAGAGCATCTCGAGGGTTAACGAGCTACTGTCATCTTCACAAGACCGAAACTCCTCCGGTCCATTTGTCTTCATTTCGCGGTTGACTTGAGATTCGCGGAATTTCCGCCTCAGGCCGAATTTCTGATATTCAACCCCCGTTCCATCTCACCCCCATTTCGTGGTATCGAGCGTCGAGGTTTATGTGATCGTCGAGGTGTTTTTTTAATGTGTGTTTTGCGGAATCGATCTTGCGGATTTTCCATTTTTCTCTCTCGGCGCAACGATAAAAGCGGTTTTATGGTCGATTTTATCGACGGACAAAACAAGGCATGCGGATTTAATTGTTTTCTGGAAAACGTCGGCGCCTGCTAAGCATTAATTTAACGTTCGAGCTCGGATAATTTCGAATTTCAATAATACGGAATCGACTACCGAATAATTAGTTTGAATCATGATATAAATTTTGAATTACTAATATTCCAAAACATTCATGAAAATTCTGTTTTTTATTAAATTCGTACCTATGAAATGAGCCAAGACTTATTTTCATGATAAAATTTAAAATATTTTTGAAATTGCTCTAGAGCTTATTTTCAGATGAGGTTTTTGTTTTACAAACAACATTGAATATTTCAATTGAACAGGTCATCTTTAGATTAAAATTTAAACATATTTTTTCTGAATCGAAAGAAATAACTTCGAAAACTCGATCGAATATGAATTTCATGAAAATATTATAATATTCATAAAAACAACGCGAAAATCCGTAGACAGAATATAGCCTTACGTTCAGCAAAATAAATGATGATCGCACCATATTTTTATCACCTCGAAGCTAGTTAATCAAAGGTATGTTTACGAGTATCTATCCACAGATATTCGCTCCCAACGATAAAAATCTCGTAAGAATATTCTTTCTCATGCGATAAATCAAGCAAAGTCGAAAAAATGTTCTTCCGACGCGTTTTCGCTGATGCAAAATCGTTTTTCTTTCGAATACGGGCTCAGTTTGTGTTTTCAGTCTTTTGCGCAAACGAGAATGGATGTTTTTCGCTTTCGATTGCACACCGTTCAGATTCGTATCTTGTTCGGTGAAAAATATGCGATGTCTCATTTTTGTTCGTTCGAATAGATTTTGGTTCGGATTGATGCTGATACGCACGAATAATACGATTATCGAAATTCGTGATTGATAAACATCTAGAACGGACGATAATATGACGTACTTGGATACTTCACTAACATAAAAACTCAGTTTTTAAATCAGCTGTCAAATTCTATGTTCACGAAAAAAAAGTTTAACTATGATTAAGTAGTTTAATCGACTAATAAAATACAGACCCTAATATGAACAGATCAAAATATAGCCATCTAATATGTGAAGTCATTGAGTGACCTTTGTACCAAAGGTGTTGGAAATTCCAATTGTACGGGCAAAGTATTATAAGAGGAAAATTCGGAGAATGAAAAACAACAAATCAAACGACCTTCCTCAAATAAACCATAAACAACACTGATTATCATGAAAAAGCACTTAACAGATACGTTGGCGAAAATCAAACGAATCAATGTCTACTTCAACGCCCCAAAAGCGGACAGTTGAACGAAATAAGAGAGGGCTAAATCCGAAACGGAAAAACACATAGCCACAATTATAAATACGGGAAAAAAAAACGTTTGAATAATTCAAAGAGTCCGAAACGATAAATGCAAATGGACTCGGACCGATCCGGTTGAAAATTCGCAATATATTCGCAGAACGGTGATAACGAAGCACGCAATGGAAATTTCGAAACATTTACGCGTTTCCGTGTCGAATGAAAAAAGTTTATGTGCGAAATCGGTCCGGAAAACGAATCGCATGATAGTCTCGAAATTTTCTTTCTGAGGCGTTTATTATCATCGTATTGTTAGTTGCGGACAATGGGACCATTCAGAGTTCGATTCGAGGGATATTTTCATGGGAAAATTCTGGTTGAGGGTCGAATGCGACGGGGAAATTCGGATGAGTCGTGAAGAAAAAATCCCGGAAAAGTGAATTTTCGCGCGAAAGCTCCGATGTCTATTTTCGCATCACAATAGTCACTGCGCGCGAATCGCACCCGGCCATTCTAAAATAAATATTTAATGTACGATCATAATTTACGACCGCTTTTGTTTCGTCTGTTTCGTCAGACGTTAGTCTTTCATCTTTGACTGTGAATTTTCTAGGCTTTCATTAGCGTCTTTCCCCCTCGACGATATGAAGATCGAGATCTTCATATACTTGATGCCACGTTTCAAAAAATATTTTCAGAAATTGAAAATGTGTGAAATGATTAAAATAATCGAATATTATATAAACCATACCCAAAAATATGCTCGATACAAAACTAGATGTATTTTGCAAGAAAATTGAAAATCTCTATTGAATTCTACATCATAGACTCTGACATGAACTATGTATTCGTTTTTAATCCAATCATATTTGACGACTAAAAAGGCCAAGTGGATTTGCGGTGATTTCGAGAAAAACACGTTCAAAGTTGACCATGTACCTACATGTATTAGGAGGTCGACTGATTTGATGATATATCTCGGCACACGTTCCGATTTCGTTTATCATTTTGCCACCAAATATATGAGCGTACATAGAAGTGATTCCTGTACATAACTCAATTTCGACAAAAAAGTCACTTGTATCCCTCGGCCTTCTCAGTCGTCATTTAAAAAAATTTACTCCAACAACACAATCTGAAGCCGGGATTGAACCAGACATGCAAAAACCACCCCCGGGGCGTTCAATTACAGCAATTTTAGAACCCGCTCTAAGAACGGGGCTTATCGTGAGCAATCGCGGTTCGTCGCCTTCGTACCGCGGCTAAGGGCGCCTCCATATCGGGCCACCGTTCTGCTCGTGGCACTTCTAGACGATGGTATCCTCTTATCGAAGGTGTGGTCGATCCTAGGGTTCGATAAGGCTGTGTGCGAGGCCTTTTTGTTCTTGGATCGCGTGTCGGTTCGCTCCGAGGGGAAAATGTCGTTGTTTTTCGCTCTGTTCATTTTAATGGATGCTTTTTATAAATAAACGTGCAGAGTTAATGGGTTCAATAGTGGTTTCTAGTTGAAACTGTTGGTTTCAATTTGAAGGCTTTGTTTTATCATAGATTCAATTATTGACTTTTCATTGGTATTAATGGAAGTATTGAAAACTTTTCTTCTGTTCATATGCCGAAATCGCATGTGATTCGTTTTGGGAAAAAATATTATTTACACAGCGAAATGTATGCTAATGATTATAAATGAAATTTAAATTATTTTTTTCTATGATTCTGAAACCATTAACACAACTTCAGCGAAGATATCTAAATAAATGAAAAGTTGAATATAGTATCACTTATAAGCATTTGATATTCTACAACATGTTTGAAAAAAGATGATTTTTCAAGGTTTAACGTGGAATATCAAAGAGTGAAAACGACATGAAAGTACATTCTAGCTAGCATTATGTATTCAAACATACATTGAAAATGGCTAATTCTAAAGGTCGTACAAAGGCTTCCTCAGTATATTTATAAACGGCGCTTTAAAGCCTTTCTGCAACACAGAAGCCGATTAAACATTGTTTCACAATGATTTTTGCATTCTAAAGTATCGTCAACAAACATAGGAATCACAATCGTATTAGAGTAACAAAATCTGTACATGCAAAATGTAGTCAATATTTGCATGATATTGTAACCTTTTAATACACAAAGAAAAAATAATTTCAAGCATAACATACCTTGCGTGGATCCAGTTGTGAATTATGTAAAAGAGCTGGTGGCATACTAGGATACAGAGTCACCATTACCCCAATATCCCTCATCTCAACAATTTTTGCTGTATAAATAGCACCAAATTCCAATTCAGGAACATTTTCTTTGGCTAGCCATTCAGAAATTATTTCTTTCGCTTCATCCATTGCTGCTTGTGATGGAGCAAATATATTATAAATATTATCTTCTATTTGAGTTATCTGAAAATAAATTATATTGAAATTCATAATTGGAAATTAAAACATCTTTATTATAAATATTTACCTGTACACCAGTTTCGACGAAAAGTTTTTTGAAATTACTACCTCCGACTCCTAAGAACTTTGAACGTTTACTTGTTTCAACTTCTAATTTTTCAATAACAGGTAAATTATCTTTTCTTCCTTTGCTTTATTGTTTTAAAAATGAATGAATGAAGTTATTGACTGCTCAAATTTTCAATATAGATATAAAATAGTTGTGAATACCTTGGAATACTAATAGATTGTTCCATTATATTAATGATTTTTGATTTAGCATCGCAGGCTTTTAGTACAGATTCCATCACAATTTTCAATGGTAGACCAGGTATTTTTATATCAGCCTGTAATGCAGTTATGCCTTTTTTCGTGCCAGCAAGTTTGAAATCCATGTCACCTAAATAATCTTCAATTCCCTTTAAATTAAACAAATTATTATAAAGCAAATGTCTAATTTATGCCACACTGTAGAAATGAAATATTTACCAATATATCAGTTAAAATTCTATAATCGTCTATATGCTTTGTGTCATTGTTTTCAAATTTAGTAATAAGACCAATTGCAACTCCTGCTGCATGTTCAGTAACTGGAACTCCAGCATCCATTAAGGCTAAGCTTCCTCCGCATACACTAGCCATAGAACTGGATCCTGTAAATGTAATAATCATTTGAATATTGAAAAAAAAAACATAACATAGAAAGTAAACGTATAAAATATTCAAAATGAAAAAAATAAACATACCGTTAGATTCTAATACTTCTGATGTGAGGCGAACAGTGAAATCATAGTTTTTGGGTAAAATAGGAATCAAGCCCTTTTCTGCTAAAGCTCCATGACCTGTTTCTCTGCGTCCTTGAGGACCAGATACTCGACCAACTTCTTTAGTTGCATAAGGAGGAAAATCATAATGCAGGAAGAAATTTTTTTCTTTGACACCACTATAATAACATAATTTCAAATAACAATAAGAGCCCTTTTTTTCATGTTTCAACACAAATTATTGATAATTAACCTGGTTAACATTGAAAGTGTATCCATTTTCATTGCACTTTCAGGTGAATCTAAAGATACTGTACAAAATACTTGAGTTTGTCCTCTTTGAAAAAGTGCGCTGCCATGAAGAGGTTTGTGTAAATCTATCTAATGACAAAATAAATAAATGTCATCTTTCAATATAGAAAATTTGCATGATATTATGAAATATCTATGCGTAGTATACTTGACAAGTTATGTTTCTTAGATCGTCTAAATTTCTACCATCACATCTGATATCATTTTCGAAAATTAACTCTCTAAAAACATCCTTGCAAACGGAATTGAAATAATCAGTTGTTTTAGCACCATCAGTATCTTCTGCACCAAAACTATCCCGAATCCTATCAACAACATCAGATCGCACATTGTTGATGGCTATATCACGACTCAATTTATCATGTGATTTATCGCTGAAATATAAATGAAAATTGTTGAAATTAACTTCATCATAAATTCATAGTGAAACGCATCAGCATACAAACCTGAAAATTTCTCTTAGTCTCATCACAGAAAATGTTTTAACAGCTTCTAATAATTCAGATTTCTTTTCTACACTTTCAATAGGACGCTTTTCTTTTCCATAATATTTTTGTAATTTCTCTATTGCTGCAACTATGCTCTGTGCTTCTTTAGTTCCTGTTTTAAATTAAATGAGTATAAAAATACACAGAATATACCAAACAATAGTAATTGAAAATATGTATAAATACCTAGTTTAATAGCATGCAATAAATCTTGTTGAAGAATATTATTTGCATGCCCTTCCAACATTACAAGCAGATTTTGTTTAGTCGCAGTTACTATAAGATTCAGATTAGACTCCTGCAATTCTTTGCGAGTGGGATTTATTATCAGTTCTTCTGTAATTTTTCCAATTCTACCAAGAAATGTATTTCAAATTAGATAAAATGAGCAAACTGAAATTAAATTAATCATAAAAATATATATATTACCTTACAGCACCAATTGGTCCATTCCAAGGAATATCAGATAAACAAAGAGCTGCACTTGCTGCATTTATGGCAGTAACATCTGGTAAATTAACTGAATCCACAGCTAACATATTACAAATTATTTGAGTATCGCAATTGAAACCATCAGGAAAAAGAGGCCTCAAAGATCGATCTATTACTCTCGATGTTAATATTTCTCTTTCAGACGGGCCTTAAGAAGATAATAATTCAATTATATTCTAAATACACAATATAATTAATCTTGAACAATGATTTCAATGTACCTAATTCCCTTCTTAAAAAATTGGTAGGAATTCTTCCAGCTGCTGCAGATTTTTGTCGGTAATCTACAGTTAAAGGAAGAAATGAGTTCGTAGAAGATTTGACTTTTGAAACAGCAGTAACTAAAACACTCGTATCGCCAACTTTGGCCACCGCACATCCATCAGAAAACCTCGCATATTTTCCAGTCGATATTGATATTTCTCGGCTAGAATGCATACATGAAAAATCACATAAATGTTATCATTAATACATAAGTCAAAGTTTTTTTTTCAAGTTATACAGTTGAAAACTAGTACATAAATAAAATTGTAGAACACTTTCTTGAAGAAGCTAAATGAAAATATTACTTTCAGGAAAAAAACTTTTCCATTTTATCACTGCCACAATCATGTACTGATAAATTTTGTAGATATATAGGCCGAAAACTGGGATAGATTAGAGTTTTTTCATCAAACTAAAGCTTATATTAAGTCGGATTGGATTAGGGCAGTAGCACGAGTAAAATAGGAATGTATCAAAAATTCTAAGCCTTATGTTAATGTAAATTTACATTGTATTGTACAAACTTTGACAGATATACCTAACCTAGAAATGTCAAACAAATACATGAGTGAATAAAATGTTTTTACCCATTGGAAAACTGCACTTCCACTTCCGGTACTTCTAATTGTGAACTAGAAAATTTTCTAATTTTTTGGGAGGTTCTAGTTATTTTTTTACACTTAAATTTACTGAAAATTCCAAAATGTCCACAATGTAACCTCAAAGAAGCCGCCATCGTTAAAGAATGTTGCAGCATTTGAAAAATGTATGATGGCAATATTTTTGTACTCAAAGTAGATTTGCGTAGAATAGTTAGAAAATAAATTCCTATTTACCTTTTATTAATCGTTGATTAAGGTTCAGCTTTTTTAATGATTAAACGCCAAAACACACTTGTCTGAGACGCCGTCAAAAAGAGATGAACAACCATTCAATTCTTTATGTGTGAATGCGACAGATTGATGATGCTTGGTTACGCACCCCCCTCTTCCCTTCTATCTCTGGCTCTTTTGCTCACACACAAAAAAATTAATATATGTATTACTTTTCTTTTGACGTCTCAGATATATGTTACCTATAATTGATTAAAATCATGTTTTGGCCATCTGAACTTTTGACGTTTATTATCAGTTGATGTTATGTGTTAATTTTCAATAATTGTCATACCTGTCCGGATTAAAATGCCAAAAAATACAAAAAAATGTCAAGGTTTTGATTCCTTTCAACGACTGAATTTTTTATTTCAAGTGAGACATTTTTAGCAAACATTTATTTATCATTACTTTTAAAAACTATCAATACTATCAAACTACCAAGTTTTAGGTGTGGTGTTAATAAAATCAGGTCGTATTGTATGTTAAATATGTACCATTTTCCTTTGTGATGTTTTTCAGATTAGAGATTTTATGGCTGTAAATGTTGGAAATATGGCACTCTCAACATACTATGGAAATTTGATTGATAGTTTAGCGAAAAAAACTGTTTTAAGAATGTGAGAATGACTCACAGTATGTATTAAAATATTTATAAATGACTTAGATATTTATATTTTTATTAATTTTAGAGATCCAATATTAAAGAAGCAAATTTGTAAAAGGTGCAAAGGTCCATTGTTGCCGGACACTACTGCAGAATTCAAAATCAGATCTGGCAAAAAACATCCGACCGTTGAATGGAAATGCAAACAATGTGGATTTGAGAAAAAATATCCGGTACGTCGTAAAAAAAAAATTTGGGGAGAGAGACCAGAAGCTATAATAGAAATATTAGATTATAGATCAAAAGTACAAAATAAATAAAATAAAAGTAATATTTATTGCCTTTCGGTCTATTGACCAAGATCAAAGTGTAGGTACAAATTCATTTAAGTTCACATATATGATAAAATAAAACTGCATTTAAAAGAAATACGTTTTTATTATAGAAAATATAGATTTTGAGTCAACTTTATACATATATAATGTATTATCACATTCTGATTAAAACATAAGGCACTTGCTCAAAAACTCATTTATAAACATATATTTCAGTTAAGTTATATAAATATAATACACATGTAAACACCAAGCTCTGATATTTTCCCATATTGAGATCTAAGCATACCATACCAAGTATAAATAGTAAAAAAAAAACTAAACATTTATCTCTCATCAAATTTGTGGCAAAAATCATAATATCCACAATAATAACTATGTATAGTATTTATACATAAACAAAGTTTAATACAAAATTCATTATAACTCAGTAACATGAAGCACCATAATATTTCGAAAGTTAATAATGTTATCTTATAGAAGCATCGATAAATATTAGCTACCATTAATTAAACAGTCATGTCCACTTCTTAGGTTCAAATTTTTGATAGATTCAAAACAGAATCAATCATGAATTGTAAAATAAAAATATATGAACATTTTCAACTTAAATAAAACATTTCTTATAAAAAAAAAAGAATAACTATACAAAATATCAGCACAATTTGCCTTCAACAAGTGTCGCATTGTACACCATAGCGAGTGACCAATATTTTAATGTTACAAATTGTTCCTAGTATCAAAATATAGCCGTTGGATTTTCAAACTTTAAAAGGAAAACCGTTTCATTGAAACATTGAGAAATTTCTAAATAGTACAAACATTAACATTGTTACAAAAATATTTTTTTTAGAATTATGATTAAGTTCATAAATAACCATATTTAAAAATTAAGCTTATATTATTGACTAGAAACAAGTTGAGTATAAGAATTACATTGCATAATACGAAATGCAGATATTTACAACATTAACTAATCGTTTATTTTTGTATTTCCCAATACTTTTCACACCACATTTAATTTTGTCAAAAGTTTACCCCAACCGTCGGGGTACTCGCGCATAGGGAAACACAGATTTGTTATATACAAGATCGAAAAATGCAGTAAAATGCATTCGATCCGTTTTAAGCTCAACAACACTCTTAATAGATCGATAAAATGAATTATTATCATTTAAACATATGGAAACACATGGTTATATGTATTGTAATATTGCATTAACATTTCGTAAAATAATGTGTAAGACAATATGTATTTTTTCAATTCAAATTTAGTAATAATAAAATATTGGTCATTTTGAAAACGTTAACAATAGAAATTTCAAAATTGCACACCCTAGCCTCTTTTTGAATGTATTACTACTAACATACAAAAAATAAAACCCATGCAATATATAACTAATATTTTGGTGGGAAATATAATATACAGGCAAGAGAAATTTGATATTTAACATTTAAAGGCACAGGAACCTTGTGTAAAGTTGCGTTGCTTATTTCCTAGAGTGAAAAAATAGGTGACTGTAATATTGAGTATCGTTAAAACGTTTCCTATATCAGTTTCAATTTTATCCGCTTATATTGAATAATTTAAGAGCGTTGAAAGCAGTTGCTAGAGCAACATCTTCAGGTTTATTTCCCATGAAAGCCGCAATCATTTCGATGATAGCGGGCAAAGAACATGGTTCGTTTCGTTGAAATGTACAATATCGTTGTAAAAATGACATTGATCTGTAAATTTAAACATCAATTAATATCAATATAAATCGTTACATGAATATTGAAGAAGAAAAAATTTCGTCACCGTTCAGTGAGCGCATCTTTGACATGAGCAGGTAACTTGGAAGCTCTCGTGTTCGGATACATGAAAGGGGAGTCAGTCTCAACCAATAGTTTATCTAATGGCATTTTTCCTTCGGATAATAGTTTTCTTACCCCTGTATCAGATTTATCCTTACACAAATACCCTATAAAAAGTAAATCTACATATAAATCAATTTTAAATAGCATATTTTCACATTAAACTTAGAGTGACCCGTGAGGCCTAGGTAAAATCCTTTTTCCAAGTACTTGATTCCTTCTTCGGCGGTTCCAGAAAATGAATGAATTAAAACAGGGGGTAGGCGGCTACGGTAAGGTTCTAAAATTTGTAGCAAATCATCTTGCGCTTCTTTTTCGTGGATAAACAAAGGTTTTTTGAGCTCACATGCTAGTTCTATCTGTAAAAAATAAAGATTGGCTTCAGTCACACTCAAAATGATGAAAACTATAAAAAAAAAACATTCAGAAAAAGAACCTGTTTTATGAACACTTCTTTCTGGATAGATGGCTCTGAAAAATCTTTTCCATAATCTAATCCACATTCACCAATTGCTACACATTCAGGAGCTAAGGCTATGCTTTTCAAGGATTCCCATAGATCTTCTTCAACCATTGATTTGGCATCATGAGGATGTATACCTGAGACAAGATAATTTAATTTTAGCAAATAGATAAATATACGTGATTTACCATCACTTCAGAGCTTACCAGCAGTTGAATATATAACGCCGGGAAAAATCCTCGTTAAGCGCAAGGCTTCTTTGCTATTTCTAACCGATGTACCCGTAACCATGATTTTTTGGACTCCTGAAAGTTTCCAACAATAAAAATGAATGTACTATATGTATACTACTATACAAGAATAAAATCATTCAAATTTATATTTATAGAACACAATAATCAAAAATTCACCATTGACACAATCTCACTATAACGACATCAATTATAGAGTCAATTGAGTACAGTTAATTAATTAATTGAGTACATCATAATAGTATGCTTATTAGATAGGTTTTTTTCAATATTTTTGTTCATTTTTAAGATATTAATATCAACCGCACTTGTCTCCACAGCACCGCTCAACTTACCTTATTGCATTTCTACCAATTTTCGCCACAATTTAGTCACCCTTTACGAGTTCTGCTTATTTAAGATATTTGGTTTGATTTTGGAAAGAAGTAAGCTAATCATGAAATATACTGACCAGCGTCTTGAGCCCTCTGCACCACCGAGTCGAGATCCCTGATGAACTTCTTATTGGTGAGATTAGCTCCGACGTCCACAACAATCATATTTTCATAACACCTCTGCATTGGGTCACTCTTTGGTGTCTCATGACTGATGATGCTTTCGGAGACGGACATCTGTTCAGGGATAGTTTCTGCCATCTCAATTCACAAAAGAGGTGTTCGATCGGAGCGATGATGGAGTCGATAATTTCGTAGTCAGTTCAAAATTGGGATCTTCGACTCGAGGTTCTAGGGCCGCCTACCCCCGACCTGATCAGGTGGCGATGAGGTTGAGAGTTGAGGAGATACGTCAAAGTGAGGTTTCGCGAACGCGCCTATGTATAGTACAGTGGAATATCGTTTACAGAACATACGGTCCCCCTTATAACGAACAAATCTAGATTAGGCGAGTGTGGAGACAGTTCGCTATATGTTTTGGTCGGTTGTTTATTATCGTTACAGAATAGCTTTTAGGTTTCGATATAAGCCTTCATTTGCGTAGTATTTTATATACTATGTGTACAAAGATGGATTTTTTATTTACGTTATAGAAATTCGTTTAATATGGAGTCTCACTGGACTAAATAAGCGCCATTTTCGATTTTAGCAGTGAATGTGAATTCAGACCATTACGAATTAAGATAAACCTAAAGTTAAAACATAATCAAATATCACAAAATTCTATACGGACTGTGAATATAAGAAAAATTATATCATAATTTCATAATCAAAATCATAAGAAATTATCTTTGATATTGTACACACTTTTCATAATCTATAAATAATCTTAAGAGATTATATTTAAGTGCTTAACTGAAAACTTTAACACATTCGTGACCATAAAATAATAAAACTGTGAGTTATTCGCAACGTTTTGAATAATTTAGTCTATTGCACTGATTTTCACAATGCCAGGACAAGGACTGTTTCCTTAATCAAATTCAATTGACACTGATAGATGATAAAACAGGTTACACATTTTACAATTTATTTCTGCAAGCTGAGAACAACGTCTAATCGTAAGAATATCGATACGATAACAAATTTTCACAAATCATTCATGATGAATTTTTAAAACACATATTTATTCATGGGTATGAAACGTGTTATCTGACATGTTTTATGAGGTCAAGGTTTACCAAAAAATATGTCTTTCGTACATCAAATTTGATATATCGTAACTACATTACTATTTTTTTTTGCGTTTCTATTATTATTTCATCACCGGCATCATTATTTCAATACTGTAATATTATACATACGTAGTTATACATATGTATCTATTTTTAAAGCAATCATCGTCTTATGTGCTGTCAAGCACACAATTGGCACAACCCCACAACATATTAAAATATTTACAACTAAATCTTCACAGTCAGTGAAATCGTAATTTCTCTAGTGAAATTATAATCCAAATCATGCAGAGGATAAATAGGTATACTCAGATAAGGGTATATTAGAGAGTTAAATCCTTATCCTAATTCATCACAGCCTTAATTAAATAGAAAATGTATTGAAATAATACAAACAAATTAAGAAAAAGTATTCAATCGCTTTTTAATCTTTTCAAAAGAAGTTAAAGATTTTCTAACTGCTAATCGACAAATGAAATATCTACTCGACTATCGAAAATTATGTTTTCGCTAGCGAATTCGTATTTGCACTTGAATTCACCTAAACGACATAAAAGCATGTAATTTCAATTTCGCGAATGAAGTAGGGTGACAATTCGTCCCGAATTTTCCTGATCGAGACCGACTTTAATATTGAATAACGATATGAGTTGGATTGCACTGTAAAAAAATAACAGTCGACCTAAATTGAAAACAATCGCAGCAGGGTTAAACTCGCGAGACGATTGTTGTAGATAACCGGGTGTGAGTGCGGCTCAACAATTAGTCGGACATGGCCGCCGCTTGAAGTGCCGTGACCAACGGGAAAACAAAAACAGCGCGCACGGGAACCGGAAAACGAATTTTCCAGATTCGCGAGGAAAATGGTATCGTTCACCCGCTGCGCGCTCATCGCGCTGATGATGGAGTTCATAGTGGTTTCCGACGCAGCCAGAATCCTCGGCGTCTTCCCAACAGATACCCAGAGTCATTATATGACTTATGGGAAGCTGATGAGGGAGCTTGCTCATCGAGGACATCACGTCACCGTACTCAGCCTTTTTCCAGAGGTAGGGTGACGTTCGTTTTCCCAGATTTTCTTGGAAAATATCTCTTTTCGATTATGTGTCCCATGTGAATAACAATATGCCCTGAATGTGCGAAAAATAATGATCAGCGCGTTTATAGAATTCGTGATGAATTTTCCCAAGTGAGGAAAATTCAGAAGAGTTTTCTGTGTTTATTTTGATTCTGTCCTTAAATTGTCTCGCACGGAAAATTTATTAAAAGGACTAGTTTCAGAAAAAAAAGTTCACAATTCCAGGTTCTTTCTCGAATTTAGGCATTTTCTATCGTGTCGGAAAATTTATCTATAAAACATTTCACATATGTGACTCTTCAATTTCAACTTCATACTGGAATTTTCGTGAAATTTGTTTTTGGGAAATTTCATCAATAAAATTCGATAAAATCCAGGTTGCATTCGAAAATAACTATTGATAAATGTTTCAAGTGTTCATTATCAATAATACAAAAAAATATTAACATTTACCATCAATATATGGTCTTTAGTATCTCGAAGTTTCTCGTTTGCTATTTTTTTTCACATTTCAATGATGATTTTACTTAAAAACTGTTCATTTACATATGTATGTCAGTTAACGAGCTCTTTTAGTTGTACGGTTTCGTTTCAGCACAATTCTGAAAATAAACCAAAACTGCTCATAAATATGTATAATGATACTTACCTATTTGTAAAGTTTTTTTTTCAAACGTAGATGATCATATCGAAGACAATCGAAAATTATAATCAGTAAAAAAATATTTATCTCTACGTTAATCAATTTCGGAAAACAGATTCTAGTTGTTACTTTTAAGTTATTTTAAGGTAAAAACATTTCATTTGTGCTTCGTCTGAAAAAATAGGAAGTGCCAAAATTTTTATGTAACGTTTGTACACATGTCAAAGGTTTCGTATTTAGATAGTTTTATCATATCTTTTATCTCTACTTTTCTGAACGCAGACATATTTTATTCTTAATTATACAATTGTAGATTTGCAATAAAAAATATTCGTAGATAATGAAATAAATTGATATACTCGACAAGTCAATAACATATCCCGTACAATTAGATCGGAATAAATTCTTAAACAAATGTTAATAATGGTTCGAAAATAATGTTAAGAATGTATTAACATTTTCGTTATAATTGAAAAGCACACATCATAAACACCATAATAATGAGAAAAAATTAGTTATTGAGTTTAAATTGAAAACTGATTTACGACTGTTTATATGAATGTGTTTCAATTTTTCAAAAGAGTTAAACTTATCTCTCGATTGCGTATATTTTTCATAGGTATGTATGTGTTTTTTTCAAAAGTTTTCATCGTTACTTCAAATTTAAGATAAGATATAATCTGATTTGTGCTAATTTGACAGAAAATGTTTGATGTACATAAATTATATATACATATGTAGGTACATATTTTCAAATTAAACATTACTTATAAGCAAAAAAAAAAAAAACTTAATGCAAAATCACCTAGCGGATCTAGATATTCATTCATACATATACCTATAATAAATCGGATATATCCAATTACTATCCATCTGCACTTTAACATCTCATATAAACGCAAATCGGTGTGTACATATTGTGAACTCACTTATGCTAGTATTTCTAGTGTGATGTTAAAATTAACATCTAACCATGTGGTCTTTTAAAAATAGAATGAGAATCAATGCGAATTAACAAGATCATTCTGGATGTCTGATAATTTCGTTAAATTATACTGGTATTCACAATGCTGCTAGATGAAAATTAATTCTCCATATTCGCTACATCGTTCCTTTATCAGTTTGTTGTTTTTGATTGAAAAATATTGGTTTTATAGCAAAAATATAAGTATTGGAAATAAATTATTTTAATGATACTTCATTATCTCAGCAATTATTCACTTTCTTGGTTATTAGAGAAAATAAATTATGTATATTATTGTATGCTTGTGAAACGTACTTTCCCCTAACATATGAAAAATTTAGATGAAAATATGTTTGCACATGTGTGAAATTTATTACAACACTATCTATGCTTCAGTTTTGTAATTTATGCGACATCTGTTCACGAAGACTTAAGACTTCTGTATATAAAATATTTACATACATGTTATAATTGAATTTTTGAGTTAAAATCTTTATTTTTTTTTTTGGAAAAAATATCTTTTCTTTGCCGTTTAGAACATTTTTTTGTTTTCAGGACAATAATATAGAACGTTTAAACGATGTTGGTTTGAATGGATCATATGAATTACCGATGATGACAGTGGAAGAGCTTTTAGGACTCGGAGCCATTGGAAATGAATTCGATATAATAAAAATATGCTTGATGGCATGTGAATCAGTTTTGAATCATGTCAATTTGCAAGAAGCACTAAAACAAGATTATGATTTGTTCATAACTGAAGTTTTCGGAACAGATTGTTTTCTATCCATCGGCCACAAGCTAGGAGTGCCGACAATAGGTATTATTACAAGCGTATTACTCCCATGGACAAATGATATAATAGCCAATCCAGACAATCCATCTTATATACCAGTGTATTTTTGTCCCTATACTCAATCTATGAGTTTCTTCCAACGAATTTATAATACATTCATGAACATGGTAATGAAACTCATTTATGAAATATACTCGGTACGGCCATCTCAAGAAATAGCTGAAAAAGTATTTGGTCCACTGCCGCCATTGAGAAAATTAGCAGAAAATTATAGTTTAATTTTGTCGAATACCCACATTAGTATGAATCACATTGCACCTTTATCACCTCAAATAATAGAAATTGGAGGCTTACATATACCAAAAAAATTAGGATCCATGCCAAAAGTTAATATTTTTATCCTTGTTGTTAATAACTGTATTCTAACACACATAACAAATATTTGAAATCTTAATTGAAAATATTTTAGGACCTGAAAAATTATTTAGATAATTCGAAGAATGGAGTCGTTTACTTCAGTTTAGGATCAATAGCACAAGTAGAAACTATGAAACCATCGAAATTAGCAGCTCTCATTCGAGTATTAGGATCATTAAAAGAGGATGTTTTATGGAAAGTCGATATCAGTAAAGTGCCTGAATTACCTTCGAATATTAAACCAATAATGTGGACCCCACAACTTGAAGTATTATGTAATGAAACTATTTCCATGAATAATTTACATATACAGTATATTAATTTCAATACTATGAAATAATTATACATTTTAGGTCATCCAAACATCAAATTATTCATAGGGCACGGTGGATTATTAGGACTTCAGGAAGCGACTTATTGTGGAGTTCCAATGCTAGGAATTCCCATGTTCGCAGATCAAGCACATAATTTGATGGGCGCTCAAAAAAAGGGAATGGCAAAAGTTTTGAATTATTACGATATAACTGCTGAATCATTTTCAACAGTTATAAATGAACTACTAACAAATGAAAGGTATATATTTGTATTTATTTTTTATAATGAAAAAGCAAAGATATTAAAAAGATTTATTTTATAGTACAGATGATGACATACTTATTCTATTTTTTCAGTTATGCTCAGCAAGCAAAATATATTTCAGCATTGTTTAAAGATAGACCCCTTCATCCACTAGATGCCGCCGTATATTGGATAGAGTATGTATTAAAATTCAAAGGAGCACATCATTTGAAATCTCCATCATTGAATTTGAAATGGTACCAATATTCATTACTCGACATCATAGCATTCTCGATTATATTTTTCTTCTCATTGATCACATTCATAATTATTGGTTATAATGTATTAAAGAATAAAAAAAATACATCAATAGAAAAAATAAAAAAGACAAATTAAACTGCAATATTGTAAGTATAATATGTTGCTTCAATGTAATTTCTGAAATATTCTTGAATGCAAATTGTGTAAAAATATTTCAAATAACTATGAAAACGAATTCCAAAATAAAAAGTATGAATATTGTGCCTATATTTATAATATTAAATAATTATAACTCTTAACAATTTAACTAATTATTGTATTAATCCATGTTATAACTACATATAATATGATTTTTTCAAACAAGACTGATGGTTTACAATTGCAATAAATTTGTAGACAATGTACATATTTTTCATTTATTTTAATACAAAGTACTTACACAGGTATTTCAAGAACTCTACCACTGAAAGGACCTTCTATTGAAGATTTATGTTTATTAATTAATTAATTCGTTTTACTAATTTAACCAATCTATTATTTGAAATATATATTAAGATAAGTTCAGAGGTAATAAACAATCATACATGGATCTTATGAAAAATATATTTAATATTACATTATCATTTATAATCTATAATACATATTCGAGAACACACATGTAAAAACTGGTGGTATCAGCAGATGTATTGATACGTGTTTATTTATTCTAGTTATACCTAGTTATTATAAATTAAAATAAAAATGATTTCAAAATAATTTTAATTGAAAAGAAATTGCGAATTTAAAATTATACTAATACACAGTTGATTAAACTAAATTGCATAAAATTACTAAATATAAAAAGATCAAATTATTTGATTATGATTAACACATACATGTCAAAAAGTCAAAAAAAAAATTTTTCAATGATGATGATGTCCTTCACAACAGGCATGCGAGTGACTATGACCATTACTTGAAACTGGTGCTGGTTTGTTAAATTTCGGATTATGCTTGCTCAAAATTTTGTAAGGCACATTTTCTTCTTCATCTGGGTTAGTTTCGTCAGTTGTATATCTAAAGTGAAATAGCGAAATTAACAATATTCAGTGATAAAAATTTGTCTTCAAACTATACGATACTCACTTTAGAGATTTGAAAAACTGAATAGATGGTGTATTGTTGAGCAGAATCGTCAAAACAACTTTTCGCATTTGATTTGTAAAAGCTATGAGTTCAAGAGTATGAAGTAAAAAACTTCCCAGCCCTCGGCGTTGAGCAGAAGGCTCAAGATGTAATTCATAACTGAAAAGGTAAAAAAAAAAAACATTACTTAATCCATTTGATATTTGAAAATGAGTGTTTTATTTGGAAATACATGAGCATATCTGAATTTGAGCCTTTCTACACAATTAGATAAACATATACAGAACGTTAATATGAAATAGGTATATACATTTATCAAAGTGCACGAGCAGCCTTGAAAACTGATATAATTAAAATGATATAAAATATTTGTAGAAAGCAAAATAATAAGGAAGTAATAATTGTATCAAAAAAATAATCAATAACCTTGTAATTGTAGAATTCTTCAAAACATCATGAAAGTCAGTAAAATATTTAGAGCACTTACATATCAATATTTTTGATATTGTATTTTATGCGGTATTATTCTCATTTTGATTAATGAGTACACGTCAAATATCATAGAAAAGAGAAATGTCTTATAATATGACACGAAATGTGAGATCTGTACGAGGAGAGATAAATACAGAGCGAACTGTTCCATTATGGATTATTTGATGAATTTCTGCTTGCAGTATCTTTTAATTGAGGCCGAATCCTAAATTGCAAATTGATAAATCAAAGTTTCGTAGAAATAAGCACTACTGCCAGCGATATCGACTGAACTTAATGGAAACTATCCATGCAATGTCGGTAGTTCAACAGTATGCCCTAAATTTGATATTCATTCATCACATGCATTTTACAAATCAGCGACAAAAATGTAATGGGTTTTTTAAGTGTTAATTTCAGCTAATTTCATAAAAATATAAATGATTTAATATATCAACATTCTCCCAAAATAAAAGACATTGAACTCTATTTCAATATGAATAATATTTTTCATTCACTAAAAATGTGAATGTAAATTTGTAAAAATTATATAATTTAATTATATAAAATACTATTGACTGAAAAAGATAACCTCATTTAAACAACAACCTAAACATTTTTTTATCGAAATTTATAACGCACTTCATAAAAAAAAGTAAAACATGCAAACTGCGCAAAAATCTTTCAATTGATTTCAAAACTAAAACACTCTATGATGATAGATAAGAGAAACCAAATATGAGAATACAAAATGCCGAACTAAATTATTATTTTCATCATAAGCAAATTAACAGTCGATCATAAAGTAATACAATGATTAAAGAGTAAATTATAGAAGTTGATTCTATATAATTGACAGGTATAACTGACTTTTCAACTTCTAATTGATGATGGAAATACCGACTTCAATACAGAAGTTCCTCCAACAACGAACTATCAAAAATCTATGCGAGTGACAAAAGCCAGAGATGAATGTTTGTGCATCTCTGTCTTTCACTCACATGGATTTTTAACAGTTCGTAGTAGAAGGGCTTACTGAACAATAAAAACATATGTATTTTTCAAATTCAGAACAGATTAGAAGGTACTGAATAGTAAGGACAACAACACAACATTCATCAGATTACATTAGGTCAGGATTGTTTTCCTGAATATAGGATAGGTTAGATTAAGTTATGTTTTAGATCAGGTTAGGTCGAAAGTCAAAATTTTGACATAATCATCCAGCACAGAATGTGCATAATGAATAATATACAAAAAAAAATAGGGCTAATAACACATAATGTCTAGTTAACACAATTTGTTTGCAATACGTTTCCAGACTGAAAATTGGTAAACACGAATAAAAAGAGAACCACACGAAACCTCAACGAATCGCTAACTCGAAATATGTAGCGAGCGCGCGAAAATTGAACGAGCAAACAGTTCGAATTCGAATTCGAAATTTCGCGCGAATTTATGTCGACCGTGTGTTTTCGACGAAGAACTTTTGAAACTGTTAACTATTAAACACCGAGTGACAATTGAAAGGTCGACTCGAGAAGGTTTCGTCAAATCACAATTGTCAATAGGAAAACCGGAAATTTTTGAAATTCGAACGATTAGAATGTGATGATTCTATATTAGTGTAGTAATTATTGAAAAAAAAAATTATTTCGTGATTTAGGAATGTGTGGAAACTATGATTTTATTGAAAGCTTAAATTTATAGAGCTTTTCACAGAAACTGCAGTGATATTATTTTATGAGCACAGTATTTTACGAGCGAATAACAGGATGAAAATTTTCGTAATATAACGAAAATTTTGTCATCATATGATTAAAGTGTAAGTAAGAAAGCGTAATTAGTGCGCGATGTGATTCATGATATTAATTATTTTTTAATAGATATATAGTAATTGTATTCATAGAAATCATTAAGACATTTTTCTAAATTACCCCAAAGATAAAATGTGAGTAATTCGGTAGATTTTTTTCAACTTATCGTTTACTCACATGAATGTAGAAAATAAACAACTACGTAGAATCATGATGCACTCGAATTATGAAATGATGACTTTACTATCTTAAAAATTTAAATTCAATAAAAGCGTTTGTTCGGTACTGTTTGTTAAATATCGAAATCGATTCTAATTTCAAGTGCACTGACCAAAAGTGTCATACTTTCCTTAAAATACTATTTTCCTATGTGACTTATCAATAATATTGACTTAACTCGATAAACAGAAATAATTGCATCACATCTCGTATTGAAAGTTTTGAGATTCGTTGTGATTCACGTAAGACAAGTTCATCGGTTCTAATTCTTATCAATGAAATTATACGTTTCATTTAAACGATCGACTGTTGATTTTTTTCATTGTTCCAAATAGAACCAGATAGTTTCAATATTTACTCTTTTATTTTGACGATATTTTGATTAATGAAATGAGAAAAAAAAACGCAAATTAAATTTATCGTATCCTCATTAATAAGTGGTAGACAAAACAAATTGTCTTCAATTAAATATATAATTGGTGGAACATTAAAACTTTAATCATTATAAAAAAGCTTCAAATGAAATTAAGAATATTCCACAAAAATAAGATAATCTGGTTCCTTTTATAAACACAGATAACTAATAATTAAATTAATTGAGTGTACAAAATCAAATTTTATGTACCATTTCGATTAAGTAAAACATAAGATAATTTTCGTTATAAAAACGTAAACGAAAACTGTCATTTCATAATATGTAAAAAACTGATCAAATTGAATGAAGAATCAGTAAAAGAAAAACTTCATACATAAAAATCTGAAAAAAAACCCGCTAAAATTCGACAGAACGTTCTTAGATAAGAAAAGTTCTATTATGTCTAGCATAGAAAACGACGAAAACATTTTATCTATCGTTAAGCACAAAAGGAAAATCGTTTTTCTAATCGCAATACAATTTCATGTCATCACATCAGCGAAAGTCCACTGATTAAATCTCTTATTATTTTTATGTTCTATAACGCATCGATATTTCAGCAAACGTTTCGGATGTAAAATGAAACTTGAAAAGCACTTCCGATATGCAAAAGTTGGCAATCAGATTTATGAAATAGATTTAACTATAAATAATTTACTATGTAAATAAGACATTAACTTTCAAGACCATAGTAAATACAACACGAAAGGAAATCAAATTTAAATAGAACAATTTAATGAAACGTAATCAGACCTCGTGGCCCTGCCAAATTTTCTTATTAGAATACTACAATGACAGTATTGCATTATCGGTACAGAATGTCAATACCGGTATTTTGAAATTATAAACACGTTTATTCACCGAAAATTTATCATAATGTCATTAGACATTTCGATTGTCGATCGCAAAGCGTTCAATTAATGAGATTCCTAAACTTGTAAATAAACACAAACTTAATTTGAAATTAATTTACATTGTGATGTGTTACGGTTTTGATTCCAGTATTTTATATTTTCAATTCTGGTATAAGAAACTCGATTAAAGTACCGAAATTCCGATTTCGGTAATACCGGTATTGGAACATACATATATTATAATTAGATTTTTTTGTTATGAATGGAAATTGAATAATCCTTATTTTGCATTTGCTATACTAAACGCACTCCATGAGGGATATTTATGAGGAAAAAAAATCAAAAGATACACGAAAGTATAACGAGGGTTCGAAGGTCGATCGCCACGAGCTGGTCGCGTGTCCCTCCTCGTCGTCGGCGTCGTCAGATCGCACCGAACTTATCGCGGTTATGTGGAAGACGATGTCAATGTCTTCCCTGAAAGATGTCTGATCGTGACCCGAACTCGGCCCAGGAAAGTTGAGAGTGTGTCAAGAGTGCATCGTCTCCTCGGAGACGATAGCTCGAAAGCTCAAGAGTGCAGTTCGTGTTGCATCACTGTATTTTTTTTCTTCAGTTACGTCTTTATTACAGAAAATATATTGATTTTTATTTATCATTCTTTAATTGGATCTGGAGCGGAGTAAGAACAAATGTTAATTAATCGAAAATAATGATAAAGGAGTTACTTTGGTGTCAGAGCAGAGCAATCCAAACAAGTGCTCGTTTCAAATTCCTAATACTTTATATACAACTAATATTATAATCACTCGGTTTTTTCAAAATTTTATAATATTATACTTAAATATGCAAAGATTTGCACGAAAACAGTTGAGGAAGTGTTACAAAATATACACATTTTCAACAAACCGAAAGATGCAAATTAACGAAAATCTTAACTTCAAATAGAGCGTTTAAATTCTATATTATTCGACGGCTAAAATACGAACGTTAGCCTATTTTCAAAAGACATTACGCTCACATTGATTTGAATTTTTCATTTTCATCGATGCATTTGATTATTCGCCCTTAAGCCATATTTATTAGTGACAATTAATCGACTCGAAATTGTACGACTTAAGCTTGTTTTGGCAAACATAATTTGACGATTTTTTCGCAAAATATGAAATCTCTTCAAACGCTTAGAATAGAAAAAACGACCCGATAATTCGAGTCAAAACAAATTCAATAAAAGTTTAGACAAAACAAAACCATTACGCTATTTTCATCCTTGGCTTACATTCGCGAAAAAACGGAAGACAGTCCGAATCCTAATTCGAAAAAAACATTAGCCTACATATTATCGAACGATTAATTCCGCCATCGATAACAGACCAGTGTTAAATTCGTTCACAGATAAAATTTGTGCCAAAAGGATAGACTTTTCATTCACAAAATAAAATTGATACATAAAAGCTCTATGAAATGAAAATTAATAAAATCAAGCACAGATTCAAACTAAAGCTCGAACGTATCTTTCTCGTTTATCATAAAACAAACACGACATAAAAATCGTCGAAAAAAGTTCATGCATTGTAAAATAAATATGAAATTGTACAATTGGGGCCAGTATTCGACCCGAACAGGACCTATAAGATTTCAATAAACCAAACAAAACGCAGTAAAAGCGTCTACATGAGCGAAAAGCAATAAAACGAGTCGAAATGATAACGTTCAAATGTGTCACACGAGATCGAAACTAATCGCTGAAATTCGACGTAAACTAGAAAATTTTCGTCTAAAATGTACGATAGTCTCATTGAAAGTTCGTGAAAATTTTTCGACGAAACGTTAAAATGTAACGTGTCAATTTATCACACGAGTCGATTAGTCATGAGAAATCACCAGTTCGATTAACGCACTTCTAACAATAAGTTTCGAAACGATGTAGTAATTGAGCTATCAGTGTCGAAAAACTAAATAATATTAGAAAAATCCAGTTCGTTTAGGTTGGATCGGTGAAAGTACTTATAGGTTCGGTTTGTATTGATAAAATTTCAGAAAATTCAAAGCATCACTTACTGCAGTGTGGATTCATAACCAATTCACACAAATTATTATACAACGACGAAAAGAAAAACAAATATTCGATAATTGTTCAAACATTTGCTACATTAATCTAGAAAATAAATCGTAGTAACATCACCATCCTAAATATTTACAAGATCCATCAATTGTAGACTGCATCGACGAGAATAAATCAAAAAATTCACAAATCATAACAGGATAGCACAACTTGAAACCACAGAATCGTACTGAAAAAAAATAAGATCGAAGACTGAAACTGAACGATCTGAACTGAATGCTGCGTCTGCATCTCCTGAGACTACCTGAAGCAGTGACGCTTCAGCGTTCAACCTATAGATCTGAATATTCGGCGGACTGAAAACTTGTACAAGTACAAGAAGCGATAAGACAATCGAAGATCACCGCTTAAAGACAGTGGTGGTCTGTCTTCGGCGGCGACAACATCGTCTGCAGCTCAACACTTCAGCACCATCGAGGGTTCAGACAAGATTCAGTCGTGATAAGTTTCAGCTTGAGCAAGGTTTAGTCCGAAAAAGTTTCAGCTGGGACAAGTAAAGTTCAATTGGAACAAACTAAGTTCAGACGAAATTTAGTTGGGACAATTTTCAATTTACTAATAGTAGGTCATGCTTTTGAAAAAAATTGTCGTTAGTTAACCAGTTTGATTTTAAATGTGCAAGAATATGGGTTTCGTGGGGTTGATGTTGGTGAGCTTTGGGTTGTGCTTTGTCGCCGTCCAGTCAGCAAACATTTTGGCTATATTTCCGTCCAATACACATAGTCATTATGTGATGTACGGAAGCTTGATGCGGCAGATGGCCAAGAGGGGACATCAGGTCACTGTGGTCAGTCACTTTCCAGCTGTGAGTACTATACGCTATTAATGTATCTTTTATATTTTAATCGAAAGGAAATTTTGAGTTATTAATGTAATTAATTACGACAGTAGAAAAAAATACGTTATTTTCTATAGAAGCAAGTGGAAAAAAAGGTACTGTTCTGTTTTATGCCCGATATTGCGTGTGTGCTCGATGTTTCAATGTATGCATCACTGAAATGGATAAGTATCGAAAAAAACTATAGAATCAATAAAAAATAATCACGAAAAATTCAAACTAAAAGGCTTTCAGATGCAAAACGAAATTTTGCTATTTTAGAAAGTTCACATTTGTTCAATTATTTAAGCTCGATTTGATTTTATGATAACGTCTGATTTCAATTTCACAATTTTTGAAAAAAAAGCGATTAACAAATATTATTTGATAGATAGGCATTTATAATTGTAATAAATAAATAATTCTAGATTATAAAAATAACTAGGTATAAAAAGAATATTTCGAAATTTGTACATTTCAGAAAACGCCTATCAAAAACATGATTGACATAAGTTTAGAAGGAACTTTACCAGCATTCACCAACAACATATCAATCGATATCCCACTAGGCATGACACCGTTGGAGAATCACTTCGACATGATAACGGATGCTTACGAGTCCTGCAAAGTGGGACTAAACCATCCCGAAGTCCAGGAGTTAATAAAATCTAAACGAAAATTCGACCTGTTTATAACCGAAATATTTGGCTCGGAATGCTACTTGGCCATCTCACATAAGCTTGGAATACCTTCAGTGGGAATGGTGTCCAGCGTCACTTTACCATGGGTCAATGATATGGTTGCAAATCCTGATAATCCATCTTACGTGCCCCTGTATTTCTTTCCATTGACTCAATGGATGAGCTTTTTTGAAAGATTCTATAATACTTTTATGACTGTTATCATAAAGGTCACGTATGAGATAATGTCTAATTGGGAAGCTCATAAACTTGCTGAAAGTGCACTCGGGCCAATACCGTCGATATCGAGCTTAGCAAAGAACTATAGTGTGATTTTGACAAATAGCCATTTCAGCATCAATCAAGTGAGGCCTTTTGTTCCACAAATAATAGAAGTAGGAGGACTTCATATAAAAAAACCAGGAATTCTGCCAGAGGTAAAAATAATAATTTGTGTCGTTAATGAAATTTTACTTTATCAATGTGTATTATAACAGTTACATTTTCAGGATATTGAAATGTTTTTAAATGAAGCTCATCATGGAGTTATATACTTCAGTTTTGGTTCAATGTTGAGAGTAGAGTCTATACCAAAAGAAAAATTACTTCAAATAATATCGGCACTTGGAAATTTGAAACAAAGAGTACTTTGGAAAGTAAATTCAACCAATTTGCAAGATTTACCAAGAAATATTAAAACTGGTTTATGGATGCCACAATTAGAAATACTTTGTATGTGAAAGTTTGCCAATTACAATTAAAAAATGGCCAAATTTACATATAATAAAATATTAAAATTACAGGTCATCCAAAAACCAAATTATTTATAAGTCATGGAGGGCTCCTCGGAAGCCAAGAAGCAATTCATTGTGGCGTGCCAATATTGGGTGTGCCTTTGTTTGCAGATCAGGCTTTAAATTTGGGTGAATTAAAGAAAAAAGGAGTAGCGGAAGTAATAAAATATAATGATTTGGGTGAAGAATCCTTGTACACAACAATTATCAAAATCACAAACAACACTAGGTATGAATAAAGCAATTTAAATTTAACTAAAAAAAGCTTGGCATGTTATCTTTGAGAAAAGAAGTTTATATGGGTTAATTATATTAGATAACTATAATGTTTAATTAAAAATGTTAAAACAATAAATTAATGAAATCGCACACTACAATAAGTAGATAAGAAATGGTACCGTAACCAATATTCGCAATCAGAAAAAGTTAATATGTCAACTTCAAAATATAACACTTATATTATTATCAATTTTCATAATCTTGTTTAATTCGATGTCACATTTAATTTTCAGTTATGAAGAAAATATGAACCATTTATCACAGCTTTTCAAAGATAGACCTCAACATCCAATGTATACGGCTATATATTGGTTAGAATACGTAATAAAATATAAAGGAGCGAAACATCTTAAATCAGCAGCCTTAGAATTGTCTTTGTACCAATATTTACTCTTGGACGTAATCGCTGCATTTATTGCAATGGTATTTGGAGTTTATGTTTTGATGAAACTCTTAACGAAACTATTTTTGGTGAAAGTAACTAAAAATAATGATGAACAAATCAAACCTAATGTTCAATGTGAGAACAATAATAATAACAATGAAGATATTCAAAGTGAAAAGGAATATTTTAACGGATTTTCAAAACAATATCAAAATGAATCAATATTTTTAAATAAAAACTTATCATACAGTGACTATCATCCAAAAACGGATTGATTAAATGTTGAATTCTAACAAGACTACATAGTGTGAGATTGAACTAGTACACTGTGCCCAAATAAAGTATTTATTTGACAAGTATTTTTATACAATTTAGTGATGAAAAACATAGTGATAAGAAATCGTTATTTATATATTGTTAATGTTAAAAATGTACAAATTATGAACTTACCAGTATAAAACTTCGTCTCCATAATCCATATCAAAACGAAAGTGAGAAAATCCTAGATGTTTGCCTTCAGAATCTTTTGCTACCAAATACCAAGCGGCATCTTCAGTCATTTCTTCTCTTTTTTTATCACTGTTCCAACCCCAAGAGCACTGTTCACTTCTGTATATATGAAATTGTGCATTTATTTTAGTTTTAGTATACAATTTGAAACAAATAATGTAAATTATGTATGTATATTGTATTATAAATAGCATAATAATTATGATTTGTATTTTCAATAATTTAAGTGAAACTGAACATTGAATAAGAATTAAAAATATGTTTTCAAACTGCTTATATATATTTTAATAATTGAATTACTGTTTTAGAGCTGTTAATCCAAATCATCCTGAAACTGTTTTATTAAAGTTTTAAAAAATTAATCATTAGACTTGAAGCAGAAAACGTTGAACTTTATGTGAAAAATTTTGAACTTTAAGTGAAAAAATATTGAGTTTAAACTGTAAAATCTGTACGAACGGTTTTCTGATATTTCTTTCAGTCAAATCTATAGCCCATTCGACTGTCTCGGCTGGCAATTTGGAAACACGTGAACAGGTAATTAAGGCAGTAATCCCACGTCTCTCATATCGATGAAATGCAGTCAAAGGTGCTAAAGGATCAGTTAGAGCATTCGCTTTAGCAACTGCAATCGTACTAGCAGCGATTCTCTGACGTTCTTGCTTAAGCGCTAAGCGTCTTTCTTTTCCCTTATTATGTGATTTATGCTGAAATTTTAGTAACAAAAATATTATAGACATTTGCAATAGAAGAGAAAAACTTAGTTAATCAAAGTATTGTTATTTGATCATTATAGTATAGATGAAACTGCATAAGTACGATAAATTAGCATGTAAATCAATATGTAAATAAGATGAAAATCGGGCAACGTTGCGTTATATTTACGTTTGTAATTAATTTGCTTATATTTCATTAACAGTATTCATAAGTCTTTTTTTTTGATATCATCGTTTTATTTCACAGTTAACAATAGTGAATGAAAACTAATCGCACATGTGCAGTTTTCCTCAAATAATCAAAACATTTGATATAAAATAATCGGCAAATAAGTTTTGTAACTATAGGTTATGTTTTACAGTTGAGTACGATTTATAAACTTACCAACATCTCTATATACTGTTAGGAAAATTTATAAATTGATATTTAATCGATTTATAACAAAAATCAATCGAAATCAATGAAAATACAATTTATCGCAAGCAATGTTCTCGTAAATGTCAAACCGGACAAACGCTACAAATTGCGCCAAATCAACTGACAATTGTGTCGCTGTCATGTTGCTGACCTGTCAACTAAATTTGATATCCCCGCCGAAAACCGAAATTTCTTCAAATTTTCCTATTTGCATTTGTTAATTATCCTATTTGTATTTCATATTTGTATCATAATATATATTTCATATTCGTTTTCATAATTTGACGTAGAAAGAAAATTTTGATGAAGGTAATTTCAAATAAAATATTGATTATTGAAATATTGATTCAGTTTATACCATTCAACGATTCAGTTGGCGAAATGTTATCTGTTGAAAAATATTAATATTCATTGCTTAAACTTATTGTCGCACATAGTAGAAGTGTTTCAGTGAAATACAAATTCAAATGTGTTCAATTTATCTAAATAAAATAGTTCACAATGGCTGAAAAAAAGATAGCAAGTTCAAGATATTTTACAAGAAGCAAAAGAAAACAAGAAAATTTGAATAATGAAAATGAACACGAAAAAGAAAATATCAATAGATTGTATGAAAAGAAGTCTGAAAAAAAAAATGTTTCTGAAAATTATTCACTCACTAATTCTCACAAAAGTTCAAAAATCAAATCATCACTTTTATCTATAAATGAAAGAAAACCTTTGCAAAATATTAATTTCAGAAGAAATATTCCCAGCGATGATTCACAAAATAATTTGAAAAAAACTCAGAATGTTGATTTCCCTATTCAGAGAAATATGAATTTTATAAATACTAAAAGAGATTATGATCTTTTACAAATGCATGATTTATCATTGCCATGTACTAGTGAAGAAAATTTATTTTTTGAAGAAGACTGTGAAACTGATACAAATTTAGCCGATTCAAAATCTACTTGCACACCTGTTAACACTTTTCATCCACAAAATCATATAAAAGCTATTAAACTAATTCGCAAAGTTCTATCAAGAACGATAAGAAGAAAATTAGATAATGATAATTCTTTAGAAGAAAATACAGCACCGCGTTTAATGCTTTATAATATATTAGGGGAAGTCAACCTAGATCCGGAAGAAAATTTTGGTGCGTGACATTATATAAATTATGAATTCATGAAATAATATTTCATTGTCTGCTTTTTTCAGTGATGCATTCTGTTTTGTATTCAAGAAAATATTTGAAATCAATCATTGAACATCAGTTGGAAAAAGAAATTAATTATAAACTTTCAGAAAAGTTTTTAAAAAAGTTCACAATTACCAATATGAATCGATCCATTGTGATCAATTGGCTGATCAAATTACAGGTAACAATAAAAATAATGTCATAAAATAATTCTTGATAGTTTCCATATTGAATTAAGTGCTTTCCAGTTCAAGTTCAATATTTTCCATTTCAAGTTCAATATACCTATCTAAAATTGAGTCAAATCTTACATTTTCTAATACAACTAATATTCATTTTTTCCTAAACTGTTTAGTTTGATTCAATATTTAAAATATTGAACTTGAACTGGAAAACCAACATATAATTTAAAACTCCAAAAAATTTCACCATTAAAATTTTAGGCGTACATGAAAATAGAACATATCGTAGTATATACCGCCGTTCGAATCTTGGATCAAGCACTCGATAACATGAATATATCTTTGAATATGATTCAACTAGCAGCATTAACATCCTTTTGGATATCTTTGAAATATCATGCCGTCAATCATAAGGAAGTAAATAAAAAATAAATAGGTACATTTAATCGATATTAATAATTATTACTAATTTTATCGATAGGTCTCATGGATGGTGAAACAATCTGATGGTGCCTACAATAATCGACAATTGATAATGATGGAGCAAAGTGTGTTTCAAGCCAACAATTTTGATGTGAATTCTGTTGATTTCAGTTCATTTGTTCATTATTACATATTGTGTTTACAGATTGAAAATGCTAACGTAAGAAAAAAAATTGAGTTTTAAATTAATGCTAATGCATTTTTAAAATATTCATATGGTTATTAGATTATCACACAATGCTCCCATTATATTATGGATTGTGCTCTGTTGGATTGCCAATTTGTACGTATAGTACCGTCGTTAATGGCAGCGGCTTCTGTATTTACTACATTGCATTTATTGAATCAATACGACTTGAAACTATGGCAAAAATTAAAATACTATAAGGGGTAAATTGATATTTAAAAATATTCATAATTCTAATGAGAATATAAAATATATGAACGGTCAGAAAATATTATTTTTTCAGATATTATTCTCCGAATGAAATGTTATCTATCAAAGAAAGTTTCATCGAAATGCTGAAAGAAGTGAATAAACCAAATTTTTTGTGTCGTGAACCTTTTCATAAATTTTCAAGTAATCGATATTTATGTGTTTCAAAGCTTATCAACAATGCATTGGAAAATTTTATAAGAAAATAATTATGTAGGTATTTGTGTAATTGAAATTGTTTAAAAATTAAAATATCTTTTGGATTATAAAATATTGCTGTTTCTTATTTGAAGTTGTTTATTTGTTTTCAAAGTTATACAAGATAATTTCGATTTTCGGATTTCAGGAATAGGTATTGTGTATATTGCAATTTATGAAAAATTGGTAATATTAAACATTCCTATATAACTAGATATTAGGTACTAGGAAAAGAATTTGTACAACAGGTAAGTTTATTAAAAAAATCTATTTAATTCAGAACGATCTGTTGATTAAGTACAGATATATCCAATCGAGTATCTAGGATTATGTTTTCAGTTCAGTTGGAATAATTCAAATGTTTTGTCTGAAAAAAATTAAATTAAGAAAATAAAAGAAGGCGAGTTTAAATTGGCTTTTTTTGTTCATATTTTGTGAAAGTGAAGACGTTCGATCTTCTCTTTTGTGGAATCGAAAGAAATGTTACAGGGAGAGTTTAGTCATCGTTTTCAATCGATCGCTTTAAAAAGTCGAACGCAAAACATAAATATCTCCGAGCGAAGAAGTTTGACTCGCGCCAATTTCATAAAAAAGAAAACAAACGCGAAACTAAAAAAAAATACTCAAACGCGACGCAAAAAAATTGCGCAAAATGGAATTCCGTCATCCGTCAAGTTGGCGGAAGCGTCGAGTCGGGTGCTGGCCGTGCGGCGCGGTCGTCGGGCCGCCGTCGAACCGTCTTCGGGTCGCGGTGTCGCAGTCGACGTCCCTCGTGCGGTCAGGATGGGCGCGTGGGTGCTGCGCGAAGAGGGGCGCGCTCCCCCGGCGCCCCCCGCGCCCCCGCACGCCCGCCCCTCGGGATCGTCGGGAGACTCGGGCGATTCTGGCGACTCGGCGGACTCGAGAACCTCTGGCACCTCGAGGACGTCGCTCGCCTACCATCCCGGGATCAACGTGCTCGTCGTCGCCAGGGACGGACATCTCCGGGTGCTCGACGTCAACTCTGGTGCCCTCCTGCACCAGGCCTCGCCAGGTCTTACTCTTTCGTCTTCCGTCTTCCGTCTTCCGCCATCCGCCATCCGCCTTCCGCCGCACCCGTCGCATCATCACTATTATTATATACGTCATTCGATCTCTTCTTCGATAACCTCGCGTCGAGTCTTCGAGAAAGTTGTAATCGTGCAATTTTGCAATTGTGCAATTGTGCGTCCGCCGCATCATCACTATATGCGTCATTCGATTCGTATGCAAAATTACGTTCTATAGTTCATAACCGTGGAAAAAACAGCAATGAATTTCGTTAAAAGTGAATGGCTAAAAACCCTAACCTAACCCATCGTCGAGCTCTCTATACCTTCCACTCGTGCAATTTAAATATCTTCGCGTCGTCGCCGTCATTAGATGTGTCATTCGATCCGTGTGTGAACTTGTGCAATTTCTCAATTGACAGTGGAAAATGGCTTCACAACCCGATGAGAAATCTACGAAGCTAATAACAAAAAGAAACATAATAAATACATAACCTAATATATCGTTTGTCTATTTACATACAAAAACATACAAATTGATAATATTTAATAGGCCTATTTGTTAAATTACCATATTCAAGCTATTTTGCTCTAAACCATTGTTTCGTTTTTGTTTTGTAGGTGACGGAGACAATCCAGTAGGCGTACAATATTTAGCCGGTTCCGACAGGATTGTGTTTTGGAACGAGAGTTCGCTCGGAGTGCGAGCCGATTACAATGGAGTGCTTCTGCTCCATACGGTACTGCAACGGCCTCTCGCATCCGCCGACACCAATCAACCTATCAAAATAGAACTGTTCCTCTCTGAGGTAAAATTTTCGTTTTTTTACAGAACCGAAAGTTTTTTATTCTTTTCTCTTATTTTCATATTTTATTTATTTCAGGCGATATTATTATATCAATGTATGAAATCTGTTGAATTATCGTCGATCGAGTGCGCCTGTGAAGTTTTACAAACTCTCGGCGATGCGATAGACAAAGCTAACGAATCACCCAAGAAAGGAATAAAAGCTCAAAAAGTAAGATTCGATAACCATTTTAAACGATGAGCGGTGTTGTTCCCCTCTTATCGTTTATTTTTGTTTTACAGTGGAGCACGATATGTTTGGAACTACCATATATGTCTTTGAAAGTAATAGCTACCACTTTAGTCATGGAATTGAAAAAACAAAAACGGCACGTTCCAGCCTTGGCGATCGCCTCTGCGTTGAATCAACAGATATCCGACTTGATGCCTAGTATGTCTAATACTTCGCAAGTACCGCAGGAGTTCATGTTTTCGGAAGCGACGCGAAGAGAAACTTTTAAAAAGTGGCCACATATGAATTACAAGTATGTTTCGGTGAAGTTATATCAAGTTGTTTAACACATAAAATTTCAACAGTGTTTTGAAAATTAATCTTTAGATGGGCTCTACCCGCACAAATGGCACAAGCTGGCTTTTTTTATCAACCTGCCGTAAACGGCGACGATCGTGCTATGTGTTTCGTTTGTCATGTATGTCTGGTATGCTGGGAAAAAACTGATGAGCCTTGGAGTGAGCACGAAAGACATTCTCCAGACTGTGCTCTTGTAAAAGGAGAATATACCCATAATGTTCCATTATCGGTGAGTTCTTTTATTTCGTAAATAACTTTTTTTCATATATGACGATTGGCTTTGACACATTTCAAATAATCTGATTTTTATAGATAACTTATGCAACTAGCCCTGCTGTTTCACACCCGGGAATAGCCATAATTTCAAAAGGAAACTCTGGAGATATATTTTTGACAGGCACGACTTCGGGAAAAGTTTCGATATGGAATGTCGATTGTAAATTGAAATTGCAACAAGAATTTCATATATCAATAGATGAACCTTTGTTACAAAGTAAACTTTATGGTCCTTATTCTATCGTAAGGAAAGCTTGGAGTGATAAAAATACCAGCGATAGCAGTAAGTTTAACATAAATTTGAGTGTTTTGACAATCATACTTTTTGTTTTATCTTATATTCATTTTTCAGATTTAGAATTGAAGCTTACATCGCTTGCTGTTGTTGGAAGATGTCAGAATAAAGATCAACCATGTTCTAAGACAATGTTGTTTACTAGTGATGAAAAACAAATAGTGAGACAATGTCAAGCTAGGCCTTCAATAGTGTGTGGTGTGAAAGTTAACACTGGAAGTGCTTTAGGAAAAACTGTCTTTAGTATTTGGAATGACACAAAATCATCAATAGATCTAAAGTCTAATAGTTCAACTGAAAATTGCATTATGTATTCCAGCGATGGAATTCAGGCAATGAATGATCAAAATCAAGCTAAAAGCAATAATAGTATAATAAATAGTTCCTATCTAGTTGTTTATGATTTTCAAGGAAAATGTGCCCAAACTGTATCTCCATTGACAAATGGAAACGGAAGTGTCAATTCAAAAAATGGTTGTAGTAAGTCAGGTGGAAGTAAAAAGTGTGGTGATCTTATAAATCAAATCTGTCGTACTGAAGATTCCAATTTTTATGACGATCTTTATTTTCCAAAGTACATGTGCCTTGATGAAGATCTGTCTCAAGAAATGGCACTTATAGCTGGTTTACCAGATCAGGTGACTGTCGTCGATTTGAAAGGACTTGTAGGAAACAAAGATATGGATTCCAAATTTTGGAAAGAGTTGGATTCTAAGAATCAATCACACGAATCAAATTCAAAATCATCGACGACATCAAACAGTGCTAGCAAACATCCTCTACAAAAGTGTATTCAGATTATTTCCAATGTGAAAATTGCCAATTCACCACAAAGTTCAATTGCTATTCATCCTATTGTAGAAACGCAAGGCTACAAAACTGAACAATATGAAGTAGAACCACCTGAAAGCTTGTGTAAACCACTATACACCATATTCGACGTAGAACAGCCAGAAGTTCAACCTGCGAATGAAACTGACGCCCTCGTTTTAGACACTAAAATTGATGAGCATTGCCATGAGCTGGCGTGTATAGCTGAAATGATGTATAAAAATACTGGAATAAAAATGAAGGTGCCATATTGTAAACCTTCCACTGCTAAAAACAGTTCTGATAAGTCTGATACTAATGAATCATTAGTAGAAGAATCTTCTAGAAAGGAAGAAACCGTTTTACCACCAGTTTGTAGAGCAGTTCAATGCTTGCAACTTCCTCCTGGCCTATCAACTAGAAGTGATTTAACTATATCACATGTTATACCTACTAATGAAGGTGACTTTCTTTTAGTAGTAGTCACATGTGAAGTTGTGACAAAAAGTGATCAGCCACTTATCAATGGAGTAGCCGAGTCAATGGAACTTGACGATTTTGAAAGTAGTTCTTCAAATGTGAATTCAGTTGAATCCAATATTTATGCTGATCATTATGTAAATTTACCTACATCGTTCTTATTACTGTATTCACTCACATTTGAATTATTTGTGACTTTCATAAATGATACACCTTCTTGTATCAAAGAAATTTCATATGGTGAGACACCACAAGATATTTGCTTATTGCCAAAATTAGAAAAGGGTGCTCAGGGTGTAGGTCTTGCAGCTACAATTGGCCGTGATGGAACTTTACGATTATTAGACCTCACTAATTTGGAAACATTAGCACAAACTGAAGCAGACTCAAAGTTTGTTTCTTTAGCGTTTTGCACTAGCTTAGAAAAGTTGTGTGCTTGTACAGAGAAAGGATCTTTATATTTTTATGCAGTTCGAGATAGTGAAGGTGATTCTAATGAAGAATTGGATGAGGAAGATGCGTGCTTAAATCAGTCTGAACAATCAGTTAATCAACAAGCTTCAAATTCTGGATTTGAAAGTTCTCAAATAAATTTGTGTAGCAATCAAACAAATCTGATAGCTCACAAGTCTAATTTCAACGATGATGATTTTTCAAATTTAGTGAAATTAGCTGGGATTGTTGGTAAAGGAGATAATGTTGTTGGATATGGTGCTGTGGTTTCAAATTGTTGGTGTGAATTATTACCTACGCAAAGGTCCAGATCTGACAATCAACATTGTTATAGATCATGGAGACTTCAAAATACATCTTCAACCTGGGATGAACACGTACTAGAATTAACTTTACCTTGGAGTATGTCGATATCGCATGTAGAGTTTAAATTTTCATTACATGCTCCTTGTACAACTCCTCCTAATATTCAAGTTACATTACTTAAGCAACATCTACATGGAATCGGTCATAGAAAAGATTCAACCAAGTGTTTTTCTCGTTTTGATGAACAGACTGAATATAACTTAACTGAGTCTGAATCGAAAGAAAATCCAGTCAGGAGTAAAGAATATTTAAGAGCTCACAATGCAGAGATATTAGCTGGACCGCTTTCTTTGGCTCAAGACTTAGATCTTACTCAACAAGGAGGAACTTTGACTCTAACCAGTCCGCGTTTATACAGAGCAAGGGGAAGAACTCTTTTAATTCATATTAAAACACTTTTTGATCCTTCTAAAGACATTAACCAAGGAAAAGTATCATCATCTAAAAAGACAAAACTTTCTGATAACTCTGATGCCACTTTTGGCCCTCCTGGTTCTACGGTCGATCGCTTTGTGATGCCAACATCTAAAAAGAAAGTAGAGTCTTATATTGGCTGTGATTGGTTACATGAAATTTCTATAACAGTCTTCAGCAATACATTTACTAATATTCCAAATGAAAGATTGCAGCGTATAGCCATGTTGGAGTCTAATGCATTTTTCGAAAATTTATTGAGTATTGCATCAAAAGGTCAAGATAAAGAAAAACAATCTTCTGCATTAGATTTGTTAATATGGATAGTTTCAGTACGTATGACACGATTTAGAAGTGCAAAATCCGAATCTGACGAAACTGACAACACTGCTGAATCCACTAATCAAGGAAAATGTAGAGATTCTAATTTCAAAATTGATATTGAAATTCTACAGCATGAAACTGTAAAACTGATTCAGAAAAATATTATGACATTAATAAAAAATTGTGTATTATTGGCTAAAAGAAGCATCGCTAAGAAATGTGTGAAACTTATTCTCGTATGTTGCAAGTGAGTTATTTTTTTCCACTGCTATTGTATCTTATTTCATTCTTTCATAAATTGTAATTTTGTTGCAGAGGTGCTAAGAATCTTGATGGTGAAACGTCTCTTCAGTTTGAAATGGCTATTTTGGAAAGCGTATCATCCTGTTTGCCTTTAATTGGCACAGTACATTCAGCAGGATCACTTAGTTGGTTTATTCAGCTTGTGAAGCGATCAATACCTCTTGATTTTGAAATGAGATGTGCCACAATTTGCATGCAATTACTGAAGGATATAGCTTCTCTAATGCAAACACTTTATAATCCATATCATTTGCTGTTACGTTCAAGGTTAGATTCAATTGTTATATGCAATACACATGTATTTTTTGATACACGTATTTTAGATTTTATAGAATTGTGCATAAACAATAGTTATTACTAGAACAATTTACAATTCATTAGTTTTACAAATTTCATTATATATTTCGTATTTGTTAATTTCTTTATTTTTATAGTAATTATTCTAAACTATTCTAAACTTTAGATTTGGATTATATGGTTTACCCATGGAATCATCCTTATTTGATATTGAGTTACCTGCATTAGGGAAAACTTTATCAGTGCCATTAACTTATGCCAGTGTTGCTGCGGGAGATTCAAGTTCTCCTCAAACTGCAACTCAACATGATATTGATTTACGTGATTTATATAATTATTCAGGTATATGCCATTTCTTTTTTCATTATTTTGTATTCAAAAGAAATGACATATTTTCAATTTTTTTTTCGTAAATAGGAAAAAATAGTTCTGGATGGTGGTGTTCTGAAAGTTCAGTGTGTGGAAATATTTCTGGGTTAAGTGAAGTTATGCCACTTCGAGTCACTCTTCATAATTCTTCAGATGGAACACTTTTAGATACAGCTACTACGCAACAGTCATCACAGTCTATTTTCTCTATGAATTCTGATTATTCTCAAGTATAAATAATTAATTAAGATTTATTATTCGATATTATATGATATTAATATTAATATATTTTGTAAATATTATAGTTTTGGGATATGATGGCACCCAAAGAATTTTCTTCAAAAGATCCAAATGCTATGGAAACAGATGCTAATAAATCATCAAACGTAGAAGTAAATGAAGATGAAATTACAGATAGCGTACCTGTAGAATGTGAAACAGCTGGAGAATTTATGAAATCTGAAGAAGAACCACCAACCTCTGAAAGTTCTGTCCATAAAGATTCAGGAAAGGTAATTAGATATTAGTTAATAATTACTTATTAAATTATTGGTTTCGAATTATTTCAATTTATGCATATTAAATAATCTAACATTATTTTTAGTAAATTAATGTTTATTCTAGTTTATGCATTGTTTTTATATAATTAAATATTTTTTAATGAAATCATTTTGTAAATTCCAGCTGGGCAATGGAAATATTTTGATACCTTGGCAGCTCTTAGTACAACAACCTCCTCAACCAACATTTGTTATCAAAAGAATGCATCCAGGAGCACGTCATTTCATTGTTTTAGATTTTGGTCAACCAGTAAAGCTTACCGATTTGGTAATTTCATATTTTCACATTATTTATTGGAATTTTTTTGGTATTTCATTAAGAATACTTCTGATCATTATTTCAGATAATTCCTGCCTGTCCTGAAGTCACTACATTAAGTGTAGATGTGTGGTTAACTAGTGAAGATAGAGATTGCATAAGAATAGTGGTGGCTCCCGATATATCAACCAAAAACCTAGTGATGATGGATATTCAACCTGCACCCATTTGTCAATATCTTAAAGTAATAACTTGTTTATTTATTAAATTGAAGTGTTTTTTAATTGTATGTTTAACAATATGAAATTTATTTTAGATTACCACCACTGGAAGATATAACATGACGACCACGAGATGCAAAATACCGTTAGGATGGTTTTTCGGTGAAATAGCTGATTTTGTATTTTATAATGAACCAGCTAATACCACCAATTTAATTGCCTTTCATCAAGATTTATTGTGTAGATTTAGGTACTGTAAACAATTCAGTTGAACTATAAATATTTTTTTTATGATATTTACATATTGAAGTGTTTCAATGTTACAGACTATCTGTGGGAAAACTAACAGAATGCTTAGATTTTTATTTAGAAATGTACGGTGGAAGCGCTTCACATATGACGGCTGATGTAGATCAACAAAATGAGAGTTATCCATTAGTTAGATCAAACTATCAAGTAAGAGAGCCGTTCATTTGAAATAAAAATATTGTTTTATTTGTGATAAATATTTTATTTCTTCTAGGAATGTTTGGAGTTACAACAACAAATAACTATTGTTGAGAATATAATGGAAAAATTGAATATTTTTAATAAATCTGAAAATACTAAATGCACATGGGAAGATTTAGGAAAGCATTCTTCTTCAACAATTTTGAAACATTCTTCTGTAGACAAACTAAAAACCATCACTGAGCAACTTACTGATGTTTTATTACATATTTGCTTTGAATGTGATTCAACAATGTTGAAAGTAATGTTTATTTTTTTTTCATATTTGAATTAACATTTATTTGCAATAAATACATTATTTTATTTCTTTATTTACAGCGTTTATCAGTCAATACTAGCATGTCAACTTGCAATCTCATAACAAAATGGCTAATCGTTTGTAGCGGCGGTGGTAGTCCGCGCTTAGAAGCAGGCTTAGCCAGTATTTTAGTACGTCTTTGTTCATCTCAACCTTGGTGGGGTACTTTTATAGCTGATACTTTAGCACAACTGTATAGTCCCTCAAATACCCTGATTTTTTCACAGAATAGGTTAATAAACATATACTTTTTTCATATCTATTAACATAATGTTTGTTTTGCAATAATAACAATGTGATATGATTTTGGATTACAGAGTCCTCATTTTGTTAGTTTACATGGGTAGGAAAAGTCTTTTATTTAGTAAAGTTGGGGCATCTGGATATGGTGGGGGTGTTGTGGAATGCGTTTCTCATCTTATCGCTCGCCTTCTTCCATCTGCTGATGCTGGAAATACTCTCACAGATCCTATATGGCAAACAACCGATTTAGCATTATTAGGATGGTTATTAATATATTTATCTGCATGTCTTGACACTGCTCAACCTAAAGAAGGATGTAAGTTTTATTTGCAGGTTCATTTTAGTTTACGATACATCATTCTGTATTTCTATAATTTGTTTTTCTGTGTTCTCAGCATTAAATGCATGGTTACGATGGAATTTTTTGTCAAGTAGTAATAACAACAATTCTGGTAATAATGCTACAGGCAATAATGGGAATGTCGGCAAAGGCTCTGGACTTGGAAACATTGTCCGATTCCACCGACGTAAAATGCAAAAAAAACTTGTTCACAAAGTGCAAATGGAAGAGTTAGAAGCAGTAAGAAAGGCATATCAAGTATCACAACAGGTGCAGGTTTGTTTCAAGATATTTGCATACATTCATCAAAAGAATGTTGAATATATTTATCATAATGAAAATGTATATCCCATTTTGTGCTCATGGTAGATCTTTTTGCATATCCATATATGTTTAACAAGATCAAAACCATTTAGTGTACATGGATTTTCTTAATCACATTGCACGCAATTTTTTTGGTTTATCTTATTATATGTTTTTCACCTAAACTATTTGTTAAGCTAATTGAATTGAAAATGTCTCGAATACATTTCACCAAGTGTTTGCCATTATAATTCAACAATTTTATCATTAACATTCATCGTAAATATTTTCATTTATGATTCTATAAGTTTACACAAGCTTCAAATTTGCAGAAGTATCCTGAAAATATTGCAGTTATTTTTTTCGTTAACTAAAAAAATGAAATTTGGGATTTTAGGGTTAAATTTTTAGTTTTTTCTTTCTAAAATTATTCGGATCTGATATTGTTTCGTAGAATTTGAAAAGTTTTATTTTATTGTAATGATAGATGTTGAATTTCAAATTTTTTCTTTAAAAATTTCAGGCTCTTTCTGCTCTCTCAAGTCAAGCTGCTAGCTTAACCCAGCATCTTTCGAATATTAACACATCAAATAATTTGCTGTCAACTTTTAAAAACCAAGATACTGTGTACAAGCCCGTTTCCAAACATCAATGGGTCAAAGTATGCTAAAACTACATCAATTAATGTTCATTAAATTACAATGTCATCAAACAATCGTGCATGTTCATATATTTTTTTTTTTGAGATTGTGTTGAATGATATTAATTATCTATCTTTAATGAAATTAACGATTTTGAATTGTTTCAACATAAATTATTATTTTTCATTTTAGAGATTTGAGGATTTTATCCAGTATAGATTGTCTGCGATAAATAAAAGAGTTGCAGGACCTTCTAGTTCAGTTGGAAACTCAAGCAGACAAAGTGGAAGTGGTGCTGGAACTAGTACTGAACATGATTCACCATCTTCAGATGGACGACCTACTCATTTAATATCTCAACAACTTGCCCTACAAGTCTCACGTAGTTTGATATCATTAATACTATCAATGGATTTCACCTGCAATACAGATGTTTTACTATTAGCTTGCAAGGTTTGTATTATGTACTTTCATTTTTTTTTGTGGTTGAAATTTTTCTTTTACATGTCAAAAAATATAAATCTTTGGTTTAAAATTTTAGGTTATTGGACGTTTGAATGGAATATGTGGAGGGTTATCAAATGTAGTTAAAGAAAATGAAGTTTTAGAATTGATGCGAGCGGCTTGTTCGCCAGCTCCTTGGCATCAACACGCACTTCTAATGCTGTTACAGGTAGTTATTATTTTTATTTTGCTTTTTTTTTTCTTAACTACTCTATTTTACTTTTCAATAAAACACTTAAAAGGATCTCGTGGAGTATGACAGAACTGGGAGCAAGACTTCATATCCTTCTACATCAGACGCTCCCCTATCACCTTTACCCCTTATTCAAACTGATTCCACAGAAGATAATATACAGTGGAATAGCCAATTTTCAAATTCAGATAATAGAAGTGATGCCATAGCCAGTGATGTTGGATCAACTCCAAGTAATGATGATGGGGCTGCAGGTAATAATGAAACTCAGTTGAATATATCTTATTTTTGAATTTGATATTTATTTTTATTTTTAAATGTGTTTAAGCATGTGGAAGTATAGATTATTCACAATCTCCTATAATTGAATCTGATGAAGATTTCGATTTAGATGATTTGCTCGATGAAATGCCTGACAAGATTCGAAGTTTGAGTAAAGATGTTGTCCCTAAACCTCAAAATAATCACAATTCTAATGGGTATTTTGCTTAATTATCATTCATATGTATTTAATATTTTTTGTATCTATACGAAAAAATTACAGATCATCTATTGCAATCGATGCTAGATTATCATCTGGAATTGAGATATCAGGTGAAGTATTAGTGCGACAATTAGCTCTATTAGGCGGCGGTTCTCTGGCAGCTGCCATTCATTCACAACCAATTCCATCAAATGCTTCAGTGAATGCTACTCCACCTACAGAGATATTACCTCCTTCGACAGGTGATCTGACAAATATGCTGATTTATTCGTTCCATACTCTTTTCACAGAGCTAGAAGTTCAGGTATAGGAAACTTTCACAAATTTGAATATACTGTGATTTATTTACTTATATGAAATATTTTATTTTGTATTTAGGATAATAGTAATTATCTTGAACGAGTGTTACAATTGTGGATCACATTAAATGGTTGCAGTTGTGGTGTATCATTAAACAGTTCAACATCACAGGACTCTTTGCTTATGCCTAAAATAAAATTGTCATCACAAGCTGTTATTTCTATTATTCATGCACTCAACCAGTAAACTCATTTTGAAATTTAATTTCTCTTATATTCTATATTTAGTCAGTCCTCTAACTACAAACTCAAAAATCTGCAGAGCAGAGATGGGTATATCTGTCTTTGTTCTGCGGTTGTTGTCAGTTCATAGTTGGAGAACTAACTATGCATATATCTTAATTTATTTCATTTAACATTTTACAGGCAAGTGAATATTCCCATAAGATGTTGGGTTTTAGCTTTTCAGTGCCTTTCTTGGGTATCTAATAGTCCTGGAAATTCTCCTACAACGGTATATTATCTTATAAATTTTTGTAATGATTTGATAAAATGCTATATATTTAAATTAACATTATCTCATGTTATAGGGATCTGTTAATTCTGAAGGAATGGCAGGTGTTATGCTAGAAGAACCTCAATTTATTGAAATATTAGTCAAGTTCTTATCTTCAAACATGGAAGGAGATATAATGTCACACGGAGGAGAACGCGTTTGTGTAATATATCCTTTAAGGGCTGGTCTTTTCACTGTCTTAGTTAATTAACCATTGAGTTACAGTCAGTCTTATAATTCATTAAATCAAAGATCCACAGAAAAACAATGTATTTTTGACAGTTCACAATTGGAAGACTAACTGTAACTTTATGGTTAGTTAAACAAGGCAGTGAAAATACCAACCCTTAATGTATAAAGTGCTAAATATTTATTTATTATGTACTTATATATTTTCTTATTTCATTTAAGGCTGGACCTGTTGCTTGTGCTACAATTGCTTGTCTTTTACAAAGGATTTCTGCCCGAGCTCCTGCAAATGCTAGAAATGCTTTCTTGAAAGCTTTATGTCAACTAACAGGTCCATCTGGAGCTCTACGCAATGGTAGAGGCCCGCCTGATGCTCAAAAAGAACTTTTACGGGTTGCTACTCCTTATCCATGTCAATATACATCTGCTCATCTACCTGAAGCAATGAGTTTAATTGAAAGCATAGGTGAGTTAATGTATCAAAAATTCGATGAATGTGTCTAAATTCATTTATTCATCATTTTCAATGTATCCATATTTAAGTAAGCATACTTGATTTTATATTTTTAAAATTTTAGGTGTTATTATAAATCTTGTGATAAACCCTGCCAATATAGAATTGTATGGTTTTATTGAGCCTCTATCTAGTGTCAGTTCAGTTGATTTGAGTGGTGGTGTCAGTGGTAGCTTGGGAGGACTGTTAGCAGAAGCTCTTGGAGTACCTTCAGATGTAGTTCGCAGAGAGCGTCCAGCTACTCGTCGTGATCTCATCATTTCATTGATAGTTTTTGCAAGATCATTAATATTAATACCCCTTCGAGACATTCAAATGGTTTCTTTCATTCATTATGTGAATCAGTTTATTATATTTCTTTACTACATGTTTTTATTTATTTTTAGGGAGAAAATTCTAATCCTGATGAAAGTCAAACCGATGAGAGTAAAGCCTCTCAACAAAATTCAGCTAATATGGATAGCGTTCCAAGTACCTCATCAAGTGTACCCAAAATTCCATGCCTTACAGATACTGGTTATTATATCTTGATTGAATATTAAACAAATTTACACAGAAATATTTCATCACTAACATTAATTTTTTAATTTCACTCTTTCAGTTTTACAACATTATCCAACTATGAAAAGAATATTTAGAGCTTTGTCAATGTGTTCAATATCAAATGTATCATTTGTTAATTCAAGTAATATATGTCTATTTTTTTATATTTTCTGGAAATTCTGCTGATAATATGTTTTCACTACACATTTAATTTTTTTCCACAGGTAACTGTGAAATTTTTGCTAATGAGAATATGTCGTTTGGTGATGCCTTATTTAAATTTGTTATTACTCTGGTGCAAACTGTTACGCATCCAAAATTAATATTAACACCATTATTAGACTATCTTGGTTAGTTGATATTTAATTATTCTTATAGATTTACAGATGTTTTAATTAAGGTTTTTTTTTCAGTTCAAGGTGCATTGTCTGAAGCTCTTGTGAGATTTATTTTACGTTCTTTAGAAATCCCTGATGCCCTCAACATTTTTATACAGTTGCATGGCATAGAAATAATTTGCACTCGCTTAATTGCCAGTCACAAATCTCAACTGAGTCCGCAACCAGGTCTTGTGGCTGCTCTTATGAACCATCTCAAACAACCTACACAAATAAACAATTTGTCTATTGCGAGCTCTTGCAACATTGAAAAATCGCATGCTCTTCTGGATATGTGTGAAGGTCTATTTAATTATGCACCTTTAGGTAATGTTTTTCTTTGTATTTTCAAATGTAGTTATTTGAAAAAATAACTTATTATTGAAACTGAACTATTTTACAGGAACTATAACATCTAGCAATCCAACTGCACAGCAAGCTGATGCTCTTCTCACTGTGTTGAACAATGGAGGCGGAAATTGTACAGGTGCTGCTGGAACAGGTGCCCATAGACGTGCTCGATCTGCAGCGTGGGCTCATCATTTTGGTAGAGGCGAAACTTCCATAGATCTTTCAATAAAATTACCACATGCAATTCTTCTTCATGAGGTTCAACTACAGCCTCATTTATCGACTCTTTCAAGTATTTTGTTTTACTATTAATGTTGGAAAAAAAATTATTATATTTTCTATATTTGAGATTTTCATTTTAGCGTGTCCAAGTGCGGTTAGTCTTGAAATCTGTTCACAAGGAAGCGTTATGACACCAATAGGACCTCCACAGCCAACTGCTGGAATGACTTATATACGATTGAAATTAGCCAATCCTCTTGTAGTTAGCAACATATTGGTATGTCATCTTAATTCAATTTCTTGTTTGATTCATATTTGCATTCATATTATAAATTAATGATTTTTTTTCAGCTTCGACTTTATAGACCAAGAGATAATTCCAATTTAGGACTGTTAAGCATACGCATCTTAGGTGCTGCAGCATTTACTGCAGCATCAAATGAGAAAATTGAAGAAAAATTAGCTGCTTCTAGGTACTTTAAAATCAGATACTGTGCGTATCATACCTAAACATTTTTTTATTCTATAAATTAAATTTTGATTTAGTGCTGGATGGGCTGTCTTGTTATGGTCGTGTTTATGTGGACCAGAAAATTCTATTCATTTAGAAGCTAGACAACGGGCTGCATCGATTGCTGGACTTCCAGAAGCGACTGCTGGTCTTTTACTATCCGCCGTTCCTCCATCGGCTACATTGAGATCATTACTCTTAGCTCTAGGAAGTGAAAGATCTACAGCATTACGAGTTTTAACATTGATGTTGCACAATGCTCACATCCCAGTTCATCGAGGTATTATTTGACAATTAATTTATGAAGATATTCTATTAATTCAGAAATAATATATTTTGGATTTATATTTCAGGATATCAGCAATCTATTATTAATACTAAAAGCGCTACAGATTGTATTTGTGATCTATTATATCAGTTATGTACTATTCAAGATGTGCACTCATCGCAGAGAATTAAAACATTTATTGATCGATTGAAGAATTGTGGTATATGTGTAGTATTATTTCACTCTAGACAAAGATCGTCTACTAATGACACATCACTTTCTAATAACTCGTATGGCTCAAAATATTTAAGTCCTGCTTATATCCAATGTCTCGCTTCTATCTTATGGTCAGTGAATGAACAGCAAGCACAGTTTGATTTAAAAGAATTAATAACAGTGGATCTATTTGATATTGTATACGATTGGATAGAAATACTGCCCAAATTTGCGGCAATCAAAAGATCACTTTGCTCAGGTTTTCTTTCAATCTATTTCTCCTTTTATTTTTGATCCCTCAAATTTAATGATATTTATATCTTTTCTGTTTTTAGTTTTGTGTTCTTTGTGCTATATAAAACCAGAGCTATTCACAAGAATGTTACAAAAAATGAAAATTTTAGTGCCTGATACATCTTCAGATCAAACAGTCGTAGAAGCATCTATTTCTGATGACAGGTTTTATAATTGGGATTTTTTTTTTTAAGGGGCTATTTAATATTTGATTTTGTGGATTTTGGTTTTCAGAAAAGATTTAGAAGCACATGTAGGAGTCACAGATGATATAAAAGTTCATCGAGAAAGTAATCCCATTTTAAAACCATCATCCTTGAAAAACTTAAATTTATCTTCTTCACAATTGATGACCATTTCAATAGCTTGTATGTCTCCTGAAGCAATAAAAGCTCTTTTGAAGTCAAATCTTCTCACTAACATAACGGAAGCTATCAAAAGTATGATTTTTATTTTATAATATATTTTTAATTTTTTTACACATTCTAATTACATTTTCTTTTTAGCATTTTGCTTTCAACAAAGTGGAGTGTCTCAAAATTCGACATCTCTAACCGATTCGGACAAATCAAAGAAAACTAGTATGGATGTTACTCAGATTTGATTTTTATAGTTTACATACATTTTTTTTCAATATTGATTTCGTTTTTAGATTCATTAGTGTCCATTGAAATGATGCCTGTGTTAGTAGAATGGTTATCTAATCTTTGCATTGATGTGAATATAAAAAATTGGCTCGGCGGTCCAGTTGGATCAGTCTTTTGGAAGCCTCTACTCATGATATTGTGCTTACCACTACCATCAACTAAGTAACGATTTAATGATGTAATGAAAGCAATCTGTTTTGTGTTCTGATTATTTACTTTTTTGTATTTTTGCAGAAATTGGCAAAAGAGTAAATTTTATACACAATTAGAAGAAAAAACCATCAAATTATTTGGAGCACTTGTATTATGTCATCCTGAAAATCAAAAATTGTTGGCTAAAACTCTATACGATGTTATCAAATGTCATCCAGAATCAGGAACAGGTAATTTGTTTTTACATAGAACGTTTAATGAATGCGATGAAATTATTTAAGATGTGATTTTTCTAGGAAATTCTCCTGTCAGTGGTTTTACTCGGGGTCTATTACTGAAACTATTACTTCGAAATGAACGAATAACTGTGGCCATACGTATTAAAGGAAATAGTGAAACATATTTCAAGGATGCAAACACTACGTTTGTCTTACGATACACTTCCACTAGTCCATTACCTCCAAAATATTTAGCCTCTCATCCTTCATTATATGGCTGTATTATTTTGTCTTTGCCTCATCAAACACAGTTATCAGAAATTATATCTCAACATCTTTTGTGCAGTAGGTTTTTACGCAAAATATTAATTCGTTCAATGATGACTTAATGATATAGTATTTTTCACATTATTCTAGATGGAAACACTTGGACAGTCAATGAATCAAATGCATCTAGTAATAGTATTCCGAAAAAATCATGTGACCGTCTGGTTATCTGTGATGGCAGTAGCAATTCTCAAAGTCTTGGTGGTGCGATAGATGCTTGGGAACTTAGTGTTGCTGCCGCTAACACTGCCAAAGACAAAAGAACGAAGGACGCAAGAAACTTGTGCGCTAAACAAGCAATGATGCAATACTGCAAAAAAAAGAGCTCTTCTCAAAGAAGTTCTTCATCTAGTAAAAAAGATGAATTTTCTGTCAATTGCTATCCGTCTCTATTTAACTCTGTAAACATCCAAGGTATTTGTTATATTTTTTTAAATTTCTATAAGTCTGGTTTTTACAACATCGAATCGTCATTATTTTAATATTGTAATTTCAGAGTCACTGTCTTCAATCAAAGTTTTAGTTAGCGGACTGGATGGCTACGTTTCTCTCAATGCAACATTGGGGACGTTATGTTCTGCAGTTTCGCATAAATTTGGTGCACAGCTTAACTTATCAATAATTGCGCCATTTAATGCAGGTTTGTTGAGTGATAATTATTCTATTAAAATTGAATACGTGTAAATTTCACATTATACATTAAATTTATTTGGATATTTCCCTTAACTTATGCAATTTTCGTATATTGTAGATTCTACAGATTTGAAAATCCCTCAATGTATGCTTAGTGAAATACGGTCACCTCCTTCTCTTCTGAATGTATTTGTAAGTGTTGGTGGCTTAGCACTACTTGCCCATCATTTACCTCCCGTTTCGCCTCCATTGCCATTAACGGTACAACCCAATAAAGATTCTGCCAACACAGACGAGTGGGTAAAATTGGATGATGTTTATGAGGTAATTTCCTTTTTGTCTGTGTTTGCATTTAAATATATTATTTCTTATTGTTTCATTTAATTTTTCATTTCAGGACGTTGCGGAAGCTGGTAGCAATAGTACTAACGATGAATCGAGTTCTCTTATTCCGGCTCACTCATTGTTTGCATTGGGTCTTTTATTACGTTTGCCAGGATATGCTGAGGCATTACTAAGAGAAGGACAAAAAGCAGTTTATTTGTTGAGGCTTCTTCTAGGTGTGACTGATGATGGTGAAGGAAGTTAGTTTTTTGTTTAAGTATTGATAAATAAAAAATATTTTTGTGTAAATGATATACAATTGGTTTTTATGCATTTTTTAGAGGATATTATGTTGGTTTGTGGTTCTGGGCTTGGCACTCTTTCATTTAAGGTTTTAGGCTCACTATTGGAAAGTTTACCACTTTCCACGGACGATGGAATGTTGTTACGTTCTACATTATTGCAATCTGGAACATTACGACTTTTGTTGGTTTGTCTTGCCGTATTCACTCATCAACAACCCGATTCACCACCATCTGAGGTTTTTACACATTGTTTTTTTTTCTTTCTATTTGTAATATCAAAAATTTATAAATATGTTCATTTTCAGACGACACATGCAAATGGCACATTTTCTAAAGCCAAAGCTGAAGAAAAGAGTAAATTATATTGGGCTAAAGGAACTGGCTTTGGCACTGGTTCCACTCAACAGTCATGGAATGTTGAAGAATCACTTTTGAAACAGAAAACTGAAGAAGAACATGTCACTGTTTTATTACAGGTTATTTCACAATTATGTAGATTTCAAAAATATGCATTTAATAACTATCTGAAATAAACAATGACTTGAACATATCACTTGGTAGGTTATTGCATCATATATTCAACCTGGAGAAAAATGGATCGTCGGAGAACAAACTGCTGAATGTAACATAGAGAAGGATAGCAGTTCATCGAGTGACATGGAAACACAGCATCCGTGCTTACCTGCAGAATTTATTACTATTATTCACCAAAGTGTTCTGTTACCTGCAATATCTTCTTACCTTAGGAACGATTCAGGTATACACAATATTTTCATCTTTGAACATTTTTTTATGTTGAACAAATATACTTATTGTCCTTCTGTTTTAGTTTTAGATATGTCGCGACATATTCCACTTTATTTAGCGGTAATGAGAGTTGTTAGAGCGGTCATGACTTCACAAACTTTATGCCTTCATTCTGACAATGCTTCTGTACCAGTATCATCTTTACTCACTGTTATACCTCAACTACTTCACCAAATGAGTTGTACTGTAGATACGTATGCTAAAAAATTGAAGTGAGTTTATTTATTTTATTCTTTGAGTATTATATTCATAATGAAGTGAATCTATCTAATTTTTTTTTCAATTTAGAATGAACAAAAAGACTGCTTTTGGAAAATCTTACAATCAAAAACCTGCAAGTTCGAATAACGATGGCTGCGAAGATGACGAAGGACTTGCACTTCTGATTCCAGATATTCAGGTATGTCAATTTTTAATGTTTTTTTTTAAATTTTTCTGTTCTATGACTCAACCAATTTTTTTAGGCCACTTCTGCATTGATTCAACAAAGATTAGGTATGAGCGAAGAAAATAGGGGTTTGATGAGCAGTTCAATGATATTGAGAGCGCCTTCAACTGCTACAAGAGAAGCAAGATATTTAGAAGTCATGAAAAGACTGCAATTTGGTATTTAAATGCACATACATACAATGTTTTATTAGTCTGTATTGTTACATATGTAAATTTTAAAACGTAAATTTTCAGAAACATTTGAAATCATTGGAGAGTGTCCCGATAATGGTTTCAAGTTTAATGTTCCTTATCATTTTGAATCTACTGTGCGTGCTGCTGGTGAAAATAGTCACCCGGCTCGTATGAAAAGATTAGCTCAAGAAGCAGTTACGTTATCAACTAGTCTACCACTTTCTTATAGCAGTTCAGTATTTGTTAGGACCGATCAAGATAGACTAGATGTTATGAAAGTTAGTGTCATCCTGATATTTTTAATTATTTTGGATTGTATTATTATATTATTTTTGTCTAACATAAAATATTTTTTTAAGGTACTTATAACTGGACCATCGGATACACCATATGCTAATGGTTGTTTTGAGTTAGATGTTTATTTTCCTATGGATTATCCCAATACCCCTATGTTAATAAACTTAGAAACTACCGGAAGACATTCAGTTAGATTTAATCCTAATTTATATCTAGATGGAAAAGTATGTTTGTCTGTCCTCAACACTTGGCATGGAAGACCAGAAGAACAATGGAATGCACAGACATCGAGCTTTTTACAAGTATAAAATATAGAATTTATAATAAAAAAATTGCATTTGTATCTATAAATTAATTCTGATGTATTTTTTTAGGTATTAGTATCAATTCAGAGTTTGATTTTGGTACCAGAACCTTACTTTAATGAACCAGGATTCGAAAGAAGTAGAGGTACTCCAGGAGGTACACATCATAGTTTAGAGTATAATTCAAATATATACCAAGCTTGTGTGCGTTGGGCGATGTTAGAACAGTTGCGCAATCCTACCACATGTTTCCAACAAGTATAAAATCAATTAGATTTTCTTCAAATTAGTAGTTGTATTATTTCAATCTTAACAAAATATTTTTCATCTAAGGTAATTCAAACACATTTTTGGCTGAAACGTGACGAAATATGCTCTGTAATAGAAGGATGGATAGAAGAACTAGAAAAACAGTCAGGTGATAAAAGGACGCAACGCAATATTCGCATGAACCTGATAGCTCTAAAGGTGATACTTTTTGTAGTAATTTTTATAAATAATCACTTCAGTGTTATAATTGATTTTCATTTATGAATTTTCTAGCGACACTACAAACATTTAAGAGAAGAACTTGCCAAGTTGTCTGTGCCGCCTGGATTAGAAGATTTAGAAACGCCATTTAGTGCCACTTGTGCGACACAAGATAGTTCAGCTCCCTTGGCATCTCCCATTTGTGTGCCTGATCAACAAAATCAAGATATGGAAGTTGACATGGACCAACTCATCAAGAAGATTGTGTTGGAAGCGTTTGAGTGATTTTGTTATTAAAATATTGAATACGCATATATAATAAATGTGACATTATAATAAATTATGAAAAAAAAAAAGGTTTTGGATATGCTATTTATTAACGAACAGAATGCATTTATAATTTTCTAAATGTTATATCAATCAAAATTTCCCATTTGAAATAATTTTTTTAAGTGTGATCGTTGATTGAATCTTATTTGCTTTTGCACCCTTTCTTTGTATTTTAATTTTTTTTTTAATTTTGACTCATCGTCTCAAGAAGGAAACGGAGTTTAAGTTGTGATTTTATATTGTTTACTGGAAATTTTGTTTTGTGATAACAGTATTTTATTTTTTCACTATTGTATGATTTTTAATTTAAAACGTGTCACTGAACTATTTAGCGTCCAGTGAATGATTGTTTCTTCAATAAATAAAAAAAAATGTATAGTTTCGGTTGTAAATAACCCAAGTCAAATATTTTTCAAATTGTATAGTTTCCAATTCATTACGTAAGATAATGTTTACACCATGAGCATTTTGGAAAAATAATTGTGAAAAATTACCTGTAAATATAAATATATAAACTATGTTGTGTTTTATTATATTATATCTTGTTTACTGGAAAGCTATATTATATACATATGTATACAAAATATGCTTAACCCTTTGCGGTCTTTAAAAAAAAAAAAAAGTTTTCATCAGGTCTTTAATACTTTTAAGCCATTTGTAGGATAAACTTTTTTCTCATATTTGACATATTTTTAAAACAAAAAACCGTATATTACTGAAATAAAATTTATTTTAAGTAAGAAACGTTCATGTCCTATTGTATAAAAAATAAAAATCTTCATTAGGACCTTAATTTTTTCTGTATTCTGAAAAAAAAAACATTTTTATCATATTTGACCAAATTCCAATATTCGACCAAAAAATTTACGTGAATTTTATATTTATTTTTATATTTATACGTTCACTTTATAAAAAAAACATTTTTCAATTGAAAAAAACATATATTGTCGAAAGTAAAGTCAAAAATGTTAATGGGAGAGTCCACTGTTTTCGTTCACGCGAGCAATGGAGCAGAACAGCTCCTTTTGTACACTTCATATGCGGTCGAAATTTTATGAATTCTCAGAAAAACAATCAAGGTTCCTTCCCTACATATGTATTTAACACGAGGAGTGAAAAAAAATCATTTTCTTCGAAATTGTAAGTGATAAACAATACGTTATTGAAATGTCGAGTGAGACTCGACATAGGACCTACTGGAACAAATTCGATGTCGAGTCACACTCGACATAGGACCTGAAAAGGTTAAATTTCTGATCATATTTGTAAAAAAATCAATAATTGCATATTGATAAACTTAAACTTGTTATTTAAGAATTTTTGTAAATATACATTCAAAAACATTCTAAACTTTGCTCATTAATATTTCAAAGAACTCCTATTCAAAATTCAAATAAAATAGTCATAAAGGCAGAGGAAGAAAAGAACATTCTTTATCAACATTTTTATTCTATATAATAAAATATGTTACATAAAGAACGCACCGATAAAATGATTGTTTTCTAACAATCTAACTCGAAGTCAATATATATAAGATTCAACAAGTATAAAATAAAAAAAAAACAATAATTTAGATGTCCAATCAATTGTACATGTCGATGTGTTCGAAGCGCCTGTCCCTCTCAAAGACGTGCGAAGCAGCGTCCGGTGCGTCATTTGATGATGCGGGCAGACCAGGTCTAGCCCACGTGTACACACCGCCGTCTTGGCACGCGGTTAGCAGGCAGTCCTCGCGGAAAAGCAGTGCCGTGAGCCGCTCGTGAGCTACCTTCTTGCACACGAGGGGCTCCAACACGGGACAGTCGTCAAAGCGGGGACACGCAGCCGTGCCGATGAGTCTCATGGGATCGCACGCTCCCTTCGTGCCACAGCCTCCGCAAGTGTTGGTCGTTCCACTATTATTGCTTCCGCCGCCGACAAGTGTGCTCTTCATTCGCAGCGCCACCGAATTCGATATGGAATTGTTTTTGCTATCACTATTACTGGAATTGCCACTTTTAGAGGTCAAACTAAAATTACGACGATGGGAATGGTCTTTGCGATCTCCGAAGGTGAAGCCGGCCAGCCGCTGCGTCACCGCACTGAGCGGGCCGGGTTCACTCGCGGGAGCGCAGCCTCCAACTGTGATGTTCACAGTGGACAAATTATTCACTTTGGCAGTCTTATTTCCTATTTTAGCATTTGTACCGTTGCCGGAACTTTCAACATTTGATTTATTGCTCACCGTTGAATGAGAAGAAGAACTAACTACATTAGAGTCACTGACTTTCAATCCAATCTTGTTATTTTTCAAACACTTAACAGGAGGTTTATTAACTACACCATTAGTTGAAGATGTCCGTAAACTGGTAGATAAATGAGCGGAGACTCTGCTTTTGGACTGAGGACGCAATACATCCTCGGTTATATCCCACAGACACAACTGAGTATCTTGCGAAACGCTTCCAAGTCTGTAGCTGACGCCCGGATGGTCTGCGGTGGACGTTCGTAATTCTTCATCCGAACCGGTCGAGGCACCATTATCGTTTTCAGATAAACAACAAGTGTAAGGATCGAATGCGACCACCGATACCCAGGATCGGTGTCCTTGGCCTCTGGCGACGACTCTGCTTTCGTTAAAAGACCATATGGTGACTAGATCGTCCTCTCCGCCGACCACGACGTATCGGCCGTCCGGCGACCAACATACGCACAGAAATCCTCCGAAATAAGATCTCGCATGCCCGATGAGCTCCATCGTATCGTAGTGGAAAACTCTCAGAAAGCCATCCTGCGAAGCGACCGCGAGATGTGCGCCACACGGTGAAAATGCAAATTCGTTGATACAACATCCTTCGGCGCCTATCACCCATCTGTACAGCGGGTTTCTGGTCGATTTGGTTTTGCACGTATGAATCGCGTATCCTTCTCCTTGTTTGAACGGTTGGTAGTGAGGAGCCGCCGTTCCGCATCCGAGTTCTTCATTGTAAACGTAAAGTTGGCCCGACGCGTGAGCGGTCAGGAAAAGATTGCAGGAACCGGGTACCCATCTGATGCAGGTCACCCGCGTTTTATCTATGAGTCTCTGAAATCGTATATGAAAATAATTACCAGGATCGAATGATAAAATGTATAGAAACGAAAAAAAAAGTTTAAACTGACCTCTTCATTATATAATTTACTAATTTCTTTTTTTATAGGATCAAATATTTGAATTTGACCAGTAGAAAAGCCTATTAATAAAGATACACTATTATATGTAGTTGTGACTGTATTAAAATCGTGACACGTTGGATTTGTGCCTTTGTAAATTTTCTTATCGATGGGTTTCGGAAGGTCAGCACCCTGCAAAAAGAACGACGGTTATGAATTGCAAATGACTCGTTTATTACATATTTCATTCGCGATGGCTACGAGAGGACATAAATCGTGGTGAACCGAGAAAAAGCGACTCTCGATAGTTTACGAGAAAACACGAGTTGAATTTTGGAACGTCACTCTAGTGCATTATCGAATAATGCATTGATGATTGATAATTGACAATTTGCAATTTTATTACATGGAAGATTACCTTCTTGATGCCGCGATAGACGTAGACGTAGAGCTCCTTCCCGTAGTTGAAGCAGAGCCTGTCCGGCGGGTCGGGAGGGTCGGGGCGCTCGAGGGTCGAGGAGGCCTCCGCGAGTTCCTTGGGTTCCTTGGGGTCCTTGGGCGCCTTGGGCTCGTCGGCCGAGTCCGGGGGCTCGGGCGGCTCCGGCAGGCGGACGAGCGAGAGCCGCGGCCCCGGCCCGGAGGAGGAGCACTGCGCGGGGGCGGCGCCGCAGGGGGCGCGAGGGCCCCGCGAGTGGTCGCTCGGCGCGAGCAGGCGGTAGGTGCCCTCGCGCGTCACGAACTGCGACTTGAGCTCGTCGCCGGGGGGCGGCGGCGCGCCGTCCTGCGCCATCGGCCGATCGCCGCGCCCCCACCCCCGGCCGAACCGTCGGCGCGAGCATCCGCCCCTCGCCGTCCGCCGCGCGCCACGCGGAGCTCGGCTCGGCGCCGACGCCCGGGCTCGCTGCCGACCGCGCCGAGACTTTCGCCACCGGTGCGGGGGGCGGCAGGGCTCCGCCCCTCGCCAGGAACGCGGACGGCGAACGGAGGTTCGAGCCGGACGGAGACACGCACGGGACGATGCCTTCCCGGGCCGTTGGCCGCACTGCGCCTCGCGACCGGACGACGCCCGTCGCCGCCGTACGCTTTTCGCGCGCTCCGCAATACCGACTCTTCACATTTTCTCCTAACCGTTCGCTAATAAATGATTTTACGTTAAATTATTAATCAATCAACTAAAAAAATATAATGGAGAATTTTAAATTTCCACTTTCATTTACTTTGTGTACACATTTTTTTGATAAAAATTAAAATTTTAGCACGACGCCTAATGCACGGTGCGCCGTTTAGACGTCGGGCGTTCGAGAAACGTCAGTCAAATCTCGCGTAGGTTAGGGCTCAGTGTCGTGATCGAAAAAAATGGGGGCGCGAAGTCTGATGGGGCGGCGCCCCCTCTTCTTTCGCTCTTGTTTCGAGACGTTATCGAAGTCCTCGAATTTCGTCTCGCCCGCTCGTCGTTTTCCTTGTACGTTGAGAACTTTGATGACTTCTCGTTGCGCTCCACCTTTTAGGTTAGAGTAGATGTCAAGTAAGATCATATACTTACCTGTGTTTTTGCAAAATAATTGAATAAATATAAATCTTTGTTGTAGATTTGAAAATTTGCTTAATAGTTCAATAGAATTAGACTTGAAAAAACATTCTCCGCCCACATCCCAAATTCATACTGGAAATGTTTTCTATAAAAAAAGGAAAACCAAAGAAGAAAAGGTATAAATTACCGTTAACGATTTATTTACTTATTTTTACTCTTACAATGTTTCAAACTTTAAAAATTGTAGAGATTTGAAAAACGTGGAAAAGGTATCATCAGATATTCACCAAAAGGTAAACCTAAAAATTCTGTAATAGACGTTTGGAAAAATATGACAGTAGGAGAAATCATTAAAGCTATCGATAGATCTCCAGGTTTGTTACAATTGATGATATTTTCCAATTGAAATGATTTTTATTAAAAATATAAAGTAAAAAGCACATTTTCAATTAACAGACGAAGTATTCGAAGCTATGATTTATGTAAAAAATTCTGAAAATTATTGTGATGAATCTTCAGTTATCGATAATCCTCAAGTTATTCACGATATATTAAAAGTATGCGGCTATAGATTTAGGACTGTCAACCGTCCCGACGAACATACAACTTCTGAAGAAGAAGTAATTTTTGAAATACCTACAATCCTAGTCTCTTCGACGAGTATAGTTTAAAAAAATATTTTCAAAATTAAGTTTAAAGATGCAGTTCGTCAGCCTCCCGCTCCTGTTGAAAATTTACGATTTCGACCACCTGTGGTTACAGTAATGGGTCATGTGGATCATGGAAAAACAACTTTATTAGATTCTTTACGAAGTTCAAATGTCGTCGAACAGGAATTTGGGGGTATCACACAACACATAGGAGCATTTTCAGGTGATATATTAACATTTCTGTAGTTTTCAAACAATATTGTTGCTGATGTTATTTTCAATTATCCTTTTAACAGTTAGACTTGCAAACAATGATGTCACATTTCTCGATACGCCTGGACATGCAGCTTTTTCTGCAATGCGTGCTAGGGGAGCTAACGTTACTGATATGGTTGTACTAGTTGTTGCAGCTGACGATGGAGTAATGGAACAAACCGTAGAATCTATAAGAATGGCTCAGGAAGCAAAAGGTGATAGTATAATGTTCTAGTTTTGTATTTAAATTCAAGATCTCTAATAATGAGTATTTGTTTTCATTTTAGTTCCTATAATCGTCGCCATCAACAAGATCGACAAAGCTGGAGCAGACATTGTAGGTAATCGGTTTCATATTAGTTGTGTGTTAGTTAGTTAGATTTGGTTTGGTTTATTTGTTGACTGTCAAAATGTTGAAACACTGGCCTGTGCGTCGGGGTCACGATAATAGACAAGTACCATTTTAAATATTAAGAAATTAATTATTTCAGCAAGTTATCATGATTTATATATTTTTTACTCATTTATTTCGATTTTATGTAATAATCAAACGTTAAATATTAGGGTTTTGTACTTGTTTTTATTTTCAATTCAACTGTCAAATTTTATTTTTCATACTGGCAATACACCTGGCTGAGAAACCCCGATTTGGAAGCGAGAGTGTTTTTACGGATTCTGCATTCTTTTATTGGAACGTGTAAAATATTTTAGTGCTGGTCGTTTGCATATTGGGGCGTTTTCGATACCTATTTTAACTGGAAAAAGTTCTTTTTAGATGTGCCGAGATATGGCACCCTTTATAATTTTCTTTTCTAATTATTTTTTTTCCCTATTCATAATAGGGTATAAAATGCAGTTTGTCAGGATAATTTTGATCGAAATTATTTTCTGAATTATTATTGTGTTATTTTATCTTTTTTCAGAATGCTACTAAAAAAATGCTCGCACAAAATGGAATAGTGGTAGAGGATCTCGGTGGTGATATTCAAGCTGTGCCTATATCTGCCTTGAAAAAAACTAATCTCGATACACTTGTGGAAGCGATTATTTTGCAATCTCAAATTATGGAATTAAAAGCTGATCCAACCGGAATAGTAGAAGGAGTGGTAGTTGAATCACAAACTGATCCTTTAAGAGGGTAATTATACATTTCATGTTATTTTTTATTTGTTTCAGTCTGTAATGATTTTCTGTATAAAATTTCAGAAAATTAGCTACTGTGATTGTTCAAAGAGGAACTCTAAGAAAAGGCTGCATTCTTGTTGCTGGAATGGGTTGGGCACGAACTCGTATTATGTTTGCCCCAGACGGATCTCCTGTATCAGAAGCAACTCCTTCAATGCCAGTTCAAGTTTTAGGTTGGCGAGAACTTCCATCCGCTGGTGATGAAATGATTGAAGTGGAATCTGAGGTTGAATTATTGAAAGTACATCATATTTTCACATTAATTCAGCATGTTAAATCTTGTTACTATTATAGAAAAGAGCTTCAGAAGTTTTGAAATATAGAAAATCTCGTAAAATGGAAGAGAGACAGAAAGAAGATTTAGAAGTTATTATTAAAAAAGACTCAGAGCATAGAGCGGTGTATGAAGAACATTTAAAAAAGAAACGTCTTCTTGGTAGATTCAGGTTGAAAAGAGAAGGTCCTCGACCAAAAACATATGTAGAATCAAATGATCCTGTGCTTCATATTGTTATTAAAGGTCAAAATTCATCAATACTTTTGTATAAATGTGATTTATATTCGTTTTCATTGGATTTTTAATAATAACAGGAGATGTTGATGGTTCTGTGGAAGCAATTCTAGATGTTCTTGAAACATATGATGATACATCGAGATGTAAATTAGATATTGTACACTATGGAGTCGGGAAAGTGACAGAGACAGATGTCGAACTTGCCGAGACATTCAAAGCGATAATTTATACTTTCAACATAGATTGTTTACCAAATATTAAACCCTTGCTAAAATCTAAGAAAATTACCATCAAACATCATAATGTTATATACAAAATGGTTGACGATATTAAAGAAGAATTAAATGATCGAATTCCAATATCTCAAAAAGAAGAAATATTTGGTAAATCATTTTATAAAATTGTATAAATGTGTCTTCATGAGTATGTTTTAAAAAATTTAATATTATTTCAGGGGAAGCTGTTGTTCAACAGGAATTTGTAATTAATGAAAAAAGAAAAAAAGTCAATGTTGCTGGTTGTAAGTGTATCCAAGGTGTTTTGAAAAAGAAAGCTTTGTATAAAGTCAAAAGAGGAGAAGAAGTAATATTTGATGGTACAAATTATTCAATTCACAATACAGTAAACAATTGTTAATTATAATTTTTTCAAACTAAATTTACATGTATTTTTTCTTATCGAAGGTAAATTGCAGTCTTTGCGTCATATGAAAGATGAAGTTGATACAATTAAAAAAGACGTAGAATGTGGAATGATGTTCATCGATAAAAAATTGGATTTCAAATCTGGTGATCATGTTATTTGCTACCAAATGGTAGATTTTAAAGAGAAAACTAATTGGAACCCCCCTGGATTTTAACATGTTGTGATTTAGCTTAGAATTGTATAATATAATAAATCATATTAAGCCAAAATTATGTTTTATTGATCGCACCTTGTTTCACATGCATGTACGCTAGTTTGAAGTATCGTGCATGCAACAAATTATCTATTTGTTCACTTTCATTATTCTTATCTTTATATCTTTATACTTCATTGTTTCAATTGCATGCAATCCCATTTTCAATACAAGGGTTACCTAGAAACAAAAAAGTACACAATTTTTTCCAATATTATTTATGTATTTGTGAATTTTGCATTTTTGTGCAATAAAATGAAGAATTCATTCTGCACTTTGATTTATGGGTGTTTTTTTTCATTAATTATTATTGTTTGTCAGGTAATGTCAATTCTCATTCTGTCATTTATCTAGAAAAAAAAAAATAACATTCTTTCAGGATTTGAAGCCTCAATTCAGAATACTTGCTCCACAATTCATATGCAGTTCTGACAAATCAACGGAAAATTCTACTGATACATCGGCTAAATCTTCTCCTGGAATCACTACAATTCGGTAAAATTTCAATAGGTTTCATTATAATTTATTAATTTTAATGTTTCTCTTAAAAGATTACAAGCTGCTTCTGGTCAAGAACTTGTTTACAACTGGACAGTAAGATTCAATGTGTTAAATGGACCGAGAGGACAGCGCTTTAACTTGTTAGTTTGGCGAGCAGTCCGTAATTTAGAAAAAATTCTCACAAATATGAGTCCAGAGATAGCTTCTACAAACACAGTCAACATAAACAACTCATTGGTGATTATGTGAAAATATTTAAAATGTTTCTCTTCATCATAAGCAATTATCATTCATATTTAAAGCTCGTAGAAGGTGTTAATTATGTATTTAAAATATCCGGTATAAATAATAAACATATTGTTAGTGACACGAGAAGTTTTACGGTTAAATTTCAAGATGCAAACAGTGAACCCAAATTCAACATAGAAGGTTCTGGTATTGATAAGCAATTTTCTGTTTTAATGTTGGGTTCTGATGTAACTTATGTTGATATGCAATACGAAGTGGAAGCTCATGTAACTCCTTGCAAGCCAACTAATGATTATTATGTAAAATTTATTTATTTAATATCTAATTCAATCTAATAATATGATACCTAGTGCTAATATATGTTTTTGTGCTCTCTAGTATGTTTTTGATATAGTAGGTATATTGTATTTTTTAATCATTTTCTATAAAATATATTCAGTTTGTATGGAATGTGTCCAGTATACAAGAAAACATTGTATTGAGTACAGAAAATTTAAAAGGAAAAAGACTTGTTATATTGCCAGGTTTATTAATAGCAGGTTATGAATACGATATTCATTGTTCAATTTTTAAAATATCCGATAATAGCGAAATCACATCAGTAAGCAATAAATAATTCATTTATTTATATCACCTTTGTTTTATTTTACATTCTATACATAAAATACTCATTCAATGATTTTTTTTCAGAAAGGAATATTTTTAACTACAAAGTTTCGTGGAATATCAGTCACTTTAAATGTAAATAAATTAGTTGTAGCAATCAATTCACCTATTAATCTTCAAGCTTCATTTAAAAATTCTGATAATGTTCCTGGAAAAATAACTGTAATATAACAACCATTTAAATTAAAATTGAAATAAATTTAGTTTTTCAATTACTGGAAAAAATCTTTTATCTTTTAGATAAATTGGAACTGTATTTATTTATCAAAAACAATAGATTGTGAGTATTTTATTCCAGGAAATGATTATGAATTGAATTTAGAAAGAGGTTTTGAAAACGAGGGAGAGTAAGAATCAAATAATTGCACTTAATTTCTCTTACTGATAATGTGTGGTTTATGTTTTTGAATATTTCTAGATATCAAATTGAAGTGAAAATTTCCAAAGGAAACTATTCAACTTCTCAAAAATGTACAATAATAGTAAAAAATGGAATGATCCCGACAATTGATGTCGATTCAGTTTCAATTTTGGCTATTTCCGGTCAGCCATTAGAAGTACCAACGAGAGTTTCAGATTTAAGACCAAATTGCAATTTAAATTGGGTTTCTGTTAAGGAAGACGGTTATTTACATTTAAATGCAGATTTTGATGTAAGCTAAATTTCGTGAAAAATAAAACATTTACATTTTATTATGTACCTAAATTTTGAACATTGCAGAAATATCAAATGAATAATGAATTGATTGTACATTCAAAAGATGAAACTTTTCTATCTGAAATAGCCGAATTCAGTAATGAAACACTCTCCAAAAATTTCCCACTAGTTATTCCTGGAAAATCTCTTTCATGGCCTGGATTAGAACCTGATGCGAAATACAAATTCCGTTTGTTGGTGAAATGCAGTTGTTCTTTAAGTATTGAATGTGAAGGACCGAAAAATATTACAGCCTTTTCCGATATTGTAGTGCAAACAAATAAACCTCCTGTACCTAAGCCTTTGAGAGTAATAATTTATCTTTTTTATCTTATGAAATAGCTATAAGACTATGAGACAGATTTTATCGAATATCATGAAATTTCAGGTAAAACCACCATCAGGATTTGCTTTGAAAACTATTTTTCAGTTTGCAACATCATCAGCTACTGATCTTTTGTCTGATTATCCATTAACTTATATATTCGGCTTTAGAATGAGAGATAATATTTACATTATAAAGAAATTCACAGAAAATTTAGTCACAGAAACTATTTTGCCATTTTCAAGTGATTCTTTCAAACTTTTCAATTTAATATAGATACCTACCTATGTTATTTTTAAGCAAGATATAAACATGAGTTTTTTTTCAGCTGATACATTGATTCCATTTTTAAAAGTATGTGATTCAAGAGACGCTTGTTCAAAAATTGAAGGATCACCCTTAGAAACTATAAAATATGTTCTTCAAAAAGATGAATTGGACATATACAAAGATATTTTTAAATACAATATTTTCAGAAATGAATATTTTGATGGTTTTTTTTTAATCACAATGATATTAGAGACATTTAAAGTATTTTTTTCTATTTTTTTATTAGTTTTTATTTCAAAATATATTGTCATTTTAATATATTATAATTAGGAAATGAATGAAAGCAAATTACTTCAAGAATTTCTCATGGATGTTGAAAATTTTATCAAAAAAGATATAGAAAAACAAATTGATAATATAAATAGGACATCAGATATTCGAAGAGCTAATGAATTCATTGATATAATAACGACATTTATAAAAAAGTTTCCTATTTCTGATTCTCTGATTCAGGTGAGAAATATTATACATACATATTTATATATGTATTTTCTTGAGTAAGTACATATCAGGTATATGCATTTGAAATATGTATGTTGCAGGATATTTTACAATTAAGAGATATTGTTTTTGATTTCGCAAGTCAAAAATCGATAAAAATTGAAAAGAGGAATATTTCATATGGAAACGAAAGTATTCGAATAGTTGAAAAAGGTTACAGTACCAAATCAATATATAAAAGAGATTTGTCATCAGATGATGTTGAAAATTTATTGAAAGTTTCTGAATATGTCATATTAAAATCTAAAAATGATGAGCAAATCAAAAAAGAAAAAGAAAATGTTTTATCCAAAATAAACAAATCTTTAAAGGATTCATGTAAAAATGAAAATAAACAAGTTTTTCTGATAGGTAATATTAATTAGAGTCTAACATATATGCGATAAAATAATTTATTTATAATGATATTAATTATGCATTTTTAAAGATACACAAATTGTTTCTGCTAGCATAGAAAAGATCAACTTTAAATCAAAATACAACTTATATGTTCCATACACTTATTATGTTGGAGCGAAAATTAACAATTCTATCATTAGTGAATTGCAAATAAATCCGAAAGAATATGTTAAATTATCAAATTTATATTGTGTTGCAAAAAGTTTTTATTCGATTAAGATATTCATTGATGATCCGAAACAAATTGGTTTCATATATTCTAGCTTAATTTATGATAAAGCTTCAAACGAACTTGCTGAAGATTTTGATGTTACATTAAAGATTCCGGTTCATCAGGCATCTGGATTAAATCAAGTTTTTAAGGTAAATTAACTATTTTTTACTGATATTTCTTCAAATGTGAATATTTTACATATTTTTAGTGCAGTAAATGGGATAATACTAAATGGAATATTGACATATGCCAGAGTAACAATAGAGGTGACTACATAATATGTAAATGTAATTCCTTTGGATTCTTTAGGTAAATATATTATATACCTATAAATGAAATATCTAATATTATATTACACAAATCTATAAATTTCATTAAATATTTTGATTGAATCAAAAATATTTTAGTCTTTATGAAACAGAAATGTTTACATCTTCAACTATACCTCCCGAAGTTCATAGTAATCATGAAATAAGTAATTTTTCAACACTATCTTCATTATCTACAACATCCATATTAACTACAGTTAAAGAAATAAGTGATTCACCAAACGTAATTTCGGATGCAGCTTATGAGACGATAAAAAATAAGGAAAATTCTTCACTGATTGAAAATTCAGGTGAAGTAGGCGTTGAAAGTAAAATCTATTTCTTAGCGAATCAATTCATTAATTATTTAAAAAAAATAGGTTCTCAAAAAAATGCAGAGAGCATAATGATTTCTATATTCAGTTTTGGAATTATCGGATTACTAGTTTTATCAATATTTTTCATTATTAAGAAAAGAAGAGCAAAGCAACTTAATAATAAAATGGTGAGCACTTGCTGTATTTCTTGTTTGTTTTTGATTTAAGATCGTTTTTATATATAAAAAACGAATGTGGTTATCTGTATATGCTCTTGTGCTGTGTGCAAAAACCATATTAAGAGGAGACGTATCGCGTATAGGTATATAGGTATATTAAGAAAAATTGCACCATGTATATTCATTCGTATTGTGAATTGATGTTCATGATATTTAAACTGTAGAAACCTTTAATGTTGTTTTCATGATGCTATGATCCTTTTGCTAAAATTTTCAACTTCATCAAAAAAAGTTTATTTCAAATCAATGAATTTCAAGTACTGTTTGAATTAGTAGACAATGGGGAATCTAATAAAATAATTTAAAATCCTCATATACTGATAATGGATTCTTTATATACCTAAGTCATTAATTTGTATAGGTACATACGTACATACAGTAAACCCCTGTAAAAACCAAAGTCTGAAAGTTATCATAGAGGTAAATGATGCATTTAATTTTCACAAAAGACTTTATAGTATAAAAAAAAAACTCAAGATTATTTCTTCACATACCTACCCTTAAAAACCACTCATTGTCAGAAAATTGTATTCAATCAAGGGGGATTTGATAAATTTAATATTTAATAGAGGAAGGTGGGGATACTTGATCCTTCTGGTGAATTTGATCCCCATCCTTCCAAAAGTTGCGATACCAATAAGTAAGATATTACTCTACTTTTGGCAAAAAAAAATTTTTTGATAAGCGCATAAGAACATACCTACCTATTTTCTTCTTTTTTTATAGCACATAGAAGGCTGAAGAAAAATATCCCTGATATTTGTAAATATTGTATTTTTGTTCTAGAATTTAGTGGAAAAAGTTCCTAAATATAGGAGCTTTCACGCAGAACATTTAATGGAAGGTTCTTTGGAAAGTTTAGGTAGTATCTACACATTTTTTGTATTGTCGCTTGAAATTATAATTCAGTTTATTTCCAGATTATTTGAAAATTCAAGCAAAATGAGAAGAAAAGTATTTTTCTTAATCAATTTATCATGAGATGAGTAAAGTGAATAGGAATATAGGAATATAATAGGAATGTGATTAGAGAGCTCAACTAGTTTTTTGTTCTTCTGCTGCTGAAAATTTCCACATATGTATATAGGAAGGTTACGAATAAAAGATTTCTAAATATATATTTTTTTGCTTTATTTGTTGTTATTTTTTAAAAATCTTATATATTTATATTGTATTGTATTGATTTTTTTAAAAATTTCAAGTAAAAAAAATTAAATAGATAGTCATGTCAACAAATGTTTAAATTTTTATATGTGATGAATGAAAAATAATGCATAAAATATTTTTTCCTCATGATATTAATAAGAATTAATTTCTATCTTTTAAACGAACAATCACTGTTGATTAGCTTCAGTATTAGATGATTTTTTTCACGAATTGATTGAAATAATTACATACCTATTTCATGTTATATTTATAAATAATTAGTACTTTATTTATATTTTGGCAACATTGATAAACTAGGTAGATAGTTTTAGAAGTACGATCATTTTCAAAAATGCAGAAATGTCAGTCTCAAATAATTATTAACATACTCCTATTTTAGTATTAATATCTATAAATTTATCAATTTTAAATATAATATTTTTTGTGCAATACACAATCGTTTTACACAAATAGTTTTTGGAAATTTAATAAAAACATAAACAGATAGATTATCTTGAATATAAAGGGCAGTTATTTTTATTGTTCCATTGCATTAGTTACACACCCGTAAAGTTGTATTTTTATTTCTTCTATAAATGGAAGAAAAATCATTTGTAATTTTATATAAAGCACAAACTTGATTTTAATCAAAGATACCTATAATTTAATTGCAGTATCACAGGATTCATATCCTAAATTTATTTGCTTGGCATAAGTAATATTACACATTTTTCAGTTAGACTGGCAACATTATTAACACTCGTTTAAACATTTGATTCATCTACAATAAGCTCTGTTCATTTAAATTCTAATTTTATGTACATAAGAAGCCCATAAACTCAAATATAAGCAACATTTATTTACAAATATGTAAACAGTCCCATTTCAATAAAATCATAATTTTCATCAGAAACAAAATTATCACAAAAACATGTACCCAGGTATAAAAGATTTATGAGTAGAATTCATGTTCATATGCAGATTATTTTTCTCAAAGAAAATTTGAATTGATAAAATGATTTCAATTCAATTGATCCCTGAAAGTATTTGGATCACTGAAAATAAATTTATGATATTTAAATGGTACATTGTATGAAGAGAGTTTATTGAAAAATATCAGCCTAAATTAATTTTAAAGAGTAGTTAACTATGTGATGAACTTCCAGGTTGATGTATATGAAGTGGTCTATCCATAAAATGCCTCGGTGTTCGAGCTCTATCAGGAGGCGGAGACAATTCATTAGATTCTGTACTTGATTCTCGCTGATATATATCTAAAATATGCATTCATCAATAATTTCATTAATATCGGTTGTCCATATTCATTTATATGAAAAGATATACATGTATTTCAGGTACCTTGTTGTATCGGTATTCCATAAGTGGAACTAGAACATTGACGAGTTCTATTCCGAATTCTTAACGGTTGCATTTCACACGCATTTCCTAATTTATCATCATCTAGAAATATTTCAAATAATATTATAATATCTTTATTTGAAAAAAATAAATGTATAGAAACAGTTCATACTAGAATGTCTATGAGATTTTTGCGTATAATGGCGTTTACATTGAGTTTGTAATGGCAAAGCATCATTTTCAATATGTCCAAATGTACGAAACTGAAGAGTGTGATCCAGCGTTGAAGGAGCTACTTGTCTGTTAGGACCACCGACTTGGAACGTAGCATATGGACTGATTTCATACATTTCTGTGAAATGTAATGGTATAAAATAAGGGATCAATAAATATGATTAAATATAAATATGATAAATAATAAATAAATAATAAATATAAATATGATAAATATATTTAGGTCATTTATGTACCTGATGATTCTCTTCGCATTTTATCAACGTGGCCCTTGATTGGTGAAGTGGAATAATCGTGCTGTATGTTTCGCATATTTTGATGCTCTGCGCATATTGTTTTTTCATCACTAGCTTGAGACTGACTTCTTTGTCTGTCTCCTCCATATTCTGATTGGTCGCTACAGTGGCATATCATGCTGAAAGGTGTAAAAATGGTTAATTTTATCTATCAGTTCATGAAATTTATATGTAGGTACATATAAACATATATTATATATTATCTGAAACATACTTTCTTTTCTTAACTAATATATATGCTACGGATAAAGTAGATATTGCTGCAACCGTTGCAAAAATAATTGATATCAGATTAAATATATTATCCCTATTTCCATCAAGATCATGAGGATGCATAGGCTCCATTGGAAAATAAGCCGGAGGTGATATGAGAGCTTGAAAAAAGGTTACATTTTATCAAAATTTCAATGTCTAATAAAGAAATTTATATTTTAAAATCATTACCACCAGTAAGAGTTGTTGTTGCTGCTCTGACTATCGCTGTATTTCTTCCAGCATGATTTTCTGCTGAAATTCGTATTTCGTACCAAGTAGCTGGTAATAAATGTGATAGGGTTAATGGTGATGAACCTCCAACACTTCCAATTGCTGCTTGCCAGGCACTAGAACCTCCTCGACGCCATTCTGCACCAATGTTCAACACCGGACAATCAATAGAATCACTCAACGATCGTCTTATGTCTAATATGATACAACTTGAATTGCTCCATATCAAGTCATCCCATTCATCGGGAAGCTTTGGCGCTGTAATATGAATATTTTTCGATTTGATATATCATTCACAATGAGATTTATGGAATAATTATTTCACCTTCTCCCTTAGTATTAACATGGAGTGATGAAGATAATTCCCCTTTTCCTATTCTATTATACGCTGCTATTTGAAAAGTATACTGAGATCCACATTTGAGGCCAACAACGTTAAAAGTATTACTTTCAGATGGTAATTCTATTGTTTGCGTATTTTCATCTGATCGTTTGTATACGAGAATGAAACCTATAATGAAGTTTAAATAAAAAAAAAAAAAAAAACATTATTATTAGGAATAATTGTAGGTATATCCTTATATTTGAAGACCAACTTACCCATTATCATAGATCCCCCATCTCCAGTAGATCTCCATTGAATTTGAACACTATTAGATGTTGTATAGAGTATTTCAAGTAAAGGAGCACTTGGTGGTGTAAGGCAAATAACAGAATACACAATATCATCTGAACCAAATAAATTTTTGGCTGTACATGTATAATTTCCGCTAACATTTTTATCAATACCTGAAATGTATTTTCCATAGTTCTTATATTTGATTATACATATGAATTAGATGATGATATTGAATAGTCATACTATTAATGAGCAAATTTCCTTCTGATGTTACTTTATAGAGCTGACTATGAGTTATTGGTTTTTGTGAATGCAACCAACGAGCTCTCGGCGTTGGATTACCAACTGCCATACAACTCAATACTATTGAACGACCTATACCACCTCGCACAACTGTACCAAATGAAGCAATGCGTGCCCCAACTGGAAATAGTTTAAGTATTAAAAATACATACATTGTTGACAACAATTCGTATTCAGCAACTATTACCTCTCATCGTTGTCGTTTGAACGACAAGGCTTGTGGCTTCTCCTTCACCAGCTCGTGTATTTGCTGTTAACCAAAATTCATAGCGCCTATTTTCAGTTAGCTTTCTTATTTCCATAGCACCACCTAACCCTACATTAGTGAATCCTTTTAATTCAACAGAGTTCACCACTTGAGTTAACGGTTGCCCACCTCTTAAGTTAAAATATGAATATCATGAGAGAAGAAGATTCAATACTTAATTTTGTAAAGAAATATTACCTTCCAGCTTCTCTATAATAAATAGTATAAAATATTATTTTTCCATTTGGTTTTTTAGGTGGTAACCAACTAATCATTATTGATTCTGATGTACTAGATATTGCTTTAATATCAGCAGGTGGTCCAGGAACTGAAATTTTACATTATTTGTCATGTGTAGAATACTATCCATGATATGACTTAAAATAGATTTTATGCAAAAATACCATCTTCTTCAGTAGTGCAGAATACAGCAGGGCTTAAAATTCCATCTCCTGCTCCTGTATAAGCTAGTACTTGTATTGAGTAGTTGGTATATTTTAAAAGAGCGTGAAGAGTAGTTTCTGTACTGCTTATTCTTTTGATTTCAGACGCAGGTGCTATATCTACTACTGAAAAGTTACAATGACAAACTTCATTTGAATTATTTCATATCATTCGAATTTTTTAAACAAAATGCATACAATATATGTCAGCAATCGGTTTGTATAAAATTTTGTAACCGAGTAAAGTTCCGCCATGATGTATTCTTGGAGGTGCTGTCCATTCAATTCTCAAACTTTGTGAAGATATTGGATTACACTGTACAGATTGCGGAGCTGCTGTAGGAACTGAAAATTTCATAAATAATTTTATTTCTAAAAATTTAAACCTATTATGACATAATGTTTATGTAATGTGTACCTCCTTCTCTTGTGATTGCTGTTATTGGAATACTTGAAGGTCCTTGAGATGCTCTATTAAAAGCTTTTACTGTCACCTTATATTTTGTGAATTGCCGCAATCCAGTAATTGTGAATCTATTAGAATTTGAACCTTTCACTGTAGCAAACTTATATGGTAATAAATTCGATGATAAAGGTTCATCATTTTCAAGGGATTCTGTCCAACTAACAGTGTATCCCAGAAGAGGACCGTTCCACGATGAACGTGGTGGAGCCTGAAATTTTTCCATTTCTTTTGTGCTTTATGAATATTTTTGATTTTTATATAATATGCTATGAAATTACCTGCCAGTTAACTATAAGTTCTCCAGCTTCTCCTGCTTGCACTTGTACATTCTGCGGAGGTTCAGTGGGTGCTGAAACAAATAATCCATATGACAATATTATAATTTATGTAGTTTTAAAATCTGAAAAAAAAAGTTTTATTATTTCTACCTTCCTCATGTGTTTTTGCAAAGACAGAATCTGTGAAAGAACTACATTCTATTTGATTCACAGCAAGCATACGCATTGAATATGCTGTATCTGGTAAAAGTCCATTTACAATTCCTTGTTCTAATGTATCACTTACTAAACTAAAAATGATTAAAATATTAATATTGTATTTTATTTTTCAAAAAAAAAAATAACGGAAAATAATAATACCTAGTTGTAGAATGTGGACCATTTGTAGAAATAGTTACATTGACAATATTAGCATTATCCCAAACATCATTCTCAATCGAGTTAATAGGTTGATACTGTACAACATATCCAAGAACAGGACTGTTGCCATCGAATGGTCTCCGCCAGGCCAATCTCACCGATCTGCTTGCCACCTCAGTGACTTCTAATTGAGATGGCGGATCTGGCCTTTCTTGAATTTGTAATAAAATAATAATCAGTATTTATAGAAAGTAAGAAAAATAATGAACTTCCTTTGAAAAGTTGTAATACCTTGAACTGCCAAATGAATAAAGTGTTCGCTTCTTCCATATGCGTTACTTGCTTGGCATCTATATAAACCAGAATCCTGACGATCTGTACGTTCTATGCTCATTTGAGATCTTAATCCGTTTTCTTTTTTCAGTTCTGATAAGCTAAATCTGAAAATAATTCATTAATAGTAAATTCATTTATGATATTTGGTATGGAATATAAAAAAAATATGATACCTGAAATTTGAAGTATCAATAGGATTTGTATTATGTGTCCAAATATTATGTATAGGGTTGTCGCCCAATATATCACATATGAGAGTGATTGGATCATTTCTTCTTGTTGTTATATTTTGAGAAGCAACTTCAAACCTTGCAGGTTCTATCAATACACATATTTTTATTATTTTATAAATTTTATAAGGGTACTTTATATACATACAAATTAAAAGCTTGATTTAATTACCATTTACACTAATTGCAATATTTTTATACAGAACTGGACCAACACCATTTTCTGCTGTGCATCTATAGTTTCCTTCATCTAAAGAAGTGACAGAATTCAATAGAAGAGAACCATTGCTGAACAATAATACATGTCCATTTATTGGTGATATTGGATCATATTCTTCGCTAGCTTTATCTAAATAAAATAACGATTCCTAAGTAAAGAGAATTTTGTATTGTATAAAGTTTGATGAAAAAAACATACTGTGCTGCTTTGACCAATAAGTTCTTGGCTCAGGATAACCTTTTGAAACACAATTGACAAAAACTGAACTTCCTAGCAAGGTCGATACATCTTGAGGTTCATAGCTCCAATATGGAGGAACTGTTTAAAAATATGATATATCAATATGTTCAAACATTTTGTACAAATGTGATAATTCTAAAATACCTTTGATAATCAATTCTACAGAAGAATTTACTTTGCCACCAGAATTAGTCGTTACACAAGTATACGTACCACTGTGAATTGCTGATAAACTTTTGAATAGTAAATAACTGAAAAAATCGGCATTTCGTTCTTCTATCTGAAATTATAATATAATCATTGTAGACTTTTTTGAAATATTCATTTAAAGCACTGAAAATGAGTTGGATTTTACTTGTAAAGCTGCTGAAATTGGCAATCCATCTTTCAACCACGAAAAATAAACAGGCATATCTCCAGAAGTAACCGTGCATGAAAGTTGTGCTCTTTCACCAGATTTCAGATTTGGTGGAAACGTCAATGGTGAAAGAACCGGTGGACTGTTGACCACAAGTTGAATTTCCCTTCTGGCCAATTCTCCACTTGGAGTTGCCACTGAGCACGTGTAACTTCCAGCATCTGATGATGGATCTAATGAAGAAATCTTCAGAAGGCCTCCTTCTTGTCTGTATCTGGGATTCGACGATATTCTCACGTTAGTCGATTCCCATTTGACGTAGCTGCAATAAAATAACATTTTGAAGAAAATGTATTAAATGCTTAAAATAATTTAATTTTTACCTTATTGGATAACCATAGTAGGGACATAAAATAGTCACTTCGCTTCCTGTGATTCCACGAACACTACTCATCGATCTTATGTATGGAGGACCTGAAAAAAATGTTTATGTTTTATAAAAAAAGTAATTTAATAGCAAGAAACAAATTCGATATGAGTTTAATATTACCATATACATTCAAGCGTGCAGAATGTGAAGTGTGACCTTTAGTATTAATAGCTTTACATTCGTATAAACCTCCATCCTCTACTCTAACTCCAGTTATATTCAGATGTGATACGACAAATCCACTATGATCCATATACTGACCCACCGCATGTCTAATGAAAAATATATAAGATTAACTAACATAAAATAAATAAAACACTCTGATTTCAAGTAAATAAACCTGTGGGGAGACGAAGAAATAAATTGGGTGTCCAAAAACCAATCGAATCTTGGGGGTGGATCTCCAGAAGCTGAACATTTCAAGGATATGTGTGCTCCTGGTTGAACTGCTTGTTCGATAAATGTATACATGACATCAGGAGCCGATCCTACAAATTAAAAATTATATAAATTATCCTCAGGATTCAATCAGCTTTAAGTGTGTTAAGAATGGTGAATGCCTTTATTGTTTCTTCGGAAGCGTTTGATTTTCCTTTTCAGAGTAAAATAGCATAAAGAAGTGATATTTTCATTTGTAGTTGTGAGAAATTGAAAGTTTTTTATATTTGTTCTTAATAATTGATTACTACGATGAATCCTGAAAATTGGAAAATTAAGAGTCATCATCAATATATTAAAACTATAAAAAATAAAAATAAAAATGAGCACACACCAATGAATAAAGTCTTGATCTCTTTCACAAATTGTAACATTGAATGATTCGGTATTAAATGAAAAATACATAGAAGGATCAGCTGTAAATGAAAAAAAAAAATTACTATAAATCAAGCAATATGTATCAACACCAATGAAAAAAAATAAATATTTTTACGAAAACTAGTAATAAGCGAGTACATAAAGAAAGACCAATTTATGGAATAGAATAACACCGTGAATGCACGAAGAGGAAAATTGGAAATTTGTAATAGAATAAAGGAAAAGCTATATATTGTTCCAGCGCAGGTCTGTGAAGCTTTTCTATTTCCGCACTACGTAATTGGAAATGGAGTAGAATTTTCGCAGATTTTCTCGTCTACTAACAATAAATTACGCCGTTCGACTCGAACAACCCACCTTTACGGACTCTTCGTCGAAAATCGCACATTGTCAAACGTCGAAAAACATTCACAGACGATTTTCATATCGAAAAGAAATCGAACGAGCGATCGACTAATTGGAGTTTTCGAATTTTCGCGGTCTGCTCAGAGGCAAGATGGCCGCTGCTCCGTAACGGTCACGCAGATAGAAAATGGCCGCAATAAATCGTTAATTCAATAAAGACGGAACAGGGGCACATTGTTCGCACAGATTACGTGAAACCTAACGTGAAATAATGTCCGACACAGGACGTTATTTTTTCGTACGGCGATTCTGAACGTCAACCGACAAAAAGCTGGGGAAAATCTGTCGAAGGAAAATTCCGAGATTTTCCATGAAAAATAATCCGTAAAATTGTTTTATTTTTTGCATTATTTATCATACGAAGAATCTTATTGAAAGATATGTCAGACTATTCATAGGATTAAAAATTGTTTTCCCATTTACATTGCGAGGCCTGATTCGTTAAAAAAAGTTTCAGATTGTTCAAGGCATATATTAAGTTTCTGCATGATAATCTGCATATCTATTAAATATACATTTAAGATGATGTACTTTAATGTTTAAATGTTCGTCAAAGTAGAAATCACATAGTTTCAATACAGAAGCATTGTTTTTTCACTATAAAAATATATTAAATCAATTTTCAGAAAATAATCGATCGATTGAGTTTTAAAGTGACATCTTATATACCTGAAGTGTTAATAAAATATCCTGTTGGAACAAGATGAGAAATAATTAATTAGCAATTCAACCGCACAAAAAGAGTTCTCGAATGGTTAACTTCATCAGCAAAAAGGGGTCATTAGGATGGTCACTGCTGCTATTCGTACCGCACTGCAATCAATAACCGAAACAAAAAGCTAGTCAGCTAACCGAATCGCTTTTTAATAGCCCCAACGTTTATATAAAATACGGATTTTGAATTATCTAAAGCCTTTTTTGAACGCTGCACCGACCATCTGATTCATCGATATCCTAGTAATGGGACGATTGTTTCAGAGGAACATACCGTATTTTCACAACCATAAAACTCTCATTTATTCATTTGAATTATTATCGATAATATTATTAACAAAAAAAACTGGAAGATCATCAAAATTCATAAACTTTTTTATTTTCATTGAATATTATCATACAACTACATATGTAGATGACGATAAGTGATCGATGACTAAATGATTCAAAAACATATAAAGTTTTTGCAATCTTTGAATATTCAGATATATTTTATAGACGAAATATACATGTATAATATAATATTGACGGAAATAGATATATTCTAATAAGGTCTGTTAATAGGATGTCTGAGACATCGAGCGGACAACGAATGCTTCCTACCGGGAAATGAACGGGAAGTGCAGATTCGAACTTAATTTACGTTTATACGTTTTTGTCTATCTTACGTTCGAATGTAATTTGAGCATTTTCGTACCTTTGATGTCGATCGAAATGAAAATCTCCTCGCATTTGGTTGAAAGCTTCTTCTTTGTGGTGTTGCCGTGTGTGCTTTGTGCCACGTGCGAATTACTGTGAAAGTAAAAACAAACACCATTATTATAATGCAATTTATTATAAATATAGCAAAAATTTTGAGCACATGAAAATAACGAAAAGTATAATAAATAGTGCAGTTTTTAAATATCATGTTTATAGCTGATATGAAATACAGAGACTTTGAAGAAAATATGAAACAATCGTACAAATAAAACATCGACAAATATTTTCGTACTAATATAAAAGCTTTAACGACATATTTTTTCGTCTGCTTCTGGAGAAGGCTTTGCAGAGGTTTGCACAAAGGGTTGAATATTTCAATAGCGGCGGAGAATATTTAGTAGTCATTTTTTCGTTGTACATACAACAAAAGCTTTGCTTTGCATTACAGAGCACATCTAGTATATTCTTCGGAATCCCCAAAGGAGTTTCAGGGAATCCTGTTTCGGGTATACAATTCGTAACCGTCTTTAGAGAGAGAGTTGAATCCGTGAAAACTATAAATCTGTACGAAACGTGTTTGTCCGATACCTTATCTCGTATGATATTTTTATATCTTTGTACCGAGAGAACTATTTGAAAAATTGAAACTGATCTACACCTACATCTATTATTGCTCAAAACTAAAAGGTAGTAGTATTCACATGCAAAACTCAGATCCCAGAACCGTTCTCCATATTTTTTTCTGGATTAAAGAAACCAGACTTTTCGGTCCACGTCGATTTTGACCCAGGGTCGAAGTTTGATTTATGGAATCGTCGGATGCAGCACGACAAAGGGATATCACAAAGAAGTCGGGATTTATACACCATTGACCGCAAAGACCACCGGGACTCCCACATATGTATATTCTTTATGGGATTTTCCAATATTTAAGGAGGTTTTTTTTCGAATTACGTTCGATTTTGAACCCGAGGCGAACCCCCACACTATTTAATCCTCCACAAAGAAATTGTGGAATTTCGGGTTGTAAATTTTTTTGCGACTATCGATAGTAGAAGCATTATGGGGTTGTAAATAACGCCGTGAAAATATTAAAAAAGGGTTTAGTTGTCGAGGGAATTTTCTAATTTATCGGCTGATCGTTTAAGTTTTTTCAATATTGAAATAATATTTTATAAGAGAATATTTTCAGATAGGTATTTTATAAAATAAACGGGTGCTAAAACGAACCTGAGAGAAATTTTCTTCTAGCGTGCTTAACGATAACAAACGCCTCTTTACGATTCAGTTTATATAATTAAACGAACTATCACACGTGTTGCTAACAAAGTTGCTATAAAAAGCTACTCACCTGTGTTATTATTTATGAGAATGTTACGTTCGAGATCTTATACACATTAAGTCGAGGCAATTCTGTTTCGTATATAACGTAACATATGAGAAAAATCATTAATTTTCCGAACCATATTTTTATCAAAAATTTAAACATTTTCATGAGACAAAAAAACGGCTATGTTTAAACTATACTTATAGATATTGTTAAATATGAAAATGAAAACCTTGTAATGAAAAAAAATGTACCTAAAACGTCATTTTATAAGCTCGATACTTTCAAGCAACAGCAGGTTCGTGAATCTAAGCTTCAATACACTCACGAAACAATTGTTGCTTAATGGAATTGATTTGTAGATAAAATGAGAAATTTTGCATCATTTTTCTAATTAAATGCGATATGTGTGATGAAAAAAATCATTATTTTTCTAGAAACATCAAAATGACGCTCTTTCCCGACTCATACAAGAACCAATCCATCAAAACACCAAAAATCTTAATTCGAGCACCGACAACCTATCCAATCTCTCGTCTCTCAAAAGCCTCGAAACCCTCCGACACTAAACCTCAAAAATTCGAAGAAAGAAAGCGAAATCCTCACTAAGTGAATAAGCACCTCCTCCGGTAACCTGACTCGGTCGACTTTTCCATTTGTCGTATTGCCCTCGTCGGGCACATAAATAACGCTTAGGCCTCGTCTTCCTATCTTACATACGTACATATATATTTCGCTCTAAGGCCGGTTATTCGGTTGTTCGGTTGTTCGGCGATCGTCTCCGGTTATACCTGGTCCACCGAAGCGTCGGCCCTAAATTAAGTTTGTTCCGCTGACGAAGGTCTGCGAAGGAGGTCTGAAGGGATTTGCGCGAAAGATAGATTCGCCTTTGTACGGCTGTTAATATTTATTACGTTCGGGCCTTTTTTTTTTTCGGTGGTGCTAGTTTAATATCGTTTTGTGCTGAGTAATAATATTATGCGTGTTTGATATGTTATTAATAAATTTTTGACTTTCAATGAAAAAAAAAATGAGGGTTGGACGTATGGGATTGATTGGTTTTGAAAGCTGTCGTACAATTCGAGTAATCTTTGTGAGTGTCTGATAAAATAAACTACCCGATTACAAAATATAATATAATATTAGTGAAACAGTAAGTGCAGTTAAGTAGAAGTAAAATTATTTTTCTCAAAAATTGCACGTCAAGAATTAAGTATATCTAAATGATTTTATATTTTGTATTCTTTCAATAGCAAATTCCATCATTTTTTTTGTATCATAATAAATAATTATATTAAATATATATAAAATTAGTAAATGAACAGTAATTGTGTAATATTTTATTCATATTATGTTTCTTATAAGTCAATTAGGTTTGTTTGTTCGTTAGATTAATGCACAGGCTTTAGGGGCAACAACTTGGGGATTTCCGCCAGCTGAAGTGCCTTTAAAGATTGAGAGGAAAGTTGTTTATGAAACATTTGTGAATGATCGATAATGGCATAAAAACGACTTAATAAATTCGCTTTTCAAACATTTAATAAACGTCATTCGAAACATTTTCCATAAACTTGCAAATCATTCCTATATATTAAACTGACTCACTAAAAACATATAAATAATAACAAAAACGCTTCAAGAATTTAAAAATTAGAGCCAACTATGACAATTCCAAACAATTTCAATACACCGATACAAAAAATCCACCCTTTCGATATTCGAAACGTTCAAATTTGACCTTAAAAACCGCCTTTACATCCCCCCACCCCGCATTCCCTTTCCCTTAGTTCCGGTAGCGAGTGGAATTTAATTACAGGCCGCTTTTCAAATTAAAAGCCCGCCAAAAAGGCGGCCTCCCTTCGAATTTCGAAATTAAAACCAGACCCGGACCGATCCAATTAAATTAAACGCTAATATTTTAACGTTGAATTAGTCCGATGGAGATATCGTACGTCTGGTCATCGTCGGAAGGTCTTCTTCGATGAGGAGATGGCTCCCGGTGTGAATTTATTGTATAAGGTTTTCATTCGCTTTTTTGTCTGAAGTTTTAAAAGCATTATTGAAGTGATGAGATTGTTTTTTTACGTTGTTTTATTTTCTAGAGAGTGATTTTTATATTTTTTCAAATGTATTTCAAATAATAGTGCTAATTCGTATGTTTGTTTATGAATTGAATGTAACACTTGGGAACTAAAATAATAATTTGATACAAAAATGAGAAAAACAATTAAACGAAAATTAGATTTAAAATTAATGCATGAATATAATCATTCAGTAAAATCAAATTAATGTCCATTAGAAAACAATATCGCTAAATAGTTTAAAAGTTCTTTGTCAGCGTTGCCAGCAAAGAAACATTTTCAACAACGAATTAAATGGTCCATATTTCATGTTAGTGTTGTAGATAGGCCATTGTTAGCATATTAGTAGGTCAAAGTTGAGTTAGGCTAGTTTTTTTTTTTATCTTTTGCATTTTTATTAGATTTTGACTTATTTCAAAATAAGCAACCAAACTTGGGTAAAAAACATTGAAAATCGTATACATACTTCTAAAGTCGTCAGATGGATAGCACATGAAAATGATCCTAAATATGAAAACCAAAATTCACAGAAAATTCGAAAATTTTGAATAATTGATCTCACATCAATGTCACCATTCAATTCAAATTCAACACGAAGACAGGTCACCTTTAACCTATAAAAACACACGCACATACGAATAAAGCTACAAAAAGCCGAAAAAGAGTCATACAGCGACATTACAGATCCATTGTCCCATTCGTCCCGATCATTATTCGCACAATGTCCCAGACATCGGTATCGCGTCCCGGGACTGTCCCGACCGTGACAAGTCCAGTGTCCCGTTTTGATTGATGTTTCGAAAATGCAGAGCCGAGCGAAATGAAAAGGGGAGCCGAGATTTATGAAACGCTCCCGACGTTTTCCGGTTTTTTTCTTTTTTCCATTTTTTTTTTCTGATATTTTTCATTGGACTTTTCCGGGAACGTTCGGTTTGTTGGGCGTGTGTAGGTCGGGTCCGTTTTATTTATTAATTCGAATATTCAATCGTAAAATTTTGACGTCGGCTTTTAATCACTGTCGGTCGTAAATTTCGATTCGGCTTTCGGGATTTTGCCGATGGGAAAGTATGTTATTACGAAACGATCTTAATTGACGTAAATGTACAAATAATATATTGCTTTCATAATATTTTTCAATTAAAGTGAATAAGGGAATAACGAATTTCCAAAAAAAAATGTATTTCATATGTATAAAAATTGTTGAGGAAAAAATAGGTATTTTTATTCTAAAGTTCGACAGTAAAAATATTATTTTTTCTGATAATTTATTAACAAATATGTAATAATTTAGATAAAAAAAAGTAGTTTCATGCGTATCAATCAGTGCATCTAAATGGGCTGCAGAGTTGCAACCTTCCTTGGGTTGAAAAAATAGTTACGATCATTAATGTTTCTTCACTAATTTTTCCGATTTAAAATATGATTTTGATATTAAGAAGTACTTGTATTGTGTTTTCATTATTTATTAATTTTTGAATAGGTATATTTTCAACGGATACCAATTATAAATATAGAAAAACCTAATAAAAGTATTGACTAGATCATATGTACATATGTATTTAGATGGTATACGAATAAAAAGAAAAGTTTTCAATTGAAACGCCAAAACAGATTATAAACGAAATTATTCCAAAAACGCGAAAACCCATCATACGCAGCGCAGCCAACTGTCAGATGAAAAAGACGCGCACACAACGCAGTCGGACAAACATTCAAACGATTTGGAATAATGCGCGCGAAACGCCAGCGTCCATTTTCGCCGTTTGAATTCGAAAAGCGACGCGTTCCAATTAAGTTTGCAGCTCAGTTTGTTTGTTCGCCGGCCAAACTCGGAATTATTAAACGAATAATTCGACTCGGAGTCGGGGCTGGGTACGTTTGGTACGTTTCGAAAACTGCAGTGCTGCCAACCGAGTTCGCTTTTGAGATAAACTCTTCGTTTTCTTCCCCGGTAGAAAAATAACAAATAATTCGACGTGCGTTATTCGATTCGGGTTAGTTTTACGCTAGAGTCCGCTTCGTTATTTTTTTTTTTTTTAAACATTGGTTTAAATGCATCTGGCGGTTTTGTTTTTTCGTTTTATCTTGCTGTGTCAGTATCTGTGTGTCGATCGATACTGCATTCGTTGCTCGCTTGCAATAAAACTGCGCAAAAAAACTCTCGGAAAATATTGGGAATTGGGTCGTGAAAAGTTGGTGCTTTTTTAGTTTTGTTATTTCGTGATTGCACAAAAAAGATTATTCAATGGAAGCGATACAAATTTACAGTTTGAATTATCGGCCGTGTTCATTTTCGACGTCGCTGTCGTAAAATGTGTATTTTTAGAGGTTTTTTTTTTTTTAAAATGGGCATTTTTCAAACATCACGGAAAACGGCACCGCAAAAAGTTTTGGGGAAGATGCCCTCGTTTGATAAAGCTTTGAATCGAAACCCGAACACAAATTGAATTTATGTTAGGGTGAAAGAAAATCGACTGGTTCCATATCAAATGTAACCTACGCTCGCGATTCATACATATAATATTATTTCTATATATCAGAATAAAATTTATGATTTATTTCGTGACACTAAAGAACTGAAAATTTGTTAAAAGTCGATTTGTATTATGATCAATAGAATATCGAATAATAATTGAGTAGATTGATTCGATTAAATCAACTTTTATGTGCAAATAATTAATTTTCTAATTGAGAATGACACAATATGATGTAAAAAAGATATTCAATTCGATTTTCGACTCAATAAGCGTATAAACATTTAAGTCACATGAAAATAAATGAGGTCAGTTGAAGTTAGGCAGCTCATAAGGTAAGTACAATCGGCATCGATATCTCAGAAATGAACAAAAATTAAAATGCTATTAAGTACCTTATCGATGCTAGCTGAAACTTTTCCATAAGCTACACTTACCCCAAACAATCCTATGATTTAACGACATACAACCCACAAATACCGATCCTACGCAACATTCAAACGTGCAAACAAAACGAATCCTTCGCGTTCGGAACCATCCTACACAATCGCACCTATGAAAAATCGCCTCGAACATCCGAAATATCATTTCAGCACATCCCTATCATTGCAAAACGAATGAAATATCGCTGAAAAGCGGCTCGCTATCGATCAGAGGAGACCGTTTTTCCGTTCGCGATCGTTTGGATTGGCGCCATATTGCCTGTTTGTCCGAACCGCACATGTGAGAGCGATTCACCACCCACATTTCCACCCACTTTTCCGCCCACTTTCCCGCCCATTTCACTCTGGGATGTCGTTTCGAAGCCTTTGGTGGAAGTCGGTGCTAAGCGACAGGACCTTTCGCTCGAGTTGTTCACGTGCGTCGTATTCGATGCGCTTCTGTGATATGATGCGTGATCTGGTTCTATACAAATTGTAATGTGAATGGTTTTCGACGTCGTTTTGATGTAAGATTTAAATATAAATATAATAAATTGTGATTTTTTTTCAAAAATATTATAAAAAGTTAAAAAAAAAGAGTAAATTGAGGTATCAAGTCTACACTAGATAAGAGAATGGGTTGAGAAAATTCTATACATTATGTGGATAAGAAAATAGGATGAGAAAAAAGTTTAAAATACTAAGATAAACGTTTTTTTTAAAGGAATTTTCTTTTTCTTTATTTGTTGTATTATGATTTATAAAATAGATTAAGGTGCATTCTTTCGATATTTAGTTAAATAGAAACATGATGAAGTTATTTTCATACAGGTATAGTATTATTTGACTGATTTTTTTTAATATTAACTAATAAAATAATTATATAAGTAATAACCAATTATTGGCAGATCAAATTTAACTATTAATTATGTAAAAAAAATGAATGATAAATTATAATGAATTGTAGATTGCTGCGATTTAAAATGAATGTTCAATATGCTGATTTGAAACTTAATTAATGTATGATTAAATTCAAACATGTTTCATCTGATGATAATTAAATCGACTGAACGAATAATATCGGGAATGGGAAAATAAACACGAATAGCAAATCTATCAACCGTCGAACAATCGATAGGTTGAATAAATTGAATCACTCATCAATTTAATTGAACTCCAAACAAAAATGAAAACACACATAAAGCCCATTTTCACAATTTCGATAAATATTTACAAAAACATTATCTGGTCGCTGGAAAAAAAAAAAACGAAAACTGAAAACACACAACTGCAGCCCACAAATCAAACCGAATTAACACGAATTTCGCCGACGACACTTACACGCAAATATCACAGAACATAAACTGAAACATTCGCATATACGAAAACGCACATAATCGCAGACCAACAATGGAAAAAGCTTACATTTCGAGCCGGAAAAACTGGAAAAACCGTGAAAACGCATGATACTTTTACGCGTAATTGACGCGCGGACGCCATGACGGTCCGGCTATTGAAATTCGCATCGCGCGCGCAAAACGAATTGTTTTTCCATTTTTCGGATTTCCATGTTGCACGTTTCTCGTTTCGGTTTATTTTTTCCGGTTTTTTTCGGGCTTTTTTCAGTCGCTGAAAAGCCCTAGGATTGAAGTTGCGCTTTTCGGATGCGTTTTGCGCATTCACGTGAGCCGCAATCGCGTGGTTGGAAAAACGTCCGATAACTAAGTTTCGTACGGTTTGTGCATACTGAATGCTAGTTTTTTCCGATTTTGATATTCTTTGTGCTTTTTGTGGCTTTTGTTTTAATATTTAAAGCTTTAGTCAAAGTTTATATTGAGTTAGTATTGGATCAGAAATATTGAGTTGGCCAATATCGGTATTCGTTGTTGACTTATAATGGTAGCTAAATTTGAATATTCTTAATTTTGGAACAATAAATGATATGTATTCATGAATTAGATCTAAAATAAACTCGTTTAGTAAGATAAAGTTAGATCTGAAATTAGATTTTCTTTATTGTTTTAAGATAGATTAGATTGAATTAGATCATGTTGCTTTTCCGACAAATTTAAGTTAGATTGAGTGTCTAATGATCTGCTCCAACAGTGCAAATTCAATTATAGAATATGAAAAATATGGGATTAAAATATCGAAATTAGTCTTATATGAGAATCCTTAAGTGGAAATTTTAACTAATTTAATACGTAAGAGGAGCAATCTGAGATCGTTTCACTTGGTTCATTGTTCGCTTTGCGATATTACTACGTCTGGTGCTTGAGAGTATCCTTAATTTAGTGGATCTGCGGTTAAGGAAAAGCAATTAAACCTCATCTCACCGTGACGACCTTAAGTTGGGTTTGTTTTGGCGCCGGAGAAATGTTTAGCTTGGCCCCGATATATAAACTCGGTTCTAATATGTGCACGAAAACGTGGCCTCGTTCAATGTCAACAAATCTAGTCGAGGAACGAATATTTTTCTTTCTATATATAAAATGTATTTATATTACACGTGGAATGCTTATAAATATACGCCTAAATTGGTTCGTTTCTTTATTTTCTTTATATATTAAATTTTAAATCGGGTCTAGCGTTTTCAGGTTGGACCTTCGAGGGCCGAATGACGATTCATCAAAAGTCCATTAGTCGGATTGGGCAATATTTATTTTCGACGAGTGCGGGCTTTTCGCAGAAATCGTGGCCGATGGATTATTTATCGGTTTAAATTATTATATTGCGCACTTGAATATTGAATGTCAAGATGGGTACTTTATTCAGTAATGGCTCCAAGCCACAGATGATATTCAATTTATTTAATTCGTGAAATAATGAGTTCAAATTTCATTTTCGAATGATTATATTTATGTCTATTAATAAAATAAATGTTTTCATACAAACGAATCATGATAAAAAAAAACGAACCACGTTTAAAAAGAAATACATAGCGTAGTTTGTAATGAAAGCATTTCACTGAATGTAAGTTATTTTTGATATTCAACAGTGAAATGCAATGAATGGCGAAACTCGTACAATGAAAGGGAACTCACCTGCTAATCGTTTGAAAGTTGGCAGAGGAGTTTTCCGCGTTCGGTTCGAACAGGAAACGACGTTCGTCGAAGCATGCTACCAACGCAAGAGCACCGGAAGTCGACGGAGGCTTCCTGTGTGCTTCATACACAACGTTTTTGGTCCATTCTGCGTAAACTGCGGCCATTGCTGAAATTATAATAATACATGTTATTTTACTTCTTTTTCATACTTACGAAACATAAAAAAAAAAATTGGAAAAATTAATAATTTTGATCACTTCTTTTCATATTTAAGTTTATTAAAAAAAAAAAAACAGTAATTTAATTCGTTTTCTTAACGCGTTTTATTACATATTCTTACAATTATTTCATGAGATATTTTTTTTAGAATTTAAAGAAACTTTTTACACAAGAAAATTTATATTTATTCCCTAGAAATTTTCCATTTATAGATGAATATTTTTTTGAAAATTGTAAATTTACTTCATTTACAGGGTTTTCATTACATTTCAAATGATTTTAATTAATTTATGTTAAATAATTTTCACTCAGATATTTCGAAAACTTTTTCGCATTTTATTATCATCGTATAGCTTGATATTAAAAAACCTATGTTACAGACATAAGCCAAAGGCTACCTTGACCTAAACTACCAGAAAAATATTACGCTCACACTTCTACTAAAAAAAAATAAATTAGTGAAATAAAACGAAGACCATACATACACCCCTCTTCACATTCCGTCACTCGTTTTTCAACAGTATATCAATGAGTGCATTTCAGATAACGAAACATTTAATAACCCAACAAATTCATCACATTAACTCCTCAACATGAAACTAAAAAAAATAAATTAGTGAAATAAAACGAAGACCATACATGCATCCCTCTTCACCTTTCATCACTCCTTTTTCAACAGTACATCAATGAGTTTCATTTCAGACATCGAAACCTACAAATTCATCACATTAACCCCTCAACATGAAACTAACGAGAATCATCCACAATACACCAATACACAACACATAAAAATCCCATAGACTCAGACCGGATGATGGAGGCGAAAGGCTCCACGATCGTCGAGCACACAATGGACGTCCTGTCTGCTAGAATCGTCCATCGAGCCCATCATCGCGGTTGACATGCTTCGCTATTCAAACACAGCCCGTCGACAATTTCCATTGTGAAGTCCTTATTTGATTTGCGGACTATTCGACGCGAGCCTTCGCCCCCGGCATTATGGGAACGCGTAGACGTCGACTATCGGATGCGTGTATCGGTGTCGCGATCGGAAATACTTTTCAGAGAAAATATATATATTATTTGTAGATATAGATATGTGTAGAATTATGTGTTAGGATGGTAGGAATTCGAAGTTTGAGAAGCGCTCGGATGGTGAGCACAAAGGGTTAGTCGGAGCGTGTGCAATCAACAATCGAGCCGTTTGAAATTGATAGGTTCGCTTCAATTATTCGCTATCGTGTGAATGGGTGTTAAAATATATTAAAATTCGCTAAGCGGTGCTGTTTTGTTGAATAATTGTATCGGAAAATTCGTTTGAGTTCGCTTTGTAATATAATAATAAATTGATAATTGATATTCGAAATCGCCCCCCAATTTTCAATTTTTATCTTCATATTAATTTTCATATCTGGGATTCTAAGGTTAATTAATATATGTAAGATATTTCGTAAAGGTTTTCGGTTCAAAATGTCAGTGTTGAGGTGATAGAAATATTTAATTCGTTTGAATCAAGAAATATAGTTGACTTATGCGAGATTGCTTAATTTATTTAATTTTAAGAAAACCGGATGAAGTCACATGTATTGAATTGATATCAGTAATTTACCTTACATTCAGTTCACATTACAAAAGTGTAGGCGATTCTTTTATAGGTTTCGTGTTATAGGGAGAATGAACACACAGGATCAGTTTTTTACTAGTTTTTATGTAAAATAACGAAATTAATCGAAAATTTTAGAGAATATTTATGATTTATTACAAAAGATACATAGATAAAAGTTATAGTGGAGCGAGTTTAATAAAATTTAATATCGCAAAATATATTTGTCAAATGTGACGGTTTTACGCTAGAAATTCACAACAAACAAAAACGAACTAATTCATCTCGAAATTTAGAGAGAGAGGGATAAATGGAAACTTTTATATTCGAAAATAAAAATAAAACTCCCCATAACTCAAATGGAAAATCTGATACAAACAATACATCAGTCTTCGAGACGTTCGTAAGCTGCGGCACTATTCTTACAGCACGTTTCGCCTCTCGCTTAAACGTAGAGGCCACACACATAACAAACTATTCCTGATACGCATTGTATGTGTTTTACACAAGCACATTCTACACCATAATACGGGATATGGGATTGTTGGGACTCGGGACGGTTTTGCTGGGATTCGATCCCGAGTGTTCCGGAGTGGGATTTCGGTTTCTGTGCTTAAACGTTCGCAATTGTGGATTGTGTTTGCTCACGAATGTCTCGATAGCGGTTGTCGATTCGGAGTGTAGTTAAATTCTGCATTATTCACCATCTGATAGATATGCTTGATTCCGGATGAGGGTTGTTAACAGATCGTAAACGCGAGCTGACTTCATCAGTGGAAGGTTTTGAATATTTGTCTGAAACGTTGTAAAAAGTTCTTCGAGCGTGTATAAATCTGCGCAAACTTTCCGAAGCACTTACGCGAGTTTCGATAACACTCTGAAGGCAAAAAAGGACACGCTTGAAGGTAGAAAAAAAGAAGTTCGAAGGATGTGCCTAAGTGAGTGGGCCTTTTGTAAACATGTACGACAATTTCGATCCGATCCGCACAGGTGAGCGAAGGGATTTCTCCTAACCTAATTGAAGGGGTCTTTCTTTCGAGTGTCCGAGAAGATTTCTTAATGGCTTCGAAGGTTGTACCGTCGATGGGTTTATAAGCAGATGAAAGTGACCCTATGTAATATTCAGGGGAAGTTTTCGTTCCGGGGACGCGAATGTTGATCCAGCGGGGTACGGATACTTTTGAGATGTGTTTATTTTATATTTATTCATTTTGTGTGTGAAAGTTATGAATGTAAGTCGTGTTTGAGCAACGGATATGAATTGAGTTTGTATTTCTGTTGGTGACAGGAAAATGTGTGCGAATATTGAATGTCCGAATGCTTCACTGTGATAAGTCCAGAAATCGAAAATGAGTTAATCATTTTCTTGGTTTACATTATTTGTAACTAGTATAATATACATAATACAATTCTCCTATAACACAAGTATAGATTCAATATGATATAATGGGAATTCAATAAAGTTTTGATGAAAAAAATCATTATTACTTTCATCTCATTCGTGCTTAAATAACATTCAACATTTTTGAGCGGAAAATTTTGAAAATTTTATCGAGTCGACAGAATTATTTCAATATTGTTGTTTTCAACTGTACACCTAATAAAACCAAATGTGAAAAATTAAATATTTCAAATGTGATATGTATGTGACTCACACTAATGTCAAATTAAAAGACAATCAAGAAATCAATCGATCGACATTTCGATATTCGAACATTCATTTCTACATACAAAGCATGAAAAATCAACATCGAATCAATTCGAAAAAAACACAATATCTTCGAAAAACCCTTTTACGAAACATTCAATACCCGCACACGTCAAAGCATCAAAATAATGCCCTTCAAGATAGACACACACGATCGAATATGACAAATATTCGCAGACAACATCGGCTCGGATCGACAATGCGGGCACGTCAATGCGAACCGAAGGGTCTGCTCACAATCGCGCCTAGTTACTTATACCGCGTGGGTTCTGGGACAGGTGTCCCTCAGGTTCGCGAAGGGTCTCGCCGAGGGCAGATTTCCGGCGGAAATATTCCGGGAATTCGACATTGACAGGAATCAACGGTAATACGAAGATTAATTGAAAATGTTTGGCGATTTAGCGCCTGTTATATTATATATGTATTACTAGGGGTGGGTGTGCGTTTCAATTATTAGTTTCGTTAGGGGGTGATGTGTATATTTAAAGTTCGGAATTGATTGAATGGGAGAGTTTATCTTGTGGGATGTTGCTGTGAGTGTGGGTTGATAAATTTGATGTTTTAGTGATGAATAATTTAAAAAATAATGTTTGGATCAAATTTATATGAGTTTAAAAATACGTAAAATGAATTCGAAAAAGTTTTCAAGAGTTTTCCAACGACTCGAGTTTATTTCGTAATAGAAAGGCGATCCAGTTACAAAGCTTTCAAACTCGCGTTTGAAATTTAAATAGTTTTTTTCACAGACGAAACATAAACCATTTTCAAATGCGCAATAATTGAAAAATAAAAACGACTAATTACAATTAAAAAAAAAGCATCGAAAGAAAGCACTTATAAATATTCAACGAGCGAAATATTCTAACGATGAACCGAATTTAAAACAGATTTCGAATTTGAATCGAATCAAAATTACATTTCAACACTAAAAACAAACATATATCGAATCAAATCGAATCAAACACGCATAAACAGAGAGCTTTATTAAAGCTATACGAAATGTGTTATAACACACGTAACGCTTTGCAAATTATTGAAACTGACGGCGTCACGGTACACGTTTGTGAATAAATGATTTCCAATCGTGTTCCGTAAAATAATTGATAGTTCCACTAGAGCAATCGAAGGATCGATTTCGATCAAGTTCGTATGAAAAGCTATGAAAAGTGCTCATTGAGCAAAATCTCGCTTCGGTTCATTGCGGTACGTGATGCTGGAGTTTCGTTGTACGCACGGACGGCATAAATGCGTTTTTTATATTATATCGTAATGCGTTTTTCTGGCTTGCCGTAACGAAAAAAATGGGAAAAACGCTTCGTATAAAGGGGACTGTATATAGAGAAAAATTCCCGGGGCGTCTCTCGAATACGAAATAAGAATATAACGTTGAGCTATGGGAGCAAAGCGTTCTTTAAGTGTTTTCGTCGAATACATAAATGTATTAGGTGGTTAAGAGCGGGCAAGGGAAACTTTTGTCGTTCTCTCGACTCAGCGTGTGTTTCGGTTTATTGTTTTTCTTCGTCGATATATTTTGAGACGTTTGATTTTATTCGTCTATTTTTATATAAAAGACTATGAATCTATTGTGATTTTTGTGAAAAAATATTTTCCATAAAATATATTTTTTATTTGAATATAAATTTATGAAGTAATTTCATATTTTAATGAATAAACTTGGTACGTCTACTAAGATATTATTAACATAGTGTCGAACATTCATTCACAGGAAACAGCCTTATCGTTCAATATAGCTGCTAGTTCTACAGAAAAAAAGTTAATTGGACCAATAAACTGCTATTAAATGATTGCCAATTCCCACATAAAAGAATAATACATTTTTTTCAATTCATTCAACAAGTCGCCGATAAATAGACAACAACACATCCACCTACACATTCAACTATTCAACGACATCTCATTTATAAAAACCAATCTAAACATCTACACAGAATGAAATAGATCGAATCAAATCGCATAAATCCTGAAGCGAAACACGCACATAAATTCACAATCGAGTCGACAACACAAAACGATAGCACAAAGGTCGTACCTTTAGCTTTTCACGTAGGTACAGAAAAAAAAATCGGAATTATCCATTCAGAGTCGCATTACGGAGTCGACGCGCGCCAGTCGAAAAGGTAAATTCAGATTAAGGCCCCGGAGGGTTCAAATTTGAACATGTCAACGCAACACGAGGGTAAAAGCCCTCTAAATAGCCCCGAAAGGGATAAAGTGTCCGGCCCTTCGCTTAGTTAGGCGAGCTCAAAAGACGACACCTCGCCAGTTGCCGATTTCCGAAGAGACCTTCGACCATTGTACAATGTATAGATAAAGATTCGAAAAGTTCGATATCAGAGATAAAACTACATAAAGTTGATTTTGTGTATCTATATAATTTCGCTTTTTTTTTTGGATAAATTGAACACTCCTGCAATGTCTTTTTTTGTTCAAAATGTCAGACAGAAGTATTTAAATAGTTTGATATTGAGAAACATAGTCAACATGTTCGGAGTTGTTTGACGTATTTAATTTTAGGAAACCCTGACAAATTCTTATACAGTGACGAAGACATAGATGTTCACCGAAGTACACATACTTTGTAGTATTGTAAAGATACACATAGATATATGATACAGAACCATTTTCTGTACTTAATTCAATATCGATAAAAAAGCTCATTCGTGCTCTTTATGAAATTCAGCCTTCAATTGTAAGTTCGTTCCTCATATTGGTGCTTGGCGAGAGTGGATTTTCATATTTGATAGTTGTCTAATCTAACGCATTTTTTCGAATATTTACTTTGTTTAATTTTAGAATGAGCATTTATAATACACTAAAATGGGTTTTTAAGAGTCAAGAACGACCATGTTCGAAAGGTATCTCAAATATTAATAGTTATAACCATATCAAGTGGTTTGATATTTAAATCTCATTTTATTCACAAAGTGGAGTTAATCACTTTATGCACTGAACGGCTTAATCGTGTCTATAATTAACTCATTATCACATAATAAGCAGGTTGTTAATTTGATGACACTCCTGAGAAAAGAAGGTTAGGCCTAGAGGCTAACCATCCCTTATCAAAAACACTCATGGGTACAAAACCATCGAAAAATTGAGGTCTACTTCTGACCCAGACTGTAGACCATTGAATAAAAAAGGTCGATATCGAATTGTATTTATTTTTTTTAATTTTTTTCCGCGATTCGAAAGAATAATAAAATGGAGGGTTTAAGCGGTTCGCTTAAGCGAAAGATGCGGGGAGGCGTATAAAATAAAGAGGTTTTGCCTCCCCCGGGTCCGTGTCCGTAAACGTAAAATTATACCAATGACGGCAATAAAGGAACAACATGCCAGAACGGGGATGAGGACTTTTAAAAATGTTGAATTCGTTTCTATAATAATATAAACGGAATTCGAGGGGAAGACGTGCGCTTGTACCGAAGAGGCGTAAGCGTTTTATGTTATCTATTTTTTATGATTCACATAAGTTATATTAATCTCATTTTACTATTGTAATACATAAATAACTTTTTTTAGCTTACAGTTAGTATTTTTTATATAATATGTATCTATCCAATAAAAATGTTAAAACACATACATATCTCTAACTCCTCATGTGAACATCGTATCTCAAAATCTAGCTGTTTTGATTTATGCACATTTTGAAAAGTTAATAGATTTTTTGAAATATATTCTTGTTCAGTATGTTTTATAATTGATATCTGAGGGTTATATTTCACTGTTTTAATTAGTCGAACGACTGACAGCATTTGGAAAAATGAAAAATTGGGCTTACGCATACCTAGGTACAGTATGCGTCGTCGTTTTGATCCCGGAAAAATGCTAAGTGAAAAAAAGGTATGTAAAATGTGAAAAAATATTCATTTTTTATACATGGAAAAAAAAGCGATACAAGCCGCAAGCCACAAATTAACGAAGCCATGTTGGAGCTCAAATTTGACGTGTTTTGGCAAAAATAATAAGCCGCACGTTTCTCGACATAATTTCAGATATGTTTACGCTTTGCATGATATAATAGGTTTATTCGAACATGATCGTTGAATGTATTAAAAACAATACAATGTATGAAATAGATATGCTCACTGTAGATTTATATAATTGCTTAAAAATAATAAGAGAACTTAATTTTTATATGAGTTCTAAACCGATGAAAGAAAAATGTAGCACTAAAGCGCACAATATTTAAACTTAAACTTTGAAGTACATTAACGAGGCGTAAATGCCTTTGAAAAAGTGGGAAACATTTAGCACTTTACAGAGTTGAAAAAAAAAGCATCGACAACTAGGCATTTGCCGAAGGTGTAGAGAATTGAAAGGAACTAAAAATTTACAAAAAACTTTTTCGCATACGGTGCCTTTTTGTTTACCTACATAGAATGTATGCTAGAGTAAAATTTCATGTTTTCTGTGTAGAATTTTTCATTATTGAAAAATAGGAGATGGTTGTTTAATATTTTACAAAAGCATTACAGTTATTGTTGTGGCTCTATATTGAGCTTAAAGCTTACAAACTATTTGCGAATTTTAGATTTCGATCATTTCTCTTCCATTTGAGATATTCGAAAACTGAAAAAAGCTGTTATTCGGGATGTTCCTATGTATCCGCAAATTTTGATAACATCATCACACGAAAACCAAAAATCACACAACCAACAAATTATACAGACGTGACACAATCGAAAAATGCAATACGTCAACGTCACCGCACAAAAGCGACACGTCACGTCACTGCGACTCCCGGAATCCAACGGCGATTTTCCAAAATCGAAAATCCAAAAAAAAAACACAACACGGCAAACCAACAAACGACTAAAAATTGCAAAAGCAAACTTTCAAAACCGACAGCGACACGCGTCCGTCATACTTCTTTTCGCGCGCATTTCAGCACCGCTTTCGCAACTTTTCCGTCCTCGAAATTACATATTTTTTTGCATTTTTCGTATTTTTCACTCCTATACATTTTATACGTTCGTTTTGTCGGCTCGTCCAATTATTCGGACGTCGAAAGGGACGCCGTTTGTTCGCGGATTTTTGCGAGCTTGCACCACAATGGTTTCGCGATGACGTGTGTGTGTCGTCGGCTGCTTTCGGTTGCTGTTTTTTCAGCGGTTTTCATTGTTGTTTTTCGGCTTTTCGGCTGTTGGGGAAAAAGAGTGTTCGCGTTTTGCGTCGCATGCATATTGTATGTTAGTGTGCGGAAATCGCGCTTTGTGTCTGACGTTTCGCGGTCGGTGACGTGCCTCCGAATTTTCACATCGGAAGCGTTTTGTGGGTTATATTTTAAGTTAAATTAATGTTTTGGTTTGAAAATATTCAAATTTGGATTATGCTGATGGAATGCCGTTCGAAATAATTAGAAGTTTATTCGTTTTTGACTCGTTTGATTCGATCGATGTGTCAAATTTTCAATGAACGCGTAAATAAAAGTCGTTCTTTCAATCGATAAATTCAATTTACTCATCGAATTTTTCGATAATTTAACATAATTGTAAAATTAATAATATAAATCTTTAGTTACTGATGAAAAACTTTATCTAGATAAGTTATTTTGATCATTTTTATAAAAATTCAGTCGAGTTGAAAATTGTACATAGAAAACAGAGGCATAATTTAGTAATAAATACTAACTAGACAAATCATACATTTATGCGTCTTGACATCAACAATACATGAAATTATATAATATTAATTCATAAGACAAAAATTTATCAAAGTATTATATGACTGCTATTTATTATTAATTTTTATTGAATCGAAAAAGATTTTTGTTGTAAAAAAATAATTTAGGTAGCTGAAATTTGTTCTGATTAAATTGAGAATTAGTTACGCTAGAAGTTATGAAAAGAAACTTTATTTTCATCACGCAATTCAGTTTTAAAAATTGGATTATATTCTTATATTCATTATAATGGAAAAATATATTATAATATAATATTAACGTGCCGATGTGTCGTTCGAATTTACTGACATTCTTAACGTTAATACGTCGAGAAATCGAAAGGAAATAATTTTCATTCACTGTTTATTTTTCGAATATAAACGGAGAGAAGTTTCTGATGAGATTTTTTCGGTTTTCGCGTCGAAGTTGGTCATGTCGGACGTCTTGGCTCTATTAGAGTCGATTTTTCCCCTTTGCAGTAAATCCTTTGTCGAGTCGGTTCGAAAGCCGCAAAAAGTTTTTCAATCTAAACAAGAATTGGAAATCTATCCTTTTTTAGTTGGACGTAGTCTCTTTTATAGGATTCTTGATAAGTCGAGAGAGAACTGGACGGACTAAACTCTGACGAAAGCAAAAAAAAAAAAAATAGTACTTCTAAATAGAAAAATGTCGTTGAACGATTGCAGAAGCTTCGCTCTCTAGCAAATAATCGATCGAAACGAAAGCACTCGAAGCGCGCTTTTTAAAATGAAAAATGCCGAAGTTTGTTTTTATAAAGCGAGAGAAAAATTTAATACTGCATCGTTTGTGTTAAATGAAGTTTGTGACAACTTTTCGTTGTGAAAAACTGTGCAGTGAAATTTTTTGAATATTTCGCCTCGGGCGAAATTTCTTTGTGCGGTCTCGAATTTGCGAAACAACTAGTTTTCCCAGTTTAAAAAACTTGTCGATTCAACTTCATTTCGAGCAAAGCACGAAAATACAATTTCATTCGCATATAAAAGAAAAAAGTCTGTTCCACATCGATTTCCATTACTATTTAAAGATCGATTCCGCGAACTAACCATCTAAGTCAAACTCGAACAAGAAATCACAGCCCAGAGATAAACTTTCTGATGAATCTTCGCCGACGAGAAAAAAACTCATCTTCTCGTCTTTCTAACACTGTTTCTGTCTGTTTGCCATTTCATCCCCCCGAAGGATTCGTTTCCTATGAGTCCGAATTAAAGAGGCAACTTTTCGAACGAAATGCAAAAGTTTTCAGCGAGCATTTTTCTTCGGATCCGGATAATAAATTACGCGCACACACGCGATCGGATAACGAAGGCTTATTATTGCGTTATCTGATATCTTTTCAGAAGGAAACGAATTCAATTTGTTCCTGAAAAAAAATCTCCTTGGGCGAACATAGCACGATATTTTTCAAGATACATGTTCGTTGTGTCGGATCTGGAAATCTGAGGTCGACTAATTTAATCGCGGAACGTTGAGATTGATTTTTTCAATTGTGGGTAGAAGAAGTTGTAAATTAATAAAAGCTACATTTTAAAGGTTTCGTTGTAATTGAATATTTAATTTTATGCTTGAAATAATAATTGAATTTCAAGCAAAAAGTTTGATATAATTGTGAATTAATTTGTGGTGTAATCTCGGCGTTATATAAACAGTTAACCAGTTAAAATATATGCATATCGTCACGATTTCTAGTTGAAAATATAAGACGAAGAATTTTAATATAATAACAAAAATTTAGTGTTTTTTCCATAAAAACAAATCTCTAGATATTTTCTCTCATAGAAATGAATCATCAATTTTTTTTTGAATACACGAAACAAAAATGAAAGAAGTAACTGACCTCTGGAAAAATTCCCACGATGCCTTATTTGACAATCATAATAAAAGCGCTTGATGAATCCATTATTTTTCGTTGAATTAATTAGTATTTTTCTGAAAACAGATGAATATTGATAATTAAAGAGCATTTATAAGAAGTCAATGTTTATATTGCGACCATATTTACCTCATTACATGACCGGATCGAGACTTCCACGAAGCATCATCAATTTGTGAACAAGCAACGTCGCCATTCTGCTCTGCACTTCCATAAGAACTTTTCAAATAATACGATTCTTCGTCGAACTTGCGATAATATCTCTTGGCGGAAAATCTCACGAGAAACTCGACATCTGAAATCGGAGAAAAAATAAACATATACGAAAGTTCTAAAATGAAAAAGAGAATCACTCTCGAATTTCTTCGGCGGAAGGCCGAATGTACGAAAACTAATAATCTTTCATTTTCGAGGCCCTTTCGCTGCCCGAGGAAAAAATTGAAAAAGCCACTTGGCGCTATGATTTATTAGTTTTCTTTTTCATTAGACTCTGTCAAGGGTGAGGGCGGTTTTCGGGGTCGGATAGGGGTTGAAAGGTCGGATTCTGCGATGCGGAAGCCCTCAGTCGAAGCCCTTTTCTACTATTTTTTCGGTTTATATATAGGTTATATATTACTCACATGCTTTCACATAGGGCATAGTATAAATAAAGAACGATTTTTTAAATTTGTATATTAATAAATTTTAAGGAATTCGTACAAATAAGATAGAAAATGCATCATTGTCACTAACCAGTTACACTCAGGAAGAATATTATTTCGATTCCATTCGACCCCATAATCATATTTTATATCATTATAAAATTCTTTAGAATTGTTATTTGCAAATTTGGGGAGGTTTCTGTATAATTACTTTTAACATTTTCAATCAACGAGATTTCTATTTTTTGGTATATCATATGGGTTCTCTGCCGTAGCTGAACCATAGCAAACATAATGTATGGCCAACGAAAGCAATGTAATTTAACATGTTTTGATAAAAATGATGCAACAGTTCACAATTGGCTTAGAGAGCATAGTTTCGAAAAACATCATAGTATTGAAGCAAGTAAATCATAAATTACTTAAATAACTAAGAAATATTTTCAACCACACATATGCATATATGAAAGTTTCTGAAAAAATTTAATAAAAACATACAAATTTCTGCTCTTCTTTGTATAAAGTCTCTTTCGTCTATCTGTGAATCCCAATTTCGAAAGGGAATAGAAACGAGGAGAAGCGATCCTGAGAGACGAGAGGTTCCCAAAGGTCGGAGAGCAATGTATGGAGATGTCTACGAATTGGAAACAAAGCTTTGAACCCGAGGTTTTTACGAGTGGGTGATATATCGTTGTCGAGAAGTAAAACGTCTTCATACGCACAAATAAAGCCTAATAAAAGTGTGTGCGAGAATCGCTAATGTATTGTAGTCGATTGATGATCGAATTAAATCGAATAAATTATTGTAATTAATTTAAATTATTTTTTTTTCATAAAAAATAATGTATCGTTTCACTGTATTTAGTTAGGGTGCTCTAAAAAATAAACACTCTAAAGTTAGAAGTGGAAAATTCTCGTGAACTTTTACCCAATGTAAAGCATATATTTTTCGGTCGAACTTAACTCTCTTTTGAAAGCGGAACGTATATTTAAATTATCCCACATATTTACTTGGCAAGTTGTCGGTATTTACACAAAAGCCCGAACGTAACGTATAGTCGGGGATACGGCGAGTGCTTTTAGAGAAAAAATCGCTCTCTATTTGCGCAAGTTTTAAAACTGCAATATCGAGCTACAAATTCAGCGAAACAGAAAAAAAAACGTATAGAAATATGAAAAAAGTAAAAACGATTCCGCATAGGAAAAAAAAGTCTCCATAAACGTTTACGTCCATTACGTTTTACGGTTAACGACTTCCATTTTTACTAGGCAGTCGGCCAGGGTATAAGCCCAGCTTTACTGCTTACTTTGTGTGCGATTTTGCTTCGTTTTTTTTACACTGCGTATTTTTTATTTCGGTTATTTCCTCCGAGCTAACTAGATGAACGCGCTTTATACAATCGCAACTGAGAACTTTCAATGCGTTCTCTTTTTGAGTCGTTTCATCACAATGAAAGTGTAGCGTATTTCATCGCTCGTACGCAGGTAAGCTTTTCATTAAACTTTTTTAATCAAATCGTTTTTAATTAAAAATTTCATTTCTTTGATATTGCGTTATTTAAATTACGTGATGTATCCGTTTGATTATATACTAATATCTTTGCAAAATAAAATGGAAATGGCGAGCTCACGTTTGGGGATGAAAAACAAAGGGGAGCGAAATGCGTCAAACAAAAAAATCGTAGGACCAGAAGGGAAACGAATGCGGCTTGAATAACGATGAGGCTTATTATTGCGTATAATGCGGCCGGATGAATTTTAATATTCTTTTAAAAAGTTGTTAAGAATAGCTCGGCGAATATTAAATAAAATGAAAGTTGAACGTGATCCTATACATTTATTTTTCTTCCACTGTAACGAAATAAGCGAGCTTCAACTTTTCAAAGGAGTCGATTTAATGATATTTTTAATTGAATATAAATTGTATTTTTCAAATAAAATATGTATTTAATCCAAGATTAACTTTCGTAAATAAGCACTTTAGATTGAACGTTTTTTTAAGAGTATGGGCAAAAATATATGATGACAGTTCCCAACCCCGAAACAGATGAATTTAAAGATTTTTAAGTTATAATGATACCAAAGGAAGATATGTAATTATCATTTCAAACTCAAAAATTATTAAGGTTTGTGGAAAATTAAATGTGAAAAACCATCATAGGGCGTAAGACACGATATGTTAGATGATTAAATATGTTTTCTTATGAAAACTACATATCTTCTTCGAGATTTTTTTGTTATTTATAAAAATTTAAGCTTGAATAATTTGATTCTACAATATATACGAAAGAAGCATCAACCATCATTAATGAGGTCAAAATTCGAGAATTTACCGAACGCAATTTTTTCACCCTTAACGTGTGACATCGTTGCAGAAGCGGAACACGTGTATCGCTTTATAGGCTTAACCATGCAAAATGTGATTACGTTAACGTGTCACGAATATTCTAACGTCTCCATATCACAATTTCTCCATACGCACATACGTACATCGCATAAATATAACGTCTATATACGTGAAGACCAACAAAGATGGGAAGTGTTTGAAAATCGCCCTCAAGGGAGCGATATAGCCTCAAATAGTGAACCGTATTATTATCGCAGTCGAATTTATACGTTGTTATTACAATATGTGGTTGAGGCTATGATAATGGACCTTCTTAGAATTTTCTCGTCACACTCGTGCATAATAATCGTGTTTATCGTTCCGAGTTTTAGGCGGTTGTGATTTGTAGGAATGATTTTGTTTGCGAACGCGTTTGCTCAATATGCTCACTTGATACAGTTTAGTGTTATTGACTTAGGATAAATTTCACTAATATAAATAACGTTAGGGTTGATCATTTGATAACAAAGCAGAATCGAACTCAAATTATGCGGACGCAATGAAAATTTACAAAGCGTACTTGAATTATTCATTGATTCTGAAGTTTCATATATTGGAATAAAATATCATAACATATACAGAACAGTGATAGACTGAACGATTTAAAATTCAATAACTTATTCATTTTCAGTATATTTTTCTTTGTAAGTTATAGAAAATTATATTATATTAGTTAAAATGTAATATTATTATATGTGGGTGTAGGTTTGTTTGATTTATTTATTTATTTTTATTTATTTTTAAACAGGTAATTTCTACCCAATTTTTTATATAAATACCGTGTATTTTAATCGGTCACAAGTGACATAGATAACCCTGAATAGTTAGTATCATTCACTTTATATAGTGAAGACGAGACTCCTAAGAGTAGAGAAGTGCACACACAGGTGTCACTAAATAGTTCGAATTAATCGAACATATGAAAGGTGCAGGTGATGTGATCATTTGCGGAGCCGTTTCGTAAAGCGTCAAATTAACACTATTTTCGAATCAAATGAATCCAAACATTCGAAAGAAACGACCGTGTCTCCATATCAATTAATAAAAATGACATTTTTGACACTCGCCAAGATAGGACTCGAACTCACGCATCCCAAGTATGCTGAATCGACACGGCATGCATAAACGCTTTATACCGCTGCGCTGAGTTATGGTATTTTAGAACTATTTTAATAAATATTAACACATAAAGAAACATAAAATAAAAAAATATATATAACATACACAAATGCGCCCCCATTTGACTTCGCCCCGGGGGCGCACGCTCACGGTCCGAGGCGACAGTTTCGTCGCGGGCCCCCTTCGCGCTCCGCCCCCCTGGCGGCCGGGATTGAATTAAATCTGGAAGGGACTCCGGGCACGTACGACGGGGGCCCCGGGGCTGGGCCCCCGGAATATACACCATTATAACGGTATTATCCCGGGGCAAACACGGACCCGGAAAAGCCTACAAACCGATGTATGAATATACACCGTAAGGCCTCTTTATATTACGGGGGTGGCTTTTTTTCACGTCTGCACAATAATATGTGTTGAATTACATATATGTGCGTTTTTACGGAAAGGTCACCTTTGGGGTGATTTTTGTGGATTTTTTTGTCGAGATGTTAATTGGTTGTTTGGGGGCGATTTTCAGTTGATTGTTGGGGTAGGTTGGAGGTTTTTTAATCGATTTTTATATATGTATATGTATGTATTTATTTATGTTTAGTTATCGAGTGTAAGTTTCGCTAAATAAATTATATTGAAATATTAGAAAAAAATCAAAAGTAGCACAATTTAATTAATACCTACAACTTACTATCTTACTAACTATGGCTACTTATCAGTTCGATATGAACTATAAACTCTATTGACTATATTTGAAAAAATTGGCATGAAATTAAAAAAAACCATGAAAGATAAGCAATCTTTATAATAATATATCTCAAATCAAATCCACCAAATCGACAAAACGTGCCCGTAACGAGATTCGTTCACATGTGGACGGATTCGCAGAAATCGCATTACCATCTCTCGGCAATACCGTTGAATGTTTTATAATAGGAAATTCTAAATCGCAGTCGAATTCAGCAAATAGGGTAAAAGCTGTATATACTACATTTACTCGAATAACTGGTAACATATTGGATCTGGTGGTAAACTCGTTATTTATCGCATTCGCGCGAAAGTTGGCTTGCGTGAATGCAGCAAATAGAGCGGAAATTACAGATTCGGTCTCGTTACAATTTCTTTTCGAAGAAATTTCCACGTACTTTTCCCTTTTTCCCTTTTAAAAGTCGCCTGCGCTACGGGGAAATAACGGCTTAAAGCATATTTGTTCCTGCGGATAGTATTCAGGAAAGGCTTTGAAGTGTTCACGCGTGCATATGAAAAGTATATGACACCATAAAATATAATATCAGATATATTTTTCTTACAAGAAAATTGTTATACTTGGTATTTATACGTCCTGAGTGAGCTCTTAAAGTGTTCCGTTTTCACCTGCGTCGTTTCTTTGCTTCGCTAACTACTCTATAAAAATAATTCTCCTATCGAAGTAAATGAGTTAGTCTGAAATAAGTCGTAAATTTCTCATATTTTTGTGCGAAATTGTTTAACTATTAATTAGAAATTTAAAAGTTTGGTTTCAAATTCAAATTTTATTCCGTTTATGGTTTCGAGAACTGTCGATAAAGTTTTGCGTACGTTTCGCAAGTTGCGCCCTTGAAACGTTCAAAATATTGCAAAAGTTTATTTTGACAGGAAGAAAAGTTTTCGGCGAAAGTGTGCGTACGACGAGAGAATTGGCCAGAATTTATTATGAAAATGTTTACTTTGACTTTATGAATGAAATTTTAATTTATATTTAATCTTTGTGATCCATCGAAAAAACTTGGTTAACCGATATTTTACTGGATAATATTTAAATCTGTTCCGTTTTAATTTATCTATGAAAATTTTCCGGTAAATTTCTTACGGTTTTCATAATCGCTATATAATAAAATTGTTCAAAAGAGGCGTACCGCATAACGTTTGAACTTAATGCGACTTTAATTATTTTCGTCTAGCAGTACAAAGAACGAACGGCGAGCTTTTGTACGGAGTAATTAAAAAATATAATTGCTCAGACGGCCGTTCTTTTGCAGCAAACACATACACACGATTACGAATACGCGAAATATATTGTTTGCACAATATCATACATTCCTGAAAAAAAAAAACAAAAGGCACAAAATTATTTTCTTCAATTTAAAGTGTTCACATAGACCAGTTCAATTACATTCAATAATATTACTTTTTATTACTTAAACTTAATGATTTTACTTAAATGATATGGTGAATCAAAAAAATAATTAAACCACAATTTCTATGATATTTCAACGCATTCATATGAATGAAAATATAGTACAATCCTTATGAAGAAGAATGTTTTCATTACATTGAATGAAATTTGGTTAAGGTAGTTTTTTTTTGGGAATTTATATTTGAAAAAACTATTTTTTATCAATTTGAGATTTATTATCTATTTCGACGATTTCTTTAGAGTAAGGTAATTTTGAATGATTTTGTTTTACCAAATAATTAATTGAAGAATTCACGCACGAAATGAAAATGTACATAGATAACTAGACTTAAGCTAAGTTTTACGTACCGCGACAAGCAGCACGCGGTACACGGCACGCAGCATGGTCAACAATGAGAACAACGGAGTCCATTTTGAGAAGATCCCATTGTTGACCACACTAAGTGTCACGTGCTGCTTGCCGCGCGCTACTTGCCTCGTTACACAAAACCTAACTTAAAAAGACTACACAAATTCAACAAGATCTTCAAATTTTCTCAAAAATACTCAAATTTCAAGCAATACCAACATTAAGAAAAAAACACATACGACAACACACACTGAAAAAAAAAATCCCAGACAATGCATTCCGCATAAAAAGCTCACATATCGAGAAAGACCGCTTTGCACAAAAGCACAAAAGACGACCGACCGCCAAGTCCCGAGTCGAAAGCGCATTTCAAAACCCACCCAAACCCCCAAGGCTTTTAATGAGGGGGAAGCTGGGGGCTGAAAAACTGAAACAGGTTGTTTTCAGCCACCGCCGACCATTGTTTCGATCGTCTGCGAGTTGCCGTTTTTTCGCTTCCCATATTTTTTTCAGCGGAAAATTGGTACACGCGCGTGCGATTCACCTTTTCAGACGGAGGCTTTTCATTTTTTCGACGTTTCGCATTTTTGTTTTTGTTTTTTTTTTTTTAATACGCTTTTGTTTTTTTTTGTGTGTTTTATGTGTATTTATGAGTTTCGCTAGGGTCGCTTCACATCTGAATCGACAGATTCGTGTTCATTTTTTTTAAGTTGTACTGAAGAGTTTTTATGTTATTTTTAATTAAAAAAAGCTTGATGATCAAAAATAATTATATATAAATTAGTAAAATTAATTGTGAAAACATCATAAAGATAATGGTGGTATTATTTAATGAAGATCGTTTTTCTTAATTGATAAAAATTGATATGGAGACACGGTCGTTTCTTTCGAATGTTTGGATTCATTTGATTCGAAAATAGTGTTAATTTGACGCTTTACGAAACGGCTCCGCAAATGATCACATCACCTGCACCTTTCATATGTTCGATTAATTCGAACTATTTAGTGACACCTATGTGTGCACTTCTCTACTCTTAGGAATCTCGTCTTCACTATATAAAGTGAATGATACTAACTATTCAGGGTTATCTGTGTCACTTGTGACCGTTTAAAATACACGGTGTGTATGTATATAAAAAATTGGGTAGAAATTACATGTTTAAATAAAAAAATATATATATATGTTTTAAGAATCATACATGAAGGATTTAAAATAAAACAATAATTCCTATAAGTGAAAATTTTACGAAAAATTAAAATTTATTAAACTTAATAAAAGTTTTTACAAATGTATGTAGGTATAGAAAAAAAATTAACTAACTGAAGTTTGTATGGTAAATTAGGGTAAGTAAAGTTCATGGAGACAATTTTATCATTAACGAATTATTTTCAACATTACATTTTCAAAATTATTTAGTAAAGTCATAACAAATAATATTTTTCTAAAATAATATTAAAAATATTTAAAGCTTCGATAACATCAATTAATATATATCATCGAACGATTGAAGCTAATCGAATGAAACGTTTCGATAAATTCGCCATTGACTGTTTGCTATACATTCCTCGCAAAATTTATGACTTCAGATTAAAAATAATTTATCGTATGTGTCCTCTTATAATAGTTACGCTATTAAGCTGTAGCCAAACATGATAACCCACAATACGAGTTTAAATGCAATGTCTGGCATTTTGTGTTGGCCCAGCTTCTGCGGTTTTTCATCTGTGTACCGGTGTGATATTGCCCTTATTGTGTCGTCACAGAGTTATTTATTCTTTTTTTCAGCTTTTTTCCAGGACTTATTCGACTCAGCGAACGTAATGATGGAATAAACGAGAAAGAATTTAGGCAAAACGACTTTTAGTATTACTGTATATTTCTTTATAAGAATATTTATTTTTGAAATTTTTATAATAATAAGAATGATATTAATTTGTTTTATATTAAAAAAAATAAAAATTAACACAATAATTTAAAAAATATCTATGTTAAAGCCTCACATCGTTCGAAAGCGTCACGCGCATCGTAAAAGTAAAACGTTCAGTACAAAGTTAAAACGGCGGTTTAAGTACGCGTGGAAAATTACTCGTGTCACGTCAACTGTCACATTTAACCGGATAATTCTAAACGCGGATCCACGAGATAGTTTCCCGCCAAACAGAATTCGAAATTATAATCCAGCATCTCGCTTTCGGACGATTTTTTTCCCGCCACGATTATATTATATTTGCGTTTCGCACAAAGTGCGGAAGAGAGGAAACGATTTTCAGCGCAAATACGGAATAATGCGAACGCTCGCATACATATCTATTCCGAGAGTGGACACAAAGGGTTAGCGTGATTTATTTGTGAAGGTAAATTAATGGTATGTAGGCTGTTTACACAACACTCGCGGCGCCAGATAATTTTCCGGACAAGGAAAAACGACGAGTAAAAGTCGATCGTTACGTACTGGAAAATGGCTTTTTCGCTATATATCATTTAGCGTAGTTCTGTTCGGCGGGGTTCGAGGGAAAAAATCTAGGTTATGGGCCCAGTTTGTAATTTGTATGTTACAGCTTATTTCTCTCGAGTGTTCGTTATCGTTTGTTCGGAGCGAATAAGCCGAAGATTTTTTAGGAAACGTATTTGTATTTTTTTTTAATAAAAAATAAGCATTTCTTGTTATTATGATAATTCATCGAATATAAACACCCATATAAAATTGTCGAACCATGCGAAAACCTTCGCTCATCAAATCCCCCATTCACCATCATCCTCGTCACACTTGCTGACATAATAAACATAATTAATTTGATCCATCAAGCATAAACATTCATAAAACTCTCATCAAGCGAAACGCTCGACAGCATCACACCAACACTAACAATGTTCCCGTTGAGTAGAGATTCCCTAAAGCTGACTGAATATTTCATAAACGTTCACGTATTTTTTCTCCACGTACACGTGCGCTATTTCGATGCGTATTTACGTTGTCCGTGAATTTTTCATTCGGCCATTGAATCCCCTGTTTCAGGGAGGCTTTCAGAACCTAGCTTGGTGGGGTGGAAGAAGGTCGCTTTCGGTTCTTTCAGCTCGTTTTATTTGCTGAAGCAAATCGAAATTGCCGGTCTTTCATGCGGTTGGATGTCGCGAACGAGCGTGCATTCTGTCGAATGTTGGTTTCTTTAACTAAACTCGGATATTACATGTTTGGATTTCGATGGGTTTTGTCGGTTGGTTCGATTTATATGGGGATGTGGTGTTTGTCGAAGATCCTTGTTTGTTTGGACGATTTGTATTTGGTTTAGTTGTGTGTGTAATGGAATTTGTTTGAATTCTGCATTGTATTGCAGATATAAAAATACACGAGTATTATTTAAATGTGTCGATTGTAATCGTTAGATTGCCATGTCCATTGTTGCAAAGTTAATAAAACGTCATGTTTATTAAAGAAAAAGTGTCGTTTATGCGTAATTAAAATGAGTCTAGACGCTTAAAAGTATAAACGATCAAATGAGAAATTGAAAAATATATACATATATAATATAATATGTATGTAAGTCAAAGTTCGCTTAAGAAGTACGTAATTGAAAACTCGAGACTTTGGAGCAATTTAGTACTCAGACGCGATTCTGTTACAGAACAAAAACCATTTTTTGCTCACAAACTAAAACGTTCATTAAAAAATGCATTTTCAAGTTCATTTTATAAAAAAAATCGACGAAAACATTCCAGACTTAAACGTACTTCAAATTAATTCGAAAATACTTCATTTTAAACTTATCAGAAGAAAAATAACGATATTCGATTACACAGTGAAACTTTTTAAAGCGCACTCGATATAAATCAACCCAGACTACAGTTGGGGTTCATTTATTTGATATTTAAAGCAACATTCATGCTAAAACATAAAATTTTCTAGAGTCACGTACTATTTAGACTATCTATGCTTACTTTTTCGCGGCGATAATGAAATAGGACCCTTTTTCGAGCGCGTTAACTTTACGATCCGAAGAAATTAGGGAAGTTTATCGGCGCCGTGGGTCAGAGGGAGGCTACTTGGATTTTCAAGGGCCGACAAGTTTATCTGGCAAGTCCCTGAAGGTGGTACGATTGATGGAAAACCCGCGGGAAATAAATGCCGCCAATCACCGGGCCTATATCTTCACTGTTCGTGGAGTTTCGACAGCGGTGGGTATACTCGATGATCGATTGATCAATTTTGAGTCTTTTTTCCTCTGGTGGGGTTAATTGTTCTTTTTGTATTGGGAAAAGACGATTTGAGGTATATAAAGTGGTCGTTTTTGCAAAATAATTCAAGTAAGTGGTGAAAAAATGTCCATTTAGAGAAGTTCTATTGTAGTCCTTTGTTCTTAAGTCAATCCAACATTAGAAGCCAAGGATATATGTTCATAATTGCACATGGCCAAATTTTAAGAACGTCATATTTAAAGTTGAATATCAATTAGGAATAAAGAAATATTCGAAAGTTATAAAGCAATATGATGAAATATTATTTCATTAAAGTATTTCAAGTCTTTGAGCCTTGTGTTGTGTGTGACTCGACAATTTTTGTTCCCCGTATCTGTATTCGGAAAAATCTCTGGAGTTGAAAGAGTCAATTCAAATCTCGAAACTGATTTTATTCAATTTGAAATCGAACGAATTGACAATGAACATGCATGTATTCTAAAATAGTTTTTGTGTTTCAGTAGGTAATAAAAATTTGTCACTAAAACTACATTACTTTAAGAGCCATTATATATTTTGAAAAAATCTAGATTGACGAAATAAATATGAAAATACGTTAAATACAAAACATTGATAAAATTTTTATACTATATTTCTTATATCCATCAATCGAACAAATGAAAAAAATCAACGAAATCTCGCAATGACCGCAAAACACGTCGCAGTGAAAAAACCGCCATGTTTCAACAAATTCAATCGATAAATCGCGTTTTTCGGGAATTTTTTTCGCAGTATGGGGATAAATCGTTTATTTTTTTCCCTCGCCGTGCTTGTGACACATTTCCTCGATGAAATATGAAATAATAAAAGTGTACCGCGTTTTTGAATCGAGTTACACGGCGAACCCCCCGCTACCATCTAGTGCGGGATTAAACGAGTGCCATTGTTCATGTAAAAGTGCTACGAGAAAAAAAAAAAACACCGAAAAATTCGCACGAAATATTAAATTGATATATATCGAGGGATCAAGTCGAAAATTTTTCATTTTAATATATTATTCCATGTATCAAAGTTGAAAAATTAAATTCGAATTCGTTCGGACGAACGAGTGAATCCATTATGAAAACGTTTCAGAGTGTATGATAAACGATTGAGTTTATCTGTTTGGTTATTCTCAAATCGTCCGTTTGTATGTGAATATTAATGGTTTAGCGGTTTCGGGTCAGCGCAGAAGTTAATCCATTACGTTATTGTTCTTGTGAAATTTAAACATCACACACTGAGCACGAACACCATTCTTAAATCAGAAATCCAATTCATATAATATATCTATTACAGATAAATAACATTTCTAATATAATTATGCAATATTGGCCATCGAAGTATATTTTTTGTACACAACGAGCACGATAAGCATCTCCGTTCCGATAGACCATTAATTTCGCTCTCAATCACGTTTATTCAAATTCGATTCGGCTTTCGAATGTAATGCGGCATTTATAAGCAAGCCTCGGCTCGATATTATTAAATCTCGCAAAGTTTCTTTAACTGCACTTAAACGTCGATCCGCAAAATAAACTATAACCGTTTCGATTTCAATATTCGTTCTTTTGCAGCAATTCCGGACGGAAAATTGAACAATACACTTAATTGGATCCACCCGATTCGATTAACGAACCGTATTCGATTTTATAGTTTAGATAAATATACACAACGTTCGAGATAAAGATTAACTTTTTATTGGAATACAATATTACATTATTGGATAACCTTTTCGATAAAAAATGTATTATGTACCTACAGATTATTTCGATCTAGAGATTATATATAAACGATACAGTTAATATTGTACGTTTTTATACTGAATAGAAGCAATATATAAATGAAAAGTAATAAGAATATTGATTCTATGAAATTCATATTCATATGAAATTAAATGATGAAATGCGAACAGTTGAAAGTGTGTGTGTGTGTTATTCGATTCGTCGAACCAAACTTATGATCAAATAGACCTTTGAAGGATTTTCATGAAAATTGGTAAAATAATATATTTTCAGAAAGGTTACAGAATGAATATTTAAAATTAAAAATAAATAAGTTTTCTTTTTCTCCAAAATACAAGAAATATATTTCACACATTTTAAAAGTTATAAAATGCACTGGAATGCAAAATTATGCTTAAATTCGTTAATATTGATTTAAATAGAAAAACTATTTCATTTTTAATAATCATATGAGTATTTTTTGAAAATTCCAGTACCATTTTTTGCAAACTCCATAAAAATATTCAAATAAGAAACCCGACTCTATCAAAGAATATTTTTACTTAATAGCCATATTATTTTCATTCATTTTTATATAATTTCCTAAGTATTATCTATTCTATCTATTTTATTTCAATACTAAGCAATTCAAACATCTACCAATTTAATCAAACAATCCGAAAAAACGTACAAATCTAAACAATCACCAGTACAACTAATTGTGAGCGTAACCACGCTTTTCTGAAATATTCACAACATCAACTAAAAATCTCAACATCAAAAACCAAAAATACACCGATGCACCCTCAAAATATATATTTTTCAAGATTCCACAAGACACTGTTTCCATTTTGGAGACTCGGACGATAAATTCGACACCGGAGTCCTTCGGCGCCCCGATACATCTCCGGGGACTCCGCGTGGCATTATCGAAACTTTTTTTTTTCCCTAGCTATTTTTTATATTTTCACGTCGAGATTTCTTCCAACACACACTCGCTTTTCAGCGAACCCTTTTCTGCGCCATCTTATTTATTTATAAGGCGGACCGCGCTGAGTGGGGGCCATATTTCCGAAGTGCGCACTCCACGAAAATTGGCGAAAATTTCGCGTGTGCGTGGAATCAATTTTTTTTTTTACACAGAAATCATATTAAATTTAAGGTTTTTCTGATTCATTTGGCGCGTTGAAAAAAATATGATATGAGAGATTTTTTCTTTTGCGCTTTGTCGATCGGGAGAGTATTGTGTGCGAGTTTTCGCGAACGTGGATTTGAATTTAGTAGAGGGTTTTTAAGTAAAAATGTAATGTATTTTTTTCGTGATGTGGAAAAAAATCTTACAATCGGATCAAAGAAAAATCTATATTTTTTTTATATAGATTTTGCTATTGTAATTTTTTTTACTTATTCGTATAAATATAAAGATATAGAATTATTTTATTGGAATAAAAAAGCTTATGTTTTTTTGTTGTTTTTATGAAAAAAATATGTACGACACATACATAAATGCAAAAATTATCATGATTTTTAACAATATTCTCGAAATTATCTAGTAATGAATAATTGTCTGTAGAAAATATCGACGACCGCCTGTTAAAAAAAAAGTTATAAGTTATTGAATGCACTTATTTTATGCAACTTATAATAAGAGCAGATTACAGTTTACGCTTCATTATGTCAAAAAGACAAATTAGCGCCACTATAATAATAGATAAGATGATTTTAATAAATTCCCCGCATTTCGATTTTGAACAAATATAAACAAATTCATGATCTGAAGCGGAGAGCTTCTTGCGCGTTCTCAAGCCACATTAAGCGAAACACAAGAAAAGCAATATAGAAATACGAAAAACCATGTAATTCCATCGACAGAAGTAAATCCGGAATACAAACGTAAACGTTATTCAACGTTTCCTTATTTTATCCGCGTACTGGATTACGGTTCCGTATTGCCGCGATCCCCGAAAAGCCCTTTCCCTTTGAGCCGGAAAGCTCCCGTTTTTCCGATTAAATAATCAATTACGCTTTTTTACCCCTCATCCCTTATACTTCTCGTTCCTACGAGCCTCGTTCGGGTCGTTTATTTTCTAAACATATCGATAATTACGCGGGTTCCCTTTGATTGTGGCCCTCGCAAAGGGAATAAATAGTACGCGAGCTCGCACGGGAACGGTGACTAATTAAACTCGCTTTTTATGTCGGAGGATTTCGTGTTTTTTTTTTCCCCATTTTATTTTTATTTCGTTCGGAGGGAAACTTTCCACACATCAAAGGAATGGGAATTTTCCGATGGAAAGCGATTTTTCCGGATACGCGTACCGAGCGGTGAACGATTAGTGTGTAAATGTGCATGAGTTATTTGCATGACGTTTGTACGTGTAATTGATCAGAGGTTTTGAACAATTTTGATTATGTTCGAGTGAAATATTATGAACGTAATATTTACGATTGTATAATTTATGAATATATTAAAAAAAATGAATGATTTCATAAAAAAATCTAATTAATATAGGTAAATACTTCAGTTATGTAAAATATTGTGGAACAAAACGTATTTTTCAACAAGTCTCATTTAGTAAATTTTATATGAAAATATGATGTAATTCAACAAAATTTAACAATAGCACCATTTATCTAAAATTTTATTCATAAACATTCACCGAATAATTCTCAAATTGAATTTCTACTTTAAAAAAAATTTTGATGCTTAATAACACATTTGATTTCATTACGAATTTTTTCAAAAAATATTGATTCTCTAAATACATTGAGATTTTTTAAAACAAAATAAAATTTATTATATACAAATTCAACTTTAAAACTTTCCAATATTTGAACTTAACGTTAATTCAAAAATATTTCCTAGAAGCGAACGTAACGTGCGAATAAGTATCGAACGAACGAACGAACGAACATTCGAAGCGGCACACGAAAAATAATAATTAATTTACATATTCGTTACCCGACCAGAAAAAAATTACATCCTACGAACGAAAAAAAAACCCGAATGAACGCAAAATACATACACACACACGTAAAGTAAACACGTAATTTCTGGTTTGAATTTTCGAGAGTTTTTCCGCGCGAATTCCGCGCTTCGACTGAAATCTGCACCGTTCGGAATTCAGCTGCGAGCTGAAAAATCGCACAAAACGAGACCGGAACCGGAAAAAGCGAGCTTTCGCCCTTTTTTCAGCGTTCGTTTTGTTTAGTTTGCGAGAGCCGAACGTAGGTCCAGATACTCGTATAGTACGTACCGGGCGCATGCATTTTCGCGTTGTAGGAGGGTTTCGGATTTTTAATTGGAACGGAGAGTGCGAAACTTTCTCAAAGCGTCGTTTCGCTGTTGGGGTTTATTTTTTGTGTTTTTGTCGTTTCGATGTATTTTTCCGGCTGTGCGAGTTTTTTTTTTCTATGTGTTTAAGGTAAAGTTTTTCTTTTTAGCATGATGCATAGTGAAGGTAATGAATTTGTTAATTAATTAAGTGTACAGTTGCAACTTTCTCTTGCTGCATAAATAATATTCAAACTTAAAATATATGAATGTACGCGTAATATGAAATAATTTTTCAATTCTGGAAAAAAGCTTTGAAACTATGGTTGCCGATATGATAAACATTTAACGATTTTAATCTGAGAATATTGTATACCACTGTATAGCTAAGGTCACAATCGTAAATAAATAAATCTGAAATTATTCGCTTACTAATACAGATAATTATAGTTGTTAAGATTCTTTCTATACAGCCTGAAAATTTTATATTTATCATTGATTTAAATCAATATGAATATTCGTACAATGTGATACATTTTAGAAAAAAAGTGTAATTCTCATTGTATGAAAAAGTCGTTTTATACTCAATAATCTTTTGTAGAATTTACAAAAATCGCATTATTTAGTCGTCGACCAAAATCGAGATCTTTCAATCATGTCAGCGTCAAGGGTCTGTAGAGATCAAAGGCTCGTTCGATCGCAAAATAATTGACCGCAATTTAAGATCGTCCCGAAGTCGATTTAAACTTTTTGACGAGGTGACCTTTTTTCATTAATTCGGCGAAGGCACTCACCCTTTAAGCCCGAATATAAACGAACTTACGGAGTAATTTTAACCCTCGATATCGTTTCAATTTGCATAACGTCCGATAATAAATCGAAAGGATCAATAGAGATAACTGTACTGTGTTCCGGATCGAGATTTTCGGATTTGCTACGTACGTCTATTACGTTAAATTGTCTAAACATTAATACATATATACGTTTTTTTTTCGGACAGTTATATGCGAAAATGATACGTTTAATGTTCGAGCGATAAAAACGAGATATAGCCGCTGTGCGAAAGGGTCGAGATGATCATACGCGATGAAATTATTTTATGACCATTAAAGGAATCGGTTTAATTAAAGCGAAACGCTCATAAATGTCTAGTGAAAATGAAATTTTACCGGAAGCGCCATCGCAATTTGTTAATAAATGTAACTTCTCCGTATTTCACAATTTATACGTAATATAATATTAAGCCCACGTATATAAAAGCCTTTGCTCAGTGATTGCTGAAAGAGAACAATCTAGCTGAAATTTTGACATTGTGCTCATTGGAATATTTGAAATTTATATGACTCGGAATACAAACAGAGTTAACATTTTATGTCATAAACATCAATTGCAAATAATATTTGAAACAAATTGATAGAGAATAGATTTCTCTTGAATGTGTACAGAATGGACACTGAAAGATTAAAGACTTTGAAATGCTCATATATAATATTTAACAAACATTTAGTATTTGACAATATTTTATAAATTATATATGAAATATTGTGAAATATAAAAAAAATATATATTAACTAACTACTGTATTTCATAAAGGGCAAAAAAGCCATTTTTATCGATATTGAGTTAAGTACAGAAAATGGTTCTAGGTATGATACTGAACCATTTTCTGTACTTAACTTGGTTTCGATAAAAAAAATCACTTGTGCTCTTCGTGAAATTCAGTCGTCATACTGTAGTAGAGTATGAGATAGTTCACATGACATCAACTAAACGAAAACTAAGACCAAGAGACATACAAAGAAAGGCCAACATGTACATATCTTATGCATAATGCAAATAAATGAGATGGCAATATTTTTAGGTCTCCGAACTGTTTCCAATGTTACCAACTAAGAATAAACCTATACAAAAGTAAAAATAATCGAATTTTTCATACAATCTCCTACATTTTTCTACAAATTTCATCGATCCCAAAACAACAATCGACCCCAATTGGAATGATGGAACATCTCCATCGACAGCGGCATTATTGGATTCGTCGGTCGCATTACTTTCACTTATTGCCGACCGTACGTCCGAACCAACACCTGGGCTATATCCCGCGGGGCTATATAACCCACACCCCGAAGGATTAATATCGTCGGCCAATTAATCACGATAATTTATAGCCCACGTTACGATTCGAGTGATATCGGCGGACCACGGCTTCGGGGTAGAAGCCGCAAAGGGGCCGTTGAATAATTGAACGCGAGAGACGAAAGATTGACCGTCGTGGAGGCGAAAGTAATCTGAGATGTTCAGATTTAAGCCCGCGGTTAAAATAGGCCACGTGTTGCCTATTGAACTATGCTAGTTTGTATCTGAAGGGTTTACATTGTTGTGGATTGTGTTAGAGTTTGATTATGTTTAGTAGATACGCCCTGAAGATGGCTTTGGTAAGTTATCGTATGGGGGTTTCACTTTCAATGTGATTTTTAAACAAATATTTGATGGATAAATAAATATATTTTAACGCCATACATGTGAGTCTCTTATATAGACTTCAGAATTTCTACCGACTGATAGTTTAGTCGGGCAATTTTTTAGTATGGGTTATAATTGTTGTCATGTGTGCGCTTCTATGCGTTTCCATACTGTTTAAAGAATTCGATTTAACGACCGGTCAATAATATATCTGCGTGATCCTTAAAATCATCAATTTCGTGAAAAATTATCTTAAAAAATGATCAGATGAGATTAGTGCGACTCATAGTGATGATGTTTGCATGAATATCATAAAAAAAATAACAAAAATATTAAAAGAGTCATATGTATTCATTCTATTCTGCATGACATTCTTATAAGCAATTCATAATGAATTAAAATTAATGTTTCATTATTAATGAGTTAGTTCTGTTTTAATTCCATCCACGTAATCGAGATGGAGGAAATTAAAGTATCTTTATAACCGAAGGAGTTTCGCATTTCGTAAGTCATACATAAAATATACCTCAAACTCGAGTTATCCGGATCGGTTTGACTTTTGCGTTTTCCGGAACGCCGATTGTGTTAAATCTCTCGTTTTTCGGTTAAAAAGATGGCAGGGGTTATAACTTTTAAATTAAAATACTCGGGAGGGATTTCGCGGGCCACAACGTTTGATTCGATTACGTTTCGCTACAAAGTTTCAACGTACTTGCCAAGATTTTTAACTACGAATCGTTCTGATCTGAATTCGGATTAAATTTGCAAATTGATTCGTACGGGAAATAATTTCCGAAGTCGCATTAAAGGATTAAAAACGTAAAAAATACTCTCCAATTTCATTATCTGAGTTGAAAGAAAATAATATAAAATAAATACATTGATGCAAGTATTATATAATATTAAATTTTTACATCGTCTGTTTTATGATTGGACTCGGTTGTAAAATGTTTTAATATTATTTTATAGTGAGTCGATGTGAAGCTTCGATAAAAAATAATATGCGGTATGAAAGTAACATCAGAAACGACATCTTTATTTAATTTAATTAAATTACGAATATAAAATGCAAATTATTAATAAAAAAAATACAAACTCAATTTCCTTCAGAAATACAATCTCGACTGAAAAATAAAAACATCTCATCCAATAAAGGAAAACGAACAAACTGACTCGAATAAAAAAATATGAATTCAAACATAAAGCGACGCCTTAAAACAAGTCACTTATCGCGACACGACCTAGCCTTCGAACTTCAAACCGCACTTTATACATTACGACACAGCCGAAAAAAAAAAGACAAACGAATACGCAAAACGAATAAATCCCCATCCCATGAGTATGAGAAAGTATTAAAAAATGCGAAAATAAGTTTTAAACGAGGCCTCGCCCCGAAATTGATGGTGTGCACGGGGCTTAAGGACGAGACGCTTTTCCTTTTCATTTGAAAGAAACGAGAAGGAGAAGAAAAAATAGCGACGGAGAGAAAGCTAATTTCATTTAACGAGTCAGTTATCCCATTCTCCTCGCATTTTCTGGTCTCTTGTTATTTTTTATGCGACTATATAAAATATAAGGCGAAAGATACATAAGTAACGGTAGCTTTATTGGGCGTATCGTTTGTACAAGGTATATAAGGGAAGGATGGGCCCCCGAGATCCGATTTTATTACCGGTATTAGGGAAACCGCGGATTTTATTAGGGCATGCAAATTAAATGAAACGCGAAGGAGAACGTTTTTTAAGGGCTCCACTTTTTTCTTTTCGTTTTTAATAGGCGAAGAATATGAGAATATGAGACGGCGCCGGAAGGCTTTTCGATTTCCTAACGTTTTTCGTTCGATCTGCTTGTGATTGTTAATGCTCGATTTGGTATTGGGTATTCGTTATTGTACGCAATTTTGTAATATGTTTGTGTTTTGTTTTATTTTAGAGGAAAATTAAGGCACGCGCCGTTGATAATGTATGAAAATTTGCTAAATCCAAGCCAAAGAGGTCGAATTTAGAGCGAAATTTTCCGTTTTGGCAAAGGACTCGAAAGTCATATATTTTGTAGACATGCTAAATTTACCCGAATGTGTATCTACACTGTCATCTGATTAGATTGTTTCCAAATTCGTACTGAAACTTCTACGCGTATTTATTGGAAAAAATAAATCGAAACAACAAAAGGATAAGGATAATAAAATATTTTGTCGAACAAATTTTTTTTCAGATGAATGATTCAATTTTATCATTTAAAATACTATCAAATAGATCATCGTGGATTAAGCAATGCATTAAATAATAGCAAACACAAAACGTTCGCAAACAAACGAGCAATGACTCGCACACCATACATCACAATCAGACGCATTATTTAATTTCGCGGGGATAAATACACAATCTATCTCGCAATATTCGCAATCGCACAATGGGGAACGAACATACGAAAGCAAATATACATACATTTATATAATAATAATATATAAACGTCAGAATGAAAGTCGTACATCTTCCGTGCCGTCTGAGCAAATTCCCGGCAATCGAAATGCTCCCGAAGAATTCGGGAGCACCTCACACCATAAGGATACTGATATATCATAATGGTGTGAGGAACACCATGGGGTGGTAAAAGTTGCCAAGAATTCCGAAGAGTAAAGCCTCTTCGACAAATGTGCTGAAATTGAGTACCGACTGTTTTCTATTTTTTATTTCATGTTTTTTGAATTGAAACTATAAGATGTTTCTATAAAAATTTGTAAAGAACAATTAAAAATTGTGCATATTTCATAATGAAAATTTGATAATACATTCGAATGTGCAAACATCATAAATTACTTCAATAAAATTTGTGCGTTTAAGATTATTTCGATACGGAAGATTTCTGCCCTTCTTCGGCGTTCTGGTAAGGAGCAGAGATTCGTTTAAGTATCGTATCAAAATGGCTTTCTGTCTCATTTGGAGAGAAATTTATGGCTATTCAACAATCGTAATATTTTCTGTTTAATTATAGTCGTGCTCTACATAAATGTTTCTTCGGTAACGTTTCGCCATAAATTGGCCCCGTGGCCTGCGTAACAAACCCACTTCAAATGTCGTATATTTTCTTTATCCTGAAAGAGATACAATCCCATGTGAGCATCGGAGCACACACGAACGTGTATTTTATTTAATGAAATATATCGCTATAAGATATTTTATTACGTATGCTTTAAATCTAGATAAAAAATCTGTATACAGAGCATAAAATGAATTAAAAAATAGAACTTTAACGTTAAGACTTTAACTCTACCGGTATTACAGGGACAAAGTTGCACTAATGAACTGAAAGGATTTCGAAGCGTATCCTTAAACCTTAACCGGGCATAGTTCCAGGGTCGAGCAGCCGATTCTCATATATCACTATGAATTTCACATTTCGTGTTCGTGTACAATATTGCTATAATATTATATAATATTATATTATACAAGTGTATGAAATTTCGCGTAGGGGCTGTCAGCCAGCGTAATGCAAAACGAAAATGTCGCGCAAAATGAAAATATAGGACTTGATTTGTCACAAAACGTATTTCGCTATAGGAAAAGCGTGTGTTGTACGCGAGTTTTTCCATAACGCGTATGCGAATGTGCATGAAAATTTAATAATGGGTATCTCGTTGTATATTATGACGATGATACGAGCTCCGAATTTTATGAAGTGTTTTTTATACTTATTAGATTTTTCAGAGTGGAACGATAGTATGGTTAAGGTTGAGGTGTATGAGAGTTGAAAGAAATGAATTTACATATTCATATATTTTTAATTAAAAATATTGCTTTATCAGAATATTCATAGAAAATTATAGTTTTTTACATGAAGATTATATAGTTGTATTTCAGATGTTTTCCTCCACAGTTTTCAACTTTTCGGAGTCAATTTAAATAAAAAAAAATTCTTTAACTGAGTTCATCAAATTCAAGTATTCCTCAAAAATAATATGAAATTCTTATATAGATCTTCAGAAGTGAAGAAATACAAGTATACATAACAAAACATTGATAGAGCTACATTCAAAGATGAATACAGAAATATTGGAATGTTGTCAAATCATATGATAACTATATGAGTAAAAAGTATAAAACCGTTTATATATTTATCAAGACCAAACAAAAGGACACATTCAAAGACAATTTCAAACCCATCATCTTGAATTCGTCACATGCACCCTTTACCATTTAGACCCTTCATACACAATATATTAGATAAAAACCCAAATTTGTCCCGGCAATATCACATCATTCAACCCTTTTCTCAAACCCACAAAGCGTTCTAAAAATAACCATCGATTCACAACGACACCCATCTCGACTATCCTCGAAGCAATTTTCGAAAAGCTCGCGATATGCACACGCACAAAGCGCATGATGGATGACTTCCACGGGACATATCGCGTTATAATAACGAAACCCCAACCCGTCACGGTCTCCTATCATGCATGATATATATAATAAACGATATAATATAATATAATAAAACGGCCGATTTGTCGAGCCGTCGAGGTAGAGTTAATTCGCCATCGGAGCGAGTCACTTAAGTGGCGGAGCGCGAAAAGCCGTACCGGAATAACTCCAGAAATTGAAATAGTTTGCGCGGAACGAACTGAGGGGCGGTCGTTATTGGGGATGAGATTGGGGGTGGTTTTAGTGTCGTCGAAGCGTTCGGTTGCGGTTTTGGTCGATTGGAAATTCTCCATCTTGATTTTTGCGGATTAAAAGGGTTTTTCTATACAATAAGCCGGACTTAAAGCTTATAGTTCGAATATTTTTTCAAATTTTGAGATTTTTTTTAAATAAAAATATTACAAAAATTTGTAAATGCGACCATCACGCAAAGTAAAATACTCGGTTGTGATTGTATATTTACAAAAAATTCAATCGTATAAACATTTTATTGCAAATATTCTTTTGAAAATTATTCGAATGTCCTAAGAATCAAACTTGTGAATATTAGAATTTGAAACAAAAAAATAAGCTTTTTTGGAATGATTGTAGTATAAGCATAAAGAAAAATAATTATTTCATTAACTAACAAATATTATTTTCAGTTTCAACTGAAATCTCTAGTTTCAAACAATAAATACTTCAGATTCTAGAGTATTTATTTGCATGCTATTGCAATTTCTAGTCATGAAAATGGATGGAATGTATGTTTGTAACAAATGTTAGAGTTAGTGGAGAGATTGTTTTTCTTAATGCTTACATATAACTTTTCCGAAAACGTACATTTTTCCTTGTCTTCAAGAAGATTCTACAAAGGACAAAATTCGAACACGAGGAATCTGAACAAATAATACTATTTTTGTCATCGAATATTCACATTAATATCATTTTTTCAAGTTTAAATGTATATAATTCAGTCATTTTAATAAATATACATTCATATAGACAAAATCGGTATTGTATATTGTTTATATATTTTGTTAGTGTATATTCTGTCATTATTGCGAGACTCCGATCACCTCCTTTCATCTCGACATCCATTTAATTAAATTTCACAACCTCGGGAACGAGAGTCTGTCAAAGCTGGCACACTTTCGAAATGACGACTTTTAATATAGATCGAGAGATTTTCGCACTCGGACTCGATATAGCTATGTATTTTCCATCTAAATTTTCTTTCACATTTTCCCCGACGAAGCAGGTGAGAACAATGTTTAAAATAACATAACGTCATCGTATTTATAATATAACGGACGAACATACGCGACATTGTACTCTTTTGATATTAACGAAGCTAGCTACCGTGAATTTTTCTCATTGAATATATAGAGCGTGTAAATGAAAATTTTATTCATAAAACACCCTTTCGCAAAATAAATTTATACAACGCTTAAGTCCACAGAAACCAATTAAAATAAAAATAGACGGTAAACACTAGAGACACCGAAGAGAACGGAGGCGCCCCGAGTCCGGTACATTTACCGCTCGTTTAAATGCGAGACGCTTGTTTGTGTGGCCAACAATTAAAAAACTTATTAACGAACAATAGTATCCTTCGTCTCCGAGGAAACGGCGTCTTCGCGCTAATTTTCCGTTTTCTCAAATTTTCATTTAACTTGCAGATTGCGATTTAACGCGAGCCGCAATCTCCGAGAGTGTGCTCTATATATAAATAATAAGAGTGCCATAATCCAGTATTTTTATATGGTTTTGAAGCTTATATTATGCTTTGGGTTTGCGTGAATGTGGTACAGAAGTTTGAATATGTACTCACCGTTGTCGGTTTGTCGATTGTCCTCTTGAATGCACCTCGAATAGAATTCTGGGAATTGCGAATACGCTTCTTGCGAACTGAAAGTCAAACATAATAACATAGATCAATAAAATATATTCACTATGTAAATGAACAGGGTCAGTTGGGTTAAGTGAGGCTCGTGGAGTAAGTTCAGATTTCATCAATATCAAAATCGACCACACTTACTCAGTGAGTTGTACTTAACCCGACTGAGCCTCTTGCAATTGCTTTTTCAAACATTAAAAAATATTTCATATTCAAATGTAAGTATAGAAAGCACTTGTTATATTAATACCTCATCACTTGCAACATAATTCAAACAAAAAATTCGCAATTTTTTTCTACAACACGAACCGCGATTCCGCGAAGTCTCGCGCAAAAACTCTCTCAATCCCGACTCGACCCTTAAAATCCATACATAATAGAGCCGTTCATGCAAATTCGGAGCCCGAAGACACTCGACAGGGCGAAATTGTTTAATGCTTTGCCGGAGTGGAAAGTCTCGAGTGTCCTCGAGTCCCGGCGGCACTCGTTTGTCATTGGTGACCAAAAGAAGACGCCAAGTTCGGAATTTCAATTTCGAATCCGATGTGCAGCGAGTGCACCATGAAAAGCTTCATTAAAACGAATCCAGTTCGATTCCGGTCACAAAGGCAAGGGACACGATAACAGGACCTCTTGTTTGCAAACGTGAGAGCGAGCTTGAATTTGCAACTCAAAGAACGGCAACTCGACGTTTACTTTTTTTTTTAATATCTCCATTTAAAACGAGAATCGATTCATACAACAATAAAATAGTACGGTTTTCATTTTATGCAAAACATAAGTACCAAAATGTAGTGCAAACTATTGGCACGACACTCGATGTGTTGAGTTAACTTTGGTATTCGTCTAAGTTGAGTATAGTTTGATAGATTATTGTGTTGATGGATTTCTCAAAAGCACTAATTTACTCATTATAAATATGACACTTCGGTTATTCGTATTAGATTTTAAAAATAAAAATTAATTTGTTTTTATGGAAGATGGTGTAGAACGGTATTTGCGTTGGTCAAGGTATGTTGGTTCTTGTTAGAATGTATGACGTGTTAGAGCTGGCGATCCCTTTAGTACAAAGGCCTTAAATGTTTACATTTGGGACATTGGTCACTGCTAATGAACGGACAAAGATACTAAAACGTTCACAGACGCGTTTTGGTCCGAATGTATAATATTATTAACTTCAAGGACATGGTAATGTGATAATTCAAAATTAAATATGTATTATACGAAGCAGCTTAAGTACGAAATATTACAAATATTTTTAATATTCATAATAAATGCCAGTTCGAAACCGATGTTGATACGATCACCATTGCTAATTTCCTGTTTTTATAAATGAGTTGACCTAATTTATTGCATATAACAATGATGAATTTAACAAACGTTACGTAAATAAATATATGTATAACGTATACGGTGTGGATATAAATCGTGTTATTAGACACTCTATCAAAAACACTCCCCTGGCGTCAATGTGTACATACACTGACACGGTTCGGTGACATATTTCACAATGAAAATCGAAGTGAGAGAAAATTCAACCAACATCTTCCAATACCTCGTTATCAGTATATAACATGCTATAATATAAATTTAAAATAAATAAATGAATTTGAAGAAGAAATTATAAGATATTATAGGAATGTTTTCGTGTGGAAAAAAAAAGATATCGTTACGTAAAAAAATGTTGATGTTTTGTTTCTAAATTAATGATATTATGTATTTTTGTCATTGTTAGATACATTTTACACATGTATTTTTAAATTATTATATGTCGGTTTATTTTCCATACGAGCTTGGCTTTGTCATATGAGTGGTGTGGTATGTCATTCTCACTCAATCAACCAATATATCGAAACTGATGGAGTATGACACGATATCGTTCTGCCTTAGTACCATACGAGAGATTTGTTAAATTATATACATTCAGACAATTTGGGATATTTTAATTTCCAATAATATTTTCGAAATAATGTGGACAATAATTAAAAAAACCTCGAACATGCAAAAACACCATATTCAAACTGTTCACGATCGTTCAAGCAGTTCAATTTTACGACACTTTTCCGAAGAATTTTCCTAAAGGAAAAAAAAAAATAAAATGAAAACACAAGATTGGAAATTTCCTATAGGTCCTCTGAAAACGGTCGTTTTCCCGCCTCATTGACCGTGCATGCAATTTATACGAAAAAGCACTTTCGGAAAATCGGCCCAGATTAAAAATTTGCATACGTATGGTATATTTTCGGCATAAAAACATACATATTAGATATTTTAGCGAAAAACAAATTGAATAATAAAAATTATTCTCATGCTGATCGAACAATATTTTTACTTTCTGTCAGTTCATTTATATACTAGAAATGTTTTATATTGCACAGTGCAGTCATCGTGCGAAAATATGAAGAACATAGCAATGTAATATCGTACGAGAAATAAAATGTCCTAGAGATTAGATAGAGGATGAGACAGGATATTGGTCAACTCTGCAGTGGCTATATTGAACGTTGGCACGTACAAACAGCTTGTTATATTTGATCGGACAGTCTGGTAAACTTCCTATCTACGATATAAAAGCATTTTTTTTATTAACATCAAATAATATATAAACTACTCATCTATATATTCGTTTCAAATAAAATTTGAAAATACTGCAATAAAAGTTGAACACACAAAAAGTAATTATATTAAGTATTGATTCTGTTTAACAACATACATAGGTTAGCGAATTGTTTCTTCGTGCATGGTAGGAAAACACTTGCAAATATTGAAATGATACAATAAAAATCAATCTCAATTATATCAAAATGATACATTCAATCAAAAACTAATCAATTGAAAATCCTGAAATCGAAACTAATCGTTTATCACGATAGATGGATCATCGTTTGCATTCGCATCACGTACGGCCATTATTATGGGCTCACCACACTCGATGCACAATTAATAACCGATTTGTTTCCCATAATCCGGACCCGTTCCCTAATTATGCTAACGTCGCATAAATAATTAATAAGTTTTCCGAATAGCTGCGATGATGGGACGATATCGACGAGGAGTTTCAGGGGGAAGCGAGTTCGCTTTTCCAGTTTCGAGCAGTCTGTGGGGCGCGTGATAAATGTGTTTGGCGAATGATTGATGTTTACGACGGATAAAATTGTTTTAAAAACACATTTTGTGACGCCATATTGAAGTTTCGACGATCCATTATAGGCGCCGACGATTAGGACTCTCGTCCTAGGCTGAGGAGAAAAGTATTTATATCACAGATCTTCGGTAATATTTTTTTGATGATGAATTTTTCGCTTGGATGTTTTCTAGATTTGATATAATCAAAATCACATTTAAATTGAAAAATGAAATATTTCATGTGAGCCGTTTATAGTTTATAGTATTGAAACTCCCTTAATACCCTTCATTATTTAATTTTTCAGAAATCATAAACATACAAATTGTGTTTATGATAAATGTGGTCAGTTAACATTAGAGTATAAAATTAATCACATCGAATTCTGAAATAAACGATTTTATATTCAGCGGTCAATTCAAGCGAGAGTAGAGACTATTGACTTCTTTGACATTTAAACCTTATTATTTATTAAAAGTAAATTTAGTGATGACTAGCTTTAAACGTCTTATATAATAATTCTACAAAAATTCATTGTTAGAAACTCCATTAAGTTTAGCGCCTTAGTAACTGAAGCTATCTCGGATTACTTTCGCGCACATTTTCTTCATAAAAAAAAAGCTTATAAAAGTGAAAACTATCAAAGTCATCCTAGCTTCCATGCTCTGAAACAGCATTAGAAGTATCCGAAAGTGACCGTAGTCCTTATTTTTTCATAAGAAATTGAAAACGGCGTGACGCGCGCTAAAATTTTCCGAGCGCGCACAAATCGGCGAGTCACGCTCCATTTTTCCGAAATGAAAATAAAATGAAAACCTAACGGCGAGCCGGATATTTCGGAAACGCGAATAAAGCCACATATTTTACGTTTAACTATGGATAGCGTGTGTGTATGTATATGTATGTGGCTGAAAGAGGCTTTCGGTTCCCTTGATTTATTTTTTGTTTTACGCATAATATCGTTTGGTATGTGCGGTATGGGATTCGCATAAAGCGCGCGTAATACGGAAGCTGCGCTCGTAAATCATCCGACGAGATGTGCGGTAAATTTTTTATTGTTAAATCGTCAAAATTTGCTCTCCTTTGTATCGTGGGTCGTTTTAATGGTTAATCGATTCGATCACTTTGAAAGCACATTTTTTTATGCTTAATTTCTAAAAAGAACAAAAAAATATGATTCGTTGAATGTTAGTTGATATACGAATGAAATTCATGATTGATGATTCAATCAGAAAAAAAAGATTTTAAAATTAATTTCATAGCAACATGGAGTAAATTAATATAGCTAACTATAATAACTTTCAACATTATTTAATTTCTCAATATGACGAAAAACACAGATGACTTTCTATTATCATAAGAACACTTTTTATTTCATAAGAAGATTGAAAAAATATTATCAAAAAATTCATAAATAACTTTGAATGCTTTTTTTAAAGGAACTCCATTCTAAGTTAAATAATATTTAGTTCAATTTATATATTTCTATTTTTTTTTCAAAGTTTTAGACAAATAATCACACAAGTTGTCCCAAAATATTATACTTTGGCACATTGAAATCAAATTGAAAATGATTTTTTTCGAAACAGAGAGCCTGCATGAAACCAAACAAAACGAAAATTGAAACTGCATCGACAAAAACATTCATTATTCTCGCGCATTTCACTCGAACGAAATAATCACGAATTGATATATCGATACTCCTTTTATGCGAATCATAATGGAAAACGCCATTCGTTCGATAATAACCGGGCACGAAATGAAAACTCGTATTCACATACATACAATAATATACAAATGTAATACGTATCCGAACCGGTTAACCGATGCTCCCCATATCAAATATTATCAAAGGCGGAAAAGCGCATGTTTGCGCAGAGATGACATGTCAAAATTAAATGTCAAAGCGATTCGTTCGACCGAGAACAGCTGGCAACATTATTTCAGCGATTCTCGAACGCAGTGTGTACGTTCGCTAAATCCGCATTAGTTCGGTATCGTGCTAGGGGCTCCGACGTATCTTGTCGACGTGTCGACGGTATTATGGTATCTACTGTGAATCATTTGTACTATTGTGTGTTATTATTTGTTGAGTTCAGCAGAAATATGATTCATTTCAAATTCCATACAAATATTTCCAGTTTATGAATTTAAATAGCGTTTCCAAGTAATTCGTAGGTTGGTACGAATAATTTGTATGTATGTTACATATGACGAACATATGCCCTTTAATTAATAGGTCAGTTTTCTGTTTTGACAGTCTGTTCTTTTCATTTATTTAATAGAACTATGTGTTATGTTATATATATTATGCTCAGGTTATGTAAAGTTAAGTTAATAAATATTCTCTCCTGGCTGCATTTCTTAGAAACGATCAGTTCATTTCCAAATCATCATTTTTTCCGGCCCTAACCTTACACATGCAGTATCCAATTCAAATAATTTTCGATCAATCAATATATATATAATATATATTTTTATTTATTTTTTAACAGGTAATTTCTACCCAATTTTTTATATACACACCGTGTAATTTAATCTGTCACAAGTGACACAGAAAACCCTGAATAGTTAGTATCATTTCACTTTATATAGTGAAGACGAGACTCCTAAGAGTAGAGAAGTGCACACATAGGTGTCACTAAATAGTTCGAATTAATCGAACATATGAAAGGTGTAGGTGATGTGATATTTGCGGAGCCGTTTCTTAATGCGTTAAATTAACACCTTTTCGAATCAAATGAATCCAAACATTCGAAAGAAACGACCGTGTCTCCATATCAATTTTTATCAATTAAGAAAAATGACATTTTGACATTCGCCAAGATAGGACTCGAACTCACGCATCCCAAGTATGCTGAATCGATACGGTATGCACAAACGCTTTATACCGCTGCGTTATCGGCTGGCAATATGCAAAAATCATTCATTCGTATGAAATACATTCTCAATCAATCAATTAACATCAGATTCGATCGATCGATTACATACAAACAATCTGCAACGTTTGCCGTGCACAATAGGCAGCTTTTCCACACAGGAAACGCTCGAAACAAAAGAGACGCTTTCCACCCAAGAGTCGAAGGTCTGCTTCAGCAGATAGAGGGAGAGGGCTAAGGTCTCGTTGGGCCGAAGGCATTCAGACAAATCAAGATATCGAGTTTAATCAAAACCGAGAAGGCGTCTCCGGGGCGACGATCAAAGGAAACGATCCCGAGGAAGTTCAATCGAAGAAGTTAACTGCGAATCGTTCGTTCGATAACATTCAAAGCTCGTATAGTTTCGAAGATTCGATCTTTTTTCACTTGCGAGAGAAAGCGTTGCGGTTGTGTCGGGTGAAGTTTCTTTTAGTTTTCATTCGGTTTGGTTTAGTTTTTTAGGAGGAATCAGATTTTTTTGCTCGATGTTGAAAATGGAATAGTACTCACTTATTGAATGATTCGTTAGAGCCATGATTGTAGTAGGTTTCATCATTTGTGAAGATCGAGCAGGACAATGCAAAATTATCGTGTGCATTCACTTTCGATGTTGACAATATGAATAAATGACCTGAAAAAAGAAAAGAAACAATTAGTTGAAAATGCATTTAATTTTATATGAAAATAAAATTTCTGACAATATGATGATTCAAAAGGATATTGAGAAAAATCTAAAGCATCTTTCAAATGGTTATGACATAGTCTTTCAATGCAGCTGTCGACCACTTCAAAATACGAGTTTTTCCCGAGCACACGTTTTACGATTTCAATTTGCTTTTGTATATTTTTCAACGTACAGAGTTGACTTTTCATATGAGATTGTTTCGCTTGAATCGATGTTTATGAATTTTTCCTATGACAAGATTTTTTCGCTTGTCTTATAAAATATATTACGTTTACTCTGAGAAAATAGAAATAAAAAAAATATGTAAATATCAGTACAAAATAATTAAGTTTTACGTAATCAACAGGAAAATTACCTCGACCCAATCAACAAGTTTAATAAATATTTTATAGTAAGCTTTATTAATATAGTCATTATGAACCTAATAAGCTTCAACCACATCGATCAATCTATTAAATCATAGCTTGACCCTTTTCACGCAATTTCATATAATTTTACGACTCATCGCATCAACGATGTCATAACTTTTCAAACACACACAACAAACACAAACATAAAACGATCAACCAAACTATCAAAACACGTAATATAAACAAAAAACCTAAACATGTCAATTAGAAATATAATGAATTTCATACGATGACCGAAAAGGCCAAGGGGTACAAATGACATTTTTGCCGAAATTGAGTTATGCACAGGAATCGCTTCGAATTTATTTGGTGACAAAAGGATATAAACGAATTCGGAACGTGTGCCTCAATATATCATCAAATCACTCGACCTCCTTCTAATATATGTAGGTACATGGTCAACTTTAAACGCTCTTTTCTCGAAATTACTAGTACCCCTTGGCCTTTTCAGTCGTCATATATAAAATCCTCATACTATAAAAAAAACTACAAATCGACAAACAACTACCAAGAACGCCAGCTTACGCCGCATACAAAACAAGCACATCAACAACGCATCAATCAAAACACCGATCGACCCTTGCGCGATGATTTTCAACACTCTTAGCCCTTCGAGATTAATATGATAATAAGCGAAGCGAGGCAAAGTTCGAAGCCGAGGCTAATGAGCTCGTTCACCTAGTATATTACTCGGTTCGCATCGGGGGCATTATTGTTCGGGTTGTTCCGATAAGTCGCACGTTCGTGCAAAACAAACACGCAATACGTCCTCCTTGCAGGGGGAGGACTTCAGCCTCTCGGAAAACGTTTCCGTGTCACAGGAGCAAATCCTTTAGGTCCGCGTCGGAGCTTAAAAAGCTCTCGCTTCCATCGAGTGAAATGTACTGCCGGTTTCGCTATAGGTGAGTGTACAGGCGAGTGTCGATTGCTCGGAATTTTCTCAGTCGAATTCGTGTTCAGATTTGTTCTAAATATATCTAATCGTAAGTGATAAAATATTTAGTGTGTTTTTAGTTAACGAAAGTGTTTAGAATGATATTAAATATCTATATCTAGTAGATGGGGTCAGTTGTGGTAAATACGACTCATAAGGAGAGTGCTGCAGTTCTTGATATTATCGTTAAAATTTGAAATATTTACGACAACTTCACTAGGTCATGAACTGTACTTACCACGATTGACCCTACTAAAGTCAAAGCAATTGGGTTAAGAATGTTTTGAGAACTAACATATACGGATATTCTCATAATTTTTAATTTATAAAACAACAAAAAACAATCGAATAATCCTCTAAATTTTACTCCACCATGTTTTAAATGATAAGTGAAAATTGATCAATTGATATTTCAGTAATAGTTCTCAAGTCTTAAAAAGCAATTTTCAGCTGTTGAATAGCAGCTTATCGGTTTGATAAACGTCTTTTTCTGTATAAAATCTAATATAAAATATTTAATTTATATTATAATAACCTAACCTATGATATCCAAACTAATCTAATTACATCTAAGCTACCACCCTACTACTAAAAGACTGGACCTTACTATTAATTGTCATAAAATTTTACATAAGAATACAACTTAGCGAGAATACACTGTACAATCTGACACATTTCCGCAAAGTTTACACACACACAAATATATTCGAAAGTATGTACAGAAAATACGTAGAATTTCGAGTTTCGATTTGGGCCGCGTCAAAGAGACGCCTCGCGCCAATAAAGGAAATGTTTCTAATGCGGCCGACGTTCGGCGATGGGGGATTTCCAAAACAGTAATCCCCTTCATTTGTAATAACGCTTTTCCGAAATGTCGAATAAACCTAGAGGGGGGAAACGCGACTCTTATTAAAATTCCGCAGCGCGATTTGCACATAAAAATCTACCTATTTGTTCGTAGACGTATAAACGCTACGCGAGAGACTCGAATTTCTCTCCGATGCGATGTTTCAAAAGGATGTTCGCTATATTCGAACAATTTTAATATTTCATACGTACGCACATTCGAATTAATAATCATACGTCAAACATAATAATGAAATTTCTTGATGTGAAAATAACCTTTTACGACGTTGAAAATTTTAAAAGCTCACCGCGTACACGCTCGTTTCGTACAAAGTATGTACGAAAGGTTTATAAATCCATATGAAATTGTTAATAATTCAATTAGCTTAATGTTTTAATGGACGTGCACGAACCGTGGCCCTGATGCAAGCGTATTAAGGTGTATCCATTTAGGGCTATTATCGCATTCGCCATTTTAATGCAGTTGCCTTTATAATACGGACGCTCGTAACTTCTAAGAAACCGAGTTTATAACGGCAGAGTGCTCGCGTACAAAGGATATTGCTACATAAATTCAAATACGGCTTCGAATCGTCTCAAATAAAAATTTATTAACTCGGAGTATCGCGGAAACAATGTAGATTCAATTAAATGTTTAACTAAGAAAGAATTCTAACTTATAAAGAATTTTATTAGATCGTATCTAATATATTAACAGTGCAAATTTATCTATGTGTTTGATCGTTTGACGCTCGGGTTGCAATTTGCTCTACTTTTCTGTTATGAAGATTGTTTAAAATACGCGCAGATAAAATAGCATACAAATCTTGTAATAAATTTTAATCAGGCAAGAGTTGATATTTTTAAAATGTTGATAACTCGTATTATACGAAACGAATGAATGTGATGTATATTTTATAATATAGTTTCATTGCAATATAATATTCATATAAACTGTTACAATATACAGTTTAAAACGAGCTACTGTTTATAAAATCACATTGTAGATTTCCTAGAAGTGAATTTATTGCCAAAGCGAAATCTCACGAATATCACATTTCGTCAGATGTTTTCCTTTACTCTCGTACACACAATAAAAATAGTCTCGAACGAGAACTGAAGCTTACTAAATCCCACACAATTTTATATCATAGTAATACCTATTCGTAGTATCGGACGTGGTTTTCGCAATGTTACCCGATTTGTAAAATCCTCGACACACAACCGAGCATAAAGCAGATTTATTCTCCCTACACTACAAGCGCATGTACCGAATATTGGCCGGAACGATGTCGTAAAATCCGTACAAAAACTCACAGGTATCCGGATAAGACTACGTGCTTGCATCGGAAAATTTTATTTTATTTTTTTCCGTATTTCGAGGGGCGAATAATTGGGTACGAATTGTTATTTACGGTTCGCAGGACGGTTAATTTTAAGGGGGAGACGTGTCCTAGGTTTCGTTAGTCGTCTGGGGGGATGAAAATCTGAATTTCTAGCCGGTATTAAATTAGTTAATGGGTTTAATAGGCACACGTGCTGCGACGTTCACTCTCCTTTATTATGTTGGAACGTGAGACAGTGGTGTAACCGTGCTGAATGTATGAATTTATCTATGGTACGTGATTCAAAAATATTTTGTTCATATTCGTGTTTTTATAGTCAGAGATTAAGTATTTTTATGGTGTTTTAAATTAAAATATTGTTTGAAATGATAATTATGTAGTTTAAGCTAATTCGGCTTGAATGATATATCAATATCATAAAAAAATATATTATTTTGTATGAAATATCAAGATGGTGTTAAAATGAGCTTATACTTAAACGTAATCATTTCAGTAGATGATGCTTTTTATGAAAAGTTTGTTTCAAATATTATTTAGGAAATGAATGCAAAGGATTTTGAAATTTTGAAGAAGGATGAGTCTAAGCAACTGGAAGAAAATACGATTCAGCATTCAGAGCAATGCTCTGATGCTTATTTTGAAATATTTAAGCATCTAGATTGTCAAAATTTCAAAATTTTATAGTAATAATTAAACTTCAATTACAATGATTGATTGAAATTTAGATTCAAAATATTGACTTCACCTTCTATATAGATGCGAATTTTTATTACACAAGAAAAAAATTGAACCTTATATACTTTATTACGAAATGAATTTTCCAATCTGAACGAACAGCTTCAGACATACATATAAAAGGTATACAGACAATTTTTCCATCCGATCATTATTATACTAATTCAATCAGAGCGGTGGGCGATTTTTCCTCATTGTGCGCGACGCGAACTATGAGCCCTCGTACAAACAAGCCCCGGTCTCCCCCATTGTTCGACTGACAATTTATCATCGATGCGAAATTTTCCTACCATTGTCTTCGGCGTCGATGGCGTATTGTGACAGAGTGGATCGACGATCCAATTACGTCGATCCCGATGCATGGATAATTCTAAAAACAATTATTATCTCGAGGGTGGATTGTAATGAATGGGAATGAATTTTACGCGGAAAGCCTTCGTCAATTAGATATCAATCAATTATGAGTCGATTTCATCGATGGATGATTGATTATTAATATTTAATAAGAAGATCGTTCTGAATATTATTCGATTACTTTTAATTTAAGTGTATTTTAATATTATGTTAAGATTAACATTAAATAATTTATATTTTTTTTCGTAGAACGTTATTTTATTGAATTTAGTTTATTAAAAAAATGAGTTCTTTTAATATTTAACGTAACCTCCATCGTTAAATTTAGCTTAGTTTTATTGAAGTTAAAAGCCAATCTTTAGTTTACACTTTAATGCCCATTGGCACGTATCGATACCACAAAGCAACAATGAGTTAAAGTCATAAAAATACATTGAGTATAATGTAACTTTTCGAATCAACAATCTACTATTGTTAAACAGTGGCAGTATGTACCACGCAAAGTTCAAAAATATTGAAAAAGTGAAATGATGATTACTAATAAATGCAGTCTCAAATGAAAATACTATCGAGAATTAAGAAAAGTTTCAATTTTGAAAACCCTGAAGTGTGCAAAATAACTGTTTTAAGATGTTGAAGATGCAATATGTACAATAATACAATTTATTCACTAGAACCAAATTGACCGAAGCGAGAGCACGAAAATCGCACAAATCTTCGAAACAGACATCGGCATGCAAGCAAGCCTTAGAGAACGGCATTCGAGGCAAATCGAACGGAAAACAAACTTAGTGGCCTCCGTGTCCTTTTAAATAAACGATGAGGCATTAAACGCTCGTAAAGGCGGGACTTCACCCTCGCCAAGATTTACCACGACGGATTCTCGCTAAGGTCTTCCCTCTCTGGGCGGAACGACCTTAGGATAATTATCGGGGATGGTGGTAGTCAGACATGTTGTCCAATAAAAAAGGGTTCGAAAGGCTTTTACGTCCGTCAGACAGACGTTAGGGGTCTGATGGTGCGGGTGTCTGACCCTGGATGAGTGCGCTCGTAGTCGACTTAATTTAATCTTTTTCCACTTAGGGGTTTTCGGGGTTGACCCTTTTTGAGATGCGGGGAATGCGATTTCGATCTGAGGTTAAGAATGTCAGGTCTGAAGTTTTTTTACGATTGATTTATGTTAGGAGTCGAAGAAATTTATTTAATTCTAGTGACCCGAAGATACTCAAGATTATAAAGCTAAGGCTGATTGTGAACTGTTGTAAATAAGTCGCGAATATTTTTTACGATTGAGCTACGGAAAAATCCCCCCCCCCCCTTTAAATCCTTTTAATTGTATAATGTGAAATGTAACAATGCGAAAACCTTTCCAGGTGAGCTTACAGGTACACTGAAAAGTTTTACTACAAAAGGATAAGCTGTTAAGGAGTTTATAAAAACACAAAATCGTATAATTGAATGAAATTTACAAGCAGAAAAATAAATTGAAAATATTTTCAACTTTTAATCAAGATAATTCAAAAAGCGATTTAAACTCGGTCACGGTTTCTCAACAAGGCGTAAATATTTAATATCTCCTCACTAACGATATTATCTCCGTTTGCGAAGTGGGACGATTCCGAGGGCGAAAACGTTTTTACACCAACAAACATAATTTGCTTTCGATTTAATAGACTGCCGAAAAGCGGACAGGCCAGAACAAGAAGATTTAACTTCGGAATCTCGAAGCATTACCGAACAGTACAGCCTCCTATACGTCGGTTATTGTACGTAGGTTTGCCGATAAATATGAATTTGAAGCACAAAGCTTTGTTACGGTTGACGATCCGTCCACGGTTCGAGCTTTGTCGTAGTTCGTTTCATTGTTGGAAATTTCAATTAGTTCGTCACGGAAAGGGAGTATGTTACAAAAGCCCGTTTGAAAATCCTCGATTTCATAATAAAAGGTTTTTTAGTATGCGGCATTATTAAGCGACGATGATAGTGTGATTATTTTTAAAACATCGATTTAATTATGAAAGCGTTAAGAATTAAAATGAAGCTCTTCACTTAATTCGGATGAAGTTTTTCACTTGTAATTACGTTTGATGGATGACTATTAATAATTAAGGAATCTCAAAAGCCGTCACGAAATTTTTCCATCCCCAAGGGCTCTCCTTATCCGAGCCGTGATTACGGATCAACAAATTTCTCAAGTAGGGCGCATTTTAAAAAAATCGATGTTTTGTATTAAAATTAATTCGTGCGCATAATTGAGTTATCGCGCTCGGAGGGAGCTACAGTCTCATTAGCGTCTCCTTCGGCCCAAAAAATACTTTTATTTTTGTTCGCAGCCTAAAATAATATTTTTCGGTGAAAATTGAATTATAATGAAAAAAAGAAACTATTTTTTCAGATCTGATTTAGGTAGCAGAGAAATCTACGTCTTTCAGTCTCGACAAGTCTTGTCGGTGTGCGATTATTCAGTTCGAATCGAAAAATAATTAATGACTTGTCGGTAATTGTTTTCGTCGACCAATATTTGCAGTGAAAGGAAAAAAATGCCAAGAGAAATCCTGGAAAGAATAATTAATTACGTGATCGGATACGATAGGACGTATTTTCGGATAAGAGCAAGTATTTTTATAAGACTCCGATCTTATTCGAGATTTCCATTATTCGGAAATACTTTTTTTTTATTCATGAGATATAAAATACTATTGGTAATAAAATTAACATAAAATATATCATATTGATCATTATGAGCAATCAGCTAATCATTGAAGATACTTTATAAGATTTTTATCAACGAAGTTTGTATAAAATCGATTTTCAGTGATAAAGAATTGCAATAAAAAATAACATAAAATCGCGTGCTTCTCAAAAATAAAGAGCAACATCACGATAACCGCAACTGAAGCGATTTTCATCAAGTTTTCCATCGCTAAGCAACAAACAAGGAGCGCCTCGCTAAGAACTTTTCTTTGAGAGAAATTCGAATCCATAAACGTGGAACGGGGAGGGTAATTAACAAGACGATATACCGGATACTTTCATTTTTATATAGCAATAATGACGTCAAATCGAATCGAATCCTTGAACTGAAATATTTCGATGTAATTTTAAAGTTTTCCAAATATTTTGATGGCGATTGTATAATTTAAAAATTGTGTATAAAACAAATTTATGGGTATTTATCAAATATCTTCATATTACGGGTTATATCAAAATTCAAACTATTAAAATTACTAGAAAAACTCCCGTGGAAAACATGAATATTTTCCTACGGGAATTTTCCAAGCACGGATAAATTCACTTCGCATTAATGTATTCTTGCGCAAATATTTTTCTATAGCATCGATATGCTTACGTTGCACTTGAAATACTCGCATGGAATGCATTCGGTCAGACGATAAAGCAAATGGTCTGATGCACCGTAAAGCCCACATATTTGGTCTAACAAAGCGGAACTGCAGTGAAATATTTGCAACGAACGAAAAGAAATATCTACTTGTGTTTTGCCGATATATAAAAATATTTACGTGAGCGAATTCATACAGCGCGCGGTATTTTTTATTTCTTCATTATTAATTTACAAACGTTTTCGCAGTGTATATTCGCTATTGAATGAGTATTGGCGTTTCTATTAAGCTCTGCTTCAATTAAGCAAAACCCCCCGAGAGCTAAATACGTTTGCCCGAATTAAACTGTGTATTGCTTCTGGCTAGGGGTTTATTACTATTATAGGTTGTTTATGTAACGAATTATTTTATTAATTAGATAGAGCAGCTATTTAATATGGTATTATATCAATTCGATTTTGTGATTATTTGAGTTTTGTGTAATTTTAATTGATAAAACGATAATGATCTTCGCAAATGAGTCTATAATTTTGAAGCTTAGCCGCTCGTTAAGCTCACCAAGCTATCACAAAATTTTGATTGATTTTCCGATAATCGATATAACGTCATTCGCCAGCTGCCGTAGATTAAACATTTCAATCAATCACTCGGAAACGTTGCCGTTTTGCACAGACTGAACTTTCCCTAATAAGCAACCAACAAAACACTAGACTTTAATCAAGGCGCACATAACCCACATACGTTGTGAAACAGTGTATTGTAACTTGTCGAATACGACTGACCCGGGTTTAATTTATTGAAACGCTCGTACGTTGTTATAGCTTTCGATATATTGACAGCATGTCAACTATTCGTTCGAATATTTGCGGTTATGATATATCAGTTCGAACAATTTGACGTTTGATATATCCACAATTGGAATTTTGAATTTGTTCAATACATATAAACGGTTTGTTGCAGTTCGTGTGCGTAGAACCCGAAACAATTTCCGTCGATTAAGGCCCGGCATTGATTCGGCAATAATTATAATTAATGTTTCCTAGAGGTCCGCGCTCTAATTGAGGTTGCCCTTCGCTCGAATTGACGAAGGCGTCAGTTTCGCCCTTCGAGGGCACCACTTTGTGTTTCGTGTTTAAGGCTAAGGCTAAGGATTTATTAATTAGCGTCGGGTTGTTTCGATTAGCGTCGATTAAACGTGCGATTGTTCCGAACAGAAGTGTGTTTTGAATTAAAGATCAATTTAGATATACACATACGTATATATTCGAGAATCATTTTCATAAACTTTCGGTCGTTTAATCATTTGAACGCAGTCACACGATGCAATAACAAAGTGTTCTTTTCCGCATGGAAACTGTCCAGAACAAATGCCATATCGCGTGCATTCTCTTCCGAAGCATAATATTCGACCTGAAAATTGAATTTCACCCGAAGCTGAGAAAAATCGCAAATGAACGTGCCGGCTGCATACACGAACACGTTAATACGTCTCGGCTCAGAGAGTAAAATACGAACGGTAGATAGTGCGCATAGATAGATAGATAGGCGCCATACAAAACGTGTGTTGGATGCTGTGTTTGAGATCTTTGCAAAAAGAAACTTAACTCAGCAAGCAGAGGCACACAAGGAGTAAATCTAGAGCCGTGGCTGCAACGTCCATTACGGTTTTCTCCGCAAATGCACTATTTTTCACGTAGTCTTTTACCTATGGATGTATGTGGTACGTATTTTTGTGCAGTTTCTATAGAATGCGGTCAATCTTCAAGATGCACTGCATGTTTGCAACGTGCATTCTCGATGTTTATTTAAAATTTTAATCTACAAAAATATTCTCTGGTGTAATACGAGAAAAGCTACATAAAAGTTTTCCGATAAATTAATCATTTACATTTGCTTGAAAACTTCACGTACATTACAGTGAAGTTTCGTAAAATGGGCATAAAGCAAAACAACATTTTTTGAATGACAAAAAACAGAAGTTACATTCATAAAACGTCATAATATTTCTACTTAAGCGAGTCATTATTCACATTTAGTTTTTCTCGTTATGCAAGGTTTTCTTTAAGCGAGAACACACTGTATTGCGAATCTCACATCTAGTACCGACATAAACGTCGTTAATCAAAAACTTTATCGATCGAACACATGTATCGACGAACAATGAAGGAAAAACTGAATGGTTTTTAAAAGTTCTCCCGGTGCATTTAAAGTTTCCGAACATCTGGCCGCACTCCGCAACGAGTATCCACCGCGAAAGCTATTAAGAATACACCCTTTCGAAATAGTACCCGGGGGATGAGGGATGGTGTTCCTCTCCTGCCACTATTTCCCACCGCGTGCATTCCACCCCTTTCGGAGCAAAACAATCGCTTTGGGGAGAGTGGAAACAAACAGACGTCGAAGTCTATATAAGCGGGAACTTCGACTGGTCTGGCCAGACCGAGCGTTTAAATGCAAACTAAAGAGATAACTAACCGAGCTGAGACCACTCGTTGAGAATTCATTCGGTAATATTCCAGTTTTTTTTTTACTTTTGATGGAAATTTCACTTGTAGAAAAGTTTAATGTTTGTTTGTAAAATGTGAGTTTTTAAGTGATATTATAGTATGGTTGGATTTTATTTTAATGTTGGTCTAATCTGTTATACATATGTTGATCGAATGGATTTATTAGGTTGAGCCGTTAACGTCGATTCATTACACTAATCTCATAAGACATTGCAATACAATTGATGTATTATTATACATGTATATCGAGCTTATGAATCAGAATCTATAATATTAGAACAATAAACTAACATAATCTTGATCTAATTATCGAAATCTATATATTCAATATACAAAGTATTTACACTTCGAATCAACTTTACAACAGCTAGAATCATGATAGAGAAACAAGAGTGATACTATTCGACTAAAAATTCATATTCATTTTTGCTTATTACCTGTCTTCTCTCTACTTCTGCTAAACAAAGACTACTTTCGTTCATTACCTCATACTATCTAAAAATGATCTATCACATGTATGAAATAAACAAGCCGAATTCCATTTCTACAACACACCGCCACAACAACACTCGAACAACAATAATTGAACGGAACCTCGCGAAGCGGCAAAATTCAAAATCGGTCCATCACAGAGATATAGAGAGCTCGTCGAAAAACATCCCGACGAATCCAAACCAACACAATCTTCCGCCGAACACACGCGCAAATAAAACATAATACACTGTGAAGGACCACGGTCGTCGGTCAAGAGCCCTCGTAGATTTCTATCAGAGTCTCAATCCCACTCGCGAACGTGTAAGCAACGGACCTTTGCCGGGGAGGGCACCGTTGGGGTGGGTTAGGTTAGGTTAGGACCTCGACTGAGGGATCTGATAAAGAAATATTGCGGGAGAGGAGGACAAGTGCTTGGGCAACACACTACAAACTCGAGCGACGACTCAAATTGACCCGGTGACGAAATTACGGTGGGCGCTCGAGCGAGAGCCGAGTTCCCGGTCGTCGTGGGAACTTTAGAAACGTGTGTTTTTGATTGCTGATTTGATTTCGTTTTGAAGTTGGGTTTTGTTGCTGGTTTTGAAATTCGAGAGTCGTATCTGTTTTGTTTAGTTTGAAATTTTAGAACGTCGAATGAAAATTTTCTATGTTAAGCTTATATTCTATTCCTTTTAGTTTCAAATTGTTGAAAGTTCAAATCGGAATTTCACCTAATGTTTGTATTAAAATTGAATTTACCGAAAATATTAATGTTGATATACAGGCTGAAAATAGAAAACGGATATTAAATTTTAGTTGAATATTTCTAAAATTGAATCGAACAATTTTAAGACAATTCTGATAAAAGCATGATTTAAAGGAGTGATGAAATTTTCAAAATATCTAACTTCAAATGAAAATTATTAAACATAAATTTAAAAACTAGAGTTTAAAAGTGTCTTATGATAGAAATTTCAACATGCTAATATAGCTAATATAAAAAATTTCAGTGACTCAGATTTCGAATTTTTCAATCATTATTATGCAGTTCAACCATCAGACAAAGCTTGTATTTTCATAGAATAGAGAGGTACATACAATAAATGATTTAATTGCCTAATTTCAACATCAAAAATAATTTTCAATGTTGTAAAAAGTTAATATTACATGAAAAAAGTACTAAAAATTTCCGCAAAGTATAAAAACACCTATGTGAAAAAATATCGAAAATCCAACAGCCATCTCGACAGCAGATTAACTGTGTCGACCCGACGGCAGCTTATTAGCGGCATTTGTCGCGTTTGCCCGAAGGCTTTTCAGCGGCCCAAACCAATCACAAAGAAGTGGGATGAAAGGACTTTCAGGGGGAGGATTAACCGAAGGGGTAGAGGAAAGTCGACCGGGATCGGAGGGCGACTGCGCTCATTCAAAAGTTAACAAAGCACATCAAAGTTATCGCTCCAGTGTTTGAACATATTTTCTATGGCAAACAAAAGTGCTTCTTCGGCGGTAGACCGAATTTATTATGGACGTCGTCGTCAAAAGAGCACTCCTCGCGAGAGACAACTTTCCGTTTCGAGAGACAAACTTGACCGTTGAGATTATCATCGATGACACAATGCGTATAAATAACGTGGATTATGAGGGATTTATTGGGTTTAGGGGAAATCTTGTTGGATTTTCGTCGTCGTTTTCATATTTTTTTGGTAAAAATTAATCAATTAATAACAATATGAACTATGTGATTCGTGATGATAATTGAGAAAACTAGTAACTAAGGTAGGAGTACAAGTGAGCATTAGCGAATTTCAATTAGTCAAATTCAAAATTAATTAACTGGAAAGTTTTAAGGGATTTGATGATATAACTCATATTGGAAACATTGACAAACTCAGAGTAAAAATTCTGCACTCAAGTGATATTCCTTAACTTCCTCAATTGAAAATAAACGAACCATAAACAAAACAAGCATTTATTTAAAATGAAAATTCAAATTGAAATATTAGATCAATTTCAAATTCAATTCCAACAAAGATAATAACCGAGACGATATGAAACGATAACGCCGTCGAATCACATCCGTCCACTCGCCTCTCGAACCAACGATTATTATATTCAACCCCGACGGAACGAAACCGAAAAAAAGCACTGCGAAAGCTTAATAAAATAAAATTTGAGTGTTATAAACGCCGTTGTGTTTGTCGTCCAATTATCTTCGTCGACGAAGCCTCCACTTTCCACTTTTCCCCGAAGTGGACCGAGGCGCAAACTTTCGATGGCCGTAATTACGAAGCGTCGCCCTTTTGTGCGAAACGTGAGACCGAAGCGAATTTCTCGAATTCAGCATCAAAAATAAACTTTTCGATGTTTTACACGACCGCTTGACATTCCGATTAAATTAAACGTCTTCGTTCCAGGATGCGTAATTTCAATGAGCAATTTGAATTTTGCTCCGAGTCATGGATCGCGCGCGCTCCGAGACGATGATGGAACGTTGCTTTTGATTATACGGTAATTGAATTTCGATTTTGGAAATTAATTCGGACGTGGAAAAGTTTTGTTTGAACGGTTCTGCGGGAAATTATTGAAAAATATTTATATTTCCGTTTTATAATTCAATGGAAACGTGGCGTAGCGGTATCGGAAAGTTTCTAATTTCGGTACGTTGACGCTCGAGGTTTGGGTTCTTGTTTTTGTGCTAAGTTTTTGTTTGCGCTGTGTAATTCGATGTAAGGAAAAAAATGGAAAGAAAAACTTTGTACATTACGATAATAGTATATAAAAATTACACTTAACGATACTACTTTATGTAACGTAGACATAAGTTTTTATAACTGTACGAACTACATTATGAGGACCCTAAAAGCCAAGAGGTATACACAAAAGTCCACAGGACTAAATTACAGGAAAGCAATATTCATAAACGTATATAAGATTGTATAAATAATATTGATTTGACGATATGCGTCAATTAGGATTCTTTAACAATTCATATTATTTTTGATAGATCGAACTAATGAAAATATTATTTAAAAACAACTCCTGCTCTCAACTGAAGCGATTAAAATTTGTCACTTACATCCTTTATCTTCTAGAATCCTCATATACAAACACGAATATTTTCATATATATTATACGAAAAGCCAAATCGTTTATTCATCACGAAAATAAATTTTCATAAAAAAAAAACTCAAGCAAACCGTATTGCTGACTCGTTTCGTTCGAGCGCTCATAACTCAAACGCTTTCCCTACACCCGACTCAACTACCTTATCGCCTTTTTTCCTCCACAATCACGCTATATAAGGGACATTTAAGGAACAATCGCGGCAGAACGACGACGACCGCGCTGAAAACATGAAAGGCCCACACGATTAGTGCGAAACAAAGACGTGCCCGTCCGTTTCGGGCCCCGCGGCCCGTCGAGCGATTGCGACGCTGAAAAAGCGACCGTCGAGAGAAAACGAGGGAAAAAATGTGTATAGAACAAGAAAAAAATACGTATAAAATAAGAACGGCGAAGGAAGAAAAGCGGCGGGAAAGTCTGGGGGAAAAAAGGCGGTCGACGCTGCTGTGGCTGTGGGCGATGAATGAAAGTCGCCGCCGCGGAGACGATGGTAATTTCAGTTTAATTGATGGCTCTTGTTGGATGTTTTCGAATTGATTGTTATTTAATTGTAAGTGTTGGGGCGGTTGAGGTAAGCGCGGCTCATGTAATAAGTACGGTTGACGTTGATAACCAGAAATTCTTATATAATACACGATACTATTTATATGTGTACACCAAAAATATTGATGAACAAAAATATCCATACAAATCACGAAACCTAAACAAATCTCAACTCTACATATTTCAATTTAGAACATTTTCATACGTTTTCAACAAAATGAAATTCGAAACACCTCCATGAAAATATTTTTAATATTAAATTGCATGGCGATTTCAACGTCATGTTACATACAAGCACCGGTTCGTATGCCGTTGACGCCAAGTACTCCACATGCACATAGGCGACAGCGCATATCAAAAACAAAGGCCATTTTAATTGCTCGCTCCTAGAACAGGAATGTTCAACTGGAAGCTGGAAACGCGTAGTTTCACAAACTTTTCGCATTTCAGAGATATTTTAAAACGAACCTCTAGTACCACAAAATTGCACAAATTACTTTATTCAATATTGCATGGATAGTTTATCTGACAATGAATATGAAAACATTACTCGATCTCACTGATAGTTTCATATGTATAGGTACATAATATAAGCTTTAAAAATATAATTTTATATTAAAAAAATAATAAACATTATACTTGTGTGAATATTTGGGAAAGGTCTGGTTTGAAGTGAGGTCCTTTTTTCTCTTTTTCCGTTTTAGCTTGCGTGTCGCACCATATTCTCTCTCATGCTGAAGGGTCGCATGCTCACGACAATAACAATACTTAAACACTACAAGAAAGAAACGGAAATGATAAAAAGAATGCTCAACTGTTATATTCTGCGCTCGTGTAAATGACTCGATTCTCGCCGTTAATGGGTTTCGTTTCGGTCTTAATTATCTTTTTCGCTTATGAAATACGTTTTAAGATCGATATCTTGCATAAAATATGAGTTATAATAAAAAAAAATATATTATTACACCGTATCGCTCGTTCCTAGTAGTTTGCTTTATACGTTTGAAAAATCTATATATTGTATTAAAAATGCTTTGACGTCGAACGGGAATCGTACGACTTGCATTGTTAAAGCAAAGTCGACTCGCGAGAAAAAGAAACTTTATTTTACACTTTCAAGCTTTCTCACCGGAAAGCAAATAAAAATAATGAAAGTATGTCAAAGAGAATGCGCTAAGTTTATTTGAACGTTCCGCATGAATATTTGAAAATGTAAACTCTACAAAAATAAGATTCGCAACACGACGATAAGAACGAAGACAAAAACGCATCCGAACATTCAAAATTCAACAACTCGCGAGACTTCAGAGATGAAAAATACACTTTTCATCTGCAGAATTGTGTAAGTGGGACCAGCTTTTAGCCTCGATGTCACAACTACGTATACTACATTGCACTCGGTTGTAAATTTTCGCACTTTTGAGCGGAATTTTCACGCGGAACGAACGTTTCAAGACGGATTTCGCGGAGTGACAGCGGGAAATGAACACATAAAATACTATCGTGTCCCGTGAACTAGACATATACATTACCGGCGAAATAAATACATTTCGTTCGCAGACTAGACGTGGATATGTGTGTATGTATAATATTATGGATGCACGTACGCCTCGAACCGAACCGAACCAAACGTGTGGCTAATGGCGAACGTTTATTGCTTTTAGCTGGAGCAACGCAAATCGTGCATGGATTCGACGTCTTCCATTCAGGATGCATTCGGGTCGATTCTTTCTATAAATATTGCAAGACTTTTAGGAAAGATTGATTTTGGTTTTCTTAAAAATTCGAATCGAAAGAATATCTTAAATTGAAGTATCGTTCATTTCTCATACATTGATTTACAATTAAGTAATGGAATCTATATATTTTTTTATATTTTACGGAAAACTATGTATCGAGATAATACAAAGAACGCTATCTATAAGAAATGATTCAGAGGTGATTAATGAATCGGCTATCCCTAATTACAAACAATGCTCACTTCCCACTAATTCCCTAAGGTACGACCCCTCATTTCTGAATTACACAAGCTACTTCGAAATGTTAACCGAAAGTTTTCCAACGATTAAACAAACTCACCACAGATTCAGCATAAAAAATCTTCTATATTAAACAATTTTAGCTATAATACCTTTTTTAAGCGATCCACTATTATTTGCAAAGCTCATCGATTCAAAAACTACACTCTAGACATCAATCGAACTTGCGGCATAAAGGACCTCGCGCACAGCACAATCCACACGAAAGCAACATCAAAACGCAAACACACACAAAATATACTATAAAGCCTATTCTCAAATCGCATTTTACCATCGTCGGCCCTCGTACGGAAAATATCAAATTAGGCCCGCGGGAGATTTTTCCTCTTTTATAACCGCAACACCCCGGAGGCCCTTAACGCGCTGCCATAATGCCGCCGAAGGGACGCGAGCGCGCCTAATATACACACCTATTTATATTTTTTTCCATCCCGAATATATTTCTATATACATATGTGTATATTTTTTTATCAGTACAGGGGGAGACGTGGAGGAACGCGCCGCGAACGGATTCGCCATTGTGGGGCGCGTATAATAAGGGCTTGTTCGAGATAATGCGTTTTATAATGGGCTCGAAGGGCGAAGGCTGTGTTCTGTATATCGGGTATGTAGGGCTGTGGGTTTGTGGGGTAGGTTATGGATGTTGGAATGGATCGAAAATTGCGTCGCATGTGAAAATTTGTTATATTGCGATGAATGTTTGGAATATTTCCGCGTACGTGTGCTTTATGAGTCTCTGAAATGATTACGGAAGTTAAACCAGGGCTTAGTATCAGTAGGCAATTTAGTGTCGATTTATGTAATTCAACGAATCAGTAATGTCAAAAATCAAAATTTACGATTTAAATTTTACGAACTAGATTTCACGGTGACAAACGACAATAAATAGAGAAAAAAAATATGAATTGAAAAATGTTCTGCTTTATATTAAAAGGTCATCGATAATTAAAAAATATCAAATATTAGTATTTTTTTGAACCTAAATGGATATTTCACAATAATTTGGAAAATTTTGCACACAGAATTTCATCAGAAAAAAAGTTTGAAAAACTGCTTCAGATATTACTCAACAATGATTAATATGTGTGACATTTCTTGCATTTTGATGTATGCATGTCGCAATTTTACATCAAATTGTTACTAGACGAGTGCTCCCCTTTCTCTAATCAACCCTTCAACACTCTCTTTGAAAATTTCAACCCTTGTGATGTTCATAACAGTCGCTAATGATAGGACGATTGGTGCTCGAGAGCGCTCAAAAACGAGCTTAATTGTTGCGACGTCTCTTGTTTGCGGTATTCGAAACGATTATGCCCCATGTGAATACAATGCTCAAGTGTTTCGGTTTAAATCGCCATTCTATAATAGTACACGAGAAATTTTCAATTCAATTGAACTCAAAAAACCGTATTAAACATGCATTTTTAATGTGTAATTATATTCGTAGTATTTTTGATTCGTTATGAAATTCAAGTCTAGAATGTATTTCGCTTAAATTAATGAATCTCAAGTGGATATTCTTCAGTTTTCATCGCGAAACACTCGTGCATTTTAGTTTTCCCCAGAGCGAGTACTTGTGGCGAAATTGCGAAAGAGGTTTCCTCGTAATCTACGTTTAGCGATGTCGCCCAGACTCGACAGATAAATAAACCTATAAAACATAAACATTTAAGGACCGCATACAAGAAGAAGAAAAAAATTGAAAAAACACACAGAAATTATTCAACGAGAGATAGAACGAGGAGCAGAAATTGAGCGACGGACTTCATTAGCCCCCTGGCCCGGTTCTATCTCGTTACGAATGAAATTATTTTTTCAACGAGCCGGTTCATTAAAAAAAAGCAATGATAGAAAGTCCCCGTGAAGGATCCCCGACTCGGTACTAATTAAAATGGAGAAAATAAGAAATAATTAGATTTGAGGTTCTTGATGCGCTGCGAGTTCAAGAGTTCGCCTCCCGGTGTAACCAACGTCGAGTTCGTTCAGAGTTTGATCCTCGTATATTCCATGGCGATTTACATTTGAATGAACTCTAGAATTGTATTCCGAGGCAAATCCGTCGTAATTGTTTACGTATTTACACAATAAGTGAGCACACATCGAACTGTTTCCAGTTTCTATATGAAAATAATTAAAATTGTACAATTTATACGATTCGAAATGTACCAAATAAACACTAATCAAATACAAATGGAACGTACGAGTTTTGCAACAGTGTCGAACGGTAATTGCAATTAGCACCGAGCTTCGAACGATTAGAGGTCTGCGCAAACTGAACTAACCGGTCTTTAACTTGTGCACCGGAGCGAATTCGAGGAAAATCCGACGCCCGGAAAATCCATGGAATATCTGCGGAAAGTCTTCGGGAAATGCTCGGAAAATCCGTGAGAATGATCTCGTCGTTAAGCCGGTCGTCTAGAGAAAATGAGATTGTTATCAGTGTGTGCTGTGACGTTAAATCTGCGGTGAGAATTTAATTTGGCGACTATTTTTTTAATGAATGTACCCGAAGAATTTTCATGATAAAAAATTTAAAGATAAATTAGCATGTAGAAAACAATAATAATGTTTACTGTAAAAAAATAATATGTAGGTATATGAATATTTTAATAAGTTTTTAAGTTTGATATACTTTGAGAAAAGTTCGTTTCGAAAACAATTTTCCGAGAATGAATCGTAAATTTACATTACGAAAATTGCTCGTAATATCCGAAAAGTATTTGCCGCGCTCGCTTAAGATATTACATTCTAAAGTTTCAGAATATTTAAATACGTTAAGAATCACAGCAAAAGCTTTTAATAATATAAAAATACATTCATATGTACGACATACTTGACAAATATAAGTTCGCAGTTTATAGTGAAAATTCATAACATTTATGGCATTCATCGAGGTGAAAATAACCATTCACACAAGTATACAGATTTTCGCATCATCTAACTTGAAAATATTCAAACTTAGTATACATAATTGAAAATTCATCCGCGAAGAAACGAGTTTGCGACAAAATTAAAATTCATGCAGCAACCGAGCAAAACTTTAATTTTTTTTCCCTTCCAAAACAAAGCTGCGAAGCTTCGGACAAAACTCCCTCGTTTCGCCGCATTATAATAACGATAATAATATATTTTTTACGACGTTTTGACGGACGTGAGTCTCAGTAGAAGAGAAAATTTCAAAAAATCCCGATACAACCTAGGAATAAAGACATATTAAATATTAAAACGAAAACGACAGCGAGTCATCGCAACCCGGCCTCGCAATATACAGTAAACATTAAAACTTATACTTGCTCTTTTCGTGTAGACGAAAGCTTACTAGCATACAAAACACTGCTTGGAATTTATAGAAGATCTGAGGAAAAATTAATAACGAAATGTTCGAATGGAATACGCTGTATTCTTACTGAAAACTCAAATGTTATACTGAGAAACTAGCTTTTGTAACCCGGTGTTTCTACATTGAAATTTTCATATCGAATCTACTTAGAGTACGGTGCGAATTTGAAGTAAGTTGGTTGAAAAGCGTTCGTTCTAGATTTTTTATTTGAAATCTTTTTATCTGTATGAAGTACCTAATTGAAGTATGAAATACCTATTTAAAATGTTAAGTACTTAGGTGATGCAAAATTACACAGTGTATGTATAAAATACCTTGATGACGAATAGACCACCTGGTCAAATTACAATAAGACTCTAAAAGTTAATTAGTGGTTCAACTAGTCGATGTATGAAGTACCAAGCAATATATAAAGTAACTAGTTGATCTATAAATAATCTAGTTAGTGCATGAAGTACCTAATTAATGTGTGAATTGCTTAGTTGATGACTAATTGGTAAATTAAATTTTAAGAATACTTAAAATATTGAACAAACATTTGCATACAAACGTTTGTCCGTCGTAGATTACTCTTGTTTTTTTTCATGTAAATTTATAAAAAATAAATTATTGCCATCTAGACCTAGAATGTCTAAAAATAATATTTTCAGACGCAGACTAAGTCCGTTTTAATAAGCACGAAGAGCGAAAGGATGGAAACGACCGCAACGCGGTTCTCCCTTTGTCGGTTATTGCGGTTTCGGTTTGCCCACATCGTGCCTAGGTATGTACGCTTAAAACCGTTAAAAGAAGAAAATCGTGTCCAATTTCGGCGCGAATATTAAGTGTGAGCTATTTTGCGGAAATTTTAATCAGCCAAATGGACGTTTCGATTATGTGAACGTCGTGAGTAAAGGTCGTCGAGTTGTTTGTCCTATTGTTTCAAAGGTTGTGACAAAGGTGCTTTTTGTTTAATTGTTCTCCGATCGTTTTCGCTTCGGCCCTAAATTATACGATGAATTTTCAATCGTGAAAGATTGCCGATTTTTGCGCTGTTTGTATAAATTTATATTTCGGCATGTTTGTGTAAAGGCTGGGTCAGTTTGCATAACAGTTTGAGCCGGCTGTTAGAGTTTTCATCTCGTGCCTCGTTTTCAATATCGTTCCATATTATGTCTGTGTATATTTTATTTTTTCCCGTACAAACGCTTGCGAATCGTTTTTCATTAATTAAAAAACAATATTGACACAAGGCGAAATATACGGCCTGCTGAAAAGGGATGAAAGACCGAAACGTTTGTACAAGAATGAAAGAGAAAAAGAATAGCTAGATTGGAAAATGTCTCTTGAAATGATAAAAAATATGACATTAAACTTAAATCGAATTCGAAGTTATTTTTTTTAATAAAACCAATCGTTTGCAAAAAATTATTAGATTGCTTATTTTTGTTATTAAATATTTTTTATTTAAATTTTAATAGTTTAAACATTGAATAAAACTATTTTATAATGACATTCTTCAAATGATTAAATTCTTAAAAATTTTCAATATAAAACGGAAATTACATAGATAAACTGAAATATAAAACTTTTGTTTCATCATTGTTATACTCATTTCATTTGTAATATTTAAATTTAAAATTGAGAAAAAACAGGTTGTGAAAATTTACCGATGGAGCAATTAGACATAAAATAATAGTGAAGTACGCAAAATTACCCTATAATACAATATTGAAGTAAGTACATTACTAACACGATAAAATAACGAATAAACAAAAGAAAAACGAAGAGATGAATGATACAAATCGAAGATTCTGCAACGCAAACTCATTCCGCAGCAAAAACGCGGGAAAGTGTTTTTCGCGCGGGAAAAACTCTTCGACGACGTCCATAAACAATAAGTTCGCGCAAAGCTCGCAAACAAAACGATCCTTTCCCTCTGCCCTACATACACTTATTATTATTTTTTTATATTCGGGCCAGTGCCGGAGCTAGGTAAACAGCGGACGATATTACCTTTCGTGTAATTTATTACGGCGGCCGACGTATTATTTACTCTCGCGAGATAAACGTTGCCCTCCACTGAAGAATCTAAGAAATTGATACAAAACGAAGATTCGATCCGAGTTTACTTTTATATGAAATGAGTGAAAAAAAAACGATCGTTTTCGAATTGTAGATGAAATTAATCGAATTGCGATGTTTTATCGATCGTATTGATTTACTGAATATGCGCTATCAGATAAAATATGATATCACATGTAGTTGAAACGTTCGCGTGTTTTGATTTATGTTCCTCGATGATTCAAATTCAATGGCTCGGATGGATCATGAACAATTTGTTACGCTAATATATTGTTATTAATGCGAATATATATCTTTTGCGCAATCGAGCAACGAGAGATGCTTATGTGGAAAATTTGAATACGTTAAATCATATCTATCGAAGCACGAATTAATTTCAGCATAATGAATACGCTTCGTATGATATTGTAACAATGTTTGAAAAAAAATGCGATCAAAGAAAATCGAGTGTACTTTCCTTGCATGCACACCTCGCAATTCGTGTCCTTTACATCTGGAACACATCAAAAGACCTCTGTCCCGAAAAAAATATACGTCCTGCTGAAAAAGGGCGAACAAGGCTTCGCCGGTGCGCGGGACAAATTAAATTATCCCGTTTTAATGTGAGGAGATATATTTAAATTCATGCCGCGATATTAAAGCGCGAACCCCGACGATATTACCCTAAACTCGCCCCCTCGTATCTTTTCTCCTTGTGTTTGTATTTTTGTATGTATATGTGTTCATTTTGTCCGTATGTTGGATCGTATGTATGTTTCAGTGTGATTACGAGTGCTATTTGGACGAAATTTGTACCCAAAGTATGGTTGTACAGTTTATTTTGATATGTATACTGAGTTTACTATGAAAAATGTTAAACGGTTTTTAATTTGGATGAATGAATATTTTTTTCAATGTAAATGTCATATGCATATTAAGCTCTATACGAAAGTTCACTACTGTATATGATTTTAATTAATTAAAGGTATCAAAATGCTTTTATATAAATTAACCTTTCCAGTTGAAAATAGTTCTTTCGATTTTGGAACGCTACACTAGTTTTAAAGCTTTTGCAATTTACGGCCGTTTATAATTTAAAACACAAAGGGGAAAAGTTGAGCGGGGGCAGTTTTAACGATGAAAAAGTTTAATGTTGCAAAACATTTGCATCGTTATTACCTTCAGTGATTTACGTTTGATGTAATAAATAAAAATAGACTATTAATATCGAAACATAAATATTTCCTTGTAGGTGTAAATATTTATAAGCATGCAAATATTTACGTATTTCAAATTAATATAAGAGCACGAAAAAAAACATCGAATCGATTTCCAAGAGTCAAGCCGTCCATATTGAAATTAATCTATGGGAAAAATAAATGACACGTGCCTGACTCGGTGACAAAAGAAGACATACAAAAAAAAATATTGTGACGAAAAAAACAAGAAATCCAATGTTGTTCCACTGATGAAAATTTATGCAAATATCAAAACATATTTTCCTTCCCGAGAAAACATCGATTTTCCATCACACACGTTTCCCCACATGCGAAGCCCGGAATGCAAATTTTCAAAATTTTCCAAGATGAAAAAAATCAACCCAATTATAATAAATACACGGTTCGAGCAAATGAAAGGGACTCTAATACATATGTAATTTAAAACCATATAATTTACCAAAAAGAATGACCGAAATGAAAATATACGATCGAACGTATCAATTCCGTTCACAATGCCTATTTTATTTTCCCACCCAATTTTCCATTATAGAACTGCATCTGCGAGGCCTGTGCACTGCAAATTTCCCACTTGCACACATGCCCAATTTCGAATTTCCCTCTATACACGTTTTTTTTTCCCTAGAAATTTATTTTCCCACCGAAAGGATTTATAGCGCGTCGGCCGTTGTGCATCTGGCGCAAATAAACAAATGGCCGCCGCTCCGAAAACACGATATTAAAAACGGAATCGCAGGCTCTAACGGTTTCGAAGCTGCACCTATCCGGTGTCCACTGTAATATCACAGTGTACAGTGCATTACAGATTGTGCAATATTTTCGCAGGTGCTATGGAAACGTGCACCTGTCCGTTTACACGGTGTCGCTTTTACGAGCGGTGCAGATTTCGGCTTGAGTTTTTTTATTATGGCGATTGTGGTCTGGAAGGGTTTTTCCGTCGTAATTGGAAATTTTAACGTTTGATGCTGGGGTGTTTCGATATTTCAATTGTTTATGTTTATGAATGTATATTGGAGGTGAAGTTAGTTTGGGTTCGTTTTTAGATGAAGTTATTATCGAGTAGAGTTGAAGAGTTTCGAAAAGTTTGATGGTTGTATGATGAATTTATATTATTTGTTTTTGAAAATCATTTGATGTTTTATTGGTAAACATATGTGAAGTATTGAAAATATAGTATGAATTCATAAGAAATTCGAAAATTTATGCTTATGGCAATCAGACGTTCTTTATTTGAAAAGATATTTCTCTATATCAGCAATTTGTACTATAACTTCGATCATAGTGTAGAACTGCCAAGTTTTTATTTTGTGAAAACGTTCCTAAATGAGAAGTTAAAGAAAATATTTTTCGAATTAATTATTTCATATAAATTATCAATTGATAGCTGTTCGTGGTAAGTAAAAGATAGTATAGAAAATCTCAGAAGAATTAAGAAAAATGAATTTTGATAATGGTATAAGTTATTCAATAATATTACTCATTAGTAGATGACTTTCGCTATTATTAATCAAAAATTAAAAATTATCCATACATTAAATTGAACATAACAAATTAAAGACAGACGAAACATCAGTGAGGCTATTCGAACACAAAAATAAATCAAATTTCCAATCTAAAACTAACCACACTACGAATGGGAACTTTTTTTTGAAAAACGTACAAAGTCTAAAAAGTTGAACCGGGCCGGGGGGCGTTGATATTGTCGCAAAGCTAGAGAGTCTCATTTCAGCATTTCAGCGAAGAAGTCAGAAGGGCCACCGCTATTTGCACAGCCAAATCGAAATTGTCAGTGTGTAAACAAGGGATGAGGGTTGAATTTACGAGACGACGCCGCGCGAAAATAGCCCGGGAATAAATTCGCATTCGAAATTGCAGCCGGTGTTGCCATATTTTTCGATTTCGCGCAAATAGTCTGCGCGATCTCGATGTAAATACCATTACGATCTTAGATTATTAAATAAACTTTCTTATATAAAAAAAGAGAATATTAAGTTAGTGCTTCTATGAAATGATTCATTTAAATTGCGAAGAAGTTAATGAGACTGTGCAAAAATTAAAAATGACTTTTGAATAAGTTCATCGAAATTTTATTTTGTTAATTAAATAATCGTTTCAAATATTTTATTATTTTAAAAGTATTTCATACTGTCATAAATTCGTATTTAAATTTAATCAATATTTGTAAATTATAATGAATTAAAATTATCAAATTAACGAAAACACGTTCATAATTGAAAACGTTCAAGCTATCAAATGAGAACTAATATAACATTTTAATGAAGTGAAACTATGAATTTTCATCGCGTAACTATCGAAACTTCTAACAAGAGCGAAACAAAAACACCCTAAAATATTAAAAAAGTATTACTAAATAATAACACATAAAAAAATTAGATAAACCAACAACAAAAAAACCAAACTAGCTTCCAACTTAATCGAGATCGCTCGCACCCGAATCATTAGCGCGTCCCCATAAAAAGCGACATAACAATAAAAATCAGATTAAACCACTTTCGGCGCCATAAAATCCACTAAGCAACGCGAAATTATCACGAAACACATCCCCCTATAATAACAATTACCGGCATTACGTCCCTGGCGAGAATTGAACGCTTTCCCTGGGCGCGCTTGTAAATCTCTTCGGCGCGCTCACTCACAACACTTTCGCCTGCTTAGCGACGTTATTTCCATACATAAAGCGTTAAACTTTAAAGCGAACACATCCCATTAAAGCCGTTTTATGGCGTGATTTGGGGACGCCGTAGGAATCCCGGGAATCCCGGGAATCCGAGGCGTTTCGGCCGCGAGACGGACGATTCGGGAATTATTCGCGAGTCGTTCTCGCGAAACGGTTGTTGGATTTTGTTTGTTTGCTTTCAGGTAGTTTTGGTTCGTGTTGATTGTTCGATGAGGTCGTAAACTGTTATACAAGCTATGTATATTTTATGAGTCGTTCAGAGCTTATAGTGACTAACTCTGCTTTGTAAAAAATGATATTTAAATGTCAAAACATTTGGTATAATCATAAGTCGATTTGTGTGAAATATCTTTTCTGAATAAATACCATAAATGGTAAATTTTGTTAGGACATCGGATAATGAATAATTTTATTTCAGAAGTCATTTTAAATATTTCTGTATTCAAATGTGAATTGACCACATTATTAATAAAATTTGTATGTTTACAATTTCAAAAAATGAAATAATGAAAAGAATTAATTACCTATCTAAGGTAATTTTGAAAAACGTTCGGTGGCTTATCTCGGCATTTTGCCTATAGAAGTTAGTCATGTTTAGCTCTGATCGGCTCATAATATTGATCGATAATATTGGCGGTGGGCGTTAATTTGGGATTGTCATTATTTGTTGTTTGGAAATTGATCCGGTTGATTATTGCGGGGGATTTATTTTGAAATGTGAAATTTATATTATGTTTGTGGTTAATTGTTGTTTCCATTTTGTTTAGTATAATTTAAATATAAGTTTCAATATTATTCCCAGAAATTTCAATATTGATTTTAGATTCGGTTCGACTCTCATGCTGAAATATTATCTCTGAGGAAAGTATAGGAAAACAATCGTGATAAGGAAATATCCTAGTAAAGTTCCATGAATAATTGAATCGAATCGACAACGTAAGTTCTGTGAAAAACTTTCTTTTGTTGATATAGGGAAAAACTACTCGAACGTTTAATTGAATTTAAAGAAGGAAAACGCTTTCATTACTTATTGTAAGAGATGAAAATGTTATAGAACCTCTCGAATTTTTTCAGTCATTAAAAAAGAATTATGATCGAGCGCTCGTTACTGGAACGAACACAAACGATAAAATTCTCGAAATAGCCTCATCTCATTGAATTCAAACACAATTTCACTCACACGGCAATAATAACAAAAGCTACATATGAGAATAGCAAGAATTTCATTTCACTCCTTCTCTAATACACTGGGCTGTTCTAGGGAAGATATAATGGATTTTCGTCCTAGTTTCGTTCGCAATAAATGCCGCCGTTTTTTCCGCCGTTGTTTTTCAATTTTCCCCGAGTTTCCGAATGTTTCCCGGCACTGAATGAAAATTCCCATTTTCCCCTGGGAATAAACGGAAAATTAAAATGCATAACTTGGCCCCCTTACCCTAGAACTCGCCGGCCACAGTATCGCTTCGGCTTAGCACAAACGGTCGTTTTCGAAAACGCTGCAAAAAAATAGCAAACACACACCGACCGATGGAGAGTTTCGCGGAAAAAAGAAAAATAAAACAAAATTAAGACTCGGGGGAAGGAAAAAATAATGTACGCATTAGCATTGCAATCACGCGCCGTTACGCCTAATAAGAATGCGATAAATTCTGTGCCGTGTTGTTAATTTAAATTGAATTAATTTATTCTGGGTCATGCGTCCCGGTAATGGGTTCCTCGAAATGTTTTAAAAATATTTAAGCCCTTTTCGAGAAGGATTATTTTGATTTCGATCGTCTGGAAAAGTAGTCCGGACACCTGTCACAACATTCAAAAGTATAATATTATACAAACAATATTTATCAGCTGAATTTCATACAATTCATAAATTAGTTTTGCAATATTAAAATCACAAATAACTTTCTATAATAGTTAAAAATACTCCATATATCAAATTATGATGGTTATATTTTTGGAATGGTCTATTTTTATGGATGCTATTATTTTATTCCATTCGAAATAATGTACTACCATTATCGAACATTTTTTTTTCAATCGCAATTTTCCGATTCTCTGTTCGTTCTCGGATCGAACACGATGTTAATACGTTCTATTAAACGGAAGACCAAATCAATCAAAATATTCCTTCGAGCGTAAACTTTCATATTATTTCTTCGCGAAAACATCCATCTTGAACGAGAGCGATTCTTAAAAGCGTCAGCAATTATTTTTCGAACTTCAGAACGTCACCATTAAACGAGAAGATGGTCAACGTTCAATCGATTTTCTTTGAACCGACTTTTTTTCAACTTCTGTTTTATTCTTTTGCTTTTTGTAAAAAAAAAGCCCCTAGGCCATTTTAAATGCCGAAGTCGCTTCCGACCCCTAGTTCTTTATGCTGTTTATAAATATTTTCCGTGGGGTGGTTCTATGCAACGGCGACTAATAATTACGGTCGTAGGGAGCATAAAGACCGTTTGCTAAGTATCTCCGTAGAAAAATGGATGTTTACATTTTCATTGTGTCTAGACAATCCGGCAATAATGCGCTTACGAGACGACAGAGGATCCTTTTTCGAAATTGGAACGGTGTTATTTTTTGTTTGCGCAGACGAGAGGATTATAAGTGCGCCTTTGCGGTCTCTGAAAGTTCTGATTAAACATTATATACTTTTTATTTTTATAGTTTCAAATGCTATTTACAATTTATAGATAGTTTAGTCAGTACAAGCTTTTCATTTCAAATTAAATATTTAAATAATTGAATTGTTCAAAGCACGTTATCAAAATTACTTTAAAATAGTTAGATTCAATTCAAAAATTCGATTCGAAATGGAAATTATTCGACTTAAAAAAGAAAAATTATACTATTTTATTCAAGTTTTCATAATTTTATATTATTTTTATGAAAAATGGAGAGAAATTTGTTGTGGATACAAATATGTATCTAAGGGCAAGTGCAAAAGTATCAAAGTAGTCGCTTATACAAGTTCATTGAAAATTCATGTCAAATTCATTAGGTTATGAATAGAGGAGGGTGGAGATGCTTGATACTCTTCCTATTTTTATCCAAAATAATAACATCAAAAGCGATATATCATCCAATTTGAATTGGCAGCACCCAAAAACCGATTAAACAGATTATTGACAATATTTTGATTTAAATACAATTTTTCGAAAGGTAGCTAGACGCAAGAAACAAAAAATCAAATATCCCAGAGAGGATCGAGTGTCTCTACTCTCCTCTACATATTCAACAACCACCACATTCATATTGCATCACTCAAATGCAAAAAAAATAAATAAAAACAGATCCCAAATTCGCCAATAAAAACTCTCACAAACCAACAAAAAAATAAAATCCGAAAACATTCATCATTCCCGAGACGCCAGAGGAAATCTCGAGACGCATAACAAATTCGAGATCATCAACAACGCGAGCTCATATCGGAATGAGCGGCGAACCCTCGACTCCGAAGAAAGCCTTCCTCGTCCGAAGAGCCTCCTCTTCACCACCACCACAGCCGAGACTCCAGATCGCTCTCGGAGACGTTAAAAAAGACAAGTTCGAACTCGGTCCGACGAATTTGCGTCCATAAATCATAGCTTCGCGCTCGCACACACACACCGTTCATAAATCACGCGGAATGAAATGTGGAACAGTTAAGGGGGAAACTTATTTTCCGGAACCGTATGGGGGAAGAGCGATACGCATCTCGATGCCTAAGAGGAATTTCGGTTTGTTTTTGTATATTGTTGTGTATGTTTTGGTTCGGAATTGTGATTTGGTTTTAGAATTTCGATCGGTTGGAAAGTCGATCAATATACAATACATTTTCTATAGCCACAACGAAAAAAAAATTGAAGTGGGTGATTCTGAAAAAATCACGATGCAAGTTTTATTTATTTTTAAGTCAGTTCCAGACTCATGTACGATCTTAGCTTGCGTTTCTCGGTGTTCGAGCGTGAATTACGCATGAGTGTGAGGTGGATTTAATATGTCATTTTTACAATTGAAATTAAAACAGACTTTTTTCATTCGATAGAGGATGTATAGGACATTATTTTCGAAAACATCAGTATCCAATTTACTCACAAGACTTTTGAAATGAACTTAAGTGCCCAAAAAGGCAAATTTGAAAAAAAAACCAACGCTTTGCACTTGTGTGAAACTTGAACCAAAAGGTGTGAAAATAACAATTATATAGAAATCAAACAAATATAAATATTTTGTAAATCATATTTGGTAAATAACTGTCTCATGAATTTTCAGGGGAATATTCAAATTTCGTTGCAACACCATGCTTGATACACAAAAGAAATATTTTGAAAATTGAACGTTTATCAAGCGCATCCTTTTCAAATAAAACAATCAAAATCCCATTTTTTTCGACAATTCATTATAATTTCACACGATCTTATTTTCATGACATATCAAGATCTCTAAAAAAAAATACGCGACACACAATAAAATATTCACGTACGTGTACGTGGAAGGCTTCCGCGTGCGTTGACGTGTACTCTCCCCCAACATTACAATAATATACGCTCACACAATATTATTTTCGCTCTCATTTACATGCGAGAAATAAAAATAATCGTAAAAAAACTGTCATAAACAGACCTGACGAGCAGCTCTCCCCATTTTCATGCTAAATTATTCAGCTTTTTAAATAGTCCCGTTCTCGGGGCGCTTCGTCGCTTTTTACGCCGAACGGATTTCTCGCTCCAAATATTCAAATATAATATCACTTTTCGCAAAGTGAGGACGATAAAAAAAAATATTCGAAATTAATAACGAACCGCTCCCGAGTCCGTCTGCTTGTTTGTATAAGCTCCAAAGTGGCTGTTTCATATCTGCTGAAATCCAAATTGAAAATAGTTGCCGGCTTCGTTAGAATTTTCGCTTTTACTGCGATTAAATTCGCCTAGTTTTATCAAAGTATAAGAAATATGTGTTCATATACGAATATACTTTGCAAAATTGATGATAATTCTATGAAATGCGATGAATGCGAACATTTGCGGTCATACAAACAATTGTCGCAAATAATTACAGTCAGACAATTCGAGTGGTCACTCTAGCGTTGTGGTTCTAAATGAGTCGGATGTGCAAATTTTGCACTTTCAAATTCAACACAATCGTATGACACGATTCGACTATGTTATATATATATAATGTTATATTATCTACGTAATTTTGTATTCGATCGGTGGTGAGTTCGTTAATTCCGTTTGACATATGATGTTATTTACTTAGCAAATTATTCGAACATGTATCTTTCTAATCTTATGGGTTCATCTCGCGTTCAATTTCTTTTATTTCCCTTCCGATTCCGTTTCTAGAGGTTGTTTTGTCTAGAATGAATCCGATACAATCCCGACACGATGGTTTTTACCTATAGGAAAATCCGCTTCATTAGTATTTACATGGATTCTCTTAATAAATATAAGATCATTTATTTCGATGAAATATTCGCGTTACATATAATTCGTACAGTATTTCGTATTTAATATATGTATAAAAGAAATTCTTACAAATTCGAGAAAAATCGTAACTTTATCTGAAGGGAAATTATTTACATACTTTTTTCGACATTCGTTTTGCGCTTGACAATGATTGAGCGTCATTGTTCTCTTAGCAACCAATATAGATATAACTGAAACATTAAACTCAATTCTATGAAATATTTCAAACGTCCCACTTTCTCGGAAGGATTTACATAAATACATTGAAATTTCCGAGAGAGTCGTGCGATTGAAAACATTCAATTACAATCCGATCCGCCAGAGTCGACAATGCAACGATTTCACACTACAGATTCACAAAGGAAGTAAAAAAATCTAATTGCGACGTCAAAAGCAGTCTGGTTTTAATTCGATTTTCGTCCACTCGAAAAGATTTCGAAAAACTAGTCACCGTGAATCCGCCAAAGGGTGAACAGTCACTTTCAGCCGAAGCGGAGGCAAATCCATCAAAGCTCAATCGACATCTTTCAGTTCGGAAATAATCAAAGCCTCCACAATCTCAGGTGTATTTTCCGAGGAACAAAAGATAAATAAACCGAACGCCTCTCTCTCTCTCTTCTTCTTTTATATCCACGCCGCTTAAAGGATGTCGATTTCCTCGATTTCCAACGAGGAAGAAAGGCGATTTCTTGGACCGGGTCAAAATTAGTTTTTCCCCGGGAAAAGGGGCAGAGGAAAACGATTGATTGGAACCCCCCGAGAAATGAAAGTTGTTTATTTTCCCTTTCGGGACTTTCGAATGGAGGAAATCTGAGGAGTAGAAATGTTTTCCTCATGTGAGTGTTGTATATGTGGAGGTCTTTGGAAACAATTCGATTTTGACTTATACAATTCTACTTCACTATATAAACTTTGAACTGTAACTAAAACCGAGCTGAATTCAATTACTGCGATAATAAAACTTCAAAGATATATTTTTTAAAATATTTTCATAAAAGCAACTGATTCTAACTAAGCTGAATGCATTGAGAAATTTCATTTAAAATTCTTGCGCACTCTCGAAGCTTACATAAATTATGATGGCCGCAAAAGTAAGCCAAAATAATGTGTAGCGTTCATACGTTAGAATTAAGAACATGCATCAAGTTAAATTCCAAGCAATTTGCGCCGATTTTCCATACGGTTTAATTCTACAAAAGCGCCTATTTTAATTACGGTTGAGAACAAAGTTGAAATTTTCAGACTGATTTTTGTAAAGAAATTATTCTACATCTCAAATTGCATTGAAATGAAAAAGCTTTAAATGTAAATTTTTCATAAGTTTTCTTAATAATTGTAGTGGTCATTAGTATCTATTAGAGAAAATATAAAATGAATCAATATTAAGATAGTAAAATTTAATTGATTTATATAATTTTTTTTCCGATACGCTACTTAAAATTGCATTTATAATTTACCCTCGAGTTTGATCTTGTTACAAATATAAAATATGCGAATCTTTTACAAAGATATTTCTCAATTGATCTTGTTATTTTATGCGATTGTACTGTAAAATAAATATATGAATTCTTATAAGATACATTATTTCTACTGAAATCATTAAATATTGAATCATTTTATATAAAACTATTGTTTAAAGAAAACTATAGGTATACTTCGAAAATGGCAGTTGCAAGTGTTGTTCGCACGTTTATGTGATTAATCGGAATATAACTTAAATAACGCCATAATTTACGTTACACGAAATACAAAATGATGGTAATGAAAATGAATATGGAAAGCACTTTTGAAAAATTACCGCATTAAGTATACAGTATGTATTGTATTATTAAATGCAGAATTTTATGCGCATTTGTTCTATTGTTACGATTTTATGAATAATGGAATGTTTTCGTCGGCTTTTTAGCTGCGATCTTTCATCATAATTTTTTTGGTAAGCTCATGAAATAAAAGAGCACATCATATTTTTCCTTTTTTACACATTTTTCGAGAAAAATAACTAATCATCATCTTACCTTATTTTACAAATGTTACGTTTTTATATTCGCGAAAAAAGAAAATATCCTAATCCGAAATAAAGCTGAAAAAGTGCAGACTCACCTGTAACAAAAAAAATGAACAGATTAATCATATTTTCATTATAATATATCTATTTATAAGTAATTATTTTTATAAATATAAATAATAATATCACATTTAAAATATTAGAATCAATAGGAATGAGAATGAGTTATGGGAAAATACAATCGGCTATTTGTTAATTATCGATATTAGCTACTCAATAAGAATCATGATTAGCTTTATTAAACTAAAAATCGATTCAAACAATGAAATATGTTTAACGAAAAGTGGAATTAATAGCTCTATACATTGAAAGGCTCATATATCGATATAAAAGCACCACTTACTCAAACCGATTCAATAATGAAATTCGATCATCTATAATAATTTTAAATCCATTCTCACATTAAACAAACAGAACCAAAAACCCCTCACATCCAACGAAATAAATAACAATTAAACAAGCGCATCCATACAAACAAACGAGGCGCACCACAATAGTAAAGCGCGACCGCGTAGAGCGAGCCGCAATCAACGCTCGCAGTCAGATTAGCGAATCCGCAAACTTATCAAGCGACCCTCATGCCATAGCCTTTTTCGACCCTTCTATAGGGGCTGGCTTATCGCGATGTCTGATTTGAGGATCGGACCGTGGCTATCCAATGGTCAGGATCTGAATTATACGCTATGGGGATGTATTATGACCTATGGGTTTGTGTAGGTTTGGGTAAATTGAATTAAGTGACCGTTGTTGAGGTCGCAGACAATTCATCGGATGGTTGTTTGAGGTGTTTTGATGGGTGTTAGATTCATTTAAGGGATAGTTTTTGGATTAATATATTGTTTTGAATAGCATTTCTATTGAAAGATAGATTTTTTTTCGAAAAAGCTATTTTTCGATCGTTAGTATGTAATTTCACGAGGTTCGAACTTGTGTATAATTGTTAGTTACTCAACTCAAGTGTTTGTTTGATGTTATATTATTATCGCTAATGCGTTCAAAGACTATGTTTATGAAAAAATAACACACAAGTCGAGGTAACAATGATTGAAATTTCGAATTTATATGAATTTTCTAAAGAATTGACAGTTACAATGAATACTTTGCTTTTTTAGGCTTGAAATAACGACCATAAATAAATTAGTTTAAACGAAATTCTATTTATCGAGCTTAAATTCGATTGCCTATTTAGTTTTTATTCACAAAGCATTTCACTTTAACCGATTTCTTCCATCTAAAACGAAAATCGAATACCCGTCTGAAACCATTTTAAACACAGACACCTAAAATCAACACCGCAACGGGCAAACGAAACTATTCCAATTTCCACGGAGCACAATTGCAAATAGAGATTCCCACCGACCGACCGAAAACGTCAGACGTTTAAAAATTCAATTTCGATTTTCAATACAAGAGCAAATAAGTACCCACACCATATAATATACATATAAGATTCTATATACACAATCATGTAAGGAACGAGAGTGCGGGAAATGCGAAAAGCGAAATAAGATTTCGTTCGCCGGCCGCTTTTATCTCATTTTCAATTAAATAACTTTTTTTTCGCAGCCGCTTCCACGTTCTGACTTCCTTCTATTTCCCCGTACAAATATATTTTCCGTCAAATTAAATTTCGTCACAAATAAGACGGGCCCGCGCTCATCGTGGGAGATTCTGACGAATAAAAGAAAATCGGGGTTGGGTTTTCACGAGGAAAATGCTCTTGGGCACAACCGGCGTATGAGAAATGTCCCAACTCTCGTATAGGCGTACTTTAATATCTCTTCCGATTATAAGAATGAATCTCATTTTGATTTTTTTCTTCATCCATTCGTCGAAATAGAATCGGGTCGCCCAACTTTTCACTGAAAGGAATGTGATTATATTATATTTATTTACGCATTTCAAACGAATCGCTTAATATTTCTCAAAATACATGATTAAAACTAACTACGGAATTCATTGAAAAAAATCTCTCATGGAAAATAAAACTGGAATAGATTAGTCTGCTGGATTCAAGTATTCGACTAAATCGAAATGAACATCCTGTGAAGGAGTAAAATCGACATTTTCTCGAATTCTGCGAACTAATGAACGTCCGATTCGACGTGAAACGATCCGATATCTAAAAGCTTGGCAAATTCGATGCCGTTACAGTTTGCAATCGAACCGGCCTGCTTCAATTGTATTCGATTCGAAAAATTCTCTGGTGTTTTGGAAAATTGCAGCAGCATCGGCTAAAAGTAGACGTGAGGTAAATTTCCGGTAGCGTTTGAATATTTTCACATGTCTTTTTGATATAAAAATTCGTGGAAAATTAATGGAAAAGTTTCCGTTATGCAATTAATGGGTGTGTCAAATGCAGCTGCGTATTACCACAAGGAGAGAGGTCGTTTCAAAGATAAATTCAGATTAAAGTGTAAAAAATTGTTGGGTCAAATTGGATTTTGCATATTAAAAAAAACTATAACGTTGAACTACAAAATGTGATTCTCCAAACGATAATTTGACAATTGAAACATCAGTTGTTTTTTCAGAGAAAGTTCAGTAAGTTCAAACCGTACCAATGATCATTTCGAAATATTATCGTGCATTTATAAATCAAATATGAATAATTTGTACAAATTGAAAACCCTTTAACCCATCAACGAGAAAATTCAACCCAAAACCGCAAATAATCGCATGCGGTCAGATCTGCAGAAACGGCAACCGGCTGAAAACCATCCCGCGGAAAAACCGCGTCGATTTTCCGCAATTTTTCCGAAAACCCTCAACTCTTCACGGTCCACCGATCGTCCCGTTCCCTCGCTTCGAAGCCCTCTTCGGCCAGGATATTTCGTTGTTTCGCGGAGGAAATCGACGACGACGGTCAACTCCGGACCCGGACCCGGAGTTGACCGGCGATCCGTAAAAAGGATCCGGCATGCCGGGCCGAATCCTTAATGAAACGGTTTCCGTGAAATCGGTTTCCGTGGAATCGGCTTCGAACGAACGTCGCCGATTTGTGTCGTGCGTATACGAGTGACTTGAGCTCGGTCATGGTGTAGTTTTCACGCTGTCGTCGCTTTTGCGTGACGGTTTTTTTTTTTCGGATTGAGTGATTTTTTTTTAGAATGATTGATTTCGGTGGTCGATTTCTGTATTGAAAGGGTAGGGGGACCATACGTTCATCTGCGGCTTTTGTTTCATTCAAAAACAAAAACATGCATTTTTCTGATAACACATTCATACTACGGGAGAAAAAATTTCCGGTATCAACTTTCGGGGAAAAATCAATCGTTATATTAGATTTAATAAACAACGTCTCGTATTAGATTTAACGATAGTGCTAAATAGTTTATCTGTATGTCTGTTTAATTGTGTGATGCTCTCGTAAATTTCTATATCAAAGAAACATCAATTGATTGAGATTAGCTGATGTAAACTATAATAACACTAGGAGTCATACAAAAACACACGTGCATACACATGACGACTGAAAAGGCCAAGGAGCACAAGTGAAATTTTCGCCGAAATTGAGTTATGTACAGGAATCGCTTCTATGCACGCTCATTTATTTGGTGGCAAAAGGAAACAAACGAATTTGGAACGTGTACCGAGATATATCATCAAATAACTCAACCACCTCCTAATACTTGTTCAACTTTGAACGCGCTTTTCTTAAAATCATCACGAAGTCACTTATACTCCTTGGCCTTTTCAATCATCATATGATAATATAATATCTCGAATATTCATATTATTCATCAGAATTAATATCCACACACATATACATAATTCAAAACACACTCATATATGTATGAGAAACTTCACTTAAGCTCGTGGATGCAAAGCGCAATTGTTGAATGCTGCAACATAACATACGAGAGCGTCACACGCGAATGGTATATTGCAGTGCAACACTCACCCACTACTGAGGATGGGAAAACCAGACCGTTCCACGATTATTAGTTTCGCAGTTGTGTGAAGTTAAGCCGTGGGATATTGAGTTTGAGCAGTGGACTGTTAAAGTGCAGATTTGAGGGTTCAAGTTTCGCTAAAGGTCAAGAGAAAGGTCGGATTTTCTGGGCCGTTACCGAAATACTCTGAGGCCGGTTAATAGATTGGCTGTTAATGATTTTCGTGCAAAATCACATTTTATTCAAATCTAGACTGTTACTTTCAATTCTAAATATTTTTTTAATGAATTTGAGAAATTTCACATTTTTTTATAAAATTTATGCTAAATGGGTTTATAGTTTGAAGAGTGATCAAGTACCTATAGTTCTTAATTTCAATTAAATGGAAGCATTTTTCGTAAAAGGTTATTATGAACAGTTGTTTGAGTATATATTATAAATTATTTTTCGATGAAACGAGGCAATACATAAGAACAAGAGTTCAAGAGCTATCCAATAAAATAATAATTTTATTTACTTCGATAATAATATCTACCGAGTTATGTTTTCGTTTCATTTTTTTCTATAGAAACCATTTTAATTGTTGTTATAAAATTCAATATCAACAACAACAAGAAAAAGCGACATTTATCAAAAGTATTAAGATTTCTTCACAATAATAAATTTACTTAAAAATAACTTTCATTAAATATCGCTATAAAGTGGGTAACGATGAATAATTTAGTTAGTACGTGAGATGAAAATCGAATTTCTATATCATCGTAAAGTTCAACATTCAATCGGTCCGGCAGTTCAGCGAAATCCTGAATAAATATGTATTTTTGTCCTTTTTTTATCGGGAAAAATTTCTCAGCGACCAATTAGCGAAAACTTGGTTTAATGAGTTCCTTTCGTTTGTCGGCGAAGGGAACTCGTCGAAGGGACATTTTCATTTCGACGTTTGCAAAATTTCCACCGTCTCTCCCCTTAAAGTGAAAAGAAAAAGAGAAAGGCCGGTTAATTAAATTTCTTTGCACGCGGAATTAAACGTCTTGATTCGGAAAATTTTCGCGATTCGCGGTATTATTTTTTCGACCCGAGGTGAAACCGTTTTTGTGAGCGAATCGCTTTTTATTTTAATTTCGTTTCGAATTATTTTTTATTTTGCTTGAATAAAATCTCGTTTTAGACGTAATCCCGAATACCTATAACGAATTTATGATTTATTCAAGTAATCAAATTAACATTTTTATTAATTTCATCAAAAGTAATTTTAAAATTTATGTATTTCAAACATACAATTAAAACATTTAGAACTTACTCGTATTTATAATAAATAAGTCGCTTACTCATCCATGTGAAAATTTTTCATTAAAGTTTTTATGTATCATACGGGGAGTCGTTTATGCGAATATTACAGAGCAATTAAACGAAAGCTTTAATCTGCATAATCCTTAGTAATGTTTATGTACGCACAAATATAATTTATACGCAACATTATGATACATTAAGAAAGGTATACACCAGAAACCTATTTGATACGATAATAGGATTATATAAGGATAATAATAGATACAAATACGGTACATATACAAAATCGAATGCACTCAATTAACCGTCGAGGAAACGTTTATTTGCTAAACATCCTTGTTTTTCTTAGAGAATGATCTCTGAAGACGTTTTATTACATGAACCTTGCCGTTTCGTTTTTAAGCATAATTAATTAGGCATTCTAAGAACTTTCATTGGATCCAAAAACATTTATATATAGTATAATATATTTTTTTAATAAAAAGTTTACTAAACCTAAATCAACTATAATTCACCTATATGCATGATAATTGTATGAATTTATCCGAAGTAAACTCATCGAATTCATCAAGATATGTTACAAAAAAAAATTTTTTTCAACATTTTCATTTCAGATATCATGAAAGCACGAACGAAACTCGCATAAAATTCGAAAATGACATTTTTCCGAAAAAAATAAAAAATGAAAACCCCCCCGCATTATTACACGCGGAATTGCGAACGTGCAACCGAAAAAGAGCCGATCCACGACAAAAGCAAGAAAGTAGACACATTCGAAAACGTCGAAAGAGAGACATTCTTGCGTACCTGCCGAAAAAGTATTCCAATTTTGCGAATACCCGGTATTTCGCGCGGAACACATGCAAAAGGCAATATCACAGTCGGTATGAAAAGCCCGTTAGAGACAATGGCGCAGCGAGAGGAATTCCAATTCTTTTGTTCGAAGCAGATTGGAAAACGGAAAAGCGGATCCGAAAATACCTGCCTCTTTTATCCGTGTTGGTGGAATCGAGACTAATTTCTGGATTTTTCGAAATTCGATCGATTTTATTCGACGCATCGAAGAAATAGAGCAGAGGTGCGTAAAACAGATGCTGCTGAGAATTTTTCCTTTTGTACAATAACTCTATCGATGAAAATTATTAGTATTTGAAAAATGGCGAAAAAGCATAGAATTACTAGGTTTTATATAATCCCCAGGAATTTGTGCATGAAGAATGCTGAAAACAGATCATTAGCAGAGACAAGCAGTACTTTGAATATGAAATTGCTTGAAAATGTTCTCAAAGCTCAGAGTATTTCAAATTGGCGATGTTCTCTGTATTTAGGTTAAGTAAGGTCAAGTTTCGTCAAAAGTAAGTTTTTATATACATATTTCTTACAAATTATTCTGCACTGTCTCTCAATTGGAAGGTAAGGTTACTCATTGTCACTACGAAGTATTAATTTCGAAAATTACAGATAAATACTTTTCCAAAATGATAGGAAAACTGTCGAAATCATGAAAATATAAGATTTTCTGTTTCTTGGAAAATTTAAAAGATTCAAAGGAAAATTTTTACATAGACGAGAAAACCAGGGAAAACAAAGAGCAACATTGCTTACATTTTTGGATTGTAACGTTTTCTGGATAATGATCTATCAAATATTCTATCTTCCGACGATAATTCAGACAAATATATCGAAACCACATTCCACATTATGCACAAAAATAAAATTTCAAGCCTACATACCTAACTCGATTTCGAACCTGATAAATACTCATGCGCGATTACCATTCGGCGCTTCTTTCTCGCGATATTACGCGTACAGGGTGGGTCATAACTTTCTGCGCGTTCGTTCCCCGTTTGAATATCTTGTTGTTTTGTTTTATTCATGACTTTTTTATCCTTCGGCGTTGAGCGAAAGTCAAAACCGAAAAGGCGGATTGGGGGTGGATGGCGTCTCTCACCTCTCTTCGTTTTTCTTTTATTTTCCATTTTTTTTATTCACGTATGTATTTTAGGCGGTTTTTTTTTCAGGCCCGCGTAGGAAAGGGTATTATATTATTTTTCATATTTCCTTCTGGGCTCGGGGGGCTTTTTCGACAAACTTCTTGTATTTTTTTTCTCGCGTTCGATGTATGCATGCGCTTATGTGTTCACGTATCTGGCGGAAATTTAACATTGAGCCTTTTCGCGAATGCGTGTTCGTCCGCTCGTAAAAAAAATGCTGCGGATCGATGAGTTTTCGATGAGTTCAACTCTTTTTGAATTAAATATATACAATATAATTATCCTTTTCGATATAAAATAAATAAGAACCATCCTAATGCTGCGGTGCTTTTAAATGTATCGATAACGTTAAGCAACAATAGGTTAGAACGTCGTAAAAATACATTGAGTGTAAAAGTAACTTTTAAGTCGAAAATCTACTACTACTTAGCACTACCTTTATGTGAAAAAGTATTCTTAGTATTTTTTTTTATTTGGTGTATTATTTTTGTTAAAATTATGTAATGTCGAAGCTTGAGCGTTGTTCAAGCAATAAGATTTCAGATAGACAGTGAAAATAATAGGAGAAGCGAACATAAATTGATGCTATTCATAATTTAGGAAATTATTACTCGTGAACAGTTTTCATCATAAATTCGATATCATACTTCAGAGCGAAATATTGTATTTAATTTATTTCGATATTCATTCAAATAGTTTCAAGGAATTCATAATATTTTCGTAGAAGAAAGCAATCAAGTTAATTAATTTAATTAAACATCTATATTTAACAAAATATACAAATAATAATTAATTGCATTTTTTTCAATATATTTATCCCAGAAATATAATATTGAATTCATTAGAACATTTTATTATTTTTCGGCACATTTATTTTATATTTTATTATAGGCAAAACAAACATATAGACGTGCACGTAGACGATGATGCATACGCGTGAGAAGCATCTGTAATAGTGGCAATATATCAAGAATTTTTCCCTTTTTTCATATACATACACACATATAATATATATTTCACACCTTCGCTTTTGGTGGCAGGCCGGCCCGTCATTATTCGCTTTTTATTTATGAGCCCGAGCCGCGCAAACGTTCACTATTTTCCCGCCATCCATAAATCATGTATTGAAAATCCGGTCGGAGACCGAAAACCGAAACCGAAAACGAGACCCACATTTTTTTCCCTGAAACCCGAACCAGAATCCAGTCGAAAACAATTCAGAACTTTAAATAAATTATTTTCACGGAACAGAATTCGTATATGGTACACTAACAAAATAATCAAATTTATTTACACTATTGAATTTGGTTCTGGTCACTTTACTTAATGAATTCGAGATATGTTTTTTTGTTTTGTCCAAATTGTCAGACAAAAGTGTTTAATATCGAGAAATATAACCAATATATGCGTTTTTTGCTTGATTTATTCAATATTAGGAAAGTCTGACTAAGTTTAATACAGTGATAAGGATATATTCGTATACCTTTCGGTTCTTAATATTGCATTTTATGCCAACATTTGGAATAATTTTATTGAACAAAATCAATTAAACAAAAGAATTCTTGGAAGAAATTTTTCTGCAACAGTTATGAAGTGTATAAAAATTATATTTTATTGTAAATCTTATATCTCAAAGAAGCAATTTAAAGCATAATAATAAGAATTTTACAATAATATATTAATTTTACAAATCCGATGAAAATCTCTTCCAAGTAATGTTTTCATTTAATCGATTTTTTCCATGGAAATTATTTTAAATGTCTATGTCAAATACAATATTAAGAACGATACTTGATTATTCTTCAAAATATAAAAGAAAATACAAACCCATTTAGAGAAAAATTTCAACATTTACCAAATTCATTAAAAATAACCAGAATCCCTTATAAAAATGTACATTGATATATATTTAACCACATTGAAACTAAATTAAATCGAAAAATATGTTAGTTTCGCCCAATGTTGCATATAACTCTTACGACCCGGCTACAAAGAAAACGCTTCGAATGTGCTACTTCTCTGGACGTTGTAAAGGGTCAATCTGGCAGATTGATGGGTCAATATCGGAAAATGCTTAATGTAACTTAATAAAGATTTTCGTATAGATCACGAGGCGGTGGCTCAGCGTCAATGCGAGTCCGCCCCGGCGTGATATATGTTACCAATTATGGCCGAAAGAAGCCTGAAGGGAAAAGTACAAAAATACAGAGAAAAAGATGTAGAAAATATCCGATCGCAGCATATCTGTCAGTCTCGCAAGAATGCCCAAAGGAGGCATACGAAACTTTCGATACGAGTACTTTTCGATTCTATATACGCACACGTATAATTTGGGAATATTAAATTAGGGGTTAAGTCTGTATCTTTGATATGTGTCGATAAAATATATTTGAAGATTTTCTTCGTCCGAAAATAGATATTCGTTTGCATTTATTTTAAATGGTGATTGATATATCTATAATCAGATAAATCTGTTCGATTCTATGAAAAGGTTTTTGAAATAAAAAATGAAGAAGTAACAAGTCTAAGTAGGATCAAATTAGTTGGAATTTTCGCTCTCTCAACTCTGGTGAAATAATAGGTTGGTGATTGATGAGATTTTTTCATAATTCTCACGTCATCTTATAATTGAAATGTTTTCGAACTTATTACCTCGAAAAACTCTCAGCTTAATATCACTTTAATTATATTGAAAGGATAATTATTTTTCAATAAATTTAAATATGAGAAATACTTTATATAATACAAAGATTTACAATGTTGATGAGCACGAAACGTGCAAAAAATATTAAGCTTTATCTCTTGCATATGCTTGATCAAAAGCATTAAAAATTGTCTTTGCTATGAAACACGATACAGAGAAAACACGGAAAACTCAGAGCATTTCTCATTAGAATACTTTTCCTATAGACTTAGCACTGCAGTATCACAATTCTATTAAAATGCTACACATGTCAAAACACCGAGCACTCGGATCCAATCCTTTATTTTGCGCTCGTTAGTACGAACAATCCGAAACATCGTTCTGCAAACGTACATATTTTTAAAATATAAAAATACAAAACCAGCAATATCCCACATCAGATTTACAAATCGTTACCTATCCCTGCAAACGCACAGAACCAGACGTACAACGAATATAACGCAACACTTGCCGCGAACCCAACACACGCGTATCGAACTCACACACACAATGAATCGAATACATCATACATACACGAAAAAATATATACATATATGATAAATTCAACACACACACGTGGCCAGGGTGTGTAGTATTGAACGTCCATAAAATTGGTTGCCCGGGGCTATCTCGTATCCAATTTTTCGCCGAGCGGGAAATAAAACCTTTACCCTGGCTCCAACCTCCGATCCCCATATCGATCCCGAATCCGACTTGCTTCGTCTTATTGCTTTTGTCAGATCAGAGCCGAGCTTCGAGTGAATATTTTATAAAATAAACGAAGGTCAAAATTTTCAATACGCGTCCCCCTTTTATTTCTAAGAAAAAATTCGCGTTATTTATGGACGATTTCGTTTTTTTTTCGTCTATCGCAAAAAGGTTGCATTCTTGAGAGAAAGGTATAAAATCTATGATATAAAAGGAATACCTTTTTTTCATTGATATTTTCAAAATTTTACGATGTCGTGTATTTTACTAATAGTCGGGTTTCTCATGTTCGAAATGAGACCTATGTATGCAAGAGTTTCTAGAAAACCATTAAAATTTGAAAAAAATAGTTTAAGGAAAGGAATTTTCAGAAGCCGTAAAAATATTTCAATTTGTTCGACATGAAATATATTTAATTTATGACTAGGAGATATAATTGCACATAAATATTTAAATGAAAACATAATGGTCTAATTATTGCATTTCAAAAAAATAATTTTCTTAAAATTACTGCATAATTACACAAGAAATCCGACTGTAATAAGTACATCAATGAGGCTTATGAATCCGAAGCATTTCTCCGACTTTCAGACATTCGTTCGTGCGATACAGTAGTAACATCCGCCTCATGAAATGTTGCAAAACTTTTCCAATATACTCGAAGTCAAATTGACAGCAGAGTCGCAAAATTCTCTGCGAAAGTGGCACTCGTGTATAAAAACGTTTGCGAAAAAATAGAGCAACGCACTCGCGAAACAAGCACACCATTTATCAAACGAATATGTTTATCGAGAGTATGAACCTGTCCGAGAATACCATGTCGGGATAAGTCGATCGCGTAAAACTTAGCACATTTTATATCGTATATTTTGTATATGAAATGTGTATGGGGTAAAGCAAAAACTCTTCTCGAAAGTGGCCCATAAAGTTGATGAGACTCTTCGCGTACGCGAACTGGAAAAGTTGTTCAAACTAGAACGGTTACGTTCGGTGTAAAAGTGTGGACCGAAAAAAAAGTTTCGAAGGAAGAATAGACCTAATCGATATAATAAATGAACCTTTTAACGTTCCCTTTTCGGTTCATCTTCGAGAACATTAACCCTTTCCGACTCGGGGATGCGGTCGGGGTCAATCAGTAGCATGATTAACCTTTATTACTGCGAGAAGAGGCTTCGAAAAAGCGATTTTGGTGTTACTAACTTATCAAATCTTCACAGTCTAATTAGCAGATTATCATGAAAACGAATCGATATATCCCGAATTATTCAGTCAGGCAAAAATGTGAAAGGATACAAAACACAACACGCGCTTTGAATCGGCAATGAATAAATCGTAAAACGTGATTTATCATCGCGATTTCGCGACAAGACAGATTTATCATATGTCGAGGATGTATTATGATATTATACGCGCGCCGTTTTATCTTATTTTTGGGGGGATTTTTTTATGTATTCGTTTTAGGTTTTATTTTTATTTATATTTTTTTACTATTGCGCCGACGGATCAATCACAAAGCCGGTAATAAATAATAAATAGCGTAAAAGGCGACTTTACTGCCCGCGCAATGCGACTATCCAAAGAAAGGAATAAAATATGAGCGGCCATCTGTCTGCCGAACGAACGCCGCTCATCGTCCAAAATTTATTTTCCGTTTTATTTTTTCGGTTTATCGGCGTCAATATGATGCACAAATGAAAAATATTTTTTTATTATTTCATGTAAATATTTTATATTTTTCTGATTTATTTTTATATGAAATTCCTCGCAATTTTTCAATTTTCACCCTTCTAAAGTATGCAATATGAAAATTTTGTTACCTTTATTCGAACCATATAAAATATGTCATATCGAAAAAAAAACAAACTCAAATAAATTATAGATATAAATTGATTCGATGCAGTGATACAGAACATAACGCTAATGAGTTGTAATATCGTATTACACATTAGATACCATAGATATTATATTTCCCAACGGTGGTTATTAATGTGAATCTAAATATCGATCATATCAAATCTACATACATTTTATCTCACGTTCACATCACACAACATACACAATTTCAAAATCTCAATATTGAACCAAAGCCATTACGAATAAATAAAGCAAACTTTTGATTACATTCAATACGAACTAATGATTACAGAATAAAAATTCTTAACTTATACAAATTATAACGATAAAGCAAAATACAGATGATGCGACTATGAATAATTTACTACACGCACTTAACGAGTCTGTAAATAATTGACTATTTGCACTCGCACCAACAACAAAACTGCCTCAATTTTATACGTAATTTCAAATTTAACATTCAATCGCGAATCGAATCATTAAAAATAATAATAGCAATACATAAAATGACTACCGAAAAGGCCAAGGAGTACATTTTTGCCGAAATTGAGATACGTACAGGAATCACTTCTATGTAAGCTCATATATTTGGTGGCAAAAGGATATAAACGAACATGGAACGTGTGCTGAGATATATCATCAAATCACTCGACCTCCTCCTTATACATGTAAGTACATGTTCAACTTTGAGCGCGCTTTACTCGAAATCACTGCAAATTCACTTGTACCCCTTGGCCTTTTAAGCCGTTAAACATAGTATATTTTCGCATTATTGGGGTTTCTTTCGCGCAACAGAGCCAAAGAGGGCTCCTTAGCCGCGCATTCAATTTGACACAAAGTCGAGCGGTACATTTATGGTCAGGTTATATCCTGCTTTATAGTCAAACGCGAGGAAAAACGTCGAAAGCGAGGAAAACCTATTGAAACGGGAAACCGGCGCCGGCTGAAATTGGAATTTATATGGTCGACGTCGTTTGGCGACTCAGACTCGGATGTGTTTTATTTCCTAGCACGTGTGTTCTTTCTGGTATATCTATGTATTATATGTACGTGTGATTGTTTCCGTAATATCGCACAAAGGTTGTAAACTCGCGCTTCGAAAAAATTTTGATTCAATTCGGACGAAATGCGATATGAATTTGTTGCCGGTGGAGGATTTTATTATTTTATTTCGGCTCGAATCGTGCTTTACACAATTTTCATTGTCAATCTAATATTTTATACTACTACGTACAATAATAGATAATGTGATGACTAAAAAGATCATAGGGTACAAGTGATTTCAAGGGTTCAAAATTGAGCTTGTACTTACGTGTATTAAGACTAGGTCGAGTGTTTTGATGAAATATCTCGGTACACGTTCCAAATTCGCTTGTATCCTTTCGCCACCAAATATATGATATTTTGGTTCTCATAATGATATTTTGAATCATAATATGTTGATATTTGCTTAATTATTTTAATTTAAAAAAATAACAAGATTATATCCACGAAATTATAGCCACAATTTAATTTAATCAACATAGTATGAAGTTAAATGTTTTCGTGAAACGAAATATGTACCGCTACATAATTGCATAAAAAATGTTGCAGGCATGTATATAAATAATAAATCTAAAAAAACATTTCCTCAAAATAAAATTTTACACACTTTTTTCTTTAGATATATAAATAAATTCACCTAAGCGCCGTTTTCGTATGGGAACGCTCATTACGTCGAAGCGATCGCCCAAGGGTCTGAAAGAAGAATCCGTTTTGTTTTTTCAGGCGAGCGATAGAGAAAACAGATGAACGATGAAAAATGGGCCAAAAGAATGCTTAAAGACGACCATAAAATTTAGAGAGAAAATGTCCCCCAGCCAAAATTTAATTAAAATTTCTCAATCGTTCGTCTCGTTTAATATGCGCATAAAAAATTATATAAACGAGATCGATCGTTCGGGTGATACGGAATATTTCTTTTTTTCATTTAAAAATTAAACGATACTATTATTTTGATTTATTTGAAAAATTGATTTGAAAAACATTGATAAAATATTCCGTATTGATTTTGAATCACGTTCAAATGAATCACTATTGGAGAGTACTTAGACAGTTAAATAATTAAGGAAATAAATTGAATGTCTTAAATCTGAAAAAATTCAAAAATTGAATTTTTGAATATCGAATGAAATATTATAAATTGTAAATATTTTTGCAATGAAGCTATGATTATTAATATAAACTAATTCAGTACTTAAGTAATTAATATTTTAAATTAAATTAATTGAAATTTGTACGTACATATAAACTACAAATATGAAACGTGAAAGGTACGTCTGCAATAAAATAAACAAAGAGCGAAGGTTCCTCGAAGGAAAATATTTAAACATCGACCAGGAAAAGCACAAACGTACATCTTTGCTCGAAATACTGAATATCGATATAGATATTGAATGACGGGGCATTTACTAAAAAAACATTTCACATTGATTCCGAAATAGAATAAATCGTATTTCGATCCACTCCAAAAACAATAGAACCTAAAATATCAAGTCATTGTTAACTTATCGAATCGAATTCCACTTTAGTAATTCGATTCCCCGGGAGAATTGCGGTTTGATTCCACCAACTTCTATCTCCTACATCGAAGAATTTAATACAGAATCATAACAGGGGGAAAATTGAACGCACAACGAAACGAAAACTACGTACATTGAAGCAATCGTATCGACTACCATAAAATGTTTCTATCAATTTTGTAAATAAATAGAAATGATATGAGAGATAATAAAATAATCGAATCATATAAAGTTAAGAATTGTAAGTTTACTTATATCATTGTTGGGTTTCGGCTACGATTCGTAGTCGCGCGTTCGTGTCTTTGTTCGAGTTTGTCGCCGGCGACTTTCGGGAAATCAGATTTTCACGAGTTTCGCGCGAGGGTCGTGTGTATGGTTCGAGGGGCACGTTTTTGGAAACCTTCTATCGTACGCGTGACGGGCAAGTCAAAGTGGAGCAGAATCTTTCTTCTCGTCTGCGAGCTTCTCTCAAACTCACAATGCCTTTTAACATTTCAGACATCTTCATAAATATATCTACGTATTCGGACTTTTGATATTTCATTTATTAAAATATAATATGCGAACCTTCCAAATGCTATTTCACAAATTAATTAGATATGTGATATTTTAATTTTGTATATTAACTAATTACTACGAAAATATGAATGCGCAATTACATACTTGTACATATTTCGCGTCGTTATTGTGTATCATAAGAAATTCATTATTTCTCTCATATCGTAATGAAAATTCATAACAATATCGTTGAAAGCTTTTTTATCTTTATTTTACTCTCGTTGACATAGATATTCAATGTGCAATTTAATAAATAATAGAAACCGGAACGTCTCCGTATATTTTCCCGCAAACGTACGTCGAAAAAATAAAAACACAAAGTTTATTTGTATTAAATTTTCCAGAAGCACAAGAGCATAAGCTTGAGTTATAACTTACGTATTATAAATTTTGAATAAAGCCGTTTTTCTCACTTACGCGAGATATTTCTACCTTATTTTTGCAGAACAAAAACGACATAATAAAGTTGCACATATTTCACACGCGTAAATGCACATTATTACAAAACGAAAACTGTAAAAGAAATAAGTTTAAATAGCACGAGAAAGATAATTTTCACTGTGTTGGTTAAAAAAGTAGTTTTCTATTCAGATTCAATTTAAAAACGGAAATATATGAAAATCTCAACGATCTTCGAGACTCAAAAGCATATTCGAGCCCGAAGTCGTGTCATTCGAAACTTTCCATCTCAGTGTCAAGTTTCAATAGAGCAAAGGCCTTGGCCCCCAGAGGGGCGAAGTCTCCATCGAGGGGGCTCAGCCCCTGTTCACAATCTGGAAACAATTCCTCTCTCGTTCGCCGTAAAACCGCGTGGATCGAATCTGAGAATATTTGCTACGAGTATTTACGACTAGTCTACGATCGTAAGATCCAAAAGCGAAACGAAGTTTGAAAAAATAGACGTTTCTAGTGCAGATAAGCGTATATATGTATGTATATGCCTACATGATATTTTAGTTTCTCATGAAAAAAATAATATTGAAAACTTTCCCGTGTCAAACTGTTAGTAAAGTATGGATTTGCATAAATCTGCGGAGCGACTTTGATGATATATGCGAAAAAATTTCGCGCTCTGCTTGCGGAGAAAAAAATATTAATATTCGGAAAAAGGTAACCCTTTATGGGGAAACGTTCTTGTACAGCGAACGCGTACGTTTCGTATGTGAATTGAATACGTTGGGAGAAAGATCAAAATTCGAATTCGAGAGTGTTTTTTTCGAACGCGCTTTTTTCACCGCGAAAAAAAACATTCTTTTCGAAACCGTTCTGCAATATTTTGTCCCACTGTGAAAGTTTTAAAGCATTCCACAGGATAGAATTTCTAAACGATTTCGCGAATTACATCGGAACAATTTATCTTTCGATTTTTGTCCGCTTATTTACGAGACATTTTTAAAATACTATCAATTCAAAAAACGTAAAAGAATAAGAATGTCTATTTGTTTGAATTTATCATTATGAATGCGACCCTAAAGTTGAATGATCGTTGCGAATACCTATTTTACATAACGTCCCTGAAAATCTCGGCATCGCTGAAAAAACTCGACAAACGATAAAAGAAACTGCCTACGTAAGAAAGTTTATCAAAACACCTAGCCGAAAATCATTATCTTAACTCACCTGTTAACGGAACCGTATCGCGCTTGCACTTCACAGTTTCCTCCTACCAGCTAATATTTTTCAAGCCGTATTTTCACGATCCGTATTTGAACAGTTTCACTATTTTTCAATTCTGAATATATCATTACTAGCAAATCTATTTTTTCGTCGAGAGAAAACCTTATCTATCTATACAAAATAATTGCACTATTCCGTATATGTATCATAGACTCCGCATTTCAGTGATTTCATAACCAAAAGTTCGCAGTTTGAGATGGTTTATCTAATCGAATACTAAACGAACATTTACTAAAGCAGATGTTAAACTATTGAAATATCAACTCTAACGAAATCGAGACTCAAACCTCACAATGTATGCACTAGGTCGAAAGTTCAAACGCCAAAGGAGACTTCGGAAGAACGAAACGTGCGCCCGCACCCCGAGACATTTTCCCTTTTATTTTTCCCTGGTTTTTCCTTCTCCCATCGGGAATATTTTTTGTTTATAGTCCATTCGACCGGGACTTTAGTGCCTGGGGCGCGTCGGCACGGAAAAATCAAACGCCCCGAGGATCGGGAAACGGAAGACGCTATGGCCGAATGGAGCCATAAAAGCGGGATAGATCCTTATTCCTGGGGCGGGGATCTATACTTTCGGGGGTGAAGGGGTGTGGAAAAAGAGGGAAAAATAGGGGGGGATGGGAAAAAGGGAAATTTATACCTCGGCGGGATATTCGAGTCGTTATCTTTCGCAGAGTAAACATTCCTCTCGTTTTTATTGACTCGCGGGAATCTCGGAGGCTGTGTGCGGAAAAGCTGGTATTTTGCTTGTCGAACGGGTTAATTTATTTTTCGGTCGGAATCGATAATTTTTTCAATGAAAATGATCGCTTAATTATTTTAAATTAATATCAGTTACATTTAAGAGTAGACGAACCCTTTTTTGCGATTTCAAAAGAAATATTATTTTTCAAAAAAAAAACATAATTTCGTAATTGAAAGTATTTCAGAGAATACTGACATAAGTATCAGTCGATAAAAATGAATTATAGATACAATTACATATATAAAATTTATTATTTTCAGACCTTATGTATTGTTTTGCCTTTTCTTGCTAACTTCACTACTAATTAATCTCGCTAGCAAATACTCTAATTACCTATTCTCAATTACTTCTTGACTCAAATATCTATTCATACGACTTTTGCAAAGAAATTATACTTTTCAAACAAAAATATACATCAAAATGGTTCACAACTGTATTAAATACAATAAATCACAACAAAAGGCTATATTCAAATTTATGAAAATACCATAGATATATTTTTATAAATTAAAATTAAAAAGGCAAGAACTAGATTATCTACAAGAAATGAAACATCTTACTTAAGAGGAGTCAATGTACTGAGAGGAAATTACATAAATTCAATATTTTTCATCATTTAGCTTGGCCATAAAATAAAATTTATGACTTTCGGTAGAAATGGCATATTTTAAGTTGCATTCGCGCGGACATATGTACGTACATACATCGTGTTCGCATAAATCTAACCTTTTTCGCTCTGCTCAAAGGAAAATATTTTCTTTTGCGCGGGAAAATTCAACGCTCGCGGTCCATTCGCATATTTTCGCCGGGATAAATTAATTTGAAACCGCGTATCACGGTGAAATAAGTCGCTAATGAAAAATTATTATCCCCGTTTCTGCCCTCTCAATATGTAAATATGATTTCAGGATTTTTCGTGTTTCGTATGAAGAGGAGACATTTTATTTTTTCGAAAAATTCAGCGGAAAACATTTTTAATTAATGTACAAAAATTTTAGCGATTTTACACCTGAGAGATTTTATATGACATGCAGTCTGAAATGTTCGACGAATTTGTGTCAATATGTCATTTAGACAAATCGTTGTTTTTTCGACAACAAAAAAATCACAAACGTAACATGGCAGATAGATTTAAAGCTTATAATTGATACATACATAAAAGTTGCACGGAATTTATAATATATAAATATTTTTTTTCGCGTAATACAAACTAATTCTTTTTGAAATATTCTCATACAATCTATTCAATCTTTTCTTCCTTTTTGAATATTTAAAATATAATTAATAGTATTTTTAATCGAATTTACCAGCTCATTAGGATTCTGTAAGTAATGAAAACAAAAATCAACTTGAAGATAATGAAGAAACTTTCTATGTTGCCTTATTAAAAGTTACGAGTGCAGAAAAGTGCACGGTAAGAAAACGTATCGTATTTTCCTTAGTTTACGAAAAAATAACAGACGCTTGTTACGAGAACAATTTCATCAACTCCGCAACTTTCCTCAACGTTCCATCAGTTTCAGACATTATTTTTGCTTTACTTATGTACATATTTTTTATAAATACACCCGTATGTATTATAACGACTAGTAATTGAAAACCTCGAAATTTATACATCCGTATCAATTTCAATGGGACATTTCCGATTTCGAAATGAACACAAAATGAAAAAAAGCACTCTCTTTGACCGGCTTTTCGTTCGCAGCGCAGATATTTCCCGTTTTTCATTTTTTTTCCTTTAAAAAGTATGCCACACAGTTTCGCGCCGTTGAATTTTTAACGAATCGGTCGAGCGTTTTTCGGTACAAACGAATTTTTCATAGTCGAAAAGTCGCATATAATCACGGCTTCGACGTGTATCCCGTATAATATTTCGGTTTTTCGATTTCGACGTTCGACAATCTATTCGGGACACCAAATTGTGTTTTTGATGTGTACGTGTTTTATATGGAAATTTACATTAGATGAATGTATATGTGTTATATGTTTGAAGAACGAACGATTCGGTTTGAGAGCATTTCTGTGTGACTCTCGTTGTCATGCAAATTGCGATAAATATTTGGCTTCGGTGGAAAAAAACGCTTTTTATTTTAGTTTAATTGAAAAAGTTTTTAGAAATAACAATTTACATCCGATCTGAATGTTAAATACATAAATTAAAATATTTCGAGCGTAAAAATTCAAAGAATTAATTTTGATTACATAAATTATGAAACATTATTAGTGAGAATATTTAATGACTTTAAGTAAATTAAATGTTTTAGTTGGAATAACATTTCAGATGAAATTAAATTTTCGAATACAAAATAAAATTTTAAGAAGCCAACTTAATTAATATTCTGTTAAACGATTGTCCATTTTATAATAGATATTTTCATCAAAAAATTAAAAAAATACTAAATTAAATGGCTATAACTGCTTCGTTGTGTGAAACCTCCATCGATTTTCTTGAAATTTTATAAATTGAGAAATCTCGCGCATAATGGATACATTTCTCCATTTGAAACATTTTTTATCGTCTGAATACTGATAAGAGTTACAAAATTGCTTGATTTATGAAATTTTATTGAAACCTGATAGATATATTTACAAAAACCTGCCAAAATTACAGCCATTTATCCTAAAAATCTAAAATTTCGAATTCAATAACTATTGCAACTAATATCAACCGTACTTGTACTCCACATGCAAAAATTTCCATATTCGTTCGACGCGAAAAAAAAAACACACACACACACTCATATTAAAGTTCTCTTTTTATATGCGACATTACTTTCGCTCGAATGATACAGTCGAAAAAGGAAACGATCAAAAATGACACGTACAGAAATATATGGACCACGTCCTGCTTCGAATTACCTCCATCTAAAGCCCGAGAGGGGCGCCGAAATAACAGTATTACGTACCTTATCATACACACGTAGGTTTCACTGTACGTGACGACGGCGAAGACCGGCCCTTTTCCGTACTGATATTGAAAAAAAATGCAAACAGTAAAAATAAGGTAAGAATTAAAATGAAAATGTGGGGGGTCGCAATCGTAACCGATAGTGGAGAGGTTTATTGCCGTTATCAGTCAGGGGTTTAGTTTTCTCTATGGTTGTATGTAGGTTAGGTTACCGTGAATGTCCGATCGTTTGCGGTTATAATCTGGGGGTATGATTCGGAAAACTGTGAGCCGTTTATTTATGGGTTGCATTTCCCGGTGTGCGCTTTTCCGATATCGTTCGGAAAATCTGCATGTAAAAGAGGAACGGTATTAACTTAGATTTGTTTGAAAATCGAATTATTTTTTTTTTTGAACCAAATTAATTTCAGGCTCAGAATTTATTAAATCTTTTAGGTAGATATTTCAATAGTTGATTATTCTACCTATTTTTTTCTTACAGAATTTAAATGCTGTTACTGCTAACTTAATTGAAAAATGAAAGACCAAGACTGATTTTTTTAATTTGATAAGATTTTTTATATATCTATAAGAGTCAAAGTCACGTTATGATAATGTCCGATTTATTTAATATCGCATTTAAGAATTCATGGTCTATAAAATTTAAGCCCATTCTTCTGTATATCTATAAAATACTTCCCCATATAAAACTCGAACTCGTAAAAAACGATTTTATAATTTAATTTCGAACTTAATATAAAACGCTAGACGTCACGGCTAAAATATAAAGCGGCATAATGGCGTTGAAAAATAATTAAAATATTTATTTAAAACAATATAGAATTTTATGGACTTTCGAGAGAGAGGCTTAGCGTTCAAAGAAAGCTTTTGGCGGGACAAAACGCGGGCCATAAGTTCGATTCGCACAATGGGAACAGATTCAAAAATTCATTTTTGTAAAATTTCAAAAGAAAAATAATCGTTTTATTATCCTTTTCGCGCTCCAACAATAAATAACGGCGAAACAAAGGACCGGCTCCAACACAAAGGCGCAGAATGTGAACTTTGAACCGCCGAAATTTAAAATAATAATATTTGTCGTAGAAAAGGGGGAAAAAAGCGGGAAACGCTCAGAAGAAGACGTATTTAGGTATTTATATAAAAAAGGGGAGAACTTTACAGATTCTTGCATAAATATTTATGCCGCCTTAGAGAATTCAAAGGCATTCGTCCGATAACTGCCGCGTTGTATATTTTATAATGTTACGGTAAGTTCTTAGCGGTGAATTTAAATAAAATGAAAATTTGCATTCAACCTCGTTCAAGTAACACATTTTCCGTCCAATTTGCGAACCGCGTTTTTTATAATGCGTTCGTTATAAACTGAATAAAATGGAATCATACTGTAAACGTCCTCTTTCATAAATACGATCACTTAATCACAACACAGAGCTAATACAATAATGCCTTAACTGTAATAACAGCAGAAATATAATATATTTTTTAATTTTACGGTGAGTCATAATGCATTTTCATTAAGTTCCTAGAATTGCAAAATTTGAGCATTTCTGTGTTATTATTATTTCTAATTTCGCCATAAACCCTTTGTCTCATTTTTGTGTTTCAGTGTTGTAAGTGTACTTTATTGTAATGCGGAACGTCTCTAAAAGGCACTGAAGCGTTTCTAGGACAATCGTAAACTTTGACATTCTTCCCAAATGTACAATGTACAAATGCATAGTTTCACATATAAAACTTATGATATGAAATTTTTCAATTATTATAAAAAAAATAACAAAGATATCTATCAAATTATATTATTTTTATCATTCACTCGCAATACTAGTATTAAAATAGATAAACTAAAATCAGTTTCCACCCAATAAATCAGAGAAAAATAAACGAAAATATCTCAAAATGAAAAAAAAATCTCAAACATTTACAATGAGTTCACATCAAAAATCACAACAAGCAACGCACAATCATTGAACGAGATTCGTTAAATACAAAAATTCTTCAACCCCATGTCCATTCGTCCAACACTGAAAACGCATCATCGTTGCAGCATCACCATAAAGTGGATCCCACCAGCCATCAGATACCATAACACCATTCACTCACCACCAGTGACGTATTATCCTGGCACACCTTAAAAATATATATTAAATATTTTTCCCTTGTGAAATTAAAAATTAATGTAATGAAAAAAAATGTTTCATAGCCATATTTTGGTTTCAACGGATGCATTGTATGAATGTACCCAACTTTTTATTATTGTATTGAAAATATTTTTCGTTTTTACTAACTTAATTCATTTAAATTTAATTTGAATATGCAATTTTAAAAAGGTTCAACTCACGTGTACAATGTAAAAGACATCGATCCCCACATTTGTAAACAAATATAAAGGGCATATATGACTTACATACATCATCCATACGAAATTTTTAATAATTTTTGCCATTTTTAACTATTCCTCGATACGAACGCTCGTTTTACTTAAAGCCCACCTAGATACGGCACTGCCCTCGACACGTGGGTGAATTGTGTATATATCAAACAATTATGCGCACGTTTCGCACCGTGACAGTGGGGGTGGCAACCCACTCGCCCACCACCCCTGTAATATTAAACGGAACACATTCGCTGAACGTACATATTTTATACGGCGAAAACGCGCTCAAAGCACTCTTGCACTGCATATCTGTTATTCGTGCGTGGCGCTGGGAAAGAAGTGTCGAATTAAAACTCTCAATCGTTTCGATTAAAAGTTAGAAAATTAGAGTTTGTGAAAGCTACATTGTTGCAATATTTGTTTATTTAATTGTATTATTATGAATTAATTAAAATTGAAATTATATTTCATTGAAATTAATTTAGAAGGGAAACTTTCCATCGTTTTATATAAATCCTATTCTACATACATATGTATGTATGTGATTTTTTTCAATAAATTACAATTCTGAAATTTTATGACATGAATATTAACTGTAAAATTAAAATTTGAAAATAAAAAATCAGGTTTTAAAACATTTTATGATGAATACCTATAAGAATGGAGTTCGAAATGGAATTCTGAAAAAAATATTTGTTCACCAGAATAAAAACTCATGTGAATTGAAAACATAATTTAAGCTACTTAATGCATATGAATAACTAAAATGGGATAATTGGTCAAATTAAATTTTACATAGTTGAACATTTAAAGAGTTTCACATCAAGTACAAACGAAATTTTCACATATTTTTCGTAAAAGTGTTGCTGATTTCGAATCTGCACCCCTTACATTCATACTCACGAGAACGTGTATAAAATGGTGTGCTTGGTCCACTTCCGTTTTTCATATCGTATTTCCGTTTAAATACGTTTCATACACGACCGTCATAAAACAGCGTACTGATTCTTTGTGTATAGTGCTTTTGAGCTTTCAAAGCTCTCATAATATTTTCGAGCCGTTCAACACTGTTTACTGAGTTTTCAAAACGTTCAATTGAATCATTTTGAATACAATTAATGTTAAAATTCAATGCTCAATTTACCTGAATAAAAATGATCGATATAAGCATTTTACGATATTCTTTGATTTCCATATTTATATGAATAAAAAAAATTAAAGTAATACGAATGAAAAATCCAGTAGGATTTAATTGAAATGGTTCTCGAATGTATTTCAATTGAGTGGAAGCTTTGAAATACGAAACCGAGATCGTTCGATTTCAATCCGGGCGTGTTTAACTAGTGAAATATTTTCATAATTCAAAGCGCGCGAGATTTTAGCTTTGTGCGATTTTTCCAATATAGCCGCACACGCCAATGGAAAATTTTCCATCGGTTCGCATATGAATCGTACTATTATATTTTTGCTGCAAAACGCATCGCACATTGAAAAAAACCAATATTGAATATCGCAATTACGAGCGAAAACCGGCGATGAAATATTCCCTAGCATTATACCGCCAAACAAATCCTAGCCGCAGTGGGAAAATATCACAAATTAAACTAGCTTAGCAATAATATTTCCTACTGAACTGGCTCTTGTGAAAAAATATGGATATTGAAAGATTATGTAGGCAGTTAAAAATAAAAAAAAATGAATGGAACGAATAAGGATTTCATTTGAAGACTATTACGTAAGATATATAATTTGAAATTGTTTATTAAGGAAATAAATCCAATATACTAAAAGTTTTTGATTAAAACTAGCTCTAGTGATTCTGCTTTGCTGGAGCATAGAATTTCATAGAATAGGATATTTATTTTAATTTGTATAAATATTAAACAGAAAAAAAAGTTGTGTAAATGCACTAAACCGAATCATCATCAAAGACAAGAAACTCTGAAATAAACAGATAAATTCGATTATGAAATCGCTTGAAAAAGACCATGGAATATCTCGAAAAGCTTCATCACGAACGGATAAGCGAAAAAGATGCGCTTAAAGAACACACACATTTTTTTATTATCATAAACTTATAAACTGAATTAAATCAACACGTAAAATGAATAGAATTTTTCCTCAAATTTTCCGATCGAACTCTCGAAAAATTCTCTAGCGCCCAGATCGAATCGGCAGGAATATTCGGGGCATTTTTGCAGGCATAGGGATGTGATACCCTTAAAAACAAAAAGCTGTCTCTGACAGGCCTGTCAGGACCCTCGGTTCGTCCTTCGGTAATTGAAATTCGGCCTTCCATCGGACGCCGCCTTTGTGACCGAACAATGCCAGAAAAATAAAATATTGTGCGTGGGCGTGTGACGCGTCATTAAAGCGAGAATGATCGAAAATCTATTATTTATATTATTATTATATCGTACGTGTATGTATATGATGGTGTTGTTAACTTTTGATGAGTTTTTTTTAATTGAATTTTGTCGAAAAGGGTCGAAGCGCACTCGATTTTGAAGCGTTCGACGAACGAGTATTGTAGTCTTGTTCGGTATTTTTGATGAGCTGACAAAAATCATATTATGATGTCGTTCTCGTAAAACTTTCAATATTTTGTATAGTTTTGTTATTATACACATCACCGGTTAAAAAACATTAGAAGAAAAGATGAATTTATTAGTAAATATTCAGTATTCTTGATCTCTGTTGATGGTTTGTTATCAGTATTTTTCAACGAATGATTTTCTAGAGAAGAGAAAACCTAGATTTTAACGATTTTCCACCATTTGCTATTCATTACTAAATTAAAATGATCGAGAAATTCTTTGAAAATTTCGATTTCACAATCGATTGATAAGAAGTAATTATTGAAAATCCAGTATATTGCAATATATTAACGAAATTTAAAAAATATCGGAAAAACTACCGACTTTGGCGACGATTCAAACTGTGTTAGAGAAGACAATCAATCGTCCAAGACGTTTTCTCTCGAACGCCTCGCAACAATGAAAATCTTTTCGAATCGAACCAATTAAGCGAATTCTAGCTTTAGAGTGTCGACTGAAAGTTTTGCGCGATTGTGTCGAGTTCTAACTGCACTCGATGCGTTCAACTATTCGCAAGCAATTGTATAATACGTACGGAGAATCGAATCGCTAGCCTAGTTGACTTTGACAAAGCTTTTCCTGCTAGAATTTCCTCGCAGCCAAGGCTAGCAGCTTTGTAGCAATCGTAATTGCATTTTCGTTACGGCGATAAACGACCCGTAAAATAAATTAAGCGACTCGGATAAATCCGTACGACTTCAATGTATTTATTGTTAGTTGTTCGTTTGTAATTTTGTTAAACGATATTTAAAAATTAATCTCTCGTGTTTAAAATATTATACTATGCATGCAAATCGTTTAATTTTAAAAATGTTTTTTTTTTAAGGATTTAATATTTCATTTGAATTTCAAATGCTCCGTTTTGCATAATCTAAATTCTATTTCAAGCTAAAGTGGTTTTAATCCGATGTTCATGCACACGAAATTTTCACCTCAACCTCAATCAACTTGATTATTCCACTATCTCAAATTGAAGTTGTCTAAAGCAAACGACACAAATGATAAATTTATAATCGCAATATGAAAAGCGTATACCGCTATCATAATTGATATTTGATATTTATTGAGTAACTATTTATCTCTTCAAATACGTCAAACTTTTGCATAAAGTAGAACAAAACATTTCAGTGCTATACGCATAGAAAATAGATATTGATGACTCGTGTTGTTGAAACTTAACTAACAACCTGAAATTTAATATTATCGAAATCTAATACTCCAATGAACCTGCAACATGCATTCATTCACCGACAACACAACACACCCATATAAACTAACAACATTTCCAACATAGATATAAAACACAAACACGGATAATTCCAACATCATAATATATAAATCTTTTCAAACATTTAAACGAATTTAATAAAGCAAACATAAACATTGCAAAGAATCACGATTTAAACGAGAAACGCATTATGCGAATTGCGCACCCCCCTTTAAATTCTCCGAAGAAAAAGAGCTACGCTGGGACAGAAGAGAAATCGTCCCCGTTTTAAGAGTCGTATTTTTTTACTCTTTTCCCTATTCTCGTGTTTTTCGCACACTTTGTTGATACCCACCCGGTAGTGGATGGTCTCGTTACCATGGCAGCAAATCTTCGAGGCGATGGAAAGCGGGAAACTCGCAATCTTAACCGCTTAGCGGGTGACCCGATGGATAGATAGACGGGACAGATAGACAAATAGATGGATAGATAGATGGATAGATAAGTTGGGGTGTTTTTCGCAACTCTTTCGTGCCGAGGATCGGTATCCGAATGTGTGTGTCCTAGGTATTTACCTAGGTACGAAAGGTTTCCCGGGGACCTTTATCGCCGCTTTGTCCTTTGGGATAGGAAATGAATTCGGTTTGAGCGAAATTCGAATGGAATGGTCGCATAGTATTGAATTCGAACGATTGAGTACAGGTGGTTATAGAATTTATCGATTTGTTTTTAATATTCTATTCGAATATTTGAAAAATTTTGGATTTTTATTTTTGAGAAATGTGTATTTGTTGGGCAGATCATTATTAGTATTACACTCGATAAGTTAAGTGAGAATTGGTCAAATAAGATTTTAAAATAGATTAGCATACATTGTTTTTCGGTTTAGTAATGATTGAAATACGTTCAAAGCTAAATTGAGTCATTTAAGTAATGTATAATAATCTTATTTTTCAATATCAAAAAAATATTATTCAAAACTACATAAGGAATAAAATAAAATCATTGCTCAAAATCAAAAGGTGACCCAATATTATACCTATCTATATATTTTCCCACTTTATGAACACTTCTATAAGATGAATGCGTAGTCATGAAAATATATGTTTGAATAAGTCACTCAATATATCGTTTCAAAATATGACAAATTTGGAATAGATTCGAGTATGAATTATAGATTTTTCACATAAATAAATGACAAACGTATAACATTACCCACATAAGAGACTATTTCTTATATTTTACGCAGAGAAAAAACATATAAATGTAAATGATGTTCTATCACACGATGCGTGAAATGAAAACGTCTATTGCATACACACACACCCACGATAACTATTATATTATATTATATAAACATATACGAACATTTCATATAATACCTATGCGCAATTCGTGCGTCGATAAATACGTTTTTCATGAAGGGAAAAAAATCACACGCACATCGCATTGTTGTAAAATACGATCCAATAACAATATCGACGCGAACAAAAAGTGCCCCATGAATATTTTGTCGTGTTATAAATTCGAAGGGATCGGATTTTCGGAAAAATTGGGTAGCTAGCAACCGATATTACGCCGGCTATTCGGGCAGATCGGTCGTATATGCGAGGATATGGATATACTAGAGATAATATGAGGAAGAAATAAACAAAATTGTAAAAGAAAGAGATATCCTTCGTCGCTATACAAACTAGAGATAAAATATATGCTGGAAATTTTATGAGATGTTTAATAGAAATTTCATACTACATATATTAAAGATTTTACAGATTCAAAATTGAATTTTGGAATATTTTAATGATATCAGAAAAAAAATATTTAATACTGTTATCCAATTTATACGATATTTGTATATTTCTACATATGTGAACATCATAACTCAGCTCATAAAACAAAACAAACCTTAATAACACAAAGGAATCTTAATATTCAGGAACAATTCACCTACTCCGCCCCGGTACTTATTTCATGAACAAAGGATAAATCTTATCGCGTGGTACACATAATAATAGAGACGGTCAAGATTCCATTTTTTTCCTCTCAGATTTTTTTTTTTTTGATAAGTGACCGTTCTTCGGGAAACGAATCGCCATCGGTTCACCATGCATCATCCCCGCATTATTTTTCCCATTATTTCCACGGGATCTTCTACATATTACCATAATGTCTCGCATAAGATACTATCCTTATTCGAGCATTATATTATTATGTGTGTTTATTTTTTTCCCTTTTGTGTGATGCTATTATTGTTAGAATAAATAGATCGTTTCCATATTCGTACAGATAAAGAAAGCTCAGCACATAAAATGTCATTAGTAGCATTAAATAAGGTATTGTACGCGCAGGAAAATTTCCTAAGCTAACAAGTTCCATTCTTTGAAATCTAATTTTTTTCCGCGCAAATGTTCTTATTGCGTTCATTCGACATAAATTATGTTATTTTTTTATTGTTGTGATAAATCGAAAACGAATGGCTTAATTTACTTTTTATATACACGAACACTTTTTAGGTACTTCAATAACCGACAATTTACATCAAAGAGTTTTTGATTATATTTAAATCGATTTTATCAAAACTTCGTTAACATTTGAAACAAACGCTTAGGTTGTAAATTAATATTAAAAACCGCCCCGAGGCGGCAACGAAAATTTTCCAAAAACAAACCGACACTTTTGATCACAATTTGTATGAGAGCAAAGCGATCGCTTAAAAACGCCTATATTGAAACGTACCTACAAATTTTCTTTTCGCGTCAATTTCATTCGATAAAATATATATTTTCAGATCTAATAGAACTAAAATACAACCGCGAATAAAAATCATCACAAAGCAAACAAGCCAATCCCCGAAAATCGTCCGTAGTGCGAATCGATTCGAGTTTATTATGTCGCTCGGACAGAATAAGCCACTGTTAGCCGGATTTTACACATCCGATTTTCTTCGATCGTGATTTACGACTGCGACCACAATATGTGTGCGCCACATTGAGGACAGTCCTCACATAGTACGTACATATATCTATACGTTTCGCATAAAATATATATTACACGGGAAAAGGTCCAGAAACCGTCAATACGAAACCGAACGTTCGTTTCGAATCTGGCGCGCGTAACGCGTAGAATTTACGATCTTTCCACGAATGAAAAAAGGCGGGAAAAAATTAACGTTTCCTCGGACGAAATATCTCTCTTTCGAAACGTTCGTTCTTTCTAGTTATGTGTTTCTTTTTTCTCGGTTTCGCTTCGATTGCAGGTTTAGAAATATCCGTTGAGCGTCGTCCCGGTTTCGATCATTTGTGCGTTCATGTCTTTTGTAATATTTTTTATAGAATGTTTAATTTATGTGTCGAAATTCCTATTCCTAAGTTCCTATTTGTAATTAAATAAATTTATAATTCAATATTCTAAAAAGCAAAAAGTGAACGATGCGAAACAAATTTATTTGGCGCAATATCAAGGATTCACGAGAGCGATTACTGTTTTCCTTATCTTACTTTATTTTACGTTATTTTTTTATTTCATTTCTATTCAAAAGTTCGCAGCCGAAAGTTTCTTTTAGCGTTTCAACCGACGCAGTGTTTTCGAAAAATAGAAAGAAAGTTTAAACTTGACGCTTCTGGTGTACCGCGTTAACTATAGGAAAGCAAAGTTTTCTCTCGCCTTTAACTATCGAAAGAGTTACGAAAGATTTCATTATGTTCTTTCGTTTGCGTTGGCTCCGGTTCGAATTTTTCTCTACGCTGTGCTTCATTTTATTTCAAAGTTAAACGAAATACACTGCTAACTATACGTACAATGTACAACCCGAGAGGAACATTTGAAAAAATATATTTTTGAAAAACATATGAATTCATCTATGTCTTATATTTATGTGAAAATATTTTGTTTGAAATTCATCAAATAGTTAAAATTTACATAAATATATAAGATCATTAAGAGTAAGTGAGGTTAATAAGAAAAGTGCAGCTGTCGTCATAATTTCAAAATTAATAAAAAATATTGAAAAAAAAATGACTCGTTTACTTTGCATAATATGCTCAAAAGTATGCATACTACAATATATCGATATTTTTTGAATATTTATATCAATTTATATTACACATGGCATAAGTTTTACTTTAAGTCAGGCATTAAAATATTGATTTTCAAAAAACTTTTCCAACTATATAAAAAAATATTTTGAGAATTGGTCTTACAAATGAATATGTTTTTTATTCAAATATTGTTTTACATTCATTTTTTTTTTCAAATAATATTTATTCAAAAAAAATAACCGAATTTTAACAATTGCCGTACATGTTCTACGAACCATATCATCCATACTATCTCTATTTTAAATTGAAATTAATCAATTTCCAACACCGAAACAAGATATCCGACACAAATCTCAAATATCGAATTTAATTAAACGAAAATAACCAACGCTTCAATTAGCATCGATACATTTCAAAACATCGAAACGAAACCGAATCAATCTTCGAACAACTTTCAAAACGACCCTCATCCCAACACACATACACAACCATGCTAAAAACACACACAAACACCCAGTCCAAAGTGAAACATCGCAGAGGAAGTTCGCGAAGCCAATTCGCCCGCACCTTCTTTTCGCCTTATTTATACGCGCCTCGATACGATCCGAGAGCTCGAAATATCGACACTCGTCATTATTTCTCCGAAGACTATAAAAAGCCTCCGTATAATACGAAGCATGTATACGAAAAAGGAGTGGAATGTGAAGTTTTCCACGTGAAAAATAGCAACACTCACCGAGCGCGAGGAAAATCCTGAGGAAAAGCGCCATCCTGGTTCGCCGTTTCGCAGTTCGACCTTTTCACGTCGACGTCGATGTCGATGTCGAAAGCCTATCGACACATTTTTCGGCACAAACGACACTTGCGAACATTATGGGTCACAATTACCGGATGAATTGTTTTTCGATAATGTCGAAAGCGATCGATTCTGCCTGGGACGATTTTTCTCTGCTCGCAGTGCGCCGATCTGGAATAGAAGTTCGTTTCGTGTTAGAATCTTTGTATTTTAAGCGATTTATTTATTAATATATTTTCAATATAATATTTTATATAAGAATATGATAAGTTTAGCTCGATATCGATTGAAATTTGTAGGTTTTTCTTTCATTTTGATGAAAATGATCAGCGTCAGAGAGTGAAAAAAACTGAAATAAAAAAAATGAATTTCACGACTTAAGTGAATAAATTTGAATTTAAATTATATTAATTATTTATTTAAATTTAAAATATATGTTGCTTATCGTGAGTTATTTTATACGTAATATTAACAAGCACTTATCTTTTACTAAAAACCAATCTTTCAATTGTATATTAGCGATATGTTTACAATAATAACTGTCGAATTCTGCGATATAGTAAAAAAACATTAATAATATGCTTAGTAGTTTTACATACAATTGAATGATTGGACTTGAGATAGTAATCGAAGATAAGTATAAATGTTTATGAACTTAAATATGTGATTTTTACGTGAAATCGTTTATATTTTAATGAATTATCTTTCATTTTAACGAAATCACAGCACTGAATAGAATGAGTGAAAAAAACTGAAATAAAAAAAAATGAATCTATCACAAAATAATCCTATTCAAATTTCAATTGAATAAATTCGATTTTCATATTTGAATTCAAAATAGCCATAAATAACATCCTACACAATTTTCATAAACACGCATCTTCTACTAAGAACACTCGAATAAGCATAGATATACCTACACATCTCAACTCATCAACAAATTATAAATTAAGCCATCCTCGACACGCGTAAATACAACGTTTAACTTCCGCAAAACATATACAGGAATTTTTATTCAACTTTTCACAAATTACACCCAATATTTCGAGTCCTTGTCCGACTTATTTCCCTACTAATGCCTCTCGTCGCGCTAATGCAACGTAATCAAGGGACAACTATCTACCGAGAAAAAAGCGAGAATTTGGGGGCTGGAAAAAAAAGAGTGTAATAAAATATACACATAACGAGACTGTAGAACATAGAACGTCTGACAATCTCCTCGTTCCGCGCTTCTTGTTTTGGCCAGCGACACGACAGTATTAAAATTAAACGGAATCCCTCAGGACATTTTGTTCTTTCGTTCGACGGTGTGTATTCGAGGCTTTTTCTCGTCTTCCTGTACAGTGGGATTCAATCTGTGGTTCGCGGGATGTATGTGATATATCAATACTTAATTTGCAGCTCGATTTTCTCATTATAGTGTTGTGAGGAATTCCGTACAATTTTCTTAACAAATTTGAAGAATGTTGCATTTTCATATGACGATCGAAAAGGCCGAAATTGAGTTATGCAGTTATGAATCACTTCTATGCACGCTCATTTATTTGGTGGCAAAAGGAAATAAACGAATTCGGAATATGTGTCGAGATATATCATCAAATCAGTTGACCTCCTCCTTATACATGTAGTCAACTTTTAATGCGGTTTTCTCGAAATCACCGCAAAGTCACTTGTACCCTTGGCCTTTCCAGTCATCATATAAATTTTGTATTAAACGTGCTTATTGCTTTTTTAATAAATAAAATTATGTAATTATCAAGTATGTTTTTTCAATATTGCATTTTGTACCAATACATGGAATGGTTTTCATGGAAAAATTTAATTGAATTAAAACCTTTCTCGGAAGTGAATATAATGCAACAGTTTTCGGAGTGTATAAAAATAATATTTTATTGTTAACTCGACGTTTCGAAGAATCGAGACATTTCATAAAACCTTCAGTTACATAATAAAATGATTATTTTATACACCCGGACAATTATATCTTTTGAATGTTTTAGTTCAATAAGAATTTTGCATGGAAACCATTATTGATGTCTATATTAAATGCTATATTAAGAACCTTACTTGATCAGTTTTCAAATTTTTTCTAAAAAATGCGACCTTTTTTAAAAGTGTCTATAGACCTTTTGACTTTTGTCTACTAATAGTAAGTAAGTAAATTGCTATCAAACATTCTGATGCAAAACTGGTTTATTGATACGATAATATCGTTTCATCAGACGAATACGATATGTATTGTAGTGTATAAACTCCTAATGTGATATTTAATCAAGAAAAAAATATTGAGTGTCGCTGTTTTATAACTTTCGTGTATAAAATAAGCGTACATTTTTTCATCTTGCCGGTCCATTTTTTTTTCATCTATCCCATTGTGACCGGGAAATTCCCGACTGAACGGCGCTGCTGAAAAGAATTATACAATTTTTTTACGTGGAGCGATGTTTTTGTTTTTCATTCGACGCTGATGTTTCAGTAGTTGCGCTTTTTTATGTATTTATATACATATATTTCATCTATTGTTCATAAAGGCCGCGTTTCTCAGAAGACTGGAGCAAATTGGAGCGTATTGTTTTGATCTCTGAATGAACGCAATTCGTATGTATTTTTATACATATGTGTTGATATATTGAATGATTTTAAGATTTTTTTCATTTATTTAGCACTGAATACAAAAAGATTCAAATTTTGTAGATGCAATAATATGATTTAAATCTTGAACCCCAATTTATATTTTCTGACTTTTTGGTTAATTCACTACTTGATTTAACAATTAAAAGATCGAAAGGTGATTCTATGAAGTTGAATGTTCTATTAGAATAATTAAATAAAAAAAATGTCTAAACAAACATACAAATTAAATTGTACCTACAAATGTATTGGTTTTTTTCTATCATATCCACGCTTCTTCAATTATTTTACAAAAGTACCACTCAAGATGCTATTTATAGCAACTAATTGGATAAAAAGAAATTTTCGATATTTCTATGTGTATTTATAAGTGCAATATTTTTAAGTGAACAATAATGGTTATCCCTACTGTGACACTTAGAAACAATCTCTCTTGCTACAAGTATGATAAATCGTTTTGAACATAGAAAACAGCAAGACTCTTTTAACTTTTTAAATAGTTTATACATGCACATGAAATATCTCAGAAGTTATATTAGTAATTTATTCATATTTTTAACTTTTATCAAAATATTTCAAATTCTTAATAAGTAAACAATTTTGTTTCTATTATATTAAAAAACAACTCAAACCAATCTAAATCCAAATAGATACAACATTCAATATTTTTCAACTCGACCTGGAAAAAAAACCGACTAAACCCTCTTTCTAACCCCGATCACGTACCAACAGACTTTATATCCGCATCCAAAACTAAAAACTAAAACGGCTCGGATCTCGCACCCCCCATACATCGCGGTCCAACTGTACCTACATACATATAATACGTGCGAATCAAACATTCAACCGGCGCTGGCCGAACTTTAAATGACTTTACGATTCCGGAATACGGGCCGAAGATTGGACCGCTTCCCGTCCCGGGATCCCGTAAAATCCCGGGACCTGGGAATCCCGGGACGAGACGTCGGGTTTACGAGAGCCGCCGGTGCAGCCTCTCTGTATCGCGAGTGAATTATTCCAGCGGTTCAAATAAAACGGACACTCTTGAGTGAATGGGTTGAATTAGTTGTGCTGTTTGGGTGTTTGATTCGGGTTTTTAGTTCTTAGAAAAGATGGTATTTTGGTAGAAATTTATATTTGGATAGTGAATTTTTGATGTTTGTTTATATGAATCTGGCGTTGTTTAACAGTATCAAGTATACTGCAGTTAGGTTTGATGAAATTTGGAAAATGGTAGACTAAGAATTATTAAAATTATAAAATTATTGTATCTTGTTATATGTATTATTAATTGTAAATAAAGGTTGATTCGAAAGCTGAATCTTCACATTCACAAAGTGTGGCACACTTTGACGTTTGAAGCTACTGTTCTTTGATGAAACCTATAAATTTGTTTATAATCTATACCTTTTTGAAAACTATTTTGTTTTCATACTTGTTATTATTGTAATATATAACAATTTTTATCTTCATGACACTTAACTAGGCAGGTTAGTGGCCAATAGAGCCAAGTACTGCCAAAAAAAATATTCGACACTATTTATCTTCATTTAAATCTCAATAATTTACTAAAAATATTTTGAAATAAAAAAGGTCGATATTGAACAATTTAATTCAAACTCTCAATAGTCCCATACGAATTCCTACTACAATCCTGAAAATATATACCTACTTATGATTTATAAAATAATAAGGGCACACATTTTCGACATAATGTATCATTTAAATTTCATTATCTGAGCAAAGTTTAAAATTTAGCACATCGACTTCCTCCGCGCCGAATTATCCGACTGAATTAATAACACTATTTCAATTGTAATATCTTCCGCGCACGCAAAATCGAAAACCCTTCTCCCCTTAATAATGCAAACCGTTAGATTTATAAAATACAAAAGAGATCGTTCAAAGAGCGAAATACGCCATCAAGAGAGAAAGAGCTCGGATCGTTCTAACGAGAGGAACACTCGAAAGCGCACCTACATAATCGGATTTTTCTCCAGAAATAGTGAGGTGACATAGTAGAAACTTTCGAAAAGTCGGTGTAAAATGTGCGAAAGCTTTCAGGGGAACCCTTTTCGCTCTTGTGCCACCGGTTGCACTTCTGCGCTTTGAACTCCCGCAGTGACCGGGATTGAATTCAGTGCCTTTGTGTTGCTTTCGCGTTTTCGCTTTGTGTGTATATTTTTCACTGCAAAATGGAATATGGTTTTGAATAATACTTGTATAATATGTATAAAGTATTTTATACATGCTTAAATCTGTATAGATTTCATTTTATATAAGAGTTTGTAAACGAGAATAATGTAAAGTATGTGGAGAGGTAGTGAAGATTGTTCGGAATATTATGAAAAATCTAGGTGCAGCTTGAGATAACTTAGTATTTTTAATGAATTGTTAAGCTAATTTAATCCAGTTACGATAAATTGAGCAAGATTTATGGTCAGGTTAATTAGATTTTTATTTCAATTTTCATGTTACATAGTTACATAGGTTCAATTAGTTTGAGCTACAATATGTTTTACATTCGATTAGGTTAAATTGATTGCTGTGTGAATTAGATAATTAAAAGGTATTGAATTAATAAATAAATGTCATAAATGTCAAAACTAATCGATTCAACATGACACGTACAAAGTACAAGAACGATTGCAACTTCAATAAAATTTAACATCTAATCATATTTATCTTTCATTGCATTAAAATAATATTTCTTAATTGATGCTATAAGAAGCTCTATTCGTACATTTATATAACAAACTACCCTTAAAACCGATAGAAATAAAAATATTGTGACATTTTTGATTTCACACTTTATTTCAGTTGAAAAATGACGTTACAGTGGAAGCCCACCGTTCCACATTTCAACCGATATATACAGTCAAATCTATTAAAAAATCAACACCCAAACAAAAAAAAATGAACTGAAACTAACTTAAAAGACACGCCAAATACAAAAATAAGATATTCGATCGCACCACAGCCTAGATTTTCAGTAACGGTGCACATTAACCGACGCGGTAGTCTCGCGCCTTATTTATTAGCTCAATTAATAAAATTATTCATTAGGGCCGTCGGCGTTTCGCCTTCGAACAATTTCGCCGACGAAGAAATGAGTTTCTTGTGATAAATTTATTTGGTAATTCAATGTCACAGGTAAAAGTTTGCCGCGCATAAATTCGAACCACCTTAGCGGGAGGCGGAAGTGGGGTGGCAACCCTGGGAGGACTTCCGACGCGGTTTGTATCGGTTTCAATTAAAGTTTCGCGCTCACGGGCCCAGTGGTTGCCAACCTGAGGCTAAATCATGTGTCGTGTTGTGTTATATTACAGTTCGAAGGTGGCAAGATTGTTTGTGATGAATTGTCTTGTCGTTTTCGGTTCGGTGATTTGTTGATTAATCTTAGGTTGGTGCATAATTGAATAAGAAGTTTAAAAGTTTAGGTTCAATTTATACAATACGTAAAAATATGGTGCTTTTTTGTTATCCAGTCAATAAGGCTCGTTGCGGTTCGGTTGGATTTAATTTTAGTGAAGATTACTTTTGGTTAGGCTTTGTTTCTTTTTTCAAGTTAGGTTAATATCGATCAGATTTGATCTTTATTTCAAAAACTTTTCAATAAGAATTAGATTTTTCAATTGTATATTATCAATTAAATAGATAGGGATAAAAGCTGTCAAATTTTAACATGCTAATAAATAGCTTAGAGTTCAATTAAAAAACTAAATCTAGATCGAATATCTCGCTGAATTGATAATAAATAATTATCAAATATAGAGTTAATAATAATAACGATTGAATGCGAATTTGCAACTGCTGTTTAAATTCATTCGCTCTGCCGCATCAAAAATAATACGTTCAATTTTAAGTCGATCCAATTGAAAACTTTTACAATTAAATTCGATACAAGAGATTCTGTTAACTCGTCGACTCGTTATGAAACTTAATCTGTTGAACGTGTCGAGTTGCAGAAGCCTGTGAATCAAACCTAACACATCATATTATACATTTGTGTATCAAGAGGAAACTTTGCTAACATACGGATTAATCTATTGTAAAAAATATTAGATTTCCACGAATTTAATTGAAAACTCAAAAGTGGATTTACTTCATAGGTAACATTCATAACATGTCATAAAAACGATTAAAAAAACTTTACAAATAACTAAATTGTATCAATTATATTAATATACAATATTCACAAATTCAACCCCTATACAATATTTCCTCTATTTTCAATATATGGAACTTACATAACACGTATTATAAACGTATCTACGTGATACAAGAGCAGTCGCTAACGACGCGAAGCACAAATTGATTAATCTACGGCCGTAAATTTACGTGTACTTCGTGTTTTCAGGTGTAATCGTAAAATTTACGTTAACGATCAGCCACTATTGTTTTGCGCCTATCAATGTAATTAGTACTGAAATTAAACTGTCGCCATTGTTCAAGTAGAGGGATCGTGTAGTGTTCAAATTATTGTATGATTTATCTAGTCATTCTTTGAGTCACATTAGAAAGATTAATATTATTTTTTATATTAAATATATTATAATTAATATAAATGTTGCATAATTTCTATGTACCTAAGTGCGAAATATGTATGAAAGTTTCCACAATATTTAATTATGTTTGTAAGAAGATGCTTTTACCGAAGTTCACTAATGAACTTTTAGAAACATAATATTATTTCGTGTGTACGTATATTTAATAAACGAGAACTCTATTCTGATTTTGTTTGTAATCTTGTACTTCTCTAGTTAAATTAAATAAATCAAGCAATCCTCCATATGTTGACTAAATGTTTCGATATAAAATAAATCAAACACTTTTATCTGACATTTAGAATAGGAAAAAAAGCGAAATTTCTCAATTCATCCAATTTCGGATTGACTTGTCCGAAATTATATCCACGACAATAACCTTAAGAAGCTATAGAAATTTACCTTAAAATATTTAAATATTTAAAAAAATCTCATTTAAAGTATAATTTAATATTAGAAACAAAATAAATCACGTGAACGATAAATTTAGCCGCTCTTTTAATAAAAACGCGATTTCGTCGTCGACGTCCGTAAACTTAATTTGGCCGTGCGATATTTTGACACGCCATCGCTACTAATGCACGCCAACAAAAATTCAATAATGGATCCTGTCACATAAAAAAAGTCCACTCTGTCACCCTTTCTATACCATGGGCTAAAACTTAATGGAAACCGAAAACGAAAGACGGCCTCCTTTCAGGACCAAATTCGAGAATCCTGCGAGCTTCAACCTTTCGGGATGAGAGTTTCATCTGAATTTCATATAAAATTGAACGATTAGGCTCAATATATTATTTTTGGATGATTCATTAATTAAAAGTTTATTAATTAAAACGATCGTTCGAAAAATGAGCCGTTTGTTATACAAAATGATTAACTCCATAAACAAAAAGTTGAAATAAACACTGATACATGTTTGACGCGTTTTTTATAATTTCCTTCGTTATTTCACTTATCCGATTTCATAAATATACTAATTTTGTTTATAATTAGGTACAGATGCAGTCAGCTTACATTAGAGTACAGAATTAATTAAAATGACTACTGAAATAAATAAATCATTTTCAGTGAGCAAATTAATTTTTAAACAGCACAAATGTGTGACTTTTTGTCATCAGTCTTTGTGTGGAATTTCGAATAGTATTATCGTTCATTAACTAATATGCTGACCAAATAATTTGTTGTCTTGACTAAAAGTTGCTCAGTTAATACAATTCTACCCATGCTTCGATTCCTATGGGATGATCTCGTTAATCATAGATTATTATAAATGTGGTAACGGACAAAGTTTCGTGGCACGTTCGTATACTCTTACTTGTACCGAACAATCCGACGTGTGTATAGATTATACCAAACTTTTGTTCATAGAAACAATTTTTTTTTATATATAGATATTATTAATCATTTTCAAATTATCTAAAATAAAATTGCGTCAATATCACATATTTTATCTATAAAATATCTAGAAATATATTGACCCTGGATGTGGTCATTTATCAAAAGCTTCAAACGATGCTTTCAATCATCTTACGAAATAACAATGAAGCGTTAGGTGACTTTTTTATAAACGTATGGGCCTATATGAAAGTAATAATAGAATATTCCGTCAAAATCGTAGTATGAACGAATTCATGTAAAGCATGTCATTTGTGAAAAAAATACAGGATTAATGAAACGTGACTCAAATGTTACGTATTCTTTAATAACGATCGTACACATGAAATTAACAAAACCTTTCTCGTTAATATATATTTCCGAGAAATTAAATCTATTTTCATTTCGGAAAAGCGGAAAATGTGTTTCAGTGGTAAATTTTGATTTTCGATATTTGCTCCGCAACATTTCGCGATCGGTTTGTCGAAATGAAAAGGAAAATGTTGCATAGAATTTCATTAATAATTTTGATTGTTATTTAATTAGCGAAATCACCAAATCGATTCAAAATGAAATGTTATATGTACGATTGCTTGTTTTATTAACAAACTTTTCACAATGAAATTAATCGATGCGGAAGAAATTGAAATCAAATTAATCAAACTTAATTAACGCTTCGTTCTAAAGTTGCAAAATATTGATGGATATTTTTAAAACGCTTCTCAATTTTCCAATTATTTCTCCTACACATAACTAGCATTGAAAAACGAAGCGACACCGTTGAAAGATGTAAAAAATAGGTAGGTGTGAAAATATAAACGATATTGGAAAATTCCTTTGTTTTCTTTTCATACGCACCAAGAAAACAGAGCTCAATGTACATAAAAACATCCTGGAAATATACCCTCATAGACTTAAAAAAAAATCTAAAATAAAACTACAGATACAAATATATTGGCCCCGTTAAAAAATAATATATATTGTACAACATGAAATTTTAAATAACATTAAACTCCAGCCAATATAATCATCAAATGAACGTCTTTAACTTTTTGTTCTAATTGTGCCAGAAAATTTAAAGTCGGAATATGATTTTATAAGATAAATAATAGATATAAACGATTGTCCTCTCAAATAAGTAACGAATGATCACCGTATCTACCGATAAAAAAATAATCAAGAAAATCGCCAAAACCTCCAAAAAGCACAAACCGCACAAAAGAACTCAATAATAAGAATCGAACGGCAAAAAAACACACGCATATGAATTAAACACAACAATTGTCTTTGTCGAGATCCTTTGAGAACCACCACACAAAGGAAGTTCGGTTGGTTACGAGGAAAAAGGCTTCTTGCGGACCACCGTCGAACACGATTTACGTTTTGCCTAAGCACAAAGAAAAACATATTTCGCCGGCAATAAGCGTTCAATGTGTTTTGTTTCCGCGGTATGGGGATAGCGTCTTTTCGACGTGTTTTCTTAGGATTTTCCGATGGTGAAAATATTTTTTTTTTGGTGAAGGAAAAGCGTCGAGAAAGATGGAGGTTCTAATTTTTCTCGGACGATCCGAAATTATTGTTGTTTCTTATTATATTCGTTTTTTTCGAGGCGTTCGTCTTGGAGGGTTTCGATAATGTAATTTCAATGGAAAAATAATGGATGGTTCTTTTCAATGGATTCATAATGAATTTTCAATGGTTTTGGCATATTCTTTGTTTTACATAACATGAAAATTATATTGTATTATTTTATTAAGCATAATATTCTGCTTAACATACAATTTGGAATATTGTAGTGTGAGTTTCATTATTAACATTAAAATATGATATTTCCTTTGAGTCATTTAGGAATATTAAAAACTATTTGAGCGAAAACATACAATTGTTACGCCATTTTCATTATACTCAGCAATTAAGATGAACACATTCGAAACTAGTCGAACTGCAGCAGCATTTGCATGGTTTCCATAGACGAGCTCTTACAATTCTCGAATCGCATTGTAAGAATTAATTCCTCTATGCATACCATTTCCATAAAACGGAAGTTTTAAATTGCATACATACATACGCTTTACAATTTCATCAAAACTTCGTTTGATGATTATACGATTCAGCCTCATTTTCATATTTAGCAACACTTGACACACATACGATTTGAAACCATGTGGTGTAGGGTTTGTTCACGATTATCGTGTAACGCCTGCAAAATGAGTTTATTGTTTGTGGACACTCTGCTTTTTCAATTAGCCATCGTTAATAATGTATGCATGCATGTTTCGGGCCAATGCACAGTTTCGCCTAAGTAAATGAATATCATATTCCTAATATTAAATTTTCAATAGAAAATATTTTTTTAGACCTCTAGTTTAAATTTAAAAAAACATATTATCCTCATCTATCTGCTAATCCATCTACTCATACTCGATGTATCCTAGCTAAATTATCTTACACAAAAAAATGCGAAAAAATAACAATCAAACCTAACGTAAACCGAAAAGTAACCTAAGATAACCAAACACGAACCATCGAATTTTCTGATTAAAAACTGTGAAAAAAGTATAAAATTGTTCTAAAAACATTTTATAAAGCAAAAAATATCCACAGAGAGAAAATAAACTTTTATAACCTCAATAAAATATCAAACAGAGAAAAAAAAATCCAAAAATTCGATATCAAGCAATTCGTAAGCGACGCATCCTTCGGCGATTCGCATTAATTCAATCAACATGGCCGCGATCGCGCCATAACGTTGCCCCCAAATCGTTTCGCGCTTCCGTTCAATCGGCCGCCATCTTTTCGCTTCCGTCGCCATCTTATTTTCATGTAAATCGTGCGCGAAATTCCACACCTCCTTCCCTTCGAACGGAGCGCGGTTATTTTTATTAAAGCGAATTAAGCGAGGCGCGCGCGTGCGGTCGGCCATTTCGTGCGCGCGCGAGCGGCCATTTCGGTCCGCCATTTTGTTTTGCGGACCGCCATTAGCGTCCCCCTTTGTGTGTTGCCACATAGGAGAATTTTCACCCACGATCGGGTGCACTAACGACGACTGTTTTCGCGTGCCGTTAGATTTCACGATCCTTTCATTTCGCTACGGGTTTTTTTTCTGCCGCCATTTTATTTTTACGTGCGTGTGTGCACGTGCTCGCTGGAAACGATGAGCCGGTTAAATCGTTCGAAAACGGAATTGCCAAAGTTTTTACGATTCTCAACGATGAATATGTTTCGTATGTGAAGATGTTTTTCAGTTTGCGGAAACGTCTTTTTGTCTAATGGGTCGGATCGAATTCGGTCGTTTTTCATAAAAATTAACTCTGACTTTTGAGAGTTTTGTTCATATTTTAGTGTCTAAAAAACATTTCTTGTAGGTTTGAAAATACTAGAATATGAAATTAGCTTTCTAATTACCAAATGAATGTGAAAAATTTTGAGGAATAATAGAAAAAAAAATTACAAAAATTGAATGATTAGGGAGTACGAAACTGAAAATTCATGGGGTAAGTTGTTCCGAAGTTATTTCGTTACTCAATTATTGTCTCCAGAATAACTAAAACGGTTGCCAAAGTTGAGCAATACCTGATGCATTAATTTTACCCCACAAGTAATATTCCTATTCTTTCTTACAAAACGATTCCTTAAGGAACAACTTACCCCCGGAACATCCAGCCCTAACCTTTTTTACCATCTTAAACTTCTACCAACTGAATTTAAAGCAAACGCCTTTTCAAAAAAGACGATTGTTCCACATCCCTAACACTTCATACATTGCCCTACAAACCCACACCATTTTTTCAGAATTTTCTAACCACAACCTACTTTTATTTTCATTCCATTCGACGGCGGACGTTATATTCTTTTTCACGGACACACACACACACGGGGTCTTTTGGGGAATACCAATAACCCGGGGCCATTTTCATAAAGTATTGGGTCCCGCCTGTTTACAAATACCCCCGAGGAATCCTTTGAGGGATCAGGCCTTATGCCGATTGTGCGACGTACGTGCGTTCGCCGAAATCCGCACTCTTAAATATTTATTTGAGTAGAGCTTTTGCGTATACGTGAGCTTATTACGGATCATCTTCTCGGACTGTTTTGGACGACGCTCTCAAATCGCTTTCCTTTTTTTTCGTCCGTGAATAAAATATATAAAGAGAGAGATTTGAGTTCTTTTGTTGCGGTTGTTAAGTTTTTGAGTTGTTTTCGAATTGATTTTATTCAATTTGTTTCATGAATATTACACGATTTGTTCAGTTTCAGTGTGCAGTTTTATGCACTTTACTTTCGAAGTCTTATATAATTTAATTTAATCTAGAAAATGATGGTGATAGAAGTTACAAAGGTATGTTGTCGTGAAAAGAATGATTTTTTTTAATAAAGAGATACTAATATCACGTTAAAAGCATTGATAAAGCATCAGATATTACGCAAGATTGGCAATTAATTTAGTTACTCTGGAAATTATGGTTGAGTGACGAAACAATTTCGGAACAACTCGCCCCTGAAGCTTTCAATATCACTTTCCCTTACTTTTTTTTCTCTACGCATCAGCAAATTTATTTTATTCATTATAAAATCTTCCATCTAGAGCCAATCAAGGTTAGGGGTTAAGTAAGTTTTTTCCTTTTTAAATTATTCAATATTTTTCAAAACGTATAAAATCTAATATTATTTTTCAACAGTTAACGTCTATGCTGATCTAAAAGTCTTAATTTACCCTAGTGCATGCTAATTCATAGGCTTCAAATAGTACAAACGATCAAAATAATTCCCATGATCAATCACGAAATTAATCACACGTAAAACTCCCTAATGATCGATTGATCACACGCGACACACATTAAACCACTGTATGAAATTCCACCTAACGTATCAATTACACATTTAAATCACCCAGGTAATAACGTAGTCGAATCGATATCTCCGTATATTAAACCGTAGTCGAATTATACGTGATTTACAACACTGTGACCGATTTCAATAACTAACTATCGCGCAAATTGGCACCTGCTGCATTCCGTATAGAGACACTTCTAGGCAGATGTTTCCATGAATGTTTCCCTTATTAAACACAATCTAATATAGAGTTTTGTTATTAAGGATATTGTCTTTTTGCTTGTTACAAAAGATTTTTTTTATGAGAAAAGTTGGTCGTCGAAATTTGAATGTTTGTATTTGAATGAATATTTTTTTATTTCTAGTTATTAATTTGTGAGTTTATTTAAAGTTTTAGTGGAGCAAACAATAGATTTCGGTATAACAGAACAAAGTTTTATTAAAGGTGGAGAAAAGTTTTAATGGTTTTAGTTGAGAATGTACTAGACTAGTACGAAGTGAAGCTAAGTACGAAATCCAATTGAAAATTATACTTCGCATTTGTCTTTTGAAAAATTATTCTTAAATATTTGATCGGTTTTGATAAATATATGCCAAAAATGAATCGTTCGAACAATGAAAGAAAATAATCGGAATTAATTTTCTATGTGGGAATGAAAGAAAATCCTCCGATAGCCCGAGAGCTTCGCAAAAACGATACAATTATATCGGGCGTATAAATTAGATGATATCAAAGCGGCTTACGCAAACAATACCCGTTTCAAATAATAACCGAATATTATTATTAATCCTGATTTTATTGCGGCACCCCGTACCCCAATTCCATTCGGGGGTCCGAATTTTAACGTGTTTTCATTAAAAGGTAAAATTCTATCCTTTGTTTTGCCGCAAAGCCGCAATTCGACGCCTCTAACCCTAGCTCAGATGTGCTCAAGCTTTCGATACAAATTTCAGAATTTCTATGATTTAAATTGACTTTAGTAATATAAAATATATCCAAATATAATATTAATTGAAAAAAAATCAAATATATAATAAATATTTTAAATTTTCATATGTGATGTTGAGTTTTCTAGCATTTTATTAGAATGGCGAGTTATATGGAATACTTATTTTTATTTAATCTATTTTTTTTATCAAATTTACGCGATTTAAAGATTGGAAATCACTGCACGAATGAAAATCTCACAGCTTTCGGAAAAGCGGCAAATCGCATTTTCCGAGCATTCGAAACCCTACTATTCCGCTCCAGGGTTCGAATTCCACTCTTCAATCGCTTCTATTTGAAGCTTTTTCTGTTCGGGTATCCTTCTGTGTGTATATTTTATTTTTTTAAAACATTTTCGTTTCGCATTTTCAGAACCGCATCGTACATTTTGTTTCAGCTCAGTCCGGTTTTTGTCAGAAGCTGAACGTATAATGAAAGTTTTCAGTCGCGCTTCATTTTTTTTTTCGAAACCATTTTCGCTAGACGGAGATGATTTCATTTCCAGAAGTCGGTGAAAATAATTGAATTGTCAGCTAAAAAGAGTTATGTTTACAATTTTGTTTTTGATAAGCTCGCTCATTTCGAATGGACGTTCGTATTTACGTACGCGAATAGTATTATGCTCGTATATTAAATTTATGTATAACGAGCAAGTTGTATTGTTAAAAGTTGGAACGGCTTATTCGATGTCTATTTTAGAATCAACGTTTATTAAAATTAAGTGCGAATTCACAATTGAATTCTCACTGAATAAATTATTTAATATGGAAGAATATTTAATATAAATATTTTCAAACAAATGATATGTGCATATTGTTTTGTAAATCTGCGAATTTCAATATGTTTAACTTTGAATAGATAATAATGTAATATACCCTTTAATTTTATTATTATAGCAGCTTATTGCTACGTAACTGTTTTTAAATTTCTTAATTAATCATTCAATTAAAAATGAAGAATCAGCCGTTCGACTAGAAATTCTGAAGAATAATATCAGTACACGAAATGTGCTGCAAAAATTAATCGAATTATATCGAGACAGATAAGACAGAGGGTTCATTTTCAGGAAACTTATCGTAATACATTGAACAAAAACTTTTTTCTAATCATATACTTAACAGAAATGATCAAGTCATTATATCAATCATTTAAGATGACAATTTCAATAAAATCTTTGTCTTTTTTTTATCTTAAAAGTCTCAATATACTTATCTACCACCGGCTTGATTTTCATGCAAAAACGAAAACCAACATTCGAACGATCTCCGCCGATTCATTAGCACGAAATCGAAATCGATCCGCCGAACGTTTGGGAAACTTTCGAGTGTCTGTCGAGTCAAATAGATCAATTTACATTCCTTCGTCGAAACCCAATCTTAGGAAACAGTTCCGAATCCGCAGCGAGTGCTCAAGTCGCGCGTATTTCACGAATGAGCGATTTTTCTATTCTCGATCTCATCCCCTTTTTCCGAGATCGTCGTTTTCCTTCGATTTTCCTTCGAGGGGTGGTGCTCGGATATCCAGAAAACCCGAAACCCGCCCCTGGAATCAATTGATGGACGAAGGAGGATCGGAAGCTCTGAAAATAGACGCGTTACTTTAAAAATACGCCGAACCGCCTCTAGAGGTGACTTATCGTAATCTCTCTTTATTTATAGTTTATAAGTTGGATTTTTATTTTTTGAAAATGAATAGAAACTTAATTTAAGCTTATGTGAGGATTCTAGGAACTTGGCGGTTTAAGTGACACATTCAAATCACTTGAATTGAGAGAAAAATTTATCTCAGAACATGTTCATTCATTTGGATTTAAAACTATTATATGATCTGCTTTAACAAATGAGTGTAATAATAAATTATTGAGACCAAAGTTGGTTATAGCTTAACCACGTTTAAATTTGCACTCGTTTTCAGATATTCAATTTAATAAATTTTCCTTTGAATTAGAATTCTCAAAAAAAATTGTTTGGTTTTTAGTGTATTTATAATATTTTTTAGTCTCTAGGCAAAAAATTGCCTATGTATTTATTGTATTTTTTTACATGAAATCGAACAAGCTTTTCAAAAATGAAAATCGATACGTATTATTATGTTTTCGAACGATTCGAATTCGGTAAATAGCATTAAGACATAATTACGCGTGTATTGTTCGCAATAATACTGAGAGGCGATAAATTATACCTTATCGCTTCTGTACATTTAGATCCATTTAAATAATTCATTCGAGGTACAACTGGAACACAATACATAGATTAAGAATCCCCCTACAAATCATTAGGCCTTGGCATAATTATTTTTGCAAATACTAATATATTATTACATTATCGTATCTTTGCGTGCGATTCGGAAAGCGGAGCCGAGATAAATATAAGGAAAATTCAGAGAGAAAATCGACAATGGTATTCTAAGAAAATTATATTTTCGGTCCGTATTACGTGTGTAGAAATGAAATATATCAAGAAATGTTAATTTATACATTAAGTTCATAATCTTAATTATATAATCGATGAAGAAAACTTTCCGATATCCAGCCGAATCGTCAAAAGATATATATTACACTCAACGACGAATGACAATTTATGAAAGTTAGAATCCCCTTCTAAATGATAGCCTTCACTTAAATTTCCATTTAATTACTTCGAAACGCTTAAGTAGGTATCCGACGATGCCGATATCTTTAATAAATCGCTTTTTGAACGTTCGAAAATGAACCCTTCCTTTACACATAGGTACGTACGTAGTACGTTGCTCCGAGCGAAAGTTTCGCGAGCGTTTAACGACTTGGGTAAACTTTCACTCCGTTACTTTGCAAGACGATAACAAACGAGATAAACGCTGAAAAATATTTTCCTTTTCGCTCTTTTTTTTTTCATTTTATGCTTCTTTTTCTCGTATTTTTTTGGGATCTTCTTTGGCGTTTTTTTTTCATCGCCGCGGTCTACTAACGTATTCGTTCACAGTTCGAAGCGCGATTTATAATCGAAGCACTTGTTGCTTTTCATATTGTCTTTATATTTAATATAATATTAATATATCTTGAATATATTTAGTATATGTATTATACATATTTTTTAGAAATAATTATTCTTTCCAAGAAGCCATACATGTATTCATTTTCTTGGCGATAATTAAGACCTGATCATACAATCGCATGTTAAGCTAATTAGCAACATGTTAATTTTGTTTTCGTAAAATAATTAAGTTTTTATCTCTAATAATTTTGAATAGAATAATTTTGAATAATAATAATCAGTTATCAAAAATTCGAACAAGTAACACAAAACAAAGACGGACGTGTACATACAAATAGTCTTTTATCTTTCATCATTTGAGTGGATTTTAGATTATTCGTGAATAGAACATGAGTGTGTGCATAAAATAAAATAATAATTTTCTATTTTTTAATAGTTTTCATAGTTTGAAATCGTTGAATTGGTATTAAATTCAGAATTTACATAAAACAAAATCAGCAATTTTTCACAGATCGAATTCTGAGAAACAAAATCGATCAAATAAGTTGAAAACTATGAAAAAGCTTAAAGCTCAAATAGGTAAGCGACCAACACACTTTCCGCCGCAACAACGAAACAACAACAACAAGAACAACAACAAAGTTTCACCCTTCCCTTTATATAATGCGGCGAACGTCGAACGCACGAATCAAACAAAACGAAAAAAATAACTCAAAACAAAACTCGAAAAAGCAATATTTTCTCCGCTGAAAAAATAATATTTCCGAACCGTAAAGTTGCTCAAGTCCATAACTATTGTCATTTAACTTTCGGTCAATTATACGAGTTTGCGGAACATTTCGCGAAGAAAACTCGTGTTCAAGTCGAATTGCTATTTTTGAATTAACGTTTCTCATTTAAATTCGGATTTTTTTTTCGTGTTACGTTTGAGTTATTGGATACTTAACATGTGTAAAATGTGAAATATGGTAGCAATGTATGAAAATCCATCGTCGCATCGGTTTAACTTGTTCGACCGTGAAACGAGCTCAAAACTCACGCGAACGTTTATATTTAATAAGAAATTTATACGTTTATGATATAAAATGAAAAAGCGATTTTCGAATAATCATTTAATATAAATATTACATTTTGATGTAAAAAAAAAAAATTATATTGTATAATAATTTTGGATTGGTGAATTTCTATTAAAACTCTTGTATTTTAATTTTTCGGTCGATTCAAATATTCGTTTCACATAAACTTTATTAAATCCTCAAACGAATTTAATATTTATTATGCGGAAACATTTAAATCAAATAAAATGAAAGTATTCAAACGAAAATTGCCTGTCAAAAGCACGAAAACTGTGAAAGCATAACTAACATGCCACTCCGCAATACATTTTGGTACAATGCTCATAATGTTTCAAGCGAAATTTTGCGGTTCGTTCATTTTGTGAAGCTAAAATCAAAAATACATTAAGCAAATGTAATGAAATATAATTACGTGTGCGTGTATTTTACTTTCTGATTTGATTAAAAATTATTATTTGATTCGGTTCAAAGTAATCTTTGTGATAAAAAATGTATTCATTCGAGAAATTTACATCCTGCGAATTATCTTAGCGGAATATAAAGCGGAATTATGAATGTCACCTGTTGCAGTCGAGAGCGTGAAACTTTCTGGATTTGTTCAATTTATGTAATGTGATTTCACAATTCAAATTTTTCATGATAACGAAGAGATTTGTTAGAAAAAAATATGTATTTTTTTAAATATGTATCTACATATTATATACATAATTTTATATTACGACTGAATTTCACAAAGAGTACAAGTGATCTTTTTTATCAATAATGAGTTAAGTACAGAAAATGGTTCTATATATAATATAAAACCATTTTCTGTACTTAACTTAATTTCGATAAAAAGGGTCACTTGTACCCTTTGTGAATTTGAATCGTCATAAGTATATTTATAATCGTTTAAATTATTTGTTAATATTTTATAGTGCATAGAATAATTATTTCGTATACAATTGTAAATGAAACTTCTAAAAATATTACATGCATATTAATCATAACAAATTCGCGGATGTATTTGTAAGATATAAGAATATATTCATATTATATTTTTGTGTCAGAAAAACATATTTCATAAATAATCAGGAAATAAATAATTAACAATTCAAAACGTTCAACGTGACAATAACAACAATAGATAACGCGCTGACAGATAACGAATACTTTCTTCGTTATGAAAAAACTACGAATCAATCATATGACAATTAAAACAACGAAACTAAAATAACCAATCAAAACTACGATTGAAAAAACAAATATTCAACAAAACAAAACTATCTAAAAGTTTCAGCACGTGGCTCCTAACAAAATACAGAAACGTCAAAACAACACATAGATTTTTTCCCATTTGAAGCAATACAGAATCGTTAAAAATCCACCTACCTCAACGATTCAAACTGCAACGAGAAGCTGAATAGTCTATCTCGATTCGAGGATGACCAAAGTTTCCGCAACGAGCTCGAGAGTCCCGGGAAATCCCGCAGCGACGAAGACCACCGCGCGGCTGAGCGGTCCGCGCCGCACTGGCGATCGCCTCTAACATCCGACAGCATCCCCGTGAAGGGGAATCCCCTCGGTGGATAAACAGCGAACCCCATACAGAACCGACCCCATATAAAACCACCCTAAAACCACCCTAAAACCACCCTAAACCACCCAAAACCACCCCAAAACCGCCCCCGAATCGTGGGAACTCCGTGGGTGTGAGGAAATGGGGGAAATGCGCGCCACTGACATTTTCCACTACGTTCTGCCGATACAAAAATAATTGCTTTCGCGTTTTATACGTGTGTATGTTTGGTTTTGTTTTTGTATCATTTTAGGATGATTGGTTGTACGAGTTGTTGTGTGGAGGTGTTTTCTTTTGTGTTGTACGAAGTTGGATTGTTTCGGTTTGGAAGTTTCTTAAGTTTTATCTTTGTGTAATGTATTGTTTTGAAATTTATAGGTTTCGTATAAATAACTACATTAAATTTTCTATCAATCATTATAATCTTTTGATTATGTATACGAATTTTAATTTAAATATTTCAAAAATTAAATCAAATCGAAATTGAAGAAATTACAAATAACAGTTCTACCTGAACAACATTCATTCGCTCAACATGATTTCAAAAATGTTTGAATCTAAAATGAAATAAAAAACATTTTACAATATTATTTTCAAACATTATTATTCAGCATATAATTAAACGTCATAAACCCATAAAAACGAGTTAAATTTTTCGTAATATGAAGAAACACTGTTTAATAAAATTGTAAAGAAAATGTATTCATTTGTTCGAAAAAGGATTTAAAAATAATATGAAAAATTTAAATGTAATATTGAAAATGTTTCTATGAAAATTTAAAATCGAGGGTTCACTGAAAAAAATGTTCCCGAATCAAAGGTTTATTTATGATTTCAAACATTACCAAGAAACATAATGAAAACATCAATATAACTTATTACGAGTTGAAAATACGAAAGAATGAAAAAAAAGTACGCAATTCGACCGCAAACAAACAAACTCCAAATTATACAGCCGTCAAATCGCAAAATTCAAAAGATGAAAAGCACACACACAAACGATGAAAAAATATCATCAAACAAAAAAAAACACCCAAACGAAATGACGATCGAAAGGGCCAAGGAGTACAAGTGACATTTTTGCCGAAATCAAATTATGCACAGGAATCGTTTCTATGTACGCTCATTTATTTAGTGGCAAAAGGATACAAACGAATTCGGAACGTATGCCGAGATATATCATCAAATCACTCGACCTCCTCCTAATACACGGTCAACTTTGAACGCGCTTTTCTCGAAATCACCGCAAATTCACTTGTACCCCTCGGTCTTTTCAGTCGTAAAATAAAAAGACCGAAACACGCACACCGCACAAACGGGCACTCGAAACTTTCAAGGCTGTCGAAATTTTCCAGAAATACTTTTCCGGAAAATTTCGACAGACGCAACAATATTCGAGTTGATTCGACAAAAGGCCAACTTTTCTCTTTTCCGAGTCCGAACGACGCCGCATTCCGATAAAACACACAAACATACAATAAATACGTCCGAATGTCGATTTTCCGAATTTTCCGAGCCGAAAATCGAACGCGATTTCACAGATCGTTCCTATCTCGGAAAATTCGAACAAAGCCTCTTATAGAAAGTTTTTTTTTCGTATGAAATATCATATAATTCCGTGGAAATATAATAATATCGTGTGTATGAACACAATGAGTGGATTCGATTTGTTTGCCGAGCTCTTCTAGTTTGAATGTTTTCAAATTGTATTCGAGTAAGGATCATAGGGCTTTTATTGTTCGTATTGTAAGGAGCTTTTAATTTCACTTGTTATTTACACGAAGAAATTATTTGTTCGTTTGTTTGAATGAGAGCTTTTAATTATGTAATTTAAATTTTTATATTGTACTGAATTTTTAAATTAGTTTTTTTTTGTGTAAGATTGTGATTATTAGTAAATTAGGTGACTCAAAATGAATGTAATGAAGCTCAAGTTAATCCTAAATAATTAGAGTAGATAGGCGTTTACATTGTTAATAATCCTCTTTAATGAAACTGGGAAAGCCCATATACATAATTTCTAAGTACACTATTCACATGTTCAATCTTATAAATTCGCACACTTTACGATATTCATAAAATATCAACTAATTCACCATTAAATAGCTACAATATTCTAAAATCTTCATATTAGTATGAAATATAGATTTTAAACTTCATTATATGACATTCGGAAGTGGGTTTAGTTTCAAGTTAGATTAGTTCATTGAATCGGTCTACATTTTAGATTAGTGCAGTGTTTTACCAACTGTATTACAGACCAGTATGTACTCAACTTGAATCAATATATAAAATATCGAATCCAAATTGAGTATTGTATACTTGTGTACCTTTAATGTTCTTTCTCCGGAAATCCGGTCGGTTTTGAGCCGGTTATTCGGTCGGTTTCTCGCGCAGTTTCGATATCAATTTGTTATAGTCTCCGAGTCGCAGGACGAGATTTAATCCTTCGCATTCTTCCCCGATCCCGAAATAAGAAAAGGGTTGGGTTCAGGGGTTGGGATAAGGGAAGGAATTCCATTTTTTCGCTTCGGCGATCGTCCTGTCTGAAGGCAAAATACAAAAAATACGGGTCGAAGGAAATTCGCATTCGAACGATACGTAATCGCGTATACGTGGCCAATTATATGAAATCGATATGAATATTCTATTGAGGCTGTATTGAATTATCTTATTTTATGTTCGGGATTCGATTTATTAATAACGAGGAATTTCTCAGAATTTTATTTCGTTAATGTATTGATTTATTTAGTCAATTATATAATATGAGCAATCAGTCAGTAGAAAGTAAAAAAAAATTGACAGTATAAATTATTGAATAAAATTAAAATCATTTTTTTTCAAATAGAAAAATCTTATTAGATTTTTTTTTCACACATAATGATAACAGAATTACTTTTATAGGGGATCACTTCACTATAATGTTCAAAGTGCACATTTTATTGGACAATAACACACGTACATTTAAGACGAATATTAAGTTAGCCACGTGAGGATAATTTGAACGTCCTTCGAACGATACCCTAAGGAATTTTATGGATACTAAGAAAACTGACATGAGGTTGAGGTCTTCTTTAACATCCGAACTTATAGCAAAAGTTTGAAAGATGCAAAAAACATTTACATTAATCAAATAGAAAATGGAATTTTTATAATCACTATGAAATTCGGTACTACAATTATATGTTATTTACAAAAATCTAATCAAGATGCTCGTTCGTTCATAGCGTAAATCATACGAAATAGTTGGAAACATTTTGACGTTTTCCATTTTCTTTTCGGAAAAGTCGACTCTCGCAATTTCCTTATCGCTCTGATTTTTTTCGCCAATTTCGCCGATACATAAATATTCATAGATGTATTTCCATCACGCGTGTCTGCGGACTGATTTCGTTCTCTATTTCCATATAAATTGGAAAATATCCTGTCCTTTTCGCAGCGACGAAGTCACAACAGTTCCGAACTTTCGTATCTCTATTAGCGCGGCTCAATATTAACCTCTAACTTTCGTAATGGGCTCAAATTTAACTTTCGACGAGGCCGAAACACTTACAAACCTTTATGATATTAATATCCGATGAGAAAAATATAAAAAATATATTTTAATTATTTAAAAAAATAATTAAATTATTATCAAATTCATTTTTATACCGATTTGGATACAATCATAGTAACTTTCTTCATTTCGAATTTTTTAAATTGAATCTCATTTTAACTAATTGGACTCATACATACATACATAGATTTTCCATTTTATATTAAAAAAGTATTATATAATTTTATAGCATTATTTTAAGCATGCCATTATCTCAATTATCCTAAATCAGTTTGATTCAATTTTGTAATATTTGTGTTGAAATTGGGTGTTTTTCTTCTGAATCCTAATCTTGAGTTTATTTTAGAACGAAAAATCTATTTTTAGTTCAAATAACTTGTGCCAATAAAGGAATAAGAATGCATACATTATTCATACTAACGTTACATGTGAATTCACAGAATATTTTTCGAGATGAATAAAGAATCTTGATATCGATACATTCTCGAGGAAACTATCAAAAAAATTTATATGCATATATTGTAATGTACACAGAGATCATAAATATCAACTAGAAATATAAAATATTCTATTTTTAATAATAATTATTCAATTTTTAGTCGAAAACATCATATTTTTCACTTTGATTTCCACAACACAAATCGATTCGCATCAAAAACAACCCGACACCCTCAACGAAACACTACCATTTTTTCCTCAGCGGAATAAATTTAATTCACCTGGGATTACCCCCGAAGACGAAGAGGGTGGTATTCGAAGAAGCATGGAGCGGGAAGTCGAGAGCAGGATTCGTCTTATTTATTTAGCCGAGGGTAAGCAGCTTAAGTGCTATCGCTTTAACTTTACTTAAGATACTTTCTCCGTTTGTGTATAGGGCGGACCGTTTTGGACTCCCGGTGCGCCTGGAGCTGATAGATAAGTGGAATCGGAGCAGTCAGGTTCGTAACTCGTCTTCAGCTCCTTGGGAATAAGGCGACGAGTTCCACGGATCCGTGGAAGCCTTCGGTGAGGAGCTCGAATGATGTTTGAGTTGCATTTGCATTCGAAGATGCTGATTTTCTGTTGCTGTTTTAGCTCGAAGTTCGGATCGGTCGATTTAAGTTTTTGTCGAGTCTGTGTTGTTTAGAATAAATTTTTCAATCATTTGTAAAAATATAAGCATATGTTTATTACTATAGATAAGGAAATTTTACTTTTTTCGTTTCGAGATGTTTAAGGTTTTACTCTGAGTACGACGCCATGATTTTCTTTTGCTGTTTTCGCTAAAGGATTGAATCGATCTATTTTTTTTGTTTCTTATCAAGTCTGATTTTTACTAAGAATTTAAATTTAATTAAAATAAATATAGGTTTGTACTCTCGATTATGTCATAAGTGCAAGACTTACGTTTTGCTTTAGAATGTTTTTAATCAGAATTGCACGTATAATTCGATAGAAACGAGTATCATCTCCCTTTCGACAGATTCCATACTATTCGTTGTGATTCAGCTTCGAATGTGTAATTTTGCAATTTCATTTTTACAGAATTTCATTTTCGCCTTTTTGCGTCTTATATTAAGTTTGCTTCGAGCAAAGTCATATTTCCTGCAATCGCGTCGAATGTGTTGTACGTATGAGCGTATTTTCATTCCGACGTAATATAAAAATATATGTATTCTAACTACATATAAATAATTATAAAAACTACATTAGAATATAAAAGAAGTAAAAATAATTATTTATATAAGAATATTTTGTATTTTTGTTACGAACTATTTTTTCCCTCCATACATTTTCACACGCCGACTTAATTAATAAAACAAACGAAAACCTTTGCGCACACTCCCGATAAATCTAAAACACCCGCACATTAATAATTAACAATCAATCAGCCCCGAAAACAAACAATCATCATTACACCGACCAACAATTTACAAACACGAAACCGAACAAGCATCAATCAAAACGACAAACACGCACAATTAACACGACCACCTACAACCACACACTCTACAATAAAACAAACGCTCAACCGAAAAACACACTATTCCAAATATAAATTTCAAGTTCAAGCCTTCGGCGACCTCGTTATCGTAATCCATTTCAGCTTTCACGAACACGAGCCGTGATTTGTGCCAACCCTTTTCTTCCCCGAGGGGATGAAAACGATGCTGAGGATGGTGAGGATGCTGAGGATGGTGAGGATGCTGAGGATGGTGAGGATGGTGAGGATGGTGAGGTGGACGAATAGGGACTGGCCTGTTTGTTTTTTCCGCTTCCATCAAAGTCGATTAATTGCAAACACGCTGGACCAGACGGAAAACGTGGGGGTTAATTGCCGAAGGGGGTGGAAAAGCTCGACTCGATGGGGTTGGAGGATTTTTGCCGCAAAGGTAGGTCAATATGTGAGTGTTTGTGCAGTTTTTCTATTCGTTGGTATAGTTGATTTAAGCTGGATTTTCTCTAGAATCGATATTTTTTTGAAATTTTATTTTTAGAGGGGGCAGTTGGGGCAAATTTGTCTCATAGGGCAAGTGTAAGTCTTCGATAACTTTGTTGATTTCTAGGATATTAACGATTACCACACATGTCTCAATTAACCTTTTATAGATAAGGTCATGTAGTTAATTTTGGGCACTTGCCATTATCATTTATAAGTATTTTAGGATTCAATACAGGTATTTATAAAAGAACCATTTAGTATACGCATTGTGGTGTTATATGATTAATTTTTCATTTTTTTGTTATTCTCTGTAATTTCAATGCATAATTATTCAGATCAATAATATTTTCATTATGTTTCAAATCAAACATAATGAAAATCCTCAACATCCCTAACTTTTCTAACATTCCTCACTTCCTTAACTTCCTTAATATCTTCAACTTTTTCATTTTCATCATAAATTTCAAACATTTACCCCTTTTTCTCTATATTTCAACACAATTATTAATCAACACATTTTCATATATTCCACATTTCAATTCGAAACTTCAACATAAACATTCGTTGAACATAATCCGATCGCTCATTAATCCCAATAGAATTTTATAGCCGAGAGCATTGAGCGCATCTAAACGAGAGCACTCTCGAAGAGTAAACAACGAGCGAACACACTCAGCCGTATTACTTCCATAGAGGCGCAAACATTCACCAATTTGGCACATGAATATCATCGACAATTGGAAACGTTCGATTCGACAGAAACATTTGCGAACACACATAAACATCGAGACAAAACCGATTCGACGAACGCTCCCGTGCATAGGAGCGCAATTAAAATCGTCAATACGCAAACTATGGCTGAATGGAACGATTCATCGTTACTATTAATTAATTTTCTAATTTTATATGATTTTTTTAGAAAATCACAAAATTTATGATGAAAAAATTATAAAGGATCAGTTAGAGTAAATACAGTTCATCGGGTAAGTGTGGCAGAATCTGATATCTTTTACGTTTATAAAATATTAGCCTGGGCACTGAGTATAAAAAAATGTTTTTTTATCAAATTTTTTTTTTTTGAGTTCAGGAAATATTGTTAAAAATGTTTTTAGATGTTATTATTCTAATATGACGGCGCAAGCTGCAAAGATACGAGGGGGCATAGTTAAAATATGGATAGATCACATCGAAATCTATAGGTTATATTATCAATAGGTAGCTATAAATAAAAGTGAATGAATATTTTTGTATGTTTCTGATGTTTACCATTTTCGCTTATCAGATTACGATGAAATATTATACAATTTCTTACTGCTCATCTAAAAAAAAATCACATCAACTATTATATATTCATTCAGAAAACCACAGACCAGATTTCCCCAATTTCAATCAAATTGAAAAGCCAATTCTTATGACAAACTAACCCCACACTCCTCTAAACGAAAAAAATATCAACTCATCAAACAAAGCTTTCAAATCATGCTGACTGTAATCATAAAATAAATTAGTATCGTCAGACGCAATAAGCTTATTTTCGCAGTTAAACTGTTTCATTCGCACATCGGGGATACGCAGGAATATCGGTCGTGTTTCATACGACCAATAACGGTCTTTTACAGTTCGTCGTAAAGGCGAAAGGACAATTAAAAAGGCGACCACAGCTAGTATTATATGTGCACAATGGGTTAACGACGGTTAACCCTAGGGAACTGATCGAAATCGCAAAAGGGGATACACTAATTGTTTCGGGGAAGTTTGTTAAAGAAGTCTTTTATATACCTACATATATGTGTTTATGTGTTAATATGAAGTGTAAATTTAATTTGTTTTTTGCTTAGGTTGATGCTAATTCGAAAAAATCACATGTTTACATACATTATAATATCAATTGTTAGATTCAAATATAGCGTGAGCTTTATGTGTTATACACATTATAGTGGTGCTTCAGATTTGTTTGAAACTCAAATTTAATCAGGGATCTGAATGAAACGTCTGTTCAAGCCACTTTGCTTCAAATTTGCACTGCGGTAAAAGTATATTTAATGAGAATTATATAAGAATCTATGTATGTACTTGCTAACTCGGAAAACATTTTTTTTCTATTTGAACATTTTCAAATTGATTCGAATAGCATTTACTCGACTGTGCATAGTTTACTTGCACATGAATTTTCCAATATATCGCACTCATTATAAACAACAAATATTTAATAGAGTAATACGAACATTATTAAATTCCTAAAGTATTTCTATTCCCTCGTATATTTTTATTTACAACAAAACGCTGAAGAGCCACAATGCAGACCGGGCGCATTTTCAGCACAAAATTCTTCCCTTCTAGTCGTTTTTCGTTCATACCATAATAACACACACACGTAGTATATTCCAAGACCATATATTAATCTGGGCCGTGTACGCCCCACGTACGAAAGAGTTATTAAATGAAACGAAATACGATATTTCATGTAAATAAGTGCACGGAGTCGCGCCGTATATCCATTATTTCAGGAAGTTTCGCCTCGTACCTAAAAGCGAAATACAAAAACTGGCAAACGTCAAACCCGACGACGATTTATTTTTCATAACGACGAGAAAGGATTCAGACTCGGCTGAAAGAAATAAATGAAGGTATACGTATGCAGTATGCAATGGTGTGGGGAAAGGGCTACCGTGTCCCGTACAAATCTGAGGCAAGATACTTCAAGATTTGCTATTTTAGATTATTTCTCATGATATTCATATGATAATCATTGTGATTCATAACATGAAATATCATTTGGCGACTGAAAAGGCCAAGGGATACAAGTGACTTTGCGGTGATTTCGAGAAAAGCGCGTTCAAAGTTGACCATGTACCTATATGTATTAGGAGGAGGTCGACTGATTTGATGATATATCTCGGCACACGTTCCGAATTCGTTTATATCCCTTTGCCACCAAATAAATGAGCGTGCATAGAAGCGATTCCTGTGCATAACTCAATTTCGGCAAAAATGTCACTCGTACCCCTTGGCATTTTCAGTCGTCATATGATTTTTAATAATTCGCAGGTTTGCGTCTTGTACGCCTTTTTTTTCTTAAGATTTGTTTATTCCGAAGAATACTATGCTTACGAGGCATTGCTACTTATTCTACATTCCTTATAGTAAGACAACTACATTTATGAACTTCATAATCTTGCACGAATTTAATCTGAAAAATTCTTTAGACAAGCGTTTTATTTATTTTTTCATAGAATGACATACGCAGAATTTAAATCGACGTAGACAATTGACAAGATATTTGAATGAAAAATCTATCAATTATTGTTCTAACTATGAAATTATTATTCTGATGTAAAAAAAATACTTCATGGAATATATTTAGTATGAAATATTTTGATACTGGGCAAAATCAGCATATTCAAAGTCGGAAAAGCCCCGACGAACGCTTAGTATTCTTCCGGCAATACGAACGACAATGCTCCGTTACAAAATCCCTTCTTGCGCTCGGGTATTTTATATTTTCTCAAACAATCCCGGGTACATTTGCCGAACACTACCACTTCAAAACAAAATATTAAATTTTATCCATTCGAAACATCCGCGATGCAATACAAAATACAAAACGAAAAACCAACACGCATCCATCCACGAGAAACGAAGCATAAATTCTAAAAATGCATATTCAACGTATCGATTCGAGCGATATAAAAGTATTATGTTTTAGCGTTTCCGATACATTTTACGACGTACTTTTAAAATAGCGCTTTATATTTTTATTCAAAAATTTCATAATGGAATATTATTTTCTGTGCATGTGAAACATTTCGAAGCTGAAACAATATAATATTCAATATCGAAAAAAAATATTTAGGTGTACATATATACGGATTTTCTTTTATATTAGAGAAAATCCTTCATTATTTCTAACGCATACGTTTTAGAAAGGAAATGCCTATTTTCCTTTACGTCTTTTAGGCGTTACCTGACCTTTGTATCTGTCGAAAAGCTCAAAGGGGAACCCGTCAATATTTGCGAATCCCCAACACGGTAATAAATCCATCTGATCCGATACAACGAGAATTTTTCCTATTTCTATTCGATTTTTCTAATGCGGATCAATGGTGAATTTTCGCAATACGCCTTTTTTGTTCAAACGGAACGGAAGCCATCTTGCGACGAGTTTCCTAGTTTCCATTGTATCGGCGAAAAAAATTGGAAATCTATGGTTCTTTTTTATATATTTCGATATATTTTCATATTGAATGTATCTTAAATACGTAGATAAATATTCGATCAAAATCCTTTGAAACTTCATATATATATTTGTAAATACTCATACATAAACGCGTCAGTAAAATTGCTTATTAAACAGATCATTTTTGGTGAAAATAATTATTTTATTATAACCAACCGATAGTATAATAGTATAAGCTTCTGTGCAAGTAGTATCGAGTACAATAAATTCGTAATGTTGAATTCAACAGATCTTATTAAGAGTCACATGTACTTGTCAAATGATTAATTGATGCAGTAATTCTATAATTTCTCGTAATTATTAAATTGTTTTGATTCGAAATAAGAATAAATAATCGGATTTAAACGAGTTTAAATAAATAAAAAATATATATGATACAATTTATACGTCACATTTTTAATATTTGTTGTACGTTTTGAGAAATTTGCGTCGCTCCGCCCGAGTGCACGTTCTTAATCTTCGTCGCCGGCTTTCGAAGTACGTACGGAGGAACGTTTCTGTTCGTTTTAGATTCAGTACATGAATACCGCGTTTAAATACGACTTAAAATACTAAATATTTCCCTCTGGAGAGAAGGGAACACTCGCAGTTTTGTCTGTGTCGGCAGACGAGCCACAATATCGCTTCGTGGATGGAGAAAACTGATGACGCAACGGTTAGCGAATGTGCCTTCAGCGTTTAATATAAGCGAAGTGTTGCTTTTTTTCCATATCACTTCAACTTTTTTGTCTAAGTATCGTTTTTATTGTGGAAAATGTGTAGGGATGTGGGGAGGGTTAGTACAGATGGAGGATTCGATACAAATGAATTAAAACAATACACTACATAGTCACAAGTATGACCGAAATATGACTCTAGTAGTCAATCAAAACTTTTAGAACCGTAATTTGATCATTCTCATAATTATGCAGTGTTTTTTTAATTCGTTTGTTTCAATCCTTCACTTGGACAAATCCTCTCCCACTCTCCATAAATACTTTTATACTCGCATAAGAATGATATTCGACTTAAAACGTAATCGAATTTATTCTACAATTCAAAGAAATCTTGGATGACATGAAAACAGACCTTTATATTTCGCCAAAATTGAATTTAATATATTCAATTATATCTGATATCGATCGAATATAATAATAGCTCTAATTTGTCTATCACAATGACGCTTAGCTGCAATCTACTTTACGCTGCTGTTATGAAGATTACATAAAATAGATACAAGTAATATATTGTATAACTTATAATAATTTGTTACAGTTCATAGTTGGAAGATTGCCTGTATTTGAAATTATATTCAAAATGAAAACAAAAAAAATACTTCCAATGCAATGATTTTCGAGTAATATTCGTATATTATTCAACATATTAAATTCTATTAGATCATTCGCCAGAATATTTTTAGACATTTGATTGATTATGTGATAGATTGAAATATTTTTCGCATCACAAAACATCACTCACACTTGGTAAAATCTCGACTACAATTTCACACGTGCTGGAACGATATCGCACATTTATTCGTTCGAGAAATTCCCGTGTACGATTTTTTTTTGTGTGTCGAAAGGTACACGAAAACGAAATCCATTATCGCGAAAAGAAATCGAAAATCGAAAGATACCGTGGTAATATTCAAATGTATGTACGTGCGCAGTTCGAAAGATGTGAGGAAACGCGAATAAGGAACGAGGTTATTGTAAATTTTCGCCGATATCAAAAAGACATATTTGATGTGTAAACATCGCATATGTCAAAGCTCACAAAACCCTCCTCAGAAAATTTCAAAGCCCAAGACGACCCATTATTCGATGGCTTTCGAAAAAACTTGTAAGTATGCGACAGTTATAAATTATTCACTCGAATGTATTTCATAGAAAAAAAATAGGTTCGAATCATATTTTTTAGTATTATCATGAAAATATACTAACGTACAGATGATGCTTTGAATATACGAAAATGAAAATGTACTTCGAATTTTATTATTGTTTCGGAAAATATGTGAATTTTAGATAACGTTGTTGTGTCGCATGACATAGTGACAAAATATTTTTCATGTTAAAACTAACTTTTCGACGTTGATTTTACAGTGACATACATCAATAGTTATACCGAAATATTTCCACATGAACAATACACAATTTCACTTTCCTAAAATTTTTATAAAAAATAATTCAATAAATTCAACACTAAAGACCTATTCGCAACAGAAATCGTCTGATTCTACGAAAATTTATTATGCAGCGATTAAAGCCGAATTTAATAAATGAATCAATACCGAACACGCAAATATTGAAAAAGAGTTACGTATTGAAGCAAATACAAAAAAAAATAAATGGAATCGTATCGAATGTGCAGACGAATCAATTAAATGCAATTTTTGTTCAAACAGAACCGCTGTATTGATTGGCGCATCCCGAATTGCACCGGGAAACGAAACTGGAACGTTTTCCACGATACAAACACAACTGTGTCAGTTTTATAAATGACGTTTCGCACTAGTCCCGAGGGCGATTTTCCTAAAATTTTCCGAATCGAAAAATAAGCTCACTCACACAAAAAGCTGCCCTACAAGTATAGGTTTGATCCATTTGTACGGTTTGATATAAATCGTTCGATTTTTATTCGTATTTTTTAAACTGATTGAAAGTATGATGAAACGTGAAGTTTAGGTTTGAATTGAGTTAAGGTAAGACGTATATAAGTTCAGGAATGATGTAAGTTAAGGAATAACGTACTTAAGATATAATGGTTAAGGTATGATGTATGAAAAGTTGAGGTATGACGTATAAGTGAACACTGGAAATGCTTTAAATGAAAATTATTTTAAATTGGGAATATACTTTAAGTTAGAGATACATACATACTTTTGCTCGGTATACGTTGAACAAAACATGCAAAAAAACTTAATTAAATTCGTTATTTTCATTAGTGAAGGTACTAAACAAATACATGACCTACAATATCTGAAAAACTATTGAAAGTTGCGTTTTCTTTTTTTGCGTACTATCTACATATTATACATATGTACATTGTCTACACTTACACTACATGTCTACAAAATTTGCGTTTTCTTTTTTTGTGAAAAAAATACTATTTTTTGATATTAAAAAAACATTTTGTTTCAAGCAATAGAAATCTTACATTTTTAAAATTCAAACTATTTCTCGAAAACTTAAATCTCGCACCATTTCGCTAATAATACCACTTTAGAAAACCAATTAAACACTTTTCGCTTGAAGCGAACATTTCCCTCGACTTGCGTCATTCAAAACGGCCATAACTTCGGCCGCAACTGTGCACGGTACGTAAAGACACAGGGGGAGGCAATAATTAGCGGTCGTTTTTAATTAACAGCTCGGAAGGGATTGAATTCGCAATATCGTTTCGGAAAAACCCTCGGAGACCTCTATTGTTTTCCGATAACGACCTCATTACAGATTACGAAAAAATATACGCTTCAGAATAAAGGTCGAACCTAGCTGGCTGCCCTACATGCGAAAGGGATGTTCGATTAGTTCTCGATTGAAAATGAAATGAATGTTTCTATTGTGTGCTCTGACTATTTTCAATCTGTGAAAAAAGCTGCGGTAAATATAAAGTTAAGTTTCTAATAAACAAAATGATGAATTTCAAGTCAAAAGATTTGCATCGATTGTATGGATACAAATTCTTTTAGTAATGTAGAAGTGATAATTGGGTTCATCGTTTAATTTTGTAAGAACTTCTTGAAGATAAAAAATTTTGTATATTTTTGGATAAAATATACCTATTTCTAGTATAAACATTATGTAAAGCAATGTTTCTATTTGTTCCTATAAATGTATTATTCAGTTCAATCTAAAATCAAGTCAATTTAGAAAATTTCAATTTAAAAATCTAAATATGAAAACAAAAACAAAAAATACTAAAATCAATGTAGAAAATATTATTTGAATGCAATATTTGGATGATGAATTCACCCAAAACATTCCTCAGAGTAAAAGTCCCTTGTACTTGGTTAGATTTTGTGTCATGTCAATGAATGTGAATTTTGGAAATAGTCAGTCGAATTTCATCGACAATTGCTCTAAACCACTTTTATACGAGGTAAGCTCTATTCCTAGAAGTAAAATCAATTTTTATTTATGTTTTGTACACACTTAACATCGCTTAATCGGAAATTAAAAATAATCAACCTATGACCAACACTCTCAATACAACCCGCTTGCGTAATATACCTACAAAAAAAACTTTTCGATCGCGTTTTTATCGATGTTCTCGCGCTTAAATATCGTTCACGATTCGTTTTTCCATTTTTTTTTCCTTTATTTTTCACCTCTCACCTCCCTTTTCATTTTTTTTCCACCAGGAGGTGTTTAATGTCGAGGCTGAGGGTCGCAGTTTGCGCCCCTCGATGGCTGGGTGGTGTAATCGATTAAGTCGATGTACACTGCCATCAGATATGTAAAGATAGAAGAGAAAAAAGTGTATGAAAGGAGGCTTTAAAACGAGAGGAAGATCTCTCTTCCGCGAGAAAAAATACCCTCTCTGAATCGCAGCGATCGTATATTTTATTATATGTACGTTGATGTTCTAGGTATTTTAATATAATGGATGTTCGTATTGTGAGTTGTAAAATATTAATGTTTGGTAATGGTGTTGAGTTGATTCGAGTTTTTTAATGTTTGTGTATAAATTGCATGTATATTTTGAATTTATCGATGTAATGCTGTTGATGATCGTAAACATAATGATGATTCAACTTGGTGTTGAAAATTATTGTGAATAGATACGTTTATATGATAATATATGAAAAGTGTCACGATTAATTATACTACTGTACAAGTATGTAAATTAAATTCATGCATAATTTTCAAGGGAATGCTTTATATAGTATTGAGGAAAATGAGAAAATTTAAGACTGTTTTCAATTGGTATATGTATGTATTGCGTTTTTTTCCGTTAAGCCAGTTCTTAAGATGTGTGGTTTGAAACTGACTCGACAAAGCAAAAGCAAAAATAAAATGAAAAACATCAATGCGGTCAAGTTTTTAAAAGGTTTCTAGGTTTCTCGTTTTCAAGACACTTCGACTTTTCTAAACTGTCTCTCAATATGAAAAAAAATGTCTTTAAAAAAATTCTATAAATTTACAACACGCTATAACCAAATAAATGTCATTGCATAATAATAAAATCGCAATCTGTTATCAACCGAAAAATTCAAATCTTTTTTTCTATTATTACTTAAATATCTATTATCAACCAAATCACATAATCAAAACAACCAACTCAAACAAACTACTTGACGATAGATCACGGTCCGAAGATAACTTCGGATCTTCGAAGTTGACGGCATATTTACATCGTCCGAACCTCCCAATCTTGGATCTTCAATAAAGTGAAGACAGATTGACCCTCGAGCACCAATGACCACCAACCCTGACCACTTCTTATACGTCTGTTTGTCCAGAGTCGATAACTTTTTGATTGACGCAAGACGAGAGCGCTATGAAGGCTCGACACCTTCGTGGCCTACGACAAACTCGGTACAAACTGTGAGGTGCTTTAGGTTCTATATATAAATTTGTACAAAGTTGCAAATGTTAGTGGAAAGTTGGTGAAAGTTATTGAGAATTTGAGCGAAGTGACTTTTGTTTTAGAGCAAGTCGGACTTTCGTGTTTAGTTCGACAGATGTTGAATTGTTGGGAATTTTTAGAAGTATGAAGAAATGTTTAGTTTTTTTATACGATAATATATTTCATTGATTTTTGTATGTTCATATCGTTTGTATATCGATAATTAGTGATGTTTTGTTAAAAAAAAAGGAGGGATAGATCCTGCCATAGTATAAAATAGGAATCTTTCATAATCTAAATGTCCAAACACAGTTGTAAATTTTTCTTAATAATCAATTAACCATGCTACACTAATCAAAATATTAATAAGACCGCTGGGAAATTATCAATGTATGTATGATATGATGATGATTGTAATTAGTGAAGAAAATTAGCTTGCATCCATAGGTTTGGTTGGCCCACGAACTAAAATTAATATGAAGATGGAATGATTCAAAATCGATTTTCTATGCAAACAACCTATCTACGGTAAATGTCGACATCGTAAAAAATCATGTAACTACGATTATCCATCGATTGTAATATATTTAAAATCTGTTAAAATCCCCTAATTCAAAATCCATACAAATCCTACTACCAAGCCCCAAACAACTCGACACTAAAACCCGCCAAAAACCCAAAATTCAAAAAAATCACGTCATACAAAACACAAATCACGCAACACGTACAACACACATGACGATTGAAAAGACCAAGGGGTACAAGTGACTTTGTGGTGATTTCGAAAAAAAGCGCGTTCAACGTTGACCATGTACGTACATGTATTAGGAGGAGGTCGAGTGATTTGATAATATATCGGCACACGTTCCGAATTCGTTTAGATCCTTTTGCCACCAAATAAATGAGGGTGCATACAAGCGATTCATGTACATAACTCAATTTTGGCAAAAATGTCACTTGTACCGCTTGTCATTTTCGATTGCCACATAACGTAACACACATCGAACATAACACAGTATGTAGGTACCCATACGAACGATATAAAGAATCGCGAGTCGGGGCCAATTCAGACGCGTGTCACGGGCCGGAAGAGTCAATCAGCGTTGACTTTTGTCCAATCAGTATAATGACCGACTCCAATCGGGATAATGCGCCTTTCGTCGTGCCACCAGGAGCGTCTCCTCAGAACGTGGACTTCCAGAAAGGTCCAGGAGGCTGGTGACGTCGTGCAGAACTGAAACGATCATTGCTTCGGGAGTAATTGCGCCAAATCGTTCTGCGGGACGTGCGTGAAGAATTTGCTCGATTTTGTTGTGTTTTAATATAGATTTGTGTTTTTTTAATATTTTCGATTAATTGTTTTGATTTTTTTGGTATTTTTCCGATAGTCGAATGCTACTGTAGTGCGTTGAATCATATGCTAACGAACCACTGACGATAATGCATTCATTGCAAGTTCAGTTATTGTATGATTTTTTTTTTAATGGAGGACTTATATCTATTTCAAATATAGATTCCCTTAAGTTAGAATACATTTGTGATAATAACGAATTAAAATCACTCACATTAAATGACTTCTTTATTAGTTTGAATGTAATAATAAAGCCAGGATGCATAGTGAGCATTCATTAACTTTTATCAGGAAATTTAAAGAAAAATCTCGAATCACTGTCAACGAACTATTGCTGCGATTACTATTATTACTATTACTACGAACTTTCAAAAATCAGGAGAGCAGAGACTGATGTATATACTGCAGTACATACAGAAGGGTGTCTGTCTTTATCTGAAAGCCTGACAGTAGTATATTTAATTAATTACACAAATGTTCAATTCGTATTTATTAAATCTTTATAAGCATGTCATCTTCCAATAGGTATCTAAAAAAAGTTTGATTCAATTTTTAAAATATTCAACTAGAATCGAAAATTATTTCATGTGAAATGAAAAACCTGCAGGTACGTACATCAAACAGAATCATATTCGTATGAGAATCGTGAATCCTCAAATTATGATTCGTACAGATTTATTATTATATGAAACGTTCGTACAATACGGATCATGCAATTTCGTAGACCACTGAACCGTTCCGAACAGTTCGAGCTTCCGTGCTAACCGTGAAGCAAAGACCCATATGAAACACACGAAATAATCGAAACACGACTCCCATTTTTATACAGAACACCACATCATAAGAATAAGATAAATATATAAATCAAAAAAGTCACAAAATACTTTTAAAAAATACCAAAAACAACCAATTTCCTCACGTCTATCATCATTCAATATTCAATCAAGTTTCATTCGATAACATTCATTCGATCAAATTTCATATTTTAAATTGAAAATATCTTCGCTTTGATTGCTAATTAAGTGAACTCTGACCCAAGGGTGTCTTCACAAAGTCAACCTCGGCATAGACGATACATAGTAGACTTAGAAGTTAGATATGCCGCTTCGAACGTTCAGGATCCGATACGTGAGTTGACAAACATTATCCTGGGATACTGAGAGGAGGCTTTCTGGAGTGTGAAATTAATTCGTCAACAGTTCAGAAACTGGCACCCACTCCTCAGGTTAATTGGATGACGCATGAGATCCGATTGGAACTCACCCAGATACATAGAGACGAAGAAATTTCGTTTATACTATTTTTGTGTTGTAATTAAGGAAATTTTTCGAAAGAAGCATCGATAAATTCATAATTTGAGTTATGGGAGAGTTTTCGCATTAATTTCAATTTGCACGCAGCATCACGTACTTTGCCTAAAATTTCAATACTTTATAATCAAGCGTAATATATTTTGGCACATACCGAAACTTCAATACAAGTATTCTATTATATGAAGTTGAATGCGAAGATTCTAGAAGCCGAAGTGTCTAAGTGACAAAATCAAAAGGTTTCATATTTCTTTGAAACAATTTACATAATGCAACATACAATGTAATATACTGTGTATGTGCAACTCTATTGCACTTAACATTTCTCATAATATAAACAGCCAATGATCGAACATTGCATGTCCAACATCGCACATGCATTATTTTACATTATAATCGATAATATACGTATAATAGATAACTTAAACTCAACTTATTCAAAGTTTAGCACTTATTAATCTCGACTTCTAGAATTTTCATATACATTTATCAAAAAATCCACTACTTGACAAATATATCATAAGAAAAAAAAACTGAAAAGAAAAGCAGAAGTCTCTGAAAGGAAACGTTTCGAATCTACGTATGCACGTACGTTTCAGTGACAGAAGGTAAATGGCGCATGATGACACGAAACCGTAGTAAAACCTTTTATACATTTTATTATACACGGTCCTTGTTGTGGTACATGAATTTCGCAACAACGATGAAAAAGAGCCGTAAAAGAAGACGATTAAACCGCATGCTGTACGAAGGAAATCGATCTCTCGTTATACATTTATTTATATTTTCATTGTATGCCTAGCTTTTCTTTGGCGTTTTCCTTTTTTTTTTTCCACCTCCCATCTTCGTCCTCTTCTCCGATCTCGAGTTCCTTTGTACGAGTCTGTTATTGAATAAATTGACGTTACGCGTTTGGAAATTCGAAGATCGGTTCGTTTAAATACTACAGCCTGAAAAAATCGTGTGCGTCTAGAACAGTAAGAGAAGTTTCTTTAGTGTAATTTAAAAAATATAAATAAAATTGCTATTTAATATTCATAGTATGATCATTCGATGCTGTATAAATGAATTGCTAATACACTTGAAATGTATAATTTAATGTAGTATGAGAAAAATAAATGATACGTAAATGAAAAGACGCAATAATTAATTAAACGACTAGTGACTTTAGACTCAAATATGTTTACAAGAAAATCAATATTTTTATTTACTCAATGTTCTCTGGAATCCTTCGATAGAGTTCAATGAAATATTTCACATTTAATTATGTCCACGTCATAAATTCTTTAATCTCACAGTTGGCATAAAGTCTATAGTCTCGAAAAACTCCAGGTCACGACAGATAGTTTTATATAAAGAAAAAATGAAATGTATAGCTCAACTGATCTACTTCTATGGATGTTTCGTGGAAGAAAAAAATAAGATAATACGCAGAGTCGTTTGAATGATGCGAATACGTGTGCGCATGCATAATTCATTCTTTTTGCCGAAGATGTCTTCTTTGACGGTGTTGAAAATCGCGATATTCGGCAATTATGGCTTTGCGTTTTTGCACAGAAGAGTTAACGACAAAAGAAATTATTCAAATTCAAATGTGAGCTCGTTTAACCGAAAAATATCCTGATCCGCATACGAAACAGCGCGAAATCATTGACTTGTTATGGAGCGTTTTCCTATTTTAGAAATCTACATAGGTTGAAATGTAAATCTATCACAAAAGACTTTTCAAAACATTCATAAATAAAAAAAGTTTCATCAACTAAGAAAATGAATCAAATCAATCATTTCGTTAGATGAAAACTTTCACTAAAGCAGAAATATTTATATTCAAACATTCGAAAATTTATCCATAAACATTTGAGAACCCCTTTTCTTAAAAATATAGACGTCATTGAAGCTGTTTTTGCTCTTGGTAATACTTAGATATTATATCAAGTCGCACAAATTCGATTAGTCGTCGAGTGACCACGGTACGGTCAATACGTTCTACTCACTAACTGCAAAAGTTTTTTCACTATTTTGTATATTTTTATAAAATAAACAACTTAAGATGAAGGCTGTTGCGGCAGTCGTCGCTTTCTTATTCATTGGAATCTGCAATGGTAAATATTTGAAAATTGTTTGGTTGATATAAGCAGATCGTTGCTGCGTACACATTATATCGAAGTGCTGATTATTTTTTGGGAAATCACATTTTTTTTGTCAGAACATATGAAGGTTGTTGTTATAACCTACAATTACTTATGTGAAAAAATGGGATTTGCTTGTTACAAATGAATGTATGCGGAAAACATCAAATCAAAGCAATTTTCATAAACAGCGTAATCATCTTGTTAACGACATTGTCTTGAGATTGTGATTCTAGATTCAAATTGGTTTAACTAGATGGCAAAAAATATGATGTTTCAAAAGAACAATTTGATATTCAAATTGAAAAAATTTCGACACTTAACGGTCATCGAAATATTATAACAAACAAAAAGAGGTAAACCAGTTTCAGAAGTGTTTCTATGAAACCAGTTTTGTCATCCCTGAACTGAATTCGCCAAATCAATTCAGTTCAGATGCCTCTTGATCTTTTAAAATGGATAACGTGTTATCAAGTAAAATTTGTTTACAACCATAACAATTGGAATTGGTATATTTTCCAACTGTAGACGATAATTGGATACAAGAAGAGCACACTCCTTATCGAATAAAATGACCTCAACGACATCGGCTAACTTCGATATTAAAAATAATTTTAGTATATTTCGAAATAATTTTTAATGTTTACATATTTTTAAACTCAATACGATTCTTTCGCAATGACAAAATCATGAAAATTCGCTTGGTAAACATAAAACGTTCAAGATCAAATTTCAAAGTCAATTATTATCGAATGAATTGCACCAGAATACGAATTCGAAGAAAAACCTTCAAAACGAATTACGAATCGACCTTAAAGTGTGTAAAAAGTTCATTTCAATCAATTTTCATTAACAAACACTCAATTTTTCAATTTTAATTGAGCGATTGTTATTATTTTGCAAAACTGAATCTGTTTGTGGATTTTCCTATTTAGCAGTTATTTGAAAGTTTGATACGAGCATAAACCTCATACATTTGATTAGCGCATATATGAAAATTCAAAATGCGCACAAAGGAAAACCTATACGAGTGCAAATCGTATGATTCACAAATTAGCAACGTGTAAAACAAATCGAAAATTTCCAAACTAGTGAACAATTCGATCGCAATTCACGAGTCACTTTGAGGCCAACCGGTTAATTGCGATTCATAAAGCATACGCTGAGAAAACGCAATATCCCACTGTTTTTTTTCATCATGTTGAAAACAGAAACTAAACATTTTTTCGTATGAGAAGAAAAAACGTATCCACTACCTCTTTTTATGAAACAATATTTACATTTATCGGCGAGCATATTTCTCAGGAACGTCGACAGTTTGACGCGTTCGCGATTAATTCGGTTTTCGCGCGCGTTTTTTGGCGGGAAAACGCGTTTATTCCTCTGCGGATTGCCGAAAATGAAACAGAATATTAAAATGGCAGTCACGTCTCCCCTTCCGCGATAAATAATAACTTTTTCATACCGGGAAAGAAAAATGGTCACGCGAATTCAGACCAATAGTAAGGAACATGTTTGGGTGAAAATATACCGCACGCCATTTTGTTACATAACCTAATCTCGTATTTAACCTATAGGAGTATTGTTCGTCGTATAAAAAACAATTTTCAAAGAGACATCCGCATCATAGAAGTGAAACTTTACTATCTTTCCTTTTTCTCCTCCATATCGTTTCACTTCGAATAAATATGCAGATTACTATCCTTCTTGCATCAATTCAAATACAATAATAATCTTAATAAATAATTTTTGTTACAGGCATCCGTCTCGATGGATTTCGAGGTAAATATAAATCACTTTAAGCATCGCTCAAATAGTTTAAAATTGAAATTTTATATTAAGTAATAACTTTTTTTTTTATTTAGTTAAACATGCATGGTCCAGTGCGCTTAAAGACAAAGAAAACTTCTTCAACATCCCTCGCAACGTAAGAGATGCTGAAGCTGAAGGATTCACTTCTGTAGCAAGAGCTCAAGAACATGGTCTCGATGTTACAATGCAATGTTTAACTCCAGAAAAAGGTCCAGATCCTAGAGTCTGCCCATTATACGATACAAATGGTTACATTGCTGGTATACAAATTGCTGTATGTTTTCTTTAACTAATGTATAGTTACTTTAACTAAAGGTTCGTATCAGAAAATATTCATGTATTTACTTCCAGATACCTTTCGATGACCTTCAACGTTTACCATATCCAGCATCATCAAAAATGGTAATGAAAACGATTTTAGGGAAGGAATATTGGACCACCACTGCTTATATTGTATCACCTGGTAACTATTTGTAAAGTTACAAGAAATAAACTATCCATATCAATAAATTCATATTCAATTTAAATTGTAGAAAAATTAAAATCTGGTGGGAGAAAAGGCCCTATGGATGAAACAATTGAAGGATTATGGGTGCAGAATGGACACAATCTAATGCAAATTCCTTTAAGTGAAAGCGAACTTATGACACAAACCCTCTTCAAAAAACAAAACTGCATACCTAACATGGGTATTTTTTCCTATATAAATCTTTCATAATTCGATATTATTGAAAATTGAGAATCAATGTGTTAAATTCAACATGCAGGTACACATTATTACTACAATGTTTCTAAGGAAATGAGCTGCGACAGCTTCTTCCCATTCTTTGTATTAGTAAAAGAAGGCAGAGCCATAGGATTGGGCTGGCAAATTATTGGAAAAACTGAAGAACATGATAGAGAATGGTTTGAAAACCCTCCTGCAAGAGCTGTTGAGGTACTTTATCACATTGAAAAACAATTCAATTTCTCAAATATAAATTAATTTTTTACCTCAATATTTCAGATGACTATTCCATCGGCTCCAGCATGTCTTGAAGATTGGGCTAAGCAATATGGTGTTATATCTTTGCACATGTATTTCATTGAGAAACCATGGAAAATTAAGTGTGAAGATGAAGACAGCTTACAACCAATGTCTGTTGTGAACAAATTTTTGTTGAACACTTCACGTTATGCAACTAAAGTTGTTGATCAAGCCAAAAAACTCCTTGGTTTATAAGAAAATTAAGACAAAATAGATATTATCTATAATTAATAATAGAATATTCGTATTCTAAACCGAAAACAAAACGATTTTTATCTAATATATTTTTTAATTAAAAGTAATGTGTCTTCACAAATTATGAAAAAAAAATGAAATGTATATAAGATTTTTATAAATGAATATTAAAAAATAGAAAAACAAAAATGTTAATAGTTAAAAACCTTTATTTCATAAAAAATTTGCACTCTTTTTAGCTTTTTGGGAGTTTCGTTTCCTATGTTTAGAAATGTGTTTTTCCAACTGTCCGCTACTTTTCAACTCCTCATACTGTTCTACTAGATTCATGATCTTTTTATCGGCTAAAATGAAAAAAATATATAAACAAATGAAACACCATTAATATAATAAATGTGACAAAAAAATATTTTAGAAGAAATACAATTTGAATTATATCAATACAAAACAGGAAAAAAATATTTTGAAAATAAAAACTTACATTTCTTCACAAATTCTGGTTGTTTTCCTTCTTTCATTGAATTAATTCGATCCATATATTCCATTTTCTTTTTATATTCCTTTTCTTCGTTTTTAGTTTGCTCCCTATTTTTATTTTCAATTCTTCGAATCAAATATTTTATTTGCTCTTGTCGTTCTGGATCATTAGACTCTTTTAATTCTTTTTTCAATGTTACTAACTCTTCAACTCTGATTCCTTTCAAGAAACTATAGCTCCTATTGAATCCTTTGGGATTATAAGTGCCACAAAGAGAATCGAACCTACATAAAAATCTTCATGTAAAACACATAATATAAATAAAATTGCATTAATTATTTCAAATAGGTACCTTGGATCTCTCGGTGCATTTTCTTGCACTGGCACAGTTTCTTTTATTAAACTACAAAAGGGCACCGGTTTTTTAGAACTGATTTCACGAGGACGATTTTTATTTTCTCGTTTGAAAGTATCCTTCTTTATTTTCCTCCTCTTGGGTTCGACACCGAAAACGGCTTCATTATAAACTTTAGCTCCGAGTTGTTCTTTTAGCTTCATCAACTCAGCAAAACTCAAATTGGCGAGCTCGGAACGAATTTTGATCTGCAATTTTAAGCAAATATTAAAACTTGAAAGACATGTATTTAGGTTAATTCGAACAAAAAAATCGACATATTTGCATAATTTCGCTTATATCAAATAGCAATGCGAATGAAGTTATAAACTGTACAAAAAACAACAATTTCATGTGACTTGTTATTACAGTATGTTCTAACCTTGTTATTAGAAAAAACGCGTGTGAGCTGATAACAAATAGATTGTATTTATATTATCAAAATCAAAAAATGAAAGTATTGAAAAATATACCGTATCTTCAGCATTTTCTTCCATTTTGATTTTTCGGACGAAACAAGAATGAAGCAAGCAAACGTCGAATTGACAACTTGATAGAAATTAGATTTTCAAAACAGATTCAAACACGATTTGATTTGACCATAATTCATTTAAAATTAAAAATATTAAATCTAGTTTAAATCATTTATTAATCAATAATTATTATTATTTGCTTTTATTTTTCAACATTTCAGTTTAAATTAATATTCATTTTTTTGTATTTTTTTAATAAAATATACATGTACAAAAAATGTGTTTAGACCACACACGTCAAACTCACAAAAACATTGACTGACATCACTATCGATAGTGGCGGGTATTTTCAATTGTATTGTGTTAAAAGTTTCAATTTTATGTCTGAAAAAAGTGAAAATGTTGAAAAAAACAGTGAGAAATCATCTGAACACGAAACTGAGACTTCTGAAACAGAAAAAAGGTCTAAAAGTCTCTCTGTAATACTCACAACAGGAGATGTCAGTTTCACAGTCGCCAGATCACTTCTCACCAAAAATTCTCAATATTTTCAAGCTATGCTCGATGGAAATTTCAAAGAAGCTAATCAAAAACAAATCTTCATTCATGTAATTCAATTTTGATTATTTTCAACATGTTTTGATATTTGATCATATTGTTTTATGTAATCAGTATTTTAACATATTTTTTACTGTGATACATGCAATTGTTACAGAATATTACCGCTGATGCAATGGAATGTATCCTAAACTTTTTCAACTTTAACTCAATTGAATTTCAAAGTTTAGACACGGTCAATGATCTGTTTCATGCAGCTAATTATTTTGGACTAGATCAATTTCGACAAAAAATTGAAAAGAAACTGATCCACTTTATCAAAAACGATACGTGTTTCAAAATATTTAATATATGTAAAGAACACAGTCTTTCAGTATTAGAACCAATTATTAAGTCTTATATTCTATATTCATTCGATGAGGTCAGAGATTATATTTGTGAAATCAAAAATATTGAAATTCTACACTGGTACTTATCGCATCATAATTTAAATACTGATGATGAGATGGATGTATTCAACACTGGATGTAAATGGTTAATGAAAAATTCTGATGATGACAACGACATTTTAATTATCTTGAGTTGCTTAATATATCACAAATTAAATGTAGAATCTCTCAATATTATGCTATCAATAGAATATATAAAAAATAATGCACTCGCAAAATCTATAATAAAAGGTATCATCCATATTGATGAAACATATTCAATAAAAACATTCTTTGAACCAGAGAATGAAAACAGTCTTCGAAATTACTTTGAAAAAGACATTTACGATATAATTTATGGATTTTTATCATGTAAAAATCACAGAAATCCTCTGATGAAACCTTGTATCCTGAAAAGATCCAATGAATCTACAGACATCATGACTTATGACTCCGATGAGAAAAAACTTGTACAATATCTTCCGCTTCCTGGATATCCGTGGTGGGGATCCAACATCGTATCGTGGAAAGGATTCAATCTACTCATGTTGTTTGGAAAAATGAAAAATAACGATACATGGAATTACGATTTGAAAAACTATAATTGTTTGACTAAAACCTGGGAAATTTTACCCTCAAAGATTCCATCACCTCGACGTCACGCAACTGCGATCGTCAACGGAGATCTTTTGTACGTGATTGGCGGCTTTGGGCAGTTCAGAGTGATTTTAAACAGTGTGCAGATGTATAATATTAAAACCCAAACATGGACGAGTTTACCAGATCTTCCGGAGTATAGTACTTTTTTAGTAGCGTGCTTTCACAAGGGACGTTTGTACGTTTCTGGAGAATATTTTTACGTCTTAGAAAACGACTTTTGGATCAATTTAGGAGCACTTAAAACTAGATATAGTGCCATTTTATCTCATCAAAATTATCTTTTATTTGCCAGAAAATGGATCAAACAATTGTATTTTAGAGAAAATAATGAAATAGAAGATGAAATTAAAAATAATCGGGTTGTGAAAAAATGTCATTATAATGTGTCCGGAATGCTTAAAATAGGTGAAGTATTTTATAAATATTTTTTTTAATTAATTATTTATTTAATTGAATAAAATAACTTCTTTGTATTTTCAGGTAATGTCGTGTACATTTTCTCCGAAGGTGATAGTATAGATAATTCAATAGCAGTAGAAATGTTCATGTTGAATGAAAAACTAGAAGAAGACTTAAATTCTGCTACAGACTTGTTGTGGCTCGATAATGAGACTGATGGTGCATACCACACTTCATCTGGTTGTTTCACTCTAGCTGATCTCAACATAGCCGATAATTTTATAAATAGGTATGGAGAGCGTTGGTTTAAATAGTTATATTCTTTTGCATAAACCAAATCTGAAATCGAAATTAGGAGTTGTTTAAATTTTGCCATACGATTATTTAATTATTTGTATAAATTGCTAACATGTGAAACTTTTTATGGCATCTACATTATATCGTATTCGACTTTTCGAAATATTTTTTATATATGTTAGGAAAACATATGACCTTTTGTGATATTTTTACAGTACCGAATAGAATAAAAAAAACTTTTTTAAATGTTTAAGCATTTTATTGTAATAAACATAAAACTTTACATAGTAACTGACTTCTTAACACAACATACGTCTTACAATTACATATATGTACAATTGCTTATAAATCGCCAATATACTTACTTTTATGAATTTTCCAAGACAAAATATTTTAATACATTTACCCAGTTTAGTATAGTATGTACCTACCTTGATTTTCGACATAGAAAGAAATAAGTATATCGACACGTTATAGCAAATATGTTTAAATATTTCTATTTACAGCTTTATTTCAAATAGATTTGCTGAAAACAGATATATTTATTACAATCAACATTTTGGTACCATTATTTCCTTTTATATTACAGTATAAATATCTTTCATATCTGACTTTCAGTCTTTTTATGAATAATGTTACAATAATCGATTTTAGTCAGATATAATTTTAATAAAGCAGTAACAATTTTTATGGTGAAGGGCATTTTGATTTTTGATTTTTTTTTCACTGGGTTTATACCACTTGTTCATCACTTGATGATATTTTCATTATTTACAATTTCTGAATTTTCATGATTTTTTCTTTCTCCAATATTTTGTCATTATTTATATAAATATTAATTTCTACACCTTTTCACTTTCTAAAGATCTTTCATTGATTTTCATTGCTTCGGCTAAATCTTCCTTTTCCGATCTGGACAACACGTACACTGGAGGCTCGTACGGTAAGAATCTCTCGTTGAACGCTGTTACTTTGTTGTTATTAGCTTTTCCCATTGACGAAACTTTTTTTCTATATAACATTATCAACACACTCATTGTACTTATGATAAATGCAGATGTTGCTGCCAATACTATGATCGCAGTATGATATGTCGTTACTACAGAAACCTGGTTAGAAAATAAAGAGTTTGATTATACCTAGTTATAAAATCATGGAAATTAAAAAAAAAATTCATACCGTTGATTCAGATAGTATTTCTCTATGCTGAAGTGCAATAATTTTATTTTCAGCAATATTTTTTGCTTCAGATGGGCTTATTTTGTGTTGGAATCTCGATTTTTTTATGTCAGCTACCATTTTCATATCATCCAGTATTTCATCATTTAGTAAAGAAAGTTCTTCTTGTTTTACCTTTTGAAATATGAAAAATATTTTTGTGAGTACGTATATTTGCTAAATTATGAATTGAATTTATATTAGTGACTTACTAGTTCTTCCAAATGGAATGCTACATCTACTTTGTTATTTCCAACAACACTGAAATGTATGTAAGTAACATCAGGTTCTTTCATAATGTCAATTTCTTGATTTTTCAAAGTTGCCCCTAACTGAGCAAGCTGATTTAAAATTTGCAATTTCATCTTGTCGGCTACTTCGTTCGAAAATTCTCCGAAAAATCCAAGAGTTACATCAACTTCTTCAATTGGAGTAGGCACTAAAAAAATTGATACATGTTTTATTAATTCAACACATCATAATAGAGTATTATAAGACATATTCCAACTTACAGCAAATGCTTTCTCCTTTTGTAAATGTCGATGTTCCTGGTAGTTGGTTTCCGGCTTCGTCCACGCACCAGCATTTAGCATTATTTTCAATATTTTCACATTGTGTTGGTGTGAATCTTCCACTAGAATCACAATTTACTTCGTATGAAGCAGATGATCCTTTCAATTGTTGTTGCGTAGACAAACAACGGCTTTTCAGCACTTGAATTTTTTGATCTGATGAATCTGCCAACTGATTATTGTTAACTGGTTCGATCTCATCAATTGTATCAAGAATGCTATATGTAGTCATTTGACGAACGAGTTCTTCCAAAACTGAAATTTTTATTAATGTTTAATTCTACGCTCAATTTTCTTGAAAAAAAATTGTTATAGGTATATTACCATCATCTGCTGCACCAAGTGATGAGGATGCATCCATTCTTCTTCTGGCTTGTCTGAAATTACATTCAGGCTGCGATCCTTTAACAATAGATCCTTTGAGTGGTTCACCTTTAGCATTAACACACCAGCACACATCAACATGTGGCATACATTGGACAGTTTCCCATTCTCCCGTATCAGATCTGCACTTTGGTGTAAATGTTTTCTTTTTGTATCTCAAAGCTGCTTTTTGGTTTTTCTCTCTCAATCGTTCACATTGACTCAAAACTAAAATGAGCCATTAAATTAGATTTATGTATTTCTAAAAAATAAGATTCTCTTAAATCTTTTTTAACTAACCTGGGCAAACCATTTGGCAAATTTGTTCCGTTTGGAAATTATTATGATTTCCAGAACATCCTCCATATTTGAATTGTTGGCATTGATTCTTTTCTGGATTGAAATACCATCTTGTTGAATTGGCTGAACCAGCAGGAGAATATCCACAAATACCTTCATCTTTAGGCTCAAAACAAACTGATCCTATAAAAGTTTTCATTTTAAAATTCTAGTTCACATTTCTGTTTCTAAAAGTTTTATTAAGGATTAAATTTTACTCGGTTTCGGACAGCAAACTGGTGGATCATCTGATGGTCCTGCGAGTGGTGAAAGGTGGCATTTATGTGACGACGGACATGGTGGTTCTGAGGGTCCGCAGCGACGTGCTGGGCCATCACTTCCTCCACCACATGCACTCAATTCACTGCCTCCTACGCACATTGCGACTGGAGGACATGGAGCAGTCACACACTGCACATCTATATTTCAACAAAATTTAATAAATTTCTTAATTTAATTCATATTACAAGATCATCGGATTCATGTTTTGTACTTACTTACGACCTTGCAAATTTCACCCTCATTTGGACATTTCATATCAGCACACGGATCTCGACATTCACACTTATTGCATCCATTGTTGTCTAATAGATATCCATGTTCACATTTCTTGTCACAGTTCATTGTTGGACATTCAGAAGGTTCTAGATAAAAAATGAAATCTTCAATTATTCAGTTAATAAAAAGTAATTACTATATTTTTTTTCATTTCATACTTTGACATTTTGGTTGATCAGGTTTTTTTGTGCGAGTTCCTGGTAATTCAGCTCCACTTTCATCTACACACCAACAATATCCAGCAGTGTGATGGCATTGTACTCTTTCATATCCACCATCTGATTCTCTACAAGCTGGGATATATAATTGTCTTGCTGGAATACCAGTTTCAGATGCTTTGTGCAATAATATTGCCTAAAAATATATAAAAAATATAATTTATTATTAGGTAGGTATATTCAACGCTTATACCTAGTTAGATGTATTGTTTTTATATCTTACTTGTTGGTGCTGACAAGCAGTTTTCAATAATGGTTGAATACATTGAGTACCACAACCATTACTGCAACACCTCATTGTTCCACCACATTGAACATCTGATTGGCATTCATATTCACAAGATCCTGCAGTACTTGGCACCAAGTATGGACACTGACCAACTTTTTGTGGTAAACCTAGAACATTGAATCATTTTTTTTTTTTTAATATGATCACTAATAACATTGTAATCTTGCTAAATATAAATACTCACAAGCTGGTACGGGAGGACAATAATCATTGTCACAAGCCACATCTACCATTTGACACTCTAATCCTTTACCACACGTAACATCTTGACATGGATTTCTACATTGGCACATTGGGCACTGATTTTCAGCACTTATTACAAATCCATAATCACAACCCAAACGGCATGTCAATTCCAGACATTCAGATGTTTCTCTCAACCTGTTGAATAGTCAAATTATCATTTTCTCATAATATACTGAGTTAAATAAATTGAAATTATTATACATACACTAAACAATCAGTAGTGGCATTATTTTCACCACGTGTTGATGGTATTTCTGTTCCGAAATTATCAACACACCAACATTGTTTCAATCCATTCTCATCTGTAGAGCATTGTTGTGGCACAAACGAACCATTGGTGAAACACTCTGGTGTAGGTAGTGCTAGTTTCATTCCATCGTGTGTACCTTCCATTTTGTCATTGAAGTCTCGTAAATATTCACACACTAAAATTATTATTTCTATTATATCAATCCTATACATTTATAATATTCGTTATCTAGTGAACTTACTCGAAGGTGATCTGTCCAAGTCTAAATCATCCGCATCTGAAACTTCTGGATCGACACAAACAGATCCACAGTTGGATGTTAAACAACATTTTTGTTCTCCATTACAATCGCTATCGGTGACACAGTTGACTGTTTCATTTTTGCCACATAACTCATTGGCATTGAACGGACAGAATCCTGATTTGACTTCGTAATCATCATCTTCATCTTCTTCTTCCATTGTATCATCAACCGGGCAACAGACGGCTTGTTCTGTTTTTGCTATAGATGTGCATTGATGAGTGATAGGACAACCTGATTTCTCTTCGTCATCTTCATTCGCATTGCAATTGATGATATCACCCGTAGTCTCATTTGTGAGTGGAGCATCACGATCACAGGGATTCATGTATGATTCCTTTGGTCGACCTAAAAAAATATTTTCATCATAATTTGGCTTATGACTTTTTAATATGCTATTAATGTACTCACAAACTGGATAACTTGGGCAAAAATCTTCTTGACAAGATTGTTCCTTTGCTGGAATACATTCTTCTCCATCTTTGCATGTGAATCCTTCGCATGGATTATCACATTCACATGTTGGACAACCATCTTGGCCAGCACGGAAACCATATTCACAGATTGAAGCACAGATATTTCTGTCGCACAAAGCTCCTGTCAAAGATCTTCCAACTGAGCGACCTAATTAAAATACATTTTCATTAAACTTTCTGACAATATTTAGGAAAATATTTGAGTATTTTAATCTTCTCACCTTTATCACCAACAAATCTTGAACAGCTCACAGTTGCTGCAGGTCCCATTGATCCTTTTGCTTTATAGCCATGTTTATCTACACACCAACAAACGAGTCCATTTCTCGAACACTGTCTCATTTCAAATGTACCATCTTTTTCAGAGCATTGTGGGATATAACCACGCCCAGCTCTCTCACTTATTGAAAGAGCTTCTGCTAATGCTTTTTGTTGTAAACATTCTGAAGAGCAAAATGTTTTAATGAAAAATAATGTTGAGAAAATCATGATTTTACTATGAATTGTTTTTTTACCAGTTAAATTTTCGGGGAAAACACAATGCTTTCCACATGCATCACTATGACAACATTTTTGCATCGAAGGACACTCCAAATCATGATCACATGGAGCATCACATTCTACATCCATAGTGCTACTTACATTTGCATTACTAGGGCACATTCCTGGTTTTTGTATTTTTAGTGATGCTGGGCAACATACTCCATAATCATTTCCTTTAAATTTTGAATCAATATTTGAATCTGATTTTTTAATCAGTTTGTAATTACATTTTAAATGAATTTTTACCTCTCTGTACCAAACACTGGTACAAAGGTGGGCATGCTGGTTTTCCTGGATCTGTACCACACAAGAACGGTCTATGGCTATCAGTGATCATCAAAGGTTCTCCCACAGGACAAATGTTTTCCAAACTCCTTCCTCTTTTACCTAAACAAAGACAATTTATTAAAGGAGATTCCTATTAGATTTAAACACAAAAATAAGATAAATAGCTACATGTTGGTACAGGAGGACATGGTTGTCTCAAACATGCCACCTCTTCCAATTGGCAAGTCAATTGATTTGGACAACGAACATCTGAACATGGATCTGTACACTGACACATTGGACAACCATCGGGAGCCACTTTGAAACCATGAGGACATAACATGCGACACGTATGTGCAGCACAAGGGGCAGGTGCTAATAAAACAAATAATATTAAAACATATCCTACAAGACCAATTTTAATATTGAAATTTATAATTACAAGAGCAGTTGACTAAGCCTCTTGCTGGTGCTCTTGTCCCAGGTAACTCGAAGCCAGCTCCATCCACACACCAGCAACTACCCACTATCTCATTATCGCATTGTATAGGATCAAAGTCACCTTCTGAATTACAACGAGGTATTCTCACAGAACGACCTTCAGGTCCCAAAGTTCTAGCTCGTCTAGTCGCAGCCATTTGGAGATGTTCACATCCTGTTAAGATAAAAAATGTATTCAAAATTGAAAACTGCTCCTAAAATAGATCATTCTACTTATGTATATGTATTACAATATCATTTACCTGTAAATAACTGCTTCGAACAAATATTTCCACATGGACTCTCACAACATTTCATATCGTCTCCACATTCAGTGTCTTCTGTACATTTTGGTGCACCTTCTGGACAAACGCCCCATTTATTCAAGGGAGGACATCTTCCAAGCCTCTCAGTATCTAAAATATTTTTTCAAAATGTATCCAAATGTTCAAAATTTTAAATATTTCCATTTTTAATCAAATTTACTTGTAAATGATACACATAGAAACAATATTGTAACTATCAGCATGGTTGCACGATTATGTTTCCCTTCCATAGTTGCATTTGAGTCAGTTTCTGAAAATATTGAAGAAACAAACTTATTAACTCTTCAAAAATAATATTGAGCACACATAATCGGTCATAAGGATGCCAATTACTAAACACATTCAAGTTTTTCAACATACATAAGCTGAATTTCTAGGTGAACGACAATGTATTAGTCCACCTACTGACATCATTATTCATGATACATCTCTCATCAATATTCAATACGAATTTTATCACAACCAGTCGAATATGAACTCATATAATATATAAGTATTGCACATAGTTTTATCTATTTGTAAATTGTCTAAAATGAGCAGAGCAATTATAACACTATTACTTTCTCTACAAATCAAAGTTTTTTTTTCAGAACTCTGAAACAAATAGCTATACCAGTTTCTGCTGCGGTCCAAAACCAAACGTAAATTTAGCGAAAAAGTTACAAAAATTTTATTTTTTGCCTTTTGGAAATTTGAAAGTGCCTTATATTCGAGTCACGTAACGGCCGGGCCTCGTACAACGCGTGAAAGTATGCGGTTCGTTTAGAAAACGTCGCCTTTTCGGATGAAGACGCACAACTTCGTGATAAGAAACACGTCATGGTGTTTGTGATGATGATGAGCAGCCAGTTTCCAGGAGTTGAAAGAAAAAACCGTTTCGGAATCAGAGGAATGAAGTTTTCGCGACCGCGCTCGCGATTCGAACGAAATGCGTTTCGTTCGAAATCTTTAATTTAATTATTAAGAAATATATATTTTTTTGAAAATTCATTTTAAAAACTATCATTCGTTTGTAAAAATGAAATGAAATTTAGTTTTTCTCGCTTGTGAGTTACGTGAACTGTTCACACATTTGAAAGACGAATCAGTGAGTAAATTTTAGTAGTTTTTAATATATTTTCCGAAAATTCGTTTATTTCTAGCCTCGTACGATTATTATTATAACGAATCATTTTCTACGAAGAGGTATAACATAAAATTTTTATGTTCAACACATTTCATATTAAACGAGGTTATCGTTACACGTTTCGTACATAACTCGAATACTAGTTAACAATTTTCGCACATATTCTCCGAATTACATCACATTTACATAGTACATGCGATCCGCATGTCAAATATTACGATATGCACAATTATATAAGCAAACAATTCAATTAAAAAAACGTTAACACTTCCGTTAATTCGTTCCAAATGTTAACTAGAACCACAATATCAAAAAATCACACAATAAAAAAAATCGCAGAGATTGAACATTCATTGGTTAATAACAAATGAAACAATGGCAAGTTTTTTTTCGTAGTTTAACATAAAATTTAGTACAACTGTATAATCGATGTTTTTCGGCAATTTTCATGCAATTTTCACAACTCACATCTGTAAAATAGCACTCGGTTACATATGGAAAATTGTTGATTTCCTGTATTGTTCGACTGTCGCATTTCCATTGTTATCAGTTCACAATCAAACAATACATTCCTAACGTTACGTTTCGACCAGTTTTTCCCTGTGGAAAAACGACATTGCTTCAAATGCCATAATCTGAGAACCGTTTTCTTCTGCTTATTACATTTTCACATACATCACGCTCGTTTTGCACTCAATCATGCCTTTCATGAAATTTTCCAAACAACGTGCGAACACAATTTCTTATTTTTTCGAAGAAACCAAAAGCGACGAAAATCTGCACGTTTCCTGCAAAACTACGCCATTTATAACACAATTGACATGGGAACTGCTATTTTTATTTTCGACTTGAATATATCGACGATTTTGCCATATTTTATTTTTAAAACGTGTTTGTGCATAAATTACAATGTTTCTTGGGAAATTTGTTCGAAATTGGTTTTGTGGTGTTGATGAATTGGTCTCGTTAACGACGTGTCCTCGTGCGATACGAAATGTATCAAACTGGAACGAAAAAAGAAAGTTTATTCGTTTTATATTATTTCCTGCGAAGCAAGGTCTTGTTTATAAACAGATTTGTTCGTACAAACTGGATTTGTTTGATTAAGGAAAATTTCGCTCAATATTCGCGCACTTTGAATATAAATAATCTAATTTTGAATTCATTAAAATATAATAGACCACGATCATATTTTATACATTTCACATGAAAATATTTTATGAATTCATTTAAAATTCATGTTTTATTTGATATTTTTCAAAACATCCATTCAATCCTCGAATGTGTCGATGAAAAAACAACTCGAACACAATCGTCTCGAGAAAAACAACTTAATCCAACACGAATTCTATGGAGCTCGTCTACTATTGTGTGCCCATTTGAAAAATTGAAAAGCCTCGCATTGAACGATTCTCAAAAGAGCTCAATTGGTCTCCGTATTCGTAAGCGGGTCGCACGTGTTCAAATATGTTTAAATATAATGCACTACTCATTACGATTATTGCATTACAATTCTGTCAATGGGATACTATAGAATCCTTCGATTTTGTATGTCCTATAATGAAATTTATGATTTGAGGCTTTCAGAGCACTGAATTGCTCAAAACTCACCCATTGATATTAGATATTTTTACTTATCAAGTTGGATCAATTAGGATTCGTACGACTTTTGGGGTGAATGTGACTTGCATCAATATCTCAGAAAGATTTTTTTTAATAATCATCTTACTATCTGACCATTTTACTGTGTGTACATAACATATTCATAAATGTCTCATGTACCTATAGCACATTAAATAAATTTTTACTATCTTTATGCCATCAACATTTTTTCCATTAGTCGCACTTATGAGTACTATCTGACCCTATCATACAAAATATTGAGTAATTTCCAATCTTAAATTATTCCATTTCAACACAATTTCTATCTAAAGCGACAAATCAAAAAATATATCAACTAATTTATCAAACAATGCACTTCAAGCGACAACTCACTTTAACACTATTTTCTACCAAACAAATCCTCAGATCCATTGAAGGACATCCGCTCTTAAATATAATACAATGAACCACACTTCGAACAATCACAATTATAATTAAAATGGAAGTGTTTGCCCAACCGAGTATTTCCTAAATAGAACCAGATTTGAATCACGACATAAAAAACCTTTACCTATACACAGACAAAAATCTTTTTTTGATATCTCTATGTACATATTTTTTTCGTTAATTATGATTTTTATCAAACTTTGTTAATCAAAAGGGATAAAATGTTATATTCGAATTTAATAACACTGGCCTGATCCAATTATGACCGATTCGTTGATCACGAAATCGAAACTGACTCGACCGTTTGTCGAACACGCGGTTCCAATTAGCGCCTAATGGGCCACACACGCACGAATTCGAATTATTTTTTTTTAATCCATATATGTATGTAAAATGTTCGATTTGCGATGTTGATTAACTTCATATGGTGTTTATTCGCCTTTAGTGGTTAATTAGCGCCTATGAATCGGCGTGTGTTGTGGAAAATTTCAGCTTTCCCATCGTAAAATCTCGATTTCAATGTGTCGATTGTTTTGATACAGTGTTATTTTTATGACTCCATACAATATTTATGATAGAAACTTTAGTTATTCGTATTATGATATAAAAATAATACATCTCAATCATAAAAATTTATTTGTTCTATATTCTTTTTGGGTACCCAATTGATTTTAGGTTTTCCATTTTTTTTCGTATATTAGTATGTTTAATTAATTTTTCATCAAAATTACTGATATATTATGATATTTTCATTAAAATTTACTTGTAATTTTGTCCAAAAATCTAAAAAAATAATAATAATTTAAAAAACCTCTAACAATTCTACTATGTTTACAAATATATTTAGGTATACAAAACAAACTTTTACTTACACCATAATGACACTAAGGATTAAAAACGTATCAACACCGCAAAACAATCAAACAAATGTCTCAATTCTAAAAAAAAAAAACCTACAAAACGAAGCAATCACCGAATTTAAACAGACTCTCGTTACATTCACACGATATTATTTTTTTTTCAAAACACAAAAGTATATAAGACGCCTCGCCAATTAAACAGTTTCAGACACGACACACATAGTGCTGCAAAATCGCTGTTATTATTATATATTTTCTAGAATAAACCGCAGCTTGGCGTTCGTACAATAGAAAGCCGGTGTTGATCGGTGCAAGTCCGGTTGGTCATCGCTGACTTGGACCATATTGCGTAGAAACTCAACGTGCATGACCACTTTCCAATGTTACGTGGAGCACACGTGAATATTTTTAAATACGAACCCATTGTGATGGGGTTTGTTTACGTGATTTGATTCATGTGTGAAATTTAGTTGGATTCAGTTAGAAATATTTTGAATATTTTGAAGATTTGAAATGTCTAATTCCATTTTAGAAAATGTTGAAAATTGTTTTGTTTATATTTTGATCCACACGTTAAATTTCTTTAGATTTAGTATTGAATATGTGGATCATTTTAAATATTGAAAATGTTTGATTAAAATTTAGGAATATTAATCATAAGTATATCAATAGTTTGTTAACACTGACTGTCAGAGCTTTTTTGGGTGACTCGAGGCATAAAAGTTACAAGGCACTATATTTCAATGTTGTGTAATTTTTTGTTATTATATTTTTTATGTTTGTTAAGTCTATGTCTTCTGTCATTATTTCGGTATTATTGGAAATTTCAAAGTAACGCTATTTCTTAATTCGTTCATTTTGAAGACTGATATTTGGTTACGCCAACCGTTATGTCATTTGTGGGAATGATAGTTTTATTTCAAGAAAATAATCTTTTTTCGTATAATGGATATGTAAACGATGATAAACGTATTACTTTCTAAATGTTACATCAACATTTTTCAATTTAAACTATTTTTATCTACTGATGCATTATCGTAATCATATGCAATAATATTTTTTCATAAAAATACATCAAATATCAGTAATTTATTCATATTGGCCAGTTTTTCAATCTTTGTTGAAGCAAGTTAACCTTAGTTATATATTTTTCTCTTTATTGAATTCAAGAACTGTTAAATAAGTACTAATCAGCGATCAAAAGATCAGACCTCAGTTAGATATATCAGTATCCTATTGGGACAAGTACTACCGAAAAATTGAATTCATCAGATACTTTACCGTATATTTATTTTATGTATTTACAAGTTATACTGTAATAAAATAATTGATAATTTCTTCAACCATAAAATAACTACATACAACAAATTCCATATCAATCACGACTTTCTTATAATAATAGCACCTATAACGAAAATCAAACCACTCAAATACTCAATTTTCGCCATCATCGACCGAAACGATCTTAATTCCTAACAAATTCGAACCTCATACATAGTCGACAGCTCCATAAAATAACACTTAATCTATGACGAACGACACGCACGGGTCAGTTAACGGAAAAGGTTGTCGACTCGTTCCCGATTCGTTCGAAGATCCGCTCTCGTAGGTACAATACGATTCATAATATAATAATATAAGTACAACCGCAAAACGAAAAGCAACTGTTATTCGGCGTGCGATTTTCTTGCGAAAAAGCCGATTCAATTCCGAATCTGGATCAGTGGACTCGCATTGTGCCGTGCTTTGGACCGTTTGTTTGTCTCTTCTGACGCGGGTCGACAACCTTTTTGTTTGGAGAATTTTTCGTGTAGAAGAAATTGCAACGGTTCTATATATGTATAAGTGATGTGAAGTAACGTTTTGTGCAATAAATTGATTTGATTTTTTGGTATATGTTCGTAATCATGTCAGCAAGACACTCAATCAATCCTAAAATATAGCTCTGAACCTATCCAAATTATACCAGGAATGAAAAATATAGCCAAATACTCAACCTAACCTAAGATAAAATCATATTGAACTTTCAAGTGTTTCATTAAATGTATGAAGAAAATATTTATTCGTGTAATTTCTAAATTGTCCATCTTTGATTTTCACTCTCTAATTAGTCTTGGATTTTTTTCATAAAATCATGACTATTTTATTCGTTCTTAACATATCAGTCGACAACCTTTTATTCGGTGAATTTTCATGTAGAGGAAATCGCAATGGACCATACATATGTGGTGTGAAGTAACGTTTTTTGTGCAATGTGTTAATTTGATTTTTTTTATTCAAACTGTTTTGAAATTGTCCGTTTTCGATTTTCACTCTCTAATTAGTGTCTCGGAATTGATGATTGTTGAAAAAAATTGGATGCAATGTAACTTTTGTGCAACGTAACGTATGCAATACTGAATATCTTATATTGCAATCGGTTTATTTTTCCAATTATTATTTCATTATAAATCAAATATTATTTTAAACTCATGATTTAATGAATAGATGAAAAGATTCGTGTAGGAAGAGATTCATTATCATATTGTCTATTTTATGTAAGAATTGGTCATCATTTTACAAATCATGCAGTTAATTTCATTCAAACATTTTCCATTATAGACAATTCAATGTCAGAATCAATTGTATTAAATTTTATCACGCTTCGATGAGAATAACGATATTTTAATGAAAATTGAACAGAATGACCCCATGAAAAAGTGATACATAATATATTGTTATATATTATACATGATGGATGACGTGCAAATCGATTACTTCACTGATCACATAACGGATTGTGTTTCGAAGTGCATTTGGAATTTTCCATCACGAATTTCTCAATCAATTTTTATGTTGATTCAGATTAAATCACCGTGAGAAATTTGTAAATATTCTAAGTGTTTTTCCATAATCGATTATTTTTTTTATAGTTGAAAAATGCACTATTCAAGTATTATCGCCGTTATAATGAAAATGCACACAACAATTTGCAATTTCCATCAACTACAAGTCACCGTGACTAATTCTTTAGCATATCAAGAACGTCAATCGACTTCTTGATTGACTTTCTCGATTTCGCCTTTGAGTTCAACACTTTGCCTCTTTAGAAACATTGAAATTTCTCTTTCGAACAGCGCCAAGTAAAACTGCATACATCTTCTACAATACGATTTTTGCGATTTCATAATTCGCATGCGATTTCCTTGCATCGCTTATACTTTGCTATTTAAAATATTTATTTTTTAATTTTTCATTCGACAGACATACGCACGATATATACAAATTAAATGGACACTTGGCACGCACTGAATTGTGTCAATCTAGAGTTTACTTTTACTCAGATTTTCACTATATCAACGTATTTAAAATCTCAATTGAACAATACGATACTTTTGTATTTTTTCGTAGAAGGTACAAAATAACGAGACGTTTGTACATATCTGGAAAATTCAAAAATGTCATAATACACAAGAGTCACTATTGTTTTTCGCCAGAAAATCACGGTTAAATGCGGCTTTTCACAATTCCGTTTCGGTTTTTTTCCCTTTTTTCGACTTTTCGCTAGGAAAATTGTATGCGAACCGCTTGCGAGATACGAGCATTGTTTCCCAACGCACCCAAACAAAGGCGTATCTTTTAAGAGACAAAATGCGGGTAATTATCATCGTTTTCTGTTTCGAATATTAATAACTGTGATAGTTACCTTTTTTCTTTCTCGTTTCCAAGTGACTTCATTTGAAAATCGTTATCGCGAAAGAAAGTTACTTGATTCGATGCAAGTTTTTCAGATGAAAATGTGCATTATTGAACAAGATTTTCAACTAAATTGTATGTCAGATAAAAAAATAATTATTTATCTATTTATATCACGCATATAAGATACACAATGCAGTTTTTCCGGACTTTTCATTTGATATTAGAAATTTTATGTCACTTTGTAAAATGCAATCGACACTCGTATTACAATTTTATAACACAAGATTGTTTACAATTTGTTTCTATTTTACTCAACATTTGCCTACTTTCAAATTGCAAAATTCAAATAAAATACAATATTACTAGTTATGAATTTGATTATTATCATTTTCAAGTTCACTTATTAATTTTCAATAACAGAAAAAATCATCGAAAGTTGTTTAGTAAACGCTGCAGTTTTTCCGACATTTTCGCTTTGCATTAGAAATTTTGTATATCGGTTCGTAAAATATAATCGATGCTACAATTTTTTAGTACAAGATTGACTATAGTTCGATTCTGTTTCACCTCATTCGAAAATGTTAACCTTTTACGGTGGAATTTCCCAAGGCGAACTGGTACGATCGTTTGCTTATTAGAGAATGTGTTGAGTTGTGAAATGTACAATGTGTATGACACAAAGTGAATTCCGTTTGTCTTTTATATTCCTAAAATTCAAATATAATACAAATAAAATAATAGCTCAAATCTAAACTTTGAATATATTTCATGGTGAAAACTATTATTTTATATTTGTAAACGTGTACAAGGTTGTAATTTATGCTGTATTGTGAAATAGTAATTCATGAAAATCATATGTAACATAATTCAATTAATCATTTATGTGCATTAAATGAACCACAAAGGTCATATCCGATTTTTTTTTATATGAAAAAATCTCAATTGAATGAGATGATCTAAGAATTATGTTCAAACGTATTGATGGGAACACATTCATAATTTTCTCACTTCATTACGAGCCTTGACCTTTCTTTTTGTACAACAATTTCCGTTATGGAAAAAATAACCCATTTACAGCAAGGCAATATTAGTTTATACATTATTACTTTTTTGATCATGTAAATGTGAAACTTTCTTCAAGATCTAAATTTACATACTTGCACTATAACATCAAAAAAAAATCAATTTACATACAATGAAGCACATTCGAATTGTCGATGCACGAGGAAAACTTGCATGTAATTAGTCTCTTTCTGTAATGAGATATAGTAATCAATTTCACATTATTTTAATGATATATTTCTTTGGTGAATGTTTCATGAGAAAATGTGTACTATTTCACTATAAAGATGTGTTAACAATCTAATAAAATGATTACATACTTAAGTACATGCAATGCATCATTGTTTTATATTCGTAATATGCTTTTTTGTACAGATTTTAAGAAATATTTTTTGCACAAGATTCTAAAATATTTTCGGTTGAACCAAATTATTTTATAATGAGGAATTCATATGATTGAAAAAAAATCAATTCTTACAAGTATTTGATCTTGTTTATATACATTCACGTTTTATCCATTCTCGATCATGCTCTGTCTTGTGTTATCAATTTTTTAATATATTGTGTTTTATTTCAAGCATTCTATTTTTTATATACTTTAGTATTTATCACTTTACTAATAAAGTAGAAGATATAGCAAATAGAGTTCTTGAGACAAGTAAGGATATTCATATTTGACAAGTGTAAGCGAGGCCTTAAGTAAAGTTCCTTGTTTTTAACCCATCAAACACACACTCAAAATTTCTCTTAACACACAATGCGACACTTAAAAAAATAACCACAAAACAACGTCCATGAAAATGCATCTCGAATGCATTCTTCCGCATAATGACGACGCATTACATTCGAAACAACGACTTTCGAGACTTATTTCAGATGAATAATTCATGGTTTCATATTATGGTCACATCCACGCCTTCCCATTGTATATTCCATGGATGAAAAGATGAACCATGGTGATCCGGGAACATTTTTCATTTCCTTGGGTCTCGGTGTCGTTGTCGCTTTTCGAATTGTGGGGTTTTGAAATGTGACCGAATGTAGGACAGATCGTTTTAGATATAATGGATCTAGTGACATTTTCGTTTTAAATAATACATAGTTGTATAATAGATCCATTATACTGTGCATTTAGGTTTTTTTTCTAATTTAAATGTATTAAGCCTTTGAATTTTCGAGAGAGTATAGGTATGTACTTTTTTAATTAGTAAAACTGATTCGTAGCAATTTTTTCATTGTGAATTTTGGAAGTTGCCTAATTCTTTAAATTGATTTCGAAAAGTGTGTTAAATTGTTTATCACTTCTAATTAAGCTATTGATTGTTTATTATATGCAAATGTTGTTTATTGTACAATATTATGAGTCATAAAAAATTATGGCAGCATTATATGTCTATCAAAAAAATATAATGAAAATAGATCAAGGAAAAATCTCAACCACAATAATGAAGTGTTTCTATAATCACAAAAAATATAATCAAAATATTATTATTCAATTATAAACAAATAGTTGATGTAAAATTCTTCATAGATTTCTGAAAAAACGAACTAAACACGTTTTATTTATAAAAAATATGTATGCACATTCGTATAGCTTATTCCTTTCAACATCTTGTTTCAAAAGATGTAGCTTTTCAAAGATTTTCTATTGGGTTTAAAATTACAGTAAAATGTATTATATTGAAAATGTAAATTCAAAATAGCTAAACCTATTATTATATAATAACATTCTGAAAAAAACATGTCTGAAACTCGTTTAATTTCAATGTAAAATATGACGTTGAATGAAATAAGCTACGCATAAGAGACTATTTCTCATCGATATTAGATTCAATCGAAAATTTTGACAGAAACAACCAGTTAACCTTTACAATAACAAGCTCACGATACAACAACAATCCGAACGAGTCGATCTTAATACATATAACTTCAACACGAATCCTCAACGGTACTGAATCGAAATCGGAGCAAATCTGAATCACGAACAGCCTCGAACATCAATTACGAGCAATATCAATCACCAGATTCGCTATCGTTTCTTAGCGAATGAGAGCTTCTACATGAGTACCATAGAAGCCAAAAGGCATAAACAACAATTTTGAATTACTAGAATTGAGCTCTAAATAAATCTGGATAACTTTTCGCTCGATACGAGAAGGCTGCAACCCTGCAGCCCTTTAGAACAAATCACCATCAAATTCTATTTTATCATATGTCATCAAATCATTCAACGACTTTCCGATATTTTTTCAATCAATCAACTCAAAAAATTCTCCTTTAAGTGCTCTACCTTCTTAGTGCATCGACAATCTTATTCTATCCCCCAACTTAAGACTTGTTTTATTTTTTCGAAATTTGACAACGCACACTTGTACCCCTGGTCTTCTAGAGTCTTCATGCACAATATTGTAATATTATACGAGCACAATGAATGAGATTCGTTGTCGGTCGGAAAGAGCAACGCTTCGTATCGAGTCCGCGCTTATTCACGGAGGCTTTCTATCCGGAATAAGTTCTCGAGTCATCGACACCGTGTGTAAAAAGTGTTTTATGCGTTCTAATGTCACGTGAATGTGTGTATGCAAATCGAGTAATTTATGTCATCGATGGCAAGTGTGTCGCTTGAGATCGTTCGAATATAGTCGTTAGGTCATTTTACATGCTGTGTGATCTAATAAAATGGTTTTGATACATCTAATATAATGATAGAGCTAATTTAACTGCGTATGTGATGCTCGATTGCAATTTGATCTGATTTGAAGATTGAATGAAATAGGCGCAGATAATAAAGTGTGTGAATCCTTTGTCTCAACCGGGCATGTGGTGATATTTTCAACAAGGTGATTACTTGTTTAATTTATGATCGGAGAAGATTCAAAAATAGTTAGTTTATGATTTTACTGAATTTCATGTCGCGCATTTAAATTTTTTAGCAATTGCTTGAATTTCTACATTCGTCGACTTTCAAATTGCCAAATTTGAATAAATTTTAAACATCCGTGTTTTTTTTCTAATTCGACTTTGGCTCATTTCATTTTCAACGCATTTTTATTTCCATGTTTTTTTCTATTATGCTATAACTTTTACATCGATGCAACTTTATACGTTAAATTATTCGTTTTCTAATCCTATGCTTATTCAGCTATATCAGCTAACATGTAATGCAATTTGCCAAATCCTCTTTAGCTATTGTCTTAACCTTGTTCTTAAGCTTCTATACTCAAATGTTTCGAAACGGTTAAATACACAATGAATTTTTCGATGTTTGCTATCACAATAATAAAACATCGTGTATTCAAATAAGCCAACATTTCACAATAGCACAAATCTATTTTAGTAGAGCGTATGACCATTTTACATACATTCAAAATGTAATTTATTTTTTCGAACCGAATCGTTTCAAAGATCACATACGATATAAAAAATATTACACAACGCACCGAATAAATTAATCCGAAAAAAACTCGTAATCCTCGAACGCATTTAACTGACAAATCACCGAATAATTTTCTTTAAAAAAAATCATCTAGTTTTCGATCGATTTTTAATATTAACTATATCTTGTACTCGGCATTGCTCGAAACTCTATTAACTTGAAGTTAATTATGGGCTATTGTATAGTATTTAACATTTTATATAAAAAAAATAGTAAAGAAAGAAAATGTACGGTGAAAATTACTCCCTTAAACGTTAAATATTAGAAATCTTGTCGATTTCAAAATATCGAGAACCGATAGATCAATTAATTCGACAACAGTTTATACTCCGCTTATCTTTCTATGTATAATTGGAAATATTTATCTCGTTTACCATTTCTATAGATTTTGAAGGATAACGACCCTGAATCTAAATTCTAAAATTTAATGATACTTTTCAAGATGTACTCAAAACAAATCTAAAAAGTTTAATCACGATATGATAAGCAGTAAAGAAGTCCACACGAAACATACATTAATTTTCATTCATATGCATCATTATACATATGCAAATCATTATTAATCATATTTTTTCGTTCGAATTATGTATCATATTTCGAAAACGTTTTTAACGCGGCCCGTCGGTTTCGTTAGAAAGTGTTGTCCGCCTCCATGTACGGCCGTAGAAAGTATGCCGAATGCTTCTACATCTTCTCATTAATTCGATGTGTCGTCAATCGGTCCTCTTCCTATTCAACATGACGAATTAAACGAGTGTGCAACGCAATTTTTGTTGGTCAAGATGTCGAAGCGATTGTTCAACACAAACAGGATCTCCTACTAAAAACGGATGAGCGCTTTTCACGCTCGAATGAAAATCTTGTATCGAAATGTTTTTGTGGGTTTCTATGAAAAAATATGTGTTTGAAGTGTCCTTCTGATTGTTGAGTGATTCAGTTGTGCGATTCTTATATAATTTAGATTGAATGTAATATGTTGATCGTGGAAGTTGAGTGGAGTAAGTGGCAAATTTAAATCAATGGAGTTGAATGCAGAAATTGTTTTTGAATATGTTCATTGGTTTGGTTTTGAAAAAGATATGCATATATGTATGAATGTATATCATAAGATTGATCAATTTCAATCATAATAGATATTTAACTTTAAATATGATTTTCTCTAAATTTAATCTTGGTTTCTTGGGTCCTTATATGTATCTGATAATTATTGGTGTAAATAATTGCTCACTCTCATTTAATTTAAATTTTAATCGCATTCAAATCAGGCGCTAATTGTGCTAAAAATATAATCATTCATATTGTGAAATATGATAAACGATATAGTGCAATGTGATAAATATAATAGACTGTTTTGCATTTTTTTATGAATGCAAATTATAAACAATTGGGTTGACTGAATAATTTAGAATGTTGTAGAGAGATATACCATCAGCATTTTATATAATCTACCAATTATAAACAATTTAAAATCATAAACCATCAAAATAAACTCACCTTTAATATACCATAATCAAAACACCTATATAATCCTTCAATAGAAATCTTCCAAATTTCAAAAATAAAAAAAAAAATGCACAAAACACACACAGTCACAAACAAACGAGCGAAACACGAACAATGTAAAAATTCGAAATCACTATAAAAAATTTCACCTGGCGCGTTTCACCCGCGATTCGAAACCCGCAAAACCGGTGAAAGAGCAGATGAACTAACTCTCTCGACGACCGGCGACCAAAGTGTTAAGTGTTAAGAGAACGCGTGCTGCGTCTTCGACGACTCGTGCTTGACAGAAGCGGTCTCGCGTCGCGACTCCGGTACTCCGCATTGTCGACTCCCACCACCCAATTCGAGGTGTCGTGGGTGCCGATGATGATGGACACTTTGGTGTTCTGTGCATTGGTGATTGTGCTCGTTTGGTATTCTATCGGTGGGATTGTTCGGTAATCGATATTCTTTGGTGTGACTTATTCTGATATGATGTGGGAAAAATCTATCTTGAACAGATTTTTCGTAGGTTTTGATGATGGAAACTTTGGATTCTATGTATTGGTGATTGAATTTGATATTTTATGGGTGAAATTGTTCGGTAATCGATTCTAAAGTGTACATTATCCTGATTGAATTTAGTATGATATGGAAAAAATTATCTTAAATAGATTCGTCGTAGGTGCTGATGATGGAGACTTTAGTGTTCTATGTATTGTTGATTGAATTGTTGCGATTGTCCTCTATACTATCCTATTGGTACTAATTATGTTTGATTTTAAGTTATATTTCATTTGACAAATTTTAACCTGACATGAAAAGAGATAAACGTATCCTAATCAAACTTGTTGAGGATGCTGATGGTGAAAATTTGAGGTATTCTACCCTTTGATGATTGCATAGTTGTGATAGTCCTCTTCACACTTCTATTGGAACTTACCAAATTTGATTTTATTTAATATAATCTAAAACTTAACCGAATCTGTCAAAATTTAACCTGGCATAGAAAGATAAAATACCCAACCTGATCAAACTCGTTGGGGGTGTTGATATGGAAATTTAGGTACTCCAGTTTACGAAGATGAAATTGTTTTGATAGTACTCGTTTACCGAATTATACTATCGATATCGATTATACTGAATTAAACTTTATTTGGGAAGGAACTGTATTTACTTGAGTATGCTTGATTAATTTTTAAGGACCCAATAATAAAAGTTATTAGATTGGAAATGCTCTTATAGATTTCACCTTCCAATAGACTATCATTTTTTGCTGTAAAATCCGGGATACATTTTTAATCGTGAGAAACATATTGTATAATATTATTAGAAATCTGTCTTGCTCGGAAAATCCGTGACGAATAGTCACCCTACCTTCGTATTGTCATCAATCTGCATCCACGTCACGCAAAATGTGTTGGTTAATTTTTAACGAGTTGAAAGCAAAGTTATGGAGTTTTCCATGTTTTATTGCACCAACAACGTATGAAAGTTGTATGTAATTATCGTAGAAGTTCGCTAATGATGCTTTTCGAAGGGAAGCTTTCATTTTCATTAAAAAGTTAATCAAATATATTTTTTATTCTATTTTCATATTTTATCAATTATTCATTGTTCAAATCTTCATAATAATAGGTGAATATAAATTAATTAATTACGATATACCTATGGATTTTCTATTAACGGATGCACTTCAATGTCGATTACAATCAATTATGAATATGTATAATTATTTTCAGCTCATTATTTAACCGTGATCGGTCGACAAATTCGTTTTTTTATCAGTTTATTTAACTTTTTTTTGTTGAAGCTTTATTTGGCTTCGGGATGTGTCCATAGCAGGAAACGGACATGACCCAGTTTAATGAGCGTGCATTTCGTTTGGATACCAGAAGTCGTAAACTTTGAATAAGGATATGCATCTTTCGAGTACAGACTTTTCATTTAAATTTTGAGCTAATTGATTCGTATTTCAAGAAGATAGTCTAATATTTAAATATTTTTTCACAATTTCTCAACTCTCACACAAAACGATCGAAAATATAATTGTAAACCCAATTGAATTGACTTGAAAAAAGGTTGTAAACTAGTGGTCAGTCTGAATCACCACGTCTCTATACCGTTACAAGTGTTTCACTGGTCGTGCTCATGCATATTGTAGTTCGGACGATTTGCATAACAGTCTTTTGCCGACAATAACAACGACAATGAGTTCACTGGTCGTGCTACTACTATAACGTAAAACGCCGCTAACGGAAATCCGCTGAAAATTAGCGAATTTCGTTCGCCGTTAAGATCAATTTACTATCCGAGATGTAAATGTTGATGTCGTGATCGCGTTAGATTTTATTCAAGTATGATTTTTATAAAAAATTGAATGATTATGCAGAAATATTTGTGTTTTGTTCACATGTCGAGTACTTCTATTCGATTATTTTTAATAAAAAATTCATTAAAATTTTATGCATAATATACTCAAATCTGAATTAAATGAAACGCATCGAAAATTAGTCTCACATTTAACTCACTTCGTTAGTGAAGCGCTGAGAATTTTCCTATAAAATTTCCCCTAATTGAATTGCATACTGTAATTTCATATTCAACTAGTGCAAAATGGCCATTAATTACCATTTCGGTCCCAAATTGATTAATTTCGCTCAATTATATTTTTTTTTACAAATTTTCCAATTTCCAACCTAGATTTGAAATTGAAAATTTCAAATGTATTACCATTCAAGTCCAATATTTCAATAACATATAGCGAGAACTATCAAACTCTATAGAGGAAAAAACTTTGACACTTAATATCTAGTTTTGATATACACAAAACTCAATTAACATTCCATAATTATTACCACAACACTATCCAAATCAAATTCATCTTCTAAGAACAAGCACACCCACGTCTCGAATCTTCGAAACATCGAAACTAACACGCACCGCTACCTTCTAATAACAGTTTACGATATTTTCGTTAGGTACGTCTTTTTGCCGTATGCAATTCGTTAAATGCGTTCGAAATGATTAACGGAACGACCGCATTATTTCGGCTCAGATCCGCATATCGAGAATAAGGTTAAGTGCGTTAGGAAAAAACGTCGAGTCGCAATAATGAATCCGACAATGAATTGTTCGGTGATGGAAAAAAGTCTATCGCAACGAACAGTGATATCATGGTTACGAAAGGTGACCGACCAAAACAAGAAGACACTGATGTCATCTTCACCGCAAATTAATCAGCGTCTGCCATATTTGGGGTATTGATTTTATAGATTGTAAATCTTCGGTTTGTCTATGAGTAATTTGAAAATATTGACGTTTTTTATATAAAATAATTATCCTTTATTTTTTACCTTGTATCATGCCCTTTTTTATCTCATAATGTATTTATTTAGATGATCTCACTTTATATTTCACTTATCTGTGATTTATTGATACATTTATTATTAACAGCTGTCAAATTTAATAGGAAAAAAGTGCTTAACTGAAGTAAGTAACTAAATTTATTGTCGAAATATTGACCCTTAATCATTCACTGAACAAGGTTTCCATTAAGCTTTTTCTTTCTTTTTCATACATCATCTTTTTTTATTTACGTTTTTTGTAAATGAATATATTTGAAATGGTTTAACATAAAGGTTTCAGAATCTCAGTATAAAATTAAATGGTGAATGTTGCAGACTTTCATTTAAGACATGTTCGTAATTGTTTATTTTTTCGTTCTGAGTAGTAGCTTAAACTTTTTTTCAAATCTAGACATTCAAAAATAAAATCTTGGTCATCATCATTAAACAGACGTCTATCCTAAAAACTGAACTATTAAATTCAAATCAAGTTGAAAACGATGCGTTTTTGATTTGCATCGGAATTTTCACAACACACCTACAGTGAATAGGATGACATAAAACGAAAAATAAACTCGAATGAAGAATCTTTCGAAAACAGGATACAATTTTCGTTTATTTTTATATCAAAGCAGATAAAAATGTGATTCGAATGTAAATACATTTTTCAATCAACAGAAAAATTTCTTCGATTTTTATCTCAGTGAATCAGAGAAACACAAAGCAGAATTAATTCAATCGATAACCATTCACCCAACAAATCGCACATTGTCCGAAATTTCGCCTTTTCACTCCAATAAGCACACGCAAATCACTCGCTCACTTTCCGATTTCGACTAATTACGAGAAGAAAACTCTTTTTTTATTTCTCCTTAATTCATCTCCATCATCATCACCACATATTCTCAGAAGCCATATCCGACGTGGTTCGATAGAAAGCCGATGAAAATGAGAGGCTCGTGCTGTGGTGTTATGCGGAATAAAGAATTACGTTGAAAAGACACGGCGGCCATTTCACTCGAGCTTTCTATCGCAAGAAATGGCGTCCGAGCCCTCGTCGCTATTTTTCGTGGAAGATGTAAAAGTTGTGGAAAATTCGCAGAAATTATGATTTTGATTGTCACTTTGCAGATGGTATCAGATTTAGTGAATGTGTCGTTTTTGTGTGATGAATTTTGGTACGAATTTCTTTTTCTTATAGACAATATTGCTAAAAAAATATATAGGTCTTTTGATAGTAACTATAAGTATCTTAGTTCAAATTTAATCATTAAGCTTATTAGAAAATCTTCTTGGTAATATAATTGATTAACACTAGCATTTTTAATGAGATTTTTTCATTACTTCATAGGTTCGTTCTACTTTCTTCATTTTATCTCATTATTTGTTTACTTTCTTTTCTCTGATTATATCATTTTTGTAATTCCATTGTTTTTAACATTATTAATTGTTTTTTTTTATATGTCAAGTAATTTTTTTTAAGTGCTAGAACTCACTTCAATACTTTGTATGTATTTGATAGCTTAATATAAATGAAATTCACTAGTTGTTTTTCATACGCCCTAAAGCACATTGTAAAACAATATTCATCACAATTTTTCGTTAAAAGCATTTTAATAAAAGGTATCCGTACACATTTCACTATAAAATATTAACAAATGAATTTTATTTACTTGTAAACAAACAAACTAAGACACAGTTTTCAAATGTTTTTCAAACTCATTAACGATAAACAATTGATTTTTTTATAATATTTGACAAACACTAAAAGCGTTTACTATTAATTGAAGATTTAAAAATTGGGCCTAAATTACCCAATCATAACAAACAATTTTCAAATAAATCAAAATTAAGATAAAATAAAACCTCATTAGAAAAAAATCAATAATAGAAACTACAGGAAAACCTTCAAATTTTCCAATCTATTAATAGAACTAAAACTCTTCAAACCACAAGATGACACCTAATATAAACCATATAACCTCAAACAACGTCATCGCACCACTTAAAGATTTCGTAAAACTTTACACATGTGGACATCGCATTCTAGCTTCTCATACTATATCTCAATGGGGAATCACCTCGTGTTGAGGAAGATCAGAGATCCGGTTGGTGTTGTGCGGCCGTAACAGTTTCTCGGCCACGATGACCGACTTTCACAGTGTTCACACAACTCCGGATGCACCGACGACACTCTCGATGACCACGAAGGCTAAAAATAAGGTTTTTCAGAGATACAATTTCGATTAGTGGCTCTTGAATGATTATTTCTCATTTAAATAAAGCATAAATGCATATGAAGGCATTAGGAAAAGGATAATTTGAATATTTAAAAAAAATGAATCAAACCGTTTTTGAGTAATTTGGACAATGGTATGCTTAAAATGATTTGATCTTTCATTGAAAATTCTGATTTTAAATACAAACGATTTTACTTAAATTGAAAACTATTATACTAGAATGGAAAACCTGTATTATGTATTAAAAATATGATTGATTTCTCCTTTCCCGATAGTACAGTCAAAATTGTTATTCGCATTTTATTGTTGGATTCGCATGAATTCATCGAAAACGTTTCCTCTTCCTGTAGCATAGTGCTGAATAGCCTAATTCATATATGATTATGAGTAATCAAATGAAAATATAATCTGTATACAAAATTTTAACATAAATTGTAACTGTTTGCTAAAATTCGCACGTTTTGATTGAATTGAGCAAATTGGGTTTCGTGTTTAACCGTTCGTCGGTGTTTCTATGAAAATATTGGAAAAATATGTACACGTGTATTACAAATTATACGCTAATAAATAAATATAATCGAGTAATTATCATGCAATTTGAATATATTTTTTGTATTAATTTATTAGAATACGCTTTAATCAATCTAATTAAACCGATTTGCACAATTAACAGCGCACATACTACAACTACTTAATGCATGAATGATTTTTAAAACAATAATCAATCTCACGTATCGTTATCAATTAAAGCGAAGAATTAAAATAAATTATAATCACATATACATATGTATTTGTAAACAATATATTCACAGTTTTTATTACATTTTTTTATCATTATATACGATTTTCTCTCAAGTAATCTTCTGTGACAAAGGTTGAAATTGAAAAGGATGTTGCAAATTTGTGGATGCACAAAAGAAACAACCGACCTTCGAAGAAATGCGTCAATATGACGTAGTTATTACGGTCAAAGGAGAAACGTGCGATGGTAATGTCGTTGGCGGATCTCGAATGTGCCTTCGGAAGTACCAAAGCGGGTCACGGAAGTGTTATAAGTTTATTTCGTGTGTTCTGCGTCATGCAACATTTCAACTCGAACAATACATAGGCTTAACTACATACATTTGTACGTGTGCATATTGAAATACTTCGGTTCAATTCATTCCTTTGTATGTACTATACACTAGTGGAATTAGTAAATTAATATGTACAATCTGTATATTGTATAATCTCATTTAGTGAAAATTCACAATGAATAAAACAAAATTAATCAAATTTATGAATAATTAATTCCACTAGTATGTGTTGGAAATACCGTTCTATAGTTTGAGCATAATCAAATTACTGTTTTGAAATTAGATATGTTTACTTAACAGTTTCGTTGATCTCATATTGAATATTCGGAATCGATGTCGATTTAATATTTTTATATGCGGCATGTCCGTGGTTGTATTCTATACCGTTATTGTATTTGAAGCTATTACCCTAAATCGATTGTTGGATATAAAGTATTTTCAAGCAATTATTTTGCTATTGTGTTTGATTTATTTTATTCAAAAATAAAATTTTATTACACAACTTAAAGTGAAAATTTAATTAACAAAATCTTTTATCGTTTTCATCAAATAAATATAAAAAGTGAACGATATTTTATAACACACTTATCAATATTTTTCAGTGAAAGCTTACGTTCATGATTGAAAGAAAAACTTTCATAAATAAGATTATTTTAACGACTTATTAATTGTATGTATTTTATTATACACAAATGACATCGATATGTATGAACTGCGAAATAGAAATCTGTTGTAAACGTATTCATGGACATATGAAACAATCATAATTTAAAAAATACTCACCAATAGATCACAAACGATTGATTTCACCGTTTTCGAAAACAATTAATCGACGTTATTAAAAATAGAAAATTGAAAAACACGCGGATGCTCTCAATAACTTAAGTATTGAAGAATCGATATCTTTCCAGAATGTATTCGATCATAGAGTTTCGGACGCAGAGAAATTGTGTGAACTCGCCATTATTTCAGATTTTCCAAAACGAAAATGAAAATTCACAACGGTCATACATTTTATATTTATTGTTTGGGAATAGAGACGTGGGTAAAATAATTTAGCAGATTTTTTAAATCTCCAAGAGAAAGCACTCCTTAGATTAGATTCTATGTCAGGAATTTCCGGATTTTCTCAAGTTGATTTCCACGAATTATTTTCAATATTATTCAAATTTTCTACATTTAGAAATTGAGACTATTTTTTGCATAGCCGGATATCGATTTGTATTTATCTTCATCGCATATTTCAAATTGAAAATAGCAAAAATCTCAGTATAATATTATATTATCATTATTTGTTTAATATGGATAGAAGACCGTAACCATTAACAGAGATGTATTTGCTTATTATTTGTCTAAAAAAATATTGCCTTTCTTACTCTAGTGCTCGCATTTAGAGTAAGATAAGCAACAATTTCTATAGCTAGAGTCTAGTTAGAAACTGAAAACTTTCATACTTGTAATATATCTGATTATTTAGCATTTTGAAAGATATGAAAATCAATTTGTATGTAAAGTTTTAATCGATCGATAGTCAAAAACATTCGAAGACCTCAAATCCGCATTAGTCGACCTTCCGACGACACAATGGCTCGCAATTGGACACGTTCCACTTTGACGAATCTTCTTGGTCACTCGAAGACCAAAACTCGCTGAAATCAATCATCAAACTTCTCAAAAGACTATGGATTGAACGTCCTTCGAATCTCGGATACCGAATTACGGTCGAACGGTTGGAATTCTTTGGATTTTCCATTTCGAAACTCGGGAAATTACTAGGCTGTTACAACATTGCTGTCCGGTAGGAAAATTGTAGACTTTTGTCGAAGACAATGAACAGATTCGAATTCGATGAGGTTTACTATTTGCAATATCCACTTTGGAACGTTTTTTTTTCGTAATTTTGCGCAATAAGTGTGAATTATGATTTTCAGCTTGTATCGTTGTTTATAATTAGAAAGGAATGTTTCAAAATTGCAATTTTGTAATAATATGTATTGTTCAATATCGTTATGATAATCAAATGTAATCACATACGAGGATATAATGAAAAAAAATCAAATTAACTTATCTAGAATATTTTAATTTAAAATTTGATACATTCAAATGAAAATTTTCATTAGACTATTTATAAACATGGATCATACACGTTGTTTTAAATGCATACATTTAACTACGAATTCATATTACAATCATGTAATTATTTAAGGGATTACTGGGTGCAAATGTAACAAGTCATTATTACTTCTCATTTTTTCATTCATTTATATGTACATTTCAACCACATGTGTTTCGATCAAAATATGCATTTCGAATACTTGAATGAAATATATAAACATTTTTTTTTATCAAAAGTATAATATATTTTACACAACCACTTATTTATGAGCTGAAAAGTTATGGTATGCAGGTAGTTATATTGTATTACTTTTTTTATTATAACAAATATATCAAAGGATTAATATCCTGAAATTTATTTATGGGTTGACCCTTTCTAATAATTTCAAAAAAAATACATAAATCAATGTACTAAAGTGAGATTTCCTCTTTTATCAATTTCTCAATAGATTACAAAGCTTTGAATAATGTTGAATGCAAGCAAAAGTATTTTTTATATAAAGCTATAAGCATATTTTCAATGTAAATGAAAATGTATTTGAATGACGCAAGAAATTGATTTTCTTTGAAGAAAAATCCATATATAATATTTAAAATGTGCTTCCTATAGCAAAAAAATCTAAAATTACTCGAATTCGACAAATTTCAAAGCTATTTTCAATAATGTTACTGACAATAATCTCATATTTATGAGAAGTTGAAAACATTACACAAATTATTACTTTGTTTATTAATGCCACATATGTATAGTATGTACTAAAATTGCTAAGAAGAAATTTATAATTTCAATATTTTGAAAAAATCACATAACGTGAGCAGTTTTTTTTTCAATTATTTATAGAATATAATATTATATTATACATACAATTATACTATTATATTTACCTTTCCCATAATCCAAGCTTTCCTATGTACTCAGTCTTAAAAACTTCATAATACCATTTTTAATATATTTGAACATTACAAACTCCACATTAGATTAATTTGAAGTTATTAAATTTCAATACATATATCAAAATTGTCACAGACACAATCTATTATTAAATTACAAAGATGCATCATTTGCATTTCATGTTCTAAACAAATAATCTACAGCAAAAAATCTATCATTGAAGCATTGGCCCCAGATATAACATTGCCGATGTAATAATATATGTGAATATGTAATATGTAAGTAAATGTTGTAATTTTATGACATAGATAAATATCAAACATCAATTCTCATTCTGATAATTCGAATTAAACATGTAATGCTTGCCTTATTAAACGGACACAAAAATTTCCATTATTCTCATTAAAATTTGAAATTCTCATTTAAACATTGACAAATTTCAAATTTAACTTTATATAAGTATGTACATTACATTTTTATATTAGAGCATCAATTATCTATCTACTTTTTTTTCACTGATGTACATATGAAACATTTACTAATTGTAAGTGACTATATTCAAACTTCTATATTTTTTCACTGCAAAATATAAATACAATGAATTAGAAAATGAAATTAATATAAATTTCAGACAAATTTTCAGTTGGACTATTCAAAACAGTTTAGTTAAGTTGATCTTTCTACGATGAAAATTTGAAGAAGACAGATGGTTGAGTTACAACTCCACAGCCTTCTGCTCCATCTTTTCAGGAAACTGTTTACTAACTATACACAAATTACAATTTACATACTATGTCAATATTAATTCTAACAATTACTTCATGAAACATTTTGTTTTGGCACAATGAAGAACCCACAGTATCAATACACTTACGCTTAATTATTTTACAAATTTTTTAAAGATTTTTTTCTTTATACATTTCATAATCATAGAATTTTACATTGTATGCATAGTGACTATCTAAATGGTTAAATAAACTTTCTTCTCATAAAAATATCACAATTTCAAAATGATGAAATTCAATGGACAGATAAATTCAAAATAATCATAGAAATTGTGAAAAATAAATTTATAACAAAATTATTGCTTACAATATGAGCAAAGTGAATGACAATAAATTTTATATAATAAGTGGGGTTGGAGCATTTGTATCAAGTTTATAATTTTCATTAAAATAATGTTGAAATCTATAAATGTCATTTTAAAACAAGCTTATAAATGTTTTACAATGATTTGCTAATATTAATATACATTTATCTATATACACATAGAATATACTTTTATATTAAAATATTATAGTTCATATTACAGTTGCCTGGATACATTTTAAATATTCAGATTAACTTTTCTATAGATACACACCAAAAATATATGAATTTAGAATATACGGAAGATAAAAAATGTAAATTACGTACAAAGCATTTTACAGTCAAGTACGGCTTTATAAAAAGTAAGTTGAAGTAAAAAACATTTCCACAGATTCAAGAAATCTCCAAAATATGGTTTATTACATTAATTCTATAATTCAACATCTCGTTTGCATTATATTTAGCATTCGACTAATTCTTGTATCAAATCTGTAATCTATTTTTTCATTAACCTTTGAGAAGATCTAATATTTTTAAAGATTACATTTTTTTTCTCAGAAAGATTTCATATAAAAAATAATCTATAGTCTTTATTTAGCTTTTTAAGATGCTGTTATTTATTCTAAACATTCAATAATTGTATCATTAGGAATATTATTCGTTTTAATTTCGGTTTTCAAATAGAGAGTTTATTTTTTATTCCTAATATACAAGTCAAATTTATCAAATTTAAGCACTAAGAAACTTTTGAAGAAATAGTTAATATTTCTTAGCACCTTATTTAGATTGACACGTTTTAAACCCCGATATTAGATCAAAATAAATATTCACAAGATTTAAAAAAAATTAAAAAGAATCATTCTCAAAAAATATTTGACAAATTCAACAAGCAAACCAATTAGGTCATTTGAGATAGATATTAATCATAAGGGAATAAGAATCAGGTAACTTGTTTGCAGTTCATTTTGATTATTGCTCAAAAAACTTTTGAAAATCTAGATAAAATATTTTCGAAGTTAATATGACTTGTGTGCTATTCCTCTTTTTAAATTATAATATTTCATCTCTAAATGATGGAATCCTTTCGTAAACAAACTGAGCATTACAAACGAAATACACAAAAAAGCTACAATCCACCTAATAACAGTGAAGATATAAAAAGCTATTGGAAATAAAATGACCAAAGATGTCCAAAATATGAAAGCTATAACCAACTCATACCTCGGATTGAATTGAATGTTGTTATGAACATTTATGAATTTTTCTGAAAAAATATATAATAGATTGCATTAATTATAAATAAAACACTTTATTATAATCATATTATTTTATACTTACTATATTCATAAAAACTGTTCAATCGTTCCTCTTTTGTTTTCCATATTTCGTGTAACCAATTCGCTAAAGAATCGCAATCTTCAGGCAAATCATCAATTGAATATCTGTAATAAATTATTATTCAATATTGAAACCTGAAAAGGCTGATTGCTCATAAAATTATATCATTGATCGTCGTTTTTTGCGTATTTTACCTTTTAATAAAAAAATGCACACCAGTCGGAAATCTACCAGAAGCCATATCTTTCAAACAGCAAGTATCCACTAATTCAGAAGAAGCCTTTTTGAAGTTTTCATAGCCAATCGTAATATCGTAGACGGATACTAATTTAGGACGTAGCAGCTGGACTAAACTGGTGAAGCCTCTAGTTCTTGGATGTAAAACTTGTCTGAAAAACTACAGAAAAACAACATATAATTAGATTCATAAATTAACTAGACTAATTGATTATGAGATTATTTTTACCGGAAAATTGAATTTTCTCGCGAAAGCATCACTCTTTTTCATACTCTGCTCAGTTAAGTCAGTTCCTTCAGGAAAAATCAACAATTGATGATTGTAATTCATGTTTTGTAAATATTCATTCACAGATTTGATTTCAGCCTCGTCGTGTTCCCAATTTCTTTTGATGTACGTGTAACAATTCATCTGCATAACCCAACCTGCAAAGGTTAATATTCCAAATGTATTTCAAAGATAATTGAATAAATAATTTTCCAATTCATTTTCATTACCTGGTCCGGGTATGTGTCTAATTTCATCTTTCAAAACATACTTCATTCTCAACTTTTGATCGAACACCTTGATCAATTTGGATATGTTGGAAGCTTCGCATTTTTTCGACGATGAACCGTTCGTTTGACAATTGCGAATTTTTCCATTTTGATTATGATATTTACCGTTTTGAACACATTCGAAATCTTCTAATTTTTTTCCTAAATATTTATGATTTCTAGTCGCATGATACATGCATAACCACAAATAATTCCAATCAACTCTAGTTCGATGATTCACCACTACCAAACACATCTCTTCAGGATCTAAATAATCTCCATGAACATGAATTTTCGTGCCAAATAACATTTGAAGAATTGCCTGAAAATGTTTTATAATCAGAAAAAAGTTCCATTAATACGAAAATGTATAGAGTTTTTCAAATAAGAACGCTCGATCTTTTACAGTTAATCACGACCATATTTTAGTGAATCTGCAACTATACCAAATCTAAATCAAATTAATTGATCAAGTAAAAAAAAACAATTGTTTATATCGTTACATTTATACAATTAGTTGTATTTCATTTTGAAGATCGAGTGTTCTTAATGAAAGTCCTTACATTTAATTACTTACTGTTGGATAAAGTTCCCAAAATGCGAAAATTTTATCGGTGAGTTGTCGAAACGCATAATTACTAAATATCATAATCAATATTGCAGGACAATACAAAGCAAGAAAACCTTAAAAAAATAATTTAAATATAAAAATCACTTAGAGTTACATAAAATAATAATTTTAGTCGAGTTCCTTATGTTCAAAATCAGAACATTGATGAAAACGCATAAATTTTCAAAACTAAGAAATGCAATAGCAAGTGGAAACATCGTTTTTCTTAATGCTCCTGCTATAACTTTTTCAAAAATGCATAATTACATAAGGAACCAGACGATATACAAAAAAAATCCACTCACCGAAAAAAATACTGAAATACCACAACAGACAAAAAGTCACCCCCTTCGACAAATTGATCAAATCCATCATACGGAATGGATTTATACATATAAAAATAAACCGAGAGCGACAAATCAACTCATTTCACAGCAAATAACTCGAATTCAAACGAAACCACCTTCTCTTTTCCAACGTCTTCCCCTACTGGAGGGAAACCCTTCGCGCATCCCCTCATGCGAGCACTTCCACCTAATCCCGCATCGAGAATCACGGCTTAAATTGGATATCAGCTTCGAATATCGCTTTTAAGGCTTCGCAAAACACGCTCGAACGATTATTTCAATGAAAAACGGTAAAATCAAAAGCTCAAAATAAGAAAGCTTCAACTCGCGCGGCTCCCGGTTCCCCACTGAGCTCCCGGGGATGAAAATCCACCCCTGGAAATCCGAATCAGATTTAAAAATATTTTCATACAATTATCAATCTTATATTCATTATAAATAAAGATAAAATTTGCTTGCGAGTTATGGTCGCTTGAGTCTTTAGAGTTTTCATAGAGGGGGATGAAAATCAATACAGCTTCCCGGTTTGGTCCATTTCGCGAACCAAATTGGCGTTTTGTCTCGCTCTTATGTTAGGGGTTGAATGTGCTTTTGTCTCTTTCTAACGTATGAAGGGGTTGCCATTTGAAATAATGGGATGTGAGAATAGTTCAGTCTACGATGGCTCGAGTAGGTTTTGATGTATTGCAATAAAAAAGTTTGACGTTATTTATTTTGGATTTATTTTTTATTTTGTTATATTTTACATACAAATCTTATTGACATCCAACAGATAGTTAAATACTAATCATTTTTTGTTATATTTTCAATCTATGCTTTTCCATCGATCGAAAATTATTTCCATCGTTAAAATTACATTGTACAAAAATTCACATAGATTCTAAAATCATATATTTACAAAAGGTTTTTCTGAATATTGAAAATAATTTTTAAAGAATATAAGTAAATTGAGTTTGTACAATACTTGTAGTTATGTTAGAACTAACAACTGCAAAAAAATAATCCATTTACCTCTTAAAATTTTTCCAACAATCATAATACATTGTAAAATAATGTTGTTTAGGGAATATACTTATAGCAATTCTATATTAACAAATTACTAAATAAACAAGTAATAAAAATCTTCCACCATTAACATTATCATATAAAATAATTAAAGATCTTACCTTTCTTGTTATAAATTAAAAAATAAGTTATATGGACTTATGGCTGTTTTTTTTTTTTACAATTTTCCAAATGATTTCGTTTTATTCAAATAACTAAGAAGATTGGACAGCTTTTTAGGGATAAATGATACGCTAGTTTAACTTAAAAATACACTTTATTTCGTACTGTTATCACCTTTTCTTTCTATAAACCTTTGAAATTGCATTTTCCGTCATATAAATCGATATCAACGAATATTAAAATTCTTATGTTATAGTCTGTTTAACAATTACTATTGATTTTTAAAATTTCTTAAAATGTATTTATAAAGTATCACAATATTAATATATAATATATAAAAAAAAAATATGGCCATGTAGAATATCTAAACCATATTTCAAAACATGATTCAAGTAAATGCCACAAGCATAAATCACTGGTAACATTGATGACAGCGGAAACACTATAATGGTTTGTTTTGTATTTCACGCTAATTAAAATGAATTGGAAAAAAATAATTATGTACATTTAAAATAAGGAATATTGGGTCTGGTAGCATACAAATGGCACAAAGTTTAACAATTTTTCTCTCGTTAACATATTGAAGTTGTACTGTTTTCTAACCTTAAATGATTTATAATACACATATAACAATAATCTTCTCAAATGGGTAATCATGCACATTTTGAATATACGGAAAACCCTGTACTGCATACTTCAATAGTTATAATACATATTTCTACATTGTATTATTGGCCAAAAAAATATATAGAATATATTACAAGCTTCTTCAAAAGTATATCAAATCATTTGCAAAATAAAGTATTTAATTTAACACTGCTAACACAGCTGTACATAATTTCATATTTCGTTACTATATACGAAATATACTTGAAAATTCAAATTGTTGTATGTAGTTAATTATACATATTTGACGATCTTATTTGACATGTAAATATAAATCAGTAATAAGCTACTATGATTAATCCCTCACTAATATTACACAATTACTATGTATGATTTGAAAAAGAACGATACTAAACATCATTTAAATATATGATTGTAAGGATTATTTTAAGGACCGATATTTCAATATCGTCCTCAAGTCAATCTAAATAAAGTATGTAAGTATTGCAAAAAAATCTACATACACAATTTTGAAAAGAAAACTACTACATGCATAGTAGGCACACTAATTCCAAAATTAATAAACTTGTTTTCAAAAATTAAGTTTGAATAAAACGTCAACATTTATTGTAAAATACACCTTCACATGATCAGTTTATTATCTATATATTTTAACTGATCATTAATCATTATATGTACAAATTCTCAGATAGATTGAGAATATGAAAAACAAATTGATTAAATGCTACCTTAAACAACCCTTTTAACAGTCACAGCCTTATCACCAGTTACTGAATAAACAAATATCAGAAATGAAACATCAAAATCGAATTTGTAAGGATTAAGTTTAAGATCTCATAGAATTATAACCAATTTGAAGAAATTCAATTTGTTATTCTAAAAATTTCCTCAGCCAATGAAAGATCTTAAAACACTAACCTTATGAAAAAAAAATAGCTGAAGTATAAACAAGGAATTAAAAAAATAAGCTTTAACTAAAATTAATATTCAAATCAACAGATTTTAACTTTTTAATGCAAACTTAAGTGTGATTGAACGTATTCAACCTCAAAGTTTTAGAATAAGTTTAACAACGACAATGAAAAAAAACATTCTTATCCAACAGCAAAAATATTTTCCTTAAAAATAAATAAACTTGTGCAAAAATAGAGTATAGATAAATTAAAAAAAAAAAAACTAGTTTTTAATATACGCATCTGCACAAAACAGACAGACATATGTGTTATAAAAAAGTTTTGAAAATTTAAAGTCCGTTTAGAACAGTCATAATCACAAACACCTCAAACATCTTACTAACCTCACTGTACACTGGCTAAGATAGTAAAATAATACATAAATAATAGCATAAAAACGCTGTTACACAGATCAGAGCGTAACATAACGGTTTAAGCTCCATTCTGTTTGAATTGCTTCCGTCATACAAATGCACGAGACAACACGAGCACGAAGGGATTCATAATTAGTAAATGATCCAGGGTGAACTTTAGAATGTTCATCACCCTTACAGCCCGTGCATTGATTCTTACCGGAAGAAAGCTTCTAGCATTTCCACAAACAATTTGTTCATTGGCACCTTTCCCTCCCTGTTAATTCCGGACCAAAACTTTCTTACGATATAATCGGCTTGTCGCAAAGCTGGTAATATTAAAAGGAGTTGTTGAAGCACGCTTGATGCATTATATGGTCTAAAAGAAATATTAAATATTGAAAATTGTGGAAAAAATATTAACACATTACTGCGTAGTATAAATAAATTACCTCAATATATTCAAACAATCATTCAGAGAAGTGATTATGCTATCTTTAAATTTCTTCAAATTAGATTGCTCATCGAGACGGATATCAGAATTTGCCAAAACTAATGCTTTTAAAAGGTAATATTCTTCTTTCAGAACTGAAATTCTTTCAAGCCTCGAAATCACTTGTACATACTGAAATGAAAATAAAATTTAATTTTCCAATTATAAAATTTCAAAATCAGTTATTGAACGGTAATTACATGTATATATAGGTCATATGCTCCAGCTTCCTTCGCTTCTTTTTCATCTAATGTCAAATCAGATGCAAATTTCAATCGAACACTGCTTCCAGGACTCTGTGTTAAACTCTACATGTTTAATAATAAAATCAGTAATTAGCGAAAAACATTTGAAAGAAGTATAAAATCGATAGCTACCTGATTCAACGACTGCATTGATCTGTAGGCGACCATCAACGTGAGCATTTCAGCCCACGTACTTTGTAACAATCGCATTTGATCATTCAATTGAAGATCTGTGAATCCTGCACATGAAATATGTCAAAAAAACTCGTACATATAATAAAAATAATAAATCTAATTTCATTGTTTTACAAAACTAACCTGGAATTTGTTTAGCCCATCCTATGATGCCCACCAACTCTCTGTCATAAATATCACTGAGAAGACAAAGTGTATCGTGAGGACTAAGCGGAGCAACCCCAATCGGAGATGCCGTTAGTATTTCAGGCTCGAATGAACATAAAACATCAAGTATTCTTATATCTGAAAGATACAAACTCATTTCAGTAATGAATATATCACAACAACCATCGTTTATATTTCAAACCTACCTTCAAGGGTTTGTCTAGGTTGAGAATTCATTGAAGAGACAACCAGTGAATGAGAATTTGGTGCATCTGTATGTCGGCGATATTTTTGTCGTCCACCTCGTACTCTATCCAACCGTACTCCTTCTTTCAACATTCCTGTTCTAAGACATTTACGAAATCGACATGCTTGGCATGCTTTTCTTCGTCGCTTATTTATCTCACAATCGTTTGACGCTGGACACGTGTACTCAATGTTACCTTTAAACAAAAAAAATCGAGGTTAATAATGAAATTGATGAACATACCACAATAGAATAACAGCAAAAGAATACCACAAAAAATACCTTGAATTGTTCTTTTGAAAAACGCTTTACAGGCTTCACAAGATGCAACTCCATAATGAAAACCAGAAGCAACATCTCCGCAAACTAAGCATAATCGACGTGGTGATTCTTCTTCTTTGCAATTACCCTTAAAATTAATTCAAAATGATGTTTAAAAGTTTTATAATGGGGTTAAAGCATTCTAATGATTTCTATTAATAACATACTTCTACTTGTGGAGTGCCAATAGGTGTTGTTGAAGAACAATAATGTCTGTCTGGACTTGCTGGAGATATGGGATACTTTATATCTTCTGGACTCTGACTATATTCAACCTGGAAATACAAAAAATGGACATTTAAACATTGTTAATAATCTAGACATATTTAAAACTATTGTAATATAAAACCTCTTGATTCAAAACTGTAGCACCAGGTGAATACATATTCGTGGACGGTGAACAAGCTTCATTTTCCTGCTTCACTCGCTGCAAAACACCATCAGAACCTGGAGCGTCTGCTCCCGTGGCTCCGGACATCATAGAAACCTGAAAAAATAAAAATAAATGTTTTAGTGAATCTAAAAATACAAAAATAGCAAAGGATTAGAAAAAAATATTTTAATATAATGTATACAAATTATTCCACTCATATCCATCAACATTTTTGACATGCAGAAGTGTTTTCATACATGTTAACAAATACAATATTAGCGAATCGATTACAGACAACAATTACGTTTTAGTGAAACATTCAATAATCAAAATTATCACTGTATAATAATACTGTGTTGACTTACTTTAAAAAATATGAAAATTAGATTCAAAATGAAAATGTAAAACATTACTAATTGCTATAAATGTACCAGATAATGAAAATTTTCCTGAAAGTGAGAATGTTTAATTTAATTTTTCCAGCTAACGTAATGCGCTGTATTTATTATTTTTTATTACGCCAGTTGCAGCGATAAGGTCGCACAAATAAGTTATAAATATAAAAGTTTGGCAAAAATTCATACGCATTCAGATAAAAATACGGTTCACTAACCTATGCCAACATGATAAATGTCGTACCACGAAAAACAGATAAGGGTCTCAAGTATTGAAAAAAAAAAAAAGATAAATATTTAATATATTCGATTGCATCGAAGTGTTCTGGATGTTTATTTGCGATTGACAAAAACCAATATCGATAATTTCGCCCGTAAAAATTTCCTCGATCGCAAAAAGAAATAAGATTCGAAAAGAAGTAAGACGTATTTTGAAATTATGCATGAAAAAACGATAAATAACGTCAACATTTTTTAACAGGAAAATATTCGTCTTATTCGATAAAAAATATTTTCAATAACAATACGCTTACATTTAAATTCATTTTCATGACTTTCCAATGCAATCTAAGATATAAATATGTGTTTAAAAATGTGCTATCACAATACACAAATCCGTCTTTGTTCCGCTAATTTCGACAGAACATGATCTGATGACATACTATATTTACAAATTGCACCAATTGCATACATCCAAATTCTATATTTTTATCATGCAGACTTAACTAAATACAAGAACATTGCAATTGCACAAGCAACATACAGACATTTATCAATTCAACCAACATAAAAGTACCTAATATCGAAAGATAACATTGGCTGCATTGACAAACATTCATAAAACTGCAACATTCGCGCATAATACGAACCCCTCAAAACAAAAGAAAACAAAACTTCAACAACTATCCCATAAGTGGCGCAGTCGAACGCACCGAAGTCGCATGCACCGGTCCTCGCAGACGCGTCGATTTGCATACGTTCGCGAAAAATTCCGAGCGCGTGGCCCTGAACTTGAGCGCGCAAATAGCTCCGGTCGAAAAGCGCAGACCACAGACAACCGAGGGGAAGGGGAAGGGGAAGGGGAACGGTAAACGAACCGGAGGCGGACGGACACCTTCAAATCGGAACCGCTCGACTGACACATAAAACCAAAATTATAATACAGGGGGGGAACACGAGGTGCGGTGAGGCAACAGACTAGATCTGGAATCGATAAAATTGGGGAATTTTTGGAAATCCGTCGTTTTTCTTTAGTTTAAGGATGTAATATTGCGTTTTTTTTTCAAATGAGACTTACTTTCAAAATGAATCTGGATGAAAATTTTGAAATGTTTTTAATTTCATGCAGAATGTAAAATAACTAGCGATCAACTCGTTGAACATAACAACGTATGGAGCGTTACACGGACACACGGATACACAGAATAGAGCCATTATATATTAATGTAAGATATGCTCAGCAATGCAATTAGTCATAAATATAGAGATCATACATTCGTCATTTCAATACTTTTTCTTTTCTGACTGTCCATTATTTTATAAAATAAATCTTTATTTAAAAAAAATATTGAATTTTCCTTTTTCTAGATAAACATAAATACATGAATCGTTTTCTTGGAGTGAAAATAACGTAAGACTGACAATGAAAAGACTTTTCATTTTCGAGAAAATGTAATAATGTCATACTTCCTGTAACAATAATTTCCACTTTAAGCTGAAAATTATTACTTCCACATTCACCTAATTTCCAATTGGACTTAAGCCCAAAATTTTTCACGATTTTCCTCATTTCCGCAGCGCATTTTTCTAAAGCACGAAAACAAGCTTCGCGTCATAAAATTTTGTAACTAAACAACCCTACAAAATAAAAATCTAAATCGATTCTTCAAACCATCATTCACTCAAAATTTAAATTCATACACAATTAATAGCATCGATGTGCTCCAAGCGCCACAGCATATACAAAACGTACCCGTATTTCATTACGACTACAACTGAAAATGTCTGCGCGGATAAATGGCGCCGCGCAAAAAATAGGCGCGGCGTGGAAAAAAATGGCGCTAGGCGAAAAAAAAATGGCGCAATCACTAACCTAAGCTAACCCAGACTATCGAGTCTATGGCAACGGTTGACGGATGAGACCGTTCGTCATCGCATGCCGTAAAAAAGTGAAATGCGAATACGGAAAAAAAACAATGTCAATGTCAACGGATCTGTATGGTCAATTATATTGACAGTTGATATGTGAAATGTGCTTTTTTTAGGTTATTTTTGACGTGGAAGTTTCGATCGATTAGATATTTGTGTTGAATCATTAAAATGCTCATAGCTTTGTAAACGAAATGTCACATATCTATACGAGCTCCGAATGGAAAGATGGACACTTGAGTTAAGTAATTAACTAATAATAAGATTTGGTGAATGAAAATAAAAATTTGATTGCAAAATTTTCAACACACTCGAATTCGTCGCAGTGATTTCAATTTATTCGCAGAATAAAACTGATTAAAAATCCCATTTTCTTGCGTAAACGTCAGACTCGGTTACGTTTCGTATTTGTCAAAAAAGGGGGAAAAACAAAAATCTTTAGGAAAATCCACGATTCGAATCGGAAAAATCGTTTATTAAATAACACAAATAGTGGGGAAGTTTCGTCTACGATATGTGAACGATTGTCGTTTTGCATATTCGACTTAGGATGTTGTGCACTTTGTAACGATGCGCAAAAACGCATTCCAATGACCCCGCCAGACGTATGTAATAAAAATTTATTAAATATCGTACCTCAAAAAATCTATAAATATTCATCGTTGCATTCGAAAAACAGACATAATAGAATCTCATATTCTTCATAATAAAAAGCGTTAAAAAAGTAAAGAAACAAATTCGTCAATATGTGTGCGCAAAATGTTCAAAACAAACGATACAATGCTAGGGTTGTCTTTTGATCGTTGATTATTAATTTAACTATTTTTATATGGTTGAGTATAGTAAGAAAAAATCAATGTTATTCAACACTAGTGTTATGTAACACGAATTGATTTTACATATTTTCCTGTAAAATTCTTATTACTAATGACAGTTTTTGGGTTTTCAAATTCTATATGGTAAAAAATATCAACTAGTCCTAAGTAAAACTCAAGTTGAGTAACTAACGATTGAAAATTCGAACCTTAAGAGCAATAATCGTTAATAATAACTGTTAAAATCTATAACGATAAAAGTTTAACGACAATAGGGTAGTTAATTTAAGTGAACTTCTAAACAATACTTGGATTATTCCCCTAAAGAATCAGACTAATATCATCTACTATCAACTCTCATAATAACTAACAATCAATTAAAACACCATTCGTTTAAAACCTAAAACCATCAACCACCATCCAAAACACGACCAAAATTACGACACACAGCAGCCCGACATCTTTTCGCGACATCTCCACCTAAAAGAACCATCCGGTCCCACACAAAAACACAACAGACAGACACACACACACACACACACTGACGCCTAAACATCCATAGTAAATGCATACCCAAACTAGCGCAAGTGTTAAATAAAAACCCAGACGACCCAGACGAAATCGAGCGGGTCGTTGACTCCACTAAACGCGTCATTGCCTCACACAATGGCGAAAATCCGCATGCTCTAACACTAGTGTAATACTGTATGTGTGTGTTTTGTGTGTGTTATGTGTATTGTGTGTGTGTTATGTGTATTGTGTGTGTTATGTGTATTATGTGTACAGTGTGTTCGTAAGTTCGGTTCGAAATTCGTGTACGAAATGCGTAGTTGCATTGGAAAAGTCTATTTCACTTGTAAATTAGCGTTGCGGTTTCATTTTGATAAGAGTTCATATTTTTATAATTTTGGATTTTCAAATGTTTGTTCGAGAATTTAGGGTCGGTCTTTTCATTGCTTTAGTTAAATAGCCAGAAAGTCAAAACCAGTCCATCAACTGTAAATTGGAATAGAGACGGATTTTTGACATTTCATAGAGGAAGGATCGACTGCAACTCGTTGGTTAGTTAACTAAAGCACTGCAAAGATCGGCCCTTAGGCAATGTATTTTTTTTCCTGTAGAATTTGATAGTTTTTAATGTTATCACTAACTAATTGGAATATTTAATTGAAATATCGAGTATAACAAAGAGTGTGAATTTATAAGCTCCCACCAATTTTGATCAATCTTTTTAAAAATGTAATTGAAGTATAGCCATGAAATAGTTGTGAAGAACAAAAATGCAACTCTCAATAGTTTATTAATTATGTCAAATTAAAGTTTGGTATGTTTTTTTGGTGCATTTTAAAGGAAGTTTTTTATATGGTTCTTTCAACGTATAGCGATATTGACTATTAAAAAATCTGAAAGCTTAATATATATTTTTTTTTTTTCGTAAGTACACCTAACAAATAAACTAAATTTAAAAAATAATTGAAAATTGCGTTTTAGTTTTTCACAATTATTTCATGTCTATACTTACACTACATTTCTACAAAGTTTTGTCGAAAATGGCGGAAACCTTTATGTGCATATTCCTAGTAATATTTTAAAGTTTGATGTCCTTGTGGAAAGTTTAGAAGTTTTTTAAATAGGTTTTGTTAAGAAAATTTTGTTGAAATGTGAATCGGTCTATTTTCAAAGTTTCATAAGGTCAATCTGAACGTTTGTTCGGTTTTATAATATCGCTTGTTATGCAAAATGCGGTGTTTCGTTTGCATCGTCTCGCCTTAACGTTGACATTTTAAAAGAGGAAAATTGCGAATTTCAGACATGATTATAAAAATATGATCATAAACACAATTCTCAACGCCCGATTATACGATCTTTCGTAATGAAAAAATTACATTATTGAAAAATTGCACTCATCCGACCAATAGATAAAACTCATACAATAAAACGAATTTATCTCGGAAAAATCACAATCAAACAGATGTATTAATTTTATAATACAAAGATAAGACAACGATACGAACAATAATGCAATTTACGACATCGAAACTAGCGATTTTTATAAAACTCGATCGGAAATCCTAAATTCCATATCAAACATCTCACGAACGAAACCATTAAAAAATGAAGAATATCCTGTGCAGAAGAAATCAGACATCCTTCATCTTCGGATGCGCATCGAAAAAAATCCAAAATTGTAAAAAAAATCGTAATGGCGGACCATAAAAACGTAAACGTTTCGACGAATCGAAATTCCCAAACGAACTGAAAAAATCTAAAATAAAAAAGTGCATCCTAACCAGAGATGCATAGCGCAAAAATTCATTGTGGCAACGCGGCGAAAATTTATAACGCTGGCCGTACAAGGACGAGAAAACGAATAAAATGAGAAAATTTTGAATAAAAAATGACGACTGAAAAGACCAAGGGGTACAAGTTATATCGAAAAAAGCGCGCTCAAATTTGAGCATGTATTAGAAGACGCTCGAACGATTTGATCAATAGTTTAGGCGCACGTTCCATTGAATATACGAGCGTACATAGAAGCGATTCATGTATTTCGGTAAAAATGTAACTAGCACCCCTTGGCCTTTCAAGTCGTCATATATGTATGTGTGGATGCATTTATAAATATATATGTGCGGTGAAAAAAAGAAGAGCCTGTCGAAAAGCAGCCAGACATAATTCAAAGTCAAGGCCGACCGGTCGTGGAAACTGCATTTCTGGCAATGATCTCATTTGCAGTGTTCGCTAATGCAGAATAAATGGCAAGACGAAATATATATGTATGTATGCAGAAACTGTACTTGAAGGATGTGGGATAAGTCTATGTTCGATTAAAATTCATTTGTGTTTGATTGTTCGACGGTGCGATTTGAATTTGTTGGGAGTTTTGCCGCCGTCCGTCTGGTGGTTCTTTTTTGTGTTTGGAATATGCGAGTGTCTAGTGAATGTGTAGAATTTATAATATGAGTATGTAAAGTGCCTCGTGGACGATCAATAATATTGTCAATATGTAGCTCCAATATCGATATTCGTTTTGGTAAAATTTAAGTATTTTTGTACTGCCTATCCTATCAGTATGACACTTGGTCTAAATGTCATAATGCATAGTTAAAGTTTCTTCTTTTGACATAAAGGTTAAATTCGTTTTTTTTTTTTCTTTTTTCATGTTAAGTTAGGTTAAGTTACGTTTTTCTTTTTTTTTCATGCTAGGATAGATTCAGTTAGATTAGTTTACCAAATTTCTAAAATTATTTTCATCATTACATACACCTAAAAGTGAATAATATGCTGATGATGCATCCTTTCAAACTATCAAAATAAAAATTCAAAAAATATTGACCATGAACCTTCTAGACGTTCAAACGGTTTTTCAACACCGACAGAAAAAAAAATACAAATTCCCATCAATATTTATCAACATCGATACTTAAAAACACCCCTAAACAATCGATATTCAATTCGAATCAATAATTTTAATAAAAGTATCGATCGTCTAGGAGAACTTTAGATTAATATACATACAAACGTTTACAAAATGCATGTGCACGAAATGGCAAAGCTCGTCATGGTTTGCTTGATGCGCATTCACATACAAATGCATGGAAATTCGAGGCCATTATGATAGTCATTAGTTGCAGACTGCAATTTCGGTATGGTGTTGTTAGTTTTTATTTTCGAAACGAGAATTCAAATCAATCCTGCCAAAATTAAGGTGGTGGGATCGTGTTTTGGATTTTTTTTTCGGATTCGGTTTGGCTAAATGTAAACGTACTCGTCGAAAATGTTATTATTTTCAAGGTAAAGTTTTTAATGCGTGGAAAATTATAAAATACACTTCATATGTCAAAAGTCAAAAACGATCAGTCAATTGGTAGACAGTGAAAAAACTCGATACAATCGAAATTCTTTCGAAAATAAAATAAAGGAAAAAGCGTCAAATCGGAAAATGGGGAGAAGAAAATCGAATTGCAGAGGTAAACGAAATGAAAATTTCAATTATCGAACGGTCCAGACTCGATTTTCCCGCTTTTCATCAGCTCCATCCGGAAAATTCAATTTTAACGAACGCCAAAATCAACCGCAATCACTTTCCAACGAAGCGTATATTCGATTGGGAAAAAATGAAAATCTCCACAGGGTTGAGGTACGTTCACTTGCGTAACGAAAGTAAGTAGGCATCTGCTGAAAAAATATGGATAAATATAGTTCAGTATGGATTTTAAAAAGAATCTGTGAAATTTAGACGAAATGAATCAAAGTGTTCTATAAAAGAATTGCAGGTTCGGAGGTCTAATTAATTTGAAAATCGGATTAGTTGAAAGAATTTAAAAATTAGTTTATTTGAGGGTTCAAAGTTAAGATTGATTTTATTTGATGTCTTTAATTTATAGAATTAGTTGGAAGATCAATTAACTGAAGAATCAAAAGTTTGGAAATCAAATTTGTTTTCAGATTAATATTAGGATCAAAATTGTTAGAAGATCGAATTTACTCGAAAGTCGATTTGTTTGAGGAAGATGAAATGAATTCGAAAATCAAAATATTCAAAAATCGAATATACACGTATTCTATGATCAGTTCAGACAAGAATAAAACGTTAGAAAATGGAATTCGTTCAAGAATCAAATCAATTTGAAGATCAAATTTTTCGAGAATTTTCATACACCTATGTAACTCATACTTCTGGAATCTTTAACTCTCAAGGATCATCAACAAATTCGAAACATTCACAAACGACACTAAGCAATCATTCTAAAAAAACTCACATCGAATAAAAAAACCCAATCTCACGCAAAATTCGAACGACAAAACGTGAACGAACCTCAACAACCGACCGATCGATAGCACGTTGACTAGCGAAGCGAACACGCAATACACACAAGAAGGAAAAGCGTCTATCGACACAGACATTTATCCTTATGTACACCTATTTACATATAGCTGTATCGGGCAATAAAAGCGAGTCCGGAACGAGAGCGAATCCGGAATGGGAGCGAAGCGGAAAACGAGGAGGTGAATCCCGACTTTCCCTCTCGCGTTTTCCGGCCAGACGGCATTGGTGTGGGGGAATTTTCATAGATTTGAAGCCGCTTTGAGGCCGTGAGGGTTTCGAGGGGAGGTGGTGTGAAATATCAGCGTATCTCTTTCTCGTTCTGGTTGCCTAATGTTGTAGGGGGTGGAAATATTTTCGTGGATTTTCCTGTGCGGAAAATAATCGTTTTCGATTTTGTCTGGGTTGGATAATGTCATTGAATTGAATATAGAGTTAAGAATGTATGCGAGAGCCTTAGAAGTTAAGAGATACAAGTGTGCATGGTAAAATTTTGAGGAAATCTTTTGAATTGAAGCATTTGAAGATATCTGGGGAAATTATTTGATGATCTTATGACAATAAGCAGCTGATGAAAAAATTCAGAGGCTAAAGCTATGAAATTGAAATAGAAAATAACAGACTTTTGAAAATATATCAAAAAGTGAAAAAATAACCGAAACTAAGTAAGGAAAGGTGGAACTAGATTTTCCGGGGTAAGTTGTTCTGAAAAGAATAATTTTGTAAGGAAAATGATAACAATATTAAACGAAAGGCATAATTAAAGCATTAAATATTGAGAAACTTTTGCAACCATTTTAATTACTCTAGCGACAAAACAATTTCGGAAAAATTCATCCCGGAACTTCCAACCCCACATTCCCCTACTTATAACAGACCAACACTGTCTCCTAACACATCAATACAGATTCTGAAACCGTCAAAAACTTAAAATATCTGCACTCAAATTTGTCACTTATACTCCTCGGCTTCTATTGTCTCGATACACAGATGTGAATTGAGATTCGTTCGATTCAAGGCGACTGGTGTGTTAGTATGTAGTCTCATTCGTAATATTGAAACGGTTTAATTCCGATCGAAATCGCTATATGCATTATGTGAGTCACGTGATGAGGCAGACAGTTTTCGCAGATTGAAACGAGATAAATCAATTGGAAACCGTTTCTAAGTCGTTACGCGAACGTAATTGTAATCCGTTAGCGTTTTGAATGTCAGACGGTAAATAATTAATCGATTTGTCAGCGGAAATGTAAAAATTCGACGTTGAAAGCGAATTATTCGCTCGATTCGAAAGCAACTGAATTGTATTTATACAGTTTAGCAATATTAGAATCGCGTATTGGTATGAAAAAACAGTTTTTTAGCAGTATTGTGGTCGAATTGAAAAAAATCTAAAATGAAACTCAATGTAATGAACAACCCTTCCGAACGAAACCGAAACGATATGAAACCGCACACAACAGGAAAAGGCGGGAAAATCGAGAGTGCAACGAAACGAAAGCGGAAACAACCGCAATCGAGACTGAAAAACGTCTACGCATACAAAACACGAAACTCCCCCATTTATTATGCACCTTTTCCACACCGATTTGAAAAAAATCCATTTAAAATCCATTTAAACATCAATTCTATATCAAATCAACAAATCCGATCGAATCTATAATTTGAAATCAATTTATGAAAAAAATCTAAAAATAAATTAAATCAAAATCGAAAGTGTGATCCGTGCCTAAATTGCGCATACGATTCGTATAATAATAATACACACCAACACTCTCAAACAGATAACGCGAGTGTGTGCGTGCGAGTAAACAGCGAGGAGAGGAAGCGGTGTAGGGGGGGGAGGGAGGAGGAAAAGTGGGCGGAGCTTTTCAATGTCAAGGCGACGCCGCGTCGCGTATCGCCCTCTCGCTCTGACGCCAACGAAGCGAAAGAGACGGAAGTAGGCGAAGGGGAGAGGGGGGTTGCGAGGCGCGGGGACGCGGCACTGACCTGACCCAAGCGAGAGCGCCGCTACCAGGACGGCCGAAAATTCGAGCTGCGGTTGCCAAAATGTTTTGCAAATATTTCAGTTTTTTTTTTTTTTTTGATTAATTTATTGATTTTCTTTTTTGCGCAATTTGAGTTTTGTTTTCGAATTCGAGGTGATTTTTGATTCGTTTAACGTTTGTATAGATGTTTTTATTCGATGTGTATTTGCAGTGTCGAAAAATATAATGATTGATGGTTGTTCGACGATATTTTTTCGTAACGAGATACATTAAAATCATTTATTTCGTTTTAGTGCATTTTATATTTTTGATAAATACTCAGAATTATTTGTTAATCAATCATTTAGATTGAAATGATATTAAAGCACTAAAAAAAAGCCAAATTTGAATAAAAGAAAATCTTAGGATTTTCTACTAACAATTTAATTTGCAACCCCCAATTTCAAATTCATTCAAAATCTGTCGAAAAAACATTTCCGCACACATAAGAAAATTAAACATTCAAAGAAAAATTCACTGGAAACAGAACATGAACGTCAGTATCGGAAAAAAACGCATAACAGCTATAAATACAGCAGATGCATAAGAAACACGTCGAAATAGTAATAAGTGTTTAAACCAACTGAATAAATATTTACAGTCTGGAATTTTCGTCTACGGCCGACAAAGAAGAAAAGCAGCCATTATTAGGTCATTAATCTCGATATTCATTACGTACGCTTTCACGCAATCGAAGCCTGAAAATTTCGAACAGATTCATTATTTCTGAAACTATATGCATGGTATTACAGCATTTCTTGCGCGAAAAACAGCTTTACCTATTTTAAGAACGGCAACATTGTAACGCCTGTATTTATAGCAAAAATCGAGATAAATGTTCATAAAATTTTCCACGATACATGCGGACGAAACGAAAATCGTTCAAACAAAGGATCAACCAAAAAGTAAATCAAAAAAATGAAGAATGTAAGCAAAGACTGAGTAAAGCAATGCGATACAGTAATTGCAGGAAAAAATGGCGGAAAAAAGAAACGAGACTGAAACTAATTTTCCGATGCACCACCGTAAAGAATATTAATGTATTATCAAGATTTTTTCATCAATTAATATTTTTAACATTAAAGTGAAGAAGTAAGCCATAAAGCAAAGACTTCGGAGAGCAAATTAGAGTGTCACTAAAGAGTTCGAATTTAATCGAAACATATATAAATTATATGAATATGCATAAGAAATCACGTTTCTCACATTCAACAATAAAAAAACGAATGCATTGTGCAAATATAGCCATTTTGTATTAGTTGAATTCACATATTAAGCGCGTTTAATGGCAGAAAAAAACTTCATTGCCAAGGTTAATGTTCTGTTCTTTATACCCGTTCATTCCAACGTTCAATTATATAAAATGCAAATAAAAGACATGCATCAGAACGGTGTTTATATGAACATTGTGAGGCCGAGATAAGCAACAACGTATTAATTTGTCTCGCATGTATGCAATTAGATTAGATATGACATTTTGATAACGCTCTGATGTTAAATAAAACACATACATACAGACATAAAAATCGGAACATGTGCACATCTCTAAAGAGAAAAATTCGAGACAAGACTCGAATTTAAATATTTGCGAACGATGTTTACGCAACTAGAGCAATCACATCCCGTTCCATAAAATATCAGTTAAATTGCATATTAAACATAAAATTTCATTTTAAACGATAGATACACAGTCTATTTTCAGTAAAAAACGTAAAAAAAGATACATTTTCTAATATGACGTTGAAATTATGACTTATGAGCCAGAATTTTGACAGTTGGTATGACGCCCGTGTAGACGAACTATTGGAGTCAACACCACATAAATGGCATAAAACGTCATTTAAAATATACTCTACTATTCTGAAGATTAATTTACTTTGAATAATTCGTATTCCTTGAGGCAATTTGATAGAAAAAAATCTTAAGGTAGAGACATTGATACAAGTATGAAATTGTTATCAATCATGCTTTGAATGCAACCAATTACGATGACCAACTAATATGTCGTAATGGATAGATTATCTAGTTATGACCAATTTTGATTAAGGACCAATTGAGGAAGTATTCTTTCTCACGTCTTTTACGTCCGTAGAGATTTCAGGCATGGTGCAAAATGGCACCGAAATTCGGTAAATTGCAGCAAAAAGTCGCGAATGCATCACAATATGCATACAATCGGTCTATCTATGTACATTGTCTCGGTCGCTTAGAGGACTATGTAAATAAGAATTATGCATTTGGTTGGAAAAAAAAAAAGGTCGCAGACAAAATTAATGAGAAATTAAACGATTGCAATTCGGTTTAATTTTGGACAGAATCGATCGGAGCATTCTTAATTCGGTACAAGGTCGAGAATGCTACAAATTGAATAATTGTCTTCGATGAGACGATTTTTTTTTTTGGATTTTCTCATGCTACTGTCTAATCAAAGTCTTTTAAAAACCTGCAGGACTCGATTGAAATTTAACGAGGTTAAATATTTTTATTGGATCCGGTGAAAAATTTCCTGTTTAACTTCATGACTATAACAGTTTCATAGAAACGGTTCATTTGTAGGACGAAATGTGATGCAAAATGCATGGAATTTCAAAGGTTACGCGAATATCGAGTCTGCATAAAATTGAATCGATGCATTTTATCTCACATTACATCAGCGACAAATTGTGCAAAAAAAAAACTCGAATACATGAAAACATTTCAATCCAAACATAAAACGACGAGATTATAAAATAAAACAATCCCGCAATAGATACAAAATTAGTTTTATCAGTTTGAACTTAATGAAACAAAAATAAACATGATTACATTCCCCAACGTAACGAGCATCATTTTTACACGCAGAGATAATCTCACTTTTTTCCATGATTTATTCCCAATCATAATTGACTACGAATAAGAGACTAAATTATATGAATACACATAATTTTTTATTTAAGAGCAATTACGCAATTTGGCTCAGCGGGACACTGGAGAGTCGTTCCCGTGATACAATATCGGAAAATTAGTATCACGCCGAGAGTCTGGATACACAAAAGGCTAGATCGAGCCTATAAATAAGGCTCGACCTTCACTCGAGCGTCTCCGGGGTGTGTACGCAGCCCCTGACCTACGCAAGTAGAAAATCGATGTGGCCCGCCGGGGAGACTCGGTCTCTACTCCCACGCAAATCCCGAAAATGTTTCCTACAACGTATTATTATAAGTGTTCGACGTGGAGACTCTAGAGGCCAATTAGTGTAAGTGTGTATGATTTGATTTTGAGAAATTTTTATTTTAAGTTGAAAATCGAAGAAATAATGGAGAGTTTATGAATGTAATTATGTAATCCATGGCAATCTTTCTCGTGTGGCCATCTTTCCCGTATGGCCATCTCTCATGGAAATATTGTAAATCAAAGAAATGTTGGAAAATTGTTGACATATCGAAATTTAATGGCAAAAATAATTAATTGGAGATCGAACGTCATCAAACATTAGCGACTCTATTCACTTATTGAATCAATATCAATACCTCACATTAGTTTTCAATTATCATAATTCAAATTTGTTACTTATACCGTTTATCTTCTAGCGTGTTCATACATAATATATTCAAATAAGGGATAAGATTCGTTCGGAGATGTCTCTTGATGTATCGTGCCGTTAAACTGATTTTGAATTTGATAGACTTTTGTTTGTTTTTTCACAGACGTCGAATAGATTAGTTTTTTCATATAAAATTCGAAAAAGTCCTTGGTTAAGAACTAGTTTTATGTGTTGGATTTAGCTTTTTTTCGCCATCGTCCTAGATGTTGAAGTAACGTAATATCGCGTTAGCTGTTTCAGTTTTCTTTTGTTCGCTTAACAAGTTTGTTTCAGCCAAGTGACTAGAAAAAACGAATCTGAGATTATATCACACTAAAAAATATAATTTAATTATTAGATTTAATCAATATTTTACACGAATATTTTCATATTGATTTCAAATATTTCTAATGGAGTACAAATTGACCAAATATATTTTTTTCTAGTAAAAATGTAAAAAAAAATATTTTAATGAAGATTTTATAAATGTTAAATTTCTCGAATCACAAAATCAAAACCCCAAAATAAATCATTTATACGAAAAAAAAAACCCTTTCTAACCTTCCAATCTATCACAATCCAAACGGCACAATCGACCGTTAAATCAAAACGTCTACGAAAAAAAAAAACCCCCAACGCGTAATAAAATTTATTTATACCGCCGATTACCATGAACCAAATGCATGCACATACGAAACAAACGCCGACTAGAACCAAATCATAAAAAACTCAAAAAAAAAATAAGACCACGTTACACTAAAACCCCGATAAACGTCGATTCGAAACGAGAGCCGAAGTCGTTCCGCGTTGGCGTAGGTCGCGAACGGTTGCCGTAGGTCGCGCACGTTCGTTGGTGTAGGTCAAAAATGTGTCGATCGGTTCGATTTTGGGTTTTTTTTGGGTAAAAAAAAACAAATATGGTAAATGGAGGGTTTTTTGGGTAGATCTTGATCCGTTTTAATGTATGGATTATTCGTCTGGAGGCTTCGGGACGCGTAAGGATTTTTTGATTCTCACGCTTTTCCTGTGGGAAACTTTTATGTTTTAATGTTTTAAATCTATTGTAATCGATTTATATGCTGTATTTTATGAATTTTTATATGGTTTTTTACATAAAATATTTTTATATAGGGTTGTACCAATATCAATACTACATAAAAAAAAAATTAGTGACAAATAAAAATAAGCGTTACGTGTGCAATATTATTTTCGGCTGCATTGATAAGTCTCGTGTGCGAATACATACATGTAATTATCGGTGTTTTTTCCTGAAGCGCAGATTTTTTTCGGCGTTTCAATATTTTTCAATATCTAGGTGCAAAGTACATTGTCCTCGTTTGACTCGTAGATAAAGAAAAAAAGGAGTCGACGATTTGTTTATCGTTGACCGATAAATCTCAATGACATACGTAGAGCATTGGTGATTTGGGCGGCGATTAAATTCGCTTAGTTCTCCTAGTCATATAATATAATATTATATGTGAATGCAACGCGAAAATCCAATGTATACAATATGACATGATAAAAAAGTATTATAGTTGAGTAAAATTTGCGATAGTGAAAATAAATATTTGATAGGTCTAGCTTTTTTTTTTTTGATTAAAATCATTTTTTTTGTTTCGATGTATAATATCTTATTGATATCCTTAATGTTTTTTATCGACTGATTAAAATTTGTATGTATTTATAGATCTAATAAAAAAAAATTAAGTTTACGAAACAAAGAATTTATTCAAAATGGATGTTCATTAAGTTAAATTGACATTTAAATAAATCGATAAAATTTTATCTTAAAAAAATATATAAATCATTTTTTTTAATTAATGATAAATCAATTGAAAAATAATGCATATCATGAGAGTTCAATGAAATTAAATTTTGTTATTTAACTTGAATGAGAAAGTTTTCCGTTTCAAGGTTGAAAAAATCCAATTTGAGTCGAATGTTTTTCAGTTTTTTATAACTCAAAAAAATGAATCAAATTATAGGAAGATTCATGTTTTCAAAAAAGTCTAATTCAACTGGAGTATTTTCGATTTTTTTTTAACTCAAAAAATGAAACAAATTATAAGAAGATTCATATATTTTTTCAAAAAAGTTCAATTCAACTGAAATATTTTAATTTTTTTTGTAACAAAAAATGAATCAAACATAAAGATTCACATGTTTTCAAAAAAGTCCAATGCAACTGTTATATTTTCAAATTTTCGTGACAAAAAATGAATGAAATATGAAGATTCACGTTTTAAAAAAAAAATTAATCAAATAAAAAATTACATAACTTTAAAACGAAAAACTTAAAAAACTAGCTATATATCGAAAGACGCCTTCAAGGATTCCCATGAAAATCCTCCCCCGCGACCGCAATTTTCTCTCAATTTCCCCCACAATCAAAAAAGTCCATCACCTCGACCTTAAATGATTCGATTAGCAAACTAATTGGCTTTCCCCATCGTCCCGGGGACACCGAGTCGGTGTTAATGTCAACCGTGAAAGGGTAAACCGTAGGACACGACAAGATTGATCGAGATCCGCTCTCCTTTTTTCATTATTTGTATAGGCAGGCCACTATTTATAGGAGACGACTGGAGCCAGGAGTTCTTTCGGGATGACAGCACAGGACGAAACAAGGACGTTCGAGGGAAAGCGTTGCTAAGTCTGAAGTGATGGATTTTTTTTTATTTTTGGGTGTCGATTTATGGGTTTTGTAGATGAATTGATTTTTGAGTCGATTTGAGTTTTTTTTTATTGATTGATATGAATTCGGATTAAAAAATAATTGAACGAAAGACAGTTGTATGTAAAAATATGTGGTGATAGCTGATTTTTACTATCTATCAATTGATTTTTCATAATAAAATGACTCAATCAATTCTTTTCCTCATTTCATATTAAATTGACATCTAACATCCATAAATCGATCAAACAAAAAAAGCTATCAAATCGACTTCCTCTTAAAAAAAAAGGATTTGTGTATTATCCAGGTGGGGTTATGCTAGATTACGTTTAAGGTAAAGTTGTCATCTTTTTCGGTTTAGATCACATAATAGGTCAGCTTGAGTTACGTTATAGATCAGTTTAGGTTATGTTATAGATCAGCTTGGGTTACATTTTAAGTAATCTTGGGTTACGTTATAGTCAGCTTGAGTTATATTAAGGTCGGATTGGGTTACATTATAGATCAGCTTGGGTTATGTTATAGGTCAGCTTCGGTTACATTTTAAGACAGTTTGAATGACGTTATGGTCAGCTTCAGTCATATTTTAGATCAGCTTTAATTACATTTAAGTTCAATCAGATCAGATAAAATACTATGCCAAAAAAGGAAAATATTCGAAAATCAAAAATGAAAACACTTTTACAATACAAATATTCATTACCGATCGAATCACTAATATTTCGAATAAATTTCAAACTCATCAATACATTCAACATTTTTTCCTATGTACACTCAAACTCCATACAGACGACAGACATAAAATAGACACGCCACACGAAATCCAACACAGACTTACAATAACAAAACGACCTCAATCCACGCACTAGTAGCGAAATAAAAGCGACACTGACGTAATATCCAGACTATACACAGATAATAGGAAACGAGGCCTATCCCAACGAATATCGCATGGAGCCCGCCCGGAGACAGCCGCCCACGCCCTCCTCACGACGAGCTCTTTCCACGACCCCGGGGGGCGCAGCACCCACACCACCAATGGGGGGGGGAGGGGGGCGACTCGGTGGCGATTAATGTTCCGGGGGCCCAACCCTCGAAAGGAGCGGGGGAATCGGGAAGCTTGCCAGACTAAAGTGGTAGGAGGGTCTGTGTCGATTGGTGGAATTTTTTTATTTCCATTTTGGAGGTTTTATTTATTGTCTGAGCGTGTCTGCGGATTATTGTAATCGATGAATATTTAATGAAAAAAATAGATTTTTAAAAACTCGAAAGGGATACGAGTTGTTTTGAGAATGAGCTGAGCGTGAATTTGGAGGAAATCGAGTGATTTGATAATTCCAAATTCGTTTGTATTCTTTTGTAAGAAGGGATTCCTGTACACAGCTCGATTTCGGCGAAATTGTCTCTTGTTCCTTTTGGTCTTTCGGTAGTTATATAAATATTGTTGTGTTTAATAAAATTTAATGATGCATATTTATGGTGGCAGATTTAGCTGTTCGTGTGCAAGATTTTATGATGTTGGACGTTATTGTTTGTTTATTGCGTTATCGTGTTTGTTAATGTGTATTATGTGTTAGTTTGTTAATTAACTAATTGTAAGTATTGCTTATCGAAAATAAATGTATATAAAATCAAGGTTGTCTTGTTTAATGGAAGAAATCATTATTGAAAAAATATAATTGTGTATAGAATCGTATAAATACCAAAATTGGAAAATTAATTTGCTAAATCTTTTGTAAACAGCCTTGAACATCTTACGAATTTATATAATAGCGAAAAATTGAAACATACATAGATCAATTTTGGAATAGGCGACGCCCACATTAAAAAATATCGAATCGAATATAAATAATTTTCAATATACCCAGAAGATTTTCTATAAAAAAAGAATGATAGAACTTAAAAAAATGCAATCAAATTCTAAAAAAACGCAACATGTAAAATAATCAATGATATCACAGCGATTGCATCGAAAATTGCCAGAAAAATTAAAGAAAATAAAACAGCACTTGTTTTCAAAAATATGCCAATACTTTAAATATAGATCGAAATAAACAACTCGAGAAAAAAAACAATAAAGATCACACTTATACTCGTAAAAAAATGAATCGGAAGATTTTTTTTCGATAAACGAGTATTTGATATTTGCATCTAAAACCATCGATCATACAGCGAAGATGTCAGAGCGAAGCAACTGAAAAAAGTAGTAGCTTCAGATTTATGAATAACAAAAATTATTTAAAGGTAAAAATTACGATTTTATTTACGATTAAAATCAAAATATAAAAAAGGGCTTTCATATTAGACACCCAAATAGGGATATATCGAATGTATTATCGAACTTCATTACTTCATATCAGAATCATATTCCAGTATCCAACAAGAATCATATACGAATCTACTTGGAAATTAGTGCGAATCTGAAAACTCAAAAAGAAATTTACTCAAAATCATTCAAAACCCAAAAAAAAAACGGAAAACCGCAAAAAAGACAATCCAATCCACATCCTGAAACGCACCAGAAAACGCAACTCGAACTCTCCACCGTACCAAACAAACAAACTAAAAATAAAACAAAAAAAAAAAAAAACAAACAGTTTGAGAAACGTCGACCGTGAATCGCGAGACGCACACACACCGCAGTCGCGATAATAACACGCACACACACACACACACACGCAACACTCGTATTGAGTGGTGTGCGTGTGAGAGTCGCGAGTGTGTGCGCGCCGCCACTAGTTCACTGTCAAGGCCACGGCGAGTCGCGCGGGGCGGAAGGGGAGCGCGGGGCGGACGGCGCGGGGGGAGTATCGAGCGCGCCACTCTCGGTTTCTATGCGCCTCCCCCCCCCCCCTCGCGGCCGCTTTCCCCTTCCGCATGTATTCGCGTCTCGCTTGCGGTTTCTATGTGGGGTATGGCGCTGTCTCTTTTTAGTGCCGTTTCGGTTCGGGTCGTCTCGTGAATGTTCGTTTGTCGTCGGCCGGTAGCGGCGCGCGCGAATTCGGCTTGGTATAGGTTAGGGACGGATGAAATTGTGCAAAACGGCGGGCATATAGACAAAAGGTGATTTTTTTTTTTCAGGTTTTTCCGTTATTCGTTTTTAGTTTGGGAGCGTTTTTTAGTGATGATTTGATGTTTTAAAAGTGTGAAGTGCGTTTTTATTCTGTCAAAGAAAATGTATGAAAATTGAAAATTTTATGAATTTTTTACTTAATTAAAAGATTTCATTCTGACGCAGTGGAGCGTTTGTTTAATTAATTACAGTATCGCATAATGACGTCTTTTTAAAGAGAAAAATAATATTTAGTGAAACAAAAATGTTTGCAGACTGATGAATTAGTCTGAAAATGAGCTTTGTTTCCGTTGCGTCAGCCACAGCAATTTTCCGCATATTTTGATTACATTACATTTTCACTACCTAACGAAATGAGCATGAATATCACTTTAGACTAAAAATCCTTGATCACACTCAAATTAACCGAATTTTAAATTCAAATAAAATCACAAAACTGGATTATTGAGTACAAAAACTTTTAGATTTAAACAAGTATACACGAAATCGACCATATTACCGTATTTCAAATTGAAAAATATTAAAATTTAAAACAAACGACCCACGATCGTGATATGATTTGCATGAACCGTCTGAGATCCCATGCATCGTTTTAAACACATACACATATACCAAAGATCGAATCGTTCGTAATGAAAAAACCAAACAATAAACATGTCGCAATAGAACGGAAGAAAAAAAGTCGAATTCGCATTCGACAAAGCGACATCAACAGTAGTACCAATTGCCGAATTAGCATCTGCCTCCGGTGCGATCTAAATCAGGAACGACACAATCTTTCAATAGAAGTCTTTTTATCTTAGGCGAGTGCATACAACTTCGATATACGTAGACGATATTTATAACAGATGAAAGATGATTCATATCTTCGCTCACATGCACTGATTTAACGATTCGTACGTTGAGAGATTTATGATTTTCATAAAATCTCCTAACGTACTTAGTTGTCGACGTTTAATATGCACGTTTCAAAGTCAAGGATTTTCTTGCGTAACTATTTACGTATGCTAACGCTACTTTGATTCTTTTTTAGTAAATATTGTGTCGAATGAGACTCGAGTTACATCCCTATTTGAGGTAATTATTTACATTGAAGTAGTACGTAATTGCATCTCGTTTTGTGTTAGATCATAATGCAACAAGGTTGCACACGCCCGACAGGTAAATTGCGCAAGTGGACTAATTAAAATAGACGATCGTGCAGTCTCAATCGAACGATAATAATACATAGTTAAATTGCGATAATACAATTTGTTGATTGAATGTTGAAAAACGTGTGCAAATTAAAAATCTTCATATGAAGAAATTATTTCATTGAAAGAAAATTTTCTAACTGGAAGAAAATTTTCTAGTTGGAAAATACATTGTATAAAGAAAATTATCCAATAGGAAGAAAATTTTGTATGTTTACAAAAAAATGTGCTCTTGAATTCCTTATATTAGATTTTTTATACAAATGACAATAATTACTATAAACAGACAATATCAAAGTGCATTTTTTTTCACGAAGGCATTTCTATGGATTCACAACTGCACTATTAAATGTGAATCACGTGTAACGTTAGAAAATCCGACATTGTGGCAAATCGAGTTGGCAACACAACAACCCAACATTTGCAACTATTTACTTCAAATACGTAAAAAAAACTTATTTTTATGAGCCACGGTTTACTTTGAGAGAAATGCAAATAAACGCCTTCAAACTCTTAGTATAACAAGAAACGATTAGCGAACCTACTATTTCTAAGTATTAATGAACCTACTTATTGCTTACTATTAATTAGCAGTATCGAAATGAATGAATTGAATTGTACTTTTAAGCTATGAATTTAAGAAATCTGTACCATATTCCAGGTAGACTGAATGAATATAAAAAAAAATGAATCATTGAAGAGATTAGAGATTTTCAGCAATGATCGAAAGCGTTTCAGCATTATGCGGCACAGTGTATGTTTTGTGACATCATCGTCGCGGTTTGCTTGCGCAACGCATTATTTATATTCCATGGTCAGGGACGAAGCTGATGACGCCTACTGGTCTCCAGCCGAGGCTGCTGCTGCTGCTTTATGTCCTAGACAGCTTCAGACGATCGTGTTTACTTACGTGTCGTAAATAAGGCACTGTGTCGATTCACTTACCTGCGAACAAAAAAAATACAACTTATCAATAAAACAGTACTGTTTTGTGTGTCTGTGTGTCCGGAGTAACGCTATAGCAATGCACTAACTCATTAAGATAATTACTTTGTGGAAATGTTTGATGTAATTTAAATGTATTATGGAAAGTCTAGACATATATTTTTATATTAAAGAGATTTAAATCTATACTATTCTAGATCAGCCATTATTGGAAATGAAAGCTTGCATTCGTTCGAAGCGAAAACATTCAGAATTCGATAACAGCCAAAATTTATTTTTTGAAAAATTCAAATTGCACGATGACGACGATTTGGCACAGTTTTCTAGTTTTCGCAAATTGTGTCGCATGAAAATATGCAAGTTTCCAAGATTATACACTCCGCTTTGTGGGTGAAAATAAAAAGGTTGAACGACCCATTGAAAAACTGAATAGGTAGACTTCATCTAACGATCTGAATCATTAAGCAGGTATAAAATAGGGTAAAATGAGAAAAAACTCAAATTGTAATACAAAGTAATGCCGGAAAATTCGATGAAAACGAATCGAATAAAAAAACAAATTTGATTTACATCTAGATCCAAAATGAAAAATATTAATGAAAATTCAATTATTTACATTACAATACGTTCTAAAGCGACTTTTAACGTTTCATGCTAGAAAATCGACGATTATCATTAAATTCGGCCTTCGTACAACACATGAGAAAATCCATCACACACCACATTATGGCGGTCGTATAAAAATCGCAACACGACTACATACTTACATTCGACATGGAAAATTAACGGGTTGAATCATTATAGCGAAATATGAACGAGTGAAAAATGCAAAAGATGAAAAAAAAATGCGAAAATGGCTATTTCTATAATTAAAACAGCTGAACACATAAAGGAAAGTGGTGAGTTTTCAAATATGAAGTTGCAATAAGCGAATGCATTCTTTAATAAATACTTTTCTTGATTATATTTTTAAATTTTATATATTAGATTGCTTCAATAAATAAATGAGGAAGGATTCTCTTTTGTTGGTAAAGAGAATAAAATAGTGATATCATCGTAAAGATAATGTTGATTGGCATAATTCGCAATTGCAATACATTGTAGTTGATAACACAGTTTTATTTATCTATCAGACATTGACATTGAAATATAAATCCTTGTGTTATAACAGCAATTGAAAAAAGTTCTTAAGTTATGTTAGAAAAATAAATTCGTTTACTATTCAATCACAGAAGTTTAATGACTCAATATAAAATTCATGTGTTTTTAAGAATACTGCTTATTTCAATGTTGTGTTAATTTTAAATTCTAATACCCTGCATGCACTCTAACTGAATAATATTTGCAATTAAAAAATCTAATGTGCATTTTAACGGTTCGACTGTTTCATGCTTTATGTATTTCTCGACTCAAGTTTTAATTGATTCGAATAAAATGCTTAATGCACAAAATTAAAAAAAATAATAATAATACAATCGATTCATCTAAAAACAAAAATAAATCACATAACAATAACGCATTCTTAAGAGACTTGCAGTATCTAATCAGAACGCACACACAATCGATTCGGATGAATCTAATCTATCACAAAGCAAATTTATTCAATTAATTGAACTCGTACACGAAAACAGATACATTTCATAAGCGAGCAGACATTTTGCTGATAAAACTGCATGTTTTCATGGCCAAACGAAACGCTAACATCCGATAAGGCGTATCAGCGACAGTTACGTTCCTGTTCTGTTTTCGGCAAACGATTTTAAGAACAAAGAAAATTCGACACGGACTTGACCTACGTCAATATAACTTTTTTCATAAATAAATATATTGATCGTAAATTAGATTCGAATATGATACGTGAATCGACTGCGCCAGTTACGTCTCGTAACGTGACGAGTTAATGATGCATAATTTAAGCGATTTCGCCATCGATCCGATTGTAAGTAGTTTGTTTTAAATCGATTTTTATCGTTTCGCAATTGCATTATGATAAAAAATTGCAAATTTTTATTACCGCACGATTCCGGTTCGGTAATAAACAGATACGTAAGAGCGACTTAATATGAAAGAGAGCAATTACCGTTATCGCAATTATAAACAGAGAAACAATGTATTCAACTTCGGTAAAGTCTACGTGTTGAAAAAATTCGAAAAGTCGTTCTGATTTATTTATTGTATGTGGGACTATGTGTGTTTTATCTCACGTGAGAAGATAATGTGCGCTCTCGAGTTTTTCAAGCCTTGACCTGACGCAATAACAAACTATGTACGAAGCTAAATTCGCATTCTAAATCAGCGGTTTGAAACGCATTATAAATGGGAATCGTAGCACTACGATTAATCTCGAACGCTACTTAGCTGCGAGAATCGTAGCACTATGATTCACCTATTTATCGTTCGAGCAATATTGTTATTTTCCACCTGCTACGATGCAGTAACATGACAGACGTTTTACATGATTTGGATAGAGAACTTTGAGTACGCTACTGGCAATTGGTACCTCTTTTCTAGAATTGATAATAGAATAAATTTTCAGATACCAATGGTTATTCGAAGGCTGAAACGTATACCTAAAGTAAGTAGCTTTAAATGAAAATCGTATCTATGACACGTACGATTTGTAAAAAAAAAAATAAACGACTCAGCAACCGAATTCGTAGAATTATCCCCTATGCATATCGAAACGGCGATGATGTAAGTGCCGTTAAAACTGGGTCAAGGTTCGGTTTTCTCCCATGTTATATTCAAAGCTAGCTCTTACGGCTGCATTATTAAAAAGCCGTGTGCAACTTAAAATATTGACAAATCACATTTTTTTCTTTCTAAAGTTTAATCAAAAATCGATTTATACGGAAAGTGTCTTGAACGTGAACCCGCACTAGACCGTGACACCAGACCGTGAACCATTGCAATCGTTTCAATTGCGCAACTGTTTTTTTCTTGCGTTTGTGTACATTAATGAAAAAAGAATGTATTTAAACAGTGTTTCATGTAAAGCTATTCGGTAATTGGATATGCATAATTTAATTTTGAATAATGCATCCTTTTCAATTTCATACGTATAGATTGTACCTTTGAGAAACTGTAAAGGAATTTTATTTAAATCAAAATTATAACTTTGTATAATGAAAATTTTAAATGGTTAAAATATAGCGAACGACTTTTTTTCAAGCATACTAAAATTTATATCACAGTGAGTCACGAGATTGTGTCGCTGACCGAGTTGCACAAGAGCCAACAATAGGTACACACGAACGTTTTCAGGTCGCGAAATTCGCGTGAATTTCAGCACAAAACCGATACGAAACAGTGAAGAAAATTAAAATGCGTTAAAGTTCGAAAGAGTCACGTACTTCACGATAGCGATGCGATGTTTTGAAAGCGATTATAAAAAGCGCTCGTATGGAAAAACCATAGTTGAGTTGAAAATTCGTGTCGAAGTAAAATGAGATCGTACAATGTAAGTACGTATGTAATTGCCGTTTGAAATGTTACTATCGGCATGATTGTCGACCTAACCCAACTTGAGTGGAAATGTAGCTCAACCTGGTTTAGGTTGATGTAGGATCTGTTGTTGAATGAGTCTGCGTCGCAATCGTGAGTTATGAAATTAAGATACGCACATCGCATAAAATTCAAGGCTCTCAAAGGTATATTATCCAACCGTAATAAAAGAAAAAGAGAAGGCGAACTCGACTGACCGCAATAATCTGAGGTCGCGCAAGCCTCGAGGGATGAAAGACCTATAACACGTTGAAGTGCCTCCGTTTCGAAACGCACATATCTTTTATCGTGTACAAGACTGGGGGTTCGTAAAAAAAGCTAGACATTTTTATATTATTTCATAGACGCGATAATCGATCTAGCTTGAATGAGACTAAAAGTTTTTTTTTCTCACATGTGAAGGACTAGAAGCAAGCATTTAAATGAAAGAGGTAATGGCAGTATGTAAACGAACTTTCAAATCTAACCTAACTAATTTGTCTTGTTTTATGTCAATGGGACAGTACACAAGTACCAAAAAGTGCACATTCTCGTTTTCTATCTCATTCCCAGAGGTGTACCGGGAAGTGGCAACGACTCTAAGCCAAGAATCTAGGATTTTCAGATAAGAATTATAAAGTTATCACATCCAGTTTTTCAAACCTAACCTGACATAACCAATTGAAAGTCGAGCAGATGAGATAGCAGACAAATACCAAAAGCCACACAGCCTCATCCCCTATCGCAAAATTGTCCCGGGAAGAGGCAACGACTCTGAGCCAATAACCTAGGCTTCACAGACGAGAATTCTAGTGTAATCGCACCCAGTTTTCCAAACCTAACCGACTAAAAATCATGCAGATGGGGCAGTACACAAGTACCGAAAGCCACACAGCCTCGTCCCCCATCCCGGAGGTGTCCTGGGAAGCGGCAACGACTCTGAGCCAACAACCTAGGCTTCACAGACGAGAATTCTAGTGAAATCACATCCAGTTTTCCAGACCTAACCTACAAAATATCATGCAGATGGGGCAGCACACAAGTACCGAAAGCCACACAGCCTCGTCCTCATCCCGGGAAGTGGCAACGACTCTGAGCCAATAACCTAGGCTTCACAGACGAGAATTCTAGTGAAATCACACCCAGTTTTCCAGACCTAACCGACCAAATATTATGCAGATGAAGCAGTACACAAGTACCGAAAGCCACACAGCCTCGTCCTCATCCCGGGAAGTGGCAACGACTCTGAGCCAATAACCTAGGCTTCACAGACGAGAACTCTAGTGAAATCACACCCAGTTTTCCAGACCTAACCGACCAAATATTATGCAGATGAAGCAGTACACAAGTACCGAAAGCCACACAGCCTCGTCCCCCATCCCGGAGGTGTCCCGGGAAGCGGCAACGACCCAAGAACCGAGGCCCGGCAGACGAGGCCCGTGGTGTGAGCGCATCCAGTCTCTTCCAGACGGGATCCGGAGGGAGGCCCTCTTCCACCACGTCGCGACGTCCTCTCCCACACCCTCAACAACGAGGGATGCCGACCGGCCTTCACCCTCGAGCCTGGCAGTCGGCAGACTTGCGCACACCAAGCGCAGGCCAGACTGGCCCGGTATCGACGGTGTCTAAAAAAGCGTAATCGAACGTAACCGACGATTGGGTTATATTATAACGTAGATGGGGTCGCTTTTCTCGGCTCGGTTGTCTGGTGTGAATTGAGAGTTAGGTCAATGGATGTGCGGGGAGGTAAATCTTATCGGATCTGTTTGGGGCATGGTGAGAATATCGAGCAGAGAAAGGACGTTTGAGGAAGTTTTAAAGCGTATGTGGTTAAGCGAATGTATGTAATCCAGACTGGTCCAGTATTAAAAGTGTCTAAAAAGAAGTAACCAACGTCTTGTTGTGGGTTGTGGATGTGGTTGCTTTTCTGAACTCGATTTTCTAGTGTGAACGATCGTAGATTTGAGAGGTGGGTCAGTGGACACACGAATCTATTTGGGGCACGGTTAAGATCTCGAGCAGAGAAAGGACGGTTGAGAAAGTTTTGAAGTGAAATCTTCGCACTCTCAGAAGGATGTGGTTAAAGTTGAAGTTGAATGGATACAGTCTATTTTCCGATGCGGAAAAGCTTGCGGTTTCTCGCTAGACCTCTGATCTAACGCTGATCCAATTGCATCCAAGGACGACGCATTGTGCATTATATGCACCGGTTCTTCGAAGTGCATCCGCGCAACGAACGGAAACGATACACACGTGCTTGCGTCTAAATTTGAATACAAAAGGCGACCCCGTACCACTCGCATTGAACGCACAACGACAATAATCCCTGACATTCGCACCGAGAACGGTTCGAATGATTCGTTCGACGTAATTTCAATGTTTTATGGTGATTTTTAGCTTTGAAATTAGATTTGATGTTAGATATATTGGATGTGTTTGTTACTTAATGTTTGTTACTGATGATGATGATGTGTGTGAATATCTCAATATTTGCAGTCGCTCTAACTGCATATATCCAGGTCAAATTTGAATTTTTAAAATCGTCACATATTTGCAGCATTAACCAATAGTAAGTTCGCTTATCTCCTCTGAAAATCTTCACTAAACATAAATATTATTTTTCATATGCGTATAAATGAATTAATATATAATAAAATAAATTAAATTTCGATAGTTTTTGCCACTGTATTGCTCGAGGCTTAAAGCAACGCTCGTTTTAATAAGATCGATATCGGCGGCTAATTAATAAATAATGAGTTCTCGTGTGCAGAATGGTAATCTAAAAAGTGCTCAAGGTGCATTCGATCGATTAAAACATATTCTACACTGTAATCGGTATGGCTAAAAAGAGAACGTACGTCACACGAAAGTATTAAACACACACAATCGAATCGAAGAGCTATAAACACATTCGATTCATAATAAACAATCAATACGAAAATAGTTTAATTAATCGCCTATTCATATTCAAACGCCGAAAACTTTACCAAGACCTAACCCAACACGACCAGCCTTGACCTCAGAGACACTAAAAGAAAACTTCGCAGTATTTTCGATTCGAAAAGCGTTCAAAAAATCAACTTACGCAAGAAAAACACAATCACGTGCAATAAAATGTCACACTATCGGACAAAAACACCAGCTCGCATAATAAAAATACGAATTCGACCGCGATAAGAAGAAAAAAGCGAGACGAGCTAAATGCATGCATATTTGAAACATCTAAACAAGTTCAAAATTTCGAAGTATAGGCCTTATTACCAGAGTAGGAATGAACCAAGTATTTTGAAAAGAAACAACAGCAAAACAAAACTATCTCTTTCATACTCATAATCTATAACGCGCGCGAAAGAGACATACAGACATATTACAATGCTTTCGCAGTGTGACGTAATGCTACAAATTTATTCACAGATACTACACAATTGAAACGTGTAAATGTGTGATTCGTTCCAACTCTTGTAAAAAAAACGATGTAAAGAATCAAATACTAACAACAGTTTCCTACCGAATAACAATTGCTATCTGATTCTACCGTTGCTTAAAGGCATCGATAACGAATCCTTAAAAAATGCAAACGAACAGACGACATTATGCCACACCTTATACAATTCGCACATAGAGAATGAAAAACAAGAAAACTCACGAAAAACAAGCGAAGAAAGTGAGTCAAGTTCGACCTTACGAAGAACGCACCTACGAAAATATAATAATAATCGCATTTGGCCAACGACCCCAAGTTCGACACAGTGTGCACACATGCGCGTTCGCATGCGAGAAACTCGCACACACACAATCTCGTTGGCTCCGCATTTAAGTATTTTAAATATATTTTTAAAATAGATGCATCGAGACGTATGTATAACCGATTCGTAAACAAGATCGCTTGCAGAATTTTCGTTTTTCGAACGGAATCTTGGCACAATCGGCTGGAAGGTTTTCAGATCTACTAAAGAAGTTTTGAAACTTTGTATTAACGTTCATCGGTTTTGTGCATATTGTGAAAATGTCAATGTTTTGCAAATCTTTCGAATGGAAAATCGGAAAACTGGAAAATCTTCCTGTGCATATAAAATTTAAGCTTTCGGTGGAAATATTTCAACGATAAGTTTGAAACGTTTGATATATACGAAACTGGTTTTTTCGATTCCGGTTTATCGGTCCCTAGTTTGAATTTTGTAGCCATGAAATTTAAGCGCACATTTCGAAATCCCGTTCGCCTTTTCATTAATGAGCTAAAATTATAGACCAGAATCGTTTCGGTGCATCTAAAGAACAAAGGAAAAATGTGTTCACGATTCGAGTAAAATCCGAAAAAAAATCGCATAAACGCTATTTTCAGATAAATTTATATCATGATACGGCAAATGCATTTAAGCATAATATCGGCCTTGAAAGTCTATCGATATATCTATGAAACGATTGACATATTTATGATCAAAACGGAATTTGAACGCTGATAAAATAGACAGTGTGGATAAGTGTTGCAAAATTGCAACTTTTCAATACTGCAGACAGAAAATCGACTGAAATATTCATCGATCGAACCTAAACTAAACGATCATTGATTTGCAGATCTGATGAAAAATTCAAACCGAAAAAATCGATCGTATATGAAAACCTTAAAAACTACATGGTATAAATGGCAAATTGATTTAAAAACATTCTAATACACATTTCTTCAATTAAAGTAATGATTTTTTTTTCAAAATTTGATCATGTACATTTGCACTCATTAACTTTTAGTATTAATACAATATGACAGATTATGTATTGTATATTTTTTTTTAATATCAGTCATATTTCAAATTCAATCCAACACGATCGAGATCGCCAAAGATAACATTTTCCAAATATAGATATTCAATCGTATCTTATGTAACACATTATTTTCACACACATATAAATCAAACATTCATAAAATCCCAAATATCACAAAAACTTAAATAACACATCCAATCACCAACATATTAAATCAACACACCCAAAATCCAACCCCATATGCACAACGAAACCATCGAATACAATCCAACATAAGAAACGACGAAATATAGTACAAGAGTGCAAACGTCCAACACATATAAGTCCACATACATATTATACATAACAGCATTATGTCCAAACTAAACTAAAACCATACATAACAGTGTGGAACCGAGCTTGGAAGACATCTCAAGGTGGGGTGATCGCCCTGCCCTGGCTTCGTGTTTAGAACACACGCGAAAAAAATGGATAAATATATATATAGAGATTGTTGTGTGTGTATGTTGATAGACTGATACACTCGCGCCACAGTTTTAGAATCTCGGATCCGGATAGCCTTGGCATCTAAATTTCGTTTTCGCGAAATCGGCTCGCGCAAAAAAATGTTGGCGTAGGTAAGGCACTGATAGAAAATAGAACGTGTATCGAGCGATATTAGGATAGGAATGCACTAAAATCGTTCGTCGATTTTAATATTAAAAAAAAATAAATCTCGTTGAGGAATTATGGGTGAAAATGTATAAAATTTTGACCACCAAAAAAAGACCATTTGAATTCGTTTTTTTTTTAAGATGTTAATTTGAATTAAACAGTATTGATTTGTAGTAAAATAACTGTATTATATTCTCACGATGATCCAAAATAATAGCGATAATCAATTTCAACCCCATAATCATTGATTTGCGGTATATGTTGTATTGGCATCAAGAAAATTTTCATAAGAATCATATAAGACCACTCGAAACAAATCAGAAAACCTAAAAAAATAGATTATTCCTAATCTCTGGCCATTTTCAGTACTTTTCAATAGAACAAATAATCACTTTAATGAGACCGGCGAAAATAAACTTTCACCGATTACTAGAATATAACCTCACTATAAACGTTTATATTTCGTACATTTGTTTGGTTTCGAATAAAAATAGCCCGTTTGTGTATAATAAATATGTGAACACTCGATGTCGAGGCATGCACAAGGCGTCGAATATTAATAGTGCATTCTGTATGCAAATGCATACATTAGGAACTTTGTGTTTTTATAACGGTTCAAGGTTTCCGTGGCAAGTGTCTGCACTTTTTTATAAGTTGTCCACACACTCGGCTCATTTTTTGACGTGTGTATTTCTTAGATTAATTTATGGGTTTTTTGGATTTATTCGTGTGATTGAATTTAAAGCGTTGTATACGTTAATGTGGAATATTTATTATATGCTTTTTTTTCAGGGGATGCATTATGCCAAGAATCTGTTTTTCTGTAGAAAAATGCCGGTCTCTTTGAATTTTTATCGTGATAATGTAGTAAATGTTAAGCTCTAAATCATTGAACGCTAAAATTAAATTGCATTCACTATGTCCGAAAAAAAATATAGTATGAAATCGATAATGATCAAGGCTCGAATTGATAAGTTTATAAAAAAGTTTTATTTCCGCAACTATTTAAATAATTTAACGCAAATGAAAAAAAATATATATTTTTTATATAAAACGCAAATTCAAACGGATAAGATAAAAGTCGGTTTCGTTTGGAAGATATTGCATTTCGTGTTCGTTTATCGCCGAACAAAGCCGAATTTTTTTCCACAATTGTGAACGATTTCTTTGTCTTCCGAATCGTCTACGAATAAAACGGAAAATGTGACTCGGAAATCTAAAAAAAAATCAGCATTTATATCTGGTTTAAAAAGTCAGACACATAAAATTAGAAAAATTACCGCGACTCAAAACGGCAGATGCTAGACTTAAACGGTTTGCATAAAAATAACGATAAAATACAATATAGTGACACATGCAAGAAAGCTATAAAAACGAAATATTTCAATACCAAATGGATATAAGAAAAATTCAATGAACTTTATAAACAGGAACTGATGAAAATTAGACTGTAGGGGAAAATGGGGATGCTTGATTCTCAGACATTCAATCGTTTTTGATATAACTTTTTATGGGTTTAAATGGGGGATCAAGTGTTCCCCACCCTTTCCTAATTGCATAATTCGAAAAATATCTAAATTCCAAAATTGTACATTAAAAAATATATGCATATATGGTATCGCAATTAAAAACGTGAGTCACATCTTGCGTCATACGAAATCCAACCCCCGTTAAATCGAAACCGAAGCCAAGTCTCATCGCAACGGTCGATTATATCCTTTATATTTTTCAATCATAAACTAAAAACTGCAATCCGATTAATTAATTAGATTCGATTGCATTTTTTTTCATCAATATTCGAAATCGAGCAACGAATCCGCGACCTCGACAACATTGTCGGTTCGGAGACATTGCGAAACCAATCAGAGCCAATTTCGCAACGAGTCGAAAAATAAATTAAAACGATACGGATTTTTTAACGACATCGTTGCACATGCTCGTCTAGGAAAATTACGTTTCGATATTCAACTTTGATATTATGTCAGCGCGTTTTGATATTTGAAAAAAAGAACAGACTTGATCGATGTTGAATACGAGAGCGAATTGTTTGAGCGGACGCATTGATTCAATATGGAGATGAGTCAAAGTTTGAACAGAGCATCAAAGACATTGCGGTGTTTCATAAATTTATTCATTTTTTTTTAATACAGTTATTAATATATAAAAGTTTTCACGTCATATTGAATAATTTTAATTTCTATTAAGAGTATTTTCTAGCACAAGTTCAGCTTTTTTATATTACTTACAAGAAAATTATTGAACTTGAAATTGAAATTATTCAATTCGAAGTGAAAAACTTATACATAATACAATATGTTCAATGTAGGAAAATTCATGGAGAACTCTATAAGTCAAAAGGTATAATTGCATATGACCAAATTACGAATATAGGGGAAGAATGAAGACGAATTTGATCCTTCTGGGAGACTTAATCTCTCCCCCATTTTGTTTTCGCCTCTAAATTTTATAAAATAAGTTTATATAATGAAATTAAAAGCAAAAAACAAAAGGGGTAATCAATTTTCCCAAAAGGATCAAATACCTCCATCTTCCCCTACATATTCAGAGACAAATTCTGCACTCGAATTCAATGATTTAAATTCTTAACATAGTCCTCTCGGCTTATAGAGTCCTCGTTCACATACAAGCATTTTAATTCCTAAAATGATCAATATTGACGAAGGACCAAATTCATCATCTTCGATCACATATCGATACATCTCATCAATACGGACAATATTATCGATTGGACAATCCCGATTTAGACAAATCTTGAAAAAATCTTTCATCCGTACGAAATAAGATGAAAATAAAAATCGGCAGACATAACAGTGCAAAGACACGAATCGATTTTGCTGAAAAGAGAACAAAACGTGCTGAAAGTGTGCGAACGCTGTATGAAAAAACACACACACACACAGACAGACAGACGTAAGCGTGAAAAAAACGAGACGCTTTCCGTGCGAAACGGCGTCCGCGTTGTTTTGGCACTGACCTTGCGCAAATGGCGGCGTCTATGTGTGTGCGTGAACGTATTATACTTATATATGTTTGTGTGTATTTTATGATATATATATAAGTGTATAAGGAACTTATCACGTAAACGCGAACGTTTTGTGTTTTCTGGTATGGGTTTGGGATATTGCTTGAAATTATTAAATTGTTATGATATAATAGATGTGTCGTTTTTGTGCAAGTGTAAATCGTGAATGTATAGATTGGAGATGATTCATTTTTTGTTGTGTTATGCGAATGCTTATGCAACTCGTTTATGTATGTGGAAAAATAATGTGCGAATGTTAATACACTATTGGATTACTCAATAACTTTGTAAATATGTAGTCTGTGAATCCTTATAATTTTGCACGCATTTCCATCCCAGAAGTGTGTCCTTCGCCATAATTCAACTGAAAATGTTGGACGCGAAATTTTCCAGAATTTTAAGCAGTTTCAAATAACAAAAATTTAAGCCATAGGTGCGAAAATAATTGGACAATAAAAAAATCATAAATCAAATACGAACATACATTCAATACGTGTTAATTAATTAAGATTTATTCAATCAATTTGCATCGGTGCATCCGTGCACAATGCGATTGATATAATACGTTCGAAAATTAATTCAAAAAAATAGTCATACGAATTACGACAGGAACAAAATTATTCACCGACGACCATAGTTCTAAATGCAGACTTCACAAATAAATCGTAATTTACGAAATTCCCAACTTTCCTAAGAATTCGTAACTCGACGAAACAAAAATCCTATCAAACCCAACCTTTCCTCGCAAATATAAATGTGACGCCTAGTAAAAGCCGGTATCGGACTAGGCCGATCTGAAATGTCTTTCGTATGATAGAAGGGATGGTGGATTTCCTTTCGCATTGACCGGGAATCAGGAGCTTACTCCTTTTCTGCTTCAGATCAGCACCCTATTCCAAGAAGATTCAATTCTCCAATTGAAAATCTTATAAGATTTTTATTATAAATTTGAAATACATAAAAACAACTGAATCAATCTGAAAAAACAACGGCACCCAAATTTTCACCTACATACATTTCCGGAACTCTAAAAACATCCGACGTAAAATGCGACGGCTACTAAATAAAAAAAATAAAAAATAAAATAAAAAAATACCACATCATCCATCCAAGTGTCCATCCCGGTGGAACTCTTGGCGAGCTCGAAGTCGATATTGCTGAAGAAGGCGTCGTGCACCGGCGGCTGCTGTTGCTGCTGCACCTGGAGATGCTGATGCTGATGGTGATGGGCGGAGAGCGAGGGTACGGGCTGCGGCTGCAGGTCGAGGTCGAGACGGGGGCGCCCCTCGGCGGCCGCGCCCCCCGCCACCGCCAGCGCGGACGGGAACACGACTGTGTGGTGTGCGCGACGGCGGACGGACGCGCGCGCATCCGTGCGCCTCCGGGGAACGACGGACCGCGTCTGTCTGCCCGCGACACTTTCCGACTCCGAACCCCACTCGCCCCACTCCCCACTCCCCCCCCCACTCTCTTTTCCTCAAACGCGTGCACTTTGTTACCGTACGAGGCTTTTATCTCTATCGTTTTTATTTTGAGATTTTTTATACGATAGCTGAGTAGTACGAGTGATTTTGAAAAGAGCGCTCTCAAAGTTGTGCATGTACCTAACTATTAGATCGAGTGATTTGATGATGCACACGTTTCAAATTCGTTTATATGCCACCGAATATATGAGCGTACATAGAAACGATTGCCGTACTTGACTCGATTTTGGAAAAAAATGTCATTTGAACCTTTTGAACTTTTCAGGTGTCAAATTAAATCGAGTTTAGTTGCGTTTTTTTTTTTATGTAAATTTTAATTCGATCGATTTAGGGCAGGTCTTTTCGGGCAGTCTTCTTAACACGAACTGTCAAAATCTAGGGAACAGAGTCGTATATACTGTATGTAATATGTCTATGTCAGAGGTGAAAAGTCCAGTTTTCAATTCTTTTAGTGCTCGTTCGTTAAATGTATGCCTTATTTTGATTAGTCGTAAATTAGTGCACGGAGGGGAGACAATCGGGGGGCTCGATTCAATGAAAGGGTGCACTATGATTTTATATGACTGAAAATTTTAGCCCAAGAGCGTGTTAGTCTGGATAGTTATTTTTTCTGATATTTCGAATGGGATTCTGATAAGAAAAATTAATATGACTGTTCTATCATCTAATTATTGCCTTTGCACATGCTGACGATCAATTCATTCTTTTACACGAACAATAAGCAAACTTCCAATATTTATCATTATTTCCGTAAAATGACTATAAAATGAATACTCCATACAACTTAATAAATTTCATATTTTCAGATTAACTAACTAACTAAATTAACAGACTAACACATTATAGAGATTTTTTAACCATAGACAAATCATTTATCAGAGACTCCAAACTAAGACCCTACCAGCCCACTACAAACCAAGAAAATACCTCCAGACTAACATATCTGGATTATTACAACCACAACCCTCATCATATATCTGGCACTCCGAACCAGGACCCGCTATTTTTTCCATATTTCGTTCCACCTCGATTCTCATCAGATTCCGACGAGAAGACGATCGGATTATCAGCTTCAGATACGAAATGCAACGCAGCGATAGAGCATCGAAAGCGAGAGCGCGTTTACCGTTGGGCGTCGGGTAATAAAGTCCCTCGGTCGGTGTATATGGTCGCGGCCTTGAACTTGACTGGGTCCGTGCGCGACACCAGGCCACGGACACCCAGACACGTGCGCGCACAAAACCGACGACGACGTGCACTCCCTCTTTCGGCATCGCGTCGAAACACACACACACAATAACGACCATTCACTGCGTCCGTTCGCTTTTATTGTGGAAAAAATCTAATTGTGTGTGTGTGTGCGTATTTTTTGGTTGATCTTTTAATTGTCGATAGGGAACTAGTTTGATGTGAAGTTGTAAAATAAACGTTTGAGACAAAATATGAGATGGTGGGTTTTTTTTTGATTGCATTGCCATTTCGCTCTCGTGTCTCGAATCTCTTCGGACGCGTCCGAGAAGTGTTTGCGGTTTAAGGCTCGGGCCACATGATAGACGTTTTACGCGTGTGTCGATAGAGCTTTTAGTAAGTTCAAGATAAAAGTTTCCTATCGAAACGCGTGCAAAACGTTTGTCATGTGGCCCGGGACTAAACGTTGGTTATGGCGGTCAAACTGTATGACAAAAATTTGGTTGTTAAGCTAATGCAATTACAAGTCACTACATACTCATACCACCATTAACGAATCATCGAAAATCTACGCGAGTGCCAATAAACAATGATGGACGTTTTTCGGCACTCGCACGGATTTTTAGCAGTTCGTTGATGGAAGTATAAATGCACTTTGCGTCAGATCTGCAATGTCTCGAGTAGATTAAATAAAAATCATGTAGGACCACTTGGGGCTATTTGGTCTACAATCAATATTTCAAAAACTAACATACATTTTAAAAAACATCCAAATAATACAGTCATATCTCCAACTACGAACTGTTGAAATTTCAAGGAAAAACAACAGATGTATGTACTGTAGTATGCCTGTATCTGTCGCCCTGATGTTTTGACGGTTCGTAACTTAAGGATTGACGTGTGTTTAATTTATGTTCCAACTAGCTGGCTCTTATTCTTTTTTTTTTTCATTTATTTCAGAAATATCGATCCCTGAACTATTGAATTAAAAATCATTCAATGGTTCATCGATTGGTTGTAGGGTTGATCTTCCGATCGTTAAATTAACCATCATTAAAAATTAGCTGTCAAATAACATTCGAATCGATTGTATTTAATAGAAGTTTATAAGCACAATCTTACAGATTGGAAAGCCAAATTTAAATTTGAAACTTCCTGTAAGTGTAAATAAGACGCTCAGTTTCATCTAGTAGTACTGGTAGTCAACTAGACCGACCTGAAATATGGTGGTAAAATTTGTTTCGTAATCTTAACAAATATCGCTTATAGGTATGATTGAAAAATTTTCTTGTGTAAAATGTGCTACAAAGCTAAAAATGTAATAAATCAAGTGACATTGGAATTTCATACAACACAAGTTTTAATGTTATCACTAAAAATAGTAACAAGTCATAAAATTTACCATCTACAACATAAAATTCATAATTGGGCTAATTCACAATATTCATCAAATGAAATAATAAAAAGTCATAAAGTTACGACTTACAACTACTATATTAATTAAGAACTTTTTGCTAACATAGTCAGTTAGAAAGAAAATTCAGTAAATCGTTTTAATTTAAAATTTATTTAATTGGGGCAATATTTTTCTGTGATATATTCTTAGTTTTATATTGAACGCATGTACAAAATAATTGTTTGAAATATGTATTAATTTTATATTGAAATCGAAAAGAACGAGTTAAGTAATGATTGCAAATTCTGTGCATTATAAATAAGTATAATAACATTTATTATTGTTTACAGTAAATTAATCTATTATTGTTTTACGTCCAATTTCAAATAACAACTATTAGATAAAAATTGAGGAAAATTAACTTAATTTCATTGATTCACATAATATAATAATTATTCATTGCTTAATAAGAATTTAAAAAACGCATTTAAATGTTTTCTTATCTAAAGGTAAAAGTAAGCTTTCATTAGAATAAATCATTTTACAGATCAGTGAAATAATAAAAAGATTTTTTTTCCAAACTGATACATACTATAAATTTTATGTAAAGAAAAAAAATACATGCATATTTTAACATTAAAGATTGATAGTTATCCATTTCAAAAACCTCAAACCGTTTTCCACAATAAAATTCACATATTATACTTGACTTGTCCCAACTAAACACAAATCATAACCTGATAAAATAAAAACTATTTTTAAATAAAAAATCCGCGAGGTAACCTGAGTTTCGGCCTATGTTTGATAGAGATTATTTATAGGTACACAATTGTGGCGGTGATCAAATAGGATAGATGCCATAATCCAAACACGTTATCCGATTTCAAACAAACCCAAAAACGTAAAATTTTTCCAATTCGCCCAACGGAAAAGCTGAAAACACAAAGCGAATCGCCTGCAGAGATGCACGTTGTCTATGGTAAGAAACGAGTTTTTTACACACACACATGTAAACGGTCGATCGATAAACGAAAACTGGAAACGCGCTAAGGTCGAAAGGGTCCCGAAGATAAAGAAAACTCACAATTAACGATGATAATTAACGATCGACCGTCGATAAAACGCGAATCTCGAGCGGCCGAGGTTAAGACGGGAGACGTGACAGCTGTCAAGGGTTCCTCGCTGTCAAACGTCAAAACGCTCCGAACGGCGATACGTCGATGCGAAACGCTAAACAAGACTTAAATGAGAATAAATAAGCGACAATAATGGGATTTTAATTGGGAAATCGTCACGGGAAACGTTTGTAAATAAATAATGTGACGTTTGAGAATGACAGGAGAGCGGGAGCGGGGTGCGGAATCGCAGCGGCCATTACCTGATGGTGAGTCGGTGGTTCGATGCCGCGGCTGAGAAGATCGCTCCCGGAGGCTGCTGGGGGGCGAAAGGGGCGCGGGGGCGCAGCCTCGCGTAAAGGGGCTGCGCCTTTTCAACGCACCGAGTTATGCAACGCAAACGCGGCGCCGTCGCTGGCCGCACTGATCGTATGCAACTCGATCGCGCCGATTCGATGCTCTCTGCATATATTTATGGATGCTGTTTGCAGCCATATAAACTATTAAAATAAGGTACATTTTTGTGTAAATATTTAATTGCTTTATTTATGTTTAAGTCTTTAACATTTTAGCTCTTATTTATGATTTATTTAAAATCTATAATTTCATGTTTGTGTTTTATTTGATAGCATCTCGGTGAGCTTGTGATATCTAGAGTCGAGTCACTGTGGAAAAGTTGCATAGTGACATGCATTTCGTTGCACAATTTTTGCATAGCTTTTTAACTTCAACTAACGATTTGATATGAAAAACCACTACTTTATTGACAGTTTTTAGGCAGATAGAAATGATATTTCAATTCACAACGACATCATATCGAAATATAAAGAATTGGGCATTAGTTTTTCATTTAAACTTACTTTTTACATGTTAACAAATCTATAGATTTTTGTTAAAGTACAGTTATGCATATAACAATTCAATTTGATTAGATTTCTTTTTAATATTTTTGTTCGATCGAATTTTTCCGGGAAAAATCAAATATTTTTGCATTTGGCAGCACTGGAAACAAGGATTAAGGAAAATTTTAACGAATGTAGTATGCCAATAACACCTTTATTGTAACAATATTTTAGCACTAAACCTCTATTATATTTTTTCATTTGAAAATTCATCAAACAAGTATAGAAAAATAAACTATATGACTCTTAACAATAAGATCTATTATACAATAGCAGCAATGTACACCCAGAAGCCGTTCCAGTGACGCCGCTGTCGTTCTCGAAACAGTGAAAAGGACGCGTCGTTACGCCGACGAAGAGTGAGCTTCCGCTGATTTTTCTAGCCTTTCCTCGACTTCCGGTTCGACGTTGTGGATGTTTCCGGCGCGATGACAACCCTCGAAAACCCGGCGAAGCCTCAACATCAGCGGCCGCAGCAAAGCGAAGATTCGACCAGAGGTTAGGCGCTTTTCACGTTTCCGTTTCCGAATCGAAAAATTCCACCGTGCCCTCGATAAGTTCATATAATTTGTCTGATGTTTCATTCATAGTTTTGCCTACAGTATTTCTGCTCGTTCGTTTCCGTTTATGTTTCGATAACTTAACTTAAACTCACGTGCTATACTATGTGTATTTTATTGATTCTTTGTAAATCTTGAATGAGTACTTTCCTATTTCACGCACGCCACTGTTCTTATTTGACCCAATCCTCATAACATTCTGATATAAATTTTAATTTCATTTTTTTTTTTTAATAAAACACTTAACCCCATATTTGATTCTCATAACTACTTATAAATTTTTTTAGGTGTATAATTATGATGATAGTCAAATAGGAAAGGTTTTTTAATCAAATTTAGTTGAAAATTTTAGATAGAATCTTGAAAAATTGCATAAATAAAATAATTTCTCATTAGAGTATTGAAATAAATGATATAATCCATTTACATATTCAAACAAAAATTCAAGAAACTATGAAAATGGGAAATTTGAGGGAACAAAGAATTGCAGAAAAACTGAAAAATTATACCAATTTCAATTGTTACTTTCATTTACAGGCTCGAATAGTGAAGATATTCAATTTTCTTGCTTGTGTCGAGTTTGTGGTGAAACCAATTCACATCTAATACCAATTTATGAAGGAGAAGGATTGGAAAATAATTTATCTTCGAAAATCAACAGTTATCTTCCAATAAAGGTTTTTTTTAATTCTTTTCATTGATAGAATATGATTAAATTTCGCAAATGTAATATTCAATCATTTTTTTCATTACAGATAAATGTTAATGATCGGCTGCCTTTGCAATTATGTTTTCGATGTGCTAGCACAGTAATAGCTTGGCATAATTTATATCAGTGTTGCATTCAAACTGATGCAAATTTGACTTCCAAATTATCAAAAATCCAGTTGTCTCAAAACGACAGTAATAAAGTATGCACATTAACCTTTTTTTAATTAAATAATGCTAATTCAATAAAAAACCTAATATTATATTACCAATTTTTAGGCTAGTGGAAATGAAGATGTTTCTGGATCTTGTTCAAACGAAAAACGGTGAGATTATTATGCATTATGATTTTATTAGTTGTAAATATTTCCACTTGTGTTATGACACTTTTACTGAAAATTGATTGAATCTATTTCATTGATTTATCAATCATACATTGTGTATAATTTAGATGAAACATTCACAATAAGTTGTACACGAATAATGGTGAAATTCTTTTAGCATCTGTCTAAATATATATATTAAATAATTGATATATAATATTGTTGTATGTGAATTATCAATATCTATAGCGTTATTTAAATCATATCATTTTGTGCATTGTAAAACATTTTTATGGTAAATTAATTGAACATTTTGGTAATGTTAAACAATTTTTTTTATTGATCAAATAACTATTTATTGCATACATTTTTTGTATTTCCATATCTATGCCATTTTTAAAATCTGAATCAGGTCTTCGAGTTTTCATTTTTGTCGTTTCACTATTTTACGAGGGGACAGCAATGTAACAGAACTTCGTCTATTTCCAGGTCCCCCAATTTCCAACTATCATTTCATTCACTTGAAAACCTCAAAAGTGCGAGTTCTTATGCTGTAGTTAAGGAAGAATCAGTATTCGATAAATTTGAGTTACCTTCCAAATATAACATTGCTAATTGTGAAAATATAAAATCAGAAGTGATAGAAAAAATCTCACTTAATACTCCTGATTTCGAACATTCGGAATCAAATCATTTAAAAGTTAATTCATTAATAGAAATTATTTCTTCAGCATTCAAACATTATATCGTTACTCAAATTTCATCTCATAAACTAATAAATATTTCAAAATTTGATGTTTCTGATATGTTCTTTGATAAAATTTGTGAATTTTTAAAGGAAAATTATCAGATTTTCGATAAACCTCAATCTGAAGAAAACGTATCGATTAAAATAAATTGCGATGTTGATGATGGCAAAAAGAGTGACATGAAATTATCAAAACTTTCTGATTTAACTTTACCTACAGATGACATCGACATAACTATGAAAAATTCTGTTGAATCTAATGCAAATAAAATTGTATTCGACAAAGAAACAAGCGATACATTAGATAAAGCCAAAATTAGAATGAATAATTCCACATATTATGTTTGTCCAACTTGCAACAAAAGCCTATGCTCTGCATCCACTTTTGTGTTTCATATGCGAATTCATTCTGGAGAAAAACCTTGTGTTTGCCACGTATGTGGCAAACAGTTTAGAACCAGAACTGGTTTGCAGAGACATTTGAAAGAAACGCATTATAAAATAAAGAATTTCTCTTGTGAAACATGTAGCAGCAAATTCGTCAATAAACAGAATTTGATTCAACATATGAGAATTCACACCGGTGAAAGACCTTTTGTTTGCACAAAATGCGGCAAAGGGTTCAAACAAAGCGGATCGTTGCACATCCATAATAAAAGCCACACAGACAATTATCCCTTCGAATGCAAAACCTGCGATGCTAAATTCCGATCAAAGGCTGAACTGACACATCACACTTATAAGCACACTGGAGAAAAACCAAACATTTGTGATGTATGTGGTCATGCTTTTCGTGTTAAATATGAACTGAATCTCCACAAGCTTGTACATTCTGATGAGAAGCCGTTCTCGTGTGTTGATTGTGGAATATCCTTTCGACAAAAACGCTATCTGAAAAATCATTGTAAAAAATCCCACAGTGGTGTTTCTTAACGTTGACTTTCATATGTACCTATAATTTTCATGAAATTATTCTAGTGCCTTTAATAAACTAGGTTGATTAAATAGGTTTTCTTATTCTTTAGATTTTTAATGTTCATCTCCGATCCCTTTATTAATATGTATATCATAAATTTGATTTTGGTCTATTTTCAATTTCCTGAATATATTTGTTTTCCAGAATATTACCTATGGATCCGGAAACGAATAATCATAAAAAATGTATTTCCATATCATTAATAAATGATTCATCACACATTCATAATGATTCTGAAAAACAAAATAATAAAATTGAAAAGTATAACCTAAACAAAATCAACCTTTCCAACATGATTCAAAGCTTCACTCCTTTGAGTTTAGAGATCGAAAGCAACGATTCTGAATCCACAAAAACTAGTGAGAAATCTTCAACTGTGAACAGTACAATCAAGATGGTTATTTGTGAAATCTGCAGTAACAATGTTTCTTGCAAATCATATAAACGCCATTTACGATCTCATAGTGACGAAAGATACTACATTTGCCACCAGTGTGGAAAAGGATACAAAAACTCTGGTGCACTTTCAAGGCACACGAGAGAGGTTCATCATCGCCTGCTTCGTTTTCCCTGTGATGTTTGTAATGTGTCATTCACTTGCAAACGTACAATGGAAGAACACAAACGAACACATAGTAGCAATTGTTTTTACATGTGTGATAGGTGTGGGAAAGAATTTCGTTTGCAGTCGTCTTTAAACATACACAAAAAGATACATTTAAATAGTTTCCCGTTCAAATGTAATTTGTGCTCGCAAAAATTCAAAAGAAAGCAGGAATTGCATTCTCACATATCAATACACACTGGAGAGAAACCTTTCGATTGTAATGTATGCAATAAAAAGTTCCGATTAAAGGTTGAACTTAACAATCATTCAGTCATTCATAATGATGAAAGATTATTTTCGTGTAATGTGTGTAAACAGAGTTTCAAACAGAAACGATATGTCACCAAACATTTCAAAACTAAACATAAGTCCGCAATTGTCTGTTGAATAAGTTGGATCTTTTTGATTGTATTGTACAGGGGCTTTTGATGTAATTGCACAATTTGTTGCAGGTCTTCGAGTTGTACCTCGTTTTGCGTTATCCGAGATCAAAACAGTACTCCACGTGAGTTTACTTCGACTTGTGATGAAAAAGCCCCATTAACTAAATGTCAGACTCATTCTGATAATGTTAAATTGGACTGTTCTCAAATTTATTGTGAAGTGATTCTCAAAGTTGAAGACAATTCTAATACAAGTAAAGTTAACCATTTTAATAATACGAACATTTGTGATGATCACAAAGATGAAGACAGTATTGTATCTGATTATACTATTCCTAACAATTCAGATAATGATTCAGAAGATGACAAGCCTCTTTCTAAATTCCAACCCTCAGTCGCATCTGAAAATCATACAAATAATAGAACATTTTCCAAAGAGTGTAATTTAAAAACTGATAGCAAAATTTCTGGACACCCTTCGATTAACAAAGATATTCTGCTTTCACGTAAGAAACGCATTCACGACTTTCACACTAAGCAAGAGCTCGAAAAATCAAAAATTAAAATCAATGGAAAAATTCTTTATCGTTGCCATACTTGTTATCAATCACTTCGTAGTTCGTATAGCTTTTTAGCCCATTTAACAATTCACACAGGTCAAAAGTCATTCACTTGTAAGATATGCGGTAGAAAATTCAGATTACTCAGATTTCTGAAAAATCATCTGAAACATATGCACTCTATGGAAAATAATCAAGATATTAATGAATTTCAAAGTGCATATTTAAAGTCTGAAAATATTGGATGTAAATCGGAAGGCTTGAAAAAAAACTATCTCGATTATAAAGCAATAGAAGAAGCCAAAATCATTGTAGATGATCGGGTATACTATATTTGTCCGATCTGTGGTAAAAAATTAAGCCGAGTGACCTATTATTTATCTCACATGTCAATCCATACGGGGGAAAAGAAATTCGTGTGCCACCTTTGTGGAAAGACGTTCAGATCGATATCATTATTACAAACCCATTTGCGACTCACGCATGAAAGAGTGAAAAACTTTGCATGCGACATTTGCAACCAGAAATTTGGCACCAGTGCAAGTCTAACTGAACATAGGCGAATTCACACTGGCGAAAGACCTCATGTTTGTTCCACGTGTGGCAAAAGATTCAAACAAAAGTCCTGTCTATTCGTCCACAACAGAACGCACACTGATCACTTTCCATTCAAGTGCGAGCGTTGCAATTCTAAGTTTAGAATTCAGTCTCAGCTGAATTACCACATGGTTAAACATACGGGAGAGAGACCTTATACTTGTACAATATGTGATAAATCTTTTGCCATTAAAAGCCATCTAAATCGCCATGAAAAAATTCATAGTGATGATAGACCATTCAGTTGTTCAAATTGCGACAAAACGTTTCGTCACAAAAGAAACTTAAAATGCCACCAGAAAAATTGTCACAATACATAATAGTCGTTTTATCATTCAGTTGTGTTTTATTATTAGTTTAAAAAAATATATTTTCATACTTAGAAATGTCGACTTTGTATTAAAATTTGACCAATACTTGTTAAAAGTTATTTTTAAATTATCATATTGTTTCCATTTCCATTTTACCATTAATTTCCCTGCATAAATTTTGATCATAATGAGCTTTATTGACTATAATGCTATTCTTACAGATTTTTACCTGATTTAAACAATTCAAAATCAGATCAATTTGAAGATAACAAGAACTTATTTGTCGCTCACAACACGCTCGGACTGATAAAAGTGAATGTGGACAAAAAGTATCTCCCGAACAATTGTAACAAATGTGCATTTTGTGATGCACCTTTTAATGAAATCAACATTCTTTTGTCGCATATGCTTGATATTCATCCTGATTATTTTTTCCATTGTGACGTATGTGGATCTTACGTCGATCGTAGTCAACTCATTCCGCACATGTCCCAACATGCTGACGAAGAAGATAAAATGGATGAAAACAATTTGATGGGAAACAATGAATCGAAAGTTACAAATTCCCAAGAGAAAAGTTCGAATAAAGAAAAGCAATCTAAGAAATCTTCAGGAAACCACGATGTAGATGACAACGATGCATTTTCAAATTCGAGTCATTCGAATGATCGTTTCGGACCGTTGCCTGATTCTGTGTTCGAAGCTATTAAAGATACTGAAGAAGCCACTGTAGATCCTCAACCGAAAACTCTAGAGCAGAGTTGTGAAGACATGAAACAAATGTCCGATAAGTTATCTTCTCGAAACGTAAACTCTACTCAGACAAATTCTCGAGTCTGTCCGATTTGTTCAAAGGTGTTTAGAGTAACTTCGAGCTACCATTATCATATGAAACATTTTCATGGAGGTGTGAAAGAACACAATTGCAACATATGCGGAAGAAGTTTTGGAATAAAGAGCGCTCTAACAAGTCATCTCACTGTGCATTCTGGCGAAAAACCTTATTCATGTCCAGCATGCTCAAAACAATTCCGTTCGAAAGCCAGCATCTACATACACTATAACAATGTTCATTGTGAAAGAAAAACTTTCGCTTGCACAATATGCAACAGATCTTTCAAATGGAAGCAGAAACTTTTAAGACACGTATCTAGTCACACAAAAGAAAAAAAACATATCTGTCCTAAATGCAATCGAGGATTTGCAGTAAAGTATGATCTCACTAGACACATGAAGACTCATGATGTCGTCAAACCTTTCTATTGTGATAAATGCGGTATGTCTTTTCGTCAACGACGCTATTTGAAACAACACACAGAGAAAAAACACTCTGTGACAACTTGAGTCGAATAAAACGTTTTGGTGGGTTTTTGGTAGTAAAGTTACCATTTGTATGTTTATTTAGTTTAAATCTGTATGTTCTCAATTTTGTTCTATGATAATATCAACAGATCAATCGTTTTGTTCTAATTATTTAATTGCTCAAATAAAATATTTTTTCAATATTCCAAACAATCTATTATTTACAAATCCCAAAATGTACAATTATCAAACAAAAAGGCATTATTATTTATTTAAAAATATATTCTTTATTTGTACATATATACATACATATGTATATTCATAATAGAAAAAATGATTACACTAAAATAATATATAATAGTTTTTATAATTTGCAGATTGCACTTGATAAAATTAATTATTTTTAATGAATAACATAAAGCTTCATTTATCACAAATAGTAACACAATTTTTTGGTTGCAAATTGTTATTCATATTGATTTATCATATAAATAACATCAGCTATTATCAAAACATGCAATTGAATTGACTGCGTGACACAGTTTGCATCAGAACAAATTTCCAGATGAATCTGCTAACTTGAGTTTTCTTTTTGCAATTAGTTAAAATAGAAATTGATACAATATAAAAAAAATAAAACTACATGATTTAATATCATAAAACAGATTTTCCTGAACAACAAAAAGTATCATAAAGTATGATTATGAAATTTCATGTTAACTACACATTGAAAATATTGTCTATACACAAAGTTAAATTTGAATTATATGACACAATTATATTTTGATTAATACAAACATTAACATGACTTTCTATATTTTTGAGTAAAGTTATATCATATTTTGTATGACTACAAAAAACGCTTAAATACTGTCTTATCAAAATAAACACAAAAATATTTGAAATACACAAAATAAATACGTAAACTGAACCTTTTGACACTTTCAGGCATAAAACTGCCCTTGAGAAATTATTCATACGTTCAAAATCAAAATGAAACTAAACTGAAAATTATAAACTATGTATACCATTCAAATATAGTATTAATTGGCTGAAGATCCTCGTGAATTTGCAATGCTGAAGACATGAGAAGCTAAGTTTCGGTTACTTCGGGTAACTTATCAACTGGTTCATCTCGCTGCAAAGATCCACTGGGCGAGCCTCCTTCGTTAATCAGACGCTGCCTTTCCCTGTACATGGATACCCTCACGTTTTCTAGCTGATGATACCGGCACAATTTTAACAAAGCGAAAACTGATAATCCAACCCAAGTGGCAAAAGAGCCCCATGCACCAAACTAAAAAGACAGTAAAATATATAATATTAAAATTTTGACAGTTGCGAATTTTCAATCTTTTAATCATTTTATGGCAAAAAATATAAAATAGAATCCATTTTAATGTAGGGTTAAAAAGGTGGAAAGATTGGCTCTAAATGTTTTTTTTTTTTGCCATTTGTTTTATAAATTTATTTACCTGTGCTGTGCCAAGTTCAATGAAGAATCCCTTAGTATTTATTTTGTCTAATTTATCTATGTCTTGTCCGGCTGCTGCTTCACAGCTGAAAAATTACACATTCAATATCAATTACAAATATCTATATTTATTATGTACACAATATAGTAATATAAACTAACGATGGGAATCGCTGAGTCATATTTTGGCACCACGTCATATAGCCAAGAGTAATCATAATAGCTGCTATCAAAATGAAACCGCCCAATATTATCGAACTCACAACATCGATGAACGCAGATAGAAATGAGCTGTCCACATGACGATACATATAAACTGAAAGTCTAATAAAATAATGTAAGTAAAAAATTAATATGATACACCATTATGAATTGATTTAAATACCTGTATATTTGAACAGATGATACCAAGAACAACATCAGTCCTACAAATATTGTGTAGTTACAGTACGCTTGAGAAGCCCAAGTAACGTTGAACTGGCCGTCAGCTTCTTGCCAAATGCCAGTTGAAAATAACAAACAGTGACCTCTACAAATTGAAAAATAAGCATGAAATTACTATTTAATCATCTAGGTAGGTTATGGACTATTTTCTAAACTATCGATATTAGATTCATTACAATTTTAACAAAATGTTTTGACACCGATCTTACCACTTTTCAACCATCGTGTTAGTTAACTACACAGACTCCCCTAGATACGAGATGCACTAAATTTGGTCCTGCTCTAAGAACTTCTGCATATAAAAGACCGACTAAGTATATCGGGGAGTTAGTGCAGTTGCCCAACTTAAGGGTCAAAAATGTGAAAAGATCGATCCTTAGATATTGATACCTGAATTCATCTTGGTGAAGGCTCATAGGGACGACGATGCACAGTGACAGGATACACCCCATCACGTATCCGGCTATTTGACTCAACAGCAACACGTTCGTTAACGCCATCGTTAACCCTCTTACGAATTCAGCAACCGTTAAAAGTTCTTATTCTCATGCGACGATCAAAACAAAGATATCAATCTAACGTATGAACTCACTAAGTGAACTTGACAGCTCTGTCATGAAGTACATGGTTGCCAACGCTATAAAAAGAATATTAAGTCAGTATTATATGTACATTTGTGATTTTTTAATTTGATTTTATGCAATTATTTTAGTTCAAACTTACAATTAATGATTTTAATTGATTTTGTGAAATTTCAATCAATTTGTTAGCTGTGCATTCAATATTATTATTGGTGTGTCGCATCAATATTGATGCAGAACCTTATTAACCATCTAGAAGTGTATTTAAGCATTCCGTTAATATTGATAGATATTTAAGAATAGATAACGAATATGAAATTTGCGACAAAAGAAATATTGACATTGCAGATCTTATTTTTTTAATGAATAATTAAGACGATATTTATACGCACTTTTAATTTAGAACGTCAATATTGAAGAATATTAACAACGATAGGTATAATTTATCGTTTGAAATAAAATGAAATATTGCATCGATATTTTTTTTAATTTCCCACAATATCAAATGGTGTAGATGTAACTCAATGAAATAATTATCGGCAGTTTACTTCCGGTAAGTGCATAGGTATATGGTGATCAGTTCCATCGTTTTCTTCAGAAGTTTCTTTCTTACATATTTTCCCAAACAATTGATGCTTATTTATTTCATTTGTGAGTATAATTACTATCTGCACCCGTTCATGAATAATTCAGGGCGTTATAAAGTTGATAATTATGTTATTTATGAATAGTATGATTTATTTGTATGAGTCATAATCGATAATAGTTTCAGTCTATCCACCATTATAGATTCTCAATAATTTTCGATGTTCTAAAAAGCTGGGTACTTGCCTATTTTGTGCTCTATTGCATGAACTCAACTTGATCATAAGTCTTATTTTATTTATTTTTCATTGAAAATTCCAATTCCGCTTAAGATCATTTAAAGAACAAACTATTGATCAATGAGCTTCTTACAAATCATAAATTCATTATTTATATTGTATTTTTGGTTTCAGAAAAATGATTGATGATAAATTACAAGGCGTGAGCCTTAAAGATCGTCGCAGGAGCTTCAACAATTTAGTATCCAGTTTCATAGTGGAAGATTTCACACCATCATTCATAGATTCTCTTCTAACTGGTAACCGAACTGATTTAATATTTCTGGCTGCGCTAGCAAATAAATTCGGCAACAGTGAAATTATATGTAAACTCTTGAAGTCTGAAGATGAAATTGTAGTCAGTACAGCGTTAAAAAGTCAATGGCTATTCGAAGGTCAAACCGATACTCATTTAATGAATCCAGAGTACTTTTTAACTAATATTTTCCCATTTGTATCATATAGTACAAGATGTAAAATCATTAATAAGTTGAGTATCAATTTAAAAGTTCGAACTTTGGCTGAAAATTTTTACAGATGTATCTCTGAAAAATATAGCCGAAATCATGCAGTCAAGCTATTGCCTCTTTGTTCAGAAAGTTTTATTGCTGGTGAATTTGAAGTTGAGGGTTTTGTAATTCCTGAATTCCAAATAAAATATATATATAGACAATATCCAAGATTGATTGTCGATGTTATGAAAAATCGTGATTATAGTCACGATCCTTATAATTTCTTAGTTTTGAGCGAAATCATGAGTTTTATTATTCATGATTATCCAGAAGATTTTATTGAAATGTTCAATAAAAAGTCATTTCATTTCAATAAAGTAGGTTATAAAACTACATTATCTTTACTAAAATGTGATAAGAAATTTGTGATCGATAACGCTTTAAATCTTTTTAATTCACTTGATAATGAAGCACTTATGAAAACACTTAAAGGCGATGACCGTGATCAATTTTTCATGAACATATTCCCTACAATGAAAAGTGATTTCAACTATTACATTATACAAAATATTTTTGAATTCTTAAAGCCAGAATATCGAGCAAATTATTTGATGAAAATTTACAGTAAAGCGTACAATAATGAAAGTCTGATTCATACTAATGATTTTCCTGAAAAATTAATAGAATTTTGTCCATTAGAAATAAGGTCAGAATGGGCTAAAAAAAAAATATCTGAAGCAAAAGAAATGGAAGATGATTATTTAAAATATCTACCTATTGACTATGCTATCAAACGATTAATGGAATTGAATAATAGCGCACCAAATGCAGATAAAAGGAGTAACATATTGAAAAATATGATCGATTGTTGTAAAGTAAACAACGATTCTGAAAAATTGTTGGTTGTCCTCAAGTATGTCGCCAAACGACACAGAAACGATGCGGAAAATTTGCGATATGGATTTCTAGATCATCTAAAATCACAATTTGAACTCCACAAATTATCGTCGGATCATTGGGAAGTTGTAAATGAAATGATAAAAATCATGATCTATAATGAAGATATATCCAAACATTATAGACAGCATTTCTTAGCTTCAGTTTTAGAAGAATCAATTCAATTCAGATTGACAAATAACTTGGAAATTGAGTCAATCATAGACATATTGATGGAACAAAAGTGCACTCGGTTGAATTTGTTGCGAGAACATCCTAAATATGAAAAAGTTGTGTTTGCAGCAATATTAAAAAGATACCAAATCATGATTGAAAATAAACCACTAGACAAGGAAATCAATAGTAAAATTTATGATATATTCGACGCTTATCAGGATATGAAAAACAAAATTCCTTTGGAAGATATTCCATGGCTTGTGAACGCTTTGAAATCATGTACAACATACGAAGACTCGGATGTTTTCATTAATAGCATTTTTTATCCCTTACGAAGATATCCTAAAACTAGACAAATGTTTTCCGAGGCTTTGATTAAGTATTGTATAGATGAAATTACACTTCGCAATGCTTTGACTCACAATGCTAAAATTATTTATGATAATATCGATTGTATCGTCGATAATCATGTCAAATTTGGTACACATAATTACATAGGCATATACCGATTGATAAATTCATATATGAACAAACCTCTAGCAGCTATAATTATACAAAGTCTTAAAAATAAGCTACAAAATCTAGAAAGTCCAGATTATTTACCGAATATTGTCATTACGCTGTCTTATTTGATAAATGTTGAGGAAACAGAAAAACTATTGGCAGAATATGTACCAGAAATCACTAAAATTGAAATTTCTGACAACCCTAACGTTCGCATTATCTACAAAAGAACAGAGGCATTAATCACAAAGTTTAAATACATTATGCCGCCTATATCATTTGATTTAGCATTTAAATATTCACAAAACGACTACTTCAAATTCGGGTTGCCCTCGATATTGCATATGAGTTTCAAAAAAAGTGAAGTTTTGACTTTGCCGTTCATCAAAGAATTGTCTAAAAAACCAGTTTCAATGAAAAAGCATTCTATCAGATTGGCATATTTTCTCTTTTCTAAACGTGAATGTTTGAATATGTATGTTGAAATGTGGAATGGAGAGAAAAACAGTTCGATTAGAGACATTTTATTTCAGCGTACATTTAAAATTTTCCAAAAAGAAACCGATATAAATTTAGTTAATGATGCTTTTGATGCTGTGAAGAAATTTTTGAGCGATTTTCGTGAATGTGATAAAAATCTTTTTGTCAATTTGAATGATTTAACTAAAGTTAAAACTATTCATAAATCAGAATATTGTCGTGTCGCTTGGTCTACACTCAAAATGCTAGACAAAAATAATGTTCGTGTTAATACACATCAAGATATCCTGATTCGTTCAGCTGTTCAACATATGGATATATTAGATGAAGAGTTTTGTGCCTCTCTAATTGAAGAATACTTGCAATTTTTAGGAAATCCGAAAATACTTTATATCGAAGCGCTTTCTGAGTTTTGTATGAACTATTTGTTGGGCGCAAAATCTAATGAAGTTCAGAAGAAACACATTTCAAAATTTTGCCCAATTTTTCAAACATTTATGAGCCAAAAATGGGATGACATTAAATACAGAAATGGTATCAACAGTTTTTTGGAATCATTCTGTATGAAAACAATAAGTTTTAACTTTAAAATAAATCCAAATTTTCTTCTGAAAAGTTTGTTTGAAATTATAAAGTCTTCAGTACCGTTTGAAGCCATTCCGAAGCTATACCTTATTTATTCGATGACCATTTCACTGGTCCAATCATTAGAACACCCACTTGAAATTGAATCTAATAAGATGACTCCATGTGTTAATGAATTTTTGGAAAAATTTTCACCAGCAATATATAATCTCTTTGAAGAGTTCATGAAAGGGTATGGAACAGAAATAATAAATGTATTCTCATCAGCTCTAAAAGAAGTCCTCGAAGAATATAGCGAAAGAAACAGATATTTCATGTCACATTTTATACAACAGTTGCTGCATTCTAAATTCAACAAAAATAGGTGCTATATACTTCTTTTGATCGATCTGATGCCCAGCCCTTTCCATGAAGATGATTTGTTGGGTGTTAAGATGCATAATGCATTATTAAAAGAGATATCTGCTTTTAAAGATTCAGTTGTGAAAATAAAGTTGGGTCAGAAATTCGATATGCCTTTGACATATTTTGTTAACTAAAACAAGGATGACGTATTAAAAATTTTGTAATTGCTAAATATTTTATGGCTTAATTTTGTGTAAATTTAACTTTATTCACTGTTTTAACATTAATGATTTAAGTTTTTTTTTCATTGTGCTTCTATGAATTAAACAATGGATATGGATTATTGATTTTTTTGTTTAGATTTTTTGTGATTGATTTTTATGATAGATAATTTATGTATGAACTTGTCATTTATTTAAAATTTACACCTGAGCACAAAATATGAATATTTTATTAAATGTTGCCTTGTACTAATTTAATGTGATATTTGAAAAAAGTATACATATATATTATAGAATATATTATAGTTGAACTGTTTTCGAAAATTGATTACTTCTAGTTTTTGATTTATAATTTTGTAATATTTTTTATGAAATAAATGTTGATGTATTAATAATCCTTGTTTGATTTCCAATCGTAACGTTCACAAGTGTATATCGGAAGAAATTAATTGGAAACTAAATTAGAAACCACCATTAGGAATGTTAAAATACTGTGTAATGAAAATTTATTACAAAAATTATAAAATTACAACAGGTTTCTTACAACCTTAAATGCGTTTTTAGAAAGAAAAAAACAAATGTTTCAACTAACATTTGATGAATTTGAAAGTACAGAATATTGAGATTCTTTTCAATATACGATAGCCGAATTAAAACAAATTGATAAGATGACTTCTTTCTTGCATATTCTTATCATTATCACTCAAATAGAATAATACTAATTCTAAATGGATTAATCATCAGCAAACTGATCTGGATCATATTCCATGTTCCCTGAAAAAAAAAAAAAATAAAATAAAAGAAAGAAAATATTGGAGCATTATATTGAAAATAAAAATCAATACGAATAGTTTAAAAAATACCGTTGTTTGTAGAATGACCATTATTCGGGGGATCGATATGTAGACCTTCCATTTCTTCTTCTACAGGACCTTCGAGCTGTAATATCATTACAAATTAATAAAAAAAAAGTCAATATTACTAAGAAATGAAAAAAAAACATTTATGACCTCTGCAGGTTGTTGAATATTAGGTTCATAGGATTCATCGTCCATCTGACCTGAAGCATCTTCATAAATATCATCATCTGCAAACATAAATTTAAATCATTTTGATAAAAAAAAGAGTCAACGTTAGAATTGTAATAATTTCAAACCTTCGTCTGAAAAACTATCATTGGGATCAGGATGTAATGCTTGACAATCGTTCATTGCTGAAAACATTCTAGGTAAAGCATCTTGATCTTCCGGAGCAAACATCAATTCAGTTATGGACACTTCATCGGCGTTTTCATCAGACTCTTCGCCGGAATCATCTGCTTGCGCTGAAGTTTCTTGGGGAAGAGCTAGACCTTCTGGAAAATCAATAAAATACACATTAATATTAATTATATGTAGTTAGATTATGCGAAAGTACATGCAACAAAAACAATACAAACCTGGTAATGTTAATTTGTGTTCTATCATCATGTAAAGAGAAGCTATCGGTTCTCTTCTAATTGCATGCAGCGAAATAGCTGGATATAATAATGAGAACCCAATATTTTTAGATTCTTCAAACCATGTCAACATTCTGAAAAACATACCACACTTGAGCTCCGATCTTTGAATTGTTGGTCATAAGTTAGTCAGCAATATTGTTTTGTTATAGCTTTTTAATTTTTCAGGATAAAAACCGAGTGAATGTTGTTAGATAGTTTAATCAATAATGAAAATGTCAGTTTTTAGTTGGAATAGTACAAATATGTACGTTATCTAATGTGTAATAGAAATATATATGAATCTATTTTACTTATTTGAGCACCACAACAAGATTACATGGATAAATCTCCGTTAACATGTAGACCAAAATATTTTAATGAACAAAAGCTCACCGGTTACATTTCGTGATAAATTCAATATAAAGTCACCTAATTGATACTAAAAATGATACGAGTCAAAATATATACTAACTTATCGGTAATGTATAGAGTGCCCTGTCCTATAACGGATTGGTTAAGGTACGCCGTGCACAGAGGCTGGGCGTGAACGATGCCTTCGGAGGGCGCAGCCTCCGCATTCGAGCCTCCGCCACCCAAAACGGCCGAAACCATCTTTCGATCAAATTTAATTTAATCGATTTAATTCAATGAATATTAAAAACGAGCGGTGAGTTTCGGTTTCGCTACCGTCAATCAAGTTTGACGTTTAGACAACACGTGGGCCAAACACCACTAAACATGAACATAGACTTGTTATATTTTCTATTGATTTCCATTTTTTGGAAAAATCTTTTCATTATGCTTGTTTCGTATTGATATTATTTATTTGGGTAATTTCCTATTTTATAAGAGCCGTTGTTTTATGTAAGTTTAACAAAATTTTGTTGAAAAACATTTTTTTTAATGAAAAATCACTTTTTCTTTCAAAACATATATGTAAGTAAAATAATCAAAAAATATTTAAAATAAAAAACGCATCTTATTTTCTATTTCCTTTGTCATTTTTATTTTCTATGTTCTTTATTAAAACTAAAAATCTTTCAATTTTTTATTATAAGAAAAGTAGGTTGTTTACATATTTTTATCATTGTTGATATTCACATTTCAGCACCGATAAATTTCATTATTTTATTAAATTCATTATCAATAAATCATTAGACTATTATTTTCAATATAAAATATTATATGAATTTAAAAGAATTCAAGTGGCACAATAAGATATGTTTATCATTGTTGTTAATATTTACAAAATTTAAATTATTTTTACAAAATCACAAAAAAAAAAAAAACAACTAAGAACTTATAAATTCAAACATTCACAAATCAATAACTAAGAAATTGTTCAAAATTGAACATTTTCAATTCTTAAATATACAAAGATCAAATTTGAAATTAAACATAAGCCTAGCTTTTCAATTGTGCAACATACAAGTGTAATTCTACATATATATTATATTAATGAAATAAAACCTCAAATCTAGGTTTCTTTTTTAACGGAATCTGAAACCTGTGCATTCTCAGATTGATTAAAATTACATTCCCTTTTTTTCTTCAAAAATTTCCCCCCAGTAAATCCAACGGCAGAACCACTTAAAACTGCCAAGCCGCCAATTTTCAAACCAGTCACTAATCCTACAGGACCTGCAATGCAGCCACCGATAAAGGCGCCCGCTAAAGGATACCAAGCAGTCTTGAATCGTTCAGCTTTCCTCAAATAGGACACACCACTTTTTACATTATCAGAAGTGGTTTCAATATTTTGTGATATAATATTTACTGGTTCGGCTTGAACTTTTACAACATCTTCAAATTTTACAAATAATTCATGTAAATCTTGAACTTCATCTTGTAAAATTTCCCAAGATTTTAAGCATTCTTCCTTTCGTTGAATATCATCTTGCATCAGTTGAACATTATCTATTTTTAAGTCTATGTATTCATCATTTTTTTGCGAACAACTTGGTTGTTCATCATAACTATTCTTATTGCATACTGTTGATGAACGCGAAGAGTATCCACTTGAAATACTAGAACATACTGTACTTTCATCTCGGTAAGTCATGGCTACAAAAAAATTATTAATAAAAATCATTTTTTCTCTCAAATTCTATAAAAAATGATAATTTTTATACAAAAATGCTATGAACCAAACTCACCCATATATTCTTGTATAGCGCGATTTGTCAAATTTCTAGATTTTTCTGTCATTTGATCGAATTTCTCTAAATCTTCTTCAATTATTTGTTGCCTTAAAACATCCATTTCTTCCAATAAATTTTTAAGTTGAATAATGATTCTTGTAGCGTTGATCTGTTCATTTTTTATACGTTCTAAATTTCCAGTATCTTGAAACTACAATACAGAATATTCTGATTAAATGTGATGAAATGAAAAAAAAATGTATTCTGTAGTATAGAAAAAGTTTAAGTTTTTTTTAATATGTATGCTATATGTATTTTCTTGATATAAAATGCATTGACGTAATGACTTGTAATAAAATTCATCATGTCAATGCATTTTTATGAAAAAATACCTTACATGTATAAAAAAGTGTGAAGTAATAGCGTAATACAAAAAAATATAGTCCTACATTCTTGTTTATGTGCAAGTTTCTATTTTTAGATCTTTCCTACTCGACCACCACCAATATATTTATGTCAATAAAATAAACTGAATTTATTAGTTTAGATTAGATTTTTTCATTAAATGGAAAAAATCATCAATTACTCGTGTCTTACAATTGAGATTGAGATATTTGGTTCCAATTTTCAACCACAATTGTAGTTACAAATTAGCAAAGAATATTTCAATTAGGAAGAACATTTTTATTCATTACATATAAAATTTAAATCAATTTATTCCAAATGTGAATTTATAAAAAATAACGAAGAAGAAAGTATGACGCACATTTCTGAGCCACAAATAGAACGTGAAATAAAATAAAAAAACGTAATACCTTATATATATTTTCTTTGTGCTTTTGAAGTAAATCTAAGAGATGAGGAATAGCTACTCCGTTGAAATTCTTCAGCGATATATCAGCTCGACGAAGAGAAAGTCTTCGCTCCATTTTTTTCAGTAAAAATTAACCGAACACATACATTGTATAATCTTCGTAAGTACAGTTTGACGTCTGTTGTTTATCTGACGTTTCATTTCACTTCACAATAACACATGGTGCTGCCAACGTGAACATATTTTGAATAGTTTTTGATTAATAATTAGATAGACCCGTTGAATATCAATATATGGAAAGGCATTATAGATAAATTCGAAATAAACCTTCCTTTATAAAACTAGGAAAATGGGGTGACTTGATTCTCTTTATTGGTTTTTGCCTCTAATTCCTTTTTGATAAGTTATATTTTCGGAATCATAGTATCAATGTAAACTTGATTTAATAACAAATATACTGACACATTTTTTTTTTAAATACGATATTTTGATTAAACTTATTTTTTTTTTAATTTCATACCAAATTTATGGTTGTATGACGTTTGCTTTTGTTCTATTAGACCATTTTACAAAATGTCAATTTGTTGCTTAGGTTATGTTGACGTATGAATCACAATTATGAATATTCGAGTTCTGTTCACGAAATTTCCGAAAAAAATTCGATCTATCGTGGAATTTGCGCCAATCGTTAGTAGAATTTAGTTAATAATTAGGTGCTTTCTTATTTTATGCACTTTATTAATCAAACTTGGCTCAACCCTTATTCCAACTCTGTGAGTCCTAATGTGATGAAAAAATAAAATTAGAAAATCAAACCTTATCTATTTTTTAGTATAGGTATATATGACAGAAATGTGTTGGTTAAGGATTGCGTTAATAATTGAATAAAAAAGATCCAATAAATATATCGAACATTTTGCATATTAAATGACTTATTTTAATTTTATATGTATTTATTCACATGAGGTCTCTTTGAATTCTATCTAGAGACGAGCTTCTGCTGTAAATAAGAAAGCTCAGTATATCATGGATTGTTCTAAGTCTCGAGAGAACCCAGTAATTTTGAAATTAAACTCAAAAGAATTCCATTCCATCTTCACCGAAGAGGTTTGCAAATTAAAAGAGATGTTCGACAAATATGGTTATGAATTAAGACTTGCAGGAGGACCAGTAAGGTGATTCTTATAATTGATTATTTATATTTATAAATTGAAATTTTAAGCATTGAATGTTAAGAACTTTTTGTTAAAAAGAAGAAAATTATAAATACATATGTATGTCATATAGCTCGTTTGTCATATTTAATATATAAAAACGAGTGATTTGTACCAATTAGGAATTCACCTTTTGTAGAGTTGATTAGTATCGATGCAAACAATGTTTTTTTCATTAGATAATGAATTTAAGTAAAAATCAACTAACTATAAGTTCTCACCAGAGTCTAGCATAATCTTGAACACACACGGAAAAACAATCATATATTAAGTATTTGATTTAAATATCTCACTATCTTAAAATTATATACCTAAACATTATTTACAGAGATTTATTGATGGGAATTCAACCAAAAGATTTAGATTTTGCCACGATAGCTACTCCACAGCAAATGAAAGAAATGTTCACCAAAGAAGAGGTACGCATGATCAATTTGGGTGGAGAAAAACACGGTACGGTGACTGCTAGAATTAACGACAAAGAAAACTTTGAAGTTACTACTCTCAGAATAGATGTGGTAACTGACGGAAGACATGCACAAGTTGAATTTACTTCCGATTGGCGGCTTGATGCTAATAGACGAGACCTTACAATCAATTCGATGTTTCTCGGTATAACGAATTTCTACTTAAAATTTTTGTATAGCATGTATTTTTTTATTTGTTAGTTAAATTTGAATTACAGGATTCGACGGAAGTGTTTATGATTATTTTTATGGATATGAAGATTTACAAGACAGGCGTATATCATTTGTAGGAAGTGCTGATACTAGAATAAAAGAAGACTACTTAAGAATCATGAGATATTTTAGGTGAGTATTTTTGAATTTAAAATCGTTATATAATATTATTAAAAAGATTAGAAAAAAATATGAGACATTGCAAACGTAGATTTTATGGAAGAATTGCTACAAAACCAGATAACCATGATGAAAATAATTTAAAAGCCATAAAAGAAAATGCATCTGGATTGGAAAGAATATCTGGTGAAAGAATATGCGATGAAATGAAAAAATTGCTATCAGGAAATTTTGCTGGTGATCTGCTGAAAACGATGATTGAATTGGGCATTGGAAAATACATAGGTAATTTTTTATGCAATTCACTATATAAAAGTTATTTTAAAATCACATTTTAATCCATTTTCACATTTTCCAAAAGGTTTACCAGAAAATATGAACCAGAAAGAATTAGACAGATTATGGAAAAATAAAGATAAATACAAGTATCACCCAATCACCTTATTGAGCAGTCTTCTGAACGATATGGATGATGTAACAAATTTAAATAACAGATTGAAATTCTCAACATACGATAGAGATCTTGCTTATTTCATAGTCAATCATAAAGGACCAATGTTATCTGCAAACCCTTTGTTGTACGCATATTTGTACCCATGATTATGATAGTGAGATAAGTGAGAAAATGCAAAATTCAAATATAACTTATTTCAAATCTCATTTTCATAAAATATAATACAAAATCAAAGGCATCATTAAATATTTCAAAATAAAAGAAACACCATTTAGATCACTGTCATAATAATGAACAAATTTTTAAATTTTTATTTGAACTTGAATTTAAAATTGCATTACAATTTTCATTCCAGACATTATCAAAAATTAGTGGCTAATTCAAAACTCAAAAACAACGTTATTCGAGAATATGCAAAAGAATTGATTCAATATAAAGATGATGCAAATATTTTAGATGAATTTAATCAATGGGTAACACCTATATTTCCACGAATCGAAGTATCCGTGTTAAATAAACATGGCGTTACAGTACCTAAACATTATAGTGTGATTATAAAAGGTTTAAAGGATTTTTGGGTTGATAATAACTTTCAAATAACCGAAGAAGATATGAAAAGAGAAATACCAATACTATTGAGTAATATTAAGGAAAATAAACCCGAACTTACGAAGAAGAATAAGAAACAATAAATTATTCATCGATATATATGTATATTAAATATATTATTTATATGCATTATTAAAATAAATCTCAAAATATAAAAAGGCATTTTATATACATACATATACCATATCAATTTAGGTTCATTTTTCAATTTTTCCGTAAAAAATCATTCGGACATATTATCGTCTGATGTTTCAATTTCTTCAGAAGATTTTTCACCTAAAGATGGATCATCTGAAAATTCGTCATCGGAATTAATCAGCATAGCCTGAAAATTGAGTTAGTTTAAATTTCTATACATATACAATGTATGCGATTTAAATAACAGCTCTAACTTCTTGAATAACTCGCATGACCATTTCTTTATCAGATAAACTTTTCAGCTCAGTATTTTGAGTTTTCACAGCTGATACGTCTTTGAGTTTATCTAATCTCTGTCTTATATCTTTATCTGCATCCAGAGCTTTATTTTCGAGTTCGCATTCTGCAAGATACTGGCTAAGAAGATCGTCGCATTTCTGTTGATCGCTTCTAGTGTCAGCTTTTGGCAAATTTGACTGAAATTTTATATGATCAAATTATGATATGAATTAATTTTGAATATAAAAAGAAAAAGTCAGATATAAAGGGGAACATGCAGACATGACACATAAATTTATATAAAAAAAACATCAAAGAATAAAAATGTTTATTATAATTTAGATTTCACAGTGCAATAAAATTTAAATCAAAGATTATATTGAAATATATTCGTGTATAATTTTTAAATAATAAGTACAAACTATGTATCATGTTATTTAAATGTAAAGAAAATTGTGTCCTCAATGTTTCTGTAAATAAAAATGAAGAAAATTTCACTATAAATTAATACAGATATGATCATGTGAGCGATATAGATTTTCCACTTCACATACCTACAATATTTTCAATATTACCAATAAGTTCTATAAACCAATAATTGAATGAAACCACTTTATAGGTACATACTATTATTCAAAAACGGTTTAGTTAATTTTTGAAAATGTTCAATTTAAAAGCTAAAAATAGTGTATTGGAAGTGAAAAACCTGTATATTCAATTTAATGAGAAAATATGATATAATACCTTTGGTGCAGTGCTAGAACTGGATTCGTCGCGGAGTTTCGCTAGCCGATCTCTAATCTCTATGTCAGATGGAACTGGACCTTGTTTCCTGTCTTCCCTTAACTTTTCTAAACGATCTGCAATTTCTTGATCAGCTTCTGACAGTCCTCTTTTTAACTGTTGCATTTTGGAAGACTGATAAACGGTAATGGGAGGTTTAGACGGATTATCTAAACTTTCTATTCTCCTGAAAATATGTATATTTTTAAATAACTCAAAAGAACATTTAATTATTTGTTTTTAAAATTGATATTAATATACAACCGTAAATAAGCCTTCGGTGGCTCAAATATATTTGGATTGGAATCATTGGAGTTTTGAGACATTTTGCATTTAAAACAGGCCTGGAAAATATAAATAAATTATTTTTCAAAATATTTTATATGTTTTTATATTTTAAATTATATAATTGAATGGATCTTTCACTTCATGATTAATATTTTCTGTTTCAATTTAAATGATGATTTCAAAAATTTAATCAAGCAATTTTAAAACCATTTGGATAATCCATAAAATCGCAATTTAATTGTGAAAGTGCTAATCTAGAACTTGAAATGGAAGATAATAAAATTGAAGTGAAAAGCTTTCACATGTATGCATGTGTATATGTATATTAACCTTTTTTTCTTTGTTAAATTTCTCTATGAAGACTTTGTCTTTTAAACACTTTTTACAATATGTGAATCCGCATCCCGGACAACCATGCTAAATGATAAAAAAATATTATAATAAATCAATAAGTGAACAATGAGAATGGGAACAATCAACACGTGTATAAAACAAATAGGTTTCTTAACATGCATTTTTCAATGGAAAGTTGTTTCTATATTTATAAGAAAATAACCAGTCGAACGATGTGGTTGTCTCACCTCACTTCTTAGAGCGGTGAATTTTTTCCCACAACCATTACAGAACATTTATACTAGAATTTGATAAGATGAAAGGGCAATCGTATAAAATAAGTTTAAGAGTATAAACTTATATATTATTTATCAAAGTTGATCTATAAATGAGCTTAAAATAATGAAATAATATAACTATTTAGATAAGTGTTAGGAAAAAATCAATATTACAGAATTTACGTAGATAATCAAAAACGATACAGATCTGTCAAATTGATTACTCACACTAGAGAAAAATTTGGTCTGCATCTGACAGCAACAATAAAATGACCTTGCTCTAATATTGTAAAAAAAACAAAATATTTGTTTTAAAAAATGGGTGAGTAATCAATAAGCATCTAATAAATTAATTTTTTAAAATTTTAATAAATTTTTATCATATAACGATCATTTTGTACCTTCTACTTTAAAATTGAAAAACATACCTACGTAAGTATTAATTGTTTTATTTATTTTTTATTTTTATCAATTATGAAGTATTTTATTATTTTAATTTTTGACGTTTTTAATTGATTATTTAATTTAAAAAATATATTTTTTTCGTATAAAAAATGGTTTATGGTCATAATTAAACATATTTGGTGTACAAAAGAATAAATTTTGACATATGTCAGTTGTTGATATTAAATACGTTTACTTGCTAGTGGTGTGCACAGACTTGTTAAAGATGGTGATTTTGAACGATTCCGTTTATAAATCAATTTTGAATGATATTCGATGTTTCGAGGGTTTAAGTAGAGACTGTAAGATTTTACTAGCCGAAAAATATCCGGAGTGAGTTTAATTTTCATCGATAATTTGTGTGATTTTTTCCTTTGTTTTTAAACTCTTTAATTTACAGAATTCCAATTTTTACTCTCGGCAGTATATTGTCGACTCAATGGAAAGTACGCATGAAAAAAAGACATTGGAGAAATGGACAGTTGGCTGAAAAATATTACAACTATTATTTGCAATTGAAAACTGAAAGTCGCCAGCCTGGGGTGATACTTAAGTAAATTATCATATTTAATTTATCTTGATTATAAACACTATAACCTAAAACCTGTTCCAAGTCAATTTAACCTTATACTTCAAGTCAAGTAACCAAGATGTAGAAGTATTCATTGCTAAATTAGCTTATGTTCATTATGACTGTTTATTTTTAGACTTTCAGTTGATTTATGCATGCCTCCGAGTCTTCTAGCGAGTTCAATTCTTCAGCATTTTTATCATTTACAAGGAAGTTCAAATGAAGTATCGTCAGCTAAGTCAGCTCTTAAAGATTCTACACTTATAGAAGATAGTGATTTAGCTAATGAAATTTACTTGGTAGTTATATTCTTTCCTTCTTCAATGATAGTGTGCACATGTTTTGATTTTTTTTTCTTTTAGTGTTCCTTATATGATGATGACTATGGAGCATTTGGAAATGTTATAAGAGCGTAATATATTTATTATTACTATATATTCTTATGATATTCATGATAAAAATAAACTTTTTATTTTCCAGGTCAATTGGCAAAGAATATGAACAAAGATTAGAATTCGAACTGAACAAAATGAATATTCCATTCATCGATGAGTCCATTCTTAGAAACAAAGGTTATGATAAAACCCCTGATTTCAAATTAGTCTTACCTATTGCAATTGACGGTTTTGTAATCAATTGGATAGAAAGTAAAGCTTTATTTGGTGACGACATATCGCATGCTGGCTATTTGAAAGACCAGCTCCTCTGCTACTGGAACAGATTCGGTCCTGGCTTAGTTATATACTGGTTCGGTTATTTAGATATTTTAGAAAAAAGTTCTGAAAACAACACTATGATTATACTGCGAGATGGCTTCCCCGATAAGAAAAGCATTACACTTATGAATCCTAGTATTACGGATGATTTATGATTCATCATTATAATTGAATTTGTATTTATAAATTGTGTAGGTTACCTAAATTTTGGTAATTTAAGGACTAATTGAGACTTAAATTCTTATTTGTATATATTGAAATGTATCAATATTTAATGTATAACCAGATCGGAAAAATAATAAAACATGTTGAATTTCAAAAATTTTTATTTAGAAATATATTATTAGCATTTCAAGTATATTAATAATAGTCAATATTGTTGATATAATCTTCTGGAGAATTGCTTTCATATTATTTACATACACACATTATCCGACGTGTATATGCACATAAGCACATACACAACCATTTTTATATGAATATCTTTTTAGAATGTGTGCTAAACTTAAAGCGTAATAAAAACTAATCAACTAAAATATATTAAAAACTACAACAAATTATATTGCTACTCAGGTTTGGATATTTCCTTAGTCTTTTTCTTTAAATCAGTAGAATTGCACCGTAATTTATTAGTTGTTTGTCGCCAGTAAAGCACCACGAGTTATACAAAAAGAAAAAAAATATAATTGGCAAACGGTTAATCATAAAAGCAATAGGCCTAAATAAAGAGCTAATATATAGTATATATAAATCTTATGTTAACACAAAAACTAATTTAAAAATTGTGCTCCTTCGCCGCCAGGAGTGATGGCGAGTCCTGCGCGTTCATTGTTCCGTTGATTTCAAGGTCTTACAAATTGGAAATATACTTGAATATAATTATACTAACATATATATGACTACTTAATTACATCATTCATGATTTAAATGCTTCGATATAAACTGAAATAAAATTATAAAATGCGAAGAAAACATGCAAATGATACTTCCGTTATTTCATATTTCACAATACATACGAATAAATTGAGAAAATCAAACGAGAAAAACTAAAATTTCGTAACTTTACGAATCCAAAACTTGGTTAGGTATGAATTGATTTATATTTTTATTTTTCGTCGATGATAAGCAATCACTTTCAGTCTTTTGTGTCAACAATCCGAAAAAGTTCATTTTAAAATATATGCCCTTTAATTTTAACATGTGTTTCGATATCAATTTCCTACTAAATTCAAAATAAAAAATAAATAAATGATTCACAGGGGGAATAAATATGTATTTCAAGTATATATGTACTTTGCAAGGGGTATTTTCAAAATCTGTATAAAAAATATATGAATTTTTAAATTATACAATAAAATATAAAGTAAAAAAAGTTACCTATTACATCATAAATAAATTTATTGTAAAAAAAAACATATTACTGTAAGATGTAAGAAAATATTTCAACAAATATATGTATAAACAGCTTAGTGTGTTTAAGTACCCCTAGCAATATTATTTCAAATATAACTGCGGCATGAGTGCATAAAGGGCTAAACATATAAAATTTGTCATCACATATCCATATAATATGCATGAGATTGTAAAAAATATAAAAAAAATTGGTCCAAATTAAAAGAGGGTCTTTTAATACATAATAATATAGGTATAAAACATTTTCTCTTTCGATACAGATAAAAACTAGTGGAAATTACATTGCACAGGAAAAAAAATCAGAAATACAAACGTGGATGGACAGCAAAACATTCGAATGAGCACACACGAACGAAAATAACAGTATCGAGCCGACATTTGAGCCGGACGTATCACAATTTTAGTTATCTGGACCGAAGCGTTGAAACACTGCCATGTTTTGCTGTCGAGACAAATAATCGAAGAGACGAGAGATCATCTGGTGGGAATGTTCCCCGTGTTGAACTGTTCGATGTCCTCTCTCTTTGCCGATGGCTCCTCTTCCTGATCCACAGCTCGCATTTCTTTATTCTTTTTTCTTCTAAATGTTATTTTTCTACTAAGCCATCCTGTAACAATGCAATGATTATTATATTATGTGAAACAAATATTTGAAAAAAATAAATCAAATATCAAAAACAAGCAGTATTTTAAACAACTCATAAAATATAATTAAAGCAAGCACACATAATGTTCATACACAAAACATTCATTATCAGATGATAATTTTATAAGATATGTTCCCCATCATTATGACAACAGTTCATGACATGTTTCTTTAGTGTATAAATACATATATTCAAAATTTTAAGTAGGTATAGTATAACTCTCAACTACAATGAGAGCAGAAACAAATCATACCTACAATATTTTTCAATTTAAATTAACCCATTATTATAATCAAGAGAACATATTTGTTAAATATCTTTTAATGAACATGACAGTTGATGATTATTAAATCCATGTGTTATAATATGACTTCCCTTTGACAATAAATGGAATCATGTATAGTGAAATATGACAACTTATATGAATATCAAAATTCAAATTGACAAATATGATAACTCATGTGTACCTACAATCAAATTGTTTCATTATTCCATAAACCGATTGAAACCAAAAAACAAAATTAAATGTTGATTAACACACAAAATTTCGATAAAACATAATCCACACGAATGATCGATATAAATATTGTGAAAAAAATAAATTCCAAAATTTAAGTGATTAACAGAGAATCCCATATTCCCTTATCAGCGTTTTTTTTGCATATGCATATTCCCAATTCCACAATCCTCGTTACCTGAAAATGTACGTCTCTTTTTGGTTGCCTTACGATTGTACGATGTAATGGGAAGTAACTGTTAAAATAATTTTTCGGATTATTAAAATAGATTTCGAAATTGAACGACCACGTACAAAAAAAATAAATTAATCAGCAAGTAAAGAATTATAGTAGAGTGGAAAAATTATATTTGAAAACATGCTGGACAGCACAAAGATTGCTATAATAAGCAGTAACAATAGTTAAATGCCAAAGTATTAATTTTCAGAATTAAAAATGTTATACCTGTGAGGGACCATTTTGCGTTTGTGATGATTTTTGTAGTTTTTCTACGAGTTCTTTTAATCGAGTATTTTCCTGCAAATTCAAAATCCATTGATATAATATATTAATTTACAAATAATCAGTCAAAAAAATTTCAAATGTACGTACTTCTGAAAGTTTTTCTATATCACCTAATCCAGCAAATTTGTTTAATCTAGTTTCTGACAGGGAATCATTGCCCTGCCTGATTTCCTTTTCACAATCTAATGCATTTTGTAAAGTAGTAGCTTCATCTTTCATCTAAAATTTAAAAAAAATACATGTTAAAAAAATTAGTGTAAAATCGAAACCAATATTGAGGTAGTGACTTTTGAAAAGGACACATTTACCTGAATTATAGATTGTTTAAGGTTATCTACTTCAATTTGTTTTTCATTAAGTTGTGTTTTCCACTTATGCTCTTCCTCACTTACGTTATCTTGTAGTCTACTTAGCGTTTTTTCCTGTGAAAATTTTGAATCAATCAGTAAAATTAGATAACAAACAGCCGAAAAAAAAATGAACCCAAACTCACAGTATCGACTACGATCACTTTATATTTATCCACTAAACATTGAAGCTGATGATTTTTATTTTCTAGCTCTTTTAATCTTTCTGTTTGCGCTAAATCTTGAGTTGGTGAAACAGATATTGTGGAAGCAGTTTTATTGTTTGAACTATTCTCTAATAAGAAAGCATTCGCTTTTTCTGTAAAGTTATCTAACCATTCTTTGTGAGATTTTCCCTGAACGGAAACTAAGGGGAATAATCTTTCGAGTACGTCTTTAGTTGCTCTCTGCTCTTCTAAGCATGCTTTAGTAACAGCTTCCTGAAAAATGTTAATTAACAGATCATATCCGGATCAAAAGTATTCAAAACATTTGCAGTATGTATTTGAAATTGATAAAGCATGTGAAAAATTAAATAAAGAAAAACTTTATTGTTAAAAAATATATCATAAAATTTTAACATCAGTTAAATATGGTATGTTGATAGAATTAAACGGAGCATGAATGATTTAAAATAAATATAAACGTAAATGATTTTTTCAAATTCATTTTAAAATTGCAAACATGTACAACAAACACCAGTTAGCCAATCAATACCTAATTAGAATAATAAATCAATGAAAAAAAATCATTGAATAAATATGGTTAGTTATTAGTTTTATTGTTAGAAGCATCTATGCTATATTCATTAATGTGTTTATGTCCATTGTTGGTAAGATAGTTAAGGTTAATAAATCAAAATGTTAATTAACTGTTGCTATTTTTACAGAGAAACTTACTCTATTACTATCCTCAGTGGTTTTCTGAGACTCAAATTGCTGCACTTTCTTTTCAGCAGCTTGAAAAGCCTCCATGATTTTCCAATTTGATACTCTAAGAGCCTGCATTACAAATATATATCCCCATAAACAAAATAAGGAAAAAACGAATGAAATGAATTGATCCAAAACATAAGTGAAATTCTAAGATTTGATTACTATTACTTTATCATGTTAAAATCATTAAACCATTCAAAGTTAGAGCGTTTCTCAATATATGAAAATGAATTAGTAATATTTGTTAGAAAATTATTATGGCATGCGAAAACTTTAAATGTATTAATTAAAAATCTCACATTGTTCTTATCTCTATGTTGATCTAATTGACGTTGTAAATTGTCTAATTGTTGTGAATGTTTTTTTTCTAACTCGCTACAAGCATCAGCAACTGCTTTTTCTATGTCAACAGCATCGTTCTAGAACAAATAATCGTTTGTGAATAATTTTATAACAAATAGTGATTATTTAAACGAAAACAATATTAAACTCACTTTATCAGGACTGGTGGTGCCGTTGGGAGTTGGCTGAGATGCTATTTGTTCCTTCAACTCGGTGATTTTGAACGAAAGGTCATCCTTTTCTACTTTCAATTTGTTTATCTCAGACATAAGCTACGAGTCAAAATAAAACAATAAAATGGTGCAATGTGACTTTAAAAGTAAATAGAGAGATAAATGCATACTTGTTGATTTTGTTTGTCTAATTCTTCTTGTCGCTTCTCATGCAGAGCAACCTGTTGTTGATGATGTGTTTGAGCTGTGTTCAAACGTTGAATTTCAGATTGAGTGTCGCTCAAACCTAAATGAAAACATTACAAGATCAGATTAATGATTTAAGTATGTATAAAATATGTATATAATTCACAAAATAACAAATTTCAATACTTTGCAAACGCTCGTTTGCTTGAGCTAGTTGTTGCTTCAATTTTTGCTCCATTTCCACATAAGAACTTTTTGCTTCCTGAAAAGATGAAATATTATCATAAAATCTATGAAAAAAAACTAAAAAAACATCTGTGGATGAAACAATTTAGTACCTCGAATTGACGCTTATATTCAAGAGATACACTCAATTCACCACTGGTCACCGCATGAGCTTTTTGCAACTCGGCGTACTCGTTTTTATAAGAAGTTATGCTGTTAGTTAAAGCGCCATTTTGCTGAAATTACATTAAAAAAATATAATTCATATGAATTGTACAAGTGGATTGGTAATCATAATAAATACACACCTCTGATAGTGTTTGTAAGCGCAATTCCATTTGAGTCCTTTGTGCAGACCAATCTGCTTCTGAAGCCACTTTTGCTTGTAACTGCAAACAAAGTATTGTTAATAATTGCATTTTTCATATTAGTCGATTATAGATCTAACATAAAGTCACATTTGAGTTAAAATTCAAAAACAAAATAGTATTAACCTGGTGAACTTGTTGACGGAGAGAATTATTTTCATCAATGCCACGTTGAATCCTCGATTGTAATGCTGCAGCTTCAGTTCTCAATACATTTGCAACCTCTTCTTTTGCTTGAGTCACTTGAGTGCATCGAGTACGTTCAGCATTTAGCGAAGTTCTGAAAAATAAAACAAAAATATGAGAAGATATCCTTTGATTTTAAAATGTTTCACCTGTGTAAAAGTACCTTAATTCTTTCAATTTAGCCTGAAGTGCCTGGGATGCTTCTTGTTCTGCAGCAAAGGCTTTTTCTTTTTCTGCTAATTGCTTTTTCAGCCTGATTAGAGGATCCTTAGGTCCCTAAATAAAATCGAAAAATCGTATGCAAACAAATATAATGAATAAAAAATTACTGCTTTTAAATGTAAATAAGAAATACCTCAGACCACTCTGAATGTTCAGGAAGAGGTCCATTTTGTTTGTTCAACAAGCAATCTGTTAAAATTTGAATTTCACTGCGTGACAAAGAAGCTTCCCCAAGTAATCGAACAAGCAAATTGACATTGACACCTTCAGGACAAGTGACTAAAATACAAATTATCAAAAATAAGAATCAAAGGAGGATGACCAAATTACTATGGAGCCTGGCCCATGAGCGGCCACTAATGATATTGGTATCAAATGAAAGATCTTTTAATTATCAACAACTTTCACTATGGGCGTATCATCGTGGGGGATGTAGGAAAGGAGATATCAGCCTTTAAAGATAGCGGAATTTGTATGGCGGATGCGCGAAGATTCTCGGGCGTCATCTACCCATATGCGCTATTTTACGTTCATTATCAACATTTTAACTACTTTTTTTCATTTTTTACGCTGCTTTATTTTACGATTATCAATCATAAGGTTTTCCCCGTGCACTTTGTTCATTCTACGATGTTTTTCAGCAGTAAGACGTAATTTCACTAATGTAAATGTATGTATTTTTAACAAAAAATGTTTTTTCCCTTCGATATTTCATTTCAGCGCTTCAAATAAGCTGAAATGTTTCATTGAATTCGATTTTAATAGATCATAAGATGATTTGAATATTAATGAGATAGATAAGATTAGTTATTGTCCCAATATTATTGTATTATCAATATGCAGAAATCATTATTTTGTTTATTATTAAAGACGTAATAACTAATGAATTAAATGTTTTCCTAAGCAACATATAATGTTTCTTTTAATTAAAACTGATACTCTGAAATGAAATATCTAAGAAAAAAACATTTTTGTTAAAAATACATACATTTACATTAGTGAAATTACGTCTTACTGCTGAAAAACATCGTAGAATGAACAAAGTGCACGGGGAAAACCTTATGATTGATAATCGTTAAATAAAGCAACGTAAAAAATGAAAAAAAGTAGTTAAAATGTTGATAATGAATGTAAAATAGCGCATATGGGTAGATGACGCCCGAGAATCTTCGCGCGTCCGCCATACAAATTCCGCTATCTTTAAAGGCTGATATCTCCTTTCCTACATCCCCCACGATGATACGCCCATAGTGAAAGTTGTTGATAATTAAAAGATCTTTCATTTGATACCAATATCATTAGTGGCCGCTCATGGGCCAAAATGAACATTGTCCTTTCATAACAATGCTCGATGATAGAAATAGAAACTAACTCAATTGTTGATATTGAGTCATCTCGTTTTTCTTCTTTTTGGATTTAGGCGGAAGTGGTGGAGCAGCTAGCATCTGTGATTGCTGCTTCGATTCTTGAACTTCAACAACATTGCCGTTAGAATGGATCACCTCTAATGGGTAAGCTTGCTTCAAAATTTTATCAGTGGTCAAATCACCGGGTTGACTGATAGCAGAAGACAGAGTATGTGACAACTCTTCCTGAGACTTGTTATCAACATTTAGATTTTCTGTAGGTTGAACAGTTTTATTTTTAACTGAAAAAAAATAATGAAACATCAATATGTTGTTGAAAATGAAGCATGCTTTCTATAATAAAATTTATATTACTTTTGCGCTGTTCCTTGGGTGGTTCAGCAGTAACAGGCAAAGATTCAACTACTAGTTTAGCATTTTTATCTTTTTCTTGTTTCGGTGCTGATTTTGCAGGTTTGGTTTTAGATTTAACATCCTTGATTTTAGCTGGTTCAGCTTTTTCCTAAATAAATTTTATAAAAATTAAATGTCATACATCATAAAAGATATATCAATAAGGTGCAATCATTCAATCAGACTTAAATATCAATATCTATTTATTTCAATATATGTAAATTAAGTATTAATTTATTAAGAAAAAAAAAGATTATCTTACATATGACTAAATAACAAGTGTGGGAAAAAAAAAACTCAAAATGAAAATTTTAAATTCTATTAATTCTTCAAAACCAAAATAAAAATAACCATATTACACCACATTGAAAAAAAATCAAACCAGCAATACATGTAAAGATTGTTTGAAAAGAAAAATATCTACCAATAATAGTGTAAAGTGACACCGTGTATTGTTCACAGTGCCGCTGTTCAAGCAAATGTTTTATAACACTAATGTTACGCCCAAATAAGGTCACAATATGCTTCTGTAAATGAGCCAAATTCAATTTGATCTAAACATTTTTCTTTTATCATCCAAAGTTTAGCTTCAAAAGTTATATTGACAAAAAAAAATGAATGATTCCAAAAACCCAACCAAATGAAATGATATACCAAAAATCTCGAAAGTATATAAATAATATAATATTTATGACAAAACATGCAATTTCGTTAGTTTCTTTTTCTTCATAAATTTATATTACGAAATGAAATGTTTCACATTGAAAATATGTATCAACTCACACTCTCAGAAGCAGAATGTAACATTTCAAATTCATCTTTTGGATGAATCTTTTCAAAATGATTCATCGGCTGATTTATTGTCGGCGATGGTGGAGCGGAAAGGTCACTGATACAACTCGGATCATCTTTGTTGATTAAAATTGGCTTCACTTTAGCGTCTTTAGCTTTTTTTTTATTCTGCAAAATCATCGTATTTTTAACATTCGAAAATGAAAATGAAACATGAAAGCAGCCACTAAGGCATTTTAATTTTAGTTTATCGATTTCAAAGTTAAATTCATATTTAACATGACACAAATATTAGCAATTTTAATCTTAATTAGATTTGCAATACACATTTTGCATATACGGTGATGCAGAGTAATGAAAATTATCTATACTTAGTGCCAAAGTTCAAGAGTATATTGTAAACGTGTAAGTTATTATTAGCTGACATATCAAATATTTTGTATGAAATGTTATTCAAAAATATACATATTTATGAGAAAAGTAAAGACATTCAAATTAGTCAATTCATTCACTTTCAATTACAACTTAGCTTCAATTATAAATGAAAACCCAATGCAATGATGAAAATATTAGTAAAATGATGCATACTATGGATTAGTAGAAAACCCCGAAAAAATAAGCAGCGTTATCATGTTAATTGCAGAAACAACCAGAGTAAATGAACAATTGTATACAATTTAATTGAAAAGTCTCAAATCATAACATAAAATTGTTAGTAATAAGTAAAATTTCAACCTTTGACTGCTTTGGAGGTTCGTCAGTAGTCACGATTGCCGCTTCCACAAATTCAACGTGTCCTTTATGATGTTGATGAGTGGCCAATTCCTCATCATTTCCACTTTCAGCGGGAGCTTCACTATCGATTTCACTATTACTGGCCGCAGCTTGTTCCTTAGCTTGCTTCTCTTTCACCTAGAAAATATAAAATAAACAATTAAAATTGATTATGAAATGTGAGCTAAAAGAATTTAAAATTGTGACTACTCGATGCAATAATATCCAATGAGATAATAGTCACTGAGAGGTTTTTTTATAAACATTTAAATTTTTATCATTATCTACATAAGTCATGAAGATATACATATTTATAGATATAATTTTTTTAAACTAAGTATTAACATTATCAAGAATATAAATAGACTTACATCAATGAGGAACTTATAAAAATGATACAGATACATGATTGTGAAAAAACATAATTTAAGCATCTATTCTTTATTCAAATGAAATACTACCGATTATTTTGATCGTGCGTATCTAGAATCTTGCCAATATTATATTTTCAAATGTATGAATCTAATTTCAATTAAAGTTTTAATTACCTTTTTGCCAGCTTTCTTATTCTTCTTGGATTGCTGCTGTTGAAGTTTTTTCTGTTTAACGGGATCATCGAGCAATCCTCGCTGTGCTGCAAGACGTCGATTAGCTGCAACTACTTCTTCATACGATTGACTTCGAGTACCAAACGTGCTGATACCGAACGACACAAATGCTAACACTATCACCAGTACCAAACACAATATACTCGTTTCCCAATCCATAATCTGAAACGAGCGAGTAATTGATTAATACAAAAAAAACATGTATTTACAACAATACGATGCATTAAATGCTTCACAAAATGATGAACTTGGACAAAAATTGATATTAGTCATTCTTATGAAAAAAAAAATGCTGATGATATGTCTATTGCATGTTCTTATCTTAGTCATTTATTTTTAGATATTTTGAAGCGAAGTTTATAAAATAGCAATCTTTTGAAACGTTAAAATTTTTCAATTTTCATTAAAATTCATGTGAACAATGCACTTGATATAGAGCAAATATAAAATATCACTTGGACGTTTATCGATATGAATTGAATTAGAGTGGCATATGTAGATGTTTATTCTATTTTGAACTCAAACTTGTACATATTGTTGAATGCAAACAAATACATCGGATAAATGATAAATTTCTAGATCCGATTGATAAAAAAACGAAAATATTAACAGGATTAAGAGATAAAATCGAAGATTCCATTGAATTCTTCGATCATATCTTTTGAAAAATATCTGAAACGATATGTATAGGTGCTTCCCCAAAAATAAAGCTAGCCAATTCTTAACATGTACTAGGTCTTATTTTCCGAGTAGATAATGCAGGAGAAAAATACAAAATCAAATTTTGTGACTTCATATGAAATGAAATTGATTGTAATTGCTAATGCGATTTTTTTTATATTAGATTTTAATTATGAAATAGATTTTATATTTAATTTCACAATAGTTCTATTTTTCTATGTAGATTATATAGAGAAAAAAATCTAATATTATTTCGTGTAAAGCGAAAGAAATCTAATTTCAAATGTTTTATAGCTAGGTCTTATTATCAAAAATTGAAATATTACGTTTAAATTCGTGAGGCTCGTTTTCTGAGCTAGGTGTACGATGGAGAAAACAAAATAAAATCTCACGATTTTGTGCGAAGTGAAAGGAAACGCGATCGCAGACGCGATACTTTTACGATGGGTCCCGTCGTCGAGGCGGATCTCGCGTTTGAGACGACGACGAATCTCGTTTTGTCGCCGGTTCGCGATCTTGAAACTCGAAAAGTTTCGAAGGTCGACGGGAACCGGAAGCCGGGGATCGAGAGTCGAAAGAAGTTTGTGTACGCGCGGAGCGAGGGGGGGCGAGACGCGAGGGGGAGACTGCCACGTAAGCGGCTTCGGCGAGTGCGTGTCGGCTCCGAGGAGACGCGCTTCCGGCCGGCGCGCGCTTCCGGTCCGAGCGATCGTCGCCCCGAGGAGACTTCGCTCCGATCGTCGTCGGCGCGAGCCGCCGGAAGCGGGCACCGCCCACGCGATTCCGCTCGGGACTCCGCGACCGGATCCGACGAGCGCCTACGGACCGGTTTCCTGAGGGGGACGAGGGTTCGGTCGCCAGAGGGGCGGGAAGAGACGGAAGTACTCACGTCGAGGAGGTCCGGGGGCCAAGGGGATCGGAGAGTCGTTTAGGCGGGCGCGTCTCGATCGCGAACGGACACACGCGAGACGCACACCCGACGCCGGCCCGGCGGCGACTGCGCCGAACCGAAAGGCGACTTCTGCGCCGGTCGTAACGCCACGTTTTATGTTCCGGTTTCGTTTGTTAAGATCGGCTCACACCACTTTAGTAGTTACATTGAATGGCGAATTTATTAGCAAACTGGCGATTCAATTCAATCCTTCGTTCATATTTTTGACTGAAATTGTATTGTTTGGTTTATTTTGTTGCCGAAATTCTCGCTAATCGTCGAAAAAACTCGGCGTGAGCTATTCTTAGACCGGACTCACACGATTCTTATCAGATTCTCATGTTGTTAATATTTTTTTCGAAATAATTATGAACGAATATTAAATAATTTATCTTCGTTATGTATTAATATCGAATTGTTTAAAATATTTCATCGATACCTACGCAAACGCGTCGTTAGACCGGATTCACATTACCATTTTTTTTTCAATGTTATCGTCTAATATGTAAGTTAATCATATTTCATACCACAGTTAAAAATCTTCAAATTCTCTTTTGTATATACAAACATAAAGTTTCAAGATATTTTAACCGTTTTGAAATAAATCGAATGCTTTACATATATTACAATAATCTTCGTTTTATATTTAATACACTTCATTCTTAGCGATGATTTACTAAAATATCAATTTGATTAAAATACTAAATCCAACTAAAAATAGTTAAGCACAAATGAAAACTTTAATGAATAATGAAAATCATACAATTTTGTTTCTTAGACTATGGTAGTTCCTGAAAACTAATCAAAATAGATTCCAATCGGTATATCGTTCTTTCACGACGAAATTTTATCTTCTCTAAATCATCTCACATGAAATCTTGGACGCGTTTCAAACATAAATGTCAATTATGATTTCGTTTAAAGATTGGCTATTCATAGTATATTTGAAAAAAAATAGATTCAAATCCTCACAAAACAACTAAAACATATTAACAGATCAACAGATGACGTTCTAATAATTGTATAAAGTTTACAATAAATTAAATTTTACAATTTGAAGTCAAATAAGTTCTAACTATTGCCTCAATAAAAATTAACAAATAAATGTGTGTGTTTTTTTTTATTCAAAATATATGTCGTAATCAACACATCTACTCTATAATTTCTGACGAGAAGATATTATATTAAACCATATACATACCTAATTGAAATAAAAATATAATACAATTAACAAAAATTTACATCTTAATTTCGTTTCTGAAATAATCTATTACACAATTGCTAAATTATATTTCCGCAAAATTCACATGATCATTCAACAAAATGACACACCGCAGAAGGGAAAACAAGTATACGTACTCGATGATCACAGGGCTATTAAACAATTTCGAGAAATCTTCATCTTCTCAAACACAAATTATACTTTCAACACCATAAATTAAAAATAATCGTCAGCCACGAAAACGAATCTTTCTGTACATACTCGAAACTCCTCACGACGAAACAATCGATTGCCATGACTTTAGAGCTTTTTTTTTTAGATTGATATGTGAAAGATTCGATCATCACACAAAATTCGAAGCTCTTTCTTCGGGTTTTCAACCACTTTCATCGTCGTGATGAAATGTAAACGGCAACGACCAACTTTCTTTCACCATTCGATACCGGTACGTACAATATTGAAGTTGTCCATTACGCACAACAGACGCTATTACCTCACACCGCAAGTGCATAATTAATACATTTTTTACCGAAAAATATACATTTGGTAACAAAAATGGGAACTTTTCGGTGCAATTTGTTATTTGGTGAGATTTAGTGACATTCGAAGAAACGTATAAATACGTTTTTTTTAATCGGTGTGTTTGTACTGTTCACATTACAAATCGAAATTCTTAAGTTCTAAAAGATGTCAAACCCTAATCATAAGTGAAATTAGATTTTTTTTCATCTTATGCGTACATGATTGAACATTTACGGAAGTGCAACGTGTTTGGATTGTGTAACATTTTCCGGTTCAAACGAAAGTTTCATTCAAGAACGACAGGTATATAACTTTTGATAAGTTAATCATATATTTTTAATTGATTTTCTATCAAAAATATCATCTATGTAACTGGTTATATCTATATAAAACTTTGTTTTATTTGTAATCAATCATATTCCACTATTTCAAGTAAAAGTCGTGTATTTTCAATTGCATTCAAATGCTCAATAATTGATAATGATCAATGCAATATAAAATTTTTGAATTTCAACAAAATATATTTTCTACAATGCAACTCCAACTATCTATGATAAAATTAAAATGATTAGCTCTTACAAAACGGCATTAATGAAACTCAATTTCGTTCTAAATTTCTAGGATTATTTTTTGATAAATGATATATTGTAAAAACAGATTATACTATGAAATTTTATGTTTTAAATTAACACTATATTAAATTTGAGACTGCTTTATTGTACAATCATGTGAATATATGAATATAATGAAGATTATTAAATTAGTACTTGACCTAATGCATTTTGTATGGATTTACCAACTTTATTTAATTTTAGCTTAATCGTAAATTGCATCAATCGTTTTCTAATTAAATAGACTCTGTGCTTACTGATTTAAAAAAACATTATTTCCATAATCCATATCGTAATGAACTAACTATCGAAAAATTAACTATGACTTACCCATTCATGGGTACCTAATTATGACTTTTTTTACAAAAAAAAAGCGATTGATACTATTGATATAATTTATTCATTTAAAATCGATTGATCACTTATTTAAGTGTTCCGAATTCGTGACCTGAAATTGAGGGTTACATTTGGAAAAGTTAAAATCCTTTTTCACGAACTGTCAAACTAGTTTATTGACTTTCTTTCTAAGTAGCTTGAAAGCCTACTTAGTTTTTTTCAAACACATAATATCTCATTATAAAAAAAATCGAATTTGTTTATGCACTAGTGAATATTTAACGTTGGGACATCTCCATATTTTATATGTCGTATAATTCTTCTTTTCGTAACAAACCTTGACTGATATAATTTTTTCATTGTTTTAATTATCGGATTAGAATCATGCAATTGTTAGTCGCGATCGCATACGTTATTTTTTTTAATTGAGAAATTTCGAATTAACGCAACTACTTAAAAGTTTAGCAACGATGTCCGTTGAATGTAGCGTAACGTCTTCTATTTTGTTATTGAATAGTTTTCATCAATTATTAAACACCACTTCGTAATTATACCGATTACCTCCAATTAATTCTATAACGAATTATAAACATGTGATGTAAAAGTATTTTTTATTAAAGAAGTAATAATTAAACATTAACTTGTATCATTTGACTGCAGATGCATGTCGTATAATAATATTTTTGAGAAAATTCATAAATAATTCTTTTCAACAAAGTTTTCCTTTTCATATCAAAAGTCCTTCACTTTTGTATTCAGTGAAACTTTCAATTAATCGCACGGCTTTATTCAATTTGTGGTAGGAAATAACGTTGCAAATCTTGACAGTTTTTTGACAAGGCATTTAAAATGTTACATATAGTATTTTTATATACTTTTAACATACATATATTTATTTAATCTTCAGCATAATTTTAAACTCAATAAATAACAAATAATTTATTAAAAATCTCTTTTTTTTAATTAATCAAACAAATATCCTCAACTGAATTGACGATGCAAATTATTCACAAACAAAATGCAAGAATTCTTTTCCAATTTCTCGATTTACCTTCGCCCAGATGTACCTACGTACATTTTTATTAAATTGAAAATTTTCTCGATAAAAACCAAAAAACTGACTACAAGGAAAAAAACGAAAAAACAGTGTAAAAATAAACCCATAAACATGTCAAAACGAATCGAACAAATTGGGAGCTTCAAAGTCAACGTGGCCGTTAAAGAATGCAATCGTATTTTTGAATTTTCGATTTTGTCCTTATTCATTTGTTTTCGTAAAAACGTCAAAAAAATGTTGATTCGTAGAAAATTTTAGTGACGAATTCAATTTTGTGTTAAAATGTTAAACGATAGTTGCTGCATTTTCATAAATATTCATCGAACCAAAAGTCTCATCATTTCTATCTTAAATGATATGTTTATGTTTTTATAACATAATTTATTGATTTATTTTAGTATGGAGTAATTTTACTTAACATTATTTTCTCATTAATTCGTATTTTTATAGCTTTTCAAATTACTATAAAATAAACTTAAAATCATTCACATAAACCTATTCATTTTATAATATGAGATGAGTACATTCACTCATTTTACACAATTCCTATGCAGCCACATAAATCAAGACAACGTTTCACATTCAATCGATCTTTTTCATTCAAACTACGTACTTATCGATTCACCTCAAACACAATCATGATGCAACACTAAAATCAAAAATCACACATTCAACAAACAAACTCCAACATCAAATGCAACACCATAAAAAATCCTGTGCTTCTATCCGAAGACGAGCTTCTAACCTTCAACACCCGAAGCATATTCAATTCGAGTGACACCACATTTCGTTCAGAAGAGCTTTGAGCGTTTGATGGCCGTGGTGGTGAGTGCTGCAGTCTTCCACGTTCAGTCGTCGTCGAAATGCTGCTGAGGACGGTCGTGGTGCTGGTGGTCCTAGGAGCAGTCGCCACTCCTGAGGCCTCCGTTCCACCAGCTGCAGTTGGGGATGCCATCTTCAACGCCGCCTCGGGGATCAATCAAGTCACTGTAATTATCTTTATTTTCGGTTCATTTTTTTTTTTGACAATTCTAATAATTCTAAATAATTCATAGATCTAAAGATAATGTATTTTCAAAATACTCTATTTGCATTATATGCATTTTAATTGGAGCAATCAAAATATTTGGCTAATTAAAAATGAGTACCTACCTATTCGTTGAAAATTCCATTTTTTTTCATTTTTTTCGTAAGGTTCACTAACACAAAAATTATTTCAAACATTATTATTTAAATTTATGAAATCCAAAATAACTTCATTTATTTTATACATTGCTTGCGAATATCTAATAAACATTTACAAATTAAAGCTACATGCAATAAAACTATTTCGGACAATTTATTATACATATATAAACTCAAATTTATGTCATGTTTAGAAATAGTCATAAAAACTAAAATATTTTGATTTATATGGTAAAAAAAGTTTGCAATTTTTTAGTAATTTTAGAAAAAAATCACTTATGAACCATATTCATATTTATATGGAGACATCAACGAACAAGTATTGAAACCCACATCAAAACCTACATAATTCGTATTATTTACTTTTTTATCAATAATCACTAGTCTCATCATGATTAATATCGTAAATTAATAATACAATAAAGAATAAAAGTAAATATTAAAAAAATAAACGATCAATTTCAATCGATTTGAATCTAATGAAACCTTATCAACGTTTGCGGTCCACATAACGCACCAACCCAAATCAAATCATTAATTATTTTCAAAATTGGTTCCATTATGAAATCCGAATCGAACATTTCGATCACATAATTCGATAACTTGGTTATATTGCATTGTATAATGATAATTCCACGCTTGTAGGTCAAACGATTTTCGAAACCACGCGACAAAGTTCTTTGCACAATACGAACGTGACCTTCCCTTTTATGCTCGTTTCGACCCACGAATTTCATATTTCACGTTAAAAAACCGTTTTCTTAGATAATGAATATTCAATTATTAAATAATGCCGAAATGCGCAATCTTCGAAAATTAATGGCTCGAGCGGTTTCAGCTCGGACGATAATTTATTTATTATCAAGCGTCGATTTTCAAATATGATTTTTTAAAATTAGTTAAATTGACAATAATAAAAAAGTATTTCTTAACAATCAATTATTGATTTCACAATTTACCTAGATTTTGCCAAAAGCTGAATGTGTTTTGAAACTGCATCAGCGTTTGAATGACCTAAGGTCAACATTTTATATACTCATCATTTATGGTTAATAGTTAGAAATGTCTAGTATCAATTATTCTCATTTGTTTCAATGCCAAGCAAAATATAATACTTAACCTACTGATTTAACACAATGCGCTTTCAGATTATTAAATATATAATACTTAAATTTTGTGTAATAACAGATATCCGATACGTGGAAACGACTGGCAGACCACGTGAGCAATCATGCAGCCCTTAAGCAGGCTCTGCGACGACTCAGGGTAGTACCAGCTCAAGCTGCGAGGGTAGCACATGCTCTAGTTGAAAGGTTGAGAGCTGGAGATGCACCTTCGGTCAAAACTACCCTGGGAACTCTCAGGGGTCGTCTTTTGACTACGAAGACTAGACCTAGGAAACAGTATTACAGCTTTAAGGGAATAAGGTGAATATTTTATAATTAGACCATTTTTTTTTTTGAATATGCATACTGTGTATTTTTCCAATGAAGTATGTAAAAATTCGAAATAATCACATAATAAGTAGTTTCAGTAAAAACTACAAATAGATTTAATAAAAATCATATTTGATTCTTATTAGAACAATTTGAAGTACGAATACGATGTAGAGCTGAAAGCATAATTATTCAGATTGGTAATTGATTTAAATTTCTGAAATGAAACAATTTTTTTTGATATAAAATTATGTATTATAAATATTCTAGGTATAGAAAAATATTTTTTTTATAACACTTTGACACGTTTTATGGCTCGTTGCTAACTTCGTGATTTATTAATACTTGGATGAACGAAAGAAGAAAATTCGTACTGGTTTTTTTCTCATGTTGTTCCAAATTCAACAGGTTTAACCAAAGTCATAAATGCAGATTTCAGGTCATTGAATGCTAATTGGTTTACTTTTTTTTGGCAACTAAAATATTTACATTCATTTTTTTCGCATACGATTTTCATTTCGAGTCATCGACGTTTTCTTATATTGCTATCAATTCTACTAGCTATCGATTAACTTTTAAAATCAGTAATTTATTACTAACCATTCAATACGATTTCATCATTTGCTCTTTGAGATTATGTCGATTATTAATTTTTAATACGTTTGAAAAGATCGTATAATTTATCGTAAACCTATAATTTGAGATTTTTTTAAGCTTTTTTTTTGGATTTCAACCTTTTTTCGTTATTTCGTTCGCGTTATGCAACTCAAAAATCTTCTAATAGAATCGAGAAAGTTGTTCAAGAAAATGGTGCGTCTTTTGTACGTGAATCACGTTTCTCGACGAAACCGAAAAGAAATGAACGTAAACATCACTATTATCGAACATTTGGAAATAATTCGCAGCCTTCGGCGTTTCCACGTTTTAAAACACCTAATGTAATATCCTACAGAATATTAACTAAGGATATAATGTAAATCATCGGAACCATCCATAAACAATGTAGGAAAATGAGCGTCGAAATTAATATACCATCGAGAATTTTGAAATATATTTTGACACCATCGATTATTCAAATCAACGACACTTAGTTACAAAACAGAATACATATTATACACTGATCTTAATTTACACATTTTGATTTTTTTTTAGTTGAATTTAAATTATAATACGATGAAATTCGCATTTTTACACATTGCAAACTTGTAGGCTTCAATATGTCAAAAACTCTTATGACCGAATGAATATGTTTATTTTTTCATTGACAAATTAAAATTAAAATTTTGAACTATTATTTTCGAAATCGATGCGTATTTTCACAAGAATTTGCGAAACCAATTTGCACAATTTTGAACTGTCGAAAGTTCTTAAATTTCGAATTCGTATCTAAAAAAAAAATGGCATTAACCATCTGAACTGTTCAACTTTTATACACTAATAGAATTGCGATATTCCACTTATACAATCCACAGATCAACACGTACATTATACCGAATCGATTTCAAATCCTTTCTAAGACTTTATCGATTCGGCACTGAAAGTTTACTTTTTTCATTTCACCGAGAAATATCTGCTATTTCTGGGTCACGTTTCGTTTGGCAACTCGTGGAAGTTCAACAAAGCGTATTTTCTCACAAGAATGTCGAATGCAAAAAAAAGCAGGGCTGTGAGTGTGAAATTTTAGTCATAGACAATGGACCGACTGATTCTAACCACTTTTATTTATAAAATGCATTATTTTTAATCATACATTTTTGATGGGCAATAATGAATATCAAATGATGACTGAAAAGGCCGAGGGTACAAGTGACTTTGTGTTGATTTCGAGAAAAGCGGATTCAAAGTTTAGCATGTATTAGGAGGAGGTCGACTGATTTGTTGATATATCTCGGCACCCATTCCTAATTCGTTTATATCCTTTTGCCACCAAATAAATGAGCGTCATATGTACATGCATTCCAGGTAACAGATAAAATGAAACATGTCGATCAAACTTTTTAATATAAGTAAGGAAAAAATCAAAAAACTTTGCATTGACTTATATGCGTTAGATTTTGATGACTCTTAAATATTCTTCGCTTCGACAAAAATGCTTCGACGCACTTAAATATTTGACAGTCGAAAAGTCCAAGGAGTACAAGTGAAATTTTCGCCAAAATTGAGTTATTCACAGGAATCGCTTCTATGCACGCTCATTTATTTGGTGGCAAAAGGATATAAACGAATTCGTGTGCCGAGATATATCATCAAATCAGTCGACCTCTTCCTAATACATATAGGTACATGGTCAACTTTTTCGAAATCTCCGCGATGTCACTTGTACCCCTTGGCCTTTTCAGTTGTCATATATTTTCTCGGTATAAACACTCAATTTTTTTATGAATCAATTGCGAATTATACACAAATTGAATTTTTTTTAATCGAAGTATCAGAGTCTGATTTGGAGTCAGAATCTAACACTATTCTCAATTTCGCAGCCCTGAAAAAAATATCAATAGTAATCCGAACAACGATACCTCTCCATAGATCACGCGTCGTATTATATTATATTGCATAATCTAACGCAAAATGATAATATTGCATTGCGAATCGTTGCGGAATCGTCGAGCAATGAACGATGGAAGCACAATTTTTTTTCGAAGCCATCATTATTGTATTGAAGAGACGCTCAAGCAGACTTCCTTGTGCTCGAGGAGTCAATCCAGTTCAATGTCGCCGTAGAAAGTGCCTTGACTGGTCCTCGTTCCAAAACATTGTGTAAAGAATGACTCGTTTTTTTTTTTCGTTTTATTTTCGTGTATGTTCTTAAACGTCCGTAGAATTCGATTGCACTTATGGATACGTTGGAAATATCTAATTGATCGATTGTAGTAATCCCGCTTGTCAATTAATGCGTGTATACATGTTGAGATTCGGTTAATTGTCGAGTGATGGTTGTTTTCGTTGATGTCGATTGGTTGAGTACATTTTTCTGATGGGTGTATTTTATTTTAATTGAGTAATTGTGGTTTCTTAATATGCAGTAGGTTATATTTGATATCTGAATTGAAAATGATTTTCTATTAAACGTATGCCATTATACTGAATTTGATCTACTAATCCTTGTCCATATTTTGATAATTTAATTTAATAATTTACTAACAAGTACCAAACTAAATATATGTAATATTAATTGATCTGTGATTGCATCATAGTTATGATTGTGTTATTAATTGATGCATGTTGATTGAGGAAATGAAAATTAATAATTCTGTACGTGAATGTTTGATGATTCATTCTCGTTTGATTCAATAAATAATTTTCACACAATTTATTAAAAATGCATCTGATTTTAGATTGAATAATAATTTATGGTTATAAGTATATCTATCACAATTTAATTGTTTAACAAGCATGCATATGTTTTTGCACTTTTATCTCATCGAACAATCGTTTTTACGAGATTTAACCTACTTTCATTACTCTGTATTCGTTACTAATTAAACAAAAAATTGCACAACATGTTATACAGATATTATTAAGATCACATATAACTGTTCGGCGTATTACAATTAGATAATAATCTCATTCATATCGAAAACCAACCACACAACTATGTATTTTATTAGATCAGGCAAAAACTCATAACTTTAAAAATACGCAGTTTTTCAAAATCACATTTTCGTAATATTTGAACTGACTCGTTTTGATTGATTAATTTCACCAATCGAACGATTCGATTATGGCTTTCATTATTATGCAAAACTTACGAAATGGAACATTTGAAATTCGCGCTAAAAATGCATAGAACTTCAAGAACTCAAAACCGTAAATTTTGCGACAGAGCCGAAACTTTGTGCAACGAACGCATTTTTAAACTTGATTTTAATTTATGATTTGAGCAACTGTTTTCTTTTTTCGTGTGAAAAATGTCGAATTATTCTCGAAATGGAGGTTCGATTTTGATGATCTGATATGAATCATTTATGGAATGAAAATTATGCGCTTATCTCGATCGATCAGCGTGAAAAACTCAAAATGAATAAATTTTAATGTTAAACTATAATTATTTTTATTATAAAATTTATGATATTTAAAAAAATATATAATTTCTCGAGTATTAAAGGTTAAACTGAATAAAAATCGAAATTTAATTGGGTATCGATGATGATAAGATGAATATCAAAATTTTGATCTTATATAAAAAGGTAATTTCAATTTTTTAACTCTAGTTGTTCGATTTTTTTCCTTAGATAAGCTTCATGAAAATTCCGGTAAAAACTACATTATGTAAAACTATACTTTTTATTTATCTTCATGATTTGTACGGATATGTGAAAATCGACGTCTTTTTTAAAAAGTAGCTTATGAAACTGGACTTTTCGCGAATAATGAAAGTCAACTTGTTTACATGAACTAAAATGTACTTATCCGGGTATGCGAAATTTTATTTTCATCTTTTCAATAAAGTGATTCTGAAGTAGGTAACATTTTAAGGTCAATGTTTTTCGGTGAACATTCGACACTGAAAATATCCGGACTCAATTTTAGTACTTATGTGATATCTTATTGGTACAATACTTGATGAATCAAGTTCAATTAGAGTGGATTATGATAGGATTTTTCTATTTTTACGTCAGATTACATTCGATCAGGTTGGGTTGCATTTAAGATTCAGTTATAGGTACTTCATTTACATATGCACTTCCAATAATGCTCTATCTTCCACACTTTTTTATCTATCTATCCCCTTCTTTGTCATAAAACCGATATATTTTACGATTATATTCGTTTTTTTATATAATTTTAGATATGCTCAACCACCTACCGGAATGTTCCGGTTTCGTGCGCCAAGACCTTTGGAGCCATGGCAAGGAACTCGAGACGCTTTGGAAGAGGGAAACGTGTGTCCTCACATGTTCATACTCTTCGACAGCTTCAAGGGCGAAGAAGACTGCTTGTTCTTGAACGTGTACACGCCTCAAATTCCTGACAGAGAAAATGGGTACACGAAAGCTCTCTCTTTATCGTTCGAAGCTCACGAAACTTTTGTTTTAATATAATATGATCAGCAGGAAGAATCTCAAGTTGCCAGTTATGGTGTGGTTGCATGGAGGAGGATTCGCTATGGGCTCGGGAAATTCGTTCTTCTATGGACCAGATTATTTAGTTGCTGAAAATGTGGTGCTGGTTACGATTAATTATCGTTTGGGTGCACTCGGATTCCTCAGTCTTCAGAATGAAGAAGTTCCTGGAAATGCTGGTTTGAAGGTATGATTTTTTTACTTATTAACTCAAACGTAGCCCGATCTGACTTGACTGAAAAAATCTAATCTATGAATGTCATTCATATTCGTTGGTACCTTTTTTTTATTCCAAATCTATGTGTGTACAGAGTCAATATTACTTTAGATTAAACCATACACAAACAATGATTGACTCACATGAAGTAATAAAATAATCAATCTATAAACTAATCCGGAAATGATAAACGCAAATCATCGTTTGTTGATTGCAGTGACCCAACATAATGAAATGCAACGTTTTCAATACACAAATTGATATTTCAATTGCGTAAAAACTAATCTAAATATAATATAGAAATTTTCTATAATTATTACATAAATATCCCAAATAACCAGATCGAAAATCACAATATAATGTCACCATTTTCGACCGCCGGAAGAAAACGTTCTTTATCGAGAAGATTTTCCGCTTTTCATTGTTCTGTGAATTTCCCAACTTTTGGCCGTTGTGAAGATGACGCCATTTAACTTGGCCGAACAATTGGCCTTTCACTGACAGAGTCGAAAAAAAAACATTTAGGTTGTCACATTTGCTTTTTGAGCGAATGCACGTGTTTAATTTTTCGAACAAATGTATTCAAATTGAAGTAAATATTTCGATTATTCATGCAAATATGGTTTGGTAATGTTTTTCTTTTTGTAGGAATAATTTTCCACGTCGACGAATTGCGTCAACGAACTTTAGGTTGCAAACCTTCGTCGGTTGAAATTTTTATTCATGAAATTAATTTTCATGCTCCAATAATGTGAAATTTAATAAAAATCGGATAAAATCTCTCCGAAAACGGTCGTGTGAAATATCGTGCTATTAATTGTGCATATGCAATTTATTTTTTTTCGGAAAATGTACGAAACAATTACTATAAATTCCGATTATTGGCTGCCAATCGGTCACGCACTTGAATAAAAATTAGAACAGGTTAAGAAATTATATCACGTAACGTTAAAATCGCATGCCTTATATCAAAGGCTTTGATTGCGCAAAAACGACAATCGATACGACACGTGATGCTAAACCTCAAATCGTATATCGAAATTTTCACATTAAGACTGCAAAAAATCGAATTTATTATGACTTCTAATACCACATACACCTGCAGACAGATTTCCACTTCAAGTCATTTGCAGCAATTGATTACAATAGCGAAGGTAGAAGAATACCATTGAAATTGAAATCGTTGCTCAACTCTTTTTCCTTTTGCCATTACCCTTTTTCTAGGCTTCTGTAACTTTGATCTTATTTATAACATAATATTTACCATCAAATACATAGTATTTTATATAATGAAAACACTTTTGCCTTTCAGGATCAAGTTTTGGCTCTGAAATGGGTTCAGAACAACATCGAATTCTTCGGAGGCGATCCAGGCCAAGTGACCATCTTCGGAGAGTCAGCCGGAGCAGCATCAGTCCAATACCTGATGCTGTCGCCTTTGGCAAAGGTGAGCAATAAAACCTCAAATATTATCTTTGAAACACGAAAAAAATGACTCGAGAAATTTCGAAACTTAAGAGACTCGCTCGAAGATTTTGAAACGCGGATATGTTATGATCTCGCAAAAGTCAAACAACCAAACTACACAGGATTGCATTTGTGCATCTGAGATATAAATCTGTCTAGATTTCAAATCCATTTTTTCAGACAGCATTAAGCAACACTGTCTAAGTAATAAATGGAGTTAGCAGGATGTTTAGATTAAGATTTTTTTTCCGTTTATGTAACGTTTTATCGCCTATTGTATATAACGTATCGTATGTCTAAGCGCTGTGATGAAACGCGTTTATGTTTTAGATCATATTTTTTTTCGGTGAGTGAATTTCGAAATATTTTGTATTTAGATGAATTAGATTTAAACGTGTCGAATCGTATTGATTGTGTTCAAAACGCGGCCGTTAATTGGAACAAACGCTTATGTAAACTTTTTTTCAAGCGGAGATTCATTGCGAGATTGTGTCGTGAAATACGCATTTGGAAACAGCGCAACTTTTCTAGAATTATACATTATTTTACGAATTTGTAGGGGCTATTCCATAAGGCCATTTCGCAATCGGGCTGGACATTGTGTCCGTGGGCGTTGGCTGAAAATCCAAGAGAAAGAGCGTTCTCGTTAGGAAGAATTCTCGGAATGGACACTTCAAGTCCTGATCAGCTCTTAGGTAATATCTTCAAAAAAACTTTAATCATATTTGCATATTTTATATATATTTATTTACATTTTCAATTATTTAGGTTTCCTACGAGCTATACCGAGCGAAACTCTAGTTATAGCAACCCAGAAAATTTTAACGAGAAACGATGCCAGAAAGAACATAGGAATTCCATTCGTCCCAGTCATAGAACCCAATCTAGATCCAACTATAAATGAAATTTTCCTCAATGAAAATCCTAAATACATACTTGCCAATGCTAATTTCTCACAAATACCTTACCTCACAGGCTTCAACTCTCACGAGGGACTCGTGTTCCACAGACGTAAGTATCATTCATATGAAGACCCAAGAAGTCTTTAAATTTATAATTTGAGTTCAGACATTATATCTGAATGTGTCCATTCATTTGATTTCTCAAAGAAACTTCTCTATATTTCTTCAATCATAATATATTAGATACATCTGGATCGAAATCTGGTCATGAACACTTGTACATCTCGGCTTCTATGGTCCTCATATATCGTATACGAAGATTTATTACCGTTCCATAGATACGTTAAAACCGTAAATTGCAAACTCCGAAATAATATACGATCTTGTGCGTTTTAAAAATGTCAAAATTGGCAAATGCACGTTGTCGTTCACCTTGACTGACCTCCTAAGCGGGAAGACTTGCACAATTTCATCGCGAAACCGAAAGTCACAGTTTTCTGATCCATGTTCGTCGAATGTACCTTCTAAACCCATTTTTCCTTTTTCAATTGATGCTATTTTTCATGCTGAAACTTTGTTTGAATGTTTGTGCAAATTGCTCAATCAAAAATTTCAAACTAATTTTCAAAATATGAAAGCAATAAAGAATAAATCAGAACATATTTCAATGTGTGAAACTTTTTTTTTGAAACCGAAAAAAAACTGTATCGATTAATGATTTATTCATCGAATTATGTATGTATCATGATCATAATCTTACGTTCGTTTCGATTTATCATTTTCTAACAACATTTTTCTTCACTTCGCTTTTTTATAGTTCTACATCGTTCATCTAGGTAAAAGTTATGAATGTTAATTTTAGACGTTTAATTTCATTGACACAAATCGTGACTGAGTGAACCTGCTAGTGATTTCGACATTGCAGCAATTTATTTATTAAACGCTTCGAAAGTGTCAAACGAATGATAAAAACGAAAAAATGCATATTTTCCAAGCTAAATCGTCAACCGATAATCGGTTTTCCCCAGTTTCAGGAGTTGACATCATTCGCCAATTTCCACATGGTTTTATCACATAACTTGACCATGTAAATAAATACAAACTTCACCCACATGAAAATCGTCAATACTTAGCCTCCGATAAATTAAGACTGTGACACAAAAGCGACTTTTTCAGCCTCAATATAAATCAAATGAGCCATTCGAATTTAGTTAGTTCAGATTAGAGTACAGAAATATTTAAGATGGCCTCTGAAATTAATGATTTATACTAAACTGATGAAAATCTTAAGTGTATCACTGCCCTAGAAGAGTAGATGCATAATTCGCTCGGAATGCACCAACAATGAATGCACCGAGTTGCACAACTCGTTCCGGCTTTCGAACGCAACGATTTCCTTTTCGAATCGAATTTCCTTTCCTTTTCGAAACGTACGAATCGAAAAAAATATGAAAGAAACCCTGTTCAACGAATAAAACTATGGAAAAGTTACACAACTCGTGCGAGACGATGAATGGAGTGCATCGTTCGCGAAGATAATGTGAACAAAGTGCATCATTCAGACGATTGCAACGGTTCTCGGTTTCTTGATTCTTCCTCTAAATCGGTTCCGATCTGGTGGATTTCTGAAGAGAGATTTCGTAACCCATTCGAGGTTCTGACTATTGTATAGTTATATCTAGTCGTCGACGATTGTTTTTCAAACGATTCGGATTTCTCGAGTTTCAAGTTTAATGTTGAAATGTTTCAGGTTTGAGAAAGGACCCGACTTTGTTGAGTCAAATCGAAAAAGATTTCAACAGAATGATTCCAGGAGATTTGAAAATTCCCGGTGGTATCGATAGTCCTATCGCAAATGAAGTCGCCAATAGAATAAGGCAATTTTATCTTCAAGGAAAAGCAGTTTCACAGGACACTGCAAATGAAATGGTTCTTGTAAGTGATGAACATATAATATGTATTTACTCTTCATTTTATGCACTCTATCGTACACTTATTTAAATTTATCAACACATAATCAATCTAAAGATTTCTCATTCAGAGAAACCTTTTTTTACTAGATTAAAACTTATTTAGTACAATCTGGAACAAATTGTAAGAAACTTGTCTTGTCCCGGAAAATCCGGAACAAATAGTCATTCTGTACTTTTCTCAAATTTAGATAGTGTGCATATATGAATGAGAATCGAAAACCGTAAAAGAATTTTATATTAACTACGATTTTATATCAGTTGTTGACAGATTTGATGTTTTTGAGACCGATGATAACTTCTGTTAGGATACAGAAGATGGTTGCTCCACAAAATCCAATTTATATGTACAGATTTGCTTTCGACGGAGCTTTGGGATTATTTAAAAGATTTTTAGGAATCAACAAGCCTGGAGCATGTCACGGTGATGAATTAGGATATCTTTTCAAATTCAGTGCAATCAATATAAGGTTAGATGAAAAATCGGCTGAAGTTCACGTGAAAAAGAATATGGTTAAGATGTGGACTAACTTTGCGAAATTCGGGTGAGATTAATATTCGACTTAAACAATTATGAATTAATATTTTACTGAAAATTTATCTTTTTTTAGAAATCCAACACCATTTGATGTGAAAGAAACAGCGCATATACAATGGGAGCCAGTGTCTCGTAACAATCTTACAAATATAAATTATTTGGATATCACTGGCGATTTTATTCCTAAAGTTGGTCCTGAAAGCTCAAGAGTAGCATTTTGGGATCAACTATACAAAGAATATAATGGTGAAGAATGGATATAAGATAAGATAAACTTTAATCAAAGAATGAGTATATAATGTACAAATAAAAGTATCTAATTGTTTATATCTGCTTTACATGTATACGGTTCAAAAGAAATTTATTAAGTTTGTCTATAAACTGTTTCTACAATTTAATTAGTAGCTTAGTCTATAATTTGTGATATGATCAATTTTCAAATAGAAATTTTACGATTTATGTTATCTATTTAGTCAATTATATTTTGTAGTCTTAATTAAAGCCATATATGTTATAAGTTGTTTTATATTATAAATTTACATTAAGTTATGGCTGATTTGAAAATTATCTTTATTTTAATTAGGAATAATTTATTTATTAAGTATAATTATAATGGTTTTTTACATGAAAAATACTTCAATGTACATCCAAAGTTTATTTACTACTTATATCTGATTTTCATTTTTCATGAATAGAAATAAGATTGTTAATATAATAAGAATAAGTGGATCTAAAATCTATAATAAACTTCAAAATCAATAATTATTCAATTTCATAAAATTGTAGCCTAGACAATAATAATCAACAATATTAATTTCTTCCTGTAAACATTCAATGTTTCTGGTGAACATTCTGAAAATAATTATATTTTGATTTAAGAAAAAAAAATTATTTAATATAATATAGAAAAATAAATAATTATGTATGTAAATAATATTTTAATTATTTACCTTTGTAGAGAATTTTCGTTTTCTTCCTTGAAGATGCGGTCTTTGCACTTCACCAATCATTACTGCAGTCGGACTGAATACGTGAGTTTCCACATCCTTAAATGTAAAAAATGAAAAAAGTGATTTGAAAAGAAGATCAAATATATTTTACACTATAATGAAGAAGATATTATAATGAAAACAAACTGTTGATGAATGAAAATAGTCAACATGATGCTTTACAGCATTCCAAATTTTTTCTTCCAAAAGCAAATTTGTAGCAGCTTCAATATCTGGAGACATGTATCTATCTTTATCCCATGATCTAAAAAAGCATATCAGTATTTTTTCTTGTTTAGTATAATATTTCAAATTTGATTTAGAATATATTTAAGAATACCTAATACAACTTCTTACTACTTTATGCACCTCTTCTAGAGGAACAGTAGTTTTAAGAGGTCTCAAAAATTCAATTGCTTGACTGGCTGCAAGAAGTTCTATTGCAATCACTTTTTCAACATTTTCAACCACCTGTGAGGAAAAAAAAATCTACAATATTAAAGATATACATAAAATATCTTTTGGTGAAATGATTAATCATTAACCATTAAAGCTTTTCTTGCTGAAAAACCTCCCATAGATACGTGATCTTCTTGAGCTGCACTTGTGCTCAGTGAATCAACACTGCTTGGATGACATAAAACTTTATTTTCAGAGACTTTAAAATAAGAAATAGAATTTATAATATTGTTTTATCATTTATTTCTTATTGTTTCAATGTATTATTTGTTATTTTCAAATGTTACCTAAAGCAGCAGCAGTGCAATGAGCTAACATGAAACCTGAGTTCAATCCACCTTCCTTTACCAAGAATGCTGGCAATTCGCTTAAAACTTAAAAATAATATTTTTAAATATAATGAAAAAATATTTAAAATCCTTTAAATTATTTTACCTGGATTGACTAATCTTTCTATACGTCTCTCACTCATGGAAGCTAATTCATGAATAGCAATAGCAAGATAATCTAAAACTTTAGCTGGATATTCACCATGAAAATTACCCGCAGAAATGATTTCTCCACGATCAGCAAATACAATCTGTATAAAAATAATACAATTTCAATTAAAAAATGCAAAATTACATTTTTTTTTATCAATTTATTTACAGGATTATCGGTTCCACTATTGATTTCGGTTGTAATAATTTGGTTAACAAAGCTGATGGTATCATGAACTACTCCGTGAACTTGTGGACAGCAACGAAGAGTGTAAGCATCTTGCACTCGGTTACAAAATCTATGAGATTCTAATAACAGAACAAATAGGTTTAATCAATTTTGTCCTTTTTTTTATGGGGAATAAAATCAACTCACGGGCAATTTGTGATGGAAATGTATCAGAATGTAACAATGCTCTCAACCTTTTCGCTACTAATATTTGACCATTATGAGGCCGTATTTTTTGAACATCCGAGTCAAATGCTCTTGATGTACCTTTCAAAACTTCTAATGTCATTGCAGCAACCACATCAGCCTAAAATATAAAAGAATTGCTTTACTAATTTGCTTTCATCACATACCTACCTTTAATTTGTATTTTGAAATTACTTGACGTGCTATGGCTGCTGCTCTTTCAACAGCTTCTGCTCCTAGACTAGTTATTAATTGAGTTCCATTAATTAAAGCAATTCCTTCTTTGGCTCCTAATCGCATTGGTTTTAAGTTATTAGCTTCTAAAACCTATGAATGGAAAAATATTATAATTGCGTATACTTTGCGTAAACGTAAATGTTATTAAAATTAAATAAACCTTAATTGAATCATCCCATCCTGTAGATGGACTCCACATGCGACCTTCACCTAAAATACCCAAAGCCAAATGGGATAATGGTGCTAAATCTCCACTGGCTCCGACAGATCCTTGCTCCGGTACCCATGATAAACAATTATCTACAAAAAATAATAACTTCTAGTTGACTGGTTTAGAGTATCTGCTTAAAATCTATTATTGTTCTTATCTTCATTGCAATAATTCAAAGATAATGAAAGTAAAACAGTATGTTACAACTATCACACCTGTTAACATCATGCTCACAATTTTTCTGCAGACCTTCCCTATTGTTTGATTATGAATTTACTTACTGTTGAAAGCATTAATGAGGCAGCCAAGTGTAGGCAACGATATTCCACTGTAACCTTTTGCTAAAACATTAATTCTCAAAGCGAGAAGCATCCTAGTTTTTTCTGGTGATAATGGATTGCCTACACCAGCAGCGTGAGACCGAATAAGGTTGTATTGTAATTCTTCTAATTTATCATTATCGATAATCGTACGAGCGAAATTTCCAAATCCAGTGGTTATTCCATACACAACTAAAATTTAAATAAATAAAAATTTTATACAAGACATTTTGGTTCAATTTAAGCATTGTTAGTAGGTACCTACCTTTCTTTTCTTTTAACAACTTTTCAACTAAATTTCTAGATTTTATTACATTTTGTTCAGATTCTTTTGTCAATTTAATTTTATACTGTCCTCTTCCTAGTTGTCGCAAGTCATTTGTGCTCAAACTAGATCCATCCAAAAAAATCACCTACAAAATTATTAAATTTTATATTTGCACATTTAAAAAAATGTACTTAGCGCATAATTAAATTCTTACATCAGTAGATGGTTGGAACTCTTTTGGACTGTATATTATGAAATTAAGAAAATAATATTATTTAATGAACTGGTATTTTGATTAAAATTGTTTTTATATTGAAAAAGGATACATTGGTTCCAAGACATGCTTCAATTCTGCAGGTATTATATGTTGTTTTTCTTTGTCCAAATTAGTAACTATATAATAATAAGTAAATTCATCTTTAAAGAGTTCAATTAACTAAGAACGAAACAATTGGAACTTCTACATACCAATATTAACAAATTCATTATCATCAAGAACACTTTTCAACACATCATCAGGATCCAAAATAACCCCGCCACGAGTCTTACGAATTTCTTCAACTTTTACACCCAACTGAGAGCCATTTGTATGAACATCTCCATTTGTTTCAAATTTTTGTAACTTCAAGTACCTTTTAATAGCTTCATTTCCCAACCAACGTACAGAATTTTTGTCTTGAAAAATAACATATTTCTTAAGATACATATTATATAATAAAAAAAAGGGATTCTTTAATTGTTCACTCATAGATTAGATAAAAATTATAAATATTTCATTTCAAAGGCCAATTTATGATATAGGTACCTATAATTCATTTTATAAATTATGTATATAAAATAAAACTAGTTCTATAAAATATCTTTACTATACTATCAGTAGTAGAAATCTTATGATATCCACCAATACATATGGGTATATTTTCTTTTGAAGATATTATATCACTTGTTTCAAAAAATGAACTGCTTTTGAAACAACTAGGTATGTTTCACAGTTCAATTGAGCGTAAAAATAAAAATAAAAAAAAACATTTCAAATCTACATTTTCTTTTTCTGATGGAAACATTTAAATATTCTATTGTTATAAAAATATTTTTTTATTAAAATTTATAAAAAATGCCTAAATTATTGCTATATCGAAAGTTGTTATTATTATTCAACAATAATTAAAAGCAAATTATTGAGCTCACAATCTACCTACCTACCTTCTGTTGTATTCTTTAATTTGCTCAATTATTTTGGTACTCATATTTCATATCGTGGTCATTTGAAGTATTTGATTTGCTTTTTAGTTTTTAAGAATTGATTGATATATTAAATTATCAATTCAAAAAGAATAATGATTTGGATAATTAATGAATAATAAGCAATTATATTAATAAAAGCCCAACTAAACGAAAATTTTGTATATTAATACATATTTGAATATGTTTAACGATCTGATTTAAGAAAGTACCTAGGTATATCTTAATTTTGCTTGTATGTATTATTCAAAATTATGTGAATAAATTCTTATTCATTTACATGAATAAGATTGCCAAGCGCATAGTACAAACCATCTGTACTGGGAACTTGGATCCATTCTCCATGTACACGACAAGATATTTTCATTTTATTTTCTGATAAATCTGATAATCACTTTTCTTAAAATGATATATCAAATGTGAGAACTCATTAAAATCGTAGGTTGCCTTTATATACTTTCTTCTAAAAAAATATTTACTTTATTTAAGCCTTGCTCACTGTACTGAATCACTTGCAAATATGCTAAATGGGAATTTTTAAAATTCTCAAGGTTAACAATCAAATTCAAAATAGATAACATCGTATCATTTGTACAGTGTTTAAAAAAATAACATAATAAATTTTAGATGAATTATTTCAATGTGAATTATCTCCATATCTTACAATTAATGTTTTAATAAGTTACTTATTCTATCAATCTTACTATTGTATTTGAATAAACGATTTAGATAAGAATATATGTATATATTTTTTAAAAGATCATTTGAATCAATTCACAATTCACAATTTTTGCTGAATAAACGTGTTTCAATCAACATGTTTGCATTGCTTAAGTAACAAAAAAGCCTCACTCAGATAAACGTGTTGATACTAACAAAAATAAACCTCATATTGCGTCAAAAACAATCATTCGTGCAATAATAAGATTTGCTGATTTTTTTCCTACTCATACCTCAAAGATATATTTTATCGAATTGACTAAAACCCTAATCTCAATTTATTGTATCATACAAACGATCTTCGTTAATAGACCATACGCAGTATATTGGAAAACCCGCATCGACAAGATTCGAATTTTCCCTGTGAATTTCCAACTATAGAAATAGTCGATACATTTTTGTACAACACACGTATATTATAAATAACCAGTCATCACAAAACGATGGATATAACAGTAACCGTTCGACAACACCACAGAGTGGTACTGTTGGCGTGTCGGTCTCAAAGATGGCCTCTAAAATTTCGTTTTTGGCTTTCGCCATCTCTGTGCTTCACATCACAGGAACAAATGGACGTGAGTGCAATACAATGCCTCGAGATAGATCTGGAATAGGTTTTCTCTGATTTTTTCTCGAAATCATCCAAGTATCATCGTTTCATCTTTAATCGATATTTTGATGGACGGTTTTTTTTTGATACTTTTCTAAGTCTAACTTGACCCAACTAGACATAAACGTACTTAGAAGCAGACTAGTATCATAAAACTCAATTTGACATAATCTATAAAGTAATCCATTTCTACCTAACTTGATAAAATAAAAATAAAGCCTAATCTGAAGCTTAATCAGATCCTTCGAGTGTCGTAACGATAGTACGATCCACAAGTAATGAAATTAGCTTTACGGTATTTTTTTTATTTTAAACAAATAATCTCTATTCTAACCTAATTTTTGTTTTTTAAAGTCAGAGATTCGTTAGTGTATTGTATAATTTCGCAACTTTTCGAGTTAGATTGAAACATTTTATTAGCGGTTTATTTTAAATAAAATGATTTAGCGATCTCGATATATAAATATAATATATTAAATTATTGATGCGATAGGTACGAAGTATTGTATCAATATCTTTCGTCAATTATTCAAGATAATTGTTGTCAAAATATAAACTCAGCAATTACGGCTAATTATACTAGTTTCTTCGATTACATTTATAGTTTCGAAAAATTGACAGTATTCGATTATAAAATAAGAATATTTTCACGAAAAATATACTAATTTATAAACTGTAGTGCGTTGGAAAAAGAATTGTCCGACAGTTTATCACAAAAAAGTCTTGTAACAGGTCAAACAGTTAGTTGACCTTCTGCATAAACTGATACGAATACTAATTGCGAAAAATACTCTTATTAATTGTAAGATAAACTTAATTTACTTCTTGTGATTCGATGAACTTTTCTGCGATGACTCGTGGACAGATCATTAAAATTTTCTCAATATTGAATGCGATGCAAAAATGGAATCTCAACATTAAAATTATCATCACATTTTGAAATATTATTCACAAGAAAAATACAATTTTAAATATTTTTCAAACTTGATTGCATCTATAATATATGAATTCGTTTTTTTTTTCAAATTTTCCTTACGATACTGTAACTATGCATGTTCAAGAAGTGTTTCAAATCATGAAAATTTGCAAGATGTTAAAATTCCACACATCAGATAAGCAAATAATATTCTTATTTTCGCATTATATTTACAGATACGATACGGCTGTAAATTAAAAAACAACACTCGTGACTGTTTTTGCCTCGAAAACGAGTATTTTCCATGTCGTTTTATTCAAAACAGGATTCTTCATAAAAGGACCAACATCTCTACTCGTTATTCAGGCAAATTTTTATTTGATCAGTGTGAATGACTTTTTTCATCCGCATAAAAATTACATAAATAAAAAGTGCCATTTTTTATCAAACATCACAAGAAATTGTTAATTTTTAAAATTGCGCACGCTCATTTTATAATATTATTTTTAATCTGTGAAAAACTCGTTTTCTAAATACTTTAAAACAACGGCCATTATAAATCAATCTTCAAATCCATACGTTTTCTCTTGACAACCCAAGATATTTGTCTTAGTTACTGAAAATATCTTCAAATTCATTCATGAACGATTTTTTTTTTTCAGAAAATTCATGCACAACACCCAGAGGAGCTAGAGGGACTTGTATAGTTCTTCAAAATTGTGCACCTCTATATGCACTGATTCAAAGACGACCTGTTTCTACAGAAAATGCAGAATTCCTCAGGAGATCACAATGCGGATTTTCTGGAAGACAGCCCACGGTAAAATTCGAATATACATTTCTATATGAAACTTTCTGGTTGGGTGTAAATAGAGCACGATAAAGAACACTTACAGAAATTAATGACTGTTCGACTTCTAATCGCATATTCGGTTCCTATAGATCTTTAATTGAAAATAAGAAATATGATAGTCCATTTTAGAACATCATCTTGATGATACGGCTTAAGGAGATAGAGCACAATGAAGTTTGGTCTCTTGTGAATCAATCTTGAATTTTTCGATAGGTATGTTGTCCTTCGGGAGGTGGAAGTGGAGGAGGTGGTGGACAAAATCGAGGAACTGGACCCGGATTCAATTATCTGCCTCGTAAAAACGCATGCGGAACTTCAGTCACTGAAAGAATATACCAAGGTGAAAACACTGACAAAGACGAATTTCCATGGATGGCACTTTTGGGATATCAAAAACGTAAATATTTTCTCTTTTATGATGGTGATTATTTTTAAATGTACGACTGTAATGATCGTCAAATAAGAAGACTCCATCAAAAACTGATGAATTTACATTTTTTTATAAAATTTTGATATATTTTTTCAGCAACTGGAGTCGGATATCATTGTGGTGGAGTATTAATTAACGATCGTTACGTGATGACTGCTGCTCATTGTGTGAACGGAAGAGACATTCCCAGAACATGGAGACTGTGAGTTTAATTATTCATCAAAAATATTTAAATCCACTAAATAAACCATCACAGATGTAAATCAAGTCTGCATCAACTAATAAAAGCTGAAATAACATTTCTGGTTATGCATGTCAATATTATTCGATTTCATGGAATAATAACAGATTAACTATTGATAAAATATGCATTCTGTGTTTTTTTTTACACTTTGAACTGTGTTTGATCCCATATGAGGAAAATTGTATTAACTTATATATGTGTATGTGTATATATGTATATTATATTACAGTATCATATGAAAATGATTAGATCATCGTTGATTAAAATAAAATATGTGCACATTATAAATGAAGAGACGAGGAAAAATCACTAATTATGCCTTTAATTATTCACTTTTTTCTTAAAACTCTATACGATAATTACTGTATAATACATAATTAATTTTCAGGACAACTGTTCGTCTCGGTGAATGGAATACGAGATCAGAGCCTGACTGCGATGAAGCTGGATGCAACCTTCCAGTCGTCAACGTCAACATCGAATCTTCAAAAGTGCACGAAGACTATGACCCTAATTCCGTTGACCAGGCCAACGATATAGCTCTGTTGCGTTTGAACCAAGCCGTCGATTATACAGGTTTACTTTTGTGATTTTTTTTTCTTTAATTTGTGTATATATTTCATAAAATTATTGTCTCTTTGATTTCAGACAACGTCAGACCAATATGTCTTCCACATCTTGACAATGATGTGAGAAATTTGGACTTGAACGAAATTGACATGATTGTAGCTGGATGGGGAAGAACTGAGAACAGTTAGTGCTCATTTTTTTTTTCTTTACATTTGTAAAAACTACATGATTTATTAATTTAACTAAAGATTAGTACAGTAATAAATATGTACCTCCATAGATGCATACCATGTAGGGCTCATTGTCAGTGCTTTAGTGATGATATTGAGTTTGTAACTTATCAGATTTTAACAAGTTATATTTCATTTTACTTAAATATTACTAACATAAATATCTCGACAAATTATTGAAAGACAGTTTCTCAAATGATTATCTGACAATGAGTGATAAATTAATCAGTCAAGAGATAGTTTAGTTAAGTAGTCGATTAGGTACAAATCATTAGGGTTAGTTCACATCACAGATTTTATTGTTTAGTGTGTAGTTCATCTACCATCAGTTCAAGGCTCTGGTTGATTTGTACCCAATAATATGTGTATTTAAGTTATAAGTTATAAGTTCACATGAATAATCTATAAAACATTTCAGGAGCCTCATCAGACATACTGCAAAAGCTGAAAGTACCATTCACTGCCAGCAACACCTGTTCAAACAGATACAGTGCAACAGGAGTCCAAGTGGGTGCAGGACAACTCTGCGCTGGAGGAGAACAAGGCAAGGACTCATGCAGAGGAGATTCAGGAGGACCCCTGATGATCAATTATGCCTCCACCGGAGAAGCCAACTGGTACTTGGTGGGAATTGTCAGCTTTGGACCGACTCCTTGCGGAATGCAAGGATGGCCAGGAGTCTACACGAGGGTGACCAGCTATCTCAATTGGGTCTCATGGAACGTGCAACCTTGATTCTGTTCACTATATTATCATTTTAGTATCAATCTGGAGATTCGAATTATGTGATTTTTACCATAGGGCAGCTTGGATGTATGTAGATGACAGTTTGATTTTGAAATTGTGCTTATTTATTTAAATAATATATGAAGATCCTCAATGCTGAGGGGTATATGTGGTAAATTTAAATCATTTGAATTAATTTTGCCACTACCACCTCTTAAATTCTAGGGTTTTCATAAATATTATATATTATTTTTTTCATGTCGAAATATTCTAGATTGTGTTTGTGTCTCCGATTGTATATTAAATATATAAATGAATATGATATTATATTAATACATGTAATTACAAATTTGTTAAAAAATATGATTCATTTCTCAAAAAAATGCTCTCTTTTTACTGATTTTCTATTTTTTCAATAGACAAATGTCTCTTATGTATGATAAAATAAACATAAAAAATTTAAAATTTAATATTATCATAGGTACTTTTATTTGATTCATATCAATTTTCTTTTTCAGATGCGTTTAGTTTTTTTTTTCAATACATAATAAGTTTTTAATATTATATAATGAAAATATTTTTCATACTATTTATAAATTTCATTGCCTACTTCATATTTTTATTGTACAATGTAATATAATGCAATAGATTTATTCAAACATATGTTGTGTATTCAAGAGCAGATTTTTTTACTTGTAACTATTGTATCAAATGAAATAGGTATAATATTATACCACGTGTAATAAATTATAGTGCATGACAATTTTATATTCAATTTTAATTGACAGATGATTTAAACGTTTTAGAAACAATTAAATCATTCAAAAAAGAATAAAAATATTTTTTTATTATTAAATTTATTTATTCGGTTGATAATTAATCCAAATACTGACAATTCTTATTGTAATATTTACAACTTAAAACTAACTTATATCACAGATATTCCTAAACCAAATCATAACACAGCCATATAGTTACTAGAAAAAGCACCAGTCTCACGGAGCATTAAACTAAGATACAAAGGTATATTATAGAACTAAATAATTGTATTAAAAATCCGATTTTATTATGCCACAATTGAAAATTATAGCACAACAAAATCAGCTTTCTAATGACAATTACGAAATCCACAGAGATAACAAGACTAGGAGGGTTGATAAATCATCTTAAATTAAATGAATTGAGTCATTCGACAATCGATCAAAAGTTAGTCGCTCAAGATATGATCGAATACAGATCTTTTATGAGGATTTTCAGTAACTGAAAAATTCGCCATAGCACAAAACGATCCTCCAATTCGAATTGCATCATCGATTGATAATCAAATTTCGCAATTTTCTTCTAAAAAAGCAGACATCCAAATCGTCAAAAATTCTTGGGGTTTCTATTGCATTGTATTCTATTCATTAATATTGGTCAAGTTGAAAAGCCACGTTTACACTTGTCATTTCACATCATAAAAGCCATCTATCGTTCTCCGTCTCACACACTCTATTTTCTAAATATCCCGATCTATATCATAAAGACGTAGAAGGATATAGATAGAAAATAGAGTGTGTGAGACAGAGAACGATATATGAAGTTCACAACGTAAAACGGTGAGTGTAAATGAGACGTAAGCCAGAAACGAAATAAATTTTGAAATATCGCCAAATTGTATTTGCAGAATGTAACGTTGAAGGCATTTATCTGAAAATATAAACGATTTTAAAATTTGGGTAATTATATAATTAATAATATAAGTAGGTATGTACAGATTTTCTATTTCAAATTAAATAATTTTGTATAAATAATTAAAAAAATATTTGAAAAACTTGTAAATTTAAAATATAACTTACATCGGGAAATATATTTGGAATTCGTGAATCTTAGACGTATCGATGCTGATCTTCTCTCGAGGAAAATTTGTTGAAATTTGACTTCAGCTCTTCTGATGCGATTTGAAGTGTCCAGATCGCCATGGCAGATCCTTCAGCCACGTGAAGATCCAGATCTATATCGATCACATCTCTAGACAAGTGATTGATCGATTGGCAAGTGACTGAAACTCGAGAGAAAATCTAGACCTTTTATACCCTAACATTTTTTACAATGTGCACTATTGATGATGCATGTTTGTATTAAACTTATGACCCTCACGTTTGTTATTATTTCTAGACACTTTTTATGCTAATTTTAATTAAAACATTGAATATTTCATCGTTAAAATGAAACGTGTTAATTTTATATTCATCTGTGTTAAAACGAGTTTTTAATAGATTCGATTTTGGGTATTTTTCATTGCTGATATTATAACTTTTTTATTACTTTATGCTTGTTATGTAAATAAAATTGAATACTATCAGTAAACATGTGCATAACTTGAAAATAATTCGATGATAAGAGTTGTTAAATGCAAAATAATGATCACATCGATATCTAAGTCACGTGTAAAGTTCAAAGTTGACTACAACATCACCCATCACCAAGTGGTAATCGTTTCAAAATAATTCATGAGCGAACTAATTTTTCTTATATCAAAAAGTTCAACAAAATTGAAAAACTAGCCATTTATTCAATATCATTAACGCATATTGCCAAAAATTTATTTAAAATATTTATTACACGAGAACAATATCGAAATACTGAACTTTTGACATTTCGTTATCCAGTTTTTCCAATTCTAATTGATTAAAAATTCAAGATAACGGAGTTTTATGCAAAGCTACTGTCAGTTTGTTTTCAGACACCCAAGAACAATGCTAGTGTATCTTTTTTTCTCTAAATGTTTATTTTCACTAATATTTGTATTATTTTTATTAAATGATGACTGCATCGCTCAGGAGACGAAAAGTAAGTTTTTATAACCAAATATAATTTTATTACATTAATGCAAACCCAAGAAACTATATAAAACACATTCCGGGAAATCTCAAAAAAAAAACTTGAACATGGATTCGAATCGTTGATGCATAATATTCACAAAATACTGTTTTTAATATAAATTATGTTTTTGTTCTAAACTTAGAATAATAATATATGTATACGTTCACGTTCCTATAATTTTTAACATATCCATATCAAAATGAGGACATCGTTGTTTTCCAATAATTCGATGACATTGTGAACTGTTCTCGATGCAAAATACGCAAACAAGATCATTATTATCATAGTATCATATTTATTCTTCTTAATTAAAACTTAAATAAAATTATAGTTTTCAGAAACAATTTGATTCCTAATATAACGATATGTGGACCTAGTCTCGACAATAGAATATTTGGAGGCGGAGACACGGAAATATCGGAATTTCCATGGATGGCACTTTTGGAATATAAAAAACGTACAAAATTATACTTTTTTATATTATATTTTATATTATGGTCAAATCAATAACTTCAGTACATTCATATACATACTAGTTTGAGTATAAATACACTATTATTATCAATTTGAGTTTAAAACTGTCAAACTATACGTGATGAGTTAAATAGGATAAATATTTGTAAATTGTAAGTATTTATCGTTTATGGAGATTTATTCTATCAGAAGTAATTAACCACTTTCAGAAAATATTTTTTGTAAAGAACAACTATTTCTAATATCTATAAATAAACCCTAAAAGAATAAATCACTAGAACCACGATGTCTTTTGTACATACATAGAAAATTTTATCTTATTCACAAACAGTACATGAGCTAATTACGAAAACTAATCAATTTAATATAAGTATGATATGTATAACTAAACTAGTCCATTCATACATAGATGAAATACTCATATAAACGGCAATATACTTTAATGAAATTAATCGTGCACACATTTCATGATTGATTTCCATTTTCATTTTTCTGTATTTTTTTCATTAAATTATTAATACATCAATATATATTATTTAATCAAAATTATAATATATTATGTACGTTTTTAGCAAATGGTAATGGTTTTCATTGCGGAGGAGCATTAATATCATCGAGATACGTTTTAACAGCAGCACATTGTGTTACAGGAAAAGATTTGCCATCGACCTTCGATTTGTATTAACAAAACGTGATTTAAAATTTTCAAATACACATAAAATTAAAAAATGTGAATTTTCAGAATTTCTGTTCGATTAGGCGAGTGGGATCTAAAAACTGATCCTGATTGCTATGAAGACTATTGTTCTCCTTCACCCATAAACATTCCTATTGAATCGAAAATCGTTCACGAAAAATTCGATGCTGCAAAGCAAATTTATGACATTGCCCTGCTGAGGCTCAAAAACGAAGTTGAGTTTTCTGGTGAGTGACATTTTAATACTTTTCCATTAGATCCATGCCATTATTCTTCGAACTTGTCATCAGTTCTGATCAAATGAAATAGAAAGTAAATTTAAATTAACCCCATTTTTGACTCATCAATATTATAATTTTATTAAGCATGTGGCCTTAGATAAATTGACAAATACATTTATTTTATTAAATTACTGCAAAATGTCGAATTAAAATTATTTTAAATTATTATTTCAGAAACTATACAACCAATATGTCTTCCAAGCATAGATTCTGATGTTCAACGTATCGTATTGTCTGACTATGATCTCGTTGTGGCTGGATGGGGCAAAACGGAAAATCGTAAATATATGATTTAACACATTTATTCACAAAATTTTTATAAAAAATATATTAGCGAGAATCTAGAATGGTTACCTTTCAAAATATTTTGCTTCAGCTTTTGTATAGTTTTTTATTCAATGTATTCGTTCACATATTTCTCCAAATAACTTAAACATTTTTTTTTAAGATTATCTCTGAAATATTTGGAACAAGATATAGAGTTGAAACAGAATAAAATGAAATAATAATTGCTCCAAATTATTAAAAAATTAAATCTTTTAATTAAAATCAGAGATCATCTTTTCGAGATACTTAACTTCAGCTCTTGCACTATGCTCCAGTATTTTAAACAAGAATATTTTATTATTCTTATTAAAAATATTTGGAACAAGATATAGAGCTAAATCAGAATAAGTTAAAATGGTTATTGCTCCAAATTATTAGAAAATCTATGCTTAAAATCAGAGATCTGTAGCAATCATCTTTTCAAGATACTTAACTTCAGCTCTTGCATCATGCTCCAGTATTTGAAACAGGAATATTTTATTATTCTTATTAAAAATACTTGTAACAAGGTACAGAGCTGATGTTTAAGACAATTTCTCCAAATCTCTGATCTCAAGCATCAGATTAATTTATTTTAGGGATCTAGAACAATCACCTTTTCAAGCTACTCCATTAGCTTAAAAAGTCGATTGCTTCATATCCCAAAATCAAAGTTAAAAATTCCACTTCACCATGCCGCAAATACAAACTACCTAAAGCCACATTATAATTAAAAATCAAAAACACATTCCAGGAAGCTCATCGAACGTCCTGTTGAAAGTAAAAGTCCCAGTGACCGACAAGACGAAATGCATCGAAAAGTACGCAGAGAACGGAATCCAAGTTGGAGCTCGTCAGATATGCGCCGGTGGAGTTTCCGGCAAGGACTCTTGCAGGGGCGACTCCGGAGGACCCCTGATGCTGAACTACGCCAACGGAGGAAACGGAAACTGGTTCGTGGTCGGCGTGGTGAGCTTCGGCTCGTCTCCTTGCGGTCTCGCCGGTTTTCCAGGAGTGTACTCCAAAGTGGCCAGTTACTCAAAGTGGATTGCCGATCGCATTTTGCCTTGATGATGAATTATTGCCGTTTTTTTCCTCGTTTAATGTCGTGCGAGGCATGAATCTCATTTTTATTGTTGTGTTTTACGCATTGTCTAGAAGTTTTGATCTGATTAATATGAATTTTGTATCGGATTAATGTTGAATTTTTCCTTGTTGCTGATTGAAAGTGCTATCCCGCTTATTACTTGAATCTACAAGTAAATACTCATAAATTAAATTATTCTAGAGTAAATCATCAAAATAATAAAATATTTACATAGAAATCTAATTGAATTATTTGCTTGAAAATCCTATCAATCGGAACATCAAATATAAACGGAATATGTATCAGTTTTAAATATGTATATTTAATGCGACCTATGAAATATGTATTTCAATATTTTCAGTTTGTATATATGTAGAACATTTAAATTATTTAATAATAATAAAACGGAATATTTTTTTATAAATATCATAGAATAACAATGATAAAAGTAGATTAATATATCTGGATATAGAATATTCGATTGGGATCATTTCAATACAACCTACATGTAGGAATATCAATTTATAGGGCAATAATTCAATATTTATATAAATTATAACTGCAATCACATTTACAGAGAATTATATGCTTTAATCATTCAATAAAGCTATCGCGAAAAAGAGCTTTTGTTCTTTATACGAAAAGCTCTGAAGATGGATTACAAATGCAAAATCAATATTCAAAGGAATTAAGAAATTGAAAGGAAACCTTAGTAGAATTTTGCTGTTTCTACATAAAATTTCACATTTTACTAATTAGAAAATATTCATAAAATAAAATAAAAATTTAGCTATACGAGATTCTAAAATTGATTACATAAAAATCGTTATTCTATCAGAGTTAAACTTTAAATACGGAAAAAATCTTTTACAAAATAACCACACTGCTTATAAATTTCTTAGAATTAATTACATAATATTTCCTCCCTTTGCATATTTTTTTCTGAAATTTAATTCTTTCGTTTATCATTGTGGTGAAAGAGGAGTAATTTCCTCCAACAACTAAATAAGGAAAACCAATAGTCAAATATAAATTAGGAAAATTTTTGACTTTGAAATTTGTAACAAATTTAAAATACTCATGACATGTTGTAATAGAATGTAAACCAATAGGAATTTCAGAATATTCAAACCTGTGATTTTCACAGAAGTACGAAAATATGTTATCAAATAGATTTTTGAACACATTGCGGTTTGATTTGTAGTCAATGTTTAAATATAAATTCCATTCACGAACGATTAAGAGAGAAAATATTTTTTGAGTCTTAAATCTATCAAAATGTAATTAATGACAATTTTTTCACAAATATAATTAAATCATCATATAAAAAAAAACTTATTATTATTTAATTATTTCAAAACTTCGATTCCCATCATACCAATTTTGCTAATACGTCTACAAAAAAACATTCGAAAATATTATTTTTTTAACAGTTTTATTTGTAATACAAGTATTTTTTTTTTTTCGCAAATATCATTTAATAAGATGAATTTTATATACGTCAATGTAATTATTTACCTTACATAGTGCGTAAAAACGAATTTTCCTAGTACGTCATACAGACATTCTATATACAACAATGAGAGATTCGATCTATCACATAATTTCAACATGATAAAACATTTTGATCAGATTCAATATAATGTTTGAATAAATTGATAATTCTGAAAATAATATAAAATACGAAACATTTTCTTTTTGCCAGTCGACGTTTGATTTTCATTGAAAGAACAATACAATTAACATGGTTTATTTTCATGGAATCTGTTTTTAATGAATTACTGTTAATAATACATAATGATTGCACAATAATAGCCATTTTTTTCATTGTTGCAAAATCAGTTAAATACTCTTGGGTTTTTTTTTAAGAAAGTTTTCCTGTTACTGATTCATTACGTAACAAAGATAAACGACAAACTGGAACACAACAAATCTTATTTCCTGAAAATAATATTCACTTCTTCAAAGATACAACGAATTCCAAGACATGTCGCAGTTCAAATTGCAATAATTGAAGAAAATTGCATTGTTTCAAGAAAATTGATTTAAAAAATGTAACACCACACACGACTATCCAAACCCATCCACAACATCCTGCAAAAGTACAGAAACTCCTTGGGCAATTAACGCGTCATGGATCCGATGAATAATTTATGTGGTTTATAGAAAAACGCAATGTTGATTCGTTCTTCAGTCGTGTGTTAAGCTTCGTCGAGAGCAATTGTGTTAAAAAATACTGTTAACACAAAACAGCATCGTCAAAATGAAGAGCGAGTTTTCGCTTAACATGTTTATGTTGAAATATTTTCTCGTGGTTCTGCTCGCGAAAATGAGCCTGAGTCGTAAGTTATTGAATATTTTGTATTTAATTTGCATGTATATTTGTATAATTATTTTGAAGAAAATATTGATTTGCATAAGTGTATTCGAATATAGCATCATTGACATTTCCATTAAGATCTTACAATATGAATTTCAGTAAATAATATGCAACACTATTAAGTGCATGCAATCTCAATCTCATGCAAAGTCTATAACTATAATTTATTTTCAGAAAATGACTGCACAACACCAGACAATCAACCAGGTTCTTGCGTGCTAGTAAATCAATGTCCATATTTTCAAAGCATGTTAGTCCCACCAATTCCAAGGGCAGTTCACAACCTCCTGAGGACATACATCTGCGGATTTAGAGGACTAAATTCTCTGGTATTGCAAATATTTCATTTCTCATTGTTTGATTTCTCATTCATACACTACAAAATTATCACCACATTTTAAACACGTCAAAAGCGAAATTCTTAACACTGCTGTTCACTTCATTTGTTTCTTAATGGCCGCAATCGCAGCACTAAAATCTCCATCTTACCTCGTTATATCATCGTCTTCATGTTTATATCTCGCATCACGACTCACCTTGTTAAATTTCAATTCTAGGTATGTTGCCCTCGGTATCCACCACCAGTCACACAAAGTCCACCGACTGAAAGACCTACAACGACCTTTAGACCAAGACCACCAGTGGTAACACCACCAGTCGCATCTGGTGAATACAGAGAGCCTCCACCGAGGATTGAGGGTTTGGCAGGAATCAGACTATTGCCTACAGATTGTGGAGAATCCGACCGAGACAAAGCTTTTAACGGACAGATAACTGGGCCCATAGATTATCCTTGGATGGCTCTTTTGTCTTACAGTCAAAGTACGAATCACATATACAATCATGATTAAATATATCCAAATCACACTTATATTGAATTCTAATTATATTTTTTCAGATGGTACACGAGCATTCAAATGTGGAGGGACAATTATCAACGAAAGATACATCTTAACAGCGGCTCATTGCATCACAAACTTGGATCCAGGTACGACTCTGATTGGAGTTAGAGTTGGAGAACACGACATAACTACGAATATGGATTGTTTAATTCCTAACGAACTAGACTCATGTGTTACTTATCAAGATATTCCGATTGAGAGTACAACTTTTCATCCAGAATTCAATCAAAGTGCAGGAAATCGTGATGATGTTGGATTGATAAGATTGAGTCAACCAATAGATTTGACAGTCCGTAAGTTTTTCAAATCTTTACAATCCTATAATTTTCCAACTTTTTTTCTCTAATTATAAGTTAGATAATTATTATAACTGCATAATATCTTATCGATCAATGGGAAAAATTATATCTATAAAATATACAATTCTAACCACAAAAATTCATTATAAAACATTTATTTTCTTTAAAGCTAACGCTCTTCCAATTTGTCTGCCATTGACTAGAGAATTGATGGAAGATGATGGTGAAAATGAAACAATGATAATCACAGGATGGGGAGTGACCCAATCAAACTCATTAAGAATGAGCTCAGAATTAATGCAAGTCAACGTATCTGTTGAAAATGGCTACAATTGCGGAAGACTGTACAACTTGTGAGTTTACCATTAGTCTTTTTTTCAATTCGATTTTTTTTCAAATGGTAAAAATTTAACGTTTTCGATTTGCAGATCGGTTTGGGGAGGGATTAGCTACAAGCAAGTTTGTGCCGGAGGAAATTTGGGAAGAGCTTGTCAAGGAGATTCTGGAGGACCGATGAAAAAAATTGAAATAGTTTCTGGTGTACAACGTTATGTTCAACATGGTATCGTCAGTTTTGGTTACGAGTGAGTTTTGATCTTTATTATAATATTCTATCATTAGAAGATTTGAGTTTTTAAGAATTATTTGAAAAATATGTATATGCGAGCATTGAAACGTTTGAAAATAGTGAAAATTAGGGTAATCAATATAAACTAGGATTTGTTTTCATTTCATAAAAATATTATATATTTCACATTTTATTGGAAACACGGATAAATTGGAGGTTAATTGAATTGAATTTATGTATCGGAAATCATAAACAAATATTTTGCAAAACTTCTTATATTATACTTGTACATATGCAGAGTAATTTTGGTGCACTATAATAATTATAATTAATAGTAACCGCAAGTATATTTTAATAAAATAACCGTTATTAGTGATACTTGATTGTGGTCGAATTGTACTTAAGATGATACTTAATTGAAAATTATAAACTAAATGAATGAAAAATTGATATTTCTTTATTTGATAAATATTGATTATACTGTTATTTTATTTACTTTTTTATTATCTTTGCAGTGAATGCGGTTCCTTTGCTCCGATACCAGGAGTTTTAACAAGAGTCGCGTATTATATGGACTGGATCTTGAATCAGCTGAGGCCATGAAAATTTATCCATTTCCGAGATTTCCAAATGACTCACTACATTCATTAACAAGTGCATAAATGAACGAGTACAAGTATATGATGTCTATGGTACAAAATGATACATTTGTAAAATATAGTTACGACCTATCGTATTTTTTTTTCAATATTGTGATATTAAATCAAAACATTCCATTACATTGTCCATAATGTGATATTTCGATTTCTAATTCTAGATCGAAAAATAAAAATCTGTGCATTTATTTGATTTAGTTATATTTTTATCAATAAAATTTTTAGTCAATTAGATGTCTAATTTAATAAATAGCTTCAAAATATGTGTCTAGTTTGCTAACAAGACTAAAATTTGTAGATATTATTTATAAGTTTATATTGATACATTAGTTGTTATCTTTATATGTATGTATTATTAAATTTAATATTAATGATTTTATTTATTAAGCCTAATCTTTCAATAGTATAATAGCGAAATATTAGCAATATCAATTGTTAGATTTTATAGAGAAAAAAAATACTTATACATACGTTGCTAATTGTAAGTGCATGTCATCCGATTAAAAGATCAGACCTAAATGTTTAAATCTATGCTCAAATAATTATAAGATTATTTAAATAAAGTATCAAATCATCGTAAATTATGTTTTAATAAAATTAATTTAATTCATGAAATCCTTAAACCATAGTATTCCTTATCAATCAAAACAAAATGATCATAAACATAGTTTTGTGATAACTTAAAATATATCAATGATTTCTAAACAAATAAAAAAAAAATTTCACTCTAGATAAAAGATGCATTTAAAAAATACATAAAAATCCGATCATCAATTGACAAACACGATTGATTTGTAAATACATTATTAATACTTTTTCTAAGAAAAATGCGAAACCGTACACATCATTTACACTGAAAATACATATCGATAGTTAGAAAAAAAACTATTGTGATTTATAAAGTTATTGCTAATAATAAGACATAACACGATTTAACAAGTGATAACAGCACACCTTATCCAGGGAAATCCTGAAATCCTCCTACGACAACTTTCCTCGTTAAATTGAGGCAATTCACTCTTTTGCGGTTTCGATCGCTATATAAAAACCTATAGAATTTTCGAACGAACTTCAGTCTCTTGTTCAACTTCGCGCAAGTCGTACGCTTCGATTAATACTCGAAGGATTTAATTAATTTCATGATTGGTGATATATTTTCATGAAATCATGCTGCTGATATTTTACGGAGTTTTATTTCTTCAATTCGCACTTGGTTGTGAGTAAATTTTATTCATCCATAAAAATAAGTCTAATATTAAATTCGATTAATTTACATTTAAAATTAGTATGGTTTTTCAAAATCTACAACCTTGATTAAAAATTCTTCGATTTGATATATGCAACCGCATTTTTTTCTATAAACACATAATCGACTAATCGTATACCTGTATTAAAAATATTTATTTTTATTAGTATCCATTTGTAAACATTAATATAAATTCTCGTATAACTGTTTGATTATAATATTTTGCATATAACACGTGTGCTGATACGTATATAATTACTGACCACATCCTGAATTTAGTAGATTTAAACATTTTACAAATTTTTCATGCTTCAAATTCGTATGATTTTATTTTTCAGATAACAGCTGCAGCCGAAACAACAAATGTATGTTAGTTAGTGAATGTCCTTATTTTCAAGAAATTTTTAAAGCTTCACCAAAACCTTCCAGTGAAGTTTACCGGCTATTGAAGGAATTGAATTGTGGATACGATAAACGAGATCCTATGGTACCGACTTTCATTCAAATATTATTTAAAAATTAACAATCAAAATTTATTTACGAACCTTTACTTTTATTTGTCCTGGTCGATGACCGAAGCAAGGCCAGCTTTTGAATTCACGTGCCATTTTGGATATTCAATATAAAGTTTGGCAAAGGTCCCGAGTGTGCTTGATTCCATTTTGATATTTTTGGTTAGTTTTTGTTCATTTGTATCAAATTAGGTAGATTTTATGCTTCGGATTAGGTTGGATTAGAGAATATTGAAATGGAATCTACCACAAATGTGCAAATCGGATCTTGGCCAAACGTTGTGGCTTTGCTTCGTATACATATTGACATATCCAGGTTTTCCATTTTAATTTATATAATTTCCATTTCGATTTAAATAAATTTTATGTGAATTTGAATATTTTCCGATTCAAATTCGATTGTTTTCAAATTCCCATGAAATATTGTTAGTAAACTTGTAATGGAAACTTTTCATCTTGAAGCGGAAAACCTACACTATTGTGGAAACTTTTTATAAATTCGATAATTTTTCATCTTTTTATACAATAGATCAAATACAATAGATATTTTTTTATACAAATATATTATATATTTAATCTAGATCTGTTGTCCTGCATCGAAACCTAGCGGTTCATCGTCAAGCACCACCACTCAAGCAACGAGTCCCTCGACTCCTTATCAGGTGACATCAGATCCGTCAGTTCCATCGAGGGTTTTCATACCAGCTGGTGAATACAGAGAAGTCCCACCCAGTATCCAAGGATTGTCATCGATCGATCTGTTGCCCTCATATTGCGGAGACTTCGAAGACAACAAAATTTTCAACGGAAACATAACCGGGCCATTGGACTATCCGTGGATGGCCATCTTGTCCTATGACGACAGTAATGTTTATTTTATGATTTTCTTAGAATTGTTTGCACAAAAAAAAAGTTTTTCTATATAAAAATGCTAATCTACATATTATATTATGTGTATGTTCGATCGATTAATGTCGGGCTGTAATTTTCTGTACTTTACGTACTTTGCTTTACTATATTTTATGGATAAATGTTCTATAGTTGAAATTTTCATTGAATTAAAATATTTTAATATTTTTATCAATACATACATATTATATGATATTACAGTTGCATTATCGGTTTATAGGTATTCTCGAAAAAAAACGGTTTTACAATATGAAATTTCAATAATTTGAAGAAATATTTTTTTTATCCCAAAAAAATATTTTTTTCTGGTGAAAGTTTCTAGTTTGCTGAAATTCAATCTTTCAATTGTAGTGACTTGTTAACAATATATCTGACATATTCTTCAGGAAAAAGAATGTTAACACATTGCTAACAATAAGTAGCTCAACAAACGTTTTTAGCTTTGGGTCTGATTAAATTTCGTGCAATTTCTTGATTAAACATATCTACATACATCTAAAAATTTCAACTATCCACTTTTAGGGAAAAACAAATACATAAATAATCACGACATTTATACTGGTTGAGACAATATATGACAACGTACAGTCAAATTGAACACGTTTGAACCAATTTTATTTAAATTTCCAACGATGCATTATCCTGCTTCATCACACATGCAATAACTTCATTGACTTTTTTTTTCAAGATGGTACCCAAAAATTTTTATGCGCGGGCACTATAATCAACGATCGTTACATCCTGACAGCAGCACATTGCATATCATCGTTAAATCCAGGAAGGGTTCTGATGGGTGTCAGGGTCGGTGAACACGACTTGTCTTCATCACGAGATTGCGAAGGATCAGAATCGTTGCAATACTGTGCTTCTCCTCATCAGGATATCGAAATCGAAAATATCATTCCTCATCGAAATTACAACGCCAGCACTTTCCAAGACGATATAGGATTGATTAGACTCGGAAGGCCTATCGATTTTACAAGAAGTTAGTGTTTATTTTTTTTTTTTTCATATAATTTTGAAAATGGTGTATGTTGCTAACATTGCTCATAAGAGATGTACCGTTTTTAAAGATGGTGATTCAATTTTTATTGGAATCGTTCCTTATTTGAACACCGGTAAAATTGTTCAACGAAAAATCTCTGTCAATACGGGTTTTTCGTTTTTGAGCTAAATAATTTCCAATTATAGTTAAATGTTTTCCTATTATAGTCAAATGATTTTCAATTTAAGTTAAATGTTTTCCAATTAAAGTTCATTTTTTTTCCAATTCAGATGCATTTGTTTTCTTTGAAATAATTCAAAAAAAATATTGAGTCTTAAATGGAAAATATTTGAAAAAAAATGGATATAATTTAACTATTATAAGAACCGAAAACTTGTACATAAACCAAAAATTGGATTTATTTAGAGATTTTTTATTTAAAAAATGTTTCTTTCCATCAAGTTGAATTCTGTATCGTGTTGATATGGAACTCGAGCCAAATTAATTAAAAATAATTGGTAGGATTTTCCTTTAAAAAGTATGCATAGACTATAATAGAGGTCTCTTAAATTATAAACTAATTTCATTGGCAATTTTAAATATTATACTATAAGTAGGTATATAAGAAATTTAATTTTTGTGAAAAATTTCTGTACTTTTTCTCATGATCAGCGACATTTTCCTGACTTAATTCATGGTGTGATTTTTCGATTTCAGATAATGTAATTCCGATATGTTTACCTACAAGTTCTGATTTAATGAACAGTTTTGGCGAAAACAGAATAATGAAAATATTAGGATGGGGAACGACTGAAAATAGATCTCCATCACAAAAATTGCTACAAGCCGATATTCCTATCATTAACAACACAATGTGCGGAACGATTTTCAACAGGTATATTTTTTTATATAAAATACATATTTATTTCAAGATCAACACTTATTCATACATTTCATATCATATTTCAATTTACTTATAAAACGGTTATATAAAAGTCTTATTAAAGTTCATTTCAGTAAAAATAAAAGACAATAAATATCTAGAAATGTTTCATTATTTAAGTATACTATTATATGTTAACTATCTTTACTTTTATGTTGTATCCTTAGCTCTTTAATAACTGGAATCAGTTTCAAACAAATGTGTGCTGGAGGTAATAGTTCTCGTACTTGTGCTGGTGACTCCGGAGGACCAATTATTGCAATTGATTATGTTAATGGTGTTCAAAGATATGTTCAATATGGCATCACTAGTTTTGGACATAAGTAATTAATATTATTAATTTATTAAAAAATCTTATTCATTAAAAAATTAGCTTTGATGCAAGCAATTAAAATTAAATATTAATTTTCAGCGTATGCCATACACTAAGGCCAATACCTAGTGTCTTCACTAGGATCTCATATTATATGAATTGGATTTTGAATCAACTAGAGGCATAAAAATATATCAATGAAGATGTCTTATAAATAAAGAAATAATATTCATTGATTGTTCAGGAAATACTATACATTGTGTGATTGCTAGTTTGTTGTGCCAAAATGTGAACGATATACTAATATTGATTTTATTTTTTTAGAATATGCTAGTGTATTCATTTTCACATCATTGTTGTAAATATTCCCATCATGCTGTTTATAAATTTTATTTTTAATTCTAATTGCTCATTATAATTTGATGTGTTCATTTTACAGATTCTTTAAAATAACATTTCATGATTTTTGGTTTTTCCAGAACTGAAATTTTGTTATATTTGTATAAGAGTGATTTTTGTATAAATAAAATATTATTATATAAATAATATATTATTAAAAAATACAACTGTTTACTTGCATATCATAACATCATGAAATATAAAACACTTTCATATAAACATAACATACTCACACATACATATATAAAACACATAAATAAATGAATTTATTCAGAAGTTTTCAAACAATTTCAAAAATAATAAAAATCTATAAAATTTCAATTATTCATTTTTTTCTTCAGTTATAACTTGAGATAAGAGAGAGTGCAAATAATTCATTCACACAAAATTCATATTGAGTTACATATATATTTTTGTTTTTTGTGGAGTAGACTTAGCTAAAACCAAACCCAACCTAACCTAGACATTTCAATCAAGTTTCATGCCAAAATTCTACTCAAAATATACAAAATGTACTAAATTATATTTACTAAAACATTTCACACACGCTGATTAAAATATATACATATTTTTATTCACATTCATAATTTATATTCAACGTTTTAAAATAAATTCGATTACACTTTATCACACTCACACAATTAAAAGATTTCTTCAAACATAACAAACAGATCGATGTATACGTATTAATTAATACGATAATGCTATGAGAAAAACACAACAACATAACTGCTTTTGTATATAAAACATGTGCAAATGAATCATTATACATATAAATGAAATCATATCTAACTAACAGCTCAGTGTTCAAACGATCTTGAACGGATATACTAGACTTTTCTGCAGGTTTTGTTCGTTTTGAATAATTTTAATAAGTATTATTATTTACTATATTATAGCTGATGTGAATCGAAGTCATTTCAATCATACTCACACAACAACCGTATAATTTAAGGATTTTTTGATTTGAAAAGATGTTGAAGTCAATCGTGTTCACCATTGTTATATTCCTGCAAGTCTCATGTGGATGTAAGTATTAATGTTTTTCAACATTCAAAATAAAATTTTGATCAAAATGCAGAGTATTTAAATGTTTTATGATTGGAAGAAGACCGTGTAACAGTGTAGGTACATATCAAAATCATTGATAAATAAATACTTCTATGTTTTTTTCTTAACAATTTTGAGAAATATCAACAGTTGAAAAATGCCATGCTCAAACAAATATTTAAATTCAAGTAGTTGACGAGGTATTTTTTTTTTAATAGTTTCATTTTTTGATAAATTTTCCTCTTTGAAAGAATGACATTTTTGTTTTCTATAAATACATAAGAATACACTTTATAAGAGAAATAATAACTTAATTACTGAAATGACTTTGTAACAATGGAAAAATTTGAATAATGATTTCAGTAATTCAGTTTGATTTTTACAATTTTGGTAGCAATGACATTTTTCAGATCTAAAAAATAATCAAATGACAGAAGACTAAATTTCTAATGCTTTGATCCAAGATTTTCCAGTCTTCCTGAGATATTTCACTGAATATGTTACATAGTTCATAAAGGCCCCTTTACATTATGCATGTTTATTGCAGTTGGATGATCATTTGTCATTGCAGTCAACATTATATTCAACTCAATAATTAAATGCAATTTGGAATGCTTGTGAATCGTTTATGCAACTGCTACAAACATGCATTGTATATTTGAAAAAAATTTTGACAGATTTGACCGAATACGACGACTGCACAACTCCAGATGGTCGAATGGGTCAATGTAAACCGATCGTCCATTGCTCACCAGTAAAAGAAGCATTGAAGACATTGAAAAAATCACAACGTCCTAACTTCTGGAGAACGTTGAGAGAATCAAACTGTGGATATATCGGAAAAACTCCAAAAGTATAGTATAAACTGAGCCGATCAGTGGAAAAAATTGATTAACTCCATAAAACATAAAGTTAAGAAAATTTATGAAACATGTTTGAGGCGTTTTTCAAATTTCCTTTCATTATTCATTTATCCGAAATTACAAGCATACAACTTTTGTTTGTAATAAGGTTTTGATATGATCGGTTCACATTTATGTATAGAATTGATTAAAATGTCCTTTAAAATAAATTATTTATTTCATGTTGCCCAAACATTGTCATTTGATGACATTTCACTTCATTATTCAGAAAATGTGTTTCACACAAAAAAATCGATGACTGTACCGAGTACTCTGACATTTAATTTTTTTTTAAACTAAACGGCTCAACTGTATTAAATATTTTTATTCAATAATAATAAACAACTGAATATTTTAAAGGTGTGTTGCTCGATTGAAGTCCCCAAAACAGAAATAGATGCTTCCAGTGATCTGATCGATGTGATAACCAATGAATCTTCGTATCCACCACCAAATATCACAAATCACCAAAACTTGAATTTACTACCGACTGAATGTGGTAAACACCAAAGCGGTGACGTTGAAAACGATGATCTCATGAACAATGGCTATCCGTGGACAGTTCTTATTATTTATGTCTTTGGTGAGTGTGTGTAATAATTTTAAAATAACTGCAATGTGGTCAGATAATTCGATAATATTAGAGGAAGTGCGCATGTCTGAATTGATAAATAAAAAGGAAATAGGATAAAATGTTATAATTTAATCCATTTCATAGTAATTAGTTCGGACTTTTATATCGTTGTGTTTTCACATTTATTAGATTCCTATATTTTTTTCCGTGTAAAATTGTAAAATGTTTATAACGGGGAAAATTCATTTAATTGCGTATTAATCGATAGGAAGTCAGTTAAAAACATATAAGTAAAAAGACTTACGAGTATGCATTTCTTCTGTAAAAATACATATATTTGATAGTTTAATCAAAAATCATTTTTTTACCTATTGTATCTATGTATTTTGTAAAATCATGTGGAAATTTCGTCTGTAACAAAATGTACATCATCTTCTAAAATCTAGTCTAAGAAAGGGTAACTAGTCTCATTACGAACAAAGTATTGTGTTAAAATCAAATTTCAAGATAATCTATTTGTCTAGTACCTAATGTACTAATTTTCACAACAATCCTATGATTTTAAACATTTTTGAAAAGCTTTTTTCACAAGATCCTTCAGTTTCCCCGTCATGGCTTTTTCAATGTCAGAAATCGTATTAAAAATTGAATCTTTAGACATAGCTGGTTTTCACAAATGTAATATGTAGATATTGAAATAAGATTTTAATAAATTAATAAAATTACAGGAAACAAAACATTAGTTCAATGCGGAGGCTCCATCATAAATGAAAGATACATTTTAACATCTGCACATTGCGTGCGCAATAAATGGTATCAATTAAAAGCTATCAGACTTGGAAATTTCGATTCGATGGACACCGACATCAAAGTTTCGTGTACCCCGAATCGTAAAAATAACTTCGATTGCAATTTACAACCATCTGAAGAAAATATACTTGTTGAAGAAATCAAAATTCATCCTAAATATAATGGACGTACCCTCAAAAATGATGTGGCTTTATTGAGACTTTGTCATCCCATCGATTTTTCAACAGGTACGATATATGAGTTATACATATATGAATTTCATAATTAATTTTAAAAAATGTTTTACGTATACAATTACCTAAATTATTCTTTTATGATTTCAAACATTTTTTTTAAATAAGTATATAATTTCAAATGAATTAAATCTCTTCGTGATATTCAAATAATTATTTTCATTCAGATTTCTCGATTTCAATACGAAAGATTTTATGACATTTTTTTGTTCTTATTTCAGGATATAAATATCCTATTTGTTTACCAATCACTAAAGCTTTAAGAGAAATAAATATCGATAAACAAACTGCTATTATGTCAGGATGGGGAAAAGATTATCTTAATTTGTTAACCAATGGAACAGACAGCGAAAAAAGACAGTTTTGCGACATAACAGTGAGAAGGTTTGTTAATGCACTTAATATGATTTTATGAAGTTTCAGAAGTTTGAATGTCAGTACAATTTCTGTTTTTTTTTTCTGATAGATATATGCCTGTTGCCATATTGCAAACGAGTGAATCGAATCAAAATTTGAAACAAGATTATCAATATGATGAATCGACAAATGATCCAATATACGTTCAATACGGATTAGTCTCTTTAAATAAGAAGAAATGTGGAAAAAATAAAAATATTGGAGTTTATTATAATTTATCTTATTATTTAGGCTGGATTTTAAGCATGATTCGTCCTTGAAAATAATCGTTTTTTTTATGATACTTATACATTTATTTTTATATTTTACGAATTATAAAAACATTTATTTCTATAAAAACAGAATTGATTTTTTGTTGATAAATTGAAAGTCTTCTTATTGATTGAAAAACTATAGATACAAGTTTACAACGCAAAGAATTGGTAAAGAGATAACGTGAGAGGATATATGTATAATATTCTTCAAAAACTCGAATAGGGAAAACTGAAAAATAAATAATATAATGAAATATGAAGTGATTGCAGAAATGAACAACTTTGAACTCCAAAGATATGAATTTGTTTATACATATGTAATGAGAAAATGAGATTAAACACGACAGTTCGCAATTGATTGGCAAAACACACACACGCTTAGTTCGAAAATTAAAATGTCCAATTTCAATTTATTTATAATCTGTAATTGGCTGTTGATTTCGGGCATTGAATTTTCAAATGCAGGTTATTTTAATTGTCTTTCCATTACGAACTATCAAAAATTCAAAAAAAAAATGATGAGTTAACTAAAGCAGTGAAAAGACTGGCCCTTTTAGTGATGAACTACAATATTTTGGACCAATTCTGTGATTTTTTTTTTTCATAATATTTCAGACTGCAGTATTGATTTGCAAATGAGAAAATGTGTCAAAATTGAAGAATGCGAAGAATATAATTTGATTATAAAATCCAAGTCTCCAAATGCACGTGAAATTCTTCAAAAATTCAGCTGTGGTTTCGATCGAAATACACCACTGGTAAGTGGTTCAAAAATACAATAAAATATGATTATTTTAGAATTGATATTCAAAAAATATATCTAAGAAAAGCATCTTTTTTTTTAATTTAGGTTTGTTGTCCAACAACCAAAGATGATTCCGATTCATTTATTCAATTGGATTCAATTTATGATATACCACAATCAGATTCAAATATTTTTATTGAAGGTAATATCAAATGTGCTACGAACTAAAAATAGAAATCTGAATATCGTGATTCAATTACTAATTTGAATATTATAATATGTCCATATTAAATTATATTTTTCCTTGAAAGATAATCCACAAGTCTTACTTACTTTCGGAGATGAAAACACAATGATATACATATTAAGAAATAGTTTATTCCTAGTTATGATACTTGACTTTTATTTTAGTTGAAAGTGATTGTGAAACAGATTTAAAAGAGCCAGGAATTTGCGTTGTTCTTGACGATTGTCCATTTTATAAAGAAATGTTGTTAGCGATAGAGAATAAAAGGCTTATTTTCGGAATGTTAAAAGATCTAAGTTGCGGTTTCGAAGGAATGAATCATAAAGTAAGAAGTATTTGAATGTATAGAAAAAGCAAAATGTTCAATTATTTGTCATAATAATGATTAACGTATTATATTATTTTCAGGTATGCTGTTCACTACCAGAAAATGTCGCAACGAAAAAAATAAATGAATCAAAACATATTTTCGATTCTGAAGACTTGTCTAAAAAAGAATCACACAATAAAACTACTTCAAACGTTTCAAATAATACGACAGAGCTGACATCTGCTGAAATTTCGAATGTTTTCGAATCAATGAAAAATCAATTCACATCTGAAACTTCTACCAAAAAAGATTCTGAATATGAAAAAAATCCAGTTAATCAAAAAACTAATGTGAACGAAAAACTTCGTATTGAAAGTACAACAAATTATGCGTCTACAGATAATAATGATATATCCAAACTTTTTTTGACTTCTTCGGAACTTCAAGATATCTTCAAGCAGCCTGAAAAAAATGAAATTGAAACCTCTACCAACAAAATTAAACCAACCGATCAAAATATTATTGTGCTGAATGAAAATGTTATTTCATTAATAGAATCAGTATTTTCAGATTCGATAATTGATTCTAAAAATGAAAATAAAGTAATTTCTGTCGAAAGCACAACCGATTATACATTTGCTGTTGACAATGATGTATCCAAGCTTTTTTTGACCTCTTCTGAACTTGAAAATATCTTCAAAAAACCTTAAAATATACTAGAAATCGATGAAAAATGTAAATCGTGTGAAAATATTTTTTTTAATTAAAACTTTCTATAAGTGTAGGTTAAAAAATAATATGTTGCCAAAATTTTTTTAAATGAAATGAACGCTTGTGCATAATTAAAGTGATTCTTTCTAAATAAATTTCGTCCATATAAATATACATATATAAAAGCTGTATATATGTATAATATAATTATATTAGTGTATATTATTTTCTATAGTTTAAGAGTTTTGTTTTAATGTATTAATAACATAATATATGTATTTCATACTTTATTATAATATGGCAACTAGGGCTTTAATATTCGAATAATTTTTCATATCATGATATTGTTTGGTGCGAAAATTAGTAATTATATACATACGTTCATCGTTTAAAGTTATATGTACCCTTTATTAAAACAATCACATACGTTCATAAATAAATAGAAAGACAATTGCAAAACTATCATAATTGTGAGCACATATTTTCTCAGATACATGATTTTATTTTTAATTTTTTTTTAATAAAGAAACACTCGATTTCATTTCAATTATTTTTTAGAGATTCTTTCGAATGCAACAATACTTCTAGATTTCGAATTCAAAACAATCTTGAATCAATTCGGCACATGTATCCAATACCGCGTTTAATTAACAACGAGAGCCCTAATTGCACTTGCAAACATGAACTCGATAAAGACAACTGGAAAATCCATCGAAAGAAATTACCTACGATGAAAAAAAAAAATATCAACATTTATAACACGCATTAAAATATTGTTGTCGAAGAACTTGTCTACGACACTCAGTCGACGTCTCGAGTCGGTCGTCGTCGCACGAACGACACCACTTTCGAGGATTTGCCAATGACGAAGTCTCCGACCTGATCATCCATCGTATCCTCGTCTCCAGATATAGAAAAGATGACCGCCGACAAGTTTGTCGCAACGGCGATATTCGCCCTCCTGATAGGATCTACCTATTGTCGTGAGTAATCTCAATGTCATTATTCATTTATTGATGTCAAAACATGCAAAAATAGACGGTAGGTCAAAAATTTTGAGTATGTGATTAAGTTAAAAATCGGGTTTTTATTTTTTTTTCAATTTTTATATGCAATTTAAATGTTGTCCGGTTTCGTGTCTTTGATTTTAAGTGTTTGTTATTTTGTGCGCGAATGATTTCTAGAGTTTTTTTTTTTTGTAATTCAAATTCGGTTTTCGTATTTACTTTCACGTATCTATTCGGAATACATATATATTTTCGAATAACTCTCTATGTTTTGTGTGTCAATTTATTTTTACACGATTTAATCTTTTCGATATTTCATAATATGCGTGGTTTTTATCAATATTTTTCGTTCGAGTCAAAACATCCAAATTCTCAACAGACCGAACTGTAGGTCATACGATAATACGTTATAATTAAAATTGTACATTTGGTTAATTGCTAGAAAAATTCATTTGGAATAATCTGTTTCAGAAACTGACGAAGATTCGTGTCAAGATGGCAACGAATGCATCTTGATAGACAATTGTCCATCGATCTTATCCATTTTGCAAAACGCCCCTAGACCAGTCCCGGCTTCGATCCGAGCGACTCTTCAAAGAGCTCAATGCGGTTTCGTGGGATCCAGACCTAGGGTAATGAAAAGCACGACACGTTGGGTCGAAAATTGCTTATACAATATTCAACAGCATCGCAAATCTCACCTTCGCAGGTATGCTGTCCTCCGACTCGCGCCACAGTGCCATCGAACCCAACTCCAAGACCTCCAACACCTGCGAATCCGACTCCGAGGCCAGTCACCTCGACCCAAACCGAATACAGGGAGGACCCACCTGATGTTTCGAGGCATCCCAATTTGAGGTTACTCCCCACAAACTGCGGAGAGGTCGAAGATAACAAAATCATAGGTGGAAATAGTACGGGAGTGCTCGACTTTCCGTGGATGGCTCTTTTGGCGTACCAATCGAGTATGACAATGCTGATTTGACTCGTTTACATGCTGCCACTGTACCTCTTGCTGCCATTGTATCTTGCCCTTTCTCACATTCAGACTAATTGTAAATGCAATCGTTAGAATAGGAGAGGCAACAGCAACATGAGTCGCAGTGGCAGCATGTAAACAAACCATAAAGATTATGATTCTGAGCGAATTATGATTTGTATTTCTTTTTCAGCTGCTGGCTTAAGATTCAGGTGTGGCGGTACCGTAATAAACGAGCGATACATATTGACAGCTGCGCATTGTATCACTAATTTAGGAACGCAAACTTTGGCCGGAGTCAGAGTTGGAGAACATAACATTCTGACGAATCCAGATTGTGAAGGAACTGATTTGGTGAGAGTATGTGCAGATCCAGTGCAAGATTTTTCTATTGAGCAACTCCTGCCACATCCAAGTTACAGTCCGTCTCGACTCAGAGAAGACATCGGATTGATAAGACTCAGTGCACCCATAAATCTTGCTGCAAGTAAGTCATTGTTGAATGATTTTTTTTAATGATAGTATGACCTCATAAATGTACATTTTTAGATAACGTCTTGCCGATATGCTTACCCTATTTGAGCAATTTGAGAAACTCAAGATTGGAAGGAAGATCGTTGATAGTAGCTGGATGGGGAGCTACAGAATCTGGCACAAGCTCACCACAATTGCTACGCGTCAATTTGCCAGTACTTACCAATCAACGATGTGGGGAAATACACAACAGGTATTTAAATTTTAATGCAACCAAATCTTCGTCATTGATTAAAATTTCCATTTCCATAATTTACCATTAAAATTTACGATAAGCGTGCATTTATATTGAAACCATCATCCTAACTTACTTCCAACTTTATCCAAACTTTCGTGAATCCTTAGCTCGTGCTATTAATATGATAAAATAATGTTATAGATTATAATATCGACGATATATCACTCAATTGATTAAATTTTGTGAAGCTAGATTATGTTTCAAATTATTTTAGGTCAGTTTATTTAGGTCAACATGGGTTATATTTTAAATTAGATCGAGCATTCATATAATCAACCAGTTTTTAAAAGACTTTTTTATGTTAATATGCTTCAAATCTGCACATAACTCCAAGTAGATTTAATAATTATGACATAATTTTGAATTCTAAGCGATACAGCTTTAAAGGAAAGTATCTAAGAAAGCACCAGATTCCTACAAAAATTCCTAACCTAACTCATTTTTAACCAAAAACGATGCACTTCACAGCATGCATAAACCATTCACTCGATTGCATGTTGATTTTCTCACCCACAATTTATGACCACTTATCGCTATACGTTCAAAAATACCAACCGGTTTGAACAAACGTGTATTCTCCAATTTCCAGATCTGTACCAGCGGGCATCGGCTTCAGACAAGTGTGCGCTGGTGGAATCAGAGGAGTCGACTCCTGCGGAGGAGACTCCGGAGGTCCGATGATGATACCCGATATGGTATCGGGAGTATCGAGATACGTTCAGTATGGAATAGTCAGCTTCGGACCGAGGAGATGTGGACAAGAAGGAATACCAGGAGTGTACACCAGGGTGGTCTATTACATGGATTGGGTCTTGGACCAATTGAGACCTTAATTCGATACATTTTGAGCTCTAGTGATTCTGTTTGTTTGGTATCCCATTAGAAATGATAATACGACACTAATGAAAAAATGAAATATCTACACAGTCATCTCATCTGCGTATATAGGCTTGTCTCGTTGGTATCGCAATTGTCATTTCCAGTAGGAGATTGATCTCATAGATTTTTGTGAAAGTTCTATTGAGATCAGAATCACTAAAAGTACGATACAATGAAAATATAGTCAGGTTCCTTCAAAATTATTTTGAATATCACAAAAATGTGCCATTTTTGGAATACTTATGAAATGAGTATTGAGAAACACAATATTTATGTTCGATCTATCACTTGTATTATAGCATACTTTTCAACTGAAAATTATATTTACACATTCAAAAAGTCTAAATTCGAACATAAGGAATCAGAGTGTTGTATTTGATTGTTATTTTCGAGCAATTAAAATTTTCTGTGATCTACGTGTAGTTCTTCAAACCATATCATGAGATCTTACGATTATTTAAAGATTTATTTTATAATCGTTTTACTTTTATCGATAGTTGAATTCAATTAATTCTTTCTTCTTTACTGATTCATTTTTTGTATTTTTAATATTCAATAGAAATAATTACTTATTTCAAAATAATCAAAATTTATACTTTTACTATCAGATATTGTTATGTAACAAGTAACAAGTTGGTGCATTTATGAATTCGACTATAATAATTAATGTATGTAAGATAAATAAATTAATTAAGTTAAATTTAATTATTTTTCAAACAATAATAAAAAGAGGATTTTTGTCATCGCACAAAGGAGTGTTTCATTTTCATTATTTGTCAATTAAAATATGTACCTATATCAAAAATCTAAAATTCCTACATATATTTTGCAACTATTTCTTATAATTTATACACTATCGCTTCAATTAGAAATTACGAGACGTGATTTGCAAAATTATTTGAAGCTGTTGTCAATTTTATGAAAATTTATACTAAATTCAATATCGATTCTAAATTGAAAAATTATACGTGACGATTGCAGTCAATTATTATAAATTAATAAAATACACTCGCGTAAAATTTAATGGCTAGTTTAGATTTATGTTATTTATACAAAACTTCAATATTATCCAAGAAATAAAAAACATATGCACATATGTATAGTAAATAAGATAGACTAAAATTCCAAGGCTTTGAAAATGGAATCAGTTACTACCTCTTTTTCTTTTTTTATCAATAAAATTCCAATTTTACAATCAAGTTCGACCAAAAATTTTACAATATATTATTTCAAGGACTTTTAAAACTGTATAAAATAGAATAATAAAATTCGTAAGCGTTCAAGCAAGTGCTCATAACCAATCGAAAAATTCGATTTATACTCAAAATTTCCCATTTTCAGTCTTCAAAACCCATTGTGTAACTGTTGATATTTCGAAATTTAGATTTAGCGAATTAAACCATACATTCCTTTCATAAAAAATTAACATTGTTAGCAATCCACCGTGAATGAACAAAATCTCGCTATTTGAACCGAACATATGACCTGTAAGAAAAATGTTTTTCTATGTACAGTTCAGTGTACAGACTGTAATAAATACACTATCCGGAAAATTGAGGAAAAAATCAAAATCTTACTACTAACACTAATTGCATTTGCTAGAACTACAATTAATATCGAAAATTTTAAATTAAAATGTAACGCAATTTATAAACTGTTTTTTCCTCAAAGGATTACGATTGAAAAATGCGATTTAATTTAAATTCAAAATAAACATGCAGCTGGGATGTAATTACATATTGGAAATAAAAAACTTAAAGGAAAATATTATCTACTTCAATGTCACATTTCGACTTCATTCCGATTAAAATGATGAAATCATTAAGGTTTTGATACATTTTTCTCAGAATTATAGCAAAAAAAATAAGTAAACTATAATTATTATGGCATATTATTCATTGAAAAAAAAAGCCTTTGTGACAATTTTCTCTTACAACGTCTAAACCCCCTACATTTTACAATTTTTAGCTCCTATTAGAAATTTATAATATTCATTTAACTAGTGTCGTATTGATCTTCCCAGTACACATTTCTCGGAAATACTGTTTCAGATAAAACATTATCGCGTAAAAATGTCAAAATATAAATAAAAATGAAAACATTTGAACCGATGATTTCCTTCAAATCGAAAAACAAATTCAAAAACGAAATCTCAATAAAGTGGAACCTATCTAGACGTTATAATGGGTTCGCTATAATAGCTCATACTACGAAAAAAACCAAACAACCCAAACAAGATCACGCCAAAACGAAAACCACCGCACCATAAAAATAATGCATCATCGCAGAACAAATTTCCTTCGAAAAACAATTTTCGCAGTACCGAGAACGCGAAGGAAAATTCACCTGAAGGAAAAAGCTGCGCTTCCGAAACAAACAAACCCGCGTTCATAGAAGACCATCTAGACCAATCTAAGGCAGCAGCTCTTCGATGAATTATGCGTTGAAAAGAAGCTATTCGTAGTCGGTAAACAGAATTAATGGGACCGCTTCGTGGCAGGTAGATGTCGATCAATTAACACCGGTATAAATCTCTTCCGACGACACGGTTCGGTGGTAAAACGGTCTTAGCCATGGTCGTGTACGTGATGCTGCTGTACTTGCTGGTCTCCGTGACTTATTTTGGATTTTTTCCGACTTCTAATCGTACATATCCATTGATTTTTTTGAGTTTTCACCGATTGATCGATCTGTCTTTATCTTATTCTGTCACGTTTTTCCGCAGGAGATGATGATGATTCGACTGAGTGTGGTATGATGGCGAAAATTCAATCGCGTTCTTCTAAAGGTTTGTTTCATCTGTTATTTCGATTTTTTTATTATTCGTATAGCTATGTTCCTGGATTATTTTTTCTGTGTATTTGCACTCATTCCTCGGAAATTGACAGTTCGCAAACAGACATTTATTTCCATGAAAAGCCTACTATTTTCTGAATGTGATTGTTAGAAAATTCTATCCTTTTGTTGCCACGAGTGCATATTTGTTTTCAGAAATATTTTTTGCTATTTATAAAAGATGTTTTTGTATATAATACTATATTGCAAATGAACCAAATACATTTATTCAATTGATAATACAATTCAATAAGTTTAATAGAGATAAATAATTTTCTAGAAATTTCCGCTTTTCTCAAAATTTTCAAATAGCTACTTTGAACAAACAAGATAGAATAGAAACTTCGGAAAATTTTACAATCTCTAGTTACGATTTTTCGAATTATTTTGATAATTTTCGATATATTAAATATTTAATTTATTTTGTTATATCAATGTATTTTTTTATTTTATTTCAGTTGGGGATGGAGGTATAAATATTATGCAACGTACAATATCTAAGATCGAACCACGATTTTTAAATGGTTAGTATTTTGTACTTAACACATGTTATTTTTATTTATGTAAATTCATTCGACTTCGTTTAAAAAATCGTATCAATCAAAAACCAAGCAATCGATTTTAGTAAATAAATCAACACGAATTATTTTATATTGTGATTAAACCCAATTGGAAAACAACTATTATTTAAATTGGAAAACCTTATTTTGTAACGTGTTCTAGCCAAAATACTTCATGACACATAAAATATTATTATTTGAAACATCATAAACGAATTCCATCGGAAACTTTTAAGTCGCATAGCTGCATAAATTTTATGATGACATAAATAATTTCACGACATAAAAAAATATCTGAAGTAATTATCCATCGAAAACTCGTATACATAAATCATCGTCAACTTGATCTAACCAATTACAGTCGAAGCACTTAAAATTCCAAAATTTGCCCAGCAACTCATATTTCTGCTGATTCATATTTCATTCTGTAAATATTACTTCTCTTAAATTTTTCAGATATTGAAGAAGAATGTAAAACTCCAGACAAATTACGAGGTACATGCATAGATTTGACAAGATGTAATGAAATTCTTCGACTTGCAAATATGAATTTATACATGATTTTGCATAAAAATGGCAAAAACATACTAAAACGCTACCACTGTGGATTCGATGGCTCTCGACCAAAGGTGAATATATCTAGTTCTTTATTTTCGGGACAATTTATTGATGAATCAAAAAAAATCACAAAGGATCGTAAACTAGCAGGTCGATCATTATTATTTTAAAAGATCTAATCAAGATTATTTTTTATGCGTTTTTCAAAAATTATTTTCATTATATTTTGTTTACTTTTGTTTATTCATTTATTTTAGTATAATTAAATAAACGAAAAAAAAATAATGCGTAAATCATATAACGATAATTTTCGATATAAATCGATTGAACAATTTATGTTTGAAAATATTAATTCAATAGATTCAAAAATCAAATATTTGAAATAAAATATATCGAAATAATTCAAAATTTTTACATCATTTCTTTCCGAAAAAAACAATAGTTTCAATTTATATGGATAACCGTTAAAAAGAAAAAACACCTACTTGAAATTCGGCGAATCTGTGAAAACCTTCGTTGCTTTGTAGTTGGATTGTGCATTTCTACAAAATGCATTTACACAATTGATAAATTGCTCTGATTCTTCGTGGAAACACTTTTTCACTTTCATATTATCACTTTTTCACTGACTTTCTATGCACATTACATTTGCTCTGCTTTTAACTTTATAACACTCTTCACATTTTTATTATATGTCTGGCTTAATATTACGCGCCGAATATAATTTATCATTAATTATTATTATATTAAATGCAAAATGTAGAATGAATATTGAGATAAAATCAAATTGTGCGATAAAATATTAAAGATTTTTACACGACAAAAAAAAATATCGATCGCACGTCGAAATCAAAATCGCTAACTGAAAAAATAAATGAAGTCGCGCAAACAGAATTTCAAAAAAACATTGAATCGAATATTAAATGTATTTATATTTCATATTCATATTTTATATTCCGCATTTTTTCCGAAACATATAAAGGACACGAACATAGATTTCGATTAATCCATTTTAGATTTGAAAACAACATTTTGTTATGTGAATGCATGTATTTCTTCTGGATTTCACAATAATAATGACAATTGTGCATGTCACGATTTTTTCGTTTCTTGACATTTGCAGTTTTGTTTGACTTTCATAAGAGTGCTATTGAAAGTAAAAACATCTAATTGGATAAAAAGTTCTCCAATTCTTATGAGTTTTGAAAACATTTATTACATTTTGTATGAATATAAACCAAATTGAAAAATCAACTTATTAATTTCATTAAAAAAATATTTTGATCGACGAAAGAAAACTGTCCCTGCATTGAGTTATAGTTAGTTATGACAACTGAAAAGACCAAGGAGTACAAGTGACATTTTTGCCGAAATTGAGTTATGTACAGGAATCGCTTCTATGTACGCTCATATATTAGGTGACAAAAGGATATAAGCGAACTCGGAACGTGTACCGAGATATATCATCAAATCACTCGACCTTCTCCTAATACATGTCAAACTTTAAACACCCTTTTCTCGAAATCACCGCGAAGTCACTCGTACCCCTTGGCCTTTTCAGTCGTCATATGAAAATATCCATTGATCCGAATAACTTTTTGATAAAAATATTCGACCTGCTACCAAAAAAAGTTGCCAAAAACTGATCAATAGCGCATCATAGACTACTTTTACTATATTTTTTTTATGATTTATCAATCGTAGGTGTGTTGCCCAATCCATTTATCGTTCCCAACGAACACAGTCCAGCCTCCTACGGACTCCACCATCACAAAACCTCAAGCATCCACGACCACACCATCGTCGACGACCTCAGCGACGATTCAATCGTCAACCTTGATGGACACCGACATCCGACTTCCGCCAGACGTCACCAACCATCCGAAATTGAGACTGCTTCCGAGTGTTTGTGGCGATTTCGAAAGCAACAAAATATTCGGAGGCTCCATGCCGGATATATTCGACTATCAGTGGATGGCATTGCTGATCTATAGAACAGGTATTGCGGTTTTGAAAAAAAAATTGTTCATAAATATCGAATTGTGGACACTTATGGAGGAAAATGTTCGGAAAAACTCGAAGCGTTTCGTTCTTGATCTTTTGCACTTACGTATATCGATTTTTTTTAAGCTTTCGAAAGTATGTGCAAGGCTTTATTAAGCTTTTTGTGAATATTTAATCAGAAATGTCTTTTTAAGGTATTTTTCGATCACATTCATATATTCGAATTACTTATATCTACGATGAGTTTTAGTAACGAGACTTTAATTAAATTTTGTTAAAAAATGATAAACTTTATTAAAATATCAAACATTTGTTCAAAATTAAAAAAAAAAGTATATGATTTTATAATTTTATTTCAAAAAATCATTTCGTAGTTTCAGAAAACAAATCATTATAGAACTATACTTATTAAAATAAGATGACTTTATCATAAAAATTATCGATTTTAAATATTTTTTGTATAACAAAAACTGGAAAAACCTCTTGATCGAAAATTTTCGAAGTATAGACTAGAAGCGAGTTTAAAAATAAAGAAGACAATTAATAAAAAAATATTTTTTTTTTCAGAGACTAGTCTCGAATTTGGATGTGGAGGCACCATAATCAACCAAAGATATGTACTGACAGCAGCTCATTGCTTAAAACAAAGAGGCAGAACATTGGAAAGTGTAAGAATTGGAGAATTTAACACCGAAACTGACATAGATTGCGAAGCAGGAGTATGTGCTTCAGCTCATACAGATTTCGGATTCGAAAAACTGATTATGCATCCGCAATACGACCGCAAACAGATGATTAACGACATAGCACTAATAAGGCTGAATGCGAACATCGATTTTAATGGTGAATGTTGAGAAACACTTAAAAAAAAGTCAAGCTTACATACTATATTTATCTTAAAAGCTCACTTGACTCGTTTTCGCTGAACGAGTCGTCGTTAATCGATGCAAATTATCATTATACATACATTTTCGCTTTAACGACTTCGATTTTCTTTTTTGTTTTCAGTTCATGGATATCCAATATGTTTGCCTATAGATTCGAGTTTAAGATTGCCGAAGTTCGTTGGAGAAAATATGACAGTGGCTGGTTGGGGTGCTACTGAAAATCAGCAAATTTCGTCTGTTTTGCTTCATACTAAATTAGCCGTTATCGACAATGCTATTTGTTATGGAGTTTTCGATAGGTATTGCAAAAAATCTATACACTTAAGTTTAAAACCATTTCGTAAAGAGTATGCACAGGAAAAATGAAAAAACCTAATGCACATTTTTTCAAAGACACTAAATACGTTTCCCACGAATTAAAAACTACAATGAATGAAGTAGCATATTTTCCAAGAATTTTTAAATGAAACGTAATATTCGCTATTGCAAAATACCCGTTTAATCATCTAATTTTTCCAGAAATTGTAAACATTTGTCACAATTTTCCTTGAAAAACCAGAATCAAGAACTCGTTATAGAGTCAAAAACTCGTTACAGATTTACAGATAATAATTCGATATTATTACTTTACAGTGGGATGAATAGAAAAATACTTCCAACCCACATGTGTGCAGGAGGGAGACAAGGCATCGACTCTTGTATAGGAGACTCTGGAGGACCTTTGATGGACATGGGAATGGTCAATTCTATTCCAAGATACGTACAACACGGTATCGTCAGCTACGGAGCCAAGAAATGTGGAACTGCTGGTATCCCAGGAGTCTACACTAGAGTTGCCTACTTCTTGGATTGGCTTCTGGACCAGCTCGAACCTTGACGAATATCGAATTGATGTAGATTTTTTCAGTGAAAAATGGAAAATCTTTTGATATATCGATCGATGAAGCTTTGTTCAATCTCACGATCGTCGAATGAAATGATTTTTGATACACTCTTCAAGGATAGAAATGGAGGAAGTCAAATCATAGAGAGTGTATACGGAAACAAAATTAAAAGATACTAATCATTTTTTTTTAGAAACTATTGTTTGAAACTGTCGATTGAAGTTTCGAATCGAATGTTCATTTTATAAATTTATTATTATTATTATTATATAAAAATGATAATTAACCACAATGTTACTTCTTGTAATACCATATCCGTGTTATTGCAGATTATCAAAACCAAATGTGTACGTTCGATGTAACAATTTATAGTGTTCCAATTATGTACGATTATTACGATGCATGAAAAAATCAATAAAAGATCCAAACTTCTAACATTTTTTTTTAATCATCAAACAATCTGCAGTTTATTTTGGATTAATGCTTTTTTTATTCGACGATCATTGTTCCATCACGTGCTACAGATTTATGGTATTGTCATATTATATCACCTGACTCACTCGTTTGTTCCATATCGATTTCAAAAACGAGGAAAAGCTATAGGTTATTCCTAAAATATGGAAATTCGTATACAGATTTAATAATGAAACAAAACGATTACCATTAAATTGACGCCGTGCGAGAATCAAAGAAGGTCGACAAGGTTACTTCTCTTACTCGTTTCAGAGAACGCGAACATTTTTTTCATTTTCGACATTTATTATGATCGAATTGAAAAGAAAATTTAATTTTATCATCCCCACAATTGTATTCTGAGAAGTTCTTTATCAATATACAGGACACAATTTTAATTCAGTTGCGTTTGGTTAGATTATATTTAGTTGGAATATCATTTTTTTTTTCATCAGATTTAAATAGGTTTGAACCTAGCTGAGATAGTGACACACGTGAGATAAGAAAATGCTGATTTAAATATATTAATGGACAAACATTGATAATGTTGATAAATGCAAATCAATTTTTACCTTTGTAAAAATGTAATCAATTGTGAAATTCAAAAATACATTGAAAATTTGAAAACATTTGTTATGAGATTTACAATATATGTACCTAATACTTTTTTTATACTTAATATACGTATGTATTTCAAAAAATAGTTGATTATCTCTGATCTTTTCCATTAGTAGGGGATATTTCGCAGAGAACTTGTCAGTCTCTGCAGTTAGTCGACACGATTTGCACTAGGATTTCCCGTTCAGATATTGAAAATATAACCGAAAATTAACAAAAGATGTTTTTTAAAAAGATCTCTGCTTGAAATAGAGCGAATATTGAATAATATCAATTATTGATTAATAATATCAGTGTGTGTTGATCTTAGGATTGCATTTCAGTGCAATAGGTCATCACTGAAAATGGTTCTAAATTTGATATTGACGTTGTTAACATTATCTTTGATCGGTAATTATTTAAACTTATAAACATTATTTTTTACTTAGGTACTTTAACATTAAAAATTTCTATTTACATTTTTGTTTATTTTTCAACTTTAATATTTTTGGATCATATTCTACGATAATCTGTATCGTTTTTATCATAAAAAAGTAGCACTTGCATACCTACCTAATATAATACGTAAAATATCGAATAGAATAATAATTTATTTATTTACTAAAATAATTTTATAGATAACTCTTCACAAGCTGCTATTCAATCAAGAAATGGTATGTCAATAAATCACAACTGTGCTGTTAACATTTATTATACCTACTTACAGGTTTTCTACTTTAAATGAAATAATTTTCATTTGATTTCACATGATATGTATTAGTATTTTACTTAACTTGAAAATAATATTACAATATTTAAAATAATATGGAAATCATTCAATTTAAAAAGGAAAACCTGTATTTACTGATCTGAACTGATTTTACTTAATTGACACTTATCTTTCAATTAATTATTAAGACACAAGAAGATTCAACAGAGAAGAGTGGGCTGGAGCCTGTGATGCTGGAATGACTTGTACTCTCATTTCAAATTGTTATTCAGAAACCTTTCCTGAAACAATATTTCCATGCGGAGCTGAAAATGGCGGTGTTCTTTTTGTTTGTTGTACTGATACAAAAACTACTATGAAACCTACAACTTCTTTAGTAACAAAAAGGCCATCATCGTCAACTACCAGAACTGAAAGGACACCGACCACCACAACTAGAAGGACATCGACGAGCACAGTAAGCATATTAAATATAGAAAAACATGATTTTTCTTTTACTGTTTCTAATTTATTTAAGTATTTATTTAGATACAAAACAAATGGTCTGGTCTTCCAAAGTCGTTACAATCAAAAGCAAAATTGCTACCAGAAGATTGTGGAATTCCCGGCTCATACAAAGATAAAATAGTAAATGGAAATATCACTGATTTAGGAGAATATCCTTGGATGGTGCTAATAGGCTATGAAAGTATGTTTTTATATTTCAGCAACATCGAATTTCATCAATTATTATAATACTTTTTTTATATCTCAGATCAAGATAATGAGCTAAACTTTTACTGTGGAGGAACATTGATAAACAACAGATATGTTATAACTGCTGCTCACTGCCGTTTGTACATTAATATTTATGAACCGTAATTGTCATCATTAATTATGTTATATACCTATGTAATTAAAACATTTTTATAGGCACCAAAATAAAATGTTTATATTTCATAAATACATTTAATATGTAAATATGTCACCATGTTTTATAAATTATCCTAAAGTATCTATATTTATTTTCAGTACAATTGCTCGTCTTGGCGAATGGGATACATCAACTAAAATAGATTGTGTTGAAATCAATGGTCAACAAGATTGTGGTGCACCAGTAGTTGATGCAAGGATAGAAAGATTTATAGTTCATGAAAGATTCGCAGATCCAGATTTGCCAAGTTTTCAGAATGACATTGCATTGGTAAGATTAGCAGAAAAGGTAAAATTTACTGGTACGTTAACTCATTTTAGATTTTTTGCGTTTTGTATTTTTTTGATTATTTTCATTTTTTCATCTATGTATTTTAGAATTCATAACGCCTATTTGCCTAGAACCTACGATTCATCAAAACTATACTTCCAACTACATAATAGTTGGTTGGGGTGTTTGGGAAGCTTATACTTTTATGCCTTCGGCTCTTTTACAACATGCATTTATAAAACTTTATGATTTTGATGAATGTAATTCAATAGCACCTCAACAATATCGACCGTTATCAAACACAACTCAGTTTTGTGCGGGAGGAGAATGTACATGCATATTTCAAAAATGAATATATATTTTAATCTCGCACCATTTTTTATTCCTAAATGCTGCTTGATTTCAGCTCAAAACTCTTGTAGAGGAGATAGCGGAGGACCTTTTTCATATATAAGTAAAAATGGACGGTTTCACTTAAAAGGAGTTATTTCATTAGCTACAGCAGATGATTGTGGTGAGTCAGGTAAACCAAACATTTATACAGAAGTTGTACCGTATATGAATTGGATACTTTCTAAAATGAAAGAATAAATATAATGAAAAACAATTATATTCTTTTAATCATTGTAACCTACCTGATTTATAAAAAAAATGTGTGTTAATTGCAAGTATGATTTGTATATAATTGTTCATTAAAATTACAACTTGATAGATTTTCATTTTATTTTATTTAATTTTAATAAAAAAAGAATAACAGATCACAGATTGGACAAATAGGTACATAGGTAAAAAAGATAAAAGTAAAGAAAATAAATGATATAAATCTGTGATTCAATGAGAATCATGCATAGCATTCAAATAAGAACATCATAAACACATTAAGCAGCAAAAGTGAAAAAAATATATAGTGATAAATCGATATTTTTTTGCTATTCATGAATATGAATATTAAGCTTTGTGCTTCTGATCATTGTTAAAAAAAGGAGCAAAACTACTTTCTCTCTTCTAATTGTTCAGGAATACTTTCAGATATTTCAGATGATGATTTAGATATATCATCTTCAAAGTTATCTTTATATGAATAATCATCTATTTCATTACATATTGTTTCTGCCATTTCGTTTATAGATACTTTTCTTGACCGATTCGGAGACATAATATTAGAACTCAAAGTGCGTTTTGATAATGCACTCTTAGGTTTCTCGGAAGGTTTCAGATACTCATCTTCTTTAGAAAAAGGTAACTTTTTTGTTCCTTTTCGAGGACTGTAAAATCTTTCAAACATCATAGGTTGACGATGAACTCGACCATACATCAATTCCATTTCGTGGAGGAACTGTTCACGCCTCAATCTCTCTTCATCCCGTCTCATTTGAAGCCGCATAGCCAAATCTTCTGAATGGCTAAATAATGATATAACTTTATATGAATTTACATTTTTATGTATAAAATTATCTATAAATACTAACCTGTATTTAATAGATTTCCATGCAGGTTTCCTTCTCAATACACTATCTCTCCATTTTATTTCTGATTGATATCTTTCTTCTTCCAAACGTTTCAAAACATCTGCTTCTAATTTCTTTTTACTTGATTCTATTCTCAATATAGCAGCTAAATTAGATCTATTTATAAAATCTATTGCTGATCTTGAATTATGCCCTGAGCTTGAAGATGTAGTAGGTTCACTTGTACTCGAACCATAGATTTTTTTTAATTCATCCTGCAAATTAAAATATTTTACTTAACTAGATACCAACATTGTATTTTTATTTAATTTTCGAAAAAATTAGGTACTTTCATTTACCATTTGTTCCGTTTTACTCAATTTTCCAGACTTCAAAGTAGGAGATGTCAATTCATCTTTTAATAACTCTAACTCTTTTTCTAATTTAGATTCTTTGTTCGTTTTGCTTCGAATATTTTTGAGATGTGTTTTCAACAATTCATTTTGTTGCAATCTATCAATACTATTGTTGTCTGAACTGCTTTCCAAATTATGGTATTTTTTACATTTCGAGCCTTTCTTGGGTTTCTTTTCTCTTTTTGCCATAGATGGAGGTAAAGAAGCAGATTTCAACATTTCTTCTGCCCTGATTCTACGATTTAGCGCCCTAAATTTCACACGGAAGATTAAAAATACAGAATCAAAGAAAAATAAAATCCATTTCAAAAATATATACCTACCTATAGAACTCATCTTCTCTCATTCTATCATAAATATAATTGCTAAATAAATTTTTAGGAATTGGTTTAGCTTTAAACCTCTTCGATTTGAACAATTCGCATTCGTCAGATGATGGTACAAGAGAAAGTTGTGGGTTTGATTTGCAAAGCCTTCTACATCCAAAATTTCCTAAATTCCCATACTTTTCCTCTCGCTCAGTGAACTTAAATGGTTTCATTTGGGCCTGTAACTCTGCTGCTGATTGCAATTTTGAAATGGATCTCCTTAAATATTATTATTATGCTAATTAAAAAGTTTCACAATTCACTTACAAATCAATGTTTTTTTTTCATTACTGACCTACCAAAAAACTGAATAAAGCAATTATGAAATAAAACATATTAATATAAATGAAAAATTAACCAATTGTGCAAAAATATGTTTTTCAGTGTTATGTTTGAAAAAAAAGCAAAATAAACCTCACAAAATAAAGAGTGCTGAATTATTTTCATTTTATTTCAACATTGTATGTGAAACCTTAGTTCTTGATCTTCTAAAATTTTGTCATACAACAAAATTCGAGATTCAATAGGAACAGGGTTAGCTTTAAATGGTTTCTTTTTTTGATCATTCTGTAAAAAATTATACTCCAATTCTTTAGAAAAATCTTTCATTTCTTTTAGTACTCTGTTTACATCGTCCCTGAAAAAATACAGAATACATATACCTACCTAGGTGCATACTAATATTCAAACACAATATTAACAAAATAGTTAAAGCCAATATTTCTTGAAATCATTTTGAATTAGAACATTTCTAAAACTCTAAAAATTTAGTAAAAACATACCTTTCTGACATTTTGAACGGTTGAGGAACAGTAATATTTGTCTGTGGGGAAAACGATTTTTTTTTCACAGGACTAGTCGGAACGCTGTAAGATTTTTTCAGAATATTATCACAGTAAGAGTCATGATTGTTTATTGCTAAATTTTTATCATCTACATATTTAGTTTTAGATAAAACTGGCGAAGAATTCAAATCTTTGCTCCACGATTTAGAATGAGATAAATTATCTTCACTTGTATTCGGAATGTTATTGAAAAACGTATCTTTTTTTTGTATTCCGTCAATATTAGTGATTTTTCCAGTATCGAAAGTAGTTTTTGGTTGTAGTTTTGCTTTTTCTTTGATCATGTATTCTACTGATAGCATCGAATCTATATCAGAAGTATCCAACAAATTGTTGTTGATACCTTTTTCATTAATATTTAAATATTTATCACTATGTTTTGTATTATTTTTAGATTTCGTAAAATCACACTTTTTAATTTTCGATGACGACTTTGAATTACTCCGACTAGAAAAATCTGTACTATAGTTTCGATCATCCTCGTGACCGCAAGATAATTTACTTTTACAAGATAATAACAGTTTATATTTATTCTGACGAAGATTTTCAAGTTTCATATAAAACTCTTGATTTGATAAATGATTCACATCCTTGTAATCCGGTATGCTTTTGTAAAATTCTCTGAATGACAATGGATTTTTCTCATCTTCTACTCGAATAACAGGAGACTCTAATGTGATTTTGTTGTCACCTTCTTTGCTAATAGGTCTTTCGAACGATGCTGATGGCAATCGATTCAACGGATTGATGGGAACTTTCAGACACGAATTCTTAAAAACAGTATTTGAATGAAGACCCATTTTCAGCAATAAATGAAGATCACTTTTTCTGAAATGTACACAAAAGAAATTTGTGGTGTTGTGTAGTTTCCATAGCAGCAATATTTTCTACCAATCATATTGATTTTTTTGAAATGTTGATGAAATGTGTGAATGTATGTTGTTATATTTAGTATTTTGAAATGATTTTTTAAATTTTTATTTTAAATTTAAATACTGAATTAAATCAAACTCAAGAAAACAGCATGAAATTTCAGAAAAATTGTTTTATTAATAAAAAAATAATGAGAAAACTTTAAAAACAATGTAGGTATAAACAGACTAGGTTTCATATTTATTTATGTATTTTGGGCAAGGGTTCACTATCATTGGCTGTAGAGGATGATCCTCTTTTCAACCAAGAACTCATCAAATTTGAAGACCCTACATTAACTTTTTGAGCTTTTGATGTTGAGCCTTTTGCATCTACTGGTTTATTGCATTCCTCAGATTTATTCTTAGAATTGTTCAAATTTTTCGATACTGGATACCATAAAATATTTGAAGCTGGTTTAAAAAGAGAAATTGCTTCATTATATGATATATTCTCTACATCTAGCCATCTCTGAAATAAAATTTATTGAAATCTATCACAATATAATGTGTTTTTAAAATTTGAGCTCATACCGTGATTTCATCATCAGTTTCGAGAATTGCAGGCATTCGATGATGTAACCATTTCAATTTCTCGCCCGATTCGATAGTTATTATGGAATAACTGAAGATGTCTCCTTCTTCACAATTCCAAACATCATAAACTCCTGCCATTTTCAAAAGAGTTTTTCCATTCCACCCAGATATTTCATCAAAATTTGATTTAACGGAATCATATATCTATAAATCATGAATCATACATCACTCGTATGTACTTAACGAAAGTAAGTAATTTTATTATGATCTAACTTTTATATTATGATTTTGTTGTGAATGTATAAAATAAGGTTGTTTATCTGCGGATCGCCATTCATAAAAACCATCAGCAACAATAACACACCGTTTTCCTTCTTTGAAGGGTTTTCCGTACAACTTTGATTGTAAAATATTTTCTGATCTACAATTGATTGTAGATAGGTCATTTTTCTTGTAATCGCCCTATAAAGAGAAATAATTAAGAAAAGTTCTCCGATTGACTCGAAAAAAATATACGGTGGCATACTTTGAGCCAACGAGGAATCATTCCCCACATCATCGGTTTAATTATGCGTTCTTCGTTTTCCACATTTTTGAAATTGATAGCAGGAACGAGCACCGGAGTTACATCTGTAGGTGCGGTATTAGTAGAAGGAGTAAATTTTTTTCCTAAATTATATTCATCTCTCCATGCAGGTTTACTATATTTAGTTTCATTCTTTCTTTTGTAGCAACAAGCGTTAGTTATTTCTTCACATCGCACAGTTCTAAATTGAAGTCGTTAGAATTAAATATGAATTTAAAAAAATTCAAATTTTGAACAGAAGACATTGTGGAATCTCAAAATAATCAAAAAAATATTCGTCAATATAAATACGGCGAAAAGATTAGGTTAAATAAGAGGTTATTTTATTCTGAAAAAACATTAAGTGTTTCATCAGGTTAGGAAAAATATATCCGTTGGGATGGGATTGGAGGTAGGCCAAGTCGAAACGATGATGCGCATAAAGGTGGATAAAGCTAAACACCTATGTATTTATACGAAAACGTTCAAATAGTTATATAAAAGTTTAAAAACTTACATGCAAGTTCTACCGCACATTGCGAAAAATGTAAAAACCGTTCGAATTTTCGATAAACTTTCGATCTTCGAATCGCGCCAAAACTATGTTTGACATCAAATCATATCAGAGGTATGTAGTTTTGTATCTTATGTACTGAAACGAAGCCAGGGTTGAAAAATGTTCGCTAAAAATAATGAACCGATGAAAATTATGCACATGAAACGTTATTTTTTTCTATTGAACCATCTTTAGGTATGTCATTTTCATTTAATTAATTTCATGAAATTTATCAACTTTATATTATCTACAAATCGAAGATAATCTAAATATTTATTTAATCAAAAAATAAATCGACAGCCCTGCACAAAAACACAACATTTGACACTTGATAACAGGATGTATACGAAAATCACTCTTGCGCCTGTTTCAAATAAAGGTCACAATCGTACGAATAAAGAAAAGCTCGAATCGCAGCGATACCAACGAAACGATACGTCCACGATCAGTGAGGCGCCGGCGCCCCATGTGGCGCTGCGTATCCCGTCTCGTCCGCGACGCTTTCCAGCGTTCGGCCCCCGGGGCTCCGCCCTCGCCCGCCGCGGCCCCCGGCGGCGTGTGCGGAGTCCCCGGGGGGCGACAGCGTTCGCAGCCCTCCGTCGCGAACGCGGACACGGATCGCGCAGACGACGACCATCGTCGCTCTCGCATTCACCTCTGTGACACTTGGCTCAACGCCGTCTCCTGGGTAAATATTTCTATTTCTTCATTTTCTGTCATCTGCCACGTTCCATCGTCTTCACCTTTCACCCTCGATCGTCTTCCATCTTCTATCGTCTGTCATTTTTCGAACGTTTTTCATTTTTTATCTTCACAATATTATTCCAGCCGAAACCGCGTTTATTTTGGTTCCGCCATTATTTGGCTATATTAGCATGCTAACATTGATAATGCACACATAATGAGTCACTTATTCATGTGCATTTTAATACGCCGATCGACGATACGAGATATTCGACGACCGAAAAGGCCAACGGGTACAAACTACTTGTAATTTCGAGAAAAGCACACTCAAAGTTAAACACCTACCGACAAGTATTAGGAGGTCGAGCGATTCAAGGATATATCTCAGTACACGTTCCAAGTTCGTTTATATCCTTTTGCCACTATATATGTGAACCAACATAGAAGCGATTACTGTGCATAACTCAATTTCGCCAAAAATGTCACTCATACCCCTTGGCTTTTTCGGTCGTCGTTTAATAATTGGAAACCTGTTTGATGTTTACTTATCACGATCGCAGCTCACTTATCGCTTGTGACTTTCTTTTTTACATTTGTGATAATTTTCAATCGATTTTATCTTTCTATGCACAAATATACCGATGCGATTTTAAGTACAGTCATAATTTGGAGTCTCAGACATCCTAATTAAACGGGATCGCACCAGTTTTCAATCGAAAGTACGTAATGTCTTTGCAAATTCAGTTATCATTTATAACTTTAATAAGAAACATTTATCCCCTTGTATATTTCTTTAAAATATTGATTTTAACTAACTCTTATCAAAACTTGTACAAATACATGCAATTAGAGTAAGTAAATATTTATTTCTATCAATTTGACAATTAACTACTCGATATCGCAAAAAATCAATTTTCAACAAATTTTATTTTTCAATTATTGATGGATGTAAAAATTATTTCAGAGCGGGGCAGTCGTTTTAGGATGGTATGCTAGTCAATTGACATGTTTACGTCGAAGATGGGAAAGATCTTACAACAGAAGTATCTTTTATAACGATTTCGATAGAGTGCCTGCTGGACAAGCATTACGAAAATTGGATCTAAGTAGTCTACGCGACATAGTCTGTACCCCACCGCTTGTTAACGTTTCAAATGATATTCCGAGCACTTCTTCCACTGACGCCGCTGAGAAAGAGTTCAAAGAAGTCCTTCGTTCTATTGAAAATAAACTAGGTATCATTGCCATAGATGATGGAAAATTTGAAGAAGGCCTAGATATGTTACAGTCGTCAGCTCAAAAGAATTACGCACCCGCTTTATACAACTTGGCCATCTGTTATGAGAAGGGTTTGGGAGTGAAAAAAGATGAAAAAATGGTAAGTTTTAAATGAATACCAATTTCGATTCATTCCAAACTTCTAAATATTTTCGTTCTTAATATAGGCGATGGAGCTTTATCGTTCGGCTGCTGTTAAAAATCATCCCAGTGCGATGTACAACCTCGCCATATTCTATGGACAAGGCCGCGGTGGCTTGACGCGCGACACCGCAACTGCAAATGAAATGCTCCGCGTTGCAGCCGCTCAAGGGCAAAAAGATGCCATATCAGCTCTGAAGCTCTTCAAAGAACAAAATCAAACTGTCTTAGAAACTGAGATTCCTCCAGTAAAGCTTTCACCTACTGATACATTTTTGAACATAATTGGTTGCGAACAAAAAGTATCATATAATTTCAATGGAAATGATACCATATTATCATTTTAATCGTTTTATTTACCAATATCTATCTAGTGATTATAAATTAAATTAAAAAAGGTTTTACTTCTTTCTGTTCAAATAATTGACCATTGAATAGATCTTAAACTTTTCGTTAGAATAATTTTAATCGGTCACTTTCGAGAAAGTGGCAATCTACCATTTTTTTAGAATAGATATTTGTTGCTCAAATCTTAACAATTCAAAAATCTTTTATCAGGTTTTCTACAATTTTTATATTTTATTTTTCAGTTTCAAACTATTTTCATACAATCAAAATATGTACACGTTATTTTTATACGCACTGATTCCAACGTGTCAAAAAAATTTTGTACATACAAGTATAAATATAATAACAATTTTATTTCTTGTACAGCAATTTTTAAATATGCATCTTGTAGCGATTCATAACTATATTAGTTTTATTTTGAATATAATTCAAAACTTCAAATTTTAAGTATAATTTTATTTCAATGGTAAAAATGGTTTGTTTTGTGTTAATGTACTTATGTAATAGAATAAAAATTACTTTAACTTTCCAAAATATTGTTTTTATATATAAAAAAATATATTTAACGGGAATCATTTATTAATCAAAGACAAATGTGTACATAAATAAATCTTTATTTTGGTTGAAAAAAGCTGGTCACATGTTTAGAAAAAAATATGCTTATGCGTATAACATTTCAATTATTTACTAGAACAATTTAAGTATGGCTCTGCTAAAAGCATAACATTTTTTACATGGATGCTAATTTGACATGCTCACTTTTCCTATGTTAGTCGAACATTGTTTTTTCATTCTTCAAAAAAAAACTATAATGATTCAAAACATTTGAAATATTCTATTGTACATTCGCGAATGAAAATGGAGTTTTGAAAAAACTCAAAACACTAACAACCCAATTTCCATCACGCGACATACATATTTAAAATTACAATATGATTTATTCATTTTCAACTTTGAGAGGAATGTGCTGCTACAAAATTATAACTTTTGCAAAATGCTGAAAAAATAGCACATTGATGTGGAGTTTTGTTGAAGAAACTGAATTTTTTAAGTACAAAATATACGAGAGTAGAAAATTGACGGAAATTATTTCCGATTCACATGTATCAATATTTGACATGGAAACTAAAGCATTTCTTTCATTCTACGTGATAATGATAATGCTTAACCGAAATGGGTGTGAACAGTGTTAAATTGATTCAAATGCAGCAAATAAATGTAAAATCTATAAACTGTTATATGAATATACAGTCGTCTTTATGTTTCTCTCTAATTAACCATTAAACCGCTATCCAAAAATTAGGCCTAAACCCTAATAAGCTATGGTGCTTAGGTGAAGAAATGCTATTCCAAAAATATTTGGAAAAGTATGTTTGAAGACATTATTTGTTCAATTGACTCAATATAATTTCATTGATTAATTATTCAATTCAATTATTCATTAATTATTACCGACTCTGAATTATCAAATTATATATTGAAAATGACTGAAAAGATGTTACAAATAATATTACTTTAAATTATTATAGAAAAAAATATGGTAATTGGCCATAAAGTATGGAAGACCTATACTTAATTTGTGTAAAGATGAAAATATAAAACATACATGAAAAACCAAAAATCTCTAATTGATTTCATAATTTCATCAAGATTTAAATACATTCTGTTAACTTTAGATACAGCCATAGGTTCACACGAGACTCAGATCTTTAAATGTATGTAATAACTAACTACAAATTTTAAATCAAAATTAGTACTGGAAAATATAAGTGATTATTGTTTATGTGTTAGTTATTATATGTACATCAACGAAATCCAATCGTTTGCGGATAATTACGAAGGAAAGTAGTCAAAATAAATAAAAAAAATATATCTACGGATATAAAATAATTCAAAAACATAAGATTTATATGAAACTCGAATTTAATATGAACCAAAACATGTAGTAAAACTAAATATAAAAAATTCAATTTCAACTATCAATTCTCAGGGCAGGTCTTTCAATTGATGGTTAAACTACTTAACCATAGTTTAACATTCTTTTCACTATAAAATTTGACAGCTATAATAAATGGTTAGTGCTACCTAACTGCTAACCGACAATTGAAAGATCATATCTTACTGATATAAATATTAGTTGCACTTTATTAAGACTTCCCATGCTATTTCCAAGTAAAAAAATGACTATTTCATAATAATCAGCTGTCAAAATACATAAAACAGTTAATAAATCCACCAAACTAGAGTTAAAACAAAAACTGAATTGCATAAAATTGTACGAAACAAGCACACGACTAGATGCTCCATATAAATTATGAAATACCAGTTCTTTTAGATTTCAATAAAAAATTATCTAGTAATAACTAAAACAATATTAATATCATCAATCATCTTTCAACATAAAAATAAGTGCTCTAACCTAACTAACATACATACATAAATATTCTGTTTACAGAAGTGTGCCGAATATATCATTTTTAACATAAAAATGAAGCCGGTGCATTTGCTTTATTGAATTTTTTTTTGTTGAGAAGAAACATCTAAACGTACAATAATAAATCGTATTTTTCACTCCAAATATACACACTGTAACTCAATATATTCATTTCACGCATGGCAATGTCTTTTTACCCCTCATTCTCTCACATTACAGAGCCAATCCAAAGACGGAAACTATGCAATACATGGTCTTATTTTCCCAGCGTACGGTGCACGAGCCGTCAGTATTGTTATCCCAAAAACATGAAGATGCCGTATGGAGACCAGCTCCATTCTTTTGCATTATCGTGCATGTAACTGAAACAGAAAATATTGTGTTATTGTTTAATTCATATGGGCATTTATGTCAGAGGTGTTAAAGCATACAAGTTTCCAATCCAAGTTTACTTATTTTCACTTCAATTAGAAAATATTTAACTTGAAAAGGAAAGCATGTATATCGGAAGATGTATTCCAGTGATATCACCTATATATTTGTAAGGCTTTTGTAATTTAGTCAACGCTCCGAGGCAAGATTCGACAACTGTGGAAGTCCATTGATTAACCTTGTTGTGCTGGTAAGCGGCACCCCCGATGGCAATTTCTATGGCTTCCTTAATTATTTTACTGACATCGTCGACTACAAATTGTGTCTGGAAGGATAAAACACAAAAATAGTACACATTTTGATAGAGTTGAAATTGTTCACATTAAAAAATTACGTTCAAATCAATATCTTTAATTCTGTTCAAAATTTCGACATCCATGTCGTTCACAAAGTGAATTAATAAGAATTTCAAACTAATGGCGACGATGAATATGCAGAATGTGAACTTTTCATCTTTGTGTCATGTTTATGTACTAATTGTGATTTAAAAATCTCATTACGCAGAAAACATTGCTTATCAAAACAAAAACATGACTCGAGTCAATAGCAAAAACATTTATATATTTGGATAGATAGATAAATAATGAGTTTTCCAATGCAACTGTATTATTACATACAGAATATTCGATTTGTTAAAAATGATAACGTGTGTTTCTCATATTTATTACATCTATTGAAATATAAGTAAAAATATTTATATCGGCAATCTGTGGATAAACAACCTTATTTTACACATTTACAACAAAATCACAATTAAAGTTATATCTTAACAAAATTATTTGCTCCACCCTCTATATTGCAATAGAACTATGCAAGAACCTTGAACTTATGAACTTCTCAGAGGATACATGACTATAACATTAACACTCGTATAAATGTAAATGTCATGAAAAACACAACATATACACGTACAATAACAAAATTAATCAATTATTTGTACCACCCCCCATATTATATATGAAAATTTTAAACATAATTCAAGGAAATCAAATCCTTTACACGGTATTCATTTATAAATACATACAAATCCCATGAAAAACACAAAATAGAGTCAATAATAAAACTACAGTTCAAATACTAGCCAATTATTTGCACCACTCCCTGTATTCGAAACACATTGTGCAAATAGGTACCTACCCTAGACAGAAACTGAATATAAATATATCGAACTTAAAACGCGAAAATATAATTTAAAAAGGCATTAAAATAGGAATAAAACCCTAAAGGAACGATAAAAAGGCAATGAAAGGACATCAAAATTCGAAGAGATGATTCATATCGACCGGAAGGAGGCACGTCAAACGTAACGTGCACACAGAATTGGAACAGAAACTGGGAATCGTAACCGCGATATTACAATTCGATTAGGGGAGTTGGGAATCGAGAAATTGAATCGTCCGATGGATCACCTCCTCGCTCAGATCCACGCATTCTTTCGAATCCATTTTGCTCCAGGTGACAGCCGAGGACCGGCTCCTGTGAACGAACGCAAGCTGTTGTCTGCGTGTGCGTGAGCGTCGTGTACGTATAGGTACGTTCCGATTCGTGGGCGAGTGTATGAAGTCGCGTCGGTGTGTTGGTGCGGTACCAACTGCACAACTGTCTGGAAATGTTCCAATTTCATTGGGAAGAATTGAAAATGTCAATTTTGACGTTTTGAGTTTCCAGTTGAAAGGGTTAGGGTCTGGACACATGATGATAAGTTTATTTGAATCTTTAAGGGCCGATGTTTTCACAATCTTTAAATAAATAAATGAAATTCTTCGTTTTTTTTTTCTTTTCGATAATATTTTTTCTTCCCAAGTAACTTCCCAATTTAATTTTTTCATCTAAAACAGTAAAAGCGCCAATATTTAACCAAAAAACATATTAAAAATATTTGATATCAACCATATTAAAATTTATTTTAAATAAAATTTAAAATCAAATATTTTGAATTTTTATTGATTTTATTTTTTCCTTATATGATCACACTTTCAACTTTTAAGACAAACGTCAATGGTATTTTTCATTTAAAATTTTTTGACGTGTTCAAATGTAAACATTCTTTTTAACATATTCACTGTCGTTAAATTAAAACTTAACAAACATTTCAAAATTATTGAATCAATGAATAGTCATGTCTGAAGAACACTTGCGCTATTCTTCAATTATCAAAAACGTTCACTCTCAATTGAGGAAATCTGCAGCTATTAATGGCTCCGAATCCGCATGGAACTCTCACTGTTCTCAAAATGAAATTTTAAAAAACTACGCTAAAGCCATGCACAACCTCGCCACTCAACATTGGTCAGTGTCTTCCGATGCTGAAACTCGATGCCGCATTAATTGGATACAAGATCAGTCTAAAAAATACTTTCTCTCTTCAAACTACAAATCTGTACGTTTAAAAGAATGCAATCTTTGCGAAAAACTCAATTTAAATTATGAATTCAACAGTGAATACGCTGAAAATATTTCATCTATTTCCGTCTTGGATGTCGGAAGTTGTTATAATCCTTTTGAATCGTGTGATTTTATGAATGTTTTAGCTATTGATCTATTTCCTGCTATACCGAGCGTTTTGAAATGTGATTTCTTAAATGTGAAGATTGGTGATAATTTAAACATTAATTTAGGCAATGTAAAAGAATTGGAAAAATATTCTTTTGATTTGATTGTGTTCAGTTTGCTCTTAGAATATATGCCGTCTTCGAGTCAACGCTTAAAATGTTGCTCAAAAGCATATTCTCTGTTAAAAAATGAAGGCATCCTTGCTATAATTACTCCAGATTCTAAACATGTTGGTGCGAATGCCAAACTTTATAAAAATTGGAGGTATGCTTTAGCCTTGATGGGATTTTCTAGGATAGTTTATGAAAAGTTACCTTCGCTTCATTGCATGATATTCAGGAAAGCAATCAATATTAATTTGACTAAACGTTGGGCTACTTTACATAAAGAAGAATATATGACAGAAGAAATAAATATACCTCAAGATTTTCATGATTTTTCCACTAATGATCAAGAAAATAATGAGTACATAGTTCACGATGAAGCATCAGTTGTTGGTTTATTTAGTGAATTGCCCGAAGAATCAGTTTTATGATTGACTATTTGTATATTTTTTTGCAAAAGCAATAAATTTTAATTTATTTGTTATATAATACATATTAATGAATATATTTTAGTAGTTGTTCATTTTACACACATAATTTTCCTGACTACTCAACCCCTATTTATAAATTAATTATTTATTGTCTTACCCTAGTTATGATTATACATAAATAAACACATTACCTTTAAGTTTTCTGTGAATAGTTTTATATATTAATAGTTAATATTCTGTATGTATGATTAGTATGAGCAATTCTTGGGTGGGTAATGAATATTTTATCTTAAAACCTTTAGGACATTCGATCATGAAACAATAGAAATGATGACGTGGAGGAATGTATTATTCCAAATTTTATTCCAGTAGTTGTTTTAACACTTTGGCTTCTTTTACAGAGGGCTTCTACTGCCGAGCGGAACGGAACAGACTAGAGACACAGCTATAAGAATAGGGAGACGCCTATATTTTTTTTACTCTGTAATTAGAGTGAGCCAAGTCTCCCATATACGTTAACTGTTCCCGACCTCCCTTACAATTTCATAATAGTAACTTTTAGCTATTATCAACTTTATAAATGCGTTTTGACTCGTTCAATTGAGTCATAATTATCTAACATTTTGATACACTAATGGGCGTCAGATTGCGCTATTAAGGCCATAGCTTATCTTTATTTGTTGACAGTTGACGTGTCGCTGATGTTGCACTAACGCCGAAACTTTTCGATTTCTGATTTTAAGTAAATTTCCCGCTAAATAATTTGATATTTGTTCAATTTTTCACATTTTCAATTATAATAATTCAATTTCATTTAATAGAACAATCTATTTTGCATCCAATTCACGTATGACTCATTCTCATTACAGAAACAATTGTTTAGACTCGTACGTCACTTTTCAGAATACTTTAATCAGCTTTACATTTCGGTCATTGAAATTTTCAAAATGTGTGGAACGGACAAGAAACTGGGAAGTCTCAGGGCTTTAATTCTAGTCGGAGGCTACGGTACGAGACTACGCCCCTTAACTCTCAGCAGGCCGAAACCTCTGGTAGAATTTGCAAATAAACCTATTCTATTACATCAAATTGAGGCTTTGATCGAAGCTGGAGTCAATCAGGTAAATTTTATTGACTATTTCACATATCCTTCATACTTTTCATAGTCTTTATGTCTTAAAATTCAGTATTTTTTATTCGTAACTATTTTCAAAATGCTCTCATAAATTACCTAATACATTAAAATAAATTTTAGTACTGAAAAAAAAACTCTTGTACAGATATACTCCCAATTATACTTATTTTTTTCAAAATATGACATTCTCAATAGAATTTAGGGATGTTTTTAAGCATTTTTTGAAATTTTGTACAATCATAGGTCATCTTAGCCGTTTCATATCGGGCCGAAGAAATGGAATCGGAATTAAGCGCAGAAGCTAAAAAACTTGGTGTTTCATTAGTGTTCTCACATGAGACTGAGCCTCTCGGAACTGCAGGTCCTTTGGCTCTAGCTCGCGATATTTTACTTGAAAGTAATGAGCCATTTTTCGTATTGAATTCAGATGTTATTTGTGACTTTCCATTCAAAGAACTAGCGCAGTTTCATAAAAACCATGGTAAAGTAAGTAATGCTTAATACTTCATAAATTTGTAATCCATTATATTTGTGTGATAATAAATTTGCTGAATTGTTAGGAAGGAACTATTGTAGTTACTAAGGTTGAAGAACCGTCAAAATACGGTGTTGTTCTGTACAATGACGATGGACAGATTCAAAACTTCATTGAGAAACCTCAAGAATTCGTATCGAATAAAATCAATGCAGGTAAATTTCTACATATGAAGTTTGTATTATGTACATTGTAATGTCTCCACTCAAAGTAATAAAAAATGGAGTGTATCAGTTTCAAAGTTCTTTCGATTATCTTTCACGACTGAGTAATAAATATAATGTTTTATAAACGTTATCATCATTTCATTTTATAAATATTGAAATCATATTCATGTTATGCACATTATTATACATAATTAATGTAAATCTATATTTATTCATTTTCTACAAACATATTTTTAAAGACTGGAAAATTTAATTCATGTGTTATATTTTAATATTGAATTTGTTTGATCAAATATTTATTTGTTTTATTTTACAGGTATGTATATTTTAAATCCATCTGTCTTAAAACGAATCGAAGTTCGTCCAACGTCAATCGAAAAAGAAATATTTCCAAATATGTCCCAAGAAGGTCAATTATATGCCATGGAATTAGAAGGCTTCTGGATGGACGTAGGACAGCCAAAAGACTTTCTCACTGGTTTGTAAATTCTATAATTTCGGTACAATATAACTATGCATAAATTTAAACAAAACCAATTTGATCAGGAATGTGTTTATATTTGAACAATTTGCGCCACAAAAATCCAGGAAAACTACATTCTGGCCCAGGAATCGTTGGAAATGTATTAGTCGATCCTAAAGCTCAAATTGGCGAAGGCTGCAGAATAGGTCCTAATGTGACAATTGGCCCTGATGTTGTTATTGAAGATGGTATGATATTTCAAACTTAACCGTATATTGCTAAATTATGAATTGATGAACAAAATACATAACTTAACATCACACTCAACTTGATCAATTTAATATTGTTCAATTAAAGGTGTTTGCATCAAGCGGAGTACAATCTTACGTGGGACAATAGTTCGTTCGCATTCGTGGCTCGACGGCTGCATAGTGGGCTGGAGGTGCGCAGTGGGGCGTTGGGTAAGGATGGAAGGCTGCACTGTCTTGGGTGAAGATGTCATAGTTCAAGACGAACTGTACATCAATGGTGGACAAGTTCTACCTCATAAGTCTATAGCTTTATCCGTTCCGGAGCCCAAAATTATTATGTAGTCTATCGTAATTTTTATTTAATCTCATGTATATATATGTATGTTGTGCAAATATCTTGCTGTTGTTCTGAATTTTCATATTTTTATTTTATAAGAATTTTCTTTATAGTTCAATATTCACATTTATTGTAATGTAATTATTTTCACTTTGCAATTTAGAACTGAATTGTGCCTTTAATTATAAGTGATTTGAATTATTTTTCTCTTTACATAGAAATTCAACATGTTGAGTTTAACTGAGTCTAATTTACAATTGAAAACAAAAATGCACTGATTAAAATTCTTTCAAGTTTTATTCTTATAAAAATTTGAAGTTTGAATATATGCACTTTGAAATAATGTGAACGAAAATTAACAATTGATTCACTATATTCAATTCATTAACGTACGTCACTCTCATGATTATGGGCACAATTGTATAAAATGTGACTTTTCAAATGTAAAATTAACTCAGGATCCGTACTGAAACTGGATGCAATATCTTATTTATATTTTAAGTATTTATGAATCTATGCAATTGTTTTACGAAGGCATACTTTTTCATTTATTATATTTTAACCATTTGGGTGCTTACCGTTGTTTTAATATACTAATAAAGAGCGCCATCACGCTCTTCAGCACTCAAATAGTTAATATTACTTATTTATATGTTTATTCTTGTTTTTATCATTATTTACATGCAATTAATAATGATTATTGCATTTTTTAATGGACTTGCGAGTCAAAATTATTTTACAAACATGCACAAGACTTGACCAAATCGTTGCTTTTATTTTGTCACAAATTGATTTTATAAATTTGTAAATATACATTCCTAATTTCTGTAAAGTTTATAATAAAAATAATATTCGTGAAAATGTTTTTTTTTTTTTTTTGCTTAACTTCAACAAATTGATGTTATTACAGGCAGTTCTCCAAACTACAAACTCAAAAATCCATAAGAGTGATTAGACAGAAATGGACATAACGAATGTACCTATACATACAGATGTGTCTCTCTTTCCTCACTCACTTGGATTATTGACAGTTCATAGTTGGAGAAATTACTGTAGGTACATATATTATAATAGAATATAATAATAAAACAGTCAACTTTTTAAATCATCTTTTATTTTCCACAAGTGAAACCATAAAAACAAAGTTCATAATGAAATTAAAAAAAAACTAGAAAAGGATCTGATCTACACAATTAAGTCAAATTCACTGTAGGTGATTACTCTAAACGATTAGTGATAATAGAGCAAGTATATATTTATGTATTTGATAATTTAAAAATATGTGGGGATATAATATAAAGAATGGTTTATACTGCAAGATAAAAATAAAATTTATGTATTTAATTAATGTTTAATACATAATATGTTTGATATATCAAGATACTGAATATCATTAATCAAACACCCAACTCTAATTACTGATTTATGACAACAATTTAACATTTGATCAAAGATTTTGTTCTGAAAACTACCTCCGAAAAAATAATTTTAACTTACATTTATATATTTAGTAAAATTTTGAACAATCATCAAGGAGCAGTCTTATCATTGCTTCAGTTAATTAACCAGAGAGCTAGTCAGTTCTTCCACTGTGAACTGTCAAAAATCAGTCTTTGTTTTATGGATTTTTGACAGTTCATTGATCAATTCAATGATTGTGACTCTGATTAGTTAAACGAAGCAGTGAAAAGACCGGTTATAAATATATGTACATACATGTTTATTTATGCAGTTGACGTGATATTCTTTTGATTAAAATATAAATTAATGAATAAATGCAACAAAATTAATTGTTTAAACCAATGGATAAAGCAGTTTTCAGTATACATATAGTCAATAATTCACAATCTATCTTATTTTGTTAAAAGAATGGAGCCGACTGGTAAGGAGGTCCATAACGGGTATCTGCATACTGGCTCCCGCTGCTGGTCAAAGTACCACCGTACCTTCCACTACTTTCGGCAGCACCACTATTCGTCCATGAGTCTCCTGAACATTTAAATGACACTTCATTAAGATAACTTTTTTTTAATCAAACACACATATTAATGATAATAAATAACCTTTCATCGACACAGTGGAGTCAGAATAACGATGATCTCTTGATGTTGGCTTGGGTGAACGGCGAGATGATTCACTGGGGCGATACGACGTGTTGGAAGTGCTGGTTCTTTCATGACCACTACTTCCTGCAGTTCTTTCCCTCATGCTGCTTCCAGTGCCGTCTCTAGAATTAGCACCATCCATTGATGCATACCTACTAATAGAAAATTAAATGTGTAAAAATAATTATTGATTACTATTTCAAATGAAATTTAAAACAAATACTTTTGTTCTCTTGGGCGAGTTCCAGGGGGAAGAGGTTGTCTCGATTCATATGATGTTCCATTACTTTGGTACTTCATACCATTGCCACTGCCTCCTGAAGAAAATAATTCAAATCACCAAAAGAAATCATGAATCTCAAAAATGTGATTTAGAATATCAAATACCAGTATGCGATGAAGAAGTGTGACGAGGCGGAGGAGGATAGTCTCGTTTGAAATCTCTTCTATCTCTATCACGAGGTCTGTCACGAGATGGTGGTCCTCTATCGGAAGATTTATTACTCGATGAATTAGGAGTCATGTCGTAGGTTGGAGCAGAAACCTCAAGATGCGGAGGTATCGACATGTTGAAACGGGCACTGCTTGTATTTCCGCCACTTTCAGTGGCACTACGACTAGTTGTATGTTCGTATGGAGGTGGTGGAGGCAGTGTTTGTTTGGATCTTGACATCAAACTAGATGAACCTCCACTTGAAGAATAAATGTAATTTCGCTTAGCTCGTTCTTCTTCCAACCTATTGTATTTTAAGAAAAATCAATGCAAGTTCCAATTGATCAAATAATATTTGATGTGATAATAAATGCTACTAACCTCATTTGAGCTCTTTTCAGTTCAAGTCTTTCTAGTTCCAAACGTTCTCTTTCCAATTTCTGACGTTCTCTCTCGAGACGATTAAGTTCATGCTTTTCACGTTCAATTTTTTCTCTGAAAACAATTGATACATTTTAAAGGATTGGTAAAACTGTTAACACAAATTAACAATGCAAAATTTTACCTCTCAATTCTCAATTTTTCTCTTTCTAAAGCAAGACGATCTTTCTCAACGCGCTGACGATGTTTTTCAGCACGTTGTCTTCTTTCGAGCTCCCTCAAAGACTGTTCAGCAGCACGACGTCGTCGTTCTTCCGATCGAGCCCTACGAATTTGCTCACGAGCTCGTTGTGCTTCTCTCTCTTTCTGCATTATGTAAATAATATCAATTTTCAGTACATATATAAAGTTTAGATTTAAACTGAAAATCATAATATCAAATAATTAATAATTCATGTTATAAATGACTTACACGTATCTTTGAAAATGACAAAAAGTCTCTAGGTGGCAGTGCTCTACGGTGACGTTCACGTTCTTGTCTAATGCGATCTCTCTGAAAATAAAAATGCACAATTACAATAATTAATTACACTCTTCCCTTGATTTACGTGGTAGATATGTTCCAAGGGAAATCACGTAAATCGAAATCACGTAAAATCGAGACTTCTAGTTCATACAAAAATGGAACATAGGTTCCAGAAAACCGCGTAAAACAAGGTAAGAAAAGAGAATCTTATTAAGAAGTAGATTTAATATTAGTCAATTGTAAAATTTTAGAAATGTCTTTAAATGATAAGTTATTTAGTTCATTGGTAACGTCATTATCACTATCATCGTCGCTTTTAAAAATTGCTTTTTCGTTGGTTGATACCATATAAATCACCATTTGTGTGACACTGGCCACAAAATATGTATGATTTAAAAAAAAAAAAAAAATTCTGACCGCATAAAAGTGAAACCACGTAAAATGGGTACCGCGATTATCGAGGGATGAGTGTATTTTGATAACATTTATGTTTGTTCTTAACAAATACACATAAATAATTAATTTAACAGACAATTGAAAGACTAACGATAAATGAAAAAAATCAGGAAATCGGATAGGTGAAATACGAAATCATTTTAGAAAAAAAAAAGAAAACAACATAAATCATGTATTTAATTGATTGTACTTATTTATCTAAATATATAATCTATTATATGTATACTTCAATTTAATAATAAATTTTATTAATCGTTCATCTAATAATTAATGTAAAATCTTATAACAAAATTAATTTTAAAATAATGAATAAATATTTTATTACATCAAATAGCAAAAAACAACAAAATAGGCCAATAAATATAGGCCATGTAGAATGGCACCCCTTGGCCCATTTTGTTGTCGAATATGATTTAATAGTGATCGATAATTCTAAACTTAGTTTGCTTCCTAAAATCAATGTGAATTATTGATAATGAAAAGTAAATTAACATGCGTTCAAGGATTGAAACCTTGAAAATTATGCTTACGTTTCGATCTTCCTTCAACTTTCTCTCTTGGGATGTACCTTTGGATCTAGAAGTGTCCTTTCTTTCATCATGTGAGCCATCAGCAACACTTCCAGATTTCTTTCTATCTTTATCAGCTTCATTTTTAGATTCATCCTTAGATTTCCCATCAGCAGATTCATCATCGGCTTTTGAATCCTTGTTCTGGACAGCAAAAGGAAATTAATATTTAAAATAACAAAAATTGAATGTAAAGAAAATGAACATTTACCATTGAATCCTTCCTTTTGTCAGCATTAGAAGCATCATCTGATTTGTCCTTGTTAGCACCAGAACGATGCGGTGTTCTTTGCAACTGAGAAGAATTACGACCGTTCCGAACAGAATTGCCCGATCCCGAATAATTGCTAGTATTAGTCGATTCAGACTTGGCTTTTTCCATGAGTATCATACGACCATGAAGTTCTGAAAATTCAACACCATTTGAATATCATTATAATGATCACTAATGATTAGCATTTCATGAATGAAATATGAACCTGTTCGGTGTAGATGTTTAATACAATTATTAGCATCTTCGGCACTAGCCATTGTGACATAACCGTAACAGCGGGACCCAGGAGTTCTAGCATTTGTTACGACTTTAGCACCAATGACTTTGCCATACTTTGAGCAAAGTTGTTTCAAGTCTTTAGCACTCGTACTGCCTGACAAACCACTGACCCATAAATTGCGACTTGACGAGCTGGACATTGATGTTTTCTTTGAATCTGAATTCAAAATAATAACATGATAAAAGATTATATGAGCAAAATGAAACAGCTCAAAAATAAAACGTACCTTTATCATCTTTTCCTTTATCAGCTTCAGATAAATTGCTGAAAAATCAGACGATATAATGAGTACTCAGAAAATTAAATGTAGAATAAACAAATTTTGACAAGCAGTAAAATAAAAACACATTAATATATATTTATTTCCACATGCTATGAACGAAAAACAGTATGAATAATATTAAATTTTGACATGTTCAACTAATACATCGTGACAACACTAAAAGATCATATAATTTCATTTGCTCTTGTAAACAATGAAACGGGTAAATATCTTCAAAAACCGAAATTTTTGCATCCAAATAATTGACATTGTGAAATTTTGTTATTCTAGTTTTACGATATTTATAATGATAAATGCTTTTTTGGTTATTTTCGAAATTTGATATTAAAAAAGCAATAATTAATCGAATTCATAATCAATATAATTTCTTTGAAGAACATTGCTCATCGAAACTGCTACAAAGTTTTGCACCGCATTCTGCTGCTCTTCAAAATAACAACACGCTAACCTCTTAGGAATGCTTGGAAGAGAACATTTCACATTTTCTTGAGTTGCAGAATCCATTATGGGTGAGTGAAATAGCTGCTCATCTGCTCAACTTTGCGACTTCTAGTATCTTGATGAATTCTTCAGAAGATACTCCCGGTTAATAGTTCTTCTCTGTATTGTTGCAGTGCAAAACTTTGTAACATTAATGACCGCAGAAAACGATAGCGGTTATCATGGAGAATAAGGGTTTCGATATAATTGCAGACATCATCAATGCGTGAAGATATCGGAGAATCTCTCGTGGCCAGAAATGATGACGGTTACCATCTTACCAGCCGATCGTCAAAGGAAGGAGTTACTGCTATAACTGATCACCACGACACCAACCTATCCAGTTTCGAATCCTCAGCACTGATGTCCAAATGGGAAATATCTTGCTTCTTATCGTCCTGGGATGAGTCGGCATGGGCGGCTTCTTGCTTTATGGCTCCCGAGGTATTCTCCTCCAAGGATATCAGTTGCGATGAATCTCCAACTCCCTGCACCATCGATGTGTCATCTACATCATACAAGTGACGCCATGATATCCAGCATTCGCTTGCGAGCCGACACTTCGCACCTCAAGGCACGGGTGTTGACATTCAAGTGAAATTATAAAAGCAAACAATCACTTGAAATGTGATATTGATTAAATTAAAAATAAAATTTGATCTGGAAACTCGAATAGTAGTACTATAAAAAAAGAAATGTTATTCATACAACGATGATATAAAAATTACAAAAAGACAAGGATAATGAAATTTTCTAAAGGCATGGTTGATAAAATAACAATCATGTGGAATACTCGGGTAAAATTGTTCGAAAAGGTTTGATTTTTATATTCTTGAAATTCTTCATTGTTGCTACTGTTGATAATATATGATGAACGCCAAATTCCACCTCAGTCTATGTAAATTCTTCTGATGTTGAAGCAAGATCCTCTTTCTTCTTAATTGTTTATGATCCTGGAGGGATTATCCATTCGATGAAAAAGTTTTATCACTTCACACGGTTAGAGAAATAACATTTAATCACTTCACACTTTCTTTACATCCAACCTATGCCTTTAGAAAAACCTTTTGTTGTACTCTTAAAAAAAAAGAAAAAAATCACGTTGTTTGTACCTTTTTTATCGGGAACTCCTGATTCACCCTGAAAAGTAGAACAAGCATAAGAAAATAGAAGGCTATATAACAATGTTTCTAAAATCAAACTGAAAAGTCACCTCTTCGTTAAGAAATTCATCTTCGTTAATATCCAAATTGATTGAATCTTCGGTGTCCATCGTGCCAATATCGATAGACTTTTTTCCTTCGTTTTCAGTCTTAATTTCCTCCTTACAAACCCTCTTGGCTTCAACAAGCTCAATGGGATCAGACATCTCCCGTTTTTTCGTGTTTTTAACCTCCGGCTCATTCACAGCTGAAGATTGCTCATCGGAAGGCTCCGATTTAGGTTTGACAGAATCACCACCCTTCGCAATGTCCGTCTCCATTGAGGCGTCGTCTTCTAAGATTTCATCTTTGACAACCAAATTATCGAGGCTCACATCCTCCATAGTCTCGTCGTAGTCGCCTTGCAAGCTGCCCGACCGAGAAGTTTTCTTAGCAGTGGTTTTTTTCTCCGATTGAATTTCAAACAAATACTCCTCAGGATCGTGACCCTCTTCAGAAATAGCCTATAATACATAACAACATTCTCAGTCTTGGTGCACCATTCAGAAAATAGAGCGTCTATAAGAGAGCAATTATTGGCAGAACGAAATTTCGTAATGGTGAACGAAAATAGATAATAATAGGCACACACCATTTGAGCTGAAAACCTATAAAAGTGACCGGAATGTGATATTTCCTAAGCATTCTTGAATAAAATGAATAAATTCATGACATTTTCACATTTCATATGAACAAATACAATAGTACATACTGGTAATCTTCGATGTGAACAAACATCTAAACATTTATTCGAAATTCGACAGTATTAAAAATACTTTAAGGAAACTAATACAGTCTTAATCTGTTATTTATCTTACACTATTTAGTTGTGAACGATTTTGATGTCGTCTTGTGCGAATAATCACCATTCTTTAACAAAAACCATAAGCATAGTTGGGTTATCATCATTATTTCTGGAACTTGCAATTTTTATTATATATTGCTGTCTATAAAACATTTCAGATGTATTATCCGAGTGGTGACTGTTTTATTTGTTTAAAACATCGACTAGACATGACAATTGAATAACACAAAGGGTACAAATGCCTTTTAATATCGAAATTGAGTTAAGTACAGAAAATGGTAATACATACACCCAACTCTCGTTTTACACGGTGGATAGGGACCAGCAAAAACCGTGTAAAAATGGTGACATTTTTCATTTCGCGATATTCATTGTATAGTTCAAACAAACCGTTTTAGGCTAAATAAATCGTTTAAAAAAAAAATTATTTCATTTTTTCAAACTGTTATTTTGAAACCATGTAAAAAAAACCCGTGTAAAACGAGAGTTGGATGTATATGTATATGATACAGAACCATTTTCTGTACTCAACTCAATTTCGATAAAAATGGTCACTTGTACCCTTTGTGCTATTCAGTCGTCAAATAATGTTATTAACAAATCAAGTCTAGGTGGCAAGAAATGGTGTAAAAGCACTTTTTTGTTATATCCTGTATGTTTTAAAAAATATATCAAGTCTGGAGATTATATTTTTTATTGTAACTAGAATGTAGGTAAATATATTTAACAATTAAGCATATTAATCAGCTATAAATTACATTCAATAACGAAATTGTGAATTTTTGAATATCAAATATCCTTAAACTGGCGACAAAAGGTACCTCTGCCCTATTAGTTGAAACGAGATCTTAAAAGCGATCGATCGAAAGCGAGACACGTGGCTTCAGACATGTACTGAAATTAGACAATCGACACTTTAAGATGAAAATAGAACAATTTAACTAAAATTTGGATGAAAAAACATCACGACAGATACACAGAGACAAAATCGAATAATATCCCAATTAAACGGTAAAGGAGCTGAATAAACCTTCTATTTTTAAAGAAAATTATCATATCTAATCATGAACTTTATGGACGTGAGTAATAAGAGCGATATTCGAATGACACGAAATATATTTCCGATCTATTGACCGTGTAAACAAACGCGCAGAAAAGATCGTGCCTAGGAACACACTCTGACGACGAGTCGCACGAGATTGGCGATTTTCGATGCGATAATGTAGCCGCAATATAGCGACTAAATATAAAACAAACTTTCGTTCGTTCGATTGAGCGGATTTTCGATACTGAAACGAATGTAGTTCGTATGGAAAACGCGAGCGCAAAATCGCGTAGTCGAGATGCGGCGATTGAGCGATTCATTGCTCCGGATTCATACGAACTGAATTGAATCGATTGAATAGAATTATGTAAAATTTTCAGCGTGTATTGGCATCGGCAACCTATGACCCGCGAGTCACCGAATTACCAGTTTAATGGGTTCAAGTGACCGATTTGAGTTTTTTAAAATATCAATTAAGGGTCGGTCTTTTCAACTCTGGTTAAAAAACGACACGAATTTAAGCTGCACGCGATCCTCGAACCATATCTGTCGAAACAGCAGCAGACAGAGACAAACATACTGCAGTTCATACAACATTGCATATATGTATCCGTCTCTGTCACCCATATTTTGATAGATCGCAGTTGGAGGACAGGCTGTAATTGATTAATTGTAAGTCTATCTTGAAATGAGTGCTTTTGGTCTCAATATGAAATAAGCGCAAATATTCGCATATTTATCGATTACCCACATTAGAAGAAAATAATTAAATATATTTTTTATTAATACATCAACAATCGAAAACATGAGGACAAGTTGGAAGAAAAGACGATAAGATGTATTGAAAGTCTCAACCTAAACTGATTTCTATCGATCGTCAAAACTGTCGATTGACGAATACATGATCGTGAACGATCTGAACGATTAAAAATGTCCAGTGAGCAGACGGGAACGATGAGTGGAAATATCGAAGGTTGTCATATGCGTTAACTCGTGTAAATTGGCAAAATTATCGAGTACCTAACGAACGATTATTCGTTCGTCGAGAGAAATCGAGGATGATAAAGATAAGTCAGAAATGTCAAAGACGACTCGATTCGTTAACCGCTCAATCAACAAAACTGCTTCGTGACGATGAGACGATTCTAAAAAACTGATGATTGGGAAGAATCGTAAATGGAAACGAAGGCGATCGGGCATGACGACGATGAGATGAAATGTCAAAGCGCTCCGCACGCGTTGACGGTTGACGATTGACGAACTCGTGCAGCGTACAGAGGAAAGGTAATGAGGGAGAGAGCCTCTGAATCACCTGAGAGAGCCTCTCCTGCAGCACGTGCTTGACGCCGTGCCTGTCCTTGTTGCGGCGTTCGAGTTCCACTCTCAGCTCGGGCACGCGCAGGTCGGCCAAGTGGCGCGACATGCTCCCAAAGTCTCTCCTCGATCGTCGTACCTCGGCTCCTAGGCTTCCGAGCTCCTAAGACGCGGCCGCTCCCGACTCGAGGTCCGGAGACCAGCGCTACGAGCGTCGGACGTGCGGGTGGCGCGCGACTGAAGCGCCGCGACGGCGACCGGTCGAAACCGGAACCGACAGATAACTAGTGTGACCATTCTTTTTTCATAATGATCATATTCTTTTTTTTTTATTTTACAGCGAACGTTGTCTCGACTCATTTATAGCTTCGAATGATTAAAAAATTTATACGAACAATGACTTAAAATATCGGTACTCATCTATTTAACCGAACCTTAACATAACCCAACCTCTGAATCTAGACTTATATGAAGAATTGGAAAAACTTAACTCAATTTTGCCCATTGAGTATCGCTCTAACCGAAATATAAAAAAAAATAAGGACTGTCATTTTGATAAAATATGTGCAATCACCATAAAGATAACTCAATGAGTCGCTTATAATTCATGAATTTTCAAATAAAATTTATATATTTCGTAATAATGCGACATTACTTTTTCATTTGGTTTGAAATTTTCAGCTATTCCGATGAAAACTAAATTGGAGCATATTTTGAATTTTAAAAGTAAACGTTTAATAGAATAGTATAAATGCCAAATTAAATAGGTTGACATTTTCTTAAGAAAATATAGGTATTTATTTTCTCAACAGTTGAAATTAGAAAAAATGTGTGAATCAGCTCCTCATTAAAAAATACAATATCAGGAAAAAAATCTGGTGAAGTAAAAATATATATTTTTATAAAATAATCTAAAACATGAAATATTAAAACATATTGAAATATGTACACAAAATTCACAACTAAAATTGTAATTCGTCTGAACTCTGTGAATCACGTGAACAAGTTGCCAATTCTTCCTCTAAATGAGAAAGCTCTTCTTCCATAATAAGTTGGACAATTTTCATTTTCGTAGTTGCTTGTCTCGATGCAGAAAATACTTCGACAGTTTTCGCATATGCCAAAAAAAGACAATCAACGGCATCTCTTTCGATCTCTCTTTCTTTTTCAAAATATTCAGTCGTTTTTGCTATGGATGTCGACTTATGGTTCTTGTCTATCTTCTTGGGGGTTAAAGATTTTGCGATTGGAATTAAATCAATAATATGCGATGACTCACCTTGAAGTTCTATCGAATCATCGCTGTTGTTTTCATTAGATTCAACGACGGTTTCAAATGTAGAATTTTCAAGTATGCTTGCAAATTCAAGATTATCATCGTTAGAAATATTTGATAGAGGTTCTAATGCTTCTATCTGCTCATCCCATATTAGTTTCTTGTTATTGAATACTTTGTAATCGGGTTTTGTTTTAGTGAACTTCACAAACCGACTATAGGTATTGTTCAATTTTTTCCAATTTGTTTTGATTTCTTCATCTGAAACAAAAATGATTTTATGAAGATTTTCTTTTTAACCATAATATGTATGTAGGTGTATCCAAAAATCGAAAACAATAACTACAGTAAAATTAGTTTGATTCATAAAATTATATTAAAATAATATATTGAAATGCAGATATAAAATAATATAAAAATAAAAAAAAATTAATCAATTTAAGCAGTGAAAAGATTGGCTGAAAATTGTTTGAATTCAGTGGTTTCTTAATTAAATAGATTTCATGGCATGAAAACTCAATTACACACCTTGATTACATTACATTTTCATGGCTTTTTAATACATTTTTTATTTTTGAGTCTTTTACGCATTTTATAATAAGGACCTAGACATTTCTCGAATTGTCTCATGAACTCTCCAGAGCGTTTAGCAGAAGGATCATTTTCCATCACAATAGTTTTCAACTGTTTGACCATTTTGAACGCTTCATCAAGTTTTTCCATACTCATATCTTCATCCTGTGGTTTTTCAAAAAGTAAGTCTTCTTCATTAACTTTTGTCATTGTTACAGAATCTTTCACCAATTCCACCAAATCTTCTTCATTCAATTCTGGATTAAAGGTGATTAATCGATAAATATCATCATTACTCATATTTTCAAATTGTTTTACACCTAAAGATTGAGCAATAGTAAATATATTATTGTATTCAATAAATAATGCAATCGATGAGTCATTTTTCGAAACAATTTCGGGAAAAATACGTTTCCAACAACTATTCAAAGTGATCGAACTCAATTCCTTAATAGATACATCGACTAAATTCATACAATCGAAGATAGTAAAATCTTTCAAGATTTGCATAATTGTCAAACTCGAATTGAAATTCAATTTTCCTACAATGAATTCAAACATGTTTCGCACATAATACAACTTCACAGCTTCGGCTGTGCCCTGTTCTAATGGTTGGATCAACGAAGCTGTATAGGGAGGTGTGAAGATTATTTTCACGTTTGGATGATTCAAATCTCGAGAGTGGCATGGAGCATTATCTACAATCAATAGAATTTTAAACTCAATATTTTTTTCACGTGTATAATTTTCAACGTCTGGGATGAAATGATCATGAAACCAATCACTAAACAGCCCGTGAGTGACCCAACCTTTTTCATTAGTCCTCCAGACAAAGGGAAAATGAGATTCATTTAAACTTGCATGCTGATCTGAATAGCGACTTACGATCATAGGTTTAATTATATGATCTCCGTGTGCATTATTACAAAGAAGCAATGATATTCTATTGCTTAAATTAGGTTTCTCATATTTAAAATTAGGAATTTCTTTCCAAAACAAGCTCGTTTCATCAGCATTAAATATCTGATCCGCCGTATAACCGCTTTCACTCACAACAGCTCTCAACACCTCTGAAAATTTTTCAGCTGCTTCTTTAGAAGTTGATTCACATTTCTCTTGAAATTTGATATTAAAAAGAGAAAATCTACTTTTGAATCTTTCGAACCAACCATTACTTGCAACGAATGTAGCATCGATGTTTTCCGTTCTTTTCAAATATTCAGATATTTTCAAGGCTTTTTGTTTCGTCATATTAGTGCTGACAGGTATATCTTTCTGCTGACAATCTTCTAGCCACACATGTAAACAATTTTCTATTCTGGGCAGTAAATTATTTTTTACTCGAGCGACAAGATTCAAATCCATAGACGATCCCATTGAAGCGCGATTTCTTATTTTTGCAGCATTTTTCATAATAGATCGAACTGTAGATTCGTTGATGTTCAATTCTTCAGAAATTGTGCACACCTTTTTTCCACGGCTGATTTGATTTAAAATATTTAATTTTTCTGCCAAAGAGATAGGTTTTCTTTTAAACTTCATACCAGGTTGAGCATTTGTAGCTGAAAAAAATTTATGAAATATATGAAACATTTGTTTGTTTTAATTATTTTTGATATCCTATTTAAAATTATAAAGCTTACTGGTGTCATTTTTTTCGTCATGTTTTATTGGGAAGTTTAATACATCAACTGGGACTTCTAACTGTTCGACTAAATACATATCTCTATCTGATATTTCTAAACTTAAATCTGCATTAAGGTCACTATCATGGTGATTTTGTTCTTCGTAATTCTCTTCAGAAAAAAAATCATTATTGGCAATTGAGAAATTTGGAATATCTTCAGTCCGTGTTACTAGCTCTTTTATGTCTAATTCTGTTTCAAAGTTGATAAAATCATTAACATCCTTTTCATTCATATTCATATTATTTAAGATTGACTTAGCAATCTTGATTATAATATCTTTATTCTCGTCAATTATTGAAACAATATTCTTCTCTTCCTTAACTACTTCAGGCCAAATATGTTTCCAACAACTGTTTAAAATAGAAGGTTTCATATCTTCAATAGATAAACCAATATTTTCTATGCAATTAAATATGGAAAAATTTTGCCATGCTTCAGCAACATTTGTATAAGATTTTATTTTACCAACAATAATTTCAAATGCTCTCCGTATGTAATAAGATTTAAGTAACTCGACTATACCCTGATCCATGGGTAAATTTGATACTGAAGATTTATGCGGAAAAATAACAACTTTTACACCCAGATGAGTTAAATCTATGGAACGAGAAAGTGTTTCATCAATCAACAACAAAACTTTAAAATTGCAATTTTTCTTTTTCAAGTATTCTCGTAAATCAGGCACAAAATGACCGAAATACCAATCTCGAAATATAAGATTTGTAATGCAACCATTATCACTCGCTTGCCAGTAAACTGGAAGGCGAGACTTATTTAGGTCTATCATTGGATGTGATTTCAAATAATTATAAATGAGCATCGGTTTCATGAAACAATCTCCCGATGCATTGCTGCACAAAATTAGATTCACTTTATCCTTGACTGACTCAAATCCAGGTTCAAATTTTTCTTTTTCAGATATGCAAGTTTGTTTCAGCATTTTTTTCCAATAAAATTCCACATGAGCAACATTAAAGACTTGATCCGATGTGTATGCCCCTTTTTCAACAATTTTTGCGATTTTTTCTGGATACTGCTTTAAAGATTCTTCAGCATGTTTTGATACACGCTCACTCCGAGTGCTTGAATTTAAGTTATATCGAGTTCTAAACCCGTAAAACCAGCCCAAACTGGCATTAAATGTATCTTTTCCTTCATAAATTCCAGTTATTTTTAAATGTTCCACAATCTCCAAAGCTTTTTGTTTTATTATTGCATAATTGAACGGTAGATTATTTTTTTTGCGATTTTCGACCCATTGTATGAGGTGAAATTCCATTTTAGCGACCACATTATTTTTCATTCGAGAAACGTGAAATAAAGATTCTGGTGATGCCATAGACACATGATCTCTTATTGATTTTTCTTTGTTTTTGATCGAACGAATTGTAGCGTCAGATATATTATATTTTCTGGAAAGTTCAGATATTTTCTTTCCATGTGCTAACTGATCGAGAATTTGTAATTTTTCTTGCAGAGTGAAATGTTTCCTTGTCAATTTTACTTTTTGTCCACCAGTGATCGGGTCTATAAATGAAAGAATGAATAAATCATTGACAAAATGATGTTTCTAAGGGTATAAAAATCCTAAGTGAAAAATATACTGCATTATAAAAAAAATGTTTCTTTATAAACTTAACTCACAAAATATAAATGTGCAGAATATAAAATAAATGGTGAATACTTTCGTTCGTTTGGTAAGATTAGTTCGATATTTTTAACATGTTACAATCTACCTAAATACATGCTTTCAGAAATTTAACAATGTACGCACCTAGCTCATCAGCTGATCGTGTTCTATCTAACGATGCTTGCTCAGCCTGAAAAATAAATCGACAAAATGAACTTTCACAATATATGCATTGAACTAGAAAAATAACTATTCAGTTATTGATCACCTTCGTTATATTGCTATAATTGTCATATATATCAGATCTGATTTTTAATCTTTTATCATTTAAATCTTCAGAACCTTTACGCTTAACTGCAATAGAACTTTTACTATGCGACATGTTAGTAGCTGCCCCATAACTTACTGTTGGATCAAAAGGAAACGCCATAACACTTTCAATTTTTATGGCTTTGCTAGGATGTAATGATCTTTGATTAGTTTTTAAATTAATCAACGGAACATCTGTTGATTCATCGGAATCTACATCGGAAAATTTCTCAATCTTGACATCGACAAAAGTAAAGGAATCATCAAAATTTTGAACCTTATTTTTTAACATTTTCATATCTGTATCACCACGAGCTACAGAATTTGATGAGATTTTGTTTTTAACATGTTTTCTTCTTCGCTTATTTTTAGGCATTTTGGAGTTCGGAACGTAACCTGTTTATATTAGGTTAGGTTAGGTGAAACGAGATTAAGCAATGTTATGATAGTAACGTTCGTATAACGAATGAGTGCATTTTTTTTTTTGTTGTTTATAACGCACATTCAACTATTGAGAACGAAAATAGACACTTCGAAAAATCTTCCAAATCGTAAAATATGTATGTACAAATCTTGGTTCTAAGCATGAAGTCGAAACGAAACGTCAAAAATGTGAAGTCAATGTAACCAATCGTTAAATATTCTATTATTTATAAACCTGAATGAAATTTATTAGACAAGGGAGAGTGCGAAGAGTCGATTCGCTAAAAAAGACATTAATTTTGACACGTTTTTTAAAATATAATTTTCCAAAAAGAAAGTCAGAGGCAAAAAATAAAAGAAGTCTTCCCGGATTCCTCTAGTATTTACAAAATTATTATTTATTTATTTATAGATTTCATTATTTATTAGGTAGATACCTATCAATTTATTCAAAATGAATTTGAAATGTCAATCGGTTTTTATATTTCGTCAAGACATATCTAATAATTTTTAGACCAATTTGGAACATTCACATATTATTTAAATTATTAAGAACATTCTATACAATATGGTTGATGTAATTTAATATTGATTATTAATTGATTTAAAAATATCTTGAAGAAAATTTAATATTTAGAAAATTTTACTAAATTAATATTTAAATTAAGAAAAGTACAAATTGTTCGTTTTTTTTTTAATAAAATGATCGATTAAAATACGAGGATACAAAATTAAATACCGAATTGAAACATTATAATGATTAGATAGAATGGACGTTCAAATTCCGGCTGTCGACTCTTTTAGGTTATGTTTTAGTTGTTGAGCTTCGTTAGTGAGTTGTGAACGGAAGCGTTAATTGTAAGATTCTCGTTCGATCGGGAGTAAGACGATAGAGTCGAAGAGTATGTCCGCCCTGGACGTCGGAGCGCTGCGCGTGACCGAACTCCGCAAGGAGCTGAGGGCGCGGGGACTCAGCGCCCAAGGAGACAAGGCCGAGCTGGCGACGAGGCTCCGGGCTGCGCTCTCCATAGACGAGCTCGACTTGGGGGCCCTCGACGAAGAACACGACTCGACGCCGCCGTTGCCTCCGTCTCCCACGTCTCTGGCCTCTCCGGTTTCTCCGGAAGCCCCCGTCGTCTCCGTCACCCCCGTCGCCCCGTCCGTCTCGAACGCGGAGCCCGCGCCCCCCGAACCCACTCAGACCGCCGCGAAACCGCCGGCCAAAAAGATCGTGTTAAACCGAGCCCCGATCCTCGCTCCGACCGATTACAACGCGGATCTCCCTTCCGAAGACAAACCTCCAGAAGCCAAAAAGACCAGACTCGTCGCAGACTCCAAGTCGAGGCTGGAGATGCGCGCCAAGAGATTCGGTCTGCCCATGGGCGGAGACGCGATCAAGGAGGCCAGAAAGGCGAGGTTCGGCGGAGGCGCCGCGCCCGAACCTCCCAAACCGGCCTCGGCGCCGACCGCTTCGGCGGCTTCGCTGCTGGCACTCAAGAAGAGAGCCGAGAGGTTCGGCTGCAACGTTTCCAAAGTCATGGTCGACGAGGAGAACAAGGAAAAACTGGAGCGCCGCAAGGCCAAGTTCGGTCTCGCTCAGTCCTGAATTCGAGACTCGTCAGATCGTCGTCGATGAGCCGAGAACGTTTAAAATGTAACATTGGACATAAGCGCTTTTCCTAAATATGGAAAATACTTCACACAGTTGACGTCACCTAGAAAGACTTTTTCCATTAGTTCTAAGATATCAATTACGTCACATTCAGAATTTCTATTCGTTTCATGTTTGTATATTATAATCAATAAATTTGTATTTATTTTTAGTTGAAATTTCTCTCATTTTATGCATCCTACCTTTTTATTTTCAAATCGAAATCATCCGACTCTAACTTTTTGCAAATACATATAAAAACGTCTAATTAAAATATGTACTTATTCCATAACTTTTGAGTTCTTCATAGTCTGAAAAAAATTGTTAAATACCGATACACACCTTTCTAAAAATTCAGAAAATGCAATTTCAATATTTGGAGGATATATTGACAAGCATTCAAATGGTTCTTCAAAAACATGATTTTTTAAGTAAACATTAATATAACGCTTCGGCACAGTTCAACAATCGATGTTTTCTTCCAAATGTTCTCCATCAATATCAAAGAATTAAATCAACAATATTATTGATCATGTATGGGATATGACAAAAATCATCATGACATACGACGAAGTCGTCACTATTTTACTTGAACAGAAAGCAAATAATTAAATGGCGATATGATATAATAAAAACAATGATAAATTTTATAATTTTATATTTAATATATATATAAGTTTTTATATATATATATTTATTTATCTTTTTACATAAACCCCTCCGGAACATATGCATACTGCCGATAATTATAAATGTTATTTTGAAGCATACTTCAGTTCTAATGGTGACAATTTGAAAATATATCTTTCGTCGATACATACATAATACATATATATATCACATACTTGTTATAAAAGAAGAATGCACAAGGTGTTAATATGTTCAGCACCAAGCAAAATATAAAAAGTCGATTATACATAGTATATAGAAGAAGCGTCGCAATTTTCAAAATTGTGTTTTAAAATTTGTCTTCGGCGCGTATTTCTAAAACCGTCCAATTTTTTCTCAAAAAAGACTAACTAGTGAAAAGTACTTTTACTCAAAAAACACTAAATGTATGCATATTAACCGTGTAAACAGTGAAATCCGAAAAATCCCTCATAACTAGAAAAATTTACACTTGAAAAACAATTTGAAAATTAATAGTAAATACAACACATCTAACAAATTAAGTCTGACTAGACAGCATTTACAAGCATGTGAAATGAACATCTCAACAAAAAATATAAATCACATAAAACGTGTGAAACACCCAACATAATCTCTATTATAGAACATTGCTTCGTCTTGTTTTCTTCTTTTTTTTTTGTAATTTTCCTTTTATCAATACTTTGAAATACATTTCACTATTTAATAATTCGAAATTCAAAAAATATGTATTGTGAAACTGTACAACATTTACATAATTTTCATAAAGATAATTTAAATTAACTTACGGGTACGTTAGACAAAGTAAGCGTCTATTGTATCATGACGTACCTCAATCCGTTAAAACAAATCGCAAAATAGTTATCGTAATTTGTAATTGAGAAAACCAAACATGTATATGAGCTCAGATAAAGTATGTGAACGAAATACAAGTATTGATAATAAATAAATAATATGATGCCAATTATCCGCAAGTTACCTTTTTTAACATGTAAAATGTACCCTCTAATATGACAGTGGCATAGGTCACATATTTTGTTTCTAGATATTAAATGTTTTACTTTTGAATTTACTATAAGTATATCATAGTGAAAACGATACATACACTGGAATATTTCTATTAATCATAAAAATCAAATATATTACAATTAACTCACATTTTTCATTATTTAACATATGCCGCCATCATAATTAAAGGCACATACGAATAGAAAGAAGAAGGAAACACGTCTAATATTTTAACAAAACATTTTTACTATCATTTTATTTCAAAACTATATAATTCAATATTAAACCATAACATATAATATTTTCTAATAAATTTTCATTTAACACTATTTCCGTGTTATACAAAACAGCCTGTTGATTATTACAAAACTATAATACACAAAAAGTGGTGCAATTGAGTGTGAAAATGTATGTTTGAACTTTGCTGAAATTCACTTCATTATATACATATAAACTTTTTATTATTATAATTTAATGAGACTAACATAACGTACACACGCCGAAAGTGACCACCGTGAATATAACCACAAACCGTGTGATATCTCGGCCAGTGCTGAAGCAAGGTCCAACTCATATAGTACTTATATTTTTTTTGTTGCACATATCTAAAACTACTATTAAATATTTTTTATGCAAGTAAAAATCAAAATGTGAGTATTAATGCATCAAATTTAAACGATTTCTCATCACAATGAACCAAAAATGCTGGAAAACAATATTATTAGTTGATTACTTCAGACACATCATATTTATTTTTATTTAATTTTAGAGAACTGATGATACTATATATAATACACGTCTCAATTAAAGCGTCAGCCGTTTAATTACATTGACGAATCCACAGACAAACTCAATATGACTGAATATACATATAATAATTATAATACTAGTGCTCATAACGGAGTTTCATCATGGTGCCTCCGACAATTTAGACCCTGTTCGGTTTACGATTTCGAAGGGCGAGGCCTACCTGCCCTCGGGCAGGTGAGACGCGCGCGGTGGTTCTGGAGCACTTTTCAGTTCTTTACGCTGGTGTGGAGCAGGAGGTCTAGATTTACAGGGCGGAGTACGACTCTTGGTGGCTCGCTGGTTGGGCGGAGCCTGAGGTCGGATAGGTGGAGGCGGAGCCGCTGCAGCGGGAGGCGGAAGACCACCCACCAACGATCCGACAATTATAGACTGTACAAATGCTGCTCTTTCACGTGATTCATCTTCAAAAGCAGCTTGTTCCTCTTCTGATTGGGTGTTATTGAGAAATCTGGAGTTATTTACAAAATAATGATAAACAACATGTTTTGAATAATTATGAAGCAATTGATTAAATGTTATTGGTATGTTTAAACGAAATGATGAAACTTTGAAGGACATACCTAGATAACAAAAACTGTGCCGATGTAGATGGAGCATCAGGAGCTGAATGTAAAACACTGGGAGCAGTTGATGGAGCTGAATTTGTAGATGCTGCATTCGAGTTGCTAGCAATAGCACCCGTTTGACGTCTAGGTAATCTTTCCAATTGTTGCTGACGTGCAGCCTGATGTATAATTTTCATTAACAATATATTTCAGGCAAATAATTAAATAAATATAAGAAAAATTATCACCGAAACGTGTTGACGTTCTAATTGAAGCTGCATTTGCAGTTGTTGAAGTTGCGAAGGTGCCGCTTGTTGTGAAGAATGACCGACAGGTCTTCGAACTCCTGATAACTGTGACAATAATTCAGCAATTGGATCCACGACAGCCTCACGCGACGAAGGAGACAATGCACTGAGTCCGCCCGACGAACTGAAAACAAAGATTATGGTCATGATGTTTTTAAATGTTAACTTTATCACAAATATGCATACTACATATAAATGTCGAAATAATCCACTCATCGTCTCATAATTTTTTATCATTGAACTTCAATTTTTCTACTATATAATTATAACTTCTACATTGCAATGCTTAAACCTTTAATAAATAGTGAACGTCATAGCAACCAAAACACACGACTAATGTTTGAACCGTCCTCAAAATTTGACTTGTAAAATGAAAATCAATTAATGATAAAAGATTGATTATAAAAAAAAGTTAGGATGATTTCATAATATGACAGTGTAAGTATGAAATTTGAAAGTAAATAAATTATCATAGTATAGTATATTGATTAAAAATAATCAATTGAGACTTATCATTGAAAGAAACCACAACGAAGACTATATACCTGAAATGCATATTAGATCTTCTAGTACGAGGTCCGACTCCTCTTCCCGAATGAGGAATTCTGCGTACTCCACCATGTCTAATAGCACTAGGTTCATCGTGAGTACGAGTTAAGAAAAATACTTCTAGAATATGCAAAATGTAAAATCGTATGATCCTTGAAATACATACTCAATATGTGAAATTTCCCGCTAAAAATTAATATTTAAAGTTGAACGGTTAGCTTTTATTTGATACTATATCAAACTTGTAATTTGAATAATGAAATCAATTATAAAATATAATTATGACATAGTTTTGTTTTTTAAAAGGATATGAGAAACGATATTAAATCCCTAGATCCCGTACGATGCTCCAGTGTCAGATGACCGGCGAAATCGTCGGTCACAAGATTAGGTTCTCCTCCCGGTGCGGCCGCACACACGGGACACACCACCTTAAAAAGAAACGATGAAACGTCAAAGACAAAATCGAACCGCAAACCGGCGATCGTAAAAACGACCGTATACCTCTTTGGAGACTTCCGAATGATCTGCGGTGACGTGCTCTTGGAGCGCGACGTCCGTGAAGCCCATTCTGTTGCAAAACGGGCAAGTGTACGCCTGCGGCTGCTCCAATCCCAGAGCTTCTCCTCCGTAGTACAGTTCTGAAATCGGAACGAGATTAAGAGCGTTCGTTTTCGCTTCGATTCGACTACATATGAAAATCTTTCGACGCACCAAAGTCGGATCTCGTGAGGATACATTGCATAGGATGTTCGGCCGAATGACGCGGGCCGGTCGCTCCATTTTCATAGCAAGATGCGCACAAATCGTAGTCGTAGCAGATGAGACATTTGTATCGTCTTCCTCCGAAATTACTTTTCAGACAAGAATCACAACTGACACCTGAAAATTTATATCGATTAGTAAAAATATACACATAGTATTTTTGAGGAAATACACGTCGCAACGATGGACGTTAGAATTGTGCGAATGTTTTCAATTTTGAGTGAGAATAGGTGAGTTCTACGGATGTATATTTCAACGTGGAATATAATTTGACGCATTCGTGATTTAGGTCATACGGTCATATTTCAGTACGAATAAGGACCGGAAATTTGAGTCAAATTATTATCGGACGTGAAGATCCGAAATGATTTAACTCGAAAGAGTAACGTTAAGGATTCTCGGTTCTGACGTGATCTAATAGATTGAGAATCGAAAGCGCAGAAGAAAGGTTTTCATTCGATGACCCGTCGCACACACGAAATTAATGGACGAAAGGGTACTTTCTTATTTCGGACGAGCCGTCGTCTCTGTTCGGACCTTCTGCGCCGACTCGACGAACGTCCTGATTAGACGAAAAGAACTATTTAGATAATTGAAAAATCTCCGCGATCCGATCCGATTTTCACACTGACAAAAGATTAATCGAGACGAAACGAAAGAGTGGAACGGGAATCGAACGAGAGTGTGAATGAAACTCGGCACGAAATATGATGCGGAATGGAATTTGACGGGCGCCGAAAGCCAGAGTGAAAAATCGAGTCGATCGTGCGAATCGATGCGTCGACGAATCGCCAGTCACGCGCGACAGACTCGACTTTGACGGATGGCATCGCGAAGGGCGAAGGGCGAGGGGCGTAGCGCTAGTCGCCGGGCCCCGTTCGACGAAAGGGGCCAAGGCGAGGGCGAGGGGGAACGCGAGCGGGGCGAGGAGGGGGCGGGGGCTCACCGTCGTGGCGGCTCATCTCTGGGCGAGGGGCGGAGCGCGCGGGGGCCGGGGGGCGTAGGAGGGGCGCGGCCCCCGCCCGAGCCGAGCGTGACGTCGCGCGACCGAGAGGCGCCTCGGCCCCGTTCGCTCGCTCGTCGGCTGCGCCCCCGTTCCGAGCGCGGCGAGGCCGTTTCGATCGCGCCCCGTTCCGAATTTGCACCGTTCTCGCTCTCGCGCTCGGTCGACCCTCATCGAGCCGAGCGACGGTCGGCGCCGAATCTAGCGCTCTTTTCGTTGCGCTCCAAGCGATCGGCTCGACTTTCGCTTCGAGGGTGAGGAGCTCGCTTTACGTCGAAGCGCGGCGCGTTCGGCCGGTTCGCGGAGCCGCTTTACAATTGTGCAAATGGGTTTTCCATTTCTGTCGGCGCTCCGGCTGCGGCGTTCACCCGGAGAACGCGTATTCGCGCAACGTATTTTTTTCAACGTACTCTGTATTCTTTGAACAATCTAAAAATGCTACATATTTAAATCAATTTTATCCACACAACGTGCGTTCTGATAATTATTCAAATTTCGCTTTTTAAACGAAAAGACCACATAATTAATATTCTCTAATTATTACACGAATATTAATCTGAATTTAATAATCTTATTAATTATTGGATTGTAACGCTCTAACGACAAATAATAAATTTACGAAAAATAATACGCGCCATTTGCACGTTTTAGACGCAAAGTGTTTTGGCGCGAGTGCGTCAGCTTGTCAGCTCGTCGCGAAGCTACGGCGAGGAGTTCGGGTTTCGGAAACCGGGAATTAAAAGTATCGCGACGTTAACGGTCGAGAGTCGAGGATGGACACCCTCTCGCACCTGGTGGTGGACGCCAACGAAGTCCTCGAACTAAAGCTGGGTAATTATCTCCTTTTGCAGAATATCCGGTGAAATTGCACAAATGCGACGATTTCTCGTCACCCAATCGAAACTGTGTAACATGTACGCGTTCGGTGACATCAATTTTTACAAACAGTATTGATTTCTTCAAAGAACAGAATTCAAAGTCAACATAACCCAATCTCACTCGATTTCTGACCTAATAAAGTAAAAAAGTACTTTAAACGATTACTAAATCATCATAATTGTGCTATTGTACTCGATATACATATATTACGACGGTAGTGCCTCTCGCTCTCGGATCGGTTTAAATTATGCATTCGGTGTATTTTAGTTCGCTCCGTTGAGGATATAGAAGACGAAAGTAAGTCTTTCGCTCCAGAAATGTCTCATCAGGTGTTCGGCGAGAACGAAAACATCTTCGGCTATACCGATCTCAATATCAGACTTTTCTATGCGGCCGCTTCTCTTCAAACTTACGTCGGTATCACATACACTAACAAGGTATTACAGATTTTTTTTTCAATATTCAGTAGAACCTGAATCAGTTGTAATTTCTACTGTCGAGTTTTTACCGTACTCGGCAATAATTCAAATTATGCATTGATTTCACCCCATTTATTATTTCAGATTGATCCACATCATTTCGAAGGAGTAAAAGCCGATAACATTATAGAAAAACTTAATACCGTACTCGCACCAAATTATTACACGAACATAAACGATTTTATTAAAAGCTTAAAAAAAGATGACACATTTACTCCGTACGGATCTCTGGTTCATTCGTTCTCATTACCTCAATGTTAGTCCTTCATAAATGAAAATGAACGAATGTAATGTTAGTTATATTTATGTTATTATTAATGCACCGTTGAATTGTAGACGATGGACCAAATCGAAAATTTGAAGTATACTATTGCGAAACGGACACTCCGAACTTTTTGAGTTTTCATGCACGTTTGCAAACATTTCTTCTATGGTATGTAGATGCTGCTTCATTTATAGATGTCGAAGATAATCAGTGGACTTTCTTTATCGTGTAAATATTTAAACAATCCCTTTATTAAAACATACACTAATTTGAAAATTCATTTAATTTTGTTTTATTAGATATGAAAAATACAGCACATGCAATGGAGATTCAAGATGGGCCGTCGCCGGAATGAGTACGGTGTATCGTTATTACGCTTATCCTTTCCACACGAGACCTCGTATCTCGCAGGCTTTAATTTTACCGCCGTTTCAAAGACTGGGTCTCGGAGCCCAGCTTTTGCAAGCTATATACACGCATTTCATTTCCTTCAGCTCTGTAGTAGATATTACAGTGGAAGATCCCTCAGAAGATTTCCAGAGGCTTCGAGATTACGTAGATTCCAAAAATTGTGAAAGTCTCCCTGCATTTTCACGTTCCAACTTACATAATGGGTAAATTATATCAAAAATGTTTTAAATCTAAACGTAAGTTTAATTTATTATTTTCAATTTTTTAAGATTTAACAAAGAAATGGCTGCTCAAGCAAGAAGTAAATTCAAAATAAACAGCAAACAAGCGAGAAGAGTTTACGAAATTCTAAGACTGAAAAATACTGACACAACTGACACTCAGCAATATCAATCTTACAGACTCGATGTGAAGAATAGATTAAATGCGCCATTTCAGGTACTTTTTGATCATATCGATACTCATTGTAACGATATGTTACTTTAACTTCATTAATGCATAAAAATGTTCTAATTCCGCCCAACAAATGTAAACGATATTTTCATTGATAAAAAATCTCAAATTAAGCCCGATTTTCGACCTATGTATACAAATGAATTTTTTGGTGGTAACATATAAGAAAGATTCTGTAATTGTTTCAAATATATCATTATTGTTGTATCGATCATTTTGGTATAGTTTTGAAGTACACCGTTATTTCTTAGATGTCTCAATATGTACACTAGGTCCTCCAACTACAAACTGTCTAAAAAGACGCAGGACAGACAAACATACTACAATTCATACATTTGTCTTTCCTGCTTATTTTCGACTGTACGCAGTTGTAGGACTGTATATATTATTTTTATCTCCTTTCAAATTCACATTTTCATGTTGCAGAAAAAGAAAAACGATATGAAAAAGCTTCAGAAAGTATTGAAACCTGAAGAATATGCTGCTGCACTTACAAACTTGGGAATTGAAGAAACTCACCAGAGACTCAATAGCCAATATCAAGCTTTAGAAACTTGTTACAAAAAAGTCATAGATCGACTAAATTCATAGTGAAATAAAAAAAATTAGAAACTTGTGTTCAATTTTACTAAACAAATTTTTGTAACGCCTTAACTGTATCTTTTTTCCTTTTTCTGTTTGATTTGAATCGGTTGTCTCTATATTTTTATGTTTTACGAAATTAAAAGAATTACATTATGTCTCAAAATTGACAGGATGAAAATTTGATTTATTGTAATTTGTGAAAAAAAAATTAAAACATCATAAGACATGATTTTCCTATTTAAGTTATATATTTAATTATTGCAATCTAATTTTTTTATTTTATTTCGTGTTTTCATTGATATATCTATTTCTTAAAATTCCAAATAAATTCATTCAATAATATAAACGTTTTTCAATCAATTGTGTAAGAAAACTTGAATTTCTACTTTCCATATAGGTATCACATTTATCCGATGGTTAAACCTACCAGTAAAAAGATGCAATAAATATTTATGCCCATAATTGTGACAATGGCTTAATTCGCAGAATTTAAAAGAATATATACCTATACCTACCTACCTATTGTTTAATATTGAAACGCGCTGCAGGACCCCACAATACAGTCACATGTTTTCCAAGTGGAAAACATTTAGAGCTAGACAAACTCGATAGCTCTCAATACAACCACACCAAGTTCATCTCCCACTAAAAAGCTTCTATGTGGAAAACGCAGTGTCGTATCGAAGGGTCCTACAATAGTCAATATTTATTTAAATATATCTCAAGATAATAAAAGCATCACAAAAATCCATTATCATTATGATTTGCACATTTCATAATCTTAATTAAATTTCGAAATGATATTCCAGTATTTTTTATCAAGCCACATATTGAAAAAAGGTTATCTAAATAAGACATAATTATAACTGAATAAATAAGATAAATTCTATTTCCCGTTATTTTAATTAAGTTTCATGCACTTAATAAAGCATCAACGATTCCACTCTCAGAAGCCTATCTAAATTAAGCTCTCCAAAAATTAATATTAGCAGCAGATTAATAAATTAAGCCATATCTGTGAATAATAGACTAATAGATAAAAATATGATATAAATATAATTCTATTTCGGCAGCTCTATTCAGGATATCTGAAAAAGCAGTCGACGATGAATCGTATTACAATTGTATTCTTACTTTTTCTTGGATTGAGCTCTGTAATAGCTCGTTCTGTTTTCAATTACATACCTGGAGTGCGATGCATCAATGTTTGGGACGAAGGATGCTCCAATGGACAACTTCCAGGATCAGGTGAGAAAAAAATATATCAACCTAATGTACTTATAATAAGACAATGATTTTAGTCATTTCTTTTACTTTGAAATATTAAATATTATAGGTAGGTAGGTACATTTCATTTTCTTAAATTTTTGTGAAAATGAAAAACGACACAGAGGATAAATCTTTTTATTCTTGATATATTTCAATATTTGAAATATGCAGAATTTCAAAATAATTTCTTACTTTTGCATTTTATTTTACAAATTTATAGGAAAAGATGATGATTATCTGAATGGAAACTTTAATCCAGGCAAACGTTGCATTAATATGTGGGATGAAGGATGTTCCAATGGACAATTGCCCGGTTCAGGTATATTGATTTGTTTCAAAAATAAATATTATAAATTGTTGTGTATTTGCATATTCGATATTTACTTCAGGAAAAGATGATGATTATCTGAATGGAAACTTTAATCCAGGAAAACGTTGTATTAATATGTGGGATGAAGGATGTTCCAATGGACAATTGCCCGGTTCAGGTATTTTAATGTTTTTTTCAAGAATAAATACAAGGTATAAATTGTTGTGTATGTATTTGCATATTTAATATGTACTTTAGGAAAAGATGACGATTATCTGAATGGAAACTTTAATCCAGGAAAACGTTGCATTAATATGTGGGATGAAGGATGTTCCAATGGACAATTGCCTGGATCTGGTAAGAACTTTTTCACAAAACAAACACTTATTAAAAGTAGCTAAAAGTTTTTAAAAATTATATATTTGTATTCAATTCTCAGGAAAAGACGATGATTATTTGAATGGTAATTTCAATCCAGGAAAAAGAAGTGTAGACTCACCGAATGAGCATATGTTGAGGAAAATGTTAGAGCAAGCACATCTACAAAGACTCATTAACTTAAAGAAACTTAATATGAAACAGATATAGATATAATTTCATAAATTCAAGTGTCAATATAAATAACATGATAAAAATGTATTGAAAAATAAAAAGCACGTTTTTAGAATCATAAAATATATATTTGAAAAATACATAAGAAATATTATTATAATAAAACCAAATTTAATCAACTTATTTACAGAATATTGTAACATTCAATATCAAAAAATAAGAGATACTTTCGTCAAATTCAAAATAATTCATCTCCTATATTTTTAAGACACATTTATATCACATATCGTTTAAATGTAAACTCTTATTAGAGATATTAATTTTCCAAATATAAATATATACCTAGGTATATTTTTTTTAATTCATTATTGTCTTGGCATATTATGAAAATATTTATTATAATAGATTCTTAAATATTACATTAAAAAAACACATAACTGGTCAATATTCTGCACTTTTTCTGATAAGAAAATTATATATTATTATTATAAACATGTCATGATAAGGTGTAATGTTTCTATTGAATAAATAGAAATAAAGCTATGTTTAAAAGTCTTAGAACTTAAAAGAATAGTATAAAAACTCTTAAAATCCAACACAGACGAATCAGAAGTCAGAAATTTAAATATATATGACCAAAATACCAATTTTTGTACCATCATTATATCAAGAGATCTTGCACAGTTAGTTGTACAAATACGAAATACAAAACAAGATTTGTCTATATATTAATATAAATAACATAAATTCAATACATCGATAACATACTGCCTTTGAAAGGAATTTGAATTTGTCAGTACATAATACATATATTAAATATTGAATGCATATAAATATCTGATTTTTCTAATTTAATATTGATTTTTCCAAAGTTCTTGTGTATGCTGTTTTTGTAATTCTTCGGGCTGCATGTGTACACTAGAACTTGGATTGCAAGGCACGACTTTTGGTTTTACATTCCCATTGTTATTTTGGCGAAACTTCGTAGAATACTTGTAAAAATCGGACATCTCGAACGGTTTAGAAACCTCCCTATACGGAATCCATTTGCCAGACTCTACGACAGTACAATTTTTAGGTGATTCGAACGGAACATCACTCGAAACTTGAGATCTCGGACTCAAAGCTCCCTGTGAACCAGTAGGACTCAAAACCCCTTGAGAACCCACAGAACTCAAAACTCCCTGTGAACCCATAGAATTTAAAACTCCCTGTGAACCCATAGAATTCAAAACTCCCTGTGAACCCATAGAATTTAAAACTCCCTGTGAGCCCATGGGACTCAAAACCCCCTGTGAACCCATAGAACTAAGCACACTCTGCGAACTCAAAGGACTCAACACCTGTGAACCCATAGAACTCAAAACTCCCTGTGAACTTGCAGCGCTTAAAACTCCCTGTGAGCCCGTGAGACTTAACAATCCTTGGGAATCGGTGGGGCTCAGCATTCCTTGGGAATTCGTAGGGCTCAACATTACAGAATGAGTTTCGAGGTTGATATTGAAATTGCTATCTGGAGAAGAGCGCGGCTGCGAAACACTGGGAGATCGTTGTAGAGGTTTCTTCAATGAACCGTACGATTCTCTAGATAAATTCATACCGACGTTTGCGTTCGAAGGAGAATCGAGTGACGATTCGTACCATTCTTTTTCTTTTACTTTTTGGTCTTGACCGTCTAAATTATGTGAGTAGGCATTGATGAAATTGATATGCTGGGACGAAGATATACTGGGAGGAGACAATTGCATATTGTGATAGTTGTGATTAGATTGTCCACCGTACTGATCCGCGTAGCTTCTTTTCGTATTCGGCACCATCATCGGAGTTTCCGTGAAAGTTTGTATATGCTTGTGCGACGTCGTTTGAGACACGACTCCGGGTACGCTCTCGAGATAATTATTATAATCGCTATGAGACGTCAAGTGATACGTCTGCGTCCGTTGAAGAGTATTCCTGCGAGACGACTCCCTCTTTTTCGGCTGGTGCGAGGAAGCCACGTGCGGCAGACCGCTCAAATGGGGGCTGCGGGCTTTCAACTGCGAAGCGTACTGATACAACAACGGAAGCGTGTCGGTCGATTGTCTTTCTTGAGACGAGAGCGCGTGGGTGTGGTGCGCGGCGATGTCGGGATGACTCGAGCTGAAGTGCGTTTCGTGCAGACGAGAGAAGTGCTGCGTTTCAGGATGCCTCGAAGAGTAATACATTTTAGTTATGTGCTCGGTGGTCACCGTGTGGTGTCTCGAGTGGACGTTGTGCGCGGCGTGAGGCGGCGGCGGAGGCGGATGCGAGCCGGCGTTGGACGTGCTCGGAGAGGACAGACGATGGGAGAGTTGTTTGCGAAGAGGAGCCGGAACCGAATCTTTGTGGCGGCCGTGATGAGGAATCGTAGGTTGCTGTTGCTGTTGCTGTTGTTGAGATTGATACTGAGCTTGTTGCTGTTGCTGTTGCTGATTCGTCGAAGTCGCAGAAGAAGGCGAAGGGGCGTCGGGGACGAGGGATCCGGCGAGGGCGACTTCCTTGGCGCAGAGTCTCTTGAGCAGATCGTTCTTGGCGGCCAGGAGCGTCTCCAGGTCTCGTTTGCGGGCGCGCAGCTTGGCCAGCCTCTCCGCCCGCGGAGTGAGGTCTGCGGGCGTCGGCCCGCTGCTGGTCCCCATGCCGGCCGCCGTCACGGACGCCGCACCCGGAGCGTCCGCCCCGACTCGAGCGATCGCAACACTTTGACAGCCGGCGATGCCAACCTGAAAAAACTTTAGTTGTGTACGAGAGCCAGAGTATAGACAATACTGATAGTCTACGATACCTGATGACTTTTGGCATCGATGGCATTTTTCAGATTCGGAAGATTATCAAATGGCAGATGATTTCATTTTTGACAAAAATATTAGAGCGAGAATAATGTTAAAAATGCGCTTAATCCCTTCAAAAGCGTGTGACTATGTGTCCCTAAGGTACGATTTGGAAACGTTTCTGACTCTCTCTTTTTTTCTCATCGCAAAACCTGTAAACTGTTTCAAACGGCACCCATACCACGTAGGCCCGATCAATTTAAGAACGTTTCGAGACTATTTTAATCAAAATCTGATTTTCAAGACGAAATTAAAACCATAGCTCCACGTGTCCCTATACACCCCTATATAAGTATTGAAAAAAAAAAAGATTATAATGTCTAATCTTAGTTTATGCAGTTGTAGCAGAGACGTTTTTTTACCTTCTTTAAAAATCTGGAGCAAGCAAATTTTTGATGTTTACATATGATTTCCATTGAATCTACTCGGAGTACGGTACAGATTTAAGACGAAGTTACTGTATTCTGTATAATTTGCTCTAATTATTTATTTATTTAACCCAAAATCTTACGGGGGTACTATGTATCTCCGTACCTCAGCAATAACATTCCTGATCTGGTATGAAAAAAGAAAATGGAAATTTTACATGTTCAATATTTAAAATATTTCCGCATTTTTCTGTAACTGAATTAAACTTATAGTTAGAATTGAAATAAAAATTCCAATACGAATCATATTTGAAATAAATCTAAAATACCCATATTTCAAGACAGTGTTAATAATCCAGTCTTAAATTTCATAACATAAACATTTTTCACGTTTCGATACCCATAGTCTTTAATACAGCGCTGAAATTTAAAAATTCAAAACATTATGCAACAGAACGCGTTTCCTGTAAAAAATAAACTTGACTATGCATAACGGTCGAATGAACACGAATTTTATAACGAATTTTATATGCATACCAAATTATTCAACACGAAAACAATCCTATTATGAAACGAAATTTTAATAAACGTTTGTGAAAATCTTATTTTCTTCCGTTCGAAGATGAATTGACGCTTTTTCATATTATCGATTTGATTCGTAAAAAATCAATCGATACACACAATCGAATTCATTTCACATTCATTCATATGTGGATAACCATGACCGAGTTATAAAAATCAGCATTATGTTTCCACAGAACACAAAAGAAAATTATTCAGTTCGAAATTCGAACTGAAATCCCATCAGCGAAAAACACGAAACACTATAGAAACCATATAAGGATTAATATTTCTTCAAATGTGAAAACGGCACGAAATTCAAATTGAAACCGAAAGTGACTGCAAAACCTATTCATGTAAAACGCTTATTATGATATAAGGCTATGATTTCGAAATTAGGCTACCGCAGCTTACAAGCTAACTCGCCTTTTACCGACAACAGGGTGTTTGAAAACTCGACTTTCGTTTCGGTCGATCTGCTTCGAAACGATCTGTAAATAGACCGTTTCGAGCTAATTTGGTACGTTTGTATCTTACACACTCCATTATTCGACTTGATTCAACTACCATTCCAACTAAACATAAGTTCTAATATGATGAAAAAGTATACATATTGATAAAAAAAATCTGGTACAATTCAAATAAGATAATATTAATGAAACGGATAAGAATCATACAAGATTTTCCGAAATATTCCGAATTGAATATTTTCTTTAGCATTTAATTTAACTGAAATTTAAATAAACTTTCAGCAAGATTATTCGATAACGAAAAGATCGTTGATCTTCGCGTGACATCCATTGACTGTTGTTTTTATACTTTCTTATATTTCTTCCATAATTGTGTGAGGTGAAAGTAAAACGACGGGTTTTTCGAAACAAGGTGTAGCGTTCATTGCCTCAGATGTACCAGATGGTAATGTGTAACAAACGCCCTGGGCTTAATAACTCATTAAATGCCGAAATTTATATTTTTTATAGAATTCTGTTTTAACTCGATATAATATAAAAAAAACGTACTTGTTGAAAAATATTGTTTTAGTTCAATCTTCTAAGGTTTTTGCAATAGGAAAAATGTAATTGTACATGTAAATTTTCAATTACACCAAAAATATTAGGTAGACTAATACAGAACGAATAAAATTAGAAAAAAAAGTTGAAACTATATGGATAATCATGTAAATGTAAATTGAACATAACTCATGGATCAACATAATATGTATTTTGAATCGACTTGAAAATAAACAATTTGATAGTACAGTTAAAATGAGTGTCTTATATTTTTAACAAAATTTTTATAATGTTCACATCAGTTGGAGGTGAACGAGTTAAAAATTAAATAAGCTCCCGCCATGAACAATATGAAAAACTCAACTGCCTTTATTTGTGATTGTGCAGTGCATAGATAAAGACGTGCATCAAAGTTTTCGCTGAAAGTTATAATTTTCACATTCATTTCAAAATGATTTCTATTACGAAACTTTCAATGTTATTTTTGAGTGTCGTAATATTTTCAACAATCGCAATAGAAGCCTTGAGAGTGCAGGTATTTATAAAAAAAATGCAATTTTTAATTACCCTTAAATTTGAGAAAAATGAAATCTAAATGATATTGCATTATCAGGTTTTTTTCATGTTTGTGCAATAAGATTTCATAATGTTTCAGCAAGCTCAAAATTACTATCAACAAGCTTATTATCCTTATGAAGAACAGCAATATACAAAGAAACCTTTGAGGGAACATGAGAAACCTCAGGATCTGAGCAAAGTCCCCGGAACTCCAGGTGTAGACTATCCCATTTATCACTCTGTTCCGCATACCAATTTCCACTGTGGAAACGTTCCAATTCATCCTGGAATGTATGCCAATGTTGAAACTGGATGCCAGGTGATTATTTGATTAATTCATATCATCAATAATATATTGAATTATGTTCACTTGAATGAATATTTACAGGCTTATCACATTTGTCACGACGGAAGAGAAGGTGATCAAGGAGCTTCATTCCTGTGCACAAACGGAACACTTTTCAATCAGGACATTTTCGCTTGTGATTGGTGGTATAATGTTGATTGTGCTAAAGCCCCATCTTTGTACAGGTAAAAAATAATATTAATTATTATTTTGTATATGGATGTGTAATTTTAAATTATTTTCATTTCAGTCTTAATGCTGATCCTGAGAAAAATCCTTTCGTACCCAAAAAGAAGCCAGAAGAGTTAAAGAAAGACATCTATAGTGAATATTATTAAAAAAAATATATTAATGTTAAAGTCTATTTATTTCTCAATCCACATTTTTCGAATATTTATTGTAATATAATATTATCGATTTAAGCTTTTCTATATATAAATTACTTTAGATACATTCACTTTTCTGTAAATAAAGTTTATCAGCCTAAGAAGTGACTCCATATGTGTTGTACATGATTACATTTGTTCATTGAAAAACATAGGTTTTTCACAGGTTGTTCAATATTCGAAAAATCGAATAAAAGTCATAGAAAACACAATTTAGATAATGATTTGAAGTGGAAAATATTAAGTTAAGATGAAACATGGTACCTATATGTTTATAATGGAAAGTCTTTCGATTAAATGAAAATACTTTTATTAAACTATTAAGTGTCAATAGCACAAAAATAAATGAAAAAAAAACCTAATACTTGTAACACAAGTTCTTGAGATTGTGTTTGTAACATATTTCAAATACAAAGAAAATTTTTGTTCGAATGTTAACTGTGTAAAAAAAAAAAAAAAAGAAGAAAAGAAATCAATCAAGTCATCTTCCAAATCATAGATTTATGATATTAAATCATCAATCTCCATCGGCATCTCATCGATCTGAGTGGAATAATATTGCTCGATGTCTCTCAAAATCCTCGTCTCATCAGTTTTAACGAAGGTGATCGCCACCCCCTTTCTTCCGAACCTTCCAGACCGGCCAATTCTATGGATGTACAATTCCCGACTGTTTGGTATATCATAGTTGATCACCAGTGAGACTTGCTGCACGTCGATTCCACGAGCCCAAACATCGGTGGAAATGAGGACACGACTAGAATTAAAAATTATAGGAATAAGTAAAAAAATGTACTTATATTTATGATATAAAATAAAATTATGAACCTTTGACCGCTTCGAAACTCTTTCATCACAAGATCCCTTTCCTTTTGTGGCATATCTCCATGCATTGATACAACTGTGAAATTGCTTTGTCTCAACTTTTCTGTTAACCAGTCAACTTTGCGTTTTGTATTGCAAAATATAACACCTTGAGAAATCGTAAGCGTATCATAGAGATCACATAATGTATCGAATTTCCATTCTTCACGCTCAACTCTTACAAAGTACTGTTTCAGCTCATCCAAAGTCAGCTCATCTCTAGAATAAAAATATAATCAACGGACACATAAATTTTAAATTAATATAGGTTTTCCACTTTGATTTTACTATTGTACATTCGAGTTTAATTTTTTGAAACTAGATTAAACCATTTTATGATATTTTAAATAATGAAAAAAATGATGAAATTTTTGAAACATTGAACTCGACATGGAGAATATTATACTTGTGAAATAATTATATACCGTTTCACTAATATTCTTATGGGGTCTGTCATGAATTTAGAAGTCATTTCCAAAACTTCGTGGGGCATAGTTGCAGACATGAGAATAACTTGAGTTGCTGGAGGTAGGAATCGGTAAATATCATATATTTGCTCTTTGAATCCACGATTGAGCATCTCATCAGCTTCATCTAACATCAATGTGGTGATGGATTTGGTGCGCAGAACTCTACGCCTTATCAAATCTTAAAATATACAAAAAACGACATATAATACATATCAAATCAAACATGAACATTGAATAAAGAATCGTTTACCAAACACTCTTCCGGGAGTTCCAATCACGAGCTGATGTCCATAATCAAGTTTTCTAATATCCTCATGCATAGAAGTTCCTCCAGTGCAGCATAATGAACGAACCTGAGTATAAGTAGCGAGAGCTAAAGAAACTCTATATAACTGAGCGGCCAATTCTCGAGTAGGACACAAAACGAGGACAATGGGAGAGCGCTCCGTGGATTCTTTAAAATCCTCCACTTTCTTGGAAAACTTTCCGGCGGTGGCGACTCCGACTAGAGCCAACGAGGAACTCTTTCCCGTACCCGATTGAGCCTGAGCTATAACGTCGCGGTTTCCTAGAGCGGAGTTTACAAATCTCTGTTGCACGGCTGAGGGTTTCTCCCATCCGTAGGCGAAGAGTCCTCGTTTCAAATCCTCGCTCAGGTCCATCTCGTCGAAGCTCTTCACGATGGGAACTTCATCACAGTCTGAACTTACAAATTCTACGAACTCCATGCTGAAACTGACGTATCATTCCATAAGTGGTACTAAGGATAGGTTATGTTTTCGAGTTTATTGAAAACACGGCGAAGTTTAATGGAAATATTGATGATGTTTATTAATGTATATCAAAACTTTAAGTATCTTTCGTAAGAAAAAAAAATGTTAAAAAAGGTTCGAGTAAAGAAATATAGCTATACGCAATAAATGCGAACTGTAACAAAACTATTAGAATGAAGTTATAGCATTTTTAATCTAATAGAATACGAAAATTTTATCGAAATATGTAAAATTTTGATAATACTTTCGTTTCTGATGTGAGATCGATCGATATTTTTCTCGGTTAGTCACTTTTGAAACGTTTTTGGATAGAAGTAAAAATGCGCTTAATCACTCGTACCAACTTAACGAAGTGAATCCCAACGGATGGTTATCGTCATATATTATTCGGCCATGCTTTGTGTTGTGACAAGTTTTATTTTATTTTCTATCCTTGCAAATTATTATGAAAAACGTATTTAATTATAACTCATAGTAAAACGAAACTAAACTTTTAAAATAACATTATATTTTAATAAGAAAAAAGGAAATATTGAATCTAATCATTTTGAAAACGATGCAATAAGAAAATATTGAGTAAAGCGAATATTTCAAAATGAAAGTATTCTAATTTCATCGTTTCAAATTCTCGCGTGGAGCGTAAATCCTCGCGGAAAAGTTCCAGTCGGTGTAATTCTTAAATCGGCTTCGCACGACGAACGTGTTGTTTGGAAAAAATGTACGATAAATTCATCGTAACGGGAGTGCTACACCATTTCTACGAGTTGGAAAAGAATAATATACGGTGAAAAACAAAAAATGAACGCATATTAAATAGTTATACGATATATCGTATTTATCGGGGATGAAGATATTGTAAGTTTTATATAAAAGTATTTTTAGTAGTAAAAACTCATTTAATACATAGTATTGAGAACTATTTTTAGAGAAAATATCAATTCGTTTGTCCCGTTTTATTGCTTAATTAATTATTTATTCGTTAGTTGAAAAAATATTTCGCGATCGCTGTTTTTTTTTTCAAAATGTCCGCGAATGAATTGTGCCGCTACCGAAAAGGTGCAAAAATGAGATGATTCGACGCGAATCGGTCGCGAATCGCAATCGATAGCGAGGCGCCGCGATAAAAAATGAAATCGGATGCGAACCGGCGAGACGTACGCCGCTCGGTCTCGACTCGGGAGTCTCGAGTCGGGAGCCTCGGATCGGGAGCCGGGAGTCGGGAGTCGGGAGCCGGGAACCGGAAGTCCGCGAGGAGCGAGAGCGGAAGCGGAAGCGCGAGCGCTTCGGCCGCGATGCGGTGAGGGCGCTCCGCCCCCGAACGCGCGACGAACGCGCAGAGGGTCCGCGATCGCGATGAGGGCCCGTCGCCGGCCGGCGTAGCGGAGCGCGCGCCCCCGACATGCGCCTCGGGCACCATGACAGAGGCGCCCGCCCTCAACGGCGCCAAGAGCGAGCCCCGCGCGCGCCCCCCGCCCCCACACCCGCCCTCCCCGTTGCCTTCGCCCTCCCCTCGCTCCCCGCAGCCCCCGCAACAAGCGACCCCGCGACGGCACCCGCTCGCCACCCACCGCGCCGCTCACCACGCTCAGCATGCGGGAGGAAGGCTCAAGTTCTACAAGGGTCAGTTTTCTCTTTCTATCCTTACTCGATTTCGTATTCCATTCGGATATATCTAAACGTGCATTCAATCGAGTTCACCACTCGCCAGTTTTCGAGAATCTGGAACCGAAGTCAACATGCTCTCTCATCTTTTCCACCTTCATCACACAACGTTACGATCAGCTCTTTGACGCCGTTTCTTATTACTAGCCGTGTATGTCTCGTGTTAAAATGCAAAGCGGAGCCGAAACAATATAACTTCAAACGATAGCTCTAGATCCCCGTCAGTTGTCTGCATGTTTTCTACCGTTTCACGACTATCCCTCGAGTAATCATATTATTATGTCGTTCCTTCCGCATATTTTTTTCTATGCATTTCTATCGTATAGTCAACGGAAGAATTTTCGTCCAGATTCGAGTTCGAATGTTCAGCTCGAACTCCAATCGTCGCTCCTTCTCGTTTTCATATTGTCTAAATCTTAATCCTTTTGATAAGACCGGATGAAATGTAATCCTAAAACTGCTCTCTCGTGACATAAATATGAATGCTCGAAACAAAATTGATAATATTGCCGTTGAGTCTTGAATTGAATTGAATCTTTTACACGCTCGATCGACATGATGTATTGTCATAAAAAATTGTTTGAAAAATATTCCAAAATAAGTACTTTTGTGTAAACCTCATTCAAATATGTAAATTGTAAGCGATTAGAAATTACAGAATTTCCAAGTATTGAACCTATATACTTCGCATTAAAACAAGTTTTAACAATTTTTTAACCGTTTTTACTTTCAAACTAAAATAAATAGCATTTATCAGTTTCAAAATGCACTTAATGCAGGTTGTAATTATTATTCAATTAAGATAAATTAAAATCGTTCGAAAAGTGCTACATCTGATATAATTTACTCTTTTATTTTCATTGTATTGTATTTCTAATGTATCCGAATACATTTACCGAATTAAAAACACAAAGTGTGTCTATTGAACGAATCCACAATCGAACCAAATAAACTATTTAATGTATATCCAAACAATACTTTCAACTTGATGTGTCGACATAGCAATAAACTGATTTTGCATATTCTATTTGAACATTTTTCATATGCACAGATGGCAAGTTTATTTTGGAATTGGCACGGTCACAAGATGCATGGGTGTCCGTACCGAAAAAGACGTATTGGCCACCGCCTGCGCCCCATGCACCTCTTTCTGCGGCCACCGCTCTCGCCGGAACGACCGCCGTTGTTTCTGGAAATTCTCATCAGGTGGGAACGTCCGTTCCGCCACATCAGCACCTCGAGCGTGCGACTTCACTCAGTGGTCAGTATTAGTACTTAAAGATATATATTTCGAAGTAATTCTGGTGATCGTTATATTATTACAACATTATATGCGTTATTGAATGTATGATTCGATTTCTGATAACTCTAAAATTATTATGCTTCAGTTTCAGACGATAATAGTTCGATACAATCTTCTCCATGGCAGCGTGATCAACGATGGAAACAGTCAACTCCACAACGCAACATATCAAAAGAGTTAACAGGAATGTATTTACGTCCGGTCGAACTACCTACGACTTTATTCACAATACCTTCCGTTCGACGAAAGCGACGAAGACCCTTCGATATTACTCTCGTTACCTTTCCGAACGGATCGCCAGTTTCTTTATCTAATGGAACTGGGAATCATTCCCCCGAAAATGGCAATGATGAAGCTGATAGTTCACCCAAATTAAATAGTCCCATATCCGACGATCAGAAGAGTGCAGTATCAGAAAAACGTGTAGGTAAATTCAAGTTCTTTAAACAATTCAGTGACTCTGTTAAAGAACGTGTTACGTTAAGAGTGTATAAAAAATGTAGAAAACTCAAAAAGCGTACCGAACTGTGTAAAATTGTACAAGTCTTGAATGAAAAGTTACCTACCCAGGCTGTTTCCACTGTCACCAGTAAAGTGCCCTTGTTTAATTGCAAACAAGAGCACATGATGGTATCACCTAGAAAACGCATCTTGAGAGAATTAGAAAGAGTCAGTTTGGAAGACAAAGCCAACAAGCGGCCCAGATCGCGCACTACTACTGTTATACCGAAAGCTGGACCTTCGCATTCGCCTTCTGAAAACAGCAGTGCTGCAAATTCTACATCACCGCAAAATCATTATAATGGCACACCACAGACGACGTCCAGGCGAGAACCTTCAACATCTAAGGCAGTCAGCAACTATAGTATTATTTCATTACTAAATAAATCTGACGAAAGTCCGCCACGGAGGTCTCCCGATTCGTATCCATCGAAGAAGCCTTCCCAGTTTCACAGCTTCGCTCCCCACAAGACTGAATCACCTGTCAGCGTGCACTCTCCTGATTTGAGCTCGAGTCCAGATGCATTAGAGCGTCATCGCAATGTGCGACATAACCCTTACGTTCCTCACTCGTTTACATCACCTAGCCATTCGAACTACACGTCGGAGAGTCCTCGGATGCAGGAGAAATACTACCAGGATAATTATGTCAATCACGAAGAGCCTGCACAAGTTCCTTATCAGGTGTATGTCCCGCATTACTTACCGCCATCACCATATCTAAACACTGCTTACTCACCGTATCCACCGCGTGCTCCCGTACATCTCTACTATCCCATCATGCCACCGGGAATATGGGCTCCTTTACCCCAACCTTTGGTTACGGATCATATGGCGAGAGAAGATACATCACCGGGTAAGTTCTTCGATAATTCTCTACCGTAATTTAAATTAAGAAATAGAATGTTTAAAATATTCTTCACTTATCTCTTTGCAGATGTACCATTAAATTTATCGAAACATTGACGGGGAGCAAAATGCAGCAGCGAGGATCTTATGTTTCATCAGAATGCTCACTTTGGAGAATTAGACTGATATATAAATAGATTGACTTTATACTTATATATGACAGTACATCGTATATATTAAATATCAATATTTTTTATGAATCGAGTGTTGTGCATCAAGTGTTTTACATCCTGAAAAATCAAAAATGTGTTGTGACTCGCGCAGAAACAAGCAGTTGCAATTGTGAACAGTGCCTTTTCGAAAGGATTTATATAGTTTTATAATGGAATATATTTCAAACATACATATATATTTTATTATGAATATATTGTACAGCTATTAAATATATATATATACATAATTAATAATTAAATTATATCTAGGGAATGATTTATATACATATATATTAATGTATAATCAGTAATATTTTGTGTATTGAATTTTCGATATTGGTAATATTGTCGCAGTGTCTGAAATTCTTTTTATAATTGCATGTATGTGAGTGTTAGGAATTTCAAAAAAAAATGCCTTATTGTTATTATTTCATGTGTATAATCATTTTGACTTCTGATGCAATTGAGTTTTATTTAACTCAAAATGAACTTTCATTATGAATCAAATAGAAAATCGATTAAATTTATTTCTATTGATTTCTTAAAGCCTCAATCAAAATTTATTTATTTTAATATATTTATGCATCTTACATATGAACCATTATAATTATTTCAAAAGAAGTTGTACATACGTTGTGATTATTATTTGTAATTTACATTACATATTTTGGTGTATATAATTATCTTTTCTTGAGACAGTTTTGGTTTATGTGAAATATTCACTTTCAATTAAAAAATATATATTGAAATCAGTAATTTCGGATTATTACATTGTAATGATTAGACAATATTGTAATTGTTTTTTTTTATTGTTTATATGTTGAAAATTGATTTTCATGTTTCCTGAATAATTGACGCAATTCAAAGAATCTTAATAATTTAATGTTTCTTAACATGTATGAGTTTATTTGTATAAACTGCAACCACGCATTTTAATATATGGACTTATTATTGAGCCACTATGACGTTTAGTTTATTTGTATGAATGCATATTAGGTACTTTAAAAAATATTTTTTTTGCTGAATTTTATCATTTTGTAACTATCATTTCAGTATTGAGAATATGATTCCGTTTAACGCTATTGGTATTTTATAGCTAACTCGTCTACATATAAAATTATTCTTAAAAGTTAATACAGATGATCTCACTATTACTTGTTAAAATGTTAGAAATTCGATCATTTCTATAAGTATTTTATTTTCTTTTAATTTGAGTATTGACATTGATCAAAGGCTGCCGAAATATATAATAGATTTTCATAATGAATTCTTAGATAATCCTACACAGACTGCATTAGATGTAAGATTAAATGCCATAATAACTCTTTCTCCAATCTTAAATTTAATGTTTTCTCATTTTTGTATATTGTAAAACAACGAATTAATAAAAAAATATAATCCCTTTATTAAATTGGAATAAGTATTACAATGAGACTCAAAATTTAATTGTAATAAAGTTAATTATCTTACACTCAAATCGAATATACATTCCAATGAGCTGAAAATAAAAATCACATATACGCAAATATTTTTAAAAATAACCGTATATTATAAATTTGCAGATTCACAACAAAATTTATACATTAGGAATATTATATATTTTTGTATTTTACTATTTTACATGATAATCTAAAAAGTGCAATATCGAAAAATGAAATTTGAAATACTGGTTGTTTCACAACCGAGGGACCAAAACCTTGTTTATCCATTTTTTTTTCTTATTTATAAAATATTATTTCGCAATGAATTCAAACTTCACGTAATGAGAAAATCCAAAACTGCATATAATAAAAAAAAATGTTAAGTCCATTTGAATATCGTAATAGTGCTATTGCATGTAAAGAACTTGATATATTTTTAATACTAAACACAAATACGATTGATCGCGACAATTTTTTCAGATATTTCTTTGAAAATATAACTTTTTCGTTGTTTATTCATTTTTTTTATGTATGATTTCTATCGCAACTAGCTATCTTACAAAATTTTCTTCAATTTAATCATAATATTGTTTTTTTTTCTGATAAATCAGGATCACAAAGTTCTGCACCCTATAATTACAGCCTCCCTCTAACGATAACGAAATAAGACAGTTATACCACATAAATTGTGTGATTTCTGTTAAATGTATATATTTATGGAAAAAAAATGTAAACACGTCATACTTTTAAGATAAAGTTTCGCACGTTTTAAAGTATATTCATTCCAGTTGCTTATTAATTGATATGAATTAGTGAGCCGCTGATTTTGTTTAGTATTTTAATATACATACATATATATAAAATTGTACAGTATTTTTGTAACCTTTATACTGTTTAAGGTGTCCATTTGCAAATCGCATCAATCTCTCGGCAAATGTTACAAAATACAACCGTTGCTCTGAGGTTATGTTACGAACCGTTTATGAATCGTCATATTTTCAGATGCCTTAAACACAAAAGGGAATATTCCTATATTAAATTGTTTTATATCATATATTAAGGTTAGTTAAAACCTTAAATCTTGAGATTAACGTATAATTATGTATTTTCTTTGTTAGTATCGCACAGTCATCGTTCACAACCCTTGTACCATTAATTTAGCTTTTTTGTAATCGACTCGTGTAAATTTCGTTTCTGAAAAAATTGAAGATTCTCCTTGCAGGTTGCGCATTTAGAATGTGCCATTTGCACTTCCTATTGGGCTCTGTAATGTTTATATGAATTTATATTTTGATCTATGAAAAGATACTTTCCTGTTTTACATGCATCTTTGCACATCTCGACTCAAGTTTTAATCTAATGAAAGAAATTTTCTTTTAAATCAAAAATCTGATATTTGGTCTGTATATTGTTGGTGTGCAATCATGGCTGATGTTAAATAGGAAAAACGCTTTGGAAATTTAGCATTCATCACAATCAATAATTGATTTCGGTTAGCGTAGATGTCATCATAATTATGAAATGAATATGTAACTGTCATGTGTGACCGATTTGTTCTTTAACAAAGACTGATATTTGCATAATTTTCTTATTTATTGTGATATAACTGGAATTGCTACATTTTAATTCATAGTCCGGTGAACGTCTCAGAAAAACCTCTAGTGTGACAAAGCATACGTTGCAATTGTCTTCCTTGAAGTAAACAAAAAGTCTAAATTGAGAATAATCTGTAACGAGAAAAAATATTTGATAATTAAGATATACATAAATATTTACTCGAATAAATGATTCTTTTTTAAAAAAAAAAACATGAATGGTTTTGTCTCATTCACCCCTAATCCTATCCATGTTTTCGAAGTTGAACTATTATATTATATGAGTGTAAACATGTCTAGATGTCTACATGATTAATCATGTCAATGAGCCACCTTGAATATATTATAACACTAGAAAACCAAAATATTCCTATCAATATGGATAGTGTGTAAAGGGCAATTCAAATTGATACAGGATAATTGAATAAAAATGAAAACAACACATGTCTTGAATTTGTGCTTTATTTATGAAAAAGTAAATGAAAAATATTCTGTCAAATTTCTGCACATTCAAACAAATACATATACAAATAGATAAAGAAACGCTGACAGTAAATTTCAGTGAATTTGATCTTATAGAAAAATGATTTTGCAGTGTAAAACTTTTCAATAAAACACATTTATTATGACAAATTTCATTGCACAGCTTAATTTCGATGTTCGATGTGCACGAGTGCACAGTTCATGCGAGAACATAGAAATCGGCAAAATTAAAAAATAAACTAATTCGAGAATCCGTGTATAAAAAGAAAGTTAATTTAAAAAACATGACTGATGTATCATTATTAATGTGCCAATGAATAGATCTCGGAACTTCAATTTGTCTATTTCAAATTCGTGCGAGATTCTGAAATCGTCGAGCAGATTCACATCATTGGATCTCATCACATTAACCATCCATTTGTGACAGTCGGGCGCGTGTATATTTTACAAATTGCAAGTATAAAAATTATGAACAATAAAATATTTTCCATTTCGAAACGTTTTGAATAACTTAAAACATAAATCCGCTTAACAAATGTTTATAATCTCTACACAACAGAGCCTGCAAAATTATTATTATAATAAATCCAATTTTTTTATTATAAAACAAATCACAAGAATTGATTATAAAAATGATGACCATGTAGTATTTTTTTTTACTTTATTTTAATTATGAATTAGAAAAATCACATTTATTGAAAACAACCTTTGATTATTCCATAGTTTCTTTGCAATATTTATTTAGGGAACAAAGAAAAAACACGTATTTTGCAGTAATGAGTACAAAATATGTTTTTATAATTAGCCATTAAGTTTAATGGGATGTTTTAACACAGTTTATTTGGCCTCGGCCTCCGATTTGTAAATTTACACTTTTTCACTTACAAATACACTTCATTTTATATAATAAATAGTCAGAATCGACACGTGTCGTCACCAATCGTCGAATAACTTCTGAAAAACTCAGAAATCACTTCATTATCTATATAATAATATAATAAGATGTCTATTATTCATCAGTTAACGAGACATTCCTCAATGGAGAGAAATAATGTTTTCCATATCACCATTTTGAATAATTTACCAGTTAGTCTTTCAAATATAACTAAATATGAACATGTATCCGTTTTTATTTTTACATCACAGAGACGTGTACTCATCAAATTGCATTCAACCGAGCAGCGCCTCCATAGTGTAAGGACGAGGGTGGGGGTGTGAAGGTGGCGGCGGAGGCGCGGGTCAGTCCAGAATCACCACCTGCAAGGGCGTTGGAGCCGGTGTTGCCGCCGCTCCGATCTTGCTTCCGCCTAACGATCGCCACGGTTTTCTAGCTGCTCGTCTCAGTTCCACTGATGTTAACATACGTCGTCTAACCCTAAAAACAAAAATTAATTACAATAAACAATTTTTTTCAACAAATCGAAATTATAGAATAACATCTAGGGGCTCACTTAGTTTGTTCTGTAGCACGAAAATATAAATCATCTGGAGCGTCCATCCAGCTGATGACGTGCCGCCGACCACGAGAGCCACCTCCTCCTGCTATACCTCCAGGTTTTCCATTCACCTAAAATTTGCATTTAAGAATTAACATGAAACAGTTATGATAAAACGTAGTTGAATAGCGAATTTAATGTTCTAGTTTTGCTATTAATTAACGCATTCTAGTCATTCTTATTTTGCTGAAAAAAAATCTCGTTTTCTATGTAGATTAGTTGAAATATAATTTTATTTACATGTGCAAATATGTGCTTGGGTAGCGGCTGTCCGGTGGCTTGTGCTCTGGCGTACATGGCGGCATATTGTTCACGTGTCGATCTTTGCATAGGTTGAGGATGTTTGTTGGGACGCTTAGCAGGAGGAGGAGCGCAGCGAGTGTCCGCAGAACTTGTTGTTGAGACAGCTGCACCCACAATGCCAGTTGTAGTTAATGGAACTCCACTCGCTCCATCACCAGCACCTCCTTAAATCAAATGAATCAATCAGAATTGCCATATTCCAAATGAGTAACTTTTTTCACAGTTAAATATACTCATTCTTACCATCATCCCAATCCAAATCGGAATAGAAGCCAACAAATAAAATAACAAATTTAATATGAACTTTATAAGATATTGTATTATATAAACTTTTGAAACATTCATAACCAATGTGTGAATATCAGCTTATTACGAACTGCATTTTCGATAGTAGATACTTACTGTCAACTCCGTTTAAATCGTCGTATGCACGTCTTTTGAGAGCAGGTGAAGGCGACGGACTACTTCCAGTCGCAGGGCGAATTACTTCCGTATCAACTTTATTAGGAACCCTTTCATACATCAGACTTCCATCTGTGAAAATAAAAATGCATGTTTAAAACAAAAAACAACACAATCTAAATTTGTATTTTACATGATAGTAATCACATACCAGGTGCTTTGGGAGGCTTGGGGAATGCTACTTTAGGAGGCTGAGGCATTCTGTCTTTTGGAGTTAACCGTAGCCATGCATGTGCAGGAGATCCTGGAGATGGAGCTGCACTGCCTGCTAATCTTTCAGCTACTCGTGTCACTGGTCCACGAGAACGTGCTCCTCTACCGGCTGCGAGAGCAGCCAGATCCGTTCTGTTCAATTTGGCCATTCCCAATGTGCCTATGTTTTTTTTTTTTACATTAGTTTCAAACATTAAAATTATAAGCAAACATAATTAGAAAACTCACAATCTTGTTTCACTTGATGTATGTTCACGGGGGTGAAAGGAGATCGAGCAACGCGCCTCGGTCTTCTCAATGCGCGTGATAAGCGACGTGCAAGTCGCGTTAATGGAGAGGTACGTAAATAAAATGCGGCACGTGTTTTCATTACGGGTCGGGGAGATCCAGCACGCACAGCTACACCATGAGCGGCTGCATAGTGACGTGCTAGTTGTGCTTTTAGTTTAAATTCCTGAAAACCAGAAGCAATAAGTTTTTATTCACATAATTAAAAAAGAAAACAAATCAAAATATTTATATTTCCATTTAATTTTTATATATTTACGATTATATAATAATATATTACCTTGCCACAATTTACAATAGAACAGCGGTGAGGTCTATGTGAGAGAGCATTGTGGTGACCAGGTGGTCCAGATTCTTCACCATCACTACTACGTCCTCCAGAAATAGAGCTCCGACCGCGTCCTGCACCAGCTCCGGCTCCGTTGTTTTCTTGTTCAGTTTCGCACAGTCCACCAGCATTCTAGACACAAATATGCATATTACTTTTAATGCACAGAATAAATATAATTAAACAATAAAATCTAATGGTATTCACCTTAAGGCCACCATATTTCTTCCAATACTGCCAACAACATGAACATATTCTACATTGCATATGAGACGGTCCCCATGCATACCATTGTGATGACACAGTAACTAAACAAATTTCAGGTTAGTCATTTTGATAGGAAAAACCTAAATATATTTTTATCGAAACAAAAATAAAACCTTGACAAGAGGCGCATATATCTCCAGATAAATTGACTGCAGCTCCATTAGTTCCACCATTCATTACATTATTTGATTTAGAAGTGATCACTGCTGAATTAGGTTTATTACTGCAAATGAAAAATTGAATTGATACAATAAATTGAAACATATAATATAAAGTAAATCAAATGTATTCAATCAGTGGCTAAATTGTGAAATATGAAACGATTACAAACACTCACTAGTTGGGAATGTACACCTGCTTTAATTTTGATTCTGCTTCAACAGCTTTTACCCTTTTTTGTTGTACGTATCTATCGGTAGTTTTCCACATATAATAATATTCTACAATATTTTTCAGTGTTTTCCACGGTAACTGAAACACGAATATTCACAATGTATACTTTTCTTATGAAAATAATTGTAAAAAATAAAAGGCATTGAACTTACAAAATCTTGTCTAATATCATTGAAATCTTTGCCATATTTGTCGAGAGCTTCTTCAAATAAATTGGCTTCTGAAGCACTCCATTCCTCCATCTCATCTCGGCACAACACTGGACCCGATGGAGGCACTAGCGAAGATAGTGCTCCTTCCATACAATAGGAATGTCGATGTAAGGTATCCATAGCATGGAACTATAAAAATAAAGATAGAAATCAATAATTCTAGAAATTATAAATCAATGATAATCAACAAGGAAAAATAACACTAATTACCAAGGTAATATCTCTACTTGCAGCTGCCGCAGACATATGCAAAGATGGTTGTTTGACGCTGCTGCTACAATCCAACGCACGGGCAAATGTTCCGACAGAACGTGAAACTACCAAAAACTGATCAATTTGCCGATCTGTTAAACCGTGTTCAGGTGTCCAAACTAAAGTTTCCAAATCTTCTAATCGTCTGGGATCTTCTTCGCCTAAAAAATTAATCAAAACAATGTTTTTGAAAAAATAATAAACAGTCGATCGATCGTTAGATTAAAATGAAATTGATATTTACCCTCTTTTAACAAATTTGTCATTTCAGTCTGGTATCTACTGCCTACACGAATTTCACCCTTATCAGCTAATAAAGTCTTTTGGGTTGGATCAAAAACGAGGCAATAGAAAAATGTATCCTATAGACAAAAAAAAATATGATCAAACCAAACATCTAAGACTAATCTCTAACAATCTACGGATAGATTATTGAACGGAAAATAAAATACTTACATCTTTATTTAAATAACTAAGTAATGATTCCGTCTCGTTGAGCAAAGTGACAGAACATTTGCCACGAATGTGAGTAGCGGGGAGTGTTTCTACGTGGCGGGACAGAAAGAGCTCTCGGTGTTTCATCTGATGACGTTGACGGGAAGCAGGGCTGTCCGAGCCGGCCTGGGAGCCCATCACGCTGCTGATGGCTTCCGGCTCCTCCTCCATGGCGGCTGAAAAAAACAAGATATCACATTACCGAATCTGATCGAAAAAAAATTTAGCAAAAAAAAAAACAAAAGTTATCTCAGATAATCGAAGGGTAAATACGGGGCCCCTTTCAGGGCAGAAGCAGGGGTTTCAAACTGGGGTGCGATGGGGGCGCACGTAAAAAGCGACGTCGAAGCCTACACTGTGCGGTGCGTTCAACAGGCGAACTCTCGCCGTGAGAACACATTTTCCGATAATAATACGTGTGTGAAATTTGAAAATTAAATATGAAAGATTGATCTTAAAAATTGAAACAAAATCATATCAGATTCGAAATCGAAAGAAGCGTCGAAAAGTCTGATGGCAATCGTCATCGATGTCTCATTCAATCGATATGTACGTAATTATCAGTGAATCGAGGCAATTTGAGAGATAGCTCGTCTTAATTATTATCTGATATTTTCGTAAGACGAAAATTTCACTACGGAGATTTAACGATGATTTCGTGGCTTGTGCATTGCTTCCATACATTCGATCTACGTTACGACGATTACGCTTAGTTTTCGATTCGAAACTGGTATCCTTATAGAAAGAACGTTGCTATAAATGGCAAACAAGGATTAAAACTGATGATAATAATACATCAGATCGACTTCAAATCTAAATGAGATAACTAAAAATCTTTGAATCAAAGAACGAAAGGCTAGATTACACTACTCAAGTAATTCAGTTGTGAAGTAGTTTGACGACGAACAATATTTCAATTGAGCAGATAAGTAAATCATTTATATAAGTAGATAATTTTATTAATCAAACATATTAAGTTACGAAAACATTCGCTACTCAACTAAATTACTAACGTAGAGTGTACTAGCGTTAAGATCCAGATACACTTATTCGATACGAATCGGGCTGGACTATCCAAATTTCTCGAACGTACTATCATCAACCGAAGATAGTTCGTTCGAGTTTCTCGAACGCTACCAGCTCGAGTAAACACTCATGAAATGAAAAAAAAAACCATATCCCGACTGAAAAAATAAAAAACAAGAGTACGACGCCAAGAGATCAGTCCGACGCCGAATCAGACGGCTGGGCGCCACTTTTCAGCCTCCGTCGTGGGGTGAAAGGGGGGGGGGGGGCGCCGGAGCTGACCGGGGCGGAGTCCCCGCGCATCTAATTACCGCCGACTGCGACACGCTCCCCGCCGCTCCCTTCGCCCCCTCGGGGTGAGGCGGGCGGTAGGAGTCGAGGTCGGGGGGGGGGCTGCGGGTCCCGCTCCCCCGCCACCCACCGCGGGACCGGGGTATGGTTTTTCTACTCGGGCATCCTTTGCCTGCTTATTGATCCAGTCAAATGTGAGGGTGGGTCGGCGGTCGGCAGGGTGTTCCGGCGGGGGGAGGGCGTCGGGGCCGGGTGGGATACCGCGTCCAAATAAATCTGTCCGCCGTGACGCCCGTACCACTCTCCCCTCGCCTATGGGTGGGTGGGGGCGCAAGGGTGTCCCCGTCCCAGGGGGGGGGGGCGCGGCCCACCGCCCGCTCATTCAAAAAGCTTCACATGCGCCATAGTGCCAGATGAAAACATAGGAAATGGATACACACTTGTGTGTGTGTGTGTGTGTGGATGTGTCGTCGTCGCTTCGCCCCCGCGGCCTCACCTTTCCCCTCGGGCGAGGTGTGGCCGTTTCGCGGTTCGCCCGAAATCCCCTGTCGGCTAGGCCGCCGTGGAAAATCGCGAAGAAGCCGCGAGTCGGAGACGGCTATCGAAGAGTTGGCGGCCGAAGTGAGGAACGGTGTCGTAGGTTCTACGCGAGCGACGTTGAATGAGTCCCTTGAATGGGGGACGTGTAAAATTTTACGAGAGCGGACGCCATAAAACGATTATAATTCGACGAGATCTCGCATAACGAAAGAGATGTTATGACAATATTATGGGAATGGAGAATGGGAGAGTGAATCGAAGAAAAGGTGTGAAGCCAGCCGAGGAAGTGTCGGTCGACGATCGTGTTCGATAATTGCGGCGGAGTGAGCGGTGCATTGAACGATCCGAGAGAAGATCGAGATCGAAAAGACGTGCATTCGGACAGATCCACGATTCGTGGAAATGGCAACACCGGAAAAGTGGATCGACGATGGTAACGGTTCACGAAACACGACCATTACCCAAAACAAACGCAGCCGTGATTGCACGTTTACGTACCTACACATGTTGAAATTTTCATAAAAAAAATATGAATACGATTCTCAACAACATAAATAATAAAATAAAATTATATAAACTCACCGATGGCAGGGTCCAGGACGGCTTGCGCAGCTTGCTCCTCGCCCACGGGAGTCTTCAGCCACATCTTCTTCAGCTTCATGGCGATTGGCGAATCCTCAGATTGTGCCACTGCAGACAAACGAAAAACCAAAACATTAAAATATAATCAAAATTTTTCGAAACCAGACGTACAAACTAAACTCACGATCAAATCCTAACGAAATCAAACAAAAAAAAAAGCGCATATACAAAGACCATCATTCATAGAAGATAATCTCATTTTCTCCCACGCGAATACATAATCCATATAAACCACACGTCTTCGGATCAAAAGTTCAAATCGAAATTCGAAATCCTGTCAAACACGAAAGGGAACCGCTAACGGTCGCCATACGACCAGCTCGGATCCGGAAGTCTTCCCGCGATAAATCCGCCGACAGTCTTCCTCGAAGAAATCTAGCATGCGCGATTGCGGCACAAGTGTGCTATGCGCGAGGCAATAAAAACTTAATTCCCCCTCGTGCATAATGTAAGGCAGGAAACAATGTGTTTGTTGCGCGCGCGGTCTAGCATTAGACGACGCGGACGAAGAGGTTATAAAAAAAAGATAGCACTTCGCACACGTGCATACATGAATTTTGCGCAAACATCGAATCGAATCATAATGAAAATGAATTGATACGGTTTAAAGGTTAGCCGCTAAGTCTCTCTTAAACTCGAGACGGATAAATTAAACATCTGAGACGATGTCGCGTTTTCAAGATATAAGGCGAAAGCAGCATCAGAAGCAAAATGGTAGTGGTAGTAGTAGTACACGACACGTAGAATATCGTAGAGTTCACGTAGCAAATGCCAAACACAATGCGAGGTTAATGACCACCGGTCGCTCTGCGCCGGTAACTAAAAATTTTTCGCTCCACATCCACAAACGCACAAATATACGTACACGTCGTACATTTATTCTCTTTCAATGCGATGATGATGATGATGATGATGATCGTTGTCTTCGAAGCGAACGCTAAACAAATCCGCGTCTTCGGAGCATCTTCGAATTTTGTGTTTGAAAAGAAGCCGTCTTTCTGTGACGTCGAACTTATCTTATCGAGAGGGCAATAAAACTCGTACATGAGAGGAATCCGTTTTTTCTTTATATATTTTATGAGGAAATCGCTACTCGTTAAAAAAAATGGAATTTCCATTCTTGGGACTATTTTCAACGGTACAACGACCCATTTTTAATGAACTCCCCTCTCCGAGAGCTTCAACCGCGATTCCCGACTCGACGCGAATACCAGAAAGACAAAAAATTCCACCGCGATCCACTTGAAACAGTCGAACACACGACCTTCCGACGACGAGTAAAGCCACGTTCACACAGGACTATCCATTCCGTTTTCGAAGTCTATTAATATATCAATCCGATCTATCTCATGGATTCACGTACACAAATGTCATGAAATCGATTTTTTTTTTTACTTGAAACTATTATTGATAAAGAGTGAACACATTGTATAAACTTAACTCGTGAAAACTGAGCAATCATGGCATCAGACGCGGAAGATGACGGCGCCATCTAGCGAGCGTAAAGTGGATTAATAAAATGTAAATCGTATGCAGGTGAATCGTAGTACTACTATTTCCGTCGTTATATAGCTACCGAGGAGAATCGTGACGCTATGATTCAAATACTAGTCGAGATTAATCGTAATACTACGATTATCGTACAAATCTGAAAAGACATCAAACTCGTTGAAAACCCAACTTTACTCACTCTTTCGAAAAAGCTACAATAGTAGCGACAAGATTATTCAAAATGTGAGTTTCAGCTACGAAGTTGAAATGTTAAATAATATATTTGATGATTTCTAAAGAAACGACAATAATCATAACTATTTTTACAACATAATCAAAAGACTGCCGAGCTGCAGCCCCCTTGGACAAACCGTTACTAAACAACATCCCATCAAATTCAACATCACCCTCATAAAAATAAGATTAAATTCCGACAAAACACTCAGACTATCACAAACCACAATCGTCTTCAACGGCAACGAAATAAAAAAACCATTCTCAAGACACAACGAGTGCTGCAGGACTGCAGCAACCGAGACGCATCACACAACACCGAATTCGATTTAATTTCCTCGGCTCTATCGAAAAGGTGTGCGGCGGGGGGCGCAGCAAAAGCGAAGGGCCCAGACGAGACGGGGGCACCTTCCCCGAGAAAGGTTAATCCCGGGCGGGGCGGAGGCGTCGCGGCTGCGCCCCCTCGTCCGCGTTTCGTCTGCGGTAATCCGTTCGCCGATTTTAGCGCGTCGTCGTGCATGCATCGCAACGAAAGCGGAGGACACGTGAATTTAAATACGCACACGTGTGTATGATATGTGTAAATGTGTCTACGTGTTGTATTTGTATATTTGTATATGTGTGTACTCTCGCACGTTCGTCGATCGATATCAATTTACGTGTGGCCACCCCCTTCGGTGTAGGAGCTGAGGGTGTTTCTGTTTTAGTGGAATGATTGTTTTTCTACAATTGAAAAAAAATGGTACTTATGTGTCTCGTTGACTGCATAATGGAAAAGTACCGAATGCGAATTGAAACGAAGAATGCAACGGGTGATGGTTTCGCGGATTCGTCGTTGGCTCTTTTGTGGGTCGGATCGATGAAAGTTTCAAGATAGTCAGTCGCGTTCGTTTCGGTTACAAAACGTATCCGTTGTTCTTCAGAATGATACAATTATTAATCGATGACGTAAGTCAGTCATTACATTCGTGTCTAGAGGTGAAAGCTAACGTCGTACATATGTACATTTTTATTTTTCTTCGAAAAATCGAATGAGATTCGAATTAGCAGAACTCCTGTCCTAAAATAGAGGCAATTTTCTGTTATCCAATCAGTAATGAGTACAGTCGGGGGGTATGTTTTAACGTCAATTTACTTTTGTCTCTTTGTTTTAATGAATGATCATGAATATATGAGTCAGATGTAAATGTTAAAGAGCGAAAGAAAACAGCAATACGAATGCCTAGAGCTATATGTAAATTAAATTTAAGTTCAACCAAGTTAGGTGAATGATCTTGCAGATCGGATACCAAATCAGACGACATCCACACCATTTGAATTTACAAACCAAACCACCAACTCCAACAGCTCACAAGACACCATCCCGAAAAAAAAACACCGTAAAAAGCCAAGGTGCAAACGAAATGACCGAACGCACTCGAGAGACCGCAGGACGAGGGTCTGCTCCAGCATGACTCCGGCAAGAGGAAGGGCACGCGACGAAGGGGAGGCCGCAGAGATAAGGGGGGGGGGGTGCGACCTTACGCACCTCGACACCCCCCCGCACACCCCCCGCTCGTGTTTTTGTACACGAATAAATGAAAAGGAGTCCGGCGGGATGAGGGCGTACCGCCCACCTCCCTCCACGAGGGTGGATGTGGGCGGCGAACCGCTGTTTGTTGGGGCGGTTGAAAATGTGGATCGGGGGGTGGGTCGTGGGTGGTGGGTGGTGGGTGGCACATCTCGGCTGGGCGGAATGAGTGGGCGGGTCTCGTGTTTGGGCGATGGCTATGGGTGGTTGGGTGGAGGCACATCTTAACAAATCGATAGGATATGACTATTCTCTTTCGCGCCAGACTCTCGTGCGCGATCCGGATCAGGTGCGATCGAAGATCGAGGATCGTCCGATCGGAGGTGCGAATTCAGAATTGTGATGATGACAATCAGAATGCGTTGTTTGGCTGAGGAGACTGGGTGTTTTTGGATTCGATGAATATTGGATTTAATGAGATTGAAAAGTTCTGAATTCAAATGCAAGCGACTTTCCTATGGCATGAAGATAGATTCCGTAAAAAAATTTAGTATTAAAAATAATTGTATCCTGATTTTGACTCGTTCATGCAAATAACACTCGGCATTGCCGAGTGTTCAAACTAATGCATGAGTAGAAAATTATTTAAATAGATATAGAATAATAATAATATATATTGAATCTGAAATTTTGAGTTATTTTTTTATGAAAAAATCTAATTATCTTTAACAAACATTCGAAACATTAAAATATTCGTACTCATAGAGTGAACTCGAATCACATTTGATCATTAAAAAACACATTGCTTTAAATCCGCTTGTGTCAGATAAGAATACAAAAAAAATCAAACACATCTGATTTTCAATCAGATTCGACTCTAATTCATCCATCCATCCAAAACCTCACAGATTCGTCAATTTTCAAAAACCTAAACAAACAAAAATCCTATCAAACCTAGACATCCACGCACTAAAAACCGTTCCCATCTCCGACCAGAAGCATTAATAAACTTCCACGAACGAAACGAAGCCCATTACGAATTCATCTTATTTTCGGCATCGTCTCGTCTCGAATCGAACCGCGAACGTCCGTCGCGATGCCGCTGCTGCTGCTGCGGCGAGAGTATCGCGGGTCGATTCGACACCCGCAAAAAACGAAATGGAAGTCGAGGGAAGGGTTGATATCTTTTTGCTTATGTGTGTGTGTGTGTGTGTATCTTCAATTCGACGCTAGGATCTTTTTCATCGAGCTGAAAATTCCTCGTCGAAGGTTATAAGGTCACGGGTCACCGGTCTCGTAAAAAGTCGCGTCAATTTCTTCTACCAGTCTTCGCGAAAGTGTATTCGTTTTTCTATACAAAATAATGTTTTAAATGAGTTTTTTTTTTTTGACAATTGTACGTGTCTGGAAGGGATAATTGAAAATATGAAATTGAATATAATCGACGATTTCATACAGACGTTTATAATATTGCGAACGATTTGTGAATATTTATTGTGGTTAAATTCGAAGATTAATGCAGTTCACGTTTACTATTTGTATTCATAGTATGCACATCACATAGCCTATTTGAATATCACCGTTACGTACTAGTGAGTTGTAAAAAAATCAAGTTTCGAAAAATAACGAAACAATTTTATAATATGCTTCCGTTATGTGAAAACGCGTATTATTATATAACATTAAAAACAATTATTAATAGAAAGACCTTATTATGTCCTTAGCGATTCCTTCGTTGAATCTGGGTCATTGGTATAATAAACCATTCGGTTATCGAATATCGTGAACAACAAACAACTTCACCTGAAAAGCTCTAAGCTTGGCAACACGTTATTTTATACACCAGACCCGAGCGTTATAATTTTCAATAGCGAAATAATAATAAACGGGAGATAAAATTTAAACATCGATACTGGGAAGTAAACGTATTTCATTCCAGATTTTATACCAAAAATGCTGATATCTATAATGTTAAGAAATATGACAAATGAATTCCCATGAGAATCGAATAAAATGCAATTCAAACCTAAATACGAATCATTAGAAAATAAATTATTCTGTTGAAATTTTCAACTCTCCAATGTATACAGAAGATTTTTTTATACATTTTGAAAATTCATCGAAATATCATCAATCATCTCGACATCGAATTTCATCCCTGCGAACTGCAAACTCCACACATTCACCATACAAATGCATATGAGGACATTAGAAGCCAAAACGACAAATTCAAAGCACTAGAGATGAGTGCAAAAATTGTCTCTGAACACAAACAAGATCAATTTCAAATCTGTACTAATAGTCATCAGATCACTCAACGTTCCAATAATATTCAATAACTATGAATATGACAATCTTAAAATTCAATCATGAACACTTAAACCCCTTGACTTCTAAGCCCCTCACCCCCAAAACCACCCAAAAATCGACCCTCCTTCCTACATACATACAACCCTACACACAACATTACACATCAGAGGCGCTACGAAACAGTTAACCCGCGACGACCAACGGAGCGAATCGGAAAGAATTAATTCCTCAAATGAGAAGCAGATACCATACATACACACATAACTCCGTATACGAGCACACGTGAACACATACGAATTTGGCATGTGTACCACGAGAAACAGGTTCTTCGATATGGAAGAGAGTGTGTGTTGCACGTGTTCGTATACGTGGAAGATTCTCATGGGTTCGATTTGTATTGGTGCATTTGTTAGAGTGTTCGGTTAGCGTCGGGAATTGGGAATCTCGAAGGACAATAGATCTTCGTTTGTGTGCAACTGAAAAAAGCATTGAAAATGTCGGATGTGTGTGAACGCGTGTGAAACGCGGACCGGTCATCGGAAGACGACATGTCTTCGTTTTTCTTTTTTCTTCGAAAAATAATGTAAATTCGATTGTGACAATGAAAACGAATCGACACGAAAATAAGTCAGAACCGGATATGTGAAAATACTTGGAATCAAAACGCGATATCGATCGATCGAACTTGTGTGGTGTGCGACAAAAAGAGGCGACTCAGCAGCGACGAAAACTCATTCATGAGACATGGTGGTTGGTGATGATGAAGATCGAAATCGAGCATCGTCAGACTGGAAGACGATGATCGAGGGCATTGTGTGTCCGACGCGTGTACCGACGACAATGCTTATAAATAGAAGAAGCGGCATGCGCAAATTTGGACACCCACTATTTTTAATTCGGAATCGATTTGAAACCAAGAACGACGCTCCTTCACACACACATGCATATACAGACATACATACAAACTCGTGTAGACTTGAAATGGAAATCGTATGAAAACTATTATTGAATCGAATTGAACTACCTGGAGTAAGGTGTACATTTAAAATGTCGAAAAAACATTTTTTTTTATCGATTGTGGTGATCCAAGTTTGTCACATATGCAACGCTCTTTTTTTCGTAATCGAATGACGCTGCAATTTAAAATTGTCATTTTACGTCAATTAAACGACGAATCGGAGTTTGCATTGTGATGAAAATATGATTTTTTTCGTGATACCAAAATGTCATTTTTGATTACATCGACTAGTAAAATCAAAAGTACATTTTTGCATTATTGATTCGAAAAAAAATCTGTACAACCAATCAAACTATATAATAGCGCTATTCTGTGTGTCCATGTAACACTCCAAAACTACGTTGATATATTCAACGAATCGATCGCTAGTAAATTCATAATAAACCACCTAAAAAACAATATCGTCGAATCGTACGCGTTTTCTTTCAATATAAAGCGGTAGTTCGGAGCGAATTTACACGAAATAAAGAAAGCGCATTTCTGAACGATTTAATGAGTGATCGCTTTATTGCGGTTTTTACGTGCGATTCCGTTTTATTCGCGGTATTGTGTGTATGTGCGATGTGTGTAAATAAAATGAAAAGGGAAAAAATAATGCAAAGTGAGCGTTACGTTTATACGACCGGTGTATCGTAAAGCATAGTTACGACAGATTGATGAGATTTTAACCGAGTCGAGTTCGTTTTTTGATGAACTCCTTCGTGATTGTGATACGATAATTTATTATTCGATATGAATGTATAAAGATAGAACGATATTCGAGCAGTGAATCGAATTCGATTTGCATTCGAAATGTACAGAATTAAAGTGAGATCAATGAAATGTAACATGTAACCGTTATGAATCGATCTTATTGCTAAGATGACCCGATTCGTTGAGACAAACAACGTCATAATACGAAACTTTTGCAATTGTTCAATGCGACAATCGAAAGATCAATACTAAAAGAAGCGAGATCTTTTGAAATGTATCCAATTTTACATTGAATCTCAACTTTTCTATTTAATACTCATTTGTCAGACTCGAAGTTATAACTCTAGAACTCGCATATAGGGAAAGAAAGGCAATCATTTCTAGATGGAGCTTAGCTAGAAAAAAAAGGAACCCCCCTTGCAATATATCTAATTACATGACTGAAAAGATAATCCTAGAATAAATTGAAGATATATTTTACACCAAATATGTTTGAGCAATCTATGTAGAAAACCAAGTGGATCCAATTTTCGATTCACTAAATAGAATTAAACAAAATAAACAGTGGCAAATCTTCGAATTTAATGCACCTAAGAACAAAGACGATCGAAACGCCATTCGAACGAGACGCCATTATCCATCTCCACCGTCGATGAGAAATCTCTCATCCTGGGAGGAGATCAGGTCGGCCAGCAGTCATCGCGATCATTCCGGTGGTTTTTCCGGGCGGTTTGCGCGGCGCGCCCCCGCGCAATCGATAATGCACATCGGGGGCGAGGTGGCGGGCGCTACGCCACCCGGGGGGCCTCCGTGGGGAGGGGAGGGATAAATAAGGGACGCGAGGTGATGGCACCGCCGTTGCCGTTGCCGCTGTTGCTGCTTCTGCTTCTGCTTCTGCTGCCCTGCAGAGGTTGAGGAGAAATAAGGTGGCAGAAGTGGGTGGGAATGGATCCGCCCAACTATCCGCAGCCACCGGTGACGAGCTCACGAAGGTCGGCCCGTCCTAGTCAGCCGCCCCCTGAACCCGTAAACCCTGCGCCCCCTTTCGCACCCCCCCCCTCTTCCCTCGTATCCCCTCGTTCGAACGGCGGTCGTGTCCTTTTGGAAGTCGAGGACGTCCCGCAGATTTCGGCGCGGTGGATGTTACACGTGACTAAATTCTTTGTTGCTTTTTGGTTTGGTAGAGCATTTTTTTTTGAGTATGGTGATGATTGGAAAAGTATGGTGACTTCAGAAGCGAACGGATTAAATGACGAAGGTGAATGTCTAGATTCGTTTGATTTCATGAATGACATTAGAACTTTTCAATATTTCTATAATTGTCATTGATATTCAACAGTAAAAACGACTTCTTCAAAATTTTGTCGTATGTGCTTGCACTCCTTGACTAGGATTTTTTCGTATGGTACGAAGACTCATTAACAAAATACAATTAAAGAAACAGCACTTTTATACTATCTCATCAGAGCGATATTAAACAGTTCCAAGTTAGAATAGAATTTTCCTTCATTTTGAATCAGATAGAGTACATTTTTACTTTCGGTCAGGATAAATCCAACATCGCGCCGATGAGATAGCACTCGAGTACGAAAGCAACATCCATACAAATTAAGCAACATAAAACGCCATTTCATTCGGAAAAGGATCGTCAATCAATAGCGGCATCAATATACGATCTCGCACGGCAATAAAGAAGAGGAGAAGAAACGAGAATAGTATCGAACGAAATCGCCAGCTACATACATACAAACAGACACACAAATACGCAATCGTACTTCGATGCAAAAACAATCCACTTAGCATAGCATGAACGTAACGAATGTACATAATTCCAGGAGGGATAACCGTATAAGGCGAACGGAGGAGAGTCGCGAGGCGCAGACTCCACTTTTAAAATATCATTTTCATTACATCGACTCCCTCATCAGCATCATCATCATCAGGTAATAAGTGGCATCGGAGCGAAAGACGATGACACGCGTTTCGTTTCGTTTCCCTTATACAACTATGTAAGTACTTCATCTCGATGAAGAGATCGCATGTTACGTTATACATACATTTTGTCGATTGCGGTAAGAGTTTATCTTTTCAGCACGTGTCTCGCTTCGCACGAGATAACGTTGCGAAATGTGTATTTTTAATTCAGATACGATCTAGAAAGATTTCATCGCGCTAATTAAATGTACACATTTTTCATTCACTGAAAATTAATAGAAATCTACACAGACCGCTTTAGATTGAATCGCTCGAATTATGTACCTGTTCGTAATTTAACAGCGCTGTTGTAAAGGGGTATGTATTTTCTATTCAAAATACTCAACGATGATGCAAGTTTTTCAACATATACGACTAAAACACAATACGAGTCGCAGATAGCGCCGAACAAAAGAAACCCTTTACATTCGATATGCGGAAAACCGCCCTCGTTCCCATCCCAACTCTACCCAAGCCAAGCCACGTTGAAAGTACGCGAGAGTTGAAAGCGTCGAATTTGGGCGCAAGGAAAAACACGAAACGACACTCACTTTGGTGCTTGTCAGCTAGCTGTATAAGGGGACTGGGCAGATCCCTCCGCCTGTAGAAGCACATGACCTTAGCCTCCACGTTGCCGGACGCCGTCTTGTTCAGCTCCTCTATCCGCCTGATCTGGTACGGCGACGTGGACGATGTCTCGAAGTACACACAATCTGTCAAAATCAAAAAAAAAAAATCATATTAAATTCATATGTTGACTACTCGTGCTGACGTTCTTTCGTGAAAGTGAGAAAAGGTAGATGTTAAAGTCTTTTACATAGTGCCGTTGCAAAGATGAAAAGACATTGCTTATTAAGCTCTAGCACTAACATCTATCCCTTTTTTGAGTATGTGAAGAAAGGTTAGATGTTAAAGTCTTTTACATACTGCCGTTGCAAAGATGAAAAGACATTGCTTATTAAGCTCTAGCACTAACATCTATCCCTTTTTTGAGTATGTAAAGAAAGATGCAAATGAACTTTCGCACACTGCTGTAACAAGAAGAGAAGACATCACCTTTTTCACTTCTTTTCTGCATATGTGAGAAAGAGTTAGGTGTAAAGGATCTGTTCCTCTGTTTTCGCAAGATGAAAAGACATTCCCACTTTCACTCTAATGTTCGCATCCAGACCATTTCCCACATATGCAAGAAAGCACTAGATATGGTCATTAAGAGAAAGACGCAACGACTTGCCCACTTAAGGCAGCAGTATGTGCGAGTTGCAGCGGCAGCATGTAAACGAACCGCCAAACACACGAAAAAACTCATCGGGCGCGGTATCAATTAGCAAATGGCTACGCGAAAAGGTGTAACAACCCTCCGGTTAGAGCTGACGCCCACCCAGCCGAAAACCCACCCACCCACCCACCGACCGGTACACACAAAGGAAAAGACGTAAATTAAAGTAGGGGTATCAAGTTAGCCCACGCCACCCCCGGCGTCAGCCACCCACCCTGATGCGGGGGGGGTGGTGGGGCCGATGATGGTTGTTCGGGTGGCAGGAGGACCTGGTCCAACCCGCCCCGTCCTCCGGCTGCGACTCCGAACGGCCCTCCCCCGGTCCACACACCCCCTCGCGGGGGCGCCAACCCTGGTAATCAATACTGTCGTTGAACAACCCTGTTTGTTATGAGCACATTCGGTGGTGCTTTCTTCGCCGGAGACGTCGGCGCGGCTCTCGCCGAGGACCGCGCTGGAGAGAGATCAGAGCCGGGAGATCAGAGTCGGGAATCGAATGAAGGAGAGGAAAAAATATAAGTAAATGGGAGTAGTTGTTTTGTCTCTCGAGGGGGTTTCGGTTCGATTACATCATGAGGCGGATGTTTCTTTAGAATGTGTGTGGATTATCTTGAGTGAGCGCATTCTTTGCGTTATCGTTGAAACGCCATTGCGTTTGCCGTTCGTCAGTTTTAACATGAACCAAAATTAAAAAAAGGATATTGTGAACTGTTACATAGATATGACACTTGACTTAACCTAACCGCATCCGTCGAATGTCTAACCAACTGTATAACGGTCAAATACATACATACCAAAAAAAACGTACTCATGCATTATCTAAACTGGCATGATATTCTACATAACCTAATCGAATATGATCAAACATGAAAAATGATAAGCTAATTTAAGCTAAAACCTAATCTGTCGAGGATCATATCCATAAGAGTACTAAAATTATACTAAAGAAGACTGAAGGGCTAGTTCACACAACAGCAACAAAACCAAAACAGACAGATAGTCACACGACTACTTCACATACGAATATGGCCTGTTTGTGCTTTAGTTGATTTCGGTGCAATTGCTGATATGTAAAGTAACCTTTAAACGATAAGAACATTACCATTCGAAACTAACCTCAAACGAAACAAATGCAAAAATTCAATAGAATTCTTTACAATCAGACATTTTTAGGAACAATCTTAAAACATCAAGAATGACTCGACATCGTATCTCAAAGGGTAAAAATTACACACATCAATTAAAAAGTCGCACATTTAATCCAAATCGGACCAGATGCACAAGTCACACCGAAATTAAACCTTGAAGAGTCTAACGACCCGATATCGCTTAGATGCCTTTGCGCAACGATTAAATAGCGTAAATCGTACGTTTTACGAGTAGTTACGGTGTAATCGCCTAAAAAAAAATCGTCTACTCACTACGGGCAAAACTCACGCATAAACGAATAAAGCTGACGTGTACATCATTGCATAAAAGTGGCATGAAGATGGCACATATCTGGATTCGAAGAAAGTCTATTTCCAGACTATAATAACAATCGATGTACGCGTATAGTTCGACGATTGCGTCAAACGATTCGATCGGAAAAAAAGTGAAATCGACTATAAATTGATATGTTCGTGTACAGCGAAGGTTTTTATTGGAAAATCATTACGTTTGAATTTTGTGCATGAAATGCGATGTTAATGTGCGCTGTAATTACGACGTCGATAGAATGAACAAGTACGTTTATTTAGACAAAAAAAATGTCGCGCTTCGATAATACATGAAATAGACAGGTGTGTATAGGATGTTACTCGAAAATGTAGAGTTTAAAAGTGAAAATGACGGTTCGATTGAATGAATTGATTCGATTTTCGATTTAGAATTGATTAGATGAATTTGAATTCGATCGAATTTGCGAAAAGTTATTCCGGTGTGGAAACGTTGAACGAAATGCTTCACGAACGGTTAGTACACGACGACCGTGACTTAGCCAGTGAACGTGAGGGATTTTCTGTGTCAGAGCCGGTGCTCCAATGTCAAGGGGACCCGCGGAGACCAGAGCGAGGAATTTCTCAATAAAATTCAATATTATCGATTGAAAATTGAAATTTTGATGAAAAAACACAATATAAACTTTCGATTGAGCATATAATAAGAATCAGAATAGTATATTAACCGATGTCTATGATACGAAACTATTTCGATTGCTATTTTTAGCTACTTGTGTACTCTCATGGGTATGATCTAATCGACAAATCGATGATTCAAATTATGCTATATTGGGTTCAGTTTAATCTTCGATCACGTTCTAGGCTCACAATCAGTTATCAGAGTATTGCATCGATGAAAACGCAAACGAATACCCATATTAACGCATCAACCTCTTAAACTCAAAAGCTTCAAACCATTAATTCAACTCTACAAAAACCCATATAAACGAATACCCTCAACATCCAAATCAACACCTTAAACCCCCTATACACAAAGCATCGAATACCTCAAACAACCCAACCCGACAATCCCAATCGAACCTCCACCTTAACACCCGCAGCGCAAAAGCGTCAATCCCCTACACGCCTTCCTCACTACACCATCATCATCATCATCATGGTGAAAAGCGAGGGTGGGCACCTCGGCGTCCACTCCGAGGGACAGGTGCTTTGGCATGCGTCAAACGTATGTGCGGCGGCGGCGTCGAACTTGAACTTGGCAGTGCGAAATTCGGCGTGTGTCTGTCAGTGGGACACGGTCGGGGTCAACGCACCGTGAGCGTTTTCAAAGACGACGACAATGATGATGATGATGATGATGATGATGTTATTAAATGACGCCGACGTTGGGCTTTAGAGATGGCGCCACTGGTTTGTTAGTGGAGCACTATTAGATGCGACGTACACTATCGGAAGTTACGCGGGTTTTCATTAAATAAGACCTAACATGGAGCTAAAAAATATACTCATCATTATTTTAGTGAAATTGGGATATTCATAATGGAATATACCATACTAATATCCCATTGAAATAATTCTAAGATACTCTGAAAATACATCGTATTGGCGATAGTATTTCATTTTAATTGATTCAAAAGCATTGAGTTGATTTAGTTTTGTTCTCCGTGTGAAATATTTTCAATGAAAGGACATGTCTTTTTTTCATCAAACACGGAATTTCTTTCAAATCGTTCATATTGATTCACATTCATTTCAAAAATCCAAGATTTAACAAGATATAACTTAGGAACCTTGATTAAACATGACACCACACGTGCATCAGAATGTGCTAAAAATGAACATAAAAACGAAATTTATATTATTCTAAAATTTTTAAAATTCGTAAGACAAATCGTGGATATCGATAGAATCTGACTATGAGAAATGGCTCGATTTAAAATCGTATTCATAAACTATGGAAGTAAACGAATAATGGACGTTTTTGAAACGCGGTTAAGTTAACGGTAAAATAGCGTATACGAGTAAAATAGGTGTAAAAGCCGAATGACTGTCTAATTTTGTGTGATTTCGTATTTACACCGTAATGAAAATAAATTGCACAATGCGGCGTGAAGAAAATTGCGCGTGTGTATTGAATAAGAAAGTGATGGGTCAAAAGTTAAATTCATACATTATCGTATATTATACGAACATTGAAACATAGATACAAATTGAAGTAAATACAAAAAAGGTAAAAACGATCGGTCAACGAACTTACGTATCGATTCGAGTTAATGGGAAACACTTCAGATACATCAATCAAAAAATATTTCTCCCAATAAAAGCAATAAGAATGGCGAACTTTAAACATTCGAAATAAAAAACCAATACGAATTCTGAATATGGCAAATATTCATTAGCACAATCCAAAAACGCAAACGTGACGAACCTTCGAATCGAAATCGACAAAACATACAATTCAAACTAAAAATCCAAGTTCAGAGAAAGAAAGAAAGTAGCAAAAACCGAAGCCAGCCACGGAGAAGAGGATACGATATTTGGAGAGAGCTGAAGAACGTGAGGATTTCCTATGGCGCGAAGAAAGTGGAGATTCGTCCAAATCCCGAGATCGTTATCATCGTCCGACCTTTCGCCGAAGAAGTCCTTTTTATTATTTTCACAGCTGAAAGGTCTCCTGTGTGTCAAGGTCGAGAAGAATACACGTGGCAATATCGAAACCATAACGTGTCGAATCGAAGTTCACGATCAGAAACGAATATGTTCTTATACAATTTGTATTTGCACTTGTCGTTTTTTTAAGGTCGAATTATTTAATTAATAATTAAATTGCATGCATAGCGAATTTTTCGCTATCGATAAAAAGTGCGCGAAAACCCCAAACCGAAAAAAAAGGCACGCGTACGAAATCAAAACCGCAAGACGTTATATTAGTAACGGTAAATTTTCACTATAACAAAATAAAACTAACGTCGATCCGTGACGATTTTTTTTTCCATTCTAACATCAGACAGAGTTGAGACAAACTCGTCCACGAATCGTTTATATTCGACGATAAAAAGAAACGCATTAAAAACGACCAATAAACGACCGAATAAAAAATCTATAAAACAAAAAAGACATTAAAACTGTCAAAATTTGCAACATCGTGCACAAACCGCAAGCGAGACAATGACAATATATCGAAAAAATAATCGAACTTTTTCCTCGTCAGATGAATGATAACTTTTCCAGACTAAATAAATACATTAGATTTATATAGAAAAAAACATAATTGCATTCAAATATAGAAACAGTAAACGTACAATACGAAAGCACAGCTACATTTTTACTCCAAATTAGTACTTCATATCAAATTCATACTTTTCAAAACTCGAAAGTTTTTTTCCACAAATCACATTTTTGAGTTTGTATGAAAAAACAAATGACCATCGAAAAGGCCAAGGATTATGCACAATGCCGAAATCGAGTAATGCACTGGAATCGCTTCCATGCACACTCATTTATTTGGCATCAAAATGATATAAATGAATTCGAAACGTGTGCCTTAATATATCATCAAATCACTCGACCTCCTAATACAAATAGGCACGTGCTCAACTTTGAACGTATTTTTCTCAAAATCACTTGTACCCTATAGCCATTTCAGTCGTCATATAAAATCTACTAATAAACCCACAACCCATTTACATATCAAAACACACAACAAATCATCAATCTCCCATTGAAGAGGAACGAATCCGCACAGCGCATTATTATCTCGTGCACAACTCTTCACGAATCTCGAGGATGCACCATCAGCATATAAGCATCGCAATCATCATCATCATCATCATCATCATCAGCGGTGTACCGAGAGCGGTCCGCTGGTCTCCGGAGGAATGTCGTCAAATCCTCGCGCAACAACCGGATCAATTAAACCGGTCATTGTCTGCGTTTTTAAAACACGCGTTTCGAACACACGCGAAACGATAACGCGCCGTCGAATTTTCTCGATCGTTATGAAATTTCGTTACCACGTTGTATTATAATTTATCTAGTCTGTTTATATATAAAAAAAAAGGTTGAAAATCGCTGATCGTGTTTGATTCGACGGTTATCCTTTCTATAGTATACATTTTGTAGCACGTGTGATATTTCTTCTATAGTATACTTATAAACATTGTCTAAATAAAAAATATATTTTTTCTCAATGTGGTATGTGATCATCAATTGAATCTACATTAACATAACTGCGTAACGATTTTATTTCCAGAATAAGAATGCATCATTTTTGTCTAATTCATACAAATAACTGATACGACATAAATTCCATTTTTCGTACAATACGAAAACTATCCAAAGAAAAGTTGTCTGTACTAAACAATGTATTACCCAATCCATAGTAGATTATGGAAAGTACGAAACATCCAAGTGACGAATATGACTTATTTACTCTATATTGCGAAATTTTCGATGCAAAGAACTGTTTGTTTAGTCCAAAAAAAAAAAAACCGGCGCCGGTTAGAGCTATAATAGTTGGCTTATCGCAAATATCACTCATCGTACACAAATCCGGACAAAAGGAACGATATCGTTCCCGGTACAAACATTCGTTCCGAATAAAAAAGATAAGCCTTAATTAAACAAATGCAGCGAAGAAATAATGCGCGTATCGAATTTTTTTTCGCGCGTGCAAATCGATTCATAGCACTGCAAATACGAAACTTATCCAAAAGCACACTACTGAATATATAATTTGACGTTATTTAGGACCGATATTTCGATCGTATATTAGCAATTAGTGATAAGAAAGTCAAATTCGAATTCAAACGAAAGATCGGAACTAGCAGATCATGAATAAAAAATTTAACTCATTTCACCTCTAAACACACGAGTTTAATCGAATACACACAAACCAAAAAGACAATACAGAACAATTGATATACGATTTCATCAGACACATCCTATCATCATCATTATCAAACTATACACACATCCAAAATCTATTCCACATCATCACATTTCAAACAAACACATTCAAATATCAATACTAGACGACAAAACGTAAAAAAAAAATCTTTCAATTTTTACATAACGGCACATCAAAGATACCGAAGTCTATCTTCCCATACTTTCTCTATAATGGCGCACAAAATACAAATCGATAATACGGATCGATGATTTCTCGATCGTTCGAGAAGATCTTCGATCTTTCGAGGATCGAGATCGAAATGGAACCGGAAACAGGTGGTCGTGTGAACGATCGAGAGTAAATTGTTGCATTCGTCAGCACTTAATTAATATGTAGTCTTATTTAAATATATAATAGCTCTAATTTGTGAGTGCGTCTGTTTATCTGTTTGTCCATGTAACGCTCCAAAACTACGTTGAAATATTTAACGAGTAGATTGCTTGTATTAGTTTTTGTATAATAATCCTAATAAAGATATGTCGAAATTTGAACTTGTGACGAATTTTAGATGAAATCGAGTTTGTATGAATCTAGCCATCTGCATCATGTCGACTTTAGTTTACACTCGGTAATGAGCTAAATAAAATCTTATTTAAAACAGTATAGAGTGCAAAATCGAGATATGCACTCGAATAAGATCAGATCGAACTTATCGGTTTCTATTTAAAAACTTGTGCAATTATATCAAACAATCAACACGTAGAATATCAACAAGCACTCGATTAGAATAAAATTTTACAATACATACTTATAGATAAGTACTAAACTATAGTGCCATCACACTAAACGAGTCATCAGTGCACTATAGCGTCACACCGGACACACAGACACACATCTACACATCATTTTCTACAATCTACCTTCACCAACCATATTTTTTTTACAAAAACCATCTCCAACTTTAACATGAGCGCAAGAGCCACATACACAATATACGAAATGATAAGACGCGCATCAGCACATTTCAATTACACACATTATTCGAAAGAGGCCAAAGGTTGTGAATCGATAAAACCATCGACTATACGAGACACACACAATAAATAATTAAATAGATAGAGATTTTCTATAACGAAACTGCGAGTTTTACAATTCTACAATTGCGTTTTTTTTTTGTATGAAATGGATTTTAATTAATTTGAAACGAAGCGTTTTCTATGTCTGATTGAATATGAATATAATTTAGTGTGAAATTATATTATCGTTCATGATTTAGCGGATGCATAGGTGGCTTATCAGTTAGTAGTCGGAGCTCGTTGATTCGTCATCGACCGCAAATTTTTAGAGGAAAGTCAATAGGTTCGCCATAATCAATAATAAACAGAATTCTTCATAATAAGCTTACTATTAGTATTAAGCAAGAGTTTATATTAAAATACGACCTTTCGAACCTAATTCGCAACACTGACCCGATCTAACAATAACTTCGAATCAAATCACTCCATTTAACTCCCGCTGAGAGCGAAAACCATACAAAACACACACACACAAACTCGTCAAAGACTAAACACGCGAAAATCGCTCGTTCGATCTACGCAGTGTGTTCCCAGCTCTAGACACACACACACCTGCCGTTCATTAGAAGACTTCAGAATCGAATTCAGTACAAAAACCAATAACACACACACGCACCGTATAAAAAGATATTCAAAGATAGAAATTAGCTTTGAATGAGAGCCAAAAGCGTTTCCGCAACGTGTTCCGAGACGAAAACGCGAAACGGGACAAAACGCACTCTCGATTCGATAACCAAATACGTCTAAAAAGTTTACAATTGTGCCCGATTGTGATTCTTTTATAGTTCGTAAAGATGCATGTATGTAAAAATGCTAATGTGGAAAAATTTGATTAGTTTAAAAGAAAAAAAAAAGGTCGAGTCGCTTTAGTGAACGAACACCTGCGCATAATATTGGAAAAACGAATGTGTATCTGTAGAAAAAAATTGAAGAATTTGACTCGTGAACTGAATTCGTTCGAAGCGAACCGTTAAAATTGCAATGCATATACGTATAATATAATCGCACTGACAAGTTTTCTTCGAAACTACGAAAAAATGCCAACATTCTACATACATAATTTCACCAAAACCTTCATAATTTACATGAAAATTGAATCGAATCATACAAACAAACGGAAAATTTCTCCAAGGAGACCGATTCATAAACGACCTGATAATAAAAGGAAGCTATCAATTCAATCGAAAACCGAATGGAGACAATCTGACCGAGCACTAGATGTTGTACATACATAAGTAAAAATAGAGAGAGATAGATATGTGTGTGGAATGAAAAGGAGGGGACAGAAAAACGCCATATTATTACGAGTTTCGAGGGGAAGTGAAATACATACGTAAGTGTGTATAAGCGAAAGCATTACGCACAAGCGGGTCACAACACGTCATCAGAATTGATGATTGCAGTAATTAATATTATAAAATAGTTGAAATATTTAAAAATTGATTGTATATGCAATTTAGAAATAGTGTACTTGAAACGGTTTAAGTATTGAAGAATGTGCTTTTTGGATAAAATTGAGGCTGGAATTATGAAGTGTATGAAAATCGATGTACGTGTTAATTAAAATTTGATAAATCAAACGATTCGTTTGTGCTTGTGAATACTAATAGCGCATTATACACATAGGCGTAAGAAATCTAACCGTTATTCGGGTTAATGATTTTCGTTATTTCGTACACGCGTAACGAAATCGCTATAACATCGAGATGTACAGAAGTAAAAATGCGTTATTTTGAGTATTTCCATTGTACGTATAAAATAATTGAAATTAATTGAAAATACTAGAAGCCGAGCGAAGTAAAAGTGTAAACGAGCAAATATTCAAAAAAATCCATATTCAAGGTTAAATAATTAAGGACTTGTTGAAAAACTATCAACTGAATTGAAATCGTTTATGATATTTTCAAAAGCAAACAAATGCACATATTCAAAGTCGATTTCTGAAATCAGCCGATTAAAATTTGTCCATTGGTTTATGGAGTCATTAAATATCTAGCTAAGTGTATGTGTGTCCGTGTAACGCTACAAAACTGCATTGATACATTCAACGGATCGATCGCTAACGATCTAAAATTATCTGAATAATCTTCAAACTACACGAATTCTATAAGATTTTCAAAACAACCACATTTTCAAACAGCGCTCCAAGTGATTACAACCAAAATACGATTCCAACCGAAACTCCTCACAACTACAAAACTATCACACCCAATCTACAAACTCAACAATGACACATCAAAAACGGCCAATTACATCAAAACACGATCATACACATATTCCATCGAAGAGAGCAAAACGGAGTAAGATGGCGTCTCCTTACGTACGTTATAATACATACGTACATGTGTTTTCGCTGCAACGCTTTCGTTCGGCGGTCGTATAATAAAAAACGACCGAAGATAAATACGAAAAAAAAAAACTACAGACACACATACAGACATATTTACACACATATAAGGAACATCTCACGAAGAGACAATACGCGCGCGATGAGCAAGACTAAAAAGACGCGCTCCACATACGCCTAATATCGACATACAAACAAACAAACAATACATTCTAACAATTAGAAGATTTTTTTTGAATCTTGACTTTTTTTTTTAGATTTTTATTAGTGAATTTTGCGTAATATAAGTTGAAAGATGCCGACGTTTGTTGATGTTCATATTATGTATTATCATGTTCATGTTTCATATACAAGCTAAAAATATACATTTTGGTTGAATTCGATGGATAAAATACATTTTTTGTAGAATCTGTCGAATTTTTTAAAACAGTTTTTTTTTGTAATACTATAAATTTATTGACTAGAATAGTGAGCACTGATATAATTTAAGGATAAAATGATAAAGCGTGGTCAGATATTTGACATAAATCTGAAACTAATATAAAATGACTAAGCTGATAAAATTTTAGTCTATTTACTAATAGAGTAACCATTAGAAATCATTCAATATAAATTAAATTTAAAATATTAGTAAAATTATGAAATCACTATAAGCAGATGACTAATACTTTAGTAAAAGTGTATGTTTACTGGTTTGATAGTAAATTAAATTGATTGAATTTTCAATTTATACACTGAAAAATAACTTGTCTTATTACGATTTTACTGATGATTTAAAAACATTAAATATAAATCGGGAGTGAATTTAAAATTTCACTAGATAAAAATAATAGTTTAAGAAAATATAAGTGTGATGATTTTTTTGACAGAATATCTGTCAAAAAGTAAAATTTCACAAAATAAAAATCATTTTATATTAGAAGCGTCTATTGAGTTTTGAATTTGAGATAAAAAATGTAAAAGAAATATTACCAAACGTAACAGAAAAATAAATATCTAAAATTATATATTCACTAGTGAATTCATAATTGTATATGAAACTCGTTTTAAATCATTTTCATAATAATCACTCAACAAAATTGACGATAAAATAATCAGATAAAAAATTTTCATGAAACACCGACAGAACAACTGTCAAAAATTACAAAATCACCAGCGAATTCATAATTTGATACGAAACGTCAACGAAATTGAAACACGCGAAAGATGCTTCCGCGGAAGCGTCTATTATTTACAAAATACTCGAATAATGATGAAAATAGTCGAAACGCGTCTTCGAAGGCGAATCGCGATCGTTTTCGAAGAGCGTACGCGACGACGACGAGGGGGAGGGAAGAGGGAGGAGACGCTAGCGACGCTTCGGCGACGCTAAGCGGGGCGGAGGCGCGTTGAGGTTATGAGGGGGCGGCGTGGCTCGGCTGCGGTCAAAGGAGCGATCTATGGATCCTCGGAGGCCATAGATCGCGAACCGAACGGGGGCGCAGGCTCGACGGGCCGGGGCGCGGGGGGCGGGGCGGGGGCCGGCACCGGCGTCTCACCTCCGACGCGGTACATGTTGGCCGCCATGTCGGCGGCGTCGCGCGGCGCGGCCGAGAGCGACAGCTTGGCGGTCGGGGCGCGGGGGCGCGGCCTCCGCGACTCGGGCTCCGAAAGGCGGGGGGCGAGGGGCTCAGGCGGCGCGCGGACGCCTGCCGCCGGCCGCCATCTTGTGCCGGCGGCCGGGCGAGACGCTAACCTCACCCGATACGGCCATGAGCGAAACGAGAACGCCGATCGGCTAACGAACGACGCTCCGAGGATTTCTTTCGATTTGTGTCGTTTTTTGAGTAAATTTTCACTTTTGAATCAGTAAAAATATTTATTTTTGAAATTGAGTATATATTTTCGCTTTTATTGCTTCGTCAAATTGAAAATTAAATTCAGACATCTTTCTGTTTCAGTTTGAAATCATAATCTCTATGAAATGTGAAAATTTTCGGTTAAGTTCAGCCTTTTTTATTTAATAGACTCAAAATAGATTTCAAATTTTTCATTCGCGGCAAAATTTAAAGTGCAAATTTCAAAGTCGGCTCTACACTCGACAAATATAAATATTTATTTAAAACCCTAAATTTTCGATATAATTTGAGCGTTGATAATAAATTATGATAGACGCTTCTAAATATTTCTATATTTTAAATTTAAACTCTGATTTTAGTATATCAAGTATGGTTTCTTATCTCATCAGATAAAAATTCACGATTTTTAATAAAACTTCATATTTTGAAAAATATAACTGAGCGTTTATTACTGACCGACAATAAATACATCGATGTAATTGAAAATATTCATAACGTAAACTGTAAATACATAGAATTTGATGATAAAAACAATTCACTGTGAACCAAACTTAACAATTAAAAAAATCATACATATTTCACTTTCACCGAAATATTTTCAATGAAATTCATTCCTTTACGCAAAATATTCACATTTCGTATGGATATCGACGAATTTAAGCATATTTAACTGAAAAAATTCAATATTCAAAAATTTGACAACTCGACATCGCCACGTAATCCGAACTGCGTTGGCGAGCCTGCGCGGTTGTCGCCCTGGCGTTTGACAGGAGCGGCGACGTGGCCGGCGAGTGCGGTTCGTCGTCGCCATGGCGACTTACGAGGAGTTCATCCAGCAGCAGGAGGAGCGGGACGGCGTGAGGTGCACGTGGAACGTGTGGGCGGCCGCGAGGGGCGACGCCGCGCGGCTCGTGGTGCCGCTGGCCGTGCTGTACGCGCCGGCGCGCTCCAGGCCCGACCTTCCGCCCCTACAGTACGCGCCCGTGCTCTGCGCCAGGCCCAATTGCAGGGCCGCACTCAGCCCCCACGCCCAGGTCGACTACAGGGCCAAGCTCTGGGTCTGCAACTTCTGCTTCCAGCGAAATCCGGTCAGTCCGCTTTTTGTACTCGCCTTCCTCGTTCTAGCCTCGACTCGTATAAAACATAGGTCAGAGTCGAATTCGGGTATGCATTGAATAGTCGAAGCGAGAAAGTAAAGAAATCAGAATTGATTATAATCAAATTTACATACCATACATACAATTGTATATGGTTTTTATAATTTTTTTTTGCTATTAAATAATCAATATTAGCACAATTTTCTATACATTATTTTGTAAAAGAAACAAAGAACACCTGTTCTTTTATTCTTTTAAATCCTACATTCAGTAATACGTTTATGTGTTGTATATCTAAACTAATTCTACCAAAGTATGCATATTAAAAATTCAATTAAAATTTTTCAGTTTCCACCTCAATATGGAGCCATTTCCGAACAACACCAACCTGCCGAGCTCATTCCCAACTTTGCCACCATCGAGTATATTCTTCCCAGGACACAAATCATGCCTCCGATATTCCTGTTGGTCGTCGACACTTGCCTGGACGAAGAAGAGCTCGGCGCTCTGAAAGATTCTTTGCAGATGTCGCTCAGTCTCATGCCTGGAAATGCACTCGTCGGTTTAATTACGTTCGGAAGAATGGTTCAAATTCATGAACTCGGTTCGTAATCTATTAAGCTATGTCTCATTGATTTAATGCGTGTTGTTAATCTTTTTTTTTCCACCTCAGGCATGGAAGGAATTTCCAAAAGCTATGTATTCAAAGGAACCAAAGACTTGTCAGCGAAACAAATACAAGAACAGCTAGGCGTCGGTCGCGTCAGTCAACCCGCCGTCCAACAACCGGGCAGAGGTCCTCAACCTGTGCCTACTCCGCAGCAGCCGGCTAATCGATTCTTGCAACCCGTTAAACAATGCGATATGGCTCTCACGGATATGATCGGTGAACTGGGTCGCGACCCGTGGCCGGTCGGCGTTGGAAAACGTCCTCTCAGATGCAGCGGAGTGGCTTTGAGCCTCGCCGTCGGACTATTGGAGATCGCCTACCCGAATACTGGCGCCAGAATCATGATGTTCGTCGGAGGTCCATGCTCTCAAGGTCCCGGTCAAGTAGTCAACGATGAATTGAAGCAACCCATCAGGTCGCATCATGATATACACAAAGACAATGCTAAATATATGAAGAAAGCTATTAAACATTACGATGCTTTGGCATTGAGATCTGCTACTAATGGACACGCTATTGACATATATTCGTGTGCTCTCGATCAAACCGGACTTTTGGAAATGAAGCAATGCTGCAATTCGACTGGGTAAGAATTATTTTGAACTCAATCAATAAATTAGGCTATAGAAGAAGAAACAACTACTAATATAATTTCCTCATATACTTAACAATTATATCTTATTTTATTCAGAGGCCACATGGTAATGGGTGACTCGTTCAATTCATCTTTATTCAAGCAAACATTCCAAAGAGTGTTCGCCAAAGATGAAAAAGATGATTATAAAATGGCATTTAATGGAGTATTGGAAGTGAAATGCTCACGAGAACTTAAAGGTATTAAATGTGCAACACTCATAAATTCTCGCATTCAGTATATTAATTCAGTTTTATTTTAGTATCTGGAGGTATTGGCTCTTGTGTATCATTGAATGTAAAAGGTCCTTGCGTTTCCGATCAAGAAATGGGCATGGGAAATACTTGTCAATGGAAGATATGTACGTTCAATCCGAATTCTACAATCGCCCTATTCTTTGAGGTACATTTTTATCTATAACTCAATATATTGCCTGATACTTTTTTATTAATTATTTAAATAAATATTAGGTAGTGAATCAACAATCTACACCTGTGCCACAAGGTGGAAGAGGCTACATTCAATTTATAACCAATTATCAACATTCTAGTGGTCAAAAGCGAATTCGTGTAACAACAATAGCCCGAAAGTAAATACATTTTTTTCAAATTTATCTCATTGTCGGCATAATTTCATATTTATGTTAATAAATAATTTATAGTTGGGGTGATGCTACGGTCAACTTACATCACATTAGTGCCGGATTTGATCAAGAGGCTGCTGCTGTTGTTATGGCTCGCTTAGTTGTGTACAGAGCTGAGCAAGAAGATGGACCTGATGTTTTACGATGGGTTGATAGAATGTTGATTCGATTGGTATTAAATTTAACCATTTTTCGTCTTTACATTTCTCATGTATTTTTCAAATTTTAAAACATAACTTGATTTTTTAATTTCAGTGCCAGAAATTCGGCGAATACGCTAAAGATGATCCAAATAGTTTCCGCCTTTCAGAAAACTTCAGTTTATATCCCCAATTCATGTATCATCTTAGGAGGTCTCAATTTTTACAAGTTTTCAATAACTCACCTGATGAAACTAGTTTTTACAGGTACATAACCAATATTTCTGATGTTTGATCCTTACAACATTGTCTTATAAACAATTCTTATTAAATGGTGAATTTTCGCAGACATATGCTCATGCGTGAAGATCTAACTCAATCCCTCATCATGATCCAGCCAATATTATATGCGTACAGTTTCAATGGTCCTCCAGAACCAGTCTTACTTGATACGAGTTCTATACAACCCGATCGAATACTTTTGATGGATACATTCTTCCAAATTTTGATTTTCCATGGAGAGGTAATGATTTTATTTGAATATTAATTCTTATATATGAACAATAAACTGATTCTCCATATGTTATTTACAGACTATCGCACAATGGAGAGCCTTGCGCTATCAAGACATGCCAGAGTACGAGAGCTTTAAGCAGCTTCTACAAGCTCCTGTAGATGATGCTCAAGAAATTTTACAATCTCGTTTCCCTATGCCTCGATATATAGACACGGAACAGGGTGGTTCTCAGGTAATGATCTTTTTTCACACATAGATTAAATGCAAGCCTTTTAATCGTCAGTTAGCAGCTTGATTGTCACTTGTGACATTGTTAATTCTGCAAAATTGACATCCATGAACTATGGATTTAACTGGTAACTGATGATTAAACGACCAGAATAAAGTTTAATCATGATAGGATAAACGTTTGATTTCATTTACTTCTATTTTCAGGCTCGTTTCCTTCTTTCTAAAGTAAATCCATCTCAAACACATAATAACATGTATGCCTATGGAGGGGTAAGTTAATGAAATTTGAATTAAAACATTTTGAATAAGTGTAAATTAGAAAAGTTTTGATCACTATATGTTTCATTATATTAAATGTGCATTATTTAATCGTTATGGTATTCGTTAGTTTAACTATACATTTATGCTTAAAACTATGATGGTGATACATATCAAGATATCAACAAATTATATGTATATGATTGCCGTCTTAAAAAAAAATCAAACAAAACATCGAATATTTTAAAACAATAGTCAAGTCATTTTTAAAAAACAAGGTCAAATGAAACATTTTTGTAAATCAATGTCCTCAAGGCTAACGGATACTATTACGTATATTTCATTTACATATTATAATTGAAAATATTTTTATTGCGCATGATGTTTTAACTGAATGCCATTTAATGATTGATGTTTTTGCTTGTTTGCAAGATTTTTAGTATCACTTTTTGATTTGCTTCATTGTTCCCTTTTTTTATGCATTGATTTATTTTGACGATTTTTTTAAAAGTTTTATTTTATTTTATTTTTCTATGATGCTGTTACGACCAGATGATGCCAGTTCCAAGTGCGGTAGTGTTTCCTTTTATTTTATCTAGAATATTATTTATATTTGCTTTTTTTAATTATTACATTAGCCGGGTTTTATTAGGTTCATTTCAGGTTAAGGAAGCAGTATTTTTTTCATTAACCGATTAATAATCCTATTTAATTCTACACTAACTGTAGCATTAACATTTTTTTTTTGCTTTGTCATTAAATTCATCTAATATAACTTCAATATTGCACATTAATAACTTTATTTACCAGTATCTTAGATGAATTCAGTTTGATTTCTAATTTTGATCTTTAACAATTTGTTTTTTTTAAATTAACTTCATCTTTTTATACTCGTGAATTTTATTTATTCAACCACATTTTTGTATTTTCAGGATGGAGGTGCACCTGTATTGACTGATGATGTTTCTTTACAAGTCTTCATGGAGCACTTGAAGAAATTGGCTGTTTCCTCCACAGCTTGAATATAGAAAATATTTTTTTTTATTCCATATTTTATATTAAAAAAAAGCTATTTTATGTTATTTTATTTAATTTAAATCTATTTGTGTGAGTTACATCTTTGTGAATGTTTGAATTATAGTGGACAAATGAAAAAAAGGCAGTATTGTTAATTTTTTTTTAATACTAATTTTGTATTTTTGATCATAAAGCAATTGACTTTATGTTAAATTTAGAGAATTGTACAGAAACTCTTTTGCATAAACATAAATTCAATAAAAAAATATATATATACAGAATATTAACTATATATTATTTCTGAAAAACTGAATTATAAATTTAAAACTCACGTACATAAAATTGGTAACTCATTGAATTGAAAAATCATTAAGATTTTAAAACATTTTACCAAATAAAGATCTATTTCAATTGAGAGATTTGGTAACTCTGGAATGGCAAATTTTATATGTAATTATTTCGATAGCATACTCATATTTAAAATCAAAATAAATAAAAGAAAAACTAATTAATAAGATACATTAATTTAACACCCTCAATATTCTTTCCTTGAAAGATGATTTTTAAAAGCTTAATTTAATTATAAAAATATATCCAAACATCACACCAATCACTGGAATAACCTATATTCTTCTTCTCTATCATTCGTTTTAACAAAATGAAGAATGTTGAAAATTGCATTCGGCAAGAAATCAATACACTAGTGTTAGTAATTAACATTTAACAATACTTGAATTAAAATATTTGACTTATAAATAAATTTCAATTTAAGAATCGAATGGACATTTTTTGTTCGACATCTGTCCTTTCGAGTGCTCTACAGAACTCTTCGAATGAAATCATCTGATCGTTGTTGGTATCAGCTTCCAATATCGTACGTTCTGCAATGCTTGATAGCTGTTCTTCACTGGAACATAAAATATATTAATACTTGGGATACAATTAAATTAATTTACAAATTCAAATTCTTTATTACCTAATGTTAGCTCCAACCATCATATGCAGAATAGCCAACAGCTCATCGCGTGATATCATATCATCATTGTCAAGATCATACATTTTAAATGCAACTGTAAAACAATAGTTTTAAATAAATCATCAGAATTTTTAAAATGTATAAGCTGAGAAAAAAACTTACATTTCAATTTCTCCTCCCGATTGTTGAGTTTGTTATCCTTATTCGTTTTAATTGGCCTGAAATGAGCCAGAACTTGCATGAATTGCAAGAAGTTCACTCTGTCATCATGACTTCCATCGAAGAATGCATGAACAATACGATCACCAAGCGGATTTATGGCTAGCTCTGGAATCCTCAAGAAATCTTCTCGTGACAGAGTGCCACAGTCACCTCGATCCAATGATGTAAAACGAGAGTAAAGCCTCTCAATTTGATTTGGAGTGACTAAAAATTTGAGATCGATAAAATACACTTTGAATATTACTAGTCTTATTATACTGAAAATATGTTCTTTCCAAAATATTACAGAATACTATTTCAAAAGTAAGTTCTAAGATGATTTCAAGAATATTTTCGATCTTATACCAAAAATAAATCCCATTTCAAATTAAAACCTTCTGAAAATAATCTAAAGTTTGTTTTTATTCAAAAAGTTTTCAATTTTATTTTATTTCAATTTAAAGTAGTAATAAATTAACTTTGACAAACGCATAAGATATAATTTCACATCTTTCTGACAAAAATATAAGCCCTATCCGAAAAATAAACCTTTGCTCGTTTTCATTTATACAATGCTCGGGGTTTTATTTTCTCAAAAATACAATTTATGGAAAAATGCTACAAATATAAATTTAATCCAAATTAAGTCAATAAACGACAGATAGCCTCCATAAGATAAAAACGCATACAACATTGAGATTAGATATAATTACACTTACGAAGGTTTGTTTATGATAATATATGCAACCTACTTGTATGAATCGGCATACATACATTGAATAAAAATTTCTATCAATTTATATAATAAAACTAGTATACAATACTATCCAATAGAATTTAACGATCATATTTTCGAGACGTACGAAACCAGTTATGTGATGACCTCGGTTATATTGCTAATTATACGCGAGATGAAATTATTTGAAATTTAATGAACGGAAATTATTTTCAAGAAATTAATTGATATAAATGAACTATTGTAGTGAATCAGATGAAATAATCACATCCAGTTTCTTCTTGGATCTGAGCGATTTCTTCCTCGCGAAGAAGTAAAGATGATTTATTGCCCATCTTGAAATTCAGCAACACTGACAACTCGAACGGAAGACGTCACGAGACTGACACTGGTGCCACTACCGAACTGTCAGCTGGATATGCACTGCTACCAACTGTTGTTTTGTTATTGGAAAGAAATTTTCCATAAAAAAGGGTGTACTTGGGACACTTGTATCATATGAAAGATTTGTAACCTTTCGAATGAGAATCGGGCCACATGATCGATGATAGGGAACTTTTAACACGCTGTGGGGGACCGGTAGCTATTGCCTTCGAGTTACTGATGGTCCATAGTGTGTTATCATAAGACAAGAACTAAATACAATTGTCACAATCAGTACTATGTATAGGTTACAGAAATTATAAACAACTGGAAACAGATACTATTTAAAATATTTTATTTGTAAATATACAATAGTAATTACATACATAAATATATCACATATCTATAAATTCAGGGGTTCTTTGGCTTAATAAATGGTGTTTGAAAAAAATAATGTTGAGTTTTCAAGTATTAGGGGAACTGAGGAACATGCAGTCTACAGGAGTAATGCTGCTATCGTCTCGACACACAAGAGACGAAATATTTAGCGTACATCCGCTGCAGCAAAAGCTGTATAATCTAGATGGAAATCAGTTTTTAAATACAAGAGACCAGTATCTTATGCAGCGCAAAACAAAATCGAAGAAAAGCCCCAAAGGCTGGAAACGCATATATCACGAATCTCTTCGTCTTAATTTCCAATTTAAGCGCAACACATTGGTGTTGATCATCGATTGCGATGATTAGTTGATTTAATTGTCATATTTCGCACTATCAAATACGAAATGTATCTAATCAACGACAAAAGACAATTCAGAAAGATTTCATCTGGAATATTATTACTAATGAAAAATGCATTGAAAGTGTTGAAACTACTGCACTAACTAACTACTCAATGGACGACAGGCCGGGTGGATGGCATATCTCACAACGTGGTGGAAGTCAGTGGCATCCCGAGATATGTCCTCGATTTACGAAGAGCTTCCGACACGGAAAAGTCGCTGCCTGAAATTGACTTCCCATGGCCTACATCCGAAGAAGAACAGCAGGCAGAGGAGATGCCAGCGAAGGCTATATATTCCCCAGCGCGGGCGGTTATTGGTCTCTTCCGCCCTTATTACTGAACGAGACTGACATGTCACCCACCACAGTAGTAAACCACAGAAAATATGTGGCTGTGAAAATAAATGGAATAGGAGCAAGATTGCGAATCGACACAGCGTCGGACATCTCAATCATCTCCATGGACACATACAATATCATCGGTGACCCGGAGGTAAAGGAAACAAGTTTCAGAGTGAACTGAAGTGAGAATTTTTGGCCGAAATAGAATTAAGAGGGATGCAGAAACAAGCCACAGTTTATGTTACAAATGTACCAAATTTGAACCTGTGGGGACACAGACGAATTGACTAACATTTAATTGATTATTATATTAAATATATTTCGAAAAACATTTTGACAATCTAATTAATATTTAGTAGATCAGTAAGTAGAATAATATGCATTGGTTGCACAATCATCAAATGGAAAGAGAAGATCAGAGGAGGTAGCAACAAAAGTTAAACAACTCATTGACCCATCGAAAATGGGTTTAAAATTAGACTCAATTAGAAACACCACAGGGGGAAGAGTGGTAATAAAATGCAAAGATAAAAAATCTATTGAAAAAATAGTGTCAAAAGTAAGGCAGAATTCAAGCGGTGTCACAATCAAAAGCCCTGAACCTTTAAAGGCAATAGTTGCCATAAATGGAGTGGAAGAAGAAGACTGTAAAGAGGACCTATTGGAAAGAATTTATGCGCAAAACCCAGGTTTGACCTCGCTAAAAACGAAAACGTTGGATATAAATGGCGAACCAATTAAGATAGTCAGATTTGCGAAAATGGGCATGAACAAGAGAATTAGAAGAGTATTCCTCGTGGTTAACGCTGAGGCAAGAAAGAGACTCGGCAAAATGAAATTTCTGTATGTTGGTGTGAGAGCATGCTAGGGAGGGAACGGGGTTCTCAACCATGGGACAGTGCGCACACGCACGGTCAGCGAGCGCCGGACCGTCTCGGTGTAGTGACGTGTCATCACAAGCTATTTCGGCATGGCGGACATCAAAATCGTCGATGTACTGGAGCGTTTCGACGGCACGGGGTGCGTCGAGGAATGGCTGCAGAGATTCGAGATCTTGTGCGGCATCAAGGCCGTGAAGGCGGAAGATCGCGCTTCGCTCATGGCGATGTTCCTAACGGGACCGGCGATGACGAGGTTTGCCGCGCTCGACGAGACTCAGCGGAGAAGCGTCGACGAAATCAAAACGGCATTGAGAGGGACGCTCGGGATGACACCACTCCGAGCGTACGAAGAACTGGTGGCCCGAAGATGCCGCCCTGACGAGCGCCCAGAGGTCTTTCTCATGGACGTGAAGAGACTCGCTACATTGGCGGGCGGCATGAACGACGCCATGTTAAAAAGCGTGTTCGTGGTCGGACTTCCCACCGAAGTGTCGCGACTATTGAGGACGGAGACGACGACGGACCTGAGCATCTTGGTGGCGAAAGCGACGGCGCTAATGGAGGATAAGCGGCCGCGGGAAACGGTAGCTGTCGCATTTACGAAACCGAAGGCGACGCGGGAAAAGCCTAAGATGGCCTGTTTCAAGTGCGGCGGGCCGCACATGGCGCGCTTCTGCAATGCACCGAGCGAATCCGAAGGCATCCAATGCTGGCGATGCGGGAAGCGCGGCCACGTGGCAAAGAAATGCCCCGTGGCGGGAAACGGAGCCCGAGAGGCTGCTACGCCGGTGGCCTCTCAGTAGGAAAAGGCGTTCGCGGAGTAATGGCGCTTCCTTTCGTCGAAGTCTTCGTCGGAAAGCGGCGCGTGCGGGCGCTCGTGGATTCGGGCTGCTCGCGAAGTGTCATCCGTCCGAATCTGTGCCATCCGAACGGTATGACGAGTGAGGCGAAGATCACCGTGTCCATGGTGAATGGGGCAAGCGTGATGAGCGCCGGCGAGGCACGTGTTGACGTCCACGTGTTAGGACGTCATGTTGAGCTAGACTGCATTGTGTTGGAGGATTTGTTCGCGGGCGCGGACATGATTCTGGGCATGGACGCCATCTCAGCCTTGGAAGGTGTCGTGGTGACTGCGAGCGGCGTGGACGTCGTCGCGGAACGGAAGAGTGTGCCCTTCCACTGCAGCGAAGTCGTCGCTGTGACGGAGTGTAAGCGGAAAGCTACATTCATCGAAGACGAGGACTTCAGTGCCGAGTTTGATGGGAAGACCTGGACCGTTCGGTGGCATTGGAGGGGTGTTGAGCCTCAGTTAAGAAATCACAAACCACACTACGCCAGCTTCGATCGAATCGAGTCGAAGGAAAAAGTCAACGAGCAAATCAACAGCTGGATCGAGAAGGGCTGGTTGGTCGAGAGACCCTCGATGTCTGGAGGTATTCTGCCACTGATGGCCGTAGTACAGCCGACGAAAAATAAGGTACGACCCGTACTTGACTACCGAGAATTAAATGACCATATCAAGTGCGGACCGGGCTATGAAGCAACAGCATGCGATGGGGCAATCAGAAGATGGCGTAGAATCGAGGGTCCAGCAAAAGTGATCGACCTAAAAGACGCCTATCTTCAAATCGCGGTAGCCGAAGACTTATGGCCGTATCAACAGGTCATATACGACGGAAAGCCATACAATTTGACCCGCCTAGGTTTTGGCCTTAGTTCAGCGCCAAAGATAATGTGTAGAATTTTGGAGTTCGTGCTGAACCAAGACGAGAAAATAAAATGTGCTGCAGATCCTTACATGGACGATATACTAGTTGACGAACGAATTGCAACAGCAGAGGAGGTGCGAATACACCTCAAAAAGTACGGGCTCGAGACAAAAGACCCGATAAACCTGGAGGGTCAGAAGATCCTCGGTCTGAGGATAAACAGAAACACCAATGGAGTGCTGATGTTTGCTCGAGGCGCGGAACTGCCAGGACAACCAGAAAAAGAGCTCTCAAGAAGAGAATTATTTTCCATATGTGGAAAACTAATTGGCCACTATCCGATTTGCAGCTGGCTCCGCGTGGCATGCAGCTTCCTCAAGCGAGAAGCCCAAGGAAGATCCAGTAGGGACCAAAGCTATGGACATACTGACGGAAATTCAACGGCGGGTCGAAGCGGACGATCCAGTGAAAGGTCAGTGGACCGTACCCTGCACGAAGACTGGCAGGATCTGGTGCGACGCCAGCACACTGGCAATGGGTGCTGTAGTCGAGATTAATGGCCGGACAGTGGAAGACGCGTCATGGCTACGGAAACGCGACGATGTAGGGCACATAAACGTGGCAGAGCTAGATGCAGTGATGAAAGGACTAAATATGGCTTTGCGGTGGGGACTAAAAAACATTCAAATTTTGTGTGATTCGGCCACAGTGGTGAGTTGGGTGCGCTCCGCTTTGCTCGGGAGCTGTAGAGTCAAAGTGTCGGGGATGACAGAAATGTTAGTGAGACGAAGACTTTCTCTCCTTTTAGAAGTTATTACAGAGTTCAATTTGACAGTGACAATAAATTATGTTGAGTCTTGTAAGAACAAGGCTGATGTGCTAACGCGAGTGCCGAGAGGATGATGGAAGGAGAGACCTCAGGAAGCGTGCAACCTGACAGTCACCGAGCTCCACGAAATGCACCATTTTGGAGCAGATCGCAGCTTCCGTTTGGCGAAATTAGTAGACAACCAAATCCAGCGCAATGAAGTAAACGAATGCGTAAAAGCATGTCTCAAATGCAGGACGATTGACCCAGCTCCGTCACGACACGACGAAGGTGAATTGAGCGTGAACAAGGTGTGGACCAGGGTAGCAATCGACACAACTCATTATGACGGCCGCACATATTTCACACTTGTTGACTGTGGCCCCGGACGATTCGCCATCTGGCGGGAAATTCGGGTAGAAGAAGCGGAAGAGGTGGTCAGACATCTGGACCAAATCTTCCGAGAAAGAGGACCACCGGACGAGATTCTCGCTGACAATTCAACCACATTCCGTTCCCAACAGGTCGCCCAGTTTTTACTTTCGCCCAGTTTTTAATAGAAGTCCCCCTTACACTCAGTCACAGATATCGGCAGGATGGCGACTCCATCCGGTTACACACACTTCATGGGAGTCGAGCGTCTAACACGTGACAACTATGTCACGTGGAAGATCCAAGCGAAGGCGTTTCTGAAAGAGGAAAACCTATGGAGCTACGTCAGCGGCACCACGACCAAACCAGAGGCCGACGATATCGAGTTCAGCAAGTGGAGCTCAATGGACACGAAGGCAAAGTGCGACATCATCCTTACCACCAGCCCCTCACAGCTGAGACACTTGAAGGGATGCGAAACTGCCAGAGACATGTGGAAAAAGCTAGAAGCCACGTTTACGGCGAAGGGGACCGCCAAGAAAGCCACACTCCTCAAGAAATTAACACCTCTGAGGAAGAAGGAGTCCGACAACGTGGAAGACTCTTTCGAAACGGTGGATGAACAAGGGTCGAAGGAAGATCAAACGAATGATCAGGGTGTAATGGAAGACACACCCACGGTTGAACCTAGTGGACATTTGTAGAATGATAGTGAAGCAAACGCTACGGATCAAATCGAAAACACTGTGGTGATGATGGATCCTGAACGTCGACGGACCATCGTTGCAGCTGAGCAAAATAAATTACAGCCAGTGAAGGTGCATGAAGCCCATTCTTTAAGTGAAGGCATAAGTGACCAGAAGACAGCACCAAAGGCAATCAATGATGATTGTACATATTTCGCGACCACGAAATATTGTGAACTACAAAGTTTCCAAGATACGTTAGAAACGAAAAGGGTGGCGTTCGAAGAGATAAAGAAAAGAAGAGAAGAACTGCATAAATGGCAGAGAAAACGTCGCAAAGGATCTACATGGAGATCCAGCGAGTCTAATTGTAAGGACAGACCATCCAAGCAAAAGGCAAGACTAGTTGCCCATGGCTTCTCACAACAGCCAGGGATTGACTATAGCGAGACCTACATTCCAACTACAAAACTTAAATCTAAAAGAGTTAGAAGACGGAAGTTCGAAAAGGTCAGAAAACTGCACTCTGTAAAATGCAGAAAGATGAATGCTAAATTCATCAGAAAAGTAAAGTTTGAGAAACTTAGCAAACTGAAACTTAAAATAGTCAAAAGACCAAAGTCTGAGGACGTCGGAAAATTGAAGCGTGATAACGCGTCACATTCAGAATCCAAAGGAGGAGAAGGCGACCACTTCACAGAGGAAAGTAGAAATAGTCGCACAGCAGCTGAAGACTATATCATGGATGCAGCTGAAGACATCATGGAAGCGGCTGGAGATAATGCCGTGGATACAGCTGAAGCAGTCAACACTGCGAATTACATACGAAATAGATGTCCGTCAAAACCATTAAATGGAAAAACACCATTTGAAGTATACAATAAAAGAAAACCGAACGTTAAATACTTTAGAGAGTTTGGTTGCAGAGTGTTCGCTAAAGACAACACTCCCGGAAAGGGAAAATTGGCACCCAGGTCCAAAAAGGGTATCCTAGTCGGGTACTCCGAAGAGTCAAAAGCGTACAGAGTTTGGCTTGAAGATGAAAAAAGAGTGATAATCAGTAGAGACGTTAGATTTCTAGAAGGCAAACGAGAAATCCAAACTGACACTCGGTATGAACCCGAACCCGCCACACCGGAACCGACACTAGAGAATGTTCATACCACAGAGGAAGAAAACCGCCCAGTAGAAACTGAAAGCCATGACACTGAGGAAAGTGAGAGTGATCAATCCGAGACAGAAGAGGCCGATGCTGATATCGAGCCCGAGACTGAACAAACTCTAGAACACGAAACCAGAAGATCCAGACAACCGCCGAACTGGTTAAAGAATTATGATATGACATATGTGTGCAGCGAAAGCGATGATCGCAAAGATTATTGGAGAAAGGGGGAGGACACCTTTGCAGCTGTCCTACACGCTGAAGAAAGTTATCGGACTTAATGAACGTACCGACAACACAGAACTCAAGTAAATGTCACAATAGGAAGCTGATAAATACATAACATGAGATTGACTAATGTGAATTGTGTGAATTATAGAAATAAGGTCATGCACCAGAAGCTTGGTTGTGATGAGCTTCTAGAACTCTTTTGATAGAACACAGATTTTAATTTTAGAAATTAGATTTTGTATTCATTAGTCCTGTATGTGCTTTTCTTAATCATGTTATAGTTTTGATTGTATATGCTTAGAGTTAACTCATGTAAAACTTAAGTTTTAGAAACCCCCTAGATAACAAAAGGATTTTTTGTTTGTTATGTATGAAAACTGCAATCGCAATATATTTTATTTGATTTAAATTGATCTTGTGAAATAGTCTGTATAGACATATGTTTAAATGTTTGGAACGAAATACTTGTATGAAATATGGTACAGAAATGCTAATTCTGTGAGAAATTGTCTAAAGTCAAGCCAGGAGGAATTATTGGTTTAGAATAATTTTTAGACAGAGTAACATTCTTTCAATTATTGAAATTGAGGTAATTCACCTCATATATGTTTTAAATAGTGTATTTGATTTAAGTTGACATCATACACATGTTTTGTATGTTCAAATGCTCAGTATAAGGGAAGTGTTAATCCTGCTTATATTTGCCCGAAATTAATTCAAGAGAATTATTGTTTTGGGAACACTCAGACAAAGTAAAGTCATCCGGTTATGAAATTGAAGCAAACGATTTTATATGTGTTCGTACATTGAGTTTTGACTTATCGTTAGTAGAAGTGTTTGTATGTTAAATGTTTACTGTGTAAGAATATGTAAAGAGAATTGAGTCTCAAGGAATACGATTTGAAGAGGAAATCATGAATATGACTAATATATGTCATGAATGAGTAGTTGAAACTTTCTATGTGTTTAATTGTAAAGAAATTTTTTGGAAAAATATCTTGATTTCCCATATGTGTACAGTAGTAAATATGTACAATATGTCCAATTGTGATGGATGGAAATAGTTAAGTAAATGCAAAACTTGATTTAAATATGTTTTTGTAACTTGAATTTGATTTCCTACATGTAAAATTTGTTTTTGATTTAAGAATCATTTTTTGTATCCTGATTCAATTTCTCGGTCAGAGTTAAGAGTTAAAAAGGTGTTTGTTTTACTCTAGAAAGATGTTAATTTTTATGTGTTCAGAACTTGTGTTTATCTGAAATATGCATTTGTATCTTTAAGATTTAATTTCAAATATGCTCCTACAGTATTTGATTTAAAAATGTATTGGTATTGTACATGAACATGATTTTGAATATTTGTATGAAGCTCGCATGATTCACTGAAATGTTTTAAATGTCTATTGAATCTTGGTTTTTATGTGTAATTTATAACTTGATGTCTGATTACTTGAATTCACTCCATTATCTGAATTGTATTACCCTTCTATGTGTTTGTATGTGTAACGAGACTCGAAATGTCACGGTACCAGGAGTGAGTGGGGGTGTTAGAAAGTATGTACTACACTCCCGGTTAGTGTGTAGGTTAGCTTAAGTATCCATCATGTTGTATGCACTGTATTATGAATAAACTGTTACTGTTTGTTTGACGCTCAAACTAGCGACACGCATTTTCTTCATCCGCAAAACCTCGTACCATCCGTACAAGAACACCGGCTATCACTGCTAGCGCTGAGTTAGACGCAGTACGATAGGACCTGGCTAACAACATCAGCGGAGCACGCTGGCCTCGGTGAAGCGCAAGGCGAACAACTCCGGTGATTTTATTCCTCCATAAGGAGGACGAGTATGATACAATTTGTACAAAAATGGCCATATACAAACATTTGAGATGCGTAAACCGCAGACCCCAGTTTGCGTCTGCCAAACGTGATACGAAATGAAATGATTTTAAAGATTTATTAACAATATAATCTATGTGGTTTCGAAATGACCTAAGACCGTTAGACAACACCACTTCCAAATAGGTTGTACAAGGAACGTAAGGGATGGAGAAACCGTGAAAATTTAGGATAGGAGGTTGACGCATTCTCCCTTTAAGGAAAATGGAAACAGTTTTTTCTGGGGAGAAGGATAGTTTGGAGAATTTACTCCATTTGCTGAGGATCTCCAGAGCCGACTCCGATTTAGAAGAAATACTGTCTCCGCTATTTGCTTCCACAACTAATGTTATGTCATCAGCATGGAAAGTAGTACAATGGAACTTACATAGATCAAGAATTGCTACTGAGGCTATAGTGGAGAACAGACGAGGTTTCTCGATTGCTTTGGTCCAGGAGCCTTATGTAGGGGGGGGGGGGGAAGGTCGGTAGAATTAGGGGATACCAGGGCGTGGAAATATTTCAAGTGGAAGGAACAATTGAGGCTCCGACAAAAGCAGCTGCCTTTGTATTCGATGAGAGATTGGTAGCTGTCTTACGGAGAGATATTTCTGTCACTAATTGTGTTTTTGGAAAGTTCAACAAACTACATTGCAGCCATCGGTGTGCATCCACCCGCTTTTTGGAAGCAGGATCCAAAAAACTGGTTCGAGCTAGTGGCTGCAAAGATCGTACAGGAGTCTACCAGATTTCTGAAGGTGGTCTCAACACTAGACCACTCTAGCCTTCGAGGACTTGACTTGGTGGCGTTGCGGTACAGTGATACACCGTATACAGATTTGAAAAAGGAGCTGATTCTAAGATTCGGCATTTCAACAAAAGCGAAACTCGCCCAACTTCTGGCGGGGGTACAGCTTGCCAATCGTCCCCCGACAGACTCCTTGCGACAAATCAGGAGTCTGGCGGGAAGTGCTGCAACTGACAATGCTGAGGGCTGCATTCACAGCAGATGCCGACCTCAGTAAGACAAATTCTGGTGTCATCTACAGCAACATTGAATGAATTGGCTGTGGAAGCAGGTAAAACCATGGAAGTATCTGCAGCAAATTTCTCAGTCTATTCCATTGATAACACCAATCACAAATTTTTCTTCCTTGACTTCCAATATTGATAAATCTTCACCTTCTCCACAGTCGTCGATTAGATTTTCTTCAATTTTCATTTTATCTACGTTTTCGGTCCAATAACATTATTTTCATATAACAGCACTGATGTGATGTCTGTCGACATTAACTATCTACTAACATAATATACGATTAGTGTGATCTTTCATATAATAGTGCTAACCTGTGTCTGTTTATCTTACCTGACGCTGTAAAATGTCGCAACTAAATGTGAACGCTTCATACAGATAACGAGCCAATTTGACGACCGGCTTCTCATTTTTCAAAAAAGCACGTGTCGAACTGACAACAATAAACGAAAATTGGTGTATGGAATGGAATGTTTTGTGTTGGCCACAAGTTGCCTAGCTTCGACCATAGCCGATGTTTCATGAGATAAGTAGGTATGGTTGTTAGGAGCGACTTGATCTCTCCTTTTGTTTTTCCCTTCTAATTATGAAAAAATCGTGCTTTCGAAATAACAGTGTCTATACACTTGAAATAAAATTGAGTTTACTTAAACAGTATTTTCTGAAAATACGATTTTCCAAAAGGGAGTTATAAGTAAAATACAAAAGGGAGTATCAAGTCTCCCATACGGATAAAGTATCTCCATATTCCCCTAGCTATGTTACTATCTGCCTACATTTATTGAATTTGTTTATACATGGTTGCTTAGATTTTATTGTTTACATAGTTACTACACATTTTTCAGTATTAATTATGTCTTCTGAAAATTTGATTTCTCACAAATTAACAGCTGCTATAAATGATGATACATATACAGAAATTTTTAATAAGAAAATTATTAAATCTGAAATCAACGCGAGAAGTTTAAATAATGTGGTTCATGAATTAGGAATCATACCTTTATCGTGGCCCATCGTATTGGAACCTGAATTTGAAGGAAGGACATGTTTTCCTGAATCGTATTACAAGAACACCAGCAAAGAAAAATTACTTTTGATGTACGCAGAAAACTTTCGGCAACAATTCATTCTGAAGTTTACCGATCAACAACCGATATTATTGCAAGCTCACAATGAATGCGGAGTTCATGTATTTTTTTTTTAATCTTCTTGATAGAAACGCATAATTGTAGCATATATTCAATTCTTATCAATATAACAAAAAGATACGCTAAATATGTTTTTGATTATTTACAAAAATATGTATTTTTTTATTAGAAAATGGTTTGCACTACCTTGAGACCGACTCGAATTTCATTTCCAGAGTTATTAAAATGGCAAGGATGTTCAGCACTCGTAGCAGATTATTTAAATTACGAGGCTCTATTGAAACCAACTATGCTAGTAAGTGCAATATCTTTTGTTTTTTGTAACTCATTAAGCATTAATTTCACTATGTACCTAGATCTAATTACCCATTTGAATGCAATTCTTTCTCTACCAATGTAATGCAATGTAGGTAGGTACCTAGGTACATTTTATCACTGCCTTGAAACTGAAATAGAAACTTAATCAGAAATGATATAAAACAATAGACAAAATGGTGTAATACAATTTTATTAGAAAAATATTAAGGTACAATAGATTTTGAGTCATTTAGAAGCTTTTCTTAAAAGAGATCACAATTCTATAAAATCTTACATTGGTAATAATATCCACATAAATTTGGCATCTTTCTTTTTTAAAATAAAATTAAAAAAGGATCAAAACACTGACCGTCAATTAAAAATACTATTTAAATTTGTGACTCGACGTAATTTCGGTCGCGCTCTATCCTTTTCTTTTTTTAATAGAAATAACATCTAATTTGTTGTGAGATAAGTATCTTAGCGTAACATATATTTTCTAAATGAAATCTCATCTTTGGAAGGATCTAAGTCAGACATGTCAAACTCGGATACACAATTCATTTGTACTGAAATTTTAACATGGAATTTTTTTTAACAAATCAAATGTTTTAATAGAAACAATAAACTGCATGCACTGCTAGGTTTTAACCACAAAAAAATTAGTTTCCAATTTAGTTTCGACATGACTGAATTAAATATTGTACAGAGGAGAAGATTGGGTAACATTATTTCTAAAGTTCTAAAAATATTTTATGACACAAAATTCAAGAAACACAGAAATCTATGAATACATTTTCATATTGTGAAATAAAAAAATGCACGTTTTATATTAAAATAAATACAAAATTACTATTATTCACAATTATAGGAGCTTTGAAAAAAAAAGCAACCGCCTAAGTAATTGAAAGTCACTTAAAAATTATCTTTTTCGATTTGTAGATTGTTTAATGAAATCAGGTTCGAAAAGATATGTCAATAGGTTGGATTGTTTTCAAATCCAAATCCATCTGTATTAGAAAATAGTAATTGGGAATACATATGTGCCCATCATTATGACGAGGGTTTACGTAATGTAAATTTTATTTAAAGATATTTAAAATTTTGTTTAATATATGGTTGAAAGTGAAAATAAAAAACTAAAAATAATACTATTCAATATTTTTTAAAATTGATATTATTAGTTAGTAACGATGTGAACCAAAATAAATGTCTAACTCTCTATTTTCAACTTATTGACTTATGCCATCGTCATAATTATGGGTACATATTCATGAAATTAAATTAAGAAATAGAAAACAGTAGGAAGGTTACATTAAATACATCGAAAATATAAATACATTTGTATACATTCAATATCGTCAATCAGAAATCATGAATTAAAAAAAAATGCTCACTATATGACCAATTATATTGTCAATTTATTGGTATGTATTGATACATTCCAAAAATATTGAAATGACATATTGACAATACTATTGACCGCATAAGCAGTACTGTAAGTGAGTGCATATTTTAAATAAAATCCATTTCATTACCAAAGAAACTTGTAACATTACAATCAAACCATACATGTACAGAAAGCCATATATTAATATCGATACATTGGTCTCAAATAGTTTTATTCAACGAAAAAAGATTTTTTTGTCGTTAGCTTCTAAAAATTTCATTGTATTTACATTGGATCAAAAAACTATACATTTTAGAAAAATAGCAACTCGTTCTCAGATAATTTTAGGTATTACAAATTTGTTTTATACACGGGAGAACAATTATTTACACATTTAAATATATAAAAATAATGATCCAGATAAAGATATGCAATCCAGTTCAGGAAGAATGCATTACGCATATAATTTTCGCACAATAAAATACCAATAAGAGATTTGTGCACATAATTATGACAATAGCGTAAAGTCATGTGTCATTATGAAACATTTTGTATTCCACTTTTTTATGCATACCTTTCAACATACATAGATATAACATACTGAAAAAAAATCTGTTGATTCTACAATTTATTTCAAAGCGTGTAAAAACTGTATTATGTAGGTATAATACTTAGCAATATGAACCAAAATTAATTGTTAAATCGTTATTTTCAATTTTTACACTGCTATCATAATTATGGGCACATTTCAAAGAAATGATGAAGCATATGTTAGACAATTTGATGAGAAAAAGGGAGAGCTTTGAGCAAAATTGCCTTATAAAAAGATTTAAGGATCTACACATCATTTTCAATTACGTCTACCTATCTAAAAAACGATAAAAAAAAACGTTTAGTCAAAAATTGACTTTCCCTGTAGCAACGTCTTTGTATTAATGAGATTTGGTAACATTGGTTGATTCACAGCGTTCGGCTTATTTGCGTCTGCTGATCCGTTCTTTGTTGTTGGTGTCGTGGTTCCGACGGGAAGCATTCGCCTTGATGTTGTTGAGCAAACCCTTGAGCTGGTGCACCTGCATCCTGGTCACGCTGGGCTCCTGACAGGCCTCCAGCCACTTGAGGAACTTTTCGCCGTGCTCTAACGCTTCGCTCACCTCACAGCTGAACTCATTCTCAGCGTTCGAGTCTTTCTCGTTCTCCTCCACGACTGGAGGCTCTTTTATTGAAACGTTATTATTATTCAATAACAGTAAATTATCTAAAACAGCCCGTACCCTGATTTGATTTTTGCTAGAGTCTTTCTCTGACTTTTCGGTTACACCAGGAGAGTTTCGCTCCTTTGAAGATTCCTCTTCATCCTTATTTTCCACGTTTTCATCAGACTTGTGATCTTCCACTAGCTCCTGAGATTGGATATCATCAATTTTTTCTTTAGTTAAATGCGAATATAAGATATTTTCATAATTGTCTTGTTTTAAAGGTGCTTTGGCTTTATCGTCTGACAAATTCATGTTGCCTGTGAATTGTTTGTAATACTGCCAAAACCATGAATTTCTATCCAAAGGCGGAATCACTGGATTCATTGAGGGCATCGATGATGAGATGCGAGAAGAGGAATCTTTGCTACTTCTACTTGAAGATGTCGAATGAGTTAACGGTAAATGCAGGGAAGAGTTTGTCGAGTTAGCTATATTGAGCATCGCTTGCTGTTTCTTGAACCAATACCACAATGCATCGTCAACGGGTTGCTCTTTGTATGAATTATGATTTGATCTAGTCCTAACCTTATCACTATAACCGTCTAAATGATTGTGAGATTTCCTATCCGACTTATGCTTATCTACGTTGAGGCCCGAATTATTCCCCGAACTGTGTCCGGGCTTAGGCGATCTTATGGACCTCAACATCTTGGCACTGGAAGTGATACTATTCGCTAACGAATTAAGACTGGGATTCAGCTGAGCAATTAGGCTGAGGTTGGTGGCAATCTCGTTGAAGCTCATACCTAAATGATTCTGGTTGAGACCAGAAAGACCAGAGAGGTGATTTAAACTAGACAGCGGGCTTATAGCACTCATAGATATCTTGGCTCCGGGATCGATCTTGAGTTTGCTATCTTTTGATGCACCGTTACCGATTTCACCATTTGTCTTGCTTAAATCAGATAAGCTTTTGCCAAGTTCAAGGGAATTTTTGGTGAATTGAGAAAAGTCGGTAACGAGACCTTCGGTTGCTGCTGCCGATGACTTTCCATCAGCCGGTAGATCTTTGAGTCTTGACAAATCAAGTCCTACCCGATCCATAGCTTGTCCATCGGAAAGATCGATGGATCCATTGTACTGAGGCTGGGAATAATTGACCGGTACTGAGCTCAGGTCATACTTGGTCCTTTTCTCGGGTATACCGCTATCGGTGATACCATCAGATGATTTGTCCGTATCGGGGGTGGAGTGTCTCGAAGACATATAACGCAGTTTGTCTTCGTTCTTGCACCAGCCTCTCAGCGTGGATTCAGGTACACCTATCTGACGAGCGACCGATGCCTTCGACTCTCCGTCGTTGACCCGTTGGATCGCTTCTATTTTGTCACTTGCACTGAGCGCTCTAAGAGGACGCTTGCCTTTGCTAGGAGGGGTGCCTGCCATGCATATGCCTTCCCTGTGAAGTAACAAAAAAAATCAAATTACAATCTGTACGATGAAAATGATTTCAATGTAGGTGCTTGTCTATTACATCCATGCCATTATTCTAATTGTAAAACTGTATTCCAAGAAACAAGATGTCACAAAATCAGCTTTCATTTAAAAGGATTATTTCTCTATAAACTAAGACTAACTGCGTTCAACTCTCATGCAAATTTCATTAAAACTCAACCCAATCACTCTCATGTATCGACAGAATTACACAGTGTACAATTTTGCTAGTATCAATGGCATTAAACTAATGGATAAGCACCATAATTTCATTTAAAAAGCAAATCGAAATTTCATTAGTCTTATATGAAACTACAAATTTGTACGAAATCATATATGGAACTTTCATATTTTCCAGCTAGAAAACATTTCCATTCTCGCTCTAAATGCGAACACTGAAGCAAGAAAGGCAATATATCCTAGCCAGACAAACGACGAGCGTTCTCCCTAGCACTAAACCTCGAACACTCATTTTTTTTCCTTAAACCAAAACGCGGAAACCAAGACGCATACACGAAACGAGATTTCCACAACCAGGTGAAGAAACCAGTGCCGCGTTCTTCGCCCGAGGCACAACGCGAACGAATTAAAATCTTTCAAACTATCCCCCTCGGGGCTAATGCTGGGTACTTACTGGCCACCATTTGCTATCGCTGATTATATATGTATATATATGTGAAAAGCTGTGGCTGTGGAGAACCTCGTCTGCTAGTTTCTACGATCTAGAATCGATTTCTTTCCTTATATTTCTACCCCGTGTGCGATTTCATGTCATAGAACTTGCGGCATTTGATATAAATGTGGATATCTCGAAGGTTTTGGTGTTTATTGAATAGAATAGGATCTGATGTGATAATTCGAATCTAATTTTCAGTGCACTCTACGATGTGAGTACATTTCGTTGAAAGGGAATAGTGAAATTGTTTTTATCGAAGAATAAGGTACATAATTGAGATTATGGTAGTTTGATGTACATAGTAAACTTATCAATGCAAAACTTCTTAAAAAATATCAAAGGACAATGCGTAGCTTTCTATGACTAGTGGATCCCTTTTAATACATTTGAATTTAATTATAATCAACTTATTATGATACTAAATTATTACTATGATCACATTCAACCCCAAAATCAATGTAGTTCGGGCAAAAAATAATAATTTTGTTCGCCTATGAATGAAAATCAGTATGTAAATGGAATGATTTAAAATCGATTTTTTCATGAAAATCCAAAACCTACGATGAAAATCGTCATAGTAGACTATTATGAGATTACTTATATCTATCGATTAAAATATATTTTGAATATATTGAGTGAATCCATTATTTTACACCCTCATTTCGATCAACAATTACAATTTCACTAGTTGTCTTCGATAAAATTTCATCGACCTAAACAACCTATGACCCGTGAATCATTAGATTTGCATTCACTCATACTTAATATGCTCTAATTTGAGCGTATTTTTTTTCTAAATCACTTATACCCCTTGGTCGTCTTACGCGAATTTAGGCGCCGCGACGCCCAGTCTAGCGTGGCTTCAAATGCCGCGTACAAACCGCGGGCTCTCAACATTTATTTATAAATAGACGCCCATTTATAAAACGGTCGCGGATTTATAAAAGACCGGACCGACCCTCGCGTCCGGATTCTGCTCGGACGATTCGGAGACGCTAGTCTGATGCTGAACGCGCCTTTGATGATGCAAATGCGATGCGACGACTTGAAGATTTTCAATTCGAAGAGTTGAGAGAGGAGTGAGTCAGTTTCGTTGGATAACTAGGCGTTTAGTCGATATGAATCGTGAATGTATTGGAAATTTTTCATTTGATGATTGTGGTAAAAAAAATTCAAAATTGAAAAATTGATTTGAAAAACTGTTCGGGTCAAAGAATATTTTCTTACAATGTATCATTTGTTTGAATGGAGGTGTAAATCTACTGATGTACTTTCGTTATGAAATGTTTAGATCAATCTTTTCACTGCTTCAGTTGATTAACCATACAGTTAGTCAGTCCTTCAACTATGATCTGTCAAAAAATCTGTCTATGTTCCGCGGATTTTAGATAGTTCGTAGTTTAAGAACTGATTGCAAATCTATGGTTAGTTGACTAAAAACAGCGAAAAGATCAAACCTTAATGTTTCGTGTTTGATTTTATTGAAAACAATGAACACTTAAACTATTCTTTATAACAATAGTCTAACAATTAAACTTATAAAAATTTATTGCAAAAATTAAATGAATCATTTGACAACTCGAGGGTCATAGGTTGCTGATGTTGTACAAAAGCTCGAAAGCAACTCGGTTCTATTCAACGTTTGCGAAATATAACTCGGATCAACAGGTTGATGCGTACTTTTGTATGAAACGAGACTGAAAACGGTCATAACAATTGTGAAACGTCTTTGTAAAACGTCAGCGAATATAATTCGTCGAAAAATATGATATCGTATCGAGTTTGCAACATAGTAGCGAAGTCTAGACTAATTGCAACGATTTGCGATTAAAGCGGACCGAATTGCAATTAAGTCATAGACGCTGATTACAAATTCGATTTGAATAGTTATTCTCGTAAAATAGATTGAGATTTATATGAAATCGCAGTCGAAAAGAAAATTGACAGTTTTCCGGAAGTAAAGACGATACTTGTGGAACAGATGTTGGGTTGGGTTAGATTAGGTTGTTTTTTTTTCTTTTTTCGAATTGAATTAGGTTAAGATATGTTTTAGATTAAATTTGTTTAGGTCATACATATGTCATGCCCATGATCTGCTCCACAGATACTATAAGGTCATGAAAATGAACTAAATTTTCCTCAAAAGAATTGTCATTTACCATTTATGCCCTCAAATCACTTTTCATTGTAATTACAGTAATTCTTCCCTTTAACTTGTATGATTGGTTATCCACTCAAAAATATCTACATAAAATACAATTTAATTACATTTCTGTTTCATTGCACGAAAATTATCACCTTTACAGTTTATCTACATCTCATTATTATACGTCCTCAATCGAAAGCTAAAAACACAGAACGATACCTAACCTCGCAAAACAATCAATTAGAACAATCCACACAAAACTTGAAACATTGAATCGAAATTACGAACCATAAAAAAATCTACAAAAATTAATTAATTATTAAAAAAATACAATAAAAAAAAACAGTTAAAGAAGCGCTGTAAATGGCCGTCGGGGTCACTGACTAATTTGCGAGGAATTCGCGGAGAAAAAGAGGCCGCGAGACACGCGAACCGAACTCGTCGAGGGCGAGGGGAGCCGAGGGGAGGAAAAGGGGGCGCAGCCTCAGGAATTTGGACGCCGCTAATGGCGTGGGGGCGAAGGGGGCAAAGGGGCGCAGCGCTACGTGACCGCCGATGGGGGTGAGCGACGTGCCCCTTAATTGATTCTCTCTTTTTCTAGACAAATTTTCAACACTAATATCTACACGTTTAATATTAATTTATTTTTTGGGGGGTTATTCTTGAATAGTTGATTTCGAAATTAAATTAATTATTTATTTACCTTGAAAAATAAATATGCGAATTTGCATCATACGGCTTTTGTGATACGATCTATATTCGTGTCCTCTGTATGTTTTGAAAAAAAAATTTTTTTTGAAAATCTGTTCGCGTGGCTTCATTTATTTTTTCAGTTAGCGATTTCGATTTCGAGTTGCGATCGATATTTTTTTCGTGGTATCAAAATCATTAATATTTTATTTCACAATTTGATTTTATCTCAATATTAATTCTATAATACATTCTGTATTCAATATAATAATAATAATAATTAATGATAAATTATATTCGGCGCGTAATATTAAGCCAGAAATATAATGAAAATGTGATGTTCGTTATAAAATTAAAAGCAGAGCAAAAGTGATGTGCATAGAAAATCAGTGAAAAAGTGATAATATGAAAGTACAAAAGTGTTTCCGAAGAATCGGAGCAATTTATCAATTGTGTAAATGCATTTTGTAGAAATGCACAATCCAACTGCAAAGCAACGAGGGTTTTGGCAGATTTCGCGAATTTCAAGTAGGTGTTTTTTCCTCTTTAACGGTTATCCATATAAATTGAAAATTTTTTTTTTCGGAAACAAATGATGTAAAAATTTTGAATTTTTTCGGTAATTTTATTTCAAATATTTAATTTTTGAATCTATTGAATTAATATTTTCAAATATAAATCGCTTAAACAATTTATAAAACAACCCGAAATCTACTACCCATTATATTCACATTGAAATTATTTGTAAATAATATTTATTCATTATCGTTAGATTTTTGATTATTTTATTGAGATTGTTTTTGTAGAGATTTGAGTTGTTTGTTCAATTGTGGTTTAACAAAATTGATATAATTTTGATTTGAAAAAATATTTTGTTCGAAATGGTTTAGCTGCCCTGGTTTTAACCCTCGAGTTTCCAGAAGCCCGTTATCGAAACTACGTTCGGACGCAATGCGGGTGAATTTTTCGCGAATCGTTTTTTCAAATAAAATCGAATCATAAGTTAAAATTATATTTTGACTTTTTAGATTTTTATTATTCATTATTGCAATTTAGACCAATGTGATCAATATTATTAGATTTATAAAATAAATCTTAAAAATTTTATTAACGAAAGTACATAATCTTAAACTTTTATTTATAGCGATATGGAAAATTTGATTGTAAATTGCATAAAATTGACTTTTCAAATCAATCTAAACTGAATATTTTCGAGATTTTCAAAAATACAATTGAAAAAATCATAAGTGATTTTTCCTAATATTTTTCTCATTGTTAGCTTTGTTCGATGTGTTTAGCAAAAAGTAGCAGAAAAATCAAATTTGCTTCTTCAAATTAATAACGAACAAACGAGCCTTTTAGCAAATTAGATTATTGAACTTGAGATAGACAAATTCGGAAACGTTGCCAAAACTGCACAACCCTGCATTCGGTCGCCGGCAGTGTCCGACAGGGGGAGTCGGAGCAGAAACGGGGGAGTTTCGCAACCCCGAACGAAAGAAAGGGGAATCCGGGGCTAAAACTCCCATCTACAAACACACACACACACACACAGATATACAAATATAAAGCAAAATCCGGCTAACTATCCCGAGGCCGGAGCCAGTCGGTGCGTGATGGCGCACGCCAAAATAAAGCAAGACCGACACACGAGGCGGAAAAAAAAAAAAAAAATGGCGCAAAGTGTGCACTCGCCGACATGGCCGACGCGGGTTCGATCGGCCGAAAAGGGGGGAAAAGCCCGAAAAGGGAAAAAAAGAGGAAAAGCGAAAAAAGAAAAATAACCGCCGGGGGGGAAAGAAAAAAGCTCGCGCGCTCGAGACTGCGCTTTTTTTCGTCCTCTCTCCGCGCGGCTCGTCCTCTTTCGCTCTATGGCTATATATTGTATGTGTGTGTGTGTTTTTTCTTTTTTTTTCCTTTTTTATCTTCAGAGTTTTATTTTCCTTTTTGGCTCTTTTTTCCCTCTTTTATTTTTCGTTCGGCGTCCATCCTCGCGGGTGATTCATCGACGGTCTCGCGAAAAAGAGAATTTCGTTTCGGAAACGAGGACGCTGCGGAGCGAACGCTTTTCAGATTCTATCTGCTGCTCCTCTGCGAAGATATTCGCCATAATATTATATCGTTTAGTCTGAAATGGATTTTGTTTCGTATCGAAATGAAAGCGGTATTAGTCGTGAATTTTAAAATATACCATAATGATATTGTATCAAAATGCTCGTTAGAAACATATAACAAATTGCCGACACAATTAAATCAAAATCATTGATTTACGAATCTAATCTAGCTTAATATAGATCTGATTACGACCTAAAACGAAACAATTCAACTCGAAAAAACTTTTATTGATTTAAATATTTGACAAGTTCACTAGTTTTGAATTTCAATTTATACAAAGGAATTTAAAAAAAAAGCAGTTATGTGCCCTTTATCGTAACGGTGGTGTAAATTTACAAATTGAGAAAAATGATTTAGCAGTTTTTTTTTAGGTTTACAATGATGTTATCATAATATATTTTATTGTTAGATTTTAAATTTTTCAAAATTGAAAGATTTATTTCAATATTAATTGTTTTCTACTACGCGCCTACCAAAGTCGAAATCAAAATATTAATTATCTCGGAACAAAAGTAAATGGACTTACACAACTCTTATAACAAACCTATCAAAATTCTAAAAATATTGAGTAAAATTAGGAAAACATTTTCCAAGCAACAATTTCAATAAAAGTTCTAAATATTGCTCAATAAATGAAAATTTATTGTAACATTTTCATACGAAAAACAAAAAATGTATAAAAAATATATATTTCACATTATTAAATAAGTCATTGTTCTGTATCAAATTGTATATAACTTCCGCACGTTGAGGGTTAACGCGTGTGACCGTGAAATTGTAATAACACCTTCGTGACCCACATGCGAAATCAGGACAATAAAAATATATACGCACAACTCGTACAAACCAGGATATTCATAGGATGCATCGACGTTTAATTTCGTATAAATGACGTATGGGGTTTTTCGATTCGATTGATTCACATTTGATCAAAATCGTTTTCATGGCAAATTTGCGCAAGCGAGTTCATTTCGAAATAAAAATTTTGGATGTCGTGCAAAATTCATAAAAATAATCGTTGATAAGCTTTTTTTTCATTGTGAAAAAAATTTCGACACATGTCCGAATTCGATAATTTTTGAAACAGTTGCATTATTTAAAAATATAGTGAAATCTACTTACATCTTTCATATGTCTATTTACATAGTGATTCAGAAATGATGCAAGTCAAAAAGCCACTGGAAGAACAAAGACTGGATGGCTTATTTGTATCTCCTATAACAATGAAATTTTATAATTAGTTCAAATGTGTAGATTAAAAAAAAAAGCTAAATACGTGCTTGAAAAAATAATGAAAGTAAAAATCTATTTTTTCCAAATAATAAATTGCAAAAATATATCGCTAAATTTATTATCTTATATAGAATAAAAAAAAAATATTTAAAATGATTCGTATTATACACAAATAGTTATTTCCTTCTCGGGAAATGAACAGCAGAACGCGCAGATTCGGCAGCAATATCGCAAATACTTTCCTCTCCAAACGAGATTTCGCTAAATACAAAAATTTCATTAAAATCTCACTAACTCCAAGCTCAATTTCGTCCACAACAATTCCCGAACAACCTCATTGAAAGGAAGACAAAATATCACACCCTTTCACATAATAGATAAAAAAATATCTCAACCGATAGCTATTAGTAATCTCAAGATTTTTACTATGACTTAATCGATTTTAAATAATTTCATTTTCATACTAATTTTCAATCACGAGCGAACGAAAAACCTATGGACGCGAACTATTTTTTTTCACGAATTACATTGATCGTTATCATAGCAATATTTTAACATCATAATGAATCGAATATTTTCAAATTCGATCTTATTGAAGGAGGGATTCACTCGCCATAAAAAAAACTTGGCACTGTCTTTTATATATTAATACAAGTCCCAGTAAAAGAATCGATTCGATTTTAAGAAACCGGCCACGTCACGCAATATTCCCACGGAGCGAGGGTCCCTAATGCGAAAAGTTGCTCCGAGATCGAATAAACTTTTTGATGACCTCACGACGGAAGGTCCTCCAGGACCAAAAAAAGAGGACGGAGAGGGATCCGCGACGATGAAATTAAATGCGCGAACGCAGGCCGAATTTTAATCAGCCCCGGGCCTCTCGCTGCTCCAGGGTGGACAGACTCCGACGACGAGGGGAGGACGAGGACGACGAAGGAAATGTGATCCTTTGCGTAGTCTAAGGAAGAACGGAAGTGTCGTCTTTTGATTGTTTCGGAGGCGTCGTTTTAATCGCGCTTTTTTGCGTCAGGGTGGTTCGGCTAGATTTCGAAACGTATAATGTGATATGAATCGTCTCTGTTTTGTTTTTGATGTTTTTATTAGGATTTTTGGATGATTTGTTTAGAATCTGTTGAAAATTCTATTTTACTATGGTATTAGGTTTTCGAATATGACTTTTTGGATAGAAAATTGGGCTTTTTTAAGATGAATTTTATGCTAACGTATTAGTAATTCTATACCGATACGATCAATTTAATTTGTAAAAGATTCAAATTCATACAAATACGATTTATAAACATGAATCGAATTTGATATATGATATAACTTTATTGATACGTATGTTTAATCACGTGCAGGAATCATTTTTCTGATCTAAATACCGTTTTAAGCTTTTTATGTGAAAAACTTATCATTAATTGATGATTGTTTCTATACTTTATGAAAGTTAATGATAAGAAATACTGAAAATTATTACATAAAAAAAACACTTCAATTTAAATCAAAATTAAAAAAATCACATTAAAAATAAACATAAATGAAGCTATCTTATATCTTTAATAAAACAATCAAAATTCATTCACAATATACATAAATTAGTACATTCAAACCAAATTTCACATAAACACAAACGAAAAAAAATTACAATAAAAAAAATAAAGAAATTCGCATTTTCGGCCCTCGGAGGGTTGACGCATCATAAACGGAACAGCTGATCCGAGAGGAGGGAGAGAGAGAGGCGGCGCGGGGTGGGGCGGAGGGGGAGTCGCACGTGCGCACGCACACAACCGCGCGCAACCCCTAAACACGCACACACGTTCGCATCGCAATACGTACGCGCGTAGTAAATAGGCGCCGCGTACACATAAAGCGCGCCGCACACGCTCCGCATTGTTCCCGATCTGCGAGGGGAGAGCGGGGCGCCCTGAACTTTTTCAATGTTCATTTGCGGCGGGGCAGGTCAGGAACGACCGGGGCCGGGGCGCAGACGCCACCCACCGCACCCCCCCTATAGAAACGGTGCACGCGCCGCTTTATTATATTATATGCATGGTGAAATATGTATGTATGTGTGATGATGGGTGACTTTGGAAGTTTAGGGCATGTGGGTTAATGGTGCGGACTGGTTATGGATTTTGTATCGGGTGTCGATTTCGTTTTGGGAGATTTTATGTGTGTGCAGTTTTCGATCGTTTACCATTTAATTCCAGTTTCAATTGATTTTTTTTTCTTATGAAATACTTATCGCTAACGAGTCTCAAGGAAAAAACATCAAAACACTCGAGTTGAGTAACTAACGATTGAAAGTTCTTGTTTAAATGTGATGAATTCGAATTTGATTGTGATATTCAAAATGGTTACATTTATTTAAAAAAACTCTCGGATTATTATAGAACGATTGATGATTGGCAATGACGATAATCAATTAAGTTATCTTCACAAATCGTACAGTTAACTCAATCTTTTTCAAATAAATTTGTTGTTTTACAATTTGAAAAAAATAATTTCAAGAATTAATTATCGTCGTTTTCAATAAATTTAACGAAAATGTTAATTAAGAATCAATTAGATATTTCTAGGTATATTAGCAAATTAGAAAACGATTTGGAAAGAAGGCGCCGCTAAATGAATCACCAATATCGGAAATCCGAAGTGAGGTCATGGGTCGTGGGTACATATTAGGGTTCGGGGCTCGATGTGTTTTGACGTGAATTAAAATTCATTTGGAAAGTTTCGTTCGGACCGGTTTCGCTTGCCAAACAATACGTACGTGTGTAGTAACTCTGCCGACGGCTCGTAACGACAGTTGGGAACTTTTCAATGCTAATTTGCGAAGGGCAGGTCAAGGCGACCATAAAACTACTATTACGGCAACATACCGCCGTTCACGTAATAAATTTCATACACCATCTAAACGTCTGCGAATCAAAAAGCTCTCTACAACTGCCTTCAAAACCGTTTTAAGCTCGTTTTCAAACAATGAAATTTAGCATACTTTTTCAGCTTCGTTTGATATTTTAAGATACTCTTCTGACAATTAATTTGATGGGGGTTCAAATCACAAAACTTAATTTGATGAAAAATATGAGTTTCGATAAAAAGACAAATAACAATATAATTTTCGCTAATATTGACCGATTGTTTTTTAGTGCAGGTAAATAGAAAAGCTTGATTTTCATTCTAAACCTTACGTGACCAAGAAGCGAGATTGTGTTAGTATACGTTTATATTCTTTTTATTTAGTCTGTTACAAATTTGGCTTCATCAATAGCAATTTTTTCATTCAAAATAAAGATAGGTTAATCACATTTGAAAAAAATGATAAATTATGTAAAAAATAAAAAACCTATAGAAAATTACAAATTAGACAGGAAAAACATCGAAACAATGAAAAATGTGCAGAAAGAAATATTAGAAAATAGTATTGAAATATCGTGTCGATACGAAAATGTAGATAAAGCGAATAATTGATCAGAAAAACAAATATTATCGTATGAACGTGTGGGGGCGTACTAACCGTAACTTTGTCGAGTGACGTCTACTCATAACTCGATTCGTCTCGGCGAAAAAGTTAACTTTTCGGTCGCGCGCGCTTTCAGTGGCGCGACTTCCGCAACGTTTTCATTCGAAAAAGTTTTTCCGCTCCGACGCCGCCAACTGTCAAAAAACACAAAAACATTAATATTTCGAACTTTCGAACGCGCACTCGAAACCGAACTTTTACATAACGCGCGAAATTCGCGAATTCAAATCGATTACAAATGAAAAAAATAAATGAATCACTGAGACTAACGAGCCGATAATTCGGTCGTTACGACCGAACGCGAAACTGTCAAACGCGCCAAATAGGATCGACGCGAAAAAATTTGACCGGCGGCGACCGGTGAACGTGCTAAAACGAAAATAGCGCTAAAACGCCGTTTAAAAAAGCGCGAATCGGCGCCGAGCGAAGGTGTGAAGGTTCGAGGGGTGCGATGGCTACCTGCGAGGGCGGAGGAGCCTCGCGGGAGACAGCAACAGGCTTTCGGGGCGCGCGACGGAAACACGCACCACACGTCCGTTGCGTTCGCGGGCCGCGACCCGACTGCCGCTGAAAACCGGCCCGCTTCTTGTTGTGCCGATCGCCGGCCGAACGCCACGAGGCAATGTTTACCGCAGGGGTTGCCAACCCTTATTTATTATTTTTATTACTCTCATATTCGCACGCTCGGCGTATCGTGTAATTTATATCTCGTTCGTTTTTATATCGCAGCATTTTTTTTTTTTCATTTTAATTGAGGCCCGATCTTTTAATCGTATGTTGCCAATTTATATTCGGTTTTCTCGAAAATAGTGACTTAAGTTGACACAGTTTGTTCTTTGTGTTTGACGAAATTTTCAAAAAGCGATTGAACGTTATAAAGAGTTTCTAGCTCAAATGTAATTCTGAAACTTTTGCGTAATCGGATGACTATATTGTTCCGATCGAAAAACTTTTTCATCGTATAACTTTGAAATTTTTAATGTAATATTCATTCATTAATATCTATATTTATCTTTGTGTAAATGCTACCAGCTACTGTATGTTATACAGATCAATTTCAATTACATAATACATATAAAGTGACAGTAAATTTTACGATGTGATTTTTCTATTTGTAATATGTCAACTTTTACAACTGTTTTATTCCTCAACGAAGCGTTTAAATGGAACTGACCGCGTACATAATTGGATATAAAATATGTCGTTACCCTCAAGCTTATGGTTTTATTGCTCATTTTCAGACACATAAACAAATATAAAATTTTCACGGGTCTATTTTTTATTTACGTTACGCTGACGTTTTACACCCCGTAAAACTTTCATTAGATCGTAAGTGTAAAACGTAACGATATTAAAAACGCGCGTATCCATTGAACGGCGAAAGTATTCGATACGTTTTAAAAGTAATTTTATAGTCGATCAATTGAATCATAACGCTACTTTAAGAGAGTAAAAAATATTAAAAGTTTATTCATTTGAACCTCCTACAATACGGTTATTTAATTCCACAATAATATACAAATTATCTTGTATTAATACATATTGTAATTAAACGCATGAACATATTGATTAGCCGAAAAACAATAGAACATGAATGTTCATTCGAAATCATATTCAATAGATCAGCTTAAGTTAAGTTTTGTTACATTTTTAGTTAGATAAGGTTGATCATTTTTCTATACCTATAAGTAAGTACAATATAAGCATGTATGAAAAAAATTTCATTTCATCAACCGTGTTAAATCAAATCGAAATTGTATAAAACCGTGTAGTACGAAACTCAAACGAGCATAACAGACCTGATATGGCACGCGAACCCAAAATCGAAACGCCTGTCCGCGACATGCGCGCGCAGATCGGACCGCGCGAAAAAAAGGAGCGCGCGCGCAACTCCCGCGACTCGCGAGCTTTTCCAAACTTTTTTTCGCCCCGCGCCCCGTCCCTCCCCTCGTCGCGCGAGACAACAGAGAAGGGGAAACGGGGGGCGGCGGGGGAGGACGCGTCGAGCTGAGCGCGAGCGGTTCGCGAGGGGGGCGGAGTCCCCTCGGCGTTCGCGAGGGGGCGCGATCCGCGGGGGCGTCGGCGCGGGGGGCCGCGGCCGGAGCCGGTGTCCGGCGGCCGTCCTTTGTCCACTACGATCAATACCGAGAAACTAACAGGTCCGCGAGGGGGGCGCGGGAGGGGGGCGCAGCGCCGAGCCGCGCCTAAGGGTTGCACGGGCGGAGTCGCGGATAAATAAATAAATAAATATATATATTAATTATATCTATCTGTATGTGTATGTGTGCGATGATAAAAGTTCGGAAAGATTGGCGATCCCTGCGCGCATCGGGGCAATTGTCATATTTCGTGAATGGGGGATACACGTGGTCGGATTATGATGTTTGTGCGTACTACGTGTACGTATTCGAGTTCGCGCGCGTTTGTGCGCGCGTGGACGTATCATATTATTATTATCGGGTGGACGTATCATTTTGTCGTTCGTATGCGTTTATATATGTATGTATCTCGGTGATTCGATTCGGTTTCGGCGTTTCCGCGCCGTTGCGGAGAGTTTGCCGTTTCTGCGAAGTTTAGGTGCTGTGAGCGATAAAGATTCGATGCAGAGTTGTCGATTGTAAAATAGGTTGCAGACGAATTCGTTACGGCGATATGTATGCTGATTTATGTTTTGTTGAAGCTTTCAATTTTGAATAGTGAAGAAACGATTGAATAGTGTTATCAGCTTTTTCGCAACGACTCGATCGGATGATTCAATTTCAGTCGAATGGAATTCTATTTTTGTGTTTAATCGTAAGTGTCTTGGGATCGCTATTAGCTCATTATCAAATGCGACTGTAATTTGCATAGTCGATAATAGTTCGGATGACGTATATTTCGACATTTGTAAAATCTATTTAAATGGATCGGATTTAGAATCAAATTTTCGATGGATGGACCATAGATAGTATTTGAATAAATTCTTACAATTTCCTTCATATTAAACGCCCGACGAGCTTTCACGCGGAGATTCATACGTAAATGACTTAGGTCACTTTCGTAATCGGCAACACACCCACACGTATAAATAAAGTATGCACTTGCGTGTGTGTGCGTATTTCGCGGACGCGAATGCGACGTTGCAACGTCGCTCGGACTTAGCGACACTCTTCGTATTCGATCGCCATTGTTTTTAGCCGAGGAACGCCATTTGTGTCGCGGCTATATCGGCGAGATAAGAGCCACTGCAGCGCCGCATCTCATAGATCTATAGATCGCCGTTTACGAGTATGAACGATTAACCCTTTCAGTCGATCTTCTGTGCTGTATTAATTTTGTAATTGAACACTTCTTTGGACTCGGATATGAGAGATCGCAAATACGTATTTATTTGATTAGAGACATAATAACAAATTTAAATTTTTAATTCGTTAATGTATGAAAATTAATGCGTTTTAATTTCTATATAACTTGACTAAAAAAAAAATCCGTTATAAAAATACCGAGATTTTAAAATGCATTATAAAGATCATGCTTGTAGGCATTGCAATTTTTAGAATAAGACCTACATATTTCGTAAATTAAACCTCGTGAAAACAGTAAAAAATATCAGCGAATGCATTTCTCTTTACTTTTAATACAATGGCATAAGATTTTATTTTAATTTGCTTATGTCAAATTTCATCCATTGGGAATTCATTCATTCATTCATTCCATTCATTGGAAATATAAAATCAAATGAGATGCAGGATTTCGTGTGAAAAAGTTTAGGCAATCTTAGATTATTACATTATTTATGATTAAATAATAATATTAAAACAAAATAAAATTTTATAATAAGAAAAAATTAAAAAAATAGATAAATTCGACAAAATTTTTCGAAAACACAATAAAATCTGAAATAATAAACTGAACGATAATAGATTCGCGACTGCACCCCTGTCGCGCGTTCTTGTGTCCGCGAGAGATCTGCGCTTCAATTTTGGTTACGGGGGAGTGCGGGGCGATGCGGGACGCGCGAAGGGGAACGCGGGGCGAAACGGGGGAGAGCGCGGGGGGACGCCGAGGGGGAGGGGGGGGCTTTCTAATCGCGCGCGCCAAAGGAGGGGCTGCGACGGCCGGACTTCCTGTTTACGAGCGCGCCTCCGCCCCCCGGGGGGCGCGAGATCGCCAAATTGATTTACGACCGTCGCCGACACTCTTCGAAAGCGGGCGACGCGAAAATAAACCGAGGGGGGCTCGAGCCGAGGGGAGATGGAGGGAAGAGGGGGGGGGCGTAAATGGAGGAGAGGGGGCGGAGGCGCCGTTGCAACTTTTCGCCCCGAAAAAAAATTTTTTTCCGCGCTCTTTTGCGGTGCTGCGGACGCGATACGCTCGAATGATTATTATGGTCGGACTGGATGTTTTTTTTTCCTCGGGTTGGTATTTTTTTAATATTTAGTTAGGCTCATTTGGAAAATGTTTAATTAAAATTTTAACATTTAGATAGCAGTTAGTCTTTCGTATTCATCAGAAGAACTTATCAGATGAACTGATTCAAACTTTAAGATTTTTATTAATGGTAGGTTTTTCAATCATAAGTTATCGGTTAGTTTGCAATAACCGTTGATTATACAAAGTTTTCAATTCACAGAGAAAAACCTTAGTTATCATTAAGAACATGTTGCTGAACTTGTATGCTGATTTCGGTTTCAAGTTAAAGCTTACTTTTTAACAAGACAAAGTACAAAAAAAATAAGTCAAATTTTCGTTTAAGCAATTTTTATTGGCATCGGACTTTTGCCAATTCAACATGAATTTGGATAGAAATTGCTGCATTTTTGAACATAAAAAAATGCAATCATAAACAACATCGATAATTGGATCAGTAAAAGTTAATCTTTTGTCGAATCCATCAAAACGAAACTCGACTCAATACTTCATATGAAAAGCCATACGAGTTTTCTCGCGTAAGAAAATCAATCATTTTCCATAAGCGACATGAAAATTTTCACGATGGAAATCCAATAGTCGCGGTCTGGTGAACCCTTCAATATTTCTTAGCACCAAAAATATACTTAAACCCGAATTTATATCAAAAACCTTAAACGAACTTTCAATCGGTCAAATCATAAATCTACAATCGTTTACGTTTTTAATTTCGCAGTACAAACATAACGCATTAACACATTAAGTGCCGTACCTATCATATAATAAAAATCGTATTTTTTTTTATTATTTACGAAAGTAATATAAAAGTATAAGTGAGCCCTTTATGAATTTTATTAGGTGTATCGTAGGGCCGAAGCCGAGGGCAAACAAAATGAATGAATGAATGAATGAATCCCTTTTCAAATAAGGACAAGCTTGTGTCGGGTCAGTGTTTTCGAGGGCGCCCCGTTTTGCGAATATAACTCAATGCGAGAAACGTTTCACGGAAAATATAACCTAAATGCCTTTTTTTATTGGAATCGGCTTTTTTTATTTGTAGAATTCGTTTCGATTGTGTAGATGTTTTTATTGTGTTTTGATAGGATTGAAGAAAATGAAAATAACAATTGTAGATTCGTTTGTTTTTGATCTGTTGACATTTTTCTCATAAAATTTGTCAATTTAATTGATAATAGGTTGATAGGGATCTTGTAGCACACTATGAATGATCAATAGCTCTTAAAAATCCGATTCACATCAAAGTTCTCAATCGAAACGTGCCTGTAAAAGACCTGTCATGTGGATCGTGCGTCACAATCAGTCAAAACAACTCATAATATCAAATCGTACACGTGAAAATGAAAATGATTTCCATTTTGTAAATAAAAGAAATTGCCATAAATCAAAAAAAGCACATTTCGACATATAATATTTTAGGTTGTCAGAAAACGGCCAAGGTCAAAACACAACGGCTGTGTGACGTCATCGAAAACGCATTCGTTCTCGCAGAGTCGAAATGCACACGATGCACGTACGTAATAACACGTGCATTACGGTACACTGCGATACTGTTGTACCGTACATACAATGTATTATATTATATTATATTATTATATGTAGGTACAGTGTGTGTATAATATAATATGTGTGTGTGTTGAATCCGTCGAACGTGATGAAAGCGATGGGATATTGAATGTGAACGGTTGTCGTTTAGTTGTGGGATTCGTGTTTCGATTCGATCAATTTATTGTTTGTGTTACAGATCTTTAGAATGAAATTTTAATAGTTAGGTTATGTAAGGTCTGGTTTTAGGTTGGGTTAGGTTTATTTTGATTATTTCAGATTTACTCTATAGAAAAAAGAAAATCATCTCATCTCAGAAAGACCAACTCATAGCACATTAAGGAATATCTATTGCTATTTCTTGGTTTCGAAACTGTTTAAATTTGGTATCGTTGATTTTGAAAATTTAAAATCCTTGAACTTAACGGCCGTTTCTTTCTTATCAAACGGATAATTCTGCGAAAGCACCAACGTATAACGGATGCCGTTAACCCTTAGCGGTCGTCGTCTGGCGGCCGAATTGTCCTCGCACCGAAAGCGACATCCTGTGCATCCTGATTATCCTCTGGCATTAAACAATCAGATTGAAACGAATCCATATGCATCTGTATTATTGTCTCACATACGTACATGTATGGAATCAGGCTTCTTCTGGCAATTTCCAACATCTAGCAGTATCCAACATCTCATAGTGTTCATCATCTTTCAATGTCCAATATCTCAACGTGCGTGCATCTGAATTATTATATCACATACAAGAAAAGAATCAGGCTACTTTAGTGTCCAACATCTTGCAATATCTAATATTTCACAGTATTCAAAATTTCATAGTGTCCAAGTTAGACATTTAACACTTTATAGTGTTTAACACATTTTATTGTTTATGGTAGGTATTTTAATTGCTCTAGTTAACGAACCATAGACAACAAACAGTCTTTTACCAACGAACTGTCAAAATCAGATTATCAACAGTTAACAATTGAAAACTGGCTGCAACTCTATAGTTAGTCAACTAAAGCAGTCCTTAACGTAAGTGCATCTGAATTATTATATTACACACATGTAAAAAAGCAGACTTCTTCGACGTCCGATGTCTTGCAATGTCCAGCATTTTGCGGAGGTCAACTCGAGTGCCGTTATCCGGCGAAGGAAACGAGGATGTTGATGGTTTCGGTTTTGGATTGTGTTGGATTTCGATTGTGAGGCTGTGTGATTGCTGTTTGTGGTTTCGGGTTGTGCTGGCGATGGTAGGTTTCAGATTTGAGGGTTTGTGGTGTGATTCTTGAGTGACGTGCCGCTGATTCGTGTTTCGTTGCTTGTGCGTTTGGCTATTAATTCAAATCGGTTTAATATGTGTTATTTTGTAGTTATCATGATTTAGTTTAATCTCTATACCATTTTGATTGAAATTATCTCTGAACATAATTCAATTTTTCGAACAGTATTGACAGATAGATATGTTAGTGAAGGATTGAGTCTGTGATCAAATAAATTTAACAAATCAAATAGTGAGAGCATCACAAATTCTAAATGAAAATCAAACATCAATCATTTCATTCTTTTTTCATTGCAGTAAGGATCGAACGAGATGACCTAAAGATCGATCTCAGTCATAACAATTTTTTATGGCTTACTTAGCAAACCCAAAACAATTTGCTTATAACCAAATCTGACAATGAGTACGAAATCTTAAAATTCATCTTTCCTCCTAACTGTAATAAAAAACTGATTATTCTAGTCACAGACAAATTCGTTTGAACCTTTGAACCTCATCTAATCTATCCTAATTTTTGGCATACTTAACGATAGATTATCAGGAAATCAATAATACATTTATCTGATTGGTTAGTTTTTTTCAGATTAGGTCACATTTTAGCATTAATTGGATCAAAACAAATAACATACCATTGCCCTACTCAATAAATACCAAATTCCCAACAAAAACACCATAAACCACCAATCAAAAAACTGTCAATTCTATATCAACCTAACCATAACAAAATCAAACAGCGCAAACATTAGCACTCCAAACGACACGCGCATTCTCAAATAGACCTCCCAGAAGAAAGCTATATAACTTCACACAGCCCGAGATTCCATTCTGACGACTCACACAGAACTCGAATACACATTCGAAACGATCTATAGATCGATCTAGATCGCGAATATTTTTCGTCCGCGGCCAATTAAACGCGAAATGGCCGCGAACCGGTCCCCGCTAATTGGCACTCCATAAATTCGGCGAACGACGCACATTAGGGACGGAAGGTTCTTCTTTTAGTGCCGAATGTGTTTTTTGGGATATTTTCGTTTTTTTTGGATTTTTTTAAACAGTGAAGTGTTCTTTTTGATATTATTGGAGTCGGTGGTCGCTTTGTTCGGCTTATCGGTTGCAAGTATAAAAGACGGTGACGCAATTGGTTCGTGGAATTGTTGGTGTCGATTTGAAACATCAGGTGTTTGCGTTGATATGGTTGTTCGTTGGGTTATAATTGATTTGAATTGTGATTCTTGAGACCATGTGGTCCTTTGTCTAATCAGTAAGTGATAATAACTCATTCACGATCCAGATGTGCAATGTTTTGTTCGAGACATCGATACTTTTCTCAAGTCATAACACGAAGTGTGACCACCTGTATTTTGAACCTTTCGTTGCTTTGCAATACCTAAAAACTCACCTCTGTGAAAACTAGAAAATTGCGAAATCACATTTTCGTCCTCAATCAGCATTTTTTGTAATTATTCTACATTTTTTCCCTACAAAATAGACAACCAATTTCAATGGGTCTCCTTATAAATGCATCAAGAACAACGTGATCATCAAGAATTCTTAAGTTTCGATATTTTTCCGCATGTATCATTAAAGATCGATAACTATCGCGATAATCAAAAATCACTCGTGATCTAGAACTAATTCAAAACCGAACAACACCATCATCAGACATTTACACTGTTATGATTTATCTTATCATTAGGCTACAATAATCAATTTGAAATAGGATTTTCGACATTTCTTCCCATCGATAGCCGTTGCAATAAAAACTATCTCGATGCAGATTTAAATTAAACCCAAACAATACCATCATCAAGCATTTACATCGCAATAACTTTCCTTATCATTAGGTCACAAAAATCGATTCGAAACCCGATTCTCGACATTCCAACCACATCGAACATTCAAAAAAATCGATAGCAGCCGCAATAATAAAAAGTCTCTCGTGATCCAGATCTAAATTAAACCCGAACAACGCGACCAGAGAGAACAAACAGAACCGCGATGCGATGCATTGTCGTCGAAGCATCGCCAACACTTTCGAACGTCTGCATGCATACGACGAATAAATATATCCACTCTCGCGAACGCTTTATAAATGAAGATACGATTGATGCCGATGTGTACGTTTCGAATGTGTACACACACGTGTACTTATTACGTTTGTGTACTTACGTTTATGTGGGTACACTTGCGTATTTATAATGCCGAGCGGATCGGACGAGGGGAACTTTGATCAAAGTTTCATTGTTTTGTGGCGTTTATTGCCGAAAATAAGCGGTGTGTGATTCGAAAATGTTTTCTGTTGAAAAATCAGATTTATGATCTGTATGAAGATTGAATTTCACAAAGGGTATGAGTGGCTTTTTTTTGTCGATGTTGAGTTAAGTACGGAAAATGGTTTTGTATCGTATGTATTTCCATATCATGTCAAAATGTAACCATTTTCTGTACTTAACTTTTTTTGAGAAAAAAGGTCATTTGTACCCTTTGTGCTATTCATTCGACATATTGTATCAATTAAAAAGTTATTGTATTCGCTGAAATTATGTTTTTTTCGACCTAGTGTCGTGGTATGCATAAATTGTTCGTATGTGTGTACAATAATCGAATAAGTTAGGTTGGATTTTCTTTTTGGGTTGAGTGAGATTTGAATATTTGATTTGGTTGTTTTTCGTTTTAAGTTAGGTTAAATTAGGTCGAAAGTCATGTGAATGATATTGTAGAGAAGAATGGAGCTGGAAGTTCCGGGGTAAGTTGTTCCGGAGTTGTTCAATTGATGTTGATATTGCTCAATATCTGATGTTTTGATTTATGCTCTTCACGTTGTATTATTACATTTTCATCTAACAGAATTATTTTATCGGAACAACTTACCCCTAGAACTTCCAGCCTCACTTTCCTCTACTGAATTTTTTAGAATCCACAACAAAAAAAATAGTCCTTTATCGAGTTTGAAACGTAATTTTGAATTCAAAATTAAAACTCACGACATTTATTGGAATTATAGACGCATTTTATAACATAAACCCAACTAAAAAAAAAAACACCGATCTGAAAAGAAAGACCCAAACCGCTGACCATCGGCATCGCATCGGACCACCGCTGATGCGCTCGCGCACGCAGTTTTCAACGCGCACACGTACAAACAGACAAACAAACAGACACATACACCCACACGAATAAAGACATACATACAGATAAATACAGATAGGTTGAGAATGTGTGTTGTCCGCGGTTATTATCGCTGTCGGTCGTCGTCTGCGCGTTGCATTTTTGAGGAACGCATCGGCGCCGTTATTTCGACACGCAGACCGCTTCACTACCACTACTACGAACGATCGCAACTGTCACGCGAAACGATTCTTAAAATGTGGGGTTTGATGTCGATTTTTTTGTATCGAATTCGCTGCATTATGATATTTTGATCGTTTATATCGATCCAGTTGAGCAATGGGAGGTTTGCGCGTTTTGCATGCTGTCGTTGAAGCTCGTGTTGCTTTTGTTTCTCTCGCTCTGATATTCGTATGTTGAGATATTTAAGTGTGATATTAGATGGCAGCATCTAAATGAACTTTTACACAAATACGTATATAGAACATAATGTGACTTTTTGAGTTGCGGACTTACTATTAGGTACTACTTATCACTCAACTGTCACTAGATTAGCTGAAATGCTTGAAAAGATTACGCAATATCTGATACTTTAATCGTGCCTTTCCCGTGGTACAAAATCATTACTATCGGAAAAACTTACCCCCCGAACTACTAATTCCATGGTCTTCTATGCAAGTGAAATGACTGTAAATGTATCTAACAATATAAATCTGCTTTTTTGAATTAATTCTGGCTTCTTTGTTTATTAAGGACATACCGAACTTCTGCATTGCAGATCTTCCAAGATTAACTTATACACCCAACTGTATTTTCACAGAAAGATAACAATGATATGAAATCCTTCAGAGTGTACTTGGTCGCTTTGCTTCATCGAAATAAAGTTGGGAATGCTAACGGATACAGAAGAATTATTTCTTGGTTTGACAGCCAAATTTCTGAATAGTGAATAGTGCCTACTCTCGTACTATTCAATGGTTCGTTGTGGAGAAGTTTGTAGAGATTTTTTGCTTATATCAATACGGTTGTATGTAGATAGGGTTATATTGTGATAAAATCGCGTCCCACAGTTTGAATGTCGTTTCAAGTCCCCGGGGCGATTGATCCGAGCGGTCGGTGAAAGCGCGTCCGTAGGCGTTCGCGAACCGCGAAGGGCGCGACCAATTTTAAATTCTGCTAAAATACACCATCACAGAAAAAAAAACTCAACCATCTAATAACAAAGAAACTAAACGCCTTTAAACCACCTTACCTTTTAAATCGATACATTCAAAAAAATCCGATAAAATAAGCCTCCAAAGTCGAATATCTCTTGTTGGTGTCCGATGGAATATTTTCGATTAGAAGCGTATGCAGATCGTCGAGGCCCTTCAATAATTCGATCGGGAGGTTCAAATTAGGTTCAAATGCCTGAAAGCGGCAGCTGGTAGGCGGCAAAAGACACGTGTTTGAATTTGAACCATCAGCTGCCTCGATGGACGGTCACGCTTCATTCGAACTAATTGCTCGCGGGGTCGAGATGTCGGATGTCGAGGAATAAGTCGCCTAAAGTTCAACTTTTGTTCAATTGGCAATTCAAATTGATGATGAGATTGTCTGATTCGAGGGATAATCTGAAAAGAGCAGGGTTTCATTGATGGTTAGCGGATCTTAGATTTTGTTATGGTGTTGTTCTGTTTGATTATTTGTATCTGATTGTGAGAATGGCATGTGTACAAAGTAGGGTTAGTTTGAGTAAATGTGGTTTTCATCAATATTTCATCAAGATATTGATGCTGGTCTCATTCGTGCAATGAGTTATGTTTTTCCTATCTGATGTTACATATTTATATTTTAAAGCAATAGTGAGATGAAGTATTGTATAGTTAAATATTGAAGTATTGAAAAATGAAGTCAGGTTAGTTTTATTTTTCATATTTTTTAAGTTAAATCGAATTAAGTTCAGTTAGGTTCCATTTTAAGATAGGTTGAATCAGATCAAATGTCGCACAGATAAAACACAAGTAGTTTTGAAATTTTTAACAATTTGTCGATTATATCGATACAATTAAGCAATGACAAGCTCAAAATTCATTTCTCGTACACACATGACAAAATACGACTCTAAAACTTACCATCACTTAACAAAATCATGAATATCTTCTACATCAAATACCATCACAATCAACCAACAATTTTCTCAAAACATCCACAAACAATCAAACCACCATCCAACCGACCAAAACCCAACTCCAACCCCAAAACCCAAAACCCCCAAAACGAACAATCAACCGCTTCCAATTCAAGTTGAGACCGTCAAACCCATTAGCGTGTCCAGCTCGCGAACGACGCTGGTCCGAGGCCGCGATCGATACAACCCAAGTTCCAATCGGGTCGGACCTCGTTATATATGTACGGTCTGCGGCCGTCGTCGATGTGTATAGATCGTATAGATCCGTCCACAGGCGTGTATAGATCCACGGGTGTGTATGGATCTGGCTATAGGTGTGTATAGATCCGGCGGCGCTATAGATCCGTATGTAAATAGGTCCGCGGACAGAGGTGTCGTGGTCGCACCTACGTCTCGCGAAATTTCATATGTGTGTGTGTTCTTTGTACAGTCGAGTCTTGGTTTATTTGAAGATTTGGGGTTTTAATGTGTTGAGGGTTGATTGGAGGATTTTTCGGGTGATTGTCTGTTTTTTAATCGGCGGGATGTTTGATCAAATCTGAAATGTAGTCCAATCTGATCAAATTTGATCTATCATAGGAAAAGAAACAAAAACGTAGTTTGAAATTTGACCCGAATTGATCTAATTAAACTTATCAACTGTCTTTTATGTCAAAATGCTGTTTTTTATTCAATGTATTCATTGAATATTTTGGAAAAATGGTACCCAAATACTTTTTTTTGACTTCATATTTTTCTTTTGTAAGGTATTTCGATTATTGATTGAATCATAATTCGTATGAGATATAAGTTCATATGATAATTTTAAGATTTTTTTAATTTAATGTGCATTAAATGAAGTGTGCCAATGATGATTTGAATATGATAATCACATTTTTTTCATTAAGTATCGGTAGGCAATACTCCAAACTAATAAAAGTGATACATTATACAAACACATATTGCTCAATTATTTACATATCTCACGCAATCAACACTAATGATACAGACATTAGAATCTAATTATCAGATTGATTAAAACTTTTATAAATACACTGTTTCCCGTTACTTTTCATCAACATGCAATTCCATTCAACACTTTTTCCATTTCCCTACAGTCTAACTCAAGGCCAATCTTTCAATCATAATCCAACAATTTAATCACAAATTACATCTAAACTCCCAATTACCGATTAAAAAACAAACCCTCAAACAATAACAGTACATCAACACAAAAACCCATCACAACTAAAATCTACACCATCACTCCAACATCCACCAAACTTCTCACACACTCCCCTAAAAAACCACCAAAATTTCCCTCAATATACAACCATAAACTACACAAATCAGACTCAACTGTACCAAACAACTATAATACATTTCGAACATACCTGACCGAGCTATTGCGATTCTGAGAAACGAACCGTTTGACGTAGCCGCGTAAATTAGCCTCGGCCAGGTACGCGCTCTAGTACAATACACACAGGTATATCGTATAGTGCGCACCCGATAAACTCGATACACTCATTTCGACACGTATACGTGCCGTATAAGCGTTTAATGGCTTTGTATCGCGCGTGTGTATGTGTGTGCGCGGTTTTTAATTTGAAGCGATTTCGCGCCATCGGGACTCGCGCATGCGCAGCGCCGTTTCGCGTGGCGCCATTTTGACGTGCACGCGAATTTTTCTAGTTTTGGGTCGATTTTTTTTCGATTTTGGGATGTTGCAGTTCGTCAAATGATTTATAGATAATAGATTTTCTTTATTTTTTAAATTATAATTCTGTTAGGTAAAGTTTTCGATACATTCTTATAGTAAATGTGCGATTTTGATTTGGCTCAGCTTTCATTCTAATTGCAAATTAGTCCTCAATTGATTAAAATTAAAACGAAATGTGGCTTATCTATTGACAAAGATAATTGACGTTTGATTGTGGTAGAGGTTAAATAGGAATGATGTTAATTTTCAGATTGAAGATTTATATGTTTTGATGCAAGTGAATAATTCTATGCGTGATAAGAAATAGCACATTGTGTTAATGCTTATGGAATCTCTAAAAATTTACATGAACCTTATCTAAAATAGTAAGTTTCATGAATTATAGGTATAATTTTCATATGACGACTGAATAGCACAAAGATTCAAGTGACCTTTTTTTTATCGAAATTGAGTTAAGTATAGAAAATGGTTCTGTATCATATAAAAAACTTCCTTTTTTTGTCACTTGTACCCTTTCGTCGTCATATAAATTAACATTTACACGAAATTATCCTGTTTGTTTCTGTAGGTATTCTATTTCTCTTACGTGCTCTATTTATCTAAATATCCAATTTTATCTCTCAAAATATTACCCACTAGATTAACATACAAAAATCGAATTTCTAAATAGACCAATGAAAAGTCATTCGAATAAACAACGAACCAAACAGTTAGAACCTAGACTTAACCTGCAATTTACAGAAATATATTTTCGCAGATATCAAGGCACTAAATGTTGAGGAGCTCTGCATTAATCTACTAATAATTTTATTCGGACTAAAATCCGATCGACCAAAATCCGAAGTTATCTCGAGAGCCACCCCCGCGGGGCAACCGTTTCGTATATATTTTTTGCCAACTTCACTCGAATTTTTAATTTTTTTCGTCTCCACAGCCTCGACTCGTTCGCTTTTTGCTCTTATTACAATGCACTGATTAGATCTCGAAAGCCTTCGGTGGCTGTCGTCCTCTCATGAACCAGCAACGCTCCATTTTCGAAGCAGAAAACACATTGAACTCACATATCTTCAATATAATAATCGATTTTTGATGTATAATATGAGTGATTTTCGTATAGATTTGATTGTAGAATTATTCGAAGTTTTTTTATTATTTTAAGTTGTAGTGTGTTTATAGCTGTATTCGCTGTTAGGTCAGAAGCAAAACGAGGAAAATGTATGAAGATATAAAAGGTTAATGAAATAGATTAAAAGATCGTTTGAGTTCGCGGGTCGGACGTTTTGAATTTGATGATACAATATAATCTTAATCGTTTGAATATTCTTAATATTGAATTTATGGAAATGAAATGTGCTAATTAGTTTAGATACGAATAATGGCTCCATTAGTTTACCATCTTTTGGAGTGAAATCGTAAATTCACTTGAAACTTCACGAATTCATAAATGATTATGAATTTAGTCTTGATAGTTAATTTAGTTCATAAATAAGAAATTTAGTTAAATTGGGTTAGCTTAGGAATTTTTTATTTCTTTATTCTCATATTTGTCGAGTGAGTATTTTTATCAATTTGAGTTGAACAAAATTAAGATTTCACTTACTAGTCACATATAAATCAATAAAATTACAATATCACTAACGAAACCATGGTGTAACTAACATTAACAAATTTACTATAAAATATCCATGACAAAATCAAATCGTTTCAGCGAAAATGAGAAACATTCAAATTCACGCGCCATTAACAAAACAATATAGTAGGTGCACCAGAAAAAATCTCAATAAATCAATCCCATACAATGGCAACTATGTCCTGTACTGTCCTTGAAAATTTCACACAGACTGGACATTCAGAAATGTACAAATGTATGTACAAAAAGTACATAAATGTACAAGTGACAACTTGGCTCGGTCACAGTTTTCAGTTTTGCGCTTTCCACCATAGTTTGGCTCTTTTGTTGCGAACGGATATTTTGTTGTTGGAAAAAAAAAGTTATCCTCGCCGCTGACCTCAAGTGTTGCGAGGAAGTGGTGAAGAATCGTTGTTTTTTACATTTAGGGTGATTTTTTAACAGTTCGTGTTGAACTTTTATAACCGATCGTATCGATTTCGATCGATGGTTAATGGTAATTTTTGTCGGATTCTCACGATCGTTTGACAATGTGTCTTGAAATGGGTTGATATATTGAGTGAAAATCGGTTGCTGTTTTATAAATATGATAGTTTGAATAGTTTTGACTCAATTATGTTAATATATTGTTTCAATTTGGATTAATTTTCATTTAGAATAAATTATTTTATTCCTATTGTGTTTATGCTGGTCTATATAAAAGTCGTATTAAAGAACTCAAGAAGTTAATTACTTTGACTTTTAGGGTCCTTTTAGGGAATATTACAAAATGAATGATTTTTCATTCGATATAATGACCCATGTAGTACAATCGCCTTTTAGGTCCGATCTTTCAATCTTAAATTACCAATTAATTAGAGACAACAACTATCAAATTCTACACGGAAAGAAACTCAACACATTACTAAATATCTAAAGACCTAAAACTAAACAATTTCAAACTGCACCAATTCCAAACAAATTCCTAACCATCGATAAACAATTTATCATCTAAAACCTCGTGTGTCATTTAACAAAATCCCAAATAGATCAGTGGATCCATCGTTTTTAGAAGCGCTGATCTATGGGCGCAGATAAAAAGCGGTGCCCGCCGATCGGGCGTCAACCGTCAACGGATATCGCGTCGCGGACCAAAAACGCCACCATACACTCACCAACTCGAAAAAAAAATATTACCCGCGCACAAATACATACACACACCTATATTACTCCTCCGGTCAAGTGATACTTTTCGTTGTAATGAAGAACGTGCGCGGTGTGCTGCTTCTAAACTCGTTATATTTCTGAATATTATTATTCTTTGATGATTCAAGATTGTTTGGGTTTGTGTAGTATGAGAGATTATTTGATTTGTCATTTGTGTATTTTTGTTGCATGGTAGTTAATTTGAATGGAATTTTGCAAATGTGGTGTATTTTTGATTATCTCGTTTGAGAATTATCAATGTGTGAAAAGTGTTCAGTCATTTTTATTCAATTAAATAAAAAATCAAATGAATATTCATATTATTGTATGAGTGTGTTTTTGAATTCTATTTGTTTTCAAACTTTGTTATTGGCCTGAATAATATTGAATTTTCTTTACTTATTTGAATGATACAAACAAATCAAAACTTGTCTAGTTATTTGACTACATTTAAAACCTCACCTTATCTAACCAAATCTGAAACTTCACATAAACTAACCGAGTCTGAAACCTAATCTAACTGAATTGAAAACCTCAACTAACCTAACCTAATCGAAAATCATGCTGAAACAATACAACACAAATACATAAAATTTCACCCACAATCGAGAGCTTCGAACCTAAACCCCCCATCAACAACACAGACACAAACCAACAAAGTCCACTTATCGCATCACACACCCATAATAAAGTCCACACACTACACATATAGACATTATTTTTTGCGGCCGGCACATAAATGAGTCCCCCGCGGACCGAACGAGTCCTTCCAGGAATCGCGCTAATGTTTTTCCGCCACAATCGCGCGATCTTCCCTTTCACGGTCACGCGTCATTTACCCCCGCGACCGGCTACCAAATTCGAAATAAGACCGTTGCTTATATGCGTATTTATTCGACGACCGAATAGGCCAAAGAGCGTAAGTGACATATTTGCCAAAATCACAAAGAAAATCCACCATCTCGCGACTTAACTGCACCCCAACTCTATGTCAGCTCGTTTGGCCGGCCTAGTTGGGTACAAGCAACACTAGGCGAAACTACGGACGCCACATTTACGTTTACAAGGATCTCTACATTTAATCATTATCGCGAAAGAACTTTCTACGAGGAATGCCAAATGAGCCATGTACAGGAAACGCTTCTATGTACGCTCATATATTTGGTGACAAAAGGATCTATACAAATTTGAAACATGTGTCGAAATATGTTATCAAATGCATACATGCTTAATTTTTTTCTCAACGCAAAGTCACTTGCACCCTTCGGCCTTTTCAGTCGTCATTTTTATTATTCGCGTGCACAATTTGAGTGAATGTGTGTGGGTGTTTGGGTATCGAACGTGTGTGGGCGCCTCGCGAGCGGTATGCGGGTCCGTTGATCGTTTCCGATTTTTTCAGTTTTACAAATGATCATTTTTTTTTGATTTTGAGATGATGAAGTGATAGATAAAGACTAAGAGATATGATTATTGTTATATCTACTTGAAGCACGTTGCAGATCTGAAGCAAAATAGTTTGAAAAGGCGTTCTCTTCAGATAGTTTACGTGATGAGCGTTTTGCTCAAATTCGTAAAATTTGTGCCTCGGTTAGTGTCAAATCGATTTAATGCAAATTCAATAGATATTGGTAATGACTAATGATGATGATGTGATTAAAATATTTGTCGACTTGCGCATTCGGGTGTCGATCGACAATTTCGCTAATATTTCAAATCAAAATGTCTAATGACCTAAATAATCAAAATTTGTTCATTTTAAGTTTTTTTTTTCGAAGAATTGTTAGAGTTGCTCTATCTACCGCACATTTCCTTGCCTCCCTTTATCGAAATGAATCACTAAATACTCATTTATATACTACAACTCATACTGCCGTCAACTTATCTCTCATTGTCAGTGAAGATCTGAAGCGAAGTATCTTGAAAAAGTGAATACTCCAAATCCCTACTTCTGATTCGAAACCTAAACTTTATATAAGCTCTGCTGACCTATACTCGAATCCTCATAATTTTTCATTATAAGGAATACTTAATTTTTATTCAGCTAGAACCATCACCTTTCTCGCTTTAGTGCTCTCATCCAGAGCGAGAAGCCGTTCCCACGGTACATAATCCTCCCCTGTTCACCGAAAGAACTGAAAGTTGGGTTATATACAATAATAACCCCGAGTGTCCAGCCGGAGCGTTCGGAGGCGTCGAGTGCAGCCGCGGCTGGGAATGCGCCAAAGTGTCGGGCCGTCGCCAATCAATACTCGGCCATACACCGGCGAAGGGAGATCTCTCTCGCGACGTCGCGGTCTCCCGCGGACGGGGGCCGAGGGGGCCGAGGGGGCCGAGGGCGCAGCCCCTCGCAATTACGCCCGCGGACGCGTGTGCCGCGGCTGACTCATCGTCTACCCTGACGATGTGGATGTGGATGTGGATGTGGATGCGGGGCGTCGGCTCGGACTTCGCCTCGGGAAATTCGAAGATGGTGACGTTTCAGATTGAACATGGGAGACTTGGTGCATACGTACGTACTAGCTGGTTAGGTTGGGTGTGGGAGATTTAGTTTTTTTTTTCAAATCTAAGATCCATTGAAAAGGGTGACGCTTTTCTTTTCTAGCTAGATTCTAGATGGAAATTGTTGGTTTTTCGTTATAGAATTAGATGTGTGCACTATAGTAATGGCAATAGTTTCTAGTTAGATGAGCGTTTTCCCTTATTTTAATATCTCTGGTCTGTGATTATAAGGAAAAGTTTCTAAAGACGAAGAAGATTTCTAAAATTAATGCAGAAAACTAAGGTAGATCCATGAACGCAGATGATATGACTATGTAACCATCTCACTCAAAATGGTTTATAGCCGTTTTTTGCGTATATAACAGTTTCTTTTTCGTATGTAGTTCTGTCTCTGTCAGTTGGTTTTTGGTTTTTGGTTGCAGATGTGTGCATGCGTGTTTGACATTATCTTGAAAGTTCATAGTTTCTAGTTAGACAAAGAAAAGTGATTCTTCAAAATATCCCCGAATCTGAAGCGAAAGCGTTTTCGAACTGTATTTGAACCATATTCTGAGTAAATGTTAAAGAATCATTCAATATCAATATCAAATCAACCGAAAAAGATTTTTCTTCAGACCCCAGATTTTCATAACGAAAAACATCAAAATATAAACGTTAACATTTTAAACGAAGATCGTTTACAATTTCGTTTCGAACATTTAACTCCGTGCGTTCACTACCTAGGCATTTTCTAGGAATCCATCAGCCGCGCAAATCGGAAAGTGAACACCCACACACAACATAAGCTACGAAGCCTTACCACCACAGTGTACTATGGATATATATACATATATGTGTTATATTTCACAACGTGTACATCCACACCCTCTAAATATGTGACTAGGGTCGCGTGGCGTCTTCACAACGAGGCACACGAATGCCTCGAGGGAAACGAGTACCAGCGGACAAAAGTACCTACTCTTGACAAGGAGACGAATAGGACGAGAAGTTGTGCTATGAAATGACATTGAGCTTAAAATTCGAGGATAGTTCTATCGATGACCGAAGTGATTCGATCGAATAGGTGAAGATTTTATCTTTGTACATCAGAGTTGTACTTTTTCTTTCCTAGCTAGAAGTCGTTGCCTTTCCTACTCTTGACTTCACATCTAGAACGAGAAAAGTGATACTTTTTAGCTTGAATCTAACTAGAAAACAAAATCTTTCCCTTCATCACTCTGATTGCTATAATTTCACGGGAAAATAAAGGAATCTACGTAGCACGAGTAGCACTACGATTCCCATCGTTAAGTAACAGCTGAAGTGAATCATAATTCTATGTATCCCACTTTTTTCGAGTTACAAATTGTCAATGAACGAATTCACTTTGAATTTTAGATTCTTCTATGAATAAAGTTCATCGATGTCAATTGGCGAAAAATCATTGAAACGAAATCGAATTGATAAGATACTTACATAAGTAAAGTATGTATGTGTGAAACAATTCTTATATCGAAACAAAAAACGTACATGTGATTCGTCAATGTTTTATATTCATGCCGCTAATATAATTTTATCCATTAATTACCAAAATTATTCATACAATTACTCAAAATAAGTTGATGAAATATCTATTTAATATTCCGTTTAAAATAAATCAATCGCGTACGTAAATTGAGCATTTTATTCATACTACACACCCACGTATGTTATGCGCGGGAAAATCGCGAAAATTCAGTTTTCTTTTCAATATAGGGGATTATGCGCCGTCGTTGGTTTTCGGCCGAAAAAAAATCGAACGACGGTTTCGTTTGCAAAAAACAAATCGAAACCTTTCGAATGGCCGTGTTCTGTAAAAAAAAAGTGTGTTGCTTTCAATTTTTTCGAAATGCATTGAAAATTTCGCTCGTAAAGGTTTCCCGCCGGCCGATTCAATTTTCACCCGAAAGATTGTGAATATTTGACACACCGTTGTGATTTTTACAATGTTATTACTTTACTTTTATAACGATTCAAATTTTCATTTTACTAATAAATATAGAAAGAAATTATTCAATTATCTTTCGGAAAACTGAATGAAAGTATAAGATGTCGTTTATGTCAATTTTTCTTCATAAATTGAATTCAATTCGTTTCGTTGCAGCTGAAAATCGTTCGAATAGTGAAATTTTGTTATATTTTTGCTCAATTTCCTTTTCCTGATTTTCACGCTTCACTTCTCGATCTTTCGAGTGGTGCCATCTCTGTATTAAATTGTGCAATCGAACAAATCGATTTAATTACTTTTTCATTTTAATTAATACATAAATTTATCAAGTACATATCTACTAAACCGTTTTACTTGTGCCATTATCCAAACATACCGATTTGATATTTGACCTATTAAATTAGATAAGGGTATTATTTTTCAATTAAAACAGATTGGTTTTGATTGATTTATGTTTTAAGTCAAGTCGAATGAAATGTTTTTGATATAACCATTTAATGTCTGAAGTTTATACTTATTCATAGGACTAATTTACATTTAGCTCTAGTCATTAATACTGCAGTTTTCTTTCTTTTTCTAACGTTCACATTTAGCTCTGTCTAGCATATTCGAAAAAAAACGACAACACATTCGTAGCTAGAGCTATATGTAAATTGCTTCATATAAATAACCCACAAAATAATATGATTTTACAAAACGAATATCATTTTATCCACAAGAGTTGAAAGTCTTTGAAGTTTTATTGAGTGCGGATAGTAACGAGGTTAAAAGCTCAAAAGTTTCCGTTCTCGCATTGTATGTTTGTCCGTATAAATATGTATGGTTCTGCGAAAGAAAAGTGGAAATAGGTGAATGAAAGGAAAATCTCATGAATACTCCATAAGATTTGAATGAAAGGTTATTGCGCTTTTCGGCCGACTTTTCCCGCTCGCGTATGAATAGAGATAGACTTTTCCTTCGACGTTTTAAAATTGCCGCGCAAAAGAAAACTCAAAATACATACGTATATGTAGTGGAAAATGTACGAGTGCGATAAGCGTCGGAAATTAATGGGAAAATGATGACGTTCTGCGAAAATATTTCACCTGTTACACCTCGTTAATGAATGGGGAGTTCGAATTTTAAACGTAGGGAGTGAATTCGTTTCGATATCGCTTAACGACTCGGATGATTTAATTATTTTTAGGAAATTTATCCTTTCGTTTGTGCGGTCATTTAATTTTTCATTATAATCAAATTTATTGTGATATTTGAAGCAAATCGAAATTTTTATTGATAGAAAACAACTCAGTGAATTTTCATTAGTGGCCCATATTTCGATTATTACTTTAACTACTCAAACTTATAAATGATTAGCTTTAATTTAAGGTAAAAGTTACTTCTAACTAATCGCTGACCTATGATTGAAATATTGTGCCTTTTGTAAAATTCAGACCATGAAATAGTTAAATCAGTGACAATATATTACTGACTTCTGAAAATATACAAGACATAAAATACGCTTCTTTTTTAAAGTTTTTGAAATGAAAATAGATTTTTCCTATTTGACTTCCAATATAATCGTATAATAATATATAATTTGTTATCATACACTTGTGAAATTAATTATGGATACTTTTCAAAATTTCTTTTAAAATTTTCTTTAAAATTTCGAAGAATGAACAAGAATGATTCTTAATATTGCACTCACCGGCGATATTCGGAAAAAATGCAATATTTTTCATGAAGTGTCCACAATCAATTGCGCCAATGGACAGACCGAAAATGGATTAAATTATATTTTTTTCATTGACTTATATCGAGTCGGAGTATAATTTGGACCAATTCAGAACAATAAAATTTAAAAAATATTAAAAAAAATGAAACCTCAACCCTATCACACTCACCCTTTAATTCGAACCTTAAACCGTCGCTGACGTTAACAACCGACGGGGACGAATTAAATTTTTAAAGGGCGCCCAATTGTCTCGGCCATCGTCGTAAAGTTCCGCGGCTCGGAGCCTCCGGGGGCCCCATAGCCCCCTCGCCCCCCCTGCCCCCCACGTCCCCCGGAGCCCCCGGCCGAGGGGTTCGGCCCGTAATTGGAAAAAGGCGAGCGCGCGTGTATCGCAATATATTATACGTTCGCGCGCTCGGCGGGAAACTCCACGGGGAAGGGGACGAAGGGGCGAAGCGGCCGGGGGAACCGTGGGGGCGAAGGGCGCTCGGCCCCCGGGGGGCGTAGGCGTCGCTTTCGTTTATCGCCGCTCGTATAAACAAAAGATTCCCGAAGCGTTTTCGATACGAGGTTAGGTCTCGAGCGCGGATTCGGTTTTGTTGGGTTCGGTCGAGTGCTTTGTTTGATTTCGAATTTTGTGTATGGAAATTGGTTGATTATATTTTTCAAGATTCAAAATGAGATGTTTTAATTTGGATTGCAGTTTTCGACGAACTTTCGAACGAATGAAAATGATATCAAACTTTTAGGATTATTCAGATAATTCAAAGATTCAATAAGTACTTTTTTTTAATTCTATTTTTTAATTCGATTATCACTCGATAAGGATATTTATCCCGTTTAATTTTCAATTCAATTCAATTGCTTTTGAAAAAGCTTAAATCACACTTTTACAACGATAAAGCGTTTATTAGTCGAGAGCTTCAAACTCACTTTGCTAAGTCAAACAGTTGAAAAAGTTTTTTCTCACAAAACAAAGAAACTTTTCATTCATATAACATAAGATACTAATAACATTCATTCAATGCCAATTTGGGGGAATATGGGGAGACTTGTTACCCCTTTTTCTGCCTATTACTTCTTTTTGAAAAATCATATTTTTGAAGTGATAGTTTCTATACATTTGAAATTTAGTTGAATTTACTTTCACAGTATTTTTTTGAAAATGCGATTTTCCAAATGGGATATATAGGAAAAAAACAAAAGGGAGGATCAAATCTCCCAGACGGATCAAGTCCCCCATATTCCTCTGAAGATTATTCAATAGAATTTATTAATAATTTCGAAATATTTCATCTAACTTAACTATAATAGCACTATTCTGTGTGCGTCTGTGTGTCCATGTAACGCTCCAAAACTGAGTCAATATATTCAACGGGTTGATCGCTAGTAGGTAAATACCTGTATGTACGTATGTTTTTCATCACTCGCATAGATTTTCAACAGTTCATAGTCAGAGGACCCACTGTATACACTCGAATATATCTAACATGCAGTATACAGAGTATACATATATCAGATCACGCTAGCCGCACATAGACGCAGCGGGCGGCTGAAAACGGTCTGCGGGGGGCGGAATCGCGAGGGCGCAGAGGGGTGGGTCGGGTCGGGACGAAATCCGACGAACGCGAGGGGCGAAGCGAGGGGAGGCCGGAGGGGGGGAAAGGACGAGGGGTCGTTAGGGGATGGGGGGTGGTATTTCGCGCGCGCGAAAAACTGCGAATCAACCCCGACGGGATGAGGGTCGTCGTCCGCGGCGCGGGGGGCCGAAGCGCGCGGGGGGTGCACTTTCGGTCAGCGGTTATCAAATTTGGTGTTCGATCGTTCTATGGGCGTTTAATCGTTGTAGTTTCAGTCTTGAGTTGTGTAGTTTTAAGATTTATTTGATGGGTGTTTATGTGGGATATCATCGAGGGGAGGAGGGAGTTTAGTGGAAGAAGTTGTGTTTTTTTAATGTTTTAGTGTTTGATATGTTTGGATTTTTTTGTTATAACGTAATGAAAATGGTAATCGTAGTACTTTGATTGACATATAGGTATGCTAGATAGTACTTTTTTTTTCAATATGCACAATTTTAGATTCCAACCTTTAAAAAAGTCATAATAATGTCTCTGCTACCAACTTCACTGCGTTGTTGATTATTCGAAACTATTCTGTGAGCCAAAACAGAATACAATCACATGCAACGTTAAACTATCGGCTTAAATTATCGGCTAAAAATAATTATTAATTAAATTATCGGCTAAACTTATACTCTTTCTTGTACCCTATATCATTATCTCTATTTTTTTCATTAATTACGTCACTCGATACACGTGTTCCGGGCCAAAACAATATAACCAAAACATTTTTTTCCAATCACAACAACATCCCGAAACTCGATAAAGCAAACGAGCCACGGCCGAACTACACCGACACCTGAAAAAACAAAAGTTGCAGTTGGCTGAAAAGTTTGCGCACTGCTGTTTTAGGTCGAAGCAGCGTCGGCGGCGGCTCGGTAATAATAATAGTGGCGGCGCCGCGTGTCGCGAAGGAGGCGAAGGGGGGAGGGGGGCGCACCCCGCCGTGCGGTTAATGTAAAGAGCCCCCTCGCCTCGCCCCTCGCCTCCGCCCCCCGCAGCTCCGCGTGTCCAGATGGGCCCCCCTTGCGCCTCCCCCGCGCCCCCCGCGCGCTCGCCCGATGGGCATTTGGGTAATGAGCCTTCTCTTGCGCCACCGTAAGCCGCGGATGCCACCCCGACTCACCCGACGCCCACGGAATAACTAATAACGTGTACGCGTGTGGGTTAGTCGGGCTATATACGTATATAACGACCGAAAAGGCCAAGCGGCATAAGTGACTTGCGGTGATTTCGAGAAAAGCGTACCCAAAGTCGGGCATGTACCCACATGTATTAGATCGAGTGAGTTGATGACATATCTCGGCACACGTTTCAAGCTCGCTTATATCCTTTTACCACCAAATATATATGAAGCGATTCATGTACACAACTCAATTTCGACAAAAATGTCATTTGTACTATTTGGCTTTTCTGGTCATCATATTTGGTGGCAAAAATATATAATCGAATTTGAAACTTCTGCCGAGATATATCATCAAATCACTTGACCTCCTTCTAATACTTTGATTGCGCTTTTCTCGAAATCGCCGCCAAGTCACTTGTACCCTTTGTGCTTTTAAGGCGTCATATATGTATGTATGTGTGTGTGTTATGTAGAGGCTTCGCGATTTTAGCCGGGTTCGCCTTGCGAGGTTTTCCATCGACTCTGGTCAGGAGTGGATTTAAGGGGGGAGTGTTATGTACTCTGCGGTGGCCCGCCTTGGAAGATTTTTTTAAAATTTATTTTGATTTTTGAGACAATTTTGAATGTAGAGAAAAATTTTGTCTATGACATAAAATTTTTAATGGTGAATTTAATTGACTATTTAAATCATTAAATTTAATGAAAACTGTGTTTTTCAAATAAGACATTTTAAGAATTTTCGAAAATAATATAATTTTATTAAAAATTTAAATTGTGATATTACTATACAAATTTCCCCCCTTTGTTCGTTTTCTGAATATGCTCCTGATTCTGGTTGATGGTGGTTCTTTGGTTTAAAATATATTTTTCATTTGAGCCTTGAATAAGTGTGAGAGAATATAGTTTGGAATTGTAATTCATTAAAATTTCCAAAAAAATCGAACACGTAGCTTAGGAAATTATCAGAAAACTTGCTGATATGTTCGTAAAAGTTCTATAACTTTGTATTTCTTAACATGGGTTGAGATTAAATAGTTGAAATTTTAATTTTATCAGATTTAATAAGAATTTGGTGAGATCTGTTGCATACATTAAGTTAGAGATGATGTCACGGAATTATGAAAGTATGAACTACCGTCTTTAATCAAATATACAGACATTGTTTTCTATCGCTTATATTACTATCTACGTGAACGTGAACACATTTTAATTATTCTCAAGAAGTTGTAACATAACGAATCTCAGTATTAGACCAAACCCATTTTCAATGATCTTATAATAAAATCTATAATTTTATCACAATTCAACTATCAAGTAGGTACCACACTGTGAACAATCGACGCCAAATCCACAATCGATCGAACGAGATCCCTCATCCTCCTCGAATCGAGGCCACTAATGCCTAATCCACGAGCATCTCCAATGGCAACAGAGCCTGGACACGAGCACGCTTGGCTATTTCGCAGGCGGCGATGTAAATCTGGGCCCCGAGGAGCCTCCGCCCCCCGTCTCGTGTGTCGGCCATCAGGAGAGGCCTCTTTGTTTTCGCTGCTGATCTTGATTTCGCCCGAAGGCTCGATTATTGATCGGGGGCCGGCCCCGGCGACACCTACTCGAAACCCACTCTCGGAACCCCTGGCTGGTGGACGATGGGCTCATCAGGGTTAGGTCCTCGCGAAGACACACTCTTGGGTTATATTGAGTCTCATTTTCAGGATTTTTGACTCGATTGAAATGATGCTCGATGTGGTTTGAGGTTTCGATCACTCTTTGATCAGGGTGACTGTTTGTCCCTGATTTTCTGATTCAACACTCTTGAATTACTTAGTCTCACTTTACTTAAGAAGAGTGGCTAGTTTTTCTGTTTTGAATAAAATGATTGTTGATTTGAGGTTTTGGTGGTAGTTGGTCTAAAGTTTTTCATAAAAATGCTTCATAAGTTGAATCTCACTTTACTTATTGTTAGATAGAGGTTGTTAAAATTATCAATTCAATTGAAATAATTGTTGATTTGAGGTTTTGGAAATAGTTTGTGTCACTATTGTGACATTTGGTACAGAATTTTCCGGATGATTTTCCAGAATTTTATATTGAGGTTCAGTTTTTTAGTTAGAGGTTCAAATGAAATGGTGGATACTGTCATTTTAAGTTTTTTTTATAGTAGTTTCAAATTACTCTTCGATCAGGGTGACTTGTCGTTTCGATTTTTCCGGGAAAACGATCATTCGTTATGTGATTTTTTTTTTTCATTTGTAAGAAATTATTCATTGTGATTTTTTCTATAAAAAAGTGATTTTCCAATGTAGAAAAATTATAAACCACCTGCAAGATGACATTAATTGCCCTCCTCCATGCTTATAATTTAAATAATCAATCACGCAAAATTGTCGAATATTCTATTTTTAAAAGCTTCTATATTAATTAATATTTAAGCACGACACTTCAAAAGTTATGATTATTATTATGGAAATGAAATTTATTTAATTACACAATTTTAAATAAACGGCGATATTATAGTTACTAATAATTTTTTTTTTCTTTTTTTAATGGTAGTACTTGGTCTCGAAGGACCACTAACCTACCGAACGAATGAGTAAACTTATATTATATTTACATAATATAACGCACACACACTAGCGCATGTGTGCAGTTGGTATTATGTCACTCATACCTCCGCCTCATGCACGCGTCAACACATTCACACACAATGTTTTTAACTTCATAAGAAATATTATTGATCACATGAATCAATAATATCTTTCACCAATTTATTAGGGTGAGCTATTAATTTTTCGCGGTATTTTACAAGCAGCTCACGGGAGTGCTCTTCTAGTGAAACCATTTTCAAATCGCGATGGATAACGGAATTTCGGACGAACCACGGGGCATTAGATGCCATACGTAATGAAATGTTTTGTTGAGCCTGAAGTTTTTGGGCATATCTTTTTATGCCGAGGATATGCCCCCATACCGGAAAGGCGTATGACATACCTGGACGAATGATCGTTTTGAAAAGAAGTAGTTTATTTTTAATGTTTAATTTGCTTTTACGACTCAGCAGTGCGTGTAGCTGAGCCCGCGTGGCTTTAGCGCGTAATGTAATTTTATCAATATGCGGTTTCCAGCTAAGTTTGGAATCAAGGGTTAAACCGAGATACCTAGCTTGCTTTTCCCAATCTAATGACTCGTTGTTTATTTTAATTTTATGCAAATTATTGAGCGCGAAAGCTTGTTTCCTCCTTCGAGAAAACATCACAGCAACACTCTTACGAGGGTTGACCGTGATTAGCCATTTGTCAAACCATTTAGTGACTAAATTAATCTTTTCTTGAAGATGCGTGACCGCACGGTGCGGGTTTTTATATGAGCACAGTAAAGCTGTGTCATCAGCGAATAACGCGGTGATATTGTTACGCTTTGACTTGGTTGGAAAGTCGCTCGTAAAAATTGTGAATAATAAAGGACCCAAAATGGATCCTTGAGGTACTCCGGCCCTGATCGGTCTGGGATGTGATAAATGAGTACCTAGTTTAACACGGAAACTACGATTTGATAGAAAAGATTTTATGAGTTTAATTAAATTAATCGGGAATTTAAGTTTAAACAATTTAAAAATCAAACCATCGTGCCAGACTTTGTCAAACGCCTTCTCGATATCAAGAAATAAAGCGCCAGTAGACATCCGATTGTCAAAGGCTCGTTGTAGGTGACCGACAACTCTGTGCAATTGATGCACAGAGGAGTGAGATCTTCTAAATCCAAATTGTTCGCGAGGAATTATGTTATTAGAATCGGTATGATCGAGCAAATTTGCCTGAATTATTTTTTCAAAGATTTTACTCATTGCGGGAAGTAAGCTAATCGGTCTGTAACTGGATGGCAAAGTTGGATCCGTGCCTGGTTTTCTGAGGACCACCACTGAAGCCTGCTTCCATATGTTAGGAAAGTAATTTTGGGAGAATGATGCATTAATGATGTTCAGAAAGTAGGTTTTTGCAATTGGAGGAAGAATTTTGAGAGCAAAGTTAGGAACGGCGATATTATCGCAGTGTCAATGAAACGTTTTTAAAAGAGGAAAGTTCGCAAAACACCCACTCCGAGATTCCTCGACGGTAACTTTTAAGAACTCGGCCATTTGCTTACTAGCGAATTGATCGTAAAACTTTTCACAAACGCGAAACTTTCCACCACTTTTCCCGCCACTTTTCACTTCGCCCACGTGTCTGCGAAAAAGGACAATCGAGTCGCAACACACATAACATTAAACATGTCCTCTATTCTTATATCATTGAGTACCAACATAAAAAAAAAATACATTTTGTATGCAGTCTTCATGCAGTAGAGAAAACTGTTATTGTTATAAACGCATAAATCTGTTCTTTTGCGATATAGGGTTGATGTTATGTCGAGTAATTGTTAGAGTTGCGGATCTTTGATGATCAAATTGATTTAATTGACTCATCTCGGCGCGGTTGATGAGGACGAGACGAAATGGCGACATCTTGTGCGAAAATGAATAATAATGAAGAATCGGGGAATCCCCTTCGTCTACAAAGTGCTCCAGTTAATAAATTCAACACGGATCCATTATGTCACAATTTACGGGTGACGCTATTTAACTCGCCTGCCTAATTCTCATTGTGAAAACGGTTCTTCACAATTTGATACTAGTTAATCGCACAATGTGAGAATATCTCGAAAATTTATTTTTCAATCTTATTTAGATATGTTAATTGAATAAAAAGGTCTAATCTTTTAATCGTATGTTAGAAATTAGATGGTGATAAAAACTGACAAATTATAATGGGAAAAAATGTTAAGTATGAGATTGAAAGATTGTGTCTGAATGTTCGTAATGGAATGTAGGTGAAATGTCAATTGTTAATTAAAGTAATTGGCGTGTTTATTGAATGGCTTTTTCATTGTGTGTAAGAGCGCCTTTATAAATATGAATCGCTGTTATTATAATGTCAAGATATACAATCACCTGTATTAAGTGGCTCAAGTTATCAATGGGCAGATGTTCGTAACATTTTTTTCCGTAGAAAATATTTTTTTTTATAAAATAAAAAAATATTTTTCAATTGAAAATGTGATTTATCGATATTATGAATTGTGCTTTCAATTACTTATATCTGCGGTGTAAGTTGAAAAAAGAAAAGTATTTTTTTCCATCCTCATTATTATAAACTAATACATTTAAAACGTTTAAAATTTTGAACAATTGATAGAATTATTTTAATGCTTTGTTTTATTATTGCATTTTAATTGAATTTAATGGGGTCAGTTAGGCAAGCGTGGTTCACAGACAAAGTACAAAACATATCTCTTTGTCCAAATGCGGCTCCCATCAAAAACTCAAAAATCAACCAAAACCCCAATTCTAACACCAAACTAAACCATCACAGATAAATCGATTAATTTCCCATTTTCGCCTCGAACGAAGCCAGTTGAAAACTTCCATCGAATCACCACCACTACATAGTTTCCCGCTCCGCCATCTCGCAGCCGCCTAACGATGGAAATTGGAAAGAAAATTTGTCCGCCCTCCCCTCCTTTTTTCCCTTACACTTTTTTCCGAGTGGGCGGGCTTCGGACGCCACCTGCTCGTCGGGGGGGTCCGGCCTCGGGCGGCTTGCCCCCGTTGGCCCCCAACCGCCCTCGTTTCCCGCCCACCGCAGCCTTCCAGAAGCATCTCGAGCGCGTGACGACGTCGCCTCGGTTCAATTACGACGTTATTTATATGCGTGTGTTCGTGCGTGGCGCGTGTGTGCGCAGATAAGACGCGGGTGGGCGGGGGCGGGCGGGGGCGGCCGGACCGGCCAGATAAGGGCGGCAATTAAAGCAGTTAGACCGGCCAAGGGGGGCTAGGGGGGGAGGAGGGGGGGAGGGGAGCGGGGGGCGGACGGGAGACCCTATGGGCGGCTCTGTCTGAGGGTGATCCTATGGCCGCGTTTTCACCGTGGGCGGATTTTGGATGAGGATCAGTTTTTGGTTTAAATTTGGTTTAATTTTGAAGGATTGAGTGGATTTGTGATGATGGTTTAATTAGGGGTCTGTCTATGAAGAATTTTTTTTGAGAAGTTAAAAAATTATGCTACTATGCTAACGGCGTGTCCACACTATGGCCGGCGGCTTCCAGCGGCAAGATACAAAACATGCCATATATTTTTTATCTTCATACATTTTATATTTTATCTTAATCTATTCCGATTGAAATCTTATTTTACTTGTTATTAAATGAAAATTAAGTGATAATGTATGAAGATAAAAAATATATGGCATGTTTTGTATTTTGCCGCTGGAAGCCGCCGGCCATAGTGTGGACACGCCGTAAAGTTTCCAAAAAAATTCTGACGTACATATTTTATATCTCGATAAGATTTATTCAAAGTACATTTTCCATTTTTGTTTCGATAACAAAAATATTTCTTTAAGAAAAAAAAATAATTTGAACAATTTTGAATTGCATCGCCTATAAAAAAGCTGAAATTTATAGAGGCGCGTTATATATGTACGTCACTTTTACGAGTTCTCATAATACAAAAGTTGAAATTTTCAGATTTTTAGAGTTGCATAATTTCAAATTGCAGAATAATTGTGGCAATTGTTGGTCATTGTATTATATTTTATAACGATATTTTCTCTAATTGTTGTTTTTTTTCTTATAAGTAGAATGATAAATATGTGCCAATTTATTTTCTTCTAAAATAAAACATTTTTAATATGAATAAAAACAATCGAAATTGCAATAAACGTCAAAATTAATTTCAAATAAAAATCATTAAATTCTAAAATGTCCAAAATTAAAAAAAAAAAAAATTACAAAACATCCAATAAACTATCCCACACGACGAACCGCTCAACCCATCGCCCACGAAACAACATTCATTAAACTTAAAAACGCGTCGAAGCTCTCGCATGAAAACTCACCCTGAGCCCCCGCTCCCTAGATAGGACGGGCGTCCGTCCGCCCCCTTATTTGCTTAGGGTCGCCCGTATTATAACTCCGTCTATCCGTCTATCTAAGGCTTTGTGTGGCGGAGTAGGCGTTCGGGGGGCGGGATCGATAGTGCGCCGCGCGAGCCATCGATAGCCAACGCCGCCCACCCCAAGAAACGCGGGACACTCCCCTGGGTGATGTGCTGTGTGTGTGTGTGTCTGTCTGTCTGTATATCTACATATCTGCGGACATCATCTGCGTACACCTTCGCACAATTTAATAACGCGATTGACCCGCGGCCGCCCTTCGGACGCGACCCCGCCCAAGTCCTTTGTTCCTTTGTTCTCGAGCCACGGAGAAGATCTTCGCTTCGGGTCGATCGGAGTATGGTTTAGTTTGGAGAATTAGTATTCGAAGGTTTGGCTCCCCTGAATATATGTGTGTGTGTGTGTAGAAAAATATCTTTGTTTTGGGTCAATTGAAAAATATTTTAATTCAGTATTTAAAGTAGATTTAGATTTGTCTCTTATGCTCGTTAACTTGGAGTTGGTCGGAAAATATTATTGAAAAATACATAAATTAGTGTCCTAAGGTTTGTCTCTCCTGAATATGTATGTATGTGGGTAGAAAAAGATCTTTGTTTTGTGTCAATCGGAAAATATTTTAATACAATATTTAAATTAGATTTAGGCTTGTCTTATCTGCTCGTTAACTTGGAGTTGGTCAGAAAAAAATATTGAAAAATACGTAAATTTGTGCCCTGAGGTTCGTCTCTCCTAAATATGTATGTATGTGAATTTGTTTCATGTGGAAAAGATATTTGTTTCAAGTCTATAGAAAAATATATGAAATAGACATGAGCGATATAAAACGTTTGTGTATACCAAGTCGAGCTTCAATATTCTAACGATGTTGGATTCTAGTCGTGATAAATTCTGTCAAGTCACATATTATTTTTCTTTCTCAATTATTCCTTTAGAATATTTGATCCATTTGATAAAAAAAAGTCAATTTGATGCTTAATTAAAAACTACCACCCATTTTATCTGTATCGATTTTGACACCACCTATTGCCCACTCATATCAATATTCGAACTTCTTAACCATATCATCCACTTATCACTTTAAACTAAATGATCAATCGAGAAATGAGTATCAATAAATAAATAAATAAATAAACAAAAATCACAATACATAAATCAGCAGAAAAAGGTTTAGCTCCCCTGAATATGTGTGTATGTGCGTCTCTGTCTCGCATCCTTACTCGCTCTGCTTTCATTCATAACGAATGTTCTATTAAAATACAATAAAGTGTTTAGGTGGGCGAAACGAGCGTAAACTTTTAACGGCGCAATTGAAAGGATAACTTTTTTATGATTATGTATTGCGGAGCGCGTGCCAGCCTCTCGAATGTACAGGGTGAGGCTGCATATTAGGACTTATTAATAAAAAAAGGGTTAATATTACGTTTTTTATGCGTATCGATATCGTTGAGTGATACTAGGTTTAAGTGTTGTAAAAATAATGTTGACTTTTTCAGTCGCAAACCTAACGTTTGTTGCTTATTATAATCGTATTAATAGTAAAATGAATCAGTAAATCGATGATAGAAAAGTTACGTATTAATTAATCACGTTAATAAAATAAAATCACGAGAGTTCTTATGTGATGTGAAGGAAAGTGTCCTACTCAGATTTCGCATTAGTAGTACTTTACGATCGGCTTAAAGTAACAAAATTGCTACAATTACCAATTAGATTTCTCACAATTTGGAAAAGTCGAGGATTTCATTATAGGAACAATTAATTGAGATTTTTTTTTTGAATTGTGACTTAATGGTTCAATCTTCTCTTTATCGGTTAAATATAGCTGTCAATTCTACGTAAGAAAAATACTTAAATCTAGATGCGATCATATGATTGAAATACCAGCCCTAAAGTTACAAATAAGTACTTATAAGAAACAATTGATAACACATCATAAGTGAAATTAACGAACAACTGATACATAATATGAAACATGTCACCATTAGTCGAACTTATGAAATAATTGAAACTCCTGCAAATCTTCTGAACAAAACTATTCAATAACAAAAATATCGACACCCAATCCATGTATATCTATGATTCGCTCAAAACGAAAACGATACAAAACTACCTTTAAACCTCGAATCGAAAAGACAAATCCGCCTGAATGAAAATCCCAACCTTCGAAAGAAGACGAGCTCGTCTTCGACTCGGAAAAATCATCTCTTCAGGTGGAAAGTATGCGAAGGATGGAAACTTTTGGTTCGACATGGAAAAGGGGAAACAAATGCTCCGAGTCGCCCTTGAACCAGTTACAGTTGTACATTGCGGTCAGGTCGACGGTACACGTGCTTTTACAACTCAAATTTTATACGAGAACTTTGCGTGCCGACTCCCCCTTTGTCATTGTGTGTGTTTGTATGTGTGTCTGTGTGTCTGTGTGTCTGTACCCTGAGGATGTTGAGGTATGGTCGAGATTCGTGCGATTGGGTGTGTGTGAAACTCGCGAATGCACTTAGTGTTGAGTAATTGTTGAGAATGTTATGTTGAGGTTCGTTTACATGTAGCTCTAGATATTCGTGTGGTTGTTTTCTTTTTTGTTCGAGTATGTGAGAACGAGCTATGCGAACGTTTGAGTGAGAAAAGAATCGACAATAGGAATGGCTAGAGGCTGTATGTAAATTGAACTTTAGAATTAAATTCAAATTCATTTTTCATTCAGATTTTTCTCTTGAACGAAAATATTTTGTGTTTTGATTATCTTGCCTCTCACTCTCTTATATTATCTGCATTACAAACTTAAGTTGTGTTATTAAAACATTTCTTTGTTCAACTTAAGTTTTATATTTTCTACATACAATATGTATCTATGATATAAAGTAGTGTTATTAAAAAGTATTAATTTATTATTAATGGAAAAAAAATGATTTATTATGTGAAAATCGTCGTTTTAAAAGTCGTTACGTAATAACAGTGGTTCATAAATTAAGAAACGCGGTCCAACCTCGAAGACTTAGAGCTTTTATCGGAAAAGAAGCTTTTCGTTCTCGCGTTACTTTTTTTTTAAAAGTCACATAAAGAGCATTCAATATTATATTCTCTTACGTTACATACATTTTAATTATATTTGAAATTAATTAATAAATAATAAATTTTTATTCAGTTATTAATTTAGAAAAGTGTTAATAAAGCGTTTCTATGTCAGATTTCTCAATTTTTTCAAATCAAATTATGTGCCTAATTAGAACAATCATGTGCCACTTTGATGATCACAAAGTAATGTGTCACCTATAGATCGAGTTCCTTTCTTTCAATATTCGTAGATTTGGTATCTTTTAACTACATTTAATCTTTTTTATAATTGCACAACGACAAGACACATTTCACCCAGTTCCCCTTTCAATACATGGATCCAGTACATACAAATTTCACTGAAAAATATACTAAAAAATATCAAAATTTAAATCGCCACACAACAAAAATCGACTACACATCAAATACAACAATCTGATAAAATAAAACGACATTTCGTTTAAAAAAAAAACCGTTACGACGCCAGAAAATGGCGCAACCCAACAGCCGCCTATAACTCGTATACGACGTATGCGCCAGATTGCTAATCGATACCGACGACGCAGGTTTATAAATCCACACCAGATGTAGATGAAAATATCAAAAATATTAAATCACATCCCAAAAACTGAAGCCGGAAAAGCCTGAATTCGGAAAACTCAAATTCGAAAGCTACGGACAGACATACATACAGACAGACAGACACACAAACGGACAGACAATGCGAGAATATCAGCTGATAGCCAACAGGTTGTTTTACACACAAAATGAACATAAAAGGTAGTAGTCGAGGGTGTGTGGTGTCTGTGTTGGTTTTTGGGGGAGGCTTGGGTGACTTCATACGAATGCGTGGGATTTGTGTGCTTTTTATTATATTCCCTTTTATATCGTTTTTTTTCCTTTGAGTATGAGTTAATATTATAGTTTTTTTGAATTTAGGTGTTTTATGCTATGACTGAATATAACATATGATTTATTTAGTGATTTTAATTGTATTTTTAAAAGTCATTATCATTTTCATTAGAATTGTTCATGAAATTGGGTTATATATATTCCGGTATCAAAAAATATGTAGTTGAAATTGATTTTGTTTCAATTTTCTAGAAAATGAGACTTTTGTTGAAAATAAATTCTAGTGTGATTTTCTTTTTTAATTTTTCATTTGTGTCTCAAAAATAAGATCGAATGAAAGTTTTACAGCAATAAATTCGTGACTAGTCATAAATATGTATCTTTTGTGAAACTTAATCACTTTGTCTATGCATTTTGAAACAGTTATTATTGTGAAAATGACCTTTACTTTGAAAATTTGTAGAATTTTCCTCATTTGTATTTCGCTTTCTTTCTGTAAATATGTAAGGATAGCAAGCAAACCAAACACAAAAATGAAAATTTATTATAAAAAAACAATGAAAATTCAAAAATTATCTGAGTTGAATAAAGATTGAAAATCCCTGAATTAAAAAATAAAACAAACACTCGAGTATCGAAAGTTCAGCTCTAGAAACCCAAAAGCCAACCCAGATTCTCAAACATCACTCGAACGGAGAACTCAGTATTCAGAATCGTATAACCCAACAACGTATCCGAAAGCAGTCGAGTTCGCCCGCCTGTAAAACGGCATAACTTTTAAAAGTTATGAATGAAAGCGAGCGAGCGGGGGGAGTTTTTACGTTACACCGAATAGTAACGCGGGGGGAGACGGGGGCGCAGGGTAGGGCTGCGCCCCCCGATTAAAAGTTTCGCTCATGATGTAGGTCAGGGTGAAACGAGTGCGGCCAGATGAGATAATATCATTTCTATAACGGAGGCGAGACGGAAAATGCACGTGAGACTGCGATTTGTGTCTCGTTCTCTTTGTTCGCTTCGATGCTGATGCTCAGGATTGAGTTATGAAGGTGAATGTTTTTAGTTAGACTAGCTAGAATCTATTGTCTTTCTCGCTTTAGTATGATTGTGTCTCGCTCTCTTTGTTCACTTTGATGCTGATGCTCAGGATTGAGTTAAGAAGAGGAATATTTTTCGTTTGTCTAGCTTGAATCTATTGTCTTTCTTGCACTAGTGTGATTGTTTTTTTTTTGTTCGTTTTGATGCTGATGCTCAGGATTGGGTTATAAAAGGAAATGTTTTTCGTTTGTCTAGTTAGAATGTATTGTCTTTCTTGCTCTAGTTTGATTGCGTCTTGTTAACTTTGATACCAATGCTCAGGATTGGGTTACAATGGAAAGTGTTTTTCTTTTGTCAAGCTAGAATCTATTGACTTTCTTGCTCTAGTATGATTATATTTTGTTCTGTGTGTTCGCTTCGATGCTGATACTCAGGATTGGGTTATGAAGGGAAATGTTTTTCCTTTGTCTAGCTAGAATCTATTGCCTTTCTTATTCATTTCGATGCTGATGTTCAAGAATAAATTATATGCAAACTATTGCCTTTCTCGCTTTAGTGCTCACTCCAGTACTTGCTTTAGTGCTGAAGCGAGAAAGGCAATTATTGCTCACTAGGCAAACGAAAAACATTCTCCCCTAATATCCATTCCTGCTGATGCTGCTCATTGTCAAGCTTTTTGATAAATAAAATGTTTTTTGAAAATGCGTGCTCACGTGGTATCCGATTTCGCTCGCACGTGGCAAGACTCGTGATTTTCGTTAAGCGTTTTGCGTAGGTAATTTTTTTCAATTTTTCATTGCGATATTTTTTTTTCGTATATGATAAACGACATATTCATACGTGATTTTCTCAATATAAATATAAATCAAAAATTTTGTCATACATAATTAGAAAATTGATACACATCCATGGTCTTCTACGGGGGGCATTTATCTCTCCCCAAATGACGTATTTGGATATGAAGGTCTGTTTGTATGATACAAAGTAAAAATTTTCTTAGAAACGAGCGAGTCTGAAATTTTCCTGAAATTGACGCACTACGAGTACACAGAATTGGTTATTCCTAGAAAACTGTATAATATAAATAAATACAAACATGAATAATTACATTCATATTATCAAACAATCTCCATTTACCATAAATAGAATTAACTCTCCTATAAGACTATTTATATTCCCATTTTTCTAATGGTAAAATAAATCATTATATTGTTTTCTAATTTGAACAAACAAATCTCAATTCACCTACGAATAATATTATAATGCATAGGTTAATTCCTGGAAAGATGGCCATATCACGTTTTCCCGTTTAACCTCCCTTATCTTTAACGACTAAGGTCTATGAACTTAATTATAAATGAACCTACCCAATCATAAAAAAAAATATTTTAATAAATAATTAAATCAAATTCAATTCACTTTATAATAAAATAAAGAACATGTATCATTTTTATGAAACATCACATCGCATGAATGAAACACATAACATACACATTTCACGATTCGTTGAGCACTTATTGCGAACTGAAACAACATACGCTGATATAATAGGGCTTATTATATTTTCCGTACTCGTGAGTAGTGGCTTATTAATTTCAGCTGAAAACATCGTTGATTTGCGGACCATTTTTCACGGTTTATTGAGACGTTGACCATTCGTCGGTACTAAAGTTCGGTCGTGAAATCGTTTATGACGCAGCAATAACCTCTATATGGGGCTGTAAAAACTAATCGTGAATACATACGACGAATAAGTGGTTATACGTACGTGAAATACTTTTTATATTATATACGAGTAGTTTTCATGTATAGATTATTATATTTTCATTGAAAATGATGAGTATTGAATTTTTTATATGTTTTAATAAAAAATATTTTTCCATTTTTTTTTTCATCAAATATGATAAATTTATGTGTAATATTGATGTAATATTAAAAAAAATAGAAAATGTAGTTAAAATATAATAGAGAAGTGGAGTGATGATACACACGTATCGTTTCAGCTGAACAGGGGGTTAACATGAATGAAATCGTCGAGGGCAACGTATGAAACAATTTACCGGTTTATGGATGATAGTTGACATTGAAAGCGTTACCGTTTCAGAACTGAAGCACTTTTGGTACTTTAAAGCCAGTGGTCGACAACTGTTGAGTTTTTGCACAATTTTAATCCAAAAAATATATTATATGAACGGATACATTAAAATATTTTCGATGAATATTTTATTTCGTGTGATAGAGGCTCGGAAAATTCGATGAAAATTAATATTTTCGAATGATTTTTTTTTTCTCAATTTAATGACAGTATCGTTTTTAAATTGAATTTATTATCGTATGCGTATATTAATTGATTTATTAGATTGATGTCAGAATGAGATTGAAAAATAATAGGTAGGCTAGCCGTTTTTAGAGCTAAATACGTACTATGAAAGTTCGATCTTTCAACAGTCAGCTAGCAGAAGTCATTGATTATAACTGCTGAATTTCATAGAAATAATTATGATTAAGTAGCTCAACCTACTATTGAAATCTGACTCTTAAATAAAAAGTTACAATAATCATGTTAATTAATTATTTTTTTTATACTGCTGAGGTTCAAACTTTCAATCTTTGGATAATCAACTTTAGTATTAGTTGATGTTTTCTCCCTTTTAAGTTTATACTTTATTTTCGATGTGTTCAAATTATAAATTTAATAAAATTTTACAGGAAAATATTTTTATATAGAAAAAAACATCAACTGACACTCAAGTCAAATAACTAGATTGAATGTCCGGACCAAGCAAATTTCAACGACGATTAAAAACCAGCTCTTATAATTAAAAATACTTATTATAAATTTTAATTATAATCGATTTATAGAAAATTCAAAACATTTTACACAAAATTCAAAAACTAAATACACACAATCAATAGAAAATCACTAGTTACCAACCTCTACGGACAATATAGCTAAACTTGAACTTGTCTCATTTATCTACTTTTTCGTCTAGCACGTGCACACACACGTACACAACTCCTACACAAACACACACAAACACAAATACATACAGACATACACACATAGAATATCGACAGCGCACTTTCGACATCCCGAAGTCGTCCAGTTCAGCCCTGGACAACTTCGATCGTCCGTTCGGGGGAGGGACGAGTTTCCAAGGGGGCGCAGTCACGCGATTTCGGTCGCGTTTTTTTCCCGCGTCTCCCCGACCCTCAACCCTCTTCGCTCCCCCAGCGAAGGGTCAGGTCCGCGCGGGTGTCGTCTTGCGGGGGGCGCAGGCGTCGGGGGCGCGAGGGGCGCGGCGGGTCGGCCCGAGGGGGGCGGCGTCCGGCCCTAATTTGTTGCAGACGCGTACATAATTTATCCCGCGGGCGGGGGGCGGATCCGCGGCCGGCCGAAACAAAGGACTGCGAGGGGGCGGGGGCGGAGGCGCCACGTGTGGGCGGCGCCCCCATCTCGTCTTATTTTGCGCGACTGATGAGCGCCTAAAGAGCCGGCCTTACACGTGACGCTGCTGCTGCTGCTGCTGCTGCTCGAGTTGCGAGTTTGAGGATTTAGGGGTCGGTTGGTCTTCGGTTCAGTTTTCGATTCAGCAGTGCGTTTGAGATTCTGGGCGCATTGCGACTCTTTTGCGGGTGCAGGGATGCTAGGTTGAAGTTGAATTTGGTTTGCTTCAAAGCTTCTTCAAATGCGGTTCTTATTGAATAAATGGATCATGGTGCTGTTTTGAAGCAAAGTGGCTTGAAAAAACATTTGCTCTAGATTCCTATTGGTAGAAATTAACATTTTGCAAATATTTTTTTGATTTCGGGGTAATGAAATATAATGCTGGAATCCCCAGAATTTCACAAAATCTTAAGTTCTTTTATATATTTGATCATTTCATATCGATTATGGTGACATTAAATTTTCTCATCAAGGAAAAAGTCAACTATTCATCTAATATTTTATCCGTATATACATATTTGACTTCAAAAATACCATGAATTGAAAATCTACTCACTTGAGAAATTTCTAGACACTAGACACTCGCCGTCCAACAACCAAAATTAATCATTAGCGAATATCATATGTGCCACTAAATGATCATAAGCATCCTTTCCTAAAGCCCAATCACTGCTCTGATTCAACTAATCAAACACCAATTTTTTTCAAACAACCCAGACCATCTCCTACTCCCAATCCAATCCAGCCTCGAACCCATCTTCGCTTAATCCTGGCTCGAAACAAAAGCGTCAGCCAGCCCTGAGAGCCGAACCCTCCTAAATCCGTCGTCCCTCCCTCCCCCTCTGCCCCCCTCGTCCAAAGCGCCCCCTTTCCGTCCCTCCCCCCCTCTTTCCTCGCCTCGCCCCCTCTCCCCCCGCTTTGGCGTCTCCAGCGCGGCGGCGAGTCAGACGTCGCCTGGGGGCGCCGTGTCCGAGAGAGCTCGCCGAATAATATATAAAACGAAAGGCTCTCTCTTCTCTTTGTTTTGTTTCTGCCGCTGGTGCTGCTCCTTCTTCTTTTTGCCTTTTTTCGCCAAAGCTCTCGAGGAAATTCGAACGGTGTTATATCTGGACTTTGTCTCTCTGCGCTGTGTGGACCCGCTCTCTACCCTCTACCGATACATAATAGATGTTTGGACTCTTCGTATAGATATATTATATTGTGTGTGCGATTGAATGTATAATTTTTATGGATTTTATACTATATACTACAAGAAATCTTGTCTTTATTAAATTAAATTAAATTAAACATTATTGTCTTTGACAGTTTTCTCGTATCTATAATAGTTTTTGCAAAAATCTAAAAAAACCGTGATCGGACACCTTTAGAGAGTAGAAACATCCCCTTCGACGTGTTCCCCTTTCTAGATCCAAATGCACGGCTAAGACCTACCCTTACCCAAAATCTTATGCTTTCTGCCAGCTGAAACCATAGACTCCCGTAATTTCTCGTACTAATACGAAATTGTATGTCTCCATGGATATTCACTTTTAGATAATTGGGTGATACTTGTGTGTTGACTTCGATAAGTTAGGTTGAGACAAGTTGAGTGTCTTTCCAACTGGGTGAGTCACAAATATTAATTAGGCTTAATTCAAAGAGTCTCGAGTTTTCCTCGTAGTCAGTCTGCTATTTAAAATTGAGCAGATAGATTCAGAACTTTGACTTGTCGAGTCTATAACGTAGAAAAAGTGATGTAGACGGAAAATTGGTTAGCAGTCAATTTAGTAGATGAGAAGTAATTCAATTTGAAAACAAAGATGATGTGAATAGTTGAGAACAGATTATGCTGAAATCTAAAATTTCTCACTAACCTTTATCTACACCCAAATTAATTGAAACAAAACTATAAGTCGAATCCATATTACAAACCTACCTCACCTATTCTCCGATTAGAATCCAAAAACTAGAACAAACAAAAAGTCAATTCGACCCCAAACACAAAAGAACCATTTCATAAAAGACAAAACTATCGAATTCCCCACCATAAAAACAAACAAAGATCTCACAATCGAGATGCGATAATACCTACATGACAAAGTGCCGAATCTGAATCGCAATATAAGCCCTATTGTCGCTCCCGTCATGAAAGAGGCTATAATAGAGGCGCAATTTTACGGTCAATCAATTAGCAGGTGTGCTCTTACTCACGTCTAGTCGCATTGTCAGGTCGTGGATATCGTTTTAATGAGAGCATTGTGCTCCTATTTATAAGAAGGGGGATTACCTTATGATCGAAGAATGAAGGGTTGCTTGGCAAAATGTAAGAGGGTTGATAATTTTCTTCAGTTTACTCGTTATTTTTATGTGATAGATATGTATTTTTGAGTCAAAATGATTGTTTTGTTGTTAGTTCTTTTGGGCGTAAGTGTGCTTAGAATTATTTTAATAGTTGGGTCAGTGAAAATTTCTTAAATTATGGAAAATTTTTCGCTACTGGAATAGTCAATCGGCAGGGTTTATTTTATTTCAGATGTGGCCATCTTAAAAAACATCATACTGTCCAATGAATTTTAGTAAATGTGTAAATGAGATTTACGTGAAAGTTTATTTAACGTTAGAAAGAAAAATGTTCAGATTTTAGTACAATCAATTGTACTTTTAAGTTGCATAATATACTGCTTTTACTAGATAGCTATCTGTTAAACATTTATAAGCATATGGAAAAATTGTTTTTCTCAAAGTTTATTCTTTTCGAAGATATCAATTTTTCCTATCTTTAAATCCATGTATAAGTCTTGAATATATGAATTTGAACTATTAAATGTTTATTTTGTATTAGATATATCAAATGAATAACGATTATGTTAAAAACGAACATCGGAATGTTTAAGTTATATCTTGATTCGTTTGAAAATACGTATTTTCGCATAGAGAAATGAATTCTCTTATGTTTTATACATAAATGCGGTTTGTGTCTGTGTATTGAAAAGTTTTGCTGGCATTGAATTCGTTTGAAGGTCGCACTTGAAACTTTTCGCACGACGACGACGACTGCCATTTTAACTCTTTTCCCCTCACTCGTTTTACAACATTCTATAACAGCTTGTTTGCACTACATTGTACAGACTGAATCAATTCGTCTACGAATGAATTGAATGCTTACCTAAATTAAATCAAAATACATCATTTACATCCAATTAATTAAAATTATTCAGTGCCTTTGTGTAAAATTTCATCCCTATAATTTGAATCTATAAAGATTAATTTCTGCAGTTTTTGATAGAATTTTATAATTTTCTTTTAATATTTAATTATTTAAACTCGTAAACACCAATATTAAGCTAAATAAAATACAAACACATGCATAAAACATGGATATGTATGAGCGCGTCTAACGGACGAAATACGAGCGGCTCTCTCTCCAAACTAGACTAATTTCGAGAAAGTCGAGAAATCTCGGCGTCGTGTTAAGGATTCCCAATTCCCAGTCGAAATGCTAACTTCAAAATAGCTCTTCCCACGTTCCCGCAGATCGGATTAACAATTTAAATCAGTTAGCGTGCCCGACATACTCGCCTAACTTCTTCGGCTCAAGGAAAAACTGACGATTTCTGGCGGGAAATTCGCAGTTTTTCCAAAGTGATTGAGGCTTTTGTAAGCTTTAAATTGGGTTATAATATGCTTAATGAATGGGTAGTTTCAATAAATATAGTTTTGATTATGATTCGATATTAGTTGGTGGGAAATCCACTTGAAAATTTGAGCTTAAGTGTCCGATATATTCGGCTAACTTCTTCGGATCTATGAAAAATTGACGATCTCTGACGGGAAATTCGCAGTTTTTCCAGAGTTTTTGTGGGTTTTGTAAACTTTAAATTATGAAGTAATATGCTTTATGAATGGGTGGATTGAATGAATATAGTTTTGAGGATAAGTCGATTTTAAATAATGATGAAACTCGGTTGAAAATTCGAGTTTAGGGTGAACCTATTGTGCGGTGCTCGATATAATATACTAGGTTATCTTCTTCGGCGTTCAGAAAGATCATCGCTCTCTTTCGGGAAATTCACAGTTTTTCCATAATAATTGAGGCTTTTTTATACTTTAAAATGTGTTTTAATACGTGGTATAAATGGGTGGTTTGAAAAATATGATTTTGAGTGTAAGCCGATTTCAATAATAATGAAATTCGGTTGAAAATTCGAGTTTGGAATGTTTCAGGATGTATCATGCGCAAAAGTTATCTTTTTGGAGTAACAATATTTATGCTCAAAACATATTTGATGCCTGCGAGTTTTCTATTTTCGTGTTTAAAGTATATATTATGTTGTTATGGGATTGAGTTTATTATGTGAGGTTTAATAATTCGGTTAATATAAAACATTCACATATATACATATTTTGGTATGCGTGAATATGATTTTAACGTGTTTTCTACACATTGGATTTCAGTCGGTTCAATCACGTTCATGTTTGTGAAAGGAACTTTTAATTGGTCGATGTTTCTTATATCGGCCGGTGCTTTCGAAATGTGTTCAATACAAACATCTCTTTCTCTCTTAAAGGAAGATAGCCCTATAGTCTTATAAGTGTGTCTTGTTCGTTAAATTCAGTCCGATTCGGTGGAAATCTGAAAAAGACTATTATGACGCTATTTAACATCTCGTATTGACATTAAAGTAGCGATATCACCCAAATCGTATTACTAAGATTTCTTTTTGACACATATCGTTTATTTTGAGATGAAAATAGTTAAATAGACAGTATTTAACTATGTTATGTGTTATGTGTATAGAGAAGGGCAATTTCTAGCACAGGCAGTAACTGGCGCAGTCGACATCCAACATTGCGTCCGAACTCTGGCCGTCTTCCGAGAACCGACAACCTCACACCGCTCCACACCGCACCACACCGCTCCTCACCCCCCTCATCCAGAATTCGGAGTATTCCTCGCGAAACGGATTATGTGCCCGACGGAGGGTAAATCGCCGAGCCGGCAGACCAGCTCCCGAGAGCGGGGGGCGAAGCGGATCCGGGGGGCGGAGGCCCTCGGGGGACACGCGCGGCCAGGGTCCTTGAGAAGTCGATCTGGCCGAAACCGTACTTCGATCCGGAGGGGAAACGGCGAAGGGGGAAGGGGGGTGGCGATTAGTTCTTTATGTGTGGCATGTGGGCGCCTCCGCCCCCCGGGGGCGCTACCTGGCGACCGTTGCCTCCGCCCCCGTAACTAATGGTGACAGCCGCCCGCGGCCTTTGGGGGGCGCAGACTCCGACCCCTCTTCCCCCCCTCTCGTGATGGCCCCCCTCGCGTTTCACTGCGTCTTGCCGTCGGTGGTCGGCTCTGGTCTCCGGATGCATGGTCGGTGGGTTCATATATGTATATCTACATATAAATGTATGTATGTATATGTGTATATAACGTGTCTGTATGTGTGTATGTAGGGAGTTGTGTAGGTGTTGGGTTTTCGGCTGGGGGTAGCTTTTTTGGAAAATCGTCTAGGCCTATCGATTTACTTGCGTGGCGTTTCGCAATCTAGTCGTTGCGATGTAGAGGATTTTCATTTTGTGCCAAATAATTTCCATTTCAAGTTCAATTGTTTTGTATTTTCATTTTTTCAATTGTAATTTGCAAGAAAATAATTTAATTTGAATCGGAAAATATCTTATAAAACAATATGGCTAATTTGTCTGTATGTTCGTCTACCTGTTTGTGTGTCGCTTGGATTTCAATTCACGCTACATTTTTGTAATGATATTTTCAACTTGTTTGACATAAATTGAATATTAATCATACGGTTTGAATGGCTACTTTGTATAATATGCCGAAAAACCAATCGTAATACAACAATATTTGGCTTGATATGAAAATTATTTAACTCAAAATAAAATATGAATTTTCGTGAAAATTCAAGAATGAAACGCAATATTTCATTGGCGCAACAATTCCAATATAATCGATAATAACTAATTCAATGAATAATTCCATGAACAACTAAACTTTGCGAAAATTTATTTAATCTTAAGTACTGAATGAACGAACTTCATTCAACTCTCGAATAATGATATTCATCTGTTGAACTCGACAAAGTCCACTCATTCGGAAAATTAATTCAAACGATGAAAATACACATTTTCACAAATTTTTACTACACAGCATTAAAAAAATACATCAACGAACCGTCGACATTTTATAAGTCGCAGCAATAAAAGATAAGTGCTATCGTTTTCACAATAGTACGGTACATCTGTTGAATATAAGTATACAGAAAACGGGAAGAGTCATAAATTTCGTGTTACAAGGTTAAACCGTTCACCGCAAACGACTTTATTCTCCGTTTATTGTTCACCTGTTATTCATGACGACTTAATTCGGAAAAGTTTCTGCGCTCCAGAAGTTTTCCCGCCACGTGCTATATAATGGCTCCAAGAAAAATTGGAGCAAATCAACTTTATTCGTTCGTTTTCATTTTATCAATGAAACCTTCATATTTTCAATGAATTATATATTTTGTGTATTTATATGATTATCTTTTTTATACTAAGTTTTTTTTATAATACTTTCTATAACATGATTTTAGATTATGTATTAATAAATAAATTCAGGAAAATTCTTGTTATTTTTATCACACGATTTTCCGTCATGATAGTGAATGTGAATTGTTTACGATTAATATTTGTTGACTTTTATATATCCTATTTTATTATTCCCGATTGAAAATTTCATATTCACGTGAACCGTAGAATGTTTAAAATAAAGTAAACGCGCCGAAAATAACAAAACAATATTGTTTTTCCGAGCGAAATCATATTGGGATTTTCCGCGCCTTTAAGTTGCGTGAGAATTTCGGATGCCTTAGGACTTTTTCCCTAAATATCACAGTTCAAATATAATATAATATCAAAATGAATTCATAATATAAAGTCGTTTATTTTTTATTTAGGATTTTATTAAAAACCAGAAAATTGAAACAACTACTGAAAACCAAAGTCAAAAGAGTCACAGTTAAAAAAAACGACTATTTTATTAAACAATCTAAAACATACTTTAATCTAGAATCGTACTATAGAAGAAATATCAGTAGTCATCTTATAGTATGATAGTATAAAGCATTTGTGTATACTGGATCGGGCTTCAGTGTCCTCGTAATGCTAGATTAAAATCCTTTTGAATCTTTTGCAAGAATTACATAACAATTTTATCGATATGAAAATTCAATTGCTTCTTCAGATTCTTTTATCAATTTGAATTGAAAAAAGTATGAATATTATATTTTTTCTACACAATAACTAAAAAATGAATTCTTCATCATATCAATATCAATTTTAGTATCATCTTTCGTACACTGATTACTCTTCGTAGTTCCAATCCCTAACGACTAATATTTCACTCCAAACTAAATAATCAATTGAGAGATTTAAAAATTTGGTACCAGAACTTATAAGAATGAATAAATTTAAAATCTTGCAAAAGAAGAAATAGATTATAGAATAACATGCTATAGAAGATACAACCAAATTTCCAATACATACCCAGAAAACCCCTACTAACACACATAAACCACTCACGCCCCACTAAGCAGCACATGCCGCTAAACGCCTCAGAATAATAATAATAACGATAATGATAATAATAATAATGATAACAATGGGTGGTAGGGGTGCAATCAGACCACGCTGTCGATGGCTAAGCAGCGACGACCACCATGATATTACGGTGCCAGCATCAGACCGAGGGTCGAAGGTTGCTCCGTCGTCCGACCGAAGACAATGGTGTCCCTCGCGGCCGAGGGGTTTTGGGGAGACTTGGGGGATGGGTTTGGGGGTTTTTGGGGGCGTCGGGGTCGGGTTGGGGTGGGTTGGCCCCCCGCAGAAGCTCGACGCCTTTGTACGTACGCGGAGGACCCCGCGAGGACGCGAATGTACTCTAGTTGTACGTCGTATAAGTGGATGTAGTATGTGGCTTTTGTGTGTTGAAGTTTTTGTATTAATTGATTAAAAGATGTTTTATATGAGAAGTCTTGAAATCTATTAGTTTATGTGTATGAGATCAAATTTTGAAAAATTTATATTCAATTTTGAATATTTTTTATGATAATTGTAGAAAATTTTGATTGGTCTGATGATATAGAGGAAGTTAATTCTTAATATTTTTCGAATAAATATCATATCCAATAATTTATTTCTGAAAATTTTCTAATAATAATACTATTAATAATTGATTTTATGCATTTGCAATAGTTAGTGACACGTTTTAGTCACATATCAGAAAACACGCTCTAGTTTAAATTCAATAGTGGTCAATATTAGTGTACTATTCCATATTTCTTCATCCTTTCTATATATTAATACAAATATTAAAACAGTTTACATATTTTTGCCACCATATAAATGGATATGTTCAAAGACAACTTCCACACTCAACTTAAATGAATTGATTTGTCACTCATATCACTCAACTTCCATATTCCTCATATAAACTCCAAACAAATCCGATTTGAATAAAAATAAAAAACCCAACTCATAATAAATTAAATTAAAAATAAACAGCACGAAAACTATCCAAAATTCGCTCGAATTTCCACAAACCAACACATAGCCTTAAACCATTAAAGCAGCGGCAGCAACGAACGACCCAAGCAGGACACGCTCGGGCAGAATTTCGTCGAAATTCAGCAGCCGACCCTCGCTTCGGACACGCGGAGGGGAGTTTCGGGGGGAGCAAGGGGGTCGTTAGGGTGTCGCGAGGGGGGGCGCCCCCCGGCCGCCGAGTGCAGTCGCGGGCCGCGGCCGGCTCGCGGGGCCCCGGGGGGCGGAGTCCCCCTCGCGCCCCCCGCGACACACGCCAGCGAGCAGCGCCCCTCGAAGGCCTCTCCGAGCCGAACGTGACCAGGAGGGACCAGGAGGGGTGGCGGCTCTCTCTCTGCTTCCGTTGGCTCGCTAGAATCTAGATGGTCGTTCTTCGTACATTCTTTTTTATTTTTCGGTTAGGCGATGCGGTATTGGCGTCTGTGTGGGCTGTGTCGGGCTCCGTGTCGTCGTAATGATAAAAAAAGTGGAGGATTTGTGGGGTGGAAGCTTCCTTTCTTTCTCTCTGATGTTCTGCTGATGTTGGATAGTTAGAATCTAGATGGTCGTTCTTGGTAGATTATTTTTTTTTGGTTAGACGATGTGGTAATGGCGTTAGTATCAGGTTTTAGTGTCGTCGTGATGCTGAATTTGAAAGATGAAAGTACTCTGTCAACGATGCTACTTCTATTGGGTTATAATGTTGAGTTTTAAGGATGGAATCTTCCTCTCTCTCCTTTAGGTTGCTTAAATGAATTGAAAGATTCTAGTGATTCTTTGTAAATTTTTATTTTATTTTAGTTAGTTGATATGGCATAAGCGTCTGTGTACACTGTGTCTAGTTCAAGTTCCTGTAATGCATGGTTTGAGGAGTTAAAGTTCTCTCTTCTCTATGGTTGAACCCAGATGGTTGTTCTTTTTTTGAAACATATGTTTTCACTGTGTATCTAGAATATCAATAATTAATTTTCAATTTTGGATCAATATAATATTTAATTCTATAATCGAATAATTTTCAACTACCACATCAATAAAAACACCAAAATACACATTTCCAAACAAACAACACATACATCCCCATCTCACTTAATCTAAAATTATTATAACGCGAAACGAAAAAAGTCTACGCAATATACTCCAGCGGAGCGAAATTTCCGCATTATCTCCCGAACAAATCGACTAATTAAACCCGAGAAAAAAAATACGCCTTCCCGGCGAGAATTCTCGTCTCGTCGTCTCGAGACGGACCCTCCCCCCCCCCGGCGGCGCCGCCGACGCTGACACCACCCCGCACCCCCCCTCGGCCCCCCTTTCCGCCCCAATTTACCCCGGCTTACCCCGCGCCCCGCGCCTCGCCCGAAGCCCGCGCGCGCGCCTATTAATCCCGATTAATGCGAGATCCCCGCGGGGGCCCGGGGGGCTGAATGGGGGGGGGAGGGGATAGGGGGGGTACGGGGGTCCTTCGGGGGCTGCTCGGCCGCTGCACGCCGGGATTTGCCCCGAGGATGTGCTCCGGAGCTGCCTCGATATCGATCACGAGCACCGATTAACCCGCAGAGGGTCCAATTTTGAGGATGAGGGCGTGCTGAAGGTTTCCGAGACGAGATCGGTTTCTGCTCGAAGGTTTTGTCCGGATGGAAATTGAGATATTTTAAGGTTTTTGAGTGTTTTCTTATATGTTTGAGTCGTTGGAAGTTGATGATTTGAAGTAATGACAGGTCACATTAACACTCATTGTGTTTTTGCAAAGGAAAATGGTACTATGGATGAGGAGAAAAGTGTCAATTTCGCATGTCCACATTTCAATAGATATGTGAATGGAGATTCATAAAATATATATACTAATGAACATGATTAAAACTTGCATCATAGAAAAAATGTTTTGAGCATGCTTCAATCTAGCAAGGTTCTGAGCACGCATGCTACTGGGGTAGTAATTGCTGACTTCGAATATGATCTCGTGATATTTAGTCGTATGTGAATATAGAATATTAATGATTTACATGAAGAATCAAGATTATTATTACATCTATTAAATAAATATTTCTATTTCTACTGCTATTACTGAAAAATCTGAAACTTATTAAATTATTTGCATATTAAATAAAAACCATCGACTTAAGGTTAAAGTTTCTATTAGCTTAATGGTTTATTTTTACCAAGCAATTTGCAAAATTTGATTTTAATCGATCAACTTGATCGACGTGTTTCTTGATTACCATTTCGAAAGTTATTTTTATCTTATTTTTCAATTACGTTTATCAATAAAATGAATTTCATAAGAAAGATCATACTTACGCATAGTTACGAAATTATAATATTGTGTAATTGCACAATTCAACTTATACACGAAGCCTAAATACAACATTGCAACTAGTGATTTATGATCTAATTTATTTTAAAAGTCTTTTATGCAATTTTAATTGAACTTAATTCGCGTTTAGTCACTAAAACGTACATGTGAAAATCGCAACGCGGAACAGTGCACTAATTGCACCACGTTAACGACACTTAAAACGCTAAATCGCGAACAGTCAAGTGAACTTGGACAAATGCGAATTTGAAAAAAAAACTCAACTACGATCAAACATTTAACCCAAAATAATTTATGCTCAGTAAAAAGACGAGATGCTGGAAAATTTTCGGAAAATTTCGAAGAGTTTAACGGCTATCGAAAAGTGAATTAACAGTCAAATTGTAACGAAAATTGGTTTCTCCCATTCATTCATGGATAGTTAACGGCGATAACGAAAGTTGGCCACTTTGTGAGTTGCACCGCGTGAAATGTACTCGGGAAAACTCACTGACAGATATAGGTGAAGTTCGCTTTATTCATACGACGCGAGGCTCTCAAACTTTGCGCTAATTTATTTTTTTGTTTTGATGAAATTAAATCTGGAAATGTTAAAATTTATATAAAATTGAAATTAATTTTGCTTTTGTTACTATTTAGTTGAATTAATACAGTTAAATGAAAAGTCAATCGATGATGCAACGGTGTAAGTGTTTGTGCTGACCACTTCGGGTTTCGTGCTATGATATATTTTCATATAATATGGTATATTTTCATGATGCCGAATTTGAATCCCGTCAGATCCACGCGAGAGTCGCATGTTTTTTTTCAAAGTTTTCAATTCTTATACATGTGAATACTAAAAAATTCCGTTTAGGTAAAGTAGAAGAGAATAGACAGACTTGATCCGTCTGGGAGATTTGATCCCCTCTTGTGTTTTTCACCTCTTAAATCCTTTATAGAAAATCTTATTTAAAAAAAAATAGCCTCAAAGTCAACCCAATTTGATTCCAAGTGTATTGAAACAATTTTTCTAAAAACAATTTTCCAAAAGGTACAAATCATTTTTTTCAGATCAAATCAATTTGATCAAGTCTCCCCACGCTCTCCTACTTATAAAGAGATTGTTAAGAATTTGCGACCATAACACCATCATTCACGCGAAAATTCAACAAAAATCAACTCAACATATTTAATTTACAATTTCATAAAATCACCCATACATACACACATAAGCGCACAGTGTAAGCAGCATCCAAAAGACGGACGTCTCATTTAATTTACAAAGCCGTACCATCCTCGTAGGCGGCACGTCGCCATTTGCCTTCCCACCGTATTGGATGCACCGAAGCGCGGCGCCGTTGCAGCGCGCCCCCATCGCCCCCATCGCCCCCGTCACCCCTCACCCCCGTCACCCCTCACCCCCCCATTACCCCCCTCACCCCCCATCCCTGCCCCTTTCGGCAATTATGCACACGGAGCCGGAGCCGAGCCATCTGACGCTCCGCGGCTAAACGCGTTACGCGACGAATTTCCGCCCACCCGCCCACTTTTGGCCGCCCCCTTTGGCCGCCCACTTGGTCGCCGATTTCGTCCCCTCGCGCTGCTAGTGCACGGTGCGGGGAAAGTAAATGTCAACGAGAAAGTAAATTTTGACTTGTAATATCGCGGATGTACATACATAGTTCGGAGTCTCTGAGTTTGCTCGGTTTTTATTCATTTTTTTTTTCGTCAAGGGTAGTTTTTGATTAAGGTTGTGTTTGATTCGTTCGTTTTTGGGTATGATATTGAAAATGATGTTATTTTTTTTCTACAATCAGTTGCACATGGAATATGCAAACATTTCTCAATGCAGCCAACTTGTCATGTGTCGTATTTGGGCATTTGATTATTGAATTGAATGTGAATATTAAATAATCACGTTGTCTACTAAATTTTGTACGATTCTAATTGTAAGCTATTTTAATCGACGATAAGGAGTGAAAAATCGCAATCTAATCGGTTCTTTATCAAAAGTTAAGCTCTAATTTTATTATCGCGTTTAAACGTTTAAAACGGAAAATGATGAATGCGCACGAAAACAATATTGTAAAGGGGTCGGAAATAACGTTTTATTAAAATAATTAAGTCATGTTTTGATAGAAGGTCGTTATCGCTGCGGTTTAGTCTAATTTGTATGTATGAGCGTTTAAGTATCACAATAAAAGTTATGGTTCGTAAGGGATTCGAATACCTTTCAGTGGTTCATAAACGTTTGTTCTCGTACTACATTGTCGTTAAATTTATTAAAATTTTGTATGATTATAATAAGCGAAATAATTTTGTGACTGAACGTATATTTCATAGAATATTTTCAAAATAATTAAAAATGATCGTAATAAATGTTTATGTATTATATTAAATGCATTATTTTACCATTTCTCTGATTATTATATTTAGTTCGTGGTTTAGAAAACGAGCGTATTAAATAATAATTTTAATCAATAATAAAGTCTTAGCATTTTCAAAGAGCACATCCACTTCAAATTATATACAATAATCCTTCTTATAGCACAAATTTTACACCAGAACATTCTATGTCATATTCTAAGTACATTTTTTTCATATCACAATTTTCGAGAAAAATCGGTTATCCGCCTGAAAAAGAAAAATATAATACACACAAATGAGTTAGAATTAGAACACAACGATTTACGAAAAAATATTTAACTCCCATTATTTCACACCGAACCTACCCCGCGATATAAAAGGGTCGCCATTACATACACAACTCAGAAACACAACATACCCTATATCTAAGATACGAATTTGCGCATACATACAACACGTACTATAAACGTATATACAGGGTGTATTCGCAGGGGGTATTTGTGATCGTGTGTCCGGCCCCAATCGCGCCTTACACCTACATAGCACAACTACCCGCGAGGGTAAGTATAGACGCGGCGGGTAACTAGCGGCGAAATGGGGGTGGCATCCGCTAGGGGGCGGTGAGGCGGATCTGGGGGTGGCCGCGTGGCGCCACTGGGCGAAAATATACAAAATTGGCGCTGAAATTCGAATCGGAACTGGCTTTTTTTGGTATAGGGGTTGGAATTTGAAGTTTGGGCGTTGTTGGGTGAAATTTTGAAGTTTGAGGAAATTTTGATTTTTTGTGGGTTTTGGTTGAAATTTTGACGTTTAGGGTGGCTGGTTGAAAATTTGAAGTTTGGGTGAAAATTTTAGTGAAATGTTTGATTGAATGTGCTGTTTTCGCTTTCAATAGTTTCCTTGTGTTGAAAACGTGTTGAGTTCTTTGTTCAAGTAGTGGTGTATGTTCGTTTTAAGATATTTTATTTGATATTCTAACGAAAACTAAGCATTTTGTGAAATCATCTTCATACACATTAAATCAACGTTTTCCTGACTTTGTGTACCCTTTATTCCTTCAAACCATTCTTCAGATTCCAATCAAATTTTTGAGAGGTATATCCATCTGCAAATTCATCAAAAATCATAATCCGAACAATCCAAAAGCGAGACATCCAAAATATTTTCAATAATAAAGAAACGTTAAGGTAGGAGAGCATTCCTCCCCTGCAGCAGCAGCAGTAGCAGCAGCAGTCGTCCCCCTTCGGCCGATAATTATTCAGCCGACGTCGCTGCCTTTTCTCGCGCCCCCTCGGCCTGCGCCCCCGCCATGCCGCGCCAGGGCTGCACTGGCGTTGCGATTAATTAATTTCTTCGGGCGGCGATACGCCTCTGCGCTTAATTGGCGAGCGGCGGACTCTCGCCAGCCGCGCTGCTAACATAACATCACTATACACTGTGCGTCTATATATTCTACTACATATATTCATATATAACACTATATACTATACCATGCAGTCTTTCCGAGCTAAACGTGACTAACTCTACAAAGCGAGAAGTCGATATAAACGCTCGAATGGGTTTGATGCGTTCAAAAGTTCCTTAATTCCCTTCGTCATTCATTTTTTTTTTTTAATTATAAGCATGCAAATTTTGTTTCTGATAAGCTATGAATTTGATTAATTCCCATCAGAGTATAGAATAATTAAAATGGTTTCTAAAATAAATGATTTGTTATTCGTTGGTCAAACGAATTTTGTCATTTAATGTAATTTTTCTTTATTATTCAAGAAAGATATTTCACATATATAAAGTTTTGACTATTAAATCTCATTTTTGTCGAAAATTGGAGTTGGTCATGATTAGCTCTGAACGGTTTGTATGTGTATTATACTATTATATCTAAGCACTGGTGTATAGTATGTTCGTTATGTGAGCTCGTGTATACTTACACGTAGTATACGCATATGAAGCTTACGATTAGTATATACATAGATATATATTTAATTTTGTACAATAAGTAATTCTATAACGTGGTTTAAATTATCGAATGATTTTAGTGAAGTCCGTTCTTTTCACATAATTAGTTAACTAACCAAAGAGTCCAGAGAACCACCTACTTTTCACGAAAGTAAAGTTATGAAAAACAATTGGTACTGTCTTCTTCGTACTTATAAGATGTACTGTGATCGAAAGGGACAGAAATATGTGTCACACTAAATTCATAGTGTGACGTAATATTATAAGTTTATTCACAGACAACACAATTGAAAAGTGCAAATGTGTTCCGACTCAGATGATTCTACAAGTTGAAGAACTAATTGTAACTCTCTGGTTGGTTAACTAGACCAGTCAAAAGTGTAAATGATTGTATCTTTCATTTCGAAATATTTTGAAATAATTTCAAAAATATATATATATAAAATAACACGAACGTAGAGTGGGTCGACGTCGTTTTCCCGCGGCGCCGCTCAATTTTTAAATACGGCCTCAGCCCGAGCTGACGGCGCCTATTTCGGACGCCTCCGAATATATCTGGCGTCCGCACGTACGACAAGACCAGGCAAGAACTTCCCCCCGAAGCGGGGGAGACATGGGGGCGGTGAGCCGGAGGCCGTATCCTCACCAGGCCAGGCTGGAACAAGCCGGCTCTGGGCTGCAAAAGGGGAGTGGAAGACGGTGAGGGATGTTAAAGTTGGGGAAGCTGGGGTGGCGTGACGTCACCGTGGCGAAAACCGCCGGACGCGCGATCAAAGAACGCGACCAAGGGTCGGTCCCGAGGGTCGGAGCCGAAGGGGGGCGATCGATCCCTGGTCCTCCCCATCGTCGTCCCCTTCGGTGGGAAGGAAGGTCTGGCGTCGTTGACAAATGGCGAGCGCGAGCCTGCACGCCTAATTGCGGATCGCTAACAGCACCTGGGAATACTGCATCGATCCATCTGATGCAGAGGACACGTCTTCGATAAGCCGAACGTTCTTTGAGGCTGAGTTTAGGTCCGTGATACGCTCAGAATCCAATATCTGACACCAAGGGGATGGACATATGGCGACTGAGGTACTAGTGACTTTCAAAGATCGCTCATTATATTAGGAGGAAGTCGAATGATTTGATGATATGTCTCAGTAAGCTCCCAAATTCGTTTATATCCTTTTGCCACCAAAACTCAATACATGACTCAACTTCAAATTTCACTTATATCCCTTGGCCTTTTCAGTCGTCGTATATACTCAAGTGAGAATGGGTGCATCGTTAACTCACTTGCGTATATCGGTCTGCCACTAGGAATGCTAGGTATCGACGCCAACAAGATAGTCGTATATTTTATAGTCATCCAACTTGAGTCTATCTCACTAAGTATGTTGATGTCAACGAGATGGACCTATATACATATGCAAGTGACCATTTGGTATCGCAAATTAAGTGAAGATCTAATCTATTCTACCTATGAATCCTTATTTTAGTTCACTTAGCTGTGTATGTACTCTAGTTGTGAATCGCGAACGAATGAGCAGTAAAATTGAAACTGGAAAATACATTTGCTGAAGTTGAAAAACCTTGTCAAAAAAGCTCACTTGTTATTAATGAAAGCCGCACGTGCCTCATTAGCTACACTTCCCCAACTGACTATCGAAAAAAGCCTAAGAATACTTTCAATTAGATAAGTAAAATAAGAACAATTCAATTCAATAAAATTAAAAGTTCATCGAACTACATACAATTCAAATCAAATTGCACTAAAGATACTGCTATTAAATACTGCATGATATAACTACGTATGGTTAATAACGTATGTATTTATGATGTTAACAGTTTCGAACTAGAGGGTTTCATAAACAAAGGATTTCGTATTACGTGCACGTGTAGACATCGTAGACAATCAAGCACCGTTTGAGAACCTCTGGCTCACGATGACCTTTCGTTTAGGACTTAATCCACCGACGACAGAAGGGGAAAAGTTATCAACTTACATAGAATATGCCTGCGGCGATATTTTCGGCTAACCTTTATTAAGCCAAATTTAGGAAAGATTTATATAGAAAATATATACGAATTTATTTTCACGCACAAATGATATTCAATTAATTTATTTTTTATTGTTCGAATAATGTTGGAAACTTGTCATATGATAAATGAGCCGTTTAGAGCTAATTGTTCTACTTTTTGACAAAAATCATATTAAACGTCTAAACACTTAGTATAGTCATATCTTTCTATAGTTTTAGATAGTTTTTCTCGACTTTTTAGAGGTAGTATCAATTAACTCTAAATGACTCGAACGTTATTGAAAACTGTCCACTATTAATTCCAATAAATTTTTAGATTTTTTTTAATAATATTTATTTAATTTTCAGCCTGAACGTATATTGTCACCGTATACGGTTCTGAAACGTCGTAAAGGAAACTGCTTCGAGTATTCAACACTTCTAACTTCATTCCTCATCGGTGTAGGTTATGATGCTTATGTCGTTGTTGGAAGAGCTACTAGAGATATCACTCTTGGTCTCCAAATCAGAACACCATGTCCTTCACAAGAAGAAAAAAAGGTGACTAAAAGGAAAACTTGTGAATATTTTCCGATTTGAGGGTTACAAATGAAAGCATTATTAGAAGTGAAATTAAGTTTGAATGAAATCTTAATTTCACTTCTGATATCAAAATGTCATCAGTGGAATGATAATTTCACTAACTGTGAATATGAATATGATTAAGGAGTAAGATTTTAGCTCTGCTCAATTCCTATCTCAACTTAACCATAAATTCTAATCCAATAAATATGATGTTACGGTATGTTTTCAAGTCGATATTTTTTTATTACAATTGATTATTTTACAGGAAGAAAAAGAAATCGAGGTAGAAAAGAAATGCAAATATGTTGTGGAACCAGCTCCCGATTTCAGCAGTCAGCATCTTCGCCAAAGAGAAGAAATGCGAAGACAACGTATTTTGAATGAAAAACTTCAGAAACAAGCTGAAATAGATAAACTAATCGAGGTATTACAAAAAGGCATATAAAAAAATATTTAATTTTGCGATGAATTTATTCTTATATTTTTAGGAAATTGAAAAACCTCCATTAGACAATCTTCACGGTTGGAGGATGCATTCTTGGGTTTTAATCTTATCCCAAACAAGATGTTCTGAAAACAAAAAGGCAAATAAAAAAGAAGGGTTTCCATTTTTCATAGAACCATTAAGCGGTTTCAAATATCCGATAACTCATTCTGAATATTTGGCAGTAGAAAGTGTTTATAATCACGAAAATTATTATGTTAGTAGAGTTGAATCTGTATCTAAATCCAAAAATAAATAAATATATTTTATACTGTAAAAAATATTTTAAGGTTAATTTGCAAAGTATGAAGAAAGATATTCCTTTAAATTTCGATTTGAACAATCATAACTACTGGGAACGCCTACTCTGTGAAGAACCTTCAATTTTGATAAATTCTTCAGAAATCAATTCTATCCAAAAACATTTAGATATGCCGTTTAGTTGGGTTGAAAAGCTAGAAATATCAACTACAGGTAAGAATATATTTTTCATTGAAATATCAAATTAATTTAAACGAATCCTTATTGTCTTCTTTAAGATTTTGAGCAAAGGTATCCCGGTGGTGAAAAAAAGATTCTTTACAAGAAAGCAATTTTACAAAAATATGCACCTTATTTGAAATCAGATGGGTTGATAAAAAAGTTAACTGAATTTGAAGATTACGATTATAATGTACCTTTGAATTGGTACAATTGGTACACGAATAGAAAAGATTGTTTAATCAAAATGTCCTTTGATCACAATACGAAGAAAGTCACTGAAATCTTCAAACATGGCAGAGTTGATAATCTGAAAGGTTCAATTTATATTTGATTTTTGAGACAAATACAAATTGTATTTATTTAATAGTACATAAAATTGTTTTTTTATTTAGTTCATCAGTATGATATTGATAACGCATCAAGTTCATATAGAACTGAAAGAGTTTTGGAATTCTTTTATGATTCACGACCAGATCGCCTTTCTAAAGTTGTAACCTCTTTTACGTCTATTTATCAGTTTTTTAATGATCGAGAAGATAGGTTAATTATATTTTTTGTCACATTATTATTAATTTAATTATTATTTATGATTTTTATATTTAGGTTATACTTACGAAAAGTAATATTTGACGACTCTATTGATGATGCAGCATCTGATCAAATAAAGGTATTATTTCTTATATTTTTTTATAAATATGTATTTTTAATATATTTTTTGATATTTTAGTGCATAATAGAAAAGTGCAGTCGTGATCTCAACATACCGAGTGGAAAAGATATCAACGAAAAGCATTTTTTCGTCAATGAAAATAAAGTTAAATTGATTCATCATTATGATGAAAATTCGTTCATAAAATCTACGAAAACTTTTGTGTTACCGCAAAATGCTGAAATCAAAGAATTCTTTAAAGAAAATCCTAAAACGATTGACATCTATGAAGTAATTATGAAAATTTATCATACGATGATGATTTATTCAAAATCTACTATCAATAAAATATTTTACTTTTAGTCTAACCCGAATATAAAACCACCAGATGAAACGGAAACAATTATTTTATTGTCAATTTGTAAAAATGATATGGTTCGAGTACAAAAAGATGTTTCTGAATTCCAAAACGAATTAAACAACTATTTGTCAGTTCGTTGTGAAGAACTTTCGAATCCTTCATTAACAATCGGATTGTTCAATATAGAAAGAAACGAATCAGCAAAAGCAAGTCTAGCTAAAAAAGTAACGTACATATTTTTCAATGTTTAAAACAGTTTTGGTACTTTCCTCTTTTATATAAGCCATCGTCCTAACTTATTTTAATCTCTATCTCAAATTGATATTAATCTATAGGTTTCTGTTTATATATAGAAATGATTCATGATTTTATTTTCATTTGAATATGCAAAGTTTACATAAAGCTGTTGTCAATCGTGCTGCTGTCACCTTTCATGCTCTAATATTCGCATTTATCTCTCTTCCATATATAAAAAAACTAAATACAAATATTAGAGCAAAAAGGGTAATGAAAACAGCTATATGTAAATGATAAATTACATAATATATATTACACTAATACTCAAAGGAAGCTGCTGAAAGACAGTTGTTAGAAAGAGAAATGAGCGAATTGGGAATGTGGCCTGGTACACCTTATTTAGTTCGTGAAAGAACTGATGTTATGAACAGCACTTTAACTAATGTTTGTCTCAAAGATTTCGAAAATTTACAAAAATCGAGAGAAAATAGAATTCAAGAATCGTACGTAAAGGTAAGCGTCAAGATTGATTAAGTTAAAATGATAAAATTGAAAAAAATTAAAAATTATTTTCAGTATGTTGCTGAATTAGAAATTATGGAAAAATCATATTTGTCCAAAAGAATTTTCACGTCATCTGAAAAAGAAGCTGAATATTTACAGAGCAGGTACATTTACTGCTGAAAATATGTCGATATTTAAGTATTTTTAATAATTGTTTTGTTTCAGAAATGAACTCATTTTCAAAATACAAACTATGGAAAAGCAATTGAAAAGAAAGAAAAATATATACACAACACAATTCAACAACCTAAAAGAGATATTAAAAAACAAATATTAAGAAAATAATTAATATAAAATAAACATGTTTTACACATAAATTAAAATATCTAAATCGATATATTCGAATTTTCTATTTAAATGAAATTTTATATTACAGGATAACATTGCCATCTTTTGATTTCACGTTTTACATTGATACTTTTTGTAATTTTCTGAAAAAATATTACAGCTTATTTCACAGATATTCCAGTTAGAATCTTATTTATATTAAAAAAAAATTTTGTTCCAACTTGAATCATTTTATTTCATAAAAATATTGAAATTACAAAAAATAATCATTATGAATTGAAAATATTATAAAAAAATAGATTAATTATTTGAATTATTTTATATAAATAATCATTATATTATATTAATACTGCATTAATTGCCTGATTTTTCTTCCACATACCAATTGGGTACCCATTTATAATTGAAACCTCGACCTTCTTCTTCATCCACTTCAATTGTACCATATTTAGTCTTTTTAAAATATATTTGGAGGTGGTCTGTTACATCAACTTCTTCAGATTCCATCAAATTAGCAAAACTTTTCTTGACAAATTTCAAAAATTCGTCAATGAAGTTCATCATCACACGGCATTTCCAAGACTCCTGAAAAAACAAATCTATTTATGGACAGATTTTCCTCTTTAAATTGAATCATAACCATTTCAAGTTCAATTGTTTCACCCAATGTCAAGGAAAAAAATTGAGCTTGAAATGGAAAACATAGATATTCTGAAAAAATATATAAAATATTCTTAAAACTAATTGTTATGTGAAAGTTCAATTGTGTAAATACATTTCCAAGAAGCTGTAAGTCTCGCGTATTATATAGCTTGATATCTGTGACAAATCCATCTCTATCTACAAAACCGCAAAGATTTTTGGTAGATTTATTCAGAAAACATTTGATCCATTCCCTGCCAGCTTTATAGCGACTAAAATAAAAATAAAATAGATATACACCTAAACTTTATAACTAGTCAACATATTTTATATAAGGTATCATATGATGAAATTAGAAAATTTATAGCATATATGTTTCAGCCAGTGAACTCACTGTATGGTACATTCCCGATCAGTTGGAATTGGAGTCAATGTCATTTCATAAGTATTTCTTTCGTTCAAAACATTGATCACAGATTCCTCATCGAGGTCTGCAGGTATCTCAGTTGAGCCATCTTCATCGCATGAAAGTCCTAGTAACTCAGACCGATATAATATGTGATGTCCACGAAATTGTTTTTCAAGAACAGTAATGAACCTTTCACTTTCATTTGTTTCATGTGATGCATTCACATCACAAGTCATATTTTCTGAAACAACAAATATGAAAAATTTAACAAATTAACAAAAAAGGCACAAGTTCGTGAAGTTTCACTTGATCTTATTTCAAATATATATTAAAATATTATATATTATTGAATATAAAATAGGTCTTTAAATACATGATAAAATGGTTTAATATGAAATGTGCTTATTTATATGGACATATTATGCTGAAAATTATAAAATATTAAATATTAGAACAGTTAAAATGATAAATTCTGTAAAGTAGGTATGTGATAAAATTAAGACACACATATACAGTTATTACTTTAATATAACACAAGCCTATTCATTTGTCAATGAGATGTACGCTGAACACCAAATAATGTGAAATTATTAAAAATGACCAATAGATACATACTAAATGCCATGTTGTGATAAAATTTCCTTGAAGATGTAGATGGATGATTATCCTCAAATAATTGATTATGATAAATATATATCACACCTCCCAACATATGTGCACATAATACATATGTTGAATTTCCACTATACGGAGTCATTCCCAACAAAATAAGTGTTGTACGACCAAATACAAAGCCCACATCTTTCAATTTCGAAGATTTACATCGTTCCAGGATTTCTCCATGATTCATGAGAAACTGAAAAAATGGGTCTTCTCTGTTCACTGTGGGCATCGGATTGGGTCTTTCATCTGAACGAATATCGATGTGAACTCTTCCAGGTTTTCTCATCACATATCTTAAAGAGGATATGTCTTCTCTGTATTCTCTGTTTTCATCGACACTAAAATATCCTACCACTTTTGGCGGCAAAATTACAAATGGATAGTCATAAAATTTGTGGAATACATTAATTTGTTTCGCTGATTTACTAGGCATTCTCAACATGATTATAAAACACAATTCTGCTTATTGTCTGAAAAAAGTAAAGAAATAATACATGATCAATACTCATATTGAAATATTCATCAAATTATACATCATGTCAATATGTAACACATTGCCAAACATATATTATTATTGAACAATACTTTTCACATGGAAATTCTCATAGAAAATATGAATAACACTTTCTTGACAACGATACAAAGAACACAACGAACTGAAAGCTTTTTTTTACAATATTCGATGTTTCTGAATAATAATAACAACTTTTGTGCATACAAACATAGAAGTGTGACCATTTATGAAACAGAATTTCAACAAAAAATTAATTATAAGCAGTGTTAAAAAAAAACCTTAATTTTCATTCATTTACGACATACCTAGGTAATTTCAATTAATGTTTTCATAATTTCAATTAAACTCTGTGCACATTCATTCAATAGAAAGTAATTCTAGTTGAATCTTTCTCAAATGTTACACCACAAAAGCAATATTCGATGAACACCAAGATCATAACTGAAGATTAGATTCGATGGAATATTGATGGGCACAAACAATAAAAATAAACACCTTTATAATGGTCACAGCAAAACCTCACCATACATTTTTTCCAGTTGGAATCTCGGCTTTTTTAAATCAGTGTATTTTTTCTATTCCGTTTCATAACAAATATGATTCCTAAGCGTTAATGCAACTGAAATATTCAAGTATGAAATTGGCATGGACTATAACACCGGATTCAAAAGATTTAAGGTACCTATGACTTTTCAATATTTTAGTTATTGTTACCATTTTATTTGTTATTTTGTCTACTGAATTTTTTCATACTTATATTATGATAGATATATTCAAAATATTTCAATATGAATGAGCAATTTGAAAACTTTTTTTTAAACTTGATGTTGGCAATTTTTGAGTATATAAACCAAATTTTCATAAAAGAATCAATTATAAATGAACAATTAATATGTAACGTATCAATTATGAGATAATTTATTTAAATTAAATAAGATTTATGTATTGCACCATCAATACCCAATTATTTTTTGTGATGAACAATTCGAATCTCATTTCAATTAGAATTGTTAGGCTCAACACATTAATTTGCATACAAATAAATATAAAAATGATTATGATCAGAATACAGAAGAATTGATTATTTTGAACACTTTAATATGAATCTATAACCTCAATTTGTGAGATTCATTTTAATATTTCATAATTAATAGTAATATAACTTTGTATGCAAAGTAATCATGTTTTCAGTGTATTTTATTCAAAGTTTCACATACCAATTTATTAATTAAATTTTATAAAAACGGAGTGACTCGCTGAGACCGTTTTTGTGCGAAAACGTTTCATTACACTGTCGCCAATCCGAAATGTTCACACTCATACCAATTTAACAGTATAATATTTTATTTTCAGATCAAATTTCAAAGACAATACGAACACAAATACAAAAAGCATCATATTGCACGATGGTAAATTGTATTTTAATAATGAATTATAATAACGTTTATTTTATCGTATCATATTTCAATCGTACAAATTCATATGCAATTATTTCATTAAAATTTAATGAATATGAGTTTGTTTATTGTACAATACAATATAATTACATTTGTATATGAATGTGTTATATTTAATTTAAGGCATTTTCATTTCTGAAAAAATGGTGAAAACCAACGAAAAGAGGAAAAAACCTTCTAATAACAATCAGGACACTTTTCACAGAGCTTTCGGAAAATTGTTAACTGTTGGTCAATGTTTTGGTATTTTACCGGTAAACGGTGTGCTGGGTCCAGATTCATCTCATTTAAAGTAAACATCACATTTATACGAATTACATTTTGAAATATTATTAAAAATTATTAATTTATATTAAGATTCACCTGGTTGAGCTGGAGAGTTGGATACACTCTAATTTGCACTTCGGGATCGACAGTAATGACGGGTCTTTGTGTTTTTCGATTATTTTTCACTGGAGTGGATATTTACAAAACAAGTACAGTTACTCTAGAGCTCGATATTTCAATCGTCAGTTAGCAGTTATTTAGATATATCTGTCAAATTAGCTAAAAAGAAAAAAACTCTGTTACGGTTTAATCGACGATTGAAAAATCTTTAAATTGAAAACTAATACTCTTTTGTCTATTACAAAACAATGCTAATCCATTATTTTTCTTTTCATAGTCAGCACTATGTTTTACGGAAGCACTTTGATGGTTCTGATACTTTTTTTGAAATTATCACCGAATTGGCCAAACCTGGTTGCTGCTATAGCCGAGGATGAACGCCCGAGGAAGTCTCCAAAGCGCACTCTTCGCAATCGCTTTAGCTTGTTCAGCTTTGGAATTCTATTTCCAGCACTTAGTAAATATTTTCATAAACATTGATACTTCCTTTGAATTTCATAAACTGCACTGTACTTATTTGGCTCGGCTCCCATTCTAACTCAACATTTGTCCTAACCTGATAAATAAATTTGTGATTTTTTTTAATGAAAATTATAGATTTAACTATGATTTAGATTAGATTAAAATATCGAAAATCTTCAACTTCATACAATTTATCGACACTATGGGTACAAAAATAAATTTTTGACTTGAAATTAAACCGATTATCAAATAGTAATGCAAAAAAACATTTTCGAATGATTCTAAATGAGAATCTGAAGCTAACGCCTTTTCGAGTTACATTGCTTTTTCTCATCAAATCTATTTGAAACTCTGTGCAGATCTGAAACAAAGTATCACGATAAGGTATTCGCTTCAGTTTTTTGTATCTGAAAAAATATTTTATTCAATATGTTTCAGTTGAGCATTTATTGGCAGTAATAACATGCTTATCAGTTGCATACGATTGCAACAGAGGAGCTCCAGTTGCCGAATCGTATTTCGTAAATTCCTTTCCTCAAATTTACACTCACACAGAATATACGCCATTCAAAGGATTTCTCACTCAAGTAACGAATTTTTATTGATATAATCCAATTACTAAACCTGAAACGAATTTGTATGAAAATTTTCAGTTCGTCAACGTTGGCTCGACATTCAATTGGAATTATATGGATTTGTTTATAATTTTAGTGAGTTTGACTTTAACGGACAGATTCAATCAACTGAACGAACGATTGGACAATTCTAAAGGAAAAGTACGTTCAATATCGATTGTAAATTGAGGAAAATTATATTTTTCGTTATTATTTCATTGCAGAATATGCCTGAATATTTTTGGAAAGAAGCTCGTGAAGAATACGTTCATTTATCTCAATTAGTGAAGAAAACCGACAAATATATGAATGGAATTATTTTTTTATCATTCACCAATAATATTTATTTCGTATGTCTCCAATTGTTCAACAGCCTTAAGTGAGTCATTAAAAGAAACATAAATCACATAAGAATATTTATGCATAATTAGTACACAGTTTTATTTTCATTTCAAGTTAAATAAATTCCATTTTCCAAAAATCCTAACCTAATCTGAATTGACCATTCAATACATGACATACATAATTAAAATTAAAGTAATTTTTTTCTCACCATGGAGTTCACTTTATACAGGGTTGCAGTAAGGGAAGGTTGTGTTTGCTCCACACTCAGAAGGGTAGTACATGCTGTATATTTCATGTTCTCATTTGGATTTTTGGTCATCAGAGCTTTGTCTGTGGCTTTGGGTGCAGCCAAGGTTCACACAGCAGCTCGTCATCCTACAGCTATTATTTACTCAGCACCATCACAAACTTATGGTGTAGAAGTAAGTGCATTAATTAGATTAAAACTCACAAGAAAAATATAAATTTTAAAATATTTCCATACAGCACAGAAGATTTTTGGAGCAAGTTCTCAACGATGTAATCGCACTCACAGGATTGAATTTTTATTTCATCACTCGTGGATTAGTTCTCACTGTGAGTTTCGTCTATATTTTTTAACTAATTAACTAAAATTAATTAAAAATTAATATTTTCAGATTGCTGGCACTATAGTCACATACGAATTGGTTTTGATACAATTCAACACAACACCTCCTGATGCGAACGTCAATATAACATCAAACGACATTTGTGGAGTCACCATTGACTCATTGAGCGAATAGTTTAATTTATGATTGTTTAATTAATAAATCACGCATTGAATGTGTAGAGCACTTTTTCACAATTTGTAAAGTTTGAATACACTCATGCAATAAAATGATTCAATTATATCTTGTTTATTTGAAATATTTGCTAAGTTTCTTAAACATTTATGTTAGAAAAAATGGAATCATTGTTTTTGAAACTTCCTACTTTCACTTAATGTAAAGGATACAAAATCAGTCATTTTTGATAATTCAAAATGGTGGCTCTATAGGTTGGATCACACTAAAGCGACCAAACCAAGATTAAGAGACAAAGATAAAACTATATACACAAATAAGATAGCTATACAGCCGTTTCACTAGCGTATATAGGTATGTCTCTGTTTCTTCGTTTTAGATTGGATCACTATATTATGAACTACTTTTATAGCTTCTAGATTGAAATAAATCATCACGTTTCTTTATGCATCGACTGAGAAAGTTTTCCAAAAACATATAGATAAAACTCAACTAACCCACGTCGAAAACGAATAATGTTACATTTCAAATCTGACCACGTACAATACCAACAATTTCAATGAATCTTGATCGATAAAATTTCGCAGAAATGTCAGTATTTTGTCGTGTTCATCAACCACCCAGCAATTTGAATAATGACAAACCCTCGAGCACGAGTGCCTTTCGTGGTTGACAGCAAAGATAAGCAAGCGGTTAATAGTCTGCGTTATTTACAATCGAAAAGATCGAACGGCGATAGAGTTGCATTGCATGTCAGCGAAATGAAAAACAATAAACACCGTTCGATTTCCATAAAATGCAACATTCGAAAGCGCATTTAATCGGGACCGGTCCGAGGCGTAAATAAATCTTTGAGCCTCTGCATCTTCTTAATTTGAATGATTTTTTGGATATTTATGTCCGAGGTCCCATTTTTAGACCTCAATTTTAATAACTGTATCATTCATTTGATATTTTTCTGAAAAATAGCAAAGTTTTTGTTTATTTTTGACCCAGCGCGTTGCTGAAAAGTGTCCGAAAAAACGTCAGATTGTTTAAAAGCTTTATAATAATCAAAATGAAGTTTCATAAAAGTCAAGTTTATCCTGAAGTTCAGTGGGTACGTCCAATAGCATCGGATCATCTCGTACAAAGGTACTCGAAATGTATCATTTATTATGTTTGTTCGATCATAATATGACTTTTTACAACTAGTTTATAAATGGTGCTGTTAATCCTCTCGATCACGATAACGATTTTCAATATTATCTCAATAAGTGTTAGCATAATATTGACAGTTTAGTCTTTCTATGCAAATGAGTAACTTCCTTCTTTACGTTAAAATGTGTGAATATTATAGAATCATCGATAAAAATATGTTTTTTTATTGAAAATGTGTATTAAAATTTCAGGTCTTTCACTATAGATATAAGTAACGACGAATCTATGAAATATCCAACGATGTTCGATGGTAAATAATCAAATATTTACATTGAGATTTTTTTTATATTTTTTATGTTGTTCATATTTTCAGAAATATTTCCTGATAAGAATAATAAAGGCAATAAAGGAAAAGATTATAAAGACGAAGATAACTCTTTTCATAGAGCAATGGTTCCTGTTTTAACTGTTGGACAGTGTTTTGGAGCTTTACCTGTAATGGGAGTTAGAAAACCAGATTATACTCACCTCAAGTATTAATTTTCCTTATTTTTAAAAATTAATGTTTTCATTCAAAATTTAACAAAAAAAATTAATTTTGAGATTCGTCTGGTCAAGTTTTTTAGTAGCCTATTCATGTTTGATCATGTTATGTTCAACATTCATGAGCTTCATGTGCTTTATGAGAATGATCGCACACGGAACCGACTTATTTAAAGCCAGTAAGTATTTTATGTAATTAAAAATAATCATATAGCAATTTCAATTAAAAATATATTTGAACAATTACAGTAAGTTTGGCCTTTTATGCGACCACCACAGTTGTGCTTGTATTGTTTATGCGTCTTGCCAAAAAATGGCCAAATTTGGTGGCTTCGATTTCACGACAAGAAAGATCCAGAAGATTGACCAAACGTCCTCTTCATACCAAATTTAGTTGGTGTTGTTTTGCTGTGCTTTTTCCCGCATTAAGTATAATCAATTTGGCTACTAAATAGTTATGTCAACTGCATGGCAATTATAATAACTTCGTTATTTTTCTTTCTCAGTTACGTTTAAGATTAGATTTGGTTAAGTGTCATGCTGTTGATATAATCATACAGTTATTTCAATTTGTTACAGTTTTAATATAGCACTATTATCTAATTCTAGTTGAGCATTTATTAGCATTTTTATCTGCTTTGACTGTAGCATACGACTGCAGATTTGGCAGAAGTTTGGCTGAATCTTATTTTGTGAGTTGCTATCCTCAAGTTTTTGAATTTACTGATTATAATCTGTGGATTGGAATCGTATTACAAGTAAGTAGGGGAAAGTGGGGCTGTAAGTTCCAGGGGCCAGTCATTTCTATGGATAATGTGTATAAAGTATGACTATCTCATTTATTTTAACAAATTATTATTTTCTGACTAACTTACCTCTAGAAAATCCAGCTCCCATACTTCTTTTTTATATTTTTTATTGTCATATTTTTAGAAATGTTTAATTTCAAAATTTCATTTTAGATCATCAATCTGATATCTACATTCAATTGGAACTTCATGGACTTGTTTATAATAGTGATGAGTTTAGGTTTAACAGAGAGATTCAATCATCTGAACAAACGTCTAGAAGATGTTAAAGGAAAAGTAAATACGTCCTCTAAACCACATTAAATTTTAAATAATTGGCATTATCAATAGTATTTATTTTTAATTTTAGAGTCTTCCTGAACAATTCTGGAAATCTGTAAGAGAAGAATACGCTCATGTAACAAGATTGGTTAAAGAAGTAGATTCGGCTATAAATGAAATTATTCTTATTTCGTTCGCTAATAATCTTTATTTTATTTGCGTACAACTTTTCAACAGTCTCAAGTCAGTATTGATTATAAATATATAATTTTTATACAAAAATATATAAATAAAACGAAATTTTAGCAATGCCCATGAAGAGTCTTTGAACGATGCATGCGGATCAGATACTGGGTTAGATTTTTAATTAAAAAATAAAATTTTCTTTACAATATAACTAAATTTTTTTTTCTTAGATCATTAAGAGGATTGCTTAATATATTTTATTTTGGATTTTCTTTCGGATTTTTAATGTCGAGATCTCTCGCTGTATCGCTGAAAGCTGCTAGAATCAATTCAGCAGCTCGTCAACCAGCTGTTACTCTTTATTCAGCACCATCTTCATCTTTTGGAACAGAAGTATGAAAATTAAATGGATAAACTATAAAATCAAATTGAAAATTCCTACAATTTCATTTCAGGCACAAAGATTTTTAGAACAAGTCGTTTCAGACAACGTAGCTTTGACTGGCATGAACTTTTTCAATATCACTCGTGGTTTGGTTTTGACTGAAAGTATTTTGTAATTATAGAATAATATATAAATAATATATATTATTTTAATATGTATATATAATTTTAGATAGCTGGAACGATTGTGACATACGAATTGGTGTTGGTTCAGTTCAATGCGGAAAATAGCATAGTTGCGAATATAACCACTAATGAAAAATGTATTGTTCAAACGAGAGCTTAATGTATAAATTTTTTAAGTGTCATCTTTGTAATTATATAAATTTTAATGCATGTTAATATATAATTTGTGGATTTAATGAAGAAATCATTGTTTTATTTCAATTAATTTAAAATGAAAACACCTGATTCATTTTTATCATGTAATATGAAAAAAATCGATTGCCCAATAGCGTTCATTTGTTGATTAATTTAAACATAAATTTGAATTTAAAATGAATTTATGTTCGGAAAATCAACCTGTTGCTATGGGAACATTTTTTATTTATCGTCGCGTGATTCGATAAGGTAACGTTGAAAATTTTACAAGAGGATCAGAATCCTTTTGCACCATATCGAAATACGATTTTTCAAAAAGTAGTTAAAGGCAAATAACAAAAAAGGGGATCAAGTCTCCCCACATTCCCCTACTCATCTTACTGAACCAAGTGAGTACATATAAAACAAAAGTAACAATACCGATTATTATTAACGTATCTCTGCGTATTAATAGGTTCAACTGTATTCTTAAACTCGAGTAGAACTTTTTCATAAAATTATTAATTAATTACACAATTCGCATTTTTTAAATTTAATTTCCATTAAATGGAACCTAATTTCATTTAAATGAAAATTATGGATATAATTAATTGCACTAGTGAAATTACTTGTGAACACTTTTCTCAAATTTAATCAATTTTCATTTATTGCATATTTACGTGAAATCATTTAGAACATTAGTATATAGTCCAATGTAATAATAATAAGGGTCGTACTTGATGATTTTTTAAAATATAAAATAAACCAACTCAAAACCAGTGTAATTTTTTAAAAATAAATGAAAAATAAAGAAAAGTATCCATAAATGTAATAACACTAGTGTGATGGAATAAATAAGTTTATACAGATTTTCCTTCAAATTTTGCAAGTAGACGATTGAAATAAAAAATGGATTTTCATTTGTAGTAAAAAAAAAATGCATCATAATATAATATTACACATATTTCTTTCATATAAAATAAAATTTGCGTCAGAAATGAATTTCAAACGAAACAAAATCAAATTCATGATAATATAGAACGTTTATCCAAATCGCTTCAAAACAATCATCAAATCAATTGAAAACGCCACATTATACATATTCGTCACTAATCGTAAGATCTACAACAGACCAACTTACACAGAAACACCACGTAACGACACACGGAACACCCTGTAATTTGAATAATGACAACAATGACAAATCCTCCAACCCTCGACGATGACAGTGGAGATAAGCTCCGTGTTAATTGTCAACTCTATCGACAATTGATGCGATTTTGAAAAACGATACGAAACAACGACTTTCAGCGAAATGCGCATTCGGAAACGAGCTGAAAACGAGGACAGTTCGTCGTCGCACGTGATATTTCAATATTGCGCAAATTGAGTACGATTGTCCTTAATTTCATTAGGATTTTAATTATGTTGATGCGAAATCGCTAAATCGATGTTTAATCATCGATATTCGTGTTTATCGTCGATTCATCGTCAATCTGCATTTAATTGTTATTAATTACTGCAGTGTGCTCTTAATTATCTTTTTATTGTTAGGTTTATATGGAAATCAGCCTTACATATTTAAAATATTTTTAATATAAAGACCAAGGGGCACAAGTGACTGCGGTGATTTCGAGAAAAGCGCGTTCAATGTTGACCATGTACTAGGAGGAGGTCGACTGATTTGATGATATATCTCGACGCATGTTCCGAATTCGTTTATATCCTTTTGCCACCAAATAAATGAGCGTATATAGAACCGATTCTTGTGCATAACTCAATTTCGGAGAAAATGTCACTTGTACCTCTTGGCCTTTTAGATCTTCATTTATTTTGACGAAAATGCATATTTAATTGTTTTGTCACTGATTTAATTAAATGTTTTCACGAAGTATCGAAATATTTTTAGTAAAATATATTAATTTTATTTTGGAATAATTAAGGAAGTCATAGAACTATTTTATAATAAATTGAGTCTGTTAAAAAAGTGAATATGATTTTACTTTAATTTCATCTGATAGAATTTGAGGCAATATGAAGTTTCAAAAATCTCCAAATCGTCCCGGAGTTCAAAGAGTACATCCTGCTGCATCAGAAAATCTTCCAAAAAGGTATGCAGTTCAAAATTTATCAATAAATAAATAAAAATAATTATTTTTAAAAAAATTCAGATCCTACATCACGAACGAAACTAAAGATGGACAATTGAAGCAGATCACCATGCTAGGTAGTAAACATTGATTTTATGCTAATTAATTATCAATCAAAAACCAAATGAGTCAATCAAATCAATTTTTAGGATTGTTCCGAGACAATGAAACAAGTTTCGAAGAAACAAACGACGGATACGATTTATTTCATCGAGCAATGTCTCCAGTTTTGACCGTTGGACAATATTTTGGAATTTTACCAGTTTCTGGCATTCGAAATCCGAATTATACCCAACTCAGGTAATCTGTAATATCCCAAATATACATATTGTCATTTTAAATCGTTCAATTGAATTACAGATTCTCATGGATGAGTTGGGCGGTAATTTACACCGTTCTGAACATGATCTGTTCGGGATTCATCAGTTTGATGTGTTTCTTGAGGATGATCGTTTTCGGAGTAGATCTTCTTAAAACCAGTGAGCAAAATTTAATCAATAAACTGGGCTTAATTAAAAGAAAAGCTTCATATTTTTTATATATATTTTCATTTAATCGAGCTTCTTAAGCTTTACATAACTAGTTGCAAAATTATGAAACGAACTTAAGTTTTTCGAAATGGAATATTTCATTTTTTTTTCATATGATTGAAAAGCTTTTTCTTAACTTGTTTCAAATATTTTAAATTTCAGGAGGGTTCATTTTCTACATCAGCACTCTGATCGAGTTAGCCTTATTTTTGCGTCTAGCCCAAAGATGGCCTGCTTTAATATCTTCGATCTCTCGTCAAGAACGATCCAGAAGATTGAAGAAACGATCTTTGCATTCGAGATTCAGCTGGTGGTGTTTTTTTATGCTTTTTCCAGCTCTAGGTGTTTTAATTTGTATCCATTTTTAGATATAAACACTATTTATGCGACGACCTTTCGTTTGTTCAAACATTGCATGTCGGATTAAACGAGGTGTGATCAACAAATTGATGGATTTTTTTTTATATACATATATATTTTTAATTCTAAAATTATGCTAACTTATCGATCACACTTCGTACATGATTGTAATCTTGAATTCAAAAATAAATGCATACCTGCATTTATATGAAATTTGCAGTATCGTGTCGTGTATACCTACTATAGAATTTAACTTGAAAAATATGAAACTGTAATAACAAAAAAATATTATGAAATATGATTTAATTTAATTAATAATATATTTTTTATGCTTTGGAATAAAATATTGATTTATTGTCAATTATTTTAGTTGAACATGCATTATCGTTCATATCTGGATTGGCTGTTGCTTACGATTGTACTTTTGGAAGAGATTTAGCAAAATCTTATTTTATGGGATGTTTTCCGCAAATTTTTGAATTCATAGAATATCAACTGTGGATGGGAATAGTTTTACAAGTAAATAAAGCTTTCAGCAAAATATTTTTTTATGAATTAAAAGTAAATATTGCTTATTTTTCAGATAAACAACTTAATATCGGCTTTCAATTGGACTTTCATGGATTTATTTGTTATCGTGATAAGTATAGGTTTAACAGATAGATTTGATCTGTTGAACAATCGTCTTGATCTTGCCAAAGGAAAAGTTACATATTTCCAATATGATCGACATTTTACAACAGATTTCTGTATGTAGATTATTGAATTGCTTTCAGAGTCTGCCTGAACAATTTTGGAAATCAGTTAGAGAAGAATATGCTCATATTTCCAGTTTAGTAAAAGAAGTGGATACAAATATCAATGAAATAGTTTTTCTATCCTTCGCCAATAATCTTTATTTCATCTGTGTACAATTGTTCAACAGTCTCGAGTTAGTAATAAATGTGTCAATCCAAACTTACTGATAAGTACAAACATAAACAAAATCATAAAAACACATTCGAAAATTTTGTATAAAATAGCAAAAAAAAAAAAAAATAATATTAAGAAAATAATAATTATTCAATTTTAGTACAGCACATGTTGACAAAACTAGACAAAATTGCGATTCGAAAACTGGGTGAGAATCCCTTTATTGAATCATTTCAGTATCAGCTTACTTCATATGCTTTTTGACTCAATAAATTATTTAACCATTTTACTAGATAAATTATTTAATTTAGGTATTTTAGAAAATACTGCATGTATTGCATGAAATGGCTTCAATTTTTTCATAAAGCTTTTATGATCATAGTCGAAAATCATTACAAATACATATTGTTATAGTTCCAACAAATCATTAGTCTTCAATAATGCTTAGATATATACTAAAAAAATATTTTGATAATGAATTTCAGATAATATTAAACAAAAGTAAGTATAAGAAATGATAAAAAATCATTGATTATATGCTACATCCCATTTTTTAAATTCAAAATGCTTCATAATATAATGATGATTGTTAAATCTGCATATCACATATTAACCAGATTTCAATTACTTATGTGACATAATTTCAAGCTACTATTTTATTGAAATATATTACTATTTTTTAGGCCATTGAGAGGATTATCGGTTCTTATGTATTTTGTATTCTCTTTTGGATTTTTATTGGTGAGATTCCTTGCAGTATCTTTAGCAGCTGCTCGTATAAATTCTGCTGCTCGTCAACCAGCTTCTGTACTTTATTCTGCTCCATCTTCATCATATGGACCAGAAGTAATAAAATAATTTATAAAATATTCCAAATTATTTTATTTATTAAAAAAAACTTATTATAGGCTCAAAGATTCTTAGAACAAGTCGTTACAGATGATGTCGCTCTGACTGGGATGAACTTTTTCAACATAACGCGAGGTTTGGTTTTAACTGTAAGTTTAAATTATATTTAAATTGTTAATTAACAAATAGGCAATTGTCTGTCGAGCCATGAAAATCAAATTCTTGTAAAACAAACACAATTTTATTAGAATACTTAGAGAATTATATGAAACTGATAACTATAAATGGCAATTGAAATGTTAATTAGTAATTAAAATATTTGCCATTTATTGGAAGATTTTTATGTGTATTTTTTCAATACATTTCTTTTTTATTTTTCAGATAGCTGGAACAATCGTAACATACGAATTGGTTTTGGTTCAGTTCAATTCTACACCAGAACCAGTAACAGCAAATGTTACTGTCAATACTTGTGGAGCTCCAAAACATTGAAATTAGTTAAAATATGTACTTAAATACAAAAAAATATATATATTTGTAGATATTATAATATTTTGTATAGTTTATATTCTATTGCAATCATATTTTTGTGCTTTCAATGTATTATATTAAAGAAATAAATTTGAAATTAGCAAAAAAATAGTATATTTTTCGTTGATTCTTTGAACCTGAACATTAAATAAATCACTATTGAGTATCGACTTCAGATTATTTTCAAGTTATATGTAGAAATACTAAAATCTTCCATATACAACATAGGGTAATACCGGGAGAAATGGCCATCTCTCCCAGATTCATCCTGATAATTTTCGTCCTTGATATTAGAATTTTATATTTACTAAATGATCAATCAATCATAGAATCACTTGATTTTTTTCAATTCAATGTCAAACCCATATCGAATGTAGCAAATCTTGAATATTTATAAATCATCATCATTTAGCATAGTCTAATCGACGAACTTGCAATTTCAATAATGGTAAAAACAGTAGTCACGAATAGTTTGCACTATCAACGATCGAGATAATCATTGAGTAATAGTCGACATTATTTACATTCAAAACGATTGAAATATGATAAAAGTGAATGTTATAAAATTCGAATTAATCATTCTTTTTTTTTAAAGAATTTACTGTTTAAAATGGGTTGAATTTTGGTCAGTTTGTTGGGAAATATTGGTTAGGCTTGACTTATCTATTCTTGGTCTAAAATTTTATCACAAAGTTTTAAAAAAAATAATAACTCTAAATGAAGTTTCGGAAGTTTCGAACGAATCCAGCTGCAAAGTTGATGTATCCAATAGAATTAATGTCTTTACTTAACAGGTATATTTATTGAATTATAATTTATCTAGTAAAAAAATATCAAATTATTTTTTAATAGAACATGATTAATTAACAGACGTCCGATCCCAAAACAAATCAAAAAAGAAAATTCAAATGAGTTAACTTCATTCGATGGTACCTATCGTATAAAATAGTGATTATCATTTTGAAATCATAATATTAGAATTAATTTATATAATTGAATTTATAGAAATGTTTTACGAAAAAAAGAAAAAGAATACAAAAGAAGATTCATTTCATAGAGCGATGTCTAATATTTTAACAGCAGGACAATGCTTTGGAATTTTACCTGTTTCTGGGATTCGAAAATCTAATTACATCCATCTCAAGTAAATTGTACTCATAATTTATCGAAACGACTCGTTTTTTTCAAATAATCAATTTTCAGATTCATTTGGTTTAGTTGGACCGTAATTTACACTCTATTGAGTATATTTTGCTCAGGATTTCTAACCATTATGTGTTTCTTGAGAATAATCAGTTCCGAATTGGGTGCAATCAAAGGGAGTGCGTAAAAACGTTATTATTTATTACTTTCACTTTTTATATTTCTTAATTCATTTGAATTACTTACGCTGCTTCTGTACTTTCGTTATTGATATTACTTTACTTTACTATTGCGTTACTTACGCAATTTTCGCTACATAGCTTACTAGCATCATTTACATACGATATTAGCGTCACTTAAGTTATTCGATTTACTTAAGTCACTTTCCTCACTTTTGACATTTGGTGTCACTTACATTTTTTCGTTATTAAACTACTGTGTTACTTACATTATTTGCGTCACTTTACGGTATTGGCGTGACTTACGGCATTTGCGCCACTTACATTATTTACACTATTTACGTTATTTGAGTTATATGCCTCACTTATTTTACTTACGTCACTTTTTCGGAAATCAAAATAATTTTCATTGGCTGCATATTTACTCCCAGCAAATGTTTCGACAATGGTATTCTACTGCAGTTGTACACTAGAGCTCATATTATTTCTACTACTCGCAAAACGTTGGCCATCTTTGATTGCTACAATTTCCCACAAAGAACGATCGAAAAGGATTACTAATTCTTCTCTACGATCAAGATTCAATTGGTGCTGTTTCGTCATACTATTTGCTGCTCTAAGTATGATTTTTAACTCATATTATATTTACAAGTCTGTATTTAGACAACAGTGAACTCTAAAACTGGGTTCACACGATTTTGTTTTCCATACATATTCTAAAATTTCCACCTAAAATAGTTTCACTAAACAAAAAGAAATAAGTCCATTTTGTAGATGAAACTTCGTGAAATAGTGGAGGATAGATACATATATAAATAGAGCATGTAAGACAGAACATGATACAGTATGGACACGAATCTTACAATGTCGTGTGAACTTAGATTAAGCTATTTCATTTTTTTTTTCTATGCTGAAAATAAATATTAATTACTCTAATTGTATAATATTTTTTTGTTAATTTTCAGTTGAATATGTTTTATCATTTTTGTATGGGTTGACCACTGCTTATGATTGTTATTTCGATGAAAACATTGTCGAATCTTATTACATCAAATCGTATCCCCAAATATTCGAATTCACCAATTACGAATTGTGGAAAGGAATTATTTTACAAGTAAATCGACGAAACTGGATTTTTTCTAATTATTATTCATACTGTAATGGTAAATGAACTTTCAGATAAACAATCTAGTGTTATCGTTCAATTGGAGTTTCATGGATTTGTTTCTGATCGTAGTCAGCTTAGGTTTGACAGACAGATTCAATCAAATAAACAGATGTCTTGAAATTTTTGATGGAAATGTAATGTATTTTTAAACGAGAGCTTCAATTTCAGTAAAATTTTATGAATAGGTTGACATTTTTTTTTTCAGGAAATGGAAGAAAATTATTGGAAATCACTGAGAGAAGAATATGCTAGTTTATCTAGATTAGTGAAAATCGTCGATTCAGCTATCAATAAATTGGTTTTGTTGACATTTACAAACAACCTTGTTTTCATATGTGTTCAATTATTCAATAGTTTCGAGTAAGTATCAAAAACAAATGTTTTCCCATCATCTAAATACAAAAAAATATACTTACCATTATATCATTATACTATTCATACATTTTGTATTTGTGTCTGAAATATAGTAGGATTTAAGAATGTAAAACTAATTAATTTTAGTGCCGAAGATGAAGCTGATAAAAGATTATGTGATTCTAAAGCTGGGTAAGATTGCAGTACACTTTATACAGTAAATAAACTTTTTTTTTTAATTTTTGAAAAAAATATATATATAGACCAATAAAGAAAATAACAGCTATTGTATACTTTGGATTTTCTTTTGGATTTATAATGATCAGATTTCTTGGTGTATCATTGAGTGCAGCTCGAATTCATTCTGCAGCTCGTCAACCCGCTTATCATCTTTATGCAGTTCCATCTTCTAATTACGGAATAGAAGTATTATGAATATAATTAACAATTAAACAAGAAATCAATGAAAATTTGAAAAAAAAAATAACTCAATTTTATTCTACGTAGGTGCGTCGATTTTTAGAACAAGTCGTATCTGATAACATTGCTTTGACTGGAATGAACTTTTTCGATGTTACTCGCGGTCTTGTTTTAACAGTAAGTTAATTCGTTTTTATGTGATTTAGATTATTAAAAATTAATATAAATTGAAAATTTTCAGATCGCTGGTACAATTGTGACGTATGAATTGGTTTTAGTTCAATTCGATGAAGATCCCCCAACTATAACCGGGAATATCAAGTTTAATAAAACTTGTGGAATTTCAATATTCGCTTAATTCATATAAAAAAAATTATAAAAAAGCTTAGAATTGTAATTTTCTCGTTGTATATATGTACTTGTAATAAAATGGCATATTATTACCGCATATGAAATTATTTTGTGTATTGTTATTGAAAACTATTCCAATAAAAGTTAAAACTTTCATTTTTTTTATTTATTTAACTCTTTATTTCAATGAGTAAACGTTTTGCATGCATTACATTATTTCTCATTGGCAGCAACGGTAAACTATGATGTCTAATGATTATTAGCAGCAATGAAATTTTTCAGATTCGGAGGGTTTTAGAATACAAAAGTACCTATATAAATATTTGTAGAATTACTAGAGTTCGTGGAATTAGGTATATTTGAAACATAGTAAGAGTTTAAGTAAAGATTTTAAGACTTAAAGTGATGAAAGAGATGCATGATTTTTCTTAAAAATGGAGGAGGGGATCAATTTACCAAATATGTCGAAATTTCGATTTTGCATTTCTTACTTTTTTAATTAATTTGTCAGAAAATGAATAATTTATTTCAAATGATACTTATGTCGAAAGAAGTTCTCTTGGCATCAGCATCGTTAAAAAAATCAATTGAATTCCAAATGTTATGACAGAGAAAAATACAAAAGAGGGGGATCAAGACTTGCCCTCCCAACCTTCTATTTATTTTTATGGCCGACATATAACTTCTTATGTTTACTGAGAACTATATTTTGACAGATTAAGGTTAGGTTTTATCGGCGAGCTGTTGCCATGTCTTGGTTAACTAGTTCTTGTAATCTGCTCAAGAATGCATTAAAATTTACGACAAACTATCAACAAACCAGAGTAATTTCCACACCAATCATTAACTCTAAGTCAAAAATCAATCTAATTTATTTTACATTATCAACAGAATACATTCATCTTGCGCAGAAAACACAAAGTTCCATTGTATAAAATAGGAGGCAGAAACAGAAAACTAACCAATAAATATTTCCATTATGAATTAGTGGAAGACACTAACATCAAGCTATTGCCTGATATAAAAATAATTCTGACTAAAGATGTTACAGGTATTTCCATAAATCTCCAGTTTGAAATGGTTTTGTACTATCTAATCGTTACAGAATAATTACATCAATAGCACATTACTAAACCCAACCCATTCGCTTGGGTGTAGTACATTGACATGAGTATTAGGTATAAAATTCAATTAATACATTTATTTTATGGCTTAGGCTGTGGAGAAAAGGGTGATTTGTTAGAAGTCAGACCACAAAAAGCATACAAATACCTGTTGTTGCCAGGTCATGCAGTGTACGCTACTCCAAAAAACATAATAAAATATAATGCTGTGGAAGTTTCTAAAGAAAATATTTCTCTGTCATCTCTAGCAACACTTTTGGTGAGTATTATAGCGAAATAATAAAACTTCACGATTTGAATTCAGTATAATGTTTTCCGCTTTTTTCAAGACTGCAAAAAATTTAGCATCTAAATGGTTCAATGTGACAATGAGTCGCACAGAACCATGGGTTTTGGAACCCTGGCATTTGAGAGTAACTTTCCAAAAAACGCTCTTCAAAGTGCCCGAAGATGCCATAGAATTACCTCCATATGAAATACGCGGTCCCGATCTTTCACTGCAGAATAAATTGTTCTATGTCACAGTCAAGGTGAATTTCATGCTTTTTACATTATATCATTGCGTATTTTGTTGCTTTACCTGATGTAATGAGATTTCAGATGAACGAAAACAGTAAAGTTAAAGTTGTCTGCTATATTAATCACTGGCCCCTATTAGACGATTCTACGAGGCCAATTAAGGAAGCTCTGTTTCCTGAACAAGCTGAAATGATATCTAAATTGATTGAGAGAAAACCTAAAGACATAAATAAAGATCCTTTTGCGCTATAATTATTGATTTTTTAGTGCTATTTTAATTATTTTTCGTGTTTTTCGTAAACTTGTATTTTAGTCAGTTTTACACATAATAATGTGTCAGTAACTAAGTTCATAATAAATTACTTTATTGAAAGTATCATTGTATTTTTTTTCCCATATGCAATCGTACTTTGATAAATTACAAATTTGGTTTCTATCAAAAGTTCACATAACGATTTTTTAAATACACTCTTTGAATGCTGAATGTGGATATATGTATCCGTATGGCCGAAAAGTGAGACAATGTGTTGAATTGGATATATCTCACATCATTAAAAAAAAAACACATTGTGTTTGGGATGTGAATACATTGGAATATCCCATATAAAACCTTTCAGTTTTCAAATATCTCAAGTGAAAAAAATGCTTGAAATTTGATATTCAAAATCTAAATTTTAATGCACTTAAAAGGTTAGAGATGGAAGATTAACTGAAATGTTAGGTTAAGATAAATATTCAGTACACATTAAGAACAATCTATATGACTTTTTTTTCTTCAGAAAAATGGATCTTCATATCAAATATTTATTTTATTTCTATATGTACATTTTTAAATAAACATTTTGTAGTTGCGATAGAATATTTGATATTTTTTTTACATTACATTTGTTTCTACAGAAAAAAAGTCTTAAAGAGATTTATTTGATAATAATTAAAATGAGACATGTGATTCCATAAATACACTAGTGATAAAAGAAATATTTTGCTTAGCTTTGAAAGCTTTCTATCATTTATTGTGCTGAAAAGTCAAAATCACTTTCTTGTACACTAGTGTCTTCTTTAACTGAAGCCTGTTCTGTATCCGATTCGAATATTTGCAACGGTTTCACTGGTTCGGTTTGATAAGGCTCTTGTGGTTCTACATTAGACTGACTATCTTCACCAATTGTAGTATCATATTGCTGAGAATCTTCATGATTTTCATAATTACTGTTATACTGTTCATTCATATTTTGACCTTCATAATTTTGATACTCTTGAACATTATTTTCATCATAAGTATTATCGGTGTGATCATAATTTTCGTTAACAGTTTGTTGTTCGTATGAAGCTTCGTTATTCAATTCAGGGTTAGTGTATTCATAATTTTCACCGACAACAGATTGTTGTTGATCATATGATGATTCACTGTTCAATGTCTCCTGATACTGAGATTGTTCAGTATAATTCTGGTAAGTTTCATTATTTTCAACTGTAGCTGGATCATAATTAACAGTGTTATCATAAGATTGATTTCCAGCTTGTTCATAATACTGTTGAGCTTGTTCGTCAGTATATTGGGGTTGTTCATCTGTATATTGGGGTTGTTCATCTGTATATTGGAATTGTTCATCTGTATATTGGGGTTGTTCATCTGTATATTGGGGTTGTTCATCTGTATATTGAAGTTGCCCATCTGTATATTGGGGTTGTTCATAATACTGTTGATCTTGCACAACATTTTCTAACTCCTGAACGCTCTTGTTATAATTAATGTTTTCTGTATTCAGTTGATTAGCTGAACTTTCATTATAATATTGATTTCCTTCCGCATTGTTTTCATAATACTGTTGTTGTTCATAAGCTGCTTCTTGAATATGGTCATAATTTTGTTGATTCGGTTGCAAATAATTTTCATCTGTATTCATATATGGATCATTTTGATATTCAGCATTCGTGTTCTGAACATCTTCCGTGCAAACTGATTCTTGATTAATTTTATTCCCAATATATTGATTTTCATTAGCTTCTACTACATTGTTGATTTGTTTTTCATTATAATCGTCTTTATCTATATTGTTATCCGGGATTTCTGATTGATTTTGTTGAATTTCATTTGAAATCATACTTTCTGTATCGTGCTGTTGCAAATGCATTACATTATCGTGAGAATTATCAATACCCATTGCGTCAACATGAGCTATTTCAGTTGATAAATGCATCAATTTCAGATTTGTTTTCATACTGTTTTCTTCGGATGTATCTGAAGTAACAAATGCTTCATTATATGTTTCTTTATTTTCTTCTGAACTAATAATTGGTGGATTTAATGTTTCATTAAGCGTTTCTATTTTGTCTTCTGAAATTTCTGGATTTTTATGTTCAATGCTCTCCGAATATGGAGCTACATCTACTTTCTCATCTTCTCTCAATTCTGGATTTACAATTTTCTCAATTTCTTTGACCAATGTAATACTCGAAGGTATTTCTTTTTCGCCTAATTCACTCATGTCACTATTTTCTTCACTTCTATTTAGATAAGAACCATCATTCATTTCGGGCGATGATTTTTTGATTTCAGCTTCATGGAAATTGAATCCTTTATTATTTACAGTTCTCGGTATAAGTACAAATCTTTTGGACAGTTCTTCTATTGCTTCTTCTAATGTTATATTCTTAGTAATGTAACAAGAGTTTATATTCGGTTTCCTATCTTCATAAATTTCATCATATAAATTTCCACGTTTTTTGATAGAAATATGACTATCCGAATACATAGGAACATCACTATTTCCATAGTGACTTTTATATATTCTCTGAAGAGAAAAGATCAAAAAAATATAAAATATTTTTTTCAATAATAGTATTATTCTAATAATAAACAGTGACTTACTTTCAATGATTTGATACGATCTGTTTTCGCTTGTAGAAAAGCGGCCTTTTTTTCAATATTTTCTAATTTTGCTAATAAACGTATATTTCTTTCTCTTCTCCTCTTTTCATCGGTTAACAATGTATCATATTCTTTTTTATAGATAGACATTTTTCTAGAATCTGAAAACTGTTTGCCTGATTAGCATAAATCAATATTTTGAAACAGATTGTAGAAACACCAAGCAGTGCAAAATATTATTTTAACAAAACACAAATCACAAAAGTTTATATTATACTTATTTCATGATATTCATTCGAAATTATTTCTATCAAAAAGTGTGTATTGGAATTCGTATCAATTTGACTATGATTTCAGCGATATTCTTTCCGAAAACAAAATTTGACTGAGGCAGCAAAACAAGGTTCACCCATTTTTATAATTGTCAGAGATTCTAAACAGTTCTACCTAGGCTGGTTTTTCTTTCAACGATGATAAAAATTTTGTACTTTTATCAACTTACCTACTATGAATATAAAAAGATGTTCTACCTATTTTCAAAAATATGTATTTGTAGAATTGAATCTTCAATCAGTTAGAGTTTTGAGTAATATATTAGATGATCACCATTTTATTTTATTTCCATCATGAAACAATTTTTTTAAATATCAATATAAGATGGATAATGAAATAAAAAAAAAAAAACCTTAAATTGTTCAATTGGTGTAAATGTCAATATTCAATTCAAATTTTTTAAAAAATGGTTGGCTATTTCTGTATGATACAGGTATGTCATGGTTCACCTATTTATCGACCTAAATAATAATCAATATTTCACCCCACATAAATAGAACACCATATAAACAAACTGTTCGATATCAAATTTGTTAGGGTTGTTAAGAATATAACAATATGCACACACCAATGTAAAATTCAAGATAGCACTAACTTTATAAAAAAAAAAAACAAATTTTAATTAATTTACAATAGAAAAATATAGAATCATCAATGAGATTTATCATTAATTTAGTATCATTTATCATTTGAAGTATGGAATCTCAATAATACAATACAGGTTATTTGTACGAAATCCGATTAAATTTGTACTTCATTAATATACAATATCTGGTATTGATTTGTTTTTAAAATTTTAAAATCTTTGCACTATTTGGATGATCCAGTGTATGTACTTGAGGCTTTTCTATCGCAATGTGCAAGGTCGTAACAGTTCGTACCACTTTCCCTAAACCTAGGTTTGTACCTAATGTAGAGATATGTTGAAAGCATCAACATTTTATATATGATAACTATCAGATCGCGTGATTTAGAAGAAAATGTTGGAGTTTCTTTTCCTTGCCAATTTTATTCAAATTGTATAATGAATTATCTAGTTAGATACAAATACCTAACTAGATATGTTTTACCATATCACATCAAAAGGTGCATCTTTTTATTTGCCTATTAAGTTTAATTATTGCAAAATGCACTAAAATCATTTCATTTTATTACTGTACTGTAGTATTTTTTTTAACTAAAAATAAATAATCGAGCTAACTATACACAAACAATGGAATTCTTTAGAAAAAAAATTTTTTTTGACAAAATATTACGTTACTAATTCATGAGAACACGTATATTCATAATTTAATATAGGTACCTATATTTAAATGTAGTAACAATAAAAATAAGAAACTATGAAGTTTTAAAAACCATATTTATTATTTTGATAATACAAATTTAGGGTAATAAAAATTTTGAAATCACCATATCTCTACGACTAAACGACCCTTAAAAACAGCGTATAAATGTATTTTTTGCCAGTTCAAAGATCAATCACATCTGGAATGTAGGATGACTGGCTTCATACACGAGCTTACCATTTCAATTACATACATTATTTTTTTTTTATTAAAACAAAACAGCCAAATCGATAAAAATACATTTGATCTCTGAACATCATACTCGATCAATTCGTAACCGAAGAAATATAGATTTCAAATCTTAAATCATTTATCGACAATTAAATACAGTCAGGTTATAATTGATACCAATTTATAATAATTTGTGATGTGTTCAATTTTATAACAATCACACTAGTCTTGATGATTAATGAGTATACGTACATATATTTCTTAAAATTCATTTTTAAACATTAAAAAATCTTTAAGTAACATTGGCAGTGGTAAAGATTGAACAGATTGATATAAATTATTAGAAGGTAGGGCAGATCTCAGAGCAACTCTAGACAAGTGCGTGAGAGGAAGTGGCGAGCATTCCCAGTCGGTAGGCGGCTTTGCTCCGGCAAGTACCAATAAATGTGCTACGGATAAACTTTGGCGTGCTAAAGCTAATGATAAATTATCTATAACACAATGTTGTAAAGAACACAAATTCACATCTGCACCGTGCTTTATCAAAAGTTTGGCTATTTCATTTCTGTAAACAAAAAATGTATTTATAAATACAATGATTCGATATTGAGCATAATTTATATATAGAAACAAACCTTTCTAAAAGTATAGCTCTGAAAAGTGGAGTGTCTCCACCGGAAAAACATATGGTGTTTACATTCACACGGTACTGTTGAAAACAAAAAAATATTTCTTTAAACGTTGCGAAATCTTTCGAGCTGCAGACGGCTTCGTGTAATGGTGTTGTGCCTGTTAAACTATTAGGATAATCCACAGTTGCGCCTAAAATTAAAAAATGAAGATTGAATTATTTACAAAATCCAAAGAATCAATTAAAATCTTCACAGACTGAAATCAATCACCATTTTCTAGTAACAGCCTAATCATTTCGATTTGACCAGATCTAGAAGCTAACAAGAGAGGTGTATCACCATCGTTGTCGCGTAAATTGACATTGGACCCGTTTTGTAGTAAAAGTTGAACAATTTCCAACTAAAACAGAAAATTATAATATATCAACCAAGTAAAATTTTAACACTTTAAGTAATTTTCTGATTAATCAAATTAATTGCGATAAATCTATAGAATAAAATAACAACCTGTTGATGAAAAACTGCATAGTGAAGCAAACAGTGGTGAGGTTGAATCCTAGCTCCGGACAATAACAAAGTTTCCACAATGTGTACGGCATTTTGAAAAACGGCTTCGCATAACGGAGTGTTACCTAAACATTGATAGTTTTTTTCAATGTATGGTGAATACTTAAAAGTGTAAACCATTGTGAGCATTGGTGAAAATATGTATTAAGAAAAGTAAATGGTTGAATTGGCAAAATTGAAGTTTATGCAAAAACTGCAATAAAATTGAACTGATGTAAACACTCAAGATCACAACTAACCAATGAATTTTTTTTTTTTTCAATAACTGGTATGAATTGGGAGATAATTGGATCTAATGTAAATACGTTAAAGGTGGAAGTCGCAGTGATACGATTTGTCAAGATCGTGCATTAATCGTCAAATAAGTATAATATATGCTTTTTTATATCACTTTTTACGTTAATTAATTTTTAAGGTTCGTAGTGTGACATTTTTCAAAAAAAAAAAAATGAAAAAAAGGAGAGAGATAGTCAACACAGAGATTTCTATTCAATGTTTATTTAAGCGAAAAAAAAACTTCTTTTCTGCAATTGCTGATAATTTCATCATATTTCATTTATCAATATGTAATGTATGTAATGTTGAAAAAAAAATGAAAATAAGTTGTTATTTAACAAAGATATGAAATTTAAACTAAAAAAGTGTTCTTTACATGATAACACAAAATACCACATGCACTAGGAGGGGGGTGGTTGCCACCCCAACTAGCATACATCCACTAATTGTAAGATCTCTCATTCTCAAGCTGTTATATTGTGTTTTTTTTTATTATCTATCAAATCTTAAATTTCATTGCTACCAAAAGTTGGCAGATGTCATATTGTTTGAGATTTAAATATCAAATAAATGATTTGGAAATATTTAAATACACACCATGAACATCTTCAACATTCACATTGGAACCGGCTTGCAAAAGCTGAATAACAGCATTTAATTGACCTTCTTGAACTGCTATTTGTAAAGGTGTTCTCTCTGCACCGTCACGGATTTCCAATAAGGCTCCGGCCGATATCAAAAGATTAATCTGAAAAATAAATTGGTTGGGTTTTTAGATCATATTGATATTTAATGAATCATAAAATTTCAAAACATACAATATTGAGTTCTCCGACGGCTGCAGCTATGTGTAACGCTGTCGTTTGTTCTGGATTTAGAGTGCATCTATTGGAATCAGCGCCTCCTTCGAGTAAAACCTGCACGGCAGCTATCTTTCCATATTTCACAGCTAAATGAAGAGGTGTCAATCCTTCAGTATCACACGTATCCACTTTAGCATCTGCAATTTCATAAAATATTGAATGAAAATATACAATTTATACATAAGATAGAATAAGCTAAAATATATATTAACTAGTTTGCAGTAATAAGCGGAGAACTCCAACATGTCCTTGTTCAGCTGCATAATGAGCAGCATCTCTTTGCTTTTTAGCAAAATTATCAATTGTTGCTTTTAGAGAAGCTTCAGAGTTTTCAAGCAACCCTTCCGTTTGTTCCAACATTTGAGCATACCACCTGAAATTATTACAATAGCAATTGTAATATGTGTAATATTCAATTAAATAAATAATAAATTCAATTTCAGGTTCCAACACATACCTATATAGCGACGCCCAAGCATCATCTTCACGTTCAGGAAGATTGCCTTCTCCTACCTCTTCATCCCATTCAAGACCGTCTGTGTTTCCAGATCCAGAAAAGTCTGAAGGGAGCTCCGTAGGGGAATTGTCTTCGTGAATAAAAACATAATAGCCTTGATTTTGATTTAAGAAGGGATGCATGAATATGCCGTTTCCAACGAATCACATTATATCGAATGCCATACTCTATTGTGAACTCTAGACACAGACCGATTATAGATTATGTTGGACATCAGAAAATCGGTTTCTATTATCTGGTTTATGCTTCTGTCTAGGAGTTTATTCTGGTTTATGGATAAAGCCTTCAGATGGTGATGTGTTTTCAGTAAAATGTCATTTCAAACGATCAGAATATGTTGGAAAACATATGTTTTCAAAAGAAGCATTAAATCACAATGAAAAATCACTAAAAATATAGATAAAGTTTGCAACATATCACATAAAACGAAAAAGAGTTCCGAATTTGAAAAACTGACCGTCAAAACTCAATCAATATAGCTGTCATTTTGACAGGTGTCGCATTCTCTATTAAATGACAGTGCAACATTAGCATGTTTCCGAATACAAGATTTGCACTTCGAATTAAATAATTTCCATTCCAAATGAAACAATTTCTGTTTTAAATTATATATTTTAATTGAAGATAACAATTAACTTATACAATTCAATGTCAATATATTATACTATCATATAGGTACATATTCAAAACAATATGTATTATTGATTATTTATGAAGCACAGTAGGTACATATAAAATAAAATAAAAAAATATATGTACATATATTTGTCGTTATATTAAAAAAATATATACCTATACAATAGTAGTTACAACAAAATATATAATTAGTAGAATGTGATTCAATAAGTGATTTACTAATAAATTCATTATACATATGTATATATTTAATTACCATAATAATACATATATGTACCTTTACATTAATACAATAATATGTTTCTTTTTTTCAATATAATTTGTGATTTTTTATCAAATAAAAGTTTGATCATAAATAAACTTAAATTTATTTTAAAAAATTAGGTACTTGACCTAAGGTAGTTTTCGGACCAGCAATAATACAAGTAGTGTTTATTAATTCAACTAATGTAACTAAGTTGTTTTGTATCAAATCTGAAACATTTTAATGTATTTCAAAAAATAAAAAGGCTTAAATATAAGTTATATATACATACTTACATTTTAGAGCATGTTTAAATTCAGTTTGGCCCGAACTATGATTCAATTTAAAAAAATCTTTTAATAATATTGGTTGTTTAGAATTCCAAAACTCATTAAGTTTTTTGAACACGATACTGTAAATATTAAAAATAATCAGTTTTTTTTCGTAAGTTTTACACTCCAAACTAAATAATTTCCATTTATGCTAAAATATTTTTCCATTTCAATGCAGGTAAGTAAATATTTTTGAATTCAAGCAAAATATACAAATTTTTAATGATTATTTTGAGATAAATTGGATAGCAGTGTGTAAATATACAAAGTTTGCTTCAATTTTTCAAATATCAAAGTTTAAAAGGAAATTAATTGAATAAATCAAATATTTGAAAAAGTAAAAACCTTATTTGCAATTTGTTGCAATTTAGATTTTCAAAATGTTCGGAGAAATCATCATTATGCTCTTCTCGTGGAATATTTGAATGTCTGGATGTTTCCATATAAATGACTATATTTTCTAGATTTGAAATACTTATGTTATCTTTGTAACACAAAAATAGAGAATGGTGATTAAAAGTACTTTTAGTAGATTGTTCAACATTTGAGCAATGTTTTGTTTTGTGAGCTTCTTCATTATTATCAAAAGATTTGTCAACTAAAATGTTTTCATCATCTGAATTATTTAATATTGGATTATCAATAGCCATATTCGGATGGATTTCTAGCTGAGATGTTTCAGAATCTGACGAAAAGTCCATATTGTTTGTATGGTTCATCGAATGTTCATTGTTTTGTAAAACATTTTCTCTAAAGTTTTCGTTAAACATTCTCTCTGTTCGATTATCATTTATGTTTAAAATAAAGTTTCTGTCAAATGGTTCTTTTGTTGTGATAAAATTTCTTGTAAGATTTTTTATTAATATTTTGCTAATGTTAGAATTGAACGATGAAGGAATTTTTAACAAGTTTTTCTTATTCATTTGTTTGTTTATCTCTTCAGTAGGTTTCTAAAAAAATACTTATTGTTAAGTAAATCAGATGATTTAAAAAAAATAATTGTCGTATACTCTTTATCACTTTATAACGTAAAGTTTTCTCGAAATTATACATTTGATCTCTTATATATGAAGATGTATAACTTTTAAATCTGTCGATAGTTATAGGAGGTTTTCTTTCTCTTTTATTTATACAATCAGAAGAAACTTCATCTAATTCAAAAGCATTAAAATCCTCTAAAGTCGAATTTATTTTATATCTACAACATTTACCCTATAAATATATTAAAATATGATATTTTTAAACAATATGAAGGTGTTAAATAAGTTTTTTTTTTCTATTTTTAAAATGGGTATGTATATGTACATGATTACAAAATGTAATTTATAATATTATCGTTCAGTAAAATTCTGTATAAAATTTTAAAATATGAATACTCACAGAAGAATTCATCATTGTAGGAATATGTTGATTGTGATAAGAAAGAATGTTGTTCGATACATTATTTTCAATATTCGCTAAAAAGTTTAAAAAGAGATTAAATAAATAAATGAAAAATAATTCTGAACATTTTATTGAACAAACCAGAGCTTAATGAACTTCTATATGTGTTCTTTGCATAACAAACCTCTTCTATTTCAGATTCAGTTGAACTTCTGAAAAAAAAAAATTTTCATTAATTAAATTCTACTTGTCTAAATTTTTCAGCTTTATCTATAAAGAATATAATTAACCTGGGTTGATCATTATTAGATTGATTGTTTAAATTCCATGCATGTCTCCATGCTGGAGCAAGTCTTCCATCTGAACACATCCACTTTTCTCGATGAAACATAAAAGCATATTTTTTAGAGATCTTCCTCGTTTGACTACTTTCACAATCGAGCACCAATGATTACCTATCAATATACGGGTAAAAAAGTGGGTTAGATTATGGATTTAGTATTTAAAAATAAAAAAATTAGAAAGTATTTACCTCTTTCAATTTTTACGTGCTCATAGTTAAAAAAAATGCTAATATGAGCATGTTTTCATTGTTTGCACAACTCGTGTTGTTTCTAGTTTTGTTTACAAATGGTAACAATATTTTCAGCCATAATACACTAATTGATCAGAATATATTTTATTTTTTGCAATAATAAAATAAATATTTGCATTTTAAGTTTTTTAATGAATTATCTATAAATTATTAAAAAATATAATTTCAATGAAATAATTACAAAAGTTTTGGAATAGAGCGTGAAAAAAAATCATCGATTTGCTGAAAAAAAATTCAGTTTTTTTCATCAATAATTTCAAGTTGGCATGACTGAACATTGTAATTTGACAGCTGTCCGTTTGACAGTTCGGTTCTCATCATGAAGTTATTTGTTCATAGATGTTCAATTATCGCTAAATTGAGTCGAAATGGGACCCAAAACAGGTTTATCTCATCCGCAATTCCATCTCATCATCACGATGAAACTTCTCGGTCGAAGGCAGTACATTACGATATCATAATAGCCGGCGGAGGAATGGTCGGATGCACTTTGGCATGCACTTTAGGTAAAAATTGTTTTTGTTCCACATATATAAAAATTATTATTGTGCTGGTTTTCCGCTGCATAATTTATTTTTTATACCTCAAGTTTAATATTTCAAGAATTCAATCGAACTGTAATAGAATTATTTGGATGATGTCCGAGTAATATGATTTGATTCAATTTCTGAAATATTCATATCGAAATGAAACTAATTAATTTGAAATTGGAAAATTATATGAATTATTGAATAAAATCATATAAGTGCAATGATTTCTGAGCAAAAAACCTGTACAGAACTAATTAATTATGTAAAAGAAAATAAAAAAAAAACAACCTTTGAAAGAATTTTTTTATGAATGTTGTAATTCTACAAAAATTTTAACGTGTGCGGAAAAAATAGATTTAACCTTGAATATTTTATTTTCAGCCAAAAATAAAAAACTCTCATCGCAAAAAATCCTTCTGCTAGAAGGCAGTCCTGAGCAAAAATTTTCCTTAAAAGAGCAATATAGTAATCGAGTTTCTGCTCTAAATCCCAGTACTAAAAATTTAATGAAATCTATAGGATCTTGGCAGCATATCAAAGATATTCGAGTTCAATCTGTTAAAAGTATGCAAGTGAGTGATTTTCTTATTTTTTTTCATTTAAATATTTTTTTATAGTATAATTATTCAAATATTAATATTTTTAGGTTTGGGATGCTTGTTCTGAAGCGATTATTACATTCAATCATGAAAATCTTCAAAATGACGTAGCTTATATTGTAGAAAATGATGTTCTTCTTCATGCTGTAAATAAAGAACTCAGCGGTCCAGATACATTCAACAATGTTGAAGTTATTTATAATTCTAAGATAGCTAATTATGAATTGCCTGAACTTAGACATGGAAAGGAACATCCTGTTGTTCGAATGAACGATGGAAATGTGTATTCTTGCAAACTTTTGGTAAGTACCTACCTACAATATCATCATATTAAAATCAAAAACATGAAAAAAATCAAGTTTATATTTTTTTAATTGGATACATATATATCATTTTGTTTGAAGATTTTCATTATTTGTAGTTTCTTTTTTATGATTAACTATGTATTCGACGACTTGGTGTAAATTTTCGAATCTTGTCGACAACTCTTCTAGTTTTGTTAGAATCTTTTTATTTTCATTTTCTTGAAATCTCGATTCCGCTACAGCAAGGTTTATATTTGGTTTACTAATAGACGACATATCGGATGTCGTACGAGGTCGTAGTACAGATGTGGTTTTCTTCATAAAATTATGGTGGCTCATGCGATTCATTGTACTCGATCTGTGGCTCGACAGTTCTAAATTATAATTTTTATTCTTTGGGCTTTTGGGTTGTTCTTTTTTGGTCGCCACTAATTTGTATATAGATGAAATAAGGTCTTTTGGTATCTGAAATGTGTTTCTAATATGAAATATACAAAATTATTTCAATAGACAAATAAAAGAAAAAATACTCTTGTTTCTCTGGGATCGTTTGGACGTATGCACAGTGCATATCTATAACGGGATGCTAAAAGTAATGCAGATTTATGCAAAACTGCAAGAATTTGCAGAGGAGCACAATTCAACAGCGGACTGAATAACATACTTTCCAATCCTGCCACTAATTCAGCTTGTCTCACTAATCTATCGAGACCAGCACTTTCTTGTAGAGCCTGAAACATTTTTAAATCAATTTATTGTAATTTCCTTTTCAGTTGTCTTCACATTTCAGAATTCATAAATATTACTCACCTGAATATCACTTACTGCCAAACCAACTAATAGATTTGTTAATACAACTGTTACTAATAATACAAATAAAAAAAATAGTATGTGCGAAGTCACTGGGTACACAATTATTCTTTCATAAAAAATGTCCTCGAATTCTAGCTCGCCAGACATCATTATAACTGTTTTCAAAAATCCCCAAAGAATGTTTTTAAATGGCGGTTGATTTGCAAAAAGTACACCAAAAGAAAAACCAAATGCTATGAGCAAGCACGAATATGCTATCAAAAATTTTGCAAAATTCATAGCAACTGAAAATTAGAATTTTGGTTAAAAATTGCACGATTTTCAAAAATATTTCAAACTAAATTTACCTGTTGAAAACATTTGAACATAAAGACCGAACATAGGAAATCTTCCCACTATCAACATCAATTCTAACCACGCGAGAAATATGCTCGTAGCGGCAACGTGATGTTGCCAATGATCTATATCATTTTGTACATTTTGTTTCGGCACCTTTATATTTCAATCATTAATAAAAAAAAAAAAAAAACAATGGCACCTACAGTACAAGTGTTTAGTGAAAGATTCTTACCGCACATAAGAAAACGCTCAAAATTATTAACAATTGTAACCAGTTTTCCCATCTTTTGATATAGCCTTTAAAATCGTGTAACATTTGGAATATTTCTTTGCAAAGCAGCACAAAATTGAAACAAATCAGTAAATATCCGACTAATTGTATATGTAAGGGGATGTCGCAATTATCCATAGATACTATTATACTTCTCAAACTTGTGCAGTCTCGTAGAAATACTCCTAAAATTACAATATTTTTAATTTAGTATTTTGTTTTTTGTTAATATGAATCAATTCAATTCATGTGTCCATTATTATGACAATAGTATAAGTCATGTTTTACTTTTGTTTTGAGATAACCCAATGTTTTATGTTTAATTTTATTTTACAAATCTTTGAAACCGAATAAAGTAATATATTTTTTGATTTAAGCCACTATCATAATCAATTATGGACACATGAAACTATCGCATACCCATTATATATAAACTATATAATATAACAAATGCTATATGATACATGAAACTAGCCAAAAAGAATTTGCGAATCTTTCTCCATTTTAAATATAAAAAAGTTTCACATAAAGGATGCTTGAGAACATCTCGTCTTCCTACTTCAATAAATGTGAGCAACAGTGCGGTTTCCCCTCTTCTCACAGCCGGAACGAGAGGTCTAAAATCCAGTTTCAATTCACAATCAACATCGCCTATTTCATGATCAGTAACTTTGATCGCATCATCAAATTTGGATAAATATTTTGGAATAACTTCAGGAGTCCTTCGCACGATGAAAGATAAAACTGTATGACCACCTTTAGTTCTTAATGTCACATCACCACCATGATCTATAAAAAAAAGATGATTATTAAGTAAAAATAATTGCTTATTATCATTACGGTTTTATTTTCACACCTAACAATAAGCACACGCAGCTTGAAAATTCATTAAGAGCAGCCAAATGCATGGGTGTGTAACCAAAAAGATCTGGTTGATTCACATCAGCTCCAGCGGCTAGCAAAATTTTCACGCAATCAGAAGAACGACTAGCTCTACCCAGTGCACCATGTAATGGCGTTCTCCCATCTAAATCTTGTGCACAAGTCGATGCTCCTCTCTGAATTAATAATTCTAATGTATCAGATGCTTGTGATATGCTTGCTAAAACAAATTCAGATTTTCGTCATATTCCTACATTTCATATAAAATAATGTATCTTTACGAATTTTTACCAAGATGCAAAGGAGTTTGGTATTTGGCATTTGTAGCATCAATCAGCGCACCCCCATCTAATAAAATCTGCACGCAATCAGAGTGTCCTTCTTCTGCTGCAAAATGTAATGCAGTAAACCGTCCTGTTCCCGATTTTGCTTTAGCATCAGCTCCATATTTCAACAATAATTCGATACATGTAGTGAAACCTCGAACCGCCGCTACATGCAAAGGCGTTTCTGTGTACACCTGTATTGAATTCTCTGTTGAAACATTGATATAAAGATTTCATTTGATTGTATAAACTGCGTCATTTTGACCTGTGGCGTATCTGGAAATGCTCCATTCTTCAACAGCTCCAAAACACACTCGGGTGAATCACTTTGCACAGCATAATGCAATGGTGATCTCTGATTGATTCCAGAATTTACATCTGCTTGGTTTTCCAATAGAATCTATAATTGAGTATTTCATTTTGAATCAAACATCTTTAGTGCAACATTATTATCACAATACTGACTCTTATGCATGAAAGACTCTTTGCACTGGCTGCACAATGAAGAGGAGTCGCCCGCCTTTCTTTGTCCCATTGATTTACATGTGCTCCTCTTTGTATCAAGAGTTGTAAACATTCACTGCTTCCCATCAATGCTGCTAAGTGCATACCTGTTCTGTTTGCCATTCGGTTATTAAAAATTGAGACAGTATAATAAATCACTTTTTAGTTTTACCTTCCAGCACTATCTGATACATGCGGAGATATTCCTGCATCTAAAATTTTTTTTAACAAAATTGGACGACCTAGCCAGCATGCCCATAATACACTTACTGGATATTGTATTAAGTTTTCTGATTTGCCTGCACAAGCTAAACCTGCAGCTTCTCCACCACTGGGAAGTTTCCGAATAGCTTCAATAATTTCCTCTACAAAATTTTATAATATTTGATAATTTTAACTACCTACCTACATTATTTAAATTATTTTCATCATACAATCTTGCCCATGATTATGACAATAAAACCGAAATTGATGATAAACATTTTCTTTTTCAAATTTTCAATTCAGGCCAGTATCATAATTATGGATACAATTGATCAAAGAAGTGATTTGTGTTTATCATAACTTTATAAACAACCTAGTTTCATCAATAAGCATTTTTGTTCATGCATCAATTGAAATATCTTGCAAACATCTACTTTTTATACCGAATAAGACTTTTTGAAAGAAAAAAGACGCAAACTTTGATCACTAAGCATACATTCTCTTGCTTCATAATAATATTCTGGTATTATTTATTTTTCTAAATATAAATTTACTGCTGTCGAGAAAATTTAAACTTATTATGATGATGAGTGATAGTATCAACACTGCCTAAATCTCATAATCTGCATACAGATCTATTTATTTTGATGTGTTATTTTTAATTTTAAACTCAAAATGATACATTCCATTTTATATTTATGTTATTTCAAATTAATAGTTGAAGAATATTGAAATCTGCAATATATGAAATATTAAATTTTAACTCTCCTAGTTTTTTTTTTTTTAGTTTTATAATTGTCACAAAATAAACAAATACATATATAAAATGGTCGTTGAATTAAGTCGATTTGATTGATTCATTTCATATTTCATAGTAAAACTATTTTTTAGTTTATTCTCAGAAAAGTTCATTCAACCTGTTCAAAACATATTAAACTCAAATCATCTAATAACACTCATGTTATAAATTGTGTCTGTTAATCATGATAATGAATTCAGTTAAGAAACTTGAATTTGAACACTGAATCACATCAATTTGCGAATCTAAACATCTACTAAATTCAAAACAACATTTCTCCAGATCAACCAAACAAACATCAATTACCGGTCGGCCATATATCCTTGACTGGCTTGTACCGAAGCCTCGAGCCACAATCTGCTCCGGAGCCCTCGCTCTCGCTGCTGATGCTCCCTTCGGTCAAATATCCTTCCTCTTCAGGGATGGGACTGGGCTCCTCGGAGGCGTCCATCCCACTGGACCTCAGCTCGTCACTGGCTCCTCACCAAGAGTGGTTCTCCTTCCTCAATGACGTCACCGGTTCGAAAATACCTCCTAGAGCTATCGTCTGCACCAACTCACTCGTCGCTCATTATTTCCAGAATCATAGGAGAATGCTTTCGATGGAATCCGAATGTGATTCGTCCGCTAATTCGAGGTTGGGTTATGTTATGGTTAAGTTGTTTCGATTTTAGTTTTGTGTACGATTGAAAATTGAAGTGATTAGATTTCATAGAAATACAAATGTTATTCTTGATTGGGTTATATTACAGTCGGATTGTAAATAAAGTAATTGAGTTTGAATCCAAATGTGATTCTTACGGTAGCTTTTAATTATGTTGTTCCAAGTTTAACTTCATATCAGAGTGAGGAATTCAACGGTTTGTTTTCGTAATCAGAAGTTGTGGTTTTTCTATGTTTAGCTGATTTTATTATAGTCGAAGTAGTTTTACGTGTTTTCATGGTTTCCTTTGTGGTTTGAAAAAAATTAGCAAGGGAGGCGATAAACCTCGATTCGTTCGATTTTTCATCATAGGAATTTATGATTCATTTCTGTGATAGAGGTGGATTTAAATTAATATAAAATAGGCTGAAGTTTCGAGTGTGTTTTGATTTTTTTTTTTTTAAGAAATGAGAGTAGAAAGAGTTCCGCATTTGAAATAACCCTATGGTCTCCATTTATCTAAATCCGGTCCTGATCTATGCTTTCGTTTTTTTATATCCCAATCTTAACTTTTCAAACGATTTATATTTGTAACTAAAACGTAGACATTCCTAAAAACATCAAAATACATATGTATTTCCAACTGAAGATTGAAATATTTTACGCGTTAATCAGATGAAAGAAATATTTGCACAATTTCGTTTTGCACCTCTATCTATATTCTTTCATTAACATCGTTTCTTTTTTGAAAAAAAAAACGTAAATACCTACCCATGATTATGATAATCATTTAACAATAATAAAATAATTAGATATTTAGAACAATCACCTTTTCAAATTATTTTGCTTCAAGTAGTTTCAATTAGAAACCGAATACGATTTTTATCAAAACTTCGCGAAAACTGAAATAGAGTTAACTTGAAAAGGTGATTGCTTTTGATCCCTGACTCTTTTCACTTTCATTGGTATCTACGCCAAATGAAGTCGAAATTCAAGACCGATTTAATATCTCGAAACTAAAAAGACATGACTTATACCATTGTCATAATAATTGTTAGCGAATTTTACGAATCATAACAATCGGGTGTTCATCTTGAATACGCACTCGCATCCCACACCAATTTCTCCATCGATATAAAATCGAAATTACCCTTTCGCGTTTGAAATCAGCTTTCGCCGAAAACTGAATCGTAAAACGTTTATTTTCCACATCTGCTCAGAACAAACAAATCGAGAGCTAATTTCGTTCTTGTTTATTGTTAACGCCTCTAGCGCGTGATGTTCAGTTTACATTAACGCTTCCAGTTAACGACCCACTTAATGATATTGAAAATATTAACGGATGATTCGATTTATTGTAGATCGGTGCTGATGGTGCCAATTCCAAAGTCAGACAGACTATGGGTACTCAATACTTGTCCTGGAGCTATGATCAGATGGGAGTCGTTGCAACTCTTGAATTGACCGATGTGAGTATGATTGGTGAAAACAAGTATTCTGGGTTTTCTTTTTCGTTTATACATATTCTTATCAATTGCAATGAATGTACGAACATAATATTATGTTTGATGTGTTTCAATTTTTTTCAGTCATAAAATATACTGAATGATTTTCTGAAGATGTAATATTGGTTCTATTATTTCTATCGGCTCGAGTTTATAAAGATTTTTTTTCTATAACAAAATAACAAAATATTTTTTTAGATGAATTGATAATTAACATTTAATTGGTTTGGTTTGGTAATTGTTACCAATAACTGATTATGATAGTGGTTCAAGTCTAAAAATTTGTTTATAATTAGCGTGTTGTTTTCGCTTTAAAACCCGAACAAAAAAACTACAACTATTGCTTTGAAAGGATAATAAAACTTATTATACATATTATATTATTATATTTCTATCAGCTTTCATACAAATACAAAGTTATTTCATAATTCAACAAAATTACTTCTTCGATGATTTTATAATTACATACCTACCTATATTTTATTCTAACATTATATGAATTCGTAAATAGAATTATTCTCATGTTTTTATTTATTTAGTCCACAGATAACACAACGGCTTGGCAACGTTTCCTTCCATCAGGACCCGTTGCTATTTTGCCTTTAAATTCTACGCACAGTTCACTCGTATGGTCCACTAGTCCACAGGAAGCAAAAAATTTAGTCAAAATGAGCGATGAAGAATTTGTCGATGCTCTCAACCATGCTCTGGTAACTTATCAAAATATACCTACATATGAAATCTTCATTATAAACATATTTTAAATTATGTAAACATTTACAGCATTCACAGTTTCCTAAAAATAAAGTAGTGGATACATCACTGAACATACTCTCGAATTTTTTATCATCTACTTTCCTTCCATCTGGATTAACACGTCAATTACCACCTTCTATTAAAAGTGTGTCTCCACAATCAAGAGCAGCATTTCCTCTTGGTTTTGGTCATTCTACTCGATATGCTTCCAAAGGAGTTGCTCTTATAGGGTATATAGCTATTATTTTTTCAAAATATGAATTTAAAAATGTACTCATTGAAAAGATTATGTATTTTTTCACCTTCTTTTGTAGTGATGCTGCTCATCGAGTTCACCCTCTTGCTGGTCAAGGTGTTAATTTAGGTTTTGGTGATATTTCATGTCTAGTTGAAATACTATCTAACGCTGTTTACTCTGGATGTAATCCAGGTGTGTATCACACTGTTAAAGAATTTACATATTTATATATTACAATTAGTACCTAGGTACATATTTGCATTTATTATTTTAGGCGATAAATCTCACTTACTCAATTATGAAACTGAAAGACAGAGACATGTTGTACCTACATCTATTGCTATTGATGGACTTCAAAAATTGTATTCTACAGATGTCCCTCCTATAGTACTTCTTAGAAGCCTTGGATTGCAAATAACTAATGCCATGATTCCAGTAAAGGTTAGTTGTTGAAAATGTTTGCTCATGTGATATCAAATTCTATATTTTTATGTGAAACTTTGTTTCAGAACCTCATTATGAAACAAGCCATGACTTAAATATGCCAATTATTTACTAAATGTAATTCTATTGAAGATTTAGTTGTTTTAAAACGAAGGATTACAAACTAGTCAAATAAAAAACATTTTATAAATGAATACAAATATATATATTATAAACGAAATAAAATACAAATAGTATATAGTCTTTTTTTTTTCAAATTTTTTTAAATCCTTTACATTTTGAGATTCAATTTCAACAAATTTGATTTGATAAATTAAAACATAATATTTATTTGGGTCAACATTGTTGATAATCTTCCAGTCTTCTTTAGGTCCCATACCGCAGTCCTCTTCTAGTCCCGCGCTGCAATCCTCTTCTGGTCCCGCGCCGCAGTCCTCCATCCAGCCTTTTTAAGTTCCATTTAGTAGTGAGTCAATACTCTTCAGGTTTCATACAGTAGTCATCCAGTCTTCTTCAGGTCTCACGCAGCAGTCCTCCGTCCAGTCTTATCCAGGTCCCACGCAGCAGTCCTCCGTCCAGTCTTTTTCAGGTCCCATGCAGGAGTCCTCCATCCAGTCTTCTTCAGATCCCACGCAGCAGTCCTCCATCCAGTCTTCTTCGGGTCCCACGCAGCAGTCCTCCATCCAGTCTTTTCCAGGTCCCACGCAGCAGTCCTCCGTCCAGTCTTATCCAGGTCCCACGCAGCAGTCCTCCGTCCAGTCTTTTTCAGGTCCCACGCAGCAGTCCTCCGTCCAGTCTTTTCCAGGTCCCACGCAGCAGTCCTCCGTCCAGTCTTATCCAGGTTCCACGCAGCAGTCCTCCGTCCAGTCTTTTTCAGGTCCCACGCAGCAGTCCTCCGTCCAGTCTTATCCAGGTCCCACACAGCAGTCCTCCGTCCAGTCTTATCCAGGTCCCACGCAGCAGTCTTCCATCCAATCTTCTCCGGGTTCCACGCAGCAGTCCTCCATCCAGTCTTTATTAGGTCCCACGCAGCAGTCTTCCATCCAGTCCTCTCCAGGTCCCACGCAGCAGTCTTCCATCCAATCTTCTCCGGGTTCCACGCAGCAGTCCTCCATCCAGTCTTCTCCAGGTCCCACAGCAGTCCTCAGTCTAGTCTTCTTCAGGTTCCATGCTTCAGTTATCTCCAATCAGCCTGTTCCAGGTTATATAGTTGATTTGATTTTAATTAGATCTCACAAGTTAACTAAATCTTCACACCCCATTACCACAATTATAAAGTGTCCAAAGCAAGTCATCAAATCTTTGTAAATCTTCAGTTTGCAAAATTTTAAGTTTATACTCTTCTTCCGATTATGTATTTTATATTCAAATTAAGAGTATGCATTATATTATTTAATCTTCAATGACTTAATTTTGTAAGTCTATTATAATTTGACGAATTTTATGATCATATTAATTAGTCCGTTCAGTTTCTATTTAGATATAGGTGTATGACGACATTGTAGATTTTGTTTGTTGAAAATTTCTCTTAAATACGCTCATTCAATAATAATAACAGCTATTTCTCGTACAGGATATAGTTTAATGTAATTTTCATCTTGAGCCCATAGGTAGTGTTGAAATGTGTAATTCCATCATGAGATATTGGGAAACGGGTATTTAACAGCTTAACATAGTATAACCAACATCCTCTAATATATATCATCCAATGTAAATACTACTCAGCTCCATCAATGACTTAACGTAAGTACACACAACAAAGGATGGAGTTTGAATGTTTCAAGACTTAATTGATATATCCTCAATCCACATCTCAAAAGATTATTTATGGTTGATAGTACCTGAAAAGTGTATGCTAAAAAGGGATTTTGATGCTACGCCTTTATACAATAAACTTATGAAGTTTCTTTGTTATATTTTAGTGTTTATCCTTGATCTTAAATGTGTTTATTGGCTACAATCCTCGAATTGATCCAAATAACTTCTTTATAGATGAATGTCAGTCATTTAATTCTCCATATCACCTGAATTTAAACTAAAACAGAAAAGCCCTAACTCTTCATACTAACCATTTTGAAAGAATCCAAATTTATAATGGAATTGTTTCTTATATCAATAGAATTACATGGATAACGAAACCATATTTTTTTTTTATCGATTGGCAACTATCACATTTGCATATCTATATGTTATTAATTTTCTTAATAAACCTACGAGAGATAAGTCAAATATTTCAAAAGTAAAACGAGCTTACTATTCCATATCATTATCGAAAGTCTGAAAATAATTAGTACTGCTCATCCTTTTTCAATCAATCAAATTTCTTCTATGGATTACAACATGAATGTCTGCAGTAGATAATCAATGTTATATTAGTTAATAATCCAATACTCAAATAGGTTCAGCAGAATAAAATTGGAAACAGATATGCACTTAAGAAATGTGCAAAAAAAATCATTCACCATATCTAAAAATACAAAATTGAGCACGCAAAAGAAAAAAATAACAGGGAATTTTCAAATGTTGAACATAACAAAAGAAAAAATTTAAATGATGACAACTATCACAACTCACAAAATCCACTTTACAACAAAACTCATATCACTTGTTACAACTTGACAAAAAAAAAACCAACTAATGCACGCTTTTTCACTTATTCCTCAAAACACATGTCTATATAAATTGATTTCATAACTTCACTTTTATTTAATCTCCATATTTGAAAGAACCTGCAAACAGTAAAAAAAAGATGCGCTTCTTCCCCATAAAATCACCCTCCCCAAACAGAATGAAGAGAACAAATAAATATATATCAGATACCTAGGGCAGAACATTTCAATTTGTAGCTTTTTACAGCAATAAACAAATATCAGCGAACCACATAGTCAATGTAACTCTTTTACACCACTATTTAATCTGTTGAAAAATAACATTTCTTTTGGGAGAAAACGGCTACAAGCCAATAACATATAAGTATTTAATTCGATATCTGAATAAAAACAACCTCACTTGACAGCAGTTCTACATAAATCTTCATAATATATATATGTTCAGATTTGTAGTTGTATATTCAGCATAGTTCATGAAAGCAAGCCATATCAATAACTTCCTAGAAAAAGATCAAAAGTCTTTAAACCCCCCTAAAGCCCTAAATCCCAAAGTCTGAAAGTATTTGAAAACAAATATTTGACTCAAACTTGATCTCATTTTTTAGGATATTTGAACGCATAGATGCAGTTTCTAAAATCAGCATCTTTTTACTAAGTCTATTCCAAATTTTATTCTCTAGTGTAGATTTGGGACATAAATTTCTTCATTTCATTATTGAGTATCTTGGGAGCAGATTAGTCAGGTACCTCTCTACAGGTCTGTAAAAAAAATCTCAAAAATCGTTTTAACCCCCAAGTCCCCAGGCCCCATTATGTAGAAAATAAACTCCATGTAATCAAACCAATAATCAATGATAATGTTAATTCCTTTCAGCATGTTCACTAAGTCTTCTTAAGCTGGAGAATGATATCAGGTTCAAAAAATATGTGGATCCATGATTTATGTATTCTAGTTTGTTTGCAGGGGAGAAAGATGATTCAATATCAACTTGCAGTCTGCAAAAAAATCTCAAAAACTTCTAGACCCCCAGTTAGTTTCCCAGCCCCTTGAAAATCCAATAAATCAAATTATGGAATACTTGCAGAATTAGGATCACGGGACACTTTTTCAATCATGATCATGTTAATTCAAATAGTTACTTAATTCACAGCTAGTATGTTGAGGTCTGTAAAAAAATCTCAAAAACTGCTAGATTCCCATTTCCCCACCCCCTTGAAGATCAAATAAAACTTCAAACCTCTTGATTGTAGAAATGTAACAGCCATATTACTTTCAAATGGCAATCATGTGAATTCTGCGATTTGTTTTAGCATGAAGTGGAAGAACGCTTTTACACATACATATATGCACAAATTGCTATCGCTAACGAATTTCCAACAATTCTGGAAAAACCTGAAACAACTCCAAATCCTCCTCGGGCAGTCCTGACTATTTTATTAAATAAGATACATCCAAACCTTCTGGTACACCGGTAACACTAGTATTTTTTGCATGCCAAGTATTGCACTTCGTCATAAGAACAATTTCTGTAAACATAATTAAGGGTTCCCCTTTCCCTGTGTAATCTTTGTATGAATTTATATGTTGAAAAAAATCTTCGTTTTTCTCAATGCTGGGTTGAAATTTTATTATTTAATACAGGATATTTTCGACAACTAAACGGGATCGGATCGCACAGACAAGGTGATAAAATTATCTTCAAAATGTGAGCTCATCGAAAAAAATCTGCAAAAATACTTTTTAAACAGCTCCCAATTTAGGGAGATATTTAAGATATCGGAAAATATTCCAGTAACTAAAAACCATTCCTATTATTCTGATTTACAGCCACCACAAGGTGAGTCTTCATGTGTGAAAGGCTTCTTTTCTACCAACACAATCAGCTAACTGGAATTTTCTGAAATCCAGCAAAAAAAACTCGGGGATTGCAAATTAAGGTCGCTTCTTAATGAAGCCAACATACTAAAATGCAGTCTACTACCATTACACAGGCAAGACTCACGGTTGCGCGTCATCCTATCGAAACTGATCCATATCGCGGTCAGCTATTAGTCGACCGGGACCTTAAACGATAATCAAGCAATCACGTTATATTCTTGTCTCACCATAACGGTGCAGGCGCAGACGGGAGCGTGCAACAATATTGGGTATGCGGACAACGGGTGTGTCTTCGAATTCATTTCTTGTGAGTTTCGGTTTTGTATTGTCAAACGGTACAAGACGCGCGTCATGGCATCCGATGGACCGATGGGGTCACGCGACGCCAAGCGCAGTCTCCCAGTGCATGAAAGTTTAAAAAAACAATTCATCAGTAACATACATACATGTGTGAGAGGAGCTAAAAGAAAATTCAAATGTAACAATTGAAATCAATTTTATTTCAGTCATAAATATACAATTCACGATTCAATATGAATCAAAAAAATATCTAGTCGATTAAGATATTTGAAAAATTAAAAATGCATAAATGAGATAAAAACCGATACGTGTACAAACCCTTCCACCCACACTCATCGTCTCCGGAGATCAGACACGCTCGGGTCCCGTCTCGTGTGGAACGGGAGGACGCTCGAGCCCGAAGACATGGCGAAGGGCTGCAATTAAAAATACACCCTACATAGTCTCTACTTATCACAGCACGGAAAATCGGTAATCATTAAAACTATCATTGAACAAAAGCTAATTCAATGGTTAACGGTTAATCTCAACTGGCTTCCGCCATCTGTACACTGTTCAGATCCTCGAAAAAATCGTCTATCTTTTGCATTTCCTTCTCCCACTCTTCGTCCAAGTCCATGAGTGTCGGCGGGGAAGGGGGGTTAGGATCAGGGGGAGGGGGCGGCGCGAGCAGCGGTTGTAGCATCGCCCACTTGAGCGCCCTCATCCTTTGTCTCCTGATGAGCTCATCTTCGGCCTTCCTCAGGGTCCTGCTCAAAACGGTTAAAGTGCGCAGATCGGATCGTCTCTGTCGACGAAGCTTGGCGCTCTTACCGCGAACGTTCGCTATCCATTGCGACAACGCCTCGGTGCTAGAATTGGATGAGCCGCCATTTTGTGACTGCACCGCCATTTTGCGTTCTAGAGCTTCCACGTCCGAATCCAAGAATTTGCGCGTCTCTATGTCGCCGTGCATGCGGCAATTCACACCAGGCAAATCGCTATATTGTGATTATATATGAACACACCTGAGGAGGAGCGTCTCCTTTCTAGAGGCTCCCACGAGATCGAGCGGCCAGAACGAATGCGCTCCCTCGCGATGCCTGCGACGAACTGAAATAGAAGCGCCTCGAAACCTGTATTTATAGCCTCGCCAATTTCATCAACGTATTCCTCCGCTCGCGGTTCACAAATAGTACCAATTTTTGAAATCATCCAGAAATCGTTATGTATTTTCCTGTTTTATGCATATCACTGTCCTAACTTAATCCATCCTCCATCCGAACTTGACAAAAATCTAAATCTGATGAAAAATGCTTTTTTTCTAAAAATCTATAACCTCACCTAATTTCCTCCTCTATTTTACAAGTTTGTTAGTGTTCGATGGTACCGTTGGTCGAATTTGGATCAGATTGAATTTTTTTTTCATATAGAAATCAGTTTTTTCATCATATAAGAACTTTTCAAATTGAAACAATGATTGAACAGAGTTTTAAAAATGGTGTCCATAAAACGGTAAAATGTAGCAAATAACCAATAAATCACAGACAAATCTTTATTTTTGGTGTAGGTATAATGAAATTCAATCAATGAATCATACTCATCGATGCACTATTTCCTTATTCATACATTCACATCAGTTTCATAAACAAAAATTTCTCCGCGTGACCATGAAATTATAATCCACAAAAGCGAGCAATCCGCAATGCGCTTACTAAACTCCATAAAAAAATGTTCGAAAACAAAAAATAAATCATTTAATATATTTTAAATTTCAATCTGGATATGTGATTTAAATATTGAGATTATATGAAATACAAAATCGTGCCAACTTGTGGGATGTGTGCTGTTTACAAATTACGTGTTTGTTTTAGCATGAATCATATCAATTCGATAAAAACCTAGAAAACAGTCATACATGTCTTCGATTGTATCACAAAAGCTTTGTTTTAGATATGAAAATGATTAATCAAATGAAAAATAACGTTTTTTTTCTTTCCCTTCTTATTGTTAATGTATTTTTCGATAAAACTGGTTTACTGATGTTCAATGCGTCACTAGAACCTATGACGCATGCGAATTTCTATTGAGTTTGTGACGTCTTCGAAAATGTACTGAGAAATTCAAGACATATTGAAATTTTCAAACGATTTCTTTTATTTGCTGATGATCTATATTTCCTATTTATCCATCATCACATAGTAAAAAATCACTGTAGGTAATTAATATTGAGCCGAAAAATTAGACTAGCAATACAAAGAAAATTGAAAACCTTTATTTTAAAATCCAATCTTCTTCTAACTATATAATAGCTGTGTGTGTGTGTGTGTAAGTGTGTGTCCATGTAACGCTTCAAAACTGTGCGTTGATATATTCAACGGGCTGATCGCTAGTATCTTATGTCTTTACATTGATACCTAAATAGCGGTTTCAAATTTTTGAGTTTCGACACGAAACGTATCTCTTTAGCAGCATTTTAGTAGACCTATTCAATACTTATTCAATAAATTACAACATCCATCTGTTGTATTTATAACCAGATAATTATCGATTGATTGACATTGTATTATACAGCGCTAGGTGTCAGTAATATTTTTATGATAATTAAATTAACTCCGATGAAAACATATTTACAAAGCCAAAATAAATATTTTTTAACATATATTGTAACAATTTGAACCCAACTTTGAAAGAGCCGCCTATATTACTATGATTCATTCTGACTTTTGTTAAGTATTTGAACCTCCAAGCTTTGATGGTGCTTTTAAAAAAAAACATATTTATGAATTAAAGTTGAAAATGAAATAAATATATCTTTCATATCTTTGTCAATATCTGACTGTGAGATACAATTCAGGTCATATGCTTGCCCTATGAGCTGCACTTAAGCGCAATTGACTTTGACTTTTATTTTAATTATCAACATCAAAACTTAATAAATTTTATAGATAGGTAGGTGTTTGGATGCCTATATTGGTGTTATAGGAAAACAATGATTTTGTTATAGGTAATTTCCATCTGTAATTCTAAAATAAATTGTATTGACTATCCATTTTGTAAAATAATATTAATTAATATGAAAAGATTTTTTTTATTACTTTATTAATTTATTTTACATTATATTTGGATTATATTTCATTTATATTTAATATTTAATAAATATATGTGTCTTTTTCACTTAAACAAATAATAAATAATCAGCCAAATTTGACAATTTTTACATTTTCACAAACATTAACACACTTAACCACATAACCATCATATTCTTTTCTATATATTTTATTTTACTTTACAGTTTCAATTTAACACATGTGAAGTCAATTGTTTTACTTTAATGATTACTTATTACTTTAGTGTATATGTTTCCAACAATTAAAATTTATTATATGTATATGTATTCATTAAAATATATATACGAATATTATTGTATATTTCCCTGCAAATGGTTGTGATGAAGTGAACATTTTTTTTCCGCCACCAACGAATCATGGTGCAATTAGGAAAATACATTTACAAAATACTCTATGCTTTAAAGTATTATTATCATCTCATATTTTACAATTCGAAGTATTGAGTTACTAGATGTAAATAAATATTAATCAATACTTCGCTCTAAGAAGAAATGATTGGTCCTTTAAGTATCAGTTAGATGGTAGCGGTTTTATTATGGAGGCGAATACAATTATGGAACGATAATTAAAACATTATTCTTCTCCCATATGTCCAGATAAGGCGATCTCCATTCATGTTCCTGTAAAAATCAAACTTTTAATATATTAAAAAAAACAATCGGTTTAATGAAAATTAAGACCTAGTCTTTCAATTATTATCAGATAGTTATTATCAACAGTAGGTACCCATTGATTATATCTGTTGAATTCTATTGGAAAAATAATAATAGCTACGATTAAATATTTTAAAAAATGTTTGAAAGACAGATCCTAATTTGAGCTACCTAGAATAAAAATTCATAAACTTGTATGCTTTTAATAGTAAAAATTTCAAATTCTATAGCAATGAATGAATGTCTACATTTATGATATTTAGGATCTTTCCTATTTTACTACTGCCACAATTGAATAAAAAATATATCATTTAATATAATACTTAAACATACCTATAGGCCAAAACTGGGTTTGGTTAGGTCAGAAAAGAGACATTTTACTTATTTAAAACAACCATTTTTTTATTGGATTAAGAGTAATATCAAATTGGGAAGGGAGTTGGATCAAGTAAGGGCAGTGGCGAGCGTAAAATAGAATAGTACCTATCGTTATTTGAAATAAATGAAGAAAATCAATTATAATAATATATGACTTAGATGCTACTTGATAAATTGATGAAATATTTTGAAACATGTCATATAATATTTGATTTTAAGTTTTTTGATAAATATATAAAAATATAGTATATTTTTAACTATTTAAACAGCGATTGAAATGGTCTGATGAAGCGATTTCATATTTTTATACAATTTTATAAATATTGCAATTGATGTGCTATTGAAAAAGAAAGCATGCAAAACTCAAAAATATTGCAATAAAACGCTCAGATATTCATATATGAAACGGAAAAAAAACAGCTTGCATTTTGATTTGTTGAAATTAAATATTTTATTATAGGTAATTAAAATAATTATGAGCTGAAATTGTTCATCCATGCTAAGCAATTATATATTTGATAACACGGTGCAACAATGAAGATTTCAAAACTATGAATTATATGAAAATAAAAAGAAGCATGTTTTAAATGAAATGTGCTAATCGATTCCCATAATAATTACAAAATATACCTATATTTCACTAATTATACTTGGGTTATTCGTGCATGTAAAAAAGTTGATAGGTATAAAAAATGTAGTCTGTTCAATTTTGTTTGTGTACATACATACCAATATGAATGGTTAGGTTATTCGTGATTTAGAATATCAGATATTACTTTAACATAAGTGAAGATGAGAAGTTTTGTAGATTGTATGATCAAATTTATATTGAATAGATCAAGTAAACTAAAAATCTTTACAGAACAGATTAATATTGTTGAAAAATTTGTTTTAAAATACAGCAAAAAGTGATCCGATATGTGGTGATGTATTTTTTGAATTATAAAGGAAGAAAATCAGTTAAAGTGGCACAGATTTACTCTCAAATGAAAACATCACATTTAATATGTGTGTTGTGTTGCAAGTCATTTTGAGAAAAGATTTGGGAAGACAAATAGTCAAGCAAGACGGAAGGTAATATGAAGATCCATCGATTTCAGAGATTTCTCACAACATAGATTTTTCACATTGATTAACAGATATATAAAGCTTTGCAATACAATCTTTTCATTACGTCGACTCACCAATTTTGCTGTTTTTTTTTTAATTAATTATTTTTTTTTTAATAGTTTAAATAACGCTGTTTACACGAAGTTAGCTGTAATATGAAAATGTGGGGATTAGTATTCGTTCGTCGTGTTAACTGGCTAAAAAGGTGAACTCTATTTTTGTCAAATCACTGAAAGGTTAAGATATAATTCTTACCCAAGATATACTTACCAATTATCAAAGCCAAAATAATGATTCCAATCACGCCTGCTATTATCATCATCTGAAACGAAAACATAGAATCAATTATGCTGAAATTCACTACATTTACATTGGCATGAAAATTTCGAAAAAAAAATTACTTTTAAGTTTTGTAGCCAAAATTTGCTCTTCAGTTTACCGGCTTGTTGTTCAAATTGTGATGCTCCTTGTTGTAAAGCGTCTACAAATTATTTTCAACATTTATAACATGAGTGTGAGATTTTATAATAAACTCATTGATAAGAAAACATTATTTTTTACCAGCTCTGTCATCTAGTTCTGAAAGTTTTTGATCTCTTTCTAGGACCTTTTCTACATTTGTTTTCATAATATCGACAACCTGAAATTTTAGATTTTCATCTTATTAGGATCACATAAATTGTTTTTGATTAATGCTTTTAATAAAGCACTCTCAATTGAATTGAATTCATATCATAAACTATACTATAGTCTATATACTAATAAATATATAAGTATATTGGATTATAATGACCTCGTCTACTTGAGCTTGTGTTTGTTGAAGACGCCGTTGAGCAGCAATTTGCTGTGGGGTGCGAGGTCCCCCAACGGGGCCTTCACCCCCAGCTCCGGCTCCAGTTCCTGCATTCAACCCTCCTTCGGTCGCCCTGTAAAAATATTATCTCTATTTATCTTCCTATTCATTATTCATGCATAATTCAAGAATTAACATTATACATTTTTACAATATCACATACATTTATGTGAAAATGTGGCTGACCTCAAGTAAAGTAGAAAAAGTAGTTTATGCAAAAAAAGTAATCATTCAGTGATGGTTATAATAAACGATACGACAATTGATTTAATTTATTGCTATAGTCTAGCCTGAAATATAACTTAATTGGACTTATTTGATATAATCATTTAGCATTAGGTAATTCATTTTTTAAGACAGAAGTGAAACTTCTTATGTTCCAGTTTTGCTTATTTTTCATACCAGTCTTCGTTCCTATTTCATTCGTCACAATGTAAATTGTTAAGTGAAAACATCGTTTGTATGTACATATAATAAATATTTAAAAATAAATTTGATATCTGACTTTGAAGTAAATTTAATTTATTTTCAATCGAGTCTTGAACGTGGGTGGTAAAAGCAAGCGGCGACCTTTCGAATGCGAACCAAGATTATGCGAATTTCCAAACGATCTCGTTTTTCGATCTATTTATAGTGGAAAATGAGAAAAGCTCCTTTCCAGAAGCTTCTGCACGTCTCTTAGTTGAAAATGACGATACTGCTAAAGGTCGAGCACACAAACGAACCAATATTCTATTTATTCCCCGAAGAAATGTACTTAAACAAGATCAAATTGTTCCGAGAAATGTAAGAAGTTAATATCGACGTATTCGATCAATATTTTCGCCACTTTCTTATTTTATATACAGCGTTGTATTACTTAAGTTCAATTAATTCCAATTCGACGTTAGACCTAAACTGTCTAAAAAAAAATGTTTTTTTTGTTGGTATATGATTGCACCAGTGGTAAAATAAGAAATAACTGCATATTTCTCATTTTACTCACTATTAGAATTAATTGCATGATTAAGAATGAAAATTTTACATTCATTTAGCTATAGTATTTATAGTTTCATCTAGTAACAAGAGCATCTAATTAGGTCAGCTAATAATTCCGGGATAAGATGACTTAACTCAATTAAAATAAAGTAGAAAATAAACACACCTATTTTTACTTTGTCACTCGACATCGAACTAATTGGAAAGTAATACGTTGCTACTTTTTCAAAGATAAAAATGTTGGATCGATAAAAACACGACTTATGCCATTCTCATTCTAAAAAGCACAAAATTATGGGATAAATATTGGATAAGATCAGTTGGGCAGATTTAAGTGGCACCATTTTTTTAATGGATATCAATCGCACTCGTTCCAAAAGCCGCACTTACCTCAACCGACTCAGCTTATTTCAATTCAATAAATATTATATAGGTAACTGATGAAAAGACAATTTTCACATACGTAATATGATAACTGACCGTTTCTTAGAATCGGTCATTTGCTCTATTGGCGTCGAAGCAATTAACGAAAACTGTGTGTTTCGATGTAGTATCACATATTACTATATGTTGTCGTGTTAACATGTCGCATGTCGTAAGTCTATTTTAATTTCAGTCGATATGTCGATTTTGCGTCATCACGAAAAACTTTCATAAATATTCGATTAGGAAAAGTCTTCGGAAAACGCTCACACTTGTGGAGACGTACATATGTATGTATGTATATTCGAAAACAAATGAAGTAAAATTTCAGTTACCAAATGAAATTTTTCATATTAATTTATCAAACAACGAAGTTTTTGAAAAGTTGAGTTTGATTTATACAATGATCAGATCGAATATCAAATTTAAACAAAAACATCTTAAAACGAAACCTTAAAAACTCACGATGAACGAAAGTTTCAAATGGAAAATTCACAAATATTTATCAATTGATTATCGAATACGATGATTTAATACACATTTTTATTATTTCTAAATATAATATGTATTATAATATCGAAGATATATTAACTTATCGCATGTTGAAGCTCGCGCGTCACAACTTAACGATGGCCGTTCGATAAGGTTTCATATTTTCCCCGACTTTCGTCGAAGTGTCAGACGTCATCTCAAATTGGATCGAAAATCGTATTTTGCGATGTTACACATAATATTTTTATACATATATGTACCATTTATTGTGACAGTGGTGTAAGTCCATCATTTACTTTCGTTCTGAGATATTTTGGCTGGTTTTTTTAAATTCTCGTGTTAGTTAACTATTTTTATGTATAGAGTTCGACAGTTGTCAACTGTCATTGTCAACTAATATGAGGGATAAAACAAAAACTATTTCATTTCAATTTATGGACTTGAACCACTGTTACAATAAAGGGTACTTTTATGTATTTTATCGAAATGTATGGAGGCTTTCGAGAAATCGCTTTTCCAACTTTGTATCGTTTTCTATTTTCGCAGAGAAAATTTAAGATGAAGTTTACGAGATAATTTGTATATTTTTTACTGTGATATCCGATTTTGTAATATGTAATAATGATTACTTGTAATAATGTGTGTTATGACATTATTTCGATGATTTGAGAAGTTTTGTAAACGCGTCGTTTTTCAGTTTTTTTTAATACATATGTCTGTTTTTCAGATGAATTTTTATATGAAATCAAAACGTATTCAAATACATATTTAATACAAATTTACTAAACGTAATACTAAATTATTTTAATCGAGATAAAATATTAATTTGAAGAGTACTGTTGATGTTATGAAAGAATGACACAATTTACCGCAGACAAATATTTTAATATAACGTTTCAGCTTTGTAAATAACAAATTATTCTGCATTATTAAAATTTTCCCGTTTGTACAAAACGAGGATAAATTTCTTCTTAAGATTATGTATTTCAGTATAATTTATCTCGTTCTAAATGTTCAGCACAATAAAAACAAATCCGGGATTAGCTTTACGATACTTTTAGTCTTATTTCGTTCTTATCTTTCGGTGGTATTACGTTTTTTTTTTGTGGAAAAATCAGAAAATCAGAAAACAAATTATTTTAATGTATGAAAATTATGAATAAACGTTTATAATGCTTCAAATGAATCATCACACCAGTAGGCATGTATTGAGAAAAAGAAAACTTAAAAGCTTACGTTTTTGATAAAAAAGCTAATATGTATAAAAAATATTCATATAAAATTCTCAGAAGCGTTAAAGAAACAATAATTTTTTCACTAAACGGATGAAAAACACATCTGAAATATTCCACGAAATGGAAAAATATATATGAATGAAAATTGCCAGTTAAAGTGAAATGAAATTTTTATTTTCCTCGAGCTTCATTAAGCTTTCAGTGAAATTGTATACATTATTAAAGAATGAAAATATTTTCATTACTTACTTAATATGTATTATAATATAATTCTGAATTAAGACAATGTAATTCATAAAATTGTAATTGTTTATTCAATTTGTATAGAACAAAGGTTTAATCTATTTTATATGAAAATCTCACGGTTTTAACATAAAACAACAATATTTATTTTTATTGAAAATATGAATAAAATAAGTATGTATAACAGCGATTCTTAATCCTTTTTACTAGAATACAATTTTTTTTATTGTAATTATTGTGTTGTATAAAATTTGCAGATCGCTTCATTCAAATGCGAAAACGTTTCAAACTATATTCAGAATATTAAGAATCATTTGCATTTAAAAAATTCGTCTATTTTTTACGCACAATGAAATGTTTCCGAATCAAACAACTGTTCAAATTTTGCATCATCAACACGTAAAGACTTTCGCAATAATCAAATTATTTCAAAACACTGAAAACGATACATCGTATCTATATCGAATTTCATTTTCATTAAAAGAGTTGTACTAACTGAAAATTAATACATTCGAAAATATCCAGACAATGCACACATTGACTGCTCTCATTAATATTTAGTAGATATAGAAAATCGATTACGTACTAATTGAGATAAGGATGTGTATGTAGATATAATTTTTTACGTATTATTACAAAGTTGAAAATTTGTATAATTTAGAAATGATAGATCGTTTAGTGTTATGAATATGAAAAAAAAACTTACATGTATGTAAATTCTTAGAAGAAAATACGGTAAAAATCGATACTGTTAATCAGAGCGTGAAGTGATACGTCTGTTCTTCTCGAAGCACTCTATAAGAATGGGAAAATGTCGGAAAAATCCAACAAATGATTGAGTAAAATAGTAAATGTACTATTTTTTATGCATGGAATATTCGCATAGTACATACAAAGTTAACTGTTAACGATTTGCATTTCAGCACTCGGTTAAATGAAACGATTAAATTACAGAAACATGGCGGTTGAAACGGTTAAATATTAAAATTAACGATTCATGTTTTATAAAAAAAAATAGTAATTAGTCCGTTTAAAATATCAATGCATGATCGGTTAGAATGATGAGATTTTTATATTTAATCATCAGCGCCTAATTTATTCGATCTTCATAGTATTGGATTGGAGATCGAGCGTCTTTGTGACAAACATACACACGGAAAGATTAGTGCTATTATTGTATTAGAAATAATAGATTTATTTGTCAAATTATGAAATGATTGATTGGGAATAAATATGAAATTTTCGTTTTTTTTTAGAATAAAATTTCACTTTTTCCTATTTTTTTTAACTAAATAAAGATATGATCTCTGAAAGTAACTTTATCTAAATCGAATTAAGAATATGTGTGTATGTGTTTAGTTCATATCTTTCGATCGAACCGAATTGCTGATTATGCGGGTTATTTTTTGTTAGGATGTTCATGATGATGTCACAATCGCTTTCGCTAATAAAATTTCCGAATCTGCTAGTTTTTTCAACTGTTTGCTTAGATATTTATAATTTGAAGGTTACGATGATATGATTTATAGCATTTTTATTAGTCATATTGGAAACCATTTACGTATTAATGTGAGGTTTTCCTGCCGAAATATGACTGTTTAAATGAAAAAAACACATCCTGTTTTATAATCGATTATGATTATAATTATAATAATTGAAAATGCAGCATACGAATCGAATCATTATAGAAATTTCATACTTTTAGTGTCTGTTACACTAGTGAAAAAATAATGGACACTTTTCATTAAATTGATAAATTTTATTTTTCTCGTAAAATTATTAGTAAATTATATTATATTTCAAAACTATGAATAAGTAAGATTTTCAATAATGCATTTTACACAATAATTCGGGATAATTTTATGAAAAAATGCAACGTTTATCGAAATCGAAGTATCCAAAATCAATTCCATCAGTGTAGGTAGATATATCTTAATTAACAGTTTGATTTGATTAATAAAAACGCTATTTTAATATTTATAATATATTTGAATCATAAAATGATTCATTATACATATAAAAAAAAGATTCCAAGTACGAAAAAAACTGAAACCATGAAAGTGTTGAACAAAGTCAATACAGCGTACAGGCCACAGGTGGTTTTTCACAACCAACCTGTAGAATCACTCTAAATTTTCACACATACAAATCAAAAGCAGAATAGTTATAAAAAATTGAATACATTAATAAAGCCAAATAGAGAAATAATTCACAATATAATCGTTCACGAAAGACAAGTGCGTTTAAGTGGCACTATTTCCCGCTGAACGATCGATCGGCGTCGAGCTAAGGGCTCGATGCTCGCACACACCGAATAATTAATCAATCGAAACCTATTTCGTATAAAATTCACAAAACGTATCAGAAAAATCACGAAGAACCCGGAAAATTCCGGGAAAATCGCCCGACTTTGCGTAAAACGTCAAGCGATCTTGCGACGCGGTTTTTCGGCGCGAATTTTCGTTTTTTCGCGCCGAATTTTGTTCTAGGTTATGAATCGGGTTTTCTAGTTTTGATTTTGATACGTTTTGGGAATTGAAATGTAATGTTTTATGGTTTATTTACATGTTTTCTCAGGAAAGGTCGGTTTTCCTAGCGTGCTGACGCCAGCGCCATTAACTGGATTATGGCCGACGACAGTCTACCCGAAGCGAGAAAGGGCTCGTATGAGGAAATTCATAGGATGGTTCGAAATTTTGATATTTTCTATTAATTAATATATATTTAGTACTTGAATTTCATAATAATTTATATTGTCTAATATAGATGTGATTTTAGATAAAAAAATAATAAAAAAAACACGTTTGAGCATCGATACTTTGGAAAAAAAATTATGTAGGTTTTTTTTTCTTCATATTATTCAATCAAAATAAGTTTTTTATTTCATTTTCAATACATTTATTAAGTTTTATAATTTTTGTGATTAATTCATATTTATCAAGCATAAATAATCTGAAAATTGCTCATGTTTATTGTGTGGATTTGTCTTGTAAAATTATTGCAGATTTGTCATTTTTAATTATTATCGGTTTGTCTCGATTTGGACGTAATTTAAACCAATTATATGAAGTATGCGTTCATTTTAATAAGTCTTTGTGCTTATTTCATAAAAAAATATGCATATTTTTATGTCACTCTGTACACAGATATTAGTGAGAACGTGGGTGGACTGATATTACTTCTAAACGAGCCCCTTCACTATTACAACATTCAATTCTTATCAGTAATATTGATATTAAAATATTTGATAAATCTAAATAATAACAATTTATAAATATAAATGTATGTAATGTATATTATATTGTAACTATTTTTATGTCACAATAGGATAAATGGTAAAAGAATCAAGATTTCACAATAAGCTTGATCTGAAGAGCTGAATAAGCTGAAGAGTGATTGAAGATTTGATCCCTTCTTATAAATTTGCCTCTAATTCCCTTTCGAAAAATGGTATTGAAAATCGCTCGTAATCAAACTGGATTCAGTATGACACTATTTTTTCAAAAATACGACTCTCCAAAAGTTAATTAGAGGCAAAAAACAAAAGAAGAGGATCAAATCTCCCAGACCAATCAAGCCTATCCATACTCCCCTAAACTGAACTCTGCTTCTGACCTAATTTTCTACCATATAAAAATAACAAAAATACCAAACGTGCATGGGCAGAATCTTCACCATCGAGGGGTGGAAAAGTGGAGGGGATGCCGAACTGTCGAATGCGCACGCGCCACCCCTCCCCCCGCTCCGATCCCCTCGTCCATGGTGAGGGAATAAAAATCAATTCATGGATTTGATAAAACCGACATGTGCTCTATATGTTGTAAGTGCACGAGCACACGTTCGTCTTCGAGTCAATTTCCTCGGCAATTTCCAGCGACAACTTTGCATAATTATCGAGCTTATGATTACGTTACACAAGACGCATTATGTTGTGCCAATTTCGCAGACGTAACAATGAAAGTGTAGGAGGTTCTCGAATTTTCGATAATGTAACCATTTCGTTGGGAAACATTTTTTTTTCGACGTTGTTCATTTGTTGATTCAAGAATTTTCTTTGTTAAGTTTTCTTTAATAAATTATTGTTTTAAACGATTTGTTTTTAACTTTAGATTCAATTGTTCGTATTGAAGTTTTTCAGGGTTGTTTGTAGTTCAACATAAGATAAATAACAATTTATACCGATTTGATTAATTTGATTGAAATCAAATAATAGTGTATATGTTTTAGTGTATTATTTAATTTTAGTTCATAATAATTTATTAAATTGGAAAAAGTTAATATTTTTTAATGGAAATTTTAATTTCTTCGAGACACTTTTGCTTTATATCCCCAATCGCATTTCGTAATCATTCGAGTTTCCAGTGGAAGTTTTTCGATTTTCCAATCGTTTTTGAATTTGAATTCTTTCAACAAGTTTATCGTCAGCGTCAATATGATTCGCTCTCCCAAATCTTCTGCAAAATTTTTAGAAATATGTTAAATTTTATTATATTTGACATATCATATACAGATGAAAATTTAATTAGGTACCAAATTGATTTTCAGGAAATACGTCGAAGTTGAAAATCTTATTAGATTGTATTGAGAAATTTTCATTCTCGTATCTTTCTGGAATGAATTGATCGGGCATATTCCACAAATTCGGATTTCTATTCGCTGTAAAGTTTGAAATTAATATTTCAGAATCAGCTGGAATGGTAACATTTCCTAAAATGAAAGAAAAAGTTTACGTTTCATTGTAAAATATTAAACTGACTTACTTTTGTATATACATAACTTACTGCTATTCATTTTAATATCATTGATTGCATATCTAGATGAAATTGAAAGTTGAGGAAACAATCTCAGCACTTCTCTCAAGCAAGATCTTAAATATTGAAAATTTTCCAAATGCAAATAACCATTTCTTTCATCTGTATAAAAGTTTTTGATTTCTTCGAAAACTTTGTTATGAGAACTTTCATTCATGGCGAGCATAAGTATCAAAAAATTCATCGTATCACAAATCATAAACATTCCCTAAAATCAAATAAAATCGAAATATAAACAAATTTCAAAAATATATCAAATCACAAATAAACAATTACCGTGTAAAACGAAAACATAGTTTCATGAACGACTACACTAGTTCCATTTTCAGTACGTTTGTAATGTTTCAATAGTGTATCAGTCAAACAATTAGAATCATCAATTGCACCTGAATAATTAACTAAATAATTTTCAAAAACATATTATAATTAATATATCGTCATATAAATACCTCCATTGAAATGGTTTATTCGTTTATCGATCATTTTTGTGACAAATACCGAAATGACTTCTTTAAATTCCAATTCTTTCATTCGAAGATTCGTTTGAGAATATAAATGATCGTTGTGCAACCAAAATCTATTGCCTCTTTCGTAAATTGCCTGTGGTAATCTAAATTTACAGAAAAATACATATTTTACATTTCTAATTAATGTTTTCCTATTTCAGGATGAATATTTTCCATTTCCAGTTCAATTGCTATTTCGCAATATTGGATTTGAATTGTTAAATGGAAATTATTCAACCTAAAATGGAACGCCTACGAATAAATTGCATTCATACTTTTTGCAAGAATCAATAATAGCATCATGTGAACCATTTTGAAATGAAAATTCTGTGCCGAATATGATATCTAAAAATAAGAAATTTGTTATTCATTAGTTAACGACCTTCTCATCAGGAAAATTTCATATTTAACTATATTTACCTGTTAATACATCTGCAACACATCTATCGATCGTCTTTGATATACTTATCAAATCTTTGTTGCATAATTTGTTCATATTATTGATAAGAACTTTACAATTTTTATCGAAAATATTTCGATTAGCATATCCAGATTTATTAAATGTGCTACTAATTTTAACCGAGATTTTTTTTTCATATACTGAAATTAATTTAAGCTATTTTATTCAAAATTATTTTTAATTTCAATACATTATATTAATATACTTACAATGATTATTGTAAGCAGACTCACTATTATATTTGTTTCCTATAGATCTGGAGAAAAGTGGCGATTCTAAGCTTACATTTTTAGATTCTGCTAAATCCTTGAAATATGAAAAAATAAACAGATAAGGAAGATCACCAATAATGTATAGGAAGATAGTATGATTAATAATTCAATAACCTTGATATCGGAAGGATTAGATATAACCAAAAACAATTTGTCTCCTATAACAACGCGGAAGAATCCTCCGTATTTTTTCAGTAAGCCTTCAACCGATTTTGATGAAACTAAAAGAAACAGTTTTTCCTATATTTTTCTCTTTTTTAAACATTTTTATTCCTCTAAGGAAAAGTAACCTAAAATAAATTTAATGACATTCTTAAATGTTTTAATGTTGTATTACAATAATTACAAATAATTTGATTTAACTGAAAAAATATGACTTCTTTTGAGAAAACATGGAAAAAAATCAGAGACTTGTATTTTGTACATCATTATGTTTTAAATAGAATGATCCAATACAAATAAATACACTTTGAAATAATCATATTAAAAAATGCCCAAAGGTGACCATCCTACATATAACACGGTGTACATTTCCATTTTTTAGAAAAACTATTTATTCAAATAGGGTATATTATATAAAATTTTGATTAAATATTTTATGTTTGATTAAATTCAATATGAAATAAACTACAATAAAACTCCGTTTAGTAAAAAATTGATAAAAAAAAATGAAAATGTATCATATGTATGAAGTGTCCACAATTAATTCCACTAATGTAATTATTCATTCAAAAATGGAATTACAAATCGTGTTATAGGAAAGTATTTAAATTTTCAAATATAATGAAAAATTATAATTACAATTGTAAAAATAATTACCTGTTCTGCTAAGAATATCAAAAATGAATCCAACACTTCCAAAAAAAGGCACACACAACGGTCCAGGAACACTTCTAGTATCCCAGTAGACTTTAGTAGCTTTCATTAACCAAGGCAAGGAAATTTTCAAAAAATAACAACCTACACCAAAATATGCTAAATCGTGAATATCAAAATTGGCTAAAACTTCCATATTTTCGAATTAAGTCAGTTCAGTTCGAGGCGAAGATCGACAATGACGAGGCCGAAGACGAAGCCACCTTTATATATCGAAAGAGCTGGTCGTTTTGATTTTAATTTTTGATTTTCGATAGCGTTATTTTTTTATATATTTTAACGCGTCGTATGACATTGGATCGTCGTCGTTTTGAAACAATAGTTGTGAACATATGGGGAAATTGTAAAATGGCTCCGAACTCCATCTAGAGTTGTGCGGAAGTCGATTAAACGTTTCTTGTTATATTAATACGATTGTAATTGATGATTGTAATTTTTGTTTGTCGGTTTGTAAGTCATGGTTGTTGATGCGGGATGAATTTACTTATCTACACCTGAATCTTACTTATTGTTATTAAAAATGGTTTAATTTATTTTTTGTCTAGGAGCTAATCATCCCTAACCGAAAAAGAACCCATGGTTACGAAAACGCTAAAGTGTTGAACCAGGTTTGATTCGGACATTTGAAAATCTAAATATGATATGTAGTTGAAATTTTATTGGATGTTATAATAAAATCTTCACTTTAAACTTCAGGGTATCTGAATATAATATATTATTTTAGTGCAGTATTTGTAGTAAGAACGTAATAAAATTAATAAAAAATTATACATTTTATTATTAGTAAGAAAATCTTTTGATTATCTCACTTTTGAAAGAATCGTTATTTATCAAATACGCAAACATTGGCATGTTTTAACGATACTAAAAAAAAAGTTTAAGAAACGTTTTGAAAATAATTCAATTGATGAAGATACAAATAATGCCATTATAAATCAATCCGAAGTTGAAAAATACTAGAGGAAAAATACTTATAAAATACAATATAACCGTTAAGTTAAGGAAAACAACAGGTTTGAAACGTTAATTTTTCGACATTGGCCATTTTTATTACGTTCCGATTCGATGTTTTTTCCCGAACGTTTTACGAACTATCTATGAGTTCATAGATACTTTGTTATAAATAGTTATAAAAAATGAATTTAAATAATAATTCATTATAAAAAAGATAATGTATGAATTTCTTGATATTTCTTTTCGTTTAGATCGTATTCATAATGATTATTGACCTCATGCACGTATCATCCTTCCGGTATAATATTTGCAAATTAAATTTTTTGATTTAATTTTTTTTATTTTTAATATAATCATGAAACTTATTTATAATGAGATTTAGAACTTATTTTTGTATAAATAAAAGTAACTTGATTCGTTGTGATTGAAATGATACGAACAAACATCATTAGATGACTGATTATTTTTTATTAAATGCAAATTCGCACCAAAACCAAATTCATTGAAACTAATAGAGCCTTTAAAGATGTTCGGTATTGAAAATCATCTAATTAAATATTTTTTAATATTTTAAAAAGGTTCATTGTATGCACCAATCATATTTTTTTCGCAACACTTAAATTGCACTCTTCAGACAAACGTATGCTGTTTTCAAAACAAATGTTTAAATTTTCCATTTTTTCGTGAGAATAAATATCAAAAGATCTTATCAAATCTATTATTGTCGATTTGACAAAATATGAAGCCATTTTTTCACCTGAAAAATATATTTTTCATTCGAAATTCAACATTAAATTACTTTTGAAATAAGATTTGTTCAGACGAACCAATGCACATTCTTTGTCCAACGCCGAATAATGAAAAGTAATATATGCCATATTCAATTTTTTCTTCTACAGCGTATCTTTCAGGTTTGAAAGATGTTGGTTCAGGCCAATATTTTGGATTTAAATTAGCCAAATATGTCGGAATTGCAATTATTGATCCATTAGGTATAACTATGTTCTCTAAAATGATAATTGATCAATTGTGATTCGATCAAATGATTCATCAACGTAATCTTTCCAATTATTCGTTCTATTTTTGATTAATTTTCAATATGATGAAATACTGAGAAATTTATAAATAGCATTAAAAAGAAAAATTGAACAATTTAAACTCACTTTCTTTCAATGTTAAATCTTTGTTTGCATGCTTTGTGAGAAGTGCTCCATATGGAAATAGACGAATAGTCTCTTTATAACAATCGTGTAGATATTGCAATTTTTCCACTTTTTGCAAATCAAAAATGTCATCGTTTTCATTTATGAAATCATCGATTTCCTTAGACAACGCATGTCGACAATTTTCATGAATGGAAATCATTATTATGAAGAACGTTAGAGTCGTTGAAAAACTATCGACGCCCTTCAAAGTTCATGTTTTAAACGATTTTTAAATTTTAGAAAATGAAAAAAAATACATAAAACACTCACTTTATAAAATAAACTCATGATTTCTTCGATAATTTCTTCATCGGATAAATTATGTGTATTTCTTTGAGCTTCGATCAAAAGTTGCAAAGCGGTTCTCGTCGATTCTGCAAAATTTTACTTTCGCTATATTGAACTTGTGTTTTTTCGTTAATTACTTAATAATATGTTAATGTATGATTTATTATAAAGATATAAATCGTCATTGAGACATAATTAGGTACCCGAGTCACGTTTTTGGAAAAATTCTATCTTTTTGGCATTGAAAACGTCGGTGATATAACTTTTCAATGTTCCTCTGTGATTTAACAGTTCTTCGTGCGATTTGCTTCGTTTGAAAATCACATCAGGATGCAACCAAAATTTATTTAACCTTTCATTGACCAACTTGCGAATCCTAAAAACGGAAAAGTGTTCCAAATATTTTGAAATTGTTTTAAAATGTTATATTATACATTTTAATTGCACAATTACTTATCCATAGATTGAATTAAATTGTCGCATAGTTCTTCTTGTATAGAATCACCGAGTAGTATTTCTGAAATAGTAAATAATATTGGTAATTGGGTGGTTATGTCAACTGTATGAGGATCAAGAGATCAGGTTAGGTTAAATTTTAAGTTCGGTACCATAATATGGTATGTTACATATTTCTGAACGCTAAGTAAATATTCATGAATAACTGATTATTTTCACAAGCATACTAATTATGATGTTAAGTGTTATAATAACGATGCTTTGAAGTTACGTGTTTTGCTCATTATGCACTAAATGATAATTAAAGGTCAATACCTCTATATAAAATTAATAATTAATATATTACCTCCCATTATATAGACACAGTGTTTTTCTAGAATTTTTTTAATATCAAAAGGTTTTTCAGAGCAATGCCTAGTAACGACATCTTTTAACATTGAACATCGCTTTTCCACAACATTTTGATAAATTTTGATAGATTCTATACTAAAAGCAGGATTCAATATAGATCTATGAGTCCACCAGTTTGTTCCACCTTAAAAAAAACACATATATGTACATATAATAAATTTCAGAATCTTTTCAGTGAATAATTATGAAAATTTCCATACCTTGACCCGTCCACAGTCCATTTCCGATTCCGCGAGACCAAAAATAATACATGTTTGGCTTAGTGGAAACAATGTTATTATCCAACAAAGACTACAAAAAAATGGTTCATAAAATGTTTAATTAACACCAAATGAACTTATTTGTAAAATATAAATACCTGGACATCTTCGACGTCAGTCAAAACGACGACTAATTTGGAAAAATACCAAACTCGAAATGGAGATGGATATTTTAGATGTTCGGCTAAGATCCATTTCATTTTTTCTTCAAATATGATGGAATTGATTTATTTATTTTAATTAAATGTAAAAAATATGTAAATTATAAAAAATATATACCAGGTTTTGGCCAAGTGTAACCAATGGTTGGAATAGAGCCCAAAAATGGTAAAGATACTGGTCCTTGTAGCTTCATTGATAAAATGTACATATTTCGTTTTTCCCACAGCCATTTGAAAATAACAGCTATTAACAAAGTACAAATAATCGAATTCGATACTGAAGAAATTGTTAACCATGGATAGTGTTTTTGTACGTATTCTATCAAAACAGGCATTTTTCAATACTTTTATTAATAAAAGTATCAAATGAACGTCAGTCTTCGGAATCAGTGGAACTCCAATTAAAATGAAAATCGAAACGCAAAATGCCATTTTATCAGTATGAGTATTGTGTGTTAATTTTCCAAACGATTGGAATAAATTTGCATTGTTTTGATCCATAATTGAAATGTAAAAATGGAACACAGAATATATTAAATACTTTCAATTTAATTTTTATTGTACATACATATGAACATAAAATTTGTCATATATCAATGCAGTTATGAATTTGATACATGTATTGTACAGTTGAATATTATTTTCAAAAAAATATGTAAAATGTAATTCTGTTAGCAGAAATGTAGAACAACTTGCAACCTGAAGGTAGGTTGAATGAATAAAACATACGTACAATTTTACGAATCATATTTTTATGAAAAAACATAATTCTAGAACTTAAACGCATAAATAATTTGGACTGTTATAAATTGTCAACAAATTCAAACTTTACCGCTATATGATTGTTTTAATTGTTAACTAAAGCAGAATTGCACGATTATAAGATCAGACGTACACATTACATTCATATTAATTTGAAATACAGCAAAATTATGATCAGAACTGATTAATAAAATAAATACATATTCAAAAATTAATATTTTTTAGTTAATTATAAGATAAATTTAATTGAAAACTGTTAAATATGGCATATTTCAAAATGGTATACAAAAATTATGCAATTTTTATGCAAAGTAAATACGAAAAGACAATCGATCAAATACCACGTGGTCTAAAAAGCAACACCGCCGGCACCATCGGCTTCATAACCTTCACGGTCTTCGCAGCGAACGGACGTTTGCACAACTCTTTCGCAACTTTACTGAAAAAACTTTTAACTTTTTCAAAATGCCCGAAGCCTACAGAAACCCAGACGTTCAGGCACTGAAAGACTTGGCGAACAAACTTCGCATCCACAGCATCAAGTCCACGGACGCCGCCAAATCAGGGTATATTCATAACACTTTTGCAAATTACTTCATAATCTTCAAATCTGCACGTGCACCCTTCATGCGTACGCACTTCTATTTCATACTAGCTGATAAGGCCTTTTCCTCTTCGATCTTTTAACCTTCGGGTCGAAAGGTCGTACGGTAATTTTGCACAATTGTGACGCTCTTGTATAATATGCACAGAGTGATTGGTAAATTTTACTCTTCGAATCTTTGCGGCTGAATTTGAAATTTGCAAGAAAATGGGTCTTTTCTACATAGTTTTCGATTTAACATTTTTCCTTCTCATTCATGACTAGCAATCCGATTTAAAATATAAAATCTATTAGCAAACATGCTGTATTTAACTTTTTTTTGTATTGGAATATTTGCACGTTCGTCGAGAAACTAAAGGTCGAGTTTTATATTTTTCCAACTTCACAAATCACAAACTTATCGTTTTCTATGATGTAAATGTTTCGTTCGTTATAGTTGAAAAATGGTCGTAAAAATAAATTGTAGCTCGAGGGATACGTGGTTATTGCTCAATAGAGAGGCTATGTTGAACTCGTGATAAATCACTAATGGTACATATAAAAGTTGCGCAAAGTTTCGATTTAATAATAGCTAAAACGTTATCTAGGTCATTTCGCTTTTCACTTGTTGAATATTTTAATCCAATTTCATTTTGATTTAGGCAGCAAGAGTTTATAAAAGCGCGCAAAAGTATAACAGTAAAATTGTTGAGCATGTTTGTATAAAAATATGTTTATTGTGAATCATTAAAATCACATCAATTAAATTAAAATCGATTTGGCTTAAAAAAATCGCAAAAAGCATTTATAAGCTCAATAATAATTTCATTAAATTTTTTTAATTCAATGTCTTGAGCTATTTTTCGAATCGTTAGTCATCTAGTTTAAACTAAAGAAAATGGATATTTTTCTATTTTGTTCACACTACTATCCCAACTTGACCCAATCCCAACCCAACTCGAAATTAGTTCTCACCTGATGAAAGATAGAAAGAAGATTGAATCGTGGGATACTCCCCAACCCAACTTGAAATAATTTCTTACCTGATGAAAGATAGAAAGAAGATTGAATCGTGGGATACTCAATTTTTTAGCTAAACGGTACACGCTAGCAATTAAGTTTAAAAAGGTTTGAGTTCTAAATGATCCTAAGGTTGTTTGAAGGTGAAACTAATTTTTATACATATCTACATCATATTTATTACATACATATATGAAGGTGCAATGCCCTTCGCCAAGAGTATGCTCCAATTTAAACCGTGTCAACATCACACGTTGCATTAATTTTATTCAAAACCATGTAAGACCTATTAATTAGTCTGTAATTAATCATTGCAGAAAAATAATTGATTCTTTTTTATAAAAAATAATTGAAACTTTTCGCTAGATATTAAAAATTTTGTGAAAGTGATGTTAATAATCTTACATTTTTTTATAATGTTTATTTTAAATGTCCTTTATTTGACTTTGATTAAAATTAGTTGTTTCTATATCTGATTATAATGTTGCTACCACTTAATTTGTTGCAAAAATTTCACTTTGAAATGAATTTTGAACTTCAACATTTACTTTTAAATGGTAGGTATGTTGTATAATCATAGAATGATAACCCCGTTGAAATTTACAATACTGTTGTACTTACAGATTGCCGTTATCCAGTTAGTTGCAAATATATATATATATATTTTTTACAAATAATATCTTTTCAATAGTCATAATGATTATTTCGGTATTTTTCTCAATTTGACACGAGTCCTAATATCATAATCCAGGTTTATTTCTTCTTTTTAATTGTATGAACTGAAGTCATTGTCTTTTTTTCATTTTCAGTCTCGTCTGGCTCATTTCCTTTTTAAATTCTGATCTTTTTCTTCATTTTTCAGACATCCGACATCATGTGCATCCATCGCCGATATAATGTCGGTGTTGTTTTATAACACAATGCGATATAACGTCAGTTCTCCAAGAGACGCTTCCAGTGATAGATTTATTCTTTCCAAGGTTCAATATTTGGATATTTTTCATCAACTCCATTTGCAAATGCAATCAATGTTTGAGAGTTTGCTTTCGAAAATCTTATCTTTACTGATTGCACATATGTAATCTAAATTGGCTATTATAACATATCAACTTGTTAGATTATATTTACACATTATAATCTTTTTTTGCAAAAAAATCTAATTGCAAAAGTTTATGTCATAGTTGTGCCCATAATCATAATAGTAATGTAGTCAAGAAAATGAATAGGTATAAGGAGTTTACTGTTTTAAGCATAAAATAAACAAGTTTCTCACTTCAAGTAAAATAATTCAGATTTTAAGTCAAATGTTTTATTATAGGGTCATGCAGCTCCAATTTTGTATGCTGCTTGGGCTGAAGCTGGAAACTTCAGCACTTCTCTTCTGAACAATCTTCGCAAGATTGATTCTGATTTGGAAGGTCATCCAACTCCTCGTTTGCCTTTCATCGATGTTGGTACTGGTTCACTCGGTCAAGGATTGGCCGTAGCCTGTGGCATGGCATATGTAGGAAAATATTTTGATAAGGCTCCTTACAGGTTAATCTATGAGTTTCAATTGAATTTTGTTTGCATTATTTCATTTATTGAGAATGTTGTTATTTTATAGAGTTTATTGTATTGTTGGTGATGGTGAAGCGGCCGAGGGTAGCATTTGGGAGTCATTGCATTTTGCTTCACATTATAAGCTAGATAATCTTTGCGTTATTTTCGACATCAATCGTTTAGGACAATCTGAACCGACTTCACTTCAGCATCAGGTTTGTATGCCAAATTTTTTCATTTGCTCATTCAAATTCATCTAAAGTGATAAAATGTATTTGATTATTTAACAGATGATGGTTTATCATCAAAGAATGGAAGCTTTCGGTTTGAATACTATGACTGTTGATGGTCATGATGTAGAAGAATTATGCAAAGCTTTCTACTCTGCTGAAAATAAGAAAGGTCAGCCCACAGCTCTCGTTTGTAAAACATACAAAGGACGTGGATTTCCCAATATTGAGGATCTGGAAAATTGGCATGGAAAAGCTTTGGGTGGCGAAAGTCAAAGAGTTATTCAGGTATGCTTTTTAGTTAAAAAATATAGTTAATTTATTTTTAGGTACAATATTAGATTCAGATAAATTATTCTTTCCTAGTTATTTTATTTCAGCTTTGTTTTATACCTATAATATTATACCATAGTATACAGAGCAGAAGGAAAATTTGAGATTGCTCCAGATTTCTTATTTCTTCAGAAAAAATACATTATACATTAATTTTTTCAGTTCATCGAAAGTCAAATCAAGAATCCGAAAGTGTCGGCCAATATATTGAAGCCACTTTCTCTTGTTCCTGATGTGTCTATCTCTAACATCAAATTATCTTCCCCACCTCAATATAAGGAAGGAGAACAAGTTGCCACAAGACTTTCTTATGGTTTGGCTTTGAAGAAAATTGGTGACAGTAACACAAGGTTTGTTTTATAATTCTAATAAAATATAATGTTAATTATTTAAAATTTGAATGTTTTGGATTGAATTTTACAGAGTTATCGCTTTAGATGGAGATACTAAAAACTCAACATTCAGTGACAAGCTCAAAGCAGCTTATCCTGACAGGTTTGTTATTCATGTCTAATTCTTCTTTAATCAGTCACTAATTATTTAACAAGATATTCATAATTTTTATTTGCAGATACATTGAATGCTTTATCGCTGAACAAAATTTAGTTGGAGTTGCCATCGGAGCAGCTTGCAGAGACAGAACTGTTGCTTTTGTTTCGACATTTGCAGCTTTCTTCACGAGAGCTTTTGATCAGGTATTTTCATTACTTCAACTTATTTATCAAATGAAAACATGCTTAATAAGATATTTTTTTCAGATTCGCATGGGAGCAATCAGTCAAACGAATATCAATCTTGCCGGTTCCCACTGTGGAGTATCAATCGGAGAAGATGGACCATCTCAAATGGGTTTGGAAGATTTGGCACTTTTCCGTAGTGTGCCAGGATGCACTGTATTCTATCCAAGGTAAAAGATTTTGAATAATCTTATTTGATATGAGAATATATTTCAAATTTTGTTCAATTTTATTAGCGATGGAGTTTCTTGTGAACGTGCAGTTGAACTTGCAGCCAATACTAAAGGAATGTGCTACATTCGTACATCTCGTCCAAACACTTCAATGCTATATCCCAATAACGAAACATTCAAGGTATGGAACCATTCATTTCATATACAAGTGTTTAAAGTCATATTTTACACATCAAATCGATTTTACGATAAAATCTACCTGCACATACCTGTAGTATATGTTAAAATATTGAAAATTGTTATTTTCTACAGATTGGAGTTGCTAAAGTGCTCAAACAATCACCAAGCGATCATGTTCTGATCATTGGAGCTGGTATTACCACTCATGAAGCCATCGCTGCTCACGATGCATTGAAACCAATGGGAATCAACGTTCGTGTTATTGATCCATTCACGATTAAACCTCTCGATGTGAATGCTGTTTTGAAAAATGCCAATGAATGCGGGGGACGAGTTATTGTTGTTGAAGATCATTATTATGCTGGTAAAGTTCAGATTCATCTTGTTTATTAGAAAGAGTTATTTGATATCGTTTACATCGATTTGCAATTATTTTCAGGTGGTCTGGGAGAAGCTGTTATGAGTGCCGTTGCTCTCGATAGAAACATAATTGTTAAGCATCTGGCCGTTGGAGAAATTCCACGCTCAGGACCACCAACGGTTCTTTTGGATATGTTTGGAATTTCCGCTAAACACATTGTTAATGCTGCCCAAGAAATTGTTAAAATGTAAAAGAAAATTTTCTCTATATTACGTATTTTGCTTTAAGTTTTTTTAATTTTGAGAAATTTCAGACTTTAATTTTTTTTGTTCCTAATTGTCATTCCATTTTGAAATGAATTCCAAATTTTTATATTCTTTTTCATATGAAGTTTTTTTTTATTTATATCCATATTTGGTTATGATTTTTCGAATATCGGATAATTTCTCTTTATCATTGTACATAAAATTATGTATTCACAATGATTTTTTGCTATAATTGTTATGATGAAAATTAAAAGTTACACTGCTCATGTAATTGAGTTTTCACAATGATTGTTTGCTATAATGTTTATATAAGTTGCTTAATATTCAAATGGATAAATAGTGTGATATTGAATGAAAATGTTTTGAAATAAAAATAGCGAACTTCTCATATGAATATTATACACATGTATGACTATTACATATTGATGATCTTGTTTTGATAAATTTATATTTTTTATTTTTAAATAAAACTATTAAGGATAAAAATTTTGTTTTATTTGATATGAATTTTTTACCAAACGCATAAAAATTAACATAAACAAACTTTTATAAATTCAACGAAACTTAATTGACCGATTGATCTCCTTTAGGGAGGGCAGTCCTTCTGTAAGTTTTAATTCTCCTTGAAAAGTTTTTTCCAATCTTTTCGATATTCTAAAACTCTTGGAATAATTGAAAACAATAGGATGATAGCATTATTGAAAATAGGTTTTCAGAGATATTGTGCACCTACACTTTCTGCATCGTTAGGTACATTTGGCAATTGATGAGGCCTCAAAGGATCGCACCAAATTGTAGCAAACAATAATTTTGTATTCACATACATATATTATACATCAGTTCACAATCGGCTGAAAGTCGACAGAGCCTCTTTTGAGAGACCGAGTCACAGCAGGTTGTAAATAAAAAAAGTAACTTTATTATAGTACAGACTTAACAAAGCGATAGGGGTGGGGCTGGCGCACCCTCTCGCCCCCTAAAAAGCGAGCAAGCGCAATGGGGCGCTGCGAGGGGTGGGTCGACGCTCACCCCAGTACGGCCGCTCCCCTCGGACGAGTCGCACCGCGCCTCCGCCCCCGCGCCCGCGCCCCCGAAGCCCCCGCCGCCGCCGCCCCCGCAGCGACCGCCCTTTCACCGACACCCGACCCCGCAATTCATTACAATACCGTTTAAAAAAAACCGCTCCAAAATTAATTACTCAAAGTACAACGGAGGCATGTCGGCATTGGCGAAGGTACGATGCACTCGCGTCCAATAATATTTTACGATTTTTCACCTTACACGTTTTCAGATCGAGCGATGGTCGTTTATATACATGTTTAGATCTAGTAAAATTTGAATTTTTCGGGTACTTCCGCTTCCGGCGTCGATCGAATGGCGCGCGGCGATCGATCGATCGCGAAGGTTATGCGGCTAGATCCGGTTTATGTTTATGTTTTTGTTATGCGTTTCGGTGCTTTCCTATTATATGCGCGTTTATTAAAATATGTTTCTTTCTTTTTATAAAAAAAAAAACATTAGCTTAACCCAGTTAAGGGCAATGTATATTGAGAGATTTGTCGGTACATAAACGATTGTGATCAAATAGGATAAAAAAATTCTTACAAGATTCTCGTTCGATTCTGATTTATTGCCAATTTTCAGAAGAGCGAATTCAGATTTTGTTTATTTGACCACTGCCACAAACGCATAACAACAAATATTTTTCAATATGTATAAATACTTACTATCAAGTTTGGTTAAGATTTATTTTCCTGCATTTATTCGTCAGGTTTAAACTTATGTCGAGTTTGAACACAAGTTTATTCAAGTTGGGTCAATGGCTATATAAAATTAGAAAATACATGTAGATATATAAAATTGGAATAGAATTCACCTACACATATAGTTTCATTAACTTTCTTATATTTGTGGAAATATATTTGTTTTGTATTCAATACAATATATTTGTAATGATTAACATAAGAATTTTCTGGATAACCTTGACTATCTTGTTTTCAAAAGATCTCCAACTAGTTTTATACAATTCCCACCGTTCATTTCTTCATATTGCTTCGACTAGGAATCGCCGAAAACATATAACATGTCTGAAAACGTGGATAAAGTAAGCTTTTTATTTTAGTTTTGGTCAAAATATCTATTTAACAATCTTATTTTTGTTTACAGCCAGTACTATATTCGTACTGGCGGAGCTCATGCTCATGGAGGGTCAGGATATGTCTGAATTTAAAAGAAATTCCTTATGACATAAAAGCGGTGAGTCTCATAAAAGGCGGTGGAGAACAGCATTGTAACGAATATCGAGATGTTAATCCAATGGAGCAAGTTCCAGCGCTCCTTATAGGCAAATAAAGACATTTTTTTAGACATATTGAACTTAAATTGAAAATAACCTGTGTACGAATTCACTCACACCACAATTTCAGATGGACACACTCTCGTAGAATCATTATCTATTATGCATTATTTGGAAGAGACGCGGCCTCAACGACCTCTCATGCCTCAAGATTGTCACAAACGAGCTAAAGTTAGGGAAATATGCGAGGTAATATAAATCATTATTCAGATTATTGTTTTATTAATGTTTAGAAGTAATAAATCTATTTATGGAAACCAGGTCATATCTTCTGGCATACAACCTCTACAAAATTTGGTAGTTCTAATCTATGTGGGAGAAGAAAAGAAGAAAGAGTGGGCTCAACACTGGATCACCCGAGGCTTCCGAGCCGTGGAGAAACTTCTATCAGCTTCTGCTGGAAAATATTGTGTAGGAGACGAACTCACTTTAGCAGACTGTTGTCTTATCCCTCAAGTTTTCAATGCGAGAAGGTAAAGCTTTATTCAATAACCTAAAATGATGATGCATTTAAATTACATTTTTCTGTTTATTATTATAGATTCCACGTGGACCTTCGACCATTTCCAATAATCTTACGCATCGATAGAGAATTGGAGAACCATCCCGCTTTCCGTGCTGCACATCCTTCCAGCCAACCAGATTGTCCGCCCGAAGCAACAAAATAAATCGTTGAAGTTTATCAACGCAGTACAAATGATGCAATAATTGTGTGCGTTTCAATTTTATTAAATTATAAATGTGAAAATCCTCAATAAGCATCACCCTTAATGAATATATACTGATTTTTGTAATGTTGAACTTGTTTTTTCAGTTTTTGTATTGAATTAATAGTCATTGTATTTGTGTATTCTGGAATGATTGGATCGTTAACGATAAGCAATGAAATTTTTAAATCATAGACTATGTAAACAACAAATATAATACTTTTCTAAAGATATCACACTTTTATATTACATGAAAAAGTGCACAAAATATTCAAATAATTTTACATTAGTTTATTTAGCTGCAAAAATTTGAACATTTTATATTTAAAATTTAGTTAAGTTGTTGTAATTAAACGAGTTTCATTTTTCAAGATCAATTTCAGTCATGATTTTTTCTATTATTTATAGATAACATATGATTGTACCCATTATCATAAAACATGACTTGCACTACTTTCATAATGAGAGTAACAATCAACTTTTGTAAATCATATTTTTAGTGTGATATCTCAATTTTTTTTTTCAAAGTATCGTACATATTAATTTTAAATGTTTCAAATAGGTATATCAGAAAAGGCAAAAATTCACGAATTTGTAAGAAATGAAATAAAATACTGTATTATACATATACGAAAAAATATTTATTTGCCCAATATTTACAAATTAACAGATTTATTAATAAAGTGAAACAAGAATAATATTGGTCAGTAAGAAATTAGTATAAACTTGTTCAAGAAATATAAATATGTATAACATTAATTGATTTTCTGGATATTTTTTCATAAAAAAATCTTTTATTTTTAAACAAACCATTCTAGCAGAAGACAGTTTACTTATATTGTAGTGTAACAGATTATTTTAATTTTATAGTTTTAAGATGAAATAGACTATGATTACAAATAATGATTTATTTCTTTTGAATGGAAAGCCAAATGAGATTTTTTGTAAATTTGTAATATGGATTTGTTTTTGTTACATTTGTGAATTTTATATATACAGACAGAAAATACAAACTGTCTCTAAATATGTATTGGCTAATCAGAAACATAGGTTCATTTGTGAAAACATTTTAACTGTCACAAATATTTTTTCGGAATTCATGGGTTTTCAGATCTATTTCATTTAAGTTTGGAAATAGCTACATTACAAAATAAATATTTTTTAAGACATGTAATTTGGATTTTTAGGAATATCCATTTAGTGTTTCTTGTCATTATTAAGTTGAATTGAATTAAATTTTTTCTTAAAAGAATTGGTTTGTATGAAATTTTATGATGTTTGATAATTTTAACTAGTGTGTCTTGCAAAGAAAACAAAGATTATTCTGCAAAAAAATATAAGCCAGTCGACTAATCAATATATGTAAAATAATATATTATAACTACATATCAGTTTATATATAGGTAACTTAAAATATTCACATTTCTATTAATATTCTTTAATAAGTTTCTTTTATAAAATGAATTAATTTTAAAAATTTGATAAATAATAATAATCGATAAATTATATAAAAAATTTAAAGTAAATACATAACAGTTTTTCTACTTCGAATTCAATATCTTTTACTCTGAATCGAATATTTCTGAAATCAAAATTTAAGATCTTACAATTAAAGATACTGGCATGCTGAAGAAGGTTCGATTCAAATTTAAAAATATTGAATTTGAATTGGAAAATTTGTACTATAATCAAATATATAAAAACAGATAATTTTACAAATAATTGTGAACGAATATAAACCTACCTACGAGTAATAAGTCAATTTCAATAAAAATAAATAATATTGAAAAAATAAACTAATACCTACATCTTATTATTATAATATAATGTACTTAAATTAATTATCAAATGGAATAAAATATCTTTGTTAAAATTGAAACAAATACTAAAATCGATCATAAATTGAAATTATTATTGGTATTATGAGAAACTGATTATAAAACTAAATCAAAATAATGTCATTGCTTTTCTAATGCTTTCATACAATATTTAAAAAAAAACAATTAATCTCAAAATGGAAAATATTCAACTTGAAGTGATAAATTTGTAAAACTAGGGACATAACTTATAAAGGTCTAAAGCATATTTTAATTTGAATTTTAACAATTCCATACAAGTGACCGCAATCACTTCGGAATCATAATTTTTATCTGGCTCTTGTATACTTCTGTTAAGGTAATTTTTTGCTAGAGCATTCAAACTTTGCTTTTCATTCAATCTTGTTCGTGGAAACAATACGGATATATCGATAATTGTGTTGTGTACAAATTTCAAAGCTTTCAAATCATACTCCATATTATATCCAACTAATATAGTCTTATCGCAAAACATATGCAGAAGTCTGGATTGAACATTTGAAAGAGTAGTCACACAATTCTTTGCAATCTCTTCTGTGATAGTAGAAAAATTTCTGTTATAATCAATAATCGGACGAGAAGTTTTCACATAAGATTCATAAATTTTTTTACAATTAGAATTCACTATTGTTATTTTACTGAGTTCAATACCTCCAGTAGTATAAACCATCTCACAATCCAAAGCGAAGATTCCATAGTTTTTCTCACCGGCTGAAGTTTCATCAACTATTCTGGCTCGAACATATCCTTTTAGATTAAAAGGGTTCTCATTAACATATATGTGATAATTTGCTCGTTTACATCCAACAGCTTGCTTACTTCCGTTACAACATGGAAATTTATTTTCTTGAAACGGTTTCTCATGGTACATGCACATTTCTTTGAATAAAGAATGCCCGTGTATGTTTATTGTGAACTCCACTTTACAACGGCAGCAGTATCTGATATTACCCTGGGAAAGTTGTCTCGCAGGACACGCAGTATATATCATAGCACGTCCTTCCATTCCGCATGGTCGTGGAAAACCATTCTCTCTAAGTTGTTTCTCGGTCAGTATCCATGGATAGATATTCTTATATAATGAAACCGAATTTACATAATCGGAAGAGCTGATTAATGGATTCATTTTCTATTTTTGAATTTTATCAATCCTTTAAGTATAATATTGCATTTTTTTCGGACGATTGTAAAGCTTATGAATCTTATCTTAAAATAAAATTATTATATGATCATTTGATTTATCAGTAGGATATCTATATATATACAAATTTTCCAGTTAAAATTGAATCTTTTGAAAATTCAATCAAACAGTTTTAGTAGCCGTAATTCAGACAACGGTTTGTATAAAATAATTTAATTTCAGAGTTGTTTATTTGTTTTAGAATGAAAATTATTTAACTTGAAGAGGTAAACTTGTATACTATAGATATATTTCTTATATCATGACAGTGGTTAAAATCTGAATTTAAATTTACATAGTTTTTTTTTTGTTTTTATAAAATTGCAGAATTATTTTAGTGAAGTTGTTATAATTTTGGTTTTCAAGCATAAAACATCCATTAAAATGAAAAAAATGCTAGGTACTTTCGGCACTGTCACAATAAAAGGTACCTTCATGTTTATTACAAGATCCTTTACAGGGAATAAGTTCATGAATTCATTAAGGAATTAATGGTTGTACCTACTTGATTAAATTATTTGATCTGTGGAAAACTCATGACTCAATCTGCAATTTTGCCATTTGTAATAATGAAATAAAATATGCAGCTAGGTAGATTCTATTCGATTTACATCCATATTCTTGATTCACAAAGATCAAAATCAGATTTCAGTATTGGATTCGTGCTCTGATACTAAAATGTCCACTAATTATTCTGCAATATACATTTTACCCACACAATTCTTTGGGTGTGATAATAATAATCACAAGTTGAATTGTAGGCATCAATTATGTTGTGTGATATAAATACCTACTGTGCATATTTCTGATAAAGGATATTCATGAACTAGTAAATAACCTCTTTCTTGTTTTTATTCATATATGGAAATGTTAAATAATACTCATAATCTTATAGGTTTATGAGACCATAGATACATATATTTTTATTTGAAAAAAATTACATAGATATTAGTTTGAATTCCATACAGCATCGATTAATTTTGATCATTATTGAAATTTTTCTGTAAAACTTTACAAAACACAAATTTGACTTTATTATTCATAATAGTGTGTAAGAATTTTTATATAACTACCTAGACATTATAATAAAACAATATAATTATTTGAAAGATTATAAAAATATATAGAACAAGATCATAAAAGCAAAATCAGATTATGTTCTATAAACATGTTTTACTTTGTAAAGTACCAGATCCATACAAGCAATAGCATCTTCTGCACTATCATGAGACTTGTTGTTCTGAATGTGTCTATTGAGAAAATTCTTGGCTAGAGTTTTCAATGCACTCTTGTATTGAGGATTCTGATGAGGATACAGATCACTTGTATCTACCATATTGTTATGAAGTATTTTTAAAGCTTTCATATCCGAATCTAAGCTATGCCCGACTAATATGGTTTTATCTGAAAACAAATCAAGGAATAATGCTTGAACATCTGCAAGAGTAGTAGTGCATTTATCCAATTTTCCCTTATTGACTCCAGAGAATTTTTCATTGTAATCGACAATGGGATTCAAAGGTTTCACATAAGAATTATAAATTATTTTGTGTTGTGCATCGATAACGGTGACTTTGGTCAATTCTAAACCTAGAGTGGTGTAAGACATTTCGCAATCGACAGCAAAAACCCCATAATTTTTAGAATTATCATCAGAGGGTTGAGTTTGAACATATCCCAATAGATTAGAATGATCCTCATATCTATGAACATGAGATTCACATTGGGTACAGCCTTTCGAGCCAACAGGTCGGTTGCAGCAGATGTATCCGTATTTACCCATACCTCTATCATGGAAAAAACATGTTTCTTTCTTTTCTGCCAAACCATCACAATTAACTGCATATTCTTTTTGGCATCTCCAGCAAATATAAACGTTGTTGACTGGCGGTGGGCTCGTGCATGGTGTATATATCTTAGCTTGCCTCGGAGTACCCGTTGGTCTCGGATATCCCAAACTTCTCAATTTGTTTTCATTCAAAATGAAAAGTTTTATTTTATCGTACAGTTCCATATTTACGTTTTGATGCTTGCTCAGACTCATTTTTACGAAGCTGAAAATTCAGAAACATATGAATGTGACTATTAATATTGAAATTAAGTTTTTTTTTTATTAGACAGATAAGTGAAATTTGTAATAATAATGTGAATTGGAAAATAATTCGAATGATAGTTCAACTGAAATAAGCTTCGACAAGTTTTAATTCTTTATAGAGATAAAACATGAGTCACAATACCTACAAATATAATTTTAATCAATGAGAATCAATATTATCAATCGATGTCTCATGAATGGAATGAGTTTTCATTGTACCTACACAATTGATATTAAAATAAATACATAAGTATAAAGGAAATGCGTTATTGTGATTAAATCTTCGATAAAAAAATGATAAAGTTCCAAATTTATTGGTATACGTGCTAACAACTTGTGACTGGGATGGTCGATTTTGGGTAATTTTTTACCTTCCCGCGCTTTCCATTTTCCGTAAATGTATTTTGGTTTATATATACATATATCATATGCGTATTGTATTACAAAAGTATTTCTTTACAAGTCATTTCTATCAGATTTGAGATGTATCAAAAGCAAGAAAGTAAAATTACTAAATTGTAAAGGTAATAGGTTTTTATATTATATGTTTTTTATAATTTGTTATTTGTCAATTGAAATTGAAATTTGAAATTTGAACGAGGTAGGTATCTACATATAGATTTTAGAAAAAATGTTAAATTCACAGATTAATAAAGATTATACCTATTCTGTACTATATTTATTCGATTCGTATAAATTAAATCGTCATTATGATAAAGCTGGATAATAAACAAAAATTCATTCAAGAAAATCTCAACTTATTTTCTGAAATTCAAAATCTCTTTGAAAGTAATATTAAACATTGAATAGATACAATCGCTTGAGAAAAATAATTAAATACTATCAGTTCAAAGTTGAGAACAAATCATAGTTCAACTACAGTAAATATTTTATGAAAATAATACCTTGTTCCTGATGTAATTTTCCGAAAGCAAAACGAAGTACGTCTGTAATGAGCGAATGATGATTCAATTCTGATTGACTCAATAATTTGTTATTGAACATGATGCTTTGGTTGCAAGATTATTTATCGGATCTTATTTCATAAAGGAATTCAAAAATCAATAGGTATGTATTTTATTTTATCAGCAAAATTATCAACAATGCATATCCATAAGATTCATGTTTCAATTTCAAGCATCATTGCCATAAATATCTTGAAGTGTTATCAGATTTGCAAGTATTATCTGCATGAGTTGTTCGATGTTTTGTTTTTAAATACATATAATAGTTTGATTTATTTATATTGATTTTGATTATATGCATATCAATATTTATGTATATTGATTGAAATTATTGATATTTTGATATCAATTTAAATAAAATACAATTATATTAGACGACTGAAACGACTAAGGGTAACACATTACTTCGCGGTGATTTCGAAAAAAATGCACTCAAAGTTGAGCATTTACCTACATGTATGAGCGTACATACAAGCGATTCCTGTACATAACTCAATTTCAACAAAAAATGTCACTTGTACCCCTTGGCCTTTTCATTCATCATTTATCAATTGTGTTGCAAAAAAAATCTTCTCTTGTATTTTTTTATTCGAAATCAATAGAAATATTTTTTTCATAAATACAGTACAATAAATATTTTACAAGTCGTTATTTGGTTAGTTAAGCATTCGAAGTTTTGATAACAAAAATGTGTCGAAGTTACTATGCAAAATATTTAAATCCAAAGTTTTGTGTAAGTAAAAAGTTTTCCCAAAGTTGTTCTCAATATTCATGGTATGGGTATATAAAGAAAATTTCAGTTCAAATTTGGCGCTACAAGCTAACATCAGTTTATATACATAGATGACATCGAGAGATGACTCTTTATCCATATATTCATTTTATTCAGATAAATTCAAATGGAAATAGGTTTTTGATAATAATAAAGTAAACAGATTTTTTATCATGATTTATTTATTTGAAACAAATTTATAAACGAAAAAATCTCCTGAATATTTGATGATTTTTCAAACTGAAAAATGTCAATATAGGTATGCAACCAAAGATGGCAATCACATCAATTTAAATGATTATTTTAGAACAATATTTTACATCAAAAAGAAAAACGAAACCTAAAACTGAAAACATAAAATAAGATTGAATATCCATATTTTGCCTCACAAATCAGAAAACAAATAACCTTAAAAATTAGATTAAACGTTAACTTTTATGAAACATTGATTTGTTCATTTTGAATCAAATTTTAGCTCTTATATAGATTTTTTATATTTCATTATATTCTCAATCTATCGATTGATGTCATAATTTATGAAAAATATAAATCTGATTCGAATCAAACAAGAATTTTATATCAAAATTGCACAAGAAAACTCTAAAGCGATTTTACTAGAATTGATAGTGGGTGAATATTAAGATTGAAAATCGATTTAAGTAAAAAAAAAATAAATAAATAGGAATGAAGAATTGACAAATTGTGAAGAATATAGCTAAATGTTCTCAAGTTTCGTACTGCAAAGTCGTTTACCATTCTAAAGCTGTTTTTGTTAATAAATTGAAAACTATATTTTTATAAAAGTAATGGTATTGTTTTAATATGTATTTACTATACATTCACCATTACCCATGTTTTTTGAATTTGCTTACTATTTTTTAAGTCATTTTACCCACTTAACAACTTCATACTTCGCACACGATTATAACTCTTACTAATAATAATATTACGGATAATTATTTAATACGTGAGCTTTTAATTTGTGCTGTAACGGCAAAGGCTGTTCGCAAGCGCGTTTGCCGTTCCAAAGCCGTTTTACATACAAAATTTTATTTTAAATGTATACGATTATAGTTCTTAATGTCATATTATTAAGTACAATTGTGTCATACATAGATTTTAAAATGTGACAGCGCAACGGCAAAGGCGGTTCGCAAGCGTGCATGCCGCTTCGAAGCCGTTTTGCATACACACTATAATTTTATGTGTATGCGATTATAGTTCTTATAACTATTGTTAATAAGGACGATTGTATTGTATATATAGTTTTAAAAAGTGACAGCGTAACGGCTAGGGTGGTTCGCGAGCGCGTTTCCAACAGCGTTCGATAGCGAGAGCGGTCAGTGCGCGTCCGGCTGCGCCCGGTGGCGCATGTCGGACAGGATGCGCGCGCTGTCGGGCGGAGCGCCCGGCCCGCGGCCCGTGCCCATGAGACTCTTCGCGGCCTGGGAGGTGGACAGGACCCCGGCCAACTGCGACCCGAGGTAAAACGACCGCGCCTCCGTTCAGCACGCGAACGGGCGCTGCGCCCCCCGCCTTTTACACCTTCCACCTTCCGCCCCTCGCTTCGGGTTCCTTTGTCCGCGCGCTTCCACTTCTCTCGACGAATCCGCCTTCCTCGATCCTCGCGTCCAGGTCGCATAGATCGTTTCGAGATCTATAGATCTATCGGTTTTATTCGTTTGACGTTTGCTTTCGGTAAGAGCGTCTCTGCGAACTCTCGTCGTATCTCGCGCTCTCGATTGTCTCGACGTGTAGGTTATATAGATCCGTAGATCGTATCGATCCTCGGATGATCTATAGATCTATCGTTTTAATTCGTGGTGTTTTAGCGTTTGACGTTTGTGTTTTGGACGCGCGTCGATTGCGCTATCTCAACTGTCATTCTGCTCGATGTATAAGATTAACCGAAAAGAACGCTTATTTTGTACATATTTATCTCAGTATATCAATCATTTTTTTATATTTATGAAAAAAATTTGGCTTTTTTAATACATTTATGGTTAAAATGTTAGTTTGTGATATTTTCATGTTGATTGAACATGTAGTCTTTTTTGTGTCGATCGTTTTATGTATAGAGTGAATAAATGAAAATGCTCAATTTGAATATATTCATTTATTTCGTAGTAAATGTTATTCTTTTTTTTCATTTTCAAATGTTATGGATTTAAATTTTAGTTAATTTCAAAAATAATATTTTCAATTTAATTGTCAAAAATTAGGTTATATTAGGACTTCTGTTGGGTTGTGATATGAATTTGATCAAATAAGAACAAGACATTCAAATAAAATAAGAAAGTATTAATATCAATTTATAACATTTTCATGTTAAAGAACTTATCTTTCAATCATTGAGTTTCTCAGCCATAACTAATTGTTTTTTTTTCTATTAAATTTGATAGCTATTTAGTTTTTATTACGCTGTTTTATTTTGTGTGCATAAATTCGATTTCAGTTTCATGTTTATTCATTCATCATCTGATTCCAATAAGAAGATTTCTATACGAGTTTAAAATCAAACATAAATCGTTCTATAATAATAATCTTGATTATGGGGATTATGAGTTGATTCACAGATATGCACGTAATTGTGTGTAAATAATAATCTCTATGCTGTATCTTCACGATTCTCACGTCAATTTTGAGAGAATCGTGAATAAATGTGGAATTCAAATCGATTCGATTGTTCTTTCACAGCATTAAAAGATTTAACAAAAAAAAAATCCCCTCAATTTTACAATCCATAGATATTTCAGAATGTTATTTGCATTTCAGAAAAAAATCTATGTATCTATAATTTTTCTAATCTTCAACAAATATATTTTGATGGTAACATTTACCATATTATCAAATGTGATTAATTCAAATGGTGAATGAACGATATTTTTCTATCATAATTTGTCATTATGTTTACAAATTACACATGAAGAATTTGAACTACATACATACATAAACAGCTGTTTAATTTTACAAATTCTCAATACCATACCATGAGCATTCCAGATGCATTCCACATTCTCATTGTATCATTGCTTCAATATCGAAATTTTCATACAATAGACAATATTAAATAACAAATACGTGTACATTTGTATTGAATAATATGAGTTTCGATGAATGTTGAAATCTTTCGATAGGTATATTTTAATCATTACATGAATTTTAATTTTTCATGTGTACGGGTTCAGTTAAACCGTTAAAAGATTATAACGTTGAACCATTCAAGTCAACCAACCATTCATGAAGATATTTCAGCATAATTTCGACTCATGCATTTCTTATGGATTATAAATACCTCGATGCTTTTGTTATTCATTATAATATTATATTTTTTATTCATATGAATTATTTTGGCATTTATGTTTGATTTTTTTCACGCAGAAAAAAGGTCATCTTTAAAATAAGCACCAAAGATTAGGTATCTTAAATAATTAAGTTCGCAATATTGCAAGTTTATGAAACAACGGTTGTCTTATCTCATTCAAGATAGTGAAAATTATATTATTCGTGGCGTTCAACTTAACGCTGAATTTATTGATGATCTTATTTCATTGTTTCATTAGTTCATTGAAATCAAATCCTCAGATTTGACGACAATTTTAATTAAGTCTTCATAAATGCAATTTTCGAAATAAAAATGCAAATGCTAAATATGTGTTCTCATTGGGAACGTTTGCCAGATTAAGAAACATTGGTTTAGCGCAAATGCGCTTTTTAGATCTTATCACTCCCTTAATATCGATTTTTCTATTTTTTCAACGTTTTCTCCACCCCATTCAAGAGCTTACCTTTCGTGATTTTCACGTATATTCCTACGTGGTGTGTTCAATAAAAAACCGGACTCAGCTAACAACATAGAATCAATAATGTGACCAAATAAACTAATATAAAAAATAATAATTTAATAACTAAACCGAATCAAGAAAATATAAAATTTTCACTAGAAATTAATAGACGAATTGTGATTTCATTTTTAATTAAATAGTCCGATTTTTTATTGAATACACCTCAAATTATGTAGTAGTAAGTTCAGAGCCTTCGTGCGTATTTTTATGCGGATTCATTGTTAATCGCGTTTTATTTTTAGTCGCGATGCGGTTAATTTTAACGAAACGGTTTTCTCATACGTAGGTATTATAAGCTATTTCTGTTCTCAAGTCTTTTCTTATGACTCATTTCGAGTCTGAAATATTTCTGAAAACGTTTCGCTATCTTTCCAGTTCTGTACGTGATTATTTATGAAAAAACGTGTTCATTCACGTTCGTTATTTTCGCTATAAAATATCCGTTATTAATAACTGCGATTATCGTTATAAAATTACCGTAAGCAAGGTTGCGTGTTTTGTCCACGCGTTTGCAATTAACGTAAATTAGTATATTTATATATATTTTTTTATAAATATGCTCAGTATTATTGAGTGTCAATATCTTGAAATTTAACAAGACATGAAGATTCGAGAGCAACGATCTAAAAAGTTTACGAAACGCCAATTTACAATCACGCAATCGCTCAGGTTCAAATTTCAAACGATTCTCCCAAATTAATACCTAACATTATTCACTTGTCTTTTTTCATTATTTTTAATCTTTTTTTGCTCTATTACAAAACGAATCACCGTTGCGTTGTCAAAGTTCGCAATCGTTTACAACTTCTTCGGGATATCCGTGCCTAGCACAGGCGTTGTTTCCTTTTTTTCCATACACATATAAATATTTTTTTCTATCATTATTAATATTCGGTTTCGTATAATACGGGTTTGTATGCACATTTGCGACACGTATTGCAATCATGATTATTGAAAAAAGTACAAAAACGGATGAAAAATATAGCGAGTCGCTCGTTAACCTGAAATGGTTGCACTTTTCATTGAAATGTTTCGACTGCATTGGAAAATTTTACCATTTTTCATTCGGAAATGCTTTCAGAAAAGTACTAAAAGATTTTTTTTCAAATGTATCAATATTTGTATGATAAATCGAAACGATCGCGATTTTAATTCAACATGAGTCATGAGCGGCATCATTACCCTGATTCGAAATCATAACGCGAATAATAATTCTCATAGACTACAATGAGATATTCGCTCGATTCATCATCATATGCGACTGTAATTACAGTCCACTTGTACGTTATGTCGATGCCAGTGCTTCGTTGAAATCAAACATCTCGATATAATACTTAAGACTGATTGAGGTTTGAGCACTCGTGAGTGCAAATATCGGGTTATATGTACACTTAACGTGTGCAAATATGAATAAATAAATCTGTGATTTATAGAACTGCATCCGACTGAAAATTGCACGTCTTTACATGGCTTCAGAGTAATCAGTCGTCTCCAATGTGACTCTAGAAAGAAAATTGAAGTCCTTTGTCTAGCTTTATCGAGGTTTTTCAACCCCATTTTGGTTTTTTTCATCGAAAATAGGTCGACCGTTTCGCACTCTTGCGCCTTTTGAAAAGTTTCATCGATTATTTCCCATCGAAGGGAAAACCCTAAAAGTGTTTTGTTTTTCTTGCCGCTCTCGTTTACCCGATCGTTACACGTTGGGGAGACTCGGTACGGTCGAGCGGTCTTCGATTGCGTACTCTTTAATTCGGTTTTCATTCGCTTAGTTCGGTGTTGATTTTGCTCGTTTTCGATTCACTTTCCGTTTCAGAAGCTTCAGAAGGTCAATGTCGTATTTAGTCACGAATGAAATTTTCAGGGAAATTCAATAAGAGTCATGACTAATGATGCAAACTAGTCTCGTTTGTCTTGATGAGTTTTTAGCGTAATCATATTATGATTCATTCGAGTTATCATCAGTTCCATAAATAGCCATATTTATCTCTATAATTATCCAGCGTTTCACTATTCATGTGAAGAAATTTTAACACATCCTTTGTTCCTACTGAAACATTACACGAAGGTTTTCCGAGAAGTCCTTCGCGTCTCGACGACATAATGCGTTACTTAAATTAATTATAACAAAGTATCTACGACGTTAAACCCGTACATAAATATAATGTGTTATGATAAAATACGAAATCCTAGAATCTCGTTAATCATACGGAGCGAAATCTAAAGACTCGCGACGTTTCTTCGAAATATTAAACCTACACGTTTTATTTTTTTGGCGAATGTCATCGATGGGAAAAATCGTTTTTCTCTCATTTTCTTCTTCTCGGAAGAGTTTTCTCGGAATTTTCAGAATGTCATCTCGCGTAGACGTTTCTTCGGAAGAAGAAGAGTCTGAAAGCGTTTTCTTTCTTTTGTGCTCTGCGACATGATTGAAATGAAAATAATTTTGTTCGCAACGAGCTTAAAAATAGAGAAATTTCGTATGAATAGAAAATTGAGGTGCACGTTTAACGCTAGGTCGAGAAAACACTTTCACTGATGAAAATTACTGTTTCGTTTATTATGCGTGTGTGTTATATGTTCGTACTATTTTAGATCTTGTCTTGTAATTTTGTACAGTGAATTGCATTTAACATTTACGCACCTTAGGTTTGCTTGGGTCAAGTTTTAGGTTAGGTTTTTTAAAGTTATTTCTTAAGATAGGTTCAGTTGAAATTTGTATAGTATTTTTATCTTAAAAATCTGATACAATTGAAATTTAATATTTTTTCCTTGCAAAATTGAAAACGAACGCTGGATAAGAACTTCACTTGGTTATTTTTTCAACATTTGAAAAACGACCGAAACGTGAACGAAAATTTTATCCGGTCAATGATAAAACGCCATTAAAACTTTTCTTAGAATTTCGCTCGGACGTTTATAAAAATAGATCGTTCATAATTCGATATTATGATAAAATATAAAATTTCCACCCGACGCCCATTCGCCCTTATTCGATTTTCGCAAAAGGCCTTTCGGGTCCTTCTGAAAGCCTTAGTTGAAAAAATGTAATTGAAAAATTAGGTGAAGCTGATGAGAGATAATCGAGTTAAAAATTTCCCACGTCGCTAAAACGACTATTTTCGTCTTAGCGAATGAAATTGTACCGAGTCTAATTGCGTCGCGGTTAATGCGAAAAAATGTCGCGTATTTATAAAGTTGTGTCTACGGAAATAAGCAGTAAAATAATTTAAGCATAAGATAATTTATCTGTATATAAATATAATTAAAAAAAATATAGATTTGTGTCCATCATATCGACTCGACATTCGACTTAACCTGATAGTGTGACCCAAACGATCCGAACTAACCTAACTCGAAAAAAAAAATGTATGACCCATGTGTGGCGTCGGACACGAATACTAAAAATACTCTTGAAAAGCTTATTATTTTCGCTACATTTGATTCATAGAATACAAGCGGAGCTAGTTGATAGTTTTATTTTCAGTACCAGAAATACTTTTGCGGTATGAAACTCGATGACAGTGCGTTTCTGACAATGAAAGAACAGTTTGTTCGCGTGAATGTGGTTCGAATAAGCGGATTCGTACGTGAGTCGACTTTCGTTCTTGAAGTCTGAAAATAAAAAGCTCAGTTCGTTCGATTCGAACCCTTCGTGTTTAGTTTTCAGCTTATAAATAGACGTATCGATTCAACAACTCAATTATATCCGCAATAGTATCCTTGCTTTCGAATCTTTGCTAATTAAATCTTTCATTAAACGTCGATTCGATTGTAGCATTGAGGTGGATGTGTAATATAAGACCCTTTCACTCAACAGATTTGATCGATAGATATAAGTAATCTCATGATTTTTTTACTGTGTCGACACTCACTATAGATTTAGGATTTTCATGAAAATTCGATTTTAAATCATTCCATCTTCAGTTTAAGTATATTTACGGACGAACGAAACCTATGAATTCGAACTGATTTTTTTCACGAACTACATTGATTTCGAGGTTGAATATGATCATAGCAATATTTTAGGATCGTAATGTATTAATTATTATCAAATTTGAATGTGCCAAAGGTAGATTCCACTCGCTATAGAAAGCTGCGTATTGTCTTCTCTACAAAATGTCTCATTAGTACCGAAGCGTAAAAACAATTTACTGTGTAAAATACATACATGGCGAAATTTAATTTTCTACAAGATTGATGCATTCGGCGAATTTAATAAAGCTCGGTCGTTTCACCTCTAATTCCGTGTCAAATGTGCACAAAAACGTCGTAAAACTCACTCGGTTCAACGTCTCTCTGCATAAGGATTAATTTTGTAAAATTAACTCTTACATTGCGAGTGTGACCTTTTGGAAAAACTGCTGAATTATAGCTCTGTTTCCAGTATCACGCCATTTCAGACGAGATAGCGTCTGGACTCAAATGTCACGCTGCTGAAAAACAGACGAAAACATGAAAAAATTGGAAAAAAACAGACGCCACTGATAATTCTATGAAAAATATACCGATTTTAGTTTCTAAATTTTCATTTATTTAGTTTTTAAATTTCATGTAATACATATTCTAGCCTTTTACATTAGTGGTATTGATTCTGGACACTTCATTTTTTTTTTATAACAAATTCGAATTTTGATGATTTCACATAATAACAGGGCGTATTAAAGAAGTACCTAGTAATGTATGAATTTATTTTTTTGGTTATTTATACAAATTAGATGATATTATAAGGATATGATTTTTCTCTGACAAGAAAATAACTATATCGAAAATTTTGCTATGGAAATTGGTGCTTGTATCAGGATTGTACTTTAGTTCTCAGCTGGCGTAACATTGACCCAGTCAACGTTTAGTTTTTTCGTCACGAAGATGAAATTGTGACAAAAAGACGTAAAAATGATGCACAGATGACAGAACGGAGACGTTCGTTTTTCTCTCGAGTCGTTTAGGTTGTTTTGTCGTTTTTGTATTTTAAGTTTTTTTGACTCATTTTGCGTGAAACGAAGCGACAGATTCGTTTTTCAGCTGACGTGCCCGTTATTTTCGTTAACGGTATCAAAGGACCGTTCTCATTTCATAAATTCAATTCATGTTATAGATTTTAAAATTAGTTTTCATTCAACGAACTTTCGAATAAATTAGATTTTAAAACTTTCCGAGTTTTAAAAATAAGTCGTATTTTCTAAATACACTTCGATAGATAAAATTTCAGAAGAGAAATAAATTCTACACAGTTGATAGGTCGAGGCCACATCGGAGACAATTTGTCGTGCTGCAATCTTATCTTTAGTCAAAGGTCTCTTAGGGTGTATTCAATTGTGTAATAGTTTCACCTTGTGTGACGACAACTTTCTATAAATGTTTTAGTCAAAAGAAAATATATGATGTCTAGAAAAATATGAGATAGATTTCTAAAATGTGTCGTTTTTTTGCCTTTTGAAATTATCTGTGTTGAGGTATTTCTATTAACAGAGACTCAAATTCGGTCGTGTGCTCTATTCTCAATCGCGTGTCTAATTTTCTTTGCAAGACGTATGACGATCGTGTTTGAAAAATGACTTTTTTTTTACCATTCGTTGACATTGTTTAACTTATTATTATGATTTTTTTAAGCAATTTTCATAAAAAAACTAACATGTGGATCAAATTTTATGTATTTCGTTCGAAAATTGAAAGACGCCTATATAATTATTCGGTGATATTTTCCAGACGTAAACAGCAAAATTATCTAATTTTCGCGGCGTTTTTTTCTAATCTTGTTATGAAAATAATAAGTGAAATTTCCTTGAGACGTCTATTCATTTTTCTTCGGTCAGCGGAAAAGTGTATTTTTTTTCTATAATATTATTTCCGATACACAACCGAAGAAAACACTTCGACATAACGTCACGTACGTACAAACATAATATATCATGAAAACTTTGCGATGAATAGAACAATTTCCCAGAAAAATTCTTACGATTTTTTTCGCCCACTTGCTTCAAATACACGCGTCATTGATTTATTTTATTCGTTCCTTACAATTACAGTATATTTTAGATTTTTTTCCTGCAGCGAATTTTTTTATACGTATTCACTGTAATTTTTAGGTTTCGTATTGAAATTATAAATATACAATATTTTCCATAAAAACGAAAATAAATTCTTGACGCATTACATGTACTCATTCGGAATTCTCATGTAATTGTGTTGCAATCTTTTGAAGGTCGTAAAAAATATATATTTTCAGAAAGGTAATATTGTGAGTATCAAGAAAAACTATGTATCATTTGCACTAATAAATATAATTTTCAGTTGAATATATCAGAGAGCATGAAAACATTGTTTTAAACACAAAAAATCTATAAAGATTATACAAAAGAAACTCGACTAATATTACAAACATACAAAAATCGAAAGCAAATGCAATTTCATCGACCATAGAAACTTCGTCACATTTGACAATCGACAATATTGAACTGAAAAAAAAAATTGCACAAACACGATTAATCAAATCTGTCGAAAACCACATCGAATCGATTCGACCACAGTTTGAAAAAAAAAAATCATTTTCACGGTTCTTTTCGAAAGATGTTGGACCGAAAGAGAGCACGAGAGCCGCGCGAATGCAACTTTTTCGCAACTCTCTATTTATAATTCGTATCCCGGGTTCTCGACCTCGTTGTGTCTTTTCTGTTGCAGATTTCGACAAACGCCTGGCAATCTTCGGATTGCAATGTCGGTGGTTGACGCCGGTCTTAAAAAACCGGTGAACTACTTTTTTGTGTAGAGAATGGAGTGTTTATTCGAAGATCGTGGTGGTTTTTTTTCCGAATGAGTAGTTTTGGTGTTGGTATTCAGCAGTTTGTGATAAAAATTGGTGTTATTATTATTATTTATCGACTTGATTTATATCAAATCTAACTTCATACGAATTTGATCTCATGCGAATTAACTTAACTACGCTCAATCTAAAACTATCGATTTCAAATATCTTGTAATTCACAGTTGCATTGAGTGTAAATAGCTGATTATTCACAATTGCATCTAGTGTACATAGCCAATTATTTCCAATTGCTACAACTGCATATAATCACATCAAAAATTGTTCACGATTTCATCGAATAAATTGACTTTCCTATTGAATCAATATTAAATCAAATTATGCAATTTTCAATGTGTATCAAATAACAATATGTTAGATAAGGTTTCTATGAAACTTTTTCTCATTTTGGCACTCGAACGAATTTGGCTCTCGTTCTAAACCAAGACTATAAATAATTAACGATTTATAATTACCCTACCATATTTCAATGTTTACCCGATACTGTTAACGGAACATAGCACACACATTTATTTACGTAACGTAAAAGCACTTTCAATGCCAAATTGGCACACTTTTTAGCTCGATTGTTGTTCTCCTCGTGGCCTTCGAGATCTTGTCCTTTGATCTTGACCACTATCGGCCTAAATTTTAAAATATCTCTGTAAAAATTTATATCATCTTTTACAATATATCATTTTTTACGTTGCGTATAAATCACGGAGACTGTGTAGGATATTGATAAAGTTTTAATTTTCGGGCCGTTTTACGGGACACCGGTGAAATATGGGCCTTGGAAAGTTAAAGTTTATAGTGGAACTATAAAAAGTGACTTTTATTATTCGCCGAGAACTTTTCTCGTAGATTATTTGTATTAGATTTTTTTTACAAATGGTTTGCGGTTTACATCGGAGCGGAATAATGCAATGGGAATTTATGAAGGAAAATTAAATAACATAATAATCATTTGTTTTAGTTATGCGATTGTGAAGTTCAGCAATTAGTTGTGCCGCGATAATACGGCTTATGTAAATATATTAGAATAGTTTTGTCGCTTGTAATAAATACGTAAGCACACGTAACGAAATCCGAGTAAAAGTTTGTTATGCAGCATTCGAACGATAGAAAAGGTCATTATCATTTATCACACTTTCTTCTCGGTTTATGTACATATTTATTTTGACGACGTTCGCGTTTCGTATTCATTAATTCGATACGTTTTTTCCACTATATCCTACTCAAATAAAATCTAATCTTGTAAATATTTATATCGGAAACGTTCGAGATCAAAATAAATATTTTATATGGATTTTCTTTTTATCAAAATCCGATCTAATAAAATCGAAACGTATAGAGAAATCTACTGAAAACACATTGTACGAAGAATTCTATTCTATTCAATGCGCATACCATTAAACGTTGAACGGAAAGTTTCGACTTTTAAAAATGTGCATACGAAACTAACTCGAATTCCCATATATAGGTCACGAGATAAATTCGAGCCACACTGGAACACGAAATAAAACAAGAGAGAGCAGATTTTTCCATTATTATCTGTCTTGCCAAGAGAACGTTTGACCTCAGTAATGTCACTGTTTGTGGTACAACCAAAAAAAAAATCTCGTACATAATACAGCATCACGCAATTGCGACACCAGACCGAATTCCGACTTCAATTTCGTCGGGCAAGGTCGAGGTCTTCATCGTCTGAGAGAAGTTCGTGATGACTCCTAGACGAGCTGGTCGATTAATTGGTGTCGGTGTCAATGAGGTGAAGGCGGAACGGTGGGTTCCGGAGTCACTGCTTCTCAGGAATTCGTCCGTAATGTGTGTTTAAGGTCGTTTGATGTGTTTTATTGCGATGTCGTGCGAATCGTAGTGCTACGACTCCCCCTCTCGTTAAGTCGAGGTGAGTCGTGGTACTGTGATTCTTACTTTTGATGTGTTGATCGGTTGTGGGGTTTCAAGTCGTTTCTTGTCATATGAATGGTATTATGAACTTACTGTTGCTTAATTTCAGCGTATTAAAGGGCTGCAGGGTTGCAGCTCTCCTTATGTCGGAAAAATTGATATGATTATTGATTTTTCTTTTGGAAAATTTTCTATTGATGGATTTTTTGTGTACATTTTTGGAAATGTATCAGTGTTAAGAAAAATAATGATACCATTTGCTCTAATAATTATAGTTTTCAGTTAAATATTTTATGTCATTGCATTTTCGATGTATCGATGTAAATGGAAAACATACTTTTCTCGATACTCATACTATAATCTCTCTGTAAGGCACGATTTTCTGGATTTTCTAGGAAAAGATCTAAATTCAATTCGTAAGGAATCTGACTAAATCGGATTCGTGTGATTCTCGGAAAATCGTATGGATGGATATTTATTTATAACGGGGTGATCGGTTCGGAACAACTTCGGTTCATCTAAATAGCAAAAGTGCTTTAGGTAGTTCAGTCGTTGATTCTATTTCGAATGGCTTTCTCGTGTCAGTTTTTGAGTGTATTCCAAATACTCTGAATTGTTTTCAAAATGTTTGTCGAAAGTTAGAGATGAGAACTCACGAATTTCGTGACGCGCGGAGAGACGAATTGTGTGCTAACGTACGAAATGTATTTCCGTACCGAATCGATAATCAAAATCGACGTCCATCACAGTTCAATTACCATATTTTGTTATCGAAAACCAATAATAGAAACGCTAAACACGACCGGCGCATATTATTCAGATTGACGTAGCGAATCCGATTTTTTCCGGAATTTCCGCGACACCGGATCCGATCCGAAAATATAAGGACTGTTTATCTGCAGCACAAATAGGATCGTTATGTATAAAAATGTACATTTTTTCCATATTTTTTTCCAACAGACGGTCAACGCTCATGTTCTCTGTTTGCTCTCTCCGTAATCGATGTTGACACAACCTCTAACCACTGTGCTCCGAATGGGTACACATTGAAATCGGATAAAAATCCTATTTCCTATATCCGTTTCGTTTCTGTGTGTTTATGTGATGTACTCTAACTACGAACTGTCAACTAGTGTTTCTGTGTCACGGGTTTTTGGCAAATCGTATTTGGAGGACCTAATGTAAGTGTGATTGTGTTTTATCATTGTTGAGGTGGATTCATATTGAGGATGTTGAAAATACTTCCTAGCATCAATTTTGCATTTTCGTTTTAGTATTTGTTTTCAATTCAATCGACATAACACTATATGGGTCACGTTTACTTTAGGTTTTATGTGGAGAAAACTAATTAAGTATAATTTATCTTATGTGGTTTATCTTTTTAACCTTCCTTCTCTTTATTTTGCGTTCTTCTGGTTTTTATACTGGTGGCAAAGCTCCCCTATATGTGGGCTCATCAAGGACACCTTTAGGGCTTAGATGTAAGTAAAGGAAATGAAAATTATTCGAAACATTGAAAAACTTTACAAATTAATATATGATATGATTTAGTTCTGAATTATCAATCAATAATAATGAAGGATAGGGATACTTGATCCTTTGAAGGCTAAATAAAAGGGTGTATTTAATCTCTCAGAAGGATCGAGTCTTCTCATCTTCCTCTAATACAATTTTCGAATTAAAAAGTTAAATATGTATGAATGTAGCCTTTTAAATATAATCGATATTATACTAGTTTAGATGGGTTTGTATTCTGGTAATTTTATCTCGTTGAATGTGCGTCAAAGTTCCACTCGTAAATGTATTGTCAGTTCATTTGATATATTCGTACATTAATGTATTTTCATATCTCGTTTGTCGTTATGGCGAAAGCGATTTTCTAGCAATTTTCTCGAAAATGTCGCTTCGAGTGTGTGCAATTTCATTTTTTTCCAACCAACAGGGTGGAAATGTGCGGTTCGTCGTCGGGAAATGGTTTGTGGTTGTGGTTTATGGTGTTGGCTTCGCTTTTTGACGTGTGGACACGTAACACTGTTTATTTATTGAGCGGTGATTGTTTAATGTACCGAAAGGAGTGAATAATCTAGTGTCGTTGAGTTAAGTTGCTCTAGATTTATTCAATCCCATGTATAATACGGGATTCGATATTTTGACTGTTATAAAAATTTTGATTTCATTTTTGCATTCGTTCGAATTTCTCTCATCTGTTTTATTTGGCTTCTGCAGACGTACGTGACGTTGACAATTTTTTTTCAAAATAAAATTTGACATACGCTTTCGTTTTGAAATAAAAAATGAATTTACGATTCTCGTGCGAGGTTTAATCTACGTTTCGATAAATTTATATCATGCTCCGAAATTAAAAGTCTATATGTAAATTCGACGTCTAATCTCGGTTTGCACCTGTGAGCATCGTAAAATTTAGATATCACATTCTATATTTTCGACTCTTCCACTTCAATTAATTTAATTTTCATTTCACGTTTAAATCCAAATCAGACTATTTTCTCAGAAATATTACGAGAATCTGTCTGCATTCGAACCACTGATGTTGACAGTTGCCACTTCGAGATCAATTTTTCTCCGTTAAAGCGTTCAACGACAACTATTAATCTTTTGCTGCGAAGGCTATTGTCTATGAGAGCCGGTGTCTGAATATCGTCAAAATTAATAAACCGAAACGCCTGCGACGTATATTCACAAATTGTTGTCACAGCTCATATATAATATCTACATATATTGTACGTGCTATTAGTTCGAATCGCTTGAACGGTTAATTAGAGGAAGTTTCATAGTTTTATTTACAATGTCACGTCGTCGGGTGTCAGTCAGTTAACCTTCTGTTTCCCGGTGATTCATGAACGACATAAAATAACTATGTTTTCTTATAGCGAATCGCTTTTGTTCGTCGCTTCTAATTCCCTTCTAGAAAATCTTATTCTAAAGAATAGAATAGATTCACGCTTTTTCGAATACGTTTATCCAAAAGTGAGTCATATATGAAAAATAAGGTGGGATCAAGTCTCCCAGACGGATCAATTCTCTCCACCCTCCCATATACAATCATATTTTATATACGCAGATAAAAATGATCATACGATACGTAGAGTATGTTATCGTTTGCATAAGAATAATCACCTATGCAATTTCAAATAACAATTAGACACTCAAGCCAAACGATCAATCTAAATCGAGGACGCAATAGCGTATCCACATTATAATATTATCGTCTACGTATCAATTAAGTACTAAATCAAATACGACTAAACTCACACACACCTCAAATCGAAGCGTTTTGATATCTTCAGAGTTAACCCACACGTATTTTGTTCCGAATCGGCGCGTTGCGGATCTAAATAATCAAACGTGGATCAGCGCCAATTTCTGACATGTACATATAAACTTGGCAAAGTCCCTGAAGACCCTCGGGATCCGTATTGGACGAGAGGATATAGCATAATCTCATTTGATATTTGATCGAACGTTAGACGTCATTGCGGTCCAAGTGACTCCGACTAATGCTGGGATGAGACAGATTGACACGACTATCTCATTACAGACTAAGATTTAATATAATAATAGGCTGATTCCATGTGTGTGTCCGGTGTGACGCTGTATTGTCGCGGGAACTCATTTAGATGATTGATTCGTATAAATGTCTGACGTTTGAGTTGTGACGTTCTATGCTGATTCAGTGCTTGATTGCTATCGTTAAAATAAATATATTTGCAGATTTTATTATATGTAGTAGGGATTCATTCTAGATAGAGGAACACGTTAGGGGATGAGTTTTTATGTCTCTCTTTACAATTATAAATCTGTTTAATCTGCTGAATTACGAGTTCATTATTAGTACATAATATTTTCTAAGTAAGTTGAATGATCTCTCTCAAAACCGTATAAGGATACTCTTACATGTATGATTCATAAGATCTTTGTTATATCAGATATGGTAATGATGATTCGTCTGAATTCATTTCGCACGTGAAAGTTGCTCGCACTTAATTATTTCACACGTCTAGTAGTGTCTCGTTGCAAAAAAAAATCAACATCTTCACCAGCAGTTGCTCGCACTCAAATATCGGTTTACGTGTCGGTTCACTAACATAAATGTTTTTCATATATTTCTCCTTCATATCTCTCGGCTAACATATGCTTCGTAGATATAAAAAAAGGCACAGTAAATAAATACATTTTTTTCCAATTCAGTTTACGTGCGAGCGAAGGAATTCCTCTGTAAAAACCTACGCATACGAAAAGGGCTCACGTCTCTTCTCCCATAATGAGGTTGATTCAATAAAGCGGTCGATCTTTTTTCATACGAAAGGAAGAGATTGGACAAAGGAAGTCTTAAATTGGCATTCGTTCATAAGAATGGGGACGCGTAAAGGGCGGCATGCGATCATACGAAACGATCCAATCCACCGATTATGTACACGTCCCTTTGAACTTAGGAAATTCCAACCATAATATTAGTCTTTGAATATATATGTATATTGTGTATTGTTATAGCGGAATAGTTACGCCAGACCCGAAGACGTTATATTGTATGTGAACGGATAAGCTCGTCGAGTTATACAAGAATGTCTTTCTTTATCATTACGGCGACATTGTTTGAACGACACTCGTCGGATATGTAAAAACTACTAGACTTCGGTTTCAATATGTAGTTATCCCTCTTGTGGCACGATTCTAGATATATGTATTAGGTTACTTGATAGAAAATGTTTTTGCTACTGTGGCTAGATAATCGAGTGCCTCAAAAATTCTTATGCATAGCTGTAGAACGAAGATGATGAAGAATTTTTTCATAGTATATATTTTTATTCAATTCATAAAAGATCAATACACATTTCTTCAGCAGTAGAATGCGCTTTTGCCAAAAATACTCCCTTGTACTCTTATTGTGCAAATAAAATAATCCTAATCTTGAAATTTGTACTTCTACAGCACTGATCCTATGCTGTATCTTCTATATTTGCGAACTGTACAAAGATAAATTCCGCATTTCCCCAGACGTTTTTAATCGGAAAATACTAAAAACAACGGAATCGGAAGTCTATAAAATCGACATTTTCGTATTGGTTGTTATTTTTTCGTTTTGGCCAAAACGGCTCCTTTGTTCCGTTGCGGATTCGCAACGTTCCGAGACGGCGCCAGTTCATCGGAGAAAGCATCGGTTCGAATCCGTAGAAAGTCATCTCTCTTTCGCCAGGTCGACTTTCCGTAACTAGAACTCAGCCTAAGTGCATACGATACGACGATTTAATAATAATGCACATGTCGTATGCTTTGCGAAGCCAGCTACACTACTTTTTCTGCCTACAGCTGCACTATCGTTTCGATCTTAGATCTGGAGCAAACTTCTATTCGAGATGTTTTGATTCAAATCTGTTTCGTTCTCTTATTCTTGTTTATTCTAATTGTAGATCTGAATGCTTTAGATCCTTGATTAATGTGGCTTGAAAATCCATGAAATGTTTTTAAATGAGTGAATTTTGAACCTGCATACTTCAGAATTTTCACAAGGACTTTTCTTTAAGTGAGGTGAATTGGAATATAACTTAATCCACTTTCACACTGTTCAGTCCATTTCCCTACTCTATTTATCACAATATATCTTATAAATATTCATCTGCAAAATATCATTCAATCGACATTCGAAAATTGATATTCTTCTTATACGAAGAGACTATTTCCGATGAAAAGTTTAGAATACGGATTGATATCGAACATCTTGTAATAACCCAAACTCGCTCTCCTGCATCAGAACACGAGAACTGGCGAACGATGATAAAACGCTACAATTATGCATCGTCAATTCAACTGTACTTGATTAGTGCAAATCGTCGTTTTTTCCATCGATTCGCTCTTAATTCTACCAGCATCGTTTTTTTGCCTTTGGATTTCTCCGTCTCGGTGTCTCCGAGAGCCTCTTTTTATCTGAAGTGTGTTTTCATTAAGAGAGTAGAGATGGCCGCGCGGCGACAACATCAAATTAAGAAGTTCTTTGACCAGACTCTTATTACTCGCCTAATTGGCCTAATGGAATGGCCATGTGAAACAGAAAGCTCGTATCTTGCGTTTGAACGAGGAAAAATCATCGAATGAACGGACGTGACTGTAACGTGTAGTGCGAGTAATGAGTCCGTTGAAAATATCAACGATTGCTTGGTTAGACTCATATACTATTTTATTCTTGTACAATCAATATTATAAATACGCTAAAGTTAGAAATTTCGATCGCGCACTAACCGATTCGGCTTTTCTCCTACTCGAGCATCGGTGTACATTTTCCCATATAAGACGTAAAATCCGGGGTTCGACTTCTGTCTGAGTCGTATATTTTTATTACATTTTCATGTGTATTTATATTGTTGAATTTACGGGCTCCATTTAAAAAATTAATCTGCGTTTTTTAAAACATGTTAAATTATTTGTATTCGCCCGGAAACTCAATTCGTAAATGTAGGAATGAGTGTACTAAGCGGAAAAAACGTCGACTACTGTTTTTCCATATTGAAACGTTTAGGAAGCTAAATCGAAAATGTAACGACTTATCGTTGCGCTAATCACGTTCTAAAAACGTTTTGCTCTATTTTCATAGATTGATCGTTGACGAATTTTTTTCAAACTTATTCAGCAAAGCCTTGAATAACGCTGACAATGCATTGCACGTTCGTTATATTTGCATGTTTTTTATCATTATGATTCTCACGTTGAACTTCCTGTACGTTCGTTCATTGTTTTCGCATGAGTTATGTATTTTTTTTAAATTAATAATATACACTGATTCACGTATGACTTTTTCAATATCAAAGAAGCAAATTTGTTTTAATCGTATGAGAGTCTTCTTTGTTACGTTCCGAACCGACATTGAATGTTTTTGACATAAAAAGCGTACCTTATTCCAAATAAATGCTTAAAAATGAATCCGGATCTTTTTAACGTTTCGTGTGAAGAAAACGTTCAGTTCTAAAGCCTGTACCATTATGCGCTATCTCATAGCTTGCACGCTGCGGGATTAAACGCTTTATTTTTATAAGGTTTTTTCGCGTTATTTTCTCGCAACAAACAACACATACGTACAGACATATTATAGATTGGACACGTTTCTACTTCGTCTGAACCTAGAACCCGGAATGAAAAAACTAGTCTATCTATACAACAACTGCGTACACACGTTCCTGCAATGTGTCTAGAGCGTAGTATCTCCACAATATTTTTCACGGACGTGGGAAAACGACGCTACTTGTGGGAAAAATCGGAAAATAATATTATCGGAGTTGTGAGATATTTCTATTCTGCCGTTTATCATCGTCGATTTTGCACATATTTATTATTATAGCGCCGTATTAATAAACGATCTTCGGTTGGAAGTGTGTTTTTCACACATACAATGTTTAGATCTTACGAATGATTGTTTTCAATTCGATTTTGAAATTCACTTATTTAACAACTCGAAAATTCATAAGTCAGAAACAGGCATTAAATGATTATCGTTTCGGTACGAAAATGAAAAATTTTAATGAGTAATTTTAAGTATTTTTTCTTTGAATCGTTCATTGTATCAATTCGAAAGTTCGTGCTTCTATTTTCGTATTCTTATCTATACGATATTGACTTTGATCTTTAACGATAAAAAGTTCTTATTCTAGAAAATTTTATCAGCAATCCATCATAAAAAAATCTTACTCTCGCTCATTCTAGTAATTTCGAATAAACGATACTTTAATCGAATATAACTTCTAATAAAAAATGATTAAACCACATTGCAGTACGAAGTTGAAAAAACTTCCAAGTGTACCACGAATAAATTCAACTCGAGAATCTTAAAAGGTGCCCTTTGTCCTTATTTACGCCTCGGACTATGACCGTTGCATTTAAATGAACTCATTTGGGTATTTTTCGCGTTAATTCCCAAAGTTATATCCTACGTAGCTCTAGATATAAAATATACGCGCCGAGTTAATAGGCGAGAGCGCTTCGTTTCTGTGTCACCCCGTGGAAAATTTCATCGATGGGAATTTTCCGACACGTAAGGGTGAATTGGTTTATGGTTTTTTCGTTTTGCCTTCGTGGATTATGTGCGAATAGCTCGGCGTCGCCAGAAACGCTGAAATCCAATTATTTTCATTAATGTGCTTGTGCGCCTTCTCTAATTTTCCTCTTTAGCAGCGTCTTTGTAGTGAAAATAATCTGCAAGTACTGGAGAGGAGTTTCGCAAACTTTTCCTTCGGGAGAATGTAATGTCGCGTTTAGATTATGCCTATTTTATAACACACAATATTCACATTCGATGCGCATTCTATTAGTATTGTCCAAATGAGCGATACGAGGGGCAAAAATGGCACTTAGTCAAATTCTCAAAATAAGGGTCGATCTTTCCACTGCCGAGCGGAACGGAACAGAAAGAGGGTGATAGCCATATAGGCGTCCTCTTCTTTCGTATAGCTATGTCCTTAGTTCATTCCATTCCGCTCAGCAGTGGACACCTCCCATTAGAGTTCCGTTCGACTCAGTTTTGTGAATTGCGTACTTATAGGGCAATACTGGAATTGAAATACGTCGCCGTTCGTCGTCCGCATAAATACGTAAATAAATCGATATTTCAGTATGAAAATAACATGTCAATTTCGTCGATACGGATAGTGCGTTCTTCGCTAATGAATGGTCTCCAATCATCCTTTTCATGCGCCATAATAAATTTATTACCAGAACCACTTTGCTCCCGATGACGCAAATGTCACACGAAATAAACAGGTGGCTCGAATTTTCCGAACGAGCGTGTCACGAAATTCCATCGAACGCTATTCATATCTCGAAAAACTAAGTCTAATGTCTATTTTTTTCTTTTGTTTCAGGTAAATCATCGTTGAGATTGATCGTTTTATAAGAAGAGACTTCTTGTTCTAGCGTCTGTCGTTGTAAGAGGAGCGACGGTGATTGTTGTGGAAAATCTGATACAACATCCCTATTATAATTTTGATTGAGTGTATTTGTACTTTGTACGGATTTTTCTACGAAATTTTTTTACACCGCCTAGACAGTTTATACACCACCGATATAGTTTATATATTGGCTAGTTATACGAGTTTCATTAGATATGGCGAATTACTTTGCCGTTGTCCAATAAAATATAATTTACGTTGACTTCCGTTTTCAGTGTAACGTAAGTTGATTTAACAGTTAGCTATATATTGATCGAATTTTTATTATCGTTTTTCCTATAATTCATTCGTCTAAAAACGAAAAAATCAAGCGCACATTCGAAAAAAAAATTACTTTGAAGTATTTATGGGTTCCTAGTTTATATTTACGTAGTACGTTCCCTATCTCCGTGCTACAGGGAGGTCGACTGTATACTTTTACTTTTCTAGATAGAATATATATTTAGGGAAGGTTTATTTTATCTGTGGACGTATTCGATCCTCTTTTACACTTTTTAAAACGATCCACATTTCGTAAACGTAAAACATTCCCTTGAGTCATATCACATCGATTAGTATCGGTTCGATTCGAATCCACTTCCTTACCTTATCGTCAATACGATCGATAAACTCAAAATCTACACACAGCCAATCAATCCGGTTAAAATTAACTTCAATCTGCTTAATTTCTTCACTCTTCCCTGTCTCATCGAAAAGCGAACCGATCGATTCTCTCACACCTCGATTTCATGCAAAGTGCTTTACGTGGGGCTTTCGAGCGACCCTTCGGCTTCTGCACCACACAACGACAACATCCTCGCATTGTGTGCACACAAATATAGATCTTCACCGGGTGACCCTTTTCAAAGTGATCGGATCAACGTCTCTTTCGTTATTGTCGTTATAACGACCCCGAGATCATACGCGACCTGATAAATATAAAAAGGTAACGTTTGTCTACATCGAATTTGAGTTACGGTGGGATTTGGCTTGGCGAGCGTGAAATTCGTTTCCGAACTTCACTCGTAATGCGAAACACTCGTAAAGTAAAACATTTCATTGATAATGGTGAATGATCCTGTATACGATATCATGATAGAGTGGAATATGTCTTATCGAGTATCTCACATTGCGAGTTATTCGCATAACGAGCAATGTTTCAAGTAATTGAAGATATTTTGACGTCTTGGCTTTTCTTTGTTCAATAATATTGTTTCGCTTAACGAGTATTTCGCATTGCGAGTGAGATTTGGAACGAATTATGTGAGGTTTCATTGTTTTTCCTCTCTCAAAAAAGTCATTATTTCATATTTTATATCGCTCGTTATATGAATTACTTCTTTATGCGAAGTTTCACCATTTCTCGATATGCTAAAAATAGCTCATTTATTTTGCTCGTTATGTAAATTACTCGTTAAGCGAGGTGCTCGTTATGCGAGATTCTACTGTATTATTTTTTTTATACACGAATATAACTTTTCCTCAACAGGTAGTGGCTCGATTCTTTTCCTTTTTCGGAGGATTCGTTTTATTTTTAATCCTCGTATTCGGTACGTGTTCGCTTTCGTATAAAACGCAAACGTGCCGGCCATTCGAAATTTCGATTTCGGTTTCAAAAGTATGCGCTTTTTTCGTATGTGTTTTGTATCTGTATGTATTGTGTTGTGATGTAGTACAAAAGGAAAGGTGTGTTGATCTTCGTTAATGTCTTCAAGGAGCGTTGAACGCGAGCCTTTTACCGTCAATCTCCCTAATGGATCTTTGTTGTATTGAAATATACGTATGCGAACAGCTAAGGGGTTTTTTAAGGTTTCATAGATTTTTCACACGAAATTTTGTAATATATTCGCAATTGCATCATAAAATCTAACACGTTTAAATCTGAATCGATTACCAATGTCGGTGTTGTTTATACAATTTCACATTTATTCAATCAACGAGACATTCAATAGTGACTCGACATTTTCCAGTTTTCTTAATTGCCTAATTAGAAAATTTCATCGATTCGACGTTTAGTTTCTATTTTTCCTCGACACGTTTTTATTTTCGTTTTATCGAACAAACAAACAAACACCCATTTCCATTTCTCCCATGCGAAAATTCGACTCAACAAGTGTCCACAATTAAATTGTGCCGAAAAAGGAAATGGCGCATACCTAAAATAGCCGCGGAATATTTCGCGAGATCCAATTTTCTTCCGTAATAAATGCACGCAATCAACGCGAAACAGCTATTTTAACACACATCCATATTTATGTCCGTTTTTTCATTTTGATTAAACGCGCGTTTATTCGCCAAGCTTCAACGTTTATTTTTTCGTTTTTCATTTCCCGCCAAATTGGCTTGAAATTGTCGCTTAAAGTCGCTTAGTTTACGTTCCGGTTTAATCTTGAAATATTTGGACGATTTTTTTTTCACAAGTTTATCTTTAAGTCTCTATCGATTTCTTTGTTTGGTTTTATGTAGTTTGGAATTTGGAATTCCTCGTATGCCCTAGTGATGTAAAGTAGTGAGTCACTGAGGAATTCTGTCGTTTCCTAGTGTGCTTCGGTCGTGTTTTGCATTTTGCGTATATTTCATTTGAGTTATACGATATTATGATAGTGGTCTTGTTTCAAAAAGGGATTACTCTGACGGAGTTTCAACTAAAATTCATTTTCAGCGGTGCATAGTTTGCTCATAATATCATATCACACGCTCGTTAATTCCATCAAAGAAACGTGCTAAAATTAAAATAGTTCTCCTTTGTGTACATAGCATGAATTTACATATATGAAACGTGCGACATTTATTTTATAACACGATTATTGATATATTGTTATGTTCCGGGGGTAAGTTGTTCCGTCATTTACTTATTCATTCGTCATTCGTAACCTATTTTCGTTCTATAGAAAGACAACCTGTAATTCATACAATTCGAATTGAATCCAAAATCATATTAAGGGATCCACAATTACGCAGCTTATAAAGAGCGTTAAACTTACGATTTTATACAAAGCCAACGAACCTCGCACATAAAATTAATCCGATCGCTACATTGTTTTGAGCATTTTAAGTGCTTCGATAATAATCAAATTAAAAGAATCCACATGCACTAGCATCCAACAATTATTTATGCATCATTCTAATTCTATTAGCGAGCCAAAGCGTATGACTTAAACGATCGTTGAAACATTAATGAGGTGAGGCTTGAAATATGGCCTCGTCGATGAGTGTATGTGCTCCAATGTGATTCTTATTTGCGTTTTAAACTAGAAACGTACAGTGGAAGGGCGATAAATATGGACCACAGAATACTATGAAATTGATTTGATACATAAATCAATCACTAATGTATAATAGTGATCGATTTTATAAAAAAATATCAGTTGGTTTAAAGTTCACGGTGGTCCATATTGAAGCACTGGACCATATTTGTTGCCTTTCCTCTCAATATATCAATTGCGTTGTGGATATTGTTTGTCTCTGGAGTTGGTTGCTATTTGATATGCGATACGAATATTTATCTGTCGGTGTGTTTTCTTAAGATCCGTTCAATATTTGGTGTATGATTAGATTGAAATGAATGCAGTTTTTCATGGTGTATATTTGCTTTTTGAATGATATGAGTTTTATATTTGCACAACGGTGTACGTAGATTTGATTTTTTATATTTTTTCACATGAAAAATTATGCTTTGTATTTAACTTTTGTTTTGAAAAATGTAAATGTCAGTGATTCTCTGCAGAATACGTAACACAATTCATTGTCTTTGAGGGAAAAGGGTGTTTTTTCCGCGAGGACAATTTCAGAAGAATTTTCGTCTTTGAGCTTCGCAATTAAAAGTCACGCTTTGATTGTGTCGATTTTTTTTCTATCTCGGAAATTGGGAACTTTTCGTAACAAAGAAAGCGAAAATCTTAACCATGAAGAAAAAACTCATTATTCTTCAGAAATCTTTTGCGAATCGAAGTCTTTATAATCGAAATCGCTGAATTTGCACATAGAATATTATTTTCGTCGAAGTAACATTCATAATTTATTATTATGAAGAAATATTAAGATTTATGTATTGACAAACTATAAATATTAATATAATACATATAATCGATATAAGATATAATAGTCACTTTCTGTATATCTGTTTATTTGGTGTCATGCTATAAAAGTGAAGACTCATATAGCTAATTATTTTATACAATTATCTGATATAATTCTGTACATATGACGTTATAATACTGACTAGCATTTGACAACTATTTCCATAACACTATCTTAAAGAAATAAATATACTTGCTAGTAGTATTATAACAGTACCAACAGTGAATATTACGTAAAATCTATAATTTAATTCTAACCAGGCGCCCGTTAATATTCACTGACTTTACTACACGTGTTCTAAAACGAATCCGATGCAATTTGGCTAAATGAAAATTTCGCACATAGTTTCCGAAAACACGACCGTTAACGATCTGGCACATTTCCTAACGCTTAACCGCTATGAAATTTTCGCTCGTAATTAAAATCGAATCAAATCGGAAAAACGTGCATCGGAAGCGAACACGTGTCAAGGGCTTCGTGATTCGAAAGAAAGAAAGAAAGAAAGATCCTTAGACCGAAACGTTCGTTCTTATAATTACTTTTTATACTCATTTATAATAACCGGGAAAAATCAGCCTCTAAATAATGCGAGGCTCTTTTGTATATCGAGTTCTGTTTGGGAAAATCGGCTATAAAGTCATTATTTTCTAATGAAATTATATTTTCATATGAAAGAGTTTTTAAACTTGTATAATTGGAGAAATTGTTTGGACATTAGTCGTAACAGGATATCAATTTTTCGATAGGTGCCATTGATTAAGTTATTACTGAAAAATGGCAGGTATGGGTGACTTAATGTTATCAATAATATTGTAAAAAAACTGAATAGAAAATTTATAAACACAAACAGTTAGTTCAAAATGAGAATGTTATGCGTGAAATTTTCATAAATTTCAATTATTGATTTGAAAATTTTGACGTAGAAAGCAGTGTTTAGATGAGTTGTCTTCACTGACGGCAACTTCCTTGACGAGTTGATTTTTTTCTAGGACTTATATTCGAACAATTTTTCCAACTATGTAAAAAAACATTTAAAAAGTATATTTTTTCCAAAATAGAACCTAACTAAAGAATAAACCACGCAATTTCATATCACTGCGTAATTGCGCAGTTCTCGACGTTGCGACCGCAAAAGGGCCGTCGAGATGGACGTCGCGAGTTTTGCGGTTTTCGTCGTTATGCGAGTTTCGTTTGCTTTTTCTTTTCTTCTTTGTCCCCTTCTAATGTTCATTTCGGTTTCTTTTTTTGTGATTCATATTCGGAAAAAAGTCCTGAGAGCCTTGACCCACTCTTTCGTTTGAGCGTAAACTCGATGTCGACGAGTGCGTGTGTTTGTTGTGCTTGGCTCTTTGTCTGGAGCAAATAACGTGATGAATGAATTCTTCACGAACGGTTCAGTTCTCTTTGTGCTTAAAGGACGTATTTCTAGTGACATTTCGATGCCTTCTTATATACAATTTTTCATTTGATTGTGAATTTGTGATCAGCATTTGAAAAAATGTGATTTGAAGACTTAGCCCGGGCAAATAGAGAAAATATTTCAGTATAGATCATATTTTTTTTTATATTCTTTTTGAAATCAAATGATTGAATATATTCAGAGACGAAAATTACATTCAACTCTAACGATTAAAATTTGGCACTTACACTTCTTGTTTTCTATGATCCTCATTTACAATTCATATAAGGAATTTGGAGCAAATGCCATTTCTAACTATTTTGATTCAGATCTGCACAGAACCTCGAGTGATTCGATATGATTCATATCTTCGAGCACAATGCAATTGCTCCGGATTCCTGATTTATATAAAAAAAATAACAAAATTTTATTAAATTGCGACTTAAGTTAAAATCTAATTCAAAACCATTATGTATTCAGTGTGTCGATCGTGATTCATTATCAACTGCTTTAAAAAACCAGTTCCCTTCCGCTCAGCGCGAAAATTGCTGCACAAATAAGGCTCATTCGAGACAAACTCGAAACGTTACGAAAGACTCAATTCGACCCTTTCATACGTAATAAGTAAGCTTAGTTTTATTATTAGACACTCGAATGTGAGAACGTAATTACATCTGAGGTGTACCCACTGGGAATCGATGGAATTGTGTGCGAACTCGAGCTCTATTCGGAACTATGAGATGTAATCGTTAATTGGCTCGCCTTCTCGGAATTTTGATGTTTCATTCCTCTCGATTGGATCTAAATAGAAATTCTGAAACGTCTAGATCTTTAAAGGATCTAAGGTCGAACTCGTATCGAATTCTGTGGCGCGAATCGTTAACATACTTACGTCTATTCAAATTAAGGTATCGTGTGTGCGTCGTTGAATTATTCGAAGATAAATAAATCGTATGATTCATTTCAATAAACTAGGGCTTATAATAGACCAATTTTATAAAACTGTTTGTTTAATTGAATAGTTTTGACTTCGGTTTCAACCGATTATCGAATTTCAATTGTCAACACTTACAGTTGGTTTCAACCAGGCGTTGAATTTTTGCTAACAGATCAGATTGCTGGAATAAATTTATTTTTGATTAAAATTTTGAAATTCAAGTGAATGAAAATTCAGTAACTTAAAATCTAATTAGATACAAAAATTTTCGAACATCACAAGAATTGAAGTATAATATTTACGCATTTTCCAAATATTATGATTAATTCGTTACATTTTATGTTTGTATTCAATTTGTTAGTACATTCGCCAATAATTGTAAATATTTATCTAATTTTCTAATTCAATCAACACACAATTTCTAGCAAAGTCGGTTTTTCTAAAGAACAACCGGTTATCGAATTCAAAAAATTCTACCAAAAACCGACTTTTCACATTCTATTTTTCAAAACTGATAGAGTTAAATAAACTCTGATAAAATAATCATTGATTATGATCTAGAAAATTATCAACGACAACGCAATAGGTTCATTCACTGCATAATTATGCGACACGCGATTCATTGAGAACGATCGATGATTAATTAATCGTCGCTCACAATCATAAGAAAAAAGTGCACATTTATCATTAAAATATATATACAATATAATAATGTTTAATTGCGGTAATGATCGTTCCGTGTTTGTTTTATGTACGTGTCGATCACCTCATAGTAATTGGCGTTTCGATTTGCATTCGTTGAACTCGCGACCCACGTGCGTTCTAGATTTTTTTTTTTACTGAAATTTTGATCGATTTCTATTTTTCGGTTTTTAGTGGTTTCAAGTCGAAATGTGCGGTTTGGGTTTAAGATCTGAAAAATTGGTCTTTCTTTTATACTCTGGTTTAATTTATATGTATACTCTGTTTGGTTGATTTTCGTTGATGTTATCTTGTGCTAGTTTTCGATGATTTTCATTTTAAGTTTATACATCCTTTTGAAAACATATTAATTTAAGAAATTTTATTATGCATTTTTGAATTGCTTTTCTAATTTTTTTTTTATCAAAATAAAATTCTTCGATATTATAAAATTATTAATTTACTTGGAAACATAAAAATATATTAAAATTTTATTGAGGAAAAAATAATTAAGCTATCTACATTATTATCAAAAAATGTATTGACAATGAGATAGATACGATATCTTCAAATTTAATTAACGACACCTCACATTTTTTCAAATCATTCAGTCGACTCTCAATTATTACGCGAGATTTGATTTCGTCACAAATAAAATAACTCATCATTTCATACGCAATCAAAACAAAGTCCCATTTTCGAGATCATCAAACCGTCAATTTGGCACGCGAACGTTTTTTTCTTCAGCTGAATAATCTGTTTTCCATACTCTTTTTGTTTTCGAAGCATCGAAATACCGAGAGTGCGAAAGAGGAACACTTCGTAAACATCGCAGATGCGCAAAACGGAACGTTGTTTTTCTCGAATTATTCATTTATGTTTTCCCGCCTTTTTTCTCCTTCTCAGCTGTCCGTTTATATTATCTGTTACGTGCTTCGTATTCAATTTGTCTGTCGGGGTGTTAACGTTTTATCGTTCGAGTTTAACGTTTACGTGGCCCTTAACCGTTTGATGGGACCTACGTAAATAATATTCGTCGGTTTATCGGTTAAAGTTAACCCTTTCGGTTTATTTTCGTTTGTTTGATGGGTTTCGTGTGTAGTTTCTGTGTAAAAATTGTGTTTTTGTGATGTTTGACTGCAGTTTATGCCCTTACGGGTTTATCAACTCATTTAATACTGACGTATGCTAGGTTAGAATGAAATTATAGATTTTCTATATGATTATTAGTCTTGTTACAGTTCTATTCTTAGGTATGAACGATAGTTTAATGGTCATAGTTATCGAACATTGTGTCAGTATGAAATGCCACAACTCAAACGTCAAATATAGTAACTAAATAAAGAATATGTGTTTCATTAAGATCACTGAATCTTTGCGATGAAATTAAATAAGTTGTATAAGTTATTAAGTCACAATCGTTTTTTTTTAATTGGAAATCCCTTTATCAGATTTTTCTATGATTTAATTATCTATCAGTACTTTAGCATTACAAAGGACTGATACAAAAAGGGAGGCCATTAAATATATGAATTGATATTGAAAACAATATTATTTTCAACCCATGGATATTTGAGATGAACACACTCACGAAATAAATAAAAAAATCTCATGTTACACGAAAAGACCTCGTATTATTTCAGATGTAACACAAGGTTATCTCTAGGAATATTAATCTTAAGCATTGACCGATTTCGAAAACTTCCAGAAGGCTTTCTCCTTAACAATAAGTAGTCCATCTCGTAATTTATTTTTGTGTCCACATATACGATTTATTCATGTCACCCCATTTATAATACAACTAACCAAGCCAACTCCTACGATTTACATTACATTACTCATGGAAATTTTCATCACTCCATTACGGTTTCGTATATCATGTTATAGAAACAAATGCGCAGTAGCTCCTTTATACATAGAACAACACACGAAATGACGCAGTGCAACATATTTAAAACAATATCGATTCGATCAGAAATTTATTAATCGATGAAAATAAACGATCGTTCAAAGATTCTATTTTGGCAAACTCTCCCAATTTTCGCTTCGGGCCATTTGCGAATTTTAAAGCCATATCGAATTAACCCTCTCTCAAAATTAAGGGGGGTTTTATTTTAATCAACTGTTTACGCTTCGTGTAAATCACTTTGCCGATTTTACGTTTGAACCTGGAATTATAACGTTCGCAATTCAAATATTTACGACGCGAAGCTTTTCGATGCTGATTTATGTATTTTCCAAATTTACGTTTTGGCGAATTCGATTCGATCGATTTTCGTTAGTGTGATTTTGGCGTTTTATTCGTTCGAATGTCAAAATTGATGAGAGTGTAGAATTTGATTAATCTTGTTTGATGTATCGTTGTTTTATATCGATAATATATGTGAAGGAAGCTTGAGTCGAGTGGTATAAGTGTACTAGAAAATTTTTTGAGAGTCATATTCATGGTTGAAGTATACTTATTATAAATTTTCTAGTGTTTTTCAGTATATTTATCTAAAATCATTAAAAATAAATTGAAAAGATGTTAAGTAATCCGATGAAATGATTTCGATTTAAAGACTAATATCCAATGCTTTTTAGAGTCCTCATGTGTTGTCTTATATTGAATCTTTTTTAAATTATATTTTTATATGAATATTTTGCTAAATATTCTTCATGTTTATGCTAGGTGTGTATTTTGATGATTTTTATTATCCGAAGTGTTCGTATAAATTTAGAGATACGTTATTGGATCGCGTGATAACATCAGATTTGTGAGCTTTTTTTTACATTCTAAATTCATTTTACCACGAACAGAATGACGTGATTGCAATATATCCCAGATTTGATTATGTGCAAAACAGACTTTGCTCATGCAACGCTAGTTCATACAAAATATTTCCAACAAGATCAAAATTCATCAAAACAAAAATTTTCCTAATGATCGACTCGACCTTTTATAAAATTAACAAAAGCAAACCCCTAAATTTCAATCTCTAGTCACTTAAATAGAGTCTAATGTATTCACATGTTAACATTTTTTATAGAATATAAACGAATAACCGATAAAAATTCAATAGTGGAACAAAGTCAACACTTGAATTGAGTAACTAAAGATTTAAAAGTTCGAACCTAAGTTTAACGTTAAAGAATAGAACTTCCATACAAATCGGCCGATTAACGATCGGATTTAACGCGAGTTTTACAACAGTCGATATAAATCCTTAACAAACGACGTTTCCGTTTTAACCGACGAGTTAAACTGTCGCTATAATTGTTCGGTTTAATAAAGTTCATTGTGGATATTGTGGATAGTTGCGCATCGGGGTAATTGGGTATTCATAATCGGTTTTGTGGACAAATTTAGGTGCACGTTTATTACGAAATCTGCGCTGCTGCTACGTATTTTGGTTTCAGCGATTTATTTATAGTCGATAATTTTCATTGTGTCTTTTATCGCAATCGCGTTTTTAATATAAACATTTACTTTTGTGGAATCTGTGTTTTCTTTGTGATAAATTTTATACGAGTTCTTGATAGTTTGTTATTATGTACATTAGTGGATTTAATTGTGGACATTTTTGATTGATTTAATAAATTTTCATATTAACTTTTTGTAAAATTTTTACCTAAAGAAAAAATTGGTAGGTTTAGAATATTGCACTTTAGTAATATTGCACATTAGAAATGTGACTTCAATCAATTTCACAAATGTGTATGTAGAATGTAAACGTTTAACTATTTGTTAAAGCTAACTGTTTATTTAATTTAAATTGAAATTTGACTGATGAAAATCACCAGTTTTGAAATGAACGTGTTTAATATCAATTTAACGAATATTTAGTTCATTCGAGTATTGATTCAAGTGTGCTTTGAACTGAAAAATATTTACAAACGCTCTTTAATCTTATTCTATTTATCGTAAACGTTCGTTTTTCATTATTGTTCTTGCAATGGAAGGCATTTCGCTTTTGAAGAACGTTTGTAAAATTGAAAACTATTAATGTTTTCGTATGTTTTCATTGGCGGGATTGTGTTATAACACTTGTCAAGAGTAGGCGTCGAAAGACGTTTCGTCTAATTCTCGACTCGTTGATGTTTCGAATTGCGTTTACATCGTACGAAAAAACAAAAAAACGAAGAATATTTATGGACTCGTTCATACATATCTCATCTAAAAGCGAACTGTTCTGTATACGTTACGGATTCACCTAGAGGCTTGAATCGATGCACATAAATTTCGAAACACTCGAGCCGAAAAAAATCGCACCGCGTAGACTGAAATACGGCGTTTTCGTTCATCTCTTCGATTTTTCCATAAATAAATGAAAAAACGATGGATATTAGTTATTTTCGACTTTTCATTGATTCACTATACGAGGGTGAAATTCGCTAGACACGAATCGGCGCCGAAGCGTCTGGTGCGTCACGCACCTACACTTTTTATACGTAAATAACACGAAATATAGCTTATATACGGATATATCTATTACATGTGAAGATACAAGAAGCTAAAGGGTATAAGTGATAAATTTAAATCAGATTTGAGTGAAAAAATCGACTTAGAATATGTCTATTTGTTTGGTTTTTTAAAGGAATCCAATGATTTCGAGATCTATTGACATCTATTCAAGTAAATATGAATGTATTATATTACATTAGACTAATTCTGTATTCAATATAAATCTGTTTGTCTATGTTTTATAAACTTCTGAACAGTTAATCCCTTCACAATGAAATTTTCCTGAGTCATTGTGTGCACGTTGGCGTAGGTTTCTCTATAATTACATTTTACAATCTATTGGGTTTTCAACTTAGATTTTTCACGGAAGAGACTAAAATTTAACAAAGATTATGATCAGTCTACACACGCTACATAATATAACATACTTTGACAGATATTTTTCATTTCGTTAATTTTATGTTCATTATAAATACTATACAATTGGCTTAAAATTCATAGTGTTTCGAGCAACACTTACAATTAGTCACTAAAACTATCATATTATAAAATCACTTAACTTTCCAATGTTTCTCTAACTATGCCAGATATTCAAATTCGAATGTGGGTTTTCCAAAATGTGGTTATTTATACTCATTGGCTTCTAGGGTCCTCGTATATCACTGTATGATGTAGAAGAGCGTCGTAACTCAGAAAAAAAATCTATTTTCGGAATACGAATCTCAAAATATTAGTAATAGGCGTACCTTTCCTTTCTGAGAAAAATGGGATATAAAATCGAGTTTTGTAGGAGGGAAAAATTCTTCTCGCGGAGAATTCGAAAAGAAAATCGTAGATTCGTAGAGCATAAATCACGTTTCGGTATATATCGATATGGTGATTTCATTGACTGTTTTATGGTTGTTTTCATTTTTCGATTTATCAAGTCGGTTTTTCGTACGAAAAAACTAATCGACGATGCGTCCGAAGGAGGCGTTCACAATTTATCTAATGTAATGGATTTTCCATTCGATTTATTTTTCAAATCGCATTGTGTCCGAAAGTAATATTGGATTAATCTCCATTATATTATATCTTTGAATATAGTTTTTATTTTTTCAATTTTTTTTTATCGATTCTCGTGTAAAATTAATGACTTCGTTCTACATTCGTATCTGTTCCGAATTCGGAAAAGTTACAATGCGGAGAGTTTATCTAATGTTGACAAAATGTTATATAGATACAGAATTGTGAGATATTCTGGATACTTTTTTTTAATAAATTCGAAAACTAAAAACCCATTTATTGAAAATGAAACTTTTAATAAATTCAAAAGTGTCCAGAATTCGTCACAATACCGTATAGTTTTTCACAACAGATGAAAATTCATCGTATCCTTGAAAAGTCTCCCACGCCAGTTATTTCAATATCTCATTCGAACGTTTGTTATTTTCGCTGAAAATAAAACATAAACACTATCTAGAAAAGAACGTTGATTCTCATTATAGTGACACAAATAGAATCAAGAACACACTCGGTCCGTACGATAAAAGAATTATATGCGATAGATATATAAAATATATTATACGTTGGAAAAAGTCACGTAGTTGAGCAGTAATTGTATTTATTTTCCGCAAACCGATGACACAGTTCGCAAGAATAGATAGATTCCGATAGGCTTTACGGTTCAGTCGTTGTATGACATTCTCTAAAAAATATATGTAATATAAAAAATCTAGTCCCTATTTCTGTTGTAAATGGAAAGCCGAATTTCCAATATGTCACTTTTATAACGCGCTTTATTGTTTTCGATAGAATTTATCGCTTATTTATTCGCATAACGCATCTTCGGTTCAAATTGCACGAACCCATGTGAGATTTTTCCATTTGTGGAAATTCGACGATTTTTCCCATTCGTGGAAATTCAATTTTTCCATTCGTGGAAATTCGACGATTTTTCTCATTCGCGGAAATTCGAAAATATTTTTTTCGCGCTTAATTTAAGGTTTTCGGTTCGCGTTGTGCGCTTTTATTGTTTTGACTTGAATTATGTGTTGTTATTTGCATTGTGTGTTGATGTATTTTACTTTCGTTTATAAAGAAGACATCAAATGGTCTTTGTGTGAAAACTTTTTTATGTCGCATTCGCGAGTTCATTGTGTTCCCGTTTCAGTTTTTTTCCATTATTTTAAGGGAAAATAAAGAAAATTGTGTCCATTAACGGTCTTTTATCTATAATCTATATCACTCACTCAATCAATCGTTGATGTTTTTCATACATGAAAAAAATTCAGTACACACACAATTCGTTCACATTTCACAATTACACTTCCTAGTTTTTTATGTCAGTAAATTCATACTAGAGCAATAAAACACGCATTTGTCAAACGACTTTCCGACGAAATTTCACCACAAATTCAAAACTTTTTCGAAACTCAATATAATTACATACGCAGATAAGTTAATTAACTGCACAACTGACGAATCGCATGAATCAAAATGGCAAAACAAAACCATTAAATCCTAAAATACATCACTATCGTCACTCAATTCACTATCGCAATATATTATTGTATAATATATTAGACGTTGAGAATTCACTTTACATATGCGTTATACAAGAGTCATGAATGGCCTCAGGACTTGGAACAACTGGAGCGTTGACCCGGGGTTAACAATCGTAGTAAAATCATCGTCGGTCAATAATGACCACGTACATTAAGCGAGTACACGTGTATTTATTTCTAGAAGCGTCGCAATGCAAGAAAGTGATTTTAAATTGAGCCGGGTTCACACAGCGTTGTCGGTAATATGGTTTTTTCAAACAAAAGAATCGATTTTTGCATGTTTTTTTATCGATAAAACTTCGTGAGATAGAACAATATCGATATATAAATAGAATACGTTAGATAAAGCATGATAGACTATGAATTTTTAACTTAGAATGTTTTGAATATAGCCTTGTGCTTGCACTTTTTAATGCGGGGTGGACACATTTTAATATATTGATGCTTAAGTACAAAAGTGAGTTATTGAGGCTGCGTGAAGGGAAATGTATTCAGGAAATCACTGATTCGTTAGAAATTGAATCAATAGGTACATAGAGTCGATTATTGATCGACTACTTTGCATTCGAGTGGTCTCAATAACTCATTTTTGCACTCAAGTATCGATATTTCTAGAAATATTACACAATTTTAATAGAAAATGTAAAATTATTGGCTTTTTCTTGGGACTTCGAACAATCACTTTTTCAAAAAAATTTGTTTAAGCTATACATTATGTTCCAAGTAGATTTAATTCCAATTTTATTCAAACTATTTTCACTTTACTTAAACTCATTACAGCTGAAACAAAGTGGTATTTTCATTTTAATTAATTTTCAAAATAATTAAAAAAGTTGAGAACTACTGCTCTGAAGCTGAGCAGCATAATCACATTGAAATTTCCATAGATTACGCATTGAAATGTACGTTTTTACTATTGTCAGTAGTTGTTGTTGTTATTGTTGTTAGTTGTTAGCAAGGTTTCGATTTCGTTGCGCCATTGTGAACGAATGTGTGTTCGATGATTTGCATGCGTTGATGACTCGAGATTTAGTCATGGGTTTTGACCTTTCAAGGTTGTTTTTCTCAAATTTTTGGTGTTGAAATCTTGTTTTTACCGTGGATTTTAGAAATTAACTTAAAAAATATTCAAATTGCGTCCTAATTAAACTGCGTATGAAATGTGGCTTCGCATAAAAAATTAAGCAAAACATTCCATAATTGCTCCGTACTGATTTTCATTTATGTTTTTTTAGTCTCAAGCATCTGTTCAATTTCAAAAATATTTACGTTTGTTTACAAGACGATACCAATTAAACGAATGCTCATTGTCATATGTTTAGTCTTGATGACATTCAAATTAAACATCGTCAATTTGTTTTCGTTTCCCACACGAATGAGTTCATGCGATTAAGTCGTTTATATTCGTCACAATTTATATTCTGATAAGAAAAGCTATCAAAAAATAGCTATTTTTGGTGCGAAATTCGCGGATGTGAACCTTCTGTTATATCACGTCTTCTTTTCGTGAGAAAAATACGAAAAAAGCCTCCAAATATAGAATTTCTACGAAAATAGTAGGATTATTTCGAATAATATCATACGTGACACATAAATGTAATTAAAAAATGCGATTGTTCTAGAAAAGCGATCTCGTATATTCGTCTAAGTTCATTTGTAATTTGTTTATAAACTTTTAATTACAAATTCCGTGTAAAATGTTATTATTGCGCTTGGAGTTTGCGGAGGTGACACAACATTTTGTACGCTTAGCTTAAAATGTAAATTAATGGGTAAATAGCCGAGGTTTTAATTAAAATTTATAATTTTAGCACTTAACAATTTTATCAAGAGACAGCATCGGATTCGTTTTGAAAGAGAAACCTAACGGTTCGCATGCATATGAGCATTCGTTACGAGCATTATGTGTCTTTTGTCGTATCACAATTATTTATTATATAATATAATGATAAGTTTATTAGTATATTGAAAAATCATTCTTTGCGTTAATTTGCTCGAACAAAGGCGAACTTTTATCCGAAATTTTCAAAGGCGAGAACATGAATCACATCGCACTTTCATTTTCTGAAACGATCGAACACTTAACTACTAAAAGAGTCGTTAATTTCTAACGGTAATAAAATTGCCGACTTTGAATAAAATTTAACTATGTTCTCTTGTGAACTTTCCGCTCAGTAAGCCGAAAAGCGTAAAACAAAAGGTACAGTAATCGACAATGAACTTCAATACGTTCAATTTTCGAAATACATACACAGAATCATAAGTGATTCAGAGCCGATCTTTAAATTGTACTTTAGTGGCATTAATTGTGGTGAAAATTCTTCATTTTCAATTTTTCACTAAATAGGAATAGGTTTTTTATATTTTTAAGAATATTCTTAGTACTATTACATTTTGCACCAACAATCCGAATGATTTTACTAAAAAATGCATCACTTTTTGAATTTCCGAATGTCTAAAAGTGTTCGCAAATTACCCATCAACATATGCTAGCAATTAGTTGGTAATAAGAACTCTCAAATTCTACATGAAAAAAAAGGTAACATGTTGTTAAATAGTCAAACAAACGATTGAAATATTAACAAGACCATTTTTGCACAAATTTTCTTTTAATATTCGATTCGAATATCAAACAAACTTAAATTCAATTTCATTCTAGAATATAGAGTTTTCATTGCATAAATTGTATCGTGAAACATTTACTATTCATTGTTTTGAAACGTTTCCATATGACCTTTGCATCGAACGAGTTTTCGCACCATAAATCGAAATCACAACACTTTTTTTCATCCATATCCACACCTCACAATCACAACACTAACACCACTTTCTTCATTCATGGCAGCCGATCGAGCGCAGAACCCATAACGAACACGCGATTTTCCAAAACAACACAACTTGTATATCAATAGTACATATTTTAGAGACTAATTCGAAATTATGACATACGTTAATGTAATTTTTTTTTCGGTAAATCGAAGGTATAGTGTACTTTGGAGAGCGATGAACTTCCACATGTGCTTGTGTCACACGCAACTCGAGTTCAGTCAAACCGAAAAGGGGTTGAAATCGATCAATCGCCGATACCGTGCGATTATCCTTCGAATAGGGGATGGAAATGAAATTTGAATGGATTCTGAAGAAATTGCACATTTCCTATGAATCTGAGAAAATGTAAGAGTTTTTCATGACAGGTTTTTTTTTAGAGAGTTGAAAATGCGATTAATTGATTGATGGATGACTCCAAGATAGTAGACTCAAGTCAAATGGAGAAAAGATTGTCCTTTTCAATTGTAGACTTCGATTTTGTCAGATTGAAATCTTTTGTGTTATAGTAGGGTTTCTTATGTTTTAGACTTAAGTTGAATTTTATTGAAGATCGAGAAAATTGTTCAATTTCGGAAAGGTTTTTAAAAAAAAATATTTCCATTTTCATAAGGATTCGACTATTAAAAATAGCTAATCGATAGCATAATTTTATGAAGCGTTTGTGCACGCCGTATAAGGCTTTACTATGATATCCTTATGATACTAGCTTCAAGTCCTGTCTTATTTTATATCTATTTAATAACCAAACATCTGTTTTTTCGATATACATATAAGCATCGCATATACTCGAGACATTGAGTCTGTTCGAAAAGTTTAGTTGTTTCACAGCATCTCTCATGTAAAGTGTATTCTCGCTGTTTTGTACAATAGACTGTGTGGTTCTGTTCGAAATCGAGTTTAGTTTACGGTTTGTGATGTGTATTAAGTTGTGTGAACGTTTAATTCAGCGGTGAGCTTTCATCAGAATTTAATCGAAATCGATCGTTTGTTTGTGTGCTTATGTTAATTTCGATCGTGTATCGAATATTGATTATTTTTTCATACGAACTATTCGTGTTTATTAATATTAATTTCGAAATTGCGTCATAATTTCCATTTGTTCGATTCAACTATCGGAATAACCTGAAAATGCTTTAATTATGTACATTTTCAATTTCGATCAAACCGATCGGAAAACTCGGTGCGTTTTCTCGGAAAATGCGACCCTCGTTTCAATAATTTTCCCGCGAAACCTTTGGGAAAATATGTGTGTTTTTTCCCCTTTTATTTCCGTCGACACGGGCGCGCTGGGATTTATTGTGTTTTTGGCGGGAAAACCGTTTTTTCGAAATTGAAATTTCGCGCGCGTCGCCGAAATCGCGAAACGAGTCAAAGTTGACGCGTCGCAGAAAACGAGACCTGTCAACGACAGAACCGTAATAAATAATTTTTCGTTCCATTTTCGTATATATTGTATTATATTTTTTGTATTATTTCGGATTTTATATTTAAAAGCGAATAAAAATAGTTTTTCTTTGTCGAAATAATGGAACTTTCAAGAGCACTGTCTATTGGCGAGTGGAATGGAACGGACTAGGGATGCAGTTATACGAAAGAAAAGGACTCATATATAGCTATCCTCCTCTTTCTCTAGCTGTGTCCCTAGTCCGTTCCGTTCCACTCGCCAGTGGACAGTGGGTGTTTTTTCAAATGAAAAAATTAAAGAGTCTTGAAACCAAAAAGCCACTTTTTAGTTATAACACGATTAGTAAAATTTCCCGTATTAGCATTCATATTATTCGTAGCTTCAAATTGATCGATAATTCGATCAAATTATAATCGAAAGGTTCTAGAATCGTCACCGATTTACATTCGATAAGGTCGTGCAATTTATACAACGTAATTGGCACTTTGGCTGCAAACGTCAACTATTCGATCGAAACAATCAAACGATACGTCATTCTGACAAAAAGCCACGACAGTAAATTCGAATCGACTTTCCTTCGATGCTTCATACAATTACCAGTAATAACTATGCACAAATCAGGGTCACCGATTTTATCGAAATTGATTTTACATTTCAAATAAATTGATATATAAAATGAAATTATATCATATTTTATCATATACAATTGCTATAATTTCCTATATAGATTTTATTATAGTTCACCTGTAATGTCTGGGAAAGTGATTAATAGTCTTGAATGACATTAGCCCATTCACGACTCGTATCGATGTTCTTTGAAAGCCTTCGTGTTGTCACCGAGGATAGTCCATTGTTTTCGGTGTTTCTAATGAAAAATTGATAAAGCCTTTTTGTGCCCGTTATCGAACAGTATATTGGAATAGTCGAAAAATGTTGAAATCGATCCTCAAACTTGAGTTCGAAGTTCGAAAATTGGCACGTGTTTGACTAATCAGTTGATTTTTGACATTTGTCGTTGAACAATGTGTATTGTTTATATTCGAGCGTTTGTTAGCTTCGTTATAATATTGGTTTGATTAATTAATTAAGGTTGCTTTTCGAAATGAATCTCGTTTCTAGGAAATGTCTATTATTTATTTACATTTTCTTGTCGTAACATCGTTACTTTTTCTCGGAAGTGAATTAAACTTTTCAGCGATTTTCCAGAATTTTCACCGCTGTTCAGTATGAAAACATGAATTTGATTAATTACTCGATTCGATTCATTATTCGTGAGTTGTACCGTATGTGTCATACATCAAAGACTCGTAACAGTTTTACACTTATTATGTTTGCAAATAAATTATGAAATATTTGTTTTCCTTTTAAAACTAGCAAATACAATTATCTCACAATATACTCTGTTTGAACGATGCTGTTTATTTATTTTGCGATAATTGTGCGTTTCCTTCGTTGCATAAAATATTTTTCAATTCTCTAAATTACACATTTAATCGTTACGTTCCCATTGTTTTAAGTTCAATCGTAAACAACGAGTTTACGAAATCACATTTCGGCGAATAGAAAAAAATGAGTTTTTCATAAAAATTTCACGTGCTGTTTGTCAATTGTACGACCACTAAAAGATCATCTGCACAATTTTGTACCAAACAATGCAACAATTTTTTTAATGTACGGACATTTCGTATTTGAAATCGTTGCGAAACTATCGTAATTGTCTCGTGAGTCATTTTGACATTTCGTTTACATCTGGTAATAAAATTATCCCAGAACGAATGTCATACATTACTCATGTTTTTCAAAGAATTATTCAATATGGTATTTGTTCGTTTCAATTAATAAATTCATGCAATTTACATACAATGAATTATTTATGTTTACAATTAGACCTAGTTCATTCAACAAGATAATGCTTTGCTTTGTTCGATTAATCATATACACTTAAACTCAACTTAAACCAATCAGTTTTTTTAACGGATATGGTTTCCTTTTAATGTTTCTCGATTATTCATGCAGTTAGATATTAAATTCACATAAAACGATCTTAATTTAATATTGAGTCAGAAACGAATCATTTTAACAAAACCGTGCGGATGGAAAAAAAATCTTCCTTTCGCTTATCTCGAATTTATCCATGGGATAAATTTTTGCTTTCGAAAAAAGGTCACATCGTCGTAAACTTCTCTACGTATATTTTCATGAAATATTTTTCGAAAAACCTCGAGATAAGGATTTCGAATCAAAGCCTAGTCCTTTTCGCGTGTACGATTTTCGAATATGTTCAATGAACGCGAGTTTCCTTTTTACCTTTTGCCATTCGAGCGAAATGCGACTATTTCGTATAGAATTTTCTTTTTATTACATTCTCGAACATTTATATCGACAACAAAATCGTATTTGTACATATGTTACGATTATATTTCCCGGGTGTTGTGAATTGTTCGAAACCGTTCCGCGCTAAGCTAACAATAATAAAATCTAACTTTAGTTCGTTTCTGAGCTTAGGAATTTTCAGTGTAGCAAAGCAGTTGCATTCCTTTCTAGTTTGATGGATTTAACGATCGGTTTTGATTCGATTAACTTCCAGATCTCTTAGAGTTTGTTGCGGTGTCGTTAAATTTGAATCGTCTTTTATGTGCGGCTAAGTTAACTCTCGACGCGTTGATGTAGGTCTTTCATTAGATGGAAATAGCTTTTATGTATATTTTATTTCATATTTGTACGATTTGATATAAAATACAGTTATTTCTCTTATAGTACGATTTTTGTGGGTTTTTTGCTTGAAATTATCGTTTATCTCGCTCTCTGGCCTGATCTTTTAATCGTTAGTCTTATGTTTTCAATTATATTTCATTCATTTTTTAGCATGAATGAACAATCAATCGATACGTAGTTAGTTGTACTGTGTATTAAATATTTCTTTCATCGTACGACATCGTAAATTCCGATATGATAACCCAATTCGAATCCGTGTTCACATTAACCGTTTTCTATAGCGTTTAAACGGTTATAGTAATGGCATAATGCGGGTCCATTCATGGCAGTTATGGAATTATATATCGTCGGATGTGTTAGGGGGAAGCGAGGATCTCACCTACGATTGTGGTGATGATGATGATGATGGTGATGAGGTCCCATGATCGTCCTGTCGTTCTGTGATAGTGGCTTTGTCGGTTTCGCAACAGATCGTTTGACTGCGATATCTCTTTAAGGCGAAGAGTTTTTCTGAAAATGTGTGTTGATATGTCTGAAAGAGTGGAAAATTTAAGTAAATTCAAGTGTGGGACTGAAAATAGTTTTTAATGTTCATCTCAATAGTTGTAAATCCTGTTTTTTCACTTAGGTGTGTGGTTCATTTACCACTGTCTTATTCATTTGAATGGTTTAAAAAGACTCGATTCAAAAGTTCGAAATTTCAATTTTCTACTGTTTCGAATCTGAAAAATATCTTTGGTACTAAAAGTTCTCAGACGTCATAGGCTACCAATGCTGCTTATTGAAAATAATGTAACGCTTTTGGTATATTTCTGTATTTCAGAATGATCTGAATATCCCCAGTCTCCCAAATATATTTATATCGATATCTATGCAATCTACTAATATTGAGCAAACATTACGGCAAAATATCTTTATACCCACAATAAAAACAGAGTACTACCATATAATAAATCGAATTTAACATCAGCATTTAAAAAATACGATACAAGCTGTTAAAATCTCAAATTACTTTATTCTATATAAAATATCTTGTTTCGCAACGACTTTATTAAGCTCGCCTTTATTTTCTCGCACATACAATTCCGTCGGGACTCTGGTTTCTTTATGGAAAAATGTAATTGAATTAGGAATACGTTGTGTGTGTGTTATTCTGTTTGAATGCAGATTAACTTCCCGTGCTGAGAACGTTTTATAATTAAGGATGTTTATTCTGCGTCGCGAAAGGGCGACGCTTTTAGAAAAGGTTGAATGTGAAATTTTCTTATAAATATACACCAACATACTAAAAATGTTTGGAAAGGCTTAAATTTAATAACACACACACATAAAATTTTATTTATGCTTACGTAATACTCAATTATTGTATTGATTTTTGATTCATTATGAAATTTTACGTAAATGTATAAATTTCATTACGTAAATATAATATTTTATTATCAAATTAATATGAAAAGATATACCTGAACGAGGTTCGATTTCGAACACGTTCGAGTGCTTAATTGAGCGCGTTCCCCGAATTCCTTTTTAATTTAACAACGTTTACTCTCCGTATACGATATTCGAAGGTCTCCTTTTCTCCAAGTATTCCCGGAAGAAAAGCTGGATTTTCTTATTTTTTCACTTCCATTTTTTTCCTTTTTTTCGGCGGTATTGATTTATAGCTCGAGAGAGGAAATTCGAAATGCGTACGGCAAATACGCGCTCAACTTTTTCGATTGCGGTGCAAAATTCAATTTCCTCGATGAAAAATTTCCGTCGTCTCCCACTCTTCGTCGGATTATCCTGATCCGTGTGAAATTAAATCCGACCAGGAACGAGGCGAGCATTTTCGTTTTGATCCGTGAAAATTTTCGCATTTGATCCGTTTTCAATTTTGGGATTTGTCTCGACTAAGTTTCCCTTTGGATGGATTCGATCGAACGCGAAAGGAAACGAAACTTCCATTATCGAATACTCGTTAATTGTTTCGTTTTAAATTGATTATATGAATACCTATTTAATGTTCTAGTATTGAATCTTGATTGGTTCTAGTGAGAGTCTAACTGTTTGATTTATATGAAGTTTCTTATTTGGTGATTCTTAACTCGAATCCTCTCTTGATTTTTATAAAAGTAATGAATGAACACATTAAAAATGATATATAATTTATTAATTTTCTTTTTTTTTCTAGATTATGTACATTAACCATCACGAGACTGACGATGCTTGCACCTTTACCTGGATTATCTTCGGTTTCGTTAGCAGCCAGGATGTACTCTTCAAAAAGAACATTGAGAAGCAACGAGATACCTCTTCCACCGAACGGAGCACTCCTAGACACCGAACTTGACCTCAACTTCAGCCTCCAATATCCACATTTCGTCAAGAGAGATGGAAACAGGTAAAAATTCAAGACTCCTCTTCGTAGTTTTACAATTTATTATTTCGAGTTTGCATCGTACACCAAGTAGATTTCGCATACGATTCTAAATTGACAGTTCGAAGAGGCTTCCGCTCCAGATCCTCGGCACAATGTTTACTTGGGATTCTTGACATAGAATTCTATTTTGTTGCTAGAGTTCTGGCTACACGATAGCCCCTAAAGTGTCCTGCCAAAATTGAATTCTGCTTATGTAGGATGCTCCCTACGTGGTCTGAAGTTGAAATGTTGAAACGTGTCGAGAATCGCATATTGTGTGCTTCGAATGGAAGGTTCTACGATTCGCGGTTTTTCAATGGAACGACTTTCGATAGATTTTGAATGTGGTTTTCTTTAAAAAAATATGCATCCGAATCAGAAATGTTAATGGGGAATGCCTTATTAGAAATTATTGCTTTTCTTGGTTTAATGCTCGTATCTAGAGCGAGAAATGCTAGATAGTAAAAAAAAAGTTCACCTATGCACTAAATGAGTGTGGAAACACTTGATCCCTTTTTATATTTTTCACCTATGTATATAATTCTTCATTTTAGATTTTTAAAAATAAATTTCATAACTGAATCGCTTTTCAATTCATCTGTTTATATAATTTACAGTGTTGATGTAATTTTGTAACTTTATTCAATATCGACACTTTCGTTCGATACAAAAACGATTTTCGCGAATAGAAAGCCGATCGAAAAAGGAGCGCTCCATATTAAATAGAAAAATCGAACGAAAACTTTCATCTTATTACAATATCGTTCTCGGGACGGCTTTTCCATATACCGAACTACGCTTTCACGAAGAAACGAAAGGACACAAAGGACAAATCTTATTACGTTGTACGTAACAACCTTCCGATCCTGGCTTATGCAGATCTCCCTGACTTATTCGAACGGAGACTCGGACATCAGGTGCACAATTTCCCGTAGATTTTCCATCGTATTTTCCCTCTTTGCGATTCAGACGTGCGTATACTTGTTGTACATACCTTCGATATGATGTCGGTGGGCACACGTGCACGTTTCCCATTTGCGTTAATAAATTTGTGTTTTGGAACTTTGCACGTACACGTGTAGAGTTTGATGTGAAACACGTGCCCTTTTCAGGGTACGTGTCGTTTTCAGATGATCGAAGTGTTCGGTTTTCCTTCAGGGAGTTTTTAAATTGACTGAATTGTAAAGCTCGTTCTGTGCATATGGAGAATTTTTGGAGGATTTTTTTTTTATAAAACAGTTCATACCTCTCTATTAGCTCAGTAATTAATATATTGTGCAAAGTTGATTTATTTTTTATCTATAAATCATTTAATTTATATCAATTGTTTTGTTTCCTTTTCAGATTACGAATTCTATTGCAAAGAAGGAAAAAGTATAAAAATCGGACAATTCTCGGATACAAAACCTTAGCCGAAGGAATTATACGTATGGATCAGGTAGATATGAAATTATTATCATGATATTATTTTTTGGTCAGTATTGTTCGGTTGTGTTAAGTAAATGTATTGATGTATGCGTTCACAGGTGCTTCAAAGATCTATGGATTTAGAGTTGGAACTGTGTAGTGAGCCACCGAGCGGTGGCAAGGCTGACAAGGCTGATCGTGGAACTGGTCCTGGTGCACCTGTTATTATTGCGAAATTGGCCGTACATCAACTCAGCTCTATGCCCGTTGATCATGATACTAAAAACAATAACACCCTCGTTATAGCAGGTATTTTTATCTTTTAATTGTATGAATTTGAATTTGTCATATATTTTTTTTTTTGTTTAATTTTACAGATAGAGATTATTCAGACGAAGAAGAAGAGGCTGAATTCAGTTCAGTGGAAGATAACGATGAAGGAATGCTCAATTCATACACATCTAATAATCAACATAGAGCAATGGCATATAATAAAAGAGATTTGTCATATTCTAAGGTATAATATTTTACTGCTTTAATTAGTTTTATGATTCTTCTTTGTTTTAATAATTAACATTTAATTGTAGCTGGATAGAGACTATTCGAATATGGATAGAGATAGTTATATAGCTAAAGGCGCAGAGCGCGATAGTGATAGTGAATTTGAAAATAGACATAGTAAACGAAAAGGCGTTAGCAGAGGGAAAATCACTGTATGTTTTAATTTTCTTGTTTCTATAAACATACCTGTACTATTTATATGTTATGATTTACATTTGTATATTTCAGCAAAGGAACTTGAAACAAAAATTTGTAGCATTACTCAAACGATTTAGAGTACCTGAAGAACTTGAACCTGGAGCCACTCGTAACAGTGGTGCTCTTGAAGGAGATCGAGAGATTGATGAACTGTTTAAGGTTTCTTATTTATCTTACTTTTACTTTTCATAAATTTAATTTTGTCTGTCATTTTTTTGACTCATTCATTATGTTGTAACAGGAACTAGAGTCTTTGTCATGCGGAGAAGATTCTGGTCCAGAATTAGACACTATTAGCATAAGTTCGACTCCCAAACCTTCGTTAAGACCGTTTTTCGCTAGTTCTAGAAGTCTCGCACATCAGGATGGTCCACCCAGTCATCAGATTCCTTTGGGTATTTTCAAATTACACTTCATATTCAAACTGTAAACAGACACATGTGTTTTATGTTTTCAATATGACTGATCAATTATAAAACAATGGTAAATTGATAGTATTGACAATTATATCACAGTTCCTGTGGAAAAAATTGATTAATTCAAAAACCATGAGTGGAACAATTAAATTTTGAGTGCTGATTCACTCCTTTTATTTATCGCAAAAACACAGTTCTGTTGTCACTGTTTATAATGTGTATGTGTATAATAATCACAATCGCAATATTTTTAGATTAACGCCATTTTAAATACTCATTGTAATAATTCATTATATTTTTAAGACATTCATCTGATGTATTGTATCATATTGAGATGAAAATTCATACATTACGTGTGATTTGAATTTGTTTTTATATTGATTTGATCCCTCATGTAATCGTTCGAAAGTTAATCGATAGACTTTTTTTTATTTAATATCATATGTATGATTTGATTATTTTGTTTTAACAATGCAGCCTTTTTATTTTGTATATTAAAAGTTATTCATTTATGTTATTTTTTCTTTTTTAATTGCCAAACGCGGCTGCAATATTATCGCTGCTCGCTTTGGTGTTGCCTGCTTGGTGTGTTTGTGTGTGCCGTAAAAATTGTCGTGTGCCAGTCACCCCATCGCTGAAACAGCTGCCGCAGGACAAAATGCAGCCACTCGAAAAGACTCACCAAAATCAAAACGATCCATCCGTGCAATCTGCCAAGGATAAGAAACATTCTGCCAATAACAATACCTCAACAGGTTTGTGAAATTCAAAACTGGATTTCAAATATATATATATATGCCATCTGTCTCGATTTCTTTCTATATAGAGTTGCGCCTACTTTACCCAGACCTCTGGAATATTCTTACGAGTTGATTTTTAAATGTGGACAATTGTTGTCACCCTGATTGCACACATATTACGCACCATATGTTCGCAAGTTGAATTGATTTCATTCCGTTCTTCGTTTATACTTTTTCAGTTATGATTTTCGAACACTTCACACTCTTTTTGTGATTGTTTTTTTTATCTGATGCTATTCCGTTGCTCTAATGTCCTCGAACAGTATATGTTTATGATCTTTCCAATTGTGAAAATTTTGTCACATTTTCTTATATCCTTTATTATAGTACGTTTTTTATGTCTAAGTCCTGCACTTTTTCTTATTTTAGTGTTGATTTTAATGCTTTGCTGTTGCTTTTGTACACATCATTTTTATTAAATACGTAGTTAAATTATTTCATATCTAAATACACTTTGATGATCAAAATATCTTCCCCGTAATATGTCTGTAAATACTTTGTAGTCTATTTAAAAATTTCTATGATTTTACATACATATTTCAAGACTTCAATTTTTTATGTAATTTATATGGAATATGGTAATATGTTTAAAGAAAATGAGCAATGGTGGAGTCGAGGATTAGATCGAACACCCGGAGGACCAGATGGATCGTTATTACCTTTCTTAGATCAAGATGATAACATAGATCAACTGACTTCTAGAGAACAAGCTTCAAATGATCATCAAGTTGTAACTGGATCTCCACCTAAAGAAAAAGTAATTTAATTGATTTTTAATTTTTCTGATTGAAACTTGCTTTTGACTTTCTAATATGGAAATATTTCAGGATGAAAAAAAATCTAGACTGTTCAGATCAGCTGTCAGCAGTCAAAGTAGTAGCGGGAAGAAAAAGCAACAATCGCTTACAATATCCACAGATCAACAGTTGAAGCCGGTTCCTAGCGATCACTCCGCTCAAAGTCCTACAAATACTGAAGTATGTAATATAACTGTAATTTTGTCATCGATAAAATTTCACAAAATATTTATCGCACATATTATTTTTACAGCCGAGACGTTCCTTCATCGAACACATAAGTCGTGTATTTGGTGGAGATGAAACAGGTGTTCCAGAAATAATAACACTTGCTCATCCACCTAGAGACGGTGCTTCATCGGCACTGTTGGCTGCTCGACTTGCTCCCATACTGCCACAACCCGCTATCAATCCCCATAATGTTCATGAAGTTCGTGCGTTAATGCAAAGCCTGTTAAACAAAATCTACAAACTGTACGTAACATGTTTTATATGTTGTAATTTTTGGTGAACACTTTATTTTTTTATCCAAATAATTTTACAGTTGCAGTACTTCTGCCAAGACTGTTCAACCCGTTAAAGTAGTGTTAGTCGGACCTGATGCTTTGATAAGTAGTGCTTTACGTGCGTACGTAGATTTGTGGGCATTGCGGCCACCTGATTGGGGAACTCATATTAGATTTTATATTGTTCCATTAGGTAAAATTATTTAAGTGTACGAAATATAATTCAATATTCAAAATTTTCAATGATTTCTTATTTTTTCAGGTATTAATTATATATCGAGGTATTTAGCATCTATAGATTCAGGTTATGCTATATTATTTGGCAGCGAAGGTTGGCAATCTTTGTGTGAACGAGCTGCAGATGGTTCTATAAATGATGCTAATGATTTAGCCACTAGAATTAATAGGTATGAATCAAAATCTCTGTTTTATATGATAAATATTGAAAACGATTTCACAAATGCATAATTGTATGTGTTTGTTTAGGTATATTAGTGGATCTGGTCCAACTATTCAACTTCCAATTGCTGAAGCTATGGTAGCTTATAGAGAACGTTCTTGTGATGAAGATTCTAGCCAAATTTTTGTGCCATTTATTAATGTGAGTTCAATTTTTGTCTTTTTAATATGCAGCGATATCAGATAACTTATTTTGAATTTCTTTTGATTTATAGGATGTAAGAATAGGTGCGGCTGAAAGCGCACAACATTCGGTCGATTTAGAAGAAGCTTTAGGTCCTCCTGGAGGCTCTCCTCCAGCAGCAGCAGGATTGCGACCATCACCACCTGCGACACCAGCCCCTCCCACATCTCTCGAATCCACTCCTCTAACTCCAGCTGCTCCGTTACCTCAACACTGGGAACCTCTTGAATTACAACTTGACTATTGGCAGGTGTGTGTGTAATGTGACTTTATCGATATTGTTTATGTTTTCAAATATTTACATTTATATAAATTATGTTTTAGTTAAATAAACCAAATGAGACTCAAACAAAAGTTGAAGATATGTCCACAAGGAAAAAAATAGAAGGTCATCTGAAAAGTGCAGCTGGAGTTGGGAACACTGGTGGAAGTACTCCAGGTGGTGGTTCAGCTACAGCGGCTGCAGGACCGACTCGTGGTTCTTTGAAATCCACATTTAGATGTTTGCAAGTGTCGAGACTTTCACCAGGAGTTGATCATCAGACTTCTCCTTCATTCCTCATAACATATGCTACGAAAGAGAAAAAACAGAAGAGTAAGATAAATCCTTAATTTTACTGTAACTAACCCACAGTGGACTGTAATAACATTTATTTTTACAGTAATGCGACTTGGTAAAAAGAAAGAAAAAGACAAAGATACAGACACAGGAAAGAGTCAAACATTGGATGGTATTACTAGACTGATATGCTCCTCTAAATCTTCGCACAATACTCCATTACGGGGTGAGAATATTTGAATATCATTTATTTCTATTTATTTTTCAATATAATGTTATTTTGATTGAATATCCTTTTAGTTTTCATCGATGGTACTGAATGGAGTAGCGTGAAGTTCTTCCAGTTGTCCATGCAGTGGCAGACGCACATAAAAACATTTCCGATAGCTTTACTAGGCGCTCCACTCGCCCCGCAAGAGCTTACATAGATCTCAGCTTTAATAAATTGTGTTATTTTATCGTAAACTGGTAAAAAAACGTGACAGAATGATTAATTTTTAATTTCGACAAGGGATAATTTCAAAGAAATTTCTCGTGTTGCAAGTGCTGTGAGATTATTTTTCTGATTTTATGTCCTAAAATATATTCCAATTGATTATTTAAATATATTATAGTTTACGTTATGAAAAGTTAAAGTAAAAGTAACTTATCTGTTTATTTGAAATGTGCTTTAATATATGTATATTATGTACGTCTAATTTTAAAAGTTCAGGATTCTTGTTAAGTTTGACAAAATATGTGCCGACATATTTCTCAGGGTTTCGTTACATGCTGAAAATATAATTTATACGTTCAATAACACTGTACATTTTGAAAAGTCATTTGTTAACAATACGTTCAAATTGTGATGGCGATTTAACAAATTTTTTATCAATGTGAATCTTGATATTTATCGAATATGAGCGGCTTGTTGTGAAGATTGCATAAAGAATTTAAAAGTTGATACATTTTATAATCACGGTATGTGTAAATTGGACATTGGAAATCATAAGAATTTTTCAAATATGTATGTATTGTATGTCTTAAAATACGCAAACTGCGAGTAGTTTTAAGTAGATTTATGAAGTTTGTGAATTTTCATGTACTCTGTTCTCTTGATTCTTCGTAATAAACATTTTTTTATTATTTTGCTTATCTAGTCATGTTATGGATTCACTTTTTTTTACATTCATTGAAATGCATTATTATTTTATATAGAGATCTCGCTAATACAATTTATTTATTCTATCCATAAAATTAACAACAGCAATATGTTTTTTAGTACCTATATTTAAATTATGAATTTATTCAAAATTTTGTTTAAAAGAAACCAAAGCTATTTATATTAATTCAAGTTTTCGATAATATTTTTTTACATCTTGGTATTCGTTTCCTAATAATATTTATAATAGATATGCTCTTAACAGTAGCATTAAAATAGTGGAAGCAGATTTGTGTTCAAAAAGTTTCTTTAATGAAAATTATTATCAGAAATATGTTTCAAATTGATATTTATTTTCAGTTAAGTGCATGATGAGTTATTTTAATTATTCGTTTACTATTTATGAAACATTTTACAAAGTAAAGTCATTTATTATTGTCGTATGATTGTGCAGTTTGACGCTGAATTATTTGACAAACAGTGCATAATGTTCACAATTGATAATATTTCTGTAATATAATTTTTTTAATATCTTGTGACAATATATTTATATAATTATTAAAGACTATTCATAGTTATAAATGTAATACGTAATCGTAAGGAAATTTTGGATGGTTATTAAAAAGTGAAAACTAAACGATAATATTTCATAGATGAAACTTTGCCATAAAATAGCATATTGCAAATACATATTTACAGTTTTACGAAAAAACTTCAAACATTCTTTTTGTATAAGAAAATTTTAAGTGATAATACATTAATAAAACCTTCATTTAGAAATTGTATATTTTATTTTCATCAAAATTTCTCTGAATTCAAAGATTTTCATACTAGAGCTCGTTTTGTTTCTATTTGGATTGTAGATGAGCTTGAAAAGGGAGTGCGTGTAATTGTTTAGGCACAAGGTGTAACATATTCTCTAGTTAACTTTACATCTTAGGGTCTGAGACCGTCTATGTATTTGATGTATTTAAATGTTCAAAAATTGTAGCAGCGTGCAATTTGCTCGCCTTCAATTAAATCTATACTAAAGTTAATTATTGAAATCTGTATGTGACAGTTAAACTGTTTGGTTATTTGGCTGTATTGTGTATTGAGAATATGAAAGAACAATGGAATCTTTCTGATCTAGATTGAAAGTGAAATTGAATTTGTAATCAGCCAAAAAGCAGTCTTGTAAGTGTCACCTAAAAGATTAATAATATTGACAATACGTCAACCCATTATTAATGTATTGAAACATTGAAAATTAACTCAAACATTCAAATGGCTTTTCAATATTAACTGAAAACATGAATTTCTATTGATGTCTGTCTTAATAAAATGCTTCATTTTGTTGTTGAATGGTCAATATTGAAGCAATGTGTTGATAATATTATTGATCATCTAGATGGCACTAAACTTACAAAAAAGTGTAATTTTGTGAAATGATTATTTAGTAGGAAACTGGATCAGTTAAATCCTATATAACATGTTTTTCATTTATTACATTTTAATTTTCATATTACATAAATTATAACTGTAATGTTATTTGTACTCTATAGTATAAGGGAATGCATAAATTTTCAATCATTACGTTATAATGAAAAATACCCACAGAAGACTGTAGCATTTCATATTTATTCAAAATCCAATCATGCTTAAACATTATCTATAAGTAAAGTTGATTTTTTAGGAGAATTGTTAAGTACGTTCAAAAATGAAAAAGGTATAAAAACTAGGTTGTATTTCAGTTGTAAATTTCTCCACACTGTGAAGACTTGTGATCGTTCGAATCAATATTTAGACTTTCCTGTTCTATTGCGCGTCGATGAAATATCTTGCTGGACTTTGAGTGCAAAAATGATATTTCAATAATTTCGTAGCATTTTATGTGATAAGTACAATATTATTATTGACGTTTATATACATATTACACAAAAAAATGTAGACACTTAGTATGTGTAGTCTTTGTAAATATTTATATAATAATATGAAAGTTTAATATTTTATATATGTATTCAGTATAATAGAAACAAGTAACGTTGTAATAATTTGCCATACATATCATCTTTTTTAATTTAAGGATTACTTTTGTATCTATTTTAGTTTTCGAATCGTAGTAAAAAGACAACTGCTGAATAAGTGTAAATGATTGAAACGTTTTCTGGAAAAAAAAATATGTGTAATATGATTCATATTTTCAGTTTGAAATTATAACTTACAAGTCATATTTGATTAAAATTTGTACAATCTTCAATTAGTTCTCTTCATAATCAGTCAAATTTTAATTTACCTCATACTTTCAAAACGATTGTTATGTTCAATGTCTTCCTGTTTTCATTTACCACTTTGCTTACTTGTGTCTCAGATAATTATTTCAACTTTTATAGTTAGTCTTAAAATTTAACAGTTCTCGTTCATCGAGATAATTAAAGAGGAATAAAATTTGTGTAACTTCAATTTTCGAATCTGACAATTAATTAGAATTCTGTCAATTTATTCATAGATAACAAGTTGTTTTGTATTTCCTAGCGAAAACGAAAACATGCAATATAATTAAAAATCAGTATTGTTTAATTATAACAATATATGTCTATGTAATATAATTAAAACAGAAAAAAGACTTATTGTGTTTTATTCTTATGGTAGGTAGGTATATTTATTTTTAAGGTCACTTGTGATATTTGTTGAAAATTCAGAGCACACATTTACACTTATATAAAAATGTACAAAGAATATAAATAATCAATTCAGTATAAATTCTGAATAAAAACATACAAATGGAAACGTAAAATACAAGCTTACATCAAGTTTAATCATATAACTTTTTTGGAATAGCTAATATAAATTGCCTATTGAGTCCATTTTCACAAAACAGTCCACCTTCAGGATAAACATAAGAGTCTTCCTTAATCTTTTCTGAGACTTCATACAGGTTCCTATTGCTATTCTCGAGAGATTGCAGCTTCCAAATGGCCAGATAATCTGATTTTCCATGTTTAGCCATAACCCAAGTATGCTTCAGATCGTATTTATCATCTATTTTCTTTGTCATGATTCCTGTGACGAGCGCCCAATGGGCTGAATGTCCGTTCTTCTGACACGGAGTATGATCTTTATCACAATCATAAGGCACCAGTAACACAGATCCTCTAGTCATTGAATGAATGATTCTTTCATCAGTTAATCTTTCTTTGCAATGCTCGAAAATGTATCCATCTAATCTAGCTGTTTCTCTTAGTATATTTAGCAAATTACACATGTTTTTAACGCTAAACATTTCTCCTTTATTTGTATATTTTAAATTTGTAGCAGTCTTGAATATTTCTTCGATCGTTAACGTTTTGCGGAACAACATACATATTGCGACGAGACCACACATAGGTCCGTTTTGTCTTACAGTTTCGAAGCTAGTATAGCGCCAAATATTTGGTTCTTTGTGATGATGCACGGAAAACTTCTGGCAGGCGAACTGAAGCTCGATGTCTGAAGCCGCCCATACGGTTATCTCCTCTATGAGTCTCTGATAAGGATTGTGGTTCTTTTTAGGTGGTTCAGTTGCTGGTGGTGGAAGAGGAGGTGGCAACGGTGGTGGCAAAGGTGGAGGCATTGGAGCTGGTCTCCTCCTCCTCCTTCTATTCATCTAGAATTCAAAAAAGAAAACAGTTAAGTACAACAATGGAGCTGTTAAAGTAGTTCTAATTAATAAATAGGCCAAAAATTTGGTGAGGTTAGTTTTTTTATTTTCTTCTGGATTTATTTATGTTATATAAAGTGTTTTCATACTTTTGAGAAAAAAGAGAAATCGTCGAACTTATGCGAATTTTAGTGATTTTATTGTGCAAAAGATGTTCAAGTGAAATTATTTTATGACCAATAGTTAAATATAAACTCTTAAATATGAATGTATAAATATCTAGTTACTCACGAGACAATAAAATTTTCAGAAATGCGAAATAACTCTAGACATCGTGTTCATTAGGTCTAGTCAATGAAAAACTTAAAATTATCTACCGGAAACAGTTGCCCTGAATTTTATTTAAAGAAAACTGTAACCTAAATCTGAGACAAAAAACAACTGACAGTTCACGATAGTTGTAAGATTGGTTCTTCACATGTGCAAGAATATATTGTTTTTATTATTATTATATACGTTATTACTCAATATTTACATAAAAATATTAATTATTAAGTTATAAAATGAGTTATTTAAAGATACTTATAACTTTTGCATAATTATTATCAATATTGTAATAATGTGGTACAAAATTTGTGCAACAATACGCCAATTGTACTTTTCAATCAGTTAAATGTTACTTATAAGCTTTGACAGTTCTTTGAATTCTGAAAAATTTCATACATTCATTAAACTAGCACTACAATCATGTCTTTTACCACATTTCATATAATTTCCTTTTATTTCTTTGGATTTTGTTTTTTCCTTGTTTCCAATCAAAACATGTAGGTGTTTATTTTAATTTTGTTTCCAAAAACATGCAAAATAATTTGTTAAACATAAGAGATATGTAATTCACATTTTATTCACATCAAATAATTTGGAATCAAGAATAAATAAAAGACATAGATACTGAGATTATTAAGCTTTATTTGAGACAATTTTTATTTCTCAATAATATTTATAGCTTCTAATACATAAATGCAAACAAAATAGAAAAGCACAAAATACACATATGAACATGTAATGAAAAACTCGAGTTTTCATATCCACGCATTTCTTTAATCAGACACAGGAGCGTAAGTCAGAATAATTGAAGAGTTTGCTGACACTGTGACATTGTCTGCAGGCAGCTTAGCCCTGAAAAATAAAATAAAATTTATTACAAATATTACATTTGCAATGCCCGTGTAACAATTATTTAATTTCCTACGTACTTTAAAAACACATTGTTCACATTATAATTTTTGCTTAGAAGATGTACAGTCAGTTCTGACGGCACATCTTCTAAAACAGTCATGTTCGCGTACACTACAGATGCAGTTGGGTTGTACACTACTACAAAACCAGGATTACCCGATTTCAACCTGAAATAAGAAATAAACAAAATTAATACTCAAAGGTAAATCATGTTTAATTAATTGTGAATCAAATAGAACCACATCTCACCAAGTCCTGTGAGTATCGAGGCAAGCATACAAAAAACAGAAATATATAAGCGTTTTTTTATAATTGACATAAAAATACCTATCATTACAACTGTAGTATTAAGCTATGTTAATTTCATTTCTAGATATTTGATGTTTTGTGGTTTGACTTTGTTGTACAGTTGAAAGTTTAAACAACATAATAAATGATTTTTTTCAATGAATATAATGAATGTTTATACGTGAATATGGGTACAATTTAATTGCATATCAAATAAAATTACCTTGTATAAGCATAAACACTTCCGTTACACAGAAGATGACTGTTGAACGTTCCATACTTCATGCTAGGTGACGCACGTATGTTGACCAAAGTTTTGTATTCAACATCCTCCTTTAAAAATAACGTTTTTTTTTACAAACACAAAAGATAATTAAATATATGATTTAAGTGAAAATTTTGACGAACCACTGTAGTGTTATTCTCACTGAGAGACACTTGATCAATAGTCATCACTGGAGTACCAGGTAACAACATTGTCAAAATACGGAGTTCTGAAGACAGGCCACCCTTTCCTGTCTCATACTGAAATGATTAAAATTAGCATTGTTTAAAAAATTGCCAAACATGAAAAAAATTGCCAAACATGAAAAAAATTGCCAAACATGAAAAAAATAGCGACAATGATAAAGATACCTTCCAGCTTGGCCAAGCATCTGCTCCTAAAAGACTGAACACGGAATTTATTGAAGTCTTTATGGCTTCTGCATTCCGGTTAAGAGAAGGCTGTTTAGCCTTTGTGCGAACAACACGTGGCAGATCTACTACCAATGTTTCATTGAATTTCAACCGATCAATTAAATTGATGTCTTCTTTCATCATTAATAATCCTATTAATATATAAAAACATTAATATATTGAATTATTCGAATTTATAAACGCTTTCTAATTGTAAACCAAAGTTTACCTTCATTTTCTGTATTGTCTAGCACAATTTTCTTCCAGCCCCATAATAATTCAGAGAGTCCATCTCGGTATGTAGTTTTGTCATGATTGTAAAAATCGTATTTATCTTGAGTGACACCACCTGCAGGTGCAAATGATTCATTTGCAAACTTCTCGTCGACCAAAAGATGTGCGGCTTTAGATAATCTATAAGAATGATCAGGGAAACATTTGTAAAAAACATAAAATCAAGGATAATATTTGATAATTATAATTTTTTATGAATTACCTTACTCCACTTGCTCCATTTGCCAACCAGAACTGAATTACTTTGTCGAATTCTTTAACTACTTCAGGATTACGGAAATTGAGATCTGGAGTTTTTGAATCAAACTGATGCAAATAAAACTGTTTGCGAGTTTCTGAATAAGTCCAGGCAGTTTTGTCCGAAAGTGTAAGCTGAAAAAATAAGTATTTAAGTAGATTTAATTCTACATTAAATATATCATATTGAATATATGTATAATAATTACCCAATTATTTGGTTCTGTTGGATTGTTTTCTGAAGTCACACCATCAGCCCAAATAAAGTAGTCTTTATATTTTGAATCTCCACTTTCGCTCTTGACGAACCATTCATTGGTTGCTTGTACGAAATTTGGAGTGATGTCCACAATTAATCTGAAAAAAAAAATCGCATTTGAAATATTGAAAATTACACTAAACAAAAAAATGAAAATGAAATAATGCATACTTGAACTTATTTTCTTTAGCTTTTTCGGCAAAAGATTTGAATAAAGATGAGTCAGTTGTGTTCATAATAGCAGAATAGGCGTCAGAATCGGCACGACCTTGTTCAGGAATGAAAACACCTTTAAATGCGTCAAGTAAAGGCATTTTCGATTCCAAGTCTTTGAAGAATTTATCAGGAGCAATTTCAGATTTATCGTCGTCCAAATCTAACAAGGGGCCTTCCTCCCACCTGAAATTAAAAAAATCAGATTTATCGAATAGATGCCGAGACAAATAAAGACTGAAAATTGAATTTGTGGTTGAAAAATGAACTCACCATTTCTTAGGTGGAGGTGGAGAGCATTTAGGAGCACCAATGATGATGTAAATGGCACCGGCCAGCATTCCAAGCCAAATCAGCCAGAACAAAATGAACATAATCCAACGCAAACGGACCCAAAATGGATCATTAGCGTATTTCATCAACTCTTCCTTAGTTAAGCCGGTAAAAGCCTGCAAAAAGAACGAAAATCAATGATTATTCTTAAAAAATACATTAAAATCACCAAATTTCAACCGAAACGGGAGCTTCGATTTCCATTTCCTCCATTTTGGAATGACTAGCAGAAATCGAAAACGGTTGTTGTGAAACTGTGTTCGAGCTGACAAGACATTAACGATTGACTGATAAATTCATGTGTTACTGTTATTTATAAGTAATAATGTGCCGAGGTTGTCGTTTTATAGGAAAAAAATAATCAAAATACATAAAAATGTAAAAACGGCTATTTGATAAAAGCCCAATACCGACAACAACTGATTACGGATATATCAAATAAATAGTCATAACTCTAAGCGTATCATTACCTGTTTGATTTCCAAAATGTCCACTTTAGTATCACCATTTTGCTGATCACCACTGATGAATTTAACATCAGCATGATCTGTCTTCGCTGCAATTTTCTTTTCTTCGTTCAACATTTTCTCGTCTGCCCCATCGGGACAGTTGTCACCATTTTCTTTCACCATGTTGGAATTCGCTTGCTTCTTATTGAGATCTATTTTTAAATTATACAATAATTAAGTTTACATCTACTTTATTTAGATTGATTATATACTTCTGGCATAGTTATATATGTAATCAAGATGCATGAATTTTTTTCGAAAATGATAGAGAAAATATGAATTCAATTAATTTAACAGTTGTATCTTTTAGTCTCACAATTGTTTTATATTATTTTCACTTAAAATTTCAATGTATGTTTGAGACATTCTAAATAGCTTCTCTTTACAATTGAATAAATTGACTGTAATCAATTGCGGTATTAACTGGTTGCCTTGAGAATCAAACGTTAATGTATCACTACAATCTATCAATTTAGAGGGAAACAAAATAATGATATAGATATCAGGATTGATTTTTAAATCGATATTGATTCCCGAAATCAACATATCAATAAACATTGAATATTTATAAATCACCATTTATCTACCTATGTATGTACATTTAAGTATATTCAATATCTATAAAACTTTTATTGGTGCAGTTATTTGTAACTGAAATAGAAAATCGATTACTGAGTTGCAGAATTGAAAGACGAATGTAAAATAATTTCTATTGGTATTGATATTGTGTGAAATTTAATACGATCTGCTTAGTAACAAGACCATGAATAACATTGTGCTTATTGAAATCAAAAGAATATTGCATCATCGGCGAGAAATGCACAAACAGTACAGAACTTGAAATTCAATACAATAAATTATAGTTACATTGAGATATATGATGGTTATAAAAACAATAGAGCTAGTTTATGAATGTGTGTTTGCATATTTATTTCACACTCATATATCAGTAAATATCCATTGTGGATTTAAACTTAGAAACCCAATATGTTTAATTTTCCATTTAGAATTGCAATATGAAGAAAAATCTGATATTTTAATTGGATTCTAGAAAAAATTAAATGTTAAAATTGCATAGAAGCCACATCAAAAGTAGACATAATTGTATAAGTGCAATTTTTAAAATATGATTTTTATTATTTACTTCCTAATTTAAATAAGTTTATGAAGATGTTTTTGTATTAATTTTAAAGTATTTCATAGTTTTTAACTGTTAAATGAGAAATCGTGGCACTTGAGTAATTTCATCCAAGGTTGCATTTGGTACGTGTTAATGTTTTTTATGTGTGTGTATTTAAACTAATTAGCCCACATTGGAAATATTTATTCAATGGGAGCATCAGATCAATATAAGAAAAAATCAAGTTTTAAAAAATGTATGGTTATTTTGTGGTATTCCACAAATTCTACAATAAGAAATTTTGTTTATTACAGAAAAAAGGTAAATTTAGCCATGGTTATTTGATACCGAAGCACATGTACATAACCTTAAAATAAAAAAATGGAATTAATGATTCACCAGCAAGTTCTTCCTCACTAATGGTCCTGTAAGTTCCCGCAGGAGCATCGGAGCTCTCACTTTCGGGCTCTGCCCCCATTTCAATCAGATATTTACGAAAATTAAGGATCAATTAAAAATCGATCAATCAGATCGAATGACGGCGTTCCCGAATTCTGGGAAAATCACACAATGCTACCAACGCGCAAGGATCATTATCCTGCAGGATGTGCTGCCAACTTTCATAAATTGATAATTCATATTTCAATCAGTTTAATATCGTGAAATATCAAAATTAAAGCTTTAAATAACAGAAATTATGAGATAAAATAAATTAGACGATTTAAGGTTAATTGCCGGAAGTAGATTTGATGAAATGAATGATGATCAGTTGTTAAATTGAATTTGCATATTTTCGCAAATTTGGTTGATTTTCGGCGAAATGAAGGGTTTTAGGAGATACTTACGAAAGTTGGAAAGTTTTATCGATCTGGAATGAGTGCCGCACCCAAGTTTAGCGTTGCCTTGCGTAACTAGCGAGCGAACGATCTTCTCTACTCCTCTCGAATGAGAGTCGGTTCAATAATGAGAGGTTTGCTAGTGTTATTGTAAAGTATGCACTTCACACATGCGGCATTTTCGTATCGATTTCATTATAATGATTTATTTTTTATTCATTTATAGTATTTAAATAGAGAATAAAAATATTTTTTACGTTAATTCTGTAATTTTTCAATCTATTTTTATTTTTTTAAATACATTTTGACATCAGAGTTTCTTATATTGTGCTAAAATAGTGTTATCGCAGCATTATTTATTGAATGAAAGCTATTCTAAATTAATAGTGCTGAACAAATATTTGTGCAATTTTAGTGAAGTTATATGTTTATTTAGCTATGTAATCCAATATTTTATTAGAACCTCTATGCGCGGTAATTTTCCCAAATTTGAAAATCTTCATTTCAATATGTCTGAATTATTTGTAATTAATATATTCACTCGATTTTCCTATTTGATCACTATCATAATTGTACATTAGTAAATCTTTTTTAATATATAGATCAAAATTAAGTTTATCCTTAGCTATAGGTATTTTTTTATTGAAAAACATTTATTTTTTCAGATTCAGACTACATAGGTATATCGAGTTGAATTGAGTTATAATAGTGATATGCATAAAATGGGACAACACTTCTTAATCAAACTTTTTTTCAATTAGAAAAAGTGCTTCATCTAGTGGAACAATTATAAAAGAAATATAAATTGTTTTAAGTGTATTATTTTTTCAGACATTTATTAATGTAAATGTTTTTTTCTTTTTTCTTAACATCGATTGACTTTCCTAATAATTTAAATAAATATTAAAGGTAATGAGAGTGAGATCAACTAAACATTCTTAACATCTTATTGCATAATATCTACCTACTATGAATTATGTTTTGCATATACATACATACATATCTATTTAGGTATCTAACCCGATTCTATTTCATATGAATATAATACTAATTTTTCATTAAAAAAATTATTATTCATTTTTACTACACAACTAACTGCTACTTTTTCAATATTCATTGAAGCTACATCTAGCTTAATTGGGTTTAAAATTTAAGAGAGCCTGTTTTTTTCTTTCCTAGTAAAAAGACTAAAGAGGCATCCATTCATTAGTTTAATTATGAATTATGTAATTATTTTTCTTAAAAAATCTGTGAACATTGATTGTGTTTGAATTGTTACTCTGAAGCAAATTAATTTTTGGTTAATGTCACTATAAATATTCCACTCTAATTGTCCTCTTACACCCTGAAAAATAAATAAAAAGTTTACAATAAATAAGAATTTATGTATGAAAGTTTATGTTTATAGTATTATGATGTATGTATTATGTTTCATGATTATAATATTTACCAAAGCTATATTTGTTGGTAATTCAAATCGTGCTTGATACAATGAACTTGACTGAACTTTTACTGGACAATCTGTAGCTTCACAAGCTAAACAAATGTAAAAATTTAACAATCGCAATAACAAACATATTCATACTGATTATATTTGAAGTATACCTTGTGGAGATATGTTTATTTCTCTTGGAACACCATTTAACATTACATGAGCTTCTTGAACTAAAGATCTTGATGTAAATCCTACAAAATGAATCAATTAATATGAATTATGTGTTTTGATAATTTTCTTAATCTCATAGTTTTACATAGGTATTTTATATTTTACCTGCAGTATACGTAACTGTTATATTGGTTAACTTTCCCACAGTCAAATAACAAGGTATTTGTCTATCACATCCTTCTATTTGAACAGTTTGAATTTCATAATTTAAAGCTTAAAAGAACAAAAAAGTATTTAATGTATTACAATAATTATTATAATAGTTTTTTTCACAATAACATCAATATGAACAATCTAATCCCATAATTCAAGATAAAAAGATATTAACTATTGATCTGATTGTTATATCATTAAATGAAATCATATACATATATGTATGTACATAATACTTGTAAAATCTATCAATAAGAAACACTTCATAAAATATGATTTGTCTTCATATGAATCATTTTGAAAATTAAAACAGATTTACTTTATAAATTAATTTTAGACCACATTGATGATTTATAATTGAACAAATAGGTATACATATTTTAAAATATAAGTATTTATTTATACATTTTTGAAAAATTGTAAATAATACAAGAAGGAATTTTTGAGGAAAATTATTTTATTTTCCTCATAATAAAAACTCAGAATTTGCTAAAAATGAAATATAATATTGACACGTTGACTAATTAAACAAATCAAATTATCAAATACCTATGTAGAAAAATTCTTCATTTTAATTCATACTCCTCGAAATTTCTTTTAATACTGGTAGTTATTTGAAATTATAACAATTAAAATATATATAGATACACATGCTTATAAAAAACTCCTAATGAACATGTTATGTTAGAAATGAGCATGTTATTTAGGTATATATTAAAACAATATTTTTGAGTAGGAATACTCAATACTAACTATTTTTCACAAAAAGGTACCTTCATGGTACCATTTGCTAATTTGTACTATGATTGCATGTTAAAGCATGTACTTACATTATCAATAAATAAGTATCAATTGATTTGAATAATGAAAATCATAACTCACCACAATCTTGAAAAACAACGTTTCCATGGATCACCGGTGACGTTAACGCAATCAAAAGCAGCAAACTCTTTCGAAGAGACATTTTGGAGAAGCTTTCAGGAAAACTTTCAGATATTTTCAGCAACGCGACTAGTAGCTTAGACGGTAGCAGATCAATGAGCAAAATTCGCAATTGTTTTCAAGTATAACTTAATCCAATCTGATAAAGATTTATCAATGCAAGATACAAACAAGAGAGGTAATTTAAATCCTTATAGATATGGAATTTTGCGTTGTTGCACATTTACAATACAATGATATCATCTGATTGTAGTGTGATTTTTATATTCTTTTTCATCAGATTTTCATTGAATTTAGTTTTATAACTGTTAATTTGATTGTATGTTTAAAATTCATAATCCGCCGAGAAAATCATTAAATGCACTTTGAATACTAGACAGAAGTCATCTGATTGAAGATTGTATTTAAAATGAATTGGCAGTTTTTTCTGATAATGGTTATTTTTTACTTTTTCTGCGGTGTGATTGATAATCGATTATCATCTTGTAAAACAAGAATATTGCATTTACTTTATCTTTTGGAATTACAATAATTAGCAGGTTTTCCTTAGAATTATGTGATGAAGTATTTATACAAATATGTATTAATATTTGACGAATGTTATTTATTATATGACTTTTTCAAATGATATTATTTTATTTGAGAAATCATAATTGTGAAATACTTAAAAAGATAATCATTAAAAAATATTATCTGATATATAATAAGTTTCATTAATAATATCACACTATTATTGTAATACGATGATACGAATTTTCTAGCATTTCTGTACATCTTTAGTCAGATTTGTTAAAAAAACGATATCGGCGCCATAAGCTTTTGGGATCAACACAAAATTAATTGATCTATAGATCCGATTATCGGTTCTAATCGATGATAAGAGCTGTCTATTGTTATTAATTTTAGATTCACGTTCTTTATTATAACTTCGCAGTTAGACGATAAAGCTATTTATATTTTCAAGATGGTAGATTTGCCTTTTTTTTAGTGCACATGGTGTTCGGATGATCTATCAATCACTCATCTGAAATGTGACCAAATTGTGACTTCTTGAAAAAAAATATACATATGTTTCAAAATTCTGCAATATTTTCTTTTAGTTTTAATTTATTTTACTTAAAATTTGATCAATTACATTTGATAGACATTCAATATTGAATGCTTTTCTCAAAATTTGGCACAATCTTTACCACTAAACTTTTTGGGTTCTCATTATAAGAACTTAAAATTAAATGAAAAAAAAACATACATATTTTGGCAAGTAGTTTATTTTATAATAATATTAAGGGAAATTATCACAATATTTATACAATAAAAAAAATCGCACACAGAATTCAACGAATCCAACGAACGTCACTTAAAAAAAAACTATATAATTTAATAAAAACATAAAAAGATGACAATCAACAAGATACCCCAACACTTCAATTGAAGATACCGAACCATCAAATCGATAGATCTACAGATCCATTATGAAATTAGTAGATCCTGGCTGGTACTTCGAAGCAGCTGACATCCTTGCCCTTTTCGGTGATCGCCCAATGGACAGTGGGCGATATCCTGGGGTAAATTTCGAGGATTGGGAAAGAGTTCTTGTAGACGTAATCCGTGTCCTTCTTCAGAGGGCATGGAGCCGATGTGGTGCCGTCGGCTTCGAAGATTTTGTCGCAAGCCGATATTCCATCTACTCCGATGAATGGAAGTGGAATTCCTAAGACGTCTGCGTAGACGTTGGTGACGAGGCTTTTTATGTCTTTTTCTGGAAATAAAAAAAAAATGTTATAAATATTATATTATTATAATCAAAATTAAGATGATTGTGATGATGATGTACAATTGGAGGAATATATAAAGTTAAGTCTATTTCATCTAGAAAATCTCAACTATAACCCTGACCATATAAAAACACGACTTAAACATTTTTTGCACAATTATTTACAATCAAGTCTAGTATTTAATAATGATCTACATATATTAGCAATAATTGATCTGAAAGTAAAATTTTTATGTCACGGATTTATGCAGAAAAAAAACATACGTGATCTAGATCTTAAACATCGACATGGAAAACGTGTATCATTGCATTAATCGAAAATTATTATCAAACAATTTACACCTTTCTACAAAACGAAACAATGAAGATCTTTATCTGAAAATCTTTTTTTTTTCATATATAATCCAGGCGCTTATGGTTATTTAATCGATCGGCGAAAAAAATCGATACGAAATTAGGCGATCGATCATGCGAATCTTCTTCAAAGATCGACGTTTTAATTACATTTTTCAGCTTATTTGTAAACAAGAATCCGAAGGTTATCGCATTTTGATCTTGGCTTCGAGTCGAAGTGCTGAACCCGACCAGTTTCCGGCTATTTCACTATATTTACGACTGAAAAGGCCAAGGGGTACGAGAGACATTTTTGCCGAAACTGAGTTATGCACAGGAATCGCTTCTATGTTCGCTCATATATTTGGCGGCAAAAGGATATAAACGAACTTGAAACGTGTACCGAGATACATCATCGAATAACTCGACCTCCTCCTAATACATGTCGGTACATGGTCGACTTCGAACGCGCTTTTCTTGAAATCACCGCAAAGTCACTTGTACCCCTTGGCCTTTTCAGTCGTCATATAGGAAAAATACGAAAAACCAAAAACGAATCTTGTAAATCGTCTTTTATGTATAAACGGTAGGTCAACTAGTTTATTACGAACGCTGAATATTAAGATAATTGACGCTAATGCGGAATGTGAAAAAAGGATTTTTTCACATAATTACATCAAAATATATGTAGCTTCTTGATCGCATATGAAATTATGTGTTTAAAGCAATTTTAAGTCTCGTTGTATTGTATGAAAGATATAAGCAGGCTGGTGGAATTAATTGTGGACGCATAGCTTTTTTATATAGGGCAGGTCTTTTCACTTCATCGAAGTTTTTTTCTGTAGAATTTGACAGTTGATATGGTGTGTTAATGAACTTAAGCGTGAAAAATACATGGAATAAAAACGAAAGTTAACTGACATGAGTTACGAGTTTTGTGAAGCATTCAATTAATACTTTTTCAAAAAAATCAAATTTATATAAAACTGTCCACTAGAATAAGTATAAAACGCAGCTTAAAAAACGTTTATCTCATCTCTCGCTTAATTGCGTGTTATGATTTTTGGCTTGTTTAAAAAAAATTTCGATTTTTAAATCGAGATACGCTTAATGGATCGATTCGATTATCAATTATCTATCGTATGACAATAATTAGTCATTATTTATTAAAAAAATAAATAAAACAGATCAGAATAGCTAATTTCTTCGAATCCATCTCTTTTCCTATACGTTATCTTGTATCTGATCAATTTATATAAAATTAATTGTACTGTCGCTTTTATCGAAATATAAAAATCAGATAAGCTATTTAGTTGCACAATATATACTTATATTATTCATTAATAATTATAACAATTACCTGGTTTGAATTTGATTTCAACAGTCACAGTGGTCTTCTTTTTCAATTTGCACGGTGGTTTGTTGCAGCTTCCTATTTTGACATTCTCTTGAAGATTTTCAAAATTTTTACCTGAAATCACAAAATTACACTTCATCAATAATAATCGATTCTCGGAATTCGGCTAATTCTGTATTATCTAAAGCAAAACTCGATGACTCAATTTTCGCTATCGATTAATCGTTAATTTCGCATCACAATCGAACACACACATCGCATTGTATTCGTTACAAGCGAATTAAAATCGAATCATCATTTTAATAATAATACAATAATATGTAGTGTACAATACATAAACGCAAACAAGTTGTTTGCATTGCAAACTCATCTCAAGTTCAAGAAAAATACTCGATCAATTATATTTTCTCGAGATGCAAATTTCATAGTTACACAATAATGAACACGTTCTCATTGACTGTAAGCGCACACTAAATTTATTTCCGTGAAAATTATACTTGTTTTATGAAAATGTATGATTTTTTTTTAGATTTTTCAAATTTTTAAATCTCATTTTTTTCAAAAATGATAAACTCATTATTCGAAAATTTTCCGATCAAAATGTAACATTGATTTACTAAAACGTACACTGATGGAATTGACTGTGGACACTTTTCATAATTTTTTCTCAAATATTTTACTAACAAGACTAAAATTCATATTTTTTTAAAGAAAAATGAATAATTAAGGATCTTAATATTTAACTTTTGGAATATTTTTACGAGAATTTTTTACATTTATCGAATTTATGAATAAGTGTTCACAATTAATCCCACCATTGTAGTGTAAGAAAATAACAGTAAAAACTATCACACGCATGTATGAACGTTGAATAACTAATGTTTGAAAATTCGAAAGTTCCTTTACGTCTTTTGAATAGCAAAATGAAAAAAAAAATCACTTATGAACTCGTCCAACACTTGAACTACACTTTCACGTAGCGGTTAAAGTACTTTTCGAACATTTTTCAAAATTTCAACAGCTTATCTAAATCTTATGTAATTTATTTGTACCTTATGAGATTTATATGTACTTTTTTATGAATCGTATGAACTTTTTATGAATTATATGTACTTTTTATGAATTATTTTTTAAGATGGCTGTATATTCAAAAGTTTAAAGTGCATTCAACTTCGAAACACGATAGTTGCCTGAGATTACGTTGCGCAAACTGCAATTGTCGTAATAAACGAGTACTTTAAATGTAATAAGAAATTGGTACTTGGAAAAAGATTGTAGCCATTGAGTAACATGTACCGTTGGTTACAAGTACAGATAAATAAGTCTTCCGATGTTCGAAATGGTTTTGTTGTTTATGAGGGAAAACGTTACATTTTCACAAATTTATCGCATAGAAAAGCGCGTTTTTCTTTGCCATAAATATGTTGTTTAAGATCATTATTTTCAAATATATTTTACATTCAATGTCCGGTGAAACCGAAGATTTTAAAAAAATAATATTTTCTAATCAAAGTTGAACTAAAATTTCAAACCCCATTTATTTTGTTCATATTTAGCACGCAATTGAATTTAAATTTTCTTTCATGCAAATTTAAGAAAAATTGCCACTAATTTTACTAATAACAAACTGGAATTTTCAATAATTCAAGGTTAAAATGATATGCGAGATTCTTAAGTTTTAAAATATTGAGTTTTCAATTCAAATTCTGCAATTATGATTGTCTTTTTTAATTAAATAAATCAGTAGAATTATATCTTGAGCGAAAAAAGAAACAATGCAATTTTTTGCTGAATTCATAGAAATGAATAAATAACCATTGTTTAAATGCAAAATGGCAATATTTTAATTGAAAAAAAGTGAATAATTTTCTAATTTACAAACATACACAATGACGCATAGATTTCAATTCACAAAACATTTCAAAAATGAAAAAAAATACTTGAATAAAATATTTATCTAGCAGAAAAACATTCGAGTTTGCAAAGAATAAACTCTGATTTATTTACCAACATTAAATTTTCGTTTATTTAAATTTTAAAAAAATTGCAAAAACGCGCGAATACATAATTTAAATCGAAATCGATCGTTGAATGACCTATCTATGCAAAACTAGAGGCTATAATGATTTCGAATCCTTGCTTAGAAATGCAATGGAAATACAAAGCGACAATACTATACAACCTTAATATCTATTATGGGCTTATTTCAAGGTGGTGATCAACTGGGAAATCGAATCGACTATATTCAATGCTATTTCCATTAAATTAGCATTATTTCATCTCGATAAGATTGAGATTCCGACTATTGTCCTTTGATTTAGCAATTAATTGAAATTTATTAATTAATTAAATAATTTTCTTATAATGATTCGATTGAACTGCGCGATAGTTTGTACTATTTTTAGTTTAGTTTATAAACATTTTCACTTTTATTGTTGAACATTAAATTTAATGATCTATAAAGATCAAATTGTTCATATATGACGTTATAGTTTCATGCTTGAATTATTATTGAAATTAATATCGTATTGAAATTTCATAATAAGGTAGTTTTGAAATGTAAGAAATTAAATCTGCGATATTTAGGTTGGAATCGTTATGATTTTTTTTTATTATAGCTATACTGTATTATATTAATATTCAAACAAAACGAATAACCTTCATAACGTATTCACATCACTATAACAATTGTTTATACAGCGACGTATAGTAATTTCTAATAATTAACACAATTATTGTATTCGATTGTTGACTTATTAAAGTGATATTATAATCATTTAATATTTCTTTAATTTGCATACAAATCATACAATTAATTACTTTATGTAATAAATTTGTTAATCGTTTAAGATTCATAGTAATGGAAATCACAAATTATATTGATTCGATAGAAAGTTGAATGTACTTTTTTCAATGTATTCAAATTGATTTTAAAATCAGCGAACGTCCGAATAATGTGTTAATATTGCGAAAAAGTCAATATTGCCTTTGTACAGGAACCTATTGATAATATAATTGAATAAAATTTAATAAAAATGTTTTAAAAATATATATTTTCGTCTGTAAATCGTTCGTATTATATTGATAAAAGATCAAAATTTAAATCATTAATTAGAAATCTAACAATTATTTATCGAAATAGATTCTATAAAATCAACTGCTATATCTAATTTTCAATTAATAATCGAAATACTATCTATCAATGAAAATATTTTGAACTATCAACGTTTCAAAACCGAATCTAATGTATTCAATTCGATCTAAAACATAAAATTTTCGATAACAATCGTCTACTAAATCAGCACAAAAAGAAAAACCCAGATTATATCCGAATACAATAAAACTGACTCATTGAAAAATCAAACAATCGAGACCACACTGTACATGCTTACAATCAGCACATGCAACACGTGTTTTGCAACAAGAGCTGAAATCAGGTTCGCGCAAAGTATGTCAATTTTCGCGACAAATCTAACTAAAAAAACTATAAAAACATTACAAAAATTATAAAAAAAAACTACAATAGAATGATTTAATATGAAAAAAAGACTTAAACGCACCTTCGCACTGTGAAACCTGAGTGGCGTACGAAGCTCCAACGAGCAGACAGAGGAGCAGCAGCGACGCGGACTTTGAATCCATTTTTGAATGCTTTTGGCGCCTTTTTTCGATTCAGAATGTTCTGATGGAATATTCCTCAGGTCTTCGCGCGTCTTTGCCGATGGACGATCCGCCGCTCACTGGTGCTCCGTTCAAGAGTTTTGCGCTTTAATACCGGCGAAACGGTGTCGCAACCAGTTTCGATTCCGCTGACGATGGTATAATGTGTGATGGAGATGATTTGTTTTTTTTTTTCGTGATGATGATGGACTGTTTGTGGTCTTCGAGGGTTTTTTTCTGGAGGAGATCGGTTTTGGTTGAGGTTTTTTGCGGGATTTGGCCGCGGACGTGGAATTCGATTAATGAGTCTTTCAGAGTTGAAAGAAAAAGACTAGAAAAACAATTGAATGTGTTCATTCGTTTTTCAAATTTTTCTTTGTTATTCATTTTTTTTGAAAATTTGAATGTTCAAATATTGTTAATAGCACGTTGAGGATGTGATCAATTTAGGTTAGAGTGTCTACTGAATTAATCAAAATCTTCTGAAATTAATGATTTATTATCCTATGGAAAAACAATGGTATTCATGGTAATTAATGGTATGGTTAAAAACAATGGTATTTATCTTTATTATTCAGAGAAATTATTTAACACATCGGAAGTTCTGATTATTTATGTGAAGTGCTTTGACATTTAAATCTCATTTTTGTCAAAAAGTAGTTTGTCACAATAAAAGACTCAAATGTTGGTTTATTTTCTGAAAACCTTTAAGAATGTTGATGTTAATTGTAATGTTAAGAAGCGTTCTGGTTTTTCTTAAAATATATAAAAGAAATTATAATTTTATTTAGAGAAAATTGAATGAAAACGAATTTTTTTCTAATTTATGAAAAGTCTACATAATTAATTCAATTAATGTAATTGCTTATTGTGATTGCGAATTTGGTTATGAACATTTTTTGTATGATTAATAATATATTTTTGATTATGAAATAAAGAATTCTGCGAATATTATTTTAATAATTTTAATCCATCGATGATTTTTACTTGCAGATGTTTTTTATAAAGAGAATAAATCAAAAGTGATGATTCGTCTTTGTATATTTTTTTAATAAAGGTATGATAAAAACGTTTTGATTTATCAAATTATTGTTTACAAGAATTTTCACCTTTATTGCATTAGAATGAATCATAAGAACAATGAGTAATTTTCATGAAAGACATCATAACACATTAAAAAATATAGATTTTTCGTAGCTTACTTTCAATACATAATTAATAAATTAACCCAAATTTCTCAAAAACATTAACTTCAATTCAAATCTATAATTTAACCTCAATCACAATAACACAATACATTTACTACGAACACCCCTATTATATAAAATTTTATTACACGTAGCATATTTCTAACACATTCGTTTATAAAAAATATTATAATATCCATAATTGCAACTTACGATTGATAAATATTGATGTTTTTTCCACCAACAATTAACTATCGAATAAGATGAATCATTTAGGTTTATAATGAAAATGCACACACGCATGACAATCGATTTACGTACAATTGAATTTCAATTCATCAAAATAAGGCAGTGAACACACTGCACATACAAAACAAAATAACATCCGTGAAAATCAATTACTCATCAAAATTTGCAAATCAACACTTAATTCTATTTACAAAAACATATTCTAATACTTTTCTATTATGCACGTGCCGTTTTAATGCAGTTAGAAATATAATGCATTTCGTTTGTTTTGTGTTAATCATATATCATGACTGAAAAGGCCAAGGGGTACAAGTGACTTCGCGGTAATTTCGAGAAAAGCACGCTCAAAGTTGAGCATGTATTATATTAGGAAGATGTCGAGTGATTTGATGATATACATATCTCGGTACAGGTTCCAAGTTCGTTTATATCCTTTTGCCGCTAAATAGAAGAGAATCCTGTACATTATCAATTACGGCGAAAATATCACTCGTACCCCTTGGCCTTTTCAGTCGTCATATACTATACAACAGTTCACAATTGGCTTAAAGTCCATAAATTTTCGAGCTACGCCAAGTCACAGAAGTTGGTGTTAAAATGAATTTGGCGAAAATGATCTATAGATCGGATCGATATGTACTTCCTATGCACATGACACGTTTTAAATGCAATTATATCTTCAATGGAAACGTCAATAAAGTTAATTTCTTGCGATCGTGAAATTTTATGCGTTATTAAACGGCATTTTATAAATCGTACTAATTATAATCTGTACCTTGACTTCAGTGCCGATCGTTGCGTGTTCTTAGCTAAGATTTATTTTATTTATACAAGATTTTTAAATAAAAAAAATCTTCAGTGTTTTATAAAAATAAAATCAATGTTAGGTCACTGTTCTAAAGCAAACAAAAATGAAAGTTGCTTCTAGGTTTTTATATTTTCCTCGTTTACAGTATTTGTTTTAACTCGTATGTGAATTTCAGTTGTATTTTGAAATTTTAAACTTGGTTTTGGTTAATAAAATATTTTATTTATACAGCAGGAAAATTTACATAAATATTATAAATACAAGTTTCAGTTGAAAATGATTATAAAATTGATCGTTGAATTTAACGTACACATATAGATTATCATTCGATCGCGTTTCTTATTATCATCTAAATTCAATAAGTAAGTATATTATGATATTATCTTTTTGAAGATTTAAATTATTCATTTGTGAACTATTTTTATTGATTGTGTATTAATTGTTTTCTTTAATGAGCATTGAATTACATAGAATTCAGAAATTAACCTGAATAATTTGATATAAATGAATCGTTAAAAAAATTAATTAATATTTTTCACATATCAAATATTAAACTACATATTATAATTTGGCAAAATCAATTGAAAATTTTCGGATTTCGATGAAATTCACACTTCGACAAATGGCAAAAAAAAACTAATACTATATCTCTTAACAGATGACAAATGCCAATAAACTTATAACTTAGAGATAGTAAGAAATTAATTAAATTTTCAAATCAAATTTAAATGAATAATTAAACATAGATATGTTTACATTTAACCCATAAACAACGTAATCTGATATAAAAACCTTGGCAAAGTATAGCAACAATTTGAAAAGAAACTCAACATTGCCTTGTGCTCTTGTTATTTATGAAAAAAAAAACGATAAACAATTGTGCAATTTCTAGAAATAATCAGAATCATATTCAACATTAAGCAAATGATTCATCGTGATTCAGATACGATTTTAAATTATACAAAAATATTTAACGTTACAATTCTTTGGATAAATCTTCGACATTTGAATATTCATTGATGACAATATGAAATTGTCATTTTGTCCACAATGGGATAATAAAAATGATGAGAAAACTCGAAATCCTTGAACGAACTTGACACTGCACGTTTCAAATAACACAAAATCCACATCAAAACAATTTTTTCATGCATTCATCAAGAAAAAATCGTGCAATTTGTTCCCCAAACTTATATTAAACGCATTTGCGAATTTTTCGCGTAATATTAGGCCGATTATGCCATTACGAAATTGCCGCTCGAAAATTGAGATTTTTCTCGTAAAACACTTAAAAAGCTATTATATTGAGATTTTTTTATAGATCAATAGAATCGCTGAAATGTCAGAGCGTAATTTGCGACACTTATCAGTGCATTTTTGTCACAATTTGTTTTAATTGATCGGATTAAATACAGCCTTGGAAACTGTGTATCTATGTATGCGATTGTAAAGGAGAAAGGATTATCAGATAATTCTGTCTAGTATTTAATTAATAAAAATGAAAATCAGAGACGTATTCTCATTTTTGTACAAGAAAAGGGGGTAATTTATTATATACATAATTTTTCATGTAAATGAATAAATAGATTGAAACTTTTTGGAAAATACCTAAATTATTTGTTTTCCCTTCTCTCCAAATAAAAGTCTTGATGGAAAAAAATGCATATTCATTTGATTTGTAAAATATATGATTAATTCGTATGGGTTTTTCCTGCGAATCAAATCGAAAGTAAGCTGATAAATTTTTATTCAAATGAAGTCGATTCTTTAGAATAAATATAACATGACTAGAGTTATGAGCACTTAGTTCGAGGAAAATTGAACATTGAACGTGTCGAAGTACACAAAACTATGTATCTTGTCATATAAAGTTTCAACGTGATTAATAATTACATAAAATATATTCTAAACAAGGATCATTGAATTATTGCTTGGTTTATAAATCGAAAAGGTACTCTCATACAATGTTTGTGAATGAAAATTGATAACGTTATAAAATATAGGAAGAGGAAATATATTATTTTATGTATCGTAGACGAATCTATGGATCAACAAACGTTCGTTATATTACGCGTGTTGAATTTGCAATAAAATATTAAAATGTCAACAGTTTGTAAATATTGAAGTTTCAATTGAAACGTGTTTTTGAATTTTAAAAGCTACAATGAAATATTTGGACATACTAAACACGTACTGAAAAATATGTGAGCGTTATTTTAATTATATTCTATTTTGCTCTCACATACAAATTTTAAACAGAAAAAATGTATTCAAGTACGAAAATCGTTCGAATGATGTTTATTTTCACGCCGTGAATAAGTTAAATATTTTTCGGGATAAGATAAAATAAAATATTTGTTTTTACATTTGAACAACATACTATTCAAAACACCTGCTATTTGTTCTTACTTTGAAATTATTTTTTCTCATTTCTTTATTTAAACAAATTTGCAATTTCATAACAAATAGAAAAAAAATCTCAAAAAATACTTTTGTCATACATAAACACTTATGCCATTCGAAATTTTCTCAAACGTTTTAATCTATTTGTACAAAAATATATTTTTTCGTCAGATGAGAACTTATATCAAGTTAGGATGAGGGTTGGACTGTATTAGATCAATGCGGTGGCGAAAGTGAAACAAGAAAGTATCAATACCTTAATGTATGTAATTCGTTCAAATTAGATAAAATAAGAATATTTAAAATAAAATGATCGACCGTAATCATAAACAAAAATCAAAACGAACCGAACGCGATTCGAATTTGAATAAGAGCGGCAAAACGAAGCCTACGTCACTAATACGTTTTTTCAACTTTGGCGCTCTTCCTCTTGGCCAAAACAACGCCGCGTTCGTGCACTGCAAACGCGTAACGTTTCTCGAATTACAATTTTAATGTTGAGAACAAGACGAAGTGTGAATAACAAGTGGTATGAAGCACAATGATTTATTATATGCGCTTCTTTCAATACGTTCGACGGTGAGATTACGCACCTAGCCATGTTGGCATTGACATTGAGACGTCATTGAAACTTGGTAAGCGTGCATATTATGCGCGGGAAATTTTATTAACTTGAATCGATTCAATTTCACTTTTATCATTTGAATCGAAATCTATTACAGTCGAGAAAAACAAAGTATTTAATAAAATATATGACATAATTAAACATATCGGGGTTTTGTAAGAAGCCAATTTTTGTGTAGATTCTCAATTCGAGTAAAGTAAAATGTAAAGTCGAAGGCTTTTTTTTAATAAACAATTTTGTCAAGGTCGCTCTATTAGGACAGTTGACTTACTTTTTGCAGGCAAACTTGGCTCGCTATGTTTAGGAAGATTTTGCGTGCTTTTATTGAGGAAACTTGAAGTGATGATCAGGTCTTATTTTGTATTTTTTCTAAAACATTTAAATTTTTCTTAGGCCGTTAATAGTGTTGTTATTACATACAAACTGTCAACATATCACATAACCTACACGTGCATTTGACAGTTCAGTTGATTGAATCTTCTAAAATCGGTAATATTGTATTTTTTACTGCAAAATTTTACATTTTTCACCGAAAATCATTAAATTTAATGGTTTTTAATCATATTTTGTAGATATGAATAATTCAGACGAAGGTACTTCAAAAGATGTTCAAAGATGTGAAATTACCGAAAAAATCATTGCATTATCTCAAAATAACCCAAAAGGAATCAGTGATAAAGATATAACTCAACATTTGCCAGATTTATCTCCAGCTAATCGAGTCGGAATCATAAATAAGCTGTTACAACAAGGATTTTTTGACTTATTCAACCAAAATGGCATTCTCATTTATAGGTAATTATTCTTGATACTTTTCGTAATCTAATCATTAAAGGCAATCATATAATTTAACAAGTTCTTTCTTCTTAAAAGACTCAAAGATCCTTCAAAAAAGACTACAGTTAAAGGAGCTGACAATGAAGAGAAAGTTGTATATTCTATTATCGAAGAAGCAGGAAATAAAGGAATTTGGATAAGAGATATTAGGTTCAAATCAAATCTTATAATGACCCAACTGAATAAAATTCTCAAAAACTTAGAAAGTAAGAAGCTTATCAAAGCCGTTAAAAGTGTTAATGTTAGTATTTTTTTTTTTCATCAAAACTAAATATGTAATTAGTAATTTATAGTACAATAATATAAAAAATTATAGGCATCGAAAAAGAAAGTATACATGTTATACAATCTGGAACCAGACAGATCGATAACAGGAGGTGCTTGGTATCAAGATCAAGATTTTGAATCGGAATTTGTAGATGTCTTGAATCAACAATGTCATAGATTTTTACAGCAACGAGCTGAAAACTCTAGAAACAATCCGGCTGGTCCTTTTGTAGCTAGAAATTTTGCTTACGCAACGGCTAAAGATGTTCATAAATTCATAACTGAACTCGGGATAAGTAAGGTTAGTATAATTATGGGTTTTACACTTCAATTTTAATGTTTTCGATGTAAGATCAATATTTTTCATTTTTATTTTTTGTTTCATGTTTAATATTAAAAAAAAATTAGCTAGACCATTTTATATATACCACTATCAGAATTATTCTTAAATACTTTGATTTGATTTTTGAAGCACTGAACTCCAAATGGAAAATATTGAATTTAAAATATAATAAAATACTTGAAATCATATTTTGTGTTATGTACATACATATGAGGATTTAAATTTATCAATGTGATTTTATTACAGGTGTCTTTGGACGTAGAAGATCTAGAAACTATATTGAATACGTTAATTTACGATGGAAAAGCAACAAAGAAAATTGGTCCTGATGGCAACAGACTCTATCGATCTATAGAATCCTTATTACCTCCGCCGGGATTGGTTAGAACTCCTTGCGGCGTTTGTCCGATTGTTCACAAATGCTCCAATAGCGGACTTATAACTCCTCAACTTTGCACATATTTATCGGAATGGTTGGACTAAACATAAATTGAGTGTAAAAATGATTCAAATAATTTATTTATTTACATAATTTTCTATATAACATTAAAAAGGTTTTCATTCACGTTATGTATTACAAAAAAATAAACACATATTTAAAAAAAAAAACAGATTGATTTGTTCTTATACTTATTCAAATTAAGTTTGTTCAGTTGTGACATATGCTCGTATAATTATGAGAGTAGTACAAGTCAAAAATTGAAAAAAAAAACAGTTTATCGTATATTAAGGTTCACATTATTCTCAATTAATGCAATGTTTCAAACGTGAAATTTTCACATAGAACGGATATTAGTTGAGTCATCACAAAGTTAAAAACAAATCATTGAATATCTCAAAATTATTATAAAACAATATGACTAAAACTATTGTCATAATGATGGGCACATATACATATATTTAGTAATTTCAGCAGTATTTTTTTGTAATATGCATATTGAAGAAAACAAATCAACAATATTTAATACAACATATTAACAATACTTGAAAAATTTCATTCAACGTTTATAATTATAATACTCCTCTAACGTCATTTTCAATATAATTCAAGGCTCCGGTAACGATGCCAGAGTTTCTTTCTTCACTCAAATAAGATGTCTTTTCTGATTCATATTCGATATGAGGAGTATTCAATACATCTAATTGGATATAATTGAGCGATTGTAAAACAATTCCTCTTTGTGGATAGGGAGCTGATACTTTATGTATAGTTTCACCACTTTTCAAAGAATCATCAATTGGATAATCGTTTATAACTGGTAATGGTGGTTCAGATCTCGGTGACGTATTATTATTATCCTTATCTTTATCTTTATCATCTTTTTTGCCAATCCAAGGTTTTACAACGGCACGAGATTCTATAAATTTATTGAAAATGTATTATCAAAATAGATTCAAATACCTCATTATAAGAACATATTTTACAGTGAACTTGGTTATTACAGTTTCTTTAATAACTAAAAATGTCAACATGTGAGCTAAAATATTTGTCAACGAGATTTTAATTTTATTCAATGTGATATAAATAGTAACAAAAAAGAGGTTCTTAATCGAAAAAAAATCCCAAATATAACCTGACCAAACAAAATATTTAGTTTTTCTTATGTTATGATAGAATTTATTTTCTAAACTAATTAAAACACTTTCGAAAATAACGATTTCATGAGTAAAAAAACAATTGGATGCAAATTCATTGAATTTTCGGTGAAATTATCATTTCATTGCAATTACAACTTCACTGTAACATGTGTAACATACCTAATTCATATATATTTCTTTGCAACTCATTAATTTTTGTGCTTTGCGTTTGCACAGAGAAATACAATTCATTTATAACATTATTTAGATGTTGCATTTCTTGAACACGCTCTTCTTCTTTGGCAGCTTCTTTTTTTGAGCTCCTTTACATGAAAATTATTAAGTTTAGAAAAAATACAGAAAAAAAGAATACCAACTTGCAAAAAGTATTATATAATATTGACCTGTTATATTCAAATATCAATAGACCTGCTCCTAAAACGAAAATTATTCCTTCTCCAAGTAAATTGGCACCTAGTTCGATAGCCATTTGTTCGTTGAGCTGGGGTATATTCACAGGCTTTCCAAGATTCATTATCCACATTTTAGACTTCACTTCACACCAGTTGTAAACTGAAAGAGTAAACAATAACCTAGGAAATAACGTAAGTATGGTATTATATAATCGACGCAATCATAAATACATAGATGGATATAAGAAAAATGTGATTTTATTTTTTAAAGATTGATTAATATCGAATATAATGTTCATAATACATGTAATTTTATACATTAATGACATAAAATATACAAATGTTTATGTTTTTATTCAACAAAGATTTGCTTAATTAAATGATTAGAAATCATCATTTAAAAAAATTAACTATATGATATACTTATATGTAATTATTAAATTGATTTAATTGGGTTTTTTCTATATGATATAAATAATATGTTTTATTAAGTTATATATTTTCAAATTTGTTATGTAAAATATGAAATTATATACAATTCATTGAAAAAAAATTAATAATTTTCAACCCAAAATTTTATACAGTTAAATAATTGAGCGTAACATTAATTTTACTTCTAATATACACATGGAGTTTTTAGTTGAATTTTAATACGGATTTCATTCATGATTACTGTGAGAAAGATCAGTATTATTCTGATCAACAAATTTACATACAGTGGGCGGGCGGCATGCAGACATAGGTGCGAAAGAAACGATTGTTTTTGGCGCGCTCTTTGGCTAAATTTGCGATCGGTTTGCTGATCTGTTTGAAAAGCAAAATTCCTAATTTGACGGCTGGAAACGCGCCAACGACCATTTTAAAGGTTCAAGATCTTTTTAGATATTGAATAAAATCTAAATCGAAAACGAATATCCAGCTGCGGTCATTGAATCTGACTGACAGCCAAATGACAGCTGTCGTAATAGCCATTTTTTACGTGCATTGTTTGCAAATTAATAATTTGCTAATCAATTTGATTAGACATTGACATAAAGAAGATAAGGACACTTGATCCTTCTGGGATACGTGATTTTCTTTTTTTCAATTTTGTCTCTGACTCTTTTGTCCTCGAAAGATGTGTGTCCTTATTCTCTAATATTTCAAATATATTTTTTTTTAGTGGCAACATTAAATGCATTGTACAATTTGGATGCCTTTAATAAAATATTGTACACAATATTAGTACTTATATACAAGTAAAATAAAGCATATTTTTAAATTAAAAGTTATTTTAATCCGAATCTAAAATTGATATGCAAAATTAGTTCTTAAAACAAATATATATAAAGTTGATGATTATATTTAATAAAAATTGAATATCACTCAAAAGTTCAATTTAGAATATCGAGAACTGGTTGTCATCTTGCCGAAGTGACTGTGTGGATTCTTCAAGCCGAGCATCATGGTAATTATTCCTGTTCAATTCCCACAGGAATACAATAAATCAATGAATAAATTATTAATGAACGAATTTACTATGAATTTCACTATACCATCAACTTTCAATAAATAGGGTCAGAATCAATCGGGAGGCGGTTCAGGAGGAGACAAGAAAGATGACAAAGACAAGAAGAAGAAGTACGAGCCTCCGATTCCCACCAGGGTCGGGAAGAAGAAGCGCAAGAGCAAAGGTCCTGATGCTGCTTTGAAGCTGCCGCAAGTCACTCCCCACACTCGATGCAGACTTAAGCTGCTCAAGCTTGAGAGGATCAAGGATTATTTGCTGATGGAGGAGGAGTTCATCAGGAATCAGGAGCGGTTGAAGCCCCAAGAGGAGAAAATTGAAGAAGAACGCTCTAAAGTATGACGCTTCTCCTATAAATATTTATACAGTAGAACCTCCTGGTAATCGAAAAAATTATAGTTTTGATTTAACTTCTAGCAGAATATTGACAACTGGTTATTTTTATTGATTCTTAAATCACTATCGTAATTTTCTAAACTGAAAATCATCAATATATGTATATTTAGAATCAACTAAAATGTTTTTAATTTCATCTCTTTCAATATGTGGGAATAACTATGAAATTGTATTTAGTATAATTCAAACAATAGAGGTTCTATTATATTTAGTATTTGTGCAACATTACAGTATTTGTTGTTTTAGGTTGATGATCTGCGTGGAACTCCCATGTCTGTAGGAAATTTGGAAGAAATCATTGATGACAATCATGCTATTGTTTCTACTTCTGTAGGTAGCGAGCATTATGTCAGCATTTTATCATTTGTGGATAAGGATCAGCTTGAACCTGGCTGCTCCGTTTTGTTAAATCACAAAGTAAGCTATTTTTCATTCCGATTTCGATCAAATTTAACATATTTTTAATGCATTTTAAAATAACAGGTTCATGCAGTAGTTGGTGTTCTTGGTGATGACACTGACCCTATGGTTTCCGTGATGAAATTAGAAAAAGCTCCTCAAGAAACATACGCCGATATAGGTGGACTTGATAATCAAATCCAAGAAATCAAAGAATCAGTAGAATTACCGCTTACACATCCAGAATATTATGAAGAAATGGGAATCAAACCTCCGAAAGGAGTAATTTTGTATGGACCACCTGGAACTGGAAAGACTCTTTTAGCTAAAGCAGTCGCCAATCAAACATCTGCGACTTTTTTGAGAGTTGTTGGATCGGAACTTATTCAAAAATATTTAGTATGTATATGAAAATATTGTTTTTATTTACGTTTATATCATAACATATTCCAAAATTGTTCAATTTTTCTCATCTTCTAATAGTGCCTATAAAATTTCTTAATTAATCCCAAATAAAACTGCTTAAAGCACTACTTTTTAGACATATTGACATCTAATATTTGATTATAGGGAGATGGTCCTAAACTGGTGAGGGAATTATTTAGGGTTGCTGAAGAACATGCACCTTCAATAGTATTCATCGATGAAATAGATGCTGTTGGAACCAAACGGTATTTTAATTTTTCTGTTGATATTTGCAAAATTTCAATCCATCTCTATAATACTAATTTTATTTTCAGTTACGATTCAAATTCTGGTGGAGAACGAGAAATTCAAAGAACCATGTTAGAGCTTTTAAATCAGTTAGATGGATTCGATTCTAGAGGCGACGTTAAGGTTATAATGGCTACAAATCGTATAGAAACCTTAGATCCCGCTCTCATCAGACCTGGTAGGATAGATCGGAAAATTGAATTCCCGCTTCCCGACGAAAAAACTAAGAGACGCATATTTACTATTCACACATCGAGGATGACTTTAGCTGAGGACGTCAATCTCTCGGAACTGATTATGGCAAAAGATGATCTATCTGGAGCTGATATCAAGGTATTTTTGCTTGTTTTGATTCAGATTGAAATTATTTTGATTTTTTTTTATTATACATATTTTATAAATTTACAATATTTCGCTTTAGGCTATTTGCACGGAAGCAGGATTAATGGCTCTTCGGGAACGCCGAATGAAGGTCACTAATGAAGATTTCAAAAAATCAAAAGAGAGTGTTCTCTATCGTAAAAAAGAAGGAACACCTGAAGGACTCTATCTCTAATTTGAATTTAATACTAAAAGTACGCATTATAACATATTTGAATTCCTTGTATGAAAATTATTACTAAAGCTTTTTAAATATACTAAATGAAAAAAAAAAGATTTTATTTTACTATTTTTATAATCAATTGAACACCAATAAATTTATCAATGAACGTATCAAGAGGTGGATTAAGGTTACATACTTTTAAAATGGAAAAACATTTTGTTCATTAAATCGAGACTTGTTGGATTGGAATATGTGGGCTAAGATTAGAATAATCAATTATCAAGTTTATTGTCAAATATTTATTTTATACAAATATCACAGTTATAATTTGTCAATTAGTGATTAAAATTTTTAAGTATTAGAATCATTACTTATTTCATCTGCCTTGTGACTCGAATCAACATTAATCAATTTCATGATTTTGTTAGCCTTCACAGAAAATTCATCTAACAATGGAGAATACTTTTGAGTTAGACTGTTAACAATTTCCTTTTTTTTTTCAATCTGTTTTGTGTTTAACGTTTCATGAGGTTCGTTTAAGAGATTCGAATCTTTGCAAATAGCACAACTAGTTTTTGATATTTCATTTAGTAGTGGATCTGTATTTGAAAAGCTGACAAGCTCTCTGGCTTGTTTTGATGAAGATTCATCTAAGTTATTTTTGACAGAGCTGAAATGAGAAAGAAACAAATTTAATAATAAACTTTTAATTTATTCCATGCACAGAAATAAACTCACTCTAAAAATCCCTTGTAAAACCCGTTAACGAGACCTAGTTCAAATCCGTGCGAATATCCACAGTCGAAACCTTTTTGCATGATAACTTCTTTTCCATCGCTGATTCCTTCTCTATATCCAGCCTAAATGAAAAAAATGTTTATAATGATATGCTATGGATAAACTAAAGACAATTTTTGAGTAGGTATAATTCTTTTATAATAATCTTTCTCATTTGACTACCATTACTATCATATGTCTTATTTTGAGTAGTAAAACAGAAATTTAACCAAGTGAGAGTAATGGTGCCCAAAAAATTTGAAAAAAAAAACAATTATTACATCAAACGCTTGTTTTGATATTTTGTTGAAATCTCTACTAATATCTTCATCACCAGAATCCATGATCAAAACTAAAATATAAAATAATTTTGATCAACTCAACTGTCAAAACACAATGTTACCAGTCCGCAAAATAAAACTGATATTTCCAGGATTTATATTTTTAATAAAGGAATGTGAGGGGTTTGTTCTCCCTTTGATTTTTTGTCTCTAAGGCCATGGACATGAACACATGATAGCCGTTTGGCGAGGGTTCCAATAGAAAATTGAAAGGAGTTGAAGATGTGTTATCTTGAGAAACATCAGATATCAAAATAGTAGAGTGCGCATGTGTGCTGTTTTGGAATAGAGTACAACTTGACTTTTGCCCGCGCGCGAATAAAATGATTTTGTTCACTCTTCAATATAGGTACTAGGTAGTTTCATTTATCAATATGTAATTCTCATGTAAGCATTTATAAATATATGTTTATCACATTTTTGTTTATTATCTAATTGTGGTTTTACGAGAATGAACACAATATAAAGATGTTTTAATGTTTCATTCACATTGAGTTTACAAATTGGATTTTGTGTGGCATGGTAGAGAAAGAGCCACTGAATTATAAGAAATCTAATTAGTTTTGTTGTTTTGGGTGATAATCTATGTATTCAGAAATTTCGTTTGTGTACTTACATTTAATAATAAAAGTAAATAAAATATCAAGTGTCTTTTATTTACATTTGAATGATAACTAATTGCACTCACAAACAATAGAATTGTTTTTTTTTAATGAAATAAATACAATTTAGTAAGAAAAAATTTGAACAAGTAGGGTTTTTGGCGCTAATCTCATTTTTTTCTATAGAATTGGATATTTAATCAATAGTTACATAACAAAAAATTAAAGATTGTGTCTTAAATAATGAAGAAATCAAATTAGTTGCTAAATTGGTTTGATGAAATATTCAACGGTTCATTTAAGAAAGTAGGACCAGAACGGAGCGCTAAAAGACGAGCTTGTGAATCAGCAGCCATTCGAAGTGCTTCCCTTAAAGATTCTGCACCAGCTCGTTCTTCTTGAACCAGTTGCATCAGTTCAAGTTCACGTTGCGTCTCACAAGATCTTACGCTGACATTTTTAACAGTCCTTGTACACATCTCTCCCAACTGTCCTGTGAATATCATCATAACAAATATTGTTATTTTATAATTATGAAGAATTAGAATAAGAATTTGAAAGATATCAAAATTACCGGATATGTAAGCATGTTTTTCAATGGCGTTTTTCAAATTTGAATTTGAATTATCAAGTTTTTGTTGAAGACATTCATAAGTAGTTTTCCATATTGTTTGAACACGATCTTTTGCTTGAATTTCCTCTTTCATCAATTTCAAATCTTCTTCAATTTTAGATTTTTTACTGAAAATACAAAACATTAAAAAAATGACTATACTTCAATTGTAATAAAAATTTCATAACAATAAAAAAATTATTACATTTCTAAATTGACTGTAAGTTGTTTGATATGATCGAGTGTTGCTTCTGCTTCAATACGAGCTTTTTCATTTACATTCAACAGCAATCGAGCTTTCTTTTCATCGCTTCTCAGACTTTCCAATGAATTAAACATATTTTTAGCACTTTCCTCTAATACAAGCTTTTCTTTCTCCTGAAAAGTTTTATAAAATAATATTTTAGATATGTAAACATAGTGATATCAATGCAAACTAGTAATATGAAGAAAAAAAAACCAATGCTTCCAGAGCCGGTTCCACAACTGCTAATCTATTAATGGCAGCATCTCTTTCAATAACCATCTGTTCAGCTGCAGCAGCAGCTCTCTGCCCTTGTATTTTGATATTTTCAATTTGTTTATTCAGCTCTGAAATCTGTTCTACATATTGAATCCTTTCTTTTTCAAAACGTTTGCTTTCATATACACCAGACTTGAACATAATAATAAATAAATTACCTATATGAGTACATTTACACATATTCTGTGCGTCTATTTATTATGTTTTTACAATAAATAGATGGATATGATAGATGCCTCTATATGTAAGTGTATTTAAATAAATTATATATGTATATCTACAGATTTTCCATTCCAAGTTCAGAATTGAATAAAACTATTATGCATGTTACAGTTTGATTCAATTTTCGAAATATAAAAATGGGAATTAATTAAACTGGAAAATGTCTAGTTCAAAGTGGAAATTATCAGACTTGGTATGAAAAATATTGAACTCGAATTTGAAATCATTGAATTTGACATGAAAAACTTGCATTATTGAAGAAATTACTCACTCTATACATTTGCAACTCTGTGAGGAGCGTCCTAAGCCGATTCTCCATCTCAGGTAAAAATGTAGAGTTATTTTCTGGTTCAATTGAATCGCCGAAGTCCAAAGTAGGAGAAGCATTTTCGTTCTCTCTATCGTTAAACTCCATCTTTGATAAATAATTGACGAGCCTCGTAAGCCTTCTGAATACTAATCGGAAGAAATTCGAAAATAAGCCTCTTTATGGGAAACGACAGCTTGACATATTTTATTCGATTACGTTTGTATAAAACAATTTTGCTTGCACGCTTTAAGAAGCGTGCTTTGTGAGAAAACACAAATAAAACTGCGCTCACCTACCTACGTATATTTTCGATTGAGGTTAACCTAGCGATCTGTATGAATGGAAAATCACAGTTGAAATTGTGTCATTGAATTGAGAAAAATATTGGCCATAATGCAATTTAAAAAATTATCACTTTCTTTTTAAAAAATATTGCTAATTATTATTAATAATTTTAGTTAATATTAATGAAAGCTAATTTTACCTGCAAATACTAAATTATATCTGAAAAACTTTGTAAAACTGACGAAAGTGTTTATAAACCTTTTCCAATTTTTTGATTTGTTAGGGGGAACGCTTATAATTTCTTGCTAGACTCTAACTAGAAACAATTACCTCTCACTTTGAATTATAAGTGTTCCCTAGCACTACTTCTTTGCTCTTCATTTTCCCCTATCTACAATTGTAGTTGTGCTTAAATATAAAATATTCTTATATATTGTAGGTAATATAGTAATATCACTTTTTTATAGGATAAAATTGATAATCTAGGTATAATAATTCAACATAAATACCTAGGTATATTGTATCTAGCTTTACAATTATTATAATAAGCTTTTAAAAACATGAGAGGTACAATGAGAAAAAATATATATTTTCTTTGAACGAAAACAATTTGCACAAATTGAAAACTGTCATATCTCATTTATGATTCAATTTTCAATATTATCCCCTTTGAATATTAAGTTCTATAACGGCACAACATCACAAACAGCGAGTATAAAAGGGATGTTCTTCGATGTGAAACTTCACTTCAATATCACACTTTCTGCGATACAGTACTCCATCACAAGTGCAACACATGCAATAGTTAAAATATATTTTTAAAATTAATTTTCTCAATCACAACAGGAAAAATGGCATTGAAAACATTTTTGTCCCTGTTTGTAATTGCTGTATACATATTGTTTGTATCAATTGAAAACGCCAATGCAAGAAGTCCACCGGGAAGCTCCCAAGCTGCTGGATCTTCTGGAAGCATTGGAGCTGGAGTGCCAAGGAGAAATTTGATTCTGTCTCCACACGCTTCGCGCTATGGATCCCGTATTTCTGATGGATTTGTGATCCGTGACGATGATATCATTGAGCTCTCAAAGAAGCAATTTGATGACTATGGACACATGAGGTTTGGCAAGAGGGAAGATCAATTCGATGATTATGGACATTTGAGGTTCGGCAGAGCAGACGCGGAATGATTCATCATAATTCATAAAAGAAGGCACTGCTCTATGGCTATTCTATTATATCAGTATTTTTTTACAAACATGTGAATGTTAAAATTATCCACAACATGTAAATATTGCATAAAATGTGAATTTACTCATCAGTGGCTGGATATTGAATAAATACTTGATGAGAATTGAATGTTTATTCATTTAACTACCTAATTCATGTAAGTTTTAGTTTCATATTGCAAATTTTCTATTTCATGTTCGTTTTGAGATAATTTGGATAAAAATTACGAGTAAAATGGTTCAATTCAGATTTTTCAAATATGGTAGGTACCTACTTCAATTAAAAAACATGTTTAGTAATTGTTAAATATTATATTCTATTTATTTTTAATAACACATACAACATACATAATTAAATCTATGGTAAGTAGGTATATTATTTTTTATCACTACATATAATTGTTGTTAGCTAAACAGTAAACATTTTGTATGCAATCAAAAATAATTAAGAGCACTTCCATTGAAACAAAGATTATGAAGAATTCATATCATTCTGCCGATGCAATATAAATATAAACTAAAATTTCTGTACATATAAAATTATATATAAAAGTATTTAAAACAATCCGCATCAAACACATTTGATTATGAAAAAAAATACATACAAGATGTAAAACAAACAATTTATACAAAATTAGAAAAATGATAGAATCTGATGTAAATTGATAGCATATTCACAATAATTGAACATTCACATTAAGGCTTCTAAATAATGGCTTAAACTCATTTTTGATTATCTTTAAAAAATATAATTGAAAGAAAATAAGAACTTTGAGGTACGTCAATGTATGAATATAATTCTTAAGCTGTGGCATTCCATTTTCTTAATCCTTAATGTATAGGAGGACTAGCGTTTTTAACTTATTTTTATTATAATCTTAGACATTATGAGCGAAAAAAATAAATAAACTTTATATTACTCTGATTCATCATTCAATTATGATTTTAATTACTGTCTTTACATGGACAGAAAATCCGGAAAAATATTTAGAAATATGATAATCCGACTAGAAAAGACAGTTACATTGAAAAATAAGCATCTGATAACATTTCTCATATGTTTTATATATTGTAAGATATACTACATGTAACGACAGACTAGTTAACTTTAAAGAAATTATCGAAAGTATTATACTGTTCAATTTTTAACATTTTTGCATGTAGCAAAAATATAAAAAAATGAATTTTGCTTGATCAAAAATAATTATTTTATAATTATAACTGGATTTATATATTCAAAGCACCATATATAGCACAAATCGGATTTGTAGAGGTAAATATTTTTATACTGTCTCTGAAAAGTTTTGTTAACATTAAAAACATAATAAAATATAATAAATTGATAAATTGAAGATTAAGTATTTGCTAAATAATAAAAAAAAACAATATTAACGAAAAATATTCGAATTTGAGTATTGTGCGAAGCTAAAATATAGAATCATAAAAAAATCTGAACAAAATATTTTCAAAGACAGTATAATATGAGTTAATTTGTTAAATATCGAAACAAAAAAGCTAATTAAGGAATTTAAAACATAAATGATACAAAAATGATAATTCCAAATCTTATACCGTGGACTTCGTGACAAAGTAGGCAAGATTTAATTTCTCTATAGAATATCTTAAAATTTACATTGAAAATTCCAAATATTCATATTGAATAGTAACATAAAAAATGGATTTACACAGATAATATGGCTTTTTTAAGACTTTATCATAGAAAATATTTTTCGAATACAATAATTATGAGAAGTGAGGATTTATTTAAAACAATATGGATAGGGAAAACATAATAGTGCTCATAACTATAATATTCACATAGGTAGGTAATTTAAGTTTAAATAATTTTGAAACAGTAAACATTTTGTGTTTAACTTTGTTAGACTAATGCTTAAAAGTGAAAATTATACATCAAGTAAAATGATTTCTATTCAATGAAATTATTAATGTTTACGATACAATATACTTTATGACATCGAGTTTTCAATTTCAAGTTCAATGTTTTCGCAATGGTTTAATGAAAATAATTGAGCTCAAAATGGAAACTTATATCATAATTATGAGCACAATTCATGTCACATTCTTTCAAAGACGCATTGCATATCGATTAATTCATCATTCAATATACCTATATGCATTGTAGTGCTATCGGACAATTTTCATTTAAATATAATTTGTTTAGCTCAATCTAATTCAAAATCAAACAAATTTTCTCGCTGTAGTTTGTCCTAACATGACTTTAGATACGAAGTTGACAATCGCTGTAGCAGGTTGTTCAGGTTCGAGCTCTGCGAATATGTGGCACTCGTTATCAGTAGTACTTCCAGTCCGCCGAGAAACAAATCCAAATATGCGACTGAAAACAAAATCAAAATTAATCTGACTCAACATAATAAATAAGATAAAGAAATGGTCATCGTTTACTTTGAACTCGGTCTGTCGCTATTATTCGCTGCATGACTCCAATTTCTATTCTCTGGATCTAAGCCACAATGGGACACCGAAGCGGTAGAATAGTGTCGACGGAAAAATAAACGTCTTGCTGAATCGGTCAAAGTGATTCCGGAAGCAGACACTTTGAAATGTACAACATTAGCTGTTGGAGCAGTTCTTTGTGAGAGCAAGCGAGCTGTAGTGCGAGATACAGCTTCGGGTCCTGTGAGAGCCTCACATCCAGCACCTCCTAAATATAAAACGGAGCAGGCAGCTCCAGCCGCTAATAATTCTCGGGTTGCTGTTTCAGGACCTGGAGGTGCTGGGTCGCAAGCTGGTAATCTTAATCGCACTGGTAAAGCCAATGGCGTTACAGAATGCTGATATACGAGTGCTGACAATGAACTGAACACTGGTTCTTCAGCACAGCCTTTCAGACGCACTCCACGAGAGGTGGGTTCAATTAGAAAATGTCTAACAGAATCAGCGTTCGGCAAACCTGGTGATGATACTTTCAGAGCCAATCCAAAAGCATTTGGAAATGAATTGGAATCGCGAATGATGAAAGATCCAACGTCTTGGCTTTGCAAGAGAGTTATGGCTGAAAAAATTATAAACTTTATTTATTTTGGAACTAATATTAAGTATAAATTTATATGAAAATATAAATACCTTGGTCTCTTGTTATATCAGGTTTGTACCAAAATTTAGACGTGTCGCGGACAAATTGTACCTTATCAGGGGAAACATCATGAAGTGGTTCTAATGTACTAGTGTTTGATTGCGGAGATGTACGAGTTAATGTAGACTGAGAAGAGTAGTCCTTTCTGAAATTTTAAGCATCTTATCAGTTTAAGATTCTTTAGAAAATTAGTGAATAAAGAAAAATTAATACCGCTGAGTAATAGGACTTCGTAAGGGTATTCTTGAAGGAGGTGTGGCAGGTGGGTATGGAGTACAGGGCGCGGTGGGAAACGCTGGGGTGGCACCTCGAGACGGACTATAGCCATCTTCACCTTCTGGGCCTTCTACTTCGCTAACGGACATACTTCTCCAGGACGATAGAGATTCTTCGCGTGTCTGATATTTAAATATAAATTTGAAACCTAATTATGTAACATTTGTAAACATAAAAAAGAACGTAAAATACCATGGTGCCATTGCATGAACGATCCGCATAAGATAATAGACTTTGCTCTCTTCCGATCGGTGAATCTAACATATCGGAAAGTCCTCGTGTACTTGGTGAAACACTACGTTCACGAACCATAGTTCTTTCAAGACTCATATATTTTCGAGAAGAACTTCTGTGAATACAATCAAATATTATAAATTTAAACTCAATTAGGAAAAAGTGCAATCATACAAAAATTACAATATACCTGTTTGGAAGTGCTGGTTCATGCAATGTATTCGAAATTATAGAACGTGGTGTAGTCTGAATGTGTAAAGGTACTCCAAAATCATCGTCATCATCAGCAAATGCAGTTGTATCACTCGTGTAACCATCAAATCTGAAAATTAATATATTGATATGATAAGTTTTCATTTATATAAATGTTTGAAATCTTGTATAATGATAAATACCTATGACTGGCAGAAGCACGAGCTGGAGGTAGTGGTCTTTCAAGCGGAAGACGTGCGGCATGTTGTCGTGCTGCTCGGCGAGCACGTAGCCTTTGTTGTTGACGCTGGAGCCATGTCAACCCTTCCTCTCCGCGACTAGATAAAATATCATACTCTCGTCCGTTCAGGTCTTCTAATCTGTAACAAAATAATAAGTATATAAATTTAATATACCTATTTTGTATAATATATTTGATTTATCATATTCTATTTTGTATGTTTTCAACTCTATGATTCTAAGTAAAAATTTGTACACGTTTCGAACATCACATTTCAATTGAAATTTAAGATGGACATAAAAACGGATGTTGCGGTTTTGTAATAGCCTATTTATTATTTATATTATTCACACCGAGTCTCGATTGATATTCACCACAGACTGATTTCAATGCGCTCATAATACATATGAATTAGATTTTTTCGAATTTGAAAGACATCTGCACAAATAATCATGGTATGGTCTGACTGCTTCATTAGATTGAAATTTAGTCTAGTATGAAATTAATACAATTCCACAATAGAATCATATAATATAAATGGTTCTTAAACAAATTAAACTTCAAATTATAATGAACATGAGCTATAGTTATGAAAAAGAAAAATCAATTTACTGTTATTGTTCATAGAAACAAAATTTCAGAAATTTCTCCTGAACAAATAATGAATATTTCAAATATTTTTCAAGTATATTTATATGAATAAATGGAACCACATGTATATCAAAATGAATGTACTGTTGTATGTTATTAATTCATTACTGAAGTTTTATTTATTAGATAATACATACAAGATTTCACTTCATGCTCAATATTTCAAAAATAATAATTTGACTGTCAATGCAGTTAACGACAATTTAGAAAATGAAAATTACATATAGCTGTTGCCATTACCTTTCTCGCTCTCGTGCATATGAATAAGCGGGATTTACACCATGCCCATATTATTTCAAAAATACAACGACAACACGAACGGCAGTTGTTACATGTAAACGCCACAAAAAAAGTTCCAAGTTGACAAAAACTAGAGTTCTCATAAAAATTTCACGCGTTTCTTCGACGACAACAGTGGTTCAGATCATCGTTTACACAGGATTCCATAGAAATTGTCGTCGTGACGAAAATGGCACGATGGGGTTTCGTTTCGAGTGGGCGAACCGAAGGCCTCGAACGCTTTATAAGGCCGGGCCCGGTCTCCGCTCTCAACTCTTCGAGTTTCGAAGTCAGGACACGAGTCGAGAGAACACCTGACTGCAACTGCATCATTTTACGACTTTCCACCTTATCTACGCTCGATAAGATCACTGAGTTCAATCAAATCAGAAGTAAATTTCTACATATTTAATTGTCTAACGAAAGACGATGTTTCAATAGCCTTCGAATTTCAATGTCAGGATGTGAGTAGAGAATAAAATCTGACTGTAACTTATCTGTACTTGATAAAATCAGAATCAGAATTGAATCTAGAAAGTTTAATCGAATCAGAAGTGAATTGCAGATGATTCGCACGTTCGATTATTTCGAATTGCCTTACGAAAGACGATGCTTCAATAGCGATTGTTATTTAAAGCTTTTTCATTGAAACGCCGCAAAATCGAAGGTCTTTCGAGTTATATTCGAAAACAGTCATTTTGCGTTGAGTCAATGTTTCGAGGGAAATTATCAGGCGATATAAATTTACACCACACGAAAAGTTCATCAGTGGTTTTCATAGTATAAATTTGTCATTTTAAGTGACTAATCGAAAATATAATAAACCAACATCTTTTCTACTATGCCTTCTCCTAGTTTACTTAGAATCACCCAAAAACGTCACAAATCCCACGGTCATAAATAATGCATACATCTAAATAGAGCTAATTCAAGATTGTCACAATTAAAGCGATTTACATCGCCGATTGGTAAACGACCTTTAATCAGAAAACACGAGCGACGTGTCGGGATCGAATTAATCACGCATCACACATGAATCGATTAAAAATAAACTCACATTCTAATTAATACGTCTAATGAGACACGACAAAGCCTGCGAGAACGAATTTGTGAACAGTTGCGCAAACGCCCTTATAAGGGACGACCTCAAAACGAGAGACCTCAACCTTAATCGAACAAAACTATAATGTGGACGAGATTTATTTGAACAAAAGTGAAAATTTTTCGTTATTTAAACCGATCGAGCTAAACTTGACTAGTTTTATAAAGCAAGAAGTCGAGAAAAATGATCAAACGCGTTCTTTGAAATTCCCTCAATTAAATTTTTCCAATCTTTGTTATGACAATTGAATATCATTTTTTTTTAAATGGAGTTAATCACGTTTAGTTCCGAAAGACTCATTTAATATTGAACAATATGGATTTTGAAGAAACGATGATCGAATTTCCTGTCGTTCTCGCAATATTTACAAATGCTTGCGTTTGGACACGACTTGTTTAACTTTTTAACACTCTGAGGAATTCTTTTCGAGAAAAATCACGGATGTTATCTTTATAAATATATATGTATATTTCAGTTGTTGAAGATTGGTTTTATTGTTGAAATCTTTCAAGTTTGTGTCCCACAATCGTTCGCATACCCTTCGATCCTTATATGGAGATGCGTAAACGTGAGGCTGAATCATTCCGAAGCGTATACAATGATCGAGTGAGTTTCTCGATACAGGTAGAGTTCGTTAAACCAGATTGTGTGTGAGGAGATTAGATATTTTCAGATTGGAATCGAAAATGTTTAGAAATCGAGGAAATGTAGGTTGGAAAATGGTCAATTGGTGTGTTTTGCGCAATAAGAACTTGTGAGCTAATATTGCGCTGATGTGATAACCAAATAAATATTGATGTTTACGTAAATTTTGAATTCTTTACGAGAAAATTCGATCGGAAAATATTTTGAGAGAAATTTCGGTATGAAATGCACAAAGGTTTTCTTATGTAAATTTTTCGTAATTTTAAAATAAAGGATGAAACTAATGGATGTTTTCTTTGAAAACTGAAGAAAAATGAGAAAATCAATGTTACACAGAATGCAAATTCAAAGTAACGTAAACAAACAGCATTCCTCCGAAGGTTAATTATCGGAATTTTCCGAGAATGAAAAGCGAATTTTCCACACGATTCAATTCAGTATAATGCAAAACTCAACTATAAATCAGACAATTGCAATAATCGAAGGCAACAACATTAATTTTCATTAAAAACTGTCACAAAAACGATTTACTTGTTCTAAAATAACGTAAAATCCGGAAATCTTGAAAAAATGCCATTTCTAGATACCTCGCTTCAGATTTTCACCTCTCGAAGAAGATTTAATAATAATCATATGATTTAATTTACACGATGCAAATCTGAAGTAAAGCAGCAATAATAAGAATTTAAATCGATTTCCGTAAAAATTAATGATCCAAAATGAAAAAACAACTCACCCAGATCTGATATGATGATCGTTAAAAGCCACAGGTCTATAAGACGGCTGAGTGACAGTGATGAGCTCCTCCCGATGCATCCTCCTCTCTTCCCTTCTCGGAGACAAGGGCGGAGGTGCTGGAGGCGACCTGGCCCTCAAAGTCGAAGAGGCAGCAGCAGCAGCTGCAGCAGCCTGAGCCTCTCTCCTCTCCCTCCTCTTGAAAGACTCATTTGCTTCAGCGCTGAAGAGCCGATCGATAGGATCCTGAGGCGAATCCCTATCCGAGTACCCGTTGGTGTTGAGGCCGTCGAAGACGGAGGCCAGGACGGAGTCATCGTCGTCCAGACGAGGCCTCAGAGCCCTCCTGACGAGGCTGGGACTCGAGAGCCCCGGCTGGGACTTGAGCATGCCTGCTTCGGCCACCGGCGAACCGTAAGTGAAGGGTCTCGAATCAGGTCTGGCGTGGTATGGGATATCAGGAGGCGTCCGGTCTCGACGGTCGCTGGTGGAGCACTGACGCGAGCCGTTGACTCCGTTGCCGTTGATGGCCACCGAGCCGTTGGTTAAGGCGGAGGTGGCGCTCAGCTCCGGCCCCGGCAGGGCTTCGACGGTCCTCATCATCTCGTGCAGGAGCTCGTCCAGCTCCCGTCTTCGGGCGCTCGGGGACGGGGAGCCCTGCCTCCTGCCCGCCGAGCTGATGCCGGAGTCCATGGAGGCGCTCAGCGGGCTGGCGCCCCCAGGGGCTCCGCCACCGGCCGACGCCGGACACTTGGCCGGGGGCTCCGTCTCCGGAGTGGCCACGGCTCTTCTTGATACTGTCGCGTATATGGGACCTTCTAACGCTCCCACGCTGCTAGCGCTCCTTCTTATGTCGGCTATTGCTAAAAACAAATGAAATTGATTAGTAATTTAAAAATATTTTAAAATTTTAATCATATTATAGGTAAAATATAGAGATTTGAAGCAAGTCTTTTCAAGCTTAAGATATGCACTGTGTTCCAAGTGAATTTGATAAGATTTGCATATGATCTATGCTTAATCTATTTGAAAGAAAGTGACTTGATAAGTATTTGCTCCAGATTCCTGACAGAAGTCTGGTTGAATTAGATTATGCTATGTTTCAAGATAAGTTAAATTAGGTCAAGTATTGTGCAGATGGTCTGGTCTATAAGTACTAAAAAATGAAACTACATAATAGATAAAATCTTTTAGTGAAATATTCGATGAATTTCCGATCGACTTTATTTTCCGATCAGCACAATTTGAATCACTATACGAGAATATGTGTTTCACATAAAGTTCAATCGTTGATACATAGGGGAAAGTCTATAATTGTATATCTGTCGTTCTAATCTTGAAACTGTTTTTGTATATGAAGCATTAGATATATTCGTTTAGAATGGATAAACGTCGATATTCTTCAAATCAATCGGATTAATAACATTAATACTCATGTCAAAATCTAACATATCGATTAATATTATAATCTGATGAATTATCTAAATGTTACATTATTCAGTTCCGCATTTCCGATAATTATGCGTTAACATGAATAACAGGCGTAACACTCATTGGTAATACAATTTTACGTGACCGGAAAAACTATATGACAAATTAATTTACAGGATACTAACAAAATTTAATGAATCATTTAAGTAAATTTCATATTATATTCTAGAATGAACGCATAAGACGATTTGTTTTTGAATTTCTCGAATAATTTAACCGCAGAAGAGCTACAATAAACGTTAAATAATATAAATATATCGCGAGAATTGAGTGGGCAAGTGAGTTTCGCCTTCGCAACAAACAACAAGAGAGATAACACATTAGGGCTGAACCACATCCTAAAAATGAATACTTAAGCATTTTTTCCATGTAATATCACACAATCGAGCTATATTTAGGATTTGCATCATTTGAAATTATCAGAAAAACCGAAGAGAAATTTACTTGTTTACTTAATTCGCTCAACGACTCAATACATTATCAAGTTTTTTCCAAATTGATTTAAAAATATTAGTCCAGTCATTTGATAGATTCGAAAATGAGTCTATGGAAATCCATTTTCAAAAACTTTCCAGTCTTCTATAGAAGCATAATTTGAATGAAAATTCGAATTCTAATTCGATTATTTAACAAACGATACATAACAAAGTCACTAGGTCGTCCCAGTTGGCACGGCCAGCGGAATCGTAACCGCCAATCTTCCAAAAGTTACAAATTTACAATTCGGCCACAATTTAAAACCGAGTTGTTACTTTTAACTAGTAAACAATGTTGGGACGTCGATGCCAAAAGTTTAATTTTAGCCGATCCGTTTACGAAACGAGCGGCAATTAAAAAGTGGCGCGAATTTGGCGGGAATTAAAAATCTTATCAAGATCGTTATACATTGGACAAGCTATAAATTTTTGCAGTGATTATGTTGTCGTTGTTAAAAGCTCGATTTCGCCCACGCGCTTCAAATAACCAGATTTCGCACTGCAACGAGTTACAGGATTTAACAAATCTTCGTACGATTGACGACTATCACTCGTAGATTAAATGTTGACTTTCACATGGATCGAATGTAATATTTGCATATAGAAATCAGAACAGATAATGTCAAACGATGAAAAAAATAGAAAAGTCGAGGTGCAAAATCGTTAGTAGCTGGACTATGTTTAGAAAAGCACCTGAGCGGTCGGTTATTATTTTCAGACGTCGAAAGTTGGCTAAAATTGTAAACGAAAATAGATCTACCTCTCTAGCTGTACGAGATTGAATTTCTGAAAAACACCTGGAAATTTCCTATAAGAATCCATTTTTGGTCGCCCGCATATAAGAAATTAATAAGTTTCCCACATATCTCACGATCAGAGGACAACGATAAATTATACATTAGATCAAGTGGCCTTTATCATCGAATTATCGATGGAATGTAAACGTTAAAGCACCTGCTTTAATAAGTGAAAAGTCTTAAGAAACACGATACTGAAAGATCGGTCTCGAATGAGCTTTCGACAAACAAACACACAAACTTTGCTCGGTTCAAGAAGCGGACCAGAAATGTCAACGAGTCTAGTGGAAAACATAGAAAAAAACAAAACCCCTCTTTCTATTATAGCTGATCCAATGGCCCCCAGACTATTTCGGACTCCACGAGTACACATGTTCATCACATCGTCATAAATCCGTACCGAAGATGCCAAAAATTTAACCAGCGGTTACCGGAGGAAAGTCGCCGATTTGTATTCGAATTCGTTTAAACAATGCAGAGTTTAAGACGCGAGGCTTAGCCCATTTTCTCGAATGCAAAAAAGCACAAAACCAGTTTTTTCAACAGTCGAAAAATCCGCAAAAAGAAGATGCCAACCTGCAGTCGCCGGGCAGTAAAACGCTTCGAGATGCCCACAAATTAATAAATTACATTACATCCGAGCAGAAGTAGAGAGGTGTATAGGATCGGTGGTCCAACCCACCACAACCGGTCCACCAGAAGTTAGCAAAAACGAAATTTGTATGAAAAAAAAATCAACACACAACTCCAATATCGCATGCATCGTTCGAGCAAACAACCGTGGGAGTCGAAAAATGTCGTCGATCGACAATTAAAACGAAAAAAAAGAGACACTCCCAACGTCTGGTCTCCGTAGGCAGGAAGTCAATTGGCCGAGCATCGGGAGGTGGACACTCGAATTGGGTCAAATTGATCGATCGGCTTCAATTGACCAAATTCACACTGAGCCAACATGAGTTTTTTATCGATAAGTATCACTCTTTTCTACTTTGAAATGCTTATAGGTTTAATATTGTCTCACTTTTGACAGTTTTTGATAGGAACGGAACGGGATCGAGTGGAGCACCGGCACCGACTGGACACGCGGCGCGAGTCCTTTCATTCAAGCGGTTCGCGGCTTCGAAATAAAACAAGATGGAATGCAAAGAAGACAGAAGACCACTGTGTCTCGGAGGAGAGAGAAGGAGGAATGAGCTGATAGGGAACGAGAGGGACCCGCGGTCAGAAATAGCCGCTGCCGGGCAGCTGAGGAGCCAGACGAGACCCAAACACGATTGATTTCCACTCTAAAGATTATAATCTTAAAGGGATCCAAGTTTCGAATGCCTCTGATGCACGAAGAGCCTAGAATCGTATCCTCCAATGTCACGAAGGTCGAGGCCGCCGATCGATTGTTTCTCGATCGATAAATTTAGAATTTGGTCTGTTTAGTCTCTGGAGTAGGAATTTTGATGGTCGCGGGCATCTTTTTATAGTTTCATTATCAGACTCGAGTCTTTTGAAGAATACGTTTCGCAAATGTGCTCCAGTGCCAAGCATCAAAGTTTTATAGAGTCGTTATTTAATTCAAGCCATTCTTGATGAATAAAATACGTAATCGCGCTCGAAGCACACCCACCTTGGCTCGCCCACTCTCCTGACCGTGACAGGGTCAACCTGGAGTGCAGTACGTGCAGCAATCAGCATAATCTGATCTAAGAATCCAACCTAATGCACGAATTGGCAGCTGAAACGTTTTTGGACGCGAGGAGAAGAAGATCGGTTCGTTCCGCAAGAAGACAATAGGTATTAGAATTTAGGGAGATTAGAGACGTGGGAGTGCCGTAACGAGAGCAAGGTTCGATGCCTACGATGATGCTTCTCAATGACCGTGATCGTCTTGGAAGACGAAGGTTTATTGGAAGCAGATCGTTACATAAATTACATATGTACAGTTGCGTCATCGCGGAACCAATGCTCGTTATATTCTAGGCGACAATCGGCAAGCAAGCGCCTTGTTTATTTATTTCTCGACTGTGTTACAAGACTATGATGACGTCCAGGAGAAGGTGAGGACCTTTATAAATAAATGCGGTTTGGCGGAGACACCGTTTGCTTTGGTGCCCTTTTTGGCTGGCGCCAACGTCCAATAAACACGTTAATAATCATATTTCATCTGGATACAAACAGACTCTACATAAATTTTGGTTTGTATGCAAATTAAGCTAAATTGAAACTCATCAATCGTCGATATAAAAAATAAGCGAAAAATAGGTCTTTGGAAATGAAAAATGTTAAGTTTGTAAATATTTACCGTGTCCATCTACTTCATCTATCGGTTGGTTTTGGAGATATTGTAAACTATCCCAGCGTGATAGGACATCGTCTACTGAGTGGACTCGTACTGCTGGAGTAGGTGCCGGAGATGGACGTCCTCCAGCCACTTGGATTTCCACTGAACCATCCAATGGAAATTGTTCATCTGTATCACAACATGAAAAATAATCAATAACATTGTATATTTTTCACCGAAAAACTGAACATCAATAAATAAGTACCATTACAAGCATAATCCAGATCATTTTTGGTAAAGATAATTGTAAAGTCAGACACAGCACATGTGTGAAATTGACAGGAAAATAGCAATCTTCGTTCGTTTTTATTCAAAGAGGAGTTAGATTGTGAAGCTAATGGTGGTGGTCGAGTATAACAACGGAGTAAAACATCTCCTCTAACGGCTACACCACCAGCTGTTCCAGCAGAACTCGGAGAACCTAAAGCTGCAGTGAATTGTCTAGCACCCACACCTAATGAATACACATCTAGAAAAAGAAAAATATGTATAAATGAAAATTTTATAAAAAAAAATATCAAAGTTTACACTGATTATATTCACTTGAGGTATATATTGGCATAATTCCTTCGTATAATTTAAGAAAAACATGAGACATTGGAGGTGCTCCTACGACCGTTACATGAGTTAATAATAAGGGAGCGGGATTAACTTTTATACTTCCAGCTAAGAGTCCAGCAAAATATTCAACATATCTAAAATAAAAAATATATATAGAATCACATTTTGATTTAATTTAAATTAAATACATTATTTTCAAAATACCTTCTATGAGAAGGGGCTACATTTACAAAAGCTGCAGAAGTGTCTAAAAAGCGCCGCATAGCAAAACGGTCAACAGCTTGTTCTTGCCTTGCACAGATGGAGCTATATTGTAAATACGATGAAACAGCTATCGTGAGACGCTCTCGGTTTCCACTGTAATCATATATACAGACTCAAATTATAAATCTGAAATTTCTTTTACAATACTCTCTAAAAGAAGAATATTTTACCAAGCACGCAATACAGCAATATGACTTGGATTTTCAGCTAACCAATGTTCAACTTTTTTACAGAGCGAACATAAACCTTCCAATGGTGGAGCTAGACTATGCTTCCAAGACATATCACAAACTCTATTTCCATGTTCTTGGATTACTTCTTGACGCCTTTCGCTTAAATTAAATATCTGAAAAAATATAAAACAAATTTTAAACAATTGATCAAATATTTTTATCGATGTTTATGATATGAAGTTTAATTAACCATATAATTCTGTCCATGTTTGGTATGAAGCATTTGAGCTGCTTCTCTTTCTTGTGAGAGTTTGTTTGAGTTGATATGTCCCACCGCTGGTAACCACAATGCCAAAATCCTCTCGGTGACATAGCTGAGTTCCATCTGTCCCTGATTCTGCATCTCTAATCTAGGTGCCATCTTCCGGTTTTCGATTTCACCATCCTCCTGCAAATAAAATAAAGGATTGATCAGATTTGTCATTTTGACTTTTAATATGTCAAGATTAATGTTCTACATTTCTCGGTTTCTTTCTTATTTATAGCCAGTCCAATTTTGATATATATTTAATGCTACGCTTTGAAGTTATTTTCATTTCCAAGGTCGTAAAATTGTGTTTTAAGAAAGTTTTTAAATAAATTTAGACATATTGTAATAAAAAGTTTATTATACTTTTTATTGCATCCGAGAAAATTCTTTGTAGAATTGAAATTTATGAGATGTGCGAAAAGTTTTTCTACTCGAATAACTCTTCATTAGAAAAAAGGAACAGTTTATAAATTCATTCAAATGAATTAATACATCATCTGAATATTTCAAAACGAGAATATGGAGTTGGAATGTCACATTGAGTCATAGAAGAAAATCATATAAATCATTCTGTACATGGCAACTTAACGCCCAGCATCGTCAATTTGAATTTCAGAAGTAATAATTTTCCAACGCGTGAAAGACGACTTTATATACGAAATTTACAGATAGAATCGAATAAGAAATTTTAATGTTGATCAGAGTGACAAGGTGTTTGTTGGGAGATTTTACACTTTAAATTAGATTCATGGAAGTTAATAAAGGACAAATAATTTGACAATTTCAAATTAAATGGCATCAATTTCCCCTCTTTCTCATCATCAGGGATGACTTACGAAGAGGAATTATTTTCATTCTAGCTGGACTCTAGCTAGAAACCATCTAGCCTTCCTTATTCTAGTTGAAAGAACAAGGAAGACTACTGATTGAAAACGAAAATTGTTCCCCCTCATAATTCATCACTGATCGAAACTACTAATTATAAATTCGAACTAAAGCATGAAATCCACCACAATCATCCTGCATTCAAAAAGAATATATCAAATCATCAACATTCGAATTCTCAAAGATACTAAACAAAGATCGACACAATCAACACACATCGATTTATTTATCAACACGAGCTCATAACATTCGCTTCTTCAAATCGATGTTGATTTAACGAGACTCCAGCTCGCTTCGGAGAAGAGATTTTTTGAAGAGCGTGCGTTTTCCCGGTCATCCGTCACTGTGGCCAACACGACGAAACTTCGAGGCGCATTCACACGTACCGAAAAAGAGAAAACGTATACAAAATCCGACACGTTCTATTTCTAAGTATGGAAAATTCCTGAGCTTGATCCTTTGTGTCTTCTGCGAATGAACGACGCAGATATTCGTTAAAGGAGCAAACGTTTCAGAGAGTGGGTTAAGTCTATTTTAATCAAATATTATAAAAAAGTTTTTAAATTGGTTCGATATTTAAATTGTAAGTAAGAGCATTAAATCTCGAATACATTTATTAGTAATAATATATGATACATTTTAAAATTTTTAGTAAAAACTGATTCACAATTCATTCATACTCTTACTACGAGATTTAATGATAGTTAAATCTGCCAATTGGTTGAAATTATTTTAAAATTATACTAAGAAGACAGATCACCGATTTATAAGACAGAATACGCTTTACAATACATAAATATATTCAAATAATCTCGAGAAGACACTTCATCAGCCACTTAAAAGTCAAATCACTTTTCTCGAATCGACTCGCACAACGTTTTATCAATTATATGGTAATTCTGTAGAAAGGATCTCCGGTTCGATATCTGGCGGCTAAGATAAATAACAAAGAGGCCATGTTTATTTTGTGGAGAGTTTTTCATTCTTATCTTGCAAGTTGCTGAATTGCAAACTCGATAGCACCACAGTAATAAAGACGATAATTGTAAAGCAGTTAAATGCGATATGTTAATTTCTGCGAAAATTAAACGGCATTGCTCATGTACCATATAAATTTATAATATTATCAATTCATTCGATGCATTGGAATATTTATTTTTAGACATGATAATTGAGTCATCCAAAAACATAGCAGTTAGATATGAAATTCGAAGAATGTAATTGAAGAGTTTATGAATCAAAAAAATGCGTAAACATTATACAATACCATACTCATCGTTGTATCGAGGTAAACCGCAAAATTGAATACGCAATAATTAAAAATAAAATTCATTATGAGTAATTGATTCAAAGGATAGTGGTTTAACTGTTTAAGATTTACTGTGGGAATTTTCCGCATTTAAAAACCACAATTTAAACGAAATTAATTATTAAAAAATCTCAAACCGATAATTAGATCAAAATTTATTGCAAATAAAAACATGGTATAACCACACTTTTTAATTAACCCGTTTAAATTTTATTAACTCGGAATTCAGAAATTAAAATGCTAATTCAGAAACAGTAAAAAGACTATAAGTGTTGAATTTTTCAACCAATATATTAAATTAGATAAGAGCATATTTCAGTCCACATACGAGACGATATCGATTCAAACATCATGCGGATGTCGCACACAAGTAATTCTACAAACACATAAACACACCCATGAAACTTTTCAGCGCATAAATTAAACGAAAAGCTTTTCTCGAACACGAATAGAAAGCCACAGTGAAAACTGAACAAGAAACCCCAAAATAGGTCTAAATATAATGTGACTCGAAAATAAATTTCACGAGCAAACGTGGCTTTCGAGGAAAGAACTGTTCGAATGTTATAATAGCTGATTTTTCATTACGAATTATCGAGAGGATGCTAAAAGCGGTAATTTTGCGTTTTATCGTTTTATAACAGACATTTAGTGTGCGCAATCTTAATGTGTCGAAGCATCCGGTATTAAAATTGTGCTAATATCCAAAAATTTATTATATATCATATGCGAATTGATAAAGATAATAAAATTTAAATGAAATCAAACGAATACTTACGACATTAAATCTATTCAAGTATTGATATTATAAGATTCTTTACGTTCTAAATACTTTAAATATGAATCTTATACAATATGCATAAAAAAAAAAAAACATTTGAGATTGAAGCAGAGTACATACCTCTAAAAGGCAACTATTTCAGATCGTTATTATTTCAGATATTTTTCATATAACTTTCATTTGGCGAAAATAGGAAAATGTATTTCAGATTATAACATTATAAAAAAATAGAATATGTGCACACTGAGAATTTCAAAACTATTCCACTAATCAATTAAGAAACCAATATTAATTATCAAATAGAATTATTTTTTTAATAAAATTAATTAAAATTGGACTTGAACCACTGCGAAAATCTACCTCCGTTCGCGAATAGAGATGATGCGAAACGCGCCAGAGCGAAAGCGCCAACTCGAACAGCAAATGGGGCGCATCCTTGTGCAGGGCCGTGGGGGCGCAGTCCCCGTCGTGACGCCTGCGCCCCATCTCGCGTGCGCCCCTCTCGACGCACAAGATGCACATGACGAAGCCGAGATGCGACCGAAGCGGAGACTGTACTGCAGCCGAACTTGGGGAGACGAATGAGAAAAACGAACACAACGCTCTATTCGTATACCGAAATAGCCTCTATTGCACTATGCGTTTAAGTTTATAATCGCTTGTTTGTTTTAGAATTGTTTTGTATGACAAAATGAGCTTTAAGTTAGGTTGTTTTAGATGTGATTTTGGAGTGTAGTTTTGTATGTGATATTGCGGTCATTGTAAGGGGCGTTGTTGCTATGGTTACGCAGCGTCGCGACGCGGTGGGGATTCGGAGAAAAGTGCGTTTTCCCATTCGATTTTATTTTTGGGTTATGTGGGGAGATGGGGATACTGGATCCTTCTGGAAAACTTGACACTATTTACTTTTTTCCTCTACATAACTTCCTTAAGGAAATCGCATTGAAAAAAAGTGTCAAAGTAAATCCAATCAAATTTCAAGTACTTTTTAAAATACCATTTTACAAAAGGAAGAGGATAAAACAAAAAAGGGGTCCAAGTCTCCTCATATTCCCCTATAACGCACGTGCGGCAACGATCAATTGCTCGTTTTCGAGTAAATATTTGGGTTGTTCAATTAGATGTGAGGTTAATGTAAACCGGTGTTCCGTTTCAGGACACGATCCTGATTTGTATATAATTTCAAAGTTTGTACAATGTCCGCTTTAAAAATAATCGTTTCTCAGTATTGCATTAAATTAACCGATTACAGTCGTAAAAAAAACTAGTCAAAGTTTGACTAAGGCTCGTAAAAAACGCACATGAATACATTATTGACAAATCGGCGATAAACACAGATTTACTACATAATGCAACCGTTCAAAAAAAAATTTAAACATATTCAGTGATAACTTTCAAATCGCACAAACCTAGGTTATAATAAGACATGACTAAACGGGTAATAACGTTAATTTATAAAACCGGGCCCGGTTATTTAGCTGCAATCGATACTGGAGACCGGTGTTTTAGCTTTTTTTACATACACACATTATAATATATTGTGTCTGCTTATTCTAATCATGCAAATGTGCTGAATTATTCGAATTCGTCCTCGACTAAAGCCGGGTGCTGGTTTTGCGTCTGTTACCTTTCGGATTATGTGAATATTTTTTATATTATGTATAGTATTATAAACCAGTCAGTTTACGTTTGACATTTGAGTTTATCGCGTGTTTGCTGTACTTAAGAGCGTTTCCTGTTAGATTCGATGATGTGTGATATTGAATTGTGTCTTCGGATCGATTTGTCGATTGTTGATTTAAGCATAATTCATAATTGAATAGATTCAAATTGAAGACTGCTTAGTTTTCATTAAATCATAAATGATTATATTATAATTTCATACTAGAATATTGTGTGAAATGATATAATTGGTCGTTTGATCGAATGCACAATTAGCATATGTCTGTTGTGCAAATACATTGCACTTGAGTATCGTTCAATGAAGTGGACTTTTCATCTAGTGATGGTCATTGACCGATTTGTTTCAAATGCGAATCGATCTGTTTTCGAATGTATCCAAATAAAATTAATTTAAATGTGAGATTAAAATACTAAAGTTCATCATTTTAATTAACTCAGATCGTTAATTAGTAGTGGCCGTTCGTTATTGCTATCGAATTCTGTAGATACTCGAAATTTAACGGATCGAAAATTGAAATATTGACTAGATTTGTTGATCATAATAATCAATTTAATATATTAATATATAAACTAATAATTTGATGATTAAAATGCAACAAATTAAATCCATAGAATTAACTTATCATCGCGAAAAATTAACGAATTTTCACACTATATGTTACAATTATCAATTTAACAACTAGTTAATTACATAATTACTGAATCGACAATTAAAATCTTCACATAAATCCATAGAATTAATCAATCTATGTACATTTTTAAGATAAAAAACATCTAAAAATTTCACATCCAATTTCCTACACACTAAGGATTTGAACCCATAACCTATTAAACTATATCGCTTCAAATTCACACCATTCTCCAAGCAAATTCAACCAAAATAACAATACACATTCAAATCAATACAACTAAAAAACACATTTAATACAAAATTTAACCAAAATCACAAAAAAAACAAGTAAAAATTTCACATCCAATTTCCTAAACACTAGAGATCTGGACCCATAACCTATTAAACTATTTCGCTTCAAATTCACACCATTCTCCAAGCAAATCCAACCAAAATAACAATACACATTCAAATCAATACAACTAAAAAACACATTTAATCCAAAATCACTAAAAAAACTCACAGATCTCCTCAAACTTGGAGTCCCTACACCAGAAGTGGCCGGCGCCGAACTCCTGACTCCGACTCCGTTCGAAGCGGCGACAGATCCGTTATTGACCAGATGCTGATGATGATGGTGGTTGGAGTGCACAGACGAGGACCTGATCGGCGAGGTCCTCCTCAGCGTCGGCCAGTTGGGGACTTCGCCCTCGCGCCACTGACGATGGATCTGCCAGCTCGTGTCCGAGAACCTCTCCCCCTCCTGAGGATGGACAAAAGTGATGTCATCGTTAGTCGGAATCGATATGGTGGTTTTTGTCGTTGAGGTTTTTTTTTTTTTTGATGTATGTATAGTGTGGATTGAGGAAAAGTTGTCGTTGAGGTTTTTTTTAGGTGCGTGTTGTTGGTTATTTTCGGTTATCAGTTATGATACGGTTGTTCTATTTTTGTATTGACATTAAGAGGAAAATAGATTTTCTGAATTGTGTATAGTCAGTCATCTATGAACTGTCTTCAAGAGCATGTGTGAATAATAATTATATTATTTTATTCATTAATAAAATTTTTAATTATTTTGAATATCGACATCTATGTGAAAACACTTTCTATAAAAAGTTGATATATTGAGAAAATTGAAAAATTTCGAGGCCATATTTGAAAATTATATAATTTTTTTCTCGATATTTTACCTTTTTGAAGTTTCATTTTAAGAATGAAACCATTTTTCGTGTATATGACAATATCTAAAATACTTGAGCATTTTTAAAAATTGAAATTTTTACTATTTTTGTATCGATTTTATGCAATTGCAAATAAGAACCTTCAACTAAACAACAATATTTGAAAATATTTTTTAATCACTTTTCAATAATAAAAATTAACAAAAAATTCTAAAATCAATTATATCGATATATCGAAGAGTACCAAGATACGCATACAATTCAACAAAAATAATTGCAATTTAAATCTCAACACCCGAAATTACTCAATCAAATCAAACTTTGCATCGAATCAAAAGTCAAATAAAAAAATGCACACATCAAGTTCGAATTACAGACATTACGTGCGTCAAATTCGTGGGTGTTCCGCACAATATGTAATCCAAAATATAACCAGCTTTTGAATCACGACAACGATAATGATAAACATAAAGATGATCTTCCATTACGCTACAAAGATCTGGTTTATATTAAAACAAAACCGAAAAATTCGCTCGTACGAAAATAATAATGTCAATATTTAGGCGGCGCCAGTTTGCGCAAAACGGAATTTATTTTTATACAGAGTGAGTAAGCTTTTTCAGCGATTCTGAACCAAGGTTGAATAATTTGAGATACATTAATCATTACGTAGTTTTTCCACATTTTTCGAACGTATCTATCGGAAAGCCCTATATAATTTCGTATCGATTCGGGTCAAAATTTAATATCGAATTTAGTACACAAATGTCATTTATGCGAAATAAACGATAATGACAGGAACATCTGTTGCGTATTCGCACCAGCAAAAAAATAATTTGACTTTCACACATGTTCGTTATGGTATTTACATAACGCAAAATCAATTTATGTACGACTGCTTAATAAAAAGCATACAAATCTGAATAAACACGTCAATTCGAAAGTCCAATTACTAAGAGATCCTCAAACAAAAGCGAATTCGACTCCCAATATCCGTACGTCTAAATTTAACTATCATCTAGCGATTAAGACATCAATGTAAAAAATATATAAAAGCCTCTTTTTATGGTGAAAAATAAAACTATAATTTAGCAAAATGGTGTTAGATAATCGCGCAAGAACAAAATAGCCCATCTCCAAAAGTCATTATAAAGTTGTATTTTTTTAGCGAACATGTATGAAAATGCCAATTTTATCATTTGTATGGTAAAATTTTAAGAATGTCTATTCGAAATATGTCCACTAGGTAGACATTGACATTGATCGCTCGAACGTCGAGTGAGTTTCGACAAGATCTTATGTATTGCTAATGTTGAAATGCAAGTCAAAGTCAACATGTCGTGTTACAAAGAAAAATGGTCGTTTGATTGGTGTGAATGGACTTATGAGTCGATCGAATCGAATAGAAATATTTTGTGATAGTCAATCGATTGTTAACGGACATATGTATTTTGTCGAAAGTTCAATTCCAATGAAAAGATTTTTTAAATAATCATATTATATAGGAATTTTCATCAAAATTGAGAGTATCTTATTCGTATTAGATATAAATATTATACGACTGAAAAAGCAAAAAAGGTACAAGTGATTTTGCGGTAATTTCGAGAAAAACGTGCAAAATTGAGCATGTCATTATGTACTTGTATTAGATTGGTCGAATGATTTGATGATATGAATATCTTGGTACATGTTCCAATTTCTTTTATATCCTTTTGCCACCAAATATATGAGCCTACATAGAAGCGATTCCTGTACATAACTCAATTAAGGCAAAAATGTCAATTATACTCTTTAGCCTTTTCAATCGTCATTTTCGAATTTAGATTTAGATAAAATTGAGATAATTTCAAAATATGTCTAATTAGTGAATCAATCTATTATTTTAAAAACTATTTTGATGAATTTTTATAATAATTTAATCTTTCCGTTTCCTTCATACAGATAGAAATCTATTCAATCAAAAAATATTTAACAAAAAAATTAAATTTTCAATCAACATAGGTACACAAAATCGATTACAAACACAGATGAATCAACCGGAAAATCGGTTATCAACTTTACAATCGGCAATAGAAACATAAAATCGATTACATTACACTACAAAACATACAAAAGAAGTTCAAAAACAATTTAAACCTAGAAACTTGCGGTCGTGAGACATTTCAATTACATTAATCAAATCGCTACACGTTTTAACGACAAAGACAAGTCGAATTCGACACCGAACCGATAAACGTCGGTCACGATTCGGTTTTATTGACGATTTACCGGAACAATTGCGCAATTTTTTAACAATTAGACATTGTATAGGCAGAGGAAGGGTGTGGTTGATATACCGTCTGTGACTAACGATGTAAATCTAAGTTAACTTGAGATAGTTTGACGAAAAAAATAAGGTTAACGTATTGTATACTTGAACTCTTGTTGATTCAAGATAATGTTTTTTGTGGGGTTGAAAAAATGTGTTGTGAATATGTTTGGAGTGAATAAACTACAAGATCGATACAATTTTATGTGAATGAATTTTGTGTTGAAGTAAAAATATTGATTAAAATCGATATTTAATTAATTCTGATTTGTTTCTAAGGTTTAAGTTTCAATCAGGTTTAAGTGCAATTGAGTATAAAGTAAATAGCATCGATTCTCAATGTTCACGTAATTACAATAGTTTTAAATAACAAAGATACTACTTAATAGTCGATATTTCAATCGTTTGTTAAACCACCTAACTATGTATAGATACGTAAATCTTTTCGTCTATAAAGTTTGACAGTTATAATGAATGCTTGCAACCTGTAATCGACGATTAAAAAATTCGATCTTAAATTATAGATACAAAAAATATGCTGCATTTTTTTAACAATTGAATCGATAACTCAGCAATAAAATAAATACGCCCATATGATTAAGTGCAACCTTGCTATCCAAAATTATTTTCCGGCACACTTTCCTGCAAATTTACATAATTTTCCAAAACAGCTTAATTAGCACACATAAATTACAACACATAAGACAGGATAATCGAGCAGGAAAAAAACTGAGGAACCTCCCAACATATAAAAAAATAACAAAATCAACATTTCAAACGAAACCGAATCCCAAAACGAAAAAATCGTTCAACGAAATAAAAAGCGAACGATTTGGCGCGCTCGTTAATCGCGACCGGCGCGTTTATTAAACGCCGAAACTAAACGAGATAAAAGCGAAATAAATTAAAAAGAGTATATATATATATATATTATTGAAAAAAAGACGGTTTGAGAATCGGTTGCATAACGAGATTATAAAGAGAACGAGAGAGCCAATGTGCCGAACGTGACCCGGTTACGTGCGCCAATATCGCGTTGTCCAGGTTCGAGATGACTTTGTGGGTACACAATCGTAACTTTTCAGATATATTATGTACTTATATATAAGCCATTTAGAGCTAAATATGATTAACTCTGATTTTAGAAAAAAAAATCAGATCTGAGTGTCAAAAAAATCGGTATATTCATAGCTTTCTATGTGTGAAATATCTGAATAGTAAAGATGAATACAATCAAATTACTTCGTTCAGTCACAAAATTATTTATTTCAGAAGACATTTTAATTAATTCTGTACTCTAATATGAACTGACAACATTCATAGCTTATTATAAACAAAATTTGTATGTTTACAATATCTGAAAATTTTGAAAAACGCATAGAACACGTTTGATCGTTTTTTCTCGATTTTTTGCTTTGTGGAGTTGATCGAGTTTTGCTCTGGATGGCTCATATATTGTGGTGATGAGAATGAGAGATGAAGGGATGGAGGTTGTATATTGTGAGGTTGTTCACACGTAAATACGAGTTCGTAACCTTTGTGCGTTGAAGAGTTTTCGATGTAAGCGTTGTGTGAAAATGTATCAGTTCGGTGTGATTGATAAAGTTTTTCTAGGATCTAGGATGTTTATTTTATGCGAAGAAAGAAAATGTTAGGATTTAATGGAAAATATTTTCTTCTATGACAATTTTTTCGTAACTGTAATGATTTTCGAACAAATTTGAAAAAAACTGATGGAAACATTCAGGGAAGAAAAACGGATAAAAAAATCATCCCTCAACGAGTTACTCTTGCTAGAATGAATCAAACTAATTGAAAACTATTTACATATGTGCATTTATGCTTTCTGTCAGCTGAATATAAAAATTAAGATGCTGGACTATTATGAAGCACGAAAATTATAAATTCACATTTAATTTTCCCTCCAATTCCTTCAATGTTTTTAGATATACGACTAAAATTTATTAAGATCTACGCAAATATTAATCTTTCAAGTTGATTGACCGCCAAAATTTACAACAGTTCAAGTAGAAATTTCGAACTGTGTTTTGATTAATTATCATCTCCGAATATTCAATTAAACAAACACAATCAATCACTTCGCTAAAATCAAGCGATGCGAACAGAATCGAATATTCGACAATTTAATAAAAAGACGCTAAAAACGAAAACAAATTTACAACCAATTAGCTAAAATAATAAATAACAGTTTTATAATATATAAGTTGGCTAAAAACAGAATCGGAACATCAAACTTTTTATACGCCCATCAAAATCACATAACCGAAACGCCAGTAATTGGACGAGCTCGGCCGATAAAGAAGTTCATCAAAACTTGATTCGACCCTAAATTTATTGAAGAAAAAGGTTCTTAAAATATAAAAAAAAGATTAATTCGACTGAAAAAAAATATAATATTCTAGAATAGTCACGCGTGACGGAACTCCCTCACGTTCCTAGCGAATATTATTAGATAATTCGAGTCGCTTAGTATTCGCGACGTTCTCACAATTCGACATTAGTTTTTTGGCGATTGCAGGAAGTCGAATTTGCTGCAGAAAGGAAGTAATTTTGGTCAACAGTCATCGACATAATGATCAAGATAGAAATTTTTCAAAAAAAATCAGGCGCCAATCGGTCAATTGAGCTTCTTTGAAGAAACAAAAATAGGCAATAAGCGCGTAACGATTGTATTCCGTGATCTTTTAGATTTTTTTGTTAAATCGATTTTTTCTTTGAGAAGTGTTGAAAATTATGTGTGTATCCTATATTTCTTATAAAATCAAATTAAAAAAAAAAGGAATTAAATAAATCAAGTAATATAACCACAATTGTTTATTAATTGATTCCATAATATGTTTTAGTTATGGTTTATGGTTTTAATATGATTTAATTATAGATTCATTAATATGGACATAATTGAATTTTATAGTACAAGCGTACCTATTGAGAAACCCTATATGTATATGTAAAGGTTTAATGTTCGAATCGAGGACTATTCAGGAACTGATTGATCATTTTCGGCTAACATTTAGATGTAATCTGTGCGTTTTTAATCGATTCCATTTCATTGTTTGCTAACCTAACTTAACATACAAAAATTAATCCATAATAATTTAATTTAAATAACCGGTCAATTTTAAACCGTCCTTGCTTCGTACACAGTGACATAGATAAAAACAAAATCGATAGAATCGTTTATAATGAAACTATAATTAAACAATTATGCAGTTTTCAAAGAAAATCAATTATATATTGACGCAACAGTTAAACAGTAAATCAACAGGAAAACTATGCAAACAAAATTACTAAATAATTACACACAGACATAATAAACGACCATTGAATCGCTCTTGTATTCGTCACGCAATATGAAACTGCAAAATTGATTAATTAATCGAACTTGTCAAGCGCCATATGGCATTTTCTAATTGTAAACGCGGCTCCTTTCACCGGCGAAATTCAAAACACACTTCAGCCAAACATATTTATTTGACTTCTTATATTGACAAAAAATCGAAAAAACAAGCATACAACCAAAGGCGAATCTTTGGAACGGAATCTGAAGTGAAATTCGTCGATATATTTTACGACTTTCCTTATTTAGCCGAAGTGCACTCGAGTGACTCAGAACCGCTTTGAAGTTTAAGGAGATCCAGTGAACCGAAGGAGGACTTCGAACGAGGACCTCTTCAAGAACAATATGTAACAATGGTAAAGGCTCGTTTACATTATGTCAGTTGCTATTCCTATTGTAAGTTGTTCAAGGCAAGTTTCTGGAAAGTGGTCCAATGTCGATGGGATTGAGTTTTTATACTATTCTTATTGATATTGCCTCTCTCATAAGCATTTTCTGAAATTCAATTTTACATATTACGATCGAAAATGCCAAAGGGTACAAGTGACATTTTTGCCGAAACTGAGTTATGCACAGGAATCGTTTCTATGTACGCTCATTTATTTGGTGGCAAAAGGATATAAACGAATTCGGAACGTGTGCCGAGATATATCAACAAATCACTCGACCTCCTCCTAATACATGTAGGAACATAGTTAACATTGAACGCGCTTTTCTCGGAATCACTGCAGTTACTTGTATCCCTTGGTCTTTTCAGTCGTCAGAAATAGTTCAATCGAGTTTTTTTTACATTTTATGTCATTTTAGTACGATAATGCTACTATTTCTAAATTCATTCTGTCAATGTTGCTCTTTAGGTTGAGCATGGAATGGCCAAAGTTTGGTGATTGACTGTTCACATTATGTGCAACACTTTGTGGAATAATGTGAACGCAGTCTAAGAAGATCCGAAAGAAGGCTCCGAACGAGGACCTCGTCGAGAACAATAAGGAATTGTCGACTTGGCACAAGATTTAACGTCGAGGACGTCCTCGGAATCCACAAGCAGATGATGCTTTAACGAAAAGGAGTACTTTACGTGCTGAATACGTGTTGTGTGTAGTTAGTTGCATAACCGCATTGTTGAGGGAAATGAGAAAGGCGGAGGAACCGTTAAGCATTGAACTCCGTGTGGAAAAACCGAGCTCGTTCCTTTATTTGTTGTACGTATTATATGTATGTAGAACGTCTTGTTCGTTCTGTTGAAGATTCGTCACAGTTCAGTTTAGAGTCTCACTGATAAATCTGGTCGATCCCAATTGAAGGTTTGAGTTTGAGGATTAAGATAAGTGATGAAGTTTTCGGATTAATACAATATAAGTTAGCTTCAGTACAGTTCTTAATCGTGTTTTGTCTCATGCACTCAATGGATCGAGTTAGAACGGGAAGTTAGAGTCAAGATCAAGTTTGAGTTAACAAATATGAAAATAAAATCAAAAAGAAAATCTAGCATCAGATCCTGGTCGAATCTCTCAACAGTATCGTAACATACATAAACAATGACATTAGATCAAAAGACGTTGAAAAAAATTGTATTTGACAGGAGATGTCGAAAGATTCGACATGTAAACATTCGAAAAAATAAGCATCCGTGTGTCGGACGAAAAAAAGCGTTAATTAAAAACGTTTTTGTTTCTAAAGAGCATTGTTAAATGTCAATAAGATTGCGTTATAATGCAAATTTTTCCTCTAAGCGAATTGTAAGAATTAACCGCCGCTCGTTCGAGTATCGGAATGAATGAGCGTATTGTTTAAGGATCTGACGTGTATAATGTAAGGAAATGAGCGATTCAATGCCAATTAGAGATAAATACGTTACTGTAGACTTGCATGATCATCGAATTTCAAACTATATTTAGATCTAGACTCCATTTATCATTTTTCAACAGTTCAAATACGACTATGATTTGAGAATAGATAAACTCATGCATGTCTAGTATTTTATATACTTTTACATTTTAAAATAAAAAATATATAAATTCTGATAAAACTGATCTAATTTACGATCAGATAAAACAATAACAATTAGAAAATACAATTAACTGTATTTTATACGATACGATTAGATCATGTTACACTTACAGATAATATGATATAAGAGAACGATAACTGATATCCAACAAAACGTCTATCGAACGTATTTCACGCACTTCAAAAAATTCTAAGAATACTTAAAAATAGAGATATATGGGGAGACTTAATTCCTCCTTTGTTTTTTGACTCTAATTCTCTTTTGGAAAATCTTATTAAAAAAAAATACAGCAAATTAAATTTCAAATGTATCGACACTATGTATTCATCTTAAAATATGATTTTCCGAAAAGAATCAAATCTTTCCGATCAAATCTTCCAGACGGATCAAGTCTCCCCATATTCCCCTAGAAAAAAACACATTAACCATTCAAAATTCACATTAAAACAAACGACAATACGAAAGAAAAAACCCAAATTCCGGCGTCTGCATCCGGCGCGCATACTAAAACTTTCGACCGAATTTTCTCACACAATCGACTCGAATTAAAATTTAAAAAACGGATCGATAACAGCACAATATCCCCTATTATATATACATTTAAAAAAAAATTTAAAAGAAGAGGCTTCGCGTGTCGAAATAGCGAGTTCGCGATAATTGCGCAAACAATTCATTGTTCGTTAATTTCGCTAATATACGAACTGGGCCTCGGGCGAAATGTGGATCGTTCGATCCATAGATCGTCAATCTTTCTTTTTTTTAGTGTTTTATAAATCAGTATATGTATGTAGTGTGTAAAATCGGTGTTTATATCGCTGTGACCTTTCGAATGCATAATTTATAATGCGATTTTGCATAACGTATCGCATGTAGATACGCTTCGTACATCTGATGTCACACTATGGTCTGATGGATGACGACAGTTTTAAAAATATTATTCGAATGTTACGACAGTTTGTTATGTTTGTTAATTGAGAAAATATTAGGATTTTTTTCTTATTTTATAACTGGCGCAGTCATATACTCACTAGTTTCTGTCAATATATAGGTCAAATATTGGATTAGATAGAAATTTATGTCGCACTAAGATGGTTGAAAGTGCACCTTTTTTTAAATTATGTTGTAAAAAGTTATATAGGGTTCGATTCGAATGAAATTTTATTTAGTAAGAACAATTCAGGGTCGTATAAATCAGAAAAAATAAACATTCGCACGAAAGCAAAGAGCTGGAATTCAACAACTTCGATAAACAATGAACGATCAAATATTTAAACACACATGCACTATTGACTATAAAAAATCAGTTTCACAAAAAAAACCACTAAAAAGAAATACGTTCATGAATATTTTTTTAAATCGATCCCACGAAACTAATTCAAATGCGCAACAGGAAACACACTGCAATAAAAACTTATTTATGAACATAAGACTCTAACAGACCCAATTTCTATAAATTAACAAACTTATATGATTTATTAATTAAATATTTAATAATTTCATAAATCGCAGGTGTATTTATTTTATTGAGTGTCGACAGCAATTGGCGCACGTGCCGTTGTTTAATACATGAAGGGAACTTGTACGCGGAAGAACACAACCGACATCGAAACCCATGTGGTAATTCTAAATCTGGGAAACTTGTAAACACGAGATGACTTCCAGAACCGAGCTGACTCCATATCCTGCCGGTGACCGAAAAAAGAACGATATTAAAGTCTCGGACGAAATCCGAGAAATCCACATATCCAAGGATCCATACATGTGCACAAAGGGATTTGAGAGTTATTTTTATTAAGTACAAAATTTATGATATAATGGAATTTTTAATGATTTGTATTTAAAGATATTTAGAATTTAATTAGGGATTGTTTTGCATAAAATTTTCTGCATATGGTTAGGTTTCTTTATGTTCAAAATAAGATTTATCTAGGAATCGTTAAAGATGGAGAAAATTGTTTTCGGAAAAGTTGCTATACAAGTGATAATAAAAATAATGTTTACTGCAGCAAATAGAGACATTGTTTTTCTTAACACTTTCTAAAAATGCACACTTATCTTTGAAAAGTAACACAAGAAACTCGAATAAAGATGAATCTTTATAATAAATTCGTTAGCATAAAATATTAATAAGCGATTTCATAAAATTAACATAGATATTTTCATTACGAAAAACACCGAATCGAAACGATGTCATATCGAAAATTAATTGAATTTCTCAAATGGAACGAATTCTCGAGTAAAAACACAAAATATCTCGAGAACGATAAAATTTCAAACAATTAATATTCAAGGAGCATCTGAGATAATTTCATAATTAATCAAACTAAATTAATTTTTCAGACGTAATTGTCTCAATTCATTATCTGTCACGTCACGTGGATAAAGAATTCGACCCAACTTTCCTCTTATTGTACAAATTGGAAACACCCACCGATATTTAATTCGAACCGAAAATAAATTTAGGATCAAAATCGCATCTGGACAAGCGCATTTCAACAGTTTACTTATAAACGGATCGAGTGCTTCGATTTATTGATTCAAGCATAACTACACCTACGTACGAAATGCTCGGCCAAATACACAAAATAAACTATGGCTCCGAATTTGAAATAATATTTAAACTGCAATAATTCATTCGGAATATTACGATATTCATACATAAGTTTCCATATTTGGATACGCCACATTCTATGAAAATATTTTATGAAAAATTTAGATACTCATCAAATACATACACTGATGGAATCAAATGTGGTATTCAAATGTTGGTATGAAATGTAATATTAAACCAATATACTGAAAATTATATATGCAGTGTACATCATCAGGTCATATCAATTAAAACCATTTGTAGCACATTCAATTCGAACTGAACAATTCAGCAGAACACTTTCAGCATGAAATAACATTCACAACCCATGAAAACGATCAAGATTCAATTATAAACGTTCACGAGGCAATTGAACGGCGGTTATGGTTATTAGCTTTCCTAATCGTAATCGAGTGTTAAGAAAGTATTACATCATCGCGTAATAGATTGGGTTTATTTGAGAATTAATCAAATATTTGTTTAGGAGGTAAAATTCGAAGACAACGTTCGGATTGTTCGTACGCGAGAGGAAAATCGACTTCTAAAAATAAGATGCGATCATACGCTAAAATTGGACCGTGAATGATTGGAATTAATTGCGATAATTTCAATTCGGAATTTTAAGAGTGCAATTGATAGTTTTATGTGTTTTTCAATTGCAGAATCTTAATTTTTGTAATATGAATAATTTGAGCGAACGTGCGAAGTTTTCTCATCGAATGTAAATTGAATCGATCGAAAAATATTTTCAGTAAACTTTGTAATATGTTAAAATTATCATTGAATTTATCGATATATGCAATATCAGATTGCATCGATCGTATCTGATTCAAGTGGTATAATTTTTTATTACAAACGCCGATGACTAATTAATTACAATGATACTCATATTAAAACTTAATTGATGCATTTCTTTCTTATGAAATTAATCTTGAAAAATATAAATCATCTGATTGTGAAGAAAAAACGAAATAAATCAATTTATCATATTAACCTTGACAAAAAACGACTTACAGAATTTATGATACAACCTTTAGAATCTCGAATTTTATCTCGATACCGTATCGATATGTGTCGAGTTTTTATCTAACAAAAAAAAAACACGATAAGATAAAACGCTCTTGTAAATACAACGAGCTTCGGTACAAAACGTTCGATGTTTTATTCGCATTCAGTTCTTATACACTCGTGAGAAAATAACCATAAGAACTAATGGATCCTGTGAAATGGCAAATTCCAGACAAAAAGGATTCCAATATCGAATTCCAGAAGAGTTTTCGAATCGGCGAAAGATGTTTCGACGAATTTATATCGTAAATGTACCTAGGAGTAGGCGAAAGAAGGATTTTTGGGAAAATTGATGAATCGTGATTTTCGCAGATGAAACAAAATGTCAGAGATTGGGTTAGAAAGGTTGGAAAGATTCGGGTCGAAGGGATTTATTTGATATCGCGAGATTGGGGTCGAAAGGTGCGAGTGGTTTAGGCTTAAGAATATTCTTGAGGCTTTGTGAAAGATTCGTTTTTCTTTGACATTTATGAAATTTTATATAGAAAAAATATATGTATTATACAGTAGGTACATTTCATAACATTAAATTATTATGAAAGAAAATAAAAATGACATTTATTTTTCTGCCAGAGACCGAATAGAGTGAGATAAACTACACACAAAACGAAAAAGATTCACTTATTAATTGATTTTATGATTTTATCAGGCAGAAAGCATAAGATTTGACATATAGTTTTTATTCGTGTGTCGATCTAAATAGGGAAACTCATTGGTGGGTGAGTTTTTATCCCATCCCCCATTACTTCGAATAGAAAACGATGCATATGAAATATCATCAATATTATTTAGTCTCACAAAACTTTCACGATCTTCAAACGCGTATCAATCTTATTCAGTGTACATTAAAAATTATCAAATCAAAACCAGAATCGGAAGTTCTTTCACACTGAACATTCTGCTCTAAACACAAATGCGGCAGATGTTTTAATATCATGGGGAAAAGAGTGATATTTTTAAACATCCCATAGAGAGAAGCGACACGATCGGTTTATCTCGTGTTGTGATGTCTTCTCACAAACAAATCCGACATCAAATGATCTTCACCGAAACGCTAAATATGAATATGAAGAGAAAAATCAAATGCAGTTTCGAATCGACACAGTTTCCTAATCAGACATGACATGAGCATCGAATTACATTTTTCATGTGGTTTGTAAAGTTCAAATCGAATTATGTCAGTGGTTTTATGAGAATTCCTAAAAGCGAGATGAGTCTCAGTTTCATTTTACATTCATTGAAATTATTTGTTTATCGATTGCGCATTGAAACCTTTAGTTAGAAACGATTCGTTCGTAACTTAACGTATCACATTTAAAGCTAATTTTATAGATTTTTTCACTATCGAACTACGTTTTAGTACAAAAAATTTCATCTCGGTTCACCAAAACATTCTGAAATATCATACAATCTAAATAAAAATCTCCTTGAACCGACGATTTTATCATATAATATTTGATCTACCAATTCTGAGCATCATCACATACACACTCGGTTTACAAATTAGGCAAAGCTTCGATGCAACGAAAACGAAATTTCTCATGCGATATTTACACAAAACGACGAACGAAATTCAAGCAAACGAACAAACATCGTACAAAAACGCACAATCGTTTTATCGGAAAAATGTCTTGACCTCGCCAGGTCAACTTATTATGAAATAACATTCGAATTATAATCGAAAAAATTCGTTCCGGACATTTATTATATAAAAATTTTAAAACAGAGAGAAAGACAATTGAGCCGTTCAAAGTTGAGCTTAATTAACTCCATTTGAGAAAAACGATCAAATGTGTTATGTATTCAAGAAAGATATTTCACACATACAAAGTTATGACTATACCGAGTGTTTTGACAATAAAATATAATTTTTTTAAGTAGAGTTAATCACTTTTATCTATGAACGTCTCAATTTATTCATTCGAGTCGTTTACATCTTCCTAATTGGGCGAATGGACGGTTGTTTTATGCGCGTACACAACTGTGAATTCAAATTTGGTTTTGCCTATTTTTTTTTAGGTTTATTCGAAATTTTGTCGCTTAGAAGAATCAGGGTCACGACCCAGTATTCTTCGAATTTCGAGAAATTATCGAAACAAGGAAATCATCATTGATGATTGCTAGAAATTGTTTTCAGCACGTATGCTCGTTCGTTAAATGTGTTTTTCGAACGTTTTTTATATTCGTTATCGAATCTTCTATCGTATTTTTTTTCGGTATAAAAGAAGTATTTAGATTGAAAAGTTTGTTGACGCAGAGTCAATAATGAAAAAAAAATCGTTTTGATAGTTGAAAACGATACGCCGATGAAAAAGTATGTAAAGTAAACGATATCGATTTCGAAATCCAAAACGATACAATCGATTTTCACTGTTAGAATTTTTTTTATGACAATAAAATTATGTAAAACCAATAACTCCATATACGTATTCGGTGAATAATATGCCGATAGACAATGTGAAAAATTTAATAATAAAATACGATAAGATGAAGGAAAACAATGAAGATCGCACAATTTTTAACGATATACAAATGAAATAATTATCAATCACAGCCGATTATATACTTTCGCATATTTCAGGAAATTCCATTTTTTTGTATATTTAAGTCAGTAATGAAAATAATAAAAAAATACACTACATATCGTGTAAATGAATCGAAGATTCTCTCTACTTTCGAATGTTTCAACATTCGCACACATTTCCGGAACTAACTTTTGAAAGTAGAGGACTACCTAATAACTCTTAGTATCGAAAACATATTGAATTTTCTTTTTAATTATAAAAAAATAAATAAAAAAATCACTATTAAAAAAAAATACGACAACATGAAAGCGAACCTCAAACTCCATAATGCAGCGGCTCTAACTCAAACAACTTTCCTCACCCAAATCCTCCAACTAAACGGATCTACGCGATCTATAGATCCTTCGATCGCACTTCAATCTTCACTATACCAAACATCAAATGCAAAAACTTAAAATAAAAAAATGAAAATCACACAAAACACGAGCGTATCGTTTCGCGTCGCACGACCGACTGAACATCGGCTGCGTCTGGTGGCCCCTCCTCGAGACGGAGACGGACTATCGTCGTGATGACGATCGCTATATATGTATGCGTTATTAAGCTAGTACTTCACGTGTAAGATAGTGTGTGTGTCTGGTTTAAATGTGCGGTTTTCTCGTTTTCGCACGTGCGAATCTTCCTCGCAGGATCGAGGAATGCGGGCCGTTGCGAATTTACGATGTGCATTCTCAAAGTTTAATTTTAATTTTTATTATGTTCGTGTTGATAGATTTTAATATGCGCTGTTGTGTTGCAGATGTTCGAGTTTGATTTGAGTGGAAATGTTTTGGAAATATTCGGAATAATGTGAAATTCGGGTCGATGTTGTTTGAATATACGCCTCGTGCAAATACGGGAATTTGTAGAACAGATTATAGGTACTAAGCTCGACTTAATTAAACTAACATAAAACACGAACTAATTTGATCTATTCATGAAAAAAAATATAACTTAACTTAACTTAAGCCAATCTAAAACCTATCTGCTTCACAATTACCCAAATATTTATAACACTTAGACCTGTTATTTCAATCGTTAGTTACTTAACTCAAGTGTCACGTACAAACATGTAAACTTTTGAACAAGTTAATAAGAACTGTCATCAACTATAAAAATTCTACAGACAAAAAGTCAATGACTTTCTAAGAAATAATAGAGTTAAGTAACTAATGATTGAAAGATCGGGTCATAACTAATTAATTATCAATGAAATAAATCTAAAAAAGTATTCGCATCTCACAATAATAGTAATAGTAAAACGTTTCGGCACATGGTACACACAGTGAGTACTTTCGATAAATTGGTAGAAGCACAAAATAGAAGAGTCGATTAATCAATTTGGACAAAGTAGGTTAAACATGATGGATATGGATGTAAGAAGATGGTGTTGTTTATCACCGTTCGTTTCGATGGTTAATTTGTCAATTTGAACATGATCGTTTAAGTTGCACAAAAATGGTCACTTCTATTTCTTAATTATAAGTGTAATTAATGAAATTCAATGCATTTTGTGAAGTATCTTTTTTAAATTGATCGAAAATATAACAAAAAATGTTGATTGTTGAAATGTTGATCGAATCGGTAATTGAACTGTCGTTCGAAGACCTTTTATAAATTTGACCTGTGTCTAAAATTGAATCGATGCGTGATTAATAATAAACCGAAATGGGAAAAAAAATGAAGGAAAAAAGGGCGTAATGCGACACGATAAAGTTTCTAAGCGTGAATTTATCGAATGCCCATTGTATTTTATGTACACCAATAAAACATAATACTGGTGTAACACAATAGAGGAGTATGCTATTTCCTTATCTGAACAACACCCTACCACTAACTACCATTAAATGCAACACAATGCAAAACACACAAGCGACTTCGCTTATCGCCACGAAACTGGAGATCGATAGCTTACGAACGACACATACCTTCGAGGATATCCTGGAATTGAGCCTTCTAACACATATGCACATAAAAACACTATAAATATCCCACTAGATTATTCAATTCAAGAGATTCAATACCGAAATCAACACACCCGGCAACAAACTGACCCAAAAAGATCTTCTGAGCCAAATTTAAGCTTAAGGCACTAAAATACTCTTGAAACAACACGCACTGGAACGTTTCAAGGGCACATCCACAAGCAACAAAAGCAACAAACCCGACAAAAAACTGACCCAAAATATTCTCCAGAACCAATATAAAGCTAAAAACACCAAATCACCCCTGAAACAACGCGCAGGAGCTCCACAACGCGCACTGGAACGTTTCAAGGGCACATCCACAAGCACCAAAAGCAACAAACCCGACAAAAAACTGACCCAAAATATTCTCTAGAACCAATATAAAGCTAAAAACACCAAATCACCCCTGAAAGAACGCGCAGGAGCTCCACAAGGAGTCGGAACTCTTCGAGTCTTAGGCTCGGGCTATCGAACCGGGACAGTCGGCCGGTCCAAAACGCGATACTTCCGCCTCGGGCCGAAGACCAGAGGCGAGAGAGAAGCCTCCGGTACTCCGGGGCTCCGGTTCTCTGATCTGCCCCCCTTTGCTGACCGCGCCGAATAAGGAAGGCCGCACTTCTTCTGCACGTCCGAGTTCAGCGATCTCTCGAAGAACGGATTCCATGTCTTTTTTTCTTCCGAGCCTCTTTTAGCCGATTTCACATAAGTCTCTCTAGCGCGCACATACATTATAGATCGGTATCGCTTTTGATCGAAATGGAGCATGTTTTTTTGCTCCTGTCGAATCTAATTGTGAGTGCGATGTGATTAATGTTGTGAATTATGCATTTGTAGAGTGTAATGTTGTCGTTTGCATGTCGAGGATAGGCATTGGAGAGGTGTGGTCCGATATTTTGCAAAAACGTGGGTTTCGCATGTTTCGTATCGGCTTCGCACAACGGGACGCCTTCGACCGGTTCTCGGAGCGATCGTGACGTAAATCGGATCTATAGATCCGCGGGAAAACTCGAGAAATGCTCGATCTTTAAAGGATGAGGAGTTTCGATAGATCGAATGAGGATCCTTAAAGTATGAGGGATTTTAAATCACTGAAATCGAGTACATGAAACTCATGTTCTATTTCATCGGCAGGACACTCAATTTAACCTAACCCAACTTGACCCATTGAATATCGTGCTGATTGGACAGTCCACAAATGATAAAATATAAACCTACAATACAAGTGAGCGTTGATTTGTCAATGAGATAACCAACAAACGTTTTGATTTACGCGTGTTATGATCGCATAAATCAAATAGATACAGATAAATGTGTGTTTAGCAAAAGTTAGATCCACACATCGATAACAGCATCGTGAAATCAACACACATTCCCTTTCCAAATCACGAAAAGCATATCTCAAAAATTGTGCAACGTATCAAAAGTACCGACCAGACACGACACTTTGCCCAACCGAACAAAACGAGACCATTAAATATAACAACCGACTAATTAGAGCAGCTCTAGAGATTCTAACAGCTCATTTGCATGCAAAAATCAAAAATAGAAACTCGTAGGTACAAGTGAGTTCCAATCTGCTAAGTGACCGTAGTTTCGGATTGCAGCAGAGTCATAGCATTATCGAAATTAGTTTTTTAGACGCACGAAACAATGGATCGATACGGCAATCGACCCAATTACTAAAAACATGAAAGATGTTTAGATTTAGATCATATAATATAATAGCATTATTTTATGCGTGTACTAGTATAATAATTTTGATAAAATTTCATAACAATGCTCTATAACTAAATTACTGTAGATTTTTTTACTGTTGAAATATTATACTTTTGAACTAATGGAATGTTTTAGGGGCTATTTTTGAGTAGAGCTTTCAGGGAAAAGCTCGGAATGAAAACATTTTCCTTATAATTATATTGCATTGCTGAAAGAAAATAAATTCTGAAAAATAAATCTAAAGAATTGAGTATTGAAAAAAAAACTCGTGATATCACAATATTAATGACGATTAGATACAAAAATATTCTCAAAATCTCTCTAGGGCATGTTTTATAATGCCTTATTTTCTGAAAAACATAGTAACACATGACACTCGTTTAATACCCCGTGTATAAAAGATTCTATAATATTTAAGCCTGAACTTTCAATTATTGTCATAAGCGATAAAATAGCGATAGAGATGAAAATTATATAGGGAAAAAACGTCAACACATTGCTATGTATCTAACACTTGAAATGAGTAACTAACGATCGAAAGTTTATACCAAAATCTAATCGAATCTAACACCTAAACCTATACAATTAACCGATGAAAAAGTACACAAAAGTCCAACACATTCCACATAAAAATGCACGCATACATACACCCAAACAAATACAAACTATACAGAAGCGAATCCGTATCACATCCGAACAATCCGAGAGATCAATTTTGATCTCATACTATACGTGGGCAGACGACAAGATCAATTGCTTAATCGAGGGAACTTCTTTTTCGCAGTCCAATTGACATCCTGGCTCCGCAAGTATTTCTCGACGAGACTCCATGTCCATCATCATGAAGCAATCGAGGTTCACCGTTACTGCGTCTGGAGGCTTCGAAGGTGGGCGTAGCAGGATCAGGATCTTGAATGATTCGAACACCTCGGGCTTGAACGGGACTGCATAATTTCACATATAACTCGTGTATATTGTTGCGGTTTGTTTGCTTTCGATGTTTACGATGTGGATGAATGAAAATTGAAAATTATATATTTTTTCTTCTTTGGAAAATTTATTGAATTTTCGCAATTGTAAGTTATTGGAGTTGCGTCGGATTGATTGTAATAAATGTTGTCTAGATTGCTGTATTTATACGCGTACATAATTCAGTCTAAATTGTGTTCAAATAGGTAATTGGGTTCGAATTGTTTTTATGTGTTGGACATGCACTCATAAATCGAACGACTGATTGTTTTAGATAGAATGATTGCAAATAAATCTAAGAGAGATTTATGTTTTTGAACGGTTGTAAAAATTATTAGATTTATGTTATTGCAATGTATTGGATGTATGTAATTATTCTTGATAATATTGGCTCAAGGTTTTCAAAACATAATTAACCTTTGATGCAATTGACTTTTTAACTCATCTTTATTTATAGACAAGACACTAATCATGCTTTAATTACGTGAAAATTAAAAGCTCGAATGCAACTTATATTAATGAAAAACTATCATTAAGTATTAAGAAGCAATGAAAGCACTAAACCTAAACGATACTTCAATCACCCAAAAAAAAGCTATCGTCCAAATACAAACAACAAATAAGCATAACACAAATCGAAGATTAACCATAAAAACACTTATGGTCAAAATCATCCACGATTAGTGTCAAACTTTGCGCGAACGACCTTTTATGGGGGTCTTAATGAAAATCCTCTTCTACAAACGAACCGAACTAAATTGGGGAGGTTACGAAAATAAATACGAACAAAAAAACAAACGAACCGGTTTCGAAAAAGTGCAACATAACTCCAACGAGAAGAAAAAAAGGATTTTTTCCTAAAGGAAATTTCCATACGTTGAAATTTAATAAGACCGATGAACGAATCGAATCGGACGGACTTCTCAAAGGAGCAAAAAAGTGAAAGCGAAAATGAGTACCGACCTCGTCGGCTTATTTATTGTTATATTATATATTATATATGTATATTTTTTTTTATTATTCTTCGATTTGACTTTAATCCGTATCGAAACGGGCATTGCACGCGCATAATTCAATCGTATTATATCGTTATTTATAGTGCGATGTGCGGACGTTTACTAAAGGGATATTCGATAGATTTTCATAAAATCGTTTGAAGAATGTTATTGAATTCAAGTGCATTATCATTAGACTATTTTGTAGATTTGAATTGAGAAATGTATGTGTTAAGTATGAAATAAATGACTATCATTGCATAAATCAGTGATCAAGTTTAAGACAATATTCCCTGGAAAAAGCAATTCAAGAAAGAATAGACTTACAAGACGCAAATTAAATAAGTTATATGTGTATTTCAACCATATTTTTTGATTAATTAATCCAAAACAAGCCAAATTTCCCCTACAACAATTTCACATGAAAATATGGGTGTGTGCGAACAACTATGGCGCCTAGATCAGCCGCGATACAGAAACATCTAACAGTTGGCCAATGAATCAGCAAAAGCCTTCGATGGAACATAACACGTACTATTATATTATAAAATATAAAACGCATTTACGATCTACAGTGAAACGTGCCAACGTCTTATAGAACAATGCGTGTTGCCGATAAGTGAAAAAAGGCGGCAAAACGTTTAATGAGCGTGCGCACTAATTGTGGAAAGATGATGAATTTGAACCTTGATATGCGAAGAATTGCATTTGCATTTGAAAAAGTGGGATGTGAGTAAATATTTGTACATTTTGTAAACATATGATGAATCAAGGATTTCATTGTGCGTATGAACGGGTTATTTCTAAGTATGATTCGAGTCGGATCATATTATTGTTCAAATTGTGGACTAATCTTGACTATTTTGTATGATTCGTTCTGAAAATAATACAGAAAATATTTGTTATCTGATAGTGCATAAGAACCTTATTAAGGTCATTTGATTTGTTTGCGAAAAATATATAAACATGTCAATTTAATTTAAGGCTTATATTTATGTGCATCCATTGATAGATAAGATAGCACTCGATTGACAATGCATTTATTTAAATAAAAACATATCTAATAAATATTTATGCACTGGAAGATACAATGAAAATACTGTAGTAAATATGATAACATATTTTTGCACTGCAAATCATTTTTTTTTATATTAAAATGTATTTTCATAGCACTTAAACGTATGTAGAGTATTAAAGTTAAAGAGTAACATAAAATTAAAAAAATGGATAAATTATAAGGAAAAAAAAGGATTTAGTTACAATGATATTTACAGTCGATACGAGGGCAAGCACTAGGATATTTGTAGTCAGCACAACTGTGGATACTAGGATATTAGAAGTCGATACGACTGCAAATATAATATAAGGATATTAAAAGTTGAACTATCGTTACAAACATAAGTGTTTATTCGTAAAATTAGGTATTGTTTTGATTATTCTGTCACATAATTTTTGATTTATTGAAAATTGAACAAATAAATTAACGGGAAATTCCCTTCATGCATACACTTTAAATCCATCAGTGTTCAAAAAAATGCATATTAAATCACGATACGATCGATGATCCAGGAAAACAGATCCTCGGATACGGATCGGGTTTTGAGCCTTAGCCGATGGCAACACTGGCGCGGGTGGTCGTTCGAATTTGCCGCGAAAAGCGACGCAGGTGCGCCAACCGCTGCACCGCCCCGAGCAGTGCGAATAACGGCCAAATACCATTAAAACGTTTCTCGGCGCAAACTTTACAAGTTTCCGACTCGACTTAATCTGGATTAGACGAAATGCAGCCTCAAGGCTTATAAGAAAATTATGATTGAATCGTTCGCGGCTAAATTAACGATAAGATAATGCGTTTATGTTGTGTGTGTGTGTGTATGTTTGTGACCCAGTGTTGCCAACTGTTTGTTTTTTTACGACGGCTCAATTAATCGCGTTTGTTGTCTTATTTTTTTTTTATTGTGTTTGGAAACGTTAACGATTTTGAATCGTGACGTTTGATTTTTTTCGTTTCGAAATATATAATAGATAGATGAATATGTGCGTATGTTAAATAATGCGCAAAATTAGAATTGAGTTGATTTTTTTTGTGTGTATAAAAATTTGTTTATACTTTCTGAAGATGATCATTAGCGAATAAGAAAAATAAACACATTCGAATTTACGATGAGTTTTTAAATCGAATTATAAATTCAGTCTATTGTGAGAGTTTTAAGTATTATCATCGGGTTTTCCGCATTTCGTCACATCTTTTTAATCATTTATACGAAAATACACAAGTGAAAATAATTGGGGATATTTCAGTACATTTTTATTTCAATTTATTCTGAAAGTTGGTGCATAGTGCAATAATAAAAACTATAGGGAAAGATGGGGAGACTCATCCCTCTTTTTATTTTTAGCCTTTAACTCGTTTAATTTTATGTCTGAAAATATCTACAATCAATTCCACTAGTGCAGATAAAACAATTCTATCGAAAAAAAGTATGCAAAGTCGAAACGAATACAATCGATTAACACACAATCGATCAAAATTTCACCAGAGCATTAAAAATTATCAACAGAAGAGATAAAATCTAGAAATTAAATCGCATTGCAACGAAAATTAATCACCTGTTCGTTAACCGGGACAAGAGTCCATTTGTGCTCGGAATGCAGCAATGCACTTCTAACACTTGAGCATGTTTTCTTTTTAGTTTTCAATGCAGACAATTGCATACCATACTGTCGTACGAGAGTCGTTGTAAAATGCTTAAAAAAATAAAACAAGACGATTCACATAAGCGAAATTGTGAACGAGCAAGAAAAACGCTCTCTTTATGTTTGACTAGCTTGTGGAACGATGTTTAAAAAAACACTATTTTATTTTTTGCGTATAAATAATACAATTCAATATCAAATAATAGATCTTCGCATCGAAAACTTAATATAGAATCGATTACAGATACGGCACGAACAATAGTCTATTTCCATAGTCACGACCTAAAAATTTCTATACAAATAAATAGAACGAAAACTATTCGATCGAAAACATGAATCATACATGAAATTACGTGCGAATTTAAAATTCTAAAATAAGACACAAAGTGCGTTAACGACGCATACGTTTCGTGACTCAAAACGTTTTCATTTTCGAAAAATAAAACAAAAAGAGCGCCTTTATTTGAATACTTAACGAGATAAGATAACGTCATCTCGAATATATTTTCACATCGTACATGCGACTTGCACGAGGGTTAATGTACAAACTGACTAAACGTTTGCTTACAAATGCGAATTTACAAAAAGGCTATCATCGTCATGACGATAACATAATAATAACGAGACATTTCAGAATACGAGGATAAGAAAATTTGAAGAGTATTGGAGGATTTTGCAAATCCGCATAATGTGACGTGATCGTTCGAGGAACTAGGTATTATATGGGTTTATGTGCAAAATAGAAATTTGCATATAAATCGAAATCATCTTTCGATTCGAATGTGTATCGAAATTTTAGGCTTTTCTTTCATATATTCAAAAAATATGTAGACCAGAATTTATTTATATATGCTATTTATCATCAAGTTAGGCTTGTGTCAATGGCATGCGTCTAATGTACAAGCACTACATAAACGTTTATGGATCTCGATCGGTTCAAAAGTTGATCTATCGATCAAGGCCTCGAATTTCGCAGACGTGTCTTAAACGCAAAGGTCATTTTTGACACGGACGATTTGAGAAAATTATAAAGCGTTGTTATAAATATTATTAAATAATTATTGTAAAAAAATTGACGTTGAATAATCTCTGATGGATTTAAATCGCCATTGAAGCTGTGAATAGGTATCTAAGCGAACATCTTACGAATTATGGTCGTATGTCTTTTAGGTGTAATGATTTTCAATTTTGGATGATGAATGTGTGAACGTTTATCATTTTCGTATCGCTGATTTATGATATTTTTGAAAAATTAAACTATTAATATTGTTGGATATTTTGATATAAAATTCGAATATTGTACATGACAGTCACTGAAAGCTTAAAACTATTGAAAATGTAAACTTGGGAAAAAAATTAAATTATTGTGCAGAGTGATTATCAAAAGCTCAAATGATATAGTGTAAAAACAACATCAATTTATGAATATAATGGATATTTTTCAGCATCATATGTGAAAAACAACATTATTATGATTACAAACATAAACAGTCTGATGATTATCAACAGTTTTTCGTTATAAATATAAACTCCACATATTATGTACAGCCCATTGAGTATAATGCACTTCATATGAATGCAATTCACTCAACACCAACGCAACGCATTCAGCATCAGCATCACAGACGAACAAACACACAAATCAACACATATAAGATTTATACCTTATTCACATTAAATTCATACAACAATACGATTGAATGAAACCGCGAACAGGTAACACAAAGCATTCTGAAACCGCACGAACCTGAAAACGAACAATCGAACATCAAGCACAATGGCCAAAGAAGAAATTCCAAGCAAATCTTGCCATTGGCGACTTCTGAAACTACTCAAACCTGAAAATAACAATCGACCATCAAGCACAATGGCCAAAGTAAATGCCACTTCTGAAATCCTGAAAATAACAATCGAGAATCGACTACAATGGCCAACAACAAATTTTGCTACTTGAAAAATCTGAAATTAACAATCAAGCCCAATGGTCAAATAAAGCATCGTTGAAGCAAATTCGACTTCTGAAAACCTGAAAATAACAATCGAACCTCAAGCAAAGTCGCCACGTCGAAGATCTGACGACCTCCAAAGCCACACAACCGGTCAACGAAGACCAACCTTCCAATGCCGACGATGGAACCATCGGATGGACCGTTCAGAAGCCTCCGAGGCCGTCGAAGAATGGGAGAGTCGATGAAGAAGGAAGTGGGAGCGGCCGAGAGCTGGTGACCAGAGATGGGCGAAATGGAGGAAAAAAACAAGACACGTCCATATTCGGAGACGAAAATACGCAGAAGCATTTCTCTCCGCATAGTTGTCGAGATGAGGTTGCGTTTATTGAAATGATCTGGAGTAGGTTGGTCTCGGATCTCGGTGAGGCTGTAATCGATCGCTTGTTCCGCGTAGGGCTTTTTTGGGTTATGGAAATCTATGTTAGATATTCATAATTTTATAAATCATAGCAAAAATATCAAAAATCGTATCGATTTTCATGATACACGGAGAGCTGCAACCCTGCAGCCCAACAGGACAAGCTGCCACTAATAAGATTTTTTGGTTTTGAAAGGTTATTTTTTCGTTAAAATACACGAATGAATACCTTTGGTTATATAAATTGTTTCGGTTTTGTCCTTTTGTGAGTGTTGATCGATGCTCAACAGGAGTAGGTGATGGGTGATGGATGATGAGGCGCCTAAGAGCAAGTGATCGATCTCTTTTATGGGTTTTTTGTGTTTAGGAAATGAGATGGTTATGTGTGATTGAAAACTGTGCTAGAAACAATCTCATTTATAATATCTATGAATGTTAATTAAAAAAAAAATCAATCGATTTTTTCTTTCTCGTATGTACACATTAATTAAAAATGAATTCCAAAATAACAACCGTGTATTACTAAGCGTGATAAATAGATTTGTAATAAGAAAAAAAAACAGAGCAACACTTACAATTTAATAACCGAGCACAAAAACTGCAACCATTTTTGAAACTATAAAAAAATTAAACCCGTGTCACAAGCAGACAATAGAGACTCAAAACGAGTTCAAGTGCGACATCAATTTTCGTCCGAAGGCTGCAAAACTTCGTTCTATCTAATGAACTTATGACCCGGAGAATTAAACCGAGAGGTTTATAAGTCGTCTTCATCGATTTGTGTATTTATTGTATGTATACGAAGCTGGCACATTATCGAAACGGCCATTGTGCACAAATCATTATTGAAGCACAAAGTCGTAGGTTTGCATTTTGTGCGATTTGCATTCGAGCGAAAGCGCGGGCGATTCGAATTTTGCATAATGGGAGTGGATCGCTACGATTCTAGAATAATGTCATAGTTTAGAAATTTCCGATATTTAGTACGTATATGAATCGAAAATGTTTCATATTTAGAGTTATTAGTCCGAATTAAAAGTATGGAGTTCACACTGTGGACATAGAAGTGATGATAAACATTCCAGAAATTACAGTTATTTATTTTATAACACGATTCTTTACAACACGTGCGACATATATCATAAAACGATTACAGAAATAATCTTAAAAATTATTATAGACATGATTGAAGATTCATTGTTGAACAGATAATGGGTGTCAATTCTTCAAAATTTCACAAACCAACCATTGATTAGAAAATAGAGATTTTAAGTCTCAAAATCATTATAATAGCCCTATTTCACAGCCCAACAAATTGATCTTAAATTTACTACATACACACGTATATTACTGATATAAAGTAGCATCCATTAACAATACCGGACTGTTGATGTGATCGAAGATTTTATATTTTTTTCAATCCTACGAAATTCATCTTTAACTGAACTATAGAGATTTTTAAAGCTTCAAAATCACGAAACAGATTTTATAACTCAACTCTAGATTCATTCCAAAGAATACAAAATTCAACAAATCCACCTTCAATTGGATTATAAACTCTATTTATATCCTAAACTAAAAGTCTACCAAAACCCAACCCCATCGCGGATCTAAAGCCTCGTCCACAGATCTAAAGCAACATCAAGTCCATTAACCCTACAAAATTCAACAAATCCACTCTTAAATGTACCATAAACCCTCCATTTACATCCCAAACTGAAAACCCAACCCCATCGCGGATCTAAAGTCTCGTCCACAGATCCAAAGCAACATCTAGCCTATGAACCTTGCAAAATTCAACAAACCCACCCTCAAATGAACCACAAACTCTCAATTTACATCCCAAACTAAAAATCCATGAAAACCCAACCCCATCGCGGATCTAAAGCCTCGTCCACAGTCCATAAATCAGCGTACGAGACTAAAAGCGTCTCCGGTGTGGTCGACGTCGATTCCCTCGCACCGGAGAATGATTTATCTGAACATGGACGAGAGGAACGGGTTTCCCATAAAATATGCCGTCTCATTCGGTGCAATGATGATGAAGATCGCGAAGACACATGGCATTTCATCTTCGCGACGGCCTTATATTTATATACGGTGTGTAGGTATTGTGAGGAGAACCGCTAGACGCGTTTCCGTCTCGATATCGGTTTTATATTACGTGGCAAATTCAAGATGCACCTAATTATGGTTTGGATTGATTGATATGAAGTAATCTTCGAATATTTTAATTTTTTAGTTATGATCCGTTATGTGAATGGCGTATATGTGAGTGCACTTTTCTCAATACAGGAAGAGGATGGTTTAGAAATATGGGCCAGTGTTTTATTATGGACCATCGTGAACTTTGTACCATCGAATTTCGATCACCTGTTAATTGTATGAAATGAATCAGTAATGTATGTTAGAAATTAACTTATCCATTAAATCAATATTATAGATTTTATGCAAAAATGACAGGTGGTCTGAAGGACAATGCGCAGCTTTCTATGGTGAGTGGACTCCCTTCTCAACATATTTGAATTTGATAATAATTACCCCATTATGATCCTAAATTTTTTCTATAATCACAATTAACATTGAAATCGAGAAAAAAATTCGCATTCACAGGTTTCATTCGTCCGTGAACAAAAATTAGTATGAAAATGAAATGATTTGAAATATATTTTCCATGAAAACCTTAAATCAACGGTGAATGTTGTCATAGTGAAAAACCATGAGATTACTAATATCTATCGATTGAGATATACATATTATAAATCTGTTGAGTGGAAGGATTTGTTATTAGACATCCTCTTAAGGTGGTCCATATTTGTCGCTGTTCTTTTATGTAGATGAAAAATTAAATAAGATTCGGACTTATATCGACTTAGAATGAGGATTGGATAAAGTTTAGAAATAGTTAGAATTAACATATTTTGCTGCATAATTCAGGACATATTGTGATTTTTATGAGGTTCGTTGCTATCCATGTGGGACATATTGGTATTCAAATGGGACATATTGTTATGAATCGGTTTTGTCCCGGAAAAACTTTAATGGAACGATCGGTCGCCCTTGATAATGGCATTCGCGTAATGGACGACTACATTTATTTTCGAAGCAGATTTCTGGAACAACTAAAAATGTATGCATTGATTGGCATGCGAACCGAACAAACGTCATCGTTCTGAATTAGAAATTCGCTAACTGGGTAAGAATGTAGAAATTACGAAAGTTGTTCACCTACGTATGGATATATCAAAGCAAATGCAGTTTGTTTTCTGATTTTGAAAGAATTTGCATGTTTATCTCTCGAATCGAGATAAATTATCTCCCATCGGCATATCGGTCAAAGCTTTGAAATGACTGCGAAATTTGCATATGCAATTTGCGATTTATTCATTGAAACGAAGGTCGTTTCAGTCGTGACATTAAACGACACTGATTTATGTGTCTGAAACTGAGAATGGAGATGTTTTTGTGATAAAAAAATGCGATGTGAATGCACCTTAAAAAGGAATATAAATGGAAAAGTCATTAATGAAAATAGATTTAACTTAAATTTGAACAAATATTCAAAATATTCGGCACTCTTATTTTATATGAAGGTATCATTTCTATAACTTTTAATAATCCCCATCTCATATTAACTCAATATGAGTTCTAATTTGATTAAAAAATATAAACGTAACTCATTACTGGACCAATATATTGACAGATTAGAGTACAATTATGACAATAATCATAATATGAAAAATCTGAATATACCAATAAAAAAAAAAAAAAACGCACCATCTTTCAAAACACGCACAAACTATAAAAATGGTTCTCGTCACGGCTAAATCGATAAAACTCTCGTCTGTTTTATCTATTAGCAACGACATCTAGTTATGACGTCTGAAACTATTCAATTCAAAAATTAAGCCGCGATATGTCAGATGCGCCTCATTGAACATCACGGTCCAATTGGACCAGATAATTTTCATTCATAAATACCCATTAATTGTAAGCGTTGACATCCCACTTTATTATAATGCATATAAACGATTCTCGGTGTCGGCGAATAAGCATTTGTTGTTTGTTCGGTCTAGTAGTTTTTATGGTATTTACACAAAGCGGCTAATTAAACGAGGAAAATTACGATCGGCTTTCAACGTTTCTCGTTCCGCGATTAATTTATTGTGTAATGGAAAAATTAAGAATGTTTCGATAAGGGAATGTCGGTTGGAAATTGTGCGAGATTCGCTTTTTGTTTTTCGCGTTCTCTTTGAAAAATGTACGTTATCGCGATACGTTTCGGGAAAATAATCAAATTAAGGTTTCATTAATGATTTTATGAAAAGTGCCGTAGAATAATTTCCACCGAGAATTAAGACAGGGGTGAATAAATTAATAAACGCTACGGGTGAAAATGCGAATGAAAAAAACGCGAAGAAATTTTTGCGCTAAAGCTTTCCAGATTTTATTTTTAATCTACAAACGCAATTAATTTCTGACAGGAAAAAATGAATATTCATGAAAAGTATTAAACAGATATTGGGAGCCAATATTAATATTCAAATCGCCGATGACAATTGTACAATATTCTATTTGCATAAATCTCGTTACATTATTCAGCACACAAGTATGGAAACGGTTCAGGAAGATACGAATATTATCAATTGTTCATTATGATAATCGAATATGAGGAAGACTTAAAAGTTTTAACGCATCGACAAATATGAGACCACCAAATGGATAAATTTCAATAGATGAAAATACATTTCCGAATCAATAACAAAATTCTAAGATTGAGTAAATTCACTCGATTGTTATGAGAAAAGTGATACACTTAAAGTCGTAATGAAATAGGGAAATAATTTTTTATTCACATAGAAGAGGAAAAGGGGTTGATTTTTTCAATTACGAGAATTTTTTCATGAAGTTAAAAAGTTTCACTTTCAACACATAAGTGTTTCACGCTTACTTTTATATGATGACTGAAAAGGCCGAGGGGTACAAGTGTAATTTTCTATATCAGATATCGTTTCTATGTACGCTCATTTATTTGGTGGCAAAAGGATATAAACGAACATATCATCAAATTAGTCAACCTCCTCCTAATACATACATGTAGGTACATGGTCAACTTTGAACGCACTTTTCTCGAAATCACCCCAAAGTCACTTTTACACCTTGGCCTTTTCAGTCGTCATATATTTAAATCATAAAAAGTAAATTAATAAAAATCAAAAAAAAAAAACTCACCTTATTTTCGCACGTTTCATGACAGACATATTTGCACACTGAAAGCAAAAACGAAACATTTCAGCCCAAAAAAAAATTCAAATATTTTCATCACGATTTTTTCCCTACTCGCGAATCGGGAATAATTGAAATAAACGACTTCTAGGGAATGGGGGGCCTCCAAAAAACCAAAAAAAAAATATATATATATATATATATATATATAACTCGCATAAAAAAAGCGGACAAGTTTAATTCCGCGGCGGCCCATTATTAATTTACGTACCCTTATTTTCGTCCGATGATTTATGCGGGTCGGTTGTGCGTTCAACCCTTGCGTATATCGCGGATAGTGAGTCAACTCGATTATGGCCGCAATCAGGGACGTGCCTGCCCAATTTCGTTTCCCTTTCTCTAATTGTGTTATATATGTATGTGGTGAAGTGAAAATATATGAGATGAATTATGGGAAATTCGTACGAGCGAGAGAGGAAGTGTGAGAGATGTGGGAGTGTGGGTTCTAATGTTGGAAAAAGGTTTTATGTTGAGTTTTGTCGGTGGACGGAAAATGTGAATTGTTTTTAATTTATTATAGGTTATTATTGCCTAATTACTTTAAATTTTCTTAAATTATTCATTTTCATGTGAATAAGCTGAGCTGATAGACTAGAATCTTCGAATTGTAATATTAGAGCACAAAAGGTTGTGCTAATATCGATCTAATTCAATTGATCGAGACGAGGTAAAGGGTTCTTTTGTTAGGAACTGTTTAGTAAAGCGCTAAATTAATACTTTTTTCGAATCGAATATTCAAGAAAAATGTTCACACTATCATATATGAAGACTGAGAAGGCCAAGGGGTACGAGAATTCGAGAAAAGCGCGTTCAAATGATTTGATGATGTATCTCAGCAAACGATTCAAATTCGCTTATATCCCTTTGCCACCGAATATATGAGTGTACATTGAAGCGATTTCAGTACATAACTCAATTTCGGCAAAAATGTCACTTGTACCCCTTGACCTTTTCAGTCGTCATATATGTATTAATAAAAACGAAATGTGACTTTCGCCAAGATCTTGCAGAACTTGAGTCAAGCATCACGAAGACACTATGCGGCACGAAATGCACGAACATTCCATATAACTACAATAACAACTAGCTGACATTAACAAGAAAAATTGAAAATTTTCTTGTTTCAAAAATTTTATTCATAAAAAATCTTGATTAAACCGAAGAAAATTTCCCAAAATTCATTTTAAAAACAAACACATCGAACCTCAATTGAACCGGCCTCATTAACCCGCATAAAAAAAACATTCACGTAAAACAGAAACAACAAAGAACGAAACCTACTCATTGTCAGACACAACTACGGTTCAATTTCGAAGTCAAATCTTCATTTTGAAAATAACGAAATAATAAAAAAGCGCAACGAAGAGAAAGAGAGAGTAATTGGTCAGCTTTACGATTTCGAGTTTAAATTGGAATTGTAACGCGACGCAATTTGAACTAAAATTTTATACGGTTACACGTCCCGAGGGCGCAGTGCGAACTTTCGCCGAAAGGCTGAAGGCTTTTGCGCTGAAAAACATGTTCTGAATGGTGTTTATGAAAATTTTCCCTTGAAAGGGTCAGTTTTCCTCGAAGGTTTTAGTTTTTGGGGCTGTTTTCTTCCGCTGAACGCGGATTGTGGGGTAGGTCGTTCGGGGAAAATTGGCGATCGAATTGTTGTATTTTGAATAAAATGAGTTTTGAATATGAGTATGGTTGGATAATGATGTTGGGTGTTATGTATTTTGAAAGGGGAGAAAATTGATACTTTTGTGTAGTGAGTGAAAATTGTTTGTGTGAAGCTCGTTTCAGTCGGGAAAATTTGTGGAAATAACGTTGAGAATTTCTAACGCTTCTGTTATTAAAATATTGAAAATGATTAAGATATACGATAATCGCTGTTGAAAAATCCCATTAAAGCTAGGGTTCTTTAAATTTATTTTTTAAATAAAAATATCCTTTTTCAGTAGAATGTTCTAACTTTTTTCAACTTAAAAAACAATGATTTAAATTGTACAGTATTGAAGCTAACACGATTGTACCCTTAAGGGATATATGGGACATTCCTACACAGAGAACTATTTTGGAATTAGATTGAAAAGGGATAGATTGAAATTATTTTAGAATACATAATAGATAAGCTTATTTAACTTTCTAGCCTTGACTATCGGAATAATTTAAAACTTGAATTAAATATTGTTGAATTTTCTTTTGTGAATAAAAACTAATTAATATTCCATTATTTTCCAATGGCATTACAATCTGGATTGGACTTTGACTTCAATGGTTTCGTAACCATAAGTAGGGTGTTTAGCACTTAGACCAAATTAATGTAAATAATCTATAATTTAAAATAAAATTAATACAAAATTAATTACCTCTACAACACGATACTCTTCCGGCCAGGGGGCGATGGCAAGCGTGACATGGACGCTCTTTTCTAACTCTTTTACTACGAAATTGGTGTTGTTGCTGTTGTTGGGATTGTTGTTGTTGTTGCAATTGTTGCGATTGTTGTTGTGGATGTGGCTGCTGATATATTGCAGTTTGTTGCTGAGCTTGGTGTTGAGCATTTTGCGACGCCTGTGCTGATTTTTCCTGAAACAATAGAATGATTTCGTTAGATTTTCAGCTTGTTTGTATTGTTATGCTTATGAAACGATCGTATTAATGCGAAAATGTAGAATTTTCGTATGCGAAATATTTGCATGAAAATCCGTACGTATCTTATTATGTAGTCTGCGAAATATTTGCATATTACAAGAATCAGAAGAGGTCGGAAAGATTCATGAATATATTCGAGATTTGTTAAGAAGATGAACGTTGTATTGTTATTTTTTCGCATAGTAAGAAAGTTGAATTAATAATATATATTAATTACAATAAATAAGTGATCAATTCACACCGAAAAAATCAAAGTTATCTATAAGTACAGTATCAGTGGAACAACAACGATAACATTTTCCCGAACTTAGACCGATATGAATAATTCAGAAACCATATTTACCCACTTGGTCCTAACTAAACAACGCGGCGCACTAACTTTTCATCAATACGACAACGAAAAGGAGCAAACAAAAATTTCCCACCTACACAAATATAATACTAGATAGTTTTATATATTTTTCGAATTTACATAGTCTTTCGTGCATTCGGTTCAGCTATGCTTTTCCTTCGGTTACATAGAGCCGAATTTTCCGAACTGGGTCAAAAGTGAATTTTCCGAACGGAAAATGGCTTAATTCGAGCGACCGATTCGCTTTAAAAGCCGAAGTGCATTTACATTATTGAACATTTTTCGTTTAAGCGGTTTTAAAGATCGTCAAGTATCAAGAGAGAGCTATGAATTATTTAATGCATTTTTTCATCGTTTCATGATCTTAAAAGTGCTCAATAGGAAAAAAAGTTAAGTTATGGTAAAATAGTTCCACGGTTGAACTATTTAACTTCAACCAGCGACTTAAATATTGATCGTTAATAAAATTTAAGATCAATTAGTGATACGCATTTTTATAATTTGAATTATCTATAGGTTGAGGAAGAACGACAAGTATGGACCAATGCATTAATATGGATTGCTGTGAATATCATATGACTAAATTTAGATTACCTGTTAATTTTCGGGTAAAATGAATTACTAAGTACCGTATTAGTGATAGATTCATGCATTAAATCAATATCATAGATTTTGTGTAAAATTAACGAGTGATCTAAATTTTTGTGGTATGAAGTTAACGTTGATCCATATTTGTTGTTCTTTCTCTATTGAGGAGCTTTCAGATTACATCAGATGCGATATTCTTACTAATTCATTCTTATTCAAATTAAATACAGGATATGTGCCAATAGATAATTGACAACTGAAAAGGCCAAAGGGCAAAGTGACATTTTTGCCAAAATTGAGTTATGTACAAGAATCGCTTCTATGTACACTCATATTTGGTGGCAAAAGGATATAAACGAACTCGGAACGTGTACCTCGATATATCACCAAATCACTCGACCTCCTCCTAATAAATTTGACACATGCTCAACTTTAAGCTCGCTTTTATGGAATCACCACGAAGTCACCTGTACTCCTTACCATTTTCAGTCATCGATTGGTTTTCACTAATTCAACCGACTATCTAACTTCTGTCGCATAATAGACTCATCAAATCAGTACAGTACAGTTAACTAGTCACGTAAAACTTAACCAATCAACCAAACCATCGAAAAAAAAACATCCAAAAGCCCACAATCTGTGCAATGTTTCCGATATTTTGGCAAAACCTGACCGAAAACCTGGCAGGTTTCCCGGATCGATGAAGATCTCGACCATTCGGCGCACGTTTTCCGAGGATATATGCTGCACATTCCCGACGATGCATCGTCCTTTTTATTATGTTCACATCGTCGTTATTATTATATTGTGGTGTATGAAAAGTGCCGGTGCTGGACTCTCTGGAAACAACGGCCTTCGGGGTTCGAGGTAATTGGCCAATTTGATAATGCGAAATGCAAGTGCGCGATTGTGTTCGACCGACCGTATAGTGCTTTATACGTACAATGTGTATAGTGAAGTGTCGATTTGTTTGTTTTTTTTTTTAATTTTTTGGTCGATTTTATGTTTGGTGATTGCTTAGAAATGTTGCTGTCTTGTTGTAAGTCGAGGGTGCAATGTTGGTTGTATTCGATTCGGTAGGTCTCATTTTGTGATATGTGCTTATTTATGATACAATATATCGATAGTTTAGCAGGAAAATGATATATGTATTGCATAAAAGTTAGATAATAATCGACTCTATGCATAGGGCTTTTCATTAGATACGCTCGAACTTTGACATATTTGTGAATCTACATCTAAACCGAATCTAAATCATTTTAAAACCATGAATCTAGACTAAATAATATTAATGAATCAAATAATAAAGCAAATGAAAAACACTTCATATTAATTCGTCAGTTATTGTTTGATCAATTAAAAGTGCAATATTCTTCATTTTCACTAAGGTATCGGTTTAGTAACATAAAAATAGATACAAGTATGATTTGCATTAATATTCTAATATTAATAAAAATATTTTAAAAATCACCAGTTCTGATTATTCAAATAGCCGCACTTACCCCAAATGACCTCATATTTTAAAGCACAGCACAATTTTAAATGATGATTATCATTTCAATAGCATATACGTTTTTGTATTATCAACGTTTCAGTGCAATAATGCAATTAATTATAAACCAAGCACGTAGATTTAACGAGCCTTAATCGTCAAGCAATGATATTAAAAAAAATGTTGTACGTTTTATGATTTGGAATTACTACGCTTATACAAATAGAATAATTAAATGCGCTTTCAAATATAAAATATATTTGTATAAATTAAATAAGGTCCGTAGATATTTAGATAAGTTAAGCAATCGTACCACAATGCATAAATATTATTTGATATATTCACGTCGAAGAAACGCACTAATGATTAATGCATCTGCAGCACAATTCACTATTCAAATATCGCTATAACGAGTTATGTTCGATTGTGCAACAGCATGTTTTCGAATATGTACAAAATCGTAAGTTTCGTTGTGCTCTTTAGATATAAAAATATAAAACATCGTATTTGACTTGGTATCATGATAAATTACACGCTCTTCCGGGAACTTCACGTACCAATTTTTATGGAACATGATAAATTTGCTCTTCCACAACATTTGAACCGGCAGACAAATATGTGAACTTTTCAAAATATATTTATGGATGCGATAATATTGGAATAGATAACGTATTCCGTAGTAAGAAGAATGAGAATGTGTTAAAAAAAAACCCTTTGATCTCAATAAATTCAATGATATGAGAACATCGAACAAAACATGATACACTCAGGTTAAGCTTACAGAGTTTATGTATGAATATAAATTTTTAGATAAATTTACATCTAAGGTGTACTACATATGTATGTATATTAAGCGTTGATCGATAAATAACAACAATTTCACTATTTGATCCTTATATAATATGAAACATTTAATATCTAATATAATAATAGCCTAATTTTGTGTACATTTCTGACTGATAAAACGCTATATCACAACAATATCTCAATTTTAGAATAAATAAAATAATAATTTTCATACGCTTATGAACTAAAAACGTCGTTTCGTAATATCGCTGACGTCGTTTAAGACATTTGTGGCCAAAACACTATCATTTACGAGCATAAATGTTCCCATTGATATGAATTAGCACTGATATTCAACGAGTTGATTACTCGTAATATGATAAGAACCAACTCTAGTCTAATTTTCTTGTGAGCGAGAGTAAAATTAAGAATTTTGAGGACATGTCTAACAAGAACATTAGGATTTTCCGCACAATCGAGCTTCCACTGTACCGCTCTATATACAGCGTGTTCCATATAATAATAAAATAGTATCTGATGCTGGGTCGAGGCAACGAACACAATGAGCCGTTGTCGGCTAATTCCATTTAACGTTTTAATTGGCCTCGACGGCATACGAATTATGTTGTGTGTGCTTCAAACTCTAAATTCTAAACGGATTTCAAAATGCAAACTGCATAGCTGTCGTTGCATAAATCAGAGCTTCACTATAAAGCTGTTAGATAAACTGAAGCAGCGACGAGAGGCTGGTTATTTCGAAACCAAACATTGTTGCGTTTCATTATTATGACTATAAAGTTCGTTAAGTATGATAATTTTTCGTTAATATATAGGGTTTTTCATTAGTGTTCGATTTTCGATGTGAAATGAAACAAGTTATATAAGTAATATAACCATAATTGTTTTGTTTTTATTTGATTCAATAGCATAATTTAACTGTAAATTCACCTATATGACCGTTATTTATTGATGAAGTTCGAGTGTGCCTATTGAAAGATACTTAAAATGAACTAAAATTAATAATATCATATTCATTATTATGGAATCGAATAATGGGATAGATTTGAAGACTGATTAACTTCATTTGGGCCAGTGTTTTCACTCATCAGTAACCCTCATACTAGTTGACTTTTATTTTTGACAATTGACAACTGTCGAACTCTATAGAAAAATAAGCGAGTTAACCAATTCTGCACATTCGCTAAATTTTATCTCTGACCCTGACTATTTAAGGACAAACTGACTACAAAGAGGAAAATGCTAAAAAGTGAATATGAGATGATTTTGTTCAAAGCACATTGAACTACTTAATTCATGGAAATATGTATTAGAGTTGAAATTTTTTTAAACAAATTTCAAATTTAATTGAAAAAACAATACAATTTCGAATAGTAAAGTAAAAAGTAAATTCAAATATAAACCAAGAAGTACATAAATCAAACGACTTTATAAAGCTCGCACGATTAACAAACGGAATTCACCAAAACGACAGAGGGTTAATGGTTAAGATTTAATAACATAATGGATCTAATGCTCGAGTGCTTCGTCACAGAATCAAAACAAGGGTATTATTTGTGGGATTCAGTCGAGTTAAAGTGCGCTTAGACGTTTCTCAATTGAACAATAGAAGTTCGATAATTAAGAAAGTTCAGTACACTCGATTATTATTATATTATACGCCCGGTGGGTGAAGTTTTAAACTGGCTGTCAAATTTTGAAGTTTGTGCGGCGTTAGCGTTAATTAATTTATTCCAAAATTTTAATTTCGAGGTGAGCAAATATTGAAAGATTAAAGCATGAATATTTGATGGATGATTTGAGATTGGCTTCGTTAGCGAAATTTAACCGTAGTTCTGAGAAAATCAACTCAACATTCAAGTTAAACGACACGAAAAAAATGTATGTACACTTGAAATCGGCTTAAATTTTAAAAACGTCTAAATTTCGAGTTTACAACATAATCGCACCGTAACACTTTAAATTAGTCTGCCCTGGTAATTTACACCGAAAGTAACGACCATTAGATTCAAATTAGCAACAATAAAACCGCTCGAAAAACCTCAAGAGTTCCGCATGAAAAAATATGCAGCGAGGCTAATTTTCGTTGGAAACACAAGAAAAACTGCTTCAAGGAAAACGCTTTACTTCATTATTCGGAAATTTCGCATTCAACGGCTGAATTTTTCACGAGAAACGTCTGAAGAAAAAAAAATCGAAGAAACGAGTTTCAACGCAAGATTAATTTTGCAATATTTCGTGTATCGGTTTCGAGTTGGAGTTTAGCTATCGTGAAATTAGTTGCGAATTCAATTAAATCGATTCTAGTTAATCGAAATCCGTCAAGTTTCTGAATCTGTATCGTAAGCGAAGATAATGTTATTAATCAAAATCAATAAATTTTATTACATTTTATTAAAACAGATTAAATTTAATGAGACGAATTCTATTTGAATGAACAATCGCTTATAGAAAAGTTAATGAAAATATTATTTGGATTATAAATTTTGTTTTATTATTTATCATGGAAAACACATTTATTACTTAAGAAAGCACTTAAATAAATAGAATTGAAACTTTGTAATTGTAGATTTATTTTACACAAAGCAGTCGATAAAATTATGAAGATATCAAAAATGATATGAATGGTTATTTTCAGCACTTTTCATTTCTTCATCAAAATGATTATACCTATAAGTATAATATAATTTAACACATTAAAGACAGCAGATAATTTCAAAAGACATCCGCCACGGACTTGCGATATTATGAGAAAAACTTTCAAAGTCATAAAAATCTTGAAAATGGAATTCAAACGTTGCTGAAATTGAGTCTGAAGTTTGAATCAAATTTTACACTAGAGTAGAATAACTATTGACTGAAAGAAAGAGCCGTATAACTAATCTAAACACATAAGTTTAACCAATATCTTACAATATTTTCTTCTAAAGATCAATTCTGGGAAAGACGGCCATCTCTACATGGGTACTAAACGGCATCTCTACTAAAATATATTTAACTACACATTACACTATTTTTTTATCACATTAAACCAAAACCTTATCTAAAAGAGATCTTTGAACAAAATCATTATTCTCGATGCATCAGCAAACTTCAGTATATCACGTCCAACTAAACCACCCTTGTACAGAGCTGAAAAGCCGCTGAAACATCCCTCACGATCTCGACAGCTCTTCAGCCCCCTTGAGGGTGTGAGTCGATGAAAGACCTCGTCAACCCCTTCTCAACCAGACCCAGCATGAAAATATATTCAATTCGAATATTTTCCACTATTATGAACACATGTGCATAGCATAAATGCTTTCACGTCGTCGAAAGTTACGTCGGATTGAATTATTTACTGCACAACAATGCAACGAATAAGGAATACGTGGGCACGTGTCCCACAGACCAATTTAACTGATTGATCGATGGACGATGTCATTGTACTGTAGTTGTTTCGAAATCTTGTCGAAAGAATTTATTTTCGTCGGGTGAAATAAGACGTGAAAAATTGGATGAAATTTATAGTATATTAGCTCGGAATATATGTAAATCTGTGACGAGTGTAAAGGCGTTGAATTTAGTTGAAATGATTTCATTAAATAAATGTTAAATGGGAGTAGTTATATGCACTCAGATCATGTGCATATATTAGGTTATGAGGAGTTGCATAGTGTACGAATACTAGGTTAAATTCAGTCGATTCAAGTTATTTAGAATTGTAGTTCACTACGTATTGTATTCACATATTGCATATTTTTTACATATACACGTATTACTACTCAAGTAATTTCAAAATTTTTCAATTTATCATTTATTTTATAGCAAAAAAGCAGCCGCTAGGTTAGAAATTTCAATGCAATACATGAAATATGGTCCTAATATTATATCAATCGAAGTTGAGCGACACAAATAAGGTGGAGGATCCATTCTTAGGAACTGTTTCGTAAAGCATCAAATAATTAATTGTTCGAAAAAATGATCAAGGCCTAATATCAATTAAAAAAAAATAAATTTAACTCACAAGGATTCGATGAAATTCGAATCTAACATAATTAAGTCACTGAAGCCCGACACGAGATTCATAAACGTTTTACATCGCTACATTATCGGAAGATTTAAAGCCTTTTTATAGCTTAAGTTCATGCATAAATTTGGTGCAATATATCATCAACGTGCTCAATATATAATATTTCTCGGTTCATTGGCGTGTGAAAAATCCGCGTACACGTTCATGAAAGTTGAAAATTTTAATATTGTATATCAAAAAGAAAGGGTTGCTAGTACTTTTTTTTTATAATATAATAAAAAGGATACGAGCCTAAATAAACAGAATTACCGAAGAGAATATAATATGTGAGTGACTGGCTGACGATCAATATAAGGCACATCATCAACCGTATAGCGTTTTATGTGTTAGGGTAAATGTCTCGAGAAAACGATCGCACTTTTACCGTTGAAACATTATTTTATGGTCGATAAATACGTCGATTTTCGATTATATTTCGGTTTTAAATTTTCGTCGATTTACGACTGTTTTGTTCTTGGGTGAACTTCTCGTTTAGTTGTATGAAGCAATAACGAGTGCGTGTCGAGTCAATATTATTTGTGAAAGAATTTTGATTCATATCGAATGTCAAAATATATAAAAAATGATAATGATTCAATGTGTTAAAATTGAGAAATAATGATAACTAAAATATGATGCATTGGGAACTTTCTTATTTTACACATGGTACTGCTTTAACTTGGTCCACTCTCATTTCAATTTTGATATAAAATTGATGAAAAAAGATTGATATAAAATCTCTAGTCATAACCAATTTTAAAAAAATATGTATATTGATGAAAAACACTTTCAACTTTTAGAGAAAACTTCATTTCAAACTTCGACTCGTAGTTGAAAATATAGGGTTTACCACTAGCAATAAGAGCACTCGATTTTTTAATTAAATAAAACAAATTTTATATTTAAATAATATAACCACAATTGTTTTTTATTTGATTCACTAATATGATTTAGATTGAATTCAACTATAGATTCACTAATGAGGCCGCAATCAACTACCAAAATTCGATCATAACAAACGAAAATTACTACTCAAAAAAGACCTTTACATACAAAAATTGACAAAAAAACATCGCCAACACGTAATTCACAGTAACAAACGCATTTCACTTATTCGACCACGCCATAGCCAAACGATAATACGATATTAGATAAATGCATGGGGTAATGTAAAAAGGATGAGTGAACCCGAAACGCGTGCAGCCACTCCTCGAAAAAGGAGCACGAATTTGGGGTGAAACGCGGGACAATGTAACGAAAACACAAAATTTAATGACTCCCATTTTATACTTCGTTATTTTTTACAGCGGAATATACATAAAGCCGGGGGAAGGACTAATTGAGCCGAAAGAGTAGACACACCGGGAACTTTACGTATTGTGCACGTAGAAGGACTTTTTGACTGAAATTTGACAGAAAAAATAAATAGGGTTCGTAGTTAAGTCTGCGAATTTGTATGAAAATTTGTTTTTTTTTTTCGGAATGCATTTTTTGAGGGATTTTTTGAAATATGATATATAAGACGGAAGGGTTTTAGTTTTAATAATATTGCTAGGCAGATGTAGGTTTTCGAGTCGTTTTTGATATTGTTCCTTGATTAAAATCGATCCGCTAACTTATTGTTGCTTAACGGTATTGATTTGAATGAGATTGGAAAGTACTTTTCTATTTGTCTGATGTTATTGATATGTATTAACAAACCTCTGTCAATATTTAGGCTCGAGATAAGAAAATATTTTTTATTTTTAATAAATACTCTTTATATGAAGTTAAGGTCTATGTTGAACTATGATGCAGGTTGGGTTAAGTAAAGCTGCATTTACATGAGACTATACGATTCGTATAGGCATTTTCTGTTGCTCTGTCTTGCGTGCTATATTTATTTGCCTAACTGGTTTGTTTTACGAATATTTGTCTATAAAATACTACACATTTGACATTCAAAAAACGACTTTCTTCTTTTTACACAGAGAATCTACTTTCGATAAAAACTATAGAGTACGAAGAAAAAAAGTACATCATAGCATGTATTAAATTTTACGCAAACATATAAGTACCAGTCGAGACAGAGAAGTCTAAAAAGATTATAAATGAAAAAAAATGGATCCATAAACAATATTAAAATTTAAAACAAAAAATCAAACCGTACTGAATAAAACAACCTCGCCAATATACAAAAAAAGAAACGCCACAATTTCATGAATGGCGCCGCCATTATTCCGAATAAGATAGCCATCTTTGATTCAACTTTTATACGCGCACATTTCCATTTTTTTATATATATATACACACACGCGAAAAATATCATCCGAAGAACCTCCGATTTGAATACAATGAAACAGAAGCCTAAAGCGAACATGTCAACGAAAAAAGAGCACATCCTGAAAAAGAGGTTCCCCTTTGAAGTGGCGCACTTTACGCGCGTCCTTCTCGGTCGTTACAGAAGGGTCAAAAGTGTATCAGAACCTACTTTTTTTAAGGATGGAAAAAAAAATGTACATATTCAAAAGGACTTCGTTATTCTGCGAAATTGCGTTTCGAGATTATTTCGGGAAATCGAGACGTTCGGAAAAGTCAGTATATGTATACTGAGTCTTATTGTCGATTCGTATTGGAAGAATATCGAACGATATGGAACCTGATGAACGAGATACACCTATATAGTGATTCTAAGAGGGAAAGAAACGGTTATATTGTCGTATAGGTTTGTCTTTTTCATCAAGTTCTGTACGGTATAGTGCGAAAGCTGTTTTGGAGGGTCTTGTAATGTAATGCGATAAGTAGGGTCGTGTTGGGGTTTTGTTGTTCTAATGGAGGCTTGTGCGAGTTAATCGAAATTTTAATTGGACCGTCGAAAATGTGTAGTTCGGTTGTTGTAGTCGAAAAAATAATGTTCTTTAGATTGACAGCTGCTGTGTTAGATGTTATGCAAATTGAATTTGATGCGGGTCGAATTAAAGTTTTTGTGTGAATGTACAAAAGTTTTCGATTTGATCGGTTTTCTGGTCGGTAATGAATGTTTTTTAAGTACGAGAACGGAAGTTTATGTATGTGTGTCTAAGGGATATCTAATATTTTAATCTTATATGCCTTAAGGGAAGTTTTTTCAAACGTGGATTAATAGTTTGTCAGCAGTAACTACATACATGCCCCAGCTGTCAAATTTTATTATATTGTATATGACCATCAATTTAATTTTATATTTCAATGATTTTCGATAAGAAATATCCTAACAACCATCCGTCCACGTCATGTTTTAACATCATGAAATTAATAAAAGCTCATTAAAAAGTTGAACCAATAATAAAAAAAAAAAAACACAATTTTCAATGGTAGATTAGTTAGAATTATTTAGAGTATTCGAAGAGTAACAAAGGTCAAAAGTTGGACAATTACTAAATAAAACACAAAATTGCTTCCATTTCCGTACAGCACATAAATCATAACCATCCTATACTCTTAACTCCATACAAAAACACAACGTCCACCTTGACTTAAGTGGACAGCGCATAATAAATATTTATTGCGCAGCGCATCGATTCAATTAATAAATCACTACATACATCCTAGCGTTACCTAAGTATGAAAATACACAACCGAACTAAATTATTCCCTTTCATTTCCCATAATACACCGTGTCTCAGAAGCGATAAACACGGCAATATGAATCGATTCACTAAGGAGATAAATCTTCGGCAGCAGGTGCAGTTAAACGCGGGTGGCTCTCAACACATCCGATTTATTACGATACAGTGGAACATCGCTAATTCGAACATTAATATGTATGTATATGGGAGAAAATTCGAATGGAAGACGTGTAGGTTGAGAGTTTGTCGATGTACATATGAAGAGTAATGAGGTTGGCTTTTTTTCTCTGTACAACGTGTGGGTTTTCATTCATGTATTTGGTTCGTAAAAATTTCTATTTGAATATTTGTGTACTTAAGGTAGTCATGTTCATAAATAATAAGGTATTTTTATGGATGTAATTTTAATATTGATTTTTTTTCCATCGATTATCAATCTATTGATACGTAGTTTCAACACTTTAATTGAAATCAAATGATACACCCATTAAACCAATTTAAGACAAAATGTTTGTATGGTGCAATGTTTTTTAAGTATCAAATAAACTTCATGCGATATATAGGACATATCAATAGGCATCGATCTTTGACAGTTGATTACGACCATATTAGTGAAACTATAGTTAAACTGTGTTTAAATCACAATAAAACCACAAAACACAACTAAATCCTAATAAATTGAAAAAAAAAATTATAGTAGCTTATACGAATTGTTTTATTTTGATCTAACGATCGAGTGATTTTAATCAGAATTTGTATGAAAATCATTTGGAAATTAACAATTCAATCAAATAAAACGTTTTCTCAAATATTTCTCTTCATTCATTTCTAACGAACGTACACTAACTTAACATATTCCCACAACGAACATACGAACATTTGAAAAGCACAGACATACAAATAGACACACATACAATACGTTTCCCATGACGCAATCGTCGAAAGGCCTAATGATTCAGTGCGCTTCTACGACACGAAACTGTACATACATTTTGTACGTACAAAACGTACGTATGTAGAGAGAGAGAACAGTGTGCTCGAACAATGCGTTTTATTGCCGTACAATATGAAACGAACCTACATACACCGCTCGTAGGAGACGTTATAAAAGCTGGAAAAAAAAACGAGAGCCGCAAAATTAAATTCGAAAGAAGAAAAGCGGAAAAACCGCGAGCGTGATTCGGAAAAATGCGACGAGATTGCGCAACTTTTTCATCAGATAGCGCCGAGTTACTTTCGCAATGTTGTTCTGTATATTGCGCTTCGACCTAAGAAAATTCTTTTATGTTTATGAAATAGAGTGAGAAACTATAAATCATTTATATTTTTTCTCATTCAATAATTTAAAATTTCTTAATTAATAATGATTAAAGTGAATGCACTTTGAATTGAAGAAGCAGTAGTTTGAATAGAATCTCGAGCGCTCTTAATCGGTGCACTAAAGGTGTTTATATGAATATCGTTTGAATTTAATCGATACTGATTAGACATGTGATCCATATTTAGGAATATTCATTAATTGTTTAATCAACTTTTTTTTCGAATCATATAGATCAAACATTCGAAAGATATAATCGAACTATCTTAATTGAGAAAAATGCTAAGTGACTCTCGTCAGGATCTAAAACTGGGTTAAAAAAGAAGATTTCAATATTTTAAAAAGTATTTTTGATATAAAATACAATTCAGGTCACGATGTACAATGTAAAGGGTTTATTAGAAAATGCGATCGTGATAAATTCGATTTGATTTAATTCGATTTAAACGTGTGTTCGCTAACGAGTTTCGCTGGAAAAGTTGCGGTTTTTCCGAGGGTCGCTCAAGTTTGTCGATTAAGCGACTCGCGTTGGAATTTAATAAAATAAACATCGAATGCCACATTTTTTTACAAAATGAAAACTTGCGCGACGAAACAATTTCGAAAGTGGTTCGTTCGTTTCTGCTTCAATGATTCCAATTATAATTAAAATTTTTGAGCGACTATGTATCGTATTACTGGTAGATTTTTATATACAGGTTTGATTTTAAAATGTTTTTTCGAAAATTCGTATTAAATTTCATGTCACCTCGAATATTTCACAAACACCAGGTCACATTCGGAAATGTTGAGTATATTCGATTGATTTATTATTCGTTATAAATACGATAGTTTGAAAAATCGAATTGATAATTGACTACCAATTCCCTGATTCAGGTTTTCTGTTTATCAAGCTTAATAATTTCCGATTCAAATTAAATAACATTCATTCAAGTTTGAAGAATATTTCGAAAATTGGATCAAATTTTTATATGTAAGGTGATTCAGATAATGTCATGCACAAAATAGAATGACTTTTTTTTCAACATCAAACTTCACATTTGATCAAACATTACCAAAAAAATATAAGATTTATTGTACACCATATAAGTAAATCGTCATACAAATAAAAACAAATGGGATTTCTGATAGCACATGACATATTTTATCAATTCGAATTCGAATCGGACATAATGACAATGAAACCCCTAATAACACAAATTAAGATAAGTCCCCTATATATGAAACGATCCGATTTTTTCCAACGATTCTAACACTAATCCTCTCGAATCACAACAAACGAAAATCGAACATATCTAGAGCCTCCAAAACAAACATCTTCAAACCCAAAAAATCGACATGAACATATCGGAACGATCCACTCGAAGCGACCGCCGAATCAAAGCGCACTCTCATATGAAATGTTCAGTGCATAATGTGATTAACTCCGCTTTTTGAAAAAAAAAATAGTTTGAATATCAAAGGGAGTGGTAGTCATATTTTTTTTATGTATGAAATATATTTCTTGAATAGTGAAGATAAAAAAATGCAAGATTTGTTTGGACACCGAATTATAAATCAATTATTTCGATGGTCATTTTTATCAATTCTGTACTCTAATGTGAACTGAGCCATTAGAAGCAGTATAAAGCGTTTGTGCATGTCGTTTAAATACTATCAGGTCAAACATGGGACAAAATTCACATATGACGACTGAAAAGGCCAAGGGGTACAAGTGACTTCACGGTGATTTCAAGAAAAGCGCGTCCAAAGTTGACCATTTACCTACATGTATTAGGTGGTCGAGTGATTTAATGATATATTTTGGCACACGTTCTGAATTCGTTTATATCCTTTTGCCACCAAATAAATGAGCGTGAATAGAAGCGATTCCTGTGCATAACTCAATTTCGGCAAAAATGTCACTTGTACCTCTTGGCCCTTTCGGTCGTCATATAGTTTTTCTTAATTGATGAATCGATATGGAGACTCGATCGTTTCATTTAGTTTATTATGTTTAATTAAAATGAAAAGTGTCAATTTAATGCTTTATGAGATGGTTTCTAAAACTGAATCCAGCTTGATGAAGTCACTCAGATCATTTGTATTTTTATACTCAACAATTTGGGTGACACCTATCGTCGCTTTCCCTCGAAGAAGTAATTTGCTTCTTTCACCCTTATCTTACGTATATGGGTTGTACACTTTATGGCTAATATAGGGTTGATCTAGGAATTAACCATCCCTAACCAAAAAATATCCCATGGTTATACGAAGTCGATTAAGTTAAGGCTTGATTCGAATTGAAGCGTCATTGAAATCGGAATAAAATGATTTTTCCGAATTTTTACTTTACAGAGTTAGTCAGTTCATGCACTGAAGTACATCATACGTAGCATGAGAATATAAAATAAACGAAACGAGCAGAAGAAAAGCGGGAAAGCCTCGGAAAAGCCTCGCCGGGGCGTGGCGAACGTTCGCAATCGCACAAAAGATACCGAGAGCACAATCGGTCTTTCGTATTACGTAAAGCGAACGAACGAACGCACGTCTGGAGCATTACGGTAACAGCTCACATGCGAGCGTCAATGGTGTGCGTCGTTATGGGGCTGTTTGCGAGGTCGGGTTTATGTTGTACGTTGTACAACGGGGTTAGGTTAGGATAACCTTTCGGCTTTGGACGGCGGCATTAAACCGAGTGGAATTGTCTAGGGTTGCTCGGTTTTGATGCGAGTATGATTTGTATGGGGTTGAAGTGGGTTGTGTTTAATTGAAAAAAAAAATGAGGGTGAAACAGGTATAAATGTAAATGTTAACATGTATATATAAATGCATTTATATTTTTGCAATTGTAGATTTTTAGGGGTAGATGAACTACACATCGAATGATGACCCAAGTGAAGAGTGAGTTGTTTGGGCAAGATGCAAGAAACAAAGAAGAGGAGAATCACAGTTTAATGGATTATTTTGGAAAGATTTCAGTTATATTGTTTATCGATAGCTAAATTTCAGTGGGAATACCAAAAATCAATTGACTTAATAAAGGTTTGGATTTTTTTTAAAAAAAATTAAATAATGATTTTTCTTTAGAATTATGGGTCAATTAAAATCCTACGAAAAAGCTGATTATAATAATGGATATATTAAACATTTATGCAAGATTTGCGAAACGATCTTTCACGAAAAGCAATGAACATTTTCCGAATTCGGGAAAATTCGAACACTAATTTTTTGATATTTTTAAAAGCAACACCATTTAAGGAAAATATACAATCAAAAAATTTTAGCACAATAATAAAGTTGACCGAGGCATAAATCAAACGTACAAAACATCCGACGATTACTCACGAAAACACATATTATATACCACCATCTCTCGTGCTGGTTTTTATCATTATTTCACCTCGAAGCTATAAAAAAAAAATTCAAGAAGTATACCGGAAAAAAGAGGGAAAACGAGAAGTGCTCGTAAAATAGTATAAGCGCGGAAAAACCATACAGCGAAAGATAGTAGAGATAAGATATATATACACTTGGCATTTTCAAAGCCAAGACGTGTCGTAATACGCAATAACGCATTATAATAAAGTTCGTGTGTGTGTTTTATATCGTACGATATGAAGATAGCTCGTGTCACACTTAAAGATTTAAGCGAACGGAGATAAAAAGAAAATTTAATAATTTTCATGAATATCACGATTTTAATAATACTATTTCTATAAAGTTGCTTCACGTATGAATACGGATAAAATTAGATGAAAAAATTTGCACGAAAATGAAGTTTTCTCGTATGCAGCTGTGCTCCGATTTTTTTCTGTGTATGCTCAAAAGTTCGGGTATGATATTAGCTTTTTTAGGTGCGTTTATATGTGTATCGTAAAATGTTCCAGTGAACAAGATCCATATATGGATGGAAAATGGTCGGGTTGAGAAAATTGCGAATTTTCCGTTCGATCAGCGATTTTCCATTCAGCCGTCGATCGTTTTGAGAGTCGATTTCTTGTATTTCAAGAAAAATCGTGAATTTGATGAATGGTTTTCAGATTTGACTCAATGAATAATAATGAAACGAAAATTCGATTTGAAGCAAGATTGAAAAAAATAACAATTTCGTTGAAAAATGAAGCCTGTTCATATGATTATGTTGAAGCGACTTTTTTTCAGCGAGGAGATCGCAGATAATACGCGAAAATCTTCATGAAAACCGCCACATTTATGAAAAATGTATGTTTCAACTCATTTATATAACTCGGTACCGTGGAGCCGAAAAATGCCTTATCTTAAAAACCCACATTATTCTAGACACGGAAAATACAATTTATTCCATATTTCACTTCGTGCCCGTTTTAAGCGAACAACACTCCAAGAAAACTCCAACAATGTTAATTACGCGAAATAGGCAATTCTTACTTAACAATAAAAATTTTCCGAACAATAAAAAAATTATAAAAGAACAAGCGGAAAAACCGAAACAACCTTCCAAAAAGAGCTTGATTTTAATTGATCACCCACGCAGCACTTCGAACTCGTCAATTAAAAATTACTCTAACATAAGAATCAAAAATTGATTTTTTTTTCGAGAATTCGATAACGCAGATCCCGATAACGCGATTCCCCATAATTTCTCTAACACGGATCATGAGAACACTTAAGTTCTTCGCGGCATGCACAAACGCTTCATACTTCTATGCTATCGACCATTTAGAAACATATAGAAACCTGTGAGGTTAAATTCGGTGGATAAGGCTTCTTTAAGGCGTTCGAAGCAGAAAATCGTTATATGTGAGATTCGAGAAAATTGTCATTATTACGTGGGGGGCCATAAATTATGGCGAGATCCCGAAACGTTTTCATTGGAGAAAAGCGATATTTACGACAAGACGATTTTCCGGGCAGACCGAGGAAAATATTTTGGTCTCGGAACGTGGTGGAAGCCGAATGTATGTTAAAAAAATAAATTCATATTCATAATAATAAGAAATTTTCCATATAGACGAGAATTCTTTCGATATATTTAACGGTTCGTTTACGTAATTAACAAATAACAACGCTATGAAATTTTTTTAAATGTGTCGTAAAAGTAAAAGAAAGATACAGTATGAAAAGTTATATAAATAGAAATTTCTTTTCGTATAAATGTCTTTTTCGAGGATTTCAGCCTAAATGATAAATAAGCTTCTTTTTCTCAAATTAGGTCACAAGACAGAGTAATTAGTGCTCTCGGAAGAAATATATTCTGAGCTCGTATACAAATTCTATAATACTTATTTTTATTTTCTCGAATACATAATTCAAACATTTTCGCTAAAATTATCAATTACGCATTCAAAATTATTTACATTACATTAACAACTTGAGACCACAATTTCGCATTTTTCCTACTGTCGAACTCAACGCCATTTCATTGATAAAAAGCAACATATTCATTCGGAATGAAATAAGTTTCATTCGTATTAAACTGCTTCAAACTTCAAAGTCAATTCCTGCAACGATTGAATTCAATTTCTAAGTTTTTTATAACTTTGAAAATTTTTCTTGAAAAGTAGCATATTTTCTTGAAATTATCTAGAGATGAAGAAAAATTTCAATAAATTGTTTAAATATGAAAAAATAAAACATTTTGTGAAAATTTAAATCCATAACGTTGTACTAAAGATGTTTCTCATGAGAGGAAAATCGCGTTGTGCTTATAAGGTATGCGTAAAAAGCTCGCACACGCATTTTCACTTTATTCGTCGTAAGAAATACACACACATTATATTATACATAATAATTTTTTCCGCTTCGCGAACGTCGTAATAAATTTCGTCCTAAAGTCACACTATGAGCCTAAGTAATTTTCGCGATAAGAAAAAGCCAAACAATGGACGCGCCTCTTGTGTGTATATTATATTCTTTGAAGAAGTAACATATTCATAAAAAAATATTATTCGAATATACGTAATATTTACGACACGAGGTTTCACTTTTGTTTCGGTGAGATCTTAATCCAAACCGCAATATGAATGTTTGTATAATAAAATGAAGAACAATATGAGGTTTAATCTAAATAAATGACTAATTGAATCCATGAATAAAAAATATATTTTTCTAGGAAGTTTACGTTTGAGTAATACGCACATTCATATATCACAAAAAAATATTTTATTTGGAGATACAATCTGAACAAAAATAAACAATTTTCAATTCAAATTTAACAAGATCAAAAATCTAGTTTGTACGATATATTACGTTATTAAAAACGTATATAATTTTATACGAGCGAATCCCACGAATTCATTTAACGAACAACCCAATAATCTTCGAAATTCGTACGAGATCGTAAAATATGCTTATTAGAGTTCGATTAAAACAGATAAAAATCGTGATGAATTATTCGACGAAGCAGATATATCTTATTACGAAATCCGACTCTCATAACCCGCAGCAGTGTTCACAGATTTATCTTAACGAGGAATCTAGTGTTTAACAGACCGATCAGATTCTGATTTATCATACGAAACGGACTTACGACGATGTAAAAAATTGTAAAAGAAACACTATTATAAGTCGAACTTCCTTAGATTGTATCGAGACGTAATTGCGTTAAGATCTATTTTCGATGTTATTGTGAAAATCTCAATTAAGAGGCGATTTATTGGGTGATGATTATCGATTGAAAAAGTTTGGCAATTAATAGAAAGATCAAATAAATTGAACTCAATTATTTGAAAAACATTGTGGAAATTGGAAAATAGATATAATTTTGCAGTTCTATATAAATCACTATCAAATGGCCCATCAAATATAAATTAATAGAAGAACAATTATAAAATGGTTCTTTGTATATTTAAACTTTTTCATATTAGATTTGTATGCAATTATCTCGATAGCAATTGGCATAAGACAGATAATTGCATACCATTTTTCTACTCCTGCTTACTAAATACTGAAAAAAAATCTGATCAAAAATGTGATCAAAGATATTCATACAAATCAGTGCTATTAGTCTATTGAGGTAAGTATGGCTTTTAAGACAAATCAATGTCTCAGAAATTAACAAAGATGAAAATAGGAGTATACTGTCAAAGGTGATTTGCACTAGAGACAGTTGGCAGTTAACTGAACCAATGATAGAACAAACTTGACATCAAATACGGTATTCACATTAGTCAAGTTGACTATCTATTATCCATTCGACTCTCTACTGTCATCGATGAAAACTAGCATTAATTTCTACCACCCAAATAACTTTCAATATATTTGTTAATTTCTGAGACCTTAACGCCAATCTTAATGAATCGCACTTATCCTAAGAGACCTAATAAGTCGAAACGAATTTCTCAAAACACCCATCCAAAACAAGAATTTCATCAATTTTTTTTCAAAAATCAATCTCAAATCCGAACATAGAACCTTCCTAGGACAAAAACACTCAAATCATCAAACAAACAAATTTCATCACATCGAAAAAAAATACATACAGACATCGAACCGCAGTGCGACGACCCGTTTTACGAATTACGCGCACTTATATCAACACTCGGTTAACTTTTAACCGGCTCGTGTACAAAGTGCGTCTCCGTTTTACAACTGACAGACAAACAGACGCACATTCCACGGAATAAATGCGCTGTTTGTTCTCCTCAGGAAAGTCGGCTTGAAGATTGTCAGATTAGAGACGTTTGATTAAAATTATTCGACCGAAACGTTGAGAAGTTACACAGTATTTAGTTTTACCCGTTTGACTTCTCGTTTTATGTACGATTTCGCTATATAACGAGAATTATATACGACCGTCGTAAAAAGGCGGAAGAGTATGTGAATTTTTTTTTTCGTTTAAGTGTGTTTTCGTCGTATAATCGCTATAAATTCTAAAGCTCATTATGAAAGGTGAGAATGGCACGATTTTCTCATTTGCATTCGTGATTTTTGTACGTTCGCGATGTTTGTGTGTTAGAATTTGAATGTTTCAATGACGAATTTTTTGAAGAATGTCGTATATATCATACTGTTTTTCCGTTTCGACTATGTATTATGTATGCAAAAATATGATCGTTTGAACTTGGCATTAAAAGGAATATTTTACATACAATGCTCACTAAATCTTGCGCAATATAATGATTATTTTGTAGAAAATGTAAATTTTTCGAATGTAAGTCATTTATATTGTTATACAAAATGATTTTATATATACGTAGACTTAATTTAAATTTATTATGATAGAAAATTCGATAATATCACATTCCACATTCATACATTTTCACGATTAGAAAATGCTCTACGCACAATTTTCCCAATATTTAAGTACAAAATTACATAAAAAATCCGACTTCATCTTTGAATCAGAACCTTTAAAACATCAACAAAAGACGAATATAAAACAAACATAAACACAAGAAGCGTTAAATGCAGAATTTCAACACTCGTATTGAGTATCACAACATAACAAAAGAAGCAAAGGAATTCCACTCGACACTGAAAACGCTTTGTCGTTCTACTCTTCGCAGATTAAAAATCGAATTTCATCGAAACTAATTGATGCAAAAATGAAACATTCAACACCTTCAGGTCCAATCGAATAAATAAAACTCACAAATGAAATTCCTCACAACAACAACGAAACTCACGCACTAATGGATTCGATTAAAGAGCGCATCTCCCGAGGGAAAAAAATCGAACCGTTCAATCGAGATAATTACTAAAGAATAAAAATAGTAAAAACGAAGAATCGTTTCCCGATTTATTTTCTATTTTGAAAACAGAGTCGTATCAAATGATTTTTACAATTTCTATAGATATTAAATATGTTACAAATTTATAACTACAAAAATATGATTCGTTGAAAAATCAATTCATTGAAAATATCAACACATAGCTGAATACAAAAATGTTATAGATTTACGCAGCAGTCTAGATTGAATTGCAACCCAATTGTCATACAAATTTACAAATTATCGCAATTATCCTACAACGAACAATCAGCCCTTTGAAAATATTAACAAATGCATAATTAGAATAGTCATAAGATTTATAAATTTAATCATATCTACCTAATTTATGCAAATTAAGAGCAACGTAGATTGTAGATTGCAGCTCGAGTGCCACTGTGACAAATAGATACTGACACAAATGAAAAATTTTCATTCAAAAATGAAAAAAAAATCATTTAAATGGCACATAAATAAAGAAATTACTCATATTTAAGAAAATAAGTGGCGCCGCAGGCGAATTTTTTTTTGTGAATGTGCGCTTAAATTCGGCGCCCTAAGCAACTGCCCAATTTCCAGTGCCTTGTTACAGCTCTGTTCGAAAGCCTCGCGTGATTCGGCTTTCGTCTCGAGAACATAGGAATTCCGACGAAATTAAAAAGAGCGTAAAAACAATTTTGTGCGACTCTCGAACTTCTACGACCCGCGAGTTATTTCGGCGCGTCTTTTTTACCGAAATCGAAATTGTTTATGCCGAAATAAACATTGAACGTTTCTGTGGGAGAGTTGAACGACAAGGAGAAAAAAAAGAGGTGCCGATTCTGGCTTTCGTCTACGAGAGCTAAGCGCAGGGCATAAATCACGACCGCCTAACAAAAAGATTTAAAGTCGTCGTCGGTGTATTAATGCGATTTAGATGTTTCGTTATTGTATTTTAAAATGTTTGGTGTGTGTTATTTTTTTCTCTTTATTTGGGTCTTTTGATGTGGGTATGCTGGTAGCTAATAATCTCTTGCGTGTGTTTGGGAATTCTCGTAGTAATTTTCGTGGAATTCTCTGAGAGCATTCCGTACGGATTTATATAAAAACGTTCGAATTATCTCATGAATAATGCGATTTTATATTCAAAATATAATGTATATCAAAGAATCGTTATGAAATTTGAATGTAGTAAAGAGAATCCAGAAATTTGATTCCGTTGAAGTTTTATATATGTTCGATCTATCAATTTGATTATTGGTTATAGATATCAGATTTCATACGAAAACAAGCATTTGGCTAGATATAACAACGATTTAAAAATTGGCTATCAAGGCCCGATTTTTCAATCATCGTTCAACTCGAGTGTTACTTAGATACGTACTGTGGTATTTTCCTTATAGAACATACTTGACACTCGAGTTGACTGATGATTGAAAGGTCGAACCTGAGTGATTCAAATTGAATCAAAAAAATATAAATAATCAATGACGATACAAATGAAAACATTCCCTAAAAACTAAAAAAAAAAATTACACTAAAACCGAAAATAAACTCATCAATTCAATGAAAATACCAGGATCAAAACGAGAGAATAGTTAAACACTTGTGTCGTTAATCGCCTTAGGAAATTAAACACGCACCACGGTTAATAAACGCGGCCGGGGCTCAACGGGTCAAAAGCATCCGATACTTGAGTGCTTTATTGTTCGGCTTAATCCTCGAGATAGATGTTAACCTTTTGCCGATCGATCGGTTCAGCTTCGCCTTATAAACAATGGGATAATTCCTGTTTGAATGCGTGTGCCGGATTAGCGTGTACTTTACGTGCAAACAAGTGAGGAAAATTGAAATTTTATATATGAAAATATATTTAAATGTAAGAATTATTAATGAAAGCGTACACTGGATGTGTTTCATGTGAGCGAATTTGGAATGAAAGTTTCGCTCGGGATTAGATTCCGGGTTGTAATTACATTAATATTGTTCGGCGGCTGTCGTTTCGGGAGCATAATTTCTAATTCAATATTCTGGCGAAGTTTTCTTCGTATTATAACAAAATCAAACTCGGCTGGCTCTATATTAACTCGTTATCCCCAGTTCGATAAAAGTTGGCCGACGTGAGGATAACTTGTCGAAACGACCCGAAATTGAATAGATAAAGCCGATTCTGAAAGGACAGAAACGTATTTTTTCGAAAACTTTTACCGAACTAGAATAAAATCCGATTCGATAACATCGCAAATTAAAAAGCTCACGATGAACAAATCGAATTCGACATTCAATTTTTTCAAAAATTCATCAACTCCATACGTAATATCTGTCTAATGGTGCATCCACACATTGTGACTACGTATGCCGGCGGCTTATGCCAGCGACACGAATTGAGAGATGTAAATGTGTGCCTAAAATATACAAACAACTCTATATTTATTCGAGTTAATTGTATACAAGTCTTATTGAAAACAATCGATCAAATTGAATTGTTTTTCTGTCAAAAGATTTATAAACAATAAAAACAAACTACTACCTCCATAGGGGAGCTTAAGTTAACCCTTAAGCGATATAAAAGTGCACACTCGTTCCACATATTGACTCCCATAGAATTCCAGTCGCGTTTTATTCCCCAAGGGTCACCAGAACGAGAATAAATGAAATGTGACACTTATGACCCGTTCGATTCGAATCGCTCATTCTACGCATGTAAGTAGGTACACATAAACTACAAACATACACACATATGATACGTCTATTCGTTTTCAGAAGGCGTTTGGTGAATTTCAAAACGCAAAAGGCGACAAAAACATCTGCGTCATCCGAGCGAGTTTTCCCAAAGACAAATGGCGCACGATTCGACGACGCGAATATGATCGATGGAAACGGTTTAGAATCGCTTTTCTAAATGTGAATTGTTGGAAAGTTCTTTTTTTTAAGGAAAATAGGCTGAATTTAGCGTTTTGATTCTTATATGCATATTTTTTTATAGGTCCTCTATACACATATCGGAAACGCTGAGCAATAATAAGTCACAAGTGTCAAGTAAGTCATATTTTGTTTACGAAAATAATCAACTTGGGAAATTAAGTTAAGCAAGCTATTAAATAATATAAAAGCATGCTACTTATCAGAAATTTCTATCTAGTGTTTCTAAAACATTGCTAGTACTGAGCATGCTTAAAACTGCTTTCATAAACAACGTACGAATTTTAAGCATGTGTATCAGTACCTTAAGTTAAAATCAGCCAAATCAAAGTATTATTGTATCTTCATCACACCGTAACAATCAGTATGTCTATCACGATGATTAAAATACACTCCGATATGAATATAAAATCAATCGGAAAAAAATACAAAAAGCAACTCAATTGATTATCGATTCAATCGTGATGAATAAATGATTTTTTACTGAGAATCTAAAAAAAATATTAGCAAAAAATTGCAAATAAAAATCCGCCATTTCCCAATAAGGACACAATCGAATCGAACTCCATAAACACAAGCACGACAAAGACATCACACTCTTCTCCGGCAAAAAATAATTCGCTATCGGTGTAGCCATTTTTTTCCCTTGTTTATTTATACGACGAATTGTATATACGTCGTATAAAAAAATGTAATATTTTGACGACGGGTCGTTTAGTGGTAGGAAAACGAGAGTCATCGCAGCGTATTAACCTGTCAACGAGCGGTTAAATATCCGGTCTCATAGTCGTCTTAGCACAAAAACAAAAATATGTGAAAAAACTACACAATTCGAATATGCAACGATGCTAGGAAATGCTAGATAAATATTAGAAAATTGCATTGAAAAAAATTTTGATTGCAAGTTGTATTATGCATATGAAGTGTAAGTGATTGATTTTTATTTTTTGATTGAAAGAAAAAACATTGAGTTGTGCTACTCGAGTAGAGTAACTTAAGTTTGAAATACTGTGGATTTTTTAAATTTTCATTTTTTCAATGAATTACAGTCTAATGTCTATGTAATAATTGCAAACGTGAGCAATCATCTGGACACCCATGAAAAATAACCCACAAAAAATAATCTATGTATCTATAAGACATTAGATGAGTATAATTAAGCAATCAATCATTCGGTCCAGAAGAAACGTTTTATCGACCTTGAATCAACATCCTTATAAACCTCAAAGTAAATTAAATAGATCACGCACATAATATAAAAATTACATCGTCACAAAAGATGACAAGTCTTCATACCAAGTTCAAGCACCTTCGAGTCGCACGACGAGTCCTGCTATCGTGAATATTAACGAACCTCGACCGTTATCGCTTAAATGTCGAGAAATCCTTCATAAAGGAGATCATCGTCCTTGATAAATACTAAAAAAGTACAAGAATACAGTAAAACCTCACATAACGAGCACCCCGTATAACGAGGAAAATCATATGTGAAAAATTACTCGCTTAACTAGCGATATGTTTCTCACAACAATTTACGAGACATGAGATGTCGTCCGAATAATATTTATGTATTTTACAGGTTTTTAATCCAATTATACATACAAATTAAGAAGTTTTTCGAGAATAAAAATTGAAGAAAATCTTATCAGATTATATTTGGTTAGAAGGGGGAGGAAAGTTAGAAAGTTTCGAAGATGGACATTGAAGAAAATTGACTCACTTTACGAGTGTACGAGTTTCACAAGAGCATTTCGTATCACGAGAAGGATTCAGGAACGAATTATGCTCGTTATACGAGGATTTTATATCATAAAATAGTCGAATATCGAATAAGGTTCATTTGCATGCGTTTCGTGTGTAATACGCGCGATAAAAGCGGAAAGCACATCGTCTTGTATGAAAAGCGGTCGACTTGAAATGGAAAAAAAAAGTGTAATGGGCACACGTTTCTTTGGATCTTCTCGGCATAAATATAGCACCGCTTCGAAGACAAAGGAGGCTATTTGCGGATGGAATCCATTGACGGCTTCAACGGAATAAAAAAGCCGCAAGAGTTGAAAGGTTAAGAACGTTCAAACTCGGCTCGAGTGGAGGAAAAAAATGCATTCGTGTAAGTATGAAGTGCGAAAGTTTGAGATAATTTTCGTACGTGTGTTCAAATCGAGACTTATGTAGATTTATTTTATGTTGAGAAAGTTTATGAATGTAAAAAAATTAAAGTAGAGAGAAATCTGGTAGTTACGTACAATATCATTGACACAAGTGCACGACATTTGACGTCATCCAAACTAGCCAAAAAGTAACCCGACATAATCTTAACCTAATCCAATTTGAACAACATCCTAATATAAACCAACAGTAGTATTGCACACAAGTATCAGAAATCTGAACATATTTCAAAGTTCAACATAAAAGATTTTCTCTCTACAAAAAATTGTGCTAACTACATGTAAATATGTTTGTATATCGTTGGAAAATCGATGAATATCTGAAAAACTATGATTATTCGAAAACTGTAAATCAAATTAGAAGCATACGATGCTAATGTACAAGTGAAAAAGTTATTGTCAATAGGTGCTAATTTAGGGAAAAGCGCATTTCAGTTAATATTTATATGTAAATTTAATGTGAAATTTCTCGGCGTGTTCAGATCAAATTGAGACATAAAAACAGACAATAGAAACTAACGATGCAAACGCAGCATAGTATCGACGATAAAATCTAATATGTGAAAATTCAAGGCTGCTTCCAACGAATGAAAACATTGAAAAAACTCTCATTCAAGATAATCCATTAATCGCAACAATAGTAAACACAACATTGGAAAAAATTGCACTCGAATGTCTATTGAAAAATTTTTCCAAAGCAATAATTGCTTCCTTTTTCGGATCTGGAAAGATTAATATCTCGCCACTGTGCCCATTGTGCCGATTGAATTTCAAAATGAGAAACAAACGGAATACGTATTCAATGCAATGACATCACTATTATAACCGCAGTGATGTCACAAAAATTATTATCTCACGATTGTGCTTCGCATGTGCCTAAAATTCGTCATTGGCTATGAAATTGTTATGATGATAAGTCTGGATGGCTTTTCTCGCTTAACCGAAGTGTGATTCGGAGTTAAATTATAACGTTCTGAGAATTCGAAGCTGTTTTCATTACGTTTTCGTGTAATAATTGAGGAAATTTCAAATTTGATTCTGTATAATGTAATTTGAGTATAATTGAGATTTGTCATAATTTCGGTTGTTATGCGAATATTTGATCGATCGTAATTATTTCAGAGAGATGAAAGAATCATTTTAATAAAAATAATAGATTGAAAATAAGGAAATTAGTCTTTCAATATAAATTATTATTACGGTATAGACGTTGAGGTAAATCTTAAAGGCTACCTAAGTAAGGGTCTTTAGTATAGAGCATAAGTAATTAGTATAAAGCCCTCATTGTGTATAGGAAGTAAGATTGTACAGCAATTTCGTATCCATTTTGATTAATCTACTAATTAAATATGTATTATACGACCAATAAAATTGAGAAAATAGCATCATATTAATAAGAAACATTCTGAAAATAGACACAATGAAAACATTCAATCGGATTCATTGTCATTAGTATAATGAATGAGCAAACTTTAAAACGTTTCACTTTTTTGAAGACTGAAAATTAGATGATAGAAAATATCCAAATAGAGCTAAAAGTCATCAACATATAATAGGAATGTACTCTCTATTTGCATATATAGATCTGTCACTGTCTCATGATCATGGTTTAGTTGCTATCGTATGAACTAGCCCTGAAATCGCGATTCACATACAAACATCGGCAACAATATACGCACGAAAACCATCCACACTCGCGGTTCGCGCGTGGATCGCGCACGAATCTGAAGCAAAAATTGCGCTCAAAACCTCAAATAAATACGAATCAACTAAAAAAAATCACCCAGAACACCTTCAACCCCCATTTACAACCCCGGAACCGCACAGGCGTAAACTTTCGACGCCCGTAATCCATAACGATTCGCTATTTACGCGTGTCCAATTACGCATTCACACCGGGCACCGACAGTAAAATCGATCTTGCTCTTCTTCGCGAAAATCCCCGAGCTTTTCTTGCGCGAAAACCTAACCCAACCCAACTTCGGTTTTCGTTTCTAACCCAAACCAGAACCGACGTAGCCGGATGTCGGTTAGATTCATGGCCGTCATTTCAACTTTTCGCGAAACGACCGACTCGGTTAACGTCAGTTTTCTCTCGTGAGGATGCCGTCGTTAGTGGGAATCGGACCCGATTCGTATTTGACGACTGGGATGGCCAAGGGGTACAAGTGATATTTTTGCCAAAATTGAATAATGTATAGGAATCGCTTTTATGGATACTCATATATTTGGTGGCAAAAGTATATAAACGAACTCGGAACGTGTACCGAGATATATTAACAAATCACTCGAACTCTTCCTAATGAATGAAAATGATTTTATCGAAATCACCGCGAAGTCACTTGTACCTCTTGCCCTTTCAGTCGCCGTTTATGGTATGAATTTGGATTTTGGCAACGTTCAGAGATGTAATGATGATTTTGAAGTTTCGTCTAATTTCGGTCGATTAAACTTTGCATGTGACAAGCGAGAGCAATTCGAGATTCCTTTCACACAAGTTCTAATGTGTCACCTAATTGACATAACAGATTAATCGATAGTTTAGTAATATAAATAGTTTGTGCATGAAACATCAGACTTAATCTTTTTTGCAAAGATGAATTTGAGTCCTGATGATGAAAATCACATGTCGTTTTTCTTAATCGATACGATGACTTAATCGTTTCTTTTGAATGTTTGATTAAAAAAAAGTTAATATGATGTTTTACGAAACGGTTCCTAAAAATGGATCCTACCTTATTTGTGACGATTAAATTTGATAGATTTTAGTGTCACTTTTGTGCACTGATCTTCGGAGGTCTTGATTCTAGTGGCTACTTTCCTCGCAAAAGTGAATAATTAATTGAGTCATTGAAAAAAATAAGTCCACATACCTGTAACAATAAATAAATAAAATAAGTAAAAATATTTTTTTCACATCTTATTCGAAGATATTTTCGATTGAAAGTTTACATATATTAAATACAGATAAAATCAAAAAAACTCCATGTGATCCCAGGTTAAATCTAAATTCAATACGAAACATGAAAATTCTTTATCTCGAAATTTCCTAAAGCTAAAGCTAAACTTGCTCAAGATATGTTTAGAGAAATCGTCCCTATTTCTTTAGTGTATTTTAAAAAATGTACTGGAATAGATGGATATTTTTTAAATTCAATGCCCTCAGCATCTGCTCATTGCTAATTTCTCGTTACAGCCCTGAAAACATCGGGCGTAACTGGATATTGTTGGAGTTTGTATCCACGGAACAGCTGGACCAGTTCGAGATATAATATCTTCGATGGAAATTTTCAAAATATATGCAATGTTTTGGTTGCTCTATCGTTTGTGATTCGTACCGATGAATTATTGATAAGGCATATCGAAGTTATCGATAGAAATTTCGATGAGCGAATAATATATGGGAATCAATTTGAATATTCAACCACGCGAATAATTCACATTATGTTCGAAGAGCACTAATGTATTTTTAAGGTTATAAATTAAAAAATAATATTTAATGATAATTTCGAGAAAGGTGAATAGACAATCAACGAAACCTATCTTAATTCTCTCTATGTACATTTCCTATTAATCAATCATTTATAATAGCAGACTTTCATTTGATTACATCGTGCATTTCGAAGTGAGTAATTAACATTCTGCGAAAGCGAAATGATACGCTCAGATTCGAACCTACAGATGTAATTGCATCTCCGCAATTACTCCCACTGCACCCACACACACAACAACTAATTCTAAACATTCCTTCAAAACCGACATAATTTTTGAGAACAATCGCACCCCAACATCGTAAAATTCGTACGCTTCGATTCACAACAGTCAAAATCACCCCTAGGCACATCTGGACTCTGCCAAATGACGATGGACACAGTGGAAGACCTTAAATTTTTCAAACACATCCGACAGCTGCAATATGTAACCCAGTCGAACTGCACTCCCGTTGCAACATCAGAACCAGAACAGAACAGCATCTGCTCTAGATACCGATGGACATACGCGGAACATGACCGCAGTGACCATATTCAATGAGTTGACTTTCGATTTTAAATATCATCAAAATGATTAGAATGCATCATAATATTATGCAATTACTTTGTGTGAATTAGATTTGAACGCATCACAAATGATTAAATGAATAGAGCTCAATCAGACACCAGACACCAAGTGAAACTGCTTCCATAGAATTCTTTGAATATTGTTGGATTAAGTGACTGGTGAAGTATCTATGATAACTTGGTGATATATGACCATTGTGTTGTTAGGGGTTTATATATGACTGTTTTCATTACATGCATCGAAGCGGACACCAGGTGAGCTACCTTCATTAGAGCTACGTTTTATTGGTTGCGCCACCAATCATTCAAAATTCAACCAACCAATTCCAATTCTTTGTAAAACATCATTTTTTAAATTAAATAGTCCGATCAGCATACAAAGACATGGTCACTGCAGCATCCATGAGAGTGCGTCCCACAATAAAAGCGCTTTGTTTATACACAGCATTAATCTGGCACACGAGGTCCGTAGGAATTCGATCGTCTCGACTTCTTGATGCAATCCACTTGCAGCTGCATTTTTCTACGATGCGTCTAGGGAACGTTCTATTTTCGATGGCCGAAGTTTCGTTCCGATTCGACGTTCCCTTTTCCTCATACTGGTGGTCGGTCATTGTTGCTATCGAGTTTCGATACTGGACGTTGACCAGATGTTTTGTGTTTGTATATTTTTCATCCTATACGTGTTGATTTTGCTCTATGTTTTTAATTTAATTGTTTGAATAAGAAAAAAAAATCGCTTCCGAGGGATTCCAATATAGGTACTACCGGGTTCAAAATGTATGGTTTTCATGACTGACCGCTTTAAATGTATCATATTTGATTTTCGAGATGTTTATATATCTAATTTTTCATCAATAACAACATTAAAAAACCAATACATTTCTGACTCAATAGAACCGAAATTGGAATCCCTCTTTGTAGGTACCTTTGCATGCGTAGATTCTTAGCATACTTTTGCGCTGGCAGCTGTTTTTAATATGTATTTCAGAACAATAGGGCGTATTGTAAATTCGTGAAACAATAAGAACGTAAGGAGTGCTATTACAATAGATAAATGATGGTAAAATTATATCGTTAGCATGTGTCAACATCGTATAACGAGATGAAATAGCAGGTGCGCTCTGCATATTATAATGTCATCAATCGCCACAATGTGAATGTGAACAATGAGAATAAATTATAATGAAATGTGCTATTTTTTATGAAATATAATAACGTGATATATGAAATGTGCGTTATGAACGATGTGGAATTTGTAGTAAATAAATAACGACTTTATTTTTTTTCCGGTTACAAGGAAGAATAGAATGACAAATTGAATATCTATTCTAACGATTATGCGTATTATATTTAGATTCGACGTAAAAAATACAAAGATTTTTAACATAGTGGGCGTAGACGAAAGCGCATAGAAGATTAATGACCAAAATATTAAAAGATTAATGTACATTTCGGTAAAACGTGAAATACCGAAAATGCCTCGAACTAAAAACCGTCACACGAAATTAACAACTCAATCGAAGAATGGGATAAATCAACAGTTCGCAAATCCGACACGTGTCAACCCTCAACCCCCAAAAACCGCAAAATAAACGCACAAACCATATCCTCGGACCCTGACACGTCTCCAGCATCAGATCACATTTAACCATCGGAACATGTCCAGGTGGGTTTACTCGATTTATACCAGCCGCATATTATACATATATGACGATACGTATAATTCCGGTTATATACGGAATATATCCGGACTTAGCGAGGGCTATGTGTCAGGATTTGCGCAAAACGAAAATAAGCTATATAGCCTTACCGTTCGTCCTTCGAGTTTTGCTTGGAATTAAAAGTATTCCCTGGCGTTGGCGTAAGAAAGCGATTTACGACACGTGTTACTCTCGCGGCTACTATTCGAGTAAAGGTACGTATTTATGCTGACGATTGCTATGCCAAAGGGTATAAAGTGAATGATAATGCGATTTATCATATTGATTCCGAGTATTAATATAGTGATACTTCTATTCTGGAATATTGCAATACGTACATCGGTTTTAAATTAAATTCAAAATTGGCTTTGAAGATTTTTTTTTTGACAAGTAGAGGGTGATAGATATGGACCAGAGATTTGATACGGACTACTGTGAAATTTATAGAACCAAATCAATCATAACTGTAATATATGTATACCTATTACTAATCGTTATATGCATGAAATCAATATCATCGATTTTATGCAAAATTTGAAGGAATAATATCAATTATCTTCATATAAATTCAACAATCAATAAAGTTCAGAATTAGACATTAATTCGACTTATATTTTATTCAAAATTAATTATTTATTTGAGATTTTATTAATTTTTTATATTTCAAGATAAAATATTTGAATTTTTGATCATAATTCAGTGAATCTGATTGAGAATTGAGTCAAATATAGAAAATCTACAATCATCCAAAAATTCAAATTTATCGAGAATATTTATAAAAAAAAGTTCAATTCATTGAGATTCAAGCCTGATTAGTCGCAATCATAAGTCAACATTTTTTTTTTTCAAAAATTTAAGAATCAGAATCACTAACCAATAACCGAAGCTAATATCAATCAAATCATCACCGAATCATTTAATATCTCAATAAAACGAATAAAATCCAAAAAAACCTTATACAGCTTGTGATACGAACCGACAACACGCAGTCCTTGGTAGAGGGAAGAAATAAGAGAAGCGAAACAACAAAGGTTCGCGTTCTTCTTACGTTAGCCGAGCAGAGGCCGATATACGATAAATCGTGAACGGGAGTCGCTCGGATGCACATTTATTTTGAGAAATAGCAATTTGGTGCCTTTTGCGGCCGATGGCCGGTACCCTATTGAGATTTACGACTGACAAACTTTATCTAATAGTGAATTGTATACGAGGCCTTGTCTCGACGTACGTATAAAACTCGGTGTGTGTTTAAGTGGAGTCGTCTGTTCGATCGAGAATCGTATCTTTCTTAGTTGAGGAGCTGTTGTGTTTGAATGATGATTTTATTGAAAAAGAGGTGCGATTAATCTGATTGTGAGGCGGAGTGAAATGTTCATTTTTTGAATCTTAATGCGTTATGCACGAAAAAATAATGAAGATATAACAGCGCGTTCAAAATGATAAATCTATTAAAAAAATATCAAAGGGGGATTTTTTTTTTGGATATAAAAGCTCACGATATAATGTGTCTGACGTGAGAAAATGATATGAAAAATCACATCGAAAAAAGTACACACGAAATCGAAACAATCGCTAACGGTACCCATTATACAAATGCGTACAGTGGACAACGCATCAATTACAGGATACAAAAACATTTTGTGAGTACGACGTACCTACGGGACGGGAAAATATGTACGATTGTTTTCTTCCATGAAAGAAAAACATAATTCATCAGATATCAATTGGATACGGACGAATATATTATTATTATATTTCCTTTTGGATATTGGAAAAAAAAGTTGATTGTATATGGTATGAAATTGAATTGTTTACTTCCGCATGCTGAAAATGAAACGTTGCACAATGTTAGTTGAAGCGTTTGAAACAACCCAGAAACGATTTTTAAATAGACCCGAGTCGATTTTTCAACTGTAACTTTCGTCAGAACTGAAACGACCGACAAATTAACGCGCAATTAAAAACAATAACAGACTCGAACCGAATTAAGAAAACTACACACATATACACATTGTATCGAACTAATACGAATCAAAAAAACAAACCACTCAAAGAGACAAGCACATAAACGAAAAAGCATCACCACATAACAGAAGAGCGACGATCAAAACAGCCCATCTTATCTAAGAGCCGCAGCGACACTTTCGATATTCGAATCACGAACGCCGCGCGTAACCTACAAACCGTACAAGCTCATGCGACGCGCATTTGAATACAATGGCGATAATTCAAAACCGAAATTGAATTATCCCGCGGCGTGAACTCTCTCGTCAGAAACGGTTCGGTTTCGTGCCGCACAGAAATGAGATAAGTGGTTAAATGCCCGGTTTTTACTACTATCTCGCAGGCCACGACTCGTTATAAAACCGCCGGTTTCTGGTCCGTGTCTTTCTTTCGCTACGTGTTCGTACCTACGGACATCGTGCCCGAGGGAACGAGGACCGAAACCCACTGCGACAATTGTCGTTTAAAAATTAAACCGGGCGAAATGTTTCGGTCGGACGAATTCGGGGTGCGGACCCATTGTGCGTGTGTTTGTAGCGTTTAACTTGCTAATTACATTGAAAGTTTTTCACTTCAATTAATAATTAAAGTATGATATATATTACAATTTATGATACTAGTGAAAATTTAATTATCAATTTCTACTTAACATTTCAGATTTCACATTCATACAAAAGAAAAATCGATACGGATTTTCCAAAAAAATGAGTATGACGTACGATAAATATTTTCGTACAATTTCCAATTTCATCTCAATTCATAGAATATAGAATACAGAATCTCAAATAGAATCTATCATGCAACAATAGGTTCCCGAATCTTATAATAGACAAAATATGATAAGCATAAACTTGCGAACCTACTTTTACTTAATAGATCGATATGATAAATTTATTATTCCCTAGATACACATGCTATTGAGAAGCATGCTACGAGGGGAGGTCCAAAAGTTCGTGGAATGGAGGGGATGGAGTGGGGATAGGATCGGTCACTATATGTTATATTAATTAGTGACTAATCAGTAGTATATAAATTAAGTTTCAGCTCTTTCGTATTATTAGTTAACGAAAAATCGCCTGCTAAACAAGTCAATCCGAGAGAAAACTGACACTGTGGAGAAAATTGAACACCGTGCTGTGATAAAATTCCTTGCCAAGCAAGAACAAAATGTTCAGACCATTATGAATGAATGGAAACAGTTTATGGATATCAGTACTCAGGTAAATCAATGATTTTCAAGTGACTTGGTCTTTTTAAACGTGGTCAGGAGTCGATTGAAGATGACCCCCACTCAGAAGGGCCAGTTGAGGCCATCACATCAGTTATCGCTGAAAAAGTGGAAAAAATTGTAATGGAGGACACCTGTTTGAAAATAAAAGATTTATCTGCATTAGTTGGAGTATCAGATACCACTATTTTGCGAATCCTACATGATCATCTGAGTATAATAAAAGTCAGTGCAAGATGGGTATCGAGAATGCTCACGCCTCTTCAGAAACACCAGCGCGTCGATGCGTCAAACAATTTTTGAAGTTGTGTGGAGACAAACCTGCACGGATTTTGATGCGGATTTTTAGCGGAGATGAAACGTAAATTCATCGCTTTGAACTTGAGTCTAAATAAGAGTCCATGTAATGACATAAAAAGGGGACACCACCGCCAAAGAAATTCAGGGTGTCGGAGTCAGCTGAAATGTTGATGGCTACTGTTTTTTAGGATTGTGATACGATATTATTAATTAACTACAAAGAAAAGGGAAGGACCATAACCGGAGAATACTACGCAACGATATTAGAAAAATTAAAGAAGACCACCAAGGGAAAATGTCGAGTAAAATTGACCAAAAGTGTGTTGCTCTTGCAAGACAACGCGCCAGTTCACAAGAGCAGAGTTGCTATTGCTCCTCTGCACACACATGGCTTTGAATCACTAAAGTACCCACCTGGAGTTTAGATCTGACCCCAAGTGATTTTTATTTGTTACCAAATTTGAAAAAAGACTTAAAGAGAAGAAATTTTCCCGATGACAATGAGGTAAAGTAAGCAATTTTGGCTCAAAAGATAAAAATATTTTTATGATGGTATAGAAAAATAAATTCATAGATCTAATAAGTGTTTTTAGCTTTAGGAAGATTATATTGAAAGGAAAAAATAGATTTGTTGTTAAATTATATTTAGAACCCTTTCATTCCACGAACTTTTGGACCTCCCCTCGTAGTAGTTAACAATCGCTGTCTAATAGCATGCGTATTTAGATCATATTTAACATCAAGCATGCTTAAAACTCGCAAAGAACGTTTCAAAGAATTTCGGATTTTCACGATATTATATATCAATATTTTTAAAAATAATTAAAAATTAGTGAGTTTTGATTCTGTGCTACGCACTCGAGTTTTATGTTCGTATTGTAAAATAGCCGTCGAGTAGAAGCGCGAGTGTCATTAGAAAACATTCGTAAAACGCGCGCGTCTCTTATAAATGGAACTTTTCCATTCACGCATAACGATGATGATGTAGAAACTGTGGAATTGTGAAGTTTTTCATGTTATATGTGAGTTGAATGCATAGTAAATTGCATACTAGACGCGTGCAATAAGCGTGCGCAATTATTTTTTATATTCTTTGCCGATGTCACGGTAATTCTTAAGAATATTTATTTAATAAAATATTTCTATAATTAACGATAGAAAAATAATTAATTTATCGATGATGTAATAAATATATACGCAAGATGTCAAAGCGTTCGTTTATGAAACTCAAAGGACGAAATTTAATTGAAAATATTATACACAAAATGTAATAACATTAATCTCGCATAGCGGGAAACTTGAAGTACGTATTTAACACTGTCATGTCAAAAAGTTTAACGGTTCAAATTGAAAACACAAACAACGCTCAAACTGAACTCTCTTATAGTCGGTAACAACTTCTGCGTAATACAATTTAGCTTGTCATTTTGAGCTCGTCAGATTTTTCGACAAAAACTTCAAACACTTCATATTAAACGCATCAATGATGCCAGAAAATTTCAAGAAATATCCATTTGGACCGGACGTGTCTTAAGAAAAATTTTCAAATTTAAATTTAAATTTTGCGAAAATCGACTTTGAAGTAAGAAGCAGATCTTTACGAAGACACGAATTTCATTTCAAATGAAAATATTGCTTTATTATCACGAAATAGTGTTGAGTTCGAAGAGTTGAGTCCCTTGTAACAACGAATGGAACGAACCACTAAAAATTTCCCTACAACACTTTTCCACTCGAAAACTCGAATCGATTTCCCAGAAATAGAACGCTAATGGATCAATTCGTGGATCGTAATGGATCAATCCATAGATCGCTACGAGCGATCTAGAGACTCAAATCGGCGGAAATTGTGCAACTGTAAGAAGATTCAGTAGACGAACGTCAACATTAGAGTAAAATGTATGCAGCCATACAACCAGTAATCCCACATTTATAATGAGGCTCTATTGCGATCTTAGGTGTATATGTAATTATGTGATCTTTGCTCCGAAGTCAGGTTAGTCGCTGAGCAAATAGATTAGATTGAGTTTGACGTGGGTATTTTATGAAATTGTTCATATTAGTTATGTCGAGATGTGAATTAATATATTTTTTAATTGAAAGATATGATTTTATGGAATTAAAAAATATATGGTTTTTGTTTATAGTTAAATGCTGATTGATCGATTTTTAATATTTATAAAAACGAAGTGAAAGGCTATTCAGCGAAGAAGCGAAAGCTTTCGTTTATCGTCGTTTTATTTCACAAACTCGCCCTTTTAAGAAAATTAAATATTCATTTTTACATAATAAAATCGATAATAGTCCACTTTGGTAAAAAATATCTTAAAAGCTTCGAATCCTCTTTAACCAAAATATAACTAACAATAAGCTGGGTACACGTATTTTATACGATAATGTTTATCAGAGCAGTGGATTCGTATTTATATTTTTTCCGGTAAGAATTTGATTCGGAGTCAAAATGTATTTTCCATTTGATTGTTAATGTAAAAGGCAAATTTCATGTTAAAAACTAAGTAATTTTTGATCAATCAATTTTATTATCAATTCGATATATTTCATTTAAAGCCATAATCAAAGTAGTTTTATATTACATCCTGATTCTTATATAGGGATACAATTTAGCAAGAAACGAACTTTCAAGGCTACCAAGATATGCAATAAAACCATTTGAAATTCATCCGATTAAAAACGAATCAACGGAAAGTCATAAAACAACGACAACCAATAACTCAACATCCACCCACAACAACCATAAGCAGCCGATTCGAAGCACAATAAAGCCCCATTCACACGCATCGATTTACACTCAACCACGCTCCATCTCACGCACTCCATTACCATCTACAACCATGTAGTTGTTCATGTGAACGAGGCTTAACTCCTCAATCCTCAATCGAAGTTCAGCTCGTAAAAGCTCAGTCGTCTTCCAGCCTCGAGATTTGCATCAAGTTCGCGACCTTTAAATACACTTCAGTCCACTTCGACGGTGAAGGTTCAAAGTCAAAGTCGCAGTATATTGTACTTCTACGGTTACGGAAGTGGAGTCACGATTTTATTCGGTCCACGGTTTTATTCTGGATGCCGATAAACATCTGCCGAGTGTCGCCAGAAGTGGAGGAAAAAATAGGATGTGGCATACGTGTGATGTTGGCTACGTGTTCTATGGGGGAAGCGATTTTTTATTGTTTCTGTGGTAAAAAGTTGTGTTTTCTTGTGGAAACTTATGGAAAGATTCTGTTTCTGGTATATAAAGGGAATTTGTCTAAATTCGATAAGCTTGAGATTTCATCAACATTATTTTATATGCTATCGTAAATTGATGGAAAAAAGGTTACTAAAATGAAGCTCATAAATTCTTATTTCTATAAGCATCGACTTATATGTTAACCATTCAGTGCACAAACTGACGAACTCTATAAAACAAAAGGTCGAAAAAAATGAAACTTGTTTGATAAGATTTTCAAATTTTCCTTAACTTCTTTTATGCGAAATTTACCTTTTTTTTTTCATTTAATTGTATTTATCTTGGTTATTTATGAAAGATACTTCACATATTAAAAGTTGTGAATGCACAAAGTTATTTGATGTTTAAATCTAATAGATTTTCGAAAATTAGAGTTACTAACTTTACGCACTGAACGAATCATGTAAGTACAACCAATTTTTTATAATGTTCTATCGAACGAGCGAACCTTACGATTACTTGATAGTACCCTTAAATCCGTGATAGTACTCGATAAATCCCTTACAAGGAAAAATGTACGATAGTCTCATACATTGTAAAATTCTATCAAGGGATTTTCAAATGAACAAAAGGGAAACATCTAGATTTGTGCGAGTTTTTCCTTTGTGAGACGAAAATATTCTCTGATTCATTTGAAATTGATCAGTTTTCCCTGATTCAGGTCAGCGCATTCAAACGAATATAAAACGTAAGTTCATTGTTGAAACGTTCGAGTCGAGTTATAAATTTGACGATCTAGGTTCGAATTTTTATAGGTTGGAACTGTAATATTTCGAAATGAACTCGTAGAAAGTTGGGACGAAACGATAAAAACCGAAATCCCTGAATATGAAATTCGAAATTATCGATTTTTTTTAAATAAATTATTTTCATTAGAAGTTTATACATAAACACGAAACGAAAATAGGACGTCACTTTAAGCCAAAGTGAAGAGAATTTGAGACAGCATCAATTAACGTAAACGCAAACATACATATTTATAAGCACAACGACAAAATATCAAATATCATTCACGAACCTATTAACAATTTCTGAAAAACAATCGCGAAACAAACAACGAAGACAACATATTTGACCAGATTAATTCGATAAATAAAAAAGGCTGAATTCAGCGAAAAGCTCAATACACAAAAAATAAACCCAAAACGACCGAAAAAGCCACTTTTTCCTATACACAATAGCGTTAAGAGAGAGGAAGAGTACAGTCATTCGGTCATTGAGCGTAACGACGTCGCATTAGCGTATTTGCACTTGAATGCCGCACAATGAAAGGAAAAGGGGAGGCTGTGGAAAAACCCACCCTTTCATTTGTAGTATTTCCCTGAAAATCTCGGAAAAGCGGACAAACCTACCGGAAAATGACAGATTGCTCGGTGAAGGATTCGCGCGCGAAAAGCCGTCGCGTTTCGGCTTTCGGGAAAACTCTCGTTTTCTGCGGGAAAATTCTCGATTTCTGTGTGAAAAATTCGCTTTTTAGGTGAGAAATTTAGCTAAGATTTCGTTCCGAGTGTGCGAAAGGTTCGATTCGACCGGAAAAGTCTCAATCTGTGTCGGAAAAGTCGGAAAAACTGGCCGATAAAGAGTGCGAAATATGCGGTGCGACTTTTCATCGTTGAGGAAAATGCGCGGATTTTTCATTCGATGTTTTTCGATTTAGGTTATCTTAACTTTTTTACTCGAAAATAAATCCATAGAGTTTTGTCACAAAATATAATTTATCATAGTTAAGTCGTAGATTCACAAAATAATTTCATCAGTCACAAAAAATTCATGATCTCATATTTTATTAATAGAAATTTGACTGTATATTGACAAAATAATTGGTTAAATTGGGTCAGATGAAAGATTTAGATTCAAATAAAAATATTTCATCGTATATCGAGCTGAATAGAGTTAGAACTTAACTCATTATTTACATACTTTTCGGCCCACTGATAAGAATATCTCTATAACATAGTGTATCTACTAAACAAACTAAACGATATTCGTACAAAAATACTAATGATTCATATGAAATATCACTTTCTTAAGAACATATCGTTTCAGCGAATATAATGTACACACTCTGGAAAGATTTCCGAATATTAAGTGCGTTCAATATTGAAGCAATTTATCACAGAACTTGACCGAGAGATTGCGATCGAGGACCATCGAAGAGGATACTATTTGTCTCCGAACCGACGAACCGAAACGAGAACAAATCAAATGTTTACTCAGAGATGTATCTATGGGTCTAACATACATATTCTAGAAGAAAATGTAAACGGTTACCGTGCATGTCCGGAATTTATGTACGACTGAAATTAATTGGCTTTCTAGTAGCGCAGGTAAATGGCGAATGGCTCGTATATAACGCGTAACGATGCTGAAAACTATTCCCATATAATAAAATATCGGGGTTTATTTTAGTCGTTGAAAAAGTTTCTATCTATCGGTGTTTTGACAGTTTTCGAAGAAAATCTGAAAACTTTATACGAAACTATCGTAGGTTAGTGTCAAAATTGTGGAAAACAAAATATGAGACGTGTCAACAAAGAAAACGACTGAATTTTTTTACGTCGACGAAAAGGATTTCCACATCAATAAATACAGTGACGCGAAAAGAAAATACTGAAAGTGAATAAGCACGAAATAAAGTGAAGGAAAAAAAGGGCATAAACATTTAAAAAAAACGAAGTTTCGCAGAATGTATGGATAAGTTCGATCGTTAAGGTTCGTTTTACGGAACATTTCCTTAATTTTTTATAAAGCGCAATTTCTCGAAGCTTTTCTCTCCCCAGTGGCGAAAATCAACCTCTGGGAAATCAACATTCAATCTGACCTGCTCTTCATCGATAAATAATTCAAAACTCGCACATGCTCCGGTTGACTTTAAATAAAAGCTTATCGAGAAATAATATCGAGCAAGAAAATCTACGTACATAAAAGATTTTAACCGTGATTAAATCATAATAAAATAATTACTCTGATTCTATAATATTACATCTCGAATGAAATGAAAAAAATGTACAAAGACAGAAACCGCAAAGATAAGCCTGACGGATTTTATAATCCTCTTAACAGATGTGCTCGTTGCGCAAAGCAATTCTAATTAATCGCATGACGCAAGATTGACACAATAAAAAATCACATTGATTATAATCTACGTATATTGATTATAATCTACGTATAAATCGAGATAAAACGAAATCGAAAAAGGCGGCTTTTCGATACGAAATCTACTCTAGAAAGTGAATTCGATTGTACTACATACGCAAGAAGTGAAGACTCGTTCATACGAAATACGAAAAAAATAAGAAGGCTTCGTTTTCGTTTTATTTTTTCATTCTTCACCTCCTCACAATGAACGCACTTTTGTGAGCCCACACACGTGCCCTAAGTCCGTTTCTTTTCGTCTTGTGAGGTTTTATCGCTCTGTGAACAAATTCCATGCGAGATTTCGAATGGGAAACTGAGGAAAGTTGCATTAGAAGTTCGAATCGGAGTCGTGTCTTGTGTTTAAGAGTTTATTTATACGTGATAGAAGTGATGATTTCCGCTTCAGCTGAATGATTTTTTGAGTGTCGTGTGAGAAAAGTATTGAAATTGATGGAAAATATTGGTCAAATGATGACTCAGGTTCCTTAGGTTTTATAGAAGAATTTCTCGAACATGGGAAAAATCGATTTCCTTCAAATTTATTAATTTAATATTTCATACACCTTTACGTCTGAAAAATGCAATGATAGACATACAAATGTACTAAATTGATCGAAAATTACATTCATAGATGCAAATTCAATTCTTCTGCTATAATTTTCAATTTTCTGCATCTTCGAGAAGTTCTTACAAACTCACACAAGGAATCCGATTCTATTGAAAATTTCCAATATTTCAGAAGAAAACTGAAAATACTATGTAAATTCGGTTACAAAATGCATTTATTTTAGCATAACCTACATTGTTCTAATTCCATAAATTTAAACTCGATCGAACACACACAAAAGTCAAAGCACCAACTTTACATATCCGGGTTTTTAGCAAACATTTACCGAACTACAAAAGTACTGAATATACAATATTTCAACAATAACTCGACCCATTTCATTAAACGCCAAAGCGAATTTATCAAATTTGACTAATCACATGAACTAAAAAACTTTCCCGCTTAATGTGAAACATAAATTCCTCGAGCAACTTCCACGATATAAAAGTTAACACATCAATTATGTTTTCTTAGCTGCATAGCGGATTATGAAAAGATATTTTCATACAACCCACAACACACAACGAACTAAAATAGAACCAAAACCGACAAAATCTATTTTTCACCAGGTAAAAAAAGGGGACTGCACAACAACGACCCTTACAACGAAATAGATCAAGCATTTAATTGAATGTGTCAAACGTTATCGCGGGAATCCGCATCGAAGAAGGGGACACAATTCGGATTCGGATTCAGAAAACCCTTCCGAAGGAAAAATTACCATAAATCTTCTCCACGTAGAAGGGAGTGATATATAACTGAGTGAAGGAGTTATTTATGGGACACCCTGTGTAACGTTTCAGTTCCGCGGATCAATTAAATAGCCGTGATCGCGGCTGTGCGTTATTATTTATTATTTATAATATAATGCTGAATTATTATCATGGTTGAACCAGTTTTCGATTCGAGCTTCTTGCGAAGCTTCGCTGTCGCATTATCGAGCATTTATTATAATAAACGTGTTCGAAACGCTATGTCGCTGAAGAATGAAAGGAAAAAAAGTTGATTCTGCGCGCACGCGACTTCCTTTTTTATCAGGGATGTGTTAGAAATTTATGTTATTCGATATATTCAATCAAAATGTATAAATAATTCATATTGATTTTGATTGGATTCATCAAATCTTGAATTTCATATTGGTATTCAAGAATTTTCCTATCGACATGAAACTCTACAGATCAGTTAAAAAAAGTTTTAAGTAAGGTTTTTTTTTTAATTGTTAGATTAAATTGAATAAAATGCAGATGAGATAATACATGAATATCATTTTTTACAATATCTAGCTGAAGAAAGTTTATCTAGCAGATACTACAACCCTATTTCTTACACATATGAATGGATTCTAAGTAAAAATAGTTGAACGAGTCGTGATAACAGTAAGATCTTAACTACCTCAAGATCTGAAACTGATTAAAAAAAACGAAGAATTCGAACGATTTAAGTTCATTCAATAATAGAAAATTTGCGAATTTCACTCAAAGAAGCGTCATTATGACGAGAAAGCGAAATGAAACCGACATCACTCGAAAAGCGGAGAAAATCAAATTTTCACACACACCAAAACTTTTCACATTGAAATTCGAAAAAGTGAAAAAAAATTACGTAACACGAACCCGAACGATAACAATAATTGAACATTAGCGACACACAACCGGTGCAATTTTGTTGCAAAGTCACGGTCACGAAAACGCCATAACACTGAAGAAACTAACATTCGCAAGATAACAAGTTTTCATTGTTCACACAAATCCACACATACATTAAACTCATTATCTTATTGTACGAAAAAAAAGACGGTTCGAAACTGGAGCCGCAGAAAAAACTGTCAAAATCTCATTAGTCCGAATTAGGCTACCTGTTCGATACTCGAGAACCTTTCGTCTGATTAGACGCTTTTTTTTTTCGTTAGTGGGCTTTAATCTCGGTCCATCTGTGAACCATTACCTGAAGGTGGAACGGGGACGAAAGACGTCATTGTGCCGGGAGAATTACGACCTAGCACTTCTGGGCTGAATGGTTCTTTCCGTCGAAGGATGAAGGTAACGCTGCCGCATTCTTCGTGGAATTTGTTCCCCGTGCAAGAATTAGCACTTCTGTGAATGTAATGACCGAACGTAGCTTCCGAGCACGCTCGATACTATTATTTTTATTCAACGTAGAAAATTGCAAATGTTTGTGATGAAATATATATTTTTATATTATAAAAAGCATAAATAAATTTATTATTACATTCGTTAAGGTCTGATCTTTCAATCGTTAGTTACTCGACTCGAGTGTTACGAAATAATGTCTTGAATTTTTTCGTGTTCAAATTCTATGGGGGAAAAACGTTAATGCATTGCAACGTAACACTCGAGTTGAGTAAATAACGATTAAAAAATCAGAACTTTTAATAAAATTTTGGGATTTGTGGAGCAGATCACCGATACAACACATGATATAACTTAACCTAATCGTTGGATAAGGTTGCAATTGAGTATCGAATCAAATGAAGTGCTATTCGAAGAAAAATAGAACGTTGGATTGTTCATTTATTAAATAGACAACGTATGCTTTTATGTATCTATAATATAAACCCCTCGAAATTGCGCAGATAACAAATACAAAAATTATATCGAAATTCAAAGTCAGAGTATGAAACGGAATCGCTAATTGAATTGAAATGTGTTTATAAATTATTTTATAATCATTCGATGAACTCATTCGTTTGTATGTTCATCACGTTAAACGATCGATCAATCGATTGCCATAATTAAAAATAAACACAAAAGTTCGCTTCGGTACTTTTATTAGTGTTGCGTACAATTGAATAATACATGTTCATACAACAGTTTGCGAACGTAACGCATTTTCCGCAATTTTCAACGGAACAGTTACGCTCAAACGATTCGATTTCATTACGAACGCTATTTTCAATGAAAATACGATAATTTGAAAAAATACAGAGTGAATCAAACGAATTCGAAATTCAATCGTAATTACTAGTATTTTTTCAATTCCCCACATTAGAATATGAGAAACTATGAAGCACAGCTCACAAGAGAATTCAAATTTAAAATAGAATATCTATAAAAATTAATGAAATAAGAAAGTTGTTAAACAATCTGAAGACATAAGTAAACATTTGAATACAAATTCCGGAACCAATCACTATCTTTTCGAACAAAATGAAAGGACACATTTCAGAGACAATTCTATACTCAAAACTCCAATGTGTCACTCATACTCCTCGACTTCAACAGTCCTTATATAAAATCGAACACTCAAATCAAGAAAAATCATCTACAAACCATAAAAAAATCCTTCGATTTAGGAACAAACCTCAAATCAACGACCGGATTTCGGTATCCGTAGCGGAAAAGTTGAAGCGAACAAAAACTCCCTTCAAACGAGAAACGAAAAAGTTTCACGCTTCACACTCACATTTTTCCATCACATACACACACTTATCTGAAATTGAAGTGTATATATACACTTATACGAAGCATTATACATACATAGATACATATATAATATAAAATGTAAAGGCGGGTAATTCGAACCGATCATCGTTCATCTTCGTCCACGTCAATGGGAGGCTGCGCGAAATCGAGATTTCGAATATTGAAACGTTCCCGCGTACGAAATCGTTTCGAAAATGAGATATTATGTACAGTGTGGCACTTCGAGTAATATTGAGTATGGCCTGTAATTTGATTTCGTATCGTATTATGAAGGATGTAGATATAATTGACAAACAATTTCGATGATTTATTCTGCGGTGGGACGATTTTAGTATTGAATTTGATGATTTTCAATCTGAAGCTTTAAATTGACTTTGATTTGATGAAATTTAAATTTTCGTACAAATGAATTTTTTAAATATTTAATATGAAAATGGTTTTGATAAAATAAAATACACTTTAATCTAAAGTTCTGTAATATTTGGTCGAATTGAAAATGTTCCACATTAGCGGACCCATCAAATTCCTATTTTCCATTTCAAGTCCTTTTGAAGTCTGACTTGTCAAAAATTCATCTCAGTTCCATGGATTTTTGATAGTTCCTAGTTAAAGGACTGACATTGACTCTATGGTTAATTAACTAAAACAGTGAAAAGATTTGCCTTAAAGCTCTATCATTAATATAAAACATTATCATCATTTGGCAGACTTCGTGAATATATGAACTTCCCCTACGAAAAGATTAAGCAAACATCAAAACGCCTCACATTTAATCACAAAGTCAAATCCAAATCTAAAACTCGACGAATCTAAAACACACAAGAAGTTAGTTAGACGTGAAAACTTTTTGCGACAAGAATCACGTACTTAACATGACGCAACGTAAAAACTGACAACGTAAATATTTAGATATAGATTTCCTGCTTTTCTACGTAACGAATACGAACTGCCAAAAGCTGAACCGACTCGTTGATTCGATACACGTTGCCATAATCGCCTCTCTGAATAAACAATGTATGGAGAGAAAAAAAGACGTACGTGTAAATAAAATAACACGTGTCGTCCGAGGAGCGAAATCGAAAGGAAATCTCCGCGGGGGAGATATGAACGTATGATGTCAGAGATAGTCATTTTCGGTCTTAGAATCTACGTGGGGTCCTCGAGTGTTTTTAGGAAAACATCGAAATTTTGTTTTTATAAAAGTGATGAATGGTCATTGTGTGATTTTCAAAATTTTGGCAGTTCTAGAATCTATGATCGAAACGAAATAACAATGATTTTTTCGAAATTGATGGTGTTTTTATTCATAAATTGAAATATTGAGTTATTCATTGATTGTGAAAAATTCTCGATCTCTGGAAGAAAATTAAATAAGTTGTACAAGTACTAATTTTGGATTGTGGTATTAACATGATTTGGATATGGTTGAGCTGTAGATTCACTAATATGGGCGTAACTATCAAAATTCGATCATATCTAATGAAATTCCCTGTGCACTATGATAATGACTTTTGTGTGATTTTCAAAAAATTGACAACCCTAAAATATCAAATATCGATTCGACCGAAATGACACGTGATTTTTTCATCAAATAGATGACTTTTTTATTCATGATCGAACCATCGATCGATACATAAGAAATATCACACTGTTCTATATTATTAAATTAATGGCGCACAATGACATATCATTTTACTATCGTAGCGATCGCTATCTAATTTTTTCATACGTACACACACATCGAAATTCTACCATCATGATTCAGACGAACAAACACAATAAAACTTCGAATTTATAAGACAAACAAAACGCACTCTCGAAACAGTAAGATTCTTTCAACTGGCCGTGAATTACGCGAAAACGGTCGCCTTTAAAAACTTCCACGACCCTCGTAGATCGTATCAAGCTCGCATATTTATGCTTCAACACGAAAAAGGTTACGGGCCCAGGTATGTAACTATCCAGGAATATAGGAGAGAATTCCCGGGGTGTGCGAACGACAACGAAACTGGGTCAAACACGGGAAAGAAATGTAAATTTTAGCCAGGATTCACTAAGCGTTTTGATAAAGTTGAAAATTATACGAGAGACGGGTTGAAAAAGTTTACACGCGAATGAAAAGCTTTCACTCGGAGTTTAGTTCGCGCGAAAAAAATTCAATGAAAGACTTGATTTTCGGTGATCTTCCGCGAAAAAAGGTTCACTTTTTTCTTTTGTTTAATTTGGCGTAACACGTTTATCGTCTTAATTAAATTAAATAAATAAATAAAAATATATATTTTTTCATCTATACGAAAGGAATTGAATATATGTTTGTTATTTATAGACTCCTTAACAGCTGATTCTTAGACATAAAAACTTAATTACTTATTTACTTAGAAAGATTTCTACATCATTACATTTTACAATTTGAATTTAATATTTTACAATCAACCGGATATCTATCGTTTGACAGTTCTCAGGAAGCATTTTAATAGCAAACATTATGTACGAAATGTACAATATTATAGAATTTTAATTGAAATTTTAAACTTACAATGACAAATTTTATATTTCCTACATATTGAACTTAAAAAAAAAATCGAAAACACATTCTTCAAAACCAGACCTAACGTTTAATCCGCATCTCATATCATAAAAGTTGAAACATCTTGAAACCAAAAAAAATCAAACTCTCGAAAATAACGACTCATATGCTCCACATACACATATACAAACATTTTTTCGAAAAAAAAAACCCTCCTTAAAAGTAAAGCACGTAACGCGTATAAATTTCGCATATGCGAACGTCTTTTATCCTCGGGGCAACGATTTTTCAAAAAAAAATTAAACTTCGCGAAATATTTCATAAAATCGTTCTAATTGACTGGGGGGAGGGTGGGTAGGATCACATTATATTTTATATTACAATCGAAAAAGCCAAGGAGTACAAGTGACATTTTTGTCGAAATTGAGTTATGCACAGGAATCGTTCATTTATTTGGTGGCAAAAGGATATAAACGAATTCGGAACGTGTGCCTCAATATATCATCAAATCAATCGACCTCTTCCTAATACATGTAGGTACATGGTCAACTTTTACGCGCGCTTTTCTCGAAATTACTTCAAATCACTTGTACCCCTTGGCCTTTTCAGTCGTCATATTATGTATAATAATAAAATGAGAAATTTTACGATGGGTTCTCGTATAGATAGATACGTAGTACTCGTGTACGTCGTGCATATTTCGCACGATGGCGCAACGTTTTCATGAATATTTTGCCGAGTTTATGAATTGGATATTTACTCTGCTCGTTTTTCATGTATGTAATGTAATGTAATGTAATTTTTCCGAGGCGAAGTGTTCAATGTGCGCATTAAATAATTGTGCGTTTTATCGGCGGTCGTTTTTCAAATTGAGCGCTTTTAACGTTTTCAGCGGTGTGTGTATATAAAATTTTTGAATTATGTATGAACTCGATGCGATTTCGAGATACGATGTGAAATTGTTGATACGCGAACTTATTCAACACGATTGTTAATTAGTTACGGTTTGTTGTTTGTTTTTGTAACAATTTTGTTCGTTTTATAAAGTGAATTAAATGTTTTATTGTTTGTTTGGACTGAAATTGTTTTATATATTGACAAAACGAGGTATTAAAGACAAAGTTGGTGCGTTGAACGACAAAGTCTTCTCTAGTATAAGTGTTTGTAATTTTGTGATAATGTTGCCGTACGAGTAACTTCGTTGTTATATAATTACACACAGCTAGCTAATAAAAATTCATTTCCTATCTTATCGCTCTATAACAGAAAAAAAACCTTTCGTATAAAATATTCACTACAACCTAAATTCAGCCAATTATCAAAACATTAGATGAAAACAGAAACGAATATAAAGTCAAACGAAGCGAATTGAACATGAATCGAAACAAACTTTCGCTTAATTCGAATTTAACGATTTTCAAAGTTAAACTTAAAAGAGGTACAAAGTTAAGTCGAATTGTAAAACAACCGAAAAATCGAATTAAATCACAAAAATTACTGAAATTTTGTCAATTTGTACAAATTATGGTGTCGAAATCAGATTAGAATAGAATTTTCGATCACTTTATCCTGATTGAATTAATTTAAACTATTAAATTTACGATTGAAATATCGAATATGAAATTATTGAAAAAGTAAGACTTAAACAAAATCAAATGTGCAAATAATCGAAACGTCGAAACTATTTAATAAAATCTAATGTTAAACTAAACATTAAAAACACACAAAGCTTAAATTCAATCAACGGTCAATTGATGGTTTAACTTCATACATACAGATAAAAATACCAAACTTATTTGAATTTACAAATTAAACATTACTGAACAAACGATTCAATTGTTGAAACAAATAGAATCTAACGATTTTCAAAGTTAAACCGAACTCGGAAACACAAAGTTTTAAGAGCCGATTAACAGCCGATTTAACCAATAGTTTAACTTTAAACTTGAAATTGAAACATCAAATTAAAAAAAAAACATTGCACAAACGATGCCGCGAAAATCAAAACTTACGACCAAACCGAACTCGCACAAAATTCAAAACACAACAAACAAATGAATTCAAGCCGATAACAAATTTATCGACGAGTCCTATCGAACACATTAAAAGATCTATAGATCGATCAACGATCTACAAACAATACCTGAACGATGAGATGAATGGGCGGCGAGACCTGCGGCCGCGTCTCCTCGCGTCGCGCCCACAGCTGCAGCCACGGCATCGCGCACGCGCACGACGCGCACACAACCCGCTCGCACGAAGGCCGCGCGCCGACTGACCCCTCGTCCCGCCGTCTCGGTACGAAACTACGACGAGGGGCGCGAGGGGCTCGAGGCGGGGAGGGGCGGGGGGAGCGCGGGAGCAAGGACGCGCGCGTGCTCGACGGGGATGATCTTCAGGTGGTAGCACTGCGTGTCAAATTGTATGCACGCCATTTGCGCAATTTCATGTCTTATGTGCGATTGTGGTACGGTCGGTTTTTGTTTGGTGCGTTTTGTGCAATTTTGGGGTTGTCGAGTGCGTATTGCGAATGGGGTTGGGGTAGGTCTTTTGTGTCGGAGATGTCTTTGAGGGTTTTGTGTTTCTTTTCGGGGGATTGGGGGGGTTTGTAAATTTGAAGAATTGATAGTCGGTTTTATTTTGTGAATTGAAGTTGGTGCGGTGTGCTCTCGATAATCCGAGTGTTTATTATTTAGTTTTGGAATTCATAACCGCAATCGTACATCAATATATAGGCGAAAAATTGAAATAAGTCGGATTTCATAAAAAAATATTTTTACCGAATTAGAATTTAAATCTAGTGGGGAAGAAATTGGACCAAGAAAATACTCCACTTAAAACAGGTAATAACACTATCCATATTTATCAATTACTATACTATTCTTCACCTTTAATATCAATCTGAATAATCGAGAGCATTTCGCACACTTTACATCGAACAAACGCGACGACATAAACGGAGATAATCCGATAAGAAAAATCCGCGCATTTTCCCCGTTCGAAATTCACAAACAACAACGCATAACGAGCTCATATGTACATAATATACATACATAAAAGAAGAACAAAACCGTAGCAAAACGATGTTGGCATCGACAAAGCGCAAAGGTGCGAGCATCCCCATTGTTATTCATTGTCGACGCGCGCGTGCTTTGCACAAAATGTCAATCTCGTGGTTATTCGATTTTTCGACTCATAAATCATCAACAATGGCCACTCGACGTACACCAGGTGCTTTCTAAACATAATGACTCATTCACACACATTCTGTTCATATTATGATCCATCTAATGCGTTCTATTTTCTATACATTTCGTCCTATGATGCGAAAGAAATACAGCAGTATAGATCGAAATTAGACGGAGTAGGATAGAATGTAATTGTTGTTCTGTATATCGCACTCTATTTTATATTTATCCCATTCTAAGTATATCGTGAAACCTATAGATAGAAATGGTATGCGTGAGACAGAGCATAGTAAAGTATGGATGATTTGTTATCGTTCTCTGTCTCGTGTGTTCTAATAACTAATTATTCACTTTATGATATGAAGTCGATCGATTAATATTGATAGAAAATCGAATATATGAAACGGAAAATGATAAGATTATTGCTTTATTGTTATAAAAGATGTAGTGCAAGGGAAAACAATTTTCTTTTCTAGTTAGACTCTAGCTAGAAACTGTCGATTTTCTTGCTTTAGATTGAAGAACCAGAGCAAGAAAGATAATAAATTATATTTAGACAAATTCTGATCACTTCACTTTTGCACTAAGTTTCCGGTTAGTGTCATTTTCTATCTTACAAACTCTATTATCTACCTATCCTGCTCAAATATAAAGCGAGATTCATAGATAATATATTGTTTATGACAAAATACAACAACAATATTGACAAGTATGAATTCGACCTATTGATAGAATACAGTGAACGAAGCTTAATTCAATGAAAAAAAATTAAAACGAGCAGCATTTTTTAGAAATTTGCGGATATCGTAAAGTGAGACACAGTTGTCCAACCGAAGAATACAACCTTGGTTTTTTTTGTGGTGTGACAACACTTTTCAACAAAACAATAGTTTCGCTCGTCACACTTCATCGTCGAATCTATGACGTGACCGAAATTTAAAATTCGACAGATTTCCGGCATTCGTAACTCGTTATCCGGAATTTAACGTTTCCTTACAACAATACTTTCATCGGAGAAGAAAACTCTCTAAACACCCGAGAGAACAATAGATTCAGAACGCAATAAAAACACCCATACACGAAAATATTTAACGACTATTTATCGCCGAACTCGCGAGCAGAAAGCACTAAAAGCGAACGATTTTTTCTTTTTATCGCACGAAAAAAAATAAAGGAACTGGTCGGATGTAGGCGCGTTAGGAGCGGAAAAAGCGCGGGAAACTTTTGAAAATTTACGCGGGAAGACACCTGTGCCCCCCGCAGAGTTGTTGTCGTCGAGTTGTTGTATGAATTCGAGAATGTATTTTAGCAATTTGCGTTTTTTTTCCCGCCTTTTTCCGAACGAAATGGTAATGCGCGTTTTAAATATTCAAATTCGTGTTTGCGCTCCGTGAAGGAAAGAATATCAATTATTTGCGCTTAGTTTTTCGAATCGTATAAATATTTATGTTTTTTCTTTATTTACTATTTTTTCCGCAAAGAAAATTAAAGCAATTTCTTTATTAATATTAAAATATACAGGTTTTCAACTTGAGTGAAATATTTTTTGTTTGTAAATAGACATTTTCCACTTCTTCAATATTCGAATCGAAGTGCTTTGAATCAATTTTTAATATGCATATTTTATTTGAACAGGAAAATATTTTGCATGAACTAGAAAATATTCAGCAAATGTTGGAAAATATTTAATATAAATTGAAAAAGTTTAACTCGAACTGAAAAATATATGTATATCTAACTGATAATTTAAAGTAGAAAACTTTTATATTTTTCATTTTTCGATCTACTTTTCAATTATCGATTTCATATTACCAGCATAATAGCTTATATTCAATAGAACGTAAATTGAAATTTAACGTTTTTTTTCTCTCAAGCTTATCATTAAACAAACTTTTTCCCTCCCCCGTAATAAAAGCGATCAATTTTAATGAGGCGATTATTGAAAACAATTTCTTCGCCCTTCGAAGCCTTCAAGTCACGAAAATTTGACGACATATTCATAAAATTTTAACAACGTCATCAAAACGAACGGCGAGTAAAAAATCCATTACTCGTTCAAAACACAAAACACATTTTAAACTTGACACTTTCCCCCAATTTCATAGTCAATTGTCCAATAAAAACCCTTCCATCGACATCACAATGAACTATAATACACATACGAACCTTAAAAACCAAAAGGTACAAATGAAAAATTCAAATCTTCAAAGTTGACTTTGATTGTGAATGCATCTATTTGTTTGACTTAACTTGTCAGTATGAACTTGTATCGAAAGGCTTCTTGGGAAATTTATATGACGACAGAAAAGGCCAAGGGGTACAAGTGATATTTTTCGGAAATTGAATTATGTACAAGAATCGCTTCTATGTACCTTCATATATTTGGTGGCAAAAGGATATAAATGAACTTGGAACGTGTACCAAGATATATCATCAAATCACTCGACCTCCTCCTAATACATGTAGGTATATAATAACGCTATTATGTGTGTGTGTCTGTTTGTATGTGTGTCCATGTAACGCTCCAAAATTGCTTCTATGTACTCTTATATATTTGGTGGTAAAAGGATATAAACGAACTTGAAACGTGTACCGAGATATATCATCAAATCACTCGACCTCCTCCTAATACATGCAGGTATGTATATAATAGCGCTATTGTGTGTATCTGTTTGTATGTGTGTCCATGTAACGCTCCAAAATTGCGTTGATATATTCAACGGGTATATTTCTAGTATATAATAAAGATCGATCTGGATGTTTAATGGTGTCCTTAAATGGGTCATTTCACATTCGTGACGTGACGAAAGCGTAACAATTCGAATTTACATAGTTGGGCGTTTCGGATACACGAAATGATAAATTCGCGCCATTTCGTATATCCTTCCTTTATTAAGGAAGCTAGTTTCGTCACGTACATTTGCTAGCACGTAACTCCAGGTACAGGATGACTCATTCTTACGTATCAAATTTACGTGATGGATTGCCGTGTGTATGTATTATATTTCCTAGGAAATGTTCGAAAATTTGTATTCATAGAAAATCTATTGGAAAATAAATTTGTGATATAATTTTATGGATCCCAAATTGCTTTTTTATATCTAATTGAAAAAAGACTATTAGCTGATGATTACAGTAATACCTCTCGTAGTACGCAATAATAATAATTAGAGGAAAATTATTTTCGAAATTAATTTAATAGGATATCTCATACACTTGTATATGTACATTATTTTCTTTTATTGCATTACGAAAGGAAAACCCAACTTTTCTTTTATTACAATAAAAGCTACAGTAATTTTTCCTTCTTTATTTTATTTTTATTAGCTATATAAAGACATTATGTTCAAATTTACGTAATATTTTTATTTTTATAAAAAAAAAACACAAAAACCCATAAATAAATTTAAAAAAGATATTAAAAGATTCTAGTCCGATCTTTCATCGTTTGTTACTAATAAGTTATCAAAAACAATTGACAAATTGCACAATGCAAACTAGCTTAACATATGATTGAAAAATTAGCTCTTAATCAAATTAACTCACTTACATCAATTACTTAATTGTTCACATTTTTCACAGATATTTACAGATTCTATAAAACAGACTGTTTCAATTAATTGATTTAACTACCTTTAAAAACAAATGAAACAAATTCACCAAATAAAACAAAATATCTTAGCAAATTATTTGCAAATAAGATTCCTAATGCAGGATTCACATTATGCATGAACATTGTAATTGCAAAGCAAATATGAAAATATCTGTCAATGCAGCCAACATAAAATGTGACATGTTTGCGCATCGAATTATTGAATTGAATAATTACGTTGGCTGCATTGACAAATGTTCTTGAATCTGCAATGTCCATACAAAATGAAACACGACAAACAAACAAATTAAACACAACCCCAGAGCAACTTTCGCACATATAAAAGGTGTGTCGTTTACACTTTCGGCTACTATTTATACAGGGTGGGTCATTCATATAAAGCCTCTTTTCTTATATATCCCGCCTCGGAAGTAAGGAGAGTGTGTGACAAATGTCGGGCCCGCGAACGACGGACAGGGGTCGTAAACCGCAAGCGCGTTTAAGGGTATTTAACGGGCCGATAAAACGGGACCCTAAATTGGATAACGGGAACTTCCCGGTTCGTCTCCAGGTGTTAGGTCACGTGTGTTTTGAGTTTGTTTTTTTTTGAAAAAATGAGGAATTAGGGATGTGTTTTGTGGGAAATTGAATGGAAAGAGAGAAATTGAATTGAATTGAAGTAGAAAGGTAAAAAAATTGGTGAAAAAATGCGTAGGTATGATTCAGTTAGGTTTGGATTTTTTTTCATTTTAGAAACAACATTTATGGTGTTTGGAATTATATTGTATTATGAGAAAAGAGTTGAGGTTCGAATGCTGTATAATAAAAATGAAACCTACTGATCAAAGGATATTGACTAATGATAAAAGTTACTGATCAAATGATGTTAACCAAATGGGACTGTCTAAAGAATACTGTAAAAAATATGCTGATTATTGAAATATTGATGTCAAAATGAAATTGTTTTTTTTTTGCAAAAAAAGCAATTTGCGAATGAAATTCAATATTTCGCAAATTAAATTGAACTTTTTGAAACTTATATTGGTTTTTGAATAAAAGGTTGGTATATTATCAAGTGACCAGCTGTCAAATGAGCATAACATAGGTCGAAAAGTCAAAGGGTCAAAAGGTTCTGATCAAGGTTTCGAATTGATACGATGAATTTCATTAGCGAATTAATGACTTTCGTTTGCAAATGGATTAATTTCGAATAAAAATATTGTATTACTGAACAATTCTTATACAAATTTTCCTGAACTTTTTATACAATCTTATGTGTTTCCACGTTAAATTTAATAAAAAATAAAACGAATAACGATAAAAAGAAGAAAACACATTTTTTCATCGATTTCAATTCGTCCTTTGTGAATATTACGTCAATCGAGCGTATCTATCCATTTATACAAAATCGTTCCTTTGATCCATGAAAGTACTAACAATAAGAACAAAGAAAATTTAAGCATGGCGGAAAAACAAACTTTTCACTCGGAAAAAATCGTCTCAAACGATTCTTTACTTAATTCTAACACACAATTAGATTCATACGATTTTCCTAAACGCATTTCGTATGCGATTTGCATTCGTTCAATTACAGTTATCACTTTTTTCAATGTCGATTAACGGTCACGCTCACCTACATACTAACCCACCTAATACTATACGAACAGCATTAAAAATCATGGATGACTTTGCTTTATTACAATTAGAATCTGTTTGAAATGTAAAAAGAATCTATTACGATCTTGTTTTCATGTAAATAATTGCCAATTACATCATTCTTCGCTAGTGTAGATAACAAAAATAATGAGTGTCGCAAAAGTCACTTAATTCATACGGCCTTGTAACTAGTGGCATCATCGTTGCATTGATATGCGTTTTTTTTTTGTATAAAAAGCATGTAAAGTCATTATTGTAATTGTAAAATGCAATTATTTAAGCATTTGTACTGCGAGTTTCCTGTGGATGACTATTTTTAGTTGATTTACCAAGAATTTTTTAAACGAACCTCAAAATTTGATATTCGTAGTTCACACCTAGATATTTTTGATATTTTTCTATTTCATATTGTACTTTTCATAGGAAATTTCGTAGTTTTCCTATATTAAATTATCTGTGAAAAATCTATACATTTTAAAATTTCAATATAAAATGAAAATCCTATAAATTTTCTTTAAAGCATCTGCATATTTTATTTAAAAAAATCTTTCATTAGTTACATTTTAGGCATGAAAAACATAAAACGTCAATTTTCACAGATAACAAATATCCAAAAATGCATTTTCAAACAAATACGAATAATCGAGCGAATGAATATAAATTACACTAAATTCTGATTACACCTATACACAAATTCTGACTAAATTGATCAGTATTTCCATAACTTTCAAATAGAATTCGAACACTGATCGAAAAGTATTCTATCGACCGATTATAAGATCGTAATCGAGACGAAAAACCATGATTTTCCTTTAGCGCCATTAGCGCGGCGGCCATATTTGAAAAGTCCGTTATTTTGGCTCTTGACGTTTCGATTTGCGGCCATGTCTGACATCAATTGCGCTTATTCGAAGCGGCGGAACATCAGAAGCATTTAGAAGCGATTAATACAGTGAATTACAGAATGTGTATGCTAGTATTTTATATACGTTTATTGTTTAAGTATGTTTTTTTATATTGAATTGAATTTTTAAGAAAAATTTTCAATTTATGTTGAAAATTTGTATTGCGAATTTTCTAATATTGATTTCTATGAAATGTGTTAAAACTTTGTTTCAGTTTATAAGTTTTCAATTTGTATTTCATATAGAATTTATAGGAAAGTGTCTAGTGAAGGATATATTCATATAGTGATAAACAGTCGTAAAAGAAAATGGATGAAATTTTTCCATCAGTGTCTTCAATGTACAAGTATATTATGACTGACATGTTCATATTATACTATATGAAGCGAAATTTTATATAATGTTATGAGATTTTCAGGAAATTGTCTTTTACAAAGTTGAATGAATTTCATATGACACACATTTCTACAAAAATATACTTACGAAAAAATATATCTATAGTAACTCAAAGTCTTATTGATTCATATGATTGCGAATTAAATTCATAAATTGAAATCTCGTAATATCACTCACATACATAAAAAGTTAGTCAGCTTATAATAAGTGGATCTTCATTAATTTATGAAGATCATCATCGAATTAACTTACTTGTAATCGTATACACCTATAATCTCACATACGTATTTTCAACTATTCACTTTTCAACAAGTTCATTCATAATATCCTAGACACAAATTTTACAAAATAGCACGAAAACAATTAGCACGTACATCTAGAACATTGCTAGCATCAAGCATGCTTAAAACTATGCATCGTCATTTTGACACTTGTATAAAACACAATCAGCACAACCTTCAATGGACAGATGTATTAAATTAGCTTAATTATGTTAAACGTGCTGATTTCAAGCATGCTCGTCAGCATGTCATTTCAAAACATCGCATATCACAACCTCATTATGATTAAGATCGATTTATCCATACACACTAAAAGATAAATCCTTACCATGAAACACAAACACAAGAAGCGTGCTGATTTTTAGCATGCTGTTTCAAAACCTCGCTTATTACTCTCTCAAGATTAAGATCGATTTATTCATACTCACTAAAAGATAAATCTCAACCATGGATCACATACATAAGAAGCGTGTTGATTTTTAGCATGCCATATCGAAATCTTGCTTATTACTCTCTCAAGATTAAGATCGATTTATTCATACGTACTAAAAGATAAATCCTAACCATGGATCACATACATAAGAAGCATGCTGATTTCGAGCATGCCATTTTAATACCTCGCATATCACAACCTCAAGATTAAGATCGACTTATTCAAATACACTAAAAGATAAATCCTAACCATGGATCACATACATAAGAAGCATGCTGATTTTGAGCATGCCATTTTAAAACCTCGCATATCACAACCTCAAGATTAAGATCGATTTATTCATATACACTAAAAGATAAATCCTAACCATGGATCACATAATACACACATAAGAAACGACGATCTAGCGATAGTCCATTGTGCGTTCGAGGGCGCGTGGGCAGCCTCCTGGACTCAATGGCCGGTTCGTGTTTGTTTTTGAGGCCAAACCAGTATTTTCGAGCGAGTGGGAGGCAACGGGGACCTGGCTGGAATGTGCACGTGTCTAGACACCTAACAACCCCGCACCTCACCCCCCCCCCTGATGAGGGACTGCGCCCCCCTTGATCGAAGGGGGCACCGATTTAGGGGGTGATTTAATCGGATATGTGTTTTGTTTGATTGATTAGTTTATTTTGGTTCAATTATTGTGAATGTATGGCACATGGATTTTTTAATTGTTTATGATGTTTTTGTATTGTGAATTTAATGAGATTTGTGTGTAATTAGTTTTGCAGTGGTGATTAGATATTGTTATGCATGAGATGAAGTGTAGTAATTGTAATTCACTCAATCTGTCACTCATAGATTAAGCTTATCAAATTGAATATCAACGTAAATAAAAGCAATTGTAAATGTGTCTAGTTGGGAATTATTTCCATAATGAGATTTGTATGTTTTGATGTAATTCAATTTTCGATCAAGTAACATGTATAGAAAATAAATTAAAAAAATGGTCATTAGTACGAATTTATCTATGAAATTGTGTAATATGAAGTTTTGATATTGTTTTAGTCAATATTTATTTGTTCTATTGATCAATAAATTTTTCGCTCGAATTAGAATCAGCTGTTCGATTCTTCGTTAGAAACTTGAGTACAATTTGAAATTCGGAGATTCCCAAGTTTCAGGAAAGGAACCGTAATTAATAGAAGTTGAAATTGCTATTGTTTAGGAAAGTTATGTATTAAATTTTCCGTTTGATACGTGTATCATTGACATAATTTGTCTTATCATTCATATTTTATTATATTAATATTGCATCCACATCAGTTTTCTATGAATTTCTATTAATTACAGTTCAATAGGTCAATTGCTTTAATATGATATTTTACAATTTCTAAGAAATCTATCATCGTTCGATTTAAATATTCATGTAATTTTTACAATAATCAACGGCTTTCGGCTTCAAAATAAATATTGATTAACTCCAAAGGTTGATTTATATCCCCGTCACAACAACGAAAGCAAAAACACGTTATTTTTCATCGTAAAAAAGCCGTATAAAGCCGGGGAATTTAAATTTTCACACAATTCGAAAACCCACTTAACGGTTATTAATTGAAAAATGAATTTATCGCCTTCGCGGTCGGGTCTAAAAGAACGATAAATTTAAACAAAACGTTCAATTTTACACAATAAACGTTCCTTTTGAATGCCACGTCCCCGTTGAATTGTATATGTGCCAGAAGAAGTCAGAAGTGTTATATCTATTACGACAGAGAAGCTCAATTTACTCAAAAAATATTTTTATTTATGTATTTGTTTTTACAAATAAATAATTTAAAATTTCTCATTTATTAATTTTCTTTGAAATAAAGAAGAAGCCACCACTAAGTTAGAAACTATGAAGCACTCGAAGTGTAGCACTAAAATCAATCGAATTTAATCAACACAGATGTAATAGGTGATTCAATTCAAGGAATCGTTTCGAAAAGCACTTAAATCAATACTATTATTCTAATCAAATATTTTAAAGAAATGATCGAGTCTTTAAATCAAATAAGAAAAATGACACGTGAATCTCACAAGAATCTGATCCAGCATTAAAAAGACTAATTGTAAGCGGTATTCACAAACGCTTTATATTGGTGAGCTATATTTATATTTTACAACACTATCGATTTTTTTGATAAACGAATTTTTATGTAATAACTAATGGATTCGTAGAAAAAGTGTGATTTATGTGATTAATTAAAACGAATCATTCAAAGAATTTATGTAGTACAAAAATACGATTTTCGCTAACCCTTTTCCATCCCTAAATTCATACATAAATCATAAACTCTGATTTAATATTCGGCTGAGATTTATGGCGGACCTCTGATGAATCCAGCGATAAACACGAATTAATAAGACACCATTTCTGCTACAGTTTCGGGAGATATCGGACCGTTTCGATAATTAAACTCGTATATATCTAAATACGGAATATATTAAGAAATTTGTAGAAAAATTAACAAAAAATATGATATTCTCATAAATTTCGATTATTGAATATGTTCGATCATAGAAACTGCACAAAGACTAAATTCAGACCACTTTAAAGTCACCGAAATCTTGCAAAATATTCTTATGAAAATCCTTCAATATCTACAAGTATCATTAATCAAATACACTTATTCAATAATTTACTATATCAACAATCTATTTTGGTATTAAACCCTTTAGCTCCATGTACAGAGCATGTGTGATTGTTCAACAGACTGTGAATTCATATTAATAGCGAAAGATTATTAATACTCAATGGGTTATATAGGTATTATATATTAATATATTGTGTGTTTATGATGAACTTGTCTGTTTTTTTTTCTATTTTTCTATTCTATTTCTATCTCTGTTTCTATTTTTCTATTCTATTTTGATTTGTATTATCATAGATGTTAATTATCATAATTATTTGTAATAGTATAATGATTTTATTTTGGTTAATTATTGTATTTGTAATTTATTATAATTTATTATATTTTGATGTTAAGTGGGCTATGCCTGTAGACAGAACAATAAATATATAAGACCCCTAGAAGTCAATTGATATAAATAAAAAATTCAAACCACTGAATTGAATGTAAAAATTGACAAAATGTATTCTATCCGTTGGAATTAAATATCGATTTCGAGATCTGCATCATCAGATCATTCAACAACATTCTGATATTTCTTCAATTACAATATACATTCAACTTCAAATATGACTCTCAAAATTTGATCCTTTACACTTACACCCCTTATATCTATGATCCTCGAATATAATAAAAAGCCAATTTCCACCAGGACATAAAATAAATCACTCCAACAACTAAAGCATCGTCGACCTCAAAACTCTCGACCGCTGAATGGGAAACTCGTCTTCTTTTGAAATGCCTCAAAGCCTCAGGTTGCCCCGATAAAGTTGAGCACCCCTGGGAGACTTGACCACCCTTTGATTCCATTAATTCGAATGCCGAAGGACCTTACCTGGGAAGCCCATCGCGGTCGCGGCGATTCGGCTACGACCCACGACAACTTGTTTGGCTAGATGCGGACAAAGCTCAAAAGGATGTGTTATATTATATTGTTCAATATTGTCTTGTTATGTCGGAGTATGAAAGTTCAGAAGGCTCTATTGTGTTCGGATGTTTGGGAAGGGTTGATTCGTTCGCGCTTCGGTTGGGCTTTTTTATTATGGTCGTTTGTATGTGATTAGGTTGAAATAGTTTTGTTGATGTTGCGCAGAATATATGTATAACGACTTAAAAGGCCGATGGGTACAAGTGACTTCGTGGTGATTTCGAGAAAAGTGCGTTCAAAGTAGAACATGTATTAGGAGGAAGTCGAGTGATTTGATGATAAATCTCGGCACACGTTCCAAATTCGTTTGTATCCTTTTACCACCAAATATATGAGCATACATTCCTGTACATAACTCAATTTCGGAAAAAATGTTACTTGTACCCCTTGGCATTTTCAGTCGTCATTTGTATGTGTAAAGGCCGTAGAAGATAACGGGTGTAAGTGCACATGATCTAATTTCTAGAAAGCTATATTCAAAGTCGATTATCTATTATATTATAATTGAAGAAATATTGCTAAGTGTTGCAACCCAATCATTTCATTCGCTTATTCATTTACATTTTTTTTGTGATTCAAAATTTTCACTTATACCATTTGTTTTCTACTATCTCTATGTCAAAATCTCATCGTTCTAAAAAATATAGAAGGTCGTGTTTAATGATTGACGTTTTGGTTAATCGACGTTCAGATAATTGACGTTCTACTATAGATGAATTGAGTTTATATAAAGTATCACAAATTATGATAAAATATTTCGAGAAGAATAACGAATACAGACTTATTGGCATATTCGATTGAATATCAATATTGATATTAGCATCTGAATTATAATTAAAAGCTTCATCGAAGTTGATTTATACGACCAGCTTTTATTTCCTCGCTGACTGTTTACATTGTTAATTTGACTTGTAAAGGATTTCGTCGATGATTTATTAATCTATTATTAATTAATGTTTCATTAATTAAGTACACGTTGCGTACTCGCAGATAACTTCGCGAACCGTCAAGAATCCGAATAACTCAATTTGAGCTACTTTTGACACACATAACACACAAGTTATTTCAAACTGTGGTTCGAAACTTCATTAAATATAATGCTTTGAATTCTTGCAAGTTATTAAAATTTTGATTAAATTTATTTTTTAACATACATACATGATATTTTATGTAGATAATAACGAATACATTTTTGAACCTTGAGAGTACAGAGCATTTTTTTTTCTCTTTATTTGAAATGACAACAAATCGAATGATTATTATGTAAATAGAAATACAATTAGAATAGAAATTCAATGTAGTTGGGTTAAGTGAAGTTATTTTTCATTTTCAAAAATTATTTAACGATTTACAAACAGTCCAATTTCTACTCTTACAAAAGGATCTTAATTTAGAACTTATATCAAGTTTGTATTAGGGGTTGGGCAGAGTTAAAGTTTAATACTGAAAATATTGATTAATACCAATTGAATTGAAGTGAATTTGAACAATATACTGATAAAATAATACCGACTGTTAGATTTAAATACTGACCAGTTAAATATATTACATTTAATATTATATATATTTTCATTAAAATAAAACTCCAAACAACTAAATAAAAAATATTTTCATAACAAATCCCAGCTTCATTTCATTTTTTTCAGACAAACATGAAAAGAGTACTAATGAATTTTATTAATTCAATTAATTTTTGTACACGTTTTTAAACTTTTTCCCCTATATTTTGGCTAATTCTTCGTGGCTGGTACGTTTTACGTGACTCGAAAGTGATATCGAATTAGCGGTTACACTTAGCTTTTGCGAATTCACAACATCTGTTGACTGTTGAGGATCGTGTAACATCTGCAATGCAAATGTGGACCTTATCGAGGATTTTGTATCCTTCGATATATCTATAATATTATCTATCTATTTCACAGTTAAGCTATATGGGGGTTATATAAAAAAAAACTGGTGTCGTAAAGTTAGCGGTTTTTGAGTTAAGGGATGAATTTCGTTGGTGGAAATTCGTGAATTTTGAACCATTAGATTATTCATCAATATTTTTTTCATAAACAGATACATAAAAAATAATATTTTTTTGATACTATACAAACTTATACATATATTATCCGAAAAAATATAAAAATTATATTGAAAATTACTTCAGAACATTATTTTTCCAAATATAAAATCTGCGCTCGTTTAATATTCCGAAAAATTATGAAATATTCATGATATTCGTTTAAATTTCAATATATTTTTTTCATTCTATAGAAAGCTCACCCCTGAAAGGGGTACTTCATATTTTATTATATATAAATCGTTAGTCCCTTCTATGAAAATTTCACTGGTTCGTTCTATTTGTGGAGTCTTTGAGATCGCCGCTTATCTGCAAAGATTTTATGACTTGTACGATACCCATGTGTGTAAGTAACACTCCTAAATTCTAAAACTAGAACTTGGGGATCTGCTCTTTCACTTTTATTCTGACGGTAGAAAAAAAAGCTGAAAAATTATGCTGAAAATGAATAAAATTCCAAATTTATTTGATCTGAAATAAAATTGTATTTTACTGTGAAATTTTATGAAACGTTAACGGCACAAATATTTAAATTTGAAAAATGCACACCTCGATTCTTTGAATTCGTATTCTTCGCAGAAAGTTTCACTTTGAACTTGAAGAAGAGAAAATTATATTTGAATCGTTTGTGATATTTGAAGTTCGAGTTCAAAACGTTTTAAATTTGCTTAAGTTTGTAGGCAGATTTTTCAAAATCGATAAATTGAGTCTGAAATTTGAATAGAATAAATTATACTAACATAGTTCTATTTTATACTAAATAATTTCTAATTTAAGTTAAATTATTTCAATTCAAGTTAAATAGTTTTCATTGCAAGTTTAATAATTTTCTGAAAATTCATCATACCAATTTACACTTCCGAGTAATTTAAAAACGATTTGATTCAATTTTTGAAATATATAACCCAAAATGAATATTATTTATGCAAAATTGGAATTTATTTAACTTAAAATGAATAATTTGTACAAGAAGAAAAGAAAAAGCTACTCTATTTCTTGTATCGTATTTTTAGATTTTGTAGTAAGAAAAAGTGAACGCAGTTCATGTTCATGTTTGAAAGAATAATAGGACTTTCAAAGACTGTCAATATTTAAAAAAAATACGAAATAATTTTGAAATAAAAATGTATTAAATTCAAATCCTACATTCATATTTGTATTGAAAAAACTGAAATCAAGATCAATATCAATAAAAGAAAACACCATAACGTCCAACAATAAATCAACACCAATTTCAATAATAAAAAAAAAATCAAACCGTTTATCAAACTCAACACACTTTCTCCACACATTCAACCCACATCAATCAAAGCATAAGCGCACAGTACCAGCGAGAAAATATCAATTACGATAATTAAACGTTAGGAAAAAAAAAACGGTTTGAGAAGCGCTCGAAGAGACAATCGATCAATGGTAGCGCTAACTAAGCTGATCCCGAACACCCATTCCCATTTATCTCGATCGAGACGTATATACATCATTCTCTGTATGTGTGTCTGTTGTTGTCCATTATATTGGATGTACGACCGCATTCTGGATGAGGTTTGGTCCCAAATTTTTCTTATGAGTGAATGATGTACTGGGAAATGGACAAATTTGGCGATTTGGTCTAATAATAATGGTAAGTGTGTGATTTGGGTTTGGGTTTGGTGATTTTTCATTTTTTGTTGTGTTTGTGCAATTTTGGTATTGTTATGTTTGGTTTTATTGTTGGGTAATAAATGATCCGTAATATGTTTCAATCGGAGCTTTGGAGGTTGAGTGAGAATTGTTAGTTTTTCCGGAGTTATAAAAATGTTTATTGAAACGTATGTAGGTGAGTGTGGGGAGACTTGATTCTTCTTCCCCTTTAATTTTTTGAATCTATCTCTCTCTTCGAAAATTGCATTTGAAAAAAAAAATAGTGTCACTACTTAAACTAAAAATTTAAATGGACAATTTATTACATTATTTTTTCTAAGTTTATCAAATTTAATTGTCATTTAGAAAGTAAACTTTGTGATTTAAACGAATTTTCAAAGATAGGAACAAATTGGTTTTAATTAGTATACTCTATTATTGATTGAGTCGGAGACGTTTTTCATACTTCTTCATAACCCTGGTATCAATTTTTCAAAGGCAGGTTCAATGAAAACTCTTTAGATATAAATAAACTCAAATATTCTTATTTTCTATATAGATTCATAATTTAAACTAAAAATATACATTAACCAAATATTTATTTTCGAATGTTAAAAGATAATAACATTAACCTTTAAAAATTCTCATAAAAGGAAAAGCTCATGCGGAAAATATAATAATTCAGTTATTTTTCCTTCATGTTGTGATATTACATTGTGCATTCTTTCGTTTTCATAAAAAAAATGTGCTTACAAAGAATACGGTATCAAAAATATATAAGGAAACATAAAATTCGGATTAAGCTTTAATTGAATGCGTGGGAGTGTTTCAATAAAGAAAACGTTCATATATCAAGTAATTGAACATCTACAAAAATGAATCAACTGATCACTCGAACGCTAAACAGATGTCCATATTTATCAAAATAATAAAGTAAAAAATCTGTATCTGTACCTAAAATGCTTAATTGATCAATTTGCAAACTGATTGAGCAATTTTTTCAATTATTATAAAAATCAAATTTCAAAAAAGGCTTTTGAACTATAATTATAGAACAGCTAAAAATACAATAAAATAAAGCCTGATGTTATACTTCACCCTAAAATTTTGAATAGAACATATTTTGTTGTGAAATAAACACCCCTCGTACAAATTACATTGAAAAATATCTCACGCTACAATAGATGCGTTTTTTTTTTACAAAAGTGTAATTCAAACCGCATCCGCAACAATGAGATAATAAAATTCATCACACTATAGAAAACACACAAGGGAGACTAGTCACACGATATTGGCAATTTTCATTATTGAAATTGAAAATTCGTTAAGGTCGTTACAACACACAACGAACGATTCATGTTTGAATTGCCGATTTCGTACGATTGTTAATTAAAATGAGATTCAAATTCAAATTAAGTCATAGTACTATTTTAGAACATTTCTATATTCAAATTCTCAAATGTTTTTCTATCTTAAACTTTAAAATTAGAATTATTTTGTTCACTATAAAATTTTTAATGTAAGCTTATCAATATAGCATCGATTATCGGTCAATTTTAAGGTAATCTTACTTCTTATAAGTTATACATTAATCAAGTCTAAGTATTATAGAATATGTGAGACTCACTTTAGCAAAGCTGATCATCTTATGAAAATTGAAGGGCTAATTAGAAACTTGATTAAAAGCTTAAATAATCTAAGCATTCATAAAACATATTGTATCTCAAGTTAGAGGTTACATCATGCCACTGTAATTCATGAAAATTAAAAATATAGATTTTTTTGCTTAAAGATAGAAATTCAATTTGAATCTTAAACAATTTGAATATTTTTTTAAAACAGATAGTGTTCAAATTTAAAGACACAACTGTACCATCAGGTATTCATGGAAATACAAGGACTGGGAATATAAATTTTCAATTTGAGCCATTCTAGAATACATAGTGTTCTAAGTTAGAGATTCAACTGTACCATTGAATATTCATGAAAATAAAGAAGCATAATTTAAATCTTGTACAATTTCAAAACATCTCATCTCCGAAATAAGAGATCCCACTGTACCATCGTAGCGAAATTCCCATATCGCTTTTTTGCACCCCAACCACTTCAGACCACCATTATAATATATAAAGTATTTCGGTGAAATTCAACAAAAAAAAAAAAAATACCAACACGAGCGCATTAACCGCATTATGCTTTTTCGATGCTCATTCGAAGGCGCCAAACATTGTTTGTGTTTTAAAAAATTCGAGGGGTGGCAACACTGCGCCGCAGGTAGCGACACCGCACCTGGATTCTGCGCAACGGGGGTCCACACCTAAAAAGAGATCGTATTTCGGAACGGGGTTTCTCAAACTTTAAAAAAATATAGTGTAGAAATGAATAGCCAGCCGTGTAAAGCGTTTGTGCATGCCGTGTCGATTCAGCACACTTGGGATGCGTTAGTTCAAGTACTATCATGGCGAGAGTCACTTGTCGTTTATCTAAATTAATAAATTAATATGAAGACTCGGTTGTTTCTTTCAAATGTTTGGATTCATTTGATTAGAAAAAATGTTAATTTAACGCTTTACTAAACGACTCCGCAAATGATCATCACTTATACCTTTCATATGAACTATTTATTGACACCTATGTTCGCACTTACTCATTCTTCGGAGTCTTGCCTTAGGGCTAATCTTCTCCTCTTTAAAGTGAATGATATTAATTAATGATTATTGTGTATAATTGGGTAGAAATTACCTGTATAAATATTTAAAAAAAGTGTGTTCTTGTGTATGTGTGTTTGGAAATTTCTCGTTCGAAAATAAAAGTTCCACTCCGGTTGGAGCGATAACAAACAAATATTTTAGAGCCGGTCGTTTTCGGTGCATTCTTATGGCTTTTGAATGCAAACACGCTTTAAAGTTCGGTCGGAAAAATCAGATGTTTTTATTTGTTTTTGATAGGTTTTTATAACCCAATTTTATACGTAAATATGATGTAAGCTTACGTGTGTATATTGTTGATCTCTATCGAAACAGAACAACAAGAAATTAGATAATTATCAATAAAATAATAAATCATAAATGAAGCAACAGCGACAAGCTGAGATAAAGTGCAAAAGAGAATGCTGATCATTTCTTTAGTTAGAAATTATTGCTTTTCTTGCTCTTGTACCTTAAAATTTAGAGCTAGAAAAGCAACAATTTCCAGCTATAGTCCAACTAGAAAAAAAAAGCATTCTTTCTTGCTTTATTTTAACAAAAATACATATCTGAAAATTCAAATACCATAATTCATGTTAAATTTTAGAATGTAACGAAAACCAACTGAATATTTAAGCACGAAAATGTGTTTCTTATTGAATGGCTCGAAAATTGTAAACGTTTTAATTACACAGTTACATGTCTCTATTAGTCAAGTCACTATGAACCGATGCGATGTTCGTTGTGTACTAAATACATAATAATGTATGGGATTCCCATTTCCGATTCGGTCCTGTTTCGGGTGAAAGTTTAGAACTTTTTTTGGGTCAAAAACGCATCGCCCACGCATCGATTGATATCTTACCAGAACCGTAATATTTTACTTGTCTATTTATATTTCACTGTAAATAAGTTTACCGTACACTGATATCGAGATAAAATTTGTGGAAATCAATAATATTTTTTCCTAAAGATTCTATCGTATTTATTATATCTCTCGAACCAATCCGAAAACATAAATTCAATCAAATATGCATATTTGTGATATTTTCAGAAAATTCCAACCCAAACACTCACACAACAAACATACACAACAACCAACTACGATTTCCCAATATTTACACCCAGCTACCTTAAACATACACACACATAAATGAAATCCCACAGTACACATACACTATTGATTTCAATTCTGGACACTTTTCTCGATGAATTAGAGAAATATTACATATTTTCATAAAATTTGTATTAAAGTTTCTTTTATAATTTATAGAATAATCAACTAGGTTTCATAATATTGCATTTGTTATAAACATTTGAAATAACTTTCATACAAAATTTTGATCAAACGAAAACATTACTAGAATGAAATTATTATTGAACAGTTGTCAAAGTGTATAAAAATAATATTTTAGTATAAAAATGAAAGTTATTCAATAAAATATTAATTTGAGACACTTCGACAATAAACTTTTCCGACTTTTTTGATGAAAATCGTTCCAAATGTCAATGTCAAATTCAATATTAAGAACCATACTTGATCAATATTGAAATAATTAAAAAAAACTACACACCGATTTAATAAAAAATTTGCAAAAAATAAATCAAATAAATCACAAATGTCCAGAATTTCTTACATTAGAGTACCTACAATATACATAGGTACAGTTTGTAAGAAGTTGTCGCGTTTGAAACTGGAGTTTCGTAACAACGACAGTGCCACTTGTGCCGCTTCTTCGAATCATCGACTGTTTGCTTTGACATTAACGCCAACTGTAGCTGAACGTGGAAAACGAGGAGGGACAAGCTGAACGTGGCTCCGGCTCGATTTGCTCTTCGAATTTCGAGTGTGGTGCTACATTTCGATGGAGTTTGTATTTTTATTTTTCATGGGAAAATCGGATGAGTTTTGTATCTGAAATGTCGTTTAAACTTTTTAAAGTTAAGTGATTAAGTAATATTTTTTTCATATTTTATATGATGATTTAATTAGATCGAATTTCTATTCTAACTTGATATAATTTGATTAAAAAAAATATTAACTTTAATATGATTCTAACTTAATATGCTTGGAGCACTGCTAAATTGAATTAAAGTATTTGATGTATCGAATTCTAAAGAACTTATTTTGTAAATTATCATTTATGAATATGATAAATAATCTAGCGTATGGAATGATTAATGAAATCGTGTTTCGTAATGGAAAATTTGAAGATTTAGTAAAAATATAAAAGCGAACGACTTTCACGCGTTCTTATTGAACATTGTAAAGTTACACGAGCAAAAGAAACGCATAATAAATTATTATTTGCGTGGCTTACAAAAGAAAACGTCCTTTTTTTTCGGTCGAAGAGCAAAATGGAAAAAAAATGCAATTTGTCAAAGCGAATTTCCATTTAGCTCAAAATAAAAACGAAGACGAATTACTCTCAAATTCTGCTATAGACGCACAAATTCGAAAACTTTACAAATCGCCAATAAATAACGATCGTCAGATAATATTTCGTATACAAAAAAATGTACGAGTTTAAGAAAAATATTTGTCTCACAATTAGTTTCGTTATGTCTTTTTTTGCTCCACAATCTAAAAGATTTATTGGTGCGTAATTTACATTTACGAGAATTGCACAATTGTGTTTTCTTAGATTAATTATACCTATTTCATATTTCTAGTAATGAGGTTATCGAAATTTCTATGAATGAGTTCAAATGTTTCGAAAACACGAACTCGATTTTCATTCATAAAACGGAAAAATGTGCAATCAAAGTTTGCGACATATCGTTGTATTGACATCTATAGGAGATTTATAAAAGTAATTATATTCATCGTTCTTATAAGATTGCGGAAAATTCATACATTCAAACAACTTTTAATATAAAAACAAATCATATGGAAAGTTTAATCATTCAAATTGGTCAAACTTTTATTATCAAAATAGTCAGTATTACATAAAATGACTAATTTTCAAACTCATTGGAAATTAATTGTATCAACAAGTGGGAAAAAATTACATTAGGATATGTTAGTTAAGGAGTTAATTAGTTACAAAAAATATTTTTTTATAATAATTTTACGCTTACGACTTATTTCAAGTTGGTATAGAGGTAAAGTAAAACTATAATTTCGTTGACAAACTTTGTCGATGCACGTGTTGTTATGATAAGTCAAAATACACACCAATCAGTTAAATTTCAAAAACGAATCAACTTTTTAATTGAATAGTTTATACTTAAATACTGACTGATATATTTTACAATGAGTAAAAAATATTTATTGATTATTATCAGATTAAGACACTAACCTTTCATATTCTAATATTGACCAGAATTTCTGGTCAGTATACAAAATACAAGATTTAGTCAAAATTACAAGACTTACACTATAATATCAATTATTATCGATACAAAAGGGCAATTTATACATTGGGAATGTAAATATCTATAAATGCGATTCGAAATGCGCGGGAAATTCAAATATGTGCATCGACAGGAAAAACGCCATAAAGTTTCCATTGAGCTGAGTGACGCAACGTTAAGCAAAATCAATTGCGCCAAATTAACTAAGCAGCGGATACCCCAATTGTGTAACATTTCGAAGCGACAAATGGACACGATAATGATGATAATGTGACTCCATTTTTTTTTTCCACCGTGAAATTGTCACTGTTTCGCCTGTTGTTGTTCTCATGGGAAACGGTCGCCGTTTATGATTCTAATTCACGTCCGTGTTAAACAGAGTGGTGCATGAAGTCGATGCATTTGGAAATTTATTTCGTTTTATAAGAATTTGTGAGAACTAACATGAAAGAAAAATTGTATAACTGACGGATTTCCCTATACGTATTCCTCCATTTACGAACTGTCTGTCAGATTTTTGACAGTTCGTGAATGGAGGAATAAGTTTATCTACAGATTTGAAAACCCACATAATCATACATTGACAAATATCTTGTTAATATATTGGTCAAAAGTCATTTTCATTCAAAATTACGTTTATTTTAGGACTTACGACATGTTAAGTTAATTGTAAGTTAAAATGATGACTAGGAAAAAGTATAAAAATATAGAGATTGATTACTATTAGAGAGTTACTATTGCTTGAATAAATTGTACAAGTTTTCCACTTCATCTTAAAAATACTACCATTTCAAATTGAATATTTAATATGTAAAGAAAATTATTCGACTTAAAATGGAAATTATGTAATTTGCAGTGTGAAACATGTATTAATGATAAGTTTTGGTATATCATAAACTATTTCACACAGAATAAACTTGAAATTTTAAAAAGTTATTATTTTTTATGATATATGATTTAGATTTTTTTCCATTTCGTAAAGGAACGATTAATTTTATTTCTTGAACAATAATTATATGGTAAATCCTAAAAACAAGTTTGTAAGTGTATTTCAATATCGAAAAAACTACTGATTGTGAGTGGTTTAAAAACAAATCAATATGTATGGGTTTTTTTATGTTACATCACGATTTTAAATTTTAACGAATCATTCGATAATAATCATGAACAGAATTGAATAAATAAACATCACAATGGTGTATAACTAGGTGAGAATGATTTTAATGTTTTGTTCATGAAATCTGTAATTGTACATTGATCTAAAATGTTCTGCCCACAGCTATAAAAATCGTTTTAAAACATAAGCTATGAAATTTTCAACGCATATTTTAAAATTAACCCACAATTGAATGGAACATTTAACGTTTTCGTTACAATGCGGGCAAATAAATTGGACAATTTCACAATTAGAGACTGCTACCGATACCGACGAAAAAAGAACCGAAATTCTTAAAAAAATCATTCTTAATTCTATCCTGAACATTTTGAAAGAAAACCTTTGAATGATAAAAAGGAAATTACATGAATAATTCAGCGATTTGATAATTGAGCAGTTAATTTTTTATGAGTGAAAACCAGATTAAATTTTGATCTTGACAGTGAAATTCTTTCATTATCAAATTCGTTTAATGTGTTATTTGTTCTTAGGTTATTTATACATATATTAAGGGCCAGTCTTTTCACTGCTCTAGTTAAATAACCAGAGAGTTACAGTACTTACAGACTTTAAGATATTCAAAACTGATTTAATTGCTAAGATACTTACAATTAAACTCTATATTTCAATAGTCTGTCATCATTTAGTTAATAGTAATTTAGATAAACATTACCATGTTTTTGTTTTGCAAAAACTATCGACATTTTAATAACATATCAACGACAAATCTAACAATAGCGTCGATCTAACCAAACTTAACTACAAATAACACCGCTGTTCATCGACATTTTATACATTTACGAGCCAAATGGACCAGAAGATGACCTTATTATGGACATGACGATGTTTCCATACCGAAGAATTATCGACACATGCCTAAAACACTATTTTTAAACCGAGTTCCACTCGACCGTGGATCATTCGACCATGGATCTCTCGATCAGGATTCCGAGAAGATCTACTCTTAAAAGCGAACTGCATTTTCCACATGAGAATAACCAGAGACCGAGATAGATCTTATGCGGAAATGCTCGCATTTCCATATTTAGATCTATACAGAGATCTATAGATCATATGCGAATGTTTGTACGAATGACTGATCCTCGTCAGGCTTCAGTGGATTCAGATTCGCATTCGTTGATGATCTATTAGTTAAATGGTGTGTTTATATTACTGTGAAATCATAAATTCGATGATGTTTCATGGAATTCGTGTCCAATTATGAATTTGCTAGTTAAATCATAATTTCATTTGCGTTAGGAATTGCTTAATTTAGTAAAAACTTTCTTTTGAAAAAGTGCAATTGGAATGAGAGTTGCTAAGAATTAGAAGTTTATTTATTGGTTACATTCGTATTCATTACTTAAGATAGTAATATTATGATTTTGCTAGAAAATTCACACAATTTTTTGAAAGTTGAATATTAAATTAACACTTTTCAGATTCAATTGTTTTCCTGATATTTCAAGGAAATCAATTGAATTTAAATGGAAAATATTGAACTTTAAATGGAAAATACGGGGCATGAATGGAAAATTATTGAACTTTAGTCAGAAAATATTTAAATGGGAAAGTAAAATATTGAATTAGAAGTGAAAAATCTTTACATTCATGATTTACACGAAGTTGATCGACAGTTTATAAAAAAAGATGAGCACATACCTTGATCCATAGCGGGCTGTCCACGAAATGATCTATGGATCTTTTGCGTCGTATCTGAAAGAGGTTTTTCAGGAAGCTCATGTTGAAGATGCTCCACCGCCCCCCAGGCCTCGAACCTATCGTTTTCGATAGTTTTAACGATTAATTCAGTTCCATTTCAGATGATCTATGGATCGAGATCTATACTCACTCTGAATGGGCTTGCTGGATCACAAGATCATCTCCGGTGGCGTCTGTTCGTCGACTGAACAGTTCAAGGCGAACTCTTCTTGTGATGGATCGAGGAACTACAGTATGGACAGAGAATTATGAACGTTTCGCAAATAATTAATTTAGCAATTTGATTGGTTTGGTGTTAATTAGTTAAAGCTTACTGAATTGTGTGTCTATTGACATGATTATGGTCTATGGGCTGATATTTCAATCGTTAGTTGTTACTCATTGTTAGCCATAGTTAATTTGATAGTTATGTTACTGCTAATTGATTCCTAATTTACAATTGAATGGTCAGGTTTATGTAATTTTTCTTTTTTAATGAAAACAACTGAACTTTTTTTTTCATTTTCAGATTTTTTTAGGTTTGAAATATTTTAAAATACTTTATAATCAGAAATGAATTAAATTGAAAGCGTATTTTATTCAATTTCATAACTTCAGTCAATAATCAAAATTAAGTCCACACGGGAAGGTTTTTTACTTCAAACTAAACAATTTTCATTTCAAATTTGTTTTCTAGAAATGTTTCAAGAAAAACTGTTGAACACGAATGGGAAAATATTCAATTTGAACTGGAAAATTCATACATAACATCAAAATTAATTAATTTTATTTCTTTATTTCTCTATCAAGTACTATATGATTCAAACGATGTCATATGAAGATTCATTACATAGAAATGTCTGATAATTGAAGATTTTTTTTTATTTGATGGCTCTTTAAGCTCAATTAAATGAATTGGATGAGGAGTTTGGATAATTGATGAATGCGATTGAATGAAACATGACAAGTTTATAATATAGATATTTATATATTTTAAAATTCCAATAATGTACAAAAAATACTATTGTAGTTAAATTATTTTTAATGTGTAATTATAAAGCCTGTCAATTAAATATAGTTACTTATTAATTTTGCTCATTTTTCTTTGTGAATGGGAAACCTGCTGATTGTAATTGACAGATCCTTACATAAAATATGCACTTTATCGATACAATTTTTTTTCTTTAAACAATCTACTAGGAACAACTGAGACACGGTGGCCAAAGCTAGCGTTTATGGCACTTCCGTCACCATCATCGTTTTTAGGCTCCTAGATTCTTATTTATCAAAATTCATTACATGTTGGTAGTGAGACTCGATTGTGGTTCTGATAAGGTTACACATTCACAGATGGATCTTGAATAATATAGCCCCGCTTCAGACTGAGATCAAGCGGTGTGTTTTTTTTTTCCGACATTTATTGTGCAACTATTATTTTCTCTCTCGTTTACTTGTACTAAAATCTATCCGATACAGTCATTGTGTTTTAAAAAAGATATTGTTTCTTTTTATATATTTTATTGTACCAAAAATAATAACTATGTTTTAATATCAGGGCGGTTGCTTCGAAGGCAATTAATTATATGTTGTAAAAATAGAAAATAGGGATGAGTAACTACCTCACCTCTGGCCTTAAATCTTCACTACTACCAACATTTCAATTTGTATAAAAAGGAATAAAGTTAACATTTTAAACAACCTATTATCAATAATAATATTAGATCAACCATCTCGTTATCTCGTTAACAACTTTGGTTGTGTATACTCTTAGTGTAAATAAACATACTATTTACAAATTTCTTAATAATTAGAACAAGGTATTCAATTACTGAACTCCCAATCACAAGTGGCTTAAATATGTAGCTTTTTTAAATTTTAATTTTTTTGAGTATCGTGCGACGATCTTACATTTCCCAAAACTGCCAACAACAATCACAATCTTACAATAGTTTAAAATGAAAGAGAAAAAAAATATCCAGAGAATAGACATTTCCTTACGTGTTAACAATATCTTAAATAGTCCAAGTATCCAAAATAGAAAATATAATTATATCAAGTGGGATCAGTATCTTACAACGATTTACACACTTTCTCTAAAATAGTTGTATTTGAAGTCATTGCAGATTCAAATGTATCACTTAAGTTTTCACACATTGAAGACTTTCTGAAGAGAAACAAATGCAGGTTCAAAATTTTTTTTTTTCATAACACGTACTGATTTATTTTTATATGAATTTGTGTAACAATAATGATTTTAATACTCTCAGAATAACATTGTACAATGAAACTGTTATTTAATATCTTTACAGATCAACACTCGTAATGTTTTTGTTTTATCACTTTGTATTTTAGAATCGCAAGGTGAAAGAATTACCGTTTTAAATCTTCTCCTCAAATACTTTCATATTAAAATAGGAAGCTTTTAGTTGGAAAAATATAAACTGAGAAATTTGGTGCATTTCAAAAAAATCTTGTTTTCTTATATAAGCTCTTTATTATAAAAATGTGCAAAGACTTATCAACGAATTAGCCTCAACTTTGAAATTCCAGAACAGCGATGATATACGATAAAGTGAAATTTCTCTCTTAACTACTAAATACGTGATGTGAAAATATATTCGCAATCGAAACATTCAACGTTTCTCAGATAATAAACATCACTATATCTATTCGCTCAATGACCTTAAAACATAAATCGAAATCAACCATTGATGCAAAACATACATATGCGATGACAGTGTACAAACTATACGAAAGAAACTTAAAAGTAATTAAAATGAAATGAAAAAATGTCAAACTCAAATTTCATATTTTTTTATTATTTGAATTTTGTTTTAATTTCTAAATATATATTGTTGTTAGCACTTATGGGAATGTCAACATTGCAAATGACACTCAATAAAAATGAAATAATTGAAAAAACAGAAATACTTATAAAAGTAGGCCAACCTTCAACAAAAGTGAAAATATAAAAACAATATTTGAAATGAATGATATTAGGAAAATACATGCTGTTGATTGAAAATCGCAATTTTATTTCATGATTTCATAAACATATATGAAGAAATAAATCGTCGAGGTAATTGTATCAATAGTAAGCAATAACATGTTTTAGACTTTGTAATAAATCTCAGAGAAACTCATTTAACATTCAACAATATATCAGTGGTTCATGGATGTGTTTTTATATAAAAAAATATATTTACAACAGAACAAGAAAAAAAGTATGTTTCATTATGAACACTAATCATTTTCAAGGAATAATTTGGAATTTATTAGCTTACATTTCACACAAAACATGTATAAAATATAACAAAACAAGAAATAACAATTAAACTTATATCCTTGTAAATGACATTATCGAAACTAAAATTGTATTTTCAACCAACAGTGTAGTGGCGCAACGAAAGAATAAAAAAAAATACATGCGATAAAATTAAACATTCACAATCCGAATGCTACTTTATCCAACCAGAGCTGCATAAAGCACTTAGCAACCTCGTGGAAGCATACTGAACATCAAACTTGGTAACGAAACGCTGATCATACACATAGGACAGTAGCTGATATGTCCGAGTAGGTAAAGCATAAAATTGTATTGAGATGTGCATGTTATTTATGACTGATACTTTCTAGCTTTGTGGATAAGAGATAAATGAGAATTTTGTTTAGATATAATAGCGAAAAATAACGATTCTGTCGAATAACTGCTCAAAATTATGTTATTTTTTTATAAACTGACTCAATCCACAGAACTAATAGGTACAGCGAAACATAGATTGATGTTCATGCAAAGAATTATACTCATTGAATAATTTTCCTCGTAATTCATACATATCTTTTTATAAAGCACAATATCGATGCACATGCAATTTTTCATAATAATATGTATAACTATTATTTACATTTGCGGTTTTGTATTCAATGAATCATGTAATATTATGTATGCGGTTGGATAAAACAAATTGTTTCACATATAATTTCACATAACATATCGTATACACTTTGAAAAATAAAAAAAAAAGTTCTGTAGAATCCATAGTCAAGGCATATAAAAAATAACACATTGTATCTTTATAATAAATACATATTTAAAAGGGGCAATAAATATATTTTATAAAAGATATAAATAAATAAAGGTCTCTGGGGCCTGACTTTGTATGCAAACGATCACATTAGTTTTAAAATGTACTCATTTTTCTTCTTATTGCCGCCGCTAGGAGTGCAAAAACTGACTTTGGCTGTTTTGTTTTCTTTTTCAAATTCAATATTTATTGTTTACAGTATAATATTTGTGTATTTACACTCTTATTTAAGTAATATTACAGCCACTGAGGTACTGTGTAGAGCAAAATTTAACTTAAAACTAAATTTATATTTGCTTTCTATAATATAATATTCATCACAATGAAAACAAGTTGCCAACAACTTGTAAAGGTGATTCCCTCGTTTCGATAAAAAGAATGGTAGCCGTTATTAAAGCTGCATTTTTATACAACGAAAAAAAATATTAATAAAAAAGTGACATTTGTTACAAAATCAGGGAATCGTACATTTTTTTAAACTTTATGTCATTTTTATTAAATTGGATTATATTTACAATTAAGAGTAAAATAGCGCATGTGCTATATACATACATACATACGAAATACCATCATGCGTACATACGTAAATGCACATATGTTTTGTAGGCGCGACACACGCGTGCCGCAAGCGTCTCTTAAATCGCGATCCCTTCTCTTCACTTATGTACAATATTTCCATTTTTTGTTTTAATTTTACACACATACAAAAATATACACATTTGAGCATACAATATATCTTACTGTTTAAATACTCACTCTTCATAAATAGAACATAAACAGGCACCAATTTACATAAACAAGCATAAACTTTTTCATTCATACGTAACAATGAATATATTTATGTATATATGTATATATACACACGTAATACATAATAATATACATATAAAATTAGTCCTGGTCGTAATAATATTTACAAATACACTGCTATCCCAGAATATCACAAAAGGCTTTCGATGACTGAGGAGCCAAATGAGGACTGGCAACTGAAACATCACTCCGACAACAGCTTTTGAAGTAATGATGCTTTATGATCACCGCCCCTGACTTCCTCCATAGTACTCTGGAATCACACACAAGCAACTCAATTAAAATAAATTCAAGAGCGATTAAATGTATGCCAACATCTATATACAAAACTAACAAGCATGTAGAAGCCAAGTTTAAAGCATATTTTCAATTTATGCTTTGAAAAATGTGAATTAATTCTAAAATCCAAAGTATTCATACATTAAAAGATTTACAGATATCCACTAAATGAATATTTAACTTTTATAAATCACTTCTATGAAGCTATTACAACTTACTGATTGTTTTTTAATACATACCTATATACAAGAAACTAAGTGGATATCTATGAATTTTTTTATATCATACTGAATATTATAAAAGCAATGAAAATTTATGCTTGATGAGACATATCTAAAGCAATTATTCTTTTGAAGTGAAAATATTGTTTAGTTTCTATCAAAAATAATACAAAACAAAATAAGAAAATTAAAGGAAATAAATCTAAAGAACAATACAAAAGTACTTTTCTATTCAATTGATTTATATTGTTAATAACTTTTATTGTAGAATATCATTTTATGATTTAACAGTGATATTGACTGTACACAAAAACATCAATGACTTTAATTGTGCTATTTAATCCAACATGAATTAATTCCTCATATGAATTTTAAACCATTTTACAAGGTTATACCATAGTTCATGATTTCGAATAAGAAACAATGCATATATAAGTTAGTAACAATCATCGTGAAGTATGCAGCGTGTTAAAATGTGACACATGAAAAAATCCACCAAGCATTTTGCTCACAACGAAAGTAAGTGCATAAGAACTTTCAAACATAATTAGAATAAACAGAAATGCATCACAAACAATAACGAAAAATAAAGTTGAAACATTCAAACAGCTAATTTACAGTGAGAACGAAAATAAATCATAAAAAGTATGGGTAACATTCTTATTTGACCATCAGCGCAATCTTATACCAACAAATTTTAAATATTTACATAAAAAAATGGGTTAGGTTATAATGTTTGATTAAAATAACAATTTTTCCAACATGAATTCGGAATAAATATCTTTTCAAACTTTACTTTAAATCTGCATCGTGCTTAGAGAAGATTCAAACAGAATAGTATATAATTCTTGCTAAATCTAATCAAAGTAACATGCAGATTCAAAGAAAAGTAGTTGAAACGGAATCTGCTCAAGCTCACTGATCAGATCAAGAATTATATGGAATCAGAACAAATTGAGCTGACAATGAGACAGGACAACACCGCAGGTGAAATAAGAAAGTACCAAAAAATATTATACATTCTGAGCGTTCAACGAAAACATAACACATTTATAATATTATATATGGGAATTGGATGGGGAACTTACCGTATTGTTCTGGTGAGTCTCCCAGAGTTTTTGAGCATTTGGTGCAGTCTGGGCGCCCCCGCCCCCACCCACCACGCCACCTAGGCACACATACACACACCCCCCATGAACAGCGTGCCTTCACCAGGCTATTTTATAGCCTTACACATGCCTGTATCTGCACTAGTGCTTCTTGTGTACAAAATTTACAATTTCATAAAATGCACATTTATAAATAAGTCTTGTATTTACATTTTAGTATTAAAAACTTTGTGGAAATATGTAAAATTTTAACTGTGATGTCATATTTATAAGAGTATTGTAACAATTAGCAATATTATATAATCAAAGTTATTTGAAGAAAAATTTAATGAAGATATTACTCAAACATGATTTGTGAGAGCTGTCATAATTTCGTAAAAATGTGCATTTAGTAATTTTACTTTAATATATTTAAAAGTAGACTAGTGCAGATGAGGAAGTATTGATAATGCATATTTGTTTTTAAGACTTCTTAAATAACTTTTCGAATTAAATGTACTTGTGAAAAAATATCTAAAATATAAATGTTATAACAAAACAAATATGCATTCTTTTAGATTACATACAATAAATATATTGCAATAAATAGTGATTTTTTCAATTCATATATTTGTACACCATATTACCATTATTTACAAAAGGTAGAATATTTGAATTTGGTTTTGTTAGTTTCTTAAAAAAAAAGTTTGTATATGATATATGACAGAAAAACCACTATGATATTTCGATATCCCATTAAATAATTTATTTCAAATGTGGTGAATGTATTCAACTTGAAGTTAGTTCATAACAAATCGACGGATCAAAATCGTGTAATTTTAGGGGTTCTTTGTTCTTTCATAAGATTTGTGAATTCACATTAAAATACAGTCAACATGCACCTCATTCTGAACAAATATGTATATTTTGTCAAAATACATTTTGAAATTTGTCTCATAAAGGTAATATTAACCATGTTCAACAGGATTCAAAATTTGATTTTGATCAGGAAAAACATGAAACGTTTAAAACAATATAACCTTGTAAAATTTACAAACAAATCAAAAATAATCGATTAATAATATATCAATTTTCAGATTTTTATCATATTTGATATTTTTATAAAAATGTAAAAAGGAATAGGTAAAAGAATTATTCATGAATATAAAAAAAGCACATGTGAAAAATTCATTTATAATGATATAAGTACCCATCATCGTAATAATAAGTATAAACTTCGTGCAATAGAGATGGAGGAATATTCACCTGTGGAAGGCATTTCGTAGGTGAGTCCTAAAGATTCTAAATCGGGTGGTGGCGGAGGTAAGTGGTCAGGAGGACGTGCGCCACCGCCACCCCCTCCACCCACCCCTCCGGCTCCGGTGCGGGCTCCGACGACGGCTCGAAGCTCTTGCCGCACAAACTCCGTCATTCCACCTGTTTGTGAAAAATATACATTAGTATACAGAAAATACACATGAAAAAGGAATCAAATTTTCGAAGATAATACAAACATTTTTTACTGATATGTAAAACTTGTATAAAATATTGACTATTTAATTATTTGATCATATTAAAAAAAAATTAAGCAAATAGATAACGTTTACAAAAAAAAACTACTCGTCAAACAAGTTGAAAATGTAAAAAGTTTACAAATAGAATGTAACAATAAGAGTAATAAAATTTTAAGTGCAATGCAAGCAAAATATACAAAATAACTAAATACACATAAATAGATAATTGTTATGAAGTGGTTCTAATAATTACCGAGTAAAAATATTTTTTTTATCATCAGTATTGCTTCAAATATGATGATATGATTACTATTCACGATAGAACCACATAGTACATATAGATACATATTAGTGACAAAAAACATGCAAGCACTTCACAATATGACGAAAATGAGTCTTTCGATGAAATGTAAAATAATAATATGTATGTATTTTAATGATAATTTAACACAAAATAAGTATAATATACAAAATATCTACTGAACACACATGAAATCAGTCACAAAACAAGTCAAGTTATAAGCTATTAACGTGTAACTTGGTAGATTTTCCATATGAGGCTGTTTATAGAATTTACAAATGAAATCTGTGATTCATATGTTTTAAATACAGAGTAACATGACTAATAGCAAATAAAACTTGACACCTTCACCTATCTAATAATATTGAAAATAGCTTTCAAAATCAGACCATTTCCTACGAACAAAATGCAAATTTTTTGACAAAACAGTGTTTTTTTCTTTTATTTATCGGTTATAACAAATTATTTCATTAATTTATTATGATAATAGAAAAATTTGCATTTTTCATATAAAACTATGCATCACTAACGTGAATATCAAATGTACAAAAATTGTAAAACTACAAATTCAATAAAAAAAAAGAGTAAACTATAATAGTTTCAATTTAATTTGTACAAAACTGTTTTAAACTTAATTATGACGAAAATCAGGTATCTTCTTGAAATAATTCTATTATTTGAACATACAAGACTCTTATCAGAATCATGAAATATGTATGTATTCAAAATTCCAACCTATATTATTGAATTTAAAGCACTCAAAACACTCACCTCATCCAAAAAAAAACAGTTACAAAAAACACAAACGATATGATCCACAGATGAAAATATACACATGAAACCTCATAGAAAAAACCGTGAAACAGTGCGACACAAACATGTACTTAGTATTAAAAGATAAATGTATAATGGAATATGATTTTCAATTAACGCATGTGATTCATGAAGAATCCATATATGCCAGATTATACGCGCGATTTGACTTCTGTTATTGTAACCGGATCTCATTAGTTGTATAAATCGAATACTAAGATTTAAAAATAATTGAATCTAGCATATACGGTTATTTCAATCGCTCAACGAACATACATCGCTCATTCACTTGACACCTCCATGACGATGAGACAAAGACGATGGTTATTTACTTTAGGTGTGGATGGTATGAGGCAGCGAGTAAAACACAGAGAGCAAGCTTAGGGGGTGTTTTTTGTGTGTGCGCTCAACACGCGGGTACTTACTCATATGATTACTGTGGTGGTGGGGCTGGTGGGTTTGGTTAGGGTTGTGCGCGCGCGGGTACATCGAGGGTTGCTCCACGCAGTAGCCTGGTTCAGCCACGCCTCCCCCATAGAAGCCCCCCACTCCACTGCCCACTTGCCACATGTATTTATCGTCATATTATTATGAGAACCACCACTCCCCTATATTCACACTAGCCACACATTCATCACCATAGGAAAGTTATGTTCGTAACATATTTTTCATTTAAAAGTAAATTTTCAAAGCATATTTGCCATACGAAATGAGATTTCTCTTTTATTTTCACATCATAAGATTCTCGGGATTTTTCTCTCTTTAATATACGAAAAAGTTTCATACATAAGTTGCAATTATTCATTTAATTCAACCGATTATTCGAAAATGACTTCTAATTCAAGCTAATTTACCTCAATTATTTACTCATGCATCTACTGTAATAGTGCATTTACTATATTTTAGCTATAAGAGGAGCGAAAATCATTATTAATTTGATAAAATTTGAAAATGAGCAAAATATAAGAATTTTTAGTTTAATAAAATAAAACAAACATGCTTATTTCGCTGTATATTCCAGAGGGCACTATTAAATCTTCCTAGACATGCTGATTATAAATACATGTAAGTGTATTTATTTTGAAATAACTATCATACCACACTAATACAAAATCATATAAATAATAAAAAAAATAGTCATCAGTCGATTTTTTTAAAAATTAAAATTTTCAATGCACATTTTCTATTATTTAAAATGAAAAATTACTTATATAATAAGAAATTGAGTTTCTCGAAGATTGGGCATGTAAAGAAACACTATAATTGGGCATGTGGCTTGGGCATTGTAAAGAACACTGTTGAGAGCAAATATTCATTACGATGCTACCTACATGCTATAAAAAGAGTGTTACTGAACATTACTCTTCAATATGTGCATAAGAAAATTTTGTAGATTGATCATTCAAATATCATAAAGAACATGAAATCCAATCAATCAAATATAAAATATTATTCAAAGTGAATAAAATTAAATACAAAACATACAATATTTTCTTATTTGACAAACTGAGTTTACCAAAATAAACAAAAATGACTTTGAATAATATTTTGGAAATTAAATTGTAATAATTATTAGAACTAAATACATCTTGATAGTAATTTATAAACTCTCAAAATTCAACACAACTTTGAATAAAGAGAGTTCATTTTACTTCAATACAAAATTACAAACAATTGAAATATATACCTTGTATGGGCGGTGTTGGAAGAGATAAATGCCTTTGTAACCGAGGAGGAGGTTGCTGCACGTAGGGTGATAAAGGGGCATGAGATGTCATAGGTGTATGAGGTGCTAAAGGCGGTCCTCGTTGACCACCATAAGCACTTTGCTGTAAAAAAAAAAGAATATTTGAAATGTGAGTGAATATTTGTTTCAGTGACTTACAAATTTCATTTGAAAAATTTACAACTAGTAAAATGGATTCGCTGTGTGAAATTAGACAAAAAACTCACCGTAAGTTGAGCATTAAGCATGGGATTTTGTTGCTGTTGAAGACTTAATTTATACGAAGGTGAATCTTGAGCGTTTGTGCTTCCAGTTGTATTAGGAAATCCTCCACTGCTTCCTGTAAAATCGAACAGAAATATTGAAAATCTTGAAAAACGCTAACTACAAAATGAAGAGTATTTATAAGATAAATTACCATGATGATGATGATGGTAGTGCGGTGGAGGAGGGTAAGGTGGAGCATCAGCTGCTCTTTGTAACGACACATTAGGAGGTGTTGACGCATTCAACAGGGCATCCATCGTAGCGTGAAGAGGAGTTGGAGGACCACTACTACCACCAGCGCCACCAACAATCAGTTGCTGTTGTTGCGCTTGCAATAAGCGCGCTTTTTGTTGTGCTTGTTGCTGCGCAAGAGCTTTCTGTCGTTGATTTTGCTGCTGCTGCTGTTGTTGCTGCTGCTGCTGTTGTTGCTGCTGCTGTTGTTGTTGTTGCTGCTGCTGTTGTTGTTGTTGTTGTTGTTGCTGCTGCTGCTGCTGTTGTTGTTGTTGTTGTTGTTGCTGTTGTGGTGTGCCAGGTTGTTGTCCCTGGGCTCCGAACCTACCAACCCATGGTCCTCCAGGAGCTTGCTAAAATGCAATATTTTGTATTTAAAATATATTTTTATGATAACACTATAGTTTTATTTATCAAAAACTTGGTGCTCACCGTTGAATTTGGATACGCTGGGGGGACTCCGGGAGATGATGGACTTTTCACGACAGTTTCACATTGCATTAAACTTTTTTGGATAGCATTAATAGCCATTTTTTCATTCATTACCTTGAAAAAAAAACATAGAAATTCATAAAACTTATAAAATTTGAGAATTAAAAAAATTAGATATGAAAAAATACCTGGTAAGTGTTTTGATGTTGATTGTTAGGGGATTGTTGACCAGCTTGGTTATCTATTGAATTTATAAGGTTTATTAATTCTGAATTTTCTGGATTATATGTTGTTTCAGGTACAATATCCATCACTTCATCCAATATAACAGATAAAAGAGGATCTGAATTATTTACATCACCAGCGTACGCTACACCTCCACTACCAGGTCTAAAAATTGAAAAGAAACGGTTAACGCTAAACATCTTTGAATGTTGAAATAATGATATCCTAAAATTACAATTTTATACCTATAATCTGAAGGTGTTTGTACTGCAGGAGCTGGCCGATGAGCTCCTTGGAGCATTTGTTGTAATGGTGAAAGAGTAGCGTTTCCTCCAGTACTATTTCCATTATTACTAGAATTATTTGACTCAAATGCAGGATTACTTTTACTGCTGAAAAATTAAATGAAGTTGAGAAATTAGTGAATGAATTGAAAACTTAAAGTTGAGTGATATATTCATTTTCTTCAATAAACATTACTTTTTTTTTTTAATATATCCAATTGTTTTACTTACTTTAATAAATGAGTTAATGAATTATTAGGGTGATATCCTTGTGGATGTCTTTGAGGAGTTGTTGCTGTAGGCGGCCTTTGAAAGGGTCTTGATAAATGCGGATTGGGCAGTGGTAACGGGGTCGTTGGTGCTGATGGTTGTTTCGCTAATAATGACGCTAACATTCTATTTTTTTCCCATAATTTACTAGTATTTTGCATATTTGCTTTGGTTGCACCATTGGAACCTGTCGATGTTACCTTGAGAAAAAAGAAAAACAATTTTAAGAAATGGATTTTAGAATGCCAAAATTGATTTTGTTTAAAAATAGTATACCTGGGGATCAGTTGAGTGTACCCTTTTAACATTTTGTTCTTCTTGCATAAGTTTTCGCTTCAATGCAGAACTTTGACCCCCAAAACCCAGTAAATGCAACAAATCTTCCCCACTACTGCCCGTAGTATCCGTACTTTGTAAAGAAAGAGGAGTTGAAACAGCCGTGCCCGAAGCAGGAGTAGATACATTTACACTATTATTTCCACCGTCCTTTAATAACTGACTAAGTAATTCACTTCGAGACCTATTATTCCTATCTGGATCTTCCTCATCTGACTTCTCATTGAGAAGCTAAAAATTCAGATTGAAAATTCATGAATCAATCAATGTCAAAAAGAAAAATATATTTTAAATTTCACTATTATATACCTTTAGAAGCATGTTGTTGGCTGGCGGTCGATGAGTTGTTTGTGTTGGTGTTGGAGGTGCATCAGTAGATGGTGGAACAGATCGTTGAGCGTCTTCTTCGTCTTCTTGATTAAGTAACCCTTTTAATATTTGATTGTTTCCTGATGGTGCCACTACTGTTGTCGCTGATATTAAAACACTACCAGATACAGAAGTGGGGGTTGCTGGAGTTGCTGGTTGATCTGAGACTGAGGCAGGAGTATGAGGGGCAGGTGATTCCTTTTTACTCAGTAAGTTTCTTAAACGAGCTGAATCAGGTTCAATAGGGGGTGTAGCAGCCGGAGGAGGAGGTAGTGGTGTGACAGGCGTCGCAGGCGCAGGAGTATGTGGCGTACGTGGTGTAGGAGGGCCAGACCCTGCAACTGAACTTGTCGTTCGTTCTTCTTGCGGTCTTGAGTCATCCATCATAGGGCTGAACGGAAATGAACCGATAACCGCAGGAGAATTCCGACTATAATCTGCCAATCCAGGAGCGAAATAGTCAAATTCGAATTCGGAAGAGTTAAAAGTAAATGATGGTTCAGAAGCTGGTGATGGTGGAAATTGACCATTACGCGGACCACCATTGCCATTAACAATAGCCGACGTCATCAATGGCCCTCCTACAGGCGGCACAGAATTATTGCTATTAGATTCCAACAAATTCACTTCGTTATCCCTGAAAAATAAAATTATTTAAAACATTGCCAAAACAAGAGTAGCTCATTTTAAAAAGACAAATTATTACGTAAGCATTGTAAATGTTGATATAATAAAATCTTTCTCATCGGTAGTAGGATTAGCGAAAAATACTCGTGACTGGGGTCGAGTGGAAAGATAAGGATCAGAAGGAGAAAAACGGATTCGTGTAGGAGGGCCTGTTATTGCAACAGACGAAGCTGCTTCAATTACAGATTGTAAATGGTCAGCTAATTTTGTTGAATCTGATGGATGCACAAGATCATGTACATAAGTTCCTTCTAAGCCACTATTTCTTAATCCTAAATTTTGACCGTCACCTGAAAATATTCAAAACCCATTTATAATTCCAGGAATTGAATTAAGTTGATTGTAACGAAAAAAAAAAAAGTATATAAATGTTCCCATCAGAAGTTGAAATCTTCAGATTTTTAAATTATTAGTGGTTAAGCAAGAAAAAACACAAAACATGTATTCTGAATTCTAAAAAAAATAGCAAGACAATGTTAATAAGCTGTTAAAAATGATAACAGAAGTAAAATAAATAAAAAGGAAAAAAAAACCACTGAATTGAAAGAAATCTTGAAATCTAACTCACGTAAAATCTTTCCTTTCAAGTCGATTTTGAAAGTAATTTGATGAAAAGATCTTCTAGATCCTCCTTCAGATAGAGGTGTAGTCGGAGTTAGATCTTCTTCACGACGTATAACGCACAAGGCGTAAGAACCATGCTCTCCTTCGCGCATCAGACTTGCACTAATTGAAAAATCTCTGTACTCGTCTTCGTCAGTACTTTCACTAGATTCACTTGGCTTTATTAAAAAACGAGCCGTAATACCGCGTGAACGTTGACCAGGTGAACTATCTGGTCCTGAATAAGCTGAGGGCATAATGCGTAATATTTGCAAGAATTTGTGACGATCATCATGATGAACAAAGTCATAAACAGATTGTCCAACTAAATCTTCTTTATGCCAACTTATAAAGTCTGAAATATTTTCACTGGCACTTTCGATTTCACCGTCACTGTTTACTCCAATCAGCGACCACTCAAACACATTAGCGTAGCTCGTCAAGGCTTGCTAGAAAATATAAATTGTTTATAAATCAAAATGCACATGTAAATAAAAAAAAATAAAAGGCAAGTATTTGATAATGTAATACCGTCACACATAACAGATTATGTTAGACTTCAAAATTTTGATGTCAATATTCTCAAAATTAATCAGAAAATATTGCAGTGGCCAAAAGAGCTATGTGTAAATTAGCTTAAAATATTATGTGCAAGTTTATAGAAATAAAAGGATTTCTTGAAAGTGACAGTGATAAGTTGTCGATAATGGTGATGGTGATGACAATGACGATGACGATGATGATGATGAAAAACCTAAATTTTTTCAATGATTTTCTTCTTCTTTCTTGATAGGGTTTGAAATAAAAATAATTTGATTTAATTTAATATTCGAGTATGTACCTCGATGGCATTAGCGATTTCAGAACGATGTAAAGGATGAGTGGAGGTGATGTCACCGTGTTGTAACGGGGCAGTGGAAAGGCAGGCTTCCGTACACTCTGTCGTGCAAGGACTAGATGTTGCCGACCGATGTCTTTTCAAAAGACACTTAATTTCGTCGGTCGCTTGTTGTACAATCCCGTTTTTGTCAGGTTGTTTTGAGTCTGATAAACACGTTGAGAGAAGTTCTTCCAGTTGACCTATTGTGTCATTTTCCAACTCTCTACGACGTTTTTCATTGTGGCACTTATTTCTGAAAAATATAATAAACACTTATGTAATTATGCTATCAACTTGAAATAATAAACATAATAATTTACTGACTACAATATTATCAAAAAATATTAGTTATTCTAAATACATATTTATCGCACATTCAGACAACTGAATGTTTCTTATAAAATCTACATGCGCATTATTTGTTAATATTGAAAAAAAAGAATATTTATGTGAATTTATTGAATAAATTTATTATTTGAAGAAAGACCAAATGCTACGATAAAATTTATGAGAATGGGATTACGTGACACTAACTTACAGAACAATTGAGGGTACAGAAGAAATTGTATATTCAAACCCTCAGTAACTCTTAAATGATGTCTGGTTGCTGTTCATATCAACAAACAACATGGTCGATACCGCTATAAAAACACATGCCGAGTTAATTGAAAATAAAACCAAAATTTCTACACAATTTAAAAAAAAAGATAGCATGCAAATAAAACTGTTGGAAAATATTTATTTTGAGCGTATTAATTTTCTTTTGAAAACAATAAAATTAATAATGAAAAAAGAAAGAAAGAAATAATTAAGTGAAAATGAAAGAAAAAGCAACCATTTCCCAACTTAATATTTGATGATTAACTGTAATTCACACGTGGGAGATATGTATTGTCAATGTAAGAAATAAAAACAAGTTAAGCTTACATTTGAGATATTGGTTTGCTGTCAGATTTCTTTCTTATTTTCTTGACAGGTGCAATGACACTCATTTTGCTCGAAACGCCCCCCCATGAGTCTTCCAGTTGTGGATTGCATGGGTTAAATCTATAAATTAACAAAAGTACTAAGTTTTTGATTTAATAATTGAAAAAAAAAACTCAAATAGGTACAATTGTGAAATCATCGATAGCATTTGTCATTATACATATGAATATTAGTATTCGGAAACTATTATCATCATCAAATGTTTGATTGTAAGACTTAACGAATAGCTACGATTAGCTTACACACAGTTCTATCCGATTCGCACAATACTTGAGTTACATTTAAGGTTAGGTTAGTTTCCCTTTTAGATTGAATTACAATTTTGGTTAAGTTACAATTAGGCTGAATGTCATGCCGATAAGACAGCACATGAGTACCGAACAAATCTTTAAACGATCACATATTTGCATTTGAAAAATAAATCTCTTAGGCAGTATTAAACCCTTTGTACTCGAACATAGACATTTTTAAGAATATTTTCATAAATCTCAGAGTGCGAGGGGTCACTAATAAGAGGATGTCGGATGCAGTACAATCAAATTCGATAGATCAAACTCATAACATGCTAAGGTGGCGAAAATCACGTCTAGATTGGCAATATGGACGTGCGAATGAATCGCAAACGGTTTTGACCTCGTCAGATCTCAAGGTTCGCCTTTCACGAGCCACGAATCATACGTGAAATCGCAAATCTTTTATTGCACTCTTCGGTGGCGAATAATCGCCCAAATCCATATACGGGGATCGTCCTTTGACTCCATCTGATAGTCCCATTTATGGACATAAATATCAGTTGAACGAGAGATATAAGCTAGGATTCATCATCATCATCGTTGTGATTTGTCATTCGTGAGAAGATCGCTTTAAACTCACGTACGAAGATTTTCACGATGTGAAATCACGACATGTCAAAGTTAGAGGCGAGATAACGCATTTTATCGAATGTTCCAGTGTGACATTTGAAAAAAGTCGAAGCGTGTTTTTCTCGTTTCTTCGTAACATAAATAGAAGCCAATCGATAATTCATATGAGGTTATATTTAGCTGCGGAAAAAAGTCAATATTCGTCAGATCGATTGTAAAATGTTTGATTATGGACCGTATAAGATTTAATTGGAGTAATTTGGAAAATCGATTGATGACCGTATTTAAGAGTCATTGATTTGCAAAGTCGATGTTTGCACTATTGCCGTTCCATTCATAACCATAAACAAAAAGCCTATTTATTACAACTATAAAAAATAATTAAGGTCAGATAAAATACGACTCAGGAGATATATCTTTGAAAAATAAAATAAATTAGTCGATTATCAGGGACTTTCAAGTGTCACGAGTGTTATCAGCAATCGTCGTAAGAAACACAAACAGTAGTTTCATTGAACATAAGGATTTAAGACTGAACGAAAGATTTTAATTAAAAAAATAATAATTTTGAAATAAAAATCGAAATATTTTCAATGCAAAATCACACAAAACGTTTACGTAAGCCGATACGAGAAAACTAAAGAGATCGTTAATTTCATTTGATAACCCTCGACTGTATGTAAACTATGGATATTTACAAACTGATTGTATGCAATGTGTCAGCAATCAATTACATCACTGCGCAATTTCATTTTGCTTAACACAGAGACCGATATATTAACACTACAACTCGAATTTCAATCATTTTACAAAACATGCACTTTTTCATTCGCATACATACAACCTTCGAGTGCACAGATAAGCTTATAATTTTTAAATGGGGACACTGCAGCTAATTATAAAAAAAAATATTTCGATTTACAATTCCATATCATTTATATATACTAATAAAAAAAATGTTTATTTCGCAAACCAAAGGTTTTCTCTCGTTTCAAATCGTTTGTTTCGTGCAAACGCTATCATCATCACAAATCTGGCCTAAATTCGTAAACAGTTTTACGACAAATGTACACTGTGCAATTGTACGTCAAAATAGCAAAATACGTTAGCATTTCACAATCTAGCAACGTAAGTGTTTTCATACTAAACTATAAAAAAAAAATAAACGTATCGATTTTCATAATCGATCTTAGTACGCTTCGTTTGCATTAGGTCGTAAAAGCGAGAAGAACGGAACACTGAAGTTTAATCAAAACAAGTGCATTTATTTTCTACTTGTTTATTTATAGATTTTATCGTGTGCTCGGTACAGTGTGTGTGTACACATCTTAATATTTGCGCAAGATTTATTACGGCGATTATAATGAATATGTTCGTAAATTAATTTATTTTTGCTTTAACGCTTGGAAATGATTAAAATAATCTATTATGTTCAATGATTCGTTTGAATATTCAAGGTGGCCAAGTTTTCTCTCCCTCCGCTTTCTCAATGAAATTGTATCAAATTGAATTTGAATATTTTATAACTGAAAAAATGGCACACATATGCATATTAAACTTGAAAATTTACATTGAAAATAAACAACGAAATATAAGATCGGAGCAGTCGTTTGAGATAAAGTAAAATAACGAGCGTAACAGAATTGAATGAAGTTTTAACAGTTTTATTTTTCAAGTCACGCAAAATAAACTTTTTCACACGATATTTAATTAAACTTAAATTTTCGAACAAGTTATCTTGTGAATATTCCACAAAAAACACTATCACGTATAAATAAAAAAAACACAAGTGTAATAAAAACACCTGCAAAATTCAAACACAGCTTATTTTTCACTTAAAATTTGATAACAGCTAATACACAAATCGTGAAAATTTACAGTATTTGAAACGAAATAAAGTTAATAATGAACGGTCGAACGCTGAAAACAAATCATTTTAAGCACGACAAGCCAAGTTAATTAAAGATTCAACGCTTCTAAATATATAAATTTCGGTATTTGCAAAATTTCATACATGCATTCCTCGTATAATGTATGTTTCTATAGTGAGATTTTCTATAATACGCAATTCTATGACGATATTACTATTCCACTGTCGAGAAACATCTGGAAAACGTCATTTTGCAAAGCAAATATCAAAAGTAAACTCAAAATCGATTTCTGTACAATTTCCTTTTTTCTATAATGCGGAACCTAATCCTGCTGTTTCTAATGCGAAGTTTATATCCGAGGTCATATGATAAACAGATCGGAATAGTGCACGTATTTTGTATCACCAATTTCGATTTAACTTTGTAGAAATGTGACGTAAGTAGAAACTAAATAATAGCCACACAATACTCATCGATTTTTCAGTTCATATAGCATTTTATATTCACATTTCGTTCAACATATGGCAATGTTATTGTTGTTGTCTTATTCTATTGGCGACGTGTCAAAAAGCTTTATAATAAAACGTTATTTTGTCAGCGCAACTAACTAATACAACAATCTTCGACCTACGATAACTAAAAAAATATTGAGAGTTGCACTTTCGTTCATCAAATCGTTGCGATGATTTTCACATTGATAAAGTAAACATCGACATTCGAAAAACACACAAATCGAATTAATTCATCGAGAACCTTTCAGAAATAGCACAGGAGCACACAGAGCACTACTGCTTCGAGCACAAACTTGGATGTAAAATAACAGAAAAAAATATCGAGAATTGCATTATCGTTCTTATGAATTAAATTATGCTTATGCATTATTTCACACAACACTTCCACCTAGCATCATCAAAATCGACGGACATGAAGTACGTGCAATCCTCCTCGTCAGCCAAAACAAACTCACAATTAGTCAAAACGTCACATTTGCATCGAAAAAACACACGATACCGAATCCAACTGTTCAAAAATGCCACTTTGACCTATGCTAATTAAAGAAATATTAAAACTCGCATTTTTGTTCATCTGCATTATTCCACATCTAAATTCAAGCTACATTTCTATCGAGTTTCATCAAAATCGACGATATGAAGTACGTGTACTATCCACGTCAGCCGAACCGAGCATAGTCAAAACGTCACATTATCAAATTGGTCTAAAAATGGCGAAAAAATGTTTGAATCGAACTACATTTTCACTGAATTTCATAAAAATCTAAAACGAAGCACGAGAACATCGAAAAAAGCATACAACGAATCGAATTCGTTTAGAAATGGTACAAGAGCACATATACCAACACTACTACCTTGAGTACATATGTATATTGATTTAAAATAAAAAAATCAATAATTGCACTATCGTTCTTAAGCATTATTCTGAGTTTCATAGAAAATCTTTTTCGGCCAAATCGAAGTACGAGAGCATCGAAAAAAGCGCACACAACGAATCGAATTCGTTTAGAAATGGCACAAGAGCACGTATGTATTACCAACACTACTGCGTCGATAAATACATTGATTTACAACAAAAAATCAAGAATTGCACTATCGTTCTTAAGCATTATTCTACCGAAATTCGTATGTATCTTAGTCGGCCAAAGCGTCAGAAGAGCATCGGAAAAAAAGAGCACCCAACAACGAATCGAATCCATTTAGAAATGGCACAAGAGCACACAGGACCCACACCACGACACACGCTGAGTTGTGGCAGTAGTGGAGCGCGAAAGCGTGTCGAGGGCACCCGCAAGGCGGAAGGCGTCCGACCTCTAGTCCGATACGCACATGCCACCGCTGCTCTTCCACGTCTGACGAAGCTGGTCCCACCTGTCCTCGTCTCCCTCGTAGTAGTGCGGGAAGAACGAGGTCTGCAGCAGCGAGTCGGCGCCCACTTCCGCGGAGCACTGCCACAGCTGCATCGACTGGAGTATGGGATCGTCGAGTCTCCCGCTCGAGGGGTGATCCTGGGCGAATATCGGAAGCATCTTGGGTGGAATATGGTCAGCGGTGTGGTGGTGGAGAGGCTCTCGAAGCGGCCATGTCCCGCGTGCGACTGAAGCTCTCGGGGGCCGCATACTCTTGACACACTTGCCTTATCGGCGTCGGCGCATACAAAATGGTGGTGAGCGCTCGCCCCTCTACCGGCTCCATCATCAGCCGGTTATATAAGACGGACGGTGTTTCCACGTGAGGGACGCAGTGGCGTAATTTTGAGCCTTAACGCAGGGTGGTTTTAATTTATGTTTGGGAATATGTCGATTTTTCGATATTGATGAAAAATCAGATGATTTTTATATTTCTAGAATTTAATCGGATTATTATATCCGTTCAAGGGGCCTGATTGTATTGAAAATGATTTCTATTCTGAATTTATCGATTTACTCTAAAAATAAATTCGCCTGGGACGCCAATATTTTCATTTGTACATGTAAATTTCTGTATTCATATATGAAAAGCACACAATCAAAATCTTTTGATAATCTGGTTTATAAATCCTGTACTATACAACTAAATATAAACTTTCAATAATATTATACACTTTGAATATAAAATCAAAATAAATATAAGATTCGACAAAATATTATTAACAACTCAAATAAATTCAATTGCTAATAAAAAAAATCAAATTCATGAGTGTTTACATATAGCTGTAGCCATTCATCTGCCATATCCTTTCTCTCTCTAAAATTTGCACCTAATTCTATATTTCTCACATATCGATACTTCAAAACAACAAAGAACTCCCCCACCTCAAAAAGATACATAAACGAATCCAGCACTGCACTGAAATATCAACACGATACAAACGACAATAATTTCCCTTATTTACAACCATACGAGAGTGAAAACGCCACGAATCCAGCATTGCACCCAGGTATCACACCAGTAGCCCCCTGAATTCGAATCCACGCCACTGAAAGAGGCAAAGAGTGAGAGAGTGAGAGAGAGAGAGAAAGAGGCGCAGACGGGTATAGTGGGTGGGTGGGTGGGTCGGTGGTTTCTCCGTTGCTGGTAAATAAATGGTGTGTTCGTTCTGTCTGTTGGTGTGGTGTGTGGTGTGTGGTGTGGTGTGGTGTAGTGTAGTGTGGCCCCGCTGAGGCGAACTGGGTCAGTGGGTCACGGCGATGACGTACACTAAGCGACACGGCCGCGCGATTCGCACACACACAATATAATATCACGATTGAATATCGCAAAGGGTGTAAGTGAGTTTTAGTGCCGGAATTGAGTCATTTATAGGAAATGGTTTTAATGTACGCTCATATGTTAAAGTGGATATGGATGAATTTGCAATGTGAGCAGAGATATATCATCTAATCATTCGATCTCCTCCTGATATATGCTCGATTTAAAGCACGCTTTTCTCAAAAATCATTCGTAATATTTGGCATTTTCAGTCGTTATATAATATGACGACGAAGACTACAAGTGATTTTTATGCCGGAATTGAGTCATTTGCAGGAAAATGTTCTATATGCGTTCATATGATTGGTGGATATGGACGAATTTGCAATGTGTTTCGAGATATATCATCGAATTATTCGATCTCCTAATACATGTTCGACTTTAAGTGCGCTTTTCTTCAAATTATTCGTACTCTTTAGCTTTTTCAGTCGTCGTATAATATGACGACGAAGGGTACAAGTGATTTATATGCCAGAATTGAGTCATGTATAGAAAATGGTTTTATATACGATACGGAGTCGTTTTCTGTACTTGACTCAATTTCGATGTCAAAATGCCACTTTTACTTTGAGCTATTTAGCCGAAAATTAAAAAAAAAGCCACTATTCAGAAAGCTAAAAGGATACTAGTGACATTTTAGCTTAAATTGAGTCATGTACATGAATTGCTTCTATGTACGCTCATATATTTGGTGAATATAGACGAAATTGCAACGTGTCAACAATACCATCAAATCATTCGACCTCTTCCTAATACATGCTCAACTTTAAACGCACTTTTCTCGAAATCACTCGTACTCTTTAGCCTTTTCAGTCATCATATAATATGACGACGAAAGGTACAAGTGACATTTTTGCCGAAATAGAGTCATATATTTAGCGGCAAAAGGATATAAATAAATTTGGAACGTGTACCGAGATATATCATTAAATCACTTGTACCCTTTGGCATTTTCAGCAGTCGTATAATCAATCCATTAAAGTGGATATGGATTCGTCTCTGAGTGTTTTCGATGATGCTGAATTGTGTTGGATAAATATGCGGTAGGACAAAAGTGAAATTTTGCGCATCTGTGTTGAAATTTGTATGGAGGTGTGGGTGTTTCTTATGTGCATTGTTGTATCGATCTGTGCGCGCAATTTAAACGCATGTATAGTGGCTGCTGCTAATGCTGCGGTTTCAGATCGAACGTTGCATAAATGCAAGTTTTATTTAGTTTTTATCGAATATTTAATATTTGGCCATTAGAGTATTGTTAAAAAAGTATTCGATTAGGAGAATATGCGAAAACTTGGTATTTTTGGAAGACTCGATCCCCTTTTTGTTTTTAGCCTTTAACTCACTTTTGAGAAATCGTATTGAAAAAAAAATTCAAAAAAGAATCAGATGGAAAAAACAAAAGGGGTATCAAATCTACCAGAAAGATTGAATCTTCTCACCTTCCTTTTCATTCACTTTTTTTTAAGTATTTAAAAACTTTTACGAAAATCAAAAATATTAATACATTTCAGAAACATCCCTCATTATTTTATGAATAAAATTCGAATATTCTACTAATTCATATTAAAAATACAATTTGAGACCCCTAATTTCGATCTGGCGACAATTTTTTCCTCGCTTATCATTGGCAACGACATTTGTTCCGTCGAGATTTTCACTTTTTGTCGCATTCGAAGATCGAAAAAAAGCGAAATTGTCGCATGTTCGAATATTCGAACAGTGCTATAATACGATCGAGATTCGCGTTAGATCGTGTGCGTTATATTATGATAGCGGTTTGAGGTCAAACTGTGCGTTAGCGCAATGAAACGCTGAATATGAATACTGTAATTACCCATTGATTTGTAAAACTCGACACGCAGTCGAATACAGTACTTTTTTTTTAAAAAAATAATTTCGAAAATACTTCAATAATAAAATCGACGACAAAAGCGAGCGTGATATTTATAGGCCGATCTCGAACAAACACGTTATATATTTAGAAAGATATGTAAATCTGAGTTAGATCTTTTGGGAATACGCTTTCAGTGGTGTCGGGAATGATTTCTATTCTAGCGTGAATACATTTGCACTTCATTTAATTGGAATAGATTCGAATGATTCCATCCGAGGAATTGCGAATACGTTCCAATTTATATATATTTCTATATAATTGTGCGTTTATATGACGCTTCGATATCGATTATTTATTTCGCAATATATTTTCCGTTCGATTTCTAATATTGATAAACACAAAGCGCTAATTAAATTAAGACGCAGTTGTCATTCTCTGAAACGTCAGACGAGAGACGACATTCTTTGGCAACGGCGATTATCACAACGAGAGTGGAAGTAATTTCCCTTCATGAAAGGCTTCCAAATTGAAACGAGAACTTAACATATGTCAAAGAGAATATTGTGCGATTGATTAGAATGTAAATTATACATTACACACACACACACCGTTTGTAAATCGATACGTGCACCGTCTAATTACTCAAGGATATTGTGTTGTTTTGTAAAACTTAACACAGCGATCGAATTACGAGCACATGACTAAACGTCAAAATCAATATGACACTTTGTACGAATTGAACTGATGTATTTATCCTTCTATTTCAATAATAATATATTCAGATTATCGATTTAACGATTGTATAAAACGAATATTTTACGACGACGATTGTAAAAAATCTTAAATGCGTGAGGAATATTTATGATTATTGTTAGCGTTGAATAGAAGGGAATTTTCTCGATGTTTATGTTATGGAAACTCTGATCAATTGCGCTTCATTATACTTGTATATTTCGTCTGAAAATTGTACGTAAACAAATTACGATTCGTTAGAAATTGACATAAATTAGATTTGGTCGGACAAAAAAGGTACGCGGAAAATGCGGCTATAAAAATATATTCATTGAACTAAATTAGTATTTTTTCCTCGTCGAACGAACAACAAAGGAGTGTATACGATCATATACGTTTTTATGATCTGAAATGAGAAGAAAAAAATTAAACAGAATGTTTATATTGTGCTAAGGACGCGGAATAAAAACGTCATAAACACGTTCAATTGCTGTGTCTCGCACATGTGATTGGATGCATAAAAAGAGAGTACGTGTTATAAAAAAAAAATCATTAAATTCGTACGAGTTTTTCCAATTAATACGTTTATACAAGAAACGTTGACGAATCATACAAAATCAGGTCAGTTCTCGAGAAAAAAAAGGTGTGATGACGACACACATTCGCGAAACTCCAAAGGGAAATAACGAGGAAAAATCTAGAAATGGTTGCTTATTAATCGCCAAGTCATTATTGCGCAACGTCAAGGTGAAATTTAAAATTACGAGAAATTATTCAATTTGGATTTGTGACGAGTTTTGAGAATTTTATCGTAGCAATATTATAGTCTCTAGGACATGTAAATACTCATCGGTAAAGTGCATTGATAGATTTTAAACAAGATAATAATATACGTTCGATACTCTTTCGAAGTGCTTTGACAAAATGGTTTTTAATATGTGTACTTCAATCTAGATTACAATTGCAATTATTGCAATATAAAGTGATAATTTACAAATTGACCTTTAATCATTCTGTATTGTAAATCGAATCAAAATTTCTCTCTCTCATCCTTTTACATTTATCTCACTTTTTAATTATAGAAAAGCAATGATAAAATAACACTTTCCTCAAACTGGGATATATTATAAATACAGTTACTCCTTCCATAGTACGATTCTAGACAGGCACATAAGTTGTACGAAACTGTCGTTTCCTCGATTCAATTTTTAATTTTTGCAATTGTATAACATCTCCAAATTAATAAAATCAGATTCAAAACGAAACATTATTTCGAATTTGTAAAGCAAACATCATGAAAATCGACATTTTCATTCGACCGCCGCCATTTTGAACACTCAGAAATGTTCAACTAAAAACCAATTTAATCGACATATCAGCAACTACACAACACAAAACTAAAACATTGACATCTCAACATACACATCTCGCCTAAATAAATCCCTACAACACACCTTAAAACCCATTTCCTCGCCGTAAAACAATCCCGAAAACCCTCACAAAACAAAACCCCAACAATCTCCCAACACCTGGCCCGAATCGAACCGTTCTTTTTCCACCTTACAGCCACTGTTACGAGGCAAATTCCCAATATATACAGAGCGAGTACGAATAGCCGCCTCGTGCTCGAAATTGGCAAACACACACCGGCGAAGACGGGCGCCCGCTGGGGTAACTATGACGACGACGATCAATGTGGCTGGCGCCAGCCGCCCGCTGAAAGTAGCAGCAGCAGCGCGACGCGACCCTCAGCGCCCCCTTGCGGTGATTCGGATATACAGAAAAAAGTGTAATAAATAAATCTAGATGGGGAGTGTATGAAAATTGTTATGTGTGTGTGGGTGGGTGGGAGTGGAAAATTATGGGGGATGGTAAGTGTCTTGGATCGATATTTGCGAGAGGGTGGTTTTTTGTTATACGTATCTTGGTAATTATGGGATTTTTGTTTGAATCGTTTTTAAGGATTTATCATTTGAATTGTGTTTTAAATTTTTATGTGTGTGTGGGTGGGAGTGGAAAATTATGGGGGATGGTAAGTGTCTTGGATCGATATTTGCGAGAGGGTGGTTTTTTGTTAATACGTATCTTGGTAATTATGGGATTTTTGTTTGAATCGTTTTTAAGGATTTATCGTTTGAATTGTGTTTCAGGATTTATCGTTTGAATCATATTTCAGGAAATTATGTTTTTGTGATGTAATTGTCATGGATTTGATCGTTAATTGCTAGACTGAAGTGTTGGGTTTTGGTTTCCTATATAATTGAAACGTGTTGGAGATTATAGGGAAAAATGTCAATACGTTTTTCTATGCGAAACTTGAGTTGAGTAATTAAATATTGAAAGATCGAAGTGCAATAATTGAACCAATTCCACATAATATTTTTTGTAAATGCATATAAAGAAATTGTGATTCATAAAAATGGTGAACCGGAAAATTTTATTTTCGTTTGAATGCATTTTAGCGAGATATTAAAAAATGAAAAGTAGGGCAAATTTTTATCTGAATGAAATCATTGTCAACGATAATTACGGCTGAAAATATTGTACTGACTCTGCGTTTGTATTGTTTAATTGAAAATGTGTATTGCAAAAAAAGACAAATCGAAATGAATAAGCAAAAATTCGAATTGCATCATCACTAGATTTTTTTAATGGAAATACATTACATCTACATATGAAAAAGCGGCCCTATTAATCGAAATGAAATAAGCAAAAGCCCATCAAAATGATATTTGATGAGTGAATTATGTATTATAAGTTATCATTATAAAAGATAAATATAGACCGTATTCGAAATTAAATCAATATAATCAAGTCCTACAGACGGTCGTAAAACGCTTCTCATATTATTGATGGAAAACCATCAAAGACCCGAGACACCGAAGAACATCAAACATGCATCAAAATCACGAGCAAAGCACATATGCATTATGAATATGTGAATCGTTTGCTAAAATGCATCTATTCAAAAATCGATACTTATCAATTAACACTTTGAAATCTAAAAAAAAATCGTATGGACAGTATTAATCAATTTATACGTATGCAACGATGATTTAGTATTGAATTTATGCAAGTTTACAAAGTGATGAAGCTCGTATAATTTATACATGAAACGAGTGACTTGTCATTCATACACACAATGTATCGTATTGTAACCATAGATTGTAATAAAATGAAATACTGACGTACGCTCGGGATAAGTACATATCAAAAACACGAACATATTCATTGACATTATTAAAATAATATTGCATAAACACGCGATAAAAAAAAACTAAATGTACTCATATGTATCCTTTTATTTGTCACACAATATTAGTGATTAACGGATTGACCGTTTACGTCACGATTGTTAATCGAGTTAATTTTTAACCACTTCTATACATGTTTGACATTAAAATAAATGAAAATATTCATTACTACAGAATGTCGTTTCATAACATTGAAGAAACGAATAAATGAGTTAAACGTGAAAAAAATATGAAAATTAATTTGTAACACCGAATGTACTTTGAACCTGTCGTTGCAAAAGAGTTTTGGTCAACTATGTATGAATTACAGCAATTACAGAAAAATCGACAGATATTTTTTCAAACGTAACACATTCGACATTTATAGCACTAATTTCGATATATCAATCGATCAATTATTACCAAACTACATTCACTTTTACGCAGTCTCAATAACTCCCTTTTACATACATATTAAGTTCTCTACTTGAAAATCAGTCAAAATTAGAATACATTTCTATTGTATTATAGGAAAAATATTTTTGAGTTATAAAAAGTTCACACATGATCTAACTATATAATAGCACTATTCTGTGTGTGTTCGTGTAATGCACAAAAGTGCGTTGATATATTTAACGGATTGAACGCCAATATTAAATAACACAAGATATTAGAATCGTTCCATATTAGATACAACGACAGAAAAGGATACAAGTGACTTTTTATCCCGAAATTGAATTAAGTACAGAAAATGGTTCTATGTATGATACAGAATCTTTTTCTGTACTCAATTCAATTTCGTAAAAAAAGGTCACTTGAACCCTTTGTGCTATTCAGTCATCATATGAAATGACCAATGAAAAGGCCAAGGGGTACAAATGATTTCGAGAAAATCGCGCTCAAAGTACCTACATGTATTAGGAGGAGATCAAGTGATTCGATGATATATCTTGGTGCACATTCCAAGATCGTTTATATCCTCTTGCCACCAAATATGTGTACATAGAAGCGATTCATGTACATAACTCAATATCGACAAAAAGGTCACTTGCACCCTCTGTACTATTCTCTCATCATATTTCATACAAGTTTAGACTCACGAACCTACTGCAACCAAAACAAACAAACAACCTAAAAAAAAATCAAACCCCTAAAAATACCTTCAAACGACAACCCCACAAACAGAACCAGAATCATTCAAAACGAATCGAAGAAAATACATACAAATGAGCACACACAACCCAAAATACATACAAAACACATCCGAACGTATATGTGTCTGTGTCTGGTGACGCAATTGTCGGCGTTTGTGCCGGTGCCGCGGTGCAGACGGCCTCTGTGGGGCAGGTCGCGAGGGTCAAGGTCGTATCGCAAACGCACATATATATTAATTTATTTATATATATTAAAAAAATATATATAAAACACTATTAATTTATGATAAATTATTATGAGAAATGTATCAGAAGGGGGATCGATATATGTGAGTGTTGCGCCAGTGACTTCGGCGAGGTTCGGCGTCCGCCGAGACGCAGGTTCGTCGACCCGTTTTGTTCGGCGTCGATGTGTATCTTGGAATATTCTTCGAATGTTCCTTTTTTCAGTTGTGACAATTTTTAAAATGAGCTATTGCGTTTTTATGTCGATGAATGGAAATCGTATTTGAATCGAGAGGTGGTGATTTTTGGTTGTGTGTTTGAGGCTAGAAAACTGGTTGCGTTCGCTATTTGAGTTGTTTTAGTGTGTGACGTGATGAACTCTACGAAATCAAAAGTTGAGTTTTTTTTAAATTAATTTGTTTTAATATTTGTACGAATTTCGTTTATAATAAACTATAGATGTGGTCAGTTCATTTTAGAAAAAAGTCTGAAAGAAACAATTTAATTATTCGGTGCCCAAACAAATTTTGTCATTTATTCGTACATGATCTTTATTATTAAGAAAATACATTTCACACAAAAAAAATCATGACTATAAAAGTGAATTGACATTTAAATCATGTATTTTCTCTAAAAGTGGACTTTATCACTTCGTTCACTGAACATCCCATTTGTTTACGAGCGTCGAACGAAGAAGTCTAGGGTGAGTCACGTTTGCGCATTTTTCGAATTTTTCAACGTCTCAAAACTAGCAATTTTTTTTCATTTTACACTACAACAAACTTCTCTCTAGCTCAAATTCGACAATTCCAAATTTAATAATAAAAAAAATCAACCGAATACTTCCAAAGAATGCGAATTTTTAAAAATACCATATAAGAGCACAGCTGTGTCGCAACCGACGCGCAATGGAAAAACAAACAAACTCATCGATAAATTTTCCTCAACGCGCACACTAATTCCTCAATTCAGTCGAAATCCTATCAAAAATCCGAAGACATGAATGAACGGAGACTCGGGCACGTAGACGCAGCAGCATCAGCATCAGAGCGGCAGGGTCAACGGATCCTCGAAACGGATCGTCTCTCTCAGCCGATGGTCACGAGATCAAGAGCATAGGAGACTTTAAGTAGGTGAACGAGGTATGTAGGTGGTTCTCTTTAGTGAATGTATGCGTTCGCTAAACAAGATAAACGATCAAAACATTGCGGATTTCGAGACGAGGATCGTAAAGATCGTACGAAAACGAAACGAATTCCGACTCGGATAGGGAAAGTGAATCGTATGTGTATGCAAATTGAGATTTATCATTTATCTTTTTTTTTTGTTTGGAGAATTGCGAGGCGTTCGTAGATCGTTCGATCTAATATTAGATGTATGTGTTATGATTGCATTATTGAACGATGTGAAATATTTCGGATAGGGAAGGCCTCTTTTTTGGGAATCGGATTGACTTGGATGGAGCAGTAGACTTCATGCTTCGGTTGTTTTTGAATAGTAATTAATTTAAAATCTGAGAATGCAAACAAAATATAAAAAAAAATGATGTAAGATTAAAAATTTTTAGAACTATGAAAAAATGAATCAGCTCAAATATAATATAGATAAGAGCATTGTTTAGAAGCAAATCTGTCGATTTAATAACATAATCACGCCAGATATGAAATTACATCACATTTCTTTCGATTCAATCCTTATCGATACTCAGGTGATCACGAAAAAACCAAAGACGAATCAATACAAGAACATTGTTATATCTAACAATAAAACTAGGTTAGAGAAATAACATCATCTACTAATCCTAAAACTACACTATCACGAAGAAACCAAAGATATAGAGCAAATGAATTTTTAATCTATTTTGCTTTACTTTAAGATTTTATGAATATTTAAAAACCCACCCCCTGACGTGTTCCTATTTCTAGAACGAATTAAATGATTAAAAACTACATATTGGCCAAATTTTATATTTTCTGCCAGTCGAAACTATAGCATCGATTAATGAGCCGTATTAACAAGAAATATATAAGAAAATCAACCACCATCCTAAAACCACGCAATCATGATGAAACTAAGAAAGTATGGTCCAACACTAGGTTAAAGAGGGATCATCGACCACCCATCTCAAAATTAAGCAATCTCAAGGAAACTAAAGATGAATCTTTCAATGGGATGAGACGAAATCTAGGCAAATAATAACGGTAAGATCCAAAAATGAAACAAAAGACAAAAGTGGGTTAGAAAGACCATTGCGGAAACATAGATGAACAGCGAGCAGAAGTAGCAGCATCACCCCAGCAAAACGCCAACGCACTTCGAAGCGAAGGGGATGAGGGTTCGCGGGTCGTCCGGGGCTCGTTCGTCCGCAGCATCAGCTCGGCTCTCCCCCGAGAGGAGCTGACGAACCCTGAAGGTCACTGTGATCCGGGGGGCAAAGGCCGACGTGGCGGCGTCGTCGTCCGCACTCCGGTGACCCCGGTGATCCGGGGGCGCCATAGACGGGGGCCGCGCCCCGATCTCGCGACCCCTCTTTACATAATAACGCACGCCCGAAGCCTACGCCCCTCTAGCTCTCTCTTATTAACACTGTCCATTTTTTTTTTATAAATATTGCATAAACCGCAAAAATATCCGTTGTAATGTAATTTTTCAGCAGACTGATAGTGCGTAGGTTAACCGAGATTATTCGCAGATTGGTCGCATCCGAATTGTACGTACTATTTATTACCGCAGTGTGGAAAATTATTGATAAAGTATGTTATCGAGGTTTGAATATACTTATGTAAAATTATTACACGTGTTTGTAATGTATAAAGTTATCGAGAAATTAATAAATCGTTGAATTTCATATGCAAAGTATAATCGTAAAAGCTAATCTAAATTCAAAACAGAGCTACTCGTTGTATTACTTCATTAATACTTATGAAACGTACAATGAACGTTTTATATTTGAAAATTAATCATAATAAATAAATCCATATAGAGATTACAACAGTACAGCGAAACAATTGATCGTTCAATTTACAGTCGGTGAGAGCTGTTTTTATTCATATTCATACAATAATTTCAAATTGCTCAATAATGATTCCGAAACTAACACCAAAACATTGAACTGCTCCAATTCAATTATAAAAACACTCAACTATTTTTGACTCATCGCATTATAACGAGGCGCTTCTTCGCACGATAAGAATACATTTTAACACAGAAAAGAAGGATGAACTTCGACACGAGATAAACATCTCTTTGGAGCAAACTCGAGGAAGACAATGGAGGTGGAAGCATAAAAGGAAAATCGGCTAATCCTCAGACGCGATCTGACTCATTGACCTGATCTGCGACGATAAAACACGAGGAAACTTACTTCGTTTGCTCGCCGCAATCTAGAAAAGTTTTCGAGATAGTTTTTCGTTATTTATAACGTCTGACCTACGAAAATTCACGATACGCGAACGGAATTCGATTACGAATGTTAATTCGAAAAAATGACACGTTTTAAACTGAATCGTATGTAGGTCAGTAATAATGCTGATGCGGTTATGGCCGGAATATAGAATCGGCGGAAAACTATGTTTGCACAATTTGAAATGAGTTTTAATGCTTATTTGAAAAATATAAAGACAATTAGTTTTTTTCCGTACTATTCCATCGACACAATATTAGATATTACTCAAGTTAACCTTATCCTTCGAATATCGTATCGATGAGAACCCAAGTATATTTTTTTCCAAATACTATATCAACGGTTTTTAACAAATGGTTCGACCACCGCTAGGAGTGCAAGAGACGTTTCTATCACTCAAAAATATAGTAAGATAAAATTTATTTCAATACAAATGTAAATAGAAGATATTTAAATATTAAAAATATGTTTCAAGTACATTTTTCATACTCTCATCGATAAAATATAAAATCACAAATTGTACAAAAAATAATAATGCGCAAAGATAGAATTTTTCAGCAGAAATCTAGAGTAAACACTATTTCATACTACATAGCTTCAGATCTATATCGTGCTTTGAGTGATTGAGATTCGTATAGATATAGATATGTACTGAAAAGGAAAACGCTTTTATTTTCAAGTTTGATTCTAGCTAGAAACCATATCCTTACTCACTCTAAATACGAGCGCAAAAACAAGATCAAAAATTTCTAGTTACAAATAATCAGCATTTTTTTGCACTACTCTTATGTATAATTTTTATCAAATCTACAGAGAACACGTTGGAAATTATAAGCAAAGTAACTTGAAAATGATTTATTTCAATATTCAAAGGAATAATAGTCATCAGGATGTCTATATTCATTATTTGAGGACTGAATTACACAAAGGGCACAAGTGAATTTTTTTTCGAAATTGAGTTAAGTACAGAAAATGGTTCTGTGTCATGTAAAGAACCATTTTCCACACTTAACTCAATATCGATAAAAAAGACCACTTGTGCCCTTTGTGAAATCCAATCGTCAATTGTAATCCGTTTAGTAGATATCATTACCCAGTGGTGACATTTTAACCCATCTTCCGTTAAATAATCGAAAAGAATTCAATACTAAGGGTCGATCATTTCATATTAGCTCAAAAATACAAAATATTATACATATAAACACGTAGTCCTCCAACTACGAACTATCTAAATGTGGTTGACAGAACAGATTTATATGTACTGTAGTATATTTGTCCCTATCCACGACTGTTTTGACATATATCGTACTTGGAAAATTGTATGTACACCCAACTCTCGTTTCATACGGTTTCAAAATAACACGATTTGAAAAAATGAAAAAAATATTTCATTTACACGATTTATGTATTTGGTTTAACACGGTTTGTTTGAACTATATAATGAATATCGCGCAATAAAAAATGACAATTTTCTTACACGGTTTTTTCTGGTCCATATCCACCGCATAAAACGAGAGTTGGGTGTATATTTGTCGATGTCCACGACTGTTTTGACATCTCGTACTTGGAAAATTGTACGTACTTTTCAATTCTTAACCAAAGATAAAAATACCAACCCTAAATCGACAAAATCAAAACATAACAATCATCCCGACTACAACATATCTTTCATTCACCAATCACACCACACACGAAAAACAACGCACACCCGAACCGAACCAAAATCGCACCCATCACACACACACACACCAAACATTCCTCTGTCAAAACCCAACTAAACAAACAAACAAACAAACAAACGATATGATATTCGAGCGAAGGGGGATGGAGGGTGACGTCGGTCCGGGGTCAAGGGTCTCCGAGTTGAGTTGGGCAGGTTGAAAATTCGCACGGCGCCGTTCGCGTGGGTGTATCGATTCGAGGGGAGCGGAGCACGCACGCCCCGCCAGCCCCGGGCGCTCCGCCCCCGCCCCCCCAAGGCCAAGGTCAAAGGTCGTCGGCCGACCTGATGGGGCGCAGGCGCTCTACTATCTATCTGGGGTACGTCTATTGCTCCGTGCTTCGATGGTGTGGTGTTTGGGCCTCGAAAAAGTGAAATTTATGTCGTTTGGATTGTTTTTGAATCGAGATCGATTTGTTGTTTCGGGTGAATGTATTTTTTTTTTTGTAGGTGGTTTCGTTTATGTCGTTTGGGATTGTGATGAGATTGAATTAATGTCGATCGATATTGAAATTATCTATCCTGAAACGAAATATAATTGCGAGGATCGACTAAAGGATACGAATTGTACAAGATCATATTAGGATAAAGTCATATTCACGGTAGAAAGCTTGATTATTATAATTGAAGAAATATTGAAAAAGGACTAACAATAAGCAATCAGATCTAATAATATGTGTAAATATAGATTTAAAAACCATTCATATCATTAACTGAAACTTAACAAGAGAAAATTTTTGCACTCACTCCAGCAATTCGAATGCCGCTTAAGCTCTTTGGATCCTAAATTCATCATATTATATTGTCCATAATTCATATCATTGCGAAATATTAACAAAAAAATTACAAATCAATTAATGCAATTTAAAATAATTTTCAAGTACGAAATCGATTTAAACAAGTAATATTCAGGAACCAAAATCGAGGAACACCTGTGTACAGTTTTGAATCGTTCCATTCAGATGCGTTCGCGGAATAACACAGCGAAGGTTTCAAAATAAAAGGCTCAGATTCGTTTTCGTTATGTAAATATAAAATGCGATAACGATTCGAACGTATTTATTTATTTTCGTTCGTTTCATTAATTGAATTCGCTATTATTGTTTTACACACAAGCGCGTATACGCCCGTTGAATATAAACAAAACGAATTAATCTAAATGCTAATTTTCGCACAAAAAATCGACAGTGTAACAAGATAAATCAGACAATTTAACGAAACCGTTCTACGTTAATTTTCATTTATATAACAGGATATTAATGTCTCAAAGGAATAATTACTTCACCTTCCGATAATGAGACCCCAAAACGTATTAGATAAACGAAAGTTTCTAACTGAAATATATCACTTAAATAAATTAACATTATTGGAATAATTACATAGATAAAATGAATCATCGCGATATACGAAAAAAACTATTCAAAAACTCGTAAATTTTAAAAATTTCAACACGATTCGGAAACCACGACAAAACGATTATGTTACGAATTCGCATAAATAATCTCGACAACATTAAGGAACATATCCATCAAAAAAACAATCTAGGAACACTCATTTACGAACGAATCGATCAGATCTGGCACAAATTTTAAAACCAGTCACAATTGTTTCAGATAGGAAGACCGCACTTATATGAGACTATCAACAAGGTTGATCGCGAAACGGACGCACAAAATAATTACTAAAATGTAAAAAAAAATATACGTAACAAGCTGATTTCGAAACGTTCACACGAATCCATTAACATTCGACAAAATGACTGTAAATAAAGTACAAATTTCATATTAAAATTTTCAATTTATCAATGTAAGTAAGATTTTTGATTGTATATTGGATAACTTCACATATCATGGTATGATTTAATACAATAAATCAAATCGATAAGTCTAGATTTATTATAATCATAAATTTTGGTTAACACAATTAGATAAAGAACTCTACAATATAACAGAAGTAACAGGCTTTCGAAACAATTCACAAGCCAACCCTGTAGTGAAAGCGTACATTATCAGACATGTGTGAAAAGAAATCGAATATTTTTTTACAAATTTTAACAGATTTCATAAATCCAACTTTTTAAAACATTAGCAGTAACAATTGGCACTTAACATCAGAGATGAAAATTAATATTGGAATAACTACACGCCAATTGATCACGCAAGTGAAGAAAATTATATCTAAATGCTAATTTACATACTGCCGTTGTATCTAACGTTTTAACAATTATGAGAAAGAGCCAAATTACAAGCAAAAAAGCAAGTGAAGTAACAACAGAGCGAATTATAGTGACAGCATGTAAACGATCATTAAAAGGACAGATACACACGTGCTAGAAATTCGCATGCGAGTAGCCGAATTTGAAGCCCTATTCGATGAACTCGAATAAACGAATTTCTAGCAACGTATTTGGCCTTTTAAGGATCGTTTACATGTTGCCACTGTAACTTGTATTTCTATTGCCTTACTCGCTATCAATTGAGTTGATTTGAGTCTCTAATAAGTACGAATATCATGAGAAAAGAAACCCAACCAATAAGTTATCAAAAGAAAATTAACAACGAACCGAATCAATCCAGGATCTTTTCTGCAGTGAAAGCGAACTCGCAAAAAATCCGCACAAGAAAAAAATCCAATTTTCTGCAAAATCCATCGGAAAAAAAAACTCAACAGTTTACATTCACTCAAAAGATCAAACAATGACGACATTGCAAATACCGTAAGCCTCCGTAGAATCAACATGCTGTCGATTAGCGGCAATTTCTCCCAGGTTCGACTCCTTGCCGTGGCTTTCTCCGAAACGTCACCATGTCGTCGTCGTCATCATCATCATCATCATCATCATCATGCGATGACGTTACACAATGTGTTATAAGGATGACGGTTGATAGAGTTGGCATCGCTTGTAAAAACCGACATAAATGTATTCGTACGTCATCGTCATATGTGTGTATCGAAAGCGAAATATAAACGTAATCAATCGAGTTCCCATTTTGGCTAAGTGACATTTTTGAAATTGATTCATGTACGTGAATTTCTCGAGATCGCTTGTGCCTCTTGGCCTTTTCGGTCGTAATTTGGGATGCGCGGTGTTATGACGATGTTAGGTCACAGTCGGGAAAAATCCGAGAGTCGATTGTTAATTCCGATCTGGCGAATTGGCATAATACGTGCTCGTTATTGTTATGAAATCGACGTTGCAAAAGTGAAAGATCATATTGATTATGTATGTGGTCGGAGTTTGTTTAGATTTCGATTACATGCGATGCGAAAAACCCTATGATGAAATCGAATACAATATGCTGAATTTCACATTGAAAAGAATCTAGAAATAAAATATGAATGATTTAATAAATTGAACTATGATCCGATAAGAGATTTGGATGTTTGAAAATTGAAATTTAACACGACTCTAGCTGTTTACATTTTTTTAGACTGATATAATAATATGACACGAACATTCGACGAATTTTCATTCAACGTTAAAAAAAATACATTTTTTTCCTTAAAGCTTTTCAATTCATATTTCATCATGTGCGAAATGAGTCATAGACCAACTTCATTGTTTTGAAGCACACCCGCAAATACATCATTTACACTATGCAACAAATCATACCACCAAGATTCTTATCCTTGAATGGGCGACTCGAATTGTGCAACACTAGGAACACACGAACTGTCCAATGCCCTGACCTAGAGCCAATTTTCGATAACCTACACGTGTCCATGAGAGAGTGACAAATGCTATCGAGATTCTTTCACCTGTTGCTTATTAGAATGAAAGAGAATGAATGACTTACATTTATATACGGGGCCTCAGCGACCCGAAACTAAAGACACCGTGTGTTCCACACGAATGTCGATGATGGATTATCCAAAAAACCACGAGATTGTTAACTCGATGGTTTATCTGCAGATATCTTCGATGATGAGATTGTACTTTTATAAAAAAAATACTCTTGAGTATTCCTTTCAAGTTTGTATTTTTTTTTTTTAAACAATTCACACTTGTTCACTGGTTGTATTCACTTTTCGCGTTGATCGACGTCAACGAATTAACAATTTATTTTGTACGTTGCACTTAAATTTATAAGATAGATACACTGGGAATTATTCACAATGGTAAAAATTTTACATCACTGGTCGATAATAATATCATAAACACTATAGACAAGTATATATGAATTTATGTGTGTGTATTATTTTTTTTCACTTTGCACAATCACTCGTGTTCATAGGCGTAGGCTCCTTGCGATTTCACTGCAACAGAAAAAATCGATTAGTACAAATGTGACGAATCGAAGAGACTTTCGAAACTCTACGAACGGTCCAATTGCTTAAATATTTACAAAATCGAATCGAACGAAATTCGTTAAATCGAACCGCGTGAGCTTTCAATGTCGCGCGATCGCAAATGGAACGCGACCGAGTTTTCCCATAAATGACGAATCTTTAAGACGATTTAGACCAAAATCTATATAAAATTAAAAAATGGTGAATCGACATAAAGGATAGATAGTATGGTGGAAGAGGTGCGTCGTCGTCGAACGGCTAATTTGTATAATTGCGCAACGCGTTCGCGAAAGTTGTGCAACTGACTTGTCAACGAGGCGCACGTGAGCTGCTGTGGATTTCGGCAAATTTATATGGGGATGTGTGTTTTTTTATATGCTGTTGCTGTCTGATTCGTTTCCGTGCTTCGTTAGTCAATATTCTGTTCTATCTCATTCATAAATTTAACGCAATTGTACTTATTAGTTATTCAGTCGGAAAGACTTAGTCGAATCTAACGTCAAGTTTAAATTATGGTGTTTTTTTTTTCATATTGATGGTACTTGGCAAAAATCGTAGTACAACGATTCATCTATATAAAATTTACACAATATCACTATTTTCACTCACTAAATGACACTATAATCTCCACCATCAAGACTCAGAGCAGCGAGACGATTCAACATACAAAAATGGACTCTTTTTCCACAGTTCAAGAGAATATTTTCAATTAGATCCTCCACATAAAATATATCGATCGAAAATTTAGTCAGATTATTCAATCACTTTTCAGCATATGAAACTACACATTACAACAAATCCAACTCTACACTTGAAAAAGTGCCTAACTAAACTACCCCCAACAGAAATCCTACACTCTACTAAAAATCCTTAACAATCGATTCTCATTGCAAAACGAACCCAACTTCACAGAAACTGACGAACAAGACACACCTATACGACTCACAGCCATCTCCCTCTCTGCCAGAAAGAGACTGCTGCATCGTCGCATACACGCATCTTGTTCATCAGTGTCTGAACCATTTAGTTCACCAGTGTCTGAACCGTTCGATTCACTAGTGTCTGAACCGTTTGATTCATTAGTGTCTGAACCGTTCGATTCATCAGTGTCTGAACTGTTTGGTTCATTAGTCTGAACTGTTTGGTTCATTTGTCTGAACTGTTCGGTTCATCAGTGTCTGAACTGTTCAGTTCCGTGGCACTGCGAACTCAGCATCAGATGTGCGATTCGAACGTTCTATGGAAAGAGCGCGTTCGTGAACGACGACGACGGGAGGAAGTCGAGGGTGAGTCACGCGCTCTCCGTGCTTCCGAAGGACTTTTTTTGCCGCTTCTGTTCGTGTGCCGTACCGCGTTCTGCTCGTTGGAGAACGGAGAACGTTCGGCGCGCCTGCACTTACGTCAATTGCGTACAACACACGTTCGATTCACGTGTGCACGTATATGCTCGACGTGCTGGAGTGTTCAGGGTGAGACGGTTTGTGTTGAGGAAATTTTGATGATTGTAGATTGAAAGTTAGTCGAATTCTGTGAAATAAGAAAATAGTTTGGTTTTGTGTTTAGAGGTCAGGATATTGATTTGAGCACTTTGTGATCTAAATTCATGTGAAAAACGTGGCACTTTAACTAAATAGTTCAATTAAAGATTAAAAAACAGTTAACAATCTTAATTCCTTTAACATTTGCGCAAAAGCGGCAGCATGTAAATAAGCACAGATATTCGATGATGTAAGTATATCAAACGATGCTTTCCTTGCCATATAGATCCTTACTTGGTACTTGTGCACTATCCGATAGACGTGACACTTAATGAGTCAGATTAAATTAGGTTGCGTTACGTTAGGTAAACTTTTTCTTCTCATTTTTCCGCGTTACGTTAATTCCAATCATGTTGAAATAAATTGATTCGATCACATCAAATCGATCAGATAACACACAAATATCACCAAAACACCACAACTGCACAACCGAAACCGACCGCACAGACCTCGGTGGAGGTTACCTCACCTGCCGTCTGCTCACCGGAGCACCGAATCCGAACCTTCAACGTAAACGAATCTTTCAAACCACCATTAATCGATTCAATACAAAATAACACACTAGCTTAACACGAAACGCACTTGTATTAAAGCGAAAACGGGGGGCGAAACACCGAAACGTCAAAGTCGAGCGTTGTGTACATACACCGAGCGAGCGGGGCGTGCGCGCGCGCCAAAGGTTGGCACGACTGTGCGCCCGTCAGGGTCACGGGGGCCCGAACGGGGGCTCAGCGCCACCGAGGGCGCTCCGGCGTCGCTCGGCTGGCGTTTGAATCACAACCGTGCACCGAAACGGAGCCGCCGGAGAGCGGACGTGCGCGAGGGGCGCGGGGGGTGCTCCGCCCCCGCGAGTCGTCGGCGTCGGCGGCGGGCGCGGCCGCTCTCATACGCACCGTTCGCGTGGGGCGACGGGGGCGCAGTTCGGGGGGCGCAGCGCGCGAGCGGGGGCCGAGTCCGGGGGGCGCGCCCCCCGCGTGCTCTTCGGGATGTGTGCGTGACACGCAGGCGGCAGGCGTTCGACGACGGCGAGAGCGCCGCGACGCCGCCAGACGGCGACACCGTACGGCGAGGCTACGCGCGCGTTGCCTTTTCGGTGCCGCTCCGCACTGCGGCGACGCAATCGAGCCATACAAATCCCCATTCAAATCTCCCCCTTATTGCATCTCAATATAAAGACTATTATCGTATCCTTCGATTGATATTAGAGAGCATTCAAAAGGCGGTTTCGTTAAAACGACAGCTGCGCGCTCGGAACGGTACGTCCGCATAACATAATCTAGCAAACAAAACACGAAGACGCCGAATCTTCGATTCAAACCAAACTATGTAAAGATTCGTCAAATATTGATGCAATATTGAAGCGACGTTCGTGCGATACGCACTCGCGTCTAAATATGAGTGTGTGTGTGTGTACACACGCGAGCGGTTACGTAACTCGTTCAATCAAATCTAAATTTGAAACAAAGAGCCGATCGCCGAAGGTGTGCATGCGGCTGCGAAAATCCCAAGGTCGGTCGCGTCGCATCGCAGTCGCGGCTGCAGCGCGGCTCGGCGGAAGGACGCCCGGCTTCCCGTACGTCTTATTCCCGCCTATATGCTTTTATATGCGCGTCGTAAGGGAGAGGGTTTTCTAAACGAGAGGGAACGCGTCGTGGAGATACGTGTGTGTGTTTTGGAGGACACACCTGTAGATGCGCGATGTCAATAGTGCAGCTGTTCGTGCATCTTGCACGCGGTAACTGTTGCGCACGCTGCACGTAACGGGCTCGCATATTGCGGGGAATAGCAGTTTTTTTTTTGATGAGAAATTGCGATTTTTTTTTTATATTTAGTTGTATGTTTGATTCTATCTTTGATGTGATTTGCCATTTGGAAGAAGAGTAATGTTGTAAAGATGCTGCTTCAATGTTGACGGAAAACTTAATTGATGGTGCAATATATTGCGCAATTGCAGTTTTTCATATTTTGTTGTATTTCGTTACTTGTATGCTTCTATCGTTGCTATAAACATGCAGATGAACGAAAATATTGTCAATGAATCACTTCAATATTGACCAAAGGACTATTCGTAAAAGTACATCGAAATGTCCTTGCAAAACGAAGATCATATTAATGGATATTTATAGATTTTTTTCATTCCATCGATAGTTTTGAATGTTTAAAAAGTTTATCGTCAATATTTTTTTCAACAAAATTATATTTTTCAATTGTTTAAAACATGTTTAGACATGTGATCATTATTCAATACAATTTTATCAACAGCGATGCTAATAAAATACTTCGATGTGAATATACTTTTAATTCTGTAACAAAAATACTACGGACAGCTCTGACTGCGATGCTATCTATTTTTAACAGAATTAAATTAGTAACAATATTGAAATGCACTTATAAACGATTTTATCGATCGACTAGAAAGCACTAAAATACACCAATGAACTCAGTAAACAAATAAATCGAAACCCACACACACGAGCTCACAATCAGATTAAAACAAACAAACGTCAAATCGAAAAAAGACGCATCGAGAAGTAATTAAAAATTAGACAGCATTTAAAATCACATCGAACTAGAAAAAAAAGTCAATTTCATACGATTGCCATTAAACGTACAAAACACTCCCAAAGAGCATGAACATGCTCGATCGAAATAATTTAACTAACTTTTTTTACGTTTCCTTTGAGATGGATCAAAACGGCAAATAAGCAAATAATTCGCCGATTCTACATCTGAAACGAATGCGGTCCAATTATAGGCGAATAAAAAATTTAAGCGAATTCACGATACATACGTTTTTCCATCTCAAATTAATACACACACATTTAACAAGAAAACGCCGAAATCTTAATCGAAAAGGAGCATCCAAGGGGACCTCCATAGCTAGTGCGGCACAAACCCTATGATCGTCGTAGCGGAATGATTAATAATTAAGAACAATAATTGCGACGAAAGAGAAATGTGAGCGAAACGCACAGACTACAAACGGCGAACACGCAAACCGTGAAAACGAAACCGTCTCTTGATGATCGCGGTCCGTTTCGTCGAAGAGCGAAATTCTAATTATTGTCGAAATATGAAAATGAAACGTACGACTTGTGAGCGAAACGTGTCCCAAAAGTGATAAAACATATTTTAAATATCTGCGAAAATGGTCAATATTCATTGCATCTACACGTTTTTTTTCCTAGCATTCGTATGCCATCTAGATTTCGAAAAGACTCTTCTTTCAAACTATTGTCACAGCTGCTTGGATATCTTCAATTTTAACAAAATGATATCTTTGGACTCTGTTTATTAGCTCGAAAAATAAAAAGAAGCTGGCCAATACTTGAAAATTTTCAGTTAGGAGTTTGAGAGTCGAATGTCCAGGATAGTGCATGAATTGAGAAAATTTTTTCAAGAAGGATGCACTGAATTAGCGATTTTGATTTACTCAATATTCATATCAGATTAATTTTGAATGTCCTGAATATTTCAGCTAATTTGATTTTTAGCAAAAAATGAATATATTTCACGACTTTTGGGACACATCTCGTATATTCCCGCAGAGGTACGATAGTGGTTTGGTGTTTTCTCGCAGCTGAAATATCGTAAGAGCGAACGCGTTTTATATAATTAACTACGATTATAATTATAAAATTTTCGGCGAATTGCGCGACGCATGTTTTCTGTATTCGAATGTATATAATTCATAAGTGTGCACACGTTTCTGAGCCCTTTGAACGAAATTGTGTACCGAATAAATAATGCCGTACGCTTATCTCGTTTGAATCTAATGAGAAAACGAGTTGCCTATTAATCAAAGGGATTTTCTATTCCTATTTACTTCTATAATTATCATAATTAATCTCAAATTGGTTTGGCTTCGCCAAAGGGTAATGATTGTTCTAAAACGTCTCGAAATTTCCCGTTTAATCAATTTCATTTGTGTGAGTCTATTTCGTTTCAAATCTATTTCATGTGTGCAAATCTATGAGAAAATGAGTTGCCTATTGATTGAAGGGATTATTTATTCTAATTTGCTTTCAAAATTATCATAATTTAGTATTCAGTCTACTGAAAGTTAAGAATCAAGATATCAACAGAAAATCCAATAAATTTTTCATACATATTCATACGAAAATATCCTGTCACTATCTGTATTCATTCAGTGATTTGGATCAAACGCCTTTTCAAGCTACTTTGCTTCAGAGCCTCGTGTTCAATCACGCTGTCTCGCGAGTTCTATTTATCTATTTATCCATCGAGTTCTATCTCATTCATAAAATCTCACAAAATCACTATACGAAAACGTAGTTCACATTATGCACGAACATTGCAGTTGCACGTGGAATATCCAAACATTTGTCAATGCAGCCAACATTACACGCATTGAACTATTGAATAATAACGATGGCTGCACTGACAAATATTCATGAAACTGCAATATTCATGCATAATACAAACCCTCATGCACCAATCTACAATTCATCAATTACAAAACAGAAATCGAATTTCCCCGTAGCATCCAGAAGTCCTTGAATCTCGACCTTTCGCCGAGGATATCCTGAATCGAGGACGCTCACGGAGCGGTTATTCTTGAAGGGGGGGCGAGTGTGGGGGGGGGGTGTCAGTTGCGCGCGCACGAGTCCTGAGGGGGCGTGCGCCCTCTCGGGGGTGTTCCGCCCACCGACGCCGAGTGAAAGTGGGCGCCGGCGCGTTCTATCGATTCCGGTTGACGCTGAGGACACGTGCCGCTGTCAGATGCGCTCCTTGTAAACACAACATTGCAATTGTGTGTCGCTAGCTTTACATTATGCATGAACATTTGAAATTGCACAATAATTTTTCAGTGCAATTCAATAGATCATTCCCTAAACACGAAGCATGTTATGTTGGCTCATTGCAAACACAACATTGCAATTGTGTATCGCTAGCTTTACATTATGCATTAATATTTCAATTGCACAATCATTTTTCAGAGCAATTCAATAGATCATTCCCTATACACGAAGCATGTTATGTTGGCTCCTTGTAAACACAACATTGAAATTGTGTATCGCTAGCTTTACATTATGCATGAACATTTCAATTGCACGAACATTTTTTAGTGCAATTCGATAAATCATTCCCTAAACACGATAAATGTTATGTTGGTTGCATTGATAAATGTTTATGCAACTGAAATGTTCATGCACAATGTAAGCCCTGCATTATGAATATACGTTTCGGTTGCACAAACATTTGTCAATGTAATTATTTGATATTCAATTCAATAGTTTAATGCCCAAACACGACACATAGTATGTTGGCTGCATTGAAGAATATTTGCATGTTTCGTGTGCAACTGAAATGTTCATGGATTGTGTGAATGTCGCATATCTAAACTATGTTCGATTGTGGTTTTTATAGTTGAGGTATTGAATGTATGAGATTTGAACAATCAAAAGAATCTTAAGACATGAATGAGATGAGTTTCACGAGTCAAATGAGGTTAGGTTAGTTTTTTTTTTTATATTAGGATAGGTCGATTGTCGTGTCAATGCAATAGTACATAACAATTTTATGAATAAAAGTATAATAATTAATGTTGAAACTATGACTTTTTGTGTAACTAGGTAATGTTTTATGAATGCATCGAAAGATAGTGAGGATTTATAATCCTTTCGTGGGAGAATTCGCTGATAATGAATATGAGAGCGGATATCCTCACGACAATTATGTGGAACGTATGAAAAATGAAACTGCACACAATGGAAATATTATATTCGTTCGATTGAATTTCAACGTTACGCTTCGCGTCGAAACGATTTAATCGTAGAATTGAATTTTTTTTCACTGTAAAATCCAGTTATTGAAATATTCAAATTCGTTCCTCCCGCGAACATAATAACTTCGTCCTTGCAACGCATAGAACAGGTGGAATTAAATAGAGGAGGGTAACTTTGCAGACGTGGAAAACTATACTGTCAAATTTTAACATTTGCTATTTTCATGCGAACTTCGACATTTCGAAATGTTATTCGCATAAAAGCGAATGAAAATGTGCTCTCGTGTATACAAAATTCAAGGAGACTTCGCCGTCCTTGTAGTCGATAAGTAAATGGGATAGAGCGAAAGCGAAATTAAGCAAACAAACGGGATGAATCCAAAGTTTAAATCGAGCACAAGGCTTTTCGACTATATAAATATTCAGTAATAATAATCGAACATGTCCTTAATCACACACATTTATAATCGTCCTTGTATCCGGCTGGAAAATCTACACGATTTTTACCAAAATTGGTATCGAAATGCACATTTATGACTTAATTCTAAAATGACTATTGCATGAATTATACAACGAAAAAAAAAGAAACTATGCCACATCAAGGATACGTACGGCGAGCCGAGCGAAATATAATTTGTAATTCTGAAAATGTTGCACATGAAAGCGTCCAACGTATGTAAAAAAAAACACACTCGTCCTTGTAAATGACGAACAGACGACCAGCGCGAAAACAAGGCCAGTTACGTAAAAAAAGCGAACCGCGACACTGTGCAGATCGATAGATCGGATCGAACTATTCTATAAATCCATAAAAAATATGTACACAGAGGATCTACACGATCCATCGACGATAATCTCTCGATAATAACGGACCGATTTTCGCATAAGTACTAATTGGAATAGCAAACTTAGCACCTAATCGAAAAAACACACATGCGTACGATGAAGACGTATGTGTTGTTTCGTAAGGATCTGCATCAGCGTGGAAAAGGAGCTCGTCTCTCTCTCGGAATATTTTTATGTATATTTATTTATTTTTTGTTCGTTTTAAAACATTCTTTATTCGGTCGGAGCTTAGAAGAGGCACAAAACACAGAGCACAGCCTTCAAAAACGCACGCGAACAAAAGAAAACGGCGAAGTAGGAAATGCGCTTGTCTCCTCGACCGTATGAAAAGGACGTCAGAGGCAAAACTCGCTATTTCGAAATCGCAATTAAATTTTACACTAATTAAGTTTGATTGACTAGTATTTTTTTATTCAGAACATAATTGAATGACTAATTTCAACATTTATTTTTTAAATTATCTGGTGATGTTTTCATTTAGGTGCCTGGTGTTTTCGATCAGCAATCGATTCTATCCAGAAATGAAGTGTCGGGAAGAATTCTCTTTTATCCTATCTGAACTATAGTTATGCAAATAATTCTCTTACTTGCTCTATATGTGAGTATTAAAGCAAAAAATACAATAATTTCTAGTGAGACAAATGATGGGGTTTTTTTTTAGTACTAAATCTCTGATCTATCCTAAAAACAAAAAATGGATCCTTTTCGAGGCCTTTTGTTAAAGACGCAATTTGTGGTTAATGTGTGTCAATTTGTCATTATTTAACCAAAAAATCATTAACAATTTGAGCTTTTTCACAACCAAAGAAGCTCAATAGTTTTCATCGACTAATTAAAAGACCACAGTCATCACCAACTCACCAGTATACTCAAGTGTACAGTTTTAGCATAAACTACACATATACGAATCAGACAGCAAAAAACACCCAATCCAACACTAAATTCCAATTTCAACCGAATTTCCCAAACCAAAAGATCATTTTCGTCTCGAAACCCTCACAATCAAACACACAAACCTTCGAGGAGATTTCGAAACCCCGCAGCACCGTGAATTTCGATTCTAAACCCCTCCGGACCGAAAGGACTAAGCGCACAATGAATTCGAAAAACGAAAAATCGAAATTAGACCTTTATTCCGAAGACGAGAAGAGAGAGAGAAGCAGGCCTTCGAACGGAAGGGGACCTCCAGACGGGCGGGCACGACAATTAGATGTCTGAAAGCGATTAAAACGAACCGAGAACACACACACGTATTATATAATATATATATATATATATGTATATTCGTATATGTTCGTAATTAAAACGAAATGGGTGAAAAAAAATAAGGATAATTGTAATTACACGTAACTACGTGCGACACGTGAGCTTCGCGATTTATGTACCTGTACATTGTTGATTTCGATTCTGGACGCTTTTCTTATTGTTAGTTAATGAATTTGTGAAATGTGGTGTTTTTTTGTAAAATCTGTATTTAATGGGTTTATATGATTTAAAGAGTGATCAAGTATGGTTCTTAATATTGAATTTGGTATCGATATTTAGAATTATTTTTATGGAAAATTTTGATCTAACGGAAACTTTACTCCGAAAAAATCATTATGCAACAGTTATTAAGGTGAATAAAAATATTTTCATATGAATTTTGTCTCGAAGAATCGAGATAATGCATAAAAATATGAATTATAAAATAAAATATTAATTTTTATAGACTTCAACAATAATCTTATTCGAGTAATGTTTTCATTTCATCAAATGTTTCCATAGAAATCATTCCAAATATCGATATCAAATACAATATTAAAAACCGTGCTTGATCAATCTTCAAATTATAAAAGAAACAACAAACTCATTTACTGAAAAAAATGCAATATTTATCAAAACTATCCAAAATTCGTCACAACAGCGTAAGTATAGGTGAAATAAATTGATGTTTTCATATCGCTGAAAGATTCAAGTCGAAATTGTTTGCGGTCTTTTTGATGCCGTTTGATTCGCTATTTATTCGGTGTGTATTTATTTTTTTGCAGACGATAGTCTGGAAGTTTGCGGTGGTGATGCGATGTGATGTGATGATGGAGAAAAAATGTTCTTCTAGTTTGTCGATTTCCTGGAAGCGAGAGAAGGTCTGACGGTTGTTATGCGAAAATTATGACACGAACTCGTTATGTTTGTGTTTTTGCTTTTTCGATGCAGAATAGAAAAAATTCGCTACAACATAATGAGCGACCTATATATGGAATGAAAATTGGATATATTATAATAATATACAAAGATTTTTGCATTGTTAGATATGTGAAGAAAACTGACTATACCGCAAAGTTCTAAGATACGGTTGCAGAGATTAAACTTGTGAAGGATACGAACTGTCATTTTATATAAAACGATACATAATAGAGAATTGAATTTTTTTCAATGTGAACATCTCATGGAAGATTTCGAGAAGGAATTCGCTGGCCTTCCGTCGATTTACACTGCTCCTTTATCCTTGTTTACATCGTATATCATTCGTGAGCTAATACGCAAGTTTATGTATTGCTAAAATAACAAGTCAGCTGAGAGGGAATCTGGTACTTTATTACGAAAACTGAGGATTTATATACATATTTGAACTCTTATCCGCGAATAAATACGCTAGAAACGCTAACATTTACGTTACATTCAATTAAATGTGGCATACATTTTTAAATCAAAATAAACAGTTATTCCACAGCCATGAAATAAAATATCACTTAAGATACGTAACTATTTAACTAGAAAAAACACTCAATGAGAAAACAGCATACATACAATAAGAATTAAGAATCTCTCAACAACAATCCCTCAACTGACAAATAGGCAGCCTTCCAACTCTGTCAATCAACAAGATCGTTCATCTAGCGCCGATTAAATAAGCAATCCTTCAACAATGAAGATAGAATCTATCAATCCCTTCGATTGAATATAAAACTGGGTTGAAATCTACATCTGCAGCCCCCAGATGTATGGGGGATTCGAACGATCAATTAGACTTTCCATACAAGTCGAGCGTGGGTTAAATTCGAGGTTATAATCTGGTAATCAATGCACTGATTTGTGCAATGATGAATATTTTGATAGTTTTTTGTGTGTATTTTATGTAAGGTAATAATAGCTGTTATTTCAATTGCTCATATCATAATGCTACATTTACGCGAGAGACTACGGTTTATCAGTATTCGATAGTACTGTCTCGTATGCTATATTAATTCAACTGTCTCACGAAGCATGTCATAAAATTGAAATACTAAATTTGTCTTTATTCTTCTTGCTCATACACTATTTTCGAAGGAATGTTCAAAGAATGCTTAGTGACGGAGAAAAAAAATCCTTAGGAGACAGTCTACGGAGAGAAAGTAGAACTTGTGACTGAAAAATCTCAGCAAATGGCTAAACAAGACCTCAACTGATATCTTAAAGTCAAAATACAACTGGCACATAGAGTCTTTGGAACCTTCGCAAGGAAAAGACATACCAAAAAAACCGACAATGTTACATATATGGACACAATCTAAAGAAACATTCATATTGCACAGCGCAGCGCAGACACTTATCGGTCTGTTCCTACTTTTGTGCACTGCGCTGCGCAACACGAACGTTCCTCAGCAAAGTGTTCACATATAGCCGTTACCAAAACCATCTCCATAGGAACGACAATAGCCACATATAAACTACCCAAAACAATCCCATATCCACAAATAAAACGTCAAGCGACAACTCTTCCGTCGAGTGCATCGGCGAAGCCCGTCAAGTGGTGCAGCGGTTGCAGAGGATACGCGGTCGATACGAGAGCGGGGGGCAGAGTCACCTTCGGAGCCCCCTTTATACGTCGGGGGGGTGAGAGGGGAAAGGGGGAAAGACTCCGCCCCTCGGCGGCGTCTCGGTCCGGTTGTCGTCTGCATTGCGTCTTTCGCGGGACGACACCTTCGAGCCGCTCGTATCGGATGTCCACTGCACGTCTATGCCGAAGAGGGTCGGATTTGGACTCTTGGAGACTTCGATTGTTAAATAAGGTCTATTGTGTGGTTATGGATCATCAATGTTCTTGAAAATGTCTGAATATTGTAGAATAATTTATGAATGGGGTAAGTACTAGGTGCTATCAAAATGAAATTTACATGAAGTCGTGTCGACTCCAAATAGGCAATTATTCGAAAATGAATCGAATGTAATTCACAGTCACGCCGACTGCATATAGCAACATCAATTTACATTTAATCGTTAAGCATTTGATGTATAGAAAAAAAAACTAATATTTTGCAAATATATTCGATACTTGATTGTATACATATTCAGTTTTTTCATTACAATAAAAAATAATACTTTCTCATCTTCATAATTACATATATATTTCTTATAAGTAGTAATTAATCTCGTTTTGAATAATTGATTTTATCACAGAATGATGAGAAACATTTTGTATGGATTCAATGAAAAACTTCAAATTACGTTTCACAAGTTTCGGTGAAGCAATACGATTAATCATGAAAATTTTAAATTCAAAAAATATAGCGCTCATTAAAAACTCTATAAAATTTCGATTAGAATTTTATCGTTAGAATCGTGAAGTCCTCACGACCGTGTTTAGTGCAAATCATCTTGCGTATTTTAGATAAAAACTAAATAAAATTATCTCGAGATGATCGAGTGACTTAATTCAACAATTATCAAATTATCAAAAAGATTAAAAATCGAAATACAAGATTTTTTTTATTATTTGGTAAAATCACCGAAATTATAAAACGATCAGCTGCAGAAAGTTTCCTTATAGAATTTTCGAATATATTTTTGCAGAAAAATATGATTTCGATCCGACACTGCTGAACGATTCCGTACATAGGACGTATATGGTGTAATTTGAGAAGTTTTCATTCGTGAGGGTTGTTGAGTTTAATTCGTTTTTTTCCTCGATCAAAATAAGAATGAATAAAAAATAGAACACTGAATAGAAAATAAAAGAATTCCCAAATTATCTAAGCATGTGTAATCTGTCTTGAATAACTTTAAGATTATGCGACTTTATAGTTTTCAATATGAAAGAAAAACTTTTCATAAAATTTCAGACTAAAGTGATTCAATTTTAAATGAAAATATATTTTAACTAAACGTTCAACTTTCCGGAGATTTATAATTTTGCTAACTTTTTTTTAAATCAAGGCAAAAAAATCGTTTTCAATGGATCATTGAAAAGGGCTTAAAGTAGTTAACACGAATAAATGTACAATTGAAGGTCTTCTGATAGTTTCTAAAATATCGCTTTGTGTCGATCTAACGATAAAATAATAATCGCTCTTATTCAAATCCGACGAAACGGTGGAAAATATGCGTTTACTTGAATAGGGAAATGTAAAGAATGTAAAAAAAAAGTTATCTTATCTCATATCGTGTTATTTAAACCCTATGAATATAATAAAAAAGACGAGCTACTAAAAATCTCAAGATTCATAGTGCGTATTGCGTTTAGTTGAAAATAACGAATTGCACACATGAAAATTCCAAAACGTCGCTCATACGCAAATTTTCTAAATAATAACAGTTATATTCGAAACCCATCAATAGAATTCAACTTCATACGCAGAACATAATTAAAATTTATGGACAAAGTTTTACAAAAACCCATAAAATACACGATACATTGTATATTTAAGATAATAGAAATTAGAATCTCCCATCTATTTGTAAACTGCATCAATGTTTTCATATTTATAAAAATAATTGTGTTCACTATTATTACAGTGGTGTAAGTACCATTTTTATTTTCCAATATATTTTAATACGTATTTTGCTTTTGATGACAGAAAACAACACACTAAAATGAATTCCTCAATTCCATACAATTTTCAAACCTACAATGTGAACCAAAATATATTTTTCACTGCTGTAATACCTGATTGAGATTATATTTTAGAACTGTAATTGACGACCGAAATGACCAAAGGGACTTTGCTATGATTTTGAGAAAAGTGCTCTCAAATTTAAGCAAAGTATTAGGAGGTCGAGTAATTTGATGATCTCGGCACACGTTCCAAATTCATTCATATCCTTTCGCCACCAAATAAAAGAGCATACTCTTGTACATAGTAGAATTTGGGCAAAAATGCCACTTATACCCTTCAGTCATTTCAGTCACCAATTGGAATGAATTTCTAATCATACTGAAACTCAAACATTCGAGGCCACGAAAACGGTGCAAATCGACACCGGACGAAACGAAAAACGAGCGATCCGGATCGAATTTTCAAACGATCCGAAGACGGGGGGGGCGCAGCCTCGGCTCGCGGGGCTCCGAAAACTTCGAAACGAGCCGATCGAACATACACACATACACATATACACAGAGAGAGAGACGAAACGAGCTCGGAATATCGATGGGAAAAAGAGAGGCGGAATCGAGGTCGAGCGAAACGAAACCTCCGAAAACGTGCGCGTTGCGTCATTCGCTGCCGCTACCTGTGTGTGGCCACGAAACGCGCGACATCTCGCAACATGGAAACCGACTATGTACGTACAATCGTATTATGCCAGGTTATCCTCGACGGATTGTTGAGTCGGTACTACACTAAGATTCGATTTCAGTCGTGGACGTTTTTCCTGTAAGTTTTGGTCTGTTGACGAATTGAATGTCATCTCTTGAAGGGAGAGTTGTGTTTTTGATTGGATTGAATTTAGTTTTGTTCGTATCGTATTGTCAGGTTATACTCGGCGGATTGTTGGGTCGGTGCTACACCAAGATTTGATTTTAGTCGTTGACGGTTTCTATGATATGATTAGTGCGTTTTGTCTGTTGATGAACTGAACGAATGTTGTGTTTTTGTTTGGATTGAAGTTAGTTTTGTTCGTATCGTATTTTCAGGTTATCTTTGATGGATTTATGGGTCGGTTCAACACTGCGATTTGATTTTAGTCGTGGACAGTTGTTCCTATGCTAGATTATGACTGTGAGTGAGTTTTGTCTGTTGAAGAACTGATTGTATCTTTTGAGGGAAGCTATGTTTTTATTTGGAATTAAATTAGTTTCATTCGTATACTTTGAAATCAATTCATGCAACATTACTAAAGATTTTATGACATAGAAAGTTTCATTTAAAAGTCGCTCGTTTTATGTGAATGTCTCTTGAAATTATTTGCCGTCTTTAAGGTGTTAAGATTATGAACCGAGAAAAGTAATCGATTCAAATGAATCTATGAATTAAATGAATGTTGAGATGTTAAAAACATATTCAATGAGATCGTTGAGCTGGATTTACACACAGTAGAGTTAAAATTTCGAATTGGAATGATGATCGTATCATGATAATCAATCGCATGAAAATGTCAAAATGTTAAATAATCTCTAACGAAATTGTTAAGCTGGCCCTATACACTGAAATTGAATTTTGATTTAAGACAAGGGTGCTCATTCAAGCTATACAAACAAATCAATAGTATGAAATTACTTACTTATATTATAGTCAAAATGAGAGATAATTAACTGAACAGGATAATTGAGATATCGTACCACACAAAAATGAAAAATTAAAACTGAAATGAAAGCACTTTTTAATGTTAGAAAGTGTGAAATGTGCTATTTTAGGTAATATAGTATGTATTGATTGAACAATGTGAAAATTGGCTGTCATCAAGATAAAGATCAATTGTTTGGTTTCATAATACAATCGATTTGACGTTTGAATTGGTCCGAAGAATCGACACTAACATTTTCAAATATTCACTATTTAACTCTGATTTAAAACAAATCATCCAAACTGAATACAAAACAAACTCAAAATCACAATCGACACATTTTAACGGACGAATTAATTTAATTTTATCTGAAAAACAAACGTCGAACGACTCCACGCGTGAACGCCGAACGGCGCGCTTTCGAACGACGCGCAATAAGATCGACCTCCTCATGATGCACTCGAAACTCGATCTTCAAAATATCCCGTCGAAATCCGTCTCGAAATTGGAATCGAAACCCGAACTCTTCGACGCGAACGAGAACACAACAATATTGGGACGCACTGTCAAACGCTAACTGGCGGCGCGGAGGGGAGCGGGGCGAGGGGAACGAGGGCGAACGCTCCGCATTCGCGCAAAACGCCATCGGACGCGAAACTGACGCGATGATGAATGGAGGAATCGACGATGAAGAGTCGACGTGCGATGCGACGGAGACGGGGGCGCACGGCGGGGGCGCAGCGCCTCGGCAAAGGTACTCACCGGACGCGCCTCGCTCGTCTGCGGTCCGCCGCGGGCCGAGGGGGCGCGGGGCGTCGAGGGGCGCGGGCTCGGCGCGGGGGCGACGCCGGGGGGGCGGAGGCCTGGGGCGCGCTCAGCCCGAGCCGACGTCACGGCCGCTTGTTTTCAACATGGCGCGCGCGTGCGCACTCCGCACGCCAAAACGTGCGCAAATTTTTAGCGACCGCTGATAACGCGATCATGCCCGCGTTTCGAGCTTTTTCGATTAGCAGTTTTCGATGAATTTTCAGCTTTTGTTGAGTTTTTTCAACTCTATTTCTTATTTAAATCGTTCTTACGAATTTTATCTCTATATTTATAGTTTTTCTTTCTACATCGCTGTATATTTCATTGAAAATAATCATATTTACAATAATCACAATGCGTATTACGATTTCCTATGGAAACGAGCGTCGAGTGCCCTTCGTGCGATTTATCAAATTGTGCAGTTTTTCTTATTAGAATTAAATTTTTTTTTTGCGTGAATTGTTTTAATTTGCTACAGTTGCCTATCATGTCGAAAAGAATTGACGCTAAAGTCAGAGATCGACGATGACAGCTAGATCGACTGTCAAAATGAACTCTGAAGAAATTGACTTTTCGCGTATCTGTAGAGTTTGTTGCACGGAAGGAGCTTCTCTTCCGCTCTTCAGGGTCAATCTCCATCGGAAAGTCATGTCTTGTGCCGCAGTTCAGGTACTTATATTTTGCACAACTCATGTTTACGGTTAAAATAATGTAAGTCGTTAATTTAAAATTAATTCCCCCCATATAATAATATGATCAATTTAACGAAATCGTATTAATGTCCGTTAAAGATAAATTTCGCTCAATAGTTCGACAGTTTTTGTGCCTGCCCTCTTATAACATTACAAACGAAACATTAAATATTTCAAATTTAGTATGTTCAATGGTTGTACTCCTATAAATTGAACGATAACAATTAAATACCGCCTTTTCAGGTTTGGCAGAACGACGGACTTCCCGGTCAGATTTGTAAAAGGTGCGTCGCAAAGTTGCACATTTCCTTTCAATTTAAAAAACAATGCGAGAGAAGCGACGTTCACTTGCGGCGCTGTAGAGATTCGGGGAAGTTTTATGAGAGTAAAAAGTCTAAAAACATGACTGATGACACCGATATTAATGAAATCAATCCATTGAAATTGGACAGTAAAAATGTTAAAAATGAATCTGTCACTTCTTTGCCTATATCGAACGATTGTAATTTTTCCAATTGTTCGATACAACAACTCGATGATAACAGAGAATACGAATCTATTAAAAATATAGTAGCTTCTGTTGATGTGCCCATAGAACAACAATCTTTGTATAATAGCACTGAAATTCTAGTTTCCGTCGGTGTGGATTTACCCATTCGAGATCAGTTCGACCTATCTGGAAATTTCCCTAATCACCCTCTCAGCAATTTAACTTTGGATAGTACGTTCGCTAATCAAATGATGAGTCAGTCTCATTCTGTTGCTGAGCAAATATTATCATTGGAAACTTTGACAGGTTGAAAGGTTTATTTTATATGTTTATAGATCACAACTTGATTTGTAATGTTTTTTTTTTTGTAATTAATTTACAGATTCTAATCAGCTTCAACCATTACAAAGAACAAACAATCAAGTATTTGAATTGTCTCAAATAGATATATCACCGATTACCGAGGAAAAAGAAATGATCGTGTCCAAACCTGAGCAAGATAAACAAAATAAAGTTCCGAAAAATATCAGTATTGAAAATTTACACTGCCCAATTTGCAATAAGAGTTTTGATTCTGCTAGCAAACTAAATAGACATAACAGGACCCATTCAGATGAAATATTGTACAGGTGCGATATTTGTCATAAAGGATTCATACATGGTGGTAATTTTAAAGTTCATTTAAGAACACATAATGATGAAAGACCGTTCGCTTGTCATATGTGTAATAGAAGATGTAGACAGCAACAAGATTTAGATAAGCATTTACGAACTCATACAGGAGAAAGACCACACGCCTGTTCCGTTTGCCAAAAGGCATTTAAAACATCTAGTAAGTGAAAATCATTTTTTCATTTCGTCAAAAAATTTCATTTATGAATTCAGATTTTCAACCTCATTGATATGAAGTGGAAAACATGTATCCTAACTTTAATGATGGTCATTATATTTTTCATTTATAGGCAATCTCATAGCTCATGAAAGAATTCACAGAGGAGAAAAACCATACATATGTATGGTTTGCCAAAAAGCATTTTGCCAATCTAGCGAATTGACTACACACATTAGAACACATACGGGAGAAAAAAGTCACATATGTCCAATATGTAATAAAGGATTTAATGGTTCATCAAAACTTGTTGCTCATATGCGAATACACACTGGTGAAAGACCTTACATTTGCGTTATTTGCAATAAAGGTTTGATGACTTAACATTTTTTTTTTACAACAAAATTTATAATCCATGATATTCTTATATTTATTCTTATATTTTAGGATTCACACAAGCTTCATGTCTGACTGTTCATAGTCGTAAACATGCAGCTAAAGGATCATTTTTGTGCTTAAGGTGCTCTCGTACATTTCAGACTTTCAACGATTTACAACTTCATGCAGCGAGTCATTCTCCTATCAATTTTTCTTGCCCTGAACCAGGTTGTTCGAGACACTTTTGCCGTCGTAATGATTTACTTAGGCACACTAAAATTTCCCATTCCAAATAGATGTAGCTTATTATATTAAAATGTAAATATATATGTTAAATAAATTATTTCTATATTTTACTTTCAATTTTTTTATACATATTTTTCATTCCATTGAGTATGATTATACTTTTCTGTGGTGAAAACTTCATACAAATTTAATTGTACAGTTAAATAATTTTAACTATCTAAATCACAAGTGTTTGAATTGATATCAGTAAAAAAACCAGAGTTGTGTATGAATGAAATATGTTTTAATCATAAAAGAAATGTAGGTATTTCATAAAGCATGGCTTACTCTCATCTATCAAAATATAAAAATAAACATTCAAAAATTCGATTTTAATCCAATTTAAAATTGAGGAAATATTGACAATAAACTATCTAAACATATAAACAGTTCTTAAATATTAACAGAAATTTATAAATTTCTATCAATATTGATAAAAAGCCTCACAACTCTACTGGATGAACTTAGCTTTTTATAAATTCAGTCATTGCCCAACATTCAAGAGAAGCATTGACAATATTATTGATTATCTAATAAATTAACGATGAAATAAATGACTTAAGAAAAATAAAAACAATGAGGGCCACAAAACTTTTTACAAGAGCTACAAAAAGGCAGCTTTTGCACAATAGGTACAAAACGGCAATACAAACTCAATAGTGACATTTAAATGACAGATAGCGAACGGTTTACGTTTGTATTTATTGTTTACAATTAAATAGCCTATTGAATATCAACGGATTCCCGCTATTGTAAATATAAATTCAATAAATAAGCTGTTGAGTTTATCATTATATATTCACAATGTGCGCCTGATATGCATTTGAATGTAATTCTTTTTAAACTGATGAATTATAATTGTATGTAGAGTCATTGTCATAAAAAATAGCACAAACTAGCGCTATTATTACTTAGGAATCGTTTCTAAAATGTCTTCGAATGTAGAGAAGGAGACATGGCGAGTGTGCAGGGCTTGCATGGTAGCTGCTCCTCCTCACTCAATGGTCTCTGTTTTTCATGTTAACATATCCAAGAAATTAATGGCCCTGTGCGGAGTTCAGGTCTGGCCCATGGATGGTCTTCCGAAGCGCATATGCAGGGAGTGCATCGTCAAGCTAGACATATCATTCCAGTTTAAAAGACAATGTGAAAGAGCTGATCAGAAGCTGCGTCAAATCCAAAGTCAAAAACTGAAACAGAATGAGGAGAGACAAGTTCAGCAAATTCAGCGTGTTGTTCAGCCCGATTTGCATCTTCAAGTTCAAAGTGAGATGCCGCCTCCGCAGCCTTTACCACTTCCACCTATTCCAGGTACGCGGGAACAGAAAACATATAAACGTTCTTTGGTCAAAATAATATTCATTCAATACATGGAACTTTGATTTAAATTTATTTTTGATGCAATAAATTCGGTACATTAAAATATATGTGTTTTTACAATCAATGTTTAATATTTTTTCAGTTGAATCTGACGAATTGCCGCTAAACGAATCCGATAACATTCTCACCGATCTCACACACTCTGTCCCATTATCTCTTTCTCATTCCATATTCGGCATCATGGATCCGATGGACATAGTGCGGACAGACAAAAAAAACATATACACATGCAAAATATGTTTTAAAGAGTTCGAAACGCACACCAAACTCTCAAGACACGTTTATGTACATTCCGGCCAGAAACCTTTCAAATGTGAAGTTTGCAAAAAAGCATTCTCGCACAACAGCAATTTGAAAGTGAGAATTTCTATCATTGGACGCTCATATCATTTGATTTACAAAACTAATTGTATGAAAAATGTTCGTCTGTAGGCACACATGAAATTGCACAGCGATGAACGACCGTTTGTTTGTACAATTTGCCAGAAAGGATGTAAACGCTCTAAAGACTTGGAAATGCACATGAGAACGCATACTGGTGAAAAGCCTCACTCTTGCGACAATTGTGGAAAAGCATTTTCATCTTCGAGTAAATATACATTGTTTTTATGTAATACTTTTATTTTGTATTGTGATTGTTTTTTTTTTAATTTGTTTTTGTTTTAGGTAATCTAATAGCTCATTATAGAACACATACTGGAGAAAAGCCTTATGTGTGTTCAGTGTGTCAAAAAGCTTTTTGTCAATCGAATGAATTGTCCAAACATAAAAAGATCCACGCTAAAGAGAAGTGTGTTTGTGAAATTTGTAATAAGACATTTAACGGTTCGGCCGCTCTTATAATTCACGTGATGAATCATAATGATGAAAAGTCACAACCGTCTAATGTAATCAAAAGTTACCCGAGTTAATATTGTGCTTAACTTTGTATTTTTTAACCTTTTGAATACCCATGAACTGATCTACTTTTTATAGAATTAACAAAAATACCTCGTTAGATTTTATCAGCCTTTTAAAATGCCATATTTAAATGTGTTTTTATTTTAAACTATTAAAATTGTAAATATTGTATATTACTTCAAGGGGATTATAAAGGTTAAAATGAAAACTGTATTAAAAATTTGTTGCCATATAATACTAAATTGTACGTTTTGTAAAAAAATAATTAAACGGAAAATGTATTTTCAGATTATTTTATGTTGTACTGTTTTTATATTCTTAACAATTAACATGTTGTGCAATAATTTAAATGACTAATGTGTTTGTTCAATGAAATAGAAACATAATTCGATATACATTTATTAATTTTCAATAGGAAAATACAATAACCCGTTTTTTACGTCAGTCACGTTCAAAAACAGACACTTCAATGTACATACAGGAGAAAAATATCATTAAAATACTTTCAGCTACAATGACGTTTACACGTAAAATGACTTCTCTGATATTTTATGTGTGAAAAACTTCATGTGTTAACGCAATTGATTTTTCCTCCATCTAATTAATTATCATACAATTTCAAAAACAAAGCATTTTCAATTATAATATGAATGGTTGATAAAGAAAATAACAATTTGTTGATTTCATTGACAGATCCTTTATTTTGGTTGAAATTTAACATAAAAATTAAAATTCTGTACAGTCATTTAAAAAATTATTCAATAAATACTTTCAAAAAATATTAAGACACCTGAAATCGAATAAAACGGTATAAAGCAATACTAGTATGTATGTAGATGCAATTTCCAGTGATCGATTCGAATCACATCATGTTAGCTGAAAGTATGTTAATATGAACAGCGTTCAAACCAGAAAATTTGCCGTAACTAATCGACTTACTTTAAATAGTCAAACATACTTAATCACTTTGAATAATAAAAAGTCATCTATTAAATAAATGTTTTGCAACAATAATTTTTAAAATTAGAATTCATTACTATTTATTTTTTACAATAGTTGCACTTTTGCCCAAATCTGTAAAAAAGAATTTGAAAGGAAAGCTCGAAATGAAATTCTAATTATAACACTTATTTTGTAAGACTTCTAACCTATGCGACGTAAGTGTATAATCTGCGATCGTCAGGTTTCCGCGCCAAATATTCTCTCTCTATCAAGCCTTCAATTCTTTTTTTTATAATAGTAGGGGAAGGAAGAAAACGACTTTTCAGTTGCTCTGTAACTTCGGCCACCAGAACATTATGCTGAAAAGAAAATACAAGTGTAAATATTCACTCAACTAAAATTCTATAAGTGCTCGAAAAATTAAAGTACTCACAGCCATATTTCTACGAGCTTTCATTATTCTCACAATAGCTGCTTCAATTTCGTGTCTTCTATCTTCATCTACTTTATTGCGAGTTTCTCTTCTTTCCGGTTCTGATTCACCTCTCGTAGCAACAGTTTGAATTTTTACTCTTAAATTAAAATAAGTATATTAAATTAATATTAATTCAATTTGTATTTTAGTTAAATCATATGTAATTTTTTTTACCTGTATAGCTTTGAAGTGAAAGAGTCATTTACGTAAAATATATGGGAAGGTTCGATTTCTTTAGTTTTTGGCTGTTTTATTAATATGCGCTGAGCTGGTTTACCTAAAGCGAGCGATTGCAATACTCTTTCTAATTCTTTCTCTGGGATATCAGTCTCCTGATGAATTTCCTGTACAAACAAAGCTATTACATTAACAGGTCGGCAAATAAATAATCAATCTACAAACCTATAGTTACCTCATATGTTAATCTATCGCGATTGTTGAAAAGCAATAACACGCACATATGAAGTGTTGACACTTGAATAATGTGTTTGCGATTTGAAACGATGGACTGTGACCCGCCAGCATTGGATCCTGATATTCCCGTTCCACAGTTGCTACCTCCAGCGCAGGCAGGACCACGAAACACTGCGTTCAAATCTGCATTGCCTAGTTGCGGTTGCAAGGATAATTGTCTACCAGAGTGTTTTCCTAAATAGAATCTATAAAAAATGGAATGATCAAGTAATATTGGACAATTTGAATCATTATATTTACTGAAAAATACATATATCACTTTACCTGCGAAAGGCTTCAAATGCGTTGAGTGGAGCAGCAGGTAGAGTACATTTAGGTGCAGGCTGCGTTGGCCAACATCCCGTTGTTAAGACTCTAACTGAGAGATCGACACCATGCAAATTCGTCTACAATGAAAACTCAATTAGTAGAAAGAAAAAAAAAATTAAATCAATATTTAATTTATTCACCCCAGATGTAGATAGATGTTCTTTGAACTCTTCCATTATCGTATTTGAAAGAGTCATATCTTTAAACATACCTTCTAATTTAGAAGTAAACTGACAACCGCATTCATTCTAAAAGTAATATACAAAATAAGTAAAAATGTACATAATATATCTTGGAAATCAAAAAACTCAAAACAAAACCTTTAATTTAGAGATCATATTTTTTTCACTATCATCTGATACAGACTTATTAAGTAGAAGTCTTTTGGCAAGATGCTGTTTGTAATAGCGTTCAAAATAATCTTTATCTTGAAGAAAACGGAACAGCATCATTGTTTTTTCGAGTATTATCTCAATATCTTGTTCACTCATCTGAAATAGAAAAATTTCAGAATTTAGTAACTTAACATAGGCATGCATATAAATTGCACTGTCAATACTCACTCCCTTCAGTCCTTTTTTCAATTTATCATCGATGAACAACGATAAATACTCTGGCGACTTAGAATTTAGATTAAGGAAATGTTCGAACTCTGATGCTATCGCTTGCTTAAATATTTTATCATCGTTAAATGAATTTTTGAGAAAATGGTCAAATCTATCTTTGAGTTCCAATAAATTCTACAACAAAGCAAACTATTAGTTTATAAAAATATTTCACACAATTCAAATTGGCGATAATATGCACCTGAACGTATGTGATAGCATTAGTTCCCTCTTGATCTTCGACGAGCGCTCTACCGCGTTCCCGCAGATGACTACTCACAGCATCACACATAACAGCCAAGCCTCCGGTCACCCTTGACAAAAGTTTGTACATACAACAGAGTTCCGACGTTTTCGTGTGACGCAGCATATGAACGACGCCACTGTTCTCCATCTATTTCAAAACAAATATGTATTTCAGAGAAGTTACAAGATTACAAGATGTGAAGAAGCAAAAGAGAACGATCGCTCACTTCAACTATGGTTTTCATATGATTCTTTATCAACTCTGTTTCTAGTACAGCAACTATTCTAGGTTCGGTGGTGATATCTAGATAATGACATGCTCTTTCAGCTTCTTCCTTAATACGACCTTCTACGCGAGATATATATACTGCGGCACTGTTTTCAGCTAAAAAGGTTTGTGATTCCAACTGAAAAAGCAAATGCATTAATTAATCACCAAATAAGATAAGTCGTTTCAATATTTTAAAATATATTACCCGATAAAATTCTGCCGATTGAATTAAAAATGGTTTTTCGAAATCTTCCTCATAAACTTGTCTAGGGTTATGTATACCTAATTGAAGAAGCATTTGACAAGCCGCTCTTACGGCATGCCGATCGGCTATTTCTCCTTGCCTTTCGCGAGCTACTTGATCGAGCAATGTTTTTCGAAGATGATCTCTAATCGAGCCATAACGGACAACCTAAAAATAATTATTAAAAAAAATTGTACAGTGAATCTAACATAAAATATGAGCACATTTGTTTTCAAAACTGACTTGATCTCTAAATATGATGAGTCCTAAATTGTATACATTGTCTACTTCGTTTTGCAACACATAAACTCGATCCATATACATAAGGATGTCTCTTATCATAACCATACTAGTTTGATGATCGGTCCAGGCGTTGTTCAAAGTGTGCAAAAAATCGTTGTGAAGAGATTTTAAAACATCTTCTCTTACCTGCAAATTGAATCGAAAAGTTGTATAACTCACTTTATAAATAAAACAAATAAAATCAATCATCGAGTGTTAAATCATGTTCTCACTTTGCTTTCTAAATGATGAGTGACGACATCTTTTAAACCGTTGTATAATTTTTCTCCGTGTTTATGCAGCACCATAGTATAGGCATTTCGATACAATTCTTCGAATGACAAACCGGAATTGTTTTTCTTTTGTATTTCTTGGATGGCATTCTTTAACAAAAGCCATATATTTTCTACATACTTTTCGTCCATATTCATCTAAAACAAAAACAAAAATATATTGAAGATCGATTCAAGAAAATATTTGTTTCCGAACAATAAACGAAATGCTCGGATCAAAACATTGTAATTGTGCAATAAACAAACTTGCACACAGAAAAGAGAATTGTTTGACACTTATATTTAAAACAGATAAACGCCATGTGCTATTTATAATATAGAGATAATGGATCATTAATATTTCTGAGCAACGTGCAATAAAAATTATTATTAATGCCGAACGAAGATGCAATTCGTTTCGTGAAGTCAAATTTATGAATTTGATGATATGAATTTATATATCACAACAAAGAATATTCTAATTGAGTTCATTGAATGCTAATGATTTCATCGAGTACTAAATATATGAGAATAATCAGCGAACATTGTTTTTTTGAAATATAATAGATTTTTCTGTCAATTTTATTAGTTTTTTTGCTGAAATTGTACAAATATGATGATTTAGCATATAGGCCAGTGTCAGTGTGTGAATTAGCAGAAAATTGAATAAGGTTATGTTTGTACAGATTTTCTCTTATAAATCGAGTTTTCAAACTAGGTTTTATAAGATTATTTTACTTTTCAACTATCAAATGAGTAATTTTTGAACTTGTGCAATTTTAATAATTTTCGAAATTGTGCTATTATTTTTGTTAGATTTTATATGAATTGAAACGTATCAAATTGAAATTTGAAACATAAATTAAGCTGTGTTTTCTTGAAAATAACAGTTTATTTTATATCAATAATATGTTCGGAAAGTGCGACGGGTCTTATCTTTGGGGAAAATTATGTCAGAGAAAAACAAAGTGAAGTCTTCTGCTTAATAAAGCGATTGCTATTTTGGATTTACTAGGTTTTATTTTAGAGACATATTTTATAAAAAATTGTCGAAACTGTAGAGGGTCTTATTACATTTATGGGATGAGTCTCATATATGAACTAGGTTTTATTTATGGGATAGCTCTAGTTCCAGAGTCAAATTTCATTTTCGTACAAGGCCTCGTTTGTACATTTATTTTTTTTGGAAAACACGACACAAGTTTACACACACATCATCGTACGTCAAAACACAGTCGACCGCAAGTCAACCTGTGAAACGTCACCTCGAACGGCACCCATGACTAGGGAGCCACAAATTTGACGGTCGGGCACCGGGAGGGCGGCGACCCTCATTCAGGGTCGACGGATGCGAAAACGAAGAATTACCGGGAAGGCGCGTATGCGCAGCTTGCCCTCCTTCTTGGGCATGGAACTCTTCATGGTGGACGCTTGGCTCGCGACGGCTCGGGCGAAGTGTGCGCGAACTGCGCTCCTAGCGGTCGAAGGGGAGTCGACGAGGAGTCGGCGGGGAGTCGACGGGGAATCGGCCCCCGGGGGTCATCGGTCGGGAGTCGGGAGTCGGCCGCCGGCGTTCGGTCGCTCGAACACTCGAAGGAGCGGCGACTCCGGACAAGAAACTCTTCTGCACTGACTCTGTGCGCGCAGAGCAGCCAACCCCGAATCTTCGAGTGCAAACTGCAAAATTTCGCAGGGGCGGCAACTTTCGCTCTTCGGTGCGTTTTTGTTAAGCTCGTTTTACACTCGCATTTTTAAACAAAGTTATGGAGTCGATAATATGGGAATAGTTGATTTCATATTTTGTTTATTTAGCTCTAATCATCTTTTATTATTGGAATTCAATTGTAACGATTGCAAATAATGTAACACTTTTGATATTTCTACATTTAAGATGTTAAATATACCAAAAGGATCTACAGTTTTCATCTTTACCGATGTGAGAAATAATATCGACTCATATTGCAAAATATCTAATTGAATTATACAAGTATATTTTAAATCACTTACATTGGAAAAAAAACATCAACTCCATAATTTACGACACTGACTACTTCAAGAATTTTTTCATATTCTTTACTCTAGCATTTTTTTATTTTTATTAGAATATAGTTGGTATTTAATTCTTTCACAGGTGAATAATACTAATTTTTCAATATAAAAAAAATATTTTATTGAATAAAATTCAATTGTAATACGAACTCTGTGTGATAAATTAAAAATAATCTAACTAGAAATTATAAGAGGAAAGTAAATATCTACTTGTTTCCCACGGAACTATTTTCGGGATGAAAATTTCTAGCATTGACTGGAAAATCAAAATATTATAGAAAACCCTATTTTTTTTCGTTATCTAATCACGCAAACTGCTTAAATTGAAATCATAACATTCCCACCCTAAATAAAATGTAAATTATAGAATATAATAACTGATTGTGAAACAAATACATTCGTCTATTCGAAAATATCATCCTTAATATTTCATTAAATCTCAAACGACTTATATTTAACTGCGACCTACAAAATAAAAAGACCTTATTTAAATTAGCATTTATTAATCACAAAATGATTACAACAATCGAATCACAGTATGACGAATCGAAATTATATGTACATCGAGATGAATAATATTATTAATATTACGATAAAGCTTCCTATAGCCGCCGATACACAATGCGAAGAATACTTCGATTGGGGAACGGTCCGTTCCATGGGTTGACAATGCTCCACCAAACCATACTGAAAATACAATGCATGGCTCCATAAATTATCCTCATTCGATTAATTGAGACGACTTTAATTGAAAAAACTTACCCATCCTCCTTGGCTTTGCAACCATGGCAGTAGAGGACCACACATCGCTGCTCCGGCTGCTTCCAGGAGTTCAGGCAATTCTTCCATGTTATCATTTCTGGCAGCTCTGTTAGCCATTGCTCCACATACAGCCATCAATGAAACGATCTACAAATAAATAATTTTTGTATGAAAAATGTAATTGTTTCAATTTTCCGGTGACCTTCGTCATTTTCTTAAATCGTGACTCGAAATTTGAACGATGAACCTAATAATTTTTAATTAGTTTATTAACTTTGTAATCGCCTCGAGGTATAACCACAAAGCAAACTTCGATTTGCCTAATTAAAACACAGGGCCATTATTTGTTCCTTCGCCTTCGAATTGTCAGTAGAATTGAATTTACATTGAATTAGCGATCTTGTATTTTAATTTGACAACGTTTCAACAATTCTTTAACTATTGTTAATTTACCTAGATATAAGGCAATAAAATAAATAGACGGTATATAAATTCATTTATAAATAGAAAAAAAATACAGAAATCTCAAGCAAACATCTTTTCTAACTATTTTGCTTCATCGTACTCTAAATAAATTCAGTACAATTCTAATTAAACATTAAGATCTGAATCAAATAAACTCAAAAATCTATTCCAAATTCCAAAAAATCATACTAACCTTCCCCCAGCTGATATTATTCTTGAACAACTCCACTCCAATTCCATAAACGACATCAGCAGGATCCATCATAGTCGTAGACGAAGCAGTGCAAGTGGTTGCTTGAGCTGCATGTTTTCCTATAGTCGCGTATAGCCGAGGCCTGGCCCTCTCCAGGTGTCTGCCGAGGAGGGACAGCCTCGGGAAGACGAGTCTGGCTCCGGCCCAGCTAGTTCCAGTTCCATGTCTATGCCATCGTCTTCCGCTGCAGGACATCCTGCTCCTCATGTACTGGCCACATAGTGCCTTCCCTGCCAACAATGATATCTATAAAATGGAAATATCGAATGGGTTATGTGGGGGTAGTTTTTTTTTCATTTTGAAATTAATTAAGGATCTTATTTGGTTGATTGGGACTGATTTTGGTTTGTTTATAATGAGATAAATTCAAATTATCGAATATGCTATGATACTTTTGAAATAGGCAATTGACACGATACTTGACCTAACTTAACCTAACTCATTGATTACTGTTTACAGTTTACAGTTTACAGTTTGTTACAACAAAAATTTCTTTTACTAACAGCAGAATTTTTCATAAAAGTTTTTTAATGTAAACTGACCCGTGCTAAACAATATCAATATGAACTCAGTATTGATATAGGATTGTTAATTTGTGTTTTGTTAATTGTTTACAATTGAACAATAGATTATTATTGATTAATTCATATCGTGTGTTTATATTAAAAAAATATTTTGATATTGTATGAAAGTGTCGGCTGAAACTTTATCAGATAGAAAATATTAGGATTGCTATGATTATGTTTGTTTCACTCTTATTGTTAACGACCTTATATGACTTTTTTTTGATTCTCGATAGGAATGATCGATGATACGTAATTTTCCATATAATTTACATGAAAAATAATATAAAAAAATTCAATCTAATTGGCTTTCCTTCTTACTCAATGATATGTTTAGAAAAATGTGCGTGAAATATCGAATTTTCTTCACCAAAACATAGATTGATTTTTTTTGCGAAATTTTTCCTCAAAACTATTTGATTATACATAGAATACGAATTATTTGAATCTAATATGTACGCAGAAATGTTCGAAGCCAAACAAATAATAAGAATATTGTATTTGCAGTTGTTGAGTGGAATTCAAAGTAGATTTGAAATTCGGGTGTTTTTTTAAAGTAGCAGAAATAAACTAATGCGAAGCTCGTTCTCAATATATGTACTTTCAATAATTAAATATATAAATAGAATTTCATACAAATTGAAAATTATATTTCTATTGCACAAAACAATGAAAATATGAATATGAATAGAAGAGCCACTGAAGAATTCATGAATAAAATATCGAATAGTGAGACAGTTCACGAGTTGACGTATAGTTTTTGCAATTATGTGACAACCACATTTAATACAATATCATTTCAAAATTGCATATTATAAACATGTATGACGTTGATACTCTTTACAGTATAATATCGTAATAATTTTCAGCTTTAATATAGCAATTATTCATGTCTAGTAAGCAAATATCAAATGACGTTAAATCAAACAGAAATTACAAATGCTTGCGTTGCTTATGCAAAGAATTTCTTCAAAGATCAATTGTTTTCTTTAATATTGCAAGAAAACGATTGAATTTAAAATGGAACTTATTTAGCTTGAAGTGGAAATTTTGAACAACTAATAAAAAATAATGCATTTGTAATCGAAAAAAAAACATCAAATTAACAGATGATAACAACTAATTCATAGATTTTCATATTTTTGTACAAATTGTCGAGATTTGAAATTGTTAAAAAATAAAAATGTTGTAGATTCATTTATTTTTCAATCCAGTCGTGATTATTTAAAAATTCAAAACATAGTAGAAGACTCAAGTTTTTTTTATCATACAAAATCAATATCACCTCTCATATTTATTTTTTCAGAAACAACATCGAAAAGAAAATACGATATTGTTTTTATCTCATCAATAAGAATTCGTAATGAATAAATACTATTTTGTATGAAATTTTCATTATTTTAATGTTAATTAGAAGTACATAGCCTACTTAATATAAACGGAAACAAAAGAAATTATGAATTTGGTAAACACGACAATATAAAATATTTTTATAACTCACACCTTGATAAAAAAAATGTTTGCAAACACAAGAACGTTTTGCCAAAACAAAATATATAGATCTACATATTGTTGATACAAAGAAATATTGAATATTATATTTTTCAATTCAAATTCATGAAAACGATCTAAACTTAAAAAGGAAATAATTTATTTTGAAATTATATAAAATTTAAAAAATTAGAGATCTGACAAAGAAACAAACGCCTTCTCGAGATAATTCTTTTCAGATCTTTATTATTATTCCGAGTAGATTCAATAAGAATCAAATACGATTGTTATCAAATCTACTTGGAGCACAAAAAACTAATTTACACACCTTGTTCGATGAGACTATCGTAATGATTGTTACGAGAAGCCAATCCTAGAGTAGTCGAAACCGTAGACAGTCTTCTGACCACAGCATCAGGAACCAAAGCACTCAACCTACGGGCCCCAGAGGCTCCGGGGCCCCCGGAGGCTGCGCCCCCCGGAACAACGAGAGCACTGTACCTCCTCCCCCCGCCCCTTCCGCATTTCACGTTCATTTCACCGAAATTTCCAGATCATCACAACGAATCCTCAATCTAAATCGAATCAAAATTCATTCGATTTTTTTATTTTAATTGAATTTATTTTGAATTTTATCGATTTTAATTTAATTGAAGATTCGTTTGAGTTAATTTTCGCTAAATTTATCGACGTCGTTAACGAACGATACGTTAACACTCGTCGGTATGTCGGTATGAACTAGTCGACGATTGCCATTGTCAGTTGTCCGGCTTATTATAATATTATTTTGTTAAGCAGTGCTTCTCAAACTTTTCGTATATATATACACGTATACCTCAGGGAATTGTGATTCACAACTTTTCCATTAAAAGTTGAATTTTGAATGAAAATGTGCGAAAATTGCGCGAGTTTGCTTCGAGCTCTTATCTCGCGTTAGTGCGTTTTATTAAATTTTCAAAAAAATATATCAATGTTAAATAGGAAAACTTAGTTGTTGGGGTGTTATAAATAATTCAAAGTGATGAATTTATGATCAATTAACTCGTTGAGTGCCACTTTAGAAATGTCACTATCGAGTGCGTTTCGTACTACGATGCTCTAAAAATTGATATGATACATATATCAATTTGAAGGATATATTATATTAGCTCGATGTTGTAGTGAAAAATTTACGATTTTTCAAGTAATAAAATTTATGTATTAGCATTTTCGATTAATTTAAATTTCGCAGATTGATTTATAAGTCATTTGTATTCAATGTTCGAATATTTTTTACAAAGTTTTAATTTGTCAAAAACGATTATGTTGTGAATGGAAAATTTGATGGATCGAATAAAAAGTGCTTAGTGATAATTTCATTGTTGTTTATTCAAAATATCATAAGAAAAAGTGTCGATTAATATTCGAATTGCATACGTAGGAAAAACGAATTTTCTTATAAAGCAAATCTTCATATTCACATCACACAACATGCGCCCTTGTGTATTTAAACCAGAAGAATGAGAACAAAACAAGGTTGTATTTCGAAGAAAATGTTTACGCTCCTTTAATATATGCGATTTATGACGCAAATCATTCTTCAAACACTGCATTAATTCAATTATATTGAAATGATGAAAAAATATTTGAAAACTTGTATGAAATTTCTTCAACGTGCTGAAAAAACTTAACATTTGTTTAAATGAAAATTTTATGAAAATATATATTTATAATCGTTATGAAGTGACATCATCTTAATTTGACGAAACAAAGTATGATTGTTGATATATGTTTTATATCAAATTCAGCACAATAAACATTTCGTTATAATTTGCACAATATTTGTTCTACATAGTCATACAATTAAAGCAGTGATTCCACATACATATAAAACATAAAGTTTAAAAGGTGCTACATAATTATATCAATAGTATTACATTCTATTTAATCTAAAATCTAATTTAAACTAAAAAAAATATTCAATCTTTAACATCAACCCAACATTATTTTTTGTAAATATATGTACTTAACCATCCAATATCGATCAATTGCGTTACTTGATACCCACAATAACGAAACTTGAAAAAATATCCTTCGTTTAATGAAAAAGTTAATTTTAGCAATACTACTTTTACAGAACGATCGTAAATTCCGAAGAAATTTTTAACGATGCTTATAGATAATTTTAAAAGGCCAATGTGTGTGCACTCGTCGTTCATACACAAGTAGGACACTTCGGAGGTCACGACTATTTTAATTTCCTTTTTTTTTCAATGTTCCACCAGCACCACAAGGATGATGACTTTCTTAGTCACGACGGTCATCGTCCTGATCGTGAAGCGCCAATTTTCAAATTTAGGCATCGCACGATTTTTCCAAATTTCAATTATGCATCAGGAACGTTTCATTGAAAAGCAATAGAAATCCGTTTATGTTAATTTGGACTTTATAGATGATCAATTTTTCCATATTCATTCATATCTGAAACTGATGGTCGTAGTAAATATTGTTCCTTTCGATAAGACCATTTTTCATATTTATTGGATTCAAGTACCATTCTGCTCATTCCTTTTGAATTGGGTTTGAGGGTGTATTATTTTTTATAGAAATTATCATAGCATTGGGGCTTTTATCATTTTGCGAAATGTGAATCATTTGTACCTATGTGTTTTGCATTCAGTTGTTGTAAAACTGTGGTGCGTGTTTCACGTGTCCATTTAAACGAAGCACGCAATCGTTAGAAGAAATTATAGGTTTGAAAGGTTGTGTAGTAATTTTCCATTTAAACGTTTACGAGTAGTAATGGATTCGTATGGGAAAAATTTGCTTTGTTTTCAATTGATATTTGAAAATTTATTAAAAGCGATTCGGTTTAATTATATTTTTATCCCGCTTAATCAAAGAGATTTAATAAATATCAATTTCCAAATAATACAGATAAAGAGAACTGGATTCGTATAAATTTCAATAAAAGCCTTATCTAATCGACGGTCAATATTGGAAAAGCCGTTTCAGAATATTTGTTTTATTCTTTATTAGAGATAGGAATTTAATTTAGATTTTATTATATTTGCTTGTGTTCTAGATCTATTTTGTAAGAATAATTCTCAAAATTTTCCACAAATCGAAAAAAATAATCCGTTAAGGCTTCGAAGAGGTCAATGAAATAATTTCCATTTAGAAATGGACCAAACATTGTCACGACTGAACATGTATGCAAAAGCTTTGACACAATTTTTCGTACATTATAAAAGTTCGATCGATCGAAATCGTCTTCATTCAAGTTTCACATTTCATCATGAGTTCAATTTTGATCATTTTCGGATTTCTGATCAACGGAATCTTCCTGAAAGAAACAGTTCAATTCAATTTGCCTCAACCGTCGATATTTTCAAAGCGCTTTCAAAATAAATCTGATGCATCTTCAACTCGATCGTCGTTCAAGAGTTTTGTTGGATCCAGGGATTATTCATATCATTATGAAGTACCAACGAAGCATTATCTACCTCCTTTTGGAGATGAGCTGCCTCCAGAGACTACAACTCATACTATCATCATAGAAGATAGTCCACCTTTCCACGATGAGCCTTCTCCTCCTCAAGGATACATATACGAAGCTCCAAGAATTCCTTTCGATGAATTTACTCCACCTGTTTCTCATGATGAACCTGTCGAAGTACCTAACCGAGATTACCTTCCGACGAGATCGTCATTTGATACATCAGACAAAACAAAGAGTGTTCCTCCACTCCATTTGGAAGTAAATGAAATGCATTGCTACGAAACGCCTTTAGATGGAAGATTCCAAGCAGTTTTGACTCTGAAATCCAAAAACGAAAACATTCCAGTTTTCGAAGATGCTAAAGGAAAAAGAGGATATTGCGAGATCGAAGGAGAAACTAAGCCTCCTCAATTCGATACGAATATAAGAATCAATGTAACTAAAGATGATTTTGATAGATGTGGAGTAAAGGATTGTTCTTCTGGAGAACATAAATCCAATATGTGCGTTAGATTAAGATTTCCAACTGTGGCTAGAATGAGATTACCAGAAGACCCAGTTCTAACTCTTCAATGCAGAACTCAAGATAGAATTGCTTCACATGTGAAGCATTTAAATTTTGATGTGGAAAATTCAGTGTAAGTACATTTTTCACTTATTTCATTCATCAATTTGTATAACATACTTGATTCTTTAGAATTGGCAGAAGTGGAGGAGTCGTAGCTAAAGGTGGACATAGAGGAACTTTGAGAACTAAAGTAGCACTTTATAGAAAAGGAGCTAGAGGAGACTATTCAGAAGCACTACTTCCTAGAGCTAGAGTACCTCTCGGTGATATCATCATGTTGAGAGCTGATGTTGAACCTGGAGACGGTGAGATTGTGAAAGAATTTAAACGATCGATCAGTAGACTAATTTTTTTATTCTTTTCAGGGTGGACATCTTCCCGATTCAGCAACGTGGCGATGAAAAGAGAGAATATCGATAGCAGCAGTGAAGAAGTAACTTTGCTTCAAAGCGATGGATGCAGATCGGTCGAAGGTAGATTCTTGTGTCCCAAAGATCCAATTTCTACCTCACCATTGAAACATACGCTATTTTTGAGGTGAGCAAATCAACTAAGTCCTCTAAAAATGATCGTAATAGGTATACATAATTCAAATAATGTGCCAGGAATTAATCTGCGTTATCTTTTGATGATACACTGTATAAATATTCATTAACGTTTCGACGAGGTGTGCTCCGCTTGAACATAATTAACTTCCACGGTCGATATTTGCATAAAATTGATCATTGTCCTACATTGGTACTTTACATGAACTAATAAGCGGATAATTGTTCCATTTTAAGCAACACCTTTGCCATATAATTGTGAAAGCAATAAAAATAGTTCATATCTTCATTACGAATTGAGTATTATTTTCATTAGGTACCTACATGCGCAATGATAAAATTTGTATGCAAATATCTTTGAGGAAAGTGCTATTGTCATCAATATTTTAGAATTTAATAAAAATATTGAAAAAAATAGTCATAGGTCTTTTTTCAATATAATTTAAGATATTGATTAATTTAACCCAATTGACCCTAATAGATTTTCTTTCTGTTGATACTCAACGGGACATTCATGCATAACATGTACAAAATATAGTCAAAATAAATTTCTTATCATGAAAAAATCTGATAATTTCCAGAGCAGCCCTTTTCGAGGGTATGACCAGCGGAGAGGTAGTCAGGCTAAGCGTGGGTCTCCTGGCTTGTTTAGAAGCAGAAGATTGTCGCCCCCAGAAATGCGACGGGGGCGAAGCCCTATATACAACCAGAGTAAAAAGGCGCAGCCCTCGCGAAATGGCCAACGCCACTTCGGAACTATCGTTCGTGGTGGTCGTGCCCCCTTTTCAAGAAAATGTCCAGGAATTTAACTCTTCGGTTCAGGTCGAAGTTGTCGTCGTTTGTCTGGTCGCAGTTTTGATATTTTTAATTTCAGTTTTAATTTTCGTTTTAGCCTTAAAAAGGCTTAAACGAGGGAAATTGTTTTAATTTAATATTATTGAATTTTGTAGTTCAAAGTTTTTACATTGCATTAAGTAAACCTGTAAATAATAATATCACGATTGTAACTATTAATGCTTTTTTGTGCAATATTCTAACATTACAACAAAAACGTACAAAAAAGCTAGTTTATATGTCATTCTTTATAAGCACCTAATACATACAATTAATCAATAATAATATAATTTATTATACATGTTAGCAAATTAATAAAATTTTGTACAATAAAATCTTCAATTAAAAAATATAATGTTATGAAACATCTCTATAATTATTTTTTATGCAAAATGAAGATCCATACTCTTTCACTATTGATGTAGTTTGAAGAGGTGGTCTGTTAAATATTCAAGAGACTCACGAGCGTTCTTGAGTTACGTGATTTTAATATTTAACTCTGAAAACAGACTTTCAAAACAAACATATTGATGTTTCCATGGTAACATTCGATACACAAACTTCTTTGTCTTGTCATTTAAAATGGAGAACTCGGAGGATGCAGCTTGGGTTTTCGATTCCCTCGTTGGATTTTTGCATGGTCCAATATGGAATGCACCTTTGCAAACATTTATAGAAGAAAAATCTCTAAGTATTGTATATTTAATGAATATCCTATCAATCATATCATAAATTCATCGATTTGTTTACTTCAAATCATAAACACATTCTAATATAGTTTTATTGAATGAATAAAACACAATGAAATTAGAAAAGCTATTGTAACAATTTTAGTATTTGAACCGACTGAAAGTGGTCAAGTGTCAGAAAAAGAAGAATATTTGGCTATTCATGAAGAATATAAAAATCTCGTGAGTTCATAAATAAATCATCAAATTTAATTTTATTATTGTCGATTATTACAGAGTTTTTCGATTAGGTTGATCTAATGTTAGGATCATATATGGAAGATATTGGAATAAACAGTGATCAATTCGAAATGGCATGCCAAATGTCCAAAGACAACATCGGAGGTTTACCAGTGCATTTCCATCAACGGCTTTTTGAACAAATTTGGGCTGCAAATGATTACAATATGTTTATTCGTATGATGACACAAAGAAATATTGAACTTCAATTGCAGGTATGAAAATAACATTCATTTGTTTTTATTAATATTCATTGAAATTGACGTTTTTCCTGTATTTAAAGGCATTGGAATTGATTGAACAACGTAGTGGAACAACACCGAATTCTTATTTGCCATATGATGAAAATGAAGATGCTAGTCCAGAATACCAAGATGCCAAAATTATGGAACAGGTTAAAAAGTAAATAAACAATGCAAACCTAATTAAAATCAGTCAACATTTAATAAATAAAATAATCATACAACTTGATCATGTTTCAAATACAAATTGCATAGTAAATGTACAAAATAGAATAATTGATTCACTAACTATATAAATATTATAGATTGAGTCTAGAAGATCCGCAATATCAGTTAACAGAAGAAGAAGAATTAGTTCCAGATATTGAAAATCTCGAAGAAGAAAAGAAAACTTTGAAATCAGCTCTGGATGATTTTCAAAAGCGAGTGACAATCAAAGAAGCTGAAGGGCAATCGAATATGAATAATAAAGACAGTACTGAAATAGTCGAAGCAGAAATTTCAAGTTCTAGTGTAAATAAAGAAAATGTTGCCTCTACAAAACCAATGAAAGAAGTATGTATAATTTAAAAGTATTTTGGATCTTTTTATTAATTTACTATTTTAAATTACATTCGAAAAATGAGTAAAGATTATTTAGATTTTTAAAAACATGGCTTTTATCAACGTCTTTAGAAGTAATTTCTTTTTCTGAAATAAGAAAAGCACGCCAACCAGCAGATTTAGCACCCGTATAATCATTCTGAATATCGTCTCCTATATGTACAGCATCTTGCTCTGTTACATTATCTATTTTAGAAGCATTCAATGCTTCAGCAAAGATATTTTTATCTGGTTTTATATAACCAACATCGTATGAAGTCAAAATAAAATCAAAATACTTATTCAATTTTAAATCCTTTAAAATACCATGCAATCTTGGATCAAAATTAGAAATTACTCCGACAGTCTTTTCTTTGGATTTCAAAAAATTTAATATATCCTCACAGCCATCATTAACTTTCCAATTATCTCCTGTTTTATATGAACCAATGAGATCTTGGGCTATACTAAGCATAGTCGCTTCGCTTCTAACATGACTTCCCAAAGACTCGGATATGACTTTCGTCCACCAACTTTCCCAGCCTATGGATTCGAGCCCGAAATTGGGATGAACTTTGTTCATGTGTTTGTAACCAGTTTGGAACTTCTCTAAAACCTCGTCAACGTTGGAAATGGAGACTCCATGATGGGCTGCGAATTCTGCATATAACTTCCCAGGGGGAATCTTGAAACTTAATAAAGTTCTAGTTACGTCGAACGTAATAAGTTTGATGTTTTTCAGCAATGACATTTGTTTACTTTATAAGTGTTTTTGGTAATTAGTGTACTTAACCTCAAATATCAATTTAACAGTATGATTTCTAGCCATTGCCATTCATAGTTTGTAACAGTTAAAAAAATCTCAATAACATAATAAAGCAGTAATTAAATATATGCTATTAGTTAAAATGGTAAACGATCAGTATGATAAACTAAATTGACCGTATCTTGAAAAAAAAAGTACTCAAAATGAAATTTCGTTTAGCATTTTTATTGTTCAGTGTCAGTAAATATTATATTTAGATTCTAAATACTAACTAAATGTAATCAAATATTAATGGAAATATACAACCAAGTGATATTAATTGTTAGATTCAAATACTGACCAATAAAGCTGCAAAACTATTACTCAAAATAAAATATTGAAGTTACTTTTGATAAAGGATCAAAACTAAAATCACTTAAAACAAGCACTCATTTTTTAAATATTTTATTAATATACAAGATGATTTTATTTCATATTTTAAGTTAATTAAAAATAACTAATCTTAACTAACATCGGATGATCTTTTTTAGGAAGTCGAACAACGTCAACAGTATTTAAAACAACAGCGGGACAAGCTACTGACGTTGAAGAGGCAAATAAGAGAGAAACAACTCAACGAATCTTCAGACGGCACGAGAGAAGTGGTTCGTCCCAAGTCGGCCAAAACTGCTCAGATGATGCTGTTAGGGGGTGTCGCGGACAGAAGCGCTCAAGATTCTTCGATGAATCTGCGCAAAGCTCTCGCCGAACGTTTGCGGTCTGAAGTCGTAGAAAAATCATAAAATTAATGTTTAAATAAAATATAATATATATTTACACAAAATTAAATGTTTAACATTATGCTGATCTTGTGTATCATGAAAATGCAGATTAATATGTGTGCAATGCTTTCACATTATAAAATCTACATTTTTAAGCTACTTGAATTGTTGGATATATGCAGCTCGTTTCTGTTTTGATTTACGAATTTGTTAAGATTCATTTATGTTTAGTGTTCTCAGATGATCAATAATATTGGTTTTAAATTGATGGTTAATCACATTGATGGTCTAGAAACGTATGCGAGTATTAAAGAACCTCTCAATTTTGATGAATTTGACCATGTTGATACATGAATTTAATATACCTACGTAATACGTAGTTACATATTGACAACATTATTTATTGTTTAGCAAGTAGGTACTTAGAGTGTGATTGCTTTTTATGTGAAAGGGTAATAAAGTACTGAAAAAATAATCAAATTTTGAATTTATTACTATATTTTTAAATAGCTTAGCTGCTTATGTAACTAAATACATAGTAAGAAGTATAATGAAAACATTCGCTAAGCATACATATATTACAGCAGTTCACTCAATTTAATTTATAAACATTCTGTGTGAAATCTTTCTAATAAAGTATTAAAAAATATTTGCACTTAAACAATTCTTTTATTTTACTTTAAACATTATTATCCACAAAATTAGAAATAATTCACAGAAATAACTTCAAAGTAAACTAAAGAATTCTCAAATCCTCCATGATTTGTTTGTAAAATAATATTCAATTTTGGATCACTAGAAATGTTAATGTAACTGCTACTATAGAACAAATATGTATTTTGATAATGACTAATCTAGTATGAAAAGGTCTTAAGTTTACATTAAATTGAAGCAAAAAATTAAAGCAATATCTGTGTAAAAAAATTCTGTATAAAAATCAATTGAATCCTTAACATTTTCGATTATACAAAAATACATCTGTTATTAGCATTTATATAAATATGAACCATAACTATACAATAGAAATATTAACAATTTTTCATATTGACAAAGTTAATGAGTAAGGGGGATGACTACTATTGAAACAAAATTAGAATGCTCTAAGTATTTTAAATACGTTTTCATAAAACATTTTTGAGAATAAAAAAATAGCACTTAAGAAACGAAACTTCAAATTATATATGAAAATATAATTTATTGAATATCTTTCCTTCAGTGAATATCTTATTTCTAAAATAAACACCATCCCTAAAGTTTTAGAATCAAATTTGAAATAATGATCTCTATTAAAGATATAACTTACAGTTTACACTCGCAACATTGTTTCATTACACTTGTTTAGTGGAAAATACATATATTTACATTTTACTTCATATGATGTTCAAAATTCAGTTGATCGCCATTGTCTAATTGTAAGTGAAAATTGGTTTATAATATAATAATAAATTCATTGTTATGAAATACACATTTTCAATAAGGAAAGAAATCGACCACTAACAATTCATATTCGGTCTCAACGCTCCATTTAATCTAAATTTTTGTTCATTAAATATGAAAAGAAAATATTTAAGAATATTCACAAAAATAAAATAATTTTGAAGCACTGTCAAGTCAGAGTCACTATTGAAAAAAAAAGATAACTATTGCAAATTAGGAAATTGTCAATGAAATGAAAAACAAAGATATTTTGTCAAAACTCAAGTTCTGTAACTATATAATATTCTTATTATTATATTGAAAAAACAATCTATTCAAGTTCTGACTACTATATAATATTTCTGATAACATATCAATTTATTTCTACATTTAATGAAAAGAAAACTAACTGCTCAAAATATTTGGATTTTTTCAATAAAATTTGAAATCATAATCCTCGAAGAAGAAGAATAAAAACTGAACTATTGAAAATAAAATAAGCATGAGAAAAAAAGGATTTATTGCTATATCTTTTCATATTTTATAACAATATACACGTACACATTTTAATGCAAACATACACACACATAGTCGATTATTAAAAAAAAATATATATTCCGTATACATGGTAAATTTACTATTATGTAAAGTGAACCAACTATACTTTAGTTTAAAAAAAAAACTTCATTTAGCTGAGATGTAGAAAAATAAAATAAATTGAATCACAGAACACTGAAATAAAAATGTTTGATCTACACATGCAAAATTTGTATTCGCTGTGAAAATAGAACCGCCTAAAAATGGAATACACATAAATGTTATTGACTTCAAAAATATCATCAATCGTTCGAAATCCAAACTTAAATCACGTTCATAAAAAAAATTACTTTATTTCAGGTTCGCATTTACGTAAATTTGCGTTTGTTTATGTGTAATGCAATGGTATTTGTATTCATAGTGGATTTTGTTCAATTTGATTTTTTTTCCAAATCAAAAATATAATGAATTGACAACGTATTTCATTAGGAGAATTCAAGAATCCATAATTTGTACTCCTATTTTTTCTTAAATGATTGTTTTTAGAATATCTATGAAAATGTGTATTTAAATTATCTACATAGTAATTGTTTAGACGGAAATATGGACTAATTTCTTGTCGTAAAATTTGGAAAAAGATAATCTTCATCTTGTTAATAATATGTATTCATTTAAAAACATCAAAAATACTTTCCGCTATTAAAAATACAAATTTGAATTCTTCAACTGAATTGTTTCATATACATTCTACTATACACAAGACTGTACTTCATTTAAAATAAAGGCGGCAAAAATAAATAGTTCAGTATTTCTAGTACAATTAAACAAAAATATGGAAATACGAATACATTGCATATACATATGTAATTATATACATACATACATACGTATGAGTTCCACAACACTTAGTAAGGTATACTCTTGTTGTTAATTTCAATAAGTTTCATAGAAAAATTCACTATATTTATTATGTGTGGGTAACGAGAAAGATTGCAAGTTGAAGGAACTATGTGAAATGAAACCAACACTTTCACCAGTGTCAGCGAGGTTACGATAAGCGAGGACGCTTCGCCGACCTCGTAGGACTATCCGGAGAACTTAAACTATCAGCGGATGACACAAGCGGCGGTCCATTGGACGAATCTATTGCAGCAGTACTAGCGACCGTTGCAGTATCATCACTGTTTTCAAGAGGCGGGTCTTCTTCTTCATCTGAGTCACCCTCATAATCGACGAGACCCTGAAAATTTTACATTTTATGAAATTATGTTTTTTTATAATTTAACCTACTTGAAAAAAAATATACCTTGTTAAAGAGTTTCGGCTCAGGAAGTTGAATTTCTTCAGATGATTGAGCCGTTTGCAAAGGTGGTGGAGAGCTCGGAGTGACAGTTTTGAGAGGTCCATTCACAGCGTTCACCAAACCAATCTCATTCTTTTTCTCCATTAATTTTCCTGAAAATGAGCAAGTAATGTTTATAGTATGAAATAAAAAAAAAAAACAACTAATTGAAGAAGTCAAACAATGAATAGATTTTTCACCTATCGGATCTAAATCTGAATCTTGAACAGATGATAAAGCCGGTGGAGGTGTGGGCACAACAGAATCATCTTCGGCAGTGCCACCTTCAAATGCCTCTTCATCATCAAACCACATTTCTTCTTCTTCATCTAGTTGACGTGTATCTCTTCTGTTACGTGATGCTCTTAAAATGCTGGGCACAACACCTTCTGTTACTCCCGTTAAGCTTCCTATAGTTTAATATAATCATTTTAACAAATTTCATGATGAAATAATAAAAAAAAATGTAAGGAATATATACCACGATCTCTGTCCTTTGGTCTTTCTTGTAACTGATCATATTTCTTTTTCAAAGCTTTAAATGTCTGTACATATTCCACTTCTTGTAATAAATTACCGAATTCTTCAACTACATGCGAGCACAACGATTTGATATCTTCTACTTTTATAAATTCAAACAATTCTAAAATTGCCGAATCCAATAAATTGTATCTAGAAAATAATTAAAGTTATGTCTTTTGATCAATATTTAAAGATAAAACAGCAAAAAAGACTAACCTTCCGTTATTCTTAAAAAATGCTTCTATGACAGGAATAAATAAGTTTCCCTTGATTATGTACCGATTATAAAACTCATCTTTTAATGCAATAATTTTTCGCATTACACGTAAAGCACCTAATACAAGGAAAGTGTGAGTTGAATTCATTAAAACTAAAACCTTTCGTAGCAAATCCTGAAAAACAATATGAGCACAAATTAGACAGGGTCTAATTAAAAAAATGAAAATGAAAAAATTTCACATCACCTTGTTAATTACACAGTTTTTGATATGATATGTGTGATGTTCAACACAGAATGACAATAATTCTAGTACTAGTCCTAGAAGTTGAACTGTGTGATATTCTTCACGAGAAGGAATTTCACTACAAGTATATGATAATAGTGGAGCTGAAAAATTCAATCGCAAACAATTAAAACAAATTTAATATTTAGATATTCAATTTTATATAAAATTTACCAATCAATGTTTGCAATCCATGTTTATAAAAAAAACTAAGAAATTCAGATTTTTCTGACTTGTTAGGAGATGATAACATATTTTCAGGATCCAAAAGTATTCTCAATACGCCCATCAATTGAACAGCACCTCCAAGTTCAGGATCGTGATCTCTTAGCATTTGTTCAATGATAATATTGAGCAGCAATTGTTCCTGTGCAAAGAGATTGCATTTAATTTTTTTCACAAATAAAATCAGGAGGTAATTAAAAAATATATATAAGAATGAACCTCATCCGGATTTTCTTGCTGAAGCGTGTAGTCTCTAACAACAGACGGAGAAAATTCAACAATGTAAGTAAGTATATCGATGGACGCAGTCTTAGTCTTTTGGTCATCAACACCTAGCGTAATTTCTAGGGCGGGTAGAATTCCTAGAGAAACTAATGTTTTATAAAACGTGTCCTTATCGGGAGGCTGAAGATTTTGAGAAAAACTACATAGTTCTTTCAAAAATAACACCAGATCTCTCCTTTTCAAATCCAATGTTTTCATGTCCGTTAACTGCTTAAAGAGATCCGTCAAAAAACGTTCATCTTCCTCAATGAATTTGACGATTTCCACTTTGTTGAAAAAGATAAAACTAGACAGTGCACTTAACATATTTTCCTCGAACACAGTTGGTGTATGAAAAACAACATCTTGAATATATTGTACCCTATAAGTTTGATGAATTTTAGCCAAGAGATCCTGATTTTTGATTGGTATGACTTCTTTGAACTTTGCGAGCTCGCGCAAGTATTCTCTATGTTTTTTAGGTTGTGAACTACTCGGGTCATATTCTAAACAACCGACCACATCGAATATCAAATCTTCGGAAAACATAGTATCAAAGAGTGAAGTTTGATTCAGAAGAAAAATCCCTCTGAATATTTCATACAAGTACTGTAATCCCTCTAAATTATCTAGATCTTCACACATATGAAAGAGATTTAAAAGTTTTTTAATGTAATTGTCCGATTCTATTGCTAGAGATAATTTTTCTTTGTGCGGAGGAGTCATAAGACAGTTTGTCATAACTTTTTTGATATCTTCTAATCGCGACAACTCCACGGCTGGAAGTTCAATCGGAAGACCCATGTCTGACATATCTTCGAATCTCTCATCTTCTGACTCTTCGACGATATCTTGAGTGATTTCAACGGAAGGATCTTTTCCTTGAACCTGCGAAAGAAATATAAAATTAAGCGACTTGACATGAAAAAAAAAATAACAAAAATAAACAAATTCAGTAAACGTACTTGACAAATTTTTTCCCAGATTTCATCGCAGCCGGCTTTTTCTTGAAAACTTAAGGCTAAATCAAAGTTGTCACCCTCCGACCAAACGATCAGAGTGTCTTGTTGCTTTTGGTAAGCGGTGTCCGGTTGAATTTTGCTTTCGAGCAGAAGCGAGCTATCGGATTCGGCCCGAACGAGCAGCGAAATACCTTTGAGTCTTTCGACATAGCACGAAGACACGTGACCGGTGCCCCGATCATCCCACTGTCGTTCGGCGTTCAACGCGTACAATTTCACTCGCTTTCTAGTGTCCGTCATTTTGACAGCGTCAAATTTACACTTATCTAACTTGAGTCCAATCTAATTAATTTAAATAACTTATATATCACCATAACTATTTACACTTAATCCTTGAAACACATCCGATTGACTGAAAAGAGAATTCAAACAATGCATTAATCAAAGAGTTAATTTATCAAAACACAATTTTATCATAGAGTTTATCTCATTAACAAGTAAATATTTAAAATTAACAGTATAAGATGATTATATGAACGATAAAATTGTAGGTTGTGCAATGAAAGAAAGAGTGAACATGTTACATGTCGTTTTTGATGGATAGAATAAAATATCTTTTGAAATAATTGGATGTGGAAAAACATTAAAAGGACAATCTCGTGAAATAGTGTATGTTTTTTTTTATGCGTAATAATAAAAAAAGTAATGCTTGAAGCAGTTCGATGAAACATTTATATTAGAAGCGACTGGTGTTTCTAAGACAAGTTCAGTACAAACTCTCGAGTGGTGCTGGGCACAAACTGCTAGTACATTAAATACTATATAAAATATGAAAAGTATACTCTGTTTTTATCAAAACTTGTCCAGTTTCACTTAAACCAAAATGGACTAATTTTATTATAAAGTATTACATTTATTTGAAACATCTGTATATGCATTTTGCATCAGTGTGAGTGTTGTGGTGACTTTTTTTGTGTAACCTATACACTAGATTGAACCAAATCTAAAAAAAAAGAAGAAATTAATCTATCCCAAAACTCGACCTGCAGTGTTGTGTTGTTGATTTAACTATTTAGAACCGAATTAATATTTGATTCCGTTTGAAATTATGGAATTACAGCGGATATAATGCGCAAAGAGGTAAAAATTGTACAAACATTACAATTTAGCAGATAAGCCATTATCAATGCGTAAATGGATCAAAAATTGGGTAAGAATCGGTTGGGATAGGTTTTCTTAAGATTTTATCGGGTATCATTTGATAGTTTTCAACTTTAAATATGAAATTGTCGCGGAGAAATTTTCTAATAAGAATTTTTATCATAAAATGTCAAACGAACACTTTCACGGAAACAAACAACAAGAACATTTTCAAATCGTATCGATTACAAAATACAAATGTTTGATATTTATCAAACGAGTTAGTCATTGCAAAATCAAGATAACAGAAAGCAAATTAAACTGTTTAAGCGGTAGATTAGTAAGAAATTTCATACCAATATGTAACGTCCAAAATGTAATTAACTACACTGCATATGATGACCTTCGATTCGTATTCTTCGAAAACGGACCGATTTCACCGAATTGAATATTTTCAATTCGAAGATATTGAAACAATTTCACGATATATCGATATTTACATAGTAAATATTTATATTTTTTTAAAAACGAACACATTTCGAACAAATCGAATATTCCGAACGCTCTCGATTGACGCGTCGCTAGGTTTGACAACAAATAGACCCGATCTTTGGATCTTTTCTCAAAATGCTCGACGACGTATTGATGTATACTTTTCGTGAAGAATTCCACAATTGAAATCGCAGACTGATCGTCGTCGTACGATCGAAATATCGAGCCATAGTAACGCTCGCGTTGTGACCGACCACACAACGCACAATAACCTTCGATTATATTTTCTTTCAAAATAGACACGATTCAACTCGAACGAACGTCGCGAATATCCTCGATTCGCGAAGCGCTGGCGCAATATTCGAATATACGCACCGACGCCAAATTAACGAAACACGGAGACGCGCACGCAGCACGTTACCGATCGCGACCGAAGATTCGCCGCTCGCACTCTTCGCATCTTCGACTTAACGGGGGACACTTTGCAAAACACTATCGTGAACGGGGGGGGCGGAGCGCTACGCGGGGCCCCGCCGCCCTCGAACGACGCTGGGCGACGGGGGACGCGGGGGAGGGGGGGGCGCGGCGGATCGGGGAGCGAGGGGAGGAGAGGGACGGGGAGGGAACGGAAGCGGAAGGAGGAGAGACAGGGGGGCGGAGACTCACCTGCGCGCGAAGAGTCGTCGGGGCGGAGTCCCGGGCCCGGAAGGAACGGGAGGCGGAGGCGGAGGCGCCTCGCGGCCATCTTGCTCACAACAACGCGCCCGGCGGGGGCCGAGAGCAACGCCGAAATGGCCGCCGACCGCCGCCCTCTTCGCCACGCGACACTCTCGTTCGCTTTCGAAACTCGCCGAACGCCGTTCGAGCCGAGTTCGGAAAGAGCGGGACGATTCGATCGTTCGAAACACTCGAAATTATCGAGGATCGGTCTTTTCGCCGTTTAGTAAAATTCGTATTTTTTTTCTACGGAGTTTGACGCCGCGAGTTCGCGAACGCGCCGCGACATCTGTCAAATTTTATAGAAAAAAAAACTGTTATGAAGATCAACCCTAAAATCATATTTTTTTCAATCGGCAGCATTTCAGTTTACGATGTCTGATGAGTTTCAAAAACAATTTTCGAACCGATTTAAAAAGATTTTTCGGATAAGATTTGCACAAAACCGACGACGGTCATAAACGGACGGTCGAGTTTTTCGCGCTCAACTTCAAATATTCGAACCTTGAAGCTTTTTCGATTTCAATTTTCGCTTTCGAATTGTAAACGATTCCATCTTCAAATCAATAAATATTACCTTAAAATAGAATTTTAACTAATCGACTGTCGCTTCGATTCCAATCTGAAAGTCCAACTGGATTGCAATGTTTATTTTTCAACTGTCAGTCGAACGTTTTGCGGTCGGTTCACGTTCGTTCGTTTTGCTCGCGTTTTTATAATTTCGAACTCGAAGAAAAACTCGTTTCCACGTAACTTACTATTCTGACTTCGATTTCGACTCTGATTCCAAAACTTTATTAAATAAAATAATAATAAAAAAAAAACAAAATGAATTGTAGAGCGTGCATATCGTTCGCCGGGGGCGAAAGGTCGTCGAATTCCTTCGGCCCGCGGCCGAGTGTCGAGTGAACGTGTACAAATCGAGAATAAAAAAAGGGCATCTCGTCGAGTTCGGTGCGCGCGGTGAGTGGCGCTCCGCCCCGCGGTCTGCGCCCCCGCTCCCGAGAGCCCCCTCCGCCCCCCGCCCCCCTCGCCTCCGCGTCGAAGATCCGACGTCTCTCCGTCGAATCGAAGGCGATTCGTCGACGTCGAAGGGGCGCTGCGCCCTCGCGACGCGACTCCGCCCTCTTGCGCCGCGCCCCCGTCGTTCGAGGCGGCTCAAAGAAGCGACGGCTCGGTCGTCGTCCAACTGTCACTTGTCACCGTGACGTCCGCTGTCAGTCGAGTTCTCTGGGCTCTCGCTCGCGTCTTTAGGGCTACGCCCCCCGCGCCCCCGTCGCTCTAGGTCCGTTCGCGTTTCTATTCGCGTCGGTTTTGTGCCGTCGCAGTTTTTCGCAATCGTCGTGCATTCTGCCCGCACATAACCTCTATCGCGTATCTGACTTTTGCAATGTCAAATTTTCCACCGTTGTTTATTTACGAGATGACGTTTCACGTTCCAAAGTGTCATTATTTCGCGCTTCTTCTTTTTTCTAACTTCCTCGATGCATCTTATTCATTTTGAGTTCGTCATTTACGTTGCACAATATCAATCGAGCGAAAACAAAGTGCATTCAGTTAATATTCACACTCACTATTTTCGTTAACAGTCTTTATACTTAATAGAATATTGCGATTTTAATTGTCAATTTTAAAACTGAAAACTTATGTAAATAGTAAATCAATCAAATAGCCAAATTTGATTGTTAAGTTACATTTTATGTTGGTTTTGTTTATGTCTAGTGTCATGCTATCAATGTTACCATCTAATACGTCAATTTTTTCATTGTTTATGTTGAAAAATGCAAAAGTGTATTAATTACATATTATAATTTATAATCACAGATATTTTTAAATAGTGATATCCTATTTATACGAACATTTATCATAAATGAAACGATGACTTCATATTTTTAATCGACAAATGAATATTAAATTTTTCATCACTCTCTTTAAATGAATTATTTACAAACAGATTAATTATTTATAATATTGTTATTTATATATGTTTTGTATGCGCTTAATGTTGTCGATAAACATTTCAGGTGACTACCGGGTCATGCGTGTACGAAAAAACGTCGCGACCTATTCACCCGTAGGTCACTCTTCGGCGTCGTTTCAAACTACACGGTCGCATCCAGTTTTTTCTCATAAATACTAAACTGGGACCGAGATAAGTTCGGACGAAGGTCTCATTCTGTCGGATCGTCGTTTCTCATCGACATTGTTTATTGACTGAAAAATGAACAATACATCATTATGTTTAATTTGAGCGTCACCGGTAATGTGGGGTAAGCATTAATTAATAGTGATTTGCGTGTTAAAGTGTTGTTATAATATCATTTAATTTTCTTTTATTTCGATTACAGGTACAATGGCATTTCCCAATTGTCGGAATCCCGTTGCAATTCCCAATTTAAATCTATATCAGAAAGGACGACTGCACCAGGAGCGAAAATGCGATTTTCGAACACAAACAACAGAAATAAATTTGGTACAAACTATAAACCGTCATCATATTTAGACGCTAAAAATATTTCATCCGACGTTCAGTTACAATTGACGAGCGCGAAGGAAGATGTATACACGTTCGACGACGCGGACACTCCCATCATCACCAATAGATTATCTAGTTCCTTTTTGAAGGATTCGATTCATTCTAACAAGACTGATAACACATATGGAAGAAAAAATAGCCCCGGAAGTTTGTTGACGTCACCCAAAAAAGTACAGATGACCAAACAGGGTAACGGTTTGAATGCTCCCAAAGATTCGGTTCTCGATCTGAAAAATGGACTGTACAAAACATGCATTCAGGAGGAAATTCCTAAAAGCTTGCAAAACAACTTGTTGTCACCACCTAGAATCGTAGTTAAGCAAAATAAAGATTTATTTGACCAATCGCCGTTTCTTCCAAATGTTAAATTGGAATCTGAGAAATCAACCTCTAACACATTAGATAGACTGAACCATAGTACTAAAAACAGTATTACTAGTTTTAATAGTAGTAAATCTACAAAACCTGGAACCATTTATCAAGAAATCAAAAAGGAAAGTTCGACAAGAGCAAGTGACGGACTGTTGAACTCAATATTGACCAGCCCGTACAAAAGTAATGCGAAACCTGTTATTCCTACGAAAAGAATACCGTCAGGTTAATATTTTTTATATTCAATTTGTATGATATGTTATAAGTTTGCTCTATGTGATTTTTATCTTCGTTACAGGAAAACCTCATCCTAGTTCTTTGAAGGTCAGGAAAGGTCGTGGTCCCACCGTACATGAAGCGTTGCAAAGGATAAGTTCATCTTCTCTAAAGTATCCAACCAAAAATACAACATCCACAAAAAAATGGCATGCTCCCGGTACTGAGATGTTCGATTGTGGTGTTCTGAATGTTTTTCATAATAAGATTGATTCCGATTCAAGTGAAGACTACCCTAGTGACTGTGGTAAACTATTTGTTTATTTTCTCATTTGAAGAAATTTATAGATAGTTTTTACTGATTTATATCTTCTAATAGCTACCGGTGATTGGGACTCTGACAATTTTGAAAGCAATGATGAAGCTGAAAAACCTTCTGAATGTACAACTCTGCATAGAAAGATAACACTGTATCAAAGATTAGAAAAAATATCAGAGTTTTCAAAATCTGCCACAGACATTTATAATTCGGTTAAGGTATATTTTCATATATGCTTTGATGTATTATTATCAGCTTTCATTTCAAATTATCCTATATTGACAGTCTCAAATGAGAAAGCAAAGAAAATCCAATGCGTGTGAAGGTTTTCGCCTTGAAGGTTCTACTTTGAATGCATTGTTAGTTTCTCAGGGTATGACTAGCGTTCTTAGTTCAGCAGATCGACGTAAAATAAGGTTTGCTTTTCCGATTTATTTTTTGGTAGTGTTATTTCAATATATTTTAACGATAAGTTGTGTTTTAGGTATGGTAGTCGATTGGTGGAACCTGTAGAATGTGCTAGACCTGGATGTGGTGAACCAGCTTTGGCTTGTGCTCGATTATGTCTTGCACATATTTCACTTAATCCTGAGCAAAGACTCTTCACCGAGTGCACGGCCAAGTTTAGTGATAATACGCGATGTCGAGTACCTGTGATCGATGTAAGAAATGAATTGCCACTTTGCTCTGAACATACATGGAAAAAAGTAATTTACTTTTAAGCATTATAAAGTCTGTTTATCGAAAATTCTCTTAATATTATGCTTGATTAATTTAGGATAATTATGTGAAGACCTTGCATGAAACAAAACCGAAGAAAAGTGTTAAAAAACGTCCCAAATCTTCAAGTGTTCGTTCATCGAAGAAAAGTCGTAAAAAAAGCACAACCATTACTGAAAATGAATGTGATTATTTCAATAAAAACAATTCGGAAAGTGCGTTAAATCTTCATAACAATCCTCAGTTGTTTGCTCCAACCAAAATTGAAAATGGTACAAGCTCGAATTTCTTGAATCAAGACGACACTACTGGTTCAAATTTTTAAAAAAAAAAATACGTATTTTTATTGAAACGGGTGATTAAATATGTTATTGTAAATAATTTTCAGAACTCAACGTTTGTTCTAATTCATCGGCTTGCGAAAGTTCCGAAGATAATGGAATCGGCGGTCTTAGTGAACACGAATTGATTGGTTCGTCGAATCACAATATAGGTAACTTTTGTCATTTAATGACTTTTCTTGTTTTAAATTATTTGATTTTCGTGTTTATTTTCTCATTTTGTTATTATTTTAGTGGATGCTGATGTAGTTGCTGAAGTTTTGGCTTTACAAGAAGATTTGCCATCTTTGGATTTAGTAACGTCATCCAGTGCAACTCAAGAACCCAATATTGACTTGTCCACTGTTTTCAACGATTTTTTTCCTGGTCTGTAATAATTAACATTTTGTTAATCTACATATTTAGGTTTTACAATTATTTATTTATTTATGTATTTGTTGATTCAATTAATAAATGTTTTAGAACAAAACGGAGAATATATTCCAACTCGCGAAGAAACTGAAGAGTTAGAGCGTGCATTGGAAGCTGTGAAATCGTTGGAGAAATTGACCAATTCTCAAAACTCGTCATTACTATTGGATACTTTTTTGGATGAGAGAACTCTTAATGAAACATTGGTTGGTTTTCCTGAAATGTTCAATAATATTGTACCGTCGAAAGTTCCGGCTGGAGAATCTATAGATTCCTCGTCGTTACCCTCATAACATTCGGCACATATAGACTGATAATTTATATTCAATTAGTATATGTGAATAATGATAGGAGTTTTCTTCTTTTCACTATGTTAACATTAAAATAGAACAAATATTTACGATAATGTAGCGAACTGTTCATTCTCATTCGGTTTTCAATAATTCGACTCAAATTCACAATTATATGTCTGAATAGTATATTTTTTATGACTGTGCATTGAACGTTTTTTGTATTCTTGTTTGGATTTTGTGCAAACTAGCTGTTTATTGTACTAATTACCTCTATAAATTGCAATATAGGTGTTTAGCGGTTACTTGTTAAATAAAGTTTGTATAATAAAACATTCATATCTTTTAGTATGCTTTCTGGGTACCTTAATATAAATATAGAAAGGTTTCATTATAAACATTCCGAAAACATATACAATACAATGATTTATCTTAAATGTTCGATAGGTTTTCTCATTAATTTTATGTGCTGAGCATTTCTTTTATTTTCTTTAGCAAATGTTTTATTTTTAGTTAATAATATTAAGTCATATGATCTTTTTTTTGATTAAAAATTCAAACAAGTAATCCAATTGAAATAATATTTTCGTTCTCGAAATATTTACACTTATGTATGTACATAGAAGTTACATCTTCTGTTAAAAATGTTTTTACCTTTTAATCTTCATTATTTTCAAATATCTCACTGTCAATACTTTTGATACGTGTATGTGATCATTAGTTCTGATTTTACCATGGTTTGTCTGCAATAGACACACAAATTATGATGAAGATTCATGATTATAGTCATCAATGTTTCTCACTTAAATGTTTCATTATTTACAATATAACATTAGAAAATATTTTTGAAACTCAATGTTGAATAGGTTCGTAAATATTATGAGATTTTTGTTCATTTCTAAAACAACTGTGATTTAAATTTTTGTAAAGTGGTAAATTATAAAAGATACTTGTAGGACTTATAATTAGATATATTGAGATTTTTTTCAATGTGATGATTAGAATATGTACTAAGTAATGCAGCCTTCGAAATATGCTAATTTAACTCACAAGATTCGATTAAGTGATATTAAACTTTAAACTAAATAGAACACCAGTGAATGATCAAAACAATTACATATATTTTAATAATAAACTTTTAATGGAGTATCAATAGTATTGGAATCTTTTTCTGAACTTGTATGCATTGAATTATACATGTTTTCCACTTCAATTTCAATATTTCTAACTATGAATTCAAAATAAATCAGATGATGTGTGAAACAATTCAATTCAATTCAGGCATATTGAACTTGAAATAAAAAAAAAAAAAATACTGAACTTGTAATGGAAATCATTGAATTTGTTGTGTAAAACTTGTATAGCAGTTGAATGTGATTTGTTTTTATAAAGGATCTGAATAATTTGACACATGTTTAGATTATAAAAGTACCAAAGCTTTTATTATTGTTGAAAAATTCAATACGTCAATATGATATATTATATAAATTATATATTGGATCGGTGACATATCCTAATTTTAAATTTACGCAGTTAAGTGATATAAGTTATGTTTTTTAACGCTTTCCGTATATAATGATTAAATCCACTAACCTTACATTAGATGATTTGTGTATTTGTAATCTTTGTATTAAGAAAATAAATTATTTTAATTGAATATTTTACAAGGTCCTTATCGTATGTGTGATTTAATTATTTATTAACAATTATTTATGTTAATTTTAAGCTTTTTTAAAGTCCGAAAGTTGAAAACATTTCAGGATTTATTTTTAAGTGTGAACTGATTCAATCGCTTTGATCTTACCTATGTTCAAGAATAAAAGTTTATTTTAAATCACATTTGAAACTCGTGCATATTAATTGCGTTTTTCATTTAAAGTTACTTTATTTCAATATCATTTCCATTTGAATTATTACACATTTTGTTACTCACAACACAAATAATGCATACAAACTATCGTGTCCTAAAATTAAGCTATATATTTTTAAAATGTTTTTGTACATATATTTTTGTTAAAGTTTTGCATTATATGAAACAAAACGAATTATTTAACGATTATACAAAATAGCAAATATTCAGTAACACTCCATTTCTGTACATATTTTACACAACATATAACACTATTAAAGTTTAAAAAATATAATCTTAGAATTCTGGTTATATATGAACATTTTGCAATACACACATTTGTATAAAATTAGTTTTAAATACTTTATGGATGTATACTAAATAGAATAAGAGGTGCACTAAACTTGGAAGAAAAAACCTAATACTTATTGAGTGTTAGAATTAATTTATCTAATATCTACTATGAATATATAGTCATGAAGGTTTAAATACATTTAACAATTATCCTGTTTTTCATTTTTGGCAATGAGCTCTTTTATTTGATTAATCGTAATATCCATTAGGTGTATTCAATGTTCTCTACAATAATTATTCTGTGAAATATTACAACTAGATAAGCAATGTAGAAAAATGAATATTTTTTTGTATTGAACAGTATAGACATGTAAACTAGTTTTCTCGTCGAATTTTCTCCTCTGAACGTGTAGAGAAAAATTTTCAAAAAAAGAAAAAAAAACATCCAAATAAAAAATCACTGCCAATTTATTGAAAAATGTTTTAGAGCGAAGTGAAAGAAAATTCAAATTTGAATGTTTCCAATACCAGACTAAATGAAAAAAAAAAATCTCTTATTTTCTAAATTAATAATTGTTCAAAATGTATAGATGTGATCAAAATTCATAAATAAACTAAAGAAAATAAAAAAAAATTGAAAATACAACATCGTTTTTTTCTAACCCATCTTATGTCTTTTATATCCCTAATAATGACAGTGGCCTAAGAAACTATTGACTATGATTTTAAACTTTAAAAATTGATAAAATCAAAAGAATTGTACAGATAGACCTCGTTTTTCGCACATTCGACTTTCGCACAATTCGCTATTTCGCACATTTTTGAAAAATAGTTTTTTTTTAAATAGATTTTAAACACAAAAAACCACTCGTATTCTTATTTTTTTTTTTGATAAAGTCGATTTATCTAGGGTCATTTGTAATATTTTCAGTAAATTATTGAATGAAATTTCATTAAAAATTCAAACAAATTCTTTGTTCGATACTTTGGTCCATTGAAAAAAAATCAACTGACATAATCAATAGCTATAAAGAAACAAGATGACGGATTGTGCTGAAAATTTGTATTTAAATATAGGAGATATGCACCAATTTAATAAAAAAAAGAATTTCAAGAATATCTTTACGGGAGCTTTATAAATTAACAATTCCGGATACTTTTTTTCATATAGGTACCTCGACTTTTGAACAATTTGACTTTCGCACACATTTTCAAAATCAAATGTGTGCGAAAGTCGAGGTCCTCTTGTATTCAATTTGTTGCGTACACTTTCAACTTGATGAAACCAAACAAAGCATGGATATGAAACAAAAGATATATGACACAGACCATTGTCATTATGATGTTTCCCATAATATTACTTATTATATAACTATGTTTATAGTAATGATGATAGCTTAACGTTCGCAGAGGCAGTGCAGTATGCGGCTGTGGTTCTAACGTAATACACAACCAGCTAACCACACTGCCATCGCGCCCGTTGGCTTGTAATCTTCGACTTGTTACACCATTTCTTTATTTTAATCTTCAATCTTCATCTTTTTGTATAATAAGAACTGAAAAATTCAAACGGAATAAAGCAAAACTGATAGAATTGTTGATTTATCAACATTTTAATAACAAACCTTGCGAATACTCATTATGCAGTGTTATGGAATCGCCAATTAGAAGTTATAGAGCTTCTGTTTCCTGGTTGATATCTTTCACATGGCTGTTGGTGTCTGGAAATAATAAAAATGCTTTTTATTGGAATGGCATGATATCTGAGTTGAAAACAATATTTTTTTTAAAGACTTAGGTGTAATAAAACATAAGCTGAAATTACTCTTATGAAGTGTCAAGTGCATTTAATTAAAATCAACTATTATGACAAATATAATCTTAATTATTTGATTAAAAACAACTAAATTAACCTATAAACCTAATAAATGTTATGTTATGAATTCTCAATGAATTATCTAGTATCATACATGATTTTTAATTTAGATGCTTATTCATGTTTCTGAATTTGCTCATATTAGATCATTTTGATTATGAAAATAGTTTTGCTTTATCAAACTATTTTTTTTTCTAAATAGGTACATATTAATTTAAAATAGTGTAAGGCAAATGTTCATTTTGGATTAGGTATACATGTAGTGAAATTTTCTAACATGCTGAACATAATTTGATCTTAAAATTATTTTTGTGCTTATAGAAAGTATTGATTTATAAATTTCATCAATCTCATTAAACTTGTTTTTGTATAATGAAAGCCTACTAAATATTAAATTTCATAATTCTTAACTTATTATATACAATTAAGTATTGAAGAACTACCAACTTCTTTCTTTTTAAAACCAAGTTGAATAAGTGAAACATCAAGGTGCATTATGATCAAAAGTTTTATTCTCAATCATTCAATAATAACTTTAGGGCTTAGGTATATTTAATTATTTTTTTATTATTATTATTTTAATAATTCAATTATATAAAGTTAAGACCTCAAAATGGCTATAAATTTTCAATTTTGTGATTCAACTTCAGAACAACTAAAAAATTACCAATTAAGTATGTACTTTCAACCTATCATTAGAACTATGCTGGATATGAACATACATATTTTATTTACTGACTTATTTCAGTATCTCTCATTGTCAAATTTAAATTCTATAAATTTCCAAGATTCAATCTATCATTCTGAAAATCAATTCTATCAATGCTTCGAAATTCAGAGCCCAAACCGATCTACTATACAAGATCAACTCCATTATTCAAAGGTAGGCTTTTTCGCCAAGATCTGGCCTCTCCCTGGACTGGTCCGGGTTCAGGTTCAGAAATGAGCACGAAGATGTGGGCACGAAGATGAGCACCGAAATAAATATGTTCCCCCGCCAACGATACGGAAATAATGTGGACGATGTCATCTCTATTCACCAATTACGCAACAATACACACGTGTGCCGATATCTATGGACGACTCACAGCCCAAACGGTCCAACTCCGATTTTATTATTTAGTCGAATGTTTTGATGATTTTAATTGAACCTTTTTATCAAAAATTTTGAATGAATTCTAGTAATCTAATAAATTGATAGTCTGATTCAGTTTGTTTGTGAAACTCTTATGTGATACGCAATATTTTGGTGACAGATCAATTTTGATTAAAATTTTTCGATTCTCATACATTTATGAAATAAAAACGTAATTATAGCTGTGATATTAATGTTGAGAACTTCGCTTGTTTTTATTAATAAGTTTATTTTTAAATTGAAATATCTTAGCTAAGAATCTATTATGACAATGAATTGCTATCTGATTAATTATTGTTTATATTTTATTTGTTTCTATCATACTAAACTCAATTGAAAAATGCATTATTCTTATTTTTTCCCACTTATATCATTTGGACTGTGAGGATTTGTATTAAACGAGTAATATGCAACTGCACACATAGTTCATATTCAAAATACATTCATAACCATAAGTAGTCTCTATAATAAGTGTATTCAATTTATTTCATCAATATATTTTAAATGTTACTTATTTCAATTTGGAATACAATTATTTTATAATTTTATTATAAAAGATATTTAATATGTTTACTTTTTTAAAGAATATCAAATAATTCATATGAATTGATCATTAATTTCATCGAAATCTTTAAAAATAGACTAATCATTCAGTGTGTTATCGTTTCTATTTTCATCAATTTTCCAAATCTGATTGTTATTTACTTACATTTTTTTCAATAATTCTAATAAAATCATGAATAAATATCTAATAATATAACCAAATTCATATAACATATCAAAGTTTCTCAATCGAACCTTATCAGCACCTAACATTGATGACTTATCGAATCAATTCTGAAAAATCCGATAGCAACCGAGACAAAATCAAAGTTCCAAGTCTATTACATGCTCATAACGACAAGTTTACATATTACAATATCGGGATTTCGTTTTCAGCACAAATAAGCAGCCTGAAAGAATCGCGTGTAAGGGTTCTTCATCATTCCTCGTGTCATTATTGCGTCATGTGACGGTTTTAGCCTAGTTTTTCCACAATTTTTCTACGGCTTCCAACATTGGAAGCGTCCTCTTTGACGACGACCTTTGACTCGTTAGGAATACATTAAAATGTACGCGTTAATTACACGCTTCTAGTTTACCTGTATAATTATTGTGACTGTGGAGTAAAGTCGTACTCATTGTTTGAAAACATTTATAGCCAATTTTTGTTTGATCTACTTGCTTAATAGTAGCTAAATTTCTTTTTTATATTGAATTTGAATACTGCTGATTAATTATAGACTAATTATTGAAAGATCGGATTGAATTTTTTATGTGAATTTGTTGAGAGTAAGAGAAAATATATGAAAATTATTACGAATGTTTAATATGAGGCATTTCAATAGGTATATTTAAACTTTGACAGTTTATTATGACCATATTAATGAATCTACAGCTAATCGAAATCATATTATTGAATAAAAAAAAATACTATATTATTTATTCAACTCGTTTTAAAGATCGAGCGTTTTTCACAAAAAAACTCTATATAATGACAATGATTTAATTGTAAGTTATGTTTCGAGTAATATAATGTTTCGAATTAGATTTTGTTAAACGTAGAACAAATGAAGAAAAAAATAATGAAATTCTTTTACTTCTACAATTTTTTTTTTTATAATTTTGCGATTTGGACTAAATTGACTCATTTTTGACTAATGATTAAATCATTTATGTAAAGAATTGATTGTTTATAGTGTGATTGTATCGATTGATTTGTCGGATTAAAAATAATAAGGTTTTCTCAAATATTTTGTTTTAATTTTAGAAATAAATTGAAATGTGTCGAGATCGTTCTCGGAAACTGTTCTAATAAAAGCGATGTTCAGTAGTTTTAAAACTTACGAGATAAGATAAGATTAAAATGAAAAAAATGTCGTATCATGTGCTGAGATTGTGAATGTGATTTTTTTTCTTCAGTAAATACATTAGTTTCGTAATTGTGTGACAAATAAATAAATAAATAAATAAAACAACTCAAATGAACATATAACATTTAATGAATAAATAATAAATAACAAAAATATAAACAACACATAAAAAAATATATATTTTGTATACAAAAAGAATCATTTCTCTTTATTTACAAAACTAACAATTCAAAATAATATAAAAAAACAAAATAAACAAAGATAAAAAATGAACATAAACATCCGAAATTAATACTTTTCAAATAAAAAGTGTATCATGAATATGACTCAATTTTTAACACTCTAATGACCGCGCTCATCAAACCACTGAAAATATTAATTAATTTTTTAACGATTAATTTCGGATCACATTTTTTTTATAATAAAATCCATTAAATCCAATAGGAATCGTGTTGAAATAAATCGCTGGTAAACAGTCCTGGAATTTCGTACCAGATAGTGCATTTACAGTTTTCACATAACCAAAAACAGTTAAAAATGCGATGTAAACGCGCTTCTGGCACGCACTCCGGGACTTACTCGCCTATTTTCCAATTTTATTTTCCAACTTTTTGGTGTTTTGGCCAATTTTGTATTTTCCCGCCTTTTTAGGTTAGGCTTCGTGGCATCAGAGAGGCTGTTTGTATCGGAGGCTCTCCAGATAAGGGATGCGACTTTCATAGTCTTACCTGATAGTCTGATTCTAGAATCTTGTTAGTTATTAATTTTTGGGTTAGTTTGTTAATTTGTTAGGAGTTAATGTTGATTTATTTTGAATATGTTAGTATTTTTTAAATTCTATAGTGAGTATTGTTAGCATATCGAATTTCTACTAATGGATCGAATTTTAATAATTTAGGACTAATATTTCAATATTTAAGTTACAGTTTAACAAACAAACATTTATTTTATAGAATTAATTGTTAAATTAACTTTTGACTAATTATTGTAAAAATGACGTCCCTTAATCGAGCCAAAATATTATAATTTGAACTTTTCTACTATAAATCAATCAAACTCACATTTATTCATAACTATCAAACTTTTCATAGAATTAACTTAATTTTCTATCAAGATTAAGACGAATAATTATTTCTTGATATAATAAATCACGTCTAACTTTTGCCACGTGCACAATTATACACATACAAAATTTTATTGATACAAATACCAAAAAGGGACTATGGATTTTACACTTGTCCAAAAAACCAAAGAATTTGGTCAGCTCCAGATACAACATTTGTCATATATACAGCTAACTTTAGAATAATGGCATACGTCTAACGAACAAGTACCACATACATTGTAGCCACACAATAAGAATCATACAAATTATCTCAAGATACCTCAATTCAAAGCTTCTACAAGACGAAAAATCCTCAAATCGAAGAAGTCAGTGATACACACTATTCATCATCATCATCATCACTTCACATGCAATATATGTATCGCAGGTAAAACCAACAGAAGCCAATCATCAAACGATAACAATCATGCAAATTCAAATCGAAGAAGTCAGTGACACACATCATCATCATTCCACATACAATACAATACAATATCGTAGATACATCCGACATAAGTCAATCATCAAACGACAAGAATCATACAAATTCAACTCAAAACTTCTTTAATATTAAAAAAAACCATCAGATCGAAGAAGTCAGTGACACACATCATCATCATTCCACATACAATACAATACAAAATCGTAGACACAACCGACAGAAGTCAATCACCAAACGCCAAGAATCATACAAACTCAACTCAAACCTTAAAAAACCATCAGATCGAAGAAGTCAGTGACACACTCTTCATCATCATCATCATCATCATCATCATCATCATTCCACATACAATACAATACAAAATCGTAGGTACAACCGACAGTGGCCGGTCACCGTTGTCACAGTTTGATCTCAATTAGGCCTGATCGTCTAAATTAGGCCGCGGCGAGTTTCTGTCCCTCTGGAAGACGATGGACTGCATCATCATCATCATCACGATCGTCATCGTCATCTCCTCGGTTCGAAGAGAGCTCGCTTTCGTTCGATATCGGTGGAAAGTTGAGCTGAAACGATCATCGGAAAATCTCAGAGAAAGTGTAACGGATTGTGCATCGAGGGAAATCGGAGAGACTCGATGCGTTTCTGATTTTGCATGTCGGTTTCGTTCCATTTGAAATTTCATATTTTGCTACTGTGTTCAGATGTAATATCCGCGTTTTTGAATTCGGAAAATATTGAAAATTGTATGTTGCTAAAGTGTATTACACTTTACACGATCCATTGATCAATACAATGGTACTGTATGTATTCATATGAGCATCAATATGTTTCAAAACGCATCAATATAAGTAACATTCATAAAAACTATATTCTTATTTATCGAATTCTATTTATGTATCAATCCTGATTCAACTCTTAAATCTTTGCATATAAGATTTCACAGTTAAAATTAACTTTATTTTTCATGTTAGAATAGATTATATTCGATGGAAAGTCTAGAATACAAATAAAAAATAGATGTCATGTAAACTTAGCACTCATCAATATTTTAATATTGATATATTATTGATCATGTAAAGAGCGGTCAAGATCGGAAAACAACTACATATTATTATTCTAGGTAAGTTATTCTACACTTGACGTATACTAACTTGTTTAATATGGAATTCATCATTCATATTAATCGAACTAATATTTTTTTCAATCGATATTGAATTATGTGACTATTAATATAAATAATAATGATCTGATAATAAAAAAATCTCAGTATATTAATAAAAAAATATGAAAAGCATCTAATTTATCAAATATACTAGCACATATATTTTGGCTTAGTATCTTAAACATTATTTTTCTAAAAATCCAAAATTAGACATTCAGATTACACATATCTGAAGTGCTATGCTATAATTCGACCTATATGCTTAAGTGGATCGTTAAACATATTAAATTATGTAACAGTTGAAAAATCAATACGTTCACTCAACGCTAGAAAGATAAGATAATATGCACATTGCACACATAACGAAAACACATCATTACTAAACAACAAGTTTTTCATTGAATTGCATCTGATTTTTTCATACACATGAGCCATTCAGAGATAAAAGTGACTAACTTCATGATGAGAAAAACGTATTGATGCTGAAATTGATAACTCAAATTTTCTTTTGTAATGAGCTACAGATGTTCAAATCACATTAGAGTATCACAGAAATAAATCGATGACAATTAATAGTATTTATCTTTGTTGTTTAGAAAAGATATTTCTCACAATAAAAAACATGACTAAACCAAACATTTTGAAATTCAATTCTATTTTAAAACTTAATCACTTTATACACTGAACGTCTCATATTTCTCATGAACGAATGGAAAATGCACCCAATCAAAAGTGAGCAAACAACGTGAGAATTGGGTCGAGCTAAAGAGACAAACGCTCGCTTGCATCGAATTTATAAGAGAAAAGACCTTATTTTTTTTTCAGCATTTGACGCAAAAATAATTATCATTTCAAAGATATTATTTCGAGGAGAGTTTCAGACGTTTTTCGCGTGTTTTTTCAGCGGTTTTCCGAGTTTCGGAAGAACGCGGCGGTCTATTTCTAGGTTCGTCGTGCGTCGAGATGAGACGACTTGTAGATCGCAAATATAAATCATGGATCATCGTCGTTTTTCAAAAAAAAAAGACTTTTTTTATGTATAAATGTCGATTATAAAAGCAATTGTTACGTTATGTAAAGAAATTGCGTGAAATTTGGTATGGAATGAATCGAATAGTTTCTGGTTGAAATTGAAACTTTTAGTAGTTTAAATATAAAAAATGCATGAAATTGATTGATATCACGTAGTTTGAGGTTGAAACTGATATGAAAATACGTGAAATGATGTATCGGATAATTCAGATTGAAGCTTACATTGATTGATTTGTTATAGAGCTATTGAGAATTGTAAGAGATTTTGATTTCTCGAAAATATTTATGAAAAACTATGAAAATTTTCATGAAACTAGAATTTGTATTATATTTATAATGGTTATTTCGATTTATTGAGATTTTTCATGAAAAGTTACAGAATTTCTCGAAAATATGTAGGATTTCTACTCTTTCATATATTTATAAGAATAACAATATTGATTAAAACTAAAATTTTGATATTTTAGCCGATTTACGAATATCAGTATTTCAATTTTGATACTTGAATGTGAATAAAATAGTTTCAACTTATATCTAATTTAATTTATAATATGAGTTAAGGAATCATATAAAATTTTAATAATTGCTAATTTTAGAAATTAGTGATCAAAAATATAAAAAATAACTGCAAAATATGGAAAAAAATTATATGCATTTTAGCACAAATCAATCGCTCAATATTTTGCCATATTAAAATATGCAAATTTATTTATTTACTATTTATATTTTTTTTTATTTCCGATGAAAATTCACGTATAAATTAACAAAAAACTCTAATCGATGTAAAAAACAAATTAATTACTAAAAAAATCGATTTCAGCTCTTTCGAAAGTACACATAGATATTTTCCGTTCCATACAAAGTTTAGTAATCGACGCATTTGGAGCGTTTCGTTATTAGCGTCGAAAGTAAATACGATAATTAGGCGATTGTTACACCTGAAAGGCCGTTCGTTCGAAATAGAAACTTCCTATCGTTTTCCACGTCGAATTATAATTAATTATAATGCGATAAGTCGGTTATGAAACGCACTGCTCGATATCTGGTGAAGCGATGCAGTTCGAAAACTGCTATAGAAAGTGAAGGAATTTGTTCGGTTGGAAAAATCGGTTTCTATTATTTTCTCGCGTGCAGTTACATTGCGGTACACCGTGCGTGATTGGCGCAGTACGATTTTTCATTTTTTCATATGTAACGGGGAAAGTGTTTTTTTTTTTCCATTTGATTGTTTGATACAATTGTTTATGTCTCGTGTGTGTGTTGTTAATATGTAGGTTTATGTAATTTTGTGTTGTTTCTAGTAATATCGTTGGGTTTTTGTACGAATCGATTGGAATTTATATGATTGAATTTGAACATTCTAAATATATTTCATTAAAATAATAATGAAATTATGAAAGTGATTCCAATCAACTCACAATCACATTTTAAGTTTAAGCTACGTCTTAGCAACGCTAGTATGAATTGATATTAAAACTAAATAGAAAAAACACAGAAATGATAATTAATTATGCAATTTAAGATTATAGATATCATAAATTATTAATTCAATGCTGCTCCAACTTTATCTATTCAAAGTTTGAATAACATTCATGTCATATTTGGTGCAGTTATATGATTTTTCACAAGCTCTACCAAGACTTCTCTCTAAACAGATATTTTTCTTCAAATCAAATCCATTTTTCCAAAACAAGAGATACCAAAACATTAGCAATACAAACCTAACAATTAAATTCGCATTAGAAAATTCTAAATAAAACTAAACAACCTTGAAAAAACTGCACCACGCAACGAATCCTATGAGACTTCGCACCCGACACTAAACACGACCTCGCCCAACGCAACAAACCGCCCATTTTCCTTACATTCCAACAATCCCATTCCAAAACCCCTCGACAAAAACATCTATATACACCTTCGTAATCTAAAAACCGCAAAAAACCACGACAAACACCGTTGACTTGGACTGTAGAAGTGAAAACGCATCGCGTCCAATTGGAGTGGCCGTTGATCCGTTGCGACACAGAACAAGTGGGACACACGAGAGCGAGAGGAGAACACTGGGAACGAAGTATGTGGTGCTGGTGGCCAACTGGTGAGCTGGTGACCGACTGCTGGGTCTCGGAGTCGAGCTGGTGATAGACCAGGTCTCTTGTGCAACGGCTGCCATTTCGTCGTTGCATTTCGCGCTGTTGACGGTTTATTTGTGTCGACAGACTGTGTAATTGGTCGTCCCGGGATTGAGGGTCTTGTGTGAGTTTGTTGGGAGGTGACTTTAAGAGTGATTATCGGTAGGTGTCGACTAATTGACGATCGAAAAGGCCGAGGGGTACAAGTGACATTTTCGCCGAAATTGAATTGCTTCTATGTACGTTCATTTATTTGGTGGCAAAAGGATATAAACTGATTCGGAACGTGAGCTGAGATATATCATGAAATCGCTCGACCTCCTCCTAATACAAGTAGGTACATCGACAACATTGAACGCGCTTTTCTCGAAATCACTTGTACCCCTTTGGCCTTTTCAGTCGTGATATAGTGTGAATACTATGTGATGACTGAAAAGGCCAAGGGGTACGAATGGCATTTTTACCGAAATCGAGTTATGTGCAGGAATATGCACATATATTTGATGGCAAAATGATATAAACGAATTTGGAACGTGTATCGAGATATAGCATCAAATCACTCAACCTCCTAATACATGTAAGTACATGCTCAACTTTTAGCGCTATTTTCTAGAAAGTCACTTGTACCTCTTTGCCTTTTTGGTCGTCATTTAAAATCGATTTTCGAATCATATATTATATTAGAAGGAAACGATTGAGTTATTACAGAAAGATTCGAATTCAGCATTATTAAGACATTGAAGATGACGTGGCATGCATAAACGTTTCATACTATTACGCTATTGGCTAGCTTTCAAGTAAGTTAGAATAAGTGTGGATATTAGGGCAAGTTTAGTTGAAATCAATATTTTCGTAGATTTATCAAAGAAGATGCCAACCACATTTATTTCAACTGACCTATTAGGCAAAGCATAAAGAGTGTTTTTTTTTAGAACATGACATTGAACTTGAGATTCACCGTAAAATTACATCGGAAAACTGAGCCAATTTTCTTTAAAAATAAATGAGTCAAACAAATTATTATTTTTTCATCTTGTGCCCTTCTATGAGCACACATTTTAAAAAGTACACACTAACATACGTACATCACAAGTTTCACTCGCCTATTTAGAAGTGCTAATTTTGAAAGCGAATCCGATTCAATCCCCACACGCTTCGAATACCCAAACATTTTCCCACAAAAACCGACAAATTTCAAAACCAATCGAAACGAAATAAAAAGTGAATACTACTTAAAAAAAAGCAGCATTCAAAAACGCTACGACGACGAAGCAAAGTGTACTTGTCGTGACAGCCAAAGAGGAATTTGCACCCGAGTCGAAAGGTAAACGAAAACGAAACAGTTGGTAAATCACCGGTTGAAAAGCAGCATCGAGGTCGAACACGAGGCCATGGAGACAATTAAACACAATGATCTTCGAATGCATCTGATGATGCATCGGCTAGAGACGATGCTGCTCGGAGGCCAAGAAGGCACAAAGAAAATCTAACGTTCTGTGTTGAGAAAATTCATCGAAGAAATATCGTATCTGCATCAATATTATCAGGAAGAAAAATTATTAAAACTATTGAAAATCTAATATAATAATAGCACTAGTTTGTGTCTCAATGATTCTTGAGCTGCAATCTACTTTACACTGCTGTTATGAAGATTGCATAAAATAAGTGCATATAATGAATCTTAAAACAAATATTTTAAACAAGTATAGTTTGATATTTTCAACTTGTGTATAATAATAGTGTGATGCTATAGTACATTGACAATTCATTTAGATAATTAATTTATACGAATATCTGATATAATTGACATTTGAGTTGTGTCATAATAATATGGTCATAATACCATTGTATCTAAAGCAACTTTTATATTATGAAGTTTGTAAGTTAAATTGTTACGTATGCAGTTATAGTAATTCTTTTGAATACGATATTTCAATCTAAATAGATTTTAGTTTAAAAAAATTCGCTATCGTATCTTAACAAGTTACTGTAACTTCAATATGACTTGTAACCTTCATAATGTAAAATCACCTAAGAATAATTCTATAGTAAAGCTCGTATGATATAAAATCTATAATTGTATTCTAATCAGATGCGCTTTGATATTCAATAAATTGATTATTCGAACGAATATATGAATAAGTATCACTTTGTTTTAATTTGATCGATTGCAAATTCAATGCGTTCATCATTAGTTTTGACATTTTGTGGAAAATTGCGTGTTTCGTAATGTCAGGGAAAGTTACACGATGCTAGATCCGCTTACAATATTCGATATGACAAAATATTCTTTGGATATAATAAATATCTGATTTTACAAATCATTATTAACGATTTATGTTAGAAAAGAAAGTTGATAAGTTTTCGATCTTCGAACGATACGCATTAAAAAGTCGTTATTTTTTTCTGAATAATTTATCGAAAATCGTAAAATTTTAACTAAAATGTGTAAGCAGTAATAATTTCAAATTGAGTGATACGTCGACAAATCAAAGCTTAAGCAGCCACAAAAACAATTTGATTAGAATCGATTGAAAGAATGCTAAATACAGTTCAATCGACAATACGAACAGTTAAAGAGCATTAGTTCAATACGAATAGATAGTGAATGAATCATTAATTCAGTATTTAAAAAATGCATAGAGCATAGAAGTCACATTGCTTCATAAATTACAGTTCATTGATAAAGAAATAGAATTCGTTTGGAAAGAAAATTTTACGCTGTTGAATAGAAATTGATTCGAAAATTTGATTTTCAAAATACATTTGAGGAACCTAGAAGCCAAGGAGTATATGAGTGACAAATTTGATTCATTTAAGTACAGAAATCGTTTCAGAATATGTCCATTATCTTAGTTTCAAAAAATATATAGATGGTTCAAGATTTTTAATAATATAAATCATCAGATCACTCAATGACTTTTCAATATTTCTTTCATTATAAAGAATATTGGTCATTGAATTTTGAATCAGTTTCTCGAATTTTGATATTGTGTACTTATCCTCCATGGCTTATAGGGTTCTCATGTATTGTGGGTGCGATGAAAATTGAATCAGAGATATAAATAGGATAAGCTGTGAATCACAACATTGCGAATCTGCTTAACACAGTTTCGAACCGAGAAAGCTTCCACAAGTCAACTCGAGCTTCTAAGCACTTGAAGCGCATCAAAATCAAAAATATCTTATACATTTTGCAACAATATGAATTATCAGATGTTGAAAAATATTCTCAGTGTCCAAAACACATATAAACTGGACACATTCGCCCAGAGAGATAGCTAGAAAGCGGCATCGAGAGGGACATAGATGTTTTTAGAACGCGGGCTTTGGCTCACCAGTTTAGCTCATCCCGGGGACACAAAACGGGAATAGAACTTCGAATATGCGAGATGGACCTCCGGATGCTCATCCGGAAGGTGTCCGAGGGTCATGGAGTGAAGATTCGGTTCAGGTGACTCCGAAGACGTGACCTACCTTAACGCGGTTCGTGGATACCGCTCGGGATTCGTTAGATACGATTTTAAATGGGGTTTATAAGATTTTTTTCGAATTTTTGAATAGGTTATAGTGTAAGAGTTTTGAGGTGTTTATATGTGGCTATTGCTATTTGTGTTGTTGCAGTCTTTCGCGGTTTAACGTTTGCTTCTTGCATATGTAATACAGTGATAGGTACGTAGGTTTAGAGTGAGAAAATCAATGCAATAGTCATATATAAAAGTTCCTAGGAGGAAAATGAAGTTTTATTATGATAAATAGATTTCTTAGTTGAATCTGGAGTATTTGTATGTATGTCAATGCAATTTGCATGAAAATGTATAAAATTTAAGTCAGAGATAATGTAAATATTAATTTTCTTAATGATTATACTATAACCTTTTCAAAAATATATAATATTATATATTATTTGAAGAAATTCGTACATATGTGAGTCTATTGAATATAAGAGGAACAAGATTCTTTGCTTAATATAGAAGATTTTTAACTTTTAACATGATTGGGTTTTTTGTATGATATCACATTTTAACAAAACCTTCAATTGATTTGAATTCCAATACATTTCAATATTCCTCGATACAAAAATAAAAAAGAAACATTTGTTTCAAAAACATCAAATATCTTCGACCGACTAGAAAAACAAACGACATTGAAGTAAAAATGTCAAAACTGCTTCATTTTACAACGAAACATAAAAAAATCAATAAATCATCGAATAAAAACGCATCAAAAGCGCATTAAAACGCATTCACCTCGCACACACAACCTCTATTACAGATTCCCCACAAAGTGCACCCGATTCGATATCAATACTAAATAAATACGAGCTTAAAATCGAAAAGCCAAATATCAAAAGCGGAGAATTAGAAATAGCCTGTTCAGAAGTCGAGCGTTCGAATTTCGCGCGCCCACGTGCGACATTCTTGCGCATGCGCGTGCGCATGCCAATTGCACTCTAGATCTTTTGCAACGAGATCCAGATGCACTTCGAGTGCATCGGATGCAAATAGAAATTGTCATCGCTGTATTACTTTGTGGTGGTTTTATGTAATCGGGATGAGAGGTTTAGTGATTTATAGATTTATAGATTCGATGACGTATCTGTGTTTTTTTGATGGATTTCATATGACGGCTGAAGAGTACGAGTGAATTTTTTGCCGAAATTGACTTATGCACAGGAATGGCTTCTATGCATGCTCGTTTATTTGGTGTCAAAAGGGTATAAATGAATTTGGAACGTGTGCCGAGATATATCGTCAAATCACTCGATCTCCTAATACATGTAGGTACATAGTCAACTTTGAATGCATTTTTCTCGAAATTACCGCAAAGTCGCTTGTACCCCTTATAATTTTCAGTCGTCATATAATTGTTTGAAAAAGATTACATGACGACTGAATAGCACAAAGGTTATGAATAACTATTTTTTTTCGAAATTGAGCTAAGTACAGAAAATGGTTCTGTATAAATATAGAACCATTTTCTGATAAAAAAGGTCACTTGTGCCCTTTGTGAAATTCAGTCGTCATATAATATTTCAGGATTTTTCAATAAAAACCTATGTGTTTGATTTCGGTTTCGATTTTTTCCATTTTTTATTAAAATATAGTATGATTTTTTCTTATTTTTCAAAAATTTGATGATGTCTCATGAAGTGGATATTTTTAATGCACTCATTTGCATTTATATCGCGAGGAAAATTATAGTTCATTATCATTGAAATTAATGTGAATTATCTTTTCATAGCGAGCTTCATTTATGAAAAATAGATTTCTTTTATATTTCTATGATAGTTGAAAATGAAAATCAGATTATTATGTCTACTGTTAGATAAAGATCAAGATGAATTTTCACAGAAAGAAAAATTTTCATAAATCTCATCTTATTTATATTCTGTAAATATCTGAATTTTAACGTTACACAGCGTATTGCTAACAAAACTATTGATCGAAAATTTAAAAGTAATAATCCCAATAAAAACCTACAGATTAAACACATTAATTAAAAGAAATGAGATTTTGTCAAATGCACTTACATGTACATATAAAAAAATCCATCATACGTAGGCGCGGACATGTCGTTTCGCTCTGATAAATACCGAATAATGTTAGAACCGACAATTGTAACCAACACAGCCCATTGTATGCCAACTTTTAAATAAAGAAGCCTTTTTTCAACGGATCGAATCGAAATCAATCGATTTTTGATTGAAACGTATGCGAACTCTCCGAAAAACGCATCAATGAAAAACGAATCTCGGGAAAATCGTTTTCTAGCCATTTTATAAACGACCTGGATGCTGTCCAAATGGAACAGATCGTAACGTGTCACGATTTTCAATTATTTTTCAATTATTTTCAATCATTTTCAATTATTTTCCAACATCCACAGTACAAATATTGGATTCAATTACACATTAGATTAGAATTATGGACTGTGAACGAGCGCACTTATCATTATCGGCGCTACTTAAACTTTTACCAAACGAGGCCGATAACTAACGCATTATACGATAATTTATTAGAATTTTAGCGAAAATATAACGAAATATTAATACGGTTTCAGTATGGTGAGTATTCCGAGCAAAAGTGAAATTACCGGAATGAGAAAATTAGAAAGTGTAACGCGTTCGCCGACGACACCGATTCGGTGAGATTCAAATGTGCGATGTGGAATGAAAAAATCGTCCATTTTTTAGTAATTGTTGAGAAAAATATGATAAATTATAACGAAAGTTGAAAATATTGTGTTGTGCAATCGATCGGTAGTCGTATGTGTGATTTTTTTTTAGATAACATCTTCTTGGTTTCGTATGAAAGTTATGGTAATAGTGAAAGAATGTGAACTTTCTTTTGGCGATTCATTCAGTTTTTTGAGGTTATATTGTTTCTATCTCTTAAATTTGTTTGAAAATTAGAGTTAAAATAGTTCAGCTTAAGAAATTGTTGGAAAACATGAATTAATTAATATTTACACTAATGATTTTAATTGTGCACGCTTTTCATATGATTTTTTTACCATTTTAAAGTGCAATATTAAGAACCTTTTTTGATCTTCCTTAAATATGTACTTACAAAAGGAAATCTTACATCAAAATCAAAAAAATATTAAACGTCTACAATTAATATCATTAGTGTTTATGGTTCATTATAAAATTATAAATAAATCGAATATAAAATCTACAAGTCGGAATCCGATAAATATTTCAAACAGATAAGTCAAAAAGTACTAATGTGACATTGATTTCGTTATCGAAAATCTATTCAAAATTTCCCAAGTTAGATAAAATTACTTGTTTTTGTCAAATCACTAAACTGTATCTTTTAATCTAGAACAAATCAAAAAAGTCAATATCGCAATCTTGTTATGTCGCTACTTTGCGACAAAATGAATCCAATCATGTACTTATATCATATTTCAAAAATACTTTGAAATTATAAAATAATGCATTCAAAGTATGAATAAATTCATATGCAACTCCAACTCGTTTATCTGTCGACGAGGAATGAGAAAAATGCGACTTACGTCACTGTCATAATAATCGAGGCAGATATGAATGGTTATTTACGCATAGGAAACGTGCACAATGGGTTCAAATGAAATTAAAAGCGATTTCAAAACGAATGTATGCAGTTTTCGAGCACATGGCGAACGCGAAAGTTTCGATCGAATTACGAAATAGAAAGAAATGTCGGATCCGGTTTTCGATATGGAGAATCAGGTCGAAATTCAAGTTCATTTATGTATTTGGAATTTAAGTTCACGAAATAATTTGAGGGTTAAAAAATATCCGATACGATTCTTGGAATGAATTAGATCGGATGTTTCAAAATGGCGCCGCGGTTGTTTGAAATTTCGATGGTTGATAGTTATCTGAGGAAATTGTGATTTTTTCTTTTTGAGTTCTTAGAATTCGTCGTTTTTAGAATGGGTATCTTGGTTAAAATTTAGAGTGCCGATTTTTAAAATAGAACGTGAAGAATTGGTTGAAGACTACCGACAGGCGACGTATGAATAACTCATTTTTTCATACTTCCTATTTAGAAATGTGTTACGTTTATAATCATCCGACCGACAAAGTTTACGTTAGTGCTTTATATAAATTTCAAAATCTAAAATATTTTTCAATATGTACTAATATTATCATATTTGATTTGTGCAAACATATCTATTTCGATTAAATCACTAACTTATAGAAATTTATTAACATAGATGCTTTGAAATACAGCACATTTTACAATTAGAACAATGCATTGATTATATGAATAAATAATAAATAATTTGTTTATTGATTGAAATATGCTTCTATCAATATTAAAAGAAATTATCGATCGAACAAAGGGCACTCAAGAATGTAAATTATAATGAAAATTTACACATAATTAGCAAATTAATGAAAATTTGCATCAAGTAATTCTACGCAATGTTTTCAATTAAAAAAATATTTATTTACAACGAAAATTTTCATCAATATTCAAGATATATCTATTCAATAATGAAATACAGAGGACCCTCATATAAAACATGAATAGGTTAAGCGTAATATAATAGAATTCAAATGACAACTGAAAAGGCCAAGAGATACATGTGACATTTTTGAATAAATTGAGTTATGCACAGAAATCTCTTCTATGCATGCTCATATATTTAGTGGCAAAAGGATATAAACGAATTCGGAATTTGTACCTAGATATATCATCAAATCACTCAACCTCCTCCTAATATTATACATGGTCGACTTTGAATGCGCTTTTCTCGAAATTATCGCAAATTCACTTGTACCCCTAGTCCTTTTCAGTCGTCATATATGATACAGAACCATTTTCACAAACTAATTTCGATAAAAAAAATCACTTGTGCCCTTTATGAAATGCGTCATATGAAACACAAAAAATCCGACTAAAAAACACCCCTAACCGAAAAAACAAAAACCGCGCGTTTTCTTCGCACAAACGGACTCTCACAAACTCCAGCGCTTCTCAAACCTTCAACCGACGAACGCACAATACGCAAGTGTGAAAAAAAAATATTTTTTTTATAATTAAATCGTTAACGGGGGCTCGTTAGTGGGTCAGCGAGAAGAATCTGTCGTGTCGGGCCACCTGTCGCGGAACCGGCCCGGCTCTCAACTGGCACACGGCTAACGGACGAGTGCCAGTTGCGCAACGGGTCGACCCGAAAGTCGTGTCGCATATGCGAAAAAAATATTGTCGGGTTTTTTTAGTGATTTTTTTTCGGTTATGTTGAGCGTTTCGCTTTCGCCGGTGAAAGTTTAGCGGTCGCGCTAAAAACGCGGCCTTGGGAATTCTTCGGATTTTTTTCTTTTATCGAAACGATATTGAGGTTTAGGTTTATTATTAAGAAAGTGTTACTTTTGTTTGAGTGTATTAATTTTTTTTTTGTTGAAAAATTTGATTGAATTTTGAACAGAATCGATGAGTCGATTGGGGCGAGTCTAGTTCGTGGATAAATGAGATTAACATTGATATCTCAAAAATGACAAAATATTCATCTAGTATAAATATTAGAATGTATTTATAATATATGATGACTGAATATCACAAAGGGCATAATTGACCTTTTTTTATCGAAATTGACTTAAGTACAGAAAATGGTTCTGTGTCATATATACCGTACATAACTCAATATCGATAAAAAAGATCACTTGTGCCCTTTGTGAAATTCAGTCTTCAATTATAATATAATTGATATAACATAATATTATATTTTTTAAATATATTTGTTAATTTGTGAAATATTTATATCAACTGCACTTGCTTCGCAAGTCGTGCTTACTTCAATTGACTGTATAAATGGCAATTTATGCTCAATTCGAGTTGAATGAAAAATGAAATTTGATTATATAAAATAATAATACTAAATCACGGTCTGATTCGTTTTTATAATTAGATGGAAAATTTATGAAAAATAATAAAATAATCGAGTCGAAAGTCGAAAAAGCATTTCGTTCGATCGAGATAATTACGCGCGCATTGCTACCGGTTCTTTGATATCTAATTTATGCAAGTGTTACATTGCCACAATTGGCATTAATCAACAGTTTGAGAATCGCAGTATCATCTAAAAATTTAAATATCCATAATATACAACACTTTCGACATATAAACGTACATAGATCATGCAAACATCGAATCTAAAAATAAAATTACATACATACATACATCGAACAAGACAGATTGAGAATCGCAGATTTAACAAACCATGAACACTTTCACGTCAATTTTTTTGTATTAAATTATTCTCAAATTGACTTGATTCGATGCAAAACATCAATAGAAACACAGCAATCATTTCCCACTTCCATTCGAACTATTGTTACGCAAAAACAGCGATCTAGAAAAAGTTTCATTTTCGAAACGAAAAAACGGTTCAAATATAAATGAAAAATATATTAATATAATAATTTAATATAAAATATATATGTAGATCGATCCAACGGTGTAAGCATTTCTAAAACGGATATTGCTATTAAGGTATGAGAGATTCGACATACATATTAATGGGCATACGGGTCAAAATCGACCTGATTAATTCGTCCCGTTCCCCGTTTCAGGGGTCACCAACATCAATATTGAATCAATAAAAAAATCGTTGAAAATTCGTAAACGGTGAACGGAAATCGAGTTCAACGTACACGTGTCGAATGAAAGTCGGTGAACGTACGAATCGCGTTCGGAACGAAAATTTTCGATTTTTCGAATCGATTTTTGCTATTTTTTTTCTATATAATGTAATTTTTTTTTATCGAATGTTCGATTATAATGCGTAATCTCGGAGTTACAGAGCGATAAGCTTCAGGTATTTTCATGTAATGCGGTCATCGATGCCTTTTTACGCTGAAAGTATTTTGTTCGCGCTAGAGCGGTTTTAGTGAAGGTAATCGATTATGAAATTTCAAATGGAACGAGTACATTGAATAAAATTTAAATTTATATAAATTAAAGACTCATTTAATGCATATAAGTTGAAATAAAAATCAAAATTTTCAAATGGAACAATGAGTCTTTAATTACATTAGTGGAATCAATTATGGAATCTTCATTATTTTCATAAAATTATTCGAAATGTTAATGTAAAATGCAATATTAAAGATCGTACTTATAAAATTCACAAAAAAAAATCATATTTATGAAAATAAAAATTTATCAAATTTATGAAATGTGTCCATAATTCATTCCACTAATATACATTTATTACAATTGTAGTTAATTGCACTTGAATACATACACAATCAGGGCTGCTGATTCATAAAATATTAATCAATGACATCAAAAAAAATTATATTCATAAAAAAAGATTGGCAGCCCTGAATTGCAGCACAAATGCAACCAACACAAGTGCATTACACATACAATAAAATAACACAATCAAATGCAATAATACCGCGCTTACATAAGCGAGTTTCGTTTCCAAAGACAACGTTGCACCGAAGAAAATGTGTGCCAATTATGCATAAATGCAGAATGTGAGAGAGTGCAACAGTGCATATTATTGTGGACGTTTTATCAATTTTATGCGATATATAAATCATTATTCTACTGTACTTAGAGCGTTTTCTAGAATCTAACGTGTGGAAAATTCCGATGCACCCGAGAAAATCGCTCGATTAGAAATCTAGATCGATTAAAACGGCTGTTTCTAATAAAATACATATTGTTAAATCGAAAATTTTACACAACACTATTAAAAAAAAAAATCACCATTGTAATAACACTGATCGAATGAAATATTATACGTACATATAAACACAAAACACACGCGACAATTGAAACAGCTCAATCGAATTTGAAAAAAAAAAATAGTTAATATATTTTAAAATGAGTGTGTTAAATATATGAAATTTAATTTAATTTGATTTAATACGATATGAAGAAGAACACGTGTTATCGCGGCGGGCGTCCGTGGCCGACTGCGGCTGCAGCTCGGTGCACGGCGGTGCATTCGAAGAGGGGAAGCGGGGCGGGGGAAAATCGTGGGGGGGGGGAGGCAGCGGTGGCGGGGGAAAAGTGGCGGGGGGAGCCGGGAAATGTGGGGTGAGTTGGTGGGGGAAACGCGCGAGAGAGAGTGCGGAGGTCGGGGGGAAGAGGAAAAGCGGTGGGCGTTCGGATGGGCCGGGGGATTGTGGTGGGGGGGGGGGTTATGGAAAATTCTGTATGGAAAAATTGAAATTTGGTGTCGGAGGTTTTTGGTTCAAATTTTGGTTTGACTCGTTTAGACTTTAATTATTTTAAGTTAAGTGGCGAAAGTGTATATTGGAAATTAGTATTGTCATATTTCTAATACGAATAGATTGAAGGAATCGATATGTGGGTTTTTAATTTCGCGAGTGTTGAATCTTCGGTGATTTTATTTTCAATCGTTTTTTGTCGCGAAGAAAATCATAGAAACATATGAATCAAAATAACGAATTTAATTAAATGTCGTAAATTTGGAGAATGGTTTAATTTATAATCGAAATAAAGGCGGTGAAGTTGATTTATTTCAAATAACGAGCTCTGAAAGGACTTAAATATTAAGTTTAGTGATTTAAGATTTAAGATTTAGATTAATTATTAAGTTTCAATCAAATAGGTATTGCATATTACTATTTTAATTTAATGTTTTTTCTTATTAGTAAGTCGATTCTAATTCAGAACATCAAAATGAAATTGAATCAAATACATAATTTTCTCGAGATAATATCAATATAATCAACGAATTTAAACGCTTTGTTTATGGGATGATTTTAATAATGAAATCAAGATTTGAATTATTTTGAATTTTTAATTATTCGTACGTTTATTTATAACTGAAAAGATTTGATTGAATTGAACATTGAAGTAGTCGAATTCAGTAAGAATTAGATGAAAAAAATATTAGTTTAAGAAATTATTTAACATTGATAACGAATTGCTTGATATGACCATAAAATAGAAGTCATGTACAACATATGATAAAGAAAGAAATATTAATGAAAAATAATCATAATTTTTTAAATAACCTGGATAATAAGGCAGTCACAAGTCATAGTTCCAGTGTTCACAGAAAGAAGATCCGAAATAAAGAATGCCAGTCAAGTCTTCTGATGAAGTAAGAATCAGGATACTAAAATAGATCCTTCCTTATATATGAAAAATTTATCTGTCACACTACCGCAACACGGTTTGAACATATTGTGAAAAATATGCGGTTGACGAGAATTTATCGAACAATAGAAAACCATAGAGTTATATTTTTCAATAATTATCTCGGTCTGTCTGCTTGTAACAACTGAAGATAAATGTAAAATCAAGCATAGATGTTGAAAAATATCCATATTAAAAATATTTTATACGCTTAACTTGTTGCAATTCTGCAATGAAAGTGCACATGAGCTAAATATTAGCATCAATTTACAATTTAAATATCAATTACTTTTCAATATCAGCAGATTATCTATTCGTAAAAAATATCACTGCATCTTAATGACTTATTTTCATACGTTTGTACGAATTTTTCTCATAGAGTACATCGCAATATTAACATGTAATAAATTTGATCTGAAAACAATGGAATTCCATGATTCAATCTAGATTATGAATGTATTATAAAGCAGTTTATTTAAATCTATTTTTTGGGCATCATTTAAAAATTGTATTTAGATACAAGAAGAATCTACAAATACCTTTTAATATGCAACATAACAGAAAACCAACAAAGAACTTCAACAAAACACATCACAACAAATGACGACGCACTTCCCAAAAATTTCCATGAAAAGCGAAAAATTTCATCACTATAATTCTAAATATGATTAGAGAAAAAACATACTATTCAATGTGCAATAGAACTAAAATCTAACAAAAGCTATCCACATAAACACATATCGATCAATGAAGACGCACTTTCCAGGTATTTCCATTGAAATCGAAATATGTCATCACATCTGAAAATTCACTATAATCCTGAATACGATAAGAAAAACCATACTTTTCAATGAGAAAAGAACTGAAATTTAACGAAAACCATCCACACAAACACATATCGATCAATTAGTACGCACTTTCCAGGTATTTCCATTGAAATCGGAAAATGTCATCACATCTGAAAATTCACTATAATCCTGAATATGATAATAAAACCATACTTTTCACTGTGCAAAGGAACTGAAATCTAACAAAAACCATTCGCCAAACACATATCGATCAATAAAGATGCACTTTCCAGGTATTTCCATTGAAATCGAAGAATGTCATCACATTTGAAATTTCACTATAATCCTGAATATGGTAAGAAAAACCATACTTTTCAACGAACAAAGAACTAAAATCTAACAAAAACCATCCAAACAAACACATATCGATCAACTAGGACGCACTTTCCAGGCATTTCCATTGAAATCGGAAAATTCCCGAGACCTGATGGAAGTGGTAATGCCCGGGCGTCGTCCCGGGACAACTCCTCACACCATGACCTGGTGCATCGCGATTGGAGAACCGCATCCAGCTACCGACCTTGAATCCTGCAGGGGGCGATGAGGAGGCTCATGGGGTGACCGGTTGTGGGTGGTCAATTGTGGGTGGTGGGTGGTTAGTTATGGGCGGTGGGTGGTGGGTGGAAGTGCACCTGGGGATTCAAGGAATCGGCTGCGCCCCTGCAGTTTTATTTATAGCCGCTAGCTGGTTGATGTGATGGTTGTTGTTGGTTTATGTTGTGTAAAATGTATTAGTGTTTAATATTGTGTGTGTTTGATGGTTTTGAATGTATGAGGTTCGAATTAATTGGAAATCTATGGTGTACACAGGTGTGTTTGGCTGAGGTATTGTTCGTTATGAATGTGTGAGATTCTATTAAATCGAATATCTGTAATGTTTGTGTCTTAGGGTATTTCTTTGGTTGACTAATCGAAGAGTTATAGTCAGACATTTAATGAAGAATTGTCAAAATCCATTTCAGTTCTGTAGATTTTCGATAGTTTGTATTTGAAGGACTGATTGTAAATCTATGTTTGATTATCTAGAGAAGTGAAAATATCAGGCTTAAGTGTCCATTTGAGTTAATTTCATTTTGGTTATAAATAGTGCATACATAGATATGCAGTTGGACTATATTTACACAAATTTGAGTCTCAAATGTATAAAATTCAATTAATTAAGATATCTATTATGTAAAGTGCCTTCACAAGTGTCCATGTGGGCTAACTTTCTGAACACTTGCAACTTGCGAATGTATAATATTCAATTATTTAGACATCTACGATGCGCTATTTGTAAGTAATTAAATTTTCAAATATTAAAATTGGTTCTGTGACATAAATTCTAATAGAAAATTTGTGAATATTAATTACATCGATGACATCTACGATATACCAAACACAATGAAATATTACTCGTTGTAATTTAATTCCAAGACATTGTTGTAGCATTCACCATTTTGCTATTCGAAAATTTGTCACAAAACTAGAATATGTGATCACGAACTATCTACGTCATAAATTACTATGAAATATCAATATTTCTACATTGAATTGTTTATATTCACACATAAAAACAAAATAAAATGATCAAATTGAAGTCACACTAAGAATACGAATCGAAATTGCATAGCGAACATATGGCGACATTCGAATAGAAATTTCAATAAAACACAATATTTATCGATTCAATAACTCGCCTTGAAACGAGAATAATAAAACGTTTTTATCATTCAATAAAAATCTATGAACAAGCATTTAAGAATTTATCGAACCGTGTATACTGTTCGAAAGATAGTGTTTAGGCGACGATTGAGTAGAAAAGATAAATCTGCGATTAAACAAATAACATTAGGGTCAAGTTTTGTTGATACAAACGTGAAGAAGAGGCATAGAAAATTATTGCAATAAAACGATTTTTATAAAAATACTATCGTTCCACGTTACTGAGGCATGTTTATTGCTTTAATTTGCTATAGATACGTAAGAATTTTTTTGTTCAAATAATAAGCATAGATCAGATTATGTTGTAGTATTGCGTCATTTTCGATATCAAATAGAATGAATATGCAAAAATTGTTAGGTCAAAACTATCAAGCTCAAATGTTATAATATAAACATTAAAATATCTATTGAATAATTACTGATTTGATTCCAAATCATTAATTAAACATTTTAAAAATTTAATTAATTATTCTAATAACAAAGAAACTCAACTGTTGCACACATTACAATTGCGCATGGTAATAATAAATCAATATTGCAAAATGCCCAGGATATGAGTTGATGGTCGACCCATCCCTCAATAACACAATTACCTGGTTAAAAAGCAAATATTTGAAAAATCATTAAACATACAAGATAATACACTGATTGTGAAAAGATATAGAAATTCGATTTACGATCTGAAGAAGAATTTTCCAGATTGCATCAGAAAATTAGAGGGATGAGTACAAAATGGTGGAATGAGAGTGGAACGTTTGAAGGTCGTAAGCTGCACGATATAAGGGTTGAAATATAGATATTTAGTATAAAAACTAGTTAAAATGCATCAAATTTTATAGAAAAGTCAATGAGTAAAAATATATGTATGATAAAAATGTATTAAAAGTCTTTTTTAATGCATTAATAAAGATTTTCTATGTAGAAACGTCTGCTATGGTGATAGTCTCAATTCACTTTTCAATTTTCTCATACTAATCATACGATAAATATTCTTTTTTAACATAGGAAAATAGTATTATTTTAATATTGTTAATATTTAAACTAATTCAGATCTGAAACTAGCAGCCATAATGAATAATTCTTTCTTTGTTAACACCCTTCAAAAAACACTACAATCAAATCTATCGAAGTCAGATACCAATCTATCCACTTTCATTCATCATTAAAACGTATAAAATATTAAAAATGTATCAATTTATTATGCTTAGATCGAGAAAAAATGAGGAAAAACTATCTCCAAGGTCGGAAAATAGACGAGCCCGGATAGGAAATTTTCCATAGAATATTCGCAAAGCGCAGACTCGTAACCAAGTGCACTGTTGCTGGGTGCATCCATCTCGCAATCGACACGTGTAACTTTCTACATTTGTATGTAACACGTGTATGAAAACTGCGGAATATGTGTGTGGGTGTTCTGCGCAACAAGTACGTGCAATTTTCGTATCGCTCCGTTGAGAAATAGGGTAATAATATTGCTGTGATGCAATTTTCGAAATGGTAGATTTTGTGTTTGATGTTCGTAAATAGGGTTTGGATTGTTGGGGATTTTGGTTTTTTTTATGCTGGATATGTATATTATTGAGTGTTGATTCGTTGGTGTGATCAACAGTGAAAATATTGACGAATTAGATAACATTGACCAAGTGTTATCCTATGATGATTATAATTCTGACCACTTAATGAATTTGAAAGATGTTGTATTTTTTCGAAAAAATTGTACGAAATGGGTCTATAGCTTCTTTTAATAATTAAGAACTGTTCTTACTATTGTATTTGGCATGATATTCATGGAAAAAATCTATTAATACAAAACATAATTTGAAAAAGATTATTATGCAAAAGTTGAGGGAGTGCATAAAATAATGTTTTGTCGTAATCACTACGTCTCTTAAGATCGAGAAAATTAATAAAAAACAAGAATTATACAGTGATACATCAATTTTATACATCTAATAATGATTTCATTCGAGTAATTTAACTTGAATCATGTTAAGATCGGTTTTTACAAATCCACTATTTTCATACGAAGTCCTGCACAAACTACAAATAACTTCAAAAAAATCAAAAACTATTCATCAGCACTTAATACAAATTTGAATTATACATTAGAATCCCAAGTCTAATATAGATTTATAAATAAAAACCATCAAGAAAATCAATAACTCGACAAAACAAAGGCCTTGCACATCGATCGAACGGAAAACATGGGTGTAGCTGAGCTGTTGCAAAGGTCATAGGGACACGTTGCACCGTTGCTAGGGCCACCAATTACCTTTTATTGGCCATCTAGTAATGGGTGGGTCGGATGATGTGTCCTATTTTCAAATATTCCATAGAAAAAAGTACCATTAATTTCACATTAACAGAAAAAAAATCGATATTTTGAGTGATTTTTTTTTGGTTAATGATAACATTTTGTAAGCAGACATTAATGAAGATATTTATATAATTTACAAAATTGTTTATGTAAGTATGACTAAGCTCATAGATGACAATTACTACGGATATACGATACATTGTTGAATATATTTGTAATAAAATATTATCATTCATTCAATAAACAGAATGAAAACTATGCGATACTTGAGTCATCGTTTTTAGAAAGAAAATTTTAACAAGCTGAAATTTTTCAATATAAAAATAATTCTAAAACTTATAATTGACGACTGAAAAGACCAAGGGGTACAAGTGACTTTTTTATGTACAGGAATCGCTTCTATGTACGCTCATATATTTGGTGGCAAAAGGATATAAACGAATTTGGAACGTGTGCCTCAATATATCATCAAATCACTCGTCCTCCTCCTAATACATGTAGGTACATGTTTAACTTTGAGCAATATTTTCTCGAAATCACCGCAAAGTCACTTGTACCCTTTGGCCTCTTCATTCATCACAAAAAATTCTAAAATAAATAGACTGCGATTTAATGATCCGTACGAACCGAACGCATTCAAACACGCACGTTCTCGGTACAACACGTTCCGTTGAAAATTTCGCAAAATTTATCAAAACGCGATATGGAAAAAATTGAAAACGCTGAAATAAACACAAATGTGAAGTGAAAAAATGGAAAAAAATGTATGTATATAAACTGGCATCGTTCGTGCAGTGAAAGTGGAGTATGTACGTACTTACGCGCGTCTAATTAGTGCTCGAGTGCATCGGGCGTGAAGATACTTTACTCCACTTTCACATATTATATTATTACATACGTATAGTGGCGGGTTAAGATAATAATACTTTTTGAATTTTTGAATTTTAAAGCAAAAAATAATTTTATAGAATTTAACAATAGTTATTTCTAATTGACATTTGAAAAATTGAGTTTGAATTAACAATCAGTTATGGCTTTCAATTTTATAGTATCGAAATTTGTATCTGATTTTATAATAGTTAACTTGAGTATTAAATGACTAGCTCTGAGAATAGGTAATCCAATTATCCTCTAACAAATCCAATCTATTCACTACTTTACGTCACAAAAATGTTGATTCTTAATCAACCAGAGACTCAACTTAAACTATCTCAATCTAGCTCAATTTTCAGCCAGAGTATGATTAAAAATGATTCACTCTTTGATTAGATTATTGTGTTTGAGTTTTATAAGGAAAACTGATGCACTAAAATTATTTGATTTTTTTAAACGATTCATTTGAAGAATTTACCCAATTCAAAAAAATCCGCAAATCATTTCTAGATCTCAAATCAAGCAACTGATTGTGAATCAATTTGATATCTGTGCAGAACAATTCATCTAAGCGCATCTCTACTCAACTTAACCCAACTTCATCTATTCTAAACCATCTCCAAATCTCTCACAAATAATCTCTACTCAACCTAACTTTACATTGAAGAATCTTCAGCATGTCCAAATCACTCACAGATGAGCTCCACTAAACCTAACCTAATTTTTAATAATATTCGTCATCTCCAAATCACTCAAAGATAAACTCCACTAAACCTAACCCAACTTTAAATAATCCTCAACATATCCAAACCACTCCAAGACCTTCAACTTAACAGCTAAAACGATTCAAAATTTCCATACAATTTCATCATTCAAACACCCTTCTACTCAACATAACCCGTTCTAAAACCCATCCAAACAATACCTAAGCCCTCCCCTGTCTCGTTGCACATTTATGAGCACACTGAAACGATTCCACGAGTGCATATCTCTTAATTGTACGAAAGCATCTCTCTCTCTTGCGTGAGCGATCGTCTTTCGCCAAGAGAGATCTCCTTCTAGGAAATGGCGTCGAAAGGGTTAAGAACTCGGTGTCGATTTCAAAATAAGCACGCGAATTCTAAATATATATTTTTTTTAATACGAATCGATATTTGTTAGTGTTTTTAAGACCGGTATTTCAATCGTTTGTCATGCTGCTTAGTTATAGTTAACAAATCGTGGATGGATTCCGAGTTTTTGCGATGATTCTACTATCGAAATCAACTCGATTTCATGTGAGAAAAAGTGACGTATTTATTCGAAATGAAATCAATTTCATTCTTATATATGACGACTTAATTTCACAAAGGGCACAAGAAACCTTCTTTATAAATGATTTTGTATCATAGAACCATTTTCTGTACAAGTGGTTCTCTAGTGGTTTTCTAAGTACGGAAAATGGTTCTGTATCATAGAACTATTTTCTGTGCTCTACTCAAAATCGATGAAAATGATCACTTGTGCCCTTTATGAAATTCAGTCTTCATATATGATTCGAATTTCAGAATCAATTTTTGTATCATTTGAATTTCAATTCAAAGATTTTTATGACTTTGAAAGAACTTAAAGAATCATTTACCTTTGTCAAGGTGTTAAGTAGTTTTTTTATTTATAAAAATTGGCAGCTGGGACTGTTAACTAATTGCTTATCAACGATTGAATAACCGGGTCTTAATTGTTAGTGAAAAAATCTATGTATCATAAGAACTTACCTTTCGATGGTCGTCTTGTGTTGTTTCAAGAAATGTGTGTAGAAATTTCAATTGCACGAAAATTATTTGAATACAGTTGCTATTTTTCTTTTCAAAATTGATTCTATAATAAGTAATTGAATATGTATTCTATAAATAATAACGATACCAATATACTGAATAATAATTTTGTGTGTATTTGAAAGAAAATTGATGTAAAGTTCATATCTAGTTTCAATAAAATGAAAAAATAATACAATCTAAATCAATACTAAAAAATCTAAAATATATATAAAAATACAATATTTAAATTCAATCACTAGTTCGAAAGTAATGCAGAACATTCCAAGCGAGTTGCTAAATGCATTTAGCCAATCGGTTAAAACAATTAACGTAAGCGTTTGCCAAAACCGTTCGAGATATTACAGCCACAAATCGACATCGTTGATTGATTAATTGGCTCTGTTAACCTATTTATTAACTAGCACCGAACTGTCAAGAATTATCAAGCCATAATCGAGAATACTTTCAATAAAAATACACCTTTATCATATAACAAATGTATAAAAAACTGATCGAATCAACTGATAGAATCGATGAAAATTTTGAATTTCAGATCAATTGAACGCATTTCGAATTAATGAGTTGTTTCGAACGTTCTGAATTTCTCCAGAGATAAAACGAAAGTTAATTGACTTTCGTTGAAAAATTGTGCTGAAACTTTTGGTGTCGTTGCCAAAACGTGCAATTTTGTTTGGCAATGACAGGGATACTGAATCGTGGTCCCTGGACACTGCCAAGTGTCCCTATTGACAAATCCCTGACACGATTTTCGCAATATACACGAATATATCGTTGTTATATCGTAATGCAGCTGGCGAACGAAGCAAATTTCGACGAGACAAACCGTTCAATATAAAAATAATTACAAGTTTCATATAAAGAAGCTGAAATTATGATTCAAAAATAACGATTTGCGAAAAGAGCGGCTCGTTATTTAAGTGTACTTTGGTATAAATGTACATTTTTTTTAATTGAATTTGAATGAAAACCGTTGTTACGAACCGTTGTTGCGTGAAAGAAAGAAAGTTGGCACGTTTTTCAAAACGTTGCGAAAATGAAAAAGCCGTTCGAAGCGAAATGCAACCACGTGGTTTTGTTTGCTCTAGAATTCCAACGATGATAATCTAGTGAAAAAGGTCACTGGATCGCGGTTAATTGGGGACGAGAATTGAAATGATCTATGGATCTTAAAGTTCCTGCAAGAATTTAATCTTTTGCATATTTAATAATTTTCAATTATTGAATAATTCAGTTTAAATACGAGATGTTTATAAATTGAATTTATGTTGTTCTTATGAATCATTTGAAAAATATACTTAATAAAATTTCCGTTTGTCAATTTCCATACAATCAATATGACGAACCATATTTGTCGTTTCATTGAAATTCGTTTACAAAATGACGAATGTTCATTACAAGAATAGAACTGAAATCAGGGCTTGTACATAATCTTATATGCTCAAGTTAGGTTATGATTTTATGTTGAGTTGGGTTGTGTTTAAGACTCGATTAGGTTATGTCGAGAATCATGCCAATGAGATAATATACTTAAGTAAATGGCTATTATGTAACATATTGTAAATCAGATTTTCTTAAAATCAAATAAATTATACAATTTCGTATATTTTGGTTATATTTTTTAAATTGAAACAATTTAAACATTGACATACTGACTGAATAAACGAATGACTGAAATACTGACAATTTAAACCGAAGACGTTGTGAAATTGCTTAATTCGTTTAATGACATCAAAACCTAATGAAATCAAATTATATCCCCCAAATTAACCTTAAGAATTGTAACCATTTACCTAAGTACCAGAAAATCATATTATTCCAAACAAGAATCGAAAAAATCATCTACATTTCCAAACATGAAACAAAATAGATAAAAAAAAAACAAGAAAGTCGTTCGGATTATCTTAGAAAATCGTTCGAATTTTCCTATAAAATCCATGAATTTTTTAATGGGAAATCTATAGAATATACCCAAGACGACACCGAACTGTCAAATGGGTCTCGAATTTGGGATGCGGTTGTGCAATTCGCGAAAAGAGTGCGGATGCGTTGCGCAACGGGATGCAACGGATAATTGGCACAACGTTGCTAAACTGTTACGCAAACTCGAACGCGTATATTCTCAAGTGTTGGCGTACTCCTGATAAACAGTGGTTCTCAAATGTTCGTTTGAAGAATTTCAGGCGTTTTGTTCGGGTTCGGTGAAGTTTTTCAGTTTAGTTTGGTCTTTGGTATGATTGTTTAGTTGAGATTTTGTGAATGTACTGTTATCTCGCTCAAAGTGTGATTTTATATGACTACTGAAAAGGCCAACGGTACAAGTGATTTTGAGAAAAGCGCCCTTAAAGTCAAGCATGTACCTATAATACATGACGACTGAAAGGGCCAAGGGGTACAAGTGACATCGCGGTGATTTCGAAAGAAGTGCGTTCAAAGTTGACCATGTACCTACATGTATTAGGAGGAGGTCGACTGATTTGATGATATATCTCGGTACACGTTCCAAGTCCGTTTATATCCTTTTGCCACCAAATATATGAGCGTACATAGAAGCGATTCCTTTACATACTCGATTTCGACAAAAATGTCACTTGTACCCCTTAGCCTTTTCAGTCGTCAAATGTAGTAATGTATTAGGCTGATTATTCGAAAATGTTTTTTTTCGTATAATGTAATTATAGATCATCAATATTTTGATTCTTTAACTGATTCTATGGTTTCAATAGAAAACGTTAATTTTGACACAATTTGAAGCGATCAATGTATGTGGTTTTTGATCTGCGATTCATTCTAGAAAGAAAAACATGTCAGAGAGTAAGTTTTTATACACACCCTCATCCCCTAATTGTCTTCGATCACTTATTTTAGATACGAATACAAAAATGTTTTCTATTGAATTTTCTACATTATTTTACATTGCTTCCATTATATCTAAAACACGCAGCTGTCATACTATGAAAACTATCTTCGAGCGATACGAAAGATCAAAATGATTTTCAACGCTAATCAACAATAATTTCTCAACAAAACATCACAATAGCTACAACACAATTTACAATTCACAAATAAATAAACAAATCAATCTTATCAAATTAGCTTTTCTATTAGTTTAAAGTCTACATTGACTCAAATGCAAACATTAACAACATTGTACCACAAACAAGAGATTATTCCTCGAATAAGCCTCTTCACAGTCTACAAACTATCACACATAACAACTCGCACTATTTGAACGAATAAATCCAAACGACACGAACGAAACGAATGATAATGAGATGATTGATTTCTAAGAATGAAACGTTTTGTGTTTGACTTTATCGTGAATGTTTAAAACTCGGACGAAACACGACACAATCGCAATTATGTACGTTGGAACAGCACCGAGTGAAAGCATCACATGTTAAATAGTAGAAAACCATTGAAAATTGACTCGGTAACGAGGTAGAAACGATACGAAATTCTTCCAACAGCTCTATTTGATTTCTAGCCACGTTGAAATTTGTGTTATTTTATATAATTTGGTTTGTGATGATGAGACAATAGAATTTTAGTTCGTTATGTGTTAAGCTGGTGTCTTTTTTTCAGGTAATTAGTGGTTAAACTCGGTAATGAGGTAGAAAGGATACGAAATTCTTTCAACAACTCTATTCGATTTTTAGCTGCGTTGAAATTTGTATTATTTTATATAATTTGGTTTATGATGTTGAGACAGTCGACTTTAGTTTGTTCTCAGTTGGTCGTTTTGTAGATAATAATTGGTGGTTAGAAGTGATTAGATTATAGTTGAATACAATATTTTTTAAGCAAGAATGTACATATGTACATTTTTCGTTTGATTAGTGAAAATTTGATATTTCATTACAGCAGTATTATGATAATAATAAAATTAAAAAAATCGATGGTTCATGATTACTGGTATTGATTTTGTAACATATCTATAGATATAAATATTGAAACATATTTGATACATATATATTTCTCAAACGCATGAGAAAAATTAGAATAATGAGATAATTTTCCAATAAATATTTATCTATGGGAAAATTTTACATTTTTCAACAGTCATAGAACAAAAATTAAGAAAAACTATGTCTCTATTTGCTACAGCTTATGTACATTTCATACATTTGACCAAGAAATGCACACTAACAAAATCTCTAAATTCGTTCAAAAATCATATGTATTAATATAATTAAAAGAAGACATCAATTGATTGAAAACATTTCAAAATATGTATATACAATTTCCACAAAAGTGTACAAGAATCCAGAAAACTAAACTTACACAAACTCAATTCCAGTATCAATAATACATCTCGTGCTTAAAACATACAAAAATCTTCAAACCATATAAAAACTCCATTCAAAGATACAAGAGAAATAAATTAACGCACCTACAGAATGGAGCGTAGTTAATTGATGAAATAACGAATTTTCCATTCGCCATTTACTTAATATACAAAAACAAGAAATAGTATACAATTAACACACAATCCTTACATTAGAATTCATATTAAAAAGGCTATGGGGTACAAGTGACTTTGCGGTGATTTCGAGAAAAGCGCGCTCAAAGTTGACATGTACCTACATGTATTAGGAGGTCGAGTGATTCGATGATATATCTCAGTACACGTTGCAAGTTTGTTTATATCCTTTTACCACCAAATATATGAGCGTACATAGAAGCGATTCCTGTACAAAACTCAATTTTGGCAAAAATGTCACTCGCACCCCTTGGCCTTTTCAGTCGTCATATAACAATATCAACGAAAACCGATGGAGACAAGCCTCATCAAGATTTCACTGTAGCTCAGTTGACGGCTGCGTTGCGATGATAAGAACGAGCACATTCAGCCTCCTCCAGTTAACCTTGATTGGTCCCTTTAACTTCTTCGAAGAGTTCTCCATCATGACGCGTAGCATCCATCTTCTCATCGTCCAATATCCTGGCAAACAACTGAGATACCACCAGCTGTGTTCACTCCGATTTTATGTACGAGAGAGCACAGGGTGGTACCCGGCCGTGTGTCAGTATTCTTCGATAAGTATTTTTTTCGGATTGTTTCTTCGTATACTGTTCGGAAAATTCTTCTCTTCGAAGCGTTTCCATAAAATCTTTTTGAGATTGAATGGGAGTCAAGTCGGAGTCTCTTGAATCGATATGTAGTTGTTTTGTTTATAGAGTTTCTGAATGTTCGCATTTACGAGATTTGAAGAATTCGAATAAGACATTTTGGATATTCGATGAATTTGAATCCAGAATCGAATATGAAATTCAATTCGATCAATTGTCGTATATAAATATAACACATGTTGTTCATTCGAAGCAATGCACTTTCGAATGATCAAATATGATTCTAGTACAAATATGTATTTATAGAATCTACGTATAAATATTTGAATATATTATGATAACTATAATCAAATAAAAACTCAAAATTTTAAATAATCAGAATCGTGAGTTTTTAAACCTCAATCCTGAATTCAAATCTTAGGTTTATTATTCGCCGAATCTACATAAATACAAATCGAATTCAGAAACCCTAGTTGTTTGTACTATTAAAACGACGATATGAGTCAAATTTTAATATTAAACGATTAGATCAAAACGTACAGATATTGTTTGAAATTCATATCTTCATTTATCTGAAATTTTGATGTGAAGTCTATTTACAAAACACTTAGAATTTGGACTCGTTTCAAATGACTCAATATCGTCATTTAAACATACATCAAACACAATGTTGCAAAATACATTTCGAGCATGAATTCGATGTTTTACAAAAATAAATTCTTACCTGAAAACACTTTCATGTTTATTCATTGCTAGATTAACAAATACAAACAATGATATATTAATAACACAAAGGATTCGATCGACAAAGGAAATTTTCCATTCTAACACGAGTCAATGAATCTTAACGATTCATTAGGACTCGTTGACACAGCATTGCAACGATCGAAGGATTTCAGCTACACGACAACGATTCGAACTTAAAACTACACAAATCTCATTACATCACATAATTTTTCACTTATCGACCGTACATAACAATATAAACAACGGTCGTTTCGATATTTTTTCCATTCTCGCGATTTACTCACGGTATTATTGCGGATGGATGTTGAGAAATCTCGTTTGTGGCAGATAAATATGATGCTTTGAAATGCGGTGAGCTAGAGAAAACCGCATAGGATATAACCCAAACCATAAGATTGTGTGAGAAACGAGACGAGTTTGCTTTTTATCTCGTGTAATGTATGGTTAAAGTTTTCTTATCGGAAACTATCTGCGGGAAACTGAGGATTTTTTTTCCGTCTGACATGAATTGTTTGTGGTTTTTCGTTGAGATAATATTTACTTGTGAATAGATTATGTTGAACAATGTATAACTGAATAAGAAAATATTATAATTATTATGAAAACTACTGCCATCTATAGTGCACATAGTGAACTTTTTAGTATTTGGTTTGAGACTTGGATAAATGAAAACATATGGAATCACGCATATAGATGTCACTATATAAAAATTAAATTTTCAGAAATCATGTAAACCGTCAATAGAAATTGAACTAAAAATCAAATAAATGATCGAATATGAACAAAAAAATAAATATTTTGTATTTTTCATGATACAAAAAGAAAAAATCTTTAATTTAGTTTGGAAAATGTCGAAGATACAATTAAAATAGTGTCTAGTTTGATGCGAAAAACAATTCACTGAACAACAATCGATGCTGCAGTTGATGATAAAAAATAATTGAAACCAATTACCCTCGTTGCGAGCAAAACGAGACCAGGTGGGTGAACAAACGACATTAAATACGTCTTGAAATAAATTCTGATTTATCGTCGAGACGACTTAAACACATAATATCTCAATTTGGAAAAGGCTCGATTAATCAATTGAAAATGGGGAATTTTCCGAGCTCGACTCAGAACATTTAAACGACTTCGAAAAACAGACTAATAAATTTGCACGTTTTCAAGATAGCGAATGTACGTAGATGCATAAAAATAATATAGTTTCGGTCGCATAAAATTTTTCTCGAAACAAACAACTCGTTTTATAAATACGTATTCTTATTTGAACGTTCTACGATTCTTTTACGAATTGTCGCATAAAAATATGGAAAATAGAATATGAAAAATTTTATACGAGTCCTTGGTGTATTTTTCCGCTTGGAATTTTCTGCAATTGCATTCGGACGATTCATTGTTCGAACTACTCATGTGATTGAATGAATTATCTATGTATTTAAAGCATTACGCATAGAATAAACGTTAATTATGAATATTTGAATAGGGATAACTCACATTTTAAAGAATCGGCTCTATTTGCGGATAGTTTTCCTTTGGCAGCTGCTGGAAAGAGGAAAATTACAATATTAAATTTATATATGAGTAGTGTGTTGAAACAAACGCAAAAAATTGATTTGTATTATGCAGTTTTTCTATTTTTACCTGATTATTATGAAAATATTGATAAATTCATATTCATGTATGGATGCATAATGAGGTGATTCATATGAAGTATCACATGTTTGCAATTTCAACGTATTAAATCATATACAATTATTTCATACGTATTACTAATGGGAAATTCCCACTATTTTCCTTTATTTTTGATCTATTATAATATAATGATCATGAATATGACTTAATTCAGTATCCAAAATGTTTGACGATGAAAATGTATACAACGAAGATAAAGCCTTCAAAAATAAGTAGACATCCCGAATTTTCCGGAAAATATGACTTCTTATCGATATATTTTACATGAATAATAATGTACCTTAAATTTTACTAAAAACATAATATGAAAAATATTGATCAGCTTATTCGAAAATCTATATCTAAAACAAAAAGTCTAGATCATATTAACGATCGAAAAGGCCAAATGGTACGAGTGACATTTTTGCCGAAACTGAGTTATGTACAGGAATTGCTTCTATGCACGCTCATATATTTGGTGGCAAAAGGATACAAACGAATTCGGAACGTGTGCCTCAATACATCATCAAATCACTATAATTACATGGTCAACATTGAACGCGCTTTCCTCGAAATCACTTGTATCATTCGGCCTTTTCAGTCGTCATATGAGCTAATTTCGAATCTAAGATTATCTAAAACGCTTTAATACTACATTCTAAATCTAAATCCACACGACACTTTTCGCTCCTTATTATTATGCTCTATCTCACATGCTCTATTCATCTACCAATCTTACAAAATCCCACCCATAAACATCACACAATCGACACAATTTCCAACCTAAAACCAAGCCTAATGGAAAAATCGACATACGAATTAAGCCCGACTCTCGTGCATCTGATGGAGCATCATCAGCTCGCTGCTTCAGCATCAGCCACGACCTTGAACGTGGTCGAACACAGCAGCCAATGCCAGCTGTGGGGTCGTCAACCATCTCGATATTCTCACGATCGTTGCATGGTGATGCAATCGATTCGATTCGATTTATTTTTTAATCGTCTCGATAAATCGAAGATCGATAAATTTAATTTTTCATTAGGAAAATATCGGTGTTTTCATGTTTTAAATACGCCATTTTTTTATAGAATTCGACTGTGGAAGTTTCATTCCAAAATAATCTAAAAAAATCCAATTTTGGTCCATATATTGGTGAAGGTTAATTGGTGTGAAATTGCAACTGTAGTCAATATTGGGAAGAATGGAGAAGCTTGATCCCTTTGGGATACTTGATTCTATGGAAATTTTAGAAATACTAAAAATGTTACATTATTTTCAATTGGCAGCATTAAGAAAATCTTATAAAATTATGTGTTTGCCTTAGATTTTTAAAATGAGAATTAAAGGCACAAAATAAAATGATAAATCAACTATCCCCATCATCATCTAGTAATAAGAAAGATTTGAGATATTATACACTACTAATTTTGTAATTTGAAGAAATAAAATAAAAGAACATAATTCTTAAAAGAAGTTGTTATATAAACATATTTTTTTTTCAAGAAATCAATGTTGTTTTCGATTTGCATATGAAATTATATTGTAATGTATGCTGAAAATATGTATAATTTTGTACATATGTACGAGTAATGGATACTTTGCGAGTCTGTTACGTTATCTGTTAAATATAGGTCAAATAGTGATGGATAATATGGTGAGTTATTGAAATTGTATTGATTATGTTTAATTTTGCTTTGAAAATATATAATAATAGTATTGGGGTTGAAATATTTATATGATTATTATCTGTACGTAAAATAATAATTAAAAAGAAGCGGAAAAACATCACCATTCTGTTTACACACCCACTATTCTAATTATCAAAAACATAACTTTGATTTATCGTACTAATTCATTTGAAACTTAAAAAATCCCGAGTATTTCATAAACAACAATATTCTAAGAATCGTTAGTGTTTATAAGACAATTGTGCTGACATTTTCTCAGAACTTGCCTGCAAAAGAAATGTAATCGAAAACAAATATATTTTCGCAAGATAACAACATTCCATACAACAACCGAAAGCGAAAAATTCGTAAACAACACAAACCAAATCCATACAAAATTGAAATTCGAATCGAAAAACAAAAAAGGCCATTACCGAACTTGAACGTTTGGGTCGAGTTTTGAGTTTTTCCCCCTAATTATCCTCCGTTTTATGCTGGACATTAAAAAGTTTGAGAATCTTCATTTGCCTATTCGGAACAAAGAGCAAACGAACCATTGTTTATAGACGTGGTCATTAGCGATTGAAATGTTGAGAATAAATAAATAATCCAACGTTTCCTGCCCAACTTCGATATGATGATGAAAATTCGACGATCGCCAGAAAGGATGACATCATCTGAATTTGGCAACCGTGAAAATTGACACAATCCCATCACACTTTCAACAAATATTTGTAAAATATCATATTCAATATTCAAATTTGATCAAAAAGCAAGTAATATTTCATATAATAATAGAGCTAATTTGTTTGTGTGTTCATGTAACGCTCAGGTTGCAATTCGTTGTGCATTGATGTTATGAAGATTGCATAAGATAGGTGCAGTTAATATAGTGCATAAATTAATTCTAACCAAGCATGCGTTAATATTTTCATCGGGTTAATTAATTTGACCGTTGATCGGATAATTTAAATAATGACCATCTATAACAGTAAAAGTGAAATATTCTCGAATATCAATAGTTAGTGCTGTTTCATCTCGATCGTTTACACAAAGTGATCCAATTTAATATCGTGATCCCAAAAATGAAAATTGTCTGCATTCACCGACAAGATATTCAAATTATACGTCTGCAGTTAAAGTCATGAAGTCGTAACGAATAGGAAAATTCGTTCATTATTCAGCCAGATATCGACGCGATGTTAATTTAGCACAACGAAAATGTATCCACACAAAACGAATAAACACTACACATCCGATATAATCAATAATCCGGCCATGTGTACGTGAAACGATATGAAAATGTTAATATTTGAACGCTAGCGTGAAATCTATAAGTAGCTGAATAATACAGAATTCGATCTCGCTCGGTGTACTGAGGATAAAACTAGTCGAAACTGACCAATTATGTATGAGGCTTCGGATATAACATCATTTATGCGATGATGATTTGATTTGAAATTGAAATACTATGCATTTTCCCACAAAAATATATGTTATGTGACTAAATGTACTCGAAATGAGTGCACATATGCACATACATTGTGTACAAATTGTGGAAATATGCACTCGATTCAAAAATAGGCATATAGTCAAGTATTCAAACACGATGCAAGTGCATATAGCCAAGTATTCGAACACAGTATGAGTACATATAGCCTACTATTTGCAATCGGTATGAGTCAATAACATCATTTTTGAATGAACACAAGGATTTATCAACTCTATGAGTATGGTTGGAATAATCTAATCTAACTTGAATTAGCTTCATTTTTTTCCATTTTACCTTATACTGAATATTGTACTATTGATATAATCATCCAATATCATATACAAGAACTAAAACCTATCGATTTTCAAAAAATTCTAAAGTTCACAAACAACAAAACTTGTCTCACGATTCAGCAATAATAAATTCGCGCTAGTTAAACAATATTATACATAATACAGCATTACGGATCCGAAGGCCGATTGACATACGAACACTCGATTATAAAAAAAAAAACTAGTTACTTTACACACTTACGAGTCAAGGACGGGTTGAATATCGAATTGCCCGCTGACCGATAAATGAAACCGTCACAATGACTGTTGTATGTGCGATATTATTATGTCGATAATGACATTTGCATTAGTGAATCGAATCGATATTGCTGCACGAGGAAAATTTTATGGGAAATGCTTTAAGTATTGTGGAAAAATCGATAGAAATAGAAAATTTTTCGTTTCGATGAGAGAAATTTTATGGGAAATACTGGTGGAAAAATCGATGGAAATGGAAAATTTTTCGTTTCGATGAGATAAATTGATGTTTTAGGGATGACGTTGTTTTGAAAATAATATGAGATCTTATAGTGATTTTATAGCAAAAATGTGTTTGGGCTTATTTTAAGGTAGTTATTTAATATTTGTTTCGAAATATATTCGAGATCGTTTCATTGATTCAAATACTGTTGATTGTGAGTGCTGAGTATTGAAAATAATCTTTCAAAGGAGATATTAGATCCATTAAAATAATGAAAATTCATCGATTTTACGAAATGGAGATCGATAATGCATCTGTAAAAAATAAATGAATCTAAAAACATCTAGAAGAGACTAGGGAGACTTATGATTAGATAACTTTGAATTACAAAAATATTAATAGTGTTAGATTGTTTTCAATTGATAGAACGGGCATTTGAAAGATAAATAATCAAATTATTTAATTTTCTATTACTATATCAATTCTTCCTTAAATCTAAAAGATCTAAATCCATGAAAAAATTCAAAAATACCTACTGTAACAAAGAACGTAACAATCACTTTATTCATATTACGAATAAATTGTCAGACTTGAATAGATCATATTTTAGAAATAAAGCTCATTCTCGGGATAGAATGGAAAATATTAGACTTGATTTTGCGTACTGCGACAAGCAGCAAGCAGCACGCATCACGCAGCACAATCGACAATGAGGACCTCAAGAAACAGACTCCTTATTCCAATTGTACCACACTAATTACCTCCGAACGCTAAACCAAACTAAATAAAACCACATCAAAACACATTACCAAAGATCTCATTCTAAAACTGAACTAAAACTAATAAGCGCTTGAATTTTAAGCGAAGACGCTCCATCGTCCAGTTTGGAAGAGTTCACTCGATTTTTTCCAGACATTCCTCGAACCCGAGGCGATGCATTCGCACAAGGATGTGGCCGGACGATTAATTCTCTATGAAAAAATAAAAGGTCGAAAAAAGTGGAATCGTTTTATTCGCGGAACCGGTTGAAGGGGGCCGCTAGGACGTTACCACTAGACCTTGAGCTTGCACAGCCGAATATCGTCGGCTCTTCGGTGAAAAACTAGGCGAAAAGCTGCTTCTATGTATCACGTTTAATTTTTGTTCATTTTCAGAGCTTTTATATGACTGAAAAGGCCAAGGAGTACTAGTGACTTTGCGGTGATTTCGAGATAAGCGCGTTCAAAGTTAAACATGTATTAGGAGGATGTTGAGTGATTTGATGATAAATTGATGCACACGTTCCGAATTCGTTTATATCCGTTTGCCACCAAATAAATGAGCGATTCCTGTGCATAACTCAATTTCGACAAAAATGTCACTTGTACCCCTTGGCCTTTTCGATTGTCATATAATCTTTGAAGAAAATGTCGATTGAATAATGTACATTATTGGAATCAATTGTGGACTATTTTCATATTTTTTAATAATTTTTTAATGAATGGGATTATTGTCTATTTTATATTGGTTCTAAAATAAAAAACTAAGCGAAAAGCTGCTTCTATGTATCACCTTTAATATTTGTTCATTTTCAGAGCTTTTATATGACTGAAAAGGCCAAGGAGTACTAGTGACTTTGCGGTGATTTCGAGATAAGCGCGTTCAAAGTTAAACATGTATTAGGAGGATGTTGAGTGATTTGATGATAAATTGATGCACACGTTCCGAATTCGTTTATATCTTTTTGCCACCAAATAAATGAGCGATTCCTGTGCATAACTCAATTTCGACAAAAATGTCAATTGTACCCCTTGGCCTTTTCGATTGTCATATAATCTTTGAAGAAAATGTCGATTGAATAATGTACATTATTGGAATCAATTGTGGACTATTTTCATATTTTTTAATAATTTTTTAATGAATGGGATTATTGTCTATTTTATATTGGTTCTAAAATGAAAAACTAAGCGAAAAGCTACTTCTATGTGTCACGTTTAATATTTGTTCATTTTCAGAGCTTTTATAATTGACGGCTGAAAAGGCTAAGGGGTACTAGTGACTTTGCGGTGATTTTGAGATAAGCGCGTTCAAAGTTAAACATGTACCTGCATGTATTAGGAGGATGTTGACTGATTTGATGATATATTGAGGCATACGTTCCGAATTCGTTTATATCCTTTTGCCACCAAATAAATGAGCGTAGAAGCGATTCTGTGCATAACTCAATTTCGATGAAAATGTCACTTGTACCCCTTGGCCTTTTCGATCGTCATATAATCTTTGATGAAAATGTCGATTGAATAATGTACATTATTAGAATCAATTGTGGGCATTTGTCATAAATTTTAATAAATTTTTAATGAATGGGATTATTGTCTATTTCATATTGGTTCTAAAATGAAAAACTAAGCGAAAAGCTGCTTCTATGTATCAAATTCTTACTGATTGTGAGAGATTTCGTCGAATCGACGAGGAAAATATCGATTGAATATTATACACTCTTGGATTTGAGTGTGTACACTTTTTAGTATTGCATTTTGCTCAAACGTTTGAATTTAAGAGAATTTCGATAAACGCATCAAACACGTTTAATATTTTTTCTAGACTTCTTGCTTAATGGATTAGACACATTCAGCTTTAAACGGATCATTTATTGAATTTATAAAGTGTCCAAAATTAATGCGACTATTGATTCAAAATGACACGATCCAGAAAAATATTCTACTTAACAATTTAACGTACGATATTATAACAATATTACAAAACAACGAAATTCATGAAAATCGTGACACTGTCGCATTTTTTCATCCGACAGAATCGAACAAATGCAAAAAGTGATGATGTAAAATGACTGTACAGCATAATTTATACAAATCGGTATTTATTTTTGACTCTAGCGTGACGTTCAGTATCAAAGGTTAAGAACGAAAATTCGAAACGAAACATATAATGGAAAACGTTTTCGAATTGTACGGGTTGGGTTATAAATTTCGCTCTGACGCAAACTCAATCTTCTCTAAATGGAATGGAATTAAGCTCGCACAAAAGTAAACACATAATAAAGACGTTCTTTGTACAATTGTATGGTCAGATTTTTTTTTTTGATCAAAAGAGATGAACATAATTTTCCTGGCATGTCCGGCGATCGCAACTGCCAAATAATTTCATACAATTTAATACACAGTGTATAGTGAATATGCACGCGATTTGTAAATTTGGTTTTCATACATATAACTCGATCGAAAATTGAAAATAAAATGTAACGTCAGGAAAGTAAAAAGGGTACAAGTGACTTTTTTTTATCGAAATTAAGTTAAGTACAGAAAGTGGTTTAATATAATATATGGATCTTAACAAAATCACTTGTACCCTTTGTGATTTTCATTCGTTATGTATTATATTATTGAGATGATTTTTATTATATTGTGACGATCATAATAAAATATTATGTTAAATTCGAACGATATATGAATATAGTACGTTAATACTATTCTGAGAAGATTCAAATCATTCGAAGTTCGTAAGTTCAAATACAAAAAAAATCAATCGAAATTTCAACATTGAATCGAAGTGTTAATTAAGCATTTCGAGTATTAATAAAATTAATTATAGCATATTCATTATCGACTGTTCGAATGAAACATCTTTCTAAGAAAAAAAGCATACACAATCCGAAACACAAGCAAAACTTGTAAATTACCCGACATAAAAGATCTATTATTACGTATGCAAAACGCAAAACGGCCACATACGTACATGTGCTATTAAAAAATTACATTTTCTAAAAAATATAAAAAAGATAATAACGAAGCCTTCTTCCTCTCGACCAGGTTTCGAAGACCAGTCCGAATGGTTTTAAAAGCGCATTCTCGACCGATGATGATTCGATGCATTATTAACGGAGCCGTTGAACTCGGTTCGAGATAATTCTGTTACATCGAGACTAGTTTTATGTCTATAAGTACAGTCGGTCCTCTAACTACGACACTGAAAATTGACCATCTTGCATATGGCGACTGAAAAGGCCAAGGGGTACAGTGACATTTTTGCCGCAATTGAGTTATGTACAGGAATCGCTTCTATGTACGCTCATTTATTTGGTAGCAAAAGGATATAAACGAATTCGGAACGTGTGCCGAGATATATCATTAAATCAATTGACCTCCTCCTAATACATGTAAGTATATGCTCAACTTTGAACGTGCTTTTCTCGAAATTACCGCGATGTCACTTGTACTCCTAAGCCTCTTCAGTCATCATATATAAACTACCGCTTCTTATTGAGAAAGATCTATACTTGCATAATTTAGGAATTTCATTGACTTTCCATACTCATATCCATTCCATCAAAATCCATGAAATTCATTAAATTTCTTGGATAATAAAGGAAAATTTAAATCAAAAAATATTTTTAAATTGAAATATATAATTTCAATATTCATGAAATTTATCCGCATATACAGAGTGTAGATCTTTTTTAATAAGAAGCAGTCGTTATTCAAGGACAGTTCGTAGTTGGAGGACTGGCTGTAGTCTGGAATTGAAATATTCTTGGAAGGCGGTTAAATCTGCGTTGATTGCTGTTAATTTGCTTTCAAATCGACAATTAGTCGAGTCTCGATTCGTTGTAAGATTGTGTGTATCGACACATTATTCATCATCAGATGGATTTGCGTTTAATAGCTTCCAAGGGTTAATGTTGTAGTCTTTGTTCAAGGTAAAATGATGTAAAATGTCTATAAAGTGTAATTTGTATGTCGTGTTATAACAGAGCGGTCAATTAATGATTGTTAGTCTTAAAAATTGCATAAATTTAATGCACTTTTAAATTATTTCAGTATTGACATGTCTTTTAATCATTTGTTAAATTTATCTAAACAACTTTTTTCCATTATGATTTGACTACTTTAACCAGCTTACTATGTAATTGATAACCAAAGATTTATAGATCAAACTTAAGTTCTAGAAAATTTTATCCTGGTTATAATGAAAATAAAATAATTTCACAAACAAGGTCAATGAAAGCCTAAGGGCTGATTAAACTACTTAACTGAAGATTGAGCTATTATGTAGAATCCAAATTATTTCATGATCAACAGATCATTATGAAGATTCATTTAACATTTGAAATCTACAAGACAACATTCAAATAATAGAAATGCACACTTTTCACAACACTCAAACGATAAGATAAGACAACTATTTATAAGATCAATGTGAAAATACACACTCAAGTCATCAATCAAAGACCAAAGTCAACTATTGCAATATTGCAAAAAAATGTTGAACACTACTAATGTCAAGAATAAGGTGTTAACATTCTCAACGTAGCGCATATCGATTAGAAGTTGCACATGTCTTATGTTCTTATCAGTTAGAGCAAACGAGTGCTTGTTATCAGTTCGGTGTGTTATGTGCAATTAAAAAAAATGTATTAAAATTCTCACATTTTTTGAAATAATAGTTCTCGGAGCATGAAAAGCCATGGAAAAATATTGAAAATGTAACGCGAAATTATGTTTTTTGCTAATATTAAAAGTGGCGTGTCTGTCGGTCTCAATTAATCTAATGGGATACCATTTTGCAAATTTTCCGCTCGTGGAAATTTCTAGTGTTCGTTTATGAAAAACTTTTCCTCAAACATGTAATAATTACATAGAAATTGAAAATCATGAAACAATATAAAGAAATTTTCCTATAGAAGCCTTCGACATTCAAACAACCTTGAAAATCGATATGAATCTTCGATCTTTTGTATAATTCAATGACACTGTTCACCTATAAACATGCAAACAATTACAGGTGTTTCTATTGATGTTTACGAGTTCGAAATCCTATTGATATCGTATTTATTCAAAAATCGTATTTAATAGAATGATCTATGAAAAATACTATGGTATTTGTTATTCAAATGAATCGAACGAATGTTCGAAGTCAAACAGAGATCAACTATTTTCGTTTTTGTACAAGAAAAGTGCACCAACCTCAATTTACATGAAAACAAAATCAATAGACATTCAAACGATGAATATATTCAATTATTAAATTTTATACGTTATTTAAAAATATTATAAATTTTAAATGAATTGTTATCATTTTTTGTCATATTTCGTCGAATGTTTACAATTTTACGCTGCGTAGTGAATTAGTTCAAATATTTACGTTACATCGCGACCTTCAGATAATCGTTGCATTTTTTTCATAAATGTTATTCGTATAACATATCATTTTTGCACACATTTTTACATAACACATTATCAATTAATATAGAATAAAAAAATCTACACAAATTAAAATGAACGTTCATATGTATATCTGTGATTTATAAACTCCTCAACGGCTCATCACCACCAAGTCGCAGAAGCAAGTACATAACAAAATACGAAATACAAATCATCCGAAAACACTATACCTCCACTGTCACAAATTCCATAACGACAACGATTATGATAATGGCCATTGTAAAAGAGCTAAAAGAGAGACGTTTTCGATAAGTGGGTGTCCACCGCGTAAACCGATAACGACTGCCGACGAAGCACTTCGGTCTTCTTATTTTTTTCATTTCAGACACAAAAGAAAACACGGTGAGGACTCATCGGGAAATCTGAGGACGAGTTTTTAGTCGCCGAAGACAAGATATGTCCTTAAAGGGCGAGAGATGAAGTCCAAGAGCGGAATCGAAGGCGTAAATTCATAGGTGACTCATGGGGTTTATTTTCTACGAAAGAGTTTGTGTAAAGCATTCTTATACATAATTATATTTCCTGTCTTCTATTTGAGATTTTTAGAGATAAATCAAATTTTTGAAAAGAAAGATATTTGAATATCAGAGCACTCGGTAAAGTTATAACATTCTATGTATGTATGAAGTATCTCCCTTGAAGAAATAAATAAACACCATTTAATGACAAATTTTGTACGTCCACTTAATATATTAATAAATCAATTATTTCAGAAGCCATTTTAATCAATTCTGTACTCTAATATAAATTGCTCACATTTGTAGATCATTATAAACAAAATTTTTATGTTTATAATATCAAAAAATGTAATAATTAAGGGAGTTTTTCGGCTTATTGCTTTATGAAGTTGGTCAGGTTTAGTTCTGAATGGCTCATGTAGTGATTAGAGGATTTTTAAGGATGGTTGTATTCTTTGTCTTGTGTTCGATGATTCGATTTTTTAAGGTTGAAAGCGTTGGTGTTTCGTAACGGAGATCGTATGGGTTTGAAAAAATGGCGTGGGCAATTAACGTATGAGATTCACGTTCGCCAATTTAACGTGTTAATTTTAGTAAAGGTAGTAAATTGAAGATGTATCGAATTTTTTTATATTAATTTATTCGATGAATGTGTTTGTTGAATATAGCAGTTGAGCTTAACTGTTTGATGGGATCGTTTAAAAAATTCATTTCATAAGTAAAATGTATATTTCATTTGAAAAATTAAATTTGTTTGAAAATACCTGTTATGATAATGAAAATTATTATCTTGCTAAAATACTGGATTAAAATAATTTTAAATTATAAATCGTCGATCAATGTAATAAAATCGCGTACATAATATGAATTCATATTTCGAAGCGTAAATCAGCCATTTTCATCGAGTCGAATAAAACAAGACGATTTCTAGTGAAATTTTCTGCGTGTTTTAAGGAAATTGTGTCGCTAAATTATATCTAAGCCCATGAAAAGCCTATTTTAAGGAGCAAAAACGATATCAAAACCCATCCAGAAGTTCCAACGGCATATAAAGGTGTCGATAAATTTCGAAAACAACCGACAATTCAGAGCGGACGTGGTCAATAAACGTCAACGTATAGCAAAATTCATGAACCATCAATTGGGCAGAAGGAATCTTTCACTACCTCTAAGAAAACACGTGTATGGACATATATAAAAGGCTCGTTCTTTTATTAAGTTCCATTTATGAAAAAATATATTGAAAAATTGTTTTTAAATCGGGTTTTATTAAACCATTGACAATAAAAGGCTAAAGCTAAGCAGTTTAACTGGCGATAGGTATCCTTGAGAAAAAATGATTTTCTGCTACAACTTATGTCTAAACAAACTATATAACTATGTACAAAAATAGATTAATATATTTTCTTTAATATAAAAATGAAAATCGACTCTGTTTAAACACTTGTTTCTAAAGAAAACTCGATAAAAGAACAAGCCTCGTATAATAATTTCAAAAAGAAAAACAAAGCCTATAACAATTTTATCAATTATTCATACAATATCGAAGCAGATATTTAAGTTTACACTTGGTATATTTGATGTTATTGAAATGTAATGAATGTAAAAAAACTGCATGAATGCGTCAAGAGTGCACTTTGTTATCGCAATATTCAATGCATTGCTATGTTAGTTGCATGAAAAGAAAATTATCTGTTGCTAAGGCGTTGTATTTCAAAAGCGCAGAATCGTATCGATTTCCTTGAAAATATATGAGCTGATGAAATATAAAATGTCTTTTGTGCTTATCTAACATAAATGAGTACTGACCTAGGTCAAATATCACAAGAACATTCTGTTTCTTGTTGATTATAAACGTTCGTTATAAGCTTGCAATTTGATTGAACGTTTCAGTATTTCGTTATTTTCTTAAAAAAATATTCATAACGAACTATTTATGAATTAATCACATATTTAGCGTGTTTATGTGTTGTTATAATGGGTTTGGATTATCTAAATGATTAAGGAGCATGTGGTGAAAATTGGGGTTAGCTCATATGTGAGGTATTTGCGGTCAATGCATTAAATGGGACATAAGATAACCCGAAACGATTAAAATATTTCATATGAACTAGAAAAGAAATGTTTTATATAATTTGTAAACGATATAATAATCAAATACGACAAACGAAATACGCTATATACGTATGTTAAAATTAGATGAAGCTGTTATATCACAATGAAATAATATGACAAAGGAAGTGCGGATGGATTTGGAAACAACGTTACCAGTACTGGCTATCATAAAATTTAAATATTTGAACAAATATCAAAATTTATCATTACTATTAATATTCCAAAAATTATCACTTATAGAACCTGTATCTAACCTTTAGCTAACATTAATTTTAAAAAATCTAAACCAACATAATGTAACTCGACTAATTGTACAACACATTGGACCATCTGGACCACCTAAAAAAACCTGAACATATCTACACAAAGCAGCCGCGAAGCCAATTAATATTATTACAGTCAGTCCTCCATACGAACTGTCAAAAATCCACTTGAGAGACGAAATACGAATGTATGACAAACGAGCCTCTCTTTCGTCGATAATGTGGATTTTTGACAGTATTTAGAGGACTGCCTGTACATACAATATCTGATGACGAAGGTGAGGCTCCGAATTGTGAAGGTCGACTATCTGTCATCGAATAGACAATCGCTTCAGAAGCGTATGTCATAATAAAATGGTGATGAGATTTTGTTATTAGTTGACTGTGTTGTCGTTTTTTTCTTATCTTAATCGAATGAATTGATTCGGGTGTGTTTTTAGAACGGACGATGATTGGGTTGGGTTGATGTCGAATTATAATAAGTTTTCATATGATTCAATTCTGGAATGAAATCTTTCATTTTTCGTGAGATCGAGTTGAGTCTTTAGGGATTTTACATGTATGTTATAATTAAATATTAAAAAAAGTACGTAATTGAATTAAATAAAAGTACAATTCATATAACTAAACTTTATGTACGTATGAATAGATGAAAATTTGCTATTTTTAAGGTAGGTTCGAAAATTTCTCGTTTTCTATTCGTAGTCTAGAATTTCAATTGAAAATGAATTTTGGAAAAAGAAAATCAATTTTCTGACATTTCGTGATCAAAGTCTTGTAAGATAGAACGAGATAAATAGATTATTGAAGTACGTGAAATAAAGCACGATAGAAAATGAATATAAATCTTACGATTACGTCTAGACATAGCTTTACGATTGAAAATTATAATTAATCTATTTGTGATACTTTTTATTGTACATGAATTATTCTTGAAATGTATTATATTCAATTTAAATAAAGAAAATCAAACAAATTAGTGAATATCATAATATTTTTCAAAAAGTGATGAATGAATGAAAATGAGATTTAATGATACACATTTCATATCAATATTTAGGAAAACATCAAAAATAACCACGAAGGTTAAAATATAAATAAATTTGGATTAAAAAAAGTCAACTTCGAAAATCGGGTGATTCATAAATTATCTCTTCGATAGATCGTCTTTAACAGCTGTTTATGTCACGTAATAACACATCGATCAAAAATAATTTTTCCAAGGATTTTCCTTTATAAATATAGCTTTTCGTCGAATAATCAAACATATAATTATAATAAATTCAATTATCACGATGTAAATTATTCCGATCAACATTGAAAATTCGATCGACGAATTCGCAAACGACTTTTTACAGCAATCGAACTTCATATTAATGTTGGTGGTAGAAGAAATTATCATTTTCTCATTAATATGATCGTTTTTAAAACGAGCACCATTAATAATCGATAAGCGATGAAATACAGAATGACCATTAAAAAAAGAACAAGTCTATGAAAATAAATTACAGTGAAACTGTACGCAAATTACGACATCGCAAGTGAATTTGTTCCTAATGGAAAATCGAATTTGTTAAAAAAATATGGAAAAAAAATTTTTTTTAATGAAAATTCATCTATAGAGCGTTCAATGAAAACGTTCGGTATACTTTAAAGAGATTATTTTAATTTATGGCCTGGCCGTTGTTTATGAAGTCGAGGTTTATATGAAATTTATCGTGTTTTTTATCTGAAATATTAACGGATTCGATGAATAAATCATGTACTTTTATCGGAGACATTTCATTTTGGCGCAAAACACGGGAAAATAATTATATGGTCTACGATTTATGAAATTATATATGGAAATGCGTTACGTAAAAAAAGATTCGAGGCTCTGTGCGAACTTTTAAGATCGATAAACTGAAAAATATTATATAGAAATTTGGATGACGTCACGATTTTTTTTTCTGAAATTCTTCAGCAAAACACTCAACACGTTAATATTTCACTTTATCGCAACAATACACGAAGGTTCATCTAACTTGAAAGAGATCCGCACCGAGTTCAACCTTTGAACTCGAAAAGGTCAAACGTTTCAGCGCAAACCGATACCGAAATGAAAAAGTCAAATAGAATAATTCATAAACTATCGTAATAAAAAGTAACCGCCCTAACCCAAAGCGGTGCCGCATTAACCTAAATTACGGAAATCATTGTGCACACAAAGAAACCTAGATATCGAAAGGTTACATCAGACTTGACTTAAAAAAAAGATTTTTTTTTTTACATATTGATACGATCAACTGGGTCCATAACCTATCGAATATGAAATGATCTATGGATCTCGATCGGATCTGAGCCGAAGCGTAAGCGGAATTAACGTCATTACGCGACGGCACAGTTACGTAAGTGAAAATCGATTTGGAGCCTGGAAAATTACATAAAACTATCGAATTTTCGCGGAAAATCGATTTTCCAGTACATGCACAGAATACTTCTGAATGTCTGAATGCACTCGAGTTTTCATGGTGTGTATTAAATGTGGATGTTCTATTTCAGAACGTGAAGACTTTCGACCTTCGCTGAAGGACGAACGTGCATTCGACGCGATGCACAAAGAAGCCGCTGCAGTGTTAACACGTTCGCGACCGCACACCGCAAAAATATGAAAAATACAATAAAAAAATAAACGATCGATCGAAGAGATGAAACGTCATGGAAAATCAAAGAGTTCCGTGTAGAAAAGGCGAACTCGAAAAATCAATGCGCGGTTCGTCCTTGAAAATTGTAAGCGCACACACAAACACATAAGTACAATACGAAATTTACGCACACGAACGCCATCTTTTTTCCGATGCGGATTTTTCGATAAATATTTTAACACACGTAACATATTGAAAACCTCACGATGATTCGACGACGACCGCCATTTTTTTTTTAAGTGCTACTGTTAAAGAATATTTTGGAAAAACTCACTTTTCAGATCCGATCTAAATAGAGATAAAAAGAGGAACGGAGAGATGTGCAGAGAGCGAGAGGGAGACACGCCCATGGAAACGTTGTTCGCTCGTCGGCGGCCATCTTGAAAATGAAAAGGTTCTGCGCCACCTTCCCCCCTCGTCCCCAGCGCCCCCCCGCCGAGCCCATCCCCGCCCCTCGGTCCAACCCCCGCCCCTCACCCTCCCCGCCCCGCCCCCCCCCCGTCCGAGCGTCATCGCGGAACACGTACGCCATCAGCTGAGAGGCGGTCGAAGACGACAACCTCGCAAGTAAATAAATATGGCCGCCGTCCGGGGGATCACCCCCTGATGTAATAAGAAAACAATGCCATTTTTTATTTTGTAAATTTTTCGTTTTTAGGTCTCAAGTTAAGGTTTGATTGTGCATTGACAATGTTGATGGATTTGGGAATGAATATGGCCGCCATTCGGGGAATCGACTTTGATATAATAAGATTTTTTTTTTTTTTTTTACTAATTGAAAATATTTCGTTTCTAAATCGTATGTCGATTAATATGAAAAATATTTACTTAAAGTAGAATTTAGGACTTAATATGGCCGTAGTTCTGGGAATCATCTTTGAGGTGATACAAAATCAATGCTGATTTATTTTCGATTAATTGAAAAAGTAAATTTTCAGTTTGCATATAGATTCGATTGTGTATCGATAGGTTTAATATAAATGTATCTAGAGGGAAATTTTAAAATAAGTATGGCCGCCGTTAGGGAGATCATCCCTGATGTAATACGTAAAAGCATTCTTTTGATTGAATCGATTCGATTTCATGGAGATACTTTCGTCATTGAATTTTTAAATAAGATGGTCGCTATTTGATGAATTGTTTTCGAAGCAAGTGAAAATATTTTGACCAAAATTTAATCTAAAATGGATATAAGATTCGTGCGAATTGCGAAAATTCATTCTTTGGTAAGGTAATACAAAACTGTGTCGGCCCAATTACAGTTTATCAAATTTCCTGAATACTTATGCTTACATATTAGAAATTGACAATTTAAAGCGGCTTGATTAAAACAAGCGAATTTCATTATCTTACAATTTCATTGTAACAAATAAATCTCCGCGAAGCAATAAATTCCATTAACTAAGCATACGATAATTTACAACAAATCATTGTCATAAGCGTTATTTTATTATGCTCAGAATTATTATTACAAACAATCATTCATATCTCGATATCCGAGACGTGGCATTCATCACATTTATTAACGCACCTAGATTCATCAACAAAAATAAAACAAACATCCTCAACTCTAATCGACTCAACAGAACCATCCAAAGACTTTTCAGAAAATCACAACACATCAACCGATCGTTATAACACCTTAACGGCGACGAACGAACCTTATCAGGAAAACCCATTAGGCTCGCACTACACTCGGCTCGTATTATAGGAAAATAAGAGGAAAATGGCTTCGATTTTAGAAGATCCGCCATCTTTTCGGCCAGGTGAGCGTCGGAGCCGAAAATAAAATAAAAACGGATGAACTATGGCCGCTGAAAAAAATCAATGTCGAAAACATTACATGTACACGCCACGCGAAGGTTACATACGCGTGTGACGCCCATGTATTAAAAATCAATCACTACTGGTGTTGAGCACAAACCTGTGTATGTATTAAAATGTATTAATGTGTGTATTAGTGTCTTGACAGTGTATTGGGCGATGTACGCGTTGCCATGTCGGATATTTGCAACTGGAAAAATAATGGATAAACGAGTCGAAATTGGATTAATTCAAATTTTAATATAAAATAATTAATGAGTGATAGATTCATTTTTTTTTAATTGAAAAAATTTTCAAAGTTTGAAATGATAAGATCGATTAATGCATCGAGAAAATCGAGTCGATGACGAAACCCAATAATTGCGCCGTCGGACAGAACCGTGGAAAATTCCAATTTTTCCGCACAAAACGATCGACGAATCGAACGAATTCTCTTAAAAACAAAAATGTGGATATGAGCTTATCTCGAAAACGCAAATTAGCGCGAAACTCGAAACACAATAGAGCGAAAGAACGCATCGATAAATCGCGTAATCCGACGCGGATTAGAATCACAAAATGGCCGCTGAGCGCGCGCGCGACAAAAAAAATTCAAAAAAACCGAGCAAAACGCGACGAGCGACGACCATCTCCCTCTCGAGCGCGAATCCGAAACGTCTCGAGATAAATTCAAAAACAATACTCACTCTTGCGAATCCTGCTTCGAGATGAATCGCCTACGCGATTCGAGCGAAATTGCACCGTTCGCATAATCGACGACGAAATTTCACACAAGAGTGTAGGTCCGGATTGATAAAATTTCGAATCGGGCGCGTGATTTACGGTTTGTTTATGGTGTCCGTTGCGTTACGTAATCGTTTTGCGGTCGAAGCGCCGAATTGTGCGTGCATGTCGTACACTGACGGCGAGCCCGGTCGGGGGCTCGGTCGAGGGGCGGATTCCCGGGGGCGCGGGGGGCTGGGGGCCGAGGGGGCGAAGGGGCGGAGGCGTTCGCGAGGAGCTGCTCTCGCCGCGGACACCGATCGCGAATGGCGTTTCGGACGGCTTCGGCCCGCGAACGTGGAAAAGGCAATTTAACACGTTTAGCGCCGATTCATGCCGGTTTTATGTATTTTTTTTTTTTTAATTCAATTTGAAATATTTTTTTAATTGAATATTTCAAAATTCGATTTGAAATAAAAGGACAATGCGCAACTTTTTATTGAGAGTGGACTCACTCTTTAATTTATTTGAATTTATTAATAATTAACTCATTGCGATTCTAAAATATTATTATGCTCACAATTAATCTCGAAATTAATGCAGTTCGTGGAAAAAATTGTTCGTATTCATAGGTTTCGTTCACTCGTGTGAAAACGGAATGATTTAAATTCGATTTTTAACGAAAACCCAAAATTAATACGAAGTGAAATATTTTGTAAAAAATACTTTTTATAAACATGTTAGAAGTTTTTGCACAAATAACAATATTTTAAACCTTTCAATACAAATTCGAAAACCAAAACAATGTCAAAACTTATACCTTGAATACCGTTCATTTAATCATTTACAAATCTACTTACAACTTGTTTAGATTCATCCCTATTAAATTCGAAAATTGACGACTTAAAAAAATAATACAAGTGACATATTCGCCGAAATTAAGTTACACACAAAAATCGCTTCTATGTACGATCATATATTTGGTGACAATAAGATATAAAGCAAATTGGAACGCATACCGAAATATATCAAAATCGCTCAACTTCCTCCTAATATAATACATGTAACTTTGTAAGTCACCTGTACCCTAGTCGTCAATTATAAACACAATCAAACCATCAAACCTAAATCTCATTTAAAAACAACACAAAATACAAAATACAATCGAAAGAACAGACATCGAACGTGTTAAACGAACGATCGCCGCGTACCTCGAACGAAAACCACCTCTACGCGCATATACGATACGGCCGAAATTCGCGTATACGTTTGTACGGTCCGCTCGGCGTGACTGTCGGCGCGCGCTCGCCGCTCGGTCTGCAATGCGGCGCGCGCAATCGCACTACGCGGTGACCTTGGCATTGAACTTGGCAATGAGAGGGGAGGGCGGGGCGCGCGGCGGCGGGGGGGCGGGGGGGAGGCAGGGGGGGCACCAACACGCGCGCGCGCTCTCCGCCCGGCTATAGGCCAAGGCGATTCGACTTTGTGTGGTGCGCAACCTGCGATTTTTCTGAATTTATTTATTTTTTTAAATGACAGTCGATTGTCGAATTTGGTGAACGGCTTTCGTCTAGTTAATTTCGGACAGTGGATAAATTTTGAATTCTCATTTTTTTTTTTCGTCAGATGGAAGTGTTTTATGGCCGATCTTTTGGGGCTCTCGTTTGTGAATATAATGATTTTAAACTATAGGCTCTCCCTTTAACTGTGATCTGTCAAAACAGCCGTTGATGGAAACAGTTCGTACAACAATACATACATACATCCATCAGGTGTTGACAGTTGGTAGTTGAAGAACTGCGTGTAGCTTGAATTCAAAAAAAGTCAAACTAGACATTATTACCTTTCTGACTAGTGCTGGCATCTAGAGCGAGGAATGCATTAAATTCTAGCTGGATTCTAGCTAGAAAAGAAAAGCATTTCCATTCACATTGCATCTCTGTTTGTAACATATGGTATTTTGATATTACTTGCATCTTTGAAACAAAAAACAATTTTGGAAGATAGTTGTACACATCATATTTATGGAAATTGGGAATAAAAGTACTGTAAAAAGCAATTTCTTAAGAAAACTTTACATTTCCCAAAAACTTGAATCTTATTTACCTACTAGAATGACCAAAGATTCAAGTATTGCACCAACAAAATGGTATGACTACCACGATTTTTAAACAATGCGACAAATACGATCATAACGATAATATAAAATTCAATAAACACTTAGTACCTCAATAAAAAAAAAAAAATCAACAAAACCTAAACATTAAAAAACACTCCAATACATGAATTCAAACCGGAAAATCTCATTCGAAATCGATAAAAACGGCATCAAGACTCGAACGTACATACATATGTACGTACGATAAATCGGAGAAAAAACGAAATTTTCCACACGATTCCGCATAACAACCGAACCCATACAAAACGCTGCTCGAAATAAAGCAGCTTACGACCGCTGCGCCGCACCGCGGGACGCTTTTATGTGTGCAAACAGCGCAATACACGTGCATGACATTCGACACAAACACATCTCAATAAAAACAGACACACACACACACACATTCGAAGCGTTTAAAAAAAAACACTCGCATACACGAAAAGATGTATGAGTTTCCCGCGCGAACGCATATCCGTCGGAAAATCGTGGAAATTCACCGGGAAAATAGCGCTTTGAATGTATTAGGTGGGTCTACAAAATGTATACTGTGTATGACGATTGAATAGCACAAAGGGTACAAGTGATTTTTTTTTCGAAATTGAGTTAAGTACAGAAAATAGTTCTATATATTACACATACAAAACCGTTTTCTGTACTTAACTCAATTTAAAAAAAAAAATCACTTGTACCTTTGAGCTCTTCAGTCGTCATATGTTCTGTTTATAGGGCTGTATTATACGCGTTTGTGTAAACTGTGTCTAATTTAGTGTTATTAAAATGCTGGGTTTAAGTCTTGTCTGATTTTGAAGAGTCGAGTATATTTTAAACTTTAAATAGTAGATGAAGTTGCTTAATTAATCGATCAACGCACAATTTTTCAATTTTTAGTTACTTAACTCGAGTGTTACGTATTAACGTGTTGACTTTTTCTGATAGAATTCTTACTACTAATTAAATTTCTTATCATTAACACGTTCATATTTTATAAAGAAAAAAAAAGTCAAAACGTTAACATGAGTTACTATTTTTAAACAATTGAGTTAAGTAACTAACAATTGAAAGATCAGACATAACTTACATATGTCTATGTATGACCAAATTTCCCTTCTTTTTCGATAATTGTATTGCAATTAACCCTTGAAGATGCTTCTATATTTAGATCTCTTCATCGTAGTTCAACTGACTTGTACCACGTGTAACCAAAATCAAGTACAAGTAAGATTATTTCTACAACCTATACATGCAACAAAAATGACATTCTTCACAAGTCTACCTAATATTTGTGATATTCGTTTGTTTTGTGTCGCAAGGGATTCCCGATTCGTAATCGCATCGTGTGACTCAGTTATCGTATGTTTTCAGATTCTCTATATCAGTTTTTTGTATCAAAATAAACGTCAAATGTATAAATATATCAGAAAAGTTCAGTTATGATTGATATGATATCGTAACAGTATGAAAAAATGTATATAAACATTGCAAAAATTATTTGTACCTACGTAAATTAAAAGATTTGCCTTCCAATAAATATTTTTTGATTCAATAAGTTGTATAGAAATCTTAGATTAGATATGAAAATCTTCAATTAAAATTGCATAAGATTATTAATATTCATTTTTTAAACTTAGTTTTGAATATGAAATGAAATATTTTCATACGTGAAAATTTCATTTTGCGATTCTTTAGAATTTGGGCAGCATTATTCGCAGACAAAACGCTCGTGCACATGTCATGACTGAAACCAGTTCAATCGATTAAAAAACAGGGGTTATTTTAGAAACACACATACATTCAAGAATATAATATATGTATTATGAATATGTATTAATTTTCTTTCAAATTATACTATACAAAAGCTAAAATTTTATATTGTATTCATGAGAATCGACTGTCATATTGTTAAAACTGAATCGACTTATTTATAAAGTGAATCAATATAATTTCTAATAACAGTCAATCTTATAAAAATCGTATATTTATACATTTTAAAACGAATATATGACAAAATATTTGCTATAATATATCTGAAAATGTTCTAAAAGAGTTTCCTCTGTATTGACTTCTTTCGGCTTTCGGTTCGATACTCGTTTAACGCAAATAGAACTCACTATAAATAATTCGAAACCAGAATAGAATGATAATGCATCGATATGCGTTCAATAAAACGATAAAGATATCGTGTTTGAACCGAAGGTAATCGACTTTGACAGGTTGTTTTACTGTGGAAGCTATAATGTTGTATTATGCAATACAATGTTCGAACATATGTATGTATTTGATGAAAATTTTGTGTATTTTTATACCAAAATATCAAGAACTTCGATACAATTCTCAACGGATCTGATCGAAATCAAACTGATTAAATTATGTTGGGTTAAGTTAGTTTTTTTCTTTTCTCAAGTAAAGTTAGATTGGGTTATATTTTAGTTGAGTTGGGTTAAGTTGAATGTCGATATTTTTAATTTTTAATATTTGAAAATAAATATTGGAATAAGGTATAACTCATTGAAATTGAAATCGAACTAGATAGCACTTTGATCGAACTCGTTTATATGAAAATGATTACACGTAATTTTCTCTAACGTTATGTATTATATTAATTGTCATGCATATAATAACTTCATCGTCATATAAATATAATACATCATTACAATGTTGCAAATCGATTGCATCTGATTTAAGACATCTATGAACTTAATTCAATTACGACAAGTTCGATACAATAATGGCGATTCATACTTTAATGCACTGATACGAAATCGAACGCACCTCGCATAGAATCTGATTAGAGACATCTACGCGCGACACTCAAAAGCAGCATAGCAATAAGACGCTTACTCCGTTGACGCTAAAAACCGATGAATCACAATATATCGACTATTCGAAGTCGAGATCGAGGTCGGCATTCAATTAGCCGCGATTATCGAATAGTCGTCGACCTGATGATATAACTCGTTGCAGGCCTCCGCAGCATCACACCACTCTGCATCATACCGGTTTCCGAAGTTCAGGTAGACAGATATTATAGATGTGCTTCGTAAAAGTTGCAGTGTTTTCCGAACTGAGCTGAAACTGATTCGATTTTTCGATTGATCGTTCGTTTTTAAGTTAAAAAGCGGCTGCTAGGCTAGAAACTTTAGATAGCGATATCGGCGAATGAAAGGTGTTGCTGAAATTGATCGGATTTAATCTGAGGTTTTGAAACTGAAGTATGACGAGGCTTACGGTTTTGTATCAGTATCGGGAAAATGTGGAAAAGAATTTCATTTCAGTTCTCATAATATGTAGGTAACTTATGTAAATCAGATGTGCAATAATTAAGTATCAGATATCATGTTAAGAATCAGTTGGATCAAATGCGGTTCATGGACCAAATATATGTAGATGTATGTATCTAGATAAAAATAATTCCAGAATGTATACTTTCTGATTAATAATTCATATGCAAATTAAATTATCTAACTTTAATGTCCCACGTGTAGAATGCTTTTAGAAAAGCCTTAAAATTGAATTCGATCTTTAGAATTACTCAAAAATATTGAAGATTTTCGATCAAAATCAAAATTTATCGATCTGTAGATATTTTCATGCATATAAAACAATCAAGGACATTTAAAAAAATCGAAATAGACTGTGAAGATGTAGAGGAAAAATCAAATTAACATTCATCTCTAACCTATCTATAGAGTAGCTCATCATATCACGATATTGACTTCAATTGTCGCTAAATTTTGACAAATATGAGAGACTTTTCATTAAAAATTTAACTATCGATCTATACCCGATTCTATACTTATAAAAAACTTTAAAAACCCTGAAAATCAAAGCAGACGAAAAATCATATCAACAATCATCTCCAACCTACCAATAGAATAGCTAATCATATCTCGATATTGACTTCAATTGTCATTAAATCCTAACAAATATGAGACATTTAATATAAAAAATTCAACTATCGATCTATACACGATTACATAGATATAAAACAGTTGAAAAAACCATGAAAATCAAGGTAGATGAAAAATCAAATTAAAAATCATCTCCAACCTACCAATAGAATAGCTAATCATATCTCGATATTGATATCAATTGTCACTAAATCCTAAAAAATATGAAAGAATTTATATCAAAAATTTCACTATCGATCTTTATAAAAGTCCATGGATATAAAACAGTTGAAAAAACCATGAAAATCAAGGTAGACGAAAAATCAAATTAAAAATCATCTCCAACCTACCAATAGAGCTTATCATATATGTCTCGATACTGACTTCGATTGTAACTAAATCTTGACAAATATGAGAGAATTTATATCAAAAATTTAACTATCGATCTTTATACAAGTCCATGGATATAAAACAGTTGAGGAAACCCTGAAAACCGAGGTGGACCGTGAAGATGTAGACGACGGGAGTGTTCTGATGCTGCATACAACAGAAGGCGGCCGGTTGCGTCATGGCCGCCGCTACAAATTAGGTCCGACCGCCACAAAAAGACCACTCATACACGTCCAGGCTTTTGTGAAAGAAACGACATGCACAAGGTGGTCGCGAAGTGCTTGGGGAGAGTTGGTTTCGACCTTTTGCAAGCTCGGATCGGTGATGATTCGCAAGAGTGGACTTGCTTTGGAGTTTGGGTGTGATTATTTATAGGTGATGAGGATTTTAGAATTGAATGATGAATGGGAAATTGGGAATGTTTGTTTGGTGGTTAAGAATATTGTTTACTAGGGTGAGTTTGATGATGGGAATTGATGGATGTTGAGGTTTTCAGAATTGAGAATAGTGAGTGTTTAATGTTATCAGAATGTTTAATTTGTTTGATGGTGAAGAGATTTTTTTTAATTAGGTCGGTTAGAAAAAGTTTAACTGTGAGAAAAGTGCAGCATTTGATTTCTCATAAACTCATTAACTCCAACTGAATTCATAAGTAATTTTGAAATTTTATTGAATATTTAACAAAAATAACATAAACTAGATCAATTTAAGCTTAAAATTGTATAAAAAGTCACGACAAAAAATAATTTCGTATATCAATAAATTTTCTAAATTTTTCAACCACGAAAATCTTTACATCTGAGCGAATTTATCCTAACATCAGATTGTAAAATCAAAATATTTTTTCATAACCATCGACAATACATTAGCAACAATCAAAAAATTACAATCCACTTCACAACCACGTTATGAAAAATTAGATTCTTCAACTCGACTTCGCACACAACGCAACTACATACACAAGCAAATCGAACGGGACATACCTGAAGAACGAGATGCATTCTTCCAAGAGATCCAAAAGATCCAAGAGATCCACAAGATCCAAGAGTTCCATTTTCGCAAATCCTCAACCTTTTTCATATCCAAAAATAAATTTCTCAATCCCGAACATAGACGTCCATAAAACGCCGCGAAATGCAGAGCTGTCGACGACGAGCGAATACAAATTGGCTCACAACACACGTGCAGTGTAAAGTTTGCACACACTCGTGCTATATAAAGTTTGCACACACTCGTGCTATATAAAGTTTGCACACACTCTTGCAGTATAAAGTTTGCACACACATGTGGCTATTTATGTGTGTGCGCGTTCCACGGCCACATTAGAAAAACATTGTGTTCCGCAACAATGACGCTTGCATTTCATTGCCAAGGGCGTGGATACACGTGTTTGGAAAATTTTGCATACAAAATGATGAAATAGGCCAAGGGGATTAAGTGGCATGGTGGCGATTTCGAGAAAAATTCGTTCAAAGTTGAGCGCGCATACTTATATGTATGAGTGATTCGAATAAATATCTCAGCACATGTTATGAAAACGTTTATATTTTTTAGCAACTTAACTCATAATACAGATAAAATTTCTGTAACTTAATGTCGTTTGATCCCTTTGGTCTGTATCGTTGACAAATTTAAGGTATTTTATTGCAATGGCAGTATTAGAGTTAACTTAATCGAATCTAAAATTTGACTGGACATAGCTTAAGATGAAACAATGAAAAAAATCCCAAGATAACTTAATTTTCATCCCAACTTAATCAATTAAACTCATCGAGAGTTGCACTAATTAGTGCCAAATGTGCTCACAAATAAATTTTGCAAATTGTGCTCACACAAAGTATTTTGAAGTGGTTTGGTTCTTTATGTGCCTAATTTTGTAAAAACAAAAAGAGACAAGATTTCCTGATGTTCATAATATAAATTTTCCTAAAATGTACAATTTCCCTATATTCAAAAAGTGTCTATATATGTATGAATGTTTGAACTCGAAAACAAGGAAGTTGACTAAAGTGTACATTTGTTTTGTATAAATGTAGGCAATCTCAAGATAATAATAATCAGGAAACTAGAGCAATCATCTCAATTAAATACAAGATCAAATTATTGTTAAACAACTTATCTTTATACTGCATAAGCGTATTTAGATTGCATAAAAATACAAATTGCATACGAGTTTTTTTTTTCAAAAATGCGCATTTATTCCATTACGCCATAGTTGTGTATAATATCTTCGACTTGAAGCAGTGCCAGATCTGGTTATTTGCGATTTTGGCACAGATTTTGATGCTTAATATCGGACAGTTGCATTTTTTTTTTACATCTCATTCGTGTCAGTCTCTTATGAAAGAAGTTTGTTTTTCCGAGATGTTGCGATGCTTAGAAATCTCACTATCGATCGTTGTACACGAATTTCAACTATAATATTCAAATTTAAATTTTTCTAAAAAATATTTTACATTTGATAGTTGTGTGTTTATACAGTTCTAGCTATTTATTGGAAATGTTCAATTAGTTTCATTGTTTCGACCTATGAATGTCTTCAACGATAAATGACTCTAATTAACGAATGACCTTTTCGATTAGATAAATTTGTATAATTCACACGTTGAACACAAACAATCGATCGATACGATAATTTATCTCTTAATGACAAATTTTTCAAATACTATGTAATTTTCATACGATGAAAAATTCAGCAATTTTAGACTCGATTTTACAGCACAGATAAGTCAATAGATTTAATTGGATTTTATCTCGGACTCGGGACTAAAATAGAGATTACCTTACTTTATCCGTGACATTGTATACGGACGTACAAAGGACAAATCGTCACAAGAGAATAAATCAATAAAGAGTCTAACAAACGAGATATAAATGCACGTGGGATGGATGCATTTGTACGTGCCATGAAATGCATCTTGAATAAGAACACGTTAGGAACTTGATATTAATTCAGAACATGTGTGGAATAGTCGCTAAGTTAATATTTGAAATCTAGTTTTCATTCGACAAAGATTCGTAAAGTTTCCGTGAAAATTTGTAGAAATGTAATGTGAGTATAGACATGAAATAGTTGTGAAGAAGGAAAATGTAACTCTCGTGTTTATAATTGCTTTGAATTAATCTAATTTTATTAATTTAAATATTCTTATTGAGAAAATTTATATTGGTTGATAGAATCATTCAATATTGCAGAGTATGAATCATTCATCATCATAGCAAAAAAATAATCTAACAATAAGACCTTCGATACCAATCAATATTCATTGATACAAGTGTATTAATAGTCATGTGCATAAGAATTATCTAACAATGATATATGAATATAAATTTGAGGATTTACTAGTGATAATAGCACAAATTATTATTAAAAAATGTCAGGAAGTTAAAAAAAAAATGTTAAAATTAACGATTTACTCGATATCTAAGGATAAATTTCATATGTAAATACTAAAATTAAAATCGATTTATGAATTTAAAATTGACAAACTGAATTGAAATACTAATGGCTTTTTCATACTGATCAAATTAAAATAAAAAAATCTAATTTGTTGATTATTTTTCTAAAAAAATAATCGAATCGCTTAAATTGTAATTTAGTGTATTTTTTTCGCTTTAAATTCGACTGGGTTCAATTTGAATATGGAATCGAGCAATTTGCATTAATGGTGAACGAAATTTTCGCTCTTTTTCTTCTCTATTTAATTTTATTCTCCTTACGAACGAAGATCATAAATTTGCCAATTCTATCAATAGCACTAATGAATTTTTACCGTTCATTGTTTTCGTTTGTGAGGGGATTCGAAGTTTGGTTTTAGAGAACATTTAGTTCGTTAGTATTTAGATTGTTTTTAGATAATTTTATCGAATTTTCGAAAGACAATATTCACCACAAGATACTCGAATATAGGTTATGACCTAGTAATTGTTGGACAAGATCCATAAAAAATGACACCTAGAAAATTTCAATCATAATTTTATTGGAAAATTTGTAGAGTCAATCGAATGATCTATTTTAAACGATTGGATTAAGCGAATACTAATTTATGTGACTTGATAAGATTGAATCAGCTATTAAAACAGTGATTTTTGTTTAAATTTTAAGTAATATTAATTGATTTACTTTTCGTCTTGCATGTGCTTCGATTGATTTAATGTTCATATTTCATATGTACATAAAAGAAATTGCATGAAAATTGGTTTCAATATTAGTTTTTTATCGATACTATTTTTATATCAATAGAAATGATAAGAAATTTATTTTTTTAATATTTTTTATAAATAAACTATATTATACACAGATACTTCTATAAAGATTCTCAGAGAAAAGTTTGAAGTTGGGAGTAATGCGGGAAAATTCCCATTTTGAACTTAACTATGTTACTGGGTCAAGAGTATGAATCTTGTAACCTGGGTCATATGAGGATTAAACTGAGACTCACTGCAGTGAAATAAAAATATATTTACTATAAATAACATAAAAATATATTACTTTTTCAACCATATAAGAAATCTAAATCAAAATCTAATTTATTCGAACGAAAAAAGTATTCAAAACTTAAAAATGTGAACATGAAAAATTCATTACAATCATAAAATTTCAAGTCTAAATTGATTCAATGACTAACTGATAAAGCAAAATACACTCTTATTACATTTTAAGCACACTTTGATCAAACAAATACAGCGAATCACTGTTGCTATGCCGATTTAACCACCTCAAAGTGCGATCATTACATTGCACTTAAGCACAATATAATTCGAGTTCGTATATTTGTCTCAATTTGAGTTCAAAAACTCATTAATTGAATCATCACTAAAAGGTGTACAAGTAAAATTTTTACCTACATTGAGTTACGCACGAGAATCGCTTCTATATATTTGGTGGCAAAAGGATATGAACGAACTCGAAACGTGTACCTCGATATATCATCAAATCACTCGACCTCCTCCTAATACATGCTCAACTTTGAGCTCGCTTTTCTCACGAAGTCACTTGCACCCCTTGGCCTATTCAGTGGTCATATAACGATGAATATGAGATATTTGCAGCCAGGGCACGTGCATGTCGAAGGTCGACTGCAGCTGCTCGCATATCGAATGTTAAGCCACGTTGCATAACGAAACTCATTCAATGCACATGTGCATATAAAACCCATTTGTTATGTCGTTCACAATATCTCGATTCATCTTTCTTTGAATATTCACTAAGAAAATTGATGCTTATGCATGAAAATTTAGTTTGATCTTTGAATAGTGATAGAATTAGAATTTAATATGAATTGTGTTTGTAGAATGTTATTGCAATGCCATCTGCATCGTACAAATAAAACTACGTATTGCAGTTTTCTTTGAAAATTTGAATTTTTCTTATTTTTTATATTGTTTGTAATAGCGCTAATTGAACTATTGATTTTATCTGTAGACATTTTTGAGAAAAAAAATCAATTAGTGTTGCATTTTTTTTTATTTTTTTAAAAATTTTCACAAAATGGGTTAAACGTTTCTTTTATAATTTCAAAAATGATCGAATATGATTCTTAATTTTGAATTAAGACTCTAAATTTGAAATGATATTCATAGCAAAAATAGATTGAACAAAAACATTACTCAGAAAAGATGATTATGCAACAATTTTCGTGTACAAAAATAAAATTTCAATTTTAAATTCCCCGAAAATATTATCTTCCTCGGAAAGCTTGCGTTTAATTGAATTTTTCTATGATAATGATTCCAAATATTGCTATCAAATGCAATATTAAGAACCATAATTGATGATTTTTCATATTATAAAAGAAAATATAAAACAATTTAGTGAAAATTTCATTGCACAAAAAAATGCGAAATTTATAAAACTCATCAAAAGTATCCACATTTATAGACAAAAATATAAATATTGGCATATTCTAGAATGGAAAAAAATTCCATATTAAATTATACATAGACTCTATATGTTAAAAATGAGATTTTCCCCGTATGAAAATTGATAGAGGAAAATATATGCCGTATCTGACAAAGAGAAAATCGGGTCGAGCTTTCTTTATCCGGGAATGACGCAATTGATAACCTTTTACCCTTTTTCCCGGGAAACGAGACGCGACGAAAGAGATGAACTTTCCTACCATTTTTCTTAAGAGATGAAAGTTCAATAGAACGAGGTAACTAATATTTTTTCAACGTATCACATCGGCAAAATATTTATAGAGCTTATTCCGCTGATTTATAATAATTTTCCGAATGCCAGATTATTATAGATCGAGTTTGATTTTCCGAATCGACACAAAAGGTATGTTTTCGAATTTCGTACACAATGAAAAGAGGCTTTCATTGTTACGCTTCTGATAAAGCAGATTTTCAATTGAGAATGTGTTTTCATTGTTAATCGAAAGATTATCATTCAAACACAAATCTTAAATGAGATTCGCTTGTTTATATATCTATTGAATTTTTTAATTATATCAATGAGACTATGCAGAAAAATAATCTAAATTTAGCTCGTATTATGTAAGCAAGGGCTCAAAGCCCTTTCGAACAAAGATACGAATTCAGTGGGACAAAACATCAAAATGCGAGGGGTAATTCTGTGTTGAGAGGAGAGGACAAAAACATGTGACGGAAACAGAACGGCTATGGAATAACGAGCAGTGGGGCAAAGTTTCAACGATCCGATTGAAGTTTTTCCGACAAGGTAACCCCACTATATTCGATAATATGTACTTGAGTTTAATCTTTTCGTTGATTAAGTGTGATGTGTTGTGTGAGTTTTCGAAGAATGCTGGTAATTTTAATTGTGTTATTGTTACGTTTATGGGTAGGTGAAGTGCTTTAGTGCGATTTAGGGGGATGCTTCGTAGTCTGAATTTTAAAAGTGAAAGAATTCATTCAAATTTAGTTATTTTCAGATGGTTTTTATATTATTTACTCATTTATACGTAGTGAATAAAATAAATAAATAATATAGATATGCATTCGCGTTAAATGAAAACTGTGAAAACCTATTGCATATTTTCATAGTTATTAACTTAGGTATGATATTTCAATACTCAATTTGTGATTTTACAGTAAGATTAAGTTATCAATCGATTTAACTTAAAATTTCCTTTTAAAATAAATAATAAATAATAAAAACATCGAATCAAACCATTTTTAGTGCGAATGACGACATACTTAAATAATTAAAAATACGTACTTAACTTGAAATATAAATAATTTAACATAAATCGAGAATTAATTCAACCCGAACCGAAACCAATTCGACTCGAAACGAAAACCATCCAACTCAAAATAGAAAACTTATAAAAAATTATCAAAACAAAATATTACCAAAAAACACCTTCACGCAAAACAAAAAACATCCCATATAAAAAAAAACCCATATTAAAAAAAAACCACCCCCATATTCGAGAGAACACCCTCTCAATGCAGAAGCGGGCAAGAAAGCCCCGTGCAAACACGACCGGGAACAGACCTTACCTCATTCCCGGTTCCCCGCCGCACTCCGGTTCCCGCTCCACCGCCGTCGGGCCCGTTCCCGTTCCACGCTCGCGCCCCCCCCCCGCTTCGGGCGATCGATAGAGCCGGGGGGTGACGGGCCGGGCTCTTCTGGAAGGTTCCGCCGCGCTCACGGTCAAGGTCACGGGCCCGGAACGCGGGTCGAACTTCACCCCCTTGGCCCATACCGGCGCGACCCCCCCCCCCGTCGGCCCCGCTCCCGTCCCGCCCCGCTTTGTCTATGGTCACGGTCCCGCCCGTTCGCTTCGGGAAAACGCCCGCGTGTCTGAGGTCACGGATCGCATTAGACCCTCGGATGCACATACGTATTTGTGTGACGAACCTAGAAGCCAACTGTAGTAAGTGACTTTTTTATGAAAAAAATATCGAATGATGACTGAAAAGGTCAAAGGGTATAAGTGACTGCGGTGATTTCGGGAATAAGCCCGCACGTCTGAGGTCACGGATCGCATTAGACCTAGATCGCATTAGACGAACCTAGAAGCCAACTGTAGTGAGTGACTTTTTTATGAAAAAAATATCGAATGATGACCGAAAAGGTCAAGGGGTATAAGTGACTTTACGGTGTTTTTGGAAAACACCCGCGTGTCTGAGGTCACGGATCGTATTAGACCCATACGTATTTGTATGACGACCCTAGAAGCCAACTATAGTGAGTGACTTTTTTTATGAAAAAAATATCGAATGATGACCGAAAAGGTCAAGGGGTATAAGTGACTTTACGGTGATTTTGGAAAACGCCTGCGTGTTTAAGGTGGCGGATCACATTAGACCCTCGGATGCACATACGTATTTGTGTGACGAACCTAGAAGCCAACTGTAGTAAGTGACTTTTTTATGAAAAAATATCAAATGATATTAGGGTACAAATGACTTTGAGGTAATTTCGGGAATTAACCTGCATGTCTGAGGTCACGTTCAGGATTTCATTCGCTCGTGAACGATATTAGTATGAAAATGGAATGATTTAAAATCGATTTTTCATGAAAACTCCAAATCCACGATCTAAGTCGTCATTTCAAAATATAATGAGATATCTTATATCTATCGATTGAGATATATGTATGAATTTTAAATCTGTTGAGTGGAAGGGTCCTTTATTACACATCTTTCGACCGAGTTGCAATCGAAAGAAAAGTACAGACATTTGAAAGATCAAACGAAAAGTAATCATCGATTACAATCAAAATTCAATAATGAATCAAAAACCAGAACTGAATCATTCGACAACACAATCAAATTTCAAACATCTGAAATATAAATGGGACAACGCCTCATATAAACGAATGGCGTAACAAACCGGGCTTCGCAGCCCGAGAAGCCATATTTTTTTATGCATTATTACATATATTATGATTCACGTGTACTTTCCATAACGATTTGTGGATATTTGTATCATATTCATAATGAAACGAATCCATTTGTGGCGATATTCCCTCGAGCGAAAATTCGAGCTTGAACACTGTGCATGAAAGTCAAAATGCATGTTTGAAAATAATTTTGAGTGTTATGGAAATGATTCGAATGTTGATGGTGTCTTTTAGAAATTCACGATCCGGAAATATACTGCGGGATGACGACTTACTCGGAATAAAAGTTAATGCGGTGAAAATTCGGCTTCGGACATTTTTTGATTAAAATTCCCACCCCTGTCGCTAATTTGATGCGAAAATTGTATACGAAACCGTAGATCGTAAACGCTTCGTGGGGGGCTTTAAATGCCATCAAACCGAAACGCAGAAAAAAAGTAATGAAAGTTTAGCGAATTTAAAGCCATTTTATATTTTTTTCAGACGCCAGCACTAATAAATGAAAATATATTAAAATAATATTACATTTAAAACTGATTATGCATTTCATTATCTATTGTATCTCCGAAGGCAATAATACATTTACGTAGAACATATTCCAGAATTCCAAACATATTCCAAAGAACAGTTAAAAAAATGAATTCAAATCTAAATAGAAAAAAATGTATTTGTAATATAATGGAATGCGTAAACGGTTTAATTCAATCAATGAAATATTGATCTTAAAATTTAAAACATTAAGCTTAAATCGGAAAACATTGAATTTGGAGTAAAAATTATTCGAATCGAGTAATTTTGTGATTACTCTCCTATTGATACAATGCTCGATGGGTTAAGTACACTCAATTATTCATATACAAACTGTCAAAAATCCGCGAAATAGACGAAAAACAGGAACAGACAAACGCATCTCTATATTTCGCCACTCACATGAATTTTTGACAATTCGTAAACTCAGAAAATAGTTTTACTTTGATTTTACATAAGATTAGATCAGATTTTTGTTTTATCAATTTTAGGTCAAATTGATACAAGTATGGTCACGTTTTAGATTCACTCGGGTAGTGAAATCGCGATGTACATAAATAACTGATATTATATGTATGTAAAGACCAAGGGGTACAAGTGTCTTAAAAAAAAGCGCGTTTAAGTTGAGCTATAAATATACCTCAGTACACGTTCCAAGTTCGTTTTATATTCTTTTGCCACCAAATATATGAAGGTACATAGAAGCGATTCTTGTACATAGCTCAATATTGGCAAAAATGTCACTCGTAACCCTTGGCCTTTTCAGTCGTCATACAGAAAATACAAGCAAGCTCACATGATAAAGATTATAATTTGACTATGATACGCAAAATAAACGTTATACATTTAAAATAAGACAACCCTTCCGAGCGTAGAGCGAAAAGGGTAAAGTTAATGGCGCTGACGAAGCGATACGGCAAAATAACTTCGACGGAACGAATTTTCCTGAAAAAGTTATTCGTTCTTTTTATTGTCGTCGCTGGAACGAGGAAAATGTATATGCATAGAGGCAAAAGAATGATAAAAAAGACCAACAACGGCGAAATGGACTCGTTTCGGTGCGGAAAATTAACCCCGTGCATTATTTTAGTACGTGCCTATGTTTGTAAGCGATAATTACGCGAAAGAGATTTTCGTCGCTGTATTAGCGCTAAGTACTAAAAACCAAGTTTTTATGAAAGAATGTTTTATGTTTGCGAATAAAATCTGTATATTTTCTCATTCTTCGCATATAAAAATTCCGTTTAGTCTATCTAATAAAAAAAAACTGTTATATAAACTAAATATTGTGAATAAACGTTAATTACTTTCAGTTATATATAATACAAATCTGTTACATTCATTAGATGCAAGATATAAACCTTGATTAAAAAAATATATTTATTTATATTGAAAATTTTCATTGTTACTGGAATGTGATTCTTGTTCATTTAAATCATTAGATATGTTTAATATATTGAATGTTTTCCGATATTAATTATCGACTAGTTTTCCTATTTAAATTAACTCGCTTAAAATTATGCAATATACTATCAATAGATATTTGAAATAAATGTTATTATATTATATAATGAATCTGTGATATTAGAAGATAATATAATAAAAATTTTCCAATCTGTATATTTCAAAAGAACAGTGAAAAAAATAACAATGGACTTACCACAATATCACGTTTCACTAAATCATTATCTTATTTAGATATTCGTATGATTTCAAAAATTATCTTAAAGTAAAAGGAAAACCAAATTATTTCAACTGCTCGATAATATAATTTTATCAGAAGGAAAAAAAATTACCACAATTATTATTGTGAACGAAATTATCTCAAGATATTCGTTATTTTTCAAAAATATTATCTCAAAACAGCAGCAAAACCACATTCGAACACAATCGATAAGAAAATTCTTTCCAAAAGAAAAAACAAACGAATCGAACCAACAAAGAAAAATAACAAACTGCCAAACGAACCACTTTAAAAAATCGACTTAAAAACAGACAAAAATTCAATAAAACACACCAGAAATAAATAAACGAAAAAAACAAGTGTGACCAACCTTGCGACAGAAGCAGAGCAGCCAACGAGATGACAGCTTGAGGTTATGTATCGTTCGGTTATGAGGCCCGTTGCATCGACCGGCGCCCCGAACGTTCCGGGGCGTGGCCCCCGTCGGGGGCGAAGCCCCACCCTCCCCCGGGGGGGGGCCCGGGGGCGTCAGCTGATGCCCCCTCGGCCCCGGGGGGCTCCTGGGCCGCTGTAAAGCCGGCTTCGCTCGTCGCTGGTTTACTTTTTTTTTCAGACCGACGCACTTGTCGGTTTTATGACTACGAACTGTTGAAAATCTGCGGAATGGAGATTGATGTATGTTCTGTCGTGTGTTTCTGTCTTATTTTGACAGATCGTTGTCGGAGGACTTATTGTTTGTAACGACTCTTTAAGTCGAAGGATTCAATTTTTTTCATTTATGAAGTTAGTTCTTTTGTTATGTTCGATTTGAAAAATATATTAATTTCAAATCGAAATTTATTTTTTATAAGAAAGTTCATTTTTTGAACTATTTTTTTGCATAGTTGAGGAAATTGTTTGAATATTATCCGTAACTAAATATATTCTTCATGAAAACTAGTTACCAGTGAAGACAATCAAGCTAAACATTGATTTTTACATCAACTTATTCAAATCTGTTTTGGAAAATGGAAACTTCATACAAATCATCATCATTGTGAACTGTCTGTTTCAACTAATTTAATATTATTTTTTTCAACTAAATCATAATTAGCAAAAGAAGACTATTAATGCTCGCCTATGTTCATCAAGAGCTTCACCGCTATTTGACTTGAAAAATTTAATTTTCCCCTATGATTTATTTTCGTACGATTTTTCCTAATACAATATATACAAAACAGTTTAAGAAGAGCAATTTCATAAGCACATTAATGAATTTCTATCATAAAATACATTTTTTAATTACTTTTTTCTAAAATAAACACCTCATAGAACTAGAATTGACTAAACCAAAAGACGATGCGCAACTTACGCAAAGGACTCTTTGAACACATTTGAATTTGGTAATGATTAACTCATTATGATCCTAAAATAATGTTATTATCACAATCAATGAATTTCGTGAAAAAAATAGTTCACATCTAGGTTTCGTTCGCTTAAATGATTCAAAATCGATTTTCCATAAAACCTCCAAATTAAACCGAATATCGTCGTAGTAAAAAAATCATGAGATTACTAACATCTATCGATCGATATACAATTATTCGAATCTATTAAAAGGAAAGGACCGTAATTACACATCCTTCATTTCTAAAATATGCACATACACATTTTTGAAAACGGCCACAGTGCAGAGCCGGCTTAACAATTATGACAGAGCAAAGCGAGCGATGGTTCGAGGCTTTGGGGGGGTATCAGGAGGGCGCGATGTGCGCGCGCGTTGTGCAACCGAAACTCGACCATGAATGAGTCGATAATGCGCCTCGGCGCCTCCGCCCCCCTCGGGGCCCCCATCGCCCTTTCGCCGAGGCGAGCCATGGGCGCCGAGGAATGCGGAGCCGCCCCATGAGCCCCAAGAACGCCGACAGCTGATCGCGAACAGCTGACTTGCTAAATAACGCCCGATTCCTTCTGCGTATTTTTCGGAGGTTTTCGAATCGAATCGAATCGATTATCATACGACAAGGGGTGCAAGTGATTTAGAGAGAGTCGAGAATGTATCTTCGCGTATTAGCGTGTGATTTGGTGATTTATCTCGGCACGTGTTCCTGGTTCGTTTATATCCTTTTGGGACCAAATATATTGAAGTGATTTCTGTACATGAATCAATTTCGATAAAAATGTCACTTGTACCCCTTGGGATTTTCGGTCATCATATATTCATCATTTTTCTGATGTGCATCTTATTATTTTTTTACAATTACTGCTAAACTATCAGTATGCATCAGAAGTTAATATTTGTATTATTTGACTTTGATGCTAGAGTTGCAATTCACTCTTCTCTGTCATATAGAAAATTGAATAAAATTAGATACAAGTATATTCCAAATTTACAAATTAATGAATTGATATATAGATATATAAATAAATATAATATCAATAATAGAAATCAATTATAATTAACGCATATTGTCATGAAAACTTTTATCAAATCGAATCAATATCTACTTCAGTTTACCATAATTCTCGACTATACATTCACATAATACAAAAGACTTAAAAAGAAACACCTCAATGTGTACCAGTAATATTTTTATCGATTTCATCACGATTTTTAAAAACAAAACACCAAACACCTAATTTAAACATCCATTATAAAGAAACTTTCACGCTCGCACGAAAACGAAAGTTCCCCATACAACAACTTAAACCTACTCGCGATTCGATTCAAAACCAACAACTCTCAGACAATTTAACATTTATTTAAAATGCAACTAAGACTGTATAAAATATCAGAAAAACATATACATATATAACGCAGACGAAAAATCTTGGAAAAGCTCGCGAAGCGCGCGCTTTTCCCGCCGACTTCGCGCGCTTCGCGGCCGGAAGTTTCGATTTTCCGCCCTCCGGCTCCATCATCAGAATCGAAACAAAGAACATCTGATCGAGGGTTGGGAAGTCGGCTGGCCATTGTTCGCGTCCTGTCAATCCATAGTCGACGTCTGCGCAGTCGGCTCTTCACCATCGGCGAGGCGTGGTCGACCGCGCCCGCACGACCCCGCACCCCCCCTCACGATAAATTATTGAAAATTCAATTGTTCGATTTTAAATTGGGGCAATGTTTTAATTTTACAAATGTATGTATGTATTATAAAATTCTAGCGATCAGCCCGTTTGATGTATCGACGCAGTTTTGGAGCGTTACACGGACACACATACATACAGATACACACAGAATAGCGTTATTATATAGTTAGATGTATTATAAAATTCTAGCGATCGACCCGTTTGATGTATCGACGCAGTTTTGGAGCGTTACACGGACACACATACATACAGATACACACGAGCAATAGTGAGTTAATTCAGCGTGACCGTTGAGTATCGAGTTTGAGTACGGACAATAACGATACGTATATATAGTAAAAATTCTAGCGATCGACCCGTTTGATGTATCGACGCAGTTTTGGAGCGTTACACGGACACACATACATACAGATACACACAGAATGGCGTTATTATATAGTTGTATGTATTATAAAATTCTAGCGATCGACCCGTTTGATGTATCGACGCAGTTTTGGAGCGTTACACGGACACACATACATACAGATACACACAGAATAGCGTTATTATATAGTTAGATGTATTATAAAATACTAGCGATCAACCCGTTTGATATATCAACGCAGTTTTGGAGCGTTACATAGACATACAGACACACTGATTAGCGCTATGTTGTTAGAATATATATTGTAGATGTTCGACTTACGTCGTGGTCTTATTTAAGGACACAACTCAAAGATTTGTAGGTTTGAATATTAACTGAAAGATTTTTCATTCTTATTATTGATAGAAAGGTAATCTAAAGCTAACTGAAAAAATATGAACAAATGGAAAAAAAAACTGATCATACCTACTTGAATTTTAGTTAATATTTCAATAATACATAGATTTTTTTTCAAATTTCAATATGTGTTTGTATAATTTATGAAATTAATATGATTTAATTTCAATGTGAAATGTATCTATATTCAAATGTTCATGTATTTTATGTGTAAGAAGTATATTTATGTTATATTTAACCCTATGCTTTTAATATCACATATCTTCACCAGCACGTTACATTATCATCTCACATTACAGAAAATCGATTAGTACTAACATAAAAGAATATTATTTTATAAATACAAGAAACGTCCTATAAATAAGACAAATATCTAATACATAGTTGAATTGTTATATCGTGGAGACACAATATGAGCCGTTCAGAGATAAACGTGATTAAATCCACTTTTTCAAAAAAATAAAAGGAGATTTGAATCTCAAAGCATTTGATATACATAGACATAACTTTGTGTGAAATATCAAAATAAATACATACCTACTATCAAATGACAAAATTATTATAGTTTGACCACAGGGTAAAAAAAAAATCAGAAGCCATTTTAATTAATTTCGAACTCTAATATGAACAAACAACATACATAGCATATTATAAATAAAATTTTAGAAAAAATGAATAATGAATTAAGGCAAAAATACATCAAAAATGTTTGATTTTTATTCTTGATTTATAGAGCTAATCACGATGAGCTTTAATCGGCTCATATAACATATTCTTTAGCGCAATTTCACAACGAAAAATCAATATGAGATCTTAAATGACGACTGAAAAGACCAAGAGGTACAAGTGATTTCGAGAAAAGCGCGTTCAAAGTTGACCATGTATTAAGAGGAGGTCGAGTGATTTGATGATATATTGAGGCACGCGTTCCGAATTCGTTTATATCCTTTTGCCACCAAATACATGAACATAGAAGTGATACTTGTGCACAACTCAATTTCGGCAAAATGTCACTTGTACCCCTCGGCATTTTCGGTCGTCAAATATTTTCTAGTAGTCTTTCAATAGAAGACGCTGCATTAAAATCGACCGCATCATCGATCCGGTCGAATCGCAACTGAAATCGACCGGCCGAGTGCCGACGCGACTTTTCCCCTTTGATTTATGGCAGTAGCGCCGCAGACGCGATTTTCGTCATATTGCGAACAGTTCGATAAAGTCAAAGTCGATAAAGGTTGACCGTGAAAATAACCATCGACACACATATGTGGGTGCTGTGTGCGTCGATTGCACAAGAGTGTGCGCCTTCGGAGTCAGGTGTCGTCTACAGTTTATTTTTTAACACTATACATATGAAGATTCGAGAAAATTAAGGTTATATGACGACTGAAAAAGCCAAAGTTTATTAGAGATTTCGAGAAAAGCAAGCTCAAAAAAGTTGAACATGTTTTGAGTTGAGGTCGAGTGATGTGATGATATATGAAGGGTTACGATCATGAAACATGCTACAAATATGGAACATCACGATATTTGTTACTTACAGTTTCGATCATCTGTTATTTTTTCATAAAATCAGTCACTAATAGTATTATTGTTAGATTTCAAAAAGAAAAACAACAGGATCGAAGTCAAGTCTAAAAATATCGAGGATTGAAATTATACTAGGTTTTTTAATATCTGCTATAACTTTGAAGTGTGATATATTTTTAGGATATGTTATGAGATTATTGCTTGGCGATTTGTTGTATTGAAATCGCGTTAATTTGAAATGAAAATCAATATTACATATTTGCCACCCTTCGACTGTTCCGTATTAAAACACCACTGTTCCATATTTGATACACATGAAAAAATTATGAAAAAAACATGTTTCAGTTATCGTTAACTTTTTTCATATTTGAGTGATCATTTCTTCCTTTTACTATAATCAACACATGACTAAATTATATATTTGGCCTCAATCTATTTCTCAAGAACGTTTAATATTTTTCATTATGGAAAATACACGCTTAAAACTTAAAGGTTTCCATATTTATCGCCCTTCATTAATAGCCAGCCGATAGCGCGGCGGTATAAAGCGTTTGTGCATGCCGTGTCGATTCAGCATACTTAGGATACGTGAGCTCGAGTCCTATCTTGGCAAGTGTCAAAATGTCGTTTTTTCTTAATCGATAAAAATTGATATGGAGACACGGTCGTTTCTTTAGAATTTTTGGATTCATTTAATTCGAAAAAAGTTTTAATTTTTAACACTTTACGAGACGGCTCCGCAAATGATCACATCACCTACACCTTTTCATATGTTCGATTAATTCAAACTATTTAGTGACACCTATGTGTTCACTTCTCTACTTTCACTAATCTCGTCTTCACTATATAAAGTGAATGATACTAACTATTCGGGGTTATCTGTCACTTACGACCGATAAAATACACGGTGTGTATATAAAAAAATGGGTAGAAATTACTGTTCAAATAAATAAATAAATATCCTTTTGCCACCAAATGTATGAGCGTATATATAAGCGATTTGTGTACGTAACTCAATTTCGATAAAACGGTCACTCATTCCCTTAAAATTTTCAATCATCATATGTACATAAATATTCGCGAAAACCGCATTTCATCCATTAAAATTCGCTCGACCTGGTTCGCAAACCTTTTCATCTCATCCAAGCTTGCACAACAGAGGTACCTAAGGCAGAAAAAGGTTGAGGACGCCATCAGAAAAGGCTTTCCCGTACGTGGTTATAGGCGAGCATCAATACTTGGCGCGCACGTTTCCCGCGCCTGAGACCTTGGCCGTAAAGCGGCCCGCGCATGGGCATAACCGAACGTCACCCCACCTTGTTTTCTTCTTTTTTTCCCCTCGTCCATCTTTTATTTTTACTAGTAGTGCCACGGATATGTATCAAAATTGTTCGGAATTAATCAAATTTCGTATTGCCACGGATGTGTTTATTGCCATCTATGTGTGAAATAAAAAAATATTTTACGCCTTAAATACGTTAAATGATGCAGTTTCGTAATTACGATGTTAGCTCGGAGGTAAAACGTTGGCCTAGTAAATGGAACGCGCAGGTTCGATTCACGGCTATGCTTGAAAATTTCGAGCATCGTTAGCTTATTTATAATATAGACTAGTAGTGCCACGGATATGTATCAAAATTGTTCGGAATTAATCAAATTTCGTATTGCCACGGATGTGTTTATTGCCATCTATGTGTGAAATAAAAAATATTTTACGCCTTAAATACGTTAAACGATGCAGTTTCGTAATTACGATGTTAACTCGGAGGTAAAGCGTTGGACTAATAAACTGTACGTGCCGAGTTCGAGGCACGTCTGAAAATTTCGAGCATCGTCAGCGTATTTATAATATAGATTGTTTTTATTCTAGGCCGAAGCCATCGACACACTACTTCGTTCCGTTCGATCTTAATCGCTCGTTTACATTATGCCAGTGCCGTGCGAGTGCGATGTAGCAAATTTGCAGAAATCGAAAACCGTTGAATGTTTGATTAATTGTATGTGATTGTTGATTTCGTTGCATAATTGGTTCATATGCGCCGATTGAATTGTTAAAGGTCATTCAAAGTAGAGTGATATCTATAGGCAAGACTTCTTCTCTTCTGATGCTTCGATGGATTATTTAACTGATTTGAATTAGTATGTAATTTATCTATCAAATGAAAAACAACTTCCAAGATTCGATTTTTTGTATTTTATTCAAGAATACTCTACATTATGAAACTTTCTGTAATGTGAATTTTCATCTAAAAATTCAATTCATGAAAAAATAAGGTCACCTAGCACAACATATTCCATTTTATATATGACTACCAAAAAAAGTCAAGGGGTACAAGTGACATTTTTGTCGAAACTGAGTTACGTATAGGAATCGCTTATGTATGTATACGCTCATACATTTGGTGGCAAAAGGATATAAACGAACATGGAACATGTACCAAGATATATCATCAAATCACTCGACCTCCTTCCAACACATGTAGCACATGCTTTTATCAAAATCACTTGTACCCCTTGGCCTTTTCAGTCGTCATATAATATGACCTACATAATTTCGAACTATAAAACTGCATTCGTATACTATTTGGCTCGAATCGTCGCTTCAGTGTGTTCACACCCTACATTTTTTTCACATGAAATTTCCATAGCGGAATTAAAACGGCTCAATCGTTGCGAAATTTCATTGTGTTTGCTCTTTTAATCGAAAACGATAATGTTATATCAGAGTAAAAGAATAAAGAGAAAATTCGAAGTTTGCTCAGCTGATTCGAAATTTCATCGCATTCCTGTGAGGCACACGTCATCTGTTTTCGACTTTTCAATTGTGAGCTCTTTAGAGCCAAACGAGATTAACTCCACTTTTTGAAGAAAAAAAAAGACAATTAAACGTCAAAGAACTTGGTATAGTTACAATTTTCTATGTATGAAATATATTTCCTGAATATTAATGAAAAATTCTAACAAACAACAAAATTTGTTTGATAATGAGCCATTTAATTTAATTCTGTACTCTGATGTGAATCGACCACATCTGTAGCTTATTATAAATTTTTTTTTTCAAAAATGGATGGAATGAAGGGAATTTCGAAAAACGTACGAAATACGTTTGATATTTTTTTTCTCTCAACTTCTTGATTTATAGAGTTATTCTCTTATCTCATAAGAGTACAATTATAAAGTGTGCTGAGTAATAATTATAATTGGATCGAAATAAGTTTTCGCAAAGTCGTCATATCTTCAGACGTTTTGTTTTCAATTAGCGCTTAAAACGCTCAGATGGATATTACACATCGAGATGAATGTTTGATTACTTAAGTAATTAGTATTTGAGATAGCTATGAAGAAAATTGCTTATCTTGAAAATGACAAGTTTTCAAAATGATTATTTTATAAACGGGAAAATTTTCTTAAAACAATACAGAATCTGTTTGTTATTTTTAACGTCATTTACAAAATGTACGATACATTCTTATATGAATTGTTCGCTTACTTTCCCCTTCGTTTTAGAAGAAACGACATCCAACAACAGCTGAACTACAGACCTTTACTTTCCAGTATTGAATTTCGAATTGAATAAAGAAACTGTTCTTTTATGTGTACATACATATATTTATATTTACCAGGTATTTTCTTGCAATACAAATATTATTTTGCACACCTGAAATCAACATGAATATAACATTACATCTTCGCAAGTTATTATTTTTTATAACCGATTATCCGGTTCTTGAAACGAACGACATGTAAACTGGAATATCTTGAATATTTTAATTAATGTAGCACTCGTTATATAAATTATCGCGATATTTACATAGATAATATTCAATTCGATTTGAAAATATTTAATACGGAATAATATCGTTCTAAAATGGGATTGATATTATTTTTGACTGGTGCTAAATATATTTGAATAATATGAAAATCTATCGATTCAATTATTTCAATGACGATTTGAAAAAGTTTATTGTATAGGAGAACTGCACAGGAAACTGCAATGCAGCAAATGTGCAATTGCCAACTATGCACTGCTGCATTGTACCGTTGTGGAAAATCTTTATACGAATGCCACCAAATTGAAAACAGATTGCTCATATATTTTCACAAATAAATTCGAATTGAATCGACAATAGAAAATTCAAATTTTACAGGCTCATCATATCACAAACATAGAAAAGTTTCAAAATATAAAAACTTAATCGTAATCAAAACGATCGCATATTATAAGAATGGGAGATGGGATTAAGTATTCACCACCTGACATGATTCCCTTTCTAGTTCGAATTTCGCGATTAAAACTATATGATGACTGAAAAAGCTAAAGAGCACAAGTGACATTTTTTCCGAAATTGAGTTATGTACTGGAATCGCTTCAATGTACGCTCATATATTTGGTGGCAAAAGGATATAAACGAATTTGTAGCGTGTAATGAGATATATCATCAAACCACTCAACCTCCTACTAATAGACGTTCAACAATATCAAGTTACTTGTTCACCTTTGCCTTTTCATATAAATATGCATATGTCAAATCTTATGCCTTCTGCTAACTAAAGTCGACTAAGAAGCCAGACTTGCTCCTTGCAGCGGTACGCAAAACGAAGTTTTAGGACCGACGCGGCACGCACAAACGCTTTATTTCGCTACACTGTCGTTTTGAAGACAAATAAATAAGAAAAGTCAGGTCACCGACCGTGAAACAAAGCCTTTTCGGGGCGTAGGTGAAAAACGAAATTGCGCCCCGGCTAAAAAGGTTTTTCCGTATTCATGAACCTTATTGGAATTTTTCATTTTTTCCTCGGCCTCTGCCGTTTTTCAGAGGCGTGTCGAGGGAAAAGCGAAAAAGGGAAAAACAAAAATAAAATGAAAGAAAACGAAAGAAACACACAGTCGACTTTGCAAGAAGAGGCTTCTTCGTCCGACGGAGAAAATCCTTTCGCGGTTTATGCGAGCGTTTTTCACTTCGGAGTGTTTCGTGTCGGAAGAAAGTTTTTCATTTTTAAAATTTTCGGAAATTATACGTTTCGATTTATCAGATGCCTGAGAAATGTAATTGAAACTTTTGATTCGAATGTAATTTCGTTTATTAGTGGATTCGGCGAAATTCTGAAAGAAAATTATATAAATTTTCAATTTCAATTTTCCAGAGTGATAAGCTGGAAAAATGGTTTATATAAAAGCATTTTCATTATCATATTATTATTTTATGAAGTAAATATGACGACTGAAAAGGCCAAGAGGTACAAGTGACTTTGCAGTGATTTTGAGAAAGTTGAATATGTATTAGAAAGAGGTCGAGTGATTTGATGATATTTCTCAGTACACGTTCCAAGTTCGTTTATATCCTTTTGCCACCAAATATATCAACATAGAAGCGATTCTTGTACATAAATCAATTTCGACAAAAATGTCACTTGTACCCCTTGGTCTTTTCAGTCGTCATATATCATGATATTTGTGTCCCATAAATACGACATCGCTCTTTTCGTTCTAAACTAACCAAACTTAAGTCATAGCCCCACCTAACTATTGTAACATGTAAAACAACCTAACATAAAATATATTTAAGTAACATCAGATCATAACTTGACATAACCGAACTAAAGCAAACATTCTTCAGACAACATTGTTCAATAGAACCTAACATCGCTTCAGACAGAATTTTACTTTATTTCTAAGGTTCTTTAGGAAAATATCAAATACGTACGATAAATCTTCGTCACCGAAACAATTTTGCATATTGATTTTCCATTTATAGCACATGCATATTCCATATATTTGGAGGACGATGCGCAATGGATGCATCCTGCACCGATTATTGATTTCTGAAGGTCGCTGGTGAAGGACACCTGCGCACCTGTCGCACAAAATGCATGTGCAGATCAAAATATTTCATAGGAGAATGTGGGGAGACTTGATCCATCTGAGATATTTCATTCCTCTTTTTGTTTATTGCCTATAACTGCATCTATCTATCTATATCTATTATAAATACGCTAACGATGCTCGAAATTTTCAGCCACAGTCGTGCCTCGAACCCGGGCGTTCAATTTATTAGCCCAACGCTTTATCTCCGAGCTAACATCGTAATTACGAAACTGCATCGTTCAACATGTTTAAGGCGTAAAATCTTTTTTTATTTCACACATAGATGGCAATACGAAATTTGATTAATTCCGAACTATTTTGATACACATGCGCCTACTGCTAGTTTATAATAATTATGTTTTTGAACTAATAGTTTATATAAACTTGAAATTAAATTGAGTTTAATTGGACAGTATTTTTTTGAAAATACGATTTTCTATATGTGAGTTATAGGCAATAAAATAAAATGGAGGATCAAGTCTCTTAGACGGATCAAGTCTTCCTATATTCGCCTACTCATACAAATTAACAATATTTAACAAAATTGATGTACATATGTCTGTGCTTTATAGACTCCTTGAGGGCTGATCTTTCGACAGTGAAACTTTTCAGTGTATTCGAGTAGTTGAAATGATAAACACATATCTGGTTCGAAAAATTCAATATCATTTGAAAGTTGTTATCTCTAATTTCTAACATACAATTGAAAAATCGGATTAGGTTTCATTTATAAATAAAATATTTATAAAAATTAATCAGTTTTTAATCTGAACTGAAAGACAGACAGAAAAAACAATGCTATTATATTGTTAGATTTTAGATTACAATTGGATCAAATAAAGTTTGTATTCTTGTTTTTATCATAAAAAATTTTCAACAAAATCAATGTATCTAGTCTAGCATAAATTTGTTCGTACATACGAAATTTTCCATTCAACGCAATTTTCCGGAATCGAATAGAAAATCCATATCATCGGATGAAAGACAGAACCGGGAATTCCCGGAAGCGTTTGCCTGGGAAAATAATGTACAATCTAACATACGTAATATTATACATAATACGTAATAATAATGGCGGGAATGCGAAATTTGAAATTATCGCGAATTGTTGAACTGTTAAATTTTCATCCGTCTTGGAAATCGTGCAATTTTCACCCGATCATTTATTCATTTCGTGTAACGAGTACAGTTTTCTACGGATTTTTCGTGTCCGAGCTTCTGAAAGTCCGTTAACTTCGAGTTCGACAAAGAGTTTAACTTTCCTCAAAATGGTTTTCGACTTTCGCAGAGTTTCGTCGATTTAGCTTAATGGCTTTTTTTTCGAAGAAAAGAAAATTCAGGTGCCGTTGAATTTTATCATATTGTATTGAGACGCTTGTTATATTCTAGGTTTTTTTTTCCCAAAAATATATTTTTTCAATATTCATAGAATTTTGTAAAATAAAAGTAGACGTTGACAAAATGCTACACGGTTTATCTGTGGGTTAGCTTGCATTTATCAATATGATATGCGGTTATGGTATTTTGTAGATATGCTGCATATAAAAGCCGAAGAGAATTCATAAGTAATCATTCGCAGTTAGTTCGTTGAGAGCTTTCCTGTTTTCGTTAATTTCTATCGGAATTAAAGAAAAATAAAGACATGGCTGAACAAACCTATACAAGAGAGTCGAAAATATTCAATGACAGACTTTTGTCTCTGAAAAATTCTAAAATATTTTGTGATGCTACGTTGGTAGCAAATGGTAACAGGTAAATATTATATATCGAATTCCCAATTTTATTTCTATTTGTGTATTCGTGTAACTGATGTATAGTATCATTAATTTTGTTATTTAAGGATTCCCATACATTCAGTTGTTTTAGCAGTTTCATGTAAGAACTTTGAAAAGATTTTTGTTGATTCATCATCGAAAGAAAAAATATTGGAAGATGTAGATCTGGAGAGCGTACAACAAATAATTGACTATATCTACACTGGGAAAATAAGTAATCGTTTTCATTTTTTGAGTTAATATTATTTTTTTAAACAAGTTCTTTTTTTTCTAGTCATAACTGAAAAAAACGTTGAAGAACTGTGTGAATTAATGATTTTATTTCCTATTCCATCTATTATTGAGGGCTGCGTGCAAATTTTGAAGAACAAAATTGATACTTCCAATTGTCTTGGAATATGGCAAAAGGGTAGAAAAAAAAATATACAGGAACTGAAATTAGCCGTAGTCGAATTTCTTAATGTAAATTTCGAAAAAGTAAGTGAACGTCTTTTTTTTAGAAGTGATGAATTCTATTTATATCTAACTATAAAACATTGGAATGTGCGTATTTCGTAGATTTATAATTCACATAAGTTTTTCGAATTGGAATACTTGGACATCGAAGAATTACTTAAATTCAAAATACCTCAAGTGTCTGAAATATTGCTTTATTACGCAGTGAAAAATTGGATAAATTACGATAGACATTCGAGAGACGAGTACTTAACTGGTTTATTGAACTACATAAAATTAACTGAATTGGGTTCTCACGTATTAATTTTTCTATTAACACATACAAATAATTCTGATTACGTCATTTTTATGAAAAAAAATAAATTTAACACATTTAATTTCAGTTTTTGCTATTAGAATCACATTCTTTGTGCAAATCGAACCTATTGTGTTACAAAAAAATAATAGATACACTTCGATATGAAATTGTTGAAAAAAAAAGTGAACATCAAACTTTAATTGCTGTGGGATCACATGATGAACGGGTTTGTTGCGAAAATTACAATTCATTTTATTTTATTGAGATATTTAACTTACTGAAAATATTATAGCCTTCTACAACTATTGAAATATATGATCTTTTGATAGACAAATGGATTGAAATTGACATTGGATGTAAGTCAGTTAAATTTTCAACAGTACTATTAGGAAGTAAACTAATGATGATCGGAGGAAAACCAAACGGTTCACTGGTGAGTTTCTTTGAATTCGATTTCGTAGATAAATATATTTTTTTTAATTGTATATTTTAATTTTAGGTGGAAACATACGATTTGAACACAGGTAAAAAAGAAACTTTAAAATCTATGCAACATTCGAGACATCGAACGACAGCTGTTGAGTTCAATAACGACGTATACGTGATAGGTGGATATGATACAAAACCTGTATCTATCGTTGAAAAGTGAGTTTATATTGATAAAATTAAGTAAAAAATGAATTTTCTATTATAAATATGTGAAACTATCAGATGGGACTCGAAAACTATGTCTTGGACGAGTGTTAACTCATTGTTAATTCCCCGTAATGGATGTGAAGCTAAAATTTGGGAAGGAAAAATTTATGTCGTTGGAGGCTTTGGAGGTCACAATAATGATGAATTTTTAGCTTCGGTAGAAATATATGACATAAGCACTGGTGAATGGTCGATGGGAGTGGAAATGAACGAAAAACGAGAAGGGCCTGGGGTATGTCATAATTATTTTGAATGTTATGTCTAATTGAATTCTTTAATCTTTCTTATTGAATTTTAGGTTTCTATTATTGGAAACTATTTGTATGTAGTAGGAGGTTGGAGTTATTTCAAATCATATTCACAAACTGCAGAAAGATTTGATTTCAATCTTAAAAAATGGACATTAATTCAGTTCGACGGACTAGGTAAATATTATGGAGCTGCTGGATGTCTTAGAGGAAAATTGATTATAGCAGGTTCAACTTGAAGAATATACCCTTAAAATTATGTTTCAATATTTTGAGAATTATGTTCAATTTAACACTACAGGTGGCTTTGAGGATGGATGGCAAACTACTAACGTAAAATTGTATGACTGCGAAAATCAAAAGTGGGTAAACACAACTCCTTTACAGAAACAAAGATGTAATTTTGATCTAGTAGAGGTACCTTGGAGTTTGGCTGAGGGAGTTTTGTCCAGAATATAAGAATATAAATTATTGCTGAATATTCAAAAATTTTATTATCCGATTCAATTTGTATTGTATGCTGTCAACTATCTATTGTAATTTTATTAATTAAAATATTATTCGCTTATCATATACAGAACTTATTATTTACTTATTAAAGTAACATATAGAACGATCAATGAAAATGAGGAGCAAATGATCTCATCGTCAAACGATAGACTTGTGGCATATTTTACTGATTAGCTTTTTTAATATTTTTTATCATTACATGTTTGAATATTAAGAATCTACATACATACATATATACATACTATATTAAGACTAGAAGAATCGATATTTATATCTCAATACACGATTGATTTAATTTTTTTTTAATAATTATATCAACTAAGCTTAATAAGAATACAGACTAAGGATCAAAATCCCAATCTCCAAACAATCACGATCACCTCTATCCTCATTCACACTCTACATTTCCATGCATACTCTGTCTCACGCACTCTATTATCTACCCACGATGAATCAGGGCGGATAGAGAACAGAGTTCACCCTAGAGATAATGAACAGAGCGTGTGAACGAGGCCGATGCAGACCTGATGCACTAAGTCTTCGGGAATGTCCTTCTTGGCGTACTTCCGTCACACAGATGGAACGGAAAGTCTTAAAATAGAGGCGCTGTATTGATTTTGGTGAGTCGCCCTCCTCCTCGTGCCTGAGCACGTGAAACGAAACTTTAGGACGACACGTGTTGCTGTAACAATCGAGTCTGGTTATATTTCGTTAATTATTTATTTATATATTCATACAGGTAAAGTCTAACCAATTATCATTCAAAATATAGCGAAGAGATTAAGCCCTGAGGCAAGTTTCAAAGGATTAAGTAAGTGCACACATAGGTGTCACTAAATAGTTCGATTTCAATCGAAACATATGAAAGGTATAGGCGATGTTCATTTGTGGAGCCAAATTAACTTTTTTTTTTCGAATGGAATGAATTCAAACATTTGAAAGAAGCAACCGAGTCTTCATATCAATTTGTAAATTAAGGAAAACGACATGTGACTCTCGCCAAGATGTGACTCGAACTTGGGCATAGCAAGTATGCTGAATCGACACGGCATGCACAAACGATTTATACTGCTGCACTATCGGGTTGCCTTATTTTTTTATTGTTAGTGTTGCCACAAGATTATATTTTTGTATTTTGATTGATGAATAATTCTATGTTGTAAGTATTAAAAATAAGTCAGAGCAATCGAGCGTTTTTCATAATATCTGTTTCACTTTTGGTTAAAGTTTTATAATATACTACTGATTTGTAATAAATTATTAAAAAATAACTTAATTTTTATTTTCTTACAGGCAATTGCAACATTTTACTGAAAAAGTTTCAAATCACTCACATTAACAATCAATAAAAATTTTATTGATATGAATATTGATTGATTTCTCGAATTTAACTCATTCATTGTTAAGTATTTTTCAAGTAAATATGACATACATATTTGATTTTTTTTTATTTAAGAGACTTATTGTTACTCGTAGTTATCTGATCCGGTTAGTTTTATCACTACGATCAATTCCAAATATGTTTACGTTGCCTCGAATTAACTTAAGTATGCAATCAATAGTGGTTTGTAATGTTAAAGGTCGCACGAAGGGTGAAAAGTTCGTGATTCGGTTTAATCGAACTTTCGTGTTGGCTTTATTGATGAAATAAACGTTTATTGTCAAAAAATAATGATGGCTTGTATCGTTCTAAAATAACGAGTTCATAATGTTTCATAAATTTGCAAAATTCTATGTTTGTAACGGAAAATTCGATGAAAATTGTTAAGAGACATCTATTGGTATTTTGATTCACCATAAGATGATTATGCAATTTGTTTCGTTTCAAATCGAGATGGAAAATTCAACATTCTGAATGAGATGTCAGTGAATATAATTTCGATATAATAATAATAATTATTATTTTGTATTTAATCAAATATGAATCAATCTAATAAAAAATAATTACCAAAAACGGAAAATTGTTATTAAAAAAATAATAAATCGTGTGTATTGCAAAAATAAAATGATTACTGAAACATAACAATTATAATTCGATTCCCACACTGATCAAGGCAAAAGTTAATATTGTATGAAATTGAAATCGAATTATTGTGTTGGATAGATGCAGTGAAAAAATCGATATGTAAATTTGTGAGAAAATTCATCAGTTTATTTAATGTTTAATGACCATGTATTACAATGAACGACTTGTAAAAGAAAAAAAACAGCGATAACGAAATTCATACATCTTCGATCTTTTCCGCACTTTAATTCTTCCTTAACTTGAAGTGGTTTTGATCGGTTTTTTGTCCTGATATGATTTCGGTGTATTCGTTAATGCGAATTGTTGCATAAGTTTATATTTTCGATGGGAAAACCAACTATTATATTATATTTTCTTAGAAATACACGTAAATCGAGCTTGAGTACCTGTACAATCGAATATGATCATTTCAATTCCAAAATTATTTTATCAGATTGGTTTATTTGATGAATGGAACTTTGCAATGTATTAACATTTTTCCTAATAAACTTTATAAGCTATTATAACTTATTAATTGCTAACATACGATATAAAGATCGAAACTATGTATTTTTATTAAAAGAGAAAACAATCGAACGACCAACTTAAATAAAATACACAAACGACTCAAATTCGATCAAATCTAAAAGCAAATTAACACTTAAAGTCATACTGTATCATATGACTACTGAAGAGAACAAGGGGTACAAGTGACCTTTTTGACATGACATATTTGGTGACAAAAGGATATAAACGAATTTGTGTACCGAGAATATCATCAAATCACTCGACTTCCTCCAAACACATGTAGTTACATACTCAACTTTGAGCTCGCATTTTTCGAAGTCACTTGTACCATTTGGCCCTTTCAGTCGACATATAAAGATGACAAGATCGCATGTTTCTCGTTGATAAATCACAAATTAAACAATAAACAATGGAAGAAGAGGTTACTTTCGCAAGATCGATTTGCATAGTGACGACTCTGCGCAGAAAAATGCTGCAATCCGATTTTATTATATGCGCTCTTATTATAAGGTCATAAGAAAAATTGCAACAAATACAAAAGCGAACTTATATATAGCAGTGATCATTTCAAAAGCATGTCAGTAATCGCTCAGGATCAAATCAGTTCTATTGTGATCGGTTTTCGAAATTTTGAAAAAAATAACAAATGTGTTTGTTATTCTAATTGAGTAAATAATAAATTACTTTTTTTTTAATTGAATTTTGTAGAAAGGTTATAATTGTCTGATTGAAAATAGTACATTTTTTCATGTATCGATTGTCAAGGTTAACGAATAATTGGCAAAAAAATGCAAGGAGCCGCTTGACATTGCTTATTTCTAATGATCCCTTCGCGCGAAACACACGTATATATCATATAGTATTTTAAGGATTGATAAATCCTGAAAATTACATCGACTTGCCAATCGATCTCATCACTTATCGTATTGAAATATTTCAGTTTTATTTTATTTCGTAGAACAATTTTCAATTTTGAATTTCAGTAACAGTTTCGATCGACAATGGCTAGGGTTCTTATGGTCCACAGTGCTTTGAAAATTTTCGTTTTGTTGATTTTCACCGAACAGTTGCATTTTGTGCACGGTCAGGATGATTTGTACAATTTTTTGGATGTTAAATTGGATGATTTTCCTGAAAAGAATATCAGTGCGAAATGTTTGAGTGAAACTCGTTGGATGAAAAGGAGCTTACAGAATTTGACGTTTTGGGCTGTGGAAAGTAAGTACATTATATTTTTTAATTTTTCAGACCTTTCTTATATATTTTTTTCTAGTTTCAAATCAATTAATGTATTTGAATGATGATACGATATTTAGAGACAATTTAATTTCGTTAAATTGCATATACACAAATTATATTTCCAAACTTTAATTAAAAAGATCGGAATCTTTTGATCAAAATCATTACATTTACTAAAAATACAACGATAACGAAAGACTTTGATTTTTTTGTTGCCAAAATATATCAACTAAATAATTAACATTTCGATATCTTTTCTTAAGTGAAAAAAAAATGTAATTATCATACGTAGGTTGCAGTTTGTATTGCATTTTAGTTGCACACATTTTAAACTGTCTCATTGAGATTTATGTCTAATCCATATGAAATAATATAAATGAGGTCATTATACAAACACACTAATCGCTTTCGTTAACTTATAGTTTTATTTCCGCATCACCTTGATTTTTTTTGGAATACTATCGAAAAACCGAAAGATTAACATGAAAAAAAGCAGTACACATAAGTATATCTGAAACAAAACACGTTTGACACATTCATATTATTAAATACATACACATCGATAATATTCAGTACTTTTTACCATAGTAAATTTACCAAATGCTAAAAAAAAGACACGACCGAACTAAATATTTATACTCAACAAAAAACCCCATCGGTTTTGACTCACTTGTGTGAAAAAATGGCAACTTATAAATATGCAATCTATGATCTATTATTTTTTCGATCATTATCATTATATTGAACTAGCGATCAACTCGTTGAATATATCAACGCAGTTTCGAATAGGAGTTGAACGATGTTTCGGAGCGTTACATGGACACACACACACACACACTCAGACACAGAATAGAGCTATTATATATTTAGATTCGGTTTTTTTTCAGTGTGGGAAGCCACAGCCAGAGAATCGCCGAGTCTTTTGGAAGGAACCAATTATCATTTGGGAAATTTTGACGAATGTGTGGTTCCAGTGAAGAGGAATTTCTCGAATGGTCCAGATCGTCAATATTGTTTGGTCACGGTCAATATAAAGTTCGATTTTCCTAGAAATTTCACTGATAAACAAGCGGTTTTTGATCCGTTCGGAAGCTCATTGAACATCATCTATGTAAGTTTGATTCTAATTGCTTTGATTAAATAAAAGTTTACGTATTAATTGAGTTACTATGTAATTATTCTAAAATATTTGAAGACTGCAAAACTATCACATTTTCGCAAAAATATAAGCATTACTTAAACGAAATGTTTTCATGTTCTTCAATTATATAATTTTCGCATAAATATTTGTATGCCATTGAATTTTTTAACAACGAAAATGTATGTTGAAGCAAATCTACATATTGTTTTTCTTAATGCCATTATAGCCATATAATTCGTGTATGCCTATATAAGTCTGTCTCTGTTCATTATGTATCGGTTTTGTAGTGATAATCATCTATAAGGAGTACATGAAGGGAGACAAATATGAAACATGCTACAAATATGGAAAATTGCGATATTTATTACTTACAGTTCATGCTAATTTTACATAAAATCAGTCACTAATAGTATTGTTAGATTTCAAAAATAAAAACAACAGAATCGACATTGAGTCAAAAAATATCGAGGATCGGAATTTTACTAGGTTTTTTCAACAATAACTTTAAAGAGTGACACATTTTTTAGGATATGTTAAGATCATTATTGGGCGATTTGTTTTATTGAAAACACTTTAATTCGATATTGAATTCAGCATTCCATATTCGCCACCCCTTAACTATTCCATATTAAAACATCACTATTCCACATTCGATACACATATGAAAAAATGACTAACCGAGCACATTTGGCTTCCATTGATCAGGGAAACGGTGAACCTTCCATGGTCGAAAGGGACCAGCTCTTTTGGGCAGTTTGCACACCAGCCAGTTGTTCACCATCAGACATAGTGACGATGGTCGACAATCATTTCGAAACCATCTCCGACAAAGCAAAAGCTTTGAACTTGAGCCTTTCGGCCTCTTTGGCCGAGCAGTGGTGTCATCAGGATATAACCGAAAAGGGCTACACTCCCGGGGCCATCACTTTCATGTGAGTTTTTTTTTTTATTATCATCGAGTTTTATTTACGTATTTTTGAGTTTTGAATCGTTTTTAGATGTGTTTTGAGTTTTCTGTGCGCTATAGCTGTGGCGGCTACTGCTTATCATTGGTACATTGAATATGGGCGAGTTGGTGAAAATAAAAAAGGTAAATCTTTATATGTTGGTCACTTTTTTTTTCAATTTAAATTCATGTCAAATATAACATTATTCGAAATAGCACCTGCTAAAATATTTTTGTTTAGGATGATATAAATTTTCTAATATTATTGAAATGTGACAACTGTAAGAATCTCATAAATAGTAATGAAAATTATGTTAATTATTTCAACCTTTATTTAATACTTTTTATATGATAATTTAAATGTGTATAACATTTCACATAACACGTTAGATTCTTATGTTTTTGGCTCTAATTCAACTTCGACTTAGTAAGAATCCGATTATTTCGCTACTATACATTTTAACATAACCTCAATTTTGATTTTAAAATAATACAAACATTACAAACATAACATTACAAAATCACACATAATATCACAGTTGACGACGGAGTTTCGCAAAGGGCACAAGTGACCTTTTTTATCGAAATTAAGTTACGTACAGAAAATGGTTGTGTATCATATCTAGAACCATTTTCTGTACTTAACTTAATATCGATAAAAAAAGTTCACTTGTGCCCTTTGTAAAATTCAGTCCTCAATTATGTATTCAATTCCACTAATAATCCTCGACACAACAATTTGACTTAAAATTATTAGAACTAACTAGAATTCGAAAGCAGAGATTGACTTTGACTAGATACATTCGTTTGGATATAATAAGAATATAAATTATCACAGAATATATATCGACATATGACTATTGAAAAGGCCAAGGGGTACAATTGACATTTTTGCCGAAATTGAGTTGTGTACAGGAATCACTCTTATGTACTCTCATATGTTTGGTGGATAAAGGATATAAACGAACTCGAAACGTGTACCGAGATATATCATCATCAAATCACTCGACCCAAGTACATGCCCAAGTTCGAACACGCATTTCTCAAAATCACCACGAAGTCACTTGTACCCCTTATCGACATATCTAATCACTCAATAATGAGATTCTACTGTATTCAACATCGAATGTGATTTCATCAAAATTCGATCACTGTTCTTATATCCCTTGATCCTCATACTTGGATTTCAGTTCAATGTCCTGACATAGTCAAGAGTTTCTCGATAGTCTTCCACCTGAACCAGCTGAACTACAAAGGCAGTGCTGAAGCTGGCCTCGAGGCCCTGAACTGCATCAGAGTGATGGCCATCAGTTTCGTCATCATCGGTCATCGAGTCGGAACATTGACACAGGGTCCTTTGATCAACAGGGAATATCACGAACAGGTGACTATCTAGTCATTGATCTCGAGTTTAGAGAGAAAAAAATCTTTTAAGGTCACGGTGTTTATTCGCAGTTAGATCACTTGAGATCTTTGTTTAGCGACTTTCTATAAGTGTGTTTTTATATTATGAAATAATGTAAGTTTTTTTTTAGGAATATCGTGGAGTTAGAGGTGCTATTTTAAGACAGACTGATATATTCGTTGATATTTTTTTCATTTTGAGTGGAGTATTGGGAATGTATCATTTACTAAAACGCACTGAAAAGAAAAATATCAATTTCGTTTTGATCATCGTTCATAGATATTTGAGGTATAATCTTTTTTACACAGAGATTTTAAAAAACATTTTAAATACTTATAATATAAAGCCTGGCTCGGCATCCGAGTGTAAAGGGTTAGTAGTATATGTACTTTTTGTATTCGATTATAACTTTTTTGTTTTTCAGGCTGATTCCTTTGTATGCATTTGCAATATTTTTCAACGCCACTTTATTACCATCAACTGGAACAGGTCCTTTTTGGAAAGCTATTATGGAAAATGATGTAGCTGCTTCATGTAGAGAAAATTGGTGGACTAATATTTTAATGATCAGCAATTATGTCAATATTGAAAGAATGGTATTTAAACTTGTTATTTAATACTAAAAATATATTTTTTATTTGATTTCTGATTCGTTTTTCAGTGTATGTTACACACTTGGTACATATCGTGTGACTTCCATTTCTTCGTAATCTCTGTCATTGCTTGTTTTGTGCTAAAAAGAAATAGAAAAATCGGTTTGATTTCACTTGGCGTTTTATTAGTGATTTCAATGATAATTCCAATATTGATTACATACATCAACAATTTGCATGCCTCATTGTTTTTCTATTACAAGTAAGTTATGGTTTAATTATACAACCGAACGTAAACCTGTCTTGATCGAATTGAAATGAAAAAAATGATTGATTTAATTAAAATATAATTAACGTTTTCATCATTGCCATTTCAGATTTTTAGTTAGCCCGAAATTGGATCCAACTTTCCAGGGTACTTACATAAAATCGCATGCTCGAGCTTCTCCATACATTTTGGGAATGTTAGGAGGTTACATTTTGTATAAATTCCATAAACCAGGGGAAAAGAAATTTTCAAGAGTATGTTTTAAATAAACTAATTTCATTTTGATATGAAAAATAATAAATATAAAATTTAATATTTAACAGATGACATCGACCCTTGGAGGAATATCTTCAATAATAATTTTCATGGTCTTTCTATTTTCAACATGGAGAGTATATAAAGTAGACGAAGAAATCAGTCCAGTATTATCAGCTATATTTTCAGGAATTCACAGACCGATAAAATCATTTTTCACTTGCACATTGATCTTATTCTGCGTATTTGGAAACATTCGTGAGTATTATACAAAAGATTCATTGACTTTTCGAAAAAAATATACACGTGGAACACTAAAACAGGGAATAAAAAAGCACTGCAAATAAACGTGCCTTGATCCTGTTCTAAAACATCAAAGAACTGTCAATTTGGCATACCTAAAAAAAATACAATCTAGTCCAGTTCACGGTCGTGAAATCTAATCAAACCGCAAAAAACTTTTAATATAATACAATACCGCAGTGCTTAGAACAAAAAATGCAGCTTTTTTCTAAACTATGTAAATCGAGGATCTACAATACTTTAAGGGCATGAGTCATCGAACTTTTAAAAAAAATCTATATTAAAATGCGAAAATTGATTCAGAATGACTTTCAGCTTTCATATCCTCGGTTTTGGAATGGAGACCATGGATGATATTGAGCAAATTGACCTACGGAGCCTATTTATTCCATATGGGCTTACAATTAAGAGATGCTGCTATGTTGAGACAACCTTTCTTCTTCGATTACATCTTCATGGTAAATGAGCCATTTAGATACAAACTTTCGAAAAATCTGATCATTTCTAATTATCAATTAATTTCCAGTATTTCAAGCTATCACTAGGAGATATAGTAGCTTCATTTTTATTATCATTCCTATTTTACATAACCATTGAAGGACCTTCGAATCAGATAATCAGAGCAATTACGTCGCCGCCCAACAGGTAAGTTTTTATCCGTTGCAATACAGCGATTCTCAATTACGATCACTTTTTTATTATTATTATTTATTTAAATACATCGAAAACGTTTCAAAACCGACATTCGCTAAAGAAAGTGAATTTTGTGCCAAAAAAACGGAATGCGAAAAAAAACTGCTTTAATAAAAGGTCATCGAATTCGTGTTCGATTTCGCACGTTCTCTAATTGAAAAGTCGCATACATGATTATTTTTAAATTGCAAAAGTTTTCGATATCCGTTCGAAATTTGTATATTGAGGATTGCTGATTTGTAATAATGATATATTTTTTTTAATATTGGCTTTTTTTCTGCAGCAAACGTAGAGAAAGACCCGTAAACGGACACGCGAACGACTCCATAGAACTGGACAAGCCAGATAAAGCTTAATCGAGAAAAAAACATCCACCCAAAATGTTAATCAGCGATTGAAAAAACTTTTATTGTTAATATTCGAAAAATTCAAGCTGAATTTTTTACGAGTCCGAGTGTTTGAATCCGGAACTTTGAGAAAAAATCGTTTCGCTATTTTGTAAAAGAACGACTGCTTAAAATTAGTGAATTGTTTTAGTTACAAAAATCGACTAATTAAACTGAATTTTGTTTTAAATTTGTTTCATATTAAAATATTCAACTTATGTCGTTCTTATGCAAAGTTCGCTACATATTAAGAACTAGTTTAAAAAATGTCATATTTCGATCGTGACAAGTACTTGATTAGTTTTTGCTAGACATTTAGACTACTTCCCACTGATTCTGAATCTATGAACCAAATAACAATTAAAAAAAATATGATATTGATTTTCTTATTAAGAAGAAGAAAAACCCATTGATGCAAGGTCAATTTGCAAAATTCAAATGTAATGAATGTGTTTTGTTACATTAATGATTATGCGAATGTGATATTTTTATGAGTGACATTATTTTCGATTGTTGCTAAATTCACTGCCTCATTCAATATTTAAATATCAATCTAATAGTGTTTTATTAGATTATTATTATATAAGTGATTGTGATTATTTAATAAGGAACTTTTTTCAATATATCATTAATATGATATCTTTTTTTAGTTGTAAAAAAATCGATTAGAAGCCAAGCAACTTTTTGATCGTTCATATACATATGAATGAAAATGTATCGATTAGGGTAATTTTTGATGTCTATGCAATATTTTTTAATTAAAATATATTACAGATTTCAAACCTTGTTCAGAATTTGACTGTTTATAATAAAAAAAAAGATGCATTTATTTTCATTTACAAAATAATAGCCCCCAGTCAATTATAATAAATATGTGTTATAAAAATGAATACGATTTATGAACAAGAAAAAATATTGATTGCACAACTAGATTGTCCTTGAATTGTGTTCCATCACAGAAAATATAAAACAGAGTACAAATATTGCAAATTTTATCAACTGACATCACATAATTTACAAGAATCAATTCCAATCGCATGAATAAAATTAAAATCTTGAAAAACAAGAAACGATCAAAATGCATCGGATTCGATCGAAATAAAATGACGACTGAAAAGGCCAAGGGGCACAAGTGACATTTTGACGAAATCGAGTTATGTACAAGAATCGCTACTATGAACGCTTATATATGTATTTGGTGGCAAAAGGAAATAAACGAACTTGAAACGTGTACCGAGATATATCATCAAATTACTCGACCTTCTCCTAATACATGAAGGAACATGCTCAATTTTAAGCGCCTTTTCTTGAAATCGCAGTGAAGTCACTTATACCCCTTGACCTTTTCAGTCATCATATTTTGTAATAGATTTAATCTGTGTATTATATTATTGAATGAATTACAACGATGATTCTGATGCATAATAATAGTTTAACAATAATGTGAATGAATATAATTGAGATGTACATTAGGAAAATTAAGAATACAAAGCAATTAATTACCAACTGTAAAGAGATAACCCTACTGGTTGAATTATATGATGACTTAAAAGGCCAATAGGTACGAGTGACATTTTTGTTGAAATTGAGTTATGTACAGAAATCACTACTATGTACGATATAAACGAATTCGGAACATGTACCAAGATACACGTAGGAACATACTCAACTTTGAACTCGCTTTTCTTGTACCCCTTGGCCTTTTCATTCTTTAAATCGGATCAGCGCCAACTTTCACGTTCAAAATGCAACAGGAAGCAATCTTCGCGCTTTCGAACAGTTCAAAGATTCATAACATAACACAACACACGATATAATACAATAAAACACATGACGATCGAAAAGACCAAGGGGTACAAGTGACATTTTTTGCCGAAATTGAGTCATGCACAGGAATCGCTTCTATGCACGCTCATTTATTTGGTGGCAAAAGGATATAAACGAATTCGGAACGTGTGCCTCAATGTAACATCAAATCACTCGACCTCCTCCTAACACATGGTCAACTTTGAACGCGCTTCTCTCGAAATCAGCGCAAAGTCACTTGTACCCCTCGGCCTTTTCGGTCGTCCCATACATTTCCAGATAGACCACTAAATTAACTCTTTCCAATCATTATTCTTTCGATCATCGATTCGATCTGCGCTCGGAGTCGCCTCCGGTTTAATAACCGGCCGCGTGTAACCGTTTCGCAATACCGGTTAAAAAAATGTATTATGAAAAAAAAAGTGTATTAAGAAAAGAAAATGTATTGAACGACCGTTGCACAATGAACTGCACTATCCGATGATTTTCGATTTTGATTTCTGCTAATGCAAAAGTCTGCAATTGATTTTTTCCGATGCTCTTAACGAAGTCGACTTAAGTCCGATCTGTCCGAATTGAGAATGGCTCATTCTTTTATGTTTATTGTGTGCATATTTGAGAAGATTTCTGCATTATTTCAGTTTAAAATAATATTTAGCATTTTACAATCCATGGGTTATCTATGTGTTGTTTTATGCTTCGCAGAAAGATCTTACAATTAGTCGAAGAAAAGATATTAACGTTATGCCCATCTAACGTAATATGACATGTTTCAACAGATATTTTGTATTCAATTTATTTTGGGTTTATTATGCATACTATAAAATAGTTCACAATCAGTTTAAAATCAATTTTATAATGAAAAATCTAACTTGAGATTAATAGTTTTTGACTAATATTTAATATTTCCCAAACAGTTCATAAAAATGGATTATTCGCCTTATCTATGTGAATTAAATTTGATCAATTTTCGGACTACATTTCGTACGCTGATATTACTTTTTAAATTTTCTAACCTAGCGGCTCTGCTTCTTCACTTTAAAATGAATGATCAAAGGCGGAAACACACCGTTCTGAGACGTCATAAAAGAAAGAAAGAGAAGCAACCCATTCATATTTTTGAGTGCGAGTGACAAATCCACATAGAGGGGCACATAACCACGCATTAACCTGTTATCTTCGCACACAAATAATTGAATGGTTGTTCATCTCTTTCTTTTGACTTCTCAAAAAAGTGTGTTTCTATCTTAATTCTAAAATTCTAAAATAATTTCGTAGAAAAACATGTAACTATGAATAAACATTTGTCAACTCAAAATCGAATAAGAAATACTTTTATTTCGTAAAATACGAGTTATGCCATTTTCCAAAATAATGATTCGCTTCAATTTTGACATACGAGGTGAAAATTATTGGGCGTAATTATGTACGTGTGAGATTGTATTAATATCGAGTGAACACAGATCGAAAAATAAATTTCCCAACTGTGGTCTTTCTGCAATTTCGTCAAATTTGAAATTAAAACGTCGATATTGCGCAGTCGACTGTATCGCAATTTTTCCAATTACAAATGTTATGATGCTCTTTTTTATGAACGAAACTTTTATAAGTTGACCGAACGAATGAGTTATGTATTCTCGATTGATTGTAAGTTACGTTTAATTGTAAGATTTTCATCTAAGAACATGTTAATGTGTAATAACATCGGTCTATGTGTAGAACTTTATAAGAATGATATTACAATAATGTACTTTTTATAGAATAAATTTCATTTATGATTATTTTTTTTATTTATTTCTTAATACCTTTTCAATTCTATTAAATATAGAAATGTGTAACTGATGTATTAAATTATATTGACATTACGAAATTGAAAACAGAGGACGATGTGCATTTACTTATGTCAATTGGATCCTTCCTTGTGTACCACTGAATTTTTTGAAAATTAACTCATTATGGTAATAAAATATGACTATGATCACATTCAACCCCAAAATAAATTAAATTCGCAAAAAAAATGTGTTCGCATCCATAGACTTCTAAAAATTAGTATGAAAATTAAATGATTTAAAAACCATATCCAAAAAAAATATGAAACAAACATTTTTCAATTAGGAAATATTTGAAATCTGTACAGTAGAAGAATCCCTTATTGCCATACACTTGTGCTTAATCCGCACTGTCATTTCGTAGCTCGAAAGCAATATCGATATTTTTATTGCCAAATAATGCAATAGTCGTCACTTTTGAATGAAATCGATCGAATGTAAGATATTGACGTACATTTTCCATTCAGTGAATGAAAAAAAAAGCTGACCCATAGCACTTGTACTTGATTGAGTTCAATCGCTTACTTAATTTCCGTTCGTTCCACTTTTTGAATGCGGTGCGAATTTTCATATTATATAATTTCGTATTATGTGAACGTCGCGAAAATTTTTCGGTTCCAAATATATACAGGAACATATTAATTAATCAGCGATTTTATTGTGTATAATAAATTTGGGATTCATTAATATTTATATGATGGAAAAAAGTCGAACGCAATTATTGATTCAGATTTGAGGAGTTAGACAACTGTTATATATTTATAGTTCATATCATTAGTATATGCAATAGATTGGTATTAAAAAATTCAATGAAAATTGTATAATATTGTTTAAAATATTTTCCATTTTCATCATCTTACAATTCTGCTCTTTTTATATGCAAATGAGGTCAAAGTATTAGGCTACGTTCACATAGGTTAATAAAGTTCCTATCCAAAGTCTTATCTTACGTGCTTTATTTATCTTTTTATCCATCTTTATCTTACGAAATTTTGTCTACAATATGTCAAAGCAATTGACATGAAAAATTTCATAACTCTTATTATTATTCGAGAAGACTATCATGATAATATAATTGCTAATAAAAAGTCTAGAAAATGCACAACACTATGTGAAACAAGTCTTACTTTTAAAAGATAAACAAATTACAACTAATCTGTGTATTAACTTAATTTAAGATAAAAAAAATTGTGAATGAATAATTTCGAGCATTTTATTATGCAAATCTCAAACAAACATATCATCATTACTTTTAATTTAAGATTAAAAAAAATTATTCTTTGAATGAAAATTTTCAAGCATTTTCTTCTGCAAATCTCAAACAAACATATCATCATTACTATTGATTAAAAAACTATCGACCAACTTAAAAATTTTCTACGCAAAATTGAGCAACTGAAAAATTTTTTTTTCAAATTTAACAATCGGTTTCAACTTGATCGAACAAAACTGTTTGCCCTTTTCATCGAATCCATAATTAATGTTTACGACTAATGATCGATCCGACGTTACGTGAACAATATCGAAAAAATAGAAAGCGTTTCCTACACATGTATTGCTCCCATTTTGGGGGCAATTAGACAGATTGTGCACCATCACCTCATTGCCATATAACAGCCATTCGACAGCAGAAAAAATAGTGGGATGTTGCCAAAGAATATCCCGTTCGTATAAATAGCAAACGAGCCGTGCCGAACTTATCAGTTTCGCTTAAACTCACCAATCGAAAGCAGCAAACATGAAGCTTTTGGTGAGTTCTCATTGTGCAGTGTCAAAGGCCGAGGGGTACAAGTGACTTCAAAAAAAGCGCGTTCAAAGTTGACATGTATTAGGAGGAGGTCGAGTGATTTGATGATATATTGAGGCACACGTTAAGAATTCGTTTATATCCTTTTGCCGCCAAATAAATGAGTGTGCATAACTCAATTTCGGCAAAAATGTCACTTGTACCTTTTGGCCTTTTCGATTGTCGATTGGATTCGTTGTGAATTTGTGTTTTCGTTTCGCAGAAGCTGTTAGGGTTGGTGCTCTTGTGTGCTGCTGTTTTGGCTGCTGAAGACAAGAAGCAGGATAAAGCCGCTTCTGAAATCAAGGAGGTCAAAGCTGAAAAGAGCGAAGGAAAGGACAAAAGAGGGCTGTTCGATTTGGGTTATGGATCTCATGATTTCGGTTCCAGTTTAGGAGGACATGATTTTTCTGGAGGATCGTCTGAAGGGTTCGATAGCCATGGGTCTGGATTTGAATTGTCTGGAGGACATGGTTTAGGTTCTTCTCTTGGAGGCGGCTTAGGAGGTGGATTAGGAGGACATGGATTGGGAGGTGGATTGGGAGGCGGATTAGGAGGACATGGATTAGGAAGTGGATTAGGAGGTGGATTAGGCGGTGGATTAGGAGGACATGGATTTGAAGGCGGTTTAGAAGGAGGATACGGTGGAGGATATGGCGGAGGATATGGCGGAGATGAACATAAAAAAATCGTCATTACAAAGACCATTAAAGTACCTCAACCGTACCCAGTCCACATCGATAGACCCATCCCTTACCCAGTAAAGGTTCCAGTAGATAAACCTTACCCAGTTCCAGTACCAAAACCGTATCCAGTCCACGTAGAGAAAATAGTACCAATCAAAGTAGACAAGCCAATCCCTTACCCAGTAAAAGTTCCAGTGAAAGTACCAGTGGTGCACAAAGTCGAAGTACCAGTACCCAAACCCTACCCAGTTCCAGTAGATAAGCCCTACCCAGTGCCTGTACCACATCCAGTAGTCATCGAAAAGAAGGTTCCAGTTTACATCAAAGCTGACAGCTCATCCGGAGGATATGGAGGATTCGGAGGATCAGAAGGTGGTCTTGGAGGATATGGAGGTTTGGGAGGTCATGGAGACTCCCTCGGTCTCTCTTTAGGAGGTCATGGATCATTGGGAGGAGATGATTTTTCGAGTCATGAATTTTCAGGACATGAGCTTTCAGGCGGTTCGTTTTCAGGCTCTTCCGGATCTTCTGGACATGGAGCGTTTTCTTCTCAGAAAATTACCATCCATCATTGATTTACCAAATATTTTGATTTAAATATATATTTATACATGTGTTGTATCATATTTATCATATAAATTCGTTGAATTCATCGTGAGCCATTTTCGTATCATAGTGTAAATAAAAGCTAAGATTTAGAAGTAATCGAATGTTCTACAGAAAAATATGTATTTTATTGTAATTTTCATTAAATTTAGAATAAAAATATAATTATAAAACTGATATACATAGTATTATTTACTCAAAATTTCATATTGAAAACAGGACATAAACTTCAACATATTTAAGAAAAAATAAATAAACAATTAAATCTCCTATAATATATTATAAGGGATACATTTTTTTCCAATGAAAATTCAATTAAGTCTATTTTTACAGACATTAAAGTGTTATTTTATAAAGTATCAATTGATCGAAATAGACTATAAAGAGATAAATGAAACCTTATCAAGAGCAAAAAATTGAATAATGAATAAAAATATTCCATTGATTCGAATATTGCGTGTTTATTTCAATTGCATTGTCACCGCCCATTACAATACATTTTTTTCAATTACGTATCATTGTATTATACATACAAGGAAGGTTTTATTTGTTTATCTGCAAATCGAGATTGATAATTAGCATCTTCAATGTCGTAAGACAAATCTTTACAACGATTAATGTACCATCATCTCTTCTGACTATATGATGTTGTGATAAAATTAAACTTGGAACAAAATATACATACAAACATTGAAAAATAATTTTATGTTTTAATTATGTAAGTATTAAAAAATAAGTCACAAAGCCCTCGATCATTTTTCATAATACACGATTTAAGTTTCACTTTTGGTTGAAGCTGAAAATTTTATATTATACTACGGATATATGTACATATAATAAAACATGTCTGAATAAAAATTACCTTTTTTTTATTTCCTACTCTACTCATTTATATCCAATTTTATCAATTAATTTGGTTCACTTTTAAAATGAAGAAGTAAACTGAAAGGCAGAAACTCCTCATCATCGCAAAAATCCTCAAATGTTGCCATAAAAATGAATATGAAAAACATTTAAATTAAACGCCATCTATTCCAAATACACGAAACTAAAATGAAATATTGTTTGATAGGAAAAACTTTGTGCGTTTTCCGAAGTATTAAGTATTATTACAAGTGTCAATGAATGTGAGTTTTGAAATATTGTTAGTAAAATTTTATCTACAATCGCTCTATACATCTTATAATGAAATAGGCTCTATTTCTACAAGGAAAATTAATTTAGAAAATATTTTTTTAAAATATTATTTGAATGCGATATTTGGATGAAGAATTTACTCGAAACGCGCCTTCAATTCGGCACACTCCCTTGTAATAACTAAAATATATGAACAAATGTTACGAATTCATAATGATCATTAGAAGTTGGAATAAATTTTCAGTGTGAATTTGGAATGTGATTCCATAATAAATTTTCGGTGAAAGCATTTAATTGAAATTTGATTTCAGCATTTTTTCCGGTGAAAGATTCAGCTTTCAGCTTTAGATTGTATCAAATGTGATTTTTTAATTTTTACATTTATAAAACAATCAGATATTTCTACGAAAATGAGTAATGTTAAATTTTAACTATAATATGAAATGAATATAAATATAATCTTCAAAAGCTCTGACCCAAATAAGCTTAATCTGTCAATTTAATTTTTAAAATATTAACTTTTACGTTTCAGGATTAATATCATTAATCTTTTTCAAAGTTTCATCATTTGATTATACGAATTAGAAACTTTGTTATGCTTATAAATTTTCAGATCAAGGTTAAAAATCGAATTCATCAGGAATTTGTGAATAGCATGAAATTTCGTAATAAAGGATTTCAATTTTGTAAACAATTAGAAGAGTAATTTAGGAAATAATTTGTGTGTGCAACGGACACACAATAATGATTGTGAAATGTGAATATCAAGCATTTTTCTTTCATTTGTTTAAATTAAAATTTACCTGTTTATTAAATCAAAATGAAAAATATTATTAATTGATTTGTTTCATAAATCATCAATTTTAATTGTGTTATATATTGACTGTATTATTTTTAAATATTTGCATCATAAAATGAGGTAATAGTAATATATTATGTGATGATATTATATAATAATAAAAAATATTAATTTTTATATATTTTTTATTGCATTTCAGATATACTTCAGTCACAAAACGTCAACTAAAATACAAAACAAAAATAATAGTAGTAGCCGATTCGTTTGGAAAAAAAAAATCACAAGTAAAATGCACAAACAAAAAACATAAGTCGTATAGAATCAAAACAAAATAAACATCAATAGTATCGGAACATTAAAGAACTAGACGAAGCGTACTGATTAAATTTTTTTTTCTCTAAATTAAAACCATACTCGGCGACTACCAAAAGAATGATCGGCGAGCTCTCAGCATAAGTGCAACTCGTATGACAATGACTATTTAGCGTCGACGATTATGGAGTGAGCAGCAGCACATGCGATGGTTAATGATGGATCGAGATCTGGTGAGAGGACACCTTTCCACTGGAGCCGAATCCTCCGTGTCCACCGAAGCTGCCTCCTGAGATTCCATGTCCTCCATATCCACCTCCGTATCCACCTCCATATCCTCCTCCGAGTCCTCCTCCAAGTCCTCCTCCGAGTCCGCCTCCGAAGCCTCCATCACCGCCTCCGGCTCCTCCTCCTACGACGACTGGTACTTGGCTTTCGACGACGATGGGTCTTGGTACGGCGACTGGGACTGGTCTGTTGACTGGGACTGGGTACGGTCTGGGAACTGGCACTTCGACCCTTTGGATGATGGGGACTTGGACTGGTACTCTCACGGTGTATGGGACAGGCCTGTTGACTGTGACTGGGACGCGTCTTTCGACGGTGACTGGGTAAGGTTGAGGTACTTCGACTGGGACTGGCCTGCCTACTGGTACTCTGACTTCGACTGGGACTCTCCTTTCGACGGTTACTGGGTAGGGTTGAGGGACTGGGACGGTTACGGTGTTGACTTGTACGTTGGCTCCGCCTCCTGCTCCTCCATCCAAGCCTCCGTCTCCACCGAAGCCTCCTCCGAGACCACCTCCGAGTCCTCCATGACCACCTCCGAATCCTCCTCCGTGGGAAAAGTCTCCTCCTGATGATCCATAGTGACCGAGATCAGATAGCCCTCGTTTCTGCTGTTGCTTCTCCTCTGCTGAGGCAGCAGCTACAGCCAGAACGGCTGCTAACTTTAACACGATCTACAAAGATACAAAATTGAATGTTTTAAATGAAATTCGATTAATTAAAAAATTCGTAGAAGATGACTCACCGTGAAAGCCATCTTTGCGAATTTAGTATTGTTGTTTGAACCAACGCTTGTTGCTGACTGATGCTTACCGCCATGCTACGCTCTCTTTTTATACCAAAATCAAGTCAGTTTGTTAATTGTGTATTAACATATATGCAATTACTTTTAATGCACGAAGAACTCTGCTGAGAGAAAAAATTGCGATCGAGTTTAGGCAATTATTCTCGTAGCGAATCGCGATGAGTGATTGTACCGAAAATGCATGGCAAGTGAGTACAAGATTTTTTTTTGCCTTATTCCGATCACAATGGAAAATGATATCACATTTCTTCATAATAATAAAGTGAACCACACTCTTTTCGATATTCATCTAAATTCAATCTATTGATCCGATGGTATACATATAATTTATCCGGATACTTCCTAGTTTATTAGAAATATATTATTGCAATGAGAGTTACGTGTAAGCTATCTTTTGCGACCTCATGCTCAAGTCGTTTTCTTATTTAATATATAATTGATGGGTTTCATAGCATCGAAAATGAATTTTCTCACTTTATGAATATAAATCGTATCAATCTCACTGAAATTAGTCAATCGAAGAAAATGTGAAAATGCAAATGCATTTTTTCATACGAACTCATTTTCATAAGTGCTATTTTTTGATATTTTCAGATGAAGTCTGATATGGGCTATTAAATATTCAGTTTTCGAATTCCACACTGTTGGAAGTGCATTTACCGTGTTTGATAATTAAGAATTTTTCGACGACAAAAAACATTAATCTTTTTTTTTCATAATGAATTTTAATGAAACTTTTAGTTCGAATTACCCAGCACATCATCTCAGAAAGCAGTAATCAACTAATAAGATGATTATTGTTTTACTAGTACTTAACGAAAATTCATCAAAGCTTCATCGTTTAAAATATGATTTCGATATTATTTAACTTGTATATGTACTTTTAGTATTTTTCGTAAAGATATCTATGAATTTATTTTGATGCTAAATGATATCTATGAAATAACTCACTTAAAAATAACGTAAACAAACAATTAAAAAAATAGCTTTAATGATCAAAAATACAATTTAGAATGCAATTAAGAGCATTGCCATATTAAATTATGAGCAATTTTTGATTAATACTGTTATACAATAATATGTAATCAATGCATTATACAAGCTATAATATAATACGAATATGAATGAAGAGCAGTGAATTATTTGTTCTATGTATGACAGATATGTTTTCATACGCACAAATTACTTAAAAATGTCCAAAAAAAATTAAAAGCATATCAACTTAAATTGAATCAATGCGAGTTGCCATTTAAGCTTATGAAGTGAGGCTAAGCCAAGCTAATGATAAATCTTAACTTCATGACATGGTTTATCTAAACTTTAAGTCATTATTAATATCGAATAATGATTCAGATATCAAAATACATATATTTCTTCTAATTCAATTTAATTTTCAGAAGAACGATGTTCAAATTCACTAGATTAAACTGATTATAAGTTCGCATGCAAAATGGCATAGTTAAATATATTTTCGAAATCATTCCACATTTTCGCCACAAATCACAGACCAAATCTCATCGTTCACAATCGAATAAGTAAGCTTTCACACATCAAACATTAACAAACGTTAAGAAAAAATTTCCCAAACACATTACTTCTAACCCATCGATGCATATTAAAAAAATTGCATTCGCAAACACATCACATTGCATCACAATGAAAAAGACTTTCGGCAACCGCTAGAACGAATCTTCGTTCAGAACGACGAAACATTTTCAGGAAACGATTCCGATTAGCGAGATTTTCTTCAAGTCATCATCATCATCATCATCGCAACACCATGCCTCGTTCCACTCTGTCTTGTTTCCTTCGAACTGTGCTAATTTTAATTGTCGATCCTTCCTTTCTACGTGTCCACGGTCCGACGAGCCATATTTTAGTACGTGGTTCGTATCATTATTGTTATTATTGCTTAACGAAGTTGCAGAATTAACGGACATACATGTATAATATCTCACCGGCCGTAATTAATCGCATTTAAATTCGCAACTGAATCGACGCTCGTTTACGAAAGCATAGGAAGCGGACCGTGCCTCGTCGTACATTCCAAAAATTAACCATTTGAGAATTGCTGATTTTGGTTTTTTTCCACCGGTATATATTGGGTGGACACGGTGTGGTTGGGTATCAGTCGCTCGCAGTAGTCCAAACGATCATCTCAATACAAAAAACATGAAGCTGATTGTAAGATTTGCTCTAATTAAGTTCACGATTGAGTGAAAAGATTTGATTTATTTATTTTGTTTTGTTGCAGAGTTGCATAGTTTTGGTGGCCTGCTTGGCTTTCGCCGAAGCTAGCGAAGAAAAGAAGCAGGAGAAGAGAGGACTTTCCGATTTGGGATACGGAGGACATGACTTCGGAGGTGGATACGGAGGACACGATTTTGGAGGTGGATATGGAGGCGATATTGGAGGTGGATACGAAGGACACTCTGCTCCCAAAATAATCACCAATACTGTCCCAGTACCAAAACCCTATCCAGTTCCAGTCGAAAAGAAAGTCTTGGTTCCCGTCAAAGTACCAGTAGACAAACCCTACCCAGTCCATGTTCCTAAACCATACCCAGTGCATGTTGAGAAGGTTGTACACTACAAGGTAGACAAACCAATCCCATACCCAGTCAAGGTTCCCGTCAAAATCCCAGTCATCAAGAAGGTTGAGGTCCGAGTTGACAAACCCTACCCAGTCCCAGTCGACAAACCTTACCCAGTCCCAGTGTCCAAGCCTTACATCGTCCACAAGAAGGTGCCAGTTTACATCCAAGCCAAGCCCAGCTCTTATGGACATGGTGACGTTGATTCTTACAGCCATGGAATCTCCTCCGACTACTCTTCCCATGGATCTTTCTCCTCGGGATCTTCTCATGACTTCGGATCTTCCAGCGACTATTCTGGTCATGGACACTATTAAGCCGATATAGTTAATGTATATAAAATGTTTGACTAATGCCAAGTTGAAGTGATCAATATGTATTTTTTTTCTTTGTATGTATTTCATCAATAGTACTGAATAAATCAATTATACGAGCGGAACATATCTTTCTTTATTTTTCTTGTTTAAGAATTTTATGAAAAATTCCTTATCTTTACCTTTCATCTCTCAATATTAAAGAATATGTTGTATTAATTAAAAATGGATGTCTATTTTCTGTAAAACTGAATTTCATTAAATTTAATAAACGAAAGAGAACATGAATATTACTATTTATAATTGTTTTTTCATAACCATATTTTCTAAGATGATTATATCATTTTTTCAAGCATTATAATCATTTCACTCAAATTAGATAAAATCTCAATTTATGTACAACAAAATAATATTATGTGTATGTAAAATCAAATAATTTCATGATTCAAAATCCACATCAATTTTTCAGAAGTTAAAAAATTAAGATTTCGATGAATAAAACTCACAATAATTATTCACAGAATTGCCCAATTTTAACAAATAAAGTACAATGATCTTCAAAGATTTTCATGTCCTATTGATTGATTGTAGGTATATTAAAACAATCTTATGTTCAAAAATTATAAATCATATTTATAGATTTCAACTGCTGTTCCATATTTCAAGATTCAAAATATTAAAAGTTCAAAATGTTATAAGATTCAAACTGTGTATATTATGTTATTTTTTTTTTTAATATATTCATATTATCAATTCATCTAATTTTCAGTTATTTCCAAATATAACATTTTTTCCATTTCATTAATAGGTACCTACCTTTTTTCATCTTTGTGCATAATCTGAGAAAAAAATTCATTGAACATAAAATATTTAAATAAAATACTGCATTGTTTAAAATATTTTATTAAAATTATGTCAATCAATATACTATTGTATGCACTTATTTTGTACGTATTTTTTCTTACCGACAATTCTGATGTTGTACAGAGAACTGCTCATAAAAGAATAATTTCACCAGTTTTGACTATTGTCTTTATATACCAATGCAAATGAAAAACTTTTATTTGCACATATGATTTTTATTGTTATTCAATGCGTTTCGTGATCGTTTCGCTGATTTTTCGTGAATTTAGATTAGAATGTGCCCACATAAAATTGGTTACCAAATTACATCTTAAAAAGTTTTTTTATCTTTCGTTCCATATACGTTAACGGTCTGCTGAATATTTTTTTCAGCTGTATCATTGAGAAACGCATCGCTATGTCTCTTAATTTTCATAATATTTGAAAAAAACATTTTCTTATCTTCATCAAAATCACATTCGAAGGAAATCTTCAATGCTACTTTAATTGTGATATTTTCAATATAATATGGATTTTGTTACTTCCAATTTGAAATATTTCAAATTCAATTATATTTGTCAGGTAGGTATATATTTTTTTCAATATCTAACAATCAGACATAAAAAGTGGCAATAACTTATGATGTGCTTTTTCAGTAAAAGCATTATTTATATCATAATTATTATATTGTATCAATGTACTCGCAATGTTGAATTTATAATTTCACATCTGAAATTTTTCATTTTAGATTTTGACAAATTCATTTAAGTTACAAATCAAATCACTACACAAGATAATTATTGTGATGTGAATGCATTTAGAAAGGAAAGTAAAACTAACAGTACGGTAAGAATCAGTATATAAGCCGAATGCAGCACAAAATATGTATCATTCTCATTATCACAGTGAATCAGTAAACATCTGCAATGAAAATAATAGTAAGGAGATTTATTAGATTCAAATTTATTTCATCTCAATTAACTTGTATTATTTTTTTCTTTCAGACTTGTTTCGCTTTAACTGCGATTCTTGCTTTAGCAGTAGCTGAAGACAAGAAGCAGGAAAAGCGTGGACTCTCCGATTTAGGAGATGGAGGACATGATATAGGATCTAATAGTATTGGAGGACATGATTTTGGATCAGGAAATCTCGGTGGAGGATTAGGAGGAGGCTTAGGAGGAGGTTTGGGAGGAGGAGCTGGAGCAGGAGGTGCTCCTCAAGTCATAACAAACACAATTCCAGTACCTCAACCGTATCCAGTACAAGTAGAACGTAGAGTTCCAGTTCAAGTCCGTGTTCCAGTAGACAGACCTTATCCAGTCCCAGTTCCAAGACCTTACCCAGTTCGTGTAGAACGACCAGTACCTTACCCAGTAGACAATCCGATTCCTTATCCAGTGAGAGTCCCAGTTCGAGTTCCTGTGATCCGACGTGTTGAAGTCAGAGTCCCAAGACCATATCCAGTTCCAGTCGAAAGGCGTGTACCAGTTCCAGTAATTCAACCTTACGTAGTTCAAAGAACTGTTCCTGTCTACATCAATAGCAATGGAGATGGTGGAAACTTCGGAGGAGCTGGTGGAGCTGGAGGATTTGGGGGAGCTGGAGGAGCTGGTGGTTTCGGAGGAGAAGGCGGCTATGGTGGAGGATATGGAGGACATGGTGGATCAGGAGGCTTAGAAGGATATGGAGGACATGAGTCATACGGAGGATCGTCTTATGGTGGGTCGTCTCATGGAATTTCATCGTCGAGCTATTCTAGTCATGGATATCACCACTGATTGATTATGAAAATGTTCTCATAAATATTTATAGGTCATTTTATTATTGCATGATATTTTTTTATCACTCATTGTACTGTATTACACAATTCGAACTATTAAAGATTCAGATGAAATGAAATACTGATTTTTATTTACATATCTACCTACTTATTTCACAAGATGTTTGAACACAAATTGATTATCATGTTTTTAATAACCAAAAAAAAAACAATGTGTTATAAATCATTCGATAAATGTATAAATCTTATTAGAATCGTATGGATTGATCAATTAGCATTCAGTTGAAATTCTTTTGATAAATGTGAAATTAATTTAATTAACTCGATTACAATCAGTCTAAATGTCAGTTTTAACAGAAAACTGAAATATTTTTTTCACTAGTTATTGCATTTGCTTAATTTATAACATAATTTTCATTTCACTAAAATAATTAACATAAAAATGGTTAAATATTCACTACTCATTTTTCAACGAAATTTCAATTTATAATTTAATGCATAAACAATCATTACAACTTACCTGATTGCATTATACTCATTATAGCTATTTTATTATATTTTTAGCCAGTATTAAAATTTTGATATTATATTATTTAAAAATACATAATATTGAAAAAGCATAAAATATTTGTAAATGAACTAAGATTTCATTAAAAATAAGAATAGAAAATTTCACAGTTTGGACTTAGTTTCTAAATTTTCTACACGCCTGAGATAAATTGCAAATCACAAAATTCAATCTACTTCAATTTGCGAAATAAATTTTCAATCTTACGTTATTTAATTTTGCGTACAACAGACGAACCAAAAAATAATCACGCAACAAAGTGTTCAAAAGTTGTGAAATCCTATATAAATTTCCAAATATTCATTTGAAAACAATCAATAACAATACGCATTACTAATTTATTCAAAATTTCAAAAGCATAGATAGATTGATAAATGTTTCATTGACATTGCATTTGAACATTTATCACTATGGTTACATATGATACTTACAATTAGAAAGATACACAACATCATAATTATTTTTATTATCATAGATATATACAACCATAAATATAATTACCTGTTTAAATCAAGGTGCTTTTTTTTATGTATTTTTAAGTGATTTTGCCAGTTTCAAATTAAAATCTTGACACTATTGCATTGTATTACACAATAGTTCTATTTAAAATAGAATCTATCATTTATCAGATTGCAATAGTCTGATTATTAACATTAGTTTTCAACAACCATTTGAAAATAAATTGTTTTCGCCATTTCAACAATATTTTGTAAGTAGGTAAGTAATTTTTTTTTCATGTTAATTATTAGCACAGCTTTTTCTTTAAACATATGTATTTGTCTTTTGAAGTTAATATTCTAGCTGAATACTACAAATATACAAAAACAATTTCATGCAATCCAAAGCTTCATTGAAACTAAAAGTTTCAGGAAATCATTCTTAGACATTTTTTTTCAGAAAATGAGCAGTAATTAACTAATATGCATTTTCCACGTGCCAAAAATGTGAGATTTTTTTTCATGTAGTTTGAGTGCATAAACCTCGTTACGGTGGTCAGTCGTGTTACTGAAATTTTGATTTTAATTCTGCAAATGAGAATATTTTTTCATTACAAAATATTGAAATGTTATTTTTTCAACTTCAGTCAGTCGGTGTACCGAAAACATTTAGTTAAAACTAAACCATATTTATTCATCGTGGATTATATTTAAAGTTTAATATACATTTAAATATTCATTGGCTTGCCAAATATACTTAAATATATTTTTTCACTGGAAATAAAACAATTTTTATAATAAATATGATTCTCTTTATGAAAAAGTACAAAGAAAATTAAATATTTTGAAATCAACAATAATATTTAACCGTGTCCATAAGGTGATACTGAGTGACTAGAATAACCGTAAGAACTAGAACCTTGCCCAATATTTCCTAAAGAATAACCAACAGGACTATTTGTTTCTCCATAACCACCATATCCATTAACTCCTCCATATCCTCCAAAGCCCCCATATCCTCCAAGTCCTCCATATTTACTATACCCCCCATATCCACCATATCCTCCATATCCCCCATATCCCCCATATCCCCCATTTCCCCCATTTCCCCCATATCCCTCATATCCTCCATATCCCCCATATCCTCCATATCCCCCATATCCTCCATAACCCCCATATCCTTCATTTCCTCCTTGTCCTCCAAACCCACCAGCTCCACTTTCATGAGCACCTCCACTGTATCCAATATATCCATGATGATTTGCTTTTATATAAATTGGCACCTTCTTATGAACAACGTATGGTTGAGGTATTGGAACTGGAATCAACTTTTCATATGGGACTGGGAAAAAATGAGGAACGGGAACTTCCACTTTTTTAACAATAGGCACATTAAACGGCACTTTGATTGGATAGGGCATTGGTCTGTCTATAGTGTAAGGCACAATTTTATCCACTTTGATTGGATAAGGCTTAGGTACTTTTACTGGATACGGTTTATCTATGGGAATTTTGAATGGTACAAGCACCTCTTTTTCTATTTCCACTGGAATCATTTGATGAATGGGTATTGGATCGGTTATCATATGTTCAGATCCATAATGAACATCATAGCCAATCATCAATCCTATTCCATCAGCTATTGCGATTCCTCCTTCTGCGTAACCTAGGCCTTCTTCAGATAAGCCACGTTTTGGTTTTTTCTTATTGTTAGTTTCTTTAGATGCCAAAGTTGGTCCAAGTAGTAGTAGAAAATAAAACTGTAATTGATTTAGGTTTAGCAAATTGAACAAATATACTATTTTAAAAATGCAATAGTTGAACCTTACTGCTGCTATCTTCATGGTCGATATGTGTTCACTGACAATCAATCGAATAATGAAATGCATTTTTATCAAAAAGCATTTATATACTTGATATTTTTAATTTTTTGAAAAGCAAACATTTTATAATCACTTTCACTAATTAAATAAATCGACATATCATTTACGCGGTTCGAGTAAAAGAAAATCGATGTCTAATGTGTCATGCTTGTTTTTATTTTTTTTAATTATTCAATTTTTCTTTTCATTTTAATCAAATATTTTTTTTGTAAATATGTATAATCAATCATTGGGGCACAAATTTATAAATGGGATTGAAAAATAAAACTATTGTTTTTCACGTGTAAAATTGTTTTTGTAATTTTTCATTTTAACATTTTTTATAAACATCTTATGATCAATCATATTATTGATTATAACTGATCTTTAGAGACTTTCTTCACATGAATATATGTTTTGCAATTAGAGCGTTTGATGTAATTTGATGTTATGTCATGTTGTCATTATTTTTATTTTTTTTCTCTTTTCATTATTTTCTGAAAATAAAACGATTAAAATCAATGATCAATCATTGAAATAAGCATTTATATTATATGTATTCTAATCTTTGGTTCAACCAACCGTTTAAATATCAGGAGATCCATAAATTTCATGCGGTACAGCTGGTGGATATGGTGCTAGTTTTGGTGCTTCTGGCAATTCCTGAAAATTATATAAATAATATAAATATAAATAATCAGCAAAATATTACTAAGAAAATATGAATGTGATTGGAATCAAAATATATTTGGAAATTATTTGATCTTTCAGCTTACTTTTAGTTTTGGTGGTTCCGGTGTTTCCACAGGAACATCAAAAACAGGTGTGATTAATCTATATTCCTGTAATAATTAAATAAATTCATAGAAACAATTGAATCTTTAAATAAGTAATATTTTTGAATATTTATCCTTATTTATAAAAGCTGTTATTTTATACATATCCAATACATTTTCACAAGTGAAATAAATTCAGATTATACCTACCTACCTACCTACGTACCCACTTTATGAATTAGGTATAAGTGAACTCACCTCTTCTATTTTTGGTGGGGCAGGTATATCAATAATAGGTGCAGGCTCTTCTAACTAAAAGAAGCAAATAATGTTTATGAATAATTACATTTTTTTCATATTGTCATATTAAATAGAGTGAATAAAAAAAATACCTTTATCGGAATCGGATATGGTCTCACCTAGAAATAATAAAATATTTCAATTTGATATGAATTAAAGAATGCCAAATATTTTGAATATTGAAATCAACTCACATAAGGTTCAAGTTTTGGTGGCTCTGGAACGATAATGTCAGGACACTCATGATCGGATTCTACTGGGGTAATTGGTACATCCTGTGAAGTTATTCATTATATTTTAATCATAATTCTATTTATGATATTAAAGCTAAATCAATTCTCAAAATAACTGATATACTTCTAATTTTGGAGGCTCTGGAATAATAGATTTGAATTCATCTGTGGGAGGCAATAATAAAGGCTTGAGTTGCTGAAACACAAAAATAATAAAATACATTACAATGAACTGAAATAAAACTGAAATCAGTGTTGAATTACTGTGAATTAACTAAGAACTATTATTATAATAAACATAATTGCATGGTAAATATTTTAATGCATGTGAGTGAATTTATAAACTCACTTCCAGTCGTGGTGGCTCCGGAACAGGTTTTATTTCTTCAAACACAGTAACAATAGGTGCAGGTACAAATGGCTGGAAATTAACAAAATCAAAAATTCAATTTCAATGATAAAATTATGTAAAAACTATTACTGTATGTTGTATAAACCTCTAATTTTGGTGGTTCGGGAACAATTCTAGTTTCTTCAAACACGGGCACTTCAGGTGTAGCAACAAATGGCTTAAAATAAAAAAAAAAGTTCTAAAATGTAAACATGATGTGTAAATATATGATATATGATATGTGTGATGAATACCTCCAATTTTGGTGGTTCTGGAACAATTTTTGTTTCTTCAAATACTGGAACTTCAGGTACAACAGCAACAAAAGGCTAAAATGAAATATTTAATAGAATCTAATGGTAAAATGCAAACATAATAATCAAAGTAATCGATTGTGCATTGAAAAACCTCCAACTCTGGTGGTTCTGGAATGAATTTCTTCTCTTCGAACGCAGGAACTTCAGGTGTTGCAACGAACGGCTACAATAATTAAAATTTGAAATAATCTTATGATGAAATGAGAACAGAATATACAAAATATTTGATTTTTTATAAGTACTTCTAATTCTGGTGGTTCGGGGATGAATTTCTTTTCTTCGAACACTGGAACTTCCGGTGTTGGAACAAATGGCTGGAACAAATAAAATATAGAAACTTATTTTATAATAAAAATATGAGAAACAATTTAGTTTATAATTTAATATAAATACCTCCAATTTTGGAGGTTCAGGAACAATTCTTGTTTCTTCGAACACAGGAACTTCAGGAACAACAACAACAAAAGGCTAAAATAAATGACATTAAAAGTATTTGACAATAGAATGAAAACTTAATTAAATGAGTTATTTATTGAATTTATTTATAAATACTTCTAGTTTTGGTGGTTCAGGAATGATTTCTGTTTCTTCGAATGCAGGAACCTCTGGTGTAGCAACAAAAGGCTAACACAAAGAAGATGAATAGAATTTAAACATAAGAATATGAAAACATACAAATACTGAAGATTGTAATTAAATTAACCTCTAATTTCGGTGGTTCTGGGACGATCTTAGTTTCTTCGAATACAGGAACTTCAGGTGCAGGAACAAAAGGCTTAGACAAACAAGATTTAAAATAATCTACCAATACATTGAAGCATATTTAAAATTAAATAATTTCATATCATAAATACCTCCAACTCTGGTGGTTCAGGAATGATTTTCCTTTCCTCAAAGACAGCGACTTCAGGTACAGCAACGAACGGCTAAATAAAAATAAATATTATTTTAAGGGATATATTAATAAAATAAAAACATAATATACAAATTATATCATTGGGTAGAATAAATACTTCTAATTCTGGTGGTTCAGGAATAAGTTTTCTTTCTTCAAAGACAGGAACTTCAGGTGTAGTAACAAATGGCTAAAATAAGCAAAATTAAATTAATCTAATTGAATAATAAAAACAAAATACAGAAAATGTTTGATTATGCATGATTAATACCTCTAATTTTGGTGGTTCAGGAATGATCTTTCTTTCTTCAAAGATAGGAACTAGTGGTTCAGGAACAAAAGTCTGGAATCATTGAATATTCATAAAAAATCTTTAAAAATTATCAAGATTAAATTCATAGTTATATTCCTATTTGCAATTTTGATTAATAAAACTGATTATAAATGCAATTGTACGAAAAAAGATAAAAATTTTACCTCTAATTCTGGCGGTGTTGGTATATCTTTAAGAGGTTCAAAAGATGTAACCACTGGAGTTGGTACAAAAGGCTAAAGTAAAAAAAAAATATATATATTCAATTTCATTCTTCATTAAAATATTGATGATTATTATAAAAAAAAATACCTCAAGTTTTGGAGGTTCAGGTATTTCAACAGGAATTACTTTTTCTTCTTCAACTTCTGGAGTAAGCTGTAATAACATATGATCAATAAAAGAAAATAGTATTTCTATTTGTATTTGGTTAAATTATAATAAAATATACCACAAACTCTTCTAATTTAGGAGGTTCAGGAACAGGACTTAAATTTCTTGCCTAAAATAAACAACATTATTCAATTGTATGTGAGTTAATAGAAAAATAAAATAAATACAATACATACATCTTCTTCGGGTAGACCATATTTTTCAAATGGAACTGCAGGAGCATATGGAAAATCTGCAGCGGCATAACCGAAAATTACAATACTCTGAAAGTAAAAGGTAATTAATTATGTATATTTGTTAAACATAACATACAAAATTATTATTTTTTTAATTATAATTTGAAACAGGATCTTACAAAAAATATAAAAACCCTCATGATGTGAACCTATACGTAGTTCACACAACAGGGAGATCTATGACAAAATGATAACTTATGAAAAACAAGTTGAATATATATACCAATGAATTGAAAATGTCATTTGATTGATGATTTTGAATTTGCATTTGTCTTAAACATCATTACACCTATAGCCTCAAGTAAATTTTTATTCAGAAACAAATGAGTCACATTATCTTACATATTTTCAATCAACATTTTTTTTCAATTTGATACGTATCTTTGCCTTTTATGCAAGTACATTCTAACTGTTACAATTTTAAACAAATTCAGTAATGTTCTGAAAGAGTTAAATTATCATCATAGATTTAAAAAACATAAAATATAAGACATATTTTATTTCAAATAATGTTTTTCTTACCATTTTTATGGATTAAATTGCAAAAAATAATTCATATAAAAACATTAATTTACTCTCATATACAAATGAAAATCTCAAAAATTTCACATAAAATCTTCTCAAAATTTATCAACGACTGTCAATTTCAATTGAATTTTCTATTAACATTAATAAATTCATGGTATCCAATCATTATCGAACGATTTATCAAATTGGCATCAGTTTCACTACAATTCTTGAATTTTCCACCAATTAATCACATTCTAGTGAACAATCCTCGATTCGTCCATTAATTGACACAATCTATCGAAAACCATTTGTTACCAGACGATAACGATCTTTCGAAAATGCATCGAATTTTTACAATTTTGCAACGAATCCGACATTTTGAGCGATTATTAGAGCAAACCGGAAACTCTTTCGGAAAGGGAAACGAACCCAAAAACGAAAATCATCATCTTTGATAGAAATCATTGTCAGATCGAAACCGAGTTTTTCGATGAATCGGTGCATGAACGGAACAATGTGTTAATTCGGTTCGCAATTATTAGAATGTCGTTCCTTGGAAATAGTCTGATTGTGCAAGGTGATCGAAATAAGTCAAAAAGTTTTTAAAATTTAATAATTTCATATTTTATATTCTGATTCTTATGAATTGTGTAGTATGTATTTCTTATGGAGTGATGTATGTTTTGAAAGATATTTACAGTCATGTTCACATCAGGATAAGACCTAGTCTTAATTTTTAATTTCAATTATATTTTGCAACTTTGATAATTCGGTTATGTTGAACTCAAAAAAACGCATTGGGTTTACTTTTGTGCATGTTTGATGTTTGTATAATATAATTATTTAATTTAATGATAGTTTTTTCTTTAGTTTGAATTATATTCATTGTTTATCTTTTGAAAATATTTTTTCAAATGAGACATTAGATCTATTAAAGAAAAATCATTCAATTATTTTACAAATATTACAAAATAGGGATATCAGGTGAAAAATAAATTTAATTATAATATTATATTGTGTACCCACAAGACTTATGAATACGTAGTAACATTGTAAGACACGATTTATTCATGAAGTCTTATTTTCTGGATAGAATTGAAAACATTCATAATACCTGTCCTAAATTTCAAAGGAAATCTTATTTTCTTTAGAACACCATCAACCAAATCAATTAAGTTTTCTTATTATTGATCCCAAAGAGATCTTCTATTGATATTTTACTGAAAGACACATAAAAACTCAACAAGTTTCATTAAATTTAAACAATATCATATATCACCAATTTATAATTCATAAAATAGATAAAGAATAAATGAAAAATAAGCAACTAAACCGTTTCAAACTCTATAAACTTCCGTCAAAATCAAATTTAAACATCAAATTTGATATCAGACACCTAGAAATCTCAAACAAACACACATCGATACGCAAATATTATTCTTTATTTACGATAATTCACCAAATGACTTTCTACGGTCAATGCCTCGCGACTTTCGCATTGCGCAACTCGCATCAGCTAATGAAGAGCCAATTACGCTCGGCGCTGGTTGCACAAACACCTCACCAAATACAATCTCTAGAAGTGTGCAACGAGATGATCATCATCATCATACGAAACGATGATTTAATTAAAAATTATGTTGAGAAAACCGCGGAGAGAAAAAAAAGCGGAAATCGCCTTTTGCCGAATGCTGTCGTCGTTCGATTTTCGTATCAGTGCGTTTTTGACTTTTGCCGCGCGAACGCGTTTTAGTTTTTTGAGTTTTTTTGGAAAAAATAGTTAAATATGTTTCTGGTGAGTATTTTAAAGTGGATTGTTATCGTTTCGACATTTAGTTAATGTATTTTTTTTTTTGTGATTGAATCGTGTTGTAATTCCTCAAACGTGTCTCAATGATATAACCGATGTAATTAACTAGTGCATTTTTTGCATTCGCTTGAGAATTAATTACAGACTGTGGCATAATGTTGTGATTCATTCGCATTCAATCTAAAATTCCTATTATATATCGTTTAATTTTGATTTAAATTGAGTAATGCAATAGAATTATTTAGCATTTTTACATTTTACAGATAAATTTGGTACTTTTATCGGTTTCTTCATCTGCGATTGCCGTCGATTTCAATCAATACCTAGGACCGTTTCCAGATCACGAAATCGAATTTGACGATTCAGATGTGGATCCGAAAATATTCTTCAACTTGAAAAACTTGGATTTGAAAAAGCCTGAAACTTACGGCGTTTTTATGGAACCGAAAATCAACTTTTTCTCAGAAATCAATGAAAAATTGCCTGAAAATCCCTACTTGGACTATTTTGCTGATAAGGGAAATTACGATGATGAGCAATATTTGATGCCGAGCGATGATGTGAAACCAGTTGTTGAAAAACAGAATGAAAGATATGCTGAAGATGCTCCAGCTCAAGCAGTTTCCTATGATCATCGTCATACTTCAGATGGAGTTTCATCTTTGATCACTCATCATGGAAAAAATAAAAAATATGTTGCTTCCAAGGATTCAAAACCTGAATCTTTCATGTATCAAGGAAGAAAATTTTCATATAATTTAAATTAATTATAGTGAAATCAAAATAATGTAGACCAAATTATATTTTTATGTTAATATAGTATTAAATATCCTATTTATAGTTTGATTTTTTATTTTAAATACAACTGATAATAATACTGAAATTTCTTCTGAATTACAACAGTTCTACTTAAATTTATATATTCATCTTTTTATATCATAGATTGTCTTCTTATGTAATGTATTTTTAGATAAATTTTACGCTAAACGTTAGGAAAGCGAAAATAATTAACAACAAATCGCTGTATCATAATCGATTTGACGTAATTACTCGTGTGCTCATCTTTGTCGATTAATTGAAAAGATCGTTAAGTAATTGACTTGTTTCGTTTAAAATGCTTTTATTGTGATTTTACGATTCATGCATGTGTACTTAATTATTGTGTTAATGTGTTAAATTTCAACATAAAAGTCAGTTTTTATTCGCGTACTACCAATCGAATTATTGTACATAGGCCAACTGTTTACAAATTGTGATACTTACTTTACTTTCATTCATAGAAATATTATTGTAACCCACCAAATGAATGTAACAATATCATATCTTCATATGTAATAAATATATATAAACAAAACGATATTTTTTTATATTCTTTTATTTATTTATTTAACAATTTACAACTTAATGATGATATATGGTAAAACTTTGACTAGAAACACCTTTTCCCGATTTTGCTTTTCCATAATAATTATGTCGCGTATGACTTCCGTGTCCATGAAAGCTATGTCCTCCATGTCCTTTACCAATATTTCCAAAATTATTGTTACCATGACCTCCAAATCCTCCTGATGCTAAATTATGTCCTCCAAATCCCCCAAAACTGTGTCCTGCAAATCCTAAATTACTGCCATGGTTATTATCATATCCTGCATCAATATTACCATGACCGATGGAGTTAAAACCATGATCCACTCCTCCCCCAAATTGAGTGAATGCTCCATTATTTTCATAAGAATTTGAGCCTTTTGATAAGTGTCCTGCAAAACTTCCACCAACTAAACCTTGATCAGCTCCTCCACTGATTTGAGTGTATGCTCCATTATTTTCATAATAATTAGAGCCAGAAGTTGCTTGTCCTCCATAATTTCCCCCAATCAAACCTTGATTGATCCCTGCACTATTTTGATCATATACTCCATTATTTGCATAATTATTGTAACCGGTAGATCCATGCCCTTCAATGCCTCCTCCAATTAAACCTTGATTAATATCATTTGCAATATTGTAATTATTTATTCCAGTATATCCATTTGCAGCTATTTGATATCCAACTAAGTTATGACCTCCACCTGAAATTCCTTGTACCGTATTGTGATTGATTCCTTCTCCAGAATACGATCCAGTGTATCCATTATGTCCACTATCAGCTGAATTTTGATATCCTCCAGAATTTGCTTGAATTGAGGCATAATTTGCAGAATATCCAACAGGATTACTATAGCTAGTTCCTTGCTCAATATATCCACTGTTTATTCCAACCAATCCGCTATAAGCTGCTCCACTATTTTGAGTATTATATCCAACATTTGGAGTATTATGACCAACATATCCATAATTGACTGCACTTGGACCGACATATCCAGAATTAACAGCACCATAATTATTATATCCACTTCCACTCAAGGAACTACCTCCTGAATTGATAGAAACTCCACCATAATTATTGTATCCACTTCCACTCAAGGAATTACCACCATTATTATTGATTCCATTATTGGTTGAGGTTTTTTTATCAACGTTATCATATCCTTTAACAGTATATCCTATTCCAGCATCATTTTCATCATAACTTCCAATTTCAATTTGAACTTCACCAGCATATCCAGTAGGGATATTCTGATGTCCAACGACAGGATAAGCACTTTGAACAATCACAGGTCTCGAAGCAACCATTTGAACAACAGGAACATTCAAAGGCACTTTATTTGATTGAGGTCCCATAACTTGATCATCCAAATTGTTATTTGGAACATTCCCATCAGAGTTTCTATCTGAATAATGTGCATTTCCACTAGAAGTTGGTTCAATTTTCACATTCTTGTTAGAATTGTATCCTGACACATGTTCAACTTGGCCTTGATAATGATTGGAATTCGTCGCTTTGCCTTTTCCATGTTCAGCTCCAGCTAAAGCCAATGCTCCCAAGAGTATTACAATATTCTAGAATCAAACACATTTTGTTATAAGAGATTTTAAGATCGATTATGCAAAATATGATCAATCACACACCCAACGAGTCATTCTGCTCGTGTTGCTTCTCTGAAGAAAGTTTTTTCTGGAATGATACACAAAAAATGAGCTGCACATTATTTATACGCCGAATCAAAAGCCTTTCTTCCGACGTACATATCATTATTTTCGCGTTTAAAAAATTTCAATTCACTTTTTTATTTGTTATGTTACAATCATAAGCATTCTTAAAATTTTAACGATTTGAAAAAAAGAGTGATTTTTGACCGTGACGAAAAATAATAATCGGGTTTCAATACTTTATTATAGAATTTTAAAAGCTTTTATCAGGAAATACGTAAAGGAATCTTAAATTTGAATTCGATTGACCGATTTTTAATAACAGTTTTAGATTCGAGTGTTGTATTTTTATTACTTTTCTATGATTCAACACTTTCAGCAATTAAATTCGCGTTATGAAAATAATAATAAAAATACGAATATCCTCTTTAATAAAGACTATAAAGTTATGTATGAATGACCAAATAATTTTCAATTCATACTTCATTCATTCAAAATTAATTTTATTCGAAAAAAGCTTCCTTATAATTCAATAATTCATAATTTCTAATCCTGTACCATTAGAGACTCTTCGACGACTGATCACAGTTTTGCTCTTTTTTCGTTATTTATAACTAGTATTTAATTAAGTTGGGATGTTTCATAATACGAATAAATTGATATATGTGAATTAGTTACGAAATACCATTCAGAATTGCATTTTTTGCAACTTAAATAGCTGAATTTTTGAGAATTCGTTACCGTGACGCGATCTACTCTGATTAAGAGAAATCTTGAAATTTAAAATATCCGTTTTATTGTTTTCTTAGATAATATTACAACATATATGTAGATCGAAAAACAATGTGTATTCACCTCAAAATATTATCGATAAAATCTATTCTATTTCAAAACTGATTGTAATATTCATTTGATCTTCCGTTCCAAGCAAGGCTTCGAATTTATTAACCAATAATTTAAAAATTGGTCAAATATTTTATAAAATATTATGCAATTGCATTTGTTATAAATATTGCAATATTCATAAAAATAATTAAATGCAATTTTAAAATGCATGTTGTATTCGATTAATTTAATGAGATAGTTGAATATTGCTACTTACAATTAGTATGAATATAATGTAAATGTGATAGATCTAACATAAGGTTGTATTTCTATTTTATTTAATAAACAAGTTAACTATGCGATATGTTACATTATCTTATAATAGTTAGATAATTGTATTTAAAAGGAACCTACCTACATTTCTTTTATAAAATATGAGTTTTGTTTGAAATCAATACAAATACAGCTGAGTTAATATTAATATTCGTATATATTTTGCACAATTATATTCATTATTGTTATCTAATACATAGTGTTATCATTTCAGTTACATTAACAGACATTCTTTTCATACAATCAGATAATAAATGCATTAATTACACTATTAGATCAATAATATGCATTCATTAAATTCTATTTTATAATGACAAAACTGTAATTGAATACAACTGTCAAAGTCAAGTTCACATATTTCAATACCTCGACATCAATTTTTCGACAAAAATTCAATTCATCAATCGAAATCATAGACTTACATCAAATTAGACAACATTAAATGATGATCGAAATCCAGCAAAGACTTTCTCTCGATCACAGTTATACGTTAGTAACATGTGTAACTTTCATATTAAAATATGTACACTTATTTTTTACACATAAATACGAATCATCGCATTATATCAGTGATGCTGATTAACTCATCTTATCTTTTTGTGAAAATCATCGGAAGTAAATATCTGTTTTCTGTATTCAGAATCAGTATTGATTCAGAACAATTAATGAAAATTTTGAAAATATGATTTTTTTCTAATTGTTCTTATGCAATGATTTTCATATGTTATTTCCGGAAATATATTTTGATATGTGACTATGCGAAAATATTTATTTTCCGAGTCATTTTGTATGAAAATATTATTATAACTTGCAAAAAAAAAATATGAAAATTAAAAAAAAAACAACTAAAATCCTTTAACTTAAAAATAAAATCGATTTTTATCATAATTCAATCGAGTTTCTGAAAATATTATTTAAATGAGCTGATTTGAAAAATATTTAGTGATCCAAATCAAATCGAGATTCAAGACAGCTTCAGTATTATGATGAATCAAAGGTAAGTTGTTTCTATTTAAATATATAAATTAGACAAAATGCTTCTAATATGTTCGACAATTCAATAATATTAGTAATTTTTTATTACAATTACAATAAAATCGATTTACGTCGTTCATATCATCTGATTGTTTTACATATATTCAAGGAAATCGCATGCAGCATATGAGCATCGTATTAAATAACGCTTCATTGTGAAAAAATGTGACCACATTGTCAGAATATTTAATTGGTTTTGATATAAACTGTGATAGAATTTAATTATATACGATTTGAACTCTTTATAAATCAGCAGAACGAAATCAACCCATAATTACAAACCACGAATCCGAATTTAATCTTTCAACTACAATTTTGAGATCTGTTAAACCAAACCGATAATTTCTCACATTCTATAGTAGTTTCATTTTTTTTGGAATAAAATAATACTAAATATCAAACAATTTTCTTATTACTAAAATCTGTTGGAAGCAAATTTCAAAATATCCACTCATCGATTAATCGAAACGAATCGACAACGACATACTTTCGCATCCATACAACGAATAATTCAAAAATCCAAATCAAAATCGTCAAAAGACGATATTCAATTCTCAAATGCATATCATTATATCTGAAATATATAAGAGAGAATTTTTCAAATTATAGGCACAAGTTGCTGAAATGCGAAACGTTGAAAACTGCAAAAACCGATGAATATTTGAAGCGTTCGACTTTCCTATATTTGTATAAAATATTCAAAATTCTCCGACGATTTAACGACTGTTATACAAAATGTGCACGTTTGTCATTAATCCCGATGTGCAATTATGTTCGATAATAATTAGACGCTATCGTCATTAAGACGTCGTTGTTCGATTGCTTCTGCAAATTGATTTGTTCGTCTTTTTTCCCCTAGTTTATTGCGGTCTTATATTTTAAATTTATGCGCGGCAAAACGGTTTTTGAATATTTCAGCGGTTTTGCTTTCGGTCGAACCGTTTTAAATATGCATTCGGCAGTCACTAACATCTGCTTGTGGATGATGGTTGAAAAAAATTTGTATGCATGTATGTGGAAAAATAGAGAATAGTTAATAAAAAGTGTGGATTCTTCGATATTGAGGATTCGCTTCGACGTTTTTAGAAACGCGATTTTGTTCTTGAACTATGTGAGGTTGTTATTTGTTCGAGATTCATTGGCATGTTTATGATTTGATATAATAATTAAAATTTGATCTATCAATCGATTTTGTAACATAAACGTTTTTATTTTCTGAAAACTCTCGTTTTACACGGGTTTTTTTACACGCTTTGAAAAAATAAAAAAATATTTTTTTTACACGATTTATTTGGTTTAACACGGTTTGCTTGAACTATATAATGAATATCGCGAAATGAAAAATGTCACTTTTTTTACACGGTTTTTGCTGATCCCTATCCACCGTGTAAAACGAGAGTTGGGTGTAATTTGATGATTGTTATTGCAAACATATCGATAACATAAAACCAAAAAAAAATGGATCTGTATGATTGAATCTATGTATATGATAATCTATCTCTCTTCTCTAACATTTAAATTAAAAAGAGATTTTCATTTTTATATTCATGTTAAATTAATTATTTCTCTATTATTTTATAATGATGACTTCAATTTTTAAACAATTTCGTTAGTAAAGTACATTTTTTAAATTATTTTCATACTAGATTAAAATATGTACCTACAATATAAAACGAATAAATAAAAATGTCTTTACACGACAAATAAGTGATTTTTTTATCCTGAAATTTATCATAGTATATTGAATAAATATATTTTATAAATAGTTCAATGCATTTATAAAAATTAACGCTATTTTTTAAGTATAATAAATCAATCAATTCAAATTTTCTTCACATCCATCTAGTGATAGCTTCTTAAACTAATACAGATTCAAATAAGACAAAATTACATTGAAAACGACAAGATTTTCTCAATTCATTTATTATCCCAAAATTTTCAAAATGTTTTATAAAAACAGACGAATGTTCCTTAAAAAGAAAAATCTGATTTTCCAACAATAATAGTAATAAAATTCAATAAAACAATCTGCCATTCATACTCGAATGCATTTCATTGACAAAATAATGCATTATTGACAAGTAGTTGTGTTCTCACGCGATTCAACTACTTCTAACAATTTAAAATTCCACCGGGCATCGGACACTTTTGTGGAAATGGAAAATGTGGAAATATTTCCTCAAACAAACAGAAATTTTCGCATTCTCGGTAAATCAATCGGAAAACGGCCGAAAAGTGCATAATTCATTATGAAAATGCATTTCGCGGAATCATGTTCAGCAATTTTATCCGAATATGATTAATCATCGCAATTATGGCGTTTACGAAACAATAACGTCACGGCATTTCGAAAATCGTTCGCATGTTCTTAGAAAATGGATGGAAAAAAAAATGTAACGTGTCGATTGTATTTATGTTCGCATGCAAATCGCATTGTGTTAATTTTATCTTCATCTCTGTTTATTCTGCTCGTATGTTCATGAAAATGTAGTTTTTTAATTGTATAATTCCTTTAGAGTAAAAGTGAATAATAAATCATTCAAGTTAACCATGTGTGCACATAAAAATTTCAATATCATTGAAATGACTATTTTTTTTTCGATAACAAATGAATATAATGGTTATTATACAAAATTTTGTTAGGTGACATTTGTAATATCCATTAACGAAAATAATTTTCAATTATTCATCAAAATCAAATGCCTAGAACTTATGTCATATGAAAAGAAAATTAAAAACTAACTTTAACTCACTTAGGGTCATTTTCTTTACTAGTTTAGTGAATCTATGGAACAAAGACGAATTTTTGACAATTCGTAGTTGATGGAAAAACTGTAACTCTCTGGTTAGTTGACTAAAGCAATGAAAAAAACGGTCCTTAATGTGTATGAAATGACGACTGATATTGAGTTATGTACAAAAAATGATTCTATGTACATATGATACAGAACCATTTTCTGTACTAACTTAATTTCGATAAAAAAAGGTCACTTGTGCCCTTTGTGAAATTCAGTCGTCAAATATATTTAGATCAAATTTAATGAATCTAGGCTCAATCATAAGTTGACAATAAGAGCTCTTAAATTCTATTGGGAAAAAAACGTTGATAAGTCGCTAAGTAGCTTAAAATTCGATTAAATTAATTATTTTTGCTTAAATATTATAGTGTATTTAGGGTTATTAAATAAAAACAAACGATCAATTTAATTACATTCAACAATAGCGAAAAAATATTATAAGCAAGAGCTATTGAAAAAAAAATTATAACTCTATTAGACTTCCTATTGAAGTGAATAGGAACGACTATGAAAAAAATGATATTAAACATTCAGTTTTTCGTATTGTCGATATTCATAAGTTTTTGTGTCGCAGATGAAACTTTGGTGAGATTTAAAATTTTAATCGTCGTTTAACAAATTGTTAATTTGTTTTAAATCTTTTATTTTTAGGGTCCAGCCGATATATCGATTGAGAGAGTCGAACAATGCGAAAATCCTGAAATTTATCCTCACGAAATGCCCCTACAAATGAATAAACTTAACAGAACACACGCTGGATATACTGGATGTATAGATTTTCCTGATGATATGGATAATAGTACATCTGTGAGTTCAAAAATAATAATTAATTTTCATTAAATACTTAATGGGCTAACTTAATCAGTAAAACATCTCGTATTCTCTTATGAAACTAAATGATATTAATTTTCAGCTGAATCTGACGATGGCCAAATGGGGAGATGGAGGATGGAAACCGAATGCTCTAAATTATTATTCGGCTGGAATATGTGATGTTTTGAAGAAAAACGTGGAAGGTGTATGGGATGCTGTGATGCAAGCAGCTGGTAGAGAAGATGGAAGTTGTCCAGTTCAAAAAGTATGTTTTTTAACTTATTTTCAATTCAAGTTAAATATGTAGAAAATTGTTCCAAATCATTTTTTATCTTAATGATCTTAAAATGGTTCAATTAAATTTTTAGTATGTACAAGCATATTCACATTGAATCATAGGTTATTCAACACAAATAGGGAAAAATTGTAATTGAATTATGAATCATTTAATTTATATAGGAAATAATTTTAATTAAAATGGAAAATTTGCATTTTTATATAACTAAGCAGATGAATGAAAATGTCCCCAGTTGGAACTTCCCATTTACGAACATATTTCAATTGATACGATTTTAAGGAAAATCGAATTTTTTCATTCGACGAATCACTTCATACGAATCTCACTTTTCATTTCTTCATGAATATTATCGATTTTAAAATAGAAAATGATTCTTTTCTTTGGCATCATTAGAACATCGAACCTAAATCTTCCTATGTTCATGAGCAGAAGAGTAGTTCATTTAATGAATTATGCACTATTTTAATGAAAATCTTATTTTCAGTCAAAATATTGCCTTGAAAAATTCGTGATAGATCTCGAAGGCGCTTTTCCGAGTATGTTGTACGGAAAATTCAGAGCTGATGCGATTTTCATGTGGAACAACGAGCCGTTTCTATGCTTCAGGGTTTTCATCAATTCAGATCCCATCAAAGGTCCTCCACCAGCTAAAGGTCCTCCTCCTCCTAAAGGTGGACCTCCTAGGGGTGGTCCTCCTAAAGGCGGTGCTCCACCTCAAGGATAAATGAAAAATTGAATCAAAGAAAACTGGAAATATTTTTTTTTGTAATTTTTCATTTATTGATAATATTTTTTGCGTAATTCAGTTTTGTTGAAACATTTATTTTTTTTTTATTAAAATTACACATTTTTAATTAACGCATATCCAATTTGGCATTTTATAATTATTTTAACATTATATAATTGTAATTTAATATGATACATATTTTGGCATCCATGACTAGATTTTACTCATCTCTGTTTATTTTTTTTAAACATTTATAATTATAATAATTTAACACTACACACAAATATACAATTAAAGATTATTAATAAATTATTAAAGATTACAAAACAGGTGTTTTATTATTTACAATTCCTTCAACAAGGATACACCTTTCCTAAAATTTAATCGCAAAAACCACACTGACTAGAGTTTCACTCGATTTGTGTAATGCTTTTTTCAATATTTCATTATAAAATATTTTAAAACAGCAAAATAAATATGACTAGAAACATCTTTGTGCGCTAACATTTATCCATAAAACAATTTTATCTACACGTGCTTTAAAAATAATATTTACCAAAATTTTGTACAAAGCTAATTACAATTATGCTTAGAAAATTATAATCATTCGAATAATTCTTTGAAATATGATTAAATATTTATATTTTAAATAGAATTATACGATGACTTATTAATTACGATTGCTATATTTATACATTTATATTCTATCAAATAAATAAAATTACTAAAACATGAATTTTTAAATGCTAAAAAAAAATAATTTTGTGTGATTCAAAATGACTAGATGTCGCACATATTGGATTTAATAAATAATTTTCTTTTGAATAAATGATAAATAGTTTTATATGATATTTGAATTTGTGCTAATTTGAAACTATAAATACAGTTCGACTCAAATACTAGTAATAAATAATTTTCTATTTAAATAAATAATTTAGTTTTACTGTTATAAATAAAATATTTTTTCCAAGTTCGATACAATTCAGAATTTGGATCAATTCATCATTATAAAATAAAAATCAATTTCATTACTGGCACCAGCCCTTGACAATCAATATTATACAATATACATAGGAAACAAGAGTTTCATCACTATTATAAATAATCGATTATGCTATCAGACACATCACAGATACTTTTTTACATGATGAACATATAGACTAGCATACGTTCACATATTTGACTAGGAACGAACACTCATCGTCAGAAGAAACCAAATCATTACAGATATTTTGAAAATTAAGCACAAACTGCTCTAACAAATGAAGTGTGAACTAGTTAACCCTACAACGATCAATCCAAGACTAAGAGACAGAAACAAACATATGTATGCAAGTGAGATGGATATAAAGCAATCTCACTTGTGTATATAGACCTGTCTTAGTTTTGATTTGGTCTCTGTCATACGAACTAGCCTTAAAACAAGTAGGTTCTCAAAATGAAACTTCATATGTACGAAGTTTTGATTCTAAAACCTGTTGTTAGATTATGAATTATTGAATCTCAATGAAAATAAACGTTGCGAGACTCCCTCATGAAGTTTCCTCCGCCTCTTGCTCCGTACGAGAAGAAAGGACTGAAAGCTGCACTTCCTTGATATCCCTGAAGACTTCCATTTCCTGAGTTAGCAACTGAAGATCGTTCTTCTGAAACTGGAAACTGCCATGCTCCTAATGTCGTGTCCATTCCGTGAGGAAATCGAGGCACAGGCCTCAAGATGAGCAACTGTCAGTTGCTGTCTTTCGTGGAATCGTCTGCTTTGACAGCTTCCTTCTTCTCTACTGTTCTGGTTTCGTCTTCCGATCCTGTGATGTCTAATGTTTGCGAATCTTCCGTGTCTGATGATACCGAAGATGCTTCTTTTCTTAGGTTTATTATCTTTTCGTTGTGGTTGCTGCTTTCGTAGTTCTTGTACGATCTGTCTGATGCGTTTTCGCTGTCGGCGAAATAGTTTGTGTTGAATGTTCTTCTTCCTGATGTCTTGCTCCAGAAACTGTTGAAATTTGTATCGCGGATCTCATCCGTATTTTCAAGCGGTCTAGAATTCCTAGTATAGTCAGAATTTACTAAACTAAACGCCGAAAATTCATGATGTTCCCTCTTATTGAAGTACCTATCATGCAACGCGTCATCCATCAATTTAACATCATCGCCGAAATCGTCCAAACTCCTCGTATACTTGAGCAAATCCTCAGCTTTTTCATTGAATTCTGCAATATCCGCACCTTGAACCGACTTCTTATCGAAGACCTGATGCGCCGAATAGTGCTTCCTCAAGTACGCCTGCCTTCTGAAAACCTTTCCGCATATGCTACAAGAAAATCGGCTACCATCTTGAAGATCGGTAGCTTCGTTAGAAGATCTTTCACCATCTTGCTGCACAGGAGTAGAAGGCTGCTTCCTATTAGACTTGATAGAAGTTTGAGCTCTCGGCTTGTGCCATCGTCGATGCGAAGCCAGATTCGCAGGACAGTTAAAAACCTGAAACATACAAGCGGAAAAAAAACTTGAACACAATGCTAAAAAGACTCATTGTTAACAACCCTTTACTAAAAGAGCCGCGTGCCACAGGATCGATAAAGGGTTGTAAAGTTCCATGAATATGCATGACAATTTTTCAAACTGTGTTTAACAATCTTTTTTTCGGAATTATGCTAGGCTCGTGCGTCCATTCAATAGTCGGACTGGGAGATTGCCATGACGATGGATGCCAAGATCATACGAGGAGGGACATCTGTCCTGATCGAGGGTTGCACCCTGCTATTGTCGTCGTCTGCACCACCACCTGCCGAGGTCGAACTTGGGGTTGACGGACGATGACACTTCACAGAAATCTCTTTTCAAACGAATGCACCTATATAATAACTGGGCTTTTTCAAGTTGATGAACTCGCGGTTGTGACGAAAATTGGATGTTTGGACAAGCTTAAATGCTCTATCGATGTATAAATGATTTATATAGAGAAACTTCACATAAAGATCATCTCTTATAACGAGTATTTCGCGTATCGAACAAATCGAATAACAAGCAAAACAAATCGGCTCACTTAACGAGTAACAAAAAAGGAAATATGCATCCTTCACAAAATATTTTTTTTACTTAACAAGTAATACACTCGTTGTGCAAGGTTATATTGTGTACACTCATATCCCTATTTACGAATTGTTAAATATTCAAATGAGTGCCGAAAAACAAAGATGGATTAAAAACGTACATACGACCGTTTTTGTCTTCCATCACTTACAGTTCATAAATAAAGATACGAATGTACATAAAAATCGATTTGTCTGTTTTTACCCCACTTTATCTTAAACTGTTCATTAAATTTTGATATAAAACATTTCATATGTTTGAATTCACATTTGAGAAATCGTCTATGATTCTAAAGTTCACATTATATATAACATCTAAAACAACGTTTGATCACAGCATCTAATAAGCTTATACACATACATTGTTCATAAACAAACAAGAACCTCCGACCAACCTTCGATCAACGACGCCAATCAAAACACCAATCAATCGCATTCTTCACACTTTTCATACAATTTTCATTCAAATCTATGAATAATTTTCGCTGAAAACAAACCTTATCGCATTCAGGACATCTGTATTCGATATGAACTATCCTGGAACACCTATGTTGGGCCAAGGTGAAGGCATCTTCGTACAACTGCCTGCACAATCTGCATATGTATGAACCCAACCTGTTCTCGATACTCGCCAAGGTAGCCTTGGCTTCTTCGGTTATTTCCACGACGTTGAAAGCCGGGTCAATATCTCCCTGAAAGGAATAATAAATTGAAAAGTCAAACATAAGCGTGTTTTTCAATTTCTTCTGAGAATCCTTGAGTCTTTCTTTTGATTTTAAATGAAAATAACGAGTTTGTTAAAACGTACACGAGCTTGCTGAGATTTTCCTCATATAAATGTGTTAAATTGTTTAAAAACTTGTTTTTTCATCTTTGGAATATAAAGCTGATTAATGTCACGTGTCGTTCTAAGAAATATTTTTTTGCATAATTTTTTCCTCAAAAATGATGTTACTTTACTAAGAATAGATTAGATTGATGCAATAAAAATCTCCAAAATCAAAATATATGAAACAATCACCTTTCTAACGACCAAAGTCTCATCATCAGCCAGCTCCCTGATGATAGTCCCAGAAACCGGCGAACTTTTATCTTCATCGAAGAGCAGTCTTCGAACAGCCTTATTCTTCTTAGTACTGGAGCCGTTCTTCGGAAAAGTCTTCTTCGGTCTATCATCAGCTTCGACGACGTCGATTTCCGGACTTTCCCTTCCTCGATCCGGAGTTTTCAACGAAGAACAATCGTCTCCGGTTTTCTCAAAGGACTTTTCTTCGTTTTTGGACTCGGAGTAATCGGCGTTCGGCGAATAGACATCGTTGTTGTTATCCTCGCTCCTCTTCACCAATTTTCTAGGAGGAGACGGAGTACAGGGTGGGGTTATAGGGGCTGAGGCTTTCACTGATAAATCTAAAGGGGATAAAGGCTCTGGATAGCCCTGTTGGGGTTGGACTAAGGCTAGATGCTGAGGTGGATACCTGTTGAAGCTGTTGAAAGGAGACGAAAGGACCGAAGCCATAGAAAATGCTCCTTGTCGACCGTTCATATAAAACTGATTACTTGGAAGAAATTGGCGAACAGAGTGCGAGGATACGAGTCCTTCCATATTTTCTTTTTGTATAAGTGTAATTATTTTTTCAGGCTATTTTCGAAAAGGTTGTCCTTTATCGTCACAATGAGTTCACGGTGCTCACATTTTAATCGAGTTGGCGTTGCGTTCTGCGAATGAAACAAAAGACATCTTTTTAATTTGAAAATTTTTTTTTTAAATATTTTTTTATATGAAATTCATCTATGAATCACGTGACTTTTTTTAAATATAATACTTATTTGATATTTATCATATTAATATAAATTACAAATGATGACTAAATTTTACAAAGGGCATAGAAGACCTTTTTTATCGATATTGAGTTAAGTACAGAAAATGGTTCTATACATGATACAGAACAATTTTCTGTACTTAACTTAATTTCGATAAAAAAGTCACTTGTGCCCTTTGTGAAATTCTGTCGTCAAATAAAAGCTATTTTTTATAAATAAAACATATTGCATTAAATCTAGTAGTACGTACAATATAATTGATTATAAAAAACCTACTCTGTGTTCAATAATTTGGTCTCATCTCGTTAATAATGCTAATTTAATCTATTGCGTTTGATGATATAACAGTTTTTGCATCGATTTAGATTTTTTTTACATTAATTACTATTTCATAACATATAAATAAGATTCCGGTTTTGCAACGATATAAATGACAAACATAAAAACAAAACCATCTTGTCTCGAACAATGATTTATTCAACATAACCTTGTGAAATAACAGGCTATATAAAAATACACACATCAACGCTTTAAGTTATAATATAAAATATTACACGCTTATAAACGTAAATGACATCATTAAATTAGAAAAACGATTATTAATATTTTGATTTAGACATCATTCATTCCGTTCGATTCAAATGTAATTTTCATTCACACGATTCAATAGAAACTTCGAGCGACAAACTCTAAAGAAAATTCGCATCGATCACACTTCAATGTTGCGATTTAGCACACGAGAAATTTTATATAAGGACACTTTTCTTGTTTAAATAAATTATCATTCGTGAATAGGGAAAGGCTTCGGAGCATAATATAAATGCACAAGTGTTGAACGCGCAACCGATGAATAAATAACCCGCATACTAAAAGACACGAACAATCCTTGACTGATAAGTGCGCTTAAAATACGCATACTCATTATGAAAAAATGTTTTTTAGATCTAAACTTGTTTAGTATCGTATTATGGATCTTTCATAATGATATTTCAATGAAATATTTGAAAAAAATATTACTTTTTTTTATACTCAATATCGATATGAAGTTCTGTGTATAAGTGTAAATGTAATTTATAATATGAACTGTTACAATTTCGAGAGTATAACTTTAGAAGGTTAAGTTAAATTCAGTAGTTATAGAATTTTCAGTATTGAGATGATAAAAAGTGATTAATTTTGAGGTCAAATATTGATCTGATAGCGAAGACCTAATGAAATTCCTTACAGTGACGAGGTTATAACTATTTGTCTTATTTTTATCAATATACATAGGTAATACTACCCAACTATAATATTTTAATTTTCTCGATTGATCATTCATTTTCAAGTGATTTTTAAGAGTGTCGCAAAGTTAAAAACTCTGAAGAATAATATCAACGCATGAAAAATGATACTAAAATCTATCGAATTCAATCGATACAAATATAACAAAGGATTTGTTTTTAAGAACCGTTTCGACTAAAACTAACACTTTTTTTATAATTAATTATTCTAAAGAAAATTTCGAGTTATTTTTGAACACCGATAAAAAAAACGATATGTAACTCTTAACATGACTCGAACCCAGTATCACGAAGATATTGAAACCCGACGTAACAAGCACATTTTCTTCATATTACTCTATAAACTAACTATTTAATCAAAATTATATTTAAATATAGTCTTCAACTATCTTTTTCTCAATAAACTCACTCAGTCTAAATAAAAGAAGCACTACAATCCTAAGTCAAAAATCTTCAACAGCCATAACTCTCCCATGAGACAGACGTCTCGAAAAGCTCTCACCTCTTCCAACAATGAGATAAAACACACACGAAATCATACTTTAGTATACGTATATATATAATCCAACTAAATAAAGCAGCGTAGAATCCCTAAATTGGCGACGACAAAACGAATCCCCATTCGAAATCCCCTGATTGAATTGTCGAAGCCCCTAAACGGCGAAGCGAAATGGGACTCGACGCACCACCACCCGAAACGGGGTTAATGCTCACAAATGTATATATAAAATATACTATGACTATATAGACCAAGGGGATCAAGTGACGTGGATGTGATTTCGAGAAAAAACGAGCTCAAAGTTGAGCGTTTGTCTATAGTTGTGTATTATGTAAGGGACGAGTGATTTCATGATTTATCTCACAATTAGTTTTGGTTCCGAAATCGTTTGTATCGTTTTGCCACCAAACATATCAATATATGAGCCGTTTTGAGCCAAATGTGACTAATTTCATAAAGCAAGAAGTCGATGGAAATAATGAAACGTGTTTTATACGTTTTTGAAATATTTCAATACCGTTTTTCAAAAATTATAAATATTTTTTTGTTTATGTGTTTTTTTAAGCTATGGATGTAGTTAGTTTACATTAAAATGTAAAATAATTCAAAATACTTCTGAAATAAAATATTTGATAACTGAATAGCACAAAGGGTACAACTTACCTTTTTTATCAAAATTGAGATAACTATAGAAAATGTTTCTGAATCATATATAGAACCATTTTCTGTACTTAACTCAATATCGATAAAAAATGACACTTATGTTCTTCACGAAATTCAGTCGTCAATTTTATGATCCAGTAGCCAAGCAAATTTTGCCTTAAATGGTATTCATATTTTTTCACAGAAAATATATAAAATTATGACATTTCCAAGTTTAGCACTGAACGGATCAAATATAGAAACAATTTCTGTACTTAACTAAATAAAAAAGTCACTTTATCCCCTTGGCCTATTTTATCATCATATATTATCCATTTTGAAGTATTGGGGATGTATGTATGGTATTTTTTATCCCTATGCGAATATTGATAGTTCTACATATTATGGTAGAATTTTATGGAGCGTATCGCGTTTTTTCACACGTGATTTATTATCAGATTCGGTCGTGAATAGATTGATAGTTTAGTTTATTAGTATTCTAATAGTTACAATGTGGTTTGTGATGTTGTTTGGTGTTGAAAAGTGAAAGTTTTGTTGTTGCGTGAATGAGTGTTGACGGGTTTCTTAGTCATTAGACGGCGCCTACTAATTTGTCTGTTCTGCTAGGGGTTGGTTTCGTATAAGTTGTACAATGTTTGCGATTTATATGAAAACACTCGAAAGAAAGTACTTGAAATGATTATATGATAGATAAATTCAATTTATACATATTAATAAAATCTTCAATATACGACAAACTCAATAATTTTGCTAAAATTTGATTGAATCCATTTAAAATCTAAGTGAAGATTTATTTCGCACAATAAAAATCTAAAATATTTATGTTATTTCATCGATAAAATTGTCTAGACGACGTTATAAATTTCATTGAGAATATAAAACACCAAAATTTCTCGTTATAACACTTTGCGAATTGTAAGATTAATTAACAGCACGTAACTTTCAATCAACACCTATTTTAATGCATTCAAACGACGCCCTATCAAAGAGTCACGCCATATGTGAAATTCAAATTTCAACGCATTTTCGCCACTTTTAAACTTTCAAAAAAAAATCTGCACTCTCAAAAGCCAAATTTATATTAATATTAAGCTAAAAATCTTTAAAAACAAACATATTCCCCCAAATTAAATAAAAATATCATCGAAAACGTCATAGGAAACACAAACGTGACGCACTCGCGATAAAATCCTGGAAAATTCGTGGCTCCCCTAACTCTTAAATAAGTCACGACAAACTGAATAACCCCTTATATATTTTTCGAATATAGATATGATATGTTTACATAGATACGAAAGGGTTATTTACACGAAATTTGCAACTTTGTAAAATGTAACGTTTCCAACATTAACTACACAAACGATTAATGTTTCGTTAAAATTTTTCAAATCTTCTCATTTGAAAAAATGATGAATATTTTTGAAATATTTTATGAAAAATAGACTTGAAATATCAAAAATATTATAAATATTAATAAAAAATCGATAAAATTAAAATAAATTATATCAAAATACAAAAAAATCATCTCGAACCCCAATTCGAATCTCAGCGAATTTTCTTTAAAAATCAATCGTTTTTCCTCAAAAATGGATCGTTTTTCCTCATTTTTCCTGCATTTTCTTCATTGTAGATTGTTAATTTCGACAATAGACACCCTAAAACGTGTTCATGGGCACAGGTATGGGGTTGTGTCGATGGTAAAGCGTGTCTAGACAACACGAGTCAGTCGCACGCACAAAACTTGGCCACGGTTACGCAAAGTGATTCATACCTGGACGAGCTTCCCTCACTGACTCACCAGACGAATTGCACGTGGTTCTCAAAATTTCGTTGATTTATTAGGTTCATTGTACTTTTATTGAAATGATTCTTTTTATTAAATAAAATATTGATTTTTAGAGTTTTTCACTTGTTTTAGAGATCAACGTGAAAATAATGTGTATAATGAGTGATAAAAATATTTTGTATAAATATCAAATAAGTTATTATGAAATTTATCTAATGTGTTTTAAATTAAAATGTACCTTCTACCTATAAAATTTTGTTAAAGATATTTTTTTAAGCAAATAAATGAAAAAAAAAATACTTTTTATATATTATTTCATTTAATTATTTTTGGCATCAAAATCACATGAACTGTATTAAGAATACTTTTCATGATTTTCAATTGCAATTAAAAAATTTCAAAAGTGATACAGTGTATATTGTGAAAATGAATGCTTAAACCACAGAAAATAATTTAAACGAAAAATCTATAAGATATTTTTATTTTTTAAGATGATGGTATATTATTTTTGTAATAAACATTGATATCAACACATATTATTCATGCAAATTGAAAAATTCAAAAAATTGTCACTAATATTGTACAAAACGATTTTTTTATAACTATATTATTTAAACATTTTCATATTTTCTAGACATTTCAATCACATACTGATAAATTCAATTTTAGTATCAAAAAGGTTCACACATGAAATTTCAATAAAATAAAAAAAAAACACAATGAAAAATCTCAAACAAACAAGAAAACTCCCGACAAAACTTTTCCGCATGAAAATTTATAGAAACCCCAAACTTGTTTAATGAAAATTATTCAAAAGTCAAACCGCTTTACAAAAAAAGTTATTAAAAACATCCTAAAGAAAAATCAATGGTGAAAATTTAAAACTTACTTGTTTCGTAGTTGTCAGGGGTGTATTTGTGGAGCAGTGACGTTCCCCGTACGGCGTCAGGATGTGAACTGAGGTGTCAGCCCCTGATACGGCTACACCCCCAATGGGACCTGCCTACCACCAACACCATCGTCAACTATCCATGCTAAGCACACATTGACAACCTTTTATTATATCAAATACTCTAACTTAAAAAATGTTTCATTCTATAGAAAAAAAATCATAGAAAAATTTATTAATAGTCAATTTTTTGGTCTATAGTGTCAGTTGGGATAAGTGCGGCTTGTGAGGTAACTGCATCATTTTTTATAAGTGCAATTAACAGACTATATGTTTAATTAACGGAAAAATAATAAGTAAAGAAACACAATTCTTTTATTGACTATACGCAAATTTAAATGGGAAACTGATTGATACAAAATAGAATATTTCAGAATTCAACAAATATGCAGACGTTCGCTCTGCTTTCGCAATGAGCCACACTTACCACATATGACGACTGAAAAGGCCATGGGGTGCTAGTGAAATCGAACTGATTTTGAGTTGGAAGTTGATCATGTATCTACATGTATTAGGAGGAGGTCGAGTGATTTGATGATATATTAAGGCACGCGTTCCGAATTCAATTATATCCTTTTACCACCAAATAAATGAGCGTACATAGAAGCGATTCTTGTACGTGACTCAATTTTAGCAAAAATGTTACTTGTACCCCTCGACCTTTTCGGTCGTCATATAAGTTCAATGAAAATTTTAAAAATCAACCATAAAAGTGTCTCTTATTGGCTTTATCGATAACTTTTAAATTAAAAGTTCTTATGTGAATAAAAAATCTGAGAAAATGACTTTGCTTCAGATCTATACAGTTTTACAAGTAGATTCAAATTGATTAGTATGTGAATTTTATCAAATCTACTTGCAGCACAACATAGACATGAAGCAAAGTAACTCGAAATATAATTTCTCTCAATTCCTTTACATGTTCTCTTATCATATAGACTCAGTCAAACAGCAACTTCGCTTTTAAAAAGTCTCAATATATTTTTCATACCATTGTTCATATTAATAATACATCATTAATCCAAGACCATACATCAATCTGAATTTTCAATGACCACTAAAAAGCACAGTAATCTTGTACCCTTATCATATAGACTCAGCCAAACAACAGCAATTTCGCTATTAAAAAGTCTCAATATATTTTTACTCCCATTGCTCATATTAATAATACATCATTAATCCAAGACCATACATCAATATAAATTTTCAATGACCACTAAAAAGCACAGTAATCTTATACGCCGATATAACCCAACTTGGTTCTAGCAAAATTTCCATAATGTGGCTCGCGTGCCAACACGTTCAGCACACCCTAGATATTATAAACAGTGAACACGAGGGTTATACAGTGAGGCTATAGCAGTTGCGTGCCGAAAATAATAGACCGCAAGTGCAACTATGCACCCCAATATGGACAATGTGGTTATAAAGAGATGCGGGACCATTCGCAAATCTCGTGAAAAATCACTTCAAATTGTGTTATTTTAATTAAAATATATTTTTTTATTAAAAAAATATAGTTTATATTGATTTTTTTAATTAATTTTAGACAGTTAAATGTGGGACACGAGAAGTTAAGAGGTTTAACTGTGCGTAATCAAATTTTAATAAAATCATATTATGAATTGGATATTTATTATAATTGAAGAAATATTGATTTTTTAAGCAATTTGATGATTTGTGTTGATTTAGATCCCATTTTTTTTATCAATTTATCAATTTTTTATTGGTAAATCGAACGAATGGACATAGCCTAAGAAAATTTCTGCGCCCAATTCAACTGATGTAAATAAGATACTTAAATACGTATAAATTATATACTCATCTTATCATGATTTTCAGGGTCCTTATATGATGATTGAATAGCACAAAGGGTACAAATGACCTTTTTTTATTGAAATTGAGTTAAGTACAGAAAATGATTCTGTATCATTCTTAGAACCATTTTCTGTACTTAATTCAATTTCGATGAAAAAAGTCACTTGTACCCTTTGTGCTATTCAGTCGCCATATGATAATTGATTTAGAAATTAACCTGCATAAACATAAACTTAATATTTTTTCAAAAATCAAATTAAATTTCAATGCAATGAGTGCGAGTACAAATATCCCACATTGCAATCATTTAACTCAGTATTTGCAATCTCATCAATTACATAACCACACCCTTATAATATTTATAAATTTTATATTATATAATACATTTATTTAGATTTAATAATTTGATTTTATTCATATTTTTCTACACCCTGGAGCAGTAAAGTATTGCGCATGGGTCCTTGTGGGCGGGGCTTCGAGGGATGCTGTGAGTGGTGGGGGAATGGAAATATTCAGTGGTGGGGGTAGTCGGAAAAGCGTTGTGGGCGTGGCCTATATGTCCGCCTCTGAAACTTTTGTCATCTTTTCAGCATTTCAGATTGATTTTCATGTCGATATTTCGTATTTTATTCATGCACAGTGTTAGCTATTAATATTTTAATAGGTTTGTGCTGAGAATTAAATTTTATAATATCAGAAGCGAATCGCTATGTGTATACAGTTTTATATTCAAGAACTTTTTCTTCGATAATTTAATTGTGTTTATTTCATACATTTTTGATATGTGATATTTTTTCTAAACGTAATATTGTAATATTTCTGAATCATCGTTTTCCTGATCAATATATACAATTCAAGTTAAAAAATTACAAATTTGAAAATTTTTATTAATGTGATTTTGAAGGATAAAATGGGATACTAATAGGTTACTTTGAAATAGAAATAGTGTGATAATGATTCAGACTTTCAACAAAAAACTTAACGATTTAAGCTAGATAAATTAGGATTAGATTTTAGATATCCTAAACTATGTTAGTGTTTTAATTATTTTATCAAATCCAATCGAACTATTTTCGGTTATGTAATATTTCATGCAAATATAAGTAACAAAATCATTATAATACTTCATCAATTTATAAATATTTCAATTAAATTCCCAAAAAACTAACTGGATCAAATCAGCACCTAATCTCAAACATCTCAAAGATCAAAAAAACTAAAATTATTCCCAACAAAACCGAAAAAATCAAAATATTTTCTCAAGCAACACGATTTGATCAAATCAGCACCTAATCTCAAACATCACAAAGATCAAAAAAACTAAAATTAATGCCTACAAAATTGAAAAAATCAAAATATTTTCTCAAGCAACACGATTCGATCAAATCAGCACCTAATCTGAAACATCACAAAGACCAAAAAAACTAAAATTAATCCCTACAAAATTAAAAAAAATCAAAATATTTTCTCAAGCAACACGATTCGATCAAATCAGCACCTAATCTCAAACATCACAAAGACCAAAAAAACTAAAATAAATCCCAACAAAACCGAAAAAATCAAAATATTTTCTCAAGCAACACGATTCTATCAAATCATCACCTAATCTCAAACATCACAAAGATCAAAAAAACTAAAATAAAATCCTACAATACCAAAAAAAAAAAACGTACAACATGACCAATTTAATCGACACAAGTTCAAAAGCGCCAATCCGACCCCGAAGGGGGGTTGCCCTATTTTGATTTTGTAAAGGTGAGCGATTTCCCTTCCATTGTCATGGAGCAGATGCGAGATGTCTACCCTCACTTTTACGATGAGCATTATTATATACATATATATATATACGAAAATAAAATGTGTACCCAACTAACTAATGGCGATGGTCTAGTAACGGTCGCTTTTTTTTCAACCCCGTGTTTCGAATCGCGGAAGCCGTACGCAATTAGGGGTGAGTTCGGAAATGTGCAGGAAAACAATCGACACTGTGATTGTTTGAGTGTTTGCTCTGTTTTTGGTCCTGGTTGGTTTTTTTTGGGGTGGGTGGTTTGGGTTTTTGGATGAGTTGTGTTTTTTTAGTTGGAAGATTCATGTTTTGGTCGATTGGAAGTAGGTTTTTGATATGAAACCGCAGATGGTTATTAAAGGATTGAAGATTTCAAATGTATTAGTTAGTTAGTTAAATTTTTGTTGATGCTGTTAATTAGAGGCAATAATATTTCACATTAACGAGTTTTAAGATATCTCAGAAATTCTTATTTACTGACAAATTTTCCTTTTTTTCAGCAGTACCTACTTATCTCAAAGTACTGTCAAAATAATACATAATAATTTTTCTTTCCCATATATGAATTTCTGAGATATTTGATAAATTGTTTTTGTGAAATTTCTGTATATCTAGTAATAATATGTATTCTAATCATGTATAGTACATTGAAAGTTTGAATAATATAAGATAGGTAAAACTATTTTATATGATTTCTATCTTTATTTGAAGATTTTCATTTCAGTATTTATTGACCACTTATAAATAATAAATGAAATTTACAACAAAAAATAGTTTTATTTGCGTAAATTAACTTCAAAAAATTAAAAAATATTCACTTTTTATGATCTAAAACATTTAAAGGCAATATAAAAAACATCAATGATTTTCAACAAGCATCTCATGCAATAATACGTAATCATTTTAAGCATCATATAATAATAATCCGATACAAACATAATTTCATTAAAAAAAAATTTAAGACGTATATATACTTTCATTAAAAGTCAGTACAAATCTTTATCAAAAAAAAAATCATACCATAGACGTATTAGTTAACTAAAATTACATTCTAATTAAAAAAAATAACAATTCTAGAACTTATGATTATTAACTAATTATAAACAATTATTGTCTTGTTATATTCATGAAACAATTTGAGAACCATCGATTTACACACGTGCATTTATGGCGCGTGTGGCAGCACGTGCCGCGATATGCACGACTTGCACGACAATCAACCCCATACAAAATGTGCTCGTGCTCGCACATAAACCCGAATTTCCTATCGTTATTTTCGTTGAGAGTTCAGGGAAACATCTGCTTAAATTCGTATGAAATCTATCATACTAGCACATTTTGCTTGAATTATGTGTGTAAAAAATATCCATGATTTTTTTTCATTGTTAGTACTAATAATAGCAATCAACCCATTGAATATATTAACGCAGTTTCAATTCGTTGAATCGACGCAGTTTGGAAACAGAATAGCATTATTATATTGTTAGAAGATAAATTTTATTGTATTTACAGTTAATGAAGTAGTACTGTTTCAAATCAGTATAATTGGTTGAATGATTACACATTTATGAACAATTTTATATTATTTTTAATATATTTAATTTGTCTGTTTGAGTTTGCTCTATACATTAATGTTGGTCACGTTCTTTTAGCACAATACCATAATTATTATAATCGTCTATTCTTTAAATAATAGAAAAATATTGATCGATTTACTAACTATACAATTCACTATGTGGGTAACTCACATCTTATTATAATCGATTCATAATTTTTTTTTTCGTTTTTTCACATTCACTAAAAATTTAAATTTTTGTATGTACCAATAAAAATATATCAATATTATACTACTAAAGCTACATCCACATCTGCTGTTAATTAATTAAACATAAGAAAAATTCAATTTTTGACTAGAAGAATCACTAAATTATGGAATTCAAACATTTTCTAATGGGCTGCAGGACTGCAGCAGCCCTTTCTGTATCGAATAAACAGTTGTGATTATTAAATATTCTCATCTGATAACACTGATTCATACTAAATTATCTCAATTTTCATTTACATATATGTATGATAGAAGTAGACATTTTCTCATTTAGTATTAGTATTCTGTATTATTTATTGAGTATCAATTTGAGTTATTTGTCTACTAGCAGTAAATGGTACAAGACATTTAATTGACAAATCTTTTCACATATAATACTCTTTCGATTAAATCTACATTCACCCCTTACGAAAAAGGAAACCTTCGAATCCTGGCGCCACCTGATCGCTTCCTCAGGTGTCTACCTTCAAAATAACTCACAATCCGACCACCTGGCGAAGAACCGAAGAACAGGTGACCTGAAGGTGCTTTTCTTCGTCACCCCTGTGAAATCCCTTTCATTCTTTAGCCCTCCATTCAAGAAAAACCCCGCAGCCCGTATTAAAGGGTATCGAAGTGATAAGGTGATTTTTAGTAGAAAAATGAAAAAAAAATATCCCTTGGCGTGACTATCTCGTGTTTTTGAGTCATTCTATGTAATTTACACCTGGTGCCCGCACTTTGGAATAAATTAGTTTAAGCGTTGCTAGCGAATCGTGTTAAAAAAAATTACACAAGTCCTAAGTATATACAGGAATACATATTAGGTGCTTAGAGAACGGTGAACTTATCGATTGATTCTATATAAACAATTAGATATAGGGTTTTTACAAATTGAATGATGTACTGATTCATTCGATGATTTTGAAAATCCGTGAAATTGTGAATTTCCGTCGCAAATGTAAATGGATATTGAAGTAAATGTATGATTTGATAAAAATGACTCAATATGTGTTAAAGAAACCCATTTGTGGTTTTGTCATTATTTAGTCGACAAATGTGTTGAATTTTTGGTAATCGTTTCAGAATGTTCATGAGATAATAATTGGAATACGAGTATAATTTCTTTGTGATTTAGGTGACCTTTGTTTCAAATAATATTCATATTAGGTATAATATGATTTTTTTATTGTTTATTTTGAAACGATGTATACGTTAGTGAAATCAATTATGGTGACTATTCATACATTTTTTTTTAATCATTTGGAATGTCTTTGTAAATTGCGATACATATTAAAAACCATAAGCGTTCACTCTTTAAAATAAAAACTTTCGGGAAAAAATTGAAATTTATGAAAAGTTTCAACATTTATTTCCACAAGTATACATTCATTGATTATTATTTATTACTAACGATCAACCCGTTGAATATATCAACGTAGTTTTGGAACTTTACACGAACATACAAACACACAGAATAGCGCTATTATACATATAGTTAAATGATAGATCTTTCAAGCGTATGCCACTAATTATACAGTCAATGATAACAGTCAAATTCTATCGAAAAAATAAATAAATTCCCAAGTATTTCAACACACAAATGAAAAATCTACAAATAAAATCATACTTACGAAAAAAAAACACATTTATCCAACCAAAAGTAACGATCGATGAATGTTGTCCACACTACTAAGGATGACAAATTTTGTCTTGTAAAATCTAGGTATATCTATTACTATGTACATACTAATTTTTGTCGTCTATGTTAGTGGCATTCAAAAATAAATAAAAAAAATAAATAAATAAAATAAATAAATAAAAAAAAATATTTTTAATTTAAATTAATTTTCATCAATCACTCATCCAAACACATTCATCTGGCGATTTTCCCTCATCCCCCACAACCACCAAAAATCCCCGGACAAAAAAAATCCAAAATTCCCCAACTGTTGCAATGCAGCATCTAAAATCACATAAATCATAACGCACACATACATAGTTGTAATAAATATTATATTAATATTTTTTAGGAACACCGTATGCGAGGTCAGTGACGGCCAGGTGCGGGCGCGCGTTCCCCTCGGCACCACCTGCCCGCTTAATCGGGCCCCATTCGTGTTCAATCACTGGCCCCATACATTTATGTATGTATAATACACCCAACTCTCGTTTTACACGGATTTTTTTTTACACGGTTTCAAAATAACACGGTTTGAAAAAATGAAAAAAAAATTTTTTTTTACACGATTTATTTGGTCTAACACGGTTTGTTTGAACTATATAATGAATATCGCGCAATAAAAAATGTATTTTTTCTTGAACGGTTTTTGCTGGTTTCTATCCACCGTGTAAAACGAGAGTTGGGTGTATAATATTATATGTGCCTTATGACTATAGCTATGGTTACTGTGATGATTCAACTGGGAATTGTGATGATTCGTATTAAGATTGAGAAGAATGTATGTGGATTGATTGATTAAAAAATAAATTAAAAAAAAAACATCTGAAAAAATAATCTTTTGAAAATTTTAATTTATATGATGACTGTAAATGCCAAGGGGTACAAATGACGTTTTCGTCGAAATTCAGTTATGTACAGAAATCGCTTCTATGCACGATCATTTATTTGGTGGCGAAAGGATGTAAACGAATTTGGAACGTGTGCAGAGATATATCATCAAATCACTCGATCTCCTACTAATAAATAAAAGTACATGCTCAACTTTGAGCGCGCATTTTTAGAAATAATCGCGAAATCACTTGTACCCCTTGACCTTTTCAATCGTCAAATATCAATAAAGATACATAACCAACCCAAAAAAAAAAACTACCAACCTCACAACAATTCAACCGATCTCAACGCACCAAAAACCAACCAAATCACCCAATCGTCTAATCGATCACACATGACGACCGAAAAGACCAAGGGATACAAGTGTCATTTTTATCGAAATTGAATTATGCACAGGAATCGCTTATATGCACGCTCATTTATTTGGTGGCAAAAGGATATAAACGAATTCGGAACGTGCGCCAAGACATATCATCAAATCACTCGACCTCCTCCTAATACATGCAGGTACATGTTCAACTTTGAGAGCTATTTTCTCGAAATCACTTATACCCTTTGACCTTTTCAGTTATATAAAATTCAAAAATGTCATAATTTTTCAAAAAAACCAACCCGTATGATCCAAAAGACACAGTTTAGGATAAAACTCCCCTCGCCTCCCACCGACCAATGGCTTGGTAGGCGGAGGGCAGCTGCACCTCAAAACTGGGGGACTTATTTATTGTAACGCACACTCCACAAAATTCATACACATACCCATATATGATGTCGTATATGATGAAGTAAGCCACGGGTTACCATGAGGGAGCACCGTTTCGACTCTCGACCCCATGCCAAACACCGTTACTATGTAAGATCGAAACGCATCTGCACGAGACACAGTTATACATACATGATGGGTTCTAAAAATTTAAAAATATATATTAAATTATCAAAAAAAACAAGTTAAATTCTTCAAAGTACTCTTTATGAATATTTAAACATTTTTTATTTCGGCTAGTATGACTTTTAGGAGGCTTCGAAGGGACCATTCTTTAAGACTGTTGTCACAACCACTTAAATACATAGCTTCAATTGTGTCTATAAGGAGCATTATTTTATTCCATTTTTCATTTCAAGAAATGAGAATAAGATGGTCAATGATAAAAATTTGAGAATTTGGAGTTTGGGAGTCATTTGGAGTAATGGGAGTCAAAAGTTCAGGAAGTGAACGACTTGGTTTTAATAAATTCTCAGTACTAACTGTGAATCGGTCTTATTGTTAAATGAGAGGTACAGTAAACATGATAATTCTGACTCAATTCTTGTTCTGATCAGAAAAAAATTTAGCTTATTGTAATACTGAATAAATCTTATTTAATTAAATTAAATAATTTGAACACTTATGACTTGCCTATCAACGATAGAAGTGTAGGAGCTCGTATGAGTTATAAAATTAATTTCACGACTTTCTGAATATATAAACCATGTATATATTTATTGGAGAATTTTATGGTTTTGGAAACGAGTGGAAAATCGAACTAATCGAGCTTGGGATAGTCGATTAATTGTTTTTTTTTAGATACGTCATTTTATAGTTGAATGGTTGTTAAAGGTGTGCTAGTTTCATTTTATGATGCAGTTGATTTTCTTATGAATCTTTTCCTTTGGAAGTATAATTGAGTTTTATGATAGATTTAGAATTAGTTTTAATATCTATCGTCTTTATTATGAAAAGAATATTAGTAGAATTTCGAAATATAAAAATATATAATTTTGTCAATTAAAATAATTTTAGATCAAGCTAGACGTAAACATTTTATATTTCAATCAATCGATAAATATAAAAATAAATCTCAAAATACAATCGATACAAATGCACTCATTAAATCCATACAAAATTATTTATAATTGGTGTAATTGTTACAATAATTAATTATAATTTATACAAACTGCGTATCGAATCGCGACAGTAGTTCGTGGCACGAGATCCAGGTGATCGATTCACGTGAGTACATTACATCTGTGGGTTTTTTTTTATAGGAAATACCCTTTTTTGATGTGTAATTTATATGATTTTTGTGTTAGGCTGTGTCTGGTTTTGTTTTTCATATATCACCTGCCGATTTCGTGTTGTTGTTGCAGAGGAAAAGTCCGTTATTTAATCGAATAAATGGATCGAATGTTTGATGTATTTATTCGAAATTCAATACATCTGAATGAAAAAAGTTGATACGTCATTATATCATAAAAATATAAAAAGTTTGGTAGATATTTATTATTTCGATATATTGATAAGACAATTTGAATTCGTAAATCATTATAACGTGTGTTAATAAGTAAATTAACATTCATTGAATAATCTTCTATAGATAATTCTAATATTATATGACGACTGAAAAGAAGCAAAGGGTACAAGTAACATTTATGCTGAAATTAAGTTATGTACAAAGTCGCTTTTATCTATGCTCATATATTTCGAGGCAAAAAGATATAAACGAACTTAGAACGTGTACCGAGATATATCATCACATCACTCAATCTCCTAATATTTACATGTAGGTAAATACTCAAATTTGAGCACGCTATTCTTAGAATCATTTGTACCCCTTGGTCTTTATAGTCGTTATATATCACATAAAAAAAAATATAATATTTTGAACGTCACATTATACAAATCGCATACATACAACACATCCACAATTTTTACGACGCAGTCTGAATTTCTTGATAAATACGACAATTATCGATACAAATTATGAATTATCTTTATGATTTAATAAATTACACACACAAATAAATATTTTTGTTGATATTTAATCCGATGGGCGTCCCTTAGAGATGCAGAATCCCATGGGCGTGGCCATGAAATTTTCCGCCCCCGCGGAATTAGGGCGGATGCGCGATCGATCACACTCCCGATTTAATAACCTAACCTAAACCTAAACCTGAACCTAATTAAAGCCATCATTATGATATAAAAATATTCCGAATCACACTTCATTAGACCAATCCGATTTTAAGATATCGGACAACTTTTCCCCGACCATCACAGCAGGAGCGTGCATATGAGCAGCTATAGGATCAGGAATCACGCTTATGTCTCCAATTCTTAATCCTTTGATTCCATAAACTCTCAATTCGTTATCGACTACTGCTTCGGAATCGGTTTTGGGTCCCATTCGACAAGTGCCAGCCAAATGCTGCAAAGGTGATGCTAATGTCTTCAAAGCGCATTCCCAATATGGATCAGATTCGAATTTGAAGTCTTCGCATCTTGGGAATTTTTTCTTGTGCAAACGAGTTCCGATTCGTTGAAATGGTTCTGTTTTGATTAGATTCATTATATATTTGATTCCTTCTACCATAGTTTTTAAATCTCTTTCATCGGAAAAGTAATTGTATGATATTTTCGGCCAATGGAAAGGGTTTTTGTCCTTTAAAAGTATGCGACCTCTTGATTTTGGATGCAGTAATAAAGGTACGATTTGAAATGTCTCTTTTCCTGTTATGTTAACATAGACGTGATTGTAAAACTCTTTACTCCATCCTAAAGGTTCAGCTCCGTTTATTTGTGGAATTGAAGTTGACCATAATGCTATTTCGATATCAGGATGTTCAATAGTCTCATCAGAAGCATTAGTTTTCACAAAAGCAATTGCTTCAACACTAGCTGGCAACGACATAGGACCTTGTCCGTTGATTATCCAATCTGTTATACTGTTGACATCAAATTTATTGATTGCTGCTGTAACTCCAGTCGTATTAACAGAAAACACCAATCCAAAAAATCCTAAATGATCGTGAGCATTGAAACCCACTTTCAAATCTTGAATCACATCTATGCCCTTTTCTCTCAAATGCTCAGCTGGTCCAATTCCAGAAAGCATCAGCAATTGAGGAGTAGCAATTGCTCCAGCTGATGATATGATTTCTTTTTTTGCTCTAACCGTATGTCTTTTTCTGTTATGAACGAAATCTACCGATTCTGCTCTTTTAGTGATAGGATCTATATTGATTTTTGTCACTTTGGCTTCTGTGACGATTTGTAGATTTTTACGGTTTTTTATCGGTGATAGGAAAGCTTTTGCAGCACTGTGTCTTCTTCCATTTAATGTGTTTGCTTGTAAATATGCGAATCCTATTCTTTCGTCTGCGTTGTAATCTATGATGCGGTGTCCTAGTTGTTTTCCTCCTTCCAAGAAAATGTTTCTTAAAGGTGTTCTAAAAATAAACAATATATTAATAAAACGATATCTTTGTAATATATGCATTTACAAAATGTATAATTACTGATAATTTAGATGCTCAACGCTCAATAATCCATTTTTATTGTGAGAAGATGGATCGTAATAATGTTGAAAGTTTCCTCTCTCTGACTTCATAAAATATGGCAAAACTTTGTCGTAAGACCTAAAAAATAATTTAAATATATATAACGTCTTTTATTTATAATTAAAATATATTTTTAATACATACCATCCAGGATTTCCTGAATTAGCTATTCGATCCCAATCAATTCGATTACCTCTAGTATAAACCATAAAATTAACCACACTAGATCCTCCCAATACCTTGCCTCTAGGCATAATACATTTAGAACCTTCAAAACCTGCAATGAAAAGTTAAATTGATTAATTTTATTAAAAAAAACAGAAAAAAGAGTAAAATACATAAACTTTCAAATCTCACCCCAATACATGTTTTCTTCTTGTTCTGAAACGTAGCCCCAAACATAATCTGTTTTTGATAAAGCCGGTGCTATAATTGGTACATCTGTAAGCCAACTTTCTGTTATTCCAGCTTCTAATAAAAGAATTGACCAATCTTTATTTTCACTTAGTCTATTTGCAAGTGCTGATCCAGCAGATCCTCCTCCGACAATAATAAAATCATACTGCTGTTTAAATTTGATAAAATTTCCTGGATAATAAATTATTTATATTTTAAAATTTTCAAATGCAATTGAATAGATTTGATTGAATATATATATAAAAAACACCTTCTATTGAATCAGGATTCATCGAAAAGGATAAAGAAAATATATTGAATAATTGATTCAAAATCATTGTGTGAAAAGATAAGGTGCAATTCTTAATGTTAGTAGATCGAACATATGTTGATTCTTAACTTTTCAGGTGTAGAACACAAATGAAGATATCCGAGACATTTGTTTGACTTTATATATTACTTCCTCAACACAGTAGTTTTATTTCAAATCTATTCTTCGTTAATTACTTATAAGGAAATACTTTCATAAGCTTAAGTACCTGTTATCTAACTTAAATTGATATTTCATTATGAGCTAGTATCGATCTACTAACATAAGAAAAACTAATTAGTTAAGGCAATTCCTCGAAAAAATATGAAAATTATTTGATAATTTAATTATACGATTCACACGAAAAATATTTTCATCGTTCAATATCAACTCATACGATTGAACAGTTTTCTACACGTCGATACTCATTAGTTCATCCTTTTATGAACCGGTTGAAATAAAAATTCAAAGCATCATTCATCCATTGTTTATATAAATATATAAGGATTTTATATAATGGATGCAAAACCATTTCGCGAATATTCTTCGATGAAAACAGTCGTTTGATTTCAAACATCAAATCAAAATAATTGAACAAAATTCTTGTATCGTTTAAGATTGATGAACTGAAAGCTTCACAATGACTTTATCATTCCTTGAAACTTTAAAAGACTTCAACCAGCATCTCCCTTCTTCGATTGTATTACGATTTATCATCGTTATTTCATTGGTTTATTGGGTGATTTTTTTGTGGAGCAGAAGAAAATATTACGCTCTTTCAGCAAAATTACCAGGCCCTTTGTGGTTGCCTTTCATAGGAAATGGATTACAGATGAAAATTTACAGACCTGGAACAGGTATGAAAAAAGCATGTTTTCGCATCATATAAATTACATTAATTAATTAATAATCATTTTATAGAACTTGCTGAAAATATGCTTATTGCTTCTAAGATGTATAAATCTCCATTTCGATTGTGGGCAGGATTTGATTTTACTGTAGTTCTCACTGAACCTGAAGATCTTGAAGTATTAATCATATATTTAAATTTAATGAATTTCACATTTAAAATTCAGTTAATTTCAAATTATGTATTTGTTAGGTTTTATTCTCATCGAAGACATTCACATACAAAGATGAGAGATACGACGTTATGACTAAATGTATAGGATTAGGAATTGTTTCTAGTTCAGGTAAGTTTATATGAAATTTTAATGTTAATTTTTTTTTATAATATTTTTTCTCTTCAAAGGTCCTTTGTGGAAAAAACATCGACAAATTTTAAACCCTTCATTCTGCACTAACACGTTAAGGTCGTATTATCCAAATCAAAATAAACATGCTAGATATTTAGTAAAAAATTTGATGGAAATTTGCGACAAAGGATCTGTAGAAACAAAAGATTATTGTAAAAGATATGTAGCCGATGCAGCTATAGGTATTTTTTAATTAGTTATCAATATGAACAATTGAAAATCAACGTATTAAACGTCAATAGTTTCAGTAATATTATGACCTTTTTTCATGCAGAATCGATGTTCGGTATGGAAAAGGGATTTTATAAAGGAGAAGACGATTCAGTTTTAGAATTATCCGTAGTGTAAGTATAACATCCATTTTATGTTAGATTTTGAAAAGGATAGATCATAAATTGAATATTTTTCAGTTTGACTGAATTAATAATGGATAGAATGTCTAAATTTTGGCAAAAATGGGACCCTATTTATGCTCTGAGTGAAAACTCTAAACTAACCAATAACTATTTGACAAAATATCGCCAATACTATCATCCTATGGTCTTAGATAGAGTCAGAAATTACGCTAAAAACAGAGAACTTGACGGTATTTTATATTTAGATAATTTCATAATATTGCACATATATTATATAAAATATTTTGAATTTTCAGAAAATAAAGATTCTACATCGGTCAGAACACCTTTTTCAGTTTTATTAGACGCATTTGCAAACGGACACATTTCTGAGCAAGGAGTCATCGACGAATTCGATCACATGTACAATGCGGTAATTACTTATTGATTACAACATATCAAAAGTGAAACTAATAATTATGAAAATATTGTATCTTTCGGATTTTCAGAGCGTATCTACATCATTTTCCCAAGTGTCATTTTTCATGCTAATGATGGGTATGCATAGAGAAACACAAAATAAGTTGTACCAAGAAATACGAGAAGTGTTCAAAGACGATGAAAACGATCAATTTGAAGTCACATTGGATCATTTGAAACGGTTGCCATTTTTGAAAATGTGTATTCAGGAATCTTTCAGGCTTTTTCCTACGGCTCCTTTAGCAACGAGAATAGCCAATGAAGATTTTTATCTAAAAACAAGTACGTATCTGTTAATTGGAAAGATTCCTTTATTTCATAATTGAATCAACAATTTTCAAAAAGACACTTCAACGAATAAACAGATACATTCTTCATGAAAATTGATCTCAATCAATAAAAATCAGATAAAAGTCTAAAGAATCAAATTGGATATAATTAAGGTCTTTATTTTTATAGAGGACATCACAATACCTGCTGGTACTCATATCGTTGTATCTTCATATATAACTCATCGCGATCCTAAATATTGGAAAAATCCTTACTCTTATATACCAGAACGATTTTCACCAGAAGAATGCAAAAAGCGACCTCATTATTCATACATTCCTTTTCATGGAGGATTGAGGGATTGTATAGGTATTTATTTAATATTAATTCAATATCATATACCAATCATCTGTTGTTAATAATTTATTTTAGGTAAAAATTACGTGACTGATACGTTGAGAATTGCAGCAGCCCATTTGATCAATGAGTATGAATTTCACAGTGATTTAACAATGGATGAATTGAAATTGCAATCGGATATGACAGTGAGGTCAACAAATGGATACAAAGTTTCCATCACTAAAAGAAAACGAACTAATTAGACAAATTTTAATTCTCAAACAATTATTTTGAAATTTTAATGGAATCGTTTTTATGGTGTGGGCTTAAGTCAATCGTTCAATTGTAGTTAAATAGAATTAACATATTAATGCATGATTTTTTTATATTGTTATATTATTTTTTATTTATTTACAAATGTGACATTTATATTATTATTATATTTTTATCATTTGAAAATTATTGTTTTTATAATTTGGAATTATATTATGATTTTGGATATGCTTTTATAAAATGAATGTTATTTTTATGTAAAAATACCATTTGTCAAAAAATAAATAATTTGAATTTTTATTTTTAAACGGTTTTAATTAGCTCAGCCCGTTTGTTTTATTCTTTTTTCTTGGATCAAATTTAGTAATTCAAATTTCACCCACTTCCTGTCAACCGATTAATCTGAAATTTTGTATACACTTTGGATTTTGGTGACAATACAATTATGTTTATTCACTATCATTATAAATTCAAGATGGCCGCCGCTACAAAATGGCGGATGATATATGTTTTATTAATCCTATCAATATGGGTACCAAATGAAAGGGCTCAACAAGCAGAATACAATATAGTATAAAAAATTGAAATCCATGATGGCGGCCGCTACAAAATGGCGGATAACGTAGGTTTTATCAATCCAATCAACATGCGTATCAAATGAAAGGACTCAATAAGCAGAATACAATATACTATAAAAAACTAAAAACTAGAAAATAAAAAAAAATAGGTAAAAAAACTTTTTAAGTTAAACGGTTTTATGTTAAACATACATTGCAATGTTTAAGATAAATGTACTAAAAACCAAAAAATAATAAAATAGATACAGTCGTAGGAATTATAAACATATGCATAGACTAGACTAAAATTAAACCGTGGGGCACGTCGAATTTAACGACGAATTAAACGATTCTTCTATCGCACATTAAGTCGATAATTTGTAGACAATTGACTTGCCCCACGGTTTAATTTTAGTCTAGTCTATGCATATGTTTATAATTCCTACGGCTGTATCTATTTTATTATTTTTTGGTTTTTAGTACATTTATCTTAAACATTGCAATGTATGTTTAACATAAAACCGTTTAACTTAAAAAGTTTTTTTACCTATTTTTTTTTTAATTTCTTCAATAAAAATAACACATCTTTTCATAGAAAACAAATGAAGTTGCTTGTGTGAAAACCCAATATTCCAAATTCAGCAGATAACATTCAACAGATAATACACGAGTGGTCGCATTAACAACTTTTACAAATACAAAACTAATTTTAAGATACTATAAGGCTTATTAAACGATCAATTTTCACCTGTAATGAGTCTGTACTACAGACTCTGTAGTTAGTGCTAATTTGTTTAAAAATTATTAAAAAAAAAAACTAGTTTCACTTGTCTCCGATGATAGTGAAACAGTTCTAATAATTATAAGAAAGAGACTGCTTACAATTTAATTTATTTATCAATTGTTCTTTGAAGGAAATAGTTGTATATTTGCATTAAAAATAATACATTTCATTGTGAAAATTAACAATGATTTCACTGATCACAGAAGTTTTACGCGGATTCAACGAACACCTTCAATCATCGATTGTTTTAAAATTATTCGTAATTCTAACTTTGACTTATTGGGTTATTTGGTTATGGGGAAGAAGAAAATATTATGCACTTTCTGCTAAATTGCCTGGACCTTTGTGGCTGCCTTTCATTGGAAATGGAATTCAAATGAAAATTTATCGACCTGGAATAGGTTTGAAATTATTTAATTATTGCTTTAATTAATTTTATAATTATTGTGAAAATTTATTTTATAGAACTTGCTGAAAATATGTTGGTAGCTTGTAAAATGTATAAATCTCCATTTAGATTATGGGCAGGATTCGATTTCACAGTCGTTTTAACTGATCCTGAAGATCTCGAAGTATTTAATAATAATGTTTATAATAATAATTTACTAAATTTCAAAATATTCAACCTAATTTATTTAATAATCAGGTCTTATTTACTTCCAAAACTTCTACGTACAAAGATGAACGATACGACATCATGACAAAATGTATAGGACATGGAATCGTATCTAGTTCAGGTAAATCAAAAAATACATAATATAACATTTAGTATTATTTTCTCAATTTTATATTTAAAATATTATTTTCATATCAAAGGTCCTTTATGGAAGAAACATCGTCAAATATTGAATCCATCTTTTTGCACCAATACACTAAGATCGTATTATCCGAACCAAAATAGACATGCGAGATATTTAGTGAAAAATTTGATGGAAATTTGCGATAAAGGATTCGTCGAAACTAAAGATTATTGCAAAAGATATGTAGCTGATGCTGCTATTGGTGAGAGTTTTAAATTCATATGCAAAATTGATATTTCATCAGAATTTTATTAAAAAAAAAATCAAATTGTGCAGAATCAATGTTTGGAATTGAAAAGGGATTTTTCAAAGGCGAAGCAGATAACGTTTTGGAATTATCAGTCGTGTAAGAATATTTTCAAAAATAAAATAAAATTTCATATGCTTAGTGATAATTTATTATTTTTTTACAGTTTAACTGAATTAATCATGGATAGGATGGCGAAATTTTGGCAAAAATGGGATCCCATCTACGCCATGAGTGAAAATTCGAAACTCACTGATGACTATTTGACGAAATATCGACAACATTATCATCCCATCATTCGAGAAAAAGTCAGAAATTATGTCAAAAATCAAAATTTCGATGGTATTTTTATAACTTCTTCATTTTTGCGCTGTAATAATTTATTATAATTTTTAAGTATGATGAAATTACAGAGAACTCTGCGACTGTTAAAACACCTTTTTCAGTTTTATTAGACGCTTACGCTGATGGTCATATTTCTGAACAAGGTGTCATTGATGAATTCGATCATATGTACAATGCGGTAATTATCTAATATAGCATTTACATAATGCAGATGCCATTGTCTTAAAAAGGCAAAGCTAGAAGCTCTAAAACTCTCATCTAGCATTGCATGCAATTGCAATTGCATTGCAATCTATTGCATGATTTTGCGAAAAAACTAGATGTAAATGTTAGAGCGTGAAGGAAAATGGCAACAGTAATATGTAAACCCTTCATTATATGAAACAATCTGAATAAAAATTAAAATATATGATTTTTGGTCAATTTAGAGCGTATCTACGTCGTTTTCTCAAGTGGCATTTTTTATGCTGATGATGGGAATGCACAAGGAAGTCCAATACAAATTGTACAAAGAAGTACGAGAAGTGTTTAAAAACGATGATCAGATCGAAGTCACAGTTGACAGTCTTAAACAACTTCCATATTTGAAAATGTGCATTCAGGAATCGTTCAGATTATTTCCGACAGCTCCATTAGCCACTAGAATAGCTAATGAAGACTTCTATCTGAAAACGAGTAGGTGTTAATTTGAAACTATTATCTGTTTACAAGAAGTAATGTTGAAAATTTGGCATTTTTAGAAGACATAACGATTCCTAAAGGGACTCATATTGTAATTTCTTCTTACATTACTCATCGTGATTCTACTTATTGGGAAAAACCATTTTCTTATATGCCTGAACGTTTTTCACCAGAGGAAACTAAAAAGAGACCTCAATTTTCTTACATTCCTTTTCATGGAGGAATGAGAGATTGTATCGGTATGTTTTTCAATACAATTTTACTAATTTATGGAAAATATATTAATTTTTGTTTATTTTAGGTAAAAATTATGTTACTGATACTTTGAGGATCGTTGCAGTGCATTTGATAAACGCTTATGAATTTCATAGTAATTTGACCATGAATACGTTGAAATTGCATTCAGACATGACTGTCAGATCATCTCATGGATATAAAGTTTCTATAACTAAACGGAAATGAGTTTTCGTATATTTTATATGAATAACTAAAATTGATATTTAGTAAATAACTCACGAATAAAATAATAATAAAATTCACTAATTTTGTTCTAAAAACCTAAAATTACATTTTAGCTAATGTTTTAATGATTCTATTTAAAAACTATGAAATACAAAATTGAATCAAAACCTTTGCCAATATCATTTGTTAAGTGCATCTTCAACATAATCTTTATTTAAGGAATTTCTAAAATATTCGTAAATATAACAAAGACTTTATGTTCCATTATGATATTGAACTTGCACAAGGAAAACGAGAATATGCTAAAATTGGAAGTGCAAGCAATGTTAAGAGACCGGAATAAAAATAAACTCAATGTCATGGCTAACCACATTCTGTTATTTTCATATGTTTTATATTGAAAAAAATAAATATGCGTCTCAACTTAAGATTATCGAAATTAGATTATTTCTAGAAAATCTATCAATATTACAAAAACTAAGAGCTATTAGTTTAATCCGCTTAAATTCTAAAAATTTACTCGTAAATTGTATAAGTTTTCGTTTTACATGAAAATTTCTTATAGAATCTTCTAGAAAAATATCATCAAACTTGAAGTCGAATATAAGTGATTCTTAGTTATTCAGTACACATTAAGTAACAATTTATTTATTTACAACAATTATATATTGAATTTTGGATTGTAATTTCAGTGACAACTGCATAGTGCATAGTAATACTTCAGTCGATATTATCATTATTTTCTTGTGAATAGCTATATACTTCTGTGTTGGTTAAAAATATAAATTTAAGTGAAATTAAAGGGAAGATTTCTAGTGAAAACAAATAATAATACTAAACAATACAAAATAAGAGAGGTATCCTCACCAAATATAAGTCTTAGATTTCAACTAACCTATAAATATTATATTAATTAAATTACATTAACATAATACTGTCAATGAGTAATACAGTCAAATTCATATTGTTTTATAAATAGTTATGAAAAAATAATACTGATAAATATGAAAAAAATATAAACAAACTATATCTTAATCATATGATTAGATTTATACATACATATATTTCAGAAAGTTTAAAAATGTCTAGAGGAATAGTAATCGAACAAATCAACAAAATCGAAACAATAGCTGTAAGCAAAATTTTATGTGCAGTACTATTAGCATTATGGATATATTGGTTGTGGAGCAGAAGGAAGTTTTACATATTATCAGCCAAATTATCAGGAAAATTAAGCTATCCATTAATTGGGAACATTTTTGATCTTGGAATCTGCAACGACTTATTCGGTGATTATCGATTTTAATAAATCAGACTAATCTGTGATATGTTTTGAATGTATTATAATATGAATGCAGAATTTGTGGATGTATTGTATCCAATGTCCAAAAAGTATCAGAGCCCTTTCACTTTCTGGGCTGGAACTGAATTTCTTATTGTTTTATCTGATGCAGAAGATTACGAAGTTAATTATAATCATTTATATTGAATTTAATTGTGAATTTAATGATAATTTAATTTTCAATATTTGATCAGGACCTGTTGTTAAATAAAGTTTCCACAAATAAAGAGGGTCGTTATAATTTCTTCAACGTTTGTATACGGGATGGTATACTAATTGGATCTGGTAAATTACACCATTATTTTAATTATTTTTTAAATATGAGATTCAACATTATTCTTTTTTCAGGAATCTTATGGAAAAAGCATCGTCAAATTATCAATCCTTCATTCAATCTTTCCACTATTCGATCATTTGAACCTATTTACAATAAACATTCTGAAAAGTTCATTCAACGATTGAATAAATTATGTGATATGGGAGAAATAGATATAGAAAAGTACGTCGAAGGCTATGTAGCTGATAATGTAACGGGTAATTTAAAATTTTAATAAAATCCTTGTTTATTGAAAAATGAAAATATTTTTAAATTTTAGAAGCACTATTCGAAATATCGTTGGAATATTATAAAGGCGACAAAGATTATTTACTGGATATCTCTACCAAGTAATTATTAATTTACTTACATTCTTCATTTAAATTAAATAATCGAACAACTCATATATTTTCAAAACATTAGAAATGCATCATTGATACTTAAAAGAATGGCTCAATTTTGGCTAACGTTGGATCCAATTTATAAACTCACTGATGGATGGAAGTATTGTAAAACATCCATGATTAAATATAGAAATGTTTACCATAAATTATTGCAAGAAAAGTTGATACAACATCAAAATTTAAAAAAAGAAAATGGTAAAAATAAATTATTACATTAAGGATGAAATTTTTTTAACTTATTTATTCATAATTTCAGGATATAATTCATATGCAGATGATGATAAGAATAATAAGTTCAAAAAAGTACAAACGACCATGAAAGTGATGGCTGAAGCTGTGATGAAAGGGGAAATGACCGAACAAGAAGTTTTCGACGAATTCGATAATATTTTTAATGCAGTAAGATGAATGTTAATCGATTCATATTTAAAATGAAAATTATTTGAGCTAACATCAAATATTTTCCTTACAGGGGTTAGTGACCACATCTAACAATATTTCAGCATTTCTAATGATGTTAGGAATGCACGATGAACCTAGAAACAAACTCATGAAAGAAATTGATGAATTTTATGGTGATAACGAAAACTTAGAAGTAACCCATAGCCATTTTCAAAATCTGCCCTATTTGGATATGTGTTTCAAAGAAATTTCAAGACTTTTTCCATCTGGACCACTAATTACCAGAAATTTGTTGGAGGATTTTCATTTGAAAAATAGTTAGTTTTTTCTCATAAAAGAATAATTAATATATTATTTTATTCATACAATTATTTGTTTTAGAAAATTTGGTAATTCCTGCCGGTACACATATCGTATTATCGATGTACATTTTACATAGAAATCCCAAATATTGGGATCAACCACATTCGTTCATTCCTGAAAGATTCTCTAAAGAACAATCGAAGAACAGACCTCAATTTGCTTTTGCTCCTTTCTTGGCAGGTCCTCGAAATTGCATAGGTATTTCCATACAACATCGAAAATTCTTATTATCTGAAATTTTCTCAAAACAAAAAAATGCATATCGTTGTATAAACTGAATTACAGGTCAGAGAATGGCTCATGATATGGTCAAAACAGTCATAATAAACGTGTTGAGAAATTACGATCTACACATGGATTTCAAATTAGAAAATTTGAAATATTCAGCTGATGTCTCTTTAAGATCAGCTACAGGATACAAAGTAGCATTAACTAAAAGAAAATGAGATAAAATATAAATATTGTACCTATTTCTAAAAACACTATTTAAGCTCATTTGAATTGATATAATTTAATGGAATGACCTATGTATGTATATAATAATAATAGTTAATAAATTAATTTATATCATTAATTGAATTAAATAATATTTCCATGTATTTTTGTTTCATTTGATATAATACAATTATTTTGATATCAATCCAAAAGATAAAAAACCCTACTCTTAACGATTTTATATTGTTTTTGAACATGGAAAAGGGAACATTTGCATCTACCTACTCTAAAATAACTTCCTTATTCGAAGCCGTGTAGAACATATAATTGATCTGTCAAAAGATTTTGTTACTGATTTAAAGTGCTTTTATCTTTTTATAGATACAATGAAAAAGAAGAAATTGAAGAAAGAACGAAGAAAACCTTGAAAGTCAATCTTGCGATTCCAGTTTTCCTTCTTGGATGTTTTTCTTTCCAAAGGTTTTATAAGTACGAGCATTTGTATCACGTACACATTTCTTTCGTATCCTTCAGAGAAATATCGGAAAACTTTTACTCAAATATATCGAAAAAACATCGATTATTTAATACATAAGTTTACATACTCGGTAACATCTTGTAACATTTTTTTTCTCAAAGATCAATCGGTGTATTAATTCTAACGATAATAATAAAAGTGAAATTCATCTTATTACTTTATAAAAGTTAAGTCGAATTTTAAACAAATTAATATTATACGATTAGTTTTAGTAAACTATTTAATTTGAGTGAAATGTAAATGATCTATTTGGTTTGATTTTAATTTTAAAGATTTTTACAATGAAACAATTTAAAAATAATATCTAACTTACAAAATTTTGTTTAATTAATAGTGTCCGAAAATTAAATCCATTGTGTATAACATAATAATATATTTTTTAAATTATTTGATGGCAAAAAAAATGCAGATCAAGTCTCTCCTAGAAGAGTTGTATTTCCTTAAATCTAATTTTATTCCAAGTTTATGGATATTATTTTTTCAAATACAATTTTTCGAAAGAGAATTAATGTCTGAAAAAATGAGAATCATGTTTCACCATTTTATCCTAAACGTTATTAATTCAAATTTAATTAATAATTAATATTTTTTTATGACATTCATTATTTCGTTCTATTATGAACCGGTTAAAATGAAAAATTTTAAGCATCATTCATCCTTTGTTCATATAAATATCTACATGAAGATGTTTCATTATGGATGCAAAATTATTTTGCGATTATTTTTCTATGAAAACAGTAGTTTGATTTCAAACATCACATCAAAATGATTCAACAGAATTATTTTATCGTTTAAGATTGATGAACTGAAAGCTTCAAAATGACTTTATCAATTGCTGAAACATTGATTGAATTCAACCAACATCTCCCTTCTTCGATTGTATTGCGATTATTCATAGTTTTTTCATTAGTTTACTGGGTGAAATTTTTGTGGAGCAGAAGAAAATATTACGCTCTTTCAGCAAAATTACCAGGCCCTTTGTGGTTCCCTTTTATTGGAAATGGATTACAGATGAAAATATACAGACCTGGAACAGGTATAGAAAAGTCTGTTTTCACATCGTACTAATTGCATTAACTGAGTTGTAATCATTTTATAGAACTTGCTGAAAATATGCTTATTGCCTCTAAAATGTACAAATCTCCATTTCGATTGTGGGCAGGATTTGATTTAACAGTAGTTCTCACTGAACCTGAAGATCTTGAAGTATTAACCATATATTTTACTTTAATCGATTTTATATCTGAAATTCAGTAAATTTTACTTTTTTATAAGGTTTTATTCTCATCAAAGACATTCACGTACAAAGACAAGAGATACGACGTAATGACAAAATGTATTGGTTTAGGAATTGTTTCCAGTTCCGGTAAATTTATATGAAATTTTAATGTATTTTTTTTTATATTTTTTTATATTATTTTTTTTTTAATTCAAAGGTCCTTTATGGAAAAGACATCGTCAAATTTTAAACCCTTCGTTCTGTACAAATACATTAAGGTCGTATTATCCAAATCAAAATAAACATGCTAGATATTTAGTAAAAAATTTGATGAAAATTTGCGACAAAGGACCTGTGGAAACAAAAGATTATTGTAAAAGATATGTAGCCGATGCAGCTATAGGTATTTTTTTATTTAGTAATCAATATGAAAAATTAACGTATTTAATGTCAATAGCTTGAGTAATTTTATTATTGTGACATTTTTTTGTGCAGAATCGATGTTCGGTATGGAAAAAGGATTTTATAAAGGAGAAGATGATTCAGTTTTAGAATTATCTGTAGTGTAAGTATAACATACTAATTTTATATTCAATTTTGAAAAAGATCGATAATGAGTTAAAAAATTTTCAGTTTGACCGAATTAATAATGGATAGAATGTCTAAATTTTGGCAAAAATGGGACCCTATTTATGCTCTTAGTGAAAATTCTAAACTAACCGACAACTATTTGAAAAAATATCGCCAATACTATCATCCTTTGGTCTTAGATAGAGTCAGAAATTACGCCAAAAACAGAAAACATGACGGTATTTTATATTGAGATGATTTCATAATATTGCACACATAGTATATAAAATAATTTAAATTTTCAGAAAATAAAGATTCTACATCAGTCAGAACACCCTTTTCAGTTTTATTAGACGCATTTGCAAACGGACACATTTCTGAACAAGGAGTCATCGACGAATTCGATCACATGTACAACGCGGTAATTACTTGTTAATTAGAACTTGTCGAAAGTCAAACTAAAAATTATGAAAATATTGTATCTTTCGGACTTTCAGAGCGTATCTACGTCGTTTTCACAAGTGGCATTTTTCATGTTAATGATGGGCATGCACAAAGAAATCCAGAATAAGCTGTACAAAGAAATACGAGAAGTATTTAAAGATGATGAAAACGATCAGTTTGAAGTCACATTGGATCATTTGAAACGTTCGCCATTTTTGAAAATGTGTATTCAGGAATCTTTCAGGCTTTTTCCTACGGCTCCTTTAGCAACCAGAATAACCAATGAAGATTTTTATCTAAAAACTAGTAAGTATTTGTTAATTAGAAAGATTCTTTCGTTTCGTAAATGAATAAACAATTTTCAAATGGGTACTTCTTCATGCACAATCTAAGATTCTAATATCCTTTTCAATGTACATATATGAAAATATGAAAATGCATATTTTTAGAATTCACGAAATTATTAAAATTCCTCCAGTCTTCAAGAAAATCGATCACAATCAATAAAAAATAGATTAAATTCTAAGAAAATGAATTGAAATTGAATATTTTTTGTAGAGGATATCACAATACCTACTGGTACTCATATCGTTGTGTCTTCTTACATAACTCATCGTGACCCAAAATATTGGAAAAATCCTTACTCTTATATACCAGAACGATTTTCACCAGAAGAATGCAAAAAGCGACCTCAATACTCATACATTCCTTTTCATGGAGGGTTAAGGGATTGTATAGGTATTTATTTAATATTAATTCAAAATCATATACCAATCATCTGTTGTCGATAACTTATTTTAGGTAAAAATTACGTGACTGATACGTTGAGAATTGCAGCAGCCCACTTGATCAATGAGTATGAATTTCACAGTGATTTAACAATGGATGAGTTGAAATTGCAATCGGATATGACAGTGAGGTCAACAAATGGATACAAAGTTTCCATAACTAAAAGAAAACGTACTAATTAGTCAGATTTTAATTTTCAAACAAATATTCAGAATTTTTAATCTAATCATTTTTTATGGTGTTGGCTTAATTCAATCGTTCAATTGTAGTTAATGGAATTAACATATTGATGTATTATTTTTTACATTATTTTATTTTAATATTCAAATGTGACATCTAATATCTTTTTTCAATAAAAAATCATTGTTTGTATGTATAATTTAGAATTATATTTTAATTATGGATACGCTTTTATAAAATTAATGTTGTTTTTGTGTAAAAATAGCATTTATCGAAAAATAAACAATTAAATTTTTTTTTTTAATTACATCAAAATTTCTCCCAATTTCACTTGTTAAGAACAACTTCAATATGATCTATTTTTGGACTTTCTAAAGTATTCGTAAATATTATAAAGACTTCATCTTATATTATGATATTGAACATCCACAAGGAAGACGAGAATATTCTAATGAAAGTGCTAGCATTATTGAATGACTGATATGAAAATCAGCAAGATATCATGGCCAACCACTTTAATTTGTTATTTATTTATTTAGGAAGAAAGAAAATGTCAACGTTCATCAAAAATATCTATAGATAAAAACATTGATTCTAAAATTTCGAAAAGAAATATAAATTATAATATAACTGAAAGAAAAATTAATATTTGAAAAAAATGTATTATAAATTCATGAAATCATAAATATTCTTAAAATACTTTTTTTGAGCTGAGTCGGATCAAGAAATGAATACGCGAATTTGAAAACAATGAACAATTTGATATTTGATGTAAAAAGTGTAAGTAATACCATAATTGAATATATTGTGCCCATATGCAGGAATAATTTTAGTTTTCTTTCAGAAATTCGAGAACATCTCAAAAATTTGGGTTTCATGGGTTAGATAGCAAAATAAAAAAGAACATTTGCATCCATCTACTATAAAACAACTATGTACTATATGCGAAACTCTGCTTAATAATAATTTAAATAATATTAATGAATTTGTCAAAAGATTTCGTTTCGGATTAAAGTCCATTTACTTCCGTATAAATACACTAAAAAAGAAGAAATTGATGAAAGAATGAAGAAAGCCTTGAAAAGTCATTCTTGCGATTCCAGTTTCCCTTCTTGTATGTTTTTCTTTCCGAAGGTTTTATAAGTACGAGTATTCGTTTTACGTACACATTTCTTTCGCATCCTTTGGAGAAATATAGGAAAACTCTTATTTAAATATATCATATAAATATCGATCATTTAATACATAATTTCACATACTCGGTAACATTTTGTAACATTTTTTTCTCAAAGATCCATCAGTGCATTATTTCTAACGATAATAATATCAGTGAAATTCATCTTATTATTTTGTGAAAGTTAATCAGTTTAAATTAAAATTAGTTTAATTGTAAGTAAACTTTTAATATGAGTGAAAAGTAAAAGATCTATTTCATCCTGCAACATTGCATTGTAACATCAAATTTTTTTCTTGAGAAATATTTTAAAATGGGATCTAATTTATAAAATTTTGTATAATTAATAGTGCCCATAATAAAAACGAGTGTATATAGCGTAATAATTATTTTTTCAGCTCAGAAGAGAATATTTAAAAATCTTCCTCAATTTCTGTATATTTACTATTGATAGTTTGATATTTATGTGTATTTTTTTAATGAAATGTCACCTCAAATGAATTTTTTTCCTATATTTCTGAACATTTTTATAATTTTACATTCTAAAATCGTCATAAAATATGCTCAATGGGAATAAAAAAAACTTCACTAAAATAATGTAAATATTATGCTTTAAATATTTTTCAGAATGTCCAACAATGTCGAAAGAGATAATAATCGAACAAATTAACAAAGTCGAAACACCACATGTCACAAAAGTCTTGTTTACATTACTTTTAGCATCATGGATATATTGGCTGTGGACCAGAAGGAAGTTTTACATAATATCAGCCAAATTACAAGGAAAATTAAGCTATCCATTAATTGGGAACATTTTGGATGTAGGAATCTGCACTAACATAATCGGTATTTATCAATTTTAATCGATCACACTAATTAGTTGTTTATTTTAAATATTTCTGTAATATGAATTCAGAATTCCTGGATGTATTGTATCCGATGTCCATTAAGTATAAGAGTCCTTTTACAGTCTGGGGTGGAACTGAATTTTTAATTGTTTTATCTGATGCAGAAGATTACGAAGTACGTATAACTCATATTTTTTGTTATTAAATTAAAATATGAATGTATTAGAGCCATTCTTTTCGCTCGTTTTGATTTTTAAGTTATTTTTATATTGAAAAAAATACAAAAGAAAAACTAGTGAAAGACCAGCATTTAACAATTCAATATTTCAGGATCTATTCTTAAGTAAAGCATCCGTTAACAAGGAAGGTCGATACAAATTCTTCAATATTAGTATAAGTGATGGAATACTTATTGGATCTGGTAAATAATTACATTACTATGATTTTGTATTTTCAAACTTGAATTTGAACTTTTTTTCAGGAAGTTTATGGAAAAAGCATCGTCAAATTATCAATCCTTCATTCAATCTTCCCACGATTCGATCATTCGAACCTATTTATAATAAGCATTCAAAATATTTAGTTCAACGTTTAGATAAATTTTGTGACATGGGCGAAATAAATATCGATAAATACGTAGAAGCCTATGTAGCTGATAATATAACAGGTAATTAAAATTTAAGTAAAATTCTTTCATGTTGAAAAATTAAATTTTTCATTATCACATTTCAGAAGCGCTATTTGGATTGCCTTTAGAATTTTATAAAGGCGAAAGAGATGGTTTGCTGGATATTTCTATCAAGTAATTAAAATTATCCTTACTTTTTTCATTTCAATTAATTAATAAAGCAACTCAATTCTTTTTAAAAAATTAGCAATGTGGTATTAGCACTAAATAGAATGGCTAAATTATGGCTAACTTGGGATCCAATTTATAAATTCACTGAGGAATGGAAGTACTGTAAAACATCGATGATTGAATATCGAAATGTGTACCACAGATCGTTGAAAGAAAAATTGGAAGAACATCAAAAAATGAAAAATGAAAATGGTGTACATCGGATTAAGTTATCACATCAAAGATGATTTTTATCACATATTGAAACATGTTTTCAGGATACAATTCAAATACAGATTATAATGGAATGTACAAAAAAGTACAGACAACAATCGAAGTATTGGCTGAAGCTTTAATTAAAGGAGAGATGACCGAACAAGAGGTTTGCAATGAATTCGACAATATTTTCAATGCAGTAAGATCAAAATCATTCAATTTACTTATATTTAGCCAAAGAATAATGGATTTAATATTAAATTATTTTATTTGCAGGGATTTGTAACTACATCAAATAATATTTCAGCATTTCTAATGATGCTAGGAATGCACGATGAACCTCGAAGAAAACTCACTAAAGAAATTGACGACTTTTATTGTGACCAAGAATGCTTCGAAGTGAAACAAAGTCATTTTCGAAATCTGCCTTATTTGGATATGTGTTTCAAAGAAATTTCAAGATTGTTTCCATCTGCACCACTAGTCACCAGAAATCTATTGGAGGACTTTCGTTTGAAAAATAGTTCGTTTTTTCGTGAAAATGCTACTTAAACATTATTTTATTCATATGATTTTTCATTCCAGAAAATTTGGTAATTCCTGCCGGTACACATATTATGTTGTCGATGTACATTTTAAACAGAAATCCTAAATATTGGGATCAGCCACATTCGTTCATTCCTGAAAGATTCTCTAAAGAACAATCGAAGAACAGACCTCAATTTGCTTTTACTCCTTTCTTGGCAGGTCCTCGAAATTGCATAGGTATTTTCATGATTTTTTTTCTAAAATTCAAAAATATATATATTCATACTTATTATTAAATAAACTGAATTTCAGGTCAGCGGTTTGCTCACGATATGGTCAAAACAGTCATAATAAACGTGTTGAGAAATTACGATCTAAAGACAAATTTTAAATTAGAAAATTTGAAATTATCGGCAGATGCCTCTTTAAAATCGGCTACTGGATACAAAGTAGCCTTAATTAAAAGGATAATTAAATAAAAGGATAATTAAGGGAAAATTTAAAATTCAAATATCTTACCTAATTTTATGAATACAATATCAGCTCATTCAAATTATTTTTTAAAACATGATGTTTTTCAATTATGTATTTAAAACGATCAATATCAATTTATTTAAATTATTCAAGTATCATTATCTAAATAATACTTAATTGATTTAAATCAATAATAAGTTTTGAATATTTTTATATGTATTTTTGTTTTGTTTGAAATAAAACAACTGCATTTATACCATCCCAAGTAAAAATAAAACGGTGCCATGACACGCTTAATTAGTCTAACTTGTTTTATAATTTGATTAATTATTATAAAAATCATAACTAATTCATGAATTTCAATAGCACATATTATTACTTAAATCAATCACAAACTGCATAAAATGCATCGAAGATATATTTTCTCATTTTCAATGACTGATGTGCATAAAATTATTGAAATAAATAGGATGTTGAACTAAGAAGAATTAGATGAAATTAATGGATGAATATATCATATCATAATATCTATATGTATGTACCTACTTTTTTAATCATGACTATAATAAAAAAAATATAAATTTATATTTATTATGCATAATCATTATACTCATATTGTTATTAATATACAATACAATATTACAAAGTACAATATTCTTAAGATTTTTTAAGAAACTTAGCAAAGTCGAATCAAGAAATAAAAATGTGAATTTGAGAACAATAAGCAATCAGATTTTTGATGTAAAAAAAAATGTAGGTAATACCACAATTTAATACAATATCTTGTGTTCATATACAGATGTTTCATAAGTAATTCTTCAATATATTTTTCGAAGCAAATGTACTGTAGCAAATTTTTACTTGCTGAGTTACTGAAGTTAGATAAAGAAAATACTGTGACTAATAAAAACGTAAACGTCCTTGTTATATATGTATTTTCAAAAAGAGGTTCACGAAAATACTCTACTTGATTCTCCAGCAACTTTGAAGAAAGTGTTTACTATACTCTTTTATTGCTTATATTCTTATTTACCTAATTCAGTAAGTTATATTACGATAATAATTATAAAATTACAATTCTTATATCGGAAAACAGCTCGACGCATTACTTATGAAACATACCTTTTATGTAAAAATGTGAGTATTATTTTGTTAATGACCGATTGAAAAATGCAATCAAAATAAATTTTGATTTATAGAATTCAAATTAATTTATTTTTCAGTGTCTGAATATAAAATAAAAGTAATACATTAGGTGAAGATTTTCAGAGATATTCATTTACTCGTTGAAGATTCTGCTTCTATATTAATCACTGGTGAAATTGTATTATTATATTTTCAATTTATTCTATAGCATATTTTAGAATATTGTTAAAATTTCAATTTTTAAAAAATATTAATACAGAATAAAACAATTTTTTTATAAAATCAAGACGAACGCAAAGAAATACATATCGAAAAACTATCTAAACTGCATAATAGAACTTTTAAATATGTTTCAGAAAGTTCAACAATGTCGACAAATGTAATAATTGAGCAAATAAGCATGATTGAAACATTACCTGTCACTAAAATTTTATACACAGCACTTATAGCATTATGGATATATTGGTTGTGGAGTAGAAGGAAATTTTATTTACTATCAGCTAAACTATCCGGAAAATTAAGCTTTCCGTTAATCGGGAACATTTTTGATTTAGGAATCAGCACCAATGCAATCGGTAATTATCAATTTTAGTCAATCAAACAAATTTGTAATACAATTTGAATATTTTTCTAATATGAGTCCAGATTTCGTGAATGTATTGTATCCGATGTCTATAAAGTATCAGAGCCCTTTCACTTTCTGGCCAGGAACTGAATTTCTCATTGTTTTATCTGATGCAGAAGATTTCGAAGTGAATCATTATCATTATCGAAAATATTTAGATGGAAATTAATAAATACTTTAATAATTTATTATTGGATAGGATTTCTTATTGAACAAGGTTTCCGTGAACAAAGAGGGTCGATACAATTATTTCAATGTCAGTATACGTGACGGTTTACTTATTGGATCTGGTAAATTATATTGTTATTATAATTATCAAAGTTTTAAACGTGGTTTTAAATATTCTTAGTTTTTTAGGAAGCTTATGGAAAAGACATCGTCAAATTATCAATCCGTCTTTCAATCTTCCCACGATTCGATCATTTGAACCTATTTATAACAAACATTCTAAATTTTTTATTCAACGTTTGAATGAATTGTGTAACATGGGTGAAATAAATATTGAAAAATACGTCGAATATTATGTAGCTGATAACTTAATGGGTAATAAAAAAAATTAGTGATACCTATTCTAATTCATTAATACATATATGAAATTTCACATTTCAGAAGCGCTATTCGAATCGCCCTTAGAATTTTATAAAGGCGACAAAGATGATTTACTGGATATCTCTTTAAAGTAATTTGAATTATATTTATATATGTATTCTTATTTAAATGGATTTAAAAAAGGACTCAAATGTTTTCATAAATTCAGAAATGTTTCAGTAACAGTAAGTAGAATGGTTAAATATTGGCTAGCATGGGAACCGATTTATAAATTTACCGATGATTGGAAGTATTGTAAAACATCTATGATTAAATACCAAAATATTTACCATAGATTGGTGAAAGAAAAGTTGAATGAATATGCAAAAATAAAAAATGAAAATGGTGAATTTAAATAATTTCGTCAAAAATAGGATTTTTATTTCAAGTTTCATATATGTTTTTAGGTTATAATTCAAATACAGATGAGAACGATAAGTTCAAAAAAGTACAAACGCCCATTGAAGTGATGGCTGAAGCTGTAATAAAAGGAGAAATGACTGAACAAGAAGTTATCGATGAATTCGACAATATTTTCAATCCAGTATGATAAAAATTGATCAATTCGTATTTAACATGATGACAATTTGAATTAACGATAAATATTATATTATCCATATAGGGATTGCTGACTTCATCAAACACTATTTCAGCATTTCTAATGATATTAGGAATGCACGATGAACCACGAAACAAACTCATAAAAGAAATTGATGACTTTTATGGCGACGACGAAAGTTTAGAAGTAACACAAAGTCATTTTCAAAATCTGCCTTATTTGGATATGTGTTTCAAAGAAATTATGAGGTTATTTCCATCTGGACCATTATTAACCAGAAACTTGTTGGAGGACTTTCACTTAAAAAATAGTTCGTTTTTTTTTTGCAAAATATAATTTAAACATTATTTTATTCATGCAATATTTTTTTTTAGAAAATTTGACTATTCCTGCTGGTACACATATCGTAATGTCGATGTACATTTTACACAGAAACCCTAAATATTGGGATCAACCACATTCGTTCATTCCTGAAAGATTCTCTAAAGAACAGTCAAAGAACAGACCTCAATTTGCTTATATTCCTTTCTTGGCAGGTCCTCGCAATTGTATAGGTATTTTCATGAATATTAAGATTTATTATTTTCAGAAATATCTTTAATATCAAAATATGGGTGCAGTCATATAATTTATATTTCAGGTCAACGAATAGCTAACGATTTGGTAAAAACTGTTATAATAAACGTTTTGAGAAATTACGATCTACAGATGGATTTTAAAATGGAAAATTTGAAATATTCAGCTGATGTCTCTTTGAAATTGGCCAATGGATACAAAGTAGCCTTAACAAAAAGGAATCGAAATAAAATATAAATGTTGTACCTACTGAATTGATTTGTATCATTAATTAAATTTATAAGCATATTTGTATTGTTTAGAATAAAACGATCACTTTAATACCAGCCAAAACAAAAAACAAAACTATGCAGACTATTATTAAACTATTGCTAAATTAATCGACATTAATTAATCGACGAAATATTTTCCTCATACTTAATGACTTGGATGTATAAAATCATTGGAAAACACTGTACTGAATACAGGTATTACACAATTAACTATCCGCTACTCACATTACCTTGAACTACGGGGAATCCGTTCGATTCGCATAATTTTCCTGTTTATATATATTATTCAATTCATTTTAAAGAATTCTATGCAGGCAGTTTAACAAACAATCCAATTTAAAACTCTATTAAATCTTATATTTTTCTAGTCGCATTTAAAACCCGTTTCGAACACGGAAAAACGCTTCTAATGCAGTTTTTACAATTATCACTTTGTGTGAGAAGAACGATGATATATTCTTGAAACTGACGAATTTTTGTTTTAAAACTATACATATATTTTTATATTCAAATGAAAAATGCAAATCAATCCATTTAAATTTCATAATTAGGGCTTTTAGTTTGAATATTCGATTTTTTTTCTAATACAAAATATTTCGAAAACTAGCAACTGCAATCATTATTTAAGGTAAAATCCTAATTTGTGTTTATGTATTAACTAAAAATTTGATCGCTTAAAATCATCAAATCGATCGATCAAATATGTTCATAAACCTAACTTAAATTATTGAGAAGTACATATATAATATAATAGTAAGATACTAGTACTACAAAGTACAATTTTTCTGTACCGAATTTTTTAGGAGATTCGGTTTTTTATACATATTTATTCTATCCAAAGTGCAACATACGAAATTTAACATTCACAATAAATTAATATGAATATTCACAAATTTTTTTTCATCACGTGGTACATTTGCCACTATCTATGTATATATAATTGAAAGTGGTAAGAATGAACATTGCAGTTCTTGTTTGGTCAGTCGTGAAGAAACGTTTTGTGTTCGTGTCATGAACGTTTTGAGTTATATTTTTGTGAGAATTCAAGAAGATTTGAAATCTTCTATTGTTTTGAGAGTATTTTTCGTAGTTTTGATAGCTTCTTGGATATATTGGCTATGGAGTCGAAGGAAATTTTATTTGCTTTCTATGAAACTGCCAGGACCTTGGTCATTGCCTATAATCGGCAATGCTATAGAATTGGGGGCATTTGGTAAAGGACACGGTATGATATATATTTTTTTCAATTGAAAATCAATTCCAATTTTTTTTTAAATAATTAAAAAAACTTAAAATCAAATCAAATAACCCGTTTGTGAAATAATGCATAGAGTCTAACACACTTTACGATAATCATTAGGTATTTCGAAACTTAACTGTGCATATTCAAAATCATTATCATTAGTCAATTAGAACTAACAACGGGTTTATTCTTATATTATACATACATAGTTCAACGACTCTTAAGAAATACAATGTATCGCGTATATATTAAATGTACATTAATTACAAAGTATTGCTTACTGAAATTTATGTTATTATTGTATTATTCATTGTTATAAAATTTATGTTTAATTGTGTATTGTATTGTATAATATTATGAATGAAACATATAACAGTTCAATCATTTTTAATAAATGCATTTTTATTACGTAATTTGAAGATAAATTATAAATACAGCATTTAAACCTGATCTAAAAATTATACATACGTTGATAACGGTTAAATTCTATAGGAAAAAAAACATTAATACTTTGCTAAGTAACTTGAAAAACAATTAAAAGTTCGAATTTTAACGATGTTTTATTTTTTAAAGAGGTTGTAGAAAGAATTCGAGAAATGAATAAAATATATCCTTCACCTTTTCGAATGTGGGCTGGATTAGATTTTTTTATAGTAATAACTGAACCAGAAGATCTAGAGGTAATTATCATTTATGTATTTTTTTTTATAAAATAATATTAATACAAATAATTAATATAATTCAACAGATAGTTTTAACTCAAAAGGCCACATCATACAAAGACAAAAGATACGACATGATGAAACCTTTTATTGGAACTGGATTACTTTCAGCTTCAGGTTTTTATAATTTTTCTGAATTAGAAAATTCAATTCTATGAAAACTTCTTCGGAATCGATTCATTTTAGGTCCGCTTTGGAAAAAACATCGACAAATAATAAATCCCTCTTTCAATAGAATCTCTTTGCGAACTTTTCAAAGCATTTATAATAAACATTCGATAAATTTAGTGAATTGTTTGTCGAAAATTTGCGATAATCGTACATACGATGTGGTTCAATATTGCAAAAGGTGTACCGGTGATATAATGGCAGGTGAAAATTATTCATTGAATTATGACAAAATACATAAATTCAATCAAAAATTGAAATTTTAAAGAAATTTTTCGAAATTTCAGAAGCTCTTTTTGGAGAAGAAATGGAGTATTTCAAAGGAGAAAAAGATCATTTACTGAAATGCATAACTGCGTATGAAAATATTATATTTTTCATTAGTTGGATATTTTTTTAATCAATCGTTATTATTTTAGTTTAACAGAGTTGATGCATTTGAGAATGACGAAATTTTGGCAAGAATGGGATTTCTTGTATAAAATGAGTCCTGAGTATAAAATTGAAAAGGATTATATGAAAGTATATCATGGTTATTATCACACTCTTGTTAAAAATAAAATTAAGAAGTATTTGGAAACTAAAGATCTCCAAACAGATAATAATATAAGTATGTACTGTAAATTAGCTTAAAAGATACATAATTTTTTCATTCGTTTTTAATATTTATGTTAGATGAAAATGAGAAAACTGACGAAACGTTAACGACTTTTGATGTTTTGATGGAAGCATTCACAAGTGGACAGATTACTGAACAAGAAGTAATCAATGAATTTGACAATATTCATAACCCGGTAATCTTTTCATAAAAAAAAAATTAAATATAATTTTGTATTCACATATGTACATAATTTTCTTACATACAAAAAATTTTCATAGATCTTAACAGATGTCTTCTGTTCTAAAAAAATCTTATTTTTACTAACTCCATCTATTTTTTTAACAACACATTATAATTTTGATAATTTTATTTTTTTGGAATTGTATAAATATAATTATTTTCATGTTATAAGGGCATGGACACTACATATTCGCAAGTGGGATTCTTCATGATGATATTGGGAATGCATCAAAACAGTCAAAACAAATTGTGGAATGAAATCAAAAATTTTTACAATAATAATCCTTCATCAGAAGTTCTTCCAGAGCATTTTCGTAGTTTTCCTTATTTAGAAATGTGCATAAAAGAATTAATTAGATTATTCCCAACTGGACCGATATTCACTAGATACGTCACAGAAGACTTTGAACTAACTTCAAGTAAAGATATATGAAATTTCATGTGATTTTTTCGAAAATTTAATATAACTCTTGTTTAGGAAACGTTGTTATACCTGCTGGAACATATCTGGGCATTTCTAATTTCATATTACACAGAAATCCAAAATATTACGAATCTCCAGATTGCTTTATTCCTGAAAGATTTTCACCGGAAGCTTCAAAAAGTAGACCTCGTTTAGCTTATTTACCATTTAGTTACGGACAACGCAATTGTATAGGTATTTTTGAATGTTTTTAATTAGAATATTCCGTATGATGAAATTAATATGATTTCAGCACAAAATATGGCAATGGATATGCTGAAAACGATAGGTGTTCATCTGATAAGAAATTTCAAATTCGACTCAGATATGACTTTGGATCAATTGAAAATTAAATCGGATATTTCAATGAGATCTGCATCTGGTTATAAAGTGAAAATAAGTAGAAGAGAGCAATCGATATAATTTATTCTTATAGTGATACAAAAATGATTCGATATAAAAAATATCGATGATATCTTCTATGTGAACAAAACCTATATTATTTTATGGGAGTGCCCAATAATGGAAGCCACAATTCTTTTCACTCACTTTAGGAACGCCTTCTGTAAACTTCCTCAAGAATATACATCTACAAACAATGTTTTCTGATATACACATATGTATTTCACGAAATACAACTACACCTTTTTCATTTCAAAAAAATATTTCATCACAACTTTTCGTTTATATCAAATTTATCGAATCTTAAGGTGAATAATGTACTGGCACAATGTTATAAGGTCACAAAATGGGGGTGCAGCTTTAGGTTAGAATCCTTGAAAAGCCATTATGGTGTCGAATAGCAGACATGCCACAAAACTTACCCTCCAGCTATTGCTTGTCATAATAAAATGTTTAAACTAAGACGCAGAGCTAATTACTACACCCCTGAATATAGATATCTAATACTAGTTATGTTCTATATGAACCTCCTTTTATCGAATATGATTAAATTATCGAATAATTGATGTATAATTTCGTATTTCGAACGAAGACTTTTCGAAGAATCGAATGATGCTGAACTCGAGATGGAATGTAATTAGTGCAGATATTAATGCGAGTAATCGAAAAAGAAATTTCAAAGCGTACAGACAAATCGTTTAACAAATAATGTTTTTTGTAATTCTGAGTGATCCAAATCTCCCATATAATTCGAGTATTCTTAATTTTTCCTAATACACATTCAAAAAATGAAAATTATTTAAATACAATATGTATTTTGTTCATTTTTGTACAAGCGTTGACTAGCTGCGAATTAAACGTTTCGCTTTGCACAAGTTTATATGAACATTAGGTATTGAAATATGATATTTCATTCGAAAATTATACACATCAGAGTATCTTTTCATCATCGTTTTGCCTTCAGATGAAATTATAACATTCATCGTACTAATAGAAGAGGTATTTTTAATAATCTTTCGCGCCGTTAATTATCAAATATCAGAGACTTGGTGCGCGTCATAATAGCAATATCTGCTGGTTTCGCAACTTTTCACTTTTAATAACGATCAGCGAAGAGAAATCCCTAACACATCTTGATCTTCACTACATTTTTCATTTATTAATTAAATTATTTATCAAATTAACTAAAAAAAAAATGAAATCGAACGAACATCAAATAGACAACTGAAAATTTTCAGTCGATTGACACATACTTACTTTCAATCGTTGCAAGTTTCAAACCAACTAAACTAGTAGAGAATCTTAAGTAGATATAATATAACGAAAATATAAAGTATGAATACAAGTATGAACATATATGACGACTGAAAAGGCCAAGGGATACAAGTGAGTTTGCGGTGATTTAGAGAAAAACGTGTTCAAAGTTGACCATATACCTACATATGTATTGGGAGGAGGTCGATTGATTTGATGATATATCTCGACACACGTTCCGAATTTGTTTATATCCTTTTGCCACCAAATAAATGAGCGTGATTAGAAGCGATTCCTGGGCATAACTCAATTTCGGCAAAAATGTCACTTGTACCTTGGCCTTTTCAGTCGTCATATGTATTTGAAAGTATTGAATCAAAATCGATTGAAAGATTGATTTCAAATCGAAACATCATATTGATTCACTCTCGCCATGAACATGATATTATCATCGATATTGATGGTTCTCTTGTCATTTTCTATATTAAAATCAAAATCGAAAATTCTATATAATTTAGTCAACCTCTTTATCCATCCAACTACAGATTCAACCCCTCAAATGAAAGCTTGTCCGTTAATTAGCCGTGAGAAATATACAAGAGGGGAATGTTTTCGAAAAGTGGACGGATCGAGTTGATGAAAATGAGACGCACTCAAAAATAATATCGAAAAAAAACGTTTTTTATTATTGTCCTCTTGAAAATGTTTAATTTTGAATCGTTATATTCGTAACGCGAATAAAATGAGAAATATTTTCATATAATTTCAATTTAGTTCTATACGCATCAGACTGATGAATGTTCAAAAAATTCATATTTATTCAGTTTGAAATTTTTGAAAATTTTTATCAATAGTTTAAATTATGAGTTAATTTAAACTAATTAATACATACACAATTTTTTATGTATTCAATTTCAATATTATCGACACACATTTAAAAGTTCCTTCATAATTACGATACATCTATAAGTTTTCATAACAGTTTATGACAATTGTCTAAATTAATAACGTAAACTGCTATGTCCTCATTACTGCATGTTAGTTCGTCAGGCCTTTCTAAAATTAAATAAAACTAAGCAATCTCTCATATGCTGACTATATTTTTCGATATAAAAAAAATTTAACTCTTCTATCTGACATTTTAAACCGAAAAAAATGCAAGATATCTCAATTTATCCAAGTGTCCGTAATTATATATACGAAGTTAACCTAAGAAAGTCATAGCCAATTACCTTATTGAAAATATGTTCAACAGAATACAGTAATTCGAAAATCATTCATTACAAACTTAAAATTATAAAATCGGTACAATTGCACACAATTTGATTCGACCGAAAACTAATCAAACAATCGTCTCTTATTCAAACTTCTTCGACCTGATACTTTCCAATGACCATTATTTTCGAATTTTTTAACAAAAAAAATATTTTAAACTTTATAAATATACCAGCTAAAGGTTATCCAGTGCGTGTTATCGAATAATAAGCCGGATTTTAATGGCCAAAGTGCATTTTCTTATGCAAGCGAACTCGACGACATGAGCTAAAAACGATCGTGCCTCGCACTGACCTTATTCGAAAAGAAATTTATTCAATATTGTCGAGGCGATTTTTCATCGATACGTCTCTTTGAAACGACGGAATAAAAACGTGTTACAACTTCGTGAAAAACTTCGCAAGGTCGCATTAGTTTCATGTGACAAGGGGTACAAGTGATTTCGAGAAAAGCGCGTTCAAAGTTAAGGATGTACCTGTAGGAAGAGGTCGAGTGATTTGATGATATTGATCGGAACACGTTCCAAATTCGCTTATATCCTTTTGCCGCCAAATGTATAAGCGATTATAGAAGTGATTCCTGTATTTAACTCAATTTCGGCAAAAATGTCACTTGTACCCCTTGATATTTTTAATTTAAACGCATCGAATAATATTTGCAAGAATTCTATAACCTTTTACGCTAAATTTGAGTATTTTTTAGTCAATTTGAAAATAACATTATAAATATTAATTTTTCATTAATTCATCCAGAAACGAATTTTCTTTTAATTAAGTAATATTTTGATAATTGAAAACTTGACCACCTGCACAATTTTATAACAAATCTAATATGTATTTAAACAGGTATTACTATTCACTTTGAATTGAAAAAGCATTTGTTAATTTAAAGCCTCTGAAGAGAAATTTCAAAATTTTCGGACTTAATTCGATCTAATTTGATCAAAAGACATAAGTTGAAGTATTCTTATTTAGGAACAGTTTCGTAGAGAGTTTAATTAACACTTTTTTTCGAATCAAATGATTCAAATGTTCGATAGAAATGATCGAATCTTACATAGGTCAATTCAGCAGGAGAATTGAATCAAATTAGAGCAATTTCTTTGGTAGAATGAAATGAAAGAAGTACCTACTCAAAGAATGGGAAATTTCAAGTTATGCTTATTTTTTCAATTAAATAAATACTTATCATATCTCAAATAAGCAGGTTAACTTTTCCATGCGAGTTTCCATGTCACACTTCATACCATAACTCATATTCACTAGTCAAAAGAAATCGCGTTGCATCGCGAATCGCAATTTGCATCAAAATCGCATGGCTAATGCAGCAATGCTTTTTTCCAAACCACAACTCACAAATACTAGAATAATATGAAAAAAAAATGCACAAGCAAAAATAAATATTTCCAATATTTACATATGTAATTTACAAAACGCACACGCAACTCTCTAGAAATGCACTCCTGTATAGTATCGGTATACGGAAAATTTGCAACCGAAGTCTGCTATTAAAAAATCAATCCCTGTATATATATTGTACAAGCGTGCTGTGTTTTCATTTTAATTTTTCATTTTATCCTCGGTTCGATCTGCGAAATTGCACTTTGCATGAAAAAATTTTCACGTACGACCCAATTCTTGAAAGAAAATCTTATTCCTGATATTCATGAAAAATTGATCGGAAAATTTATCGTTTCGATTTGTATGATTGCTTTCGATAATGTGCTATTTTCTAAATTACAGGATAAATTTCCTTGTTGAGTATCAATCAATTGTAGAGCAATGCATTTCATTGATTTCATACACTCATAGCAAATCATATTAAAGTAGTTTTGAATTTTTCATTACTTTCAAATTTAAATATCTCATATTTAATACGAAATCACTACACATTCATAACACAAATATCGTTTTCTCATAAAACAGGGGTGACCCTCGATTGTGAATATAATTCGATATTCGAAATCAAAGAGCGTGTAAACTGCGAGAACGACTCGGATTCGAATACAGCGTGATGCAAAATGAACAAAACGAAATTATAAACGTTTATTATAGTTACACGAAATGTTTTTAGTGAAAATAACGTTTATGACGTTCAAAAAAAATGTATTTAATGAAAATTGATTAAAAATAAAATTTGGGGGGCCAACGGCACGCGGTGTTCCCAAGCGGTCACCCATCCAAGTACTGACCGCGCCCAATGTTGCTTAACTTCGGTGATCGGACGAGAACCGGTGTGTTCAACATGGTATGGTCGTTGGCGACGATCTTATTATTTAATAATGTAGACGTTTTCCATTTCAAGTTAAATAATTTTTAATTTGATTATATGTTAAATATTTTGAAAATTTCATTTAAATGAGAAATCGTCGTGTTTTTCATAATGAATATCATGTTTAATTTCAGTTGTTTTGAATTTTTAAAATACTGATCAGTCTCTTAACCTTACAGCAAATAGTAAACAACCATATATTAGCTGTATAATAATGTGAATAAAGTTACTTTTTATATTCGTATAATATTAAAACTTGTTTCTATTGCATTAGATAAATAATGAGACTATTTTTTATAAAGAAATGTCAAATATATGTTCAACGGTAGGATACATTTGCAATTAGAGCTAATCTTTTTACTCGATTTAATTCTCATGTTGATTAAATCTTTTTTCTCTTTTGAGTTTGATATGAAAAAAAAGTTAACCAACACGAGAGTTAAAACGAATGAAAATATCAACCCTTAATGTAATCACTTGTATGCACATATTGCAAACGCATACAATAAGCGACACTATGTTCACCATCATAAAGCTTATATTTGATTCTTGATATTTCGCTATGATTCTGGAAATCTCTTATTACTTTTAAATTAATATCAAACACTTTCATAACAATTTCAAATTCAATTCTATTTAATATTTTCTATGTTTTGTCATTTTTTCCAATATTTCAAAATGCACTTTATGTTAGAATTTTACTTTTAATATCGCACCCACCCTATGATTTGGCGAGCATAGGGTCACGAGTAGTTTCAAGTGGCAAATTGCCCTTCCATTTATAAAACTTATTAGGCGCTCCTCCCCCTTTCATCCTCCACATCCAACTAAACTCAATGCATAATAAACGCGAACACCCCCTAACTTGCTTAATATTCAATTACTGTCGCAAAAAATGCAAAATGCTAAAAAACACTAGTCTCCATCTTGCACTTTTCGAAATACAATAACGCCTCTTCGAAAATCTATGAATAAAAGATTCATTTAAATCACATCAACCGTCATATTGTTTATGTAAAAATACATATGAATTGACTTGATAATCAATACTGATTTATGCAATCTTGATAATAAATGACGACCGAAAAAGCCAAGGGGTACAGATGACATTTTTGCAGAAATTGAGTTATGCACAGGAATCGGTTCTATGTACGCTCATTTATTTGGTAGCAAAAGGATATAAACGAATTTGGAACGAGTGTCAAGATATATCATCAAATCACTCGACTTTCTCCTAATAAATGTAGGTAAATGGTCAACTTTGAACACGATTTTCTCGAAATCACCGCGAAGTCACTTGTACGCCTTGGTCTTTTCAGTCGTCAAATATAAACATTAGGAGCTAATCTTTAAATTGTTGAAGAACAACTTATTGGTTCAATATATTATAACTATCGGTTCTATATTATATAAAAAATATCTAACATTTGTCAAATCGATAAGCTGCTATTCAGTGATAAAAATAACGGTCAATAAAATAGACCAGTATTATAAAATAGATCTCAGTAAACGTTATTGTACCAAATTTAGACTAACTGTTAATTTTGAGTGAAATACATATATTGTATCGATTTAATGCATAAATAATTCACTAATATATCCGTGATTGATTTTATCCAAAATAAGCAGATAATCTAAATTTGGTAATAAGGTTCATGGTGGTCCATAATAAAACACTGGTCCATATTTTTCACCCTTCCCTATAAACATCAGATAGGTTTGCTTAGTAATAAGCTATTTTTTTTAATTCAAATACAGTTCTTATGTTTCAGAAACATTTCAGTGTCACCTATTTATAATATTTCATAAAAAATTCAAAACTTTTCTTAAAATATAAAAAAAGTCATTGATTCCAATTAGTAATCCCACTCTTAACAACTCACTAATTGATAATATCTAATACAAGAATTTTATCACTCACTTTATTTTTATCATCAAAATCAGATTGACGTTAAACATATTCGTCATAATCGTCAATCGAGGGTTAAATTCTCGAATGTTAACCAAGTTTAGTTCCCAATGAGTGAATTTTGCATGTAATGGGCGTTGCACGCGATGCGTCGCCTAATTGAGCCTCGCCTATGAAAAACTGCTGAAAACATGAAACTTGGCCTCATAGACCAAGGACGAACACGTTTCAGATGTAATTTCACACTTCGACGCTTCGTGACGGAAAATTCTTCACATTTTCCTAATTAAAACGCTTAAATTATTCAAAAGACAAAGATATATGAATAGCAGTACTACTATGGCGTCAATCAAAAACGTCTGTTATGGCGTCAGTCCCAATTCACATTTTCGTTTCCTCATATTAATCATACTACAAATATAGTATTTTCGATTGTATTCAAATCTGGAACTTATTTTCTCATTAATAAAACTTTTAAAATTGTACTACAATTATATCTATTAGAGCTGGGTACAATTCTGTTCATTGACGTTTGCATACTTTCAACGATCTCTTCGATTGCATCGATTTTTTTTTTAAATTATAACTAATCTTCAGCGACATTGAAACTATGCAAAACAATCTCCGATAAGAACGAAAAAATACAGCACAAATGATTTTCTTGAGGCAAGCCGACGTTTACCCTCGAGTGAAATTATGAAAATCTACATTTTTTTTTACTCTAATCGCTAAAACCCTTAGGAAAATTCCAATAAGTAGCGTGCAAACTCGATATCTTAATACTTTGCTGAACTGCGACTTTTTTCAAACGAGCACAATATGCAAATTTCGATATTGAAATAACGAAAAGGTTGCGTTTCCTCGCCTATTTGCCAATCGAATTAAAACAGTCAATGGAGAGCTAACTACGCGAGGATTCAATTAATCCTCCGTTTTAATTCGTTTAAAACGACATCGTTTCCCTTGATTCAACTCTGCACAAGTCTGTTATTTAGTTGATATTTTGATTCGAAATATATTTCGAATTTCGAATGTATTTTGAAGCGTTAAAGTGAAGCTCATTAGCGAAAACGTCTCGAGGGAAAAGCGCTCGGATAATCACCTGTCAAATGCAAACACTCTTTGTTCCCTGAAGTTTTATTTCGTTTTCAGACTTTTTGATTCGTATTTAAAATATTTTTAATTTTAAAATAGTAAAAAGAATAGTTATTTTGACAGAAAGGCCCCGGCGAGATTCGAACTCGCGATCTCCTGTTTACTAGACAGGCGCTTTAACCAACTAAGCCACGGCGCCGATGGTTTTCTTCTTTTTAAACAAATATTGCTAAATATTGTTTATTTTTATAAAATTTTCTGAAAACTATTTCAAAATACTTCTTATAAAACATGAAAATATAATTATTCACTAAAGAACATTGAATCAACATTCAATAATTTCACATACATTCGCCTATGTAAAAACCTAACTTTTGAATGCGTACATTTTTCAAAATCTATTTTTTTCATTTATCAATTGCATATTTAATACGAATTTCTATTTTTTTAATAAAAATAATCAAAATAACTACAAATTAAAATAACTTGTTAATGCAAAATTTCTTATCAGCATGCAAATTCTACACACTCGACTTAACATATCGATAACTTATCAACAAAAACCGAACATTAATTCACTACCACACATTCCACAGTCTTCAAAGTATATTAATATTTAAAAAAATATTCAATTTTAATCACTTTTACAAAATATTTTCATGATTTAAAAGACCCATCTTTCAATTCGCATGCATCGCAACTCTCCTAAAGTACTCTGCACTTCAATAAGGACACGTGTCCTTTTAATTGAAGCTTGTATCGGGTTACCGAGTGCAAATAAAGCTTCGTTGACACGTGGACGTTTTCGGGGTGTAACGCAGCCCTTGGGAAATCGAGTTCCCAGAGAAATGCGGCTGGGACACGCTTCTCAGTGTAAACAGTTTCGAAATATTATACGAGATAAATTGAATTAAAGACTTACATTTATGTATGCGTATTAGATTTTTTTTAAATGAACTTATGAGATGTTATAAAAAAAGAGAAGCAATTCATTCATTTTTTTGTGTACGAATAAGAAAGTCAAAGAAAGGAGTGCGTAACCATGCTTTAACATTATGCTGTTTATCTCTTCTTTTATGACGTCTCAGACCGATATGTTTCCGCCTTAAATCTGCTATTTGTATCATCTCATATGAAATTATATAAGTGAATAAAAATTTTAACTAATTAATTTCAAATTATTTACAATGAAATATGTATGTCTCGATGTATGGTTATGTTATATGATAAATATAGCTGAAATTTGCTGCACCATTAAATTTAATGCAACCATTAAAATACTCGCAGTGTTCGTATGTGATTAGGCGGTATGCCATCGACTTTTCAATGGGACTTGGTTTGCTTAAATATTGCAAATATGATGGGGCTTAAATACGCAGTATGGTTCAATAGGGATGCCAAAACATTCATACGATATAATAAATTAAAATAACCAAAAGTAAAGCTATAACAAAAACCATGTAATATGTATAATATAAAAAATTTGATCAGTAGGTGATTTTTTTTTTAATTCGTGAGTTTTAATCTTCGCATTTTCTATGACTGTTTTTGTATAACTTTAATTATACACAAATATCAACGTATTACACTATGAAATATAGATATGATTCATTACGAAGAAAATCCTATCGTTCTATCTATCACACGCATCCTATTATATGTGAACTCGTTAGACCAAACTAGATGAGTAACATCAACACTAGTCAAAACTGCATGACTTACATTCAATTTTTATAATTATCAAGTTAACTTAAGTCACCTGATCAAAAGCCTAACACAACATAACTCAACTCGACCTGCTCTATGCAGATTTAGCACGATCTGCTCCAAATTTTTTTTCAAAATCTACAAAAACTACACACAATATAGCCATCCCTGATCCTTTCCGGGGATATCCTCGTGGGCGACCCTTGAACAGGAGTTTCCCACGCACCTCCGACCCTCGATGGTAAAATGGTAAATGGTAGATGGTACAATGGTACACAGCTATGACGCTTTTCACGCTACGAACCAGACTCGAGGGGGAAGTCTTCCGCCTATTTAAAAACGCATTCGAACAACCATAATGGACACCCCCTTATATCACTTTTATCTGCCACGTGAATAAAAAATAATATCGCAGACAAACTATTGCATAGAATTAATTTATTTATTGTGGTATGTTATCGTTTGTGTAAATAGTGAACCTGTTTGTGATCGGATTCGATCGATTTTATTTTGTTTGGATTGTGAGTGCACTTACTTACATTTTTATTGTGTCGTTGAATATTTTTATTATAGCTATAATATATGAATTTCGAATTCGAATATAAAATTGTACGTGGTTAATTTATCAAATGTTCTTTTCGTTAAAATTTCAAAGCATTTGTAAATATATTTATAACAAATGTATCGTTTGTATTAATAATGAACCTGTTTGTTATCGGATTCGATCGATTTTATTTTGTGTGGATTGTGAGTGCATTTGTATTTTTTATTGTATCGTTGAATACTTTTATTATATATGAATTTCGAATTTGACTATAAAAGTTTACTTGGTTAATTTCTTAGTTACTAATAATTTTTTTTTTTTTTTTTTAATGGTAGTACTTGGTCTCGAAGGACCACTAACCTACCGAACGAATGAGTATTGGTTAATTTGTCTAATATAATAATAGTACAATTTTTTCTGTATGTTCGTATGATGCTCGGGTCTCAATTTGCTCTATACTTTGCCATTATTAAGATTGAATAAAATCAGTATAGATAATATTTTATAAATCTTTTAAAATTATTTTAATCAGGCTTATATTGATATTTTTAATGTGATCATGATAGTATTATATAATGACAATTTTTACAATCAAATGTTTACATTATACTCTAATCAATATGAGAATCATACGATTCATGAATCTTATTGTTAGATATTATTCCATTCGATATTTAAATTGAACTTATTTATAAATTAAATTTATTCAATTAATCCAAAGAAGATCTAAATGTTTAAAATTTCTACATCTAAGATTTATTTAGCAAATCAATATTGAAAAGTTTAATTACATTGGACTAGTATGCCTCACACTGTACTTTCCAAGTAACAAAAAAATTTGTGCACCTAAATAAACTTGATGAAAACTTATTATAAATATAAACAAAATTAATGCAATGCAACTCTCAACGATTCACAAGAAATCTATAATCAAAGTTTAACATACTTCAATAATACTTTTGGTGTACATTTGAATGAAATCATTTTTTTTATATAATAATTCACTAATATTAACAGAAAATATAACATCCATAATACTTTAACAGATAAGTAGCCCTTTATGAAGGTATCGAACCTAAAAATCCAGTCGCGGGTCGAGTCCTTGTGTTGCGCCTTTGTACTCACGTGAACGTACCCTTAAATCTCTGCACACATTACATGCTCGGGGATTTCCCTTCTACAAAAGTATATATTCACATACATATAACGTAATATATAATGAATAAATACGCAAATCCGTCGATACAACCAGTCAAAATGGGAAATCGGAATGGTTCATAAATAATTCAGTATAGGTGTTTACTGCCGAACGCGAAATGGACGTGCAAATATACGTGTGAATATTTGATTGAATTGTGTGCGAATTTTGTATATGTCGATTAAAATTTTGTTAAAGGGTTCAAAATTGATGTATTAATGTGTTACATTTGATAATTTTATAAATACATACATAATTGGTGAGATATTTCAATCAAATGTTAATCTACTTATTGTCAGCAAAGAGCCAATTGAGTCAATGAAAATTAATATTTTTCATTCTGAAAATTTTTATTTTATTAAATAAAAATATATTTGAAGTACTGTACTCTCGTTTAGATCGTCTGTAAATGTATTGAATGTAAAAATCCCGAAATCCCCTGATAGTTATTTGATATGATTTATTCATACAGAGACAAAATACTTGTATTATGGCTGGCGCGTGTTTGATGCTGCACACGATGAGCATTCAAACGACTCTTAAATACGGATAAAAACGACATTAAAATAGAAAATCTTAAAAAAATTGTACAAAAATTAAAAGGGGGCCAACGGCACGCGGTGTTCCCAAGCGGTCACCCATCCAAGTACTGACCGCGCCCAATGCTGCTTAACTTCGGTGATCGGACGAGAACCGGTGCATTCAACATGGTATGGTCGTTGGCGATAGCCTTATTATCTCGTAACGTATAGGTTTTCCATTTCAAGTTCAATAAATTTATTTTTATGTCGAATGTTCCGATTAATACTAGACTACCTCTTCTAAGCAACAAGTCGAAGAAAACGATCTAAGTGTTCTATGCAATCACATCATTTATTTTTTTCCGAAATCATCGACATACAATTTATGTTTATTATAAGCTACGAATGTCGTTAATTCAAATTGGAGTACAGAATTTTGAATTGTGATGGTGACATAAAATTTCGAACACTTGAACCTATGTAACTTAATCAATCATATTCTCATTGTGGGGAAGGATTATTATTTGTTATTTAAGATTATTTAATTATTTAATGATAAAAAAATAAATTAAAAAATCGCCTGCGACATTTTAAAAATTTACAGGTTTTTTACTCCAAAACGAACTGAAAACGCACTGAAAAAGTACTGAAATTGAACTGAAAATGCACCGATTCCATTTCCGGTTCCAGTTTCGGGTTCTAGTTTCTGGTTTCAGTTCCGGTTTCCACTTCCGGTTCCCACTTCCGATTCCGGTAACCACTTCCGGTTCCGGTTCTGATTTTCACTTCCAGTTCCGGTTACCACTTCCGATTCTGGTTTTCTTTTCCGGTTCTAGTTTTCCACATACGGTTCTGGTTCTGGTTTCCGATTCCCACATCCACTTCAGGTCCCGGTTTCCAGTTTTCAGTTTCGATTTCCGGTTCCGGTTCCCACTTCCGGTTCCGTTTCCGGTTTCCAGTTTCCGGTTCTGCTGCCCAGTTAGATATTTTAATAATTATTATATCGCTATTATGCCATTTTACAAGCGCAAAACTAACGTGAAGATTAAATCAAATCTGTGACTCTTTCGAAGCACATCTCCCCAGACACTAACCATCCTCGGAGCAACAGTTGGCCACAATCCGCTTATTGTGCGGCGACACATTAAAATCGCATCTATAATTCAAAAAGTACTTCGAACGAACCCTCCAACCCTTGTTTGAGCATCGTTTAAAGTCCCCGACTGTCTAGAAAGATCTTCATCAATGATGAAGAACCACCGGTGTTTGAGGCTTTCATAAAAGTTCAACATAAGATGAAAATGTTCTCATTCACAGACTTCAAAAATTTAAATCAATCGATACTTATTGATAAATAAATGATTTTTCATCTTAACAACATTCATATAGATTTAGAATTTTCATGAAAAATCACATTTCCTCATAAGGAAAATCGATTCATACTCTCTACAACCAATTTTCAAAATTATCAGCTTGAAAATTCATATTTAATTTTTTGAACATTATAATGAGTATAAGAGTATCCATCCCATCAAAAATATCAACGCACGTCTGGTATGAATAAGATTTTATTGATAGTTTTTGTATTCTCAATAAAATTTTCAGTCATGAACATAAAGAAAGATGTTGTGGTCACAAATTTCAAACTATCTGAAGTAACGTTCTTCAAAATCATATCATGTGTATGCTTATGTGTATTATGCTATAGAAATTCGTACTGTATGAGTTGAAAGTGAATAAAGAAAGGCTTCCTGGGTGATTCATCCCATTACCTTAGAATACCAGGGAGGCTGCCATTCGATCGGAAAATCCTTAACATAATAGTATCTTTTTTTCTTCACAGGTGAAATGGTAAATGTAGCACAGTATATCTCCAATAAATATCCCCAATAAAATATTTATCATAAATATAAAAATAATAGCTTTATTCTCTTGAAATATGAAAAAGTCTTTCAATTTTCTATCAGAATGGCTTACATTATAATATTCTTATTGAATAAAATAGGCCTCTCTATTCAGTCACTGAGGGCAGCCAGTTACTTCAAGGGTTGTAGTTGCTTTCCCCCTTTTTTGTCACCTATGACATTATTAGAAGTGTTATCTTTATAAGTATGTCTACTACACTCCATTCAGATGTATTTAAAAATATAATCTGAAAATATTTTATCATATTTTTTTTAATAAATCATAAGAATCTTTAAAACTTGTTTCCAACTTTTTGCGTCAGACAAAATATTTTAATATTTTTTTTCAAAATTGAATGATCGTTTTTAGTAATGAATAATAACTCTGTAGTAATTTTTATTATATTTTTATATAAAATAAACTCGATTGGAGCCACTGGAACACCCTTTTTATTCAGAATAATGAACGTTTCGACCTACAAGCACTTCTTCCCCGATCTCTGATGTCATTTATTCGCAAAACCCAATTTTCTAGCTCGAATTCGACTAGGCATTCACACTTTCATATTGCACAATATATTATATATTTTTTCCACCATATAGAAATATTTTCCGAGAAAATCGTACTGAAAACATTTCGTGTAAAATCCGTAATCCCATAATTCCATATGTCCATAGAATCGTCGGAACTCTCCCTCGTATAAACGTATTATCCCATCAGGATTATAATTTTTTTCAAATATCTTATGGGCATTGAATGAAATCGTATGGAAAATTCTATGATGTCTGATATTGCTTCGATGCCTGGGATATAATGAACGTTAATGCGATTACGTACTTTATATAATATACTTATCTTCTTTGGAATTTATCGTATTTCATCTCGAATAATAGGAAAATATACGAAATAAGTATAAATTGGTTCGTGAATATTGCATTAATTTCATAATAAATTCCTATCTCTATTACATTCGAACTTATTCGCACAATCAGATCGATTTTTATGAAATTCGCGAGGGATTCGAAAACTATACGAGAGCAATTCTAAGATATATCGATATTTTTATCGATAGAATTTGCAGGATTTTCAAAACGCTTAAACTCGAATATTTTCACAAAATACGAATTTTCTACACAAGTTGCCGGTATTTTTCGATTACGCTCCGGAAAATTGAAAATCTCGAGAGAGATTCGACGTTATTCTTAAAAGGATTTCTTCTGCACACACATAAGTACTCGAAAGATACTCACATATAAAATATTTTTATAGAATAAAATAAACAAAAGACTATACTTTTCTCAAAACTATAGATAATTCATATGTCAACTACAAAACAAACGGAAATTGCGTTTTTCGTATAAAGACACTGGACATCAACTTCCACCCTATTTTTTTTAGATTTAAGTAAATGTAGTCTTTAATCAAAGTTATTATTTTATGAAAATTACAAAATTACGTATTTATTCAATAGTGAATACGATAAATTTTTCGAATATTGAATATCAAAATTTTCTGATACATAGTGGCATACTTACATCGCTTCGTGGCCTGTTTACTAATCGTAAGATCAAGGTGTAGTAATGTACTTACATTGCAATAGAAAAAAATCTGATTTTTGGTTCGACTATTGATGACATTTTACAGTTCAAAAGTATAAAATTGAATTCGATTTTTTAATTCAAGTATCAAATACTAGAAAATTCGAATTACAGACCCTAATATAGTATGTATCGATACATTTTTATAGAAGTAATCGCCGACGTCGACCCCGCCTTAGATGTCACCATATTATTTTGTCATAGAATCAAGGGATAATCCCCATGTCCTGAAAAGCCGACTTTACCTGACAATGGTGGACAACAAAGGACTTCGGACGTCGATTCCATAATCCTGGAATATTCGAAGCTGAAGAAAAAAAACCCCCATAGACGACTCTCTTTTCTCGTAGAATTTTCTTTTCGGACTTCTAATTGATATTTTCAGGTAGGAAGATTTCAGATCGTATGAAATATTTATTCGTAGATTTTCAGAATATTTCCGAGTCGTTTTGTTTATTTGAAACGTTGAGCGAAATCGTATGGGTTGAACGAAATGGGGGAGCGTAAAAGCTCTGAAGATTTTCTCTTGGGAAAATAAAAACGACTTCGCTATAATGCTTATGTGAAAGTAATTCGGTATTTCGAAATAAATCGTATTTTTTTCTTATAAAATACGTATATATTTTCATTAATAATGTTGAAGTAGGAATTTCGATTGTAATAAAGAGCCTTTTAGATTCATACGTAGAAATGAGAACATCATATTTATAATTCAAAAACAAGTCATATTTCGAAATATCTATTTTTTTTTTCAAAATACTATGTTCATTTTTTTTCTATCAAATACAATTCAATACTATTATTTTCCCTTAATATTGAAACACTACAACTATTTATCCTGCATCTTCACAATGAAACAATCTACAAGGAAAACTGCAACAGTGTTTACCCAAGACACGATTACTTCGGCAAACAAAACCGAAAACATCTAAAAACACTATCGATAATTGAAAACACTTACATATCAAGCGAAATTTTCCTCGAATAACACGTCAATTACGTCCATTCGGCCTTTTTAGACATATTATGCTATTTTCGCGTGGTATGCGAATAATTTCTCATCTGAGGACATCCCCGATAAACGATACGAACGCGAGCCGTGCACGTGTGTTATACGAATTCGCGTTATACGGGGTGTGGTGAAATTCCACCCTGTGAGGCGGGAAAATGGCCATTACCCATACAGAGGGGTTGCAATAAAGTGGCGAATTCCATTCACTGATTTCAGAAGTGACCAACATTTTTTTTCCGTTAGTTTAACTATTTTCATACTTCGTAATTACTAAAAAAATATTTTAAATCAATTTTTTGAAAGTATAAAATCAATATTTTATTGTCAAAATTATCAGCATTGAATTTAAATGAGTTCTATAAATATTGTTCTGAGTGAACTGACTTTAAAGATTCAATTTAATTCATATCGAAAATCAATTTTATCAGTATATAGGTCAAAAATTAAATTTAGTTAGGAACTTCATTTGACGACTGAAAAGGCCTAGGTATACTATTGACATTTTTTGCCGAAATTGAGTTATGTACAAGAATCGCTTCATTTATTTGATGGCAAAAGGATATAAACGAATTTGTAACGTATACCGAAATATATCATCAAATCACTCGACCTCCTCCTAATACATTTTAAACTTAGAGCGCTATTTTCTCGAAATTACCACAAAATCACTTGTACCCCTTGGCCTTTTCTATCCTCTATTTATTGTTTAGATCAGAATTTTTGACAAGTTGATATGTATGTTGAACAAAGTTACAATTTTATTGACGAGAGTTCTATAGACACATATTCAACAAATTGAAAATGTGATAGTGACAAATGAAATTTAAATTCTGATCTCATGGACAAAGATACAGATAATTACAGTTTCTTCATATAATTTCAATCGATAATTCGGTATTTTTTCATATACAATGTTCGATTAAAATTAAATTCTAAAAAGGTTGAGCATCACATGTTTATTAGCGTCACTAATAGCCAAAGGCATTCTGCATGGACAATATTAATATGTGTCACTCTGCGAATATTTCAATCAGGAAATAACCCAACGCAATATTTCGGAAAATTTTTCAATTAAACGAAATCACCGTATCACATCATATTACAAAACGTTAATTTATTATAAAAAAATATTAATACATCGCACTTAAATTAAAACTAAACCACTGCAGAATCATTCCTTGAAACTGGTCTGATTCTTGTTAATACTGATATCGTTAAAGCTGAGCGAATCGTTTTGAACTTTCACAAAATCGAATGCAATTTCCGCATTTTCAGATTTTTCATTATCGTTCACGTTATTTTTCTTGGTTTTCATGAAAGCCTCACACTTATCACTTCCGAATACTTTTCTTCGTTCTTCGTCGGTTCCTTCGCCGTACGTCCTGACGAAATGAGATTCGTCTACTATTCTATAATTGTAATTTCTAAATGTGTATAAATTATGTTTAGTGTCCATTGTGCTTTGTCTTATTGCACAAAATACGACCGGTAATGATTTTATACCGGATTCTTCGGCTAATTCTTCGTAATATACGCTCTGGAATTGTTAAAAATCAATTTTTGAGTGTGATCTATTCAGAAATATAATATATGAAATATTGTCATTAAAAAAATGATTCATTAATTAGCAATCATGATATTAGTATCTCTTTGCGGTTTTTAAAATGATCAAAGGTAAATTACATTAATTAGTTTTCGAATTTTAAGAAAATTATAATACCTCTTGAGCACCTAACGTATGTGTGGCTATACTATCGAGTTTATATTCGGCTTTGTTTTTCTTTTCATAATCATTATGGATATGTTCTATCATTTTCTCTCTAGATGGAAGTTTAAATTTGCCTTTAATAGCAGCTACAGTGTATCTAGCCTAAAATAAATTAATTAATTAAATAAAAATCAATCAAATACAAATATACATATTAGAAAAACATACTTGAAGATCCATCATTGGAATGGCACAACACAGATGAGGAATACCAATGAAGAACATTGATGGATGATTTGCATTGACAATATGTTTATAGAGTGGATAAATGAAAGTCCTTTGAATTTCAATACCACAACTGCTATCTAAGAATGGACAACTGTAAGCATAGCCTGTAACGAAAAAAAAATCGTTTATAAATAACAGTCTAAAAGAAACAAGTTTCCAAATGAATACTCTGTTAAAGCTTTCTAATTAACTAATTAAAATTGAATTAGGTCAAATCTAAAAAGAAATTTTATGTGAAATACATATACTAACCAGTACAAAATAGTATATCGTCGATTTTCTCTACAGTTCCATCAGTAAAAATTACAGAATCTTCATTAAATTCAGCAACATCGGGTTTTTGTATATAATGTGAAGGGAAAGGACTTTTGAACAGTCCTTTTCTATTATGATGACTTAGAATCAATTTTTTACTAATTTTAGCTATATCCATGGAAATGTCTAATCCTGAAGGACCTGAACCTACTACTAGAACAGTTCTGTTCGAATATCTATCGGCAGTTCTGTAATTGTGACTGTGTATTTGTGTCCCTGAAAATCGATCAGTTGATTAATTAAGAAATATCAATAAAGATTGATTTTTTTTATAAAAAAACCAACCTTTGAATTTTTCTAGTCCTTTATATTGTGGGATTACCCATTCACTATAGTGTCCATTAGCTACGATCACATAGTCGAAGATTTCAGTATATTCCCTTTTCGAAATCAAATTTTGATACGTCACTATCCATTTTTCATCGAAAAATTTCACTGATGTAACTACGTGTCTAAACTAAAACCAAAAAAATGTTGATCAAACATAAAATCACTCAAATCAATCAAATAAACATACATAAGAACATCGATTCATTAGTCAGACGCATTGACAAACAACTCGAAGCAAAACGCAAAACACCCATACTACGACTTTTATAATTTAACGAATAAAACAAAACGAACCTTGATATATTTTTGGAGATTGAACGCTTTGGCATAATTATGCAAATAAGCCAAAAAGTCATTTCTATCCATGAAAGACTTGTAATAGCTCGGTACTGGAAAATCAGGAAAAGACATCACGTTCTTGGGTAGATTCGTCCTGCAAACAAAGAAATCGATTTGACTTTGAAATGTACATTCAACTTGTGCAAAAAAATATTCAAACAGTTTGAAAAAATCAAAATGGAAAAATAAAATGTTTATACGATCGCCTACGCATTTTATGCAACTTCAAATGTTTTACAATTGAACGTTTTCATTCATAAAATAATATTTTGAATATCTGAAGATGTTTTAAAATTTAAAATATATTATTTAACGATTTTTAAAATAATTTCTAAATGAAATGAAGAAAGTATGAAGAAGATATAAACTTGCAATTTATCGAAAATATAATGACGATACAATCAATTTTGATATTTTCCCATAAGATCTGTATTTATATTTATTTTAAGGAATTGCTGAATTTTCAGTCTTAAATAATCAACACTTCTTTTTGTACACGAAAATAATAAAAGTACCAGATCTTCTTTTCAATATAAGAACACACAAAAGAATGACCCTTTAAAAAATTATACCTTCATGCAAAATGATAATAATTTCCTTTCCATGTACAAACATAACTCTATAATTACGTACAAAACACTTTCCAAAAAAACAAAATCAATACCTGAGATTCTTATACATGCTGGACATCAAAGGTATTCCAAACTCATCTTTTCCAATCTTATCATTATAAATCCAAGTTCCTCCAACATCTCCGTTCAAATCGAACCCGACTACTTCAGCATCAGGAACTTCCTTCAGCAGATGATGAAGAGAAGTCAAACCACCGACTCCAGCTCCGATAATTGCGACTCTCATCTTCGGATGAACATGACAATCTTGATAATAGAACAGACAAGTTAATATAATAGAAAATAATCTCAAAATCATGCTTGTAAATTGTCAAGACGCGTATCTATTTGTCAAATTGTAAATTTCGAGTGTCATTGAAGTAATCGTGCGCAATATATAAATCGTTACATTACAATCTCGAATATGTGCACATGTTTGCTAAAATCTCATGTAATATAATATAATAATAAATTAATCAAAATTGTAAAATGTATAAGTTGTTTAATATTTTTTAGTATGTTCGTTTGAAGTTTGATAATTGCGTTTTAAATTAAAAGTCCGTATCTGAGAGAGGTCGAGGTTCTTAAATTCGTAAGATTGTTTATTAAATAGTTACGTATGTAAATACTTATACATAAATACTTTGATATATTTAAAAATTATAATGTTTTATATGTACTCAAGAAAAATCGTTTTATGCAGTTAAAAAACGTTAATGATTTAAGTCGAAAACGTTTACAGTCTGTAAAGTGCACTTTCACTTACGCAATAATTTGATTGTCAGTCGTATTTTCAAGGTAAAAAATATTACTGTGATTTCTTAAATTATGTAATAAATATCAACAATTTACAGTCTCGCATAATCGAATTGGGTTACTATGAAAAATTTATGTCGTTTCTCGTCGCGTATTGAATACGCGAGAAAAACACAATTCTAACCTCAAACTGAATTCTGATTAGAAATGCGCTTTTATCTTATCGTTTAAGTGTGAGATTAATTATGTGTTTATTCAGTAGTTAAATGCATATGTGCATTTCTCTAAAGAATACGTGGAAAACCCAATAAATTGAATATAAATGCATATAATAAAACATTCGTATCTAATGAAATTAACGTGCATTCGAATGAGTACTTCGTAAAAGTTGAAATTATCAAAAAGAAAAAAATATATACGTATCTAGATAATTGTGTCAAAAAACGAGTTTAACGAGTCGTTTATCTCGTTAATTTAAATTTGCAAAGAAAAAATATATAAACGGGTCAATGCTCTTGAGATAGTCAACTCACTTTTTCAAATCATAACTGTCTAATTCTATTCAAATAGACATTATTCATACAAATAAAAACATCAATAAAACCTATATAATATTTCATAATAATCCTATTTAAATCTATGACATAACATTCTGAGCTGATCTTTCAATCATAGCGATTAACAGTTAATCAAAAGTAACCGTTAGTCAGAGTAAGCTAATTCTTATGAAATAAATTTAAGTCGAATTGAAAGTTCAACGATTAATAGCCGATTTTTTTTATTTAATTAACTAACTATAGAGTTACAGTCAGTCCTCCAACTAAGAACTGAGAAAACATCAGTTTCTGTTTCACTGTCGCTAAGAAATTAATCTCATTCTAATCAACATAACGATATCCTCATGCAACAGTAATTCATTGTTATATTTAATCTATTGTAACTTTACTTAGAATTATCGATACCTTTATAGTTCAACATTAAATTCATTCAATTTTCATCTGATTTTCTTTCCATAAAACTATATTTATACACAATTTTCAGCAAGAACCACATATTCGCCGAAACGTAAAGCCTTCCCTTCAGATCCTGAACTTTCTTTCATACATTTGCACACAGTCCAAAACATTATTTCAGACAATGACCACAACACAAACGAAAATGTCCGGCAAAGTTAAGGTCGGCTCGTTAAACTTGCAACGAACCCACCTCGTTAAATTCACACCTCGTTTCATCGGACAAAGAGAAGCGTGTAGGTCCGGCTTTATTATTTCGAACGTTTAAATATCCATATTTTTCGTTCAATCGAGAAAAAAATGCTGAAAAGTTTATAATATACACTAGTGAGTACACTTATAATATTTAGAAATTAAGGAACATTTCATTTTTTTCATACGAGTTGGTATTAAATGCAAAATTTAAGAAATGAACTTGTTTATTTTCTATAATCTAACTATATAATAGCGCTATTTTGTGTGTGTATGTGTGTCTGTCCGGTGTAACGCTCCAAAACTGCGTTGATATATTCAACGGTTTGATCGCTAGTTTGAAATATAAAATAAATTGAGATTACATTCAGTAAAAAAAAAATACTGAAAAGTGTCCACAATTCGTTCCACTAATGTATTTCCTGAGAATTGTTATGTTTGTTTAGAACTTGATTGTTGATCGTTTACTTATTAATCGATTGATGATTTCGCAATGTTATATTTTTTAAGGTCGATTGTTAATTAATTGATTTGTTATTAAGCCCTTTTATATTTATTGTTGAGATCAATAGCCCTTCAAGGTTTTTGTCAATATTCTAATGTTTAAACATTTTTAATTTGATTTTATCAGATTTTATCTCAGGTTAATTGATTGAATCAATAATTAAACGATAAATTTTCCTTAACTAATTAGTCAGAAATTCATATTATATTAGAAAATATGAATAGGTTTACGTATAATCCGGAAAAACTTTTTTATTATTATTCTGAGAAAATATATAAATACTATTTTAATATTTAAAATCAACACAATCAACACATTTTCCTCTCCGTTTTATCAATGAAAAATAAAATTGCAACTTCAACAGACACATTATATTCAAATTGCAATTAAACACAAAACAATTTATAGAGAAGGAAAAACCGAGTTTTTCCTAAGTCTATAGACTCAAGTTTACATAGTTAACCTAGATTTTCTTTGAAAATATACTTTTTTAATATAAAAACACATTTTTATAATAAACTCACCATTTTGCAAAGAATGAGCAGTGCGCGAAGAAAATCCATAAACGATGAAAATCGCAAAAGTCAAAATCGAACTTCCTTTCATTTTGAAGTCTTCGGTGGATTTCTAATTCAAATTAATTATTCTTCTTCTAAATGGCTTTTTAGATTTGCTAAAATTTATTCGTCTCGAGCGATGTTCATATTTCAAACGAGTTTTCTGAAATTCAATTTTCTTTTTTTTCATATCCACATACAACTCTAGATGTTAATTATGGCGAATTTATTAGTCCAACCGTTGAGAATATTGAGGCATTTTATCATTTATATACATATGTAAAGGTCATACGCATTTTTTTTATTCGAAAATATTATATAACAGATAATTAAACGAGCACATGTGAATATTTCTAGCCAAATCTCAAGGCCTCTAAAAATTTTTGGAAATCAAATTCTGTAATAGTTCCTCGAAAAGGTTAGACGTTTTTAATAAATTTAAATTTATAAGTTAAACATAACCACAAGTGTCAAAAAAAAATATTAACATATTGTAAATTTTATGAGTTCGAGTTATGTTTATGATAAACGTAATATTCGCATGAATAACCGATTATTTTTTTATTGAATAAATACTTGTTTCAAAAATATTTTAATTGAAATTAATCATAAACAATTTATGACTTTTGTTCATTGAAGAAAATTTTTAGGAATGTATCATGTTCGGGGATTTAAAAAAATGTAATTATTAAGAATTATACGAAAACAAATGGAAAAAAAAGGTATTTGTAAAATGATAACTGTCATCGAAAAAAATTAATCAAAAAAAAAACATACATAACAACAGTTTTGAAAAAAACTTTGATACAACAACGCGGTTATGTTTATCAACAAATTCTCGTTTTCAGCAAAACAATTCTGTTATTTTGTTTTAAAACAAAAAAAAATGATTTCAGAAAACAATAAATTAAAATAATATAAACAATAATCAGTTAGTTATTCAATAAAACGTCACAATATAATCTCAATTCAAATCGATAGTAAAAACGAATAGATAGAAAACACGAATTGTAAATGTATGTATACAGTCATTCCCCTAAAACATCCCTTTTGTTTGAAATATTTTTAAAAATAAAGGTGCTATTATATATAGAATTCATATTTAGTTTGTTATTTCAAATTGGAAAAAATTAGAATATGTATGTATGTATATATATCATTTTCATAAAAAATCTGGAAATATATGAGGCATAATATGTATAGGGGGATGAATATACAACACATTCACTTATATTTAAAAATTTAATTCTTTCATATGAATTTTTAATTAATCGATGACCATATTAAATCAAATAAATAATATTAAAAAAAAAATTTTTTTTTCGACTATTCAAAAGCTTATCCAATGCAAATCAAATATATGAAATGGATACGAAATTTTACTGAAATTTAAATTTAAAAAAATAAAACTCACAATTGAAATCTTATAGAACGTACGTCCGTTCACTATCCTCACTAAAGTCACAATAAATTTTTCGTCACGAAACAATCGGTTAAATATATATGTACGAGAGCACGCGTCACAGATCATCATCGTCACCGAAATACCGAGAACAGGTTCGGATTTTCTCGAGAAACGAACCGCCAAAATCGATTTCAAAAAGAAAAAAATCGCCTCAGACTCAGAACGAAAACAAAAACAAAAAAACGAAAAACAAAACCGGATTATTTCGAAAAAAACCGGCAAAAAGCGCTCACTCGTCACCGGGCCCGGTTCCGGTTTTGTGCGAAATCGCGATCGATTTTTGTTTATTGCCATAATCGAGAATTGGATTAGAGATACACTCTAGATGCTAAGCATGTTTGAATGTTTTAAAATTTAAATTTAGAAAGTAGTATCGTCTAATTAGGTACGTTTGAGAATGAGATATTTAAATTTTGATTTGAAATTTTAATCAAATCAAGGACATAATGAAGCACTTTCACTTTAAAATTCATGAAAAATCAATTCGATACTAAATTCTGTGAACAGGCATTGCTCGAAACTTACTGATATTTTCATTAACCTTAACTAAATTATAACTAAACAATATTTTTTCTCTATAGAGATTGATGCTAAAATATAAAACACTTGCTAAGTTATGGTTTAGTTAAAGTTAGTGAAAATATCAGCCTTTAACCGATTACGAACTATTGTACAGTATCTAACTATATAATAGCGCTATTCTGTGTGTGTCTATGTGTTTGTCCGTGTGTCCATGTAACGCTCCGAAACTTCATGATGATATATTCAACGGGCTGATCGCTAGTTTATAATAAATGCAAAATATTTATCGAAACATATTAAATGACATTGCATGTGTAGACCTTACTTAATATTATATAATATATTTGCTACGAGCAGTGTCTGAAAATCACTCGTTAAACATCAAACGTTTGAAAACTCTGTCAATTGTAAATGACAAGTGAAAAGGCAAAGGGGTTCAAGTAACTTTGCTATGATTTCGAGAAAAGCGCGTTCTAAGTTGAACATGTACTTATTAAGAGGAAGTCGATTGATTTGATGATATATTTCGGCACACGTTCCGAATTCATTTATATCCTTTTGCCACCAAATAGAAGCGATTCCTGTGCATAACTCAAATTCGACAAAAATGTCACTTGTGCCCCTTGGCCTTTTCGATCGTCAAATGTAATTATGCAGAAACCTTTTCAAAATAACTCTTAAAAGTTTAATCACAAATATACACCCAGATTAACATACATTAATTTTTATTTTCACAGACATAGATATAATTAAATTTTGAGTGACTAGTTCACGTAGTGTGTTCTCATCTCGAAATTTTATGACGTCATTGTGGTTTTTGGAATCGGTCTGTGATTGAATTATTTAATGGCGTTTTGACTTTGTAGAGGTTGTGATGTTGATTTTTGTTCGGTGAGATCAAAATTTTGATGTTAATTATGTATGGTGAACAATATACATTAATTGAGTCGGATTTTTTTCGAATTATGATTCTTAGTCATGTGCGTAATGAGTTTTTCGATATGTACTTCTTATTGCGTTCGAATCAAATAATTCTAAAGATACCTACGTCTAATTATTGTCTTTTGCACAATGTTAATTTTATCGTCAAATATTACAAAAAAATAATTAACGTGTCTAGGAACGTCATTTCTTAATAATTTTCAATATTTTTGGTGTTAATTGTGTTGATTTTTATAATAACATTTTCCACGAAAATAGTGTTTTCTTTAATTATCGTAGTTAAATATAGCGTCAAACTTCGTAAAAAAAAATTCACTTCTTGTTCAAATATTAACAATGCTAATTTAAAAACTTCACATCGATCTAAGTCATTGAAAAATCAATTTAATACGTGTATTATTAAAACATTATATAGTTATTAAATTAGTCACATTATGTAGTTAGAATATTATGCAGTCGTTAAAACATTATGAAGTTCAAACATGTATTTCTTCTATCTATAGTTAAAATCACATAGAGAATAAATGAACAAACTACAAGGATGAAAGTAACAAGGAAAATCCTTTCAAAAAAGGAAACTATTATAAATTAATTCAACTGAAAACGATCATTAAATATATCAAAGTAAGTTTACTAATTCAAAAAAAACGACAAAAAATGAAGAAGGAAAATTCTAAATGTTTCATTCAACTACAGATCCTTTTAAAAACCGCAATCACAAGAAAATGTCGCATAATTAAACAACCATCAACTTTGCAAACATTCGAATGACATTATCCTTATGATTAAAAATAAATGCTCCCGAACAAACATTAATGTTTATGAATAATTTTCAACGAGGTAAAATTTGAGTTCTAATAGTACGAGATTGAATTTCGATATACATACGTTCAAAAATACAGTGAAACCCGAATATTTCGAAATACGAGGATAAAAATGAAGTTTATAAAATGGTGAAGGATTTTTCAGATTGAGAGATGTTGATGATTGAGTAATATTGTGGTGTGGAGGCGTTGAAAAATTGAAGAAAGATAGCCTCGATTTATTTAAATTAAATCTTTTAAGTTATTATACAATTGTATTAATTATTATAACGATTGTGTAAATCATGGTTTTTTCTCGTTTTGAGGCATTTAGAGCTGGTATTTCAATATTTACCAACGATTTAATATTCAAACTACCTTAACTGGATCTTTAAGCTACGTAACAACCTGTTAGCGTTTTTTTTTCTCTATCTATAGACTTGACAGTTGTTATCGTTAACTAATTGATGAAATTGAATTGAAAGATCGGACCTTTATGTTAAGTGTTAGTAGCAGTTAGACACACCGATAAAATCCAAATAAAATTCTTTCAATTCTACTTTTCTTCAACTTCTTATTTTCATTTTTTTTTTACTTACAATTAGATCACAATCATAATATTGTATTACGGACACAAATTCGCATAAATATTCTAAATTATTTTCATTAAGTGAATTATATTATTTGAACTAATCGGAATATCAATTATACACCCATCAGTCCATTTACGAACTGTTTAATTTACAGGCGAATTACGAAAGACAAGAAAGTATGTAAGTGCATCTTTCAAAACTCTCCCAGATATTCTACAGTTCGTAAAAGAAGGAATGAGTGTATCTATACTGCTTTTAGCCTAAAATAACTAATCGCAAATAGATTCTGAGGGTATTCCCAAAGCAGAAAATGGTGAGGTGACTCATTTTGAACGCAATGCGTAAACGGGGACTTTTTTTCATTTTGATTTTCTTTCGACCCGCTTTTGCGAGGTCAAGTTCGCGGAAAAACTTGAAATTTTTGCGCGATCCGAAAGATTGTTTGATTGCGAAAAAAAAACGATGTGTCGGACAGTCATCGTTGATGTTTCCATGTACACATAAATGCATAATTAATTAACTCGTGTTTTATTTATGTTTAATCGTAAGTTAATTTAATAAGTTTTTGGATTATAAGAAATTTTGATTTCAGGCATACAATTACTTTTAGCAGTTGATTTTTTTTTATTAGTGATCTATTAAACTACATATTATATTTAACTGTAGCTAAACTTTTTTCTATAGAATTTGACGTCATAAACAACGTTTACTCCTAATTGCTTAGAGGTTATTAAAAATCTGATCTAGAATATATAAATAGATTATGATAACCAAAATCATTATAATATTCAAGTGAAATAATAATTTGCGTAAAACCAATGTGAAAATTTCATGAAACGTCACAGCAATGAAATATAACACGTTCATATTTTTTCTCAACGATTGATTTTCATTGCACAAATTAGAAAATTTCAAAATATGTAATGAAAATGAATAGTAGTTTCATATTCTAATTTTTCACTTTTTCTACTTACGAAAAACATTTTCGATCTACGTTCTTGAAAGATAACAGATGACATCAATGACAGATCTCATATGATGAACAAAAGTTTTTTTTGCGCAATATAATTAAACTTAAATTTAATTATCAAACGCTGAAAGATCTTTATTGACAAAAGAGATTCAAAATTTTTAAATAGTTTAACTTGTGTTTTTCAACATTCAAAACGAGATGAATTTTTTTGAGAAACAGACGTTAAAACAACACTTAGGACCAAATAATGTCAACCAATAAACGCAAGCACAAATATTTGACATAAATAGCTTTGTTACAAAAACTAAACGATTTGTGATTATTTTGCGATTTTCATTTTAACAAAATGTCAGAAAACAACGATCCTTCCCAGTTAGAAGTCAGTATTACTTTGATATAAAACAATTATTTCCTCTATCGTATAGGTTATGTTTATGAATACGTGTTCTAACAATATAAACATATTACATACCGTGTTTTCCCGAAAATAAAACCTTGTGCGAATTCCAAGGATATGATTTTTATAAGACGCGTTTTTATTTCGATGAAACTCCATACTATCTGATTTAGTTTTAAATAATTTTGCTTATCTATCACTTTGTTATTTCATATGCAGTGGTTGAAATCTAAAAGTGTTCCCCCCATAAAAGTAAAAACTTTAAAAGAAGAGGTCGAGGAATTGTGTGATCCTGCCGTTCTTCCCATTCATGATTGGAAAAGATCTGCCAGCATATTCCCTAGAGAAATTAATCTTCAATCACTTTTCGTCTATCCAAATGTACCTGTAACTACTATGCTGAAGGTATATTCAATTTGATATGAGTTCACACATTTTCTAAACTCTGTGTCAACATAGAACGCAATAATTGCTTTATTTTTTAGCCAATTAAACATCCATACAATGATGATATATTGGATTGGACAGAAAAAATAAATGTCGAAGATGGAAAAACAGATGATTTGAGTATGAAGCGGCCGCCTCTCCCACCTCATTTAGCCAGTAGAGGCAATCCTGCTAGAATTCCATTTTTGCCTTCAAACTTCAACAACGATGATATTAAAAATATCGACCCCGAAGAGATGCCGCGTGATGGCCGTTTTACATTTATGGGAGAGTGTATGTGGATTTTCAATGATTCTTAAATTTTTAATACAAAATATTAAAAAAGTTTTCTTTTTTCATAGATTTGTTGACCAGAGATCCCATATTCAAATTAGGAATTGATTTTGCTGATGATGGTTGTACAGTGATTAATGATGAAAAAGATAAATCAACCAACGAAAAAGTAGATAAGATTGTTGATCTCCATGATGATAATCTTTTGACAATGAAATCTATTTTAGAAAATAACGATCCTTTAATTGGTTTGTTTTGATTCTTATATGTAGAAATATATATATATTTTTTTTTATGTTTAAACGTCAATGAATCTCATTTATTTCACATATAGGAATTTGGAGTGATTCCTCAACAACTCTTCAACAAAATGTTACAACTCATGACCCAGAAATCGCTGCTATTTCCGAAGATAGCATATTTGAAAAATCTATCATGGAACCTTTAGGAAATATACCTGTACTTAGCATATCATCTCACAAAACTGTTAAAAAACCACTTGCAACCGAGTGGGTCGAGATTATGGATACTAGTCGTCCTGTAGTCGATTTTGAGAAAAAAATTCCTGATATGGCCTGTAGCTTTCCTTTCGAGTTGGATACTTTTCAGAAACTGGTATGAAAATACATTATTTTACATGTTTTAATGTTACCTTCCTTCCAAATATTTTTCATTTTTATTTTAGGCTATATTGAAATTAGAAGAACAAGCTCATGTGTTTGTCGCTGCACACACATCAGCTGGTAAAACTGTTGTAGCCGAGTATGCAATTGCCCTTTCGTTCAAGCACTGCACTCGGTAATTCCTAATACTTATTTCCGACCAACTATGTGATTTTCTCTATTGATAATATATAAATTTATATTTCAGAGTTATCTACACATCTCCAGTTAAAGCGCTTTCAAATCAAAAGTATCGTGAATTTACAAAAGCCTTTGGAGACGTTGGTTTAATAACAGGGGATATTCAAATCAATACTACTGCCAGTTGCTTAATTATGACGACTGAAATTTTACGCTCCATGTTATATTATGGAGCAGATGTTATAAGAGATTTAGAATATGTAATATTTGATGAAGTTCACTACATAAATGATACCCAGGTACGTGTGACAATCATGAATTCAATTAAATTCTTCTATTTCCTAATTTTTTCCTATTATTCTTTTAAGAGAGGCTATGTTTGGGAAGAGGTTCTTATTTTATTACCTTCCCATTGTAGCATTGTTATGTTAAGTGCTACTGTACCAAACACATTAGAATTTGCCGACTGGGTAGGAAAAACTAAAAAACGTATGGTTTATGTTGTATCAACCACTAAAAGACCTGTTGCATTATGTCACTATCTTTACACGGGTATGTAATTGTGTAAATTCAATTCAGTTTTCTAGAAAAAAGTTCTGATAATCTTTGAATTTCAGGTTCTGGTGGAGCATCCAAAGATAATCGCTATAAGATATTAGGTCCAGAAGGCAATTTTCTATTGAATGGTTATAACGATGCTTGTAAATCATTCTTGAGTAAAAAAAACCCTAAACCAACTGGACCCAAAAAACCTTATGGAAGAGGTTAATTATATTCCAAGTTTTCAATAAGTTATGTCAATATCGAATCATTAATCAATTAATTGTTTTAGGTAACTTTAATAATCCAGGACAAGATAAAAACATGTGGATAGGACTCGTCGATCATCTGAAGCGACATGATAAACTTCCCGTAGTCGTATTTATCCTTTCTAGAAATAGGTTATTGAATTTTCATCTTGTATCAATCAAATTTCATTTCCATATTTGATTTTTATTTTGCGAATTTCAACAGATGTGATGGTGTTGCTGAAAGCTTAATGTCGCTCGATTTAACAACGGCCAAAGAAAAAAGTCGAACACACATGTTTATACAAGCTTGTGTTAAAAAATTAAATGAATCCGATCGCCAATTACCACAAGTAATATAAAAATATATTCTATTTTGTATTTGTAATAACTATTTCCATCATTGAGATATGTATAATGTCAATATTATTTTATAGGTGAAAAACTTACAAACACTTTTGTCAAACGGTATAGGCATTCATCACAGTGGAATTTTACCAATATTAAAAGAAGTTGTAGAGATGCTTTTCCAATTTGGACTGGTAATTTGTTTTGCATATACATACATACTCAATTTATTTTCTGATCATACTCATCATTGATGACTTTAGGTAAAATTGCTGTTTGCTACTGAAACATTTGCTGTTGGCGTAAATATGCCAGCTAGAACTGTAATATTTGAATCAATCACCAAATATGATGGAATGAGTTGGAGATCTCTACTGCCGTCTGAATATATTCAAATGGCAGGGCGTGCAGGGAGGAGAGGTACTAAATCTTATTTAAACTATTCAATATGAGAATCTTATTCGATTTTTTATTCGATTAGGTCTTGATGACACTGGTACGGTGATAATACTTTGTAAAAAAGAAGTTCCGTCCCAAACAGATTTAGTAGGGATGATGTTAGGAAAACCGACTAAACTATCTTCCCAATTTAGAATTACATATGCAACAATGTTAAGTTTATTAAGGTATTCTATAGTATTCTCTGCTATAATAATTCAATATACATATTTTAAGTAGTTTAATTGTGCACTCAATTTCAGAGTAACGAACTTGTCTATAGAAACAATGATGAAAAATTCTTTCCGTGAATTTGGTGTTCAATCCAAAGTAAGCACTCACAAACTTGAAATGGAGAATTTGAAAAAACTCATGAACAATTTGGAAAGAACCCCTAATTATGAGTTCATCAGCCACTATTGTGATACAGTAGCAAATTATTTACGAGAATTAACTGATATAATGCCGGTTATTTTATCACAAAAATCTAAAGAAATATGTATAGGAAAAATATTGATAATATCCTATGATAAGTATGCATTTCAAATTGGAATGCTTTTAGGTTTTACTGGTAAAAATATTGATTTAAATTCATTAAAAATTATTATCAGAACTTAACAAATACAATTTTTTTTCGATTTCAGGTAATCGATCAGAAGACTTGAAAGTATTAGTACTTGAACACGATCCCGCTTTATACAACTGTCCGAAACATATAACTAATAAAAATCTATGGTTCTCAATAATGAGCTTGGCTCGCAGTAACCTATACATGAGTAACTATTCAGGCTATCCGAATCACTCAGTTGTAACGATAAAATTAAAACATATAGTAGCATTAACCACACACAAGTCCAAAGGAGACTGTTTCGCTGTACTCAGTGATTGCGAGATAAGGCAACATCTCAGATCGAAAAGTCGTCCAAGCGCTAAGTGTTTAAGTGCGATTGATGAATTGGTACAATTGTCATTCACCAATCACATCTCATCTGTAAAAATTCAATTTATGGATTTGACTAAAGGATTGAAAATTAAGAGTGGCGAAATTATGGAATCATTAAAACGAGTTAAAGAGGCTGAGGTATTAATTTGTTGTAATTTTAAATTCATTTAAGATAAATTATTGAATTTATAAGTAACCATTGCTTTTCAGCAACAACTTGCTTGGTTAAACAGTCCTGATAACCAACATAATTTTCATAATTTCTATAATGAGCTGCCAATTGTATATGAAAGAAAACAATTAGAATGGAAATATGCTGAGTTGGAAAGCGTCCTTTCTGCCGAAGGAATGTCATTATATCCTGAATATCAAAGGCGCCTAAAAGTTTTAAAAGAATTGCGGTAATAAATTATTTACACAGCACTTAAAATTTTTTTCTAAATTTATTTTGAATTAATTTATCTTACAGTTACGTAGACTCGCAAAATCATGTTGCAATTAAGGGGCGTGTTGCGTGTGAATTAGGAAAAAATGAACTTATGATAACTGAAATAGTTTTCCGAAACATTTTGACAAATCTTGGAGCTGCGGAGATAGCGGCTTTATTGAGTTGCTTGGTCGTTGAAGCTAGAATTCAAAACAAAACCGAACAAAAACTGGAAAAAGTTTTAGAAGATCGTATTTCAGAAATTCAATATATTGACCGTGAGATTTCGGAATTAGAACAGGAATATGGAGTAATTATTAATTGTTTATTTAATAATGTAAAAACTCTAGAAAACATTACATATATTAAAAAAATCTTCATTAGGTCGGTGTTGATGATCCCATGTCCCTCGAAGCTCGACTGAATTTCGGATTAGTGGAAGTCGTATATGAATGGGCCAAAGGTAAACCATTCTGTGATATAATTGACTTAACAGAAGTACAAGAAGGAATAATTGTTCATAGTATACAGAAACTTCACGAGGTGAACTTTTTAAAACTACACATGATAATAATGTATTACTGTTTTTCGTTACTTGATATGTCATTCATTCATCACTTTTTTTTTCAGGTTGTTATGAATGTACGAGATGTAGCCAAAATTATCGGTGATCCAATTCTGCAATCTAAAATGGACGAAGCCTCTCTCGCTATCAAAAGAGATATTGTATTTGCAGCAAGTTTATACACCCAAGATGATATCAATTTGAATTTTTAAATTGTACAAATGTGTTTTATCATAAAACCTCGAAATTTCTATATTGTCAATATTTTAATAAAATTTTAAGTGTTTCTGAAAAATTGTGATAATTTTATAAATAAATAAATTTGTTCATTATACTTGTTTATATTTTTTATATCATGTTTTGTTTAAAATATAGATCTCTCTTTTCAGAAACATATGAATGCGCATTGTTCTACATCTCTATGTCAGCATATTCCTGAATATAATTGTATGCAAACTATAATTATGAAAATTATATTTAACGAACTATACATATATAAGTGGGTTTATTGAACTCATTACTTTTTTAATAAAAAGTTGAATAAGTTCATTTTGAAATAGAAAGTTGAAAAATTAATTTCAAAATATTCAAATCAAAAGATCATTATTTAGTAATATATTTACATATTGCACAATTTCGTTTTAATTTTTCAATAGATACTAGGGAAGCATGGGGACACTTGATTCTCTCTTTTAATTGGAATTAATTGCGTTCATTATGAGACTTTTAAAAAAAATTCAATTTTCCAAAAGACTGTTAAGTGGATCAAATCTCTCTTCTCTTCTCTGCTTTGTTAACATTGAAAATAAATAAAAAAAAAATGAACTTTTTTGAAATCAGACAAAAGCGTTGATGATCGTGATTCAGTGTATTTCGGCCGCTATTATTGCATAGTGGCGGGAACGCGATGTCAAAGTTTGACAGTTTGCGTTAACATCGACTTGCAGTGACCAAAAGTGAGGGATATTCAAACATGGACGAAGAAAACTGTGAAAATTCCAAAGATATAGAAAAAAATGATGAAAATAGATCTGAATCTTATCATTCATCTGATAGTGAAGATGCAAATGAAAATACTTTCACGAGGAAGAAAAAGAAGGTACGCTGCATATCAGACAGTGATTCAGAAATTTCACGTCACAACGATGACGAAACTGAAAAAAGAAATAATGAAGATAATGATTTACTTGAGTCTAAAAAGCAAGACCGCTCCAACGGTTCAGACTCTGACTCCTCTCAGACATCACTTGCTACTTCACAATCAAGTCGAACGAAATCTCAACAAATAGATGATAAACATGCAAGTGAAAATGACAATCTGCCAAACTCTGAAAACCTATATAGATCTGACGATTACGATTCTGATTCTTCTCAGAATTCACAAAAATCTTCCCGGTCTGGTGGAAAGAAATCTCAACAAATAAAATATGTGTCTGCAAATGAAAATGATGATCTCTCAAACTCTGAAAATCATAATCGTTCTGATGGTTCTGATTCCGATTCTGACTCTTCTCAGACAACGAAAAATGTGTCTCAATCAGATCGAAAGAAATCTCAAAGAGTTGAAAATAAACACAAAGCAATGTCAAAGAAGTTCGATAGGCTGTTCAAAACAAAGCAATCCGAAGTCGAAAGTGAAGATGATTATTCCAATGTGAAGTCAAAGTTGTCTGCCATTTGTGACTCCGATAGTTCAGATGTTGAAAATATTAATACTGATTCACACGAAAATATCCATAATAAATTAAATAATGATCCTAAACCAGTTAAAGAATCAAAGAACCGCGGAACTCAAAGGGTAACATATTTTTTATATTAATTCATTTTGACTTTCGTTCTGTAACACATGTTTTATTTATAGATGTCTGCAAAGATCGCCATGGAACAAATGCAAAAAATTAAAAGCGAATCTAGCAGAATGTTACGAGAGAAGGAAATCAGCCTGCCTTATCATAAACCGAAACAAATATCTCTGAAAGATATAATGATTAAAAAAAATATTCAGTTTGTACCTGGTGTTAAAAAACCTAATTTACGAATGAATGAAGAACAACTCAAAGAATATGTGTAAGTGTTTACATATATTGTACAGTAATGAAATTATAATCTATTCAAATTCTAAAACATATTATAGATTTTATTATTTACTTTATTATATTTCTGAACATTTTTTTCAATTTTAGATTACAACTTGAAAAAAGAGAAAAGGATATATTAGAATTATATGACAGTTCAAGTGAAGATGAAGAAAACAATGAGAATCACGATGATATTAATGAAGCACAAAAACTTGATACAAATTCTGAGACATTAAATAATTTTGAAACTGATGCGAAAGATTCAGATCACTTACCAGAGACTTCTGACATTCACATGTCTGATGTTTATGAGTCAGATGCGAAAATCGATCAGAATGAAGCATCATCTGATTGCAACGACATTGATCATGAAAATAAATCTGGTGAAAAACTAGAGCCAAATATTTCATTGGATATTGTCTTGAAAGAATCCGTTTCCTCAAGTACCGAGTTGGAAGAATCTGTTCCCTCAAATGTTGAAATGAAAGATCCTGTCAATGAAACCACAACTAATGTTTCGTCTATGAAAAATTCTCTGGAGATTGTTGATGAAATGGAAATCACAGTAACTTCAAATGGTGTCTCAAAAGAACCTGTTGATGAATCAAGATCAGTAATTAGCCCATTGAATGTATCTGAAATACAAAACGAATGTACAAACAATCATTTAGATTACAAAACACAATTATTGGGTATATCATCATTTCTTTGGTTTATTAAATGTTGTTGAAGTTTATATTTCACAAATGAATTGTTTTCAGGTACATTGCCTTCTAATCCAAAACTGAGTGGAAGTGATGGTGGTATCATCGATTTTTCTCTTAGTTCTTTAGATTCGAATGAAGAATTGAGTGGTGTAAATGCCTTTAAGAAAAAATTTTTCCTTCATTCTCATATAAAAACACCAGAGGAAATAGAACGTGAAAAAAATAAAAAGTACATAAATGTTCATATTATGTTATGAATTATAGTGAATATATAAATTCTTTAGTAATTAAAAGCTAATTTTTTGCCTTTTTTTTTCAGAATTATACCAGGAAAAGCTTTGATGAATTTTAGACGTGAATTAGAAGACCAAATACGGGAGCAAAAACTTCAAGAATGGAAACGAAAAAGAGAAGAAGCCCAAATAACAAAACTCGAAAATAAAAGTGATGGTGGTTTATCTGATTGTGAAGAAATCTTAGAAAAAGATGATTTAAAAGAAGTTAACAATAAAAATGAAAATCCTAATAATGAAAAAGAAGAATCGTCTAACGAAACTGAAACCGAAATCGAAGATGATGAAAAAGAAGAAGATTGTTTGGTGATTAGCAAAATGAAAAAGTCAAAAGTAAAGTGTGATTATATTGAAGATGAAGCAGAATTAGATGATTCATTTGAGGATGACGATGAAGAGACCGATGAAGAATCAGACACTAAATATGAAACTATAAATCTCCTAGAAAAAAAGAAACCAAGTCGTATCTATAATCCATTTGGAGATGAGAACAGTTCAGACGATGATAATTCTAATCCATTGAAAAATGTAGAAAAACCTTGCACAAAGAACACTAAAGATGCTCTATGTTCTGAAGTTCTTGAAACTGATGCCAAATTGAAAGATAGTGTTGATCTATTCGACACACAAGAAGAACAAAGTGAAAGTGTTCTTATGAATTGTTCATGTGAGTTGAACTTTATATTTTTTTTTTCAAAGCTCGAATGTATCTTTTGCTTTTATCATTTTCAAATTATAAATGTTTGTTTCAGCCGATGAATATTTCGCTCTGGCCCAAAAATATACATCTAATGAATCAATGCCTATTTCGAAAACTAATACTCTCAACGATTCTGAATCTATTTTGTCCACTAATATATTGTCTTCTAATATTATGAATTTAAATAACTCCTTTTCACTTGAAGTGAGATATCTTTCAAATTAACCTATTATACAGAAAAACATATTTTTCACATTTTTTTTGTTTTTTATATTAGCTCTCATCTCACATAAATCAAGGTAGAAAATCGCCTCTCAGAAAATCAACATTGAATGAAAGATCAAATCAAAAGAATGGACAATTATTTGAAGAAGAAGAATCTGTTTCGGTATGAGCTTAATCTTTATTTGAATATTCTTCGATAAGTTTTGTATGGATTTGCATAAATTGTTTAGTTTACTCAAGAGATAGCTGAAATGTGTTCAGGAAAGTTTTCCTCTCAAGAATCAGATTTACCAAAAATCAGATCAGACAATTTCACCCTGTCAAACGACAATTCACAATCAACACAAAATATGGAGAGTGAACTTCTAGAACTATGTACAGGAAAATTCGTCGGAATAAATAAACCAAACACACAACTGGTAATTTTTTTAAATCCCAAACCTTATATTGAATATTTTCTTAAATTTAAATTTGGATTTAGATTGAATCAGAAGAAATCGATGGTATCTCTAATGACAATAAAGCTGAAAGTGAAAATTCAACAGTAGAAAATTCTTCGAATTGTACAAAAAAGACTGAAACGAAGAAAAGTAATGGTATTAAATCGTTTTTGGTTTCACAACCGATTGTAAAAGATAATCCATTGTGTATTTTAAATGAAAATGAAACTAATGAGGAATCACAATTGAATGTATCGAAGAGTAAATATTTCATTTTGTCATCTTCGTCTGATGATGAAAAAGAAACTTGCAATCAAACGAGTACAAAGAAAAATAAATCGTTGAAATCAAAACGTGAACGTAATACAACTAGGAAAATTAAGCCTTTAGAATCATCTGGTATGAAAAAAATTTATTAATTATGTTTTAGTTATTTCATTTTATTGTAAATTTATTTAAATAACGACTTTTTTTCATATTTTAATTGATAGATGATGATACAGACAACGAAGATTCAGATGAAGATGATAAAAATTCTGATGTTTCATTATCAAGTATTATTGTTGATGAAAAACAATTCGATTATGATTCTGAAGAAAATGAAGTTAGTATTCACTTATTTTCTCGACTTGATTCACTATTTTGAAGATTCATTTTCAAAAATATCTTTACAGATTGAAATCATCCCTGAAAAAGTTGTCTCTAATAAACCGAAAACGAAAAAATCTGAATTCTTCGAACAAGAAGCCGAACTCACAACCGATGATGAATGGAAAGGATCTGGAGATGAAGATGAACAAGGTCTAGATGAATTTGAATGGGAAGAAGGAGATGCAGATCAATTAGACCATAGAAAAGTTAATAAAGAACTTGAACGAATACACAGGTATTCTTTCATAATTATTTTATTTCTTATCATCATTCATAAATTAATTCTATCAACAAATGCTCATTTCAGACATCAAATGCTTGATAAAGATACCCGAGAAATAAAAATACTCCAAGATATATTGCTAGAAGATGGCGATTTAGAAGGTGGAACTAGAGAGAGAAAATTTCGCTGGAAAAATATCGGTATTTACTCTCAAATTAATTGTGAAACAATATTGATCAATTTAAAAAAAAAGTTTGCCATCATTTTAGATAATTCTGTTGAAAGTGGTGCAATTGTGGGTGAAGATAATCAAGATGATTTTGATGACACACAAAATGAAGAGCAGTGGCGTAAACAGCGATATGAACGTGAAACTTATTTGAGAGAATTGATGGTATCTTTCATATTAACTCAATTTAAATGTATATTTTTTAGTTTCTATACATTATTTTGAACGTTTTGGTTTTTTAGAAAAAAGAAATGGAACAAGAATCACCAACTGCTCGAATTCCTTCTAGATTATCAATTATAAAAGCTTCCTTAGATCAATCTCACGATCAGTCTGAAATGAATTTATTACACAAGCAAAATAAAAATACTGTTCAAGAACAGAAAAATCTTGAAGACGATAAAATAAATAAAAAATCGACTTTAGTACCTAGTCCAGTCAAAAAACCTTTTATGTCCCTTCAAGTGAGATTTCTTTATCTCACCTTTTCTTTTCATTTACCTCATTTTAATTTAATGTGTTATATTTTTTCATAGAATCAATACAAAAAATCCTTTTTATCAAAAGGAGAAGCTGCTTTGAATAGACTTAATTTATTGACTAAAAATATTGTAGAAGCAAGAGGTGATGCGATTAACATAGGATCTTTGGGATCTGGTAAAAATAAGAAAATCGTTTTTACAACTGTGAGCCCTCAGTGTAACAAAGATATGGTTGAAGATGAAAAAGTAATGATTGCTTTATTACTTAATTTTAAAGTACTTAAATTATTAAAACAATATATTTTTCTTGTATTTTTAGTTGAAGAAGCGAAAAGCTGTAGCTGATATTTCCACTCCTACTATTATTAAAAAAATGAAACTAACAGAAAATTGCAAGCCAAAATCTAGAAAAAGTCTAATAGACCATCTAGAATGATATCCTATTCATATTTTAAATTTTTAATGAATGCAATGTAATTAAAACCAATAAAGGTATTTCGAACGTGTTTCACGGTAGTTTCTTCGATAATAAATTCATACAGACTCATTGATAGTATGTTAACATTAGACTGCCTATTGAAATAATTCAAATGATTTTCTACATAATGATTTATTATTTGGTAAGTACCTAGTTTAGCGAATTATGTATATC